>OY282502.1:24492812-27160312 GCA_958295605.1 Ajuga chamaepitys
CTTGTCTCTTCTCCCTTTGTTGACCAATTGGACGAGAACGTACTGAACTATCTATTTCTGTATCAACATTTGTTGAGGAGTTGTGCCCCACGATTCGGAGGTCCTCACCTTCTTGTTAGAATGATGGTCAATCGGTTGGGGGGGGGGGGATTTTCCAAGGTCTTTCATTATCATCATATGTCAATCTTAAATATTTTCTTCTTATAGACAGAAACCCATTTGTCAAGAGTCACCCTCAAAACGTCATAGTCATTCCAACCACTAGCCCCATGTTTAAAAATTATTGTACAATCTTGCAAACAAAGTAATGTCAGGCGTCACATGATAGTAGTGTGACTTAATGCTCAACCATGTTTGGCTAGCTGTGCCCTCCGATTTATTTTCGTTGTAGTACCTTACATTTTTTTCCAGAACTCACTAGTCTTTTGTGCATTACCAACTATTGAGTCATTGCTGATAGTGCTCCAAGCTTTTACAAGAACAATATCTTCATGTTCTGACCATGTCTCCTCTTTTGACGACGTCCATTCCTATCTTCATTATTTTCTGTATTCCCACCAGTATCATCTTCAGCAAGGCGAATATTTTGTAGCCCGATTTGTGTAGAATGTGGCGAGAATTGCTAGCTAAAATAAAAAAAAATGGTTGTGTTGACTCCTTATCGGATCCGGTCCCTCCGACACTCGATCTTCTGGAATCGCTTGACATCACCCTTTGTGGAGATCGCGGAGAATTTTTTTGTAAAGGTGGTGACATCATAAACTGGTCACTTATTGATGCGGAAAAATTGGCCAGATTCATGAAAACACCAACATTGGGAGAATCATTCAAACTAGTGGGACATTTTATGGACATTGTGTGATACAGGAAAATTGTAAAGATGGGTTGAGAATTTTGAGAACTTGAATCTCCCTCGGTATTTAACGAATCAAAATAATTTGGTCATGAACCACTGTATTTATCAGCCATTTCAGACGGAGAAGGGAGAAAAAAAATTATTACACAAAGAGGATTGAAACTTTAGGTATGAAAGTAGTAGTGGGAAAATTATAAGTTGTTGGACATATTTATGGAATTTAGTTTTTTAACCGTATATGAAACCAGTGTTTTGTTTTTGATTTTTTAATTAATTTAGTCGTTGCGTTGCAAAATTACTGCCACCAGTTTCTTGATATTTTTATTTTTATAATTTATTGGTGCAAAATAGAGAAAAAAATTGAAATACTGAAAATCAGGAAGAAAAAAATGGTTTGTTGAAATTTCTTAATCTTTTATACTCTACTGTTGCAAACTAGAGGGAAAATGAAACATGGAAACGGGAAGATATAAATGTTGCAGCCTTTTGCTGGTGGACCCCAACCACTCACGCATGAGGTGCTGCGCCGTGTGGTTGGGTGTCCCCTGCACACGCCCATTCCTACCTCTCCATTTTCCTCTCTTTGTTCTCAACCTAACTTCTAGATCTTGCACCCAACTCCACCTTCAACTCCAGCCTGAACCTCCGCAACAACCTTGAAGTTGAATCCTGAAACTCTAACCCCAACTTGAACCCTTTATTGCAGCCACCCTAATGCACCCAATTGCTCACTCATGTCTGTAGCAAGTGTAGCAAAGTCGTTTGCCCCTTTTTATTGTTTTAATCTTTTTCTCGGTGAGACAGTTTGGGCAGATTAATAATATTTATGTAATTTCTCTAACTTGTCTTGCTTTTATTTTAATATTATATATGGATTATGGATTATAGATATACTAATATAAGTCGAAATGTCATAAAAAAAAAAAAAAAAGAGCACCATGTCGCCCCCTCCCTGCACTACTGTATGCCTCTCTGCGTCTTCGTGTGCCATCTTTGCCTCATTTCAAGTTCCTCTCTATCAGGATTTTCTTGTGTGAGATTTTCTTGCCATTTTCGTTCTATCAGTTAATTTTTTTTTGTTTATTTTCACTGTTGTGGTGTTATTTGGTTTGTATTCTTACTTTTCAAAATCTGTAATGCTGCATTGAGGAGTTCATCAGCTGATGTTTTGGCTGAATTTGGGTTCGTACACTATTAACCCTTACAAAGGAAGAAGGGCCGGGTTTGACATTGTGGCTCCAAAGGCAATGAATCTTGCCACTATTCAGATGTCGTAGGTCATTTGGAGTGTAGAGATTGGAGCTTTGGTTGGTGCATTCTGGATCTTAATGGCCTCTTTGATCACCATGCAAGCAGTCATGAAGCTGAGGATGATGTTTATCCAGTCAACAATATCCAGAAAACTTGCAGCAGTCCTATTAGTTTTTCTTTTGCCCTTCCCTTCTCTCACGCTTGGGTTGAGGCTGGATTTCTGTAAGTTGTTACAAGCCAACTTTATAGAAGTGCAATCTATGTAGCAATTGAGCTAGAAGGGCTAATACATCTAAGGAAATCTAAAGTTTGGCAAGTCTAAGACATCTAAGCAAATAAAACCTTTTATACATTAATCCAAACTAAAAAAATTCAAAATCATTCCGGGTGCTTGATCGCCGAGTTGGCCAAATCATTAGCAACCCGATGTCCTTCCCTATGGATGTACGAAGCTCTTAATTAACAAAATTCTCAATTCAACACTCCTTGAGAGCTTTAAATTTTTTGCAAACATAAATCGGTGCTGCCATGCTCTTGCCACATTATTTTTTAGCAGCCACAAGATTGATAACGCATCCACCTCGTGCCACATTCTCGAGGAACCCAATTTGAAGCACAAGTTCAAACCTCCAATGATTGCACCGAGCTCAACTATGATGATATCAGATGTATTAATTTTTTCCTAAAACCTGCCTCAAAATCCCCTTTCGAGTCAGACCAGACCACCTTGCCCAGCTAGGCCAGGATTTCATTTAGAAGTCCCATCAATATTCACTTTAAAAAACCCTCATTGGGGGAGAGCTAACGAACAAAAAAAGCTTATTTTAGTCTTCATTTCCGAATCAATAAAAGAATATGCCAAACAACAGGAAAAACCAACTGCCCATTTAGAATCCAATGGGCAATAGATTAGACATAGATGCAATTCTCAGTCTATCCACTACCATGAGTTGAATCTGGGAGGCCGAAAGCTTTCTGTCTTGAAATTCGGCAACATTTTGAGCATACCAAATACACCAAAAGATAAGGACAGTGAGATAAATTTGGATATGCTCATTGTTTCTCATTTGGCCAAACCATAGATTAATCATTTAAGAGAGTGAACAATTGCAAGGGATCGAAATCTAGAAAGATGATGCAAAGAAGTTCCAGTTACTAAGAGCAAAGGGTAGTGTACGAATGTGTGGTTGGTCTCTTCTCTAGCTTTGCAACAAAAGACACACATAGACACGACCTCAAATCCCTTTTTTCGGATATTATCATCAAGGGAAACAATTTTTTTCTAGTAATCTCCACATAGAAGATAAATTGAGTATTTAGAACAGATTTGGACCACATCATTGATTGCCAAGCCGTTGGGGGCTTGGACAATCTCAGGCATTCAAAGTAGAAGCAAAAATAAAGAGGCCGTTTGAAGAAAGCTTTAGGTAAATCATCAGCCTCGAGATCAATAGGGACCATGCAAATATTATTAACAACACATTTAGGAAAAATGTCACTAGCATATTCACATTTCAACAGTTATCCACCCAATATGTACAAATAGTGTCATCCCAATTAAACACAATAACAAATCTGTAAAGGGGGGAGAGGAAGGGGGGGGGGGGGGGGGGAGGGGTATAATTACACCAATTGTCAAACCAAAAAGACACCCTACCTCTACCCACTCTCCAGAAAATCGTAGCATCAACAAAAGGTTGGGGCTCAAATCATTTTGCTTAACTTGCCACTCGTATAATTTTGGTCTCATTAAAAGTTAAAAGGTTAATTTAGTCCTGTAACTATGGAATTGGTCTGGATTTAGTCATTTTTCACTGCTAATGACCATCTTGCTTGGAAAATTGCATGTGCCGGTCAAGTGACTCATTCTTCCAAAATTTTTTACATACCTTGCCTCGGCGAGTGACATTGAAGTAAAAATAATTTAAAATTTTAAAAATAAAAGAGGAATTTTTTTTTTAATTTTTATAATTCCTCATCTCTAGTCGGTGCCACGTATTTAAAAATCGGAAGAAAAAATGAGTCACGTTAATGACACGTGTAATTAACCGATCAAATTGGTCACCAGCAGCAAGAGAAGGACTAAATCCGGACCAATTTCGAAGTTACAGGACAAAATTGAATTTTTAACTCTTTTGAGATAAAAATTGTACAAGCAAAAAGTTGCATGACCAAAAATGATTTTTCCCAAAAGGTTGCGTTTTTAACAATCTTTTCCAAATAATGAGATTGATTTATATCAAAATTGTTCATTGAAGGGGTATGTTTTGTTTAAGTAATTTGGTTTAAAAAATTTACACACAAAGAGCATTAGAGGTATGAAATTTCCACCAAACTTGAACCGAAAAGCCCTATTAATGTCAAGCAGACTCCTCATACCAAAGCACCTTCTTTCTTCGGATAACAATTTTTATCCTAAGAAGCTTAGTTTTAGAACCCCAAAGAAAACTATTAAAAAGATTATGAAATCTTTGTGCAACCAATCTAGTAAGGTCAAATCACTCTAAGAGTATAGATAGGAATCGAGGCCAAAACACATTTTATCAATTCCAATCTCCCCCCACCCCCCTCCATGATATGAAAAAAGTTACCCCACCCAGTTAATCTACTCTTAGCTTTCTCAAAAAACTCCTGGAACAACACATTTTTAACCATTCCTATAAACCAACAAGGTGAATCTTCTCTTCTAGCACTCATTCTGAGAAAAATCTAAGGTTAAGCGTGCTTGGCCTGGAGAAATTTCAGGATGGGCGATTTCTTCAAGACAAGTACTCACTCCGTTCCTAAATACTAACCATTTTAGAAAAAAAAACACTTTATTCCAAAAAACAAGCCGTTCTAGCAAAAATGAAATCGCGTGTACAAAAATAAGCCTGCATTCCACCTGAATTGTATTGACTTAAATCCTTGCAACTGATGTATATAAAAATTTATAAATCGTGTGTACTATGCAACTGGTGTATATAACAATCTGTAAATCATGTGTACCGTACAAACAATGTACAACAAATACTCTGTGTTTTAATGTCATTACATGTAGTGAAAAGCATGGCAATGGCAAAGCGAAGAGGACAAGGGCTTAGAGACCATTTTACTTGCAATCTGTATCTTGTATCCTTTAGGAATTGACCTCAAAGTGATTTTATACTATTCCATAAAAGAAATGGACTAAATCCAAGAAGATTTTGGAACTTATTAAAAATTCTACCATCTTTATGACGAGGTAGTGTTGACGTACAAATGAATTTTGCATATAATATTTATGAATATACATCATAGATGTCAATATAAATAATGGTAAGGTTATATATAAATTTACACTCATGAGTAGTGGTGCAATTTCCAATACTACTCGAATAACCCGACATAACGGAACCCCGGAAATTGAAGGCTATGGTTGATCCTAAACGGGTTCGGATAAAAAATAGGTCAAACTCGGATGATCCGCAAGAAAAACGGTTTGGGTTGGGTTAACTCGTGGGTCAACCCACAATCTGTTTTCCTTTAAAAAAAATCAGGGTATTTGTAAAGTTAGACATATTCGTTATACTTTTTTAATAATGAATTATCAATTATAACTTTAGATTTTATTTTTCAAATTTCTAACTTCTTTTGTGGACACTTGTAATATGTATTTTGTGTTGATGATTTGTAGGTGTATTGTTCACTTAGTCTATTTTAATCTTTTGAGGCAAGAATATATGATTGATATGTGTTAAGTTAAATTTGAGATCCAAGCATGTATACATTGTGACGTTTATAGATATTAGGGTTTAAAACTATCAGTTTAGATTTCTATGAAAAATTAGAAATGGATTATTTCTTTTTTAATTCAGGTTGAAAACGGGTTGGCGGGTCATCCTGCGACTTGAACGTGTCGGGTTTGGGTGCAAGTCTCAACTCGTTTGGGTTGGTGAAAAGTTTGTAATAACTAGGTCTCAACCTCACCCACAAACCCGCATCCCGACCCGCTAGACACCTCTAGAGCCTAATTTTTGTATTAAATGCATTCTTCACTTTTCCTAAAATATTAATTATGTATTTTCTTTATATCCATTCCGTTTCAAATGAAAACAAAATTAATTCTTATTTCCCAAACTCTATGTTTCCTACTAAACGATTTGGTTAATTTTCCTTAACTACGTCTCAAAAATAGCAGACTTGGGTATTAAATTTTACTTTCCTTGTTTTCCTATACACGTCCAATTTCGAATTGAATACAAAATAAATTCTTATTTTCCTTAGTCTAAAATATGATTTGGTTAATTTTCAGAATTATAACTCGGAGATAGCATACTTCAGGATTGAGTTTTATGATGAACTATTTTTCTTAATTTTCCATAAGTATGTCTAATTTCAAATGAAAATAGAATTAATTCTTATTTTCTTAGTCTAATTTTCCTAACACAATTTGGTTAATTTTCTTAATTATGACTCGGAGTCGAAGATAGCAGACCTCGATACTGAGTCTTATAATAAATTGGTTTCCTTATTTTCCTTATATACGTCCGATTTCGAATGAATACAAAATTAATTCATATTTTCCTAAATTATTCTATTTTTTTTCCTAAAATGTGATTTGGTTAATTTTCCATAATTATGACATGTAGATAGCAGAATCATGATTGAGTTTTACAATGAACTATTTCCGTTATTTTCCATAAGTATGTATGATTTCAAATAAAACAAAATTAATTCTTATTTTCTTATTCTAATTTTCCTAATACATGATTTGGTTACTTTCCCTTAACTATACTCGGAATCAGAGATAGTAGACCTCGGTGTTGAGTCTTAATAGGAATTATTTCCTTCTAGTTTTTTAAATACAAATATTTCATTGTATTTTAATCATTTTTACGTATAATATATCAACTCACTCATCTTTTTATGATCTTTAATTTGATATCTATATACATCACATATATAAAAGTGTGATATCATATTTTTAATTGTTTAGTGATTGATTATTTGATTAGAATTGACTATTTGTCGTGGTTGTTTATTTGTAATAATTTAGGTTCTATACAAAAACTAGTTAAATAATTTTTCTAAATTGAATATAATCTTTTTAATTTTAATATAATATGATTTATTTATTTTCTATTAGTTAGTCTATATTTATAATAATATACCTATCAATATATGTGGGTGTATGGAGCCAAAACTATAAATACTTATCATTTTTTTCATTTTCTAGTCCAATTGAGAAACATACGTTTTCAAGGATTTTAATTATGTATGTAGTTCTAATGACAAGTTGTTTATTGGCTAGTTTCTTTTTTAACACCATATTTAAAAGATTTATCATACGAATAGCCCTTTTGTTACTAACAAATTTTACATATAATACATCAAATTAATAATTTTTTCATGATTTTTAATTAGAGACAAATTTTGATTTTTGGTATTGCGAATTATACTATTAATATAGGGTTTATGAAAAAAATTGATCTTAAATATTTAGACATATATACATAAACTAATATAAGTGGAAATGTGATCAATAATATAAAATTAACCAATTAACTTTTTTAAGAAATATGAGATTATTTAAATATGAAATTCTTTGACTTTGGTTGATGGTATGTTTGTACCAAACGGCCACTTGATGTGTGCCATCCATGTGTTAAATTTAAAAAAAGAAAAAAGAAAAAAGAAAAAAGTATCGTAAACCAATGGTTAAATCGATGGTTGAACCGTCGTTACAGAGCGCCAATTTCCGGTTTGAAGAATGACGGAGTGGAAGAATAGAAGAGTAGTTGATAAGCATATCTAGAAGTGAATAAACTTATTGATAACAATCATGTTCACAATAGCAAAGTGCATCCTTATGTCCAGGATATTGGTCACAATGTGGCCAGGCATGTGCATCGTAATAGTAGTTATAGCATAATTGGCGACACCGATACTCACTTAGAAACGTCTCTGAGCATGGCCCCAATATACTAACACATCTGTACAGCCATCTGATGATTGGGTTACGTCCATTCTCTGCATATATATGTATATATATATTATTCACACAACCAACATCAATATACATCCGATATATACATCAATTTATTGAGAGAGAGAGAGAGAGAGAAGTATGATGCATTCTTACTGTTTGAGGGTGAGATAACGACGATTCTACCATTCTTTATGTGAGCATCTGCATGAATTTTATAGTAATATTAGTCTTATTGTATATCATTCTGACAAAATAAATACAGAAATAAAGCTAGATCAAACTACAATAGCAAATGACATGCATGCCTGTTGCAAGAATGAGGAGAAGGGCAATGCAAAAGCTATTGGTAAAAATGGCCATCATATACACAATATTGTTGGACTTGGTGCACTATCAAAGAACAAACAACTATTTAAGCTTTACTCTATGACCGTTAACAGATCATGCATATCATCAAATGAAAGTAACAATAAATTAATGCTGATATCTATATATATATATATATATATATATATATATATATGCGTGCAGTATCACAAATTTAAAAAAATACATCTAGCATAAATTCATGGATGTTTGACTATCATCAATGTGGTACAAAAATTATGTCCAATGAACATTCCACCACATTTATTTATTTTACTTTTCTAAGTTACCCACAAATACTTTGTTTTGGAAGTCCCAACTATATAAATCAATTTTATATATAGAGTAGCTCCCTTCCAAGTTTCACTCAAACTAAGAAATTCATTTATTACATGCATAAATTATATTATGTTTAATATGGTGAAGAAATGAGTGATATATATAAATGGTACTTCTAACGGATCATTTAGTAGGGGTATATTAGAAAAATAAGCATTTAATACACTTTTAAAAAGGAAATTGAGACTATTTTTATGAGAAATCCAAAAGAAGAAAATGAGACTATCTTTTTAATATGGAGGAAGTATTTACCTAATTTACTAATAAACTCATATTTAATATGAGTATTAAGTAATATATTTAGTAATATAAAATACTCATTTAATATGGACATATTAGGAAATGAATATACCCACTTGGAGTAATTCTAGGGTGCACCTGAAGAAATTACCTACTATAGTAAGTTAGTGATTTGCAATAGTTATGTGGACCTTTATAATTTTAGAGTATGAGCTTGGATTTTTTGGTTGTAGACTTTGAGTTGTGGGCTTTCAATATTTTAGGTCGTGGCTTTAGTATTTTGAGTTTAAATTAAAATATTATTTCGGGTCATTTATTAAATCACTTTTAAATACTTGAAAATTTATAGTAGTTTAATAATGAGAAAAAAAAAATAGAATTTTATAAAAATTTTGTTGTAAATCTAACTATGTTGTAAAAGTATATTAACTTTAAGCTTTCTTAGTCTTTTTTAAATAATTTATGAAGTAACTATACTATCTCACACCCTACTAAATATTCGTCTCCTATATTCACAAAAGAAAAAAAATTATTTCAAACCAAATCTTTACCCCCTCCTCACCCCCACCAATCCCTGCCACCCCCAAGTTTTAGTTTTCAATGTCTTTCCACACCTCCTTAACCCCTCACCCCCTCACCCCCTTTTCTTTTGAAGTTCTTTTTCTTTCTCCAATTTTTCTTTATTCCTCCTTTATATATATTTTTTTGAAATCAACTCAAATTAATGTAGTTCTAGCAGTAAAAATTTGTCTAAATAATACACATTATGTTTTATATTAAAGAAAACAATATCATCTTTATAATAAAACAAAATTCATTCTTCAAGTGATTTTTTTAGCATATATAATAAATTAAATATATATCTAAAAATTACCTATTATAAGTAAATGCCATTTTTTTTAATATTTCAAACTAATAAATTGCTACTTCAGTATTTTTATAATAAAAATAACATCATAAAGAAATGACGAAAAATATGTTTTAACCAACATACTTCTTCATGGTCCATATAGAAATAGGAAATTAATGGGACATCAAATAAAATATGGCTAATTCTAAGAGTTGTCTATAAAAGTTAATATTCTAAATGTTATAATTTACTGGGATACTGGTTCACTTGGTGCATCATAGAAACCTTCATTTGCTTGTCACTTCCAGGAACTTAATCCTTTTGCACAATGCCAGCCATGGGGGGAAATTCTGCCTATCCCATGGTAGATGAATCCACTATTTCAAAGGGTGTTTCATTTGGAATCCATAACTTTTAACCCATGTCACATGTTAATTAAGGATCTCACTAAATACACGTGACATGTGTTGGTTGTTTGGGAACACTAGATGGAACGCCAATGAAATTAATATACTATTGAGTAGGGTAGAATTAGACTGGCCACCATAAAATAGCATATTTCATCATCTATTCCATTAATCTGTATTCCATCTAGAATTCCATTATATCTAACACGCTTTATGTATTAATTAGTGATGTCATCGTATACACGTGGTGTGTGTAGTGATTAATTTGAAATATAAGAAGAAATATAAATTAGAATAGAGGATCTCATATGATGAAACAAGGAGAGTAATGACTAATGATTAGAATGTGTTTGTGAGAATTTCGTTTCATTCGACCAGAAATGAAGATGTAGGTTGTAGCATAGTAGAAATACATCAAGGATGTGTTTGCTTTGGATTGTTCCCGACCAACTTTTTTTTTTTTTTTTTTTTTTCTTCTCTTTTGAGTACATTTCCTGGTTGGGGTGAGGTTGGTGGGAATTGATTCCCAGACTTATTGTCTGAGTTACAAGATGATCTACCAACTGAGCTACAAGCAATTCCCAACTTGTATTTGGTTATAAATAGAGCCCAATATTTTAGGTGGGGCCTACATTTATCTCTCATACTTTATCAATAAATAATTATTCCTTAACTAATTAACTCTTATATGCCGTCATATTTTCCACTTTTTAATATGAACAAACTCCAGCTCAATCTATAACCAACATCACCAAACACTCATTTATATATCTCAATCTATTTTTACAACTTTATTCACCCCAATATACAATACTTCACCCCGGTGTAACTAAAACACAACCCCAAGTTTCAGTGATTCTCACTCACATGTTGAGGATGGGCCGCCACCAATTCAATTTAGTATTTTATTTTTCTAACAATGAATTGTATGATTTTTTTTTTTTTTTTTAATTTTTGGAGAAACCGAATGAATTGCATGATTAACTATTGGAAGGTTTGTATATATTTCATATCATACTAAAGGAAGATGTAAGTGTTGATGGACTTATTAATAATTCACCGCCTATTAAATTTTAGTATTGGACTTAGTCTAGGGCTCATATATTTCATATATATGATAGGCTTAGTCTTGATGCATGCATAATTAATAATAACACGTAGAGTATTTCTTATGTACCTCATATACATGAGTTTTACAATGGGTGAGTTCGATCTAATTGGATTTTATTTTTTTGCTCAATTTAAAAAAATTGGCATAAAAAACATGTTAAGTTATACTTTTTCCAGAAAACGTAAACTTTTTGGAAAAAAATGTTATTCTTTTTTAGCGAACTTAATTAATAATTTATGAGTTTTCTTTAATAAATTATTTATTTTTATCACGTTTATACAAGTTTTTAATTCAAGATTTGTATAATTTTATTTATAAGTCACAAAATGTATTCAACTATTATTGAGTTGGGTTAAAAGATTGAGTCCTACTTCTATGCAATAGTTGTTTTGATGCAATCATTATTTTCAGCCTTTAGATCTTAAAAACTCCCATCCTAACCATTTATTCATTTATTTTTGAATAAAAAAATATAAAGGATTATAGTGACATTTCACCCTTATTCATTTCCTCTATAAGTACAAGCTCCAAAATTTTATTGAAATGGGTTTCTTTATATTTAAAATAAGCAATGGCCAGATCCATTTACAGAAAATGTATTCATTTCCCTTTCAATTTTCCTTTTGCACAAACCCCTTCATTGATGCCCCATTCCAGAAATTTTCTCCCTCCTGTATTCTTTGCTGAAAGTTGGATGTCCTTAGTTTTTTAGGCTGTGTCGGCCTCTGCTTAACCACCGGCGATGCTTCAGTCAGCCAATTGGCCCTCGGTGACCTTCGCGTTACATTTCCAAAATGCTCTCTTTCTTTGAATTTGCTTAGACTTAAGATATAATTGTGCAGATGAGAGAAGTATCGAATATCATTCCCAAGAAACAGTAATGATTCACTCATTGACAAATGAACTACCAGAAAAAATTTAAAGAAAAAGATAGGTGCCAAATAAAACGTGTAAAAAGACGAGAAAATCCTTTGGTTGCATTGGTCCAATAATTGCACAGCAGAATGACCCTAAAAGATTACATTCGAAAAATTAATACATCATTTCAGAAAAAGGATTATGTTTCTAGGAAAAACTATAATGTTTCTGGAAAAATGTATTTGTTACTTTTACTTCTAGTATATAGCAATACTTTTTTAGTAAAATATTGTATTTTCGTTATAAAATTTAATAATTTTTGTGTTTATTAACTTTATGTATTCTTATAATTTTTTTACCATCAAGTTTATACACAAGTGCATAGTTTATAACTACCATTTTGATAGTTCATCATTTACTTTTGAGTAATACATTTCCAAAAAAAGTAATGCATTTTTTTTAAAAAAGTGCTACTTTTTTATCGAAAAAGTATCACATTTTCGCAAAGAAAACGAAAAAAATAAAAAAAAAATCAATTCATTGCTAGAAAATGGATACTAATGAATGGACTTAAAATATTTATATTTTTTATTGAACGCCTTTTTTAGACTAGCTCGGTTAGTATGACGAGATAATCACTTAATTGATAAAAATATTACTTTATTTTATAAAAGTATCACTTTATTGATAATTTCATAAAAAAATAACAATTTTGGCTAAATAAGTGATACTCTTTGTAGAAAAATAATACTTCAAGTATCAATCTAATCCACTGTATATAAAAGGATCCATGCATATGATATATATAAATTTTTGTTAACTTATATCAATTATTTTGAAAAAACGTTGTGTCTATTTATTGGTGTATTCATAATCTTGTGGGGAATATATTCAGAAATCGAATAAATATCAGTAATTAGAAAATATCAAAGAACTGTCGGTTAATATCGAGGGCATTGAGTGAACATGGGAAAATACTGAAAGATGATAACTTCAAATTTTACTATTAGACTGGTAAAAAAAATTAGTGAAAATATTGTAATCTATACTGACTGTGAGTTGATTGATATAAAATACAACGCAATTTTTTATTTATGTCCATTATCTTTGACCTTGTTAATTATATGCACGCTAAATTTATAGCTTTTTAATTATGGTCACTAACTTTTTATTTTCTAATTTATGTCCGTTTTTTAAGGATCTTTAATTCGGGTGGCGAATGGCTTATTGGGCAACCAAAGTTTACGTAGCACTCAAAATTTGGGGAGGGCTGCTTCATTATCCAACCATGATCCGCTGCTCTATTTTTCTTAATTATATTTATGTCATGTGTGAATATGTGATTTTTAAATGGGCTGAAATCTAATTTATTTAAAATAAACCGAGATAATGTAAGTGTTTGGATAACCATTTATCTACAACCAAAATTTATTATAGAGGACGATCGACGATGTAAAAATATGAAAAGAGCGGTTGTTCCCTGATGGGATTTTGCTTGTAATTTAACTGAAAATTGACCTGGGTGGTCGACAATAAAAAGACACAGATTGTTTCTTGGCTTGAACATCCTTTTCTCTCTCTCTTGTATATATGTGTTTTAACTTGAGATTACAATAGTGATCTATAAGGAATACATGGAAGGGTATTCATAGGAGTGTTCCCATCGATCCTTGCATGGCTCACATGTGGCTGCCAGGCTGCAACCTGAGTTACACGTGTTCGCCACCTGACCTAAACTCGTGCTGAGGTGGATCCCATATGTCCTCCATGTGGCCGGCATATGGAAGTAATCATTGGATGAGGTGTGCAATCTTATCTTGGAACCTATCATGAAGTGTGCAGGAGGTCTTCCTCCTCTAGCTTCTAGAAAGATCGGTGATCCGACATATGTCGATCTAATCAATGACCAACGGTCTTATGTCGTCCAATCTTCATGATTAGATTAATGATTAGCGATTTATGACGATTTTGGGTTCTAAATTATGGGGGTTATGCAACGTATATCCAAGCGATCTTCGAACTCATATATCTCTCTCTCTCTTTAATGCCATCTTAGAGTCCAGAGCGCGGAATCAAAATTATAAATTTTTTAACTTTTGAGTTTGGGGAGGAACGACTACGTGGCGAACAAACGGGACATTCTTTTGTACGTGTTTCATTGACGTGGTAGGACAGGTGTCCCCCTCATAGGGTGCGACGATTCATCTTCGCGTGTGCTCTACACATGCAGACACGTGTCAGGTTTTTACTAGTTCGTCGTTCTCCTGCATCTCAATCGTTGGGGCATTTAATCGCGTCCATTTATTTTCCTTTGTTCATGTACTCTATAAATAGCTCATTTCCACTTCATTTTTCATTTTTCTTTCTTGTGAATCATGAGAGCTTTTACTGCAGTTAAATTATGAACCGAGACCGCCTTTTTTGAGTTTCAGGTCAAACTTTCACTCCCTTTCTTTCAAATATGTCTTTCTCTTCGACCTCGACATCCATGTCCTCCCATTTATCGAAAAATCCTTCCCCACGTTCATGAGGCGAGGGAAAAAATGAGGGAGGAAAGAGAGGAGACCGAATGCGTCCTTTCAGGAGGTGGGGCATATTAATGCTGAAATAGTCGCTTACCGGGCCGGTGGTAATACGATGTAACCCGAAGGGGGAACTAGATCTTGGAAGATCCTGCAATTATTCCTATTGACGATGCAAAAGTGGATGAGTTTATATATCGGTTGGAGGAGGATTGGGAAGATGGGCAGCCTCGTGTTTTTTAGGTTGGTGTCACTATAAGAACTTTGCAAATAAACAAATTTTATCTGTTATCTAGTTATAAATAAGTTTGTTATTAATAGTGGTGTTGTTAAAACTACCATTTTGACAACAACTAAAATTGTTGTCAGTTCAGCAAGAAACAGCGGTGTCCACAACATTACAAAACTGTTGTCTATTCAATTACAAACAACATAGGAAAACTATTGACCTTCTTGTAAAACCGTTGTCTTTATAAGTAAAGACAACGGATAAAACGATTGTCTTTTTTAACAAAGAAAATAGAAAAAATTGTTGCGATTCAATGAAAGACAACGGTTTTATTATTGAATACTGTTATTTAAATGCATATTCTCATATAAAACACCCAATAGTCAAATTAAACAATCTAAAAAATAAAGTGAAATAATCAAAGGCATTATCCACAATTGGTGTCAGCAAACAAAACCAGTACATCATAAAGGAGTTGTACATACCTTCAACCATCAATCCAAAATTGCTATTCAATATGAGCTAAATCCTTCTGTTTTTTCCTCCAATATCACTCATTGTACTTTTCTTGTTAGAAAAGAATTCTCTGCCCGGCGGATTGGAAATATACTATACGTAGATCTTCATCCAAGTAGGTAGTTCTAGCTCTCCTCGAGCTCGGTTAGGAGCTTTAACATGTATCTGTTCATAAATATACAATAACATAGTTTTCGATATAGTACGTAGTCTTGCAAACTAAGAAATGTCCAATTTATTGTGTTTTATGATAAATAATGTTGCAATAGTTTTAAAACCATGCTTTCTGTGATATATTTACGAAGTGCCTCGATTTCACATTTTTTTCAATTTTGTCAGCATATCACAAAGGTGTGGTGGCATGAGCATATTTTGCTTTGATGCTAAGTTATAATCATCAAAAGCAATATACATATTTCCTATGTGTAATTAATCATATGGTGGAGTAAGGCATGACTTACCAGATCCCAATCTTGAAAAATTCGAATTTTATAACCATTGTTTTTTGCGTTGAGAGGTGTTAAATCTGCAGTAACCTGCAAAAGATGTAGGTAGTTGAGGTTGGTGCAAGGGATATGATAAAAGAAGATTGAGGATTCGTCATCCAAGTTCTTCAGATTCATCATGAATTGGACTAATCAGTGAAATTTGATGGAGTTTTAGAAAAATAGGAATAGAATACAGTTGGCTTTTCAAGATTTTCTTACTTGGAGAAATAGAGAAACTGGATGAAGATGTAAACGGTGTCGTTTTTCATTCATTGAGTCTGAACGATCTGCGGAAAATGTAGAGACAGTACAAATAGCACACTGGCAGTGTACTAAAAGAATCCGAGGATGAAATAGTTGTTATATCCCAGAATCCTAATATATATATATATATATATATATATATATATATATATATATATATATAAAATCAAGGAGATGTTGATTCTCCCTAATATGTCAGGCTGGGACTTGTGAGTGACTGTGCCCCGGCTTCAATTTTTACCCTAAAATTTTAAAAACATACATCAGCAACCCTCTTATACTAGAAATAGGAAAACTATATTTTTTCTAGAATTAGTATAAAAAACACAAATTCTCTCTCATCAGATTATGTTCATTTTCTTGTTTCATTTGTTAGTAGAGATAAATTTGTTGCCAAGGTTAGTACTGGCTTTGTAACGAATTTCGTGAAATTGTGATGTTTCTGTCTACTTCTCAGTTTTGTCTTAATCCAATTTTGATCTATCATGCATTTGATGATTTATTCAGTTCGACGTGTCAAACTGCTGTTCTTTTGAGTTTTATATTCACCACACAATTAGGTTATGATTTTCAAATGTTCTGTACTAGCTACTAGAATTCTACTCAATACCATTGCTAGAACAATTGTTCATACCAATTCACAACCAAGAACTATATGATGCCATACAGTACTATTGCACTATATATTAATATATGTGATAGAATTGAGTTTTTTCCCAAGTCGCTATATATTGAACTATATGTTGTCATTACGAATAAAAATCCTCCAAATAAACATATCATGGATAAACATAACAAAATTTGCATTATCCATTAAAAAAAGTAAAAGTAAAAACATATTTCAAAATTTAGATTCATCACAAAACATATTTATGGAATTAAATTGTCTCCTATTTAAAATAAGAAAGGATAAACCTACAATATTCACCTTGTTCGCACCGATAATTGCTGGTTGATTGATGTATCTTTGCTGTTGCTGAATCTTCCTTTCTACAAAACATGTATCCTTGCTGCCTTACTAATCATCTGAACTCTAACCTCTTTCATTTTTCTTTATTGATTCAGTTTGCAAAAAAATAAGTATTAGATTAGGAAAAATTGTATGTTCGCGAGTGAGAATGAGAGAGAAAAAGACGGAATATGTAGAAAGTTTGCGAGTGAGAGAGAGAATGTGTGTACTTGTGAGAGAGAGAGAGAGATTGGCTTCAGTGTGAAGGAGGGAGAGAGGAAGAGAGAGAAAATTGGAAATGAGTAATTTTAAAGTGTTTATTTTTTATTGCCGGTATTGTGGTGAAACAGGCTGCCATCGGTGGCTACAGGTGATTACATAAAAACATAATTAAGAAAATCTGTAATTTTAAAGTGTTTATTGTTTATTTCTGGTAAGCAGTGAAATAGGCTGCCATCGGTGGCTATGGGTGACTACATAAAAACATAATTAAGAAAAATTAGAAGCAGATCATTACTCTTTTTTAAGCCCAAAATAAATTTCATTAGAAGCATATCATTACCTGTAACCTTTTATGCCGGATGTGTGTGATGTAGATGATTGATGCATATTCTACGATCAACTCATATCCATTTCTAGGTTTGGGGCTTACAAGGCCACTAATGCTGAAGCGAAAAAAATTAGAAGGTAGATCCCCTTTCAGGTTATTGCTTCCAAGATATCTGAAAGCACGTTATAAGACCAATGGTCATATGCATACATTGTTAACTTTTGTCCTAGAAGAAACAGATTACTTATAGGTATTATAGTGTAGTGAAGATACGTCTTTAAACGAAGCTAGAATTTGACCTGTCAGTCTATTAAAGCTGAAGTCCCTGTCATAGTGAATAAATTTCAGGAGATACGAACTCCCATAAATCAATTTTGTAAACTAAAAAAAGATGTGTAAATTCTAGGCATATACTTGCTAACACTATCATAATATGACAATCTTAGTGAATGTCTTTTTCCCAATCCATCATCTAGTGGGGAAGATACTCCCAAAAGCCAATCCCACCTTGATCATATGAAACCTAACATACTCAAAAAGGTTTAATAGATTATGGGCAAGAACCATTGTTTCATGCATCGAATGCGTTACTGATGGTATGGTTGATTATTGTGTGGCCAAAATTTATTACATACAATTTATTTTACGGTTTTAATAAGGATGTACCATGAGCAGGTATAGGTCAAGCAAAAACTTCCATGTAGTTGGCCACTTTGCTTAACCTGCAAATATGTGTGCAACCTTCTTGTGGGATCTTGGGAACCTGACTACCATTTTCTGCAAATTTCAAACGATATCTTGGAACTTTTGATGATTTCGTCCCTACAAATACATGAATATTAAAGATTTCGAAACCAAAGTCCAATAACAAAAAGATATATAACATGTTCTAGTGATGAGCATAGGCAAAGAATAGTTAAGGTTAGGCAAACCTGAAGATAAGGCATAATATGGGGTATCTTTGCTCATAGAACTAGAAACAGCTGAAACATTTAGGAAACAACTATCAAAATTCTTCAATTGCAGAAAGATCTTTATTACCAACTTATATTTAGGAAAACTGACCTCAATTCACACCTTCATGTGCTTTTATTCTTTAAATCTTTTAGACTTCTATTACTGTAAAGATTTGAGGAATTTTTTTTACTATAGTTGTATGAATTTATGCAATCTGGTGTGGCTTTGATCGCAGAATATTTCAAAGCTGAATCAGAACCAGGAAAAACCTTTGTACGAAACAATAGTTGTAGAAGAGATGAATCATCAATAACCTTTAACATAACAAAATTTTACATTTTATCAATCTGAAAATATCTGGAAAGTACGACATAATTATAGCTCCACAAGGCTATTATAACCAGAATCACTAATCCAAAATCTAATACTCCAATCACTTCGAAATATCTAGAAATTTTGACATAATTATAGCCATAAGGTTCTTATAACCAATCACTAATCCACAATCTAATTCTCCAATCAATTCGAAAATATTTGGAATTTTAACATAATTATAGCTCCACAAAGTTCTCATAACCAGAATCACTAATTCAAAACCTAATTCTCTAATCAATTCAAAAATACCTGGAAATTTTTACATAATTATAGCTTCAAAATCACTAGTCCAAAACGTAATTATCCGAGAGTTCATATTTCTCTTCTATCCATTGTTTTTCTCTACTTGAGAGAGAGGTTGACAATATAAAAGAGATATTAAATTATATAGAACAATCGAGAGTGAGTGGTGTCTTATTTCTGAGAAAAAGATGACGATGAACATGTCAGAAATCAAGAAAGAAGCCCGAGATTCTGCACCAAAACGAATCTGGTGCTGACTGTTTAAACCAAAATAGTATATGGATGAATAGTTGTTAGTGAGAAAAGCAAAAGTACCTTTGGTTATGGTGGAAGAAGCCATTGTCGATGGAATAGATATATTGTGGAAGGAGTTATATCAGATGACATTCCATAATTCAGTGGCGCTAGATCAATGAACTCTCCCGATCTTTAATTGAGTTGGCGATGTGGTGATAAATATGCCATAGCTTGTGGGGACTTGGAAGGTTTATTGGGAAAGATATGAATGTTCGTGTGCTTGCGCGTGAGAGAGAGAAACATGAGATCTATGTATGTGATGAGATCTGAATAATCTCAATATATGAATTGGAAGAGGATACTGATGGAAAACTTTGAGATTGATGGAAAAAATTTAAGATCGTTTAGAATTTTTTTAGCAAATTAAGTGCTCGTGTGCTTGTGCGTCAAAGAGAGGTGATTGTGGGCGGAGAGGGGGAGGGAGAGGGGAGAAGGGTTGTGCGCGTGGACTGGGAGTGGACTAGAGACAAGTTGAGAAGGATCTGACGTATACATATTGTGATATCGATATTAATTATACAGAATTCATCTGATTGTTTGAAAGTCTAGATAGAGTAGAGAGGTATTAATATTATGATACTAAGCTTGCATAATACGGTCCTTGTGGGATCGACCTTTCTGCCAATAGCTACAGTAGCATGTGGTATACTAGGGTTAAAAATTATTGCATCAAGTTTTTGGCGTCGTTGCTAGGGACTGGAAATTGTGTTAAACTTTTATTTTGATAAGTATCTCAATACTAGACTAGACATTAATTTTTTGCATACTTAATTTTCATTTTTATTTTCAATTTTACACTGGTTTTTCGTGTTTCTGATCTCAGGTAGTGCATGCACACCCATTCTAAAGGATAGGATAAAATCATCTCTTTAGACCCAAAAATCAAAGTGACTACTCGTAGACGCAGAGCAAATAAAGACCAGAACATAGGCATGGCTGCAACACCGGAAAATGCAACCATGGAAGACATTGTTAGACAATTATTCAGAGTAATGATTACTCTGCAGGCTGATGTAAACACAATAAGACAGCAGAATCAGCCACCAGCAATAGTACCAGCCGAGCAAGAAGTTGATAATTAGGCAGCTATTAGGGATTGTCTACGTCCTTTGTCGAATCAGCGATATGCCGAAGCACCAAAAATTCAAATTAACGTTTTTTTAGCTAAAGCCTGCACTAATCTCTATAATGCAATAGAATCAGTTTAGTGGAGGTCCACAAGAAGACCCAAAATGTTCATCTAGGTAGGTTCAAATGAATATCAGAGACTGAAGTTCAACCAAGTGTCATATGAACATGTAAAGCTGCGGTTATTCCCATTCTCATTAAAAGACAAGGCTCTGAAGTGGTTCAATGCACTGGAAGATGTTACTACATGGGATGAGCTGAGCACTCATTTTCCATTCAAATACTTCCCACTGAGCAAGATGCTCTCCCTACATTCCGAGATTACTCAATTCAGAGAGTTGGATGGAGAGCCTTTTGGGGAAGCACGTGAGTAATTTCGAGATCTCCTCCGGAATTGCCCTCAACATGGATTCACTCAAGATCAGCAGGCATGCAAGTTCTATAAAGGGATACTTGGGCCCGCGTAAGAATTAGTAGACGCAACAGCAGGTGGATCCCTTATTGCAAGGAGCACGAGAGCAACATTCACCATATTAGATGAGATGGCTGCTAACAGTTGGCAGTGGCCGGATGAACGAAATCAACCTACAAAGGTGAACAACATTTCAGAGATAGACCCACCAGATCTAGTTACAAATAAGGTGGAAGCCCAAATAGCTGCCTTAGCCACTCAGCTCAATCTACTAGCAAGTGTAACATTAATTCAGCACACTGACCTGAACTTACAGCAGCAGCCTACAAAGGAACTAGTTGAATATGTGAATTATGTCAACCAAAGAAACTTCAATAACTTCCAAGGCAATCAGCAAAGGCACAATTAGTACCAACAGGGTACAAGAAATAATCTCTCTTACAGAAACCCTAATAATTTTCTCCAACCACCACCGGAATTTATGGTCACAAATGGGATGATCCACGAAGGACGAGAACCGACCAAGAAGAGTTAGTACAGTCGTAATTGGATAAGTTTGATGAACGATTAAGCCGTTTCGAGAATAAGGTGGATGGCAATAATGTGGAGTTGAATAAGAATATGGTAAGTTTGGGAGCAGACGTGAAGGCAATACAAATGCACATGGGAGCTGATATAAAAGCAATGCAAATGCATAATGCGCAGATAGCACAATCCTTGGGATCACAGCATCAGAAAGGGCAGTTTCCTAGTGATACCATAGTAAATCCAAAGGAGCAATGCAAAGTTGTTTATTTGATGGAAGTATGAAAGCTCAAAATCGCTAGACGCCGAAGAATGGGTGAAAGAACGAGATCCAGAGGTGGAAGAGGATGATATCCAAGAGGATGAGTGCGAGCCAATAGAAAAGATGTTGATGAAGCTAAGATCGATTATAATCAATGAAGGTCCTAGATATATTCCTTCTCTCCTTTTTCCTCAATCAATTTATAGAAGAAGACTGAGCTAAATAGCACTAAGAGTGCTAAACTTATGGAGGAGCCTGAAGCAAAGAAGAAGCAAGAGAAATTTGTGGTCACTAAGCTGAACAAAGATGGCCGAACTGACTTAGATATGGGAGTTCTATCTTCTCTTAATGATAACCCTTTTGAATTTTGTTTATTTGATTTATTCTTCGCTGACCTAGATCCTGTAGTTTGTGCTAGTATATTATCCGTGATGCGGGAAAAATCTAAGGATGGCAGTGACGATAAGGGGGCAATGACGGAGGCGCTGAAGCCACCTGATGAAAAAGCTGGGAGTATACAAAAGGAGCGAATAAAAACACACAATGGAAAAGCATGCAACTAAGAAGAGCAACAAAAGTGAAAGATCCTGTGATTTTTTCTATCCCTTGACCTATTGGTAATCATAAATTTTGAAATGTGTTGTGTGACATAGGATCTAGCATTAATTTGATGCCACTTAAAACATATAGACTGTTAGGACTAGAGGCGATAAAATAAGCCTTTACTACTGTTCAATTGGCGGATGGGTCTGTACTAACGCCATATGGAGTAGTAGAGGATGTGTTGGTTCGAGTATCCAATTTTGAGTTCCCTAGAGATTTCTTAATTGTTGATATGCTTGGGAATGCTGATGTCCCTTTCATTTTAGGTTGACCTTTCTTGACGACTAGTCAAGCAATGATAGATGTATCTAAAGCAGAGTTAACCTTTCGTGTTCAAAAATACAAGGTCACTTTCCCAATATATAATAGGTCAGGGCTAAGAGGGAAACACAATTGTTGTGTTGTCTATATTATGGAACCAAATGGTAGACCTGTTAGGGAAAGCCTGAAAAAGGGGTATCAATCTCCTGAATCAAGTTGTTTGGACTTCGGCTAAAATATTTAACAAGGCGTCTGACTGGAGATGTTAAACCTAGCACTTGTCGGAAGGCAACCCAATGTTTACTGTTTTTATTTATTTTTCTGCATTTTTATATTTTTTATTATTTTTATTGCTTTTTAGAAAACTAACAGAAGATTAAGTGTAGGGGTGATGAAACAAGTTGGAAAAACTTAAAAAATGAACAAGAAGAGAAAAATTGAAGTGCTGGACGAGAGGAGCCAATGCGACCGCGTTCGCCCAACACGACCGCATCAAAAGCACTGTCAAAGTGCTTAACACAACTGTGAGGCTAATGCGGCCGCGTTCACCCAACGCGGTCGTGTCAACTAGAGTCCAACGCGATCGTGTTCATCTGAAGCGACCGTGTCAAAACCTGCCTCAATAAGCATATCGGCACTGGGATGCGAATGCGACGGTGTTCACTAATGCGGCCGCATCCATCCCAGTTGGTAAGTATAAACAAAAGCAGGGGGTTCAAATCTTTACTCTCTTCTTTCTTGGCCGCGAAGGCCCAATTTTGGCAGCAGTAGAGTTTTACTCCATCACCGTCACTTCCTCCATAGTAGCACACTGTAAGTCAATACCAAGGCATTCCACTCTTTTCCCCACAAACATTGGCCTTCGACCAAGTTTGGGGAGGGGTGAACGTGGAACGTCTTGGTTGTTATTATAATTTATGTTCTTTATATTTTTGTGAGGGCCTGTGTGCTATTGATATTTTTGTCCTGAATAGATAAAGGTATGTGAGCCCATTGCACTTAATTTGTTATGTTTAGTCTACGTGGTTATTTACTTTATTTAATTTTTTAGTTACTTTTGTTGAGTCTTTTTTAGTTTAAAAACCTGAATTGGTAGTCTTGAAGAGTTAGAAATGGGGTTGATAGATGGTGATAGGTCAATGACGAGATGATTTTAACAATAAATGGTATTATGACACTTAGAAGAGCATGATAGGCATAATTGGGACAAAATTGAGCTTGAATTATAAATTTATGGTCAAAAGTAGTCTGTGAGATTTGAGCCTTACAAGTACTCCTATTTTTAGAGTAATTTTTTCATTCTTTCGATGTCAATTGATTGGTCATAATGTATTTAATCCCTAGAACTTGTCTTGCATCTTTGTAGGAATATGTCAAGTGCATGTTGTGACTTAGAAAATGATATTAGGCATTTTTTTTCTTGAAAAGCTTGTTTTTTAGCCTTAAGAATAATCCTTTTTTTTTTTTCCAAAACTTGAAAAATCCCTAGTTGGCCACTTTGAGCTTTAAGCTTTATTTTTCATAGCTGAACACTACAACTCTATACCTTTCTTTTAGCCTTTGGCACGTAATTGGACTAGTTGAGTAAGAGGAATGTGGGTCGGAAGGTAGATAGGGTAAAAGCATGAAGTGGAATGGATGTTTAAGATGGTTTGGTGAAGAGATATGTGGATTAGGCAAAAGAAAAGAAAGAGATGACCCCTCCTAGTTGTTTTTTTCTTTGATGTTATAGGGAGAAAAAAAATGAAAAAAAAAATCCTTTTTGCATACATCATCAAAAGTTTTTGCGTGTGTTGGAAAAAAAAAACAAAGAGAAAGTTGTAAATATGTTTTTTGTTTTTGTTATTTGTGATGATTTAATAATGAGAAAGTGCTTAAGTATGCTATGTTTTTTAAAGATGAGTAGTCCCAATGTGGTACTCAAATAAAATAGGCATTTGAAGTTCTTGGTTGATAAAAAGTGCTTTTGATGGGTGAAGAAGACATATGATGTGGTTTTCTGAAATTTGAAGAGTGAATGTTGAGAAACAATGTTGAGGGGTAGTCGGGTTAGGAATAACTTGATTGGTCCAAATAGTCACTTACATTGAAATTTTTCCACCTTACCTTAAGCCAATATACAACCAAAATAAAGAATTTTTTATTCTTTGTCACACAAGTCAAGTATAAGGTCTAAATTAGACAATAGGTAAGCATATGGTAGACGGTGCATATGGTCCAATTTGAGTGATAAACACGTCCATATTTTATATACTTGAGAGATGAGTGATACACTTAATCGATGAGGATCATTTAATTTATAAGTCTCTTGTCGCGAAAGTAGTTAAGATCTTGTCATGTCACTAATGCTCGAGTTTCTAAGTTGTCGGTTATTTAGGAAAAACTTCACTAAAACTAGAATCATCATCCAATCACCCTAAAAAGCATGTGCTCTTGTTTTATTTTCTTTTGTTGTTCGGGGACGAATAACAGGTTAAGTTTGGGGGATTTTAGTACATGTCGTGTATGCTTGCATTTAGGTCAATTTAGATGTCTATTTTATATTATTTGCATGTGTAACTGATCGGAATGTGCTTAAATACATCATATTGTGCCGGATGATGTGTTTGTACTTTTTTTGAGGTTATTCAGATGATTTAATGTTAAAAACTCCTTCGGAGGAATTTCGAAGAAGAAACACGTCAAATAAGGGCGAAAAATGGACAAAAGGGGAGTTAAAAGAGGAAAATAGTCAACCATGGCCGCATCCATAGATTTGGCTGCATCAAAACTGGCCTAGAAAGTGAAAAACACACTGACAACCCAACATAGCCGTGTTCATGCAACGCGGCCCGTCAAAAGTGCTTCTGAAAGTGGGTTTTTCTGTCAGCTTGACACACCTATAGTATTTTAGTCATATCTTGAGATCTACAACTCCGATTGAGCTGAAATTGATTGCGTTAAAAAGATGAATTAAAGGGCTACAACTTTCCTAGAAAGAGAAAAATCCTAATTCAGAATGGAAGACCCTAAGAAATGGGTTATAAGTTAGACCTGAAACTTGTCTGGCCAACGTGGCCGCATTGGCGGCCGCTGCATCCGATGGCGATTCTTACGTGTTTTACACGTGTTTTTGGCCTATTTTAAGTCTGTTTCAACCCTAATTATTCCCAACTTATATATAGGGCTTTTTCACGTCCAAAATTATCGAAAAATCATCATTGAAGAAGTATTTGGAGGCTAGATCGAACAACAAGGAAGTGACGAACGAGGATCGGAGAGCAAGATTCGAGTTTTACTATTTCTTATCTTTAGTTAATTATTCCAAACATGTTTGTCTATGAATATATTTGGTTTTTGACATTGATTATGAGTAACTAAACACTTATTGTGTTCTAGGGTTAGAAAGTAGATTGTAAATGACTATGTTTTGGTTTTATCTTTAATTATAGACTCCAATTTATGATTGTTTATCCATATACTTTGTTCCTATTCTATGAGTTGCTTAGTTTGGCTAATTTAGTAATTCTACTTGCTTAAAAATTCGGCTTCGAGAGAAGGGGATTGTTAATAGGCATACGAGCATATAGCGTAGGTATCAAATATTGTCCGAGAGGAGTGAGGGCTTGCATAGGCATCGGCTTAGGGGACCCTTGGGAGTCTTATATGTGATAGTTGGTTCGAGAGGGTGACTATCCTTAAGTGATCTACACGTTAGCCACTTCAAGAGGATGGCTAATATAGAGTAGTGCCGCTTAATAAACAACATAATTGGTTTATAAGTCTAGTATTTTAAGTTAATCTTACATAGGAGTTCATAATTAAAATATATGCCCTAGAATACATCTTTATCTATCGGAATCTACCTTATTATTGATTCCTTGCATCCCAAGCAATTCTTCGTTAATTAGTTATTTACATGCTATTAGGTTTAGAAAATACAAAATCTATCCAATTATTCGAAAGTCTAGGTAGAGTATGAGTATTAAGATTAGGGTACTAAGCTTGCATAATACAGTCCTTATGTGATCAACCTTGTTGCCCCTAGCTACAGTAGCATCGTACACTTGCGGTATACTAGGATTTAAAATTAGTGCATAAATGAGTGCCCTGGAATGGTTGAAGAAAGAACCTAGATGTGGAGTGGTGATCTCTGAAGTTAGGAGCCTTGCTCATCTCTACATAGTTTATCAAATATGGAACATGAGACATGAGATTGCTTTTGAGAGAGCATTTTTTTACAAAATGGTTGTGGTTGTTAGGATCAAGACTATAGTTTACCAAATTATCTACAGCTTGTTCCTATTTAGTAACTTAGATTCTGATAGGCCTATGGATGTTGATTTAAATATATTAATTTATTTTTGTTCATTTATTCACTAGGTATGTCCAGTCTCCCCTTATATTTTTCTCTCCCGAACCACATTGTAGTGTCAAGTTGTATTTGTTTTCTTGGTATAGAGCTGTCAAAATGAATCCGGACCGATGGTCCAGCACGCCCAACCCGCGAAAAAGACTGGGCTGGCCCGAAAAAAATTGGGTCCATTTAGCCCGACCCGAGCAGCCCGACGGACCAAATGGGCTCAGCCCGATTCGGCCTGAAACAGAACCGACTTTATTTTTCTATTTTTTTTAAATGGAAATATTAGCATCCACATTAGCACTATCTATTAATTGCATAACTTATAAAAGATGGCAAAATATTTTTTGCTCTAGTTAATTTTTAGAGGGAAGAGTGCCTCCATATTTTTTTTTAAATTTAATATACATAAATCAATGAAAGTGAATTTTAAATGTTTGAATTATATAAGTCCCTCGTCTTATTTCTTTATTATGTAAACATATTTTATTATAACTTTGATTTTTTTTAATAGTTTAATTTGTGTTTGTATGGAATGTATTGGGCCGAAATCAGCCCGATAACCCGATGGTCCCAGGATGGGCTGAGTTGGGCTAGCATTTAGTAGCCCAAAAAATTTTGGCCCGGCTCGACCCGACCCAATTTTGTCTTTTGGTCCGCCCGACCCAGCCCGACCATTTTGACAGCTCTACCTGGGTATGCTCGGTGTATTTGTACCTCACCTCGACCCTAAGTTTCTTTTCTGATTAGTTTATTTTGTTGTGGTTGTTTGGTAGCTTTTCGGATATGCACATATCATCTTATTTCCCCGGCGTCTAGTTGATTGATGTGGGTATCCATTTGAGAGAGAGGCTGAGGTACACTAACTCAAAGGTAAGAACATCTCCAGCCCTTCGTGCTACTCCAACGCCATATTTACATTTCGTGTTACATGCAATATTCTTCTTTTATGTTTTCTTTTTGTATTATTTTTTTATGAGTAATTCTAATTAGCTAATATATTTATATAAAAATAATAATATTTTTTCACGATTTCATGATATATAATTGAAAGTAAAAATGACATAAAATGTTAAAATTACAAAATAATTAAAAATTACACAAGCAGAAGGATAAAATTAATAATACCCATACCTGCCACTAGTAATACAAAAATAACCATACATTTAAAAAATTCAAATATAACATTGGCCCAAAAAGATTTATATAAAAAATAAAAGAATAGAACATAAACTGTTTCAAAGCAAGAGAAAAAGAAAACAAGAAAAAACATATCACTAATAGGTAAAGAATAAAAAAGAAGAAGAAATTAATGTGAAGTAGGTGAATAGTTGATGCTACTACAATCGCCACACTGTTCACCATCTCTTGTGGGGCACAAGGTTTGATATAGGGCTAGAGAATAATTTTGTGTAAATAGGGCTGCTCTTTGCTAGTGAAGAGCAGCTTTGGAGATGCTCTAAGAGAATCTATTATCTAAACTTACATTCTTGAATTCCCGTTATCTTAGCAATAAAATTTCTTTGTAATCAAAACAAAAGAAAAAATAGGCATACATTGAGAGTTGTCTACCTGGTGTAGCTTAAATTTATTCTATTTTCGACCTATTAGACTTTGTAAATGGCACATTATTGTCAGACGTGCACCGAAAAAATCTCACTATACTAATTATTTAGATATAGTGAATTTTGGCTCACAATTATAAAAATAAAAACTCTTTTATATACTTTTAATGGAATGTGTCTGTATTTCTAATTTACTGCTTACATAATTAGTTTACATGAGAAAAACATCGATTACGTATAAGCACACGCTTTTTACCATATAGTGTAAGGTACGTGGCTTGAAGGGGAAAAAAACATATCCCAAGAGTTAAAAGAAATACAAGAAGACAACTACGACAACAGTAATCATGAAAGATAGAGAGGGAGAGAGAATTGTAGATACACCCGTCACGTGCCAAAATCATGCATATATTATTAAATTAAATCATATTAATTTAGTAATTATCCAAAGAGATGGTGGTAGATATCAAACCACTGTGGACCAATTAGAAGATGTCATGTGTGAAGATGATGCAGTAATTATTAAATTACATATAATTAATTTGATAATTATAATATCATAGAGGTGTAACTAAACTGCTTCTATGCGAATTTTCCTTCCCACAAATATAAATAATGTTCGATTTTCACTAAAATTGACAACACAACTTCGAAAACAAGTGAAGAGTTCCAGAACATAGACAAGTTCTCTCAAAGGCATTCTTCAGTATTCTTTGAGAGAAACCACCGAAATCAACGTTAAATCCGAGACTCTTCAGCATTTGTTGGTATTTGTCAAAGTTCTTTGAGAAGAACCACCACAATTCAACGTTAAATATCTGAGATTAAGACACAATGGCCCTCTAGTTGACATTATCAAGTTAGGTCTTTGTGGGGGTAATTGTCAAAGTTCTTCGGCGTTCTTCGAGACAAATCAAAATAAATTAACATTAAATCTAAGATCAAGACGCGAAGCCCCACTAATCAATGTTATCAAGTTAGATTTTTTAAGGTGCTCTTCAGTGTTCGTCAAGATATTCGATGACATTTTTCACATATTCATCCAAGAATATCATTTGATTTAAAATCAATCTCCCAAGCCTCTGATTAATGCTAATTCAGATCAAAGTTCAAAATCGTAGAGGATCAAAATCTACTCCGTGTTTAGAGGTATCAACTTATTGAAGAGAAGACAGGAATATTAAAAATTGTAATCACGATACTTATAATTGATCCAAAAAATTTTACATTTTTTATACTTTTTTTTATTTAGTACACGAAATTTATTGTTACATGGGAAAAAGAAGACCAAGGGACACACAATATGGTATTGGAGGTGAGATGTTTGATGGGTTTCATGCTTGTAGAAGATTTCGGAGGGGGTTTCACCAAAGATAGGGGAAAAGAGAGAGGAAGTAAATTACATTTTTAGACTAAAACAATTGCTAGGAAAACATAAATTTAAAAATTTAATTAAATAAAAATCATAATATGATATTGAAATTCGTCTTTTACATTTCTAAAAAAAAAAATGTATCCATGATATGTTTCTAATTTCATGTTTAATACCTAAATTTGATAATAACTCAGTGAGTTGAGCGCTTTATAACACGTCATTAGTCAGGGATCAAAGCATACCGACCTCACTCAAGTGAAAATTTTACGTGAAAAAAAAGTCCTTGTCTAATAGTGCTAGGATCCTCTCTTATATGCTGGAGAGAATTTTTAATACAATCTGGGGTGGATCGAGTGAGTGACAATATGTGATGACTTGGCAGTTCCAGTACAGAGGTTGCACACACAATATTAGAGTAGGTCTCTTGTACACCAGTTGCATTCGGATTACGGGCAAAAATGTAAACTGGTTGGAACAAGTGACACCCTCTTAATTTTTCTAAATTTATAGAATTTTTATAGTAAATCATTTTTAGATTATTAAAATATTAATTAATTCGTATGCCTAATTGTATGTCGAAAATCGCTTATATCAAATCCTTTGCCCTTTTTACTCTTTCATTTTTTAGTCGATTTTGTTTAAAAATATTTCCCTAACCGTAATCAGTATTATAGAATTTTTATAATAAAATTAATTGTAAATTATTAACTATTAATTAATCTGAATCCTTAATTTTATGTTGAAAAATTGCTTATATCAAATCTTCTTCCCCCCCCTTTTAGCACTCTTCCATTTTTTTATTATATAACTACAACTCTTAATTATAGTTTATAAAACATTATTATTATTATTATTATTATTATTATTATTATTATTATTATTATTATTATTATTATTATTATTATTATTATTATTATTATTATTATTATTTCAAATATTTCTATAATATACCTAAAAATAACAAAATGTTTTAGAAGGAAAAAAAAATGATTATACGTTTGAAGCCTTTTCGCATTAAGAAGGTGTAATAGTTCCTTGAAAATTTTCACAGGTATTGAGAAAATGTACAATCGTTATTCATATCTATTTTGAGGATTAATGTGTCTCTTGTGATGTATATACTATCTCTGTCCCACTTAATTATTACTTTGCGTACCTTAGTGACAAACAATATATCATTTTGATCCTCTTCCAAAAAAGAACACTATCATAATCATCTCTCTCATTTGGAAATGAGTCCCTTAACACTAAAGTTTTCTAACATTCTTATCTTTGGCACATTTTCAAATAATCACACACCAAATTTGTTATCTTGAATATCATTTACCCTACTGTATTTGCTGTTATTTTCGTGCTTTACCCATGGAGAATTTGGTACCATAAAATTTACTTCATAAGTAACAAGTTTTGGTTCTAAGTCTTTGCCTATGGGATTTTTTGAGTCAATTAGTATTGAGATACCTGAACCTAAAAGAGAAATAAAACAAATTCTACGTCTCCAGCGCTCTCTTTCTCACAATTGTTTTTTTATCAAAGAACACCTACACAAGCAGATGTAAATTCACAATCTTTGAACCCCGAAAATCGATTAGAATGTAAGTAAATATTCATCATTATTCATGCATATTATTATTACAAAGGGAGTCTCTTACATAACTAGAAACACATACAAAACTTGTCTCCACCATAACAAGCAGCATCCTTGTACTTCTCCTTCAAAAGGTCCTTGCATGCTATTATGCAAGCTTGTTTAGCACACGGATACAAAGCTATGGTAACAAATCCTTCAACTTCTTGAGGACACATTATCACCATCATTAATACTACAATAATAATGAGGGCCACCTCCAAATTTCGCATTCTCATGACTTCTTCAACTAATGTTCAATTGTATTTTATATGATCTTGTTTATTTTTTTGGATTATATTTCGAGGTTCTTTTATAGGGGTCCAATGGGAAAATCCAATATGATTAGAAGAATTAATATCGGGATATGGGCAATATGGGGAGTGATTTTACTTTTGTAGATATGATAAATTGGGAAGTACATATTATTACGTGCAATATCTAGAAGATTTGAGTCAAGACCATGGATGATGTTTTAGTTTATTGCATTAATTTAGTACTCCTAAAAAAAACCTAATTTAGTCTCCTTACGTCTCACGATAAATGTCATTTTGGAGTCTTCATCCCCGAATTAGACAAAAACATTTATACCTCATATGCATAGATCTCGTATATACAATCCAACTCAAAAAATAGGCAAAAAATTATGAATTACAATTAGCTCAACTTGAAAAAACAAAAAATGGTATCCATTCTCATATATCATCCAATATGTTTTACTGAATATATATTACATTTTCTAGAAAAAAATTGACTATTGGACGTAAAAGTTACAAATAATTTTTTCACATAAATATTATACTTTTTTTGTAAAATATATTATATTTTCTGAAAGTACTATTTTACAATAATCCAACTACATAATAGCTTAATACAATTTGTGGGTTATAAATGGAGAACTTATATAGTTCTTGATAGTAAAAACATATATAACCTTGATAAGAGCACACAAAATACTCAAAAACCACATGAATTGTTAATTTTTCTAAGAAAGTATTACGTTTTCTTCAAAAAAGGTACTGTTTTTTTCCCTTAAAAAATATCACTTCACTTGCTTGTTGTGGATGCACATTTTTTTTGTTGAGCGCTATTTTGAAATTCGATTAGATCAGATTGACCCGTTGTATATACTTAGATCCATGCATTAATGGTATACAAATATTAATCCCCGATTAAAGATCATAATGCCTCTCGAACTTTCCTCACATTTATTTCAAATGATATGAGATTGTAATTTGGAAAAAATTAAGATTTCAGGGGTAAGGTTGAATCTTAAAATCTTACTTAATATAATAACAAAACTGTCCCAAAATAGTATTGTGGCCATTTTCCTATCCAAACTTTCTTGCTAGCATTGACAAACACGTTTTTTTCTGAATTGTAATCCGAAAATAATGAGCTTTTGGACAAGTGTTGACCCTGATATTTGCTAAAATTAAATAAGATATTCGTTTTTCTTCAATCAATATATTGACAAATCTTTCCATAAAATAAACTCTGTAATTAATTACAATTTAGATTCAACAAATATATGCATATCATTATATAAGGAAATTTTGACTCATCTTCCCATAAAATCAGCAGTCTATTTGTTTACAATTTAAATTTAAAAGAAGCAAATGATTTGTTAAAACTTTTATATAAGGAAAGGTTGAAAAAGTTTTCCAAATTCAGTCTAAATCACATATCACAAGAATATGTCCCCTTAATTCAACCTTATATTGATTAGGTTTGTCTGAAGAATATTAAATTATATGGATATGATATACAAAATTATATGTGTAGAATGCATAAAATATGTAAGATATATTATTATTGCATAACTTTGACTTAAGCATAAAATATGGAATTAGTGGTAAGCACAAAATCCTTATATAGTGTATGTTTATATCCTAACGTGAATCAATTACACATTTGACCTAAGCATAAAATCCGAAGTTAGTAGACTAAATATAATTACCAGCAATATTTGTAGAAATCGGTGTAATTTTTCCAAAATTCTTTTATCAATCACAACATTATATGACTAAAATAGGCACCTAAATAAAGTAAGTTGTTTATTCCTACATAATGGCACAAATAATACCTGAAATAAGTATCAACATTTTGGGACTAACTGATTGCAACGTCCGCATTAATCTCACCATTCTAATTCAATTACACAGTTTATTCCTGCTATTTTAATTCATTCTAGTTTATTTATGATGAAGGGTTCCCACATCCATGCTATTATAAGGTCAAATCAGAGGGAGATGTGCGAAAACCGACTTTTTGAAGGTTGTTTGTATGCCGTGAAATTTTTTGTAGTCGCTGATAACAACATGCGATACAAAATGACTTTGAAGAAGTTTAAAATTATGTTTATTAGTCAAACCTGAATGACAGACCTATTTGAAATATTTGTATTGAGTTCGTGCTACAAAGAAAATTAAACTGTTTAATTGCAATGTATTCCTAATAAAATTAGAAGTTGTTATTATTATTATTAGTCACTTAAAGGTTTAGAAAATTTGTTGAGTGTCATATTTGAAAAATAAAAATTTCACATACTTCGGATAAATATGAACATATATCACAAAAGTATAAGTATACATATTTACACCATCTTTAAGATGTTGGAAATTGATTTTAAGATAGTGGGTAAGTCCCGACTTTGACCAATTTGGAAGTGGCGGTATAGTGTGTTAATTTTCTCAAAACGGAATTTCAGCGAGTGAGAAATTAATGCAAGTTTGTCACTTGCTAAGGCATTCGTCTATGGAAGATGGAAGACGTCGTAAAGTCCTTTGTAATTCGAAAATACCGTAATGTGGTCTAGGTTCGTTGTAACCGAAAGGAGTAGTAACTCCTATGTTGTAAAAACACATTATGGGGGTAACTTCCACATTAAAGAGGAATAATGGTAGTATAATGGTGGTATCATGACTACAGTTAAGGTGTTGTAGAAGGTGATGCAGAATGTGCTGTAACACCTTAGTTATGGTACAGTAACTGCTGAGTTATGGTACTGTAACTACCTCCTTGAGTACCTGCAGTAAAGAGGTGTAACAACTGAGTTAATGCCTGGTTTTGAATGCCTTAATGACCCTTTAAGGGTGTAACTAAATCCCCAAATTTGAATGGAGGATGCATATATAAATAGGTCATGTTTTCTTGCAAAGAAGACATGCAAATCACACAAATTCTTCCATACTTACATCTCATAGCATCTTTTCGACATCTTTGCATTCAAAATCAGTTTTGGCATATAGTACATAACTCGATTCTTACCACATTTCTAGTTCGCCGGAGCTTCTGGATTTGTGGTGCTACTCAGAAGACGAAAGTCATTTTATCTTTGTGAACGTTACGTCAAACCGTGAGCACTAGCCAGGACGTATTCGTTTTGTGGATAGAGGTCTAACCTAGACTCGACTTTCTCATCAATTTTCTTAAGTGTTGCAGAAAGTGTTTAAACACCTTCTCCAAAACTTGTCCAGATTCCAGTGTAGCAGTCTAGGTGTTTCCAGAAGTGCTGCAACACATCCAGTGATTCCAGAATCTAATTGGTTTTTCTTCAATCGATTCACACAATCTTCTCATAAGTTTCTTGGAGCTTTTTTACGGTGTAATAATTTGGTCTTAGAATTCGTTGTTTTTTTAGTTTTTGATACATTGTAAGCTATTGTTGGGTGTACCTATAAATCTAACATAAGAATCATGAATCATGCAAGACAATCAACATAACCTCCATCCAATGATGCTAGCGATATTCATAACTTATGAAAAACAAGTATACATATTTCGTAACTTATTATCTTACTCATATTATATTTTTTTAATTTTAATACCTTTTTATTGCACTTTTCTTTCATTAACATATAATTATTTATTGATTGTAGTATTTTATTATATTATAACTATGTAAATATATAAACTCTTATTACATATTCATGTTACATCTACAAACCCCGCACCTCACGTATATATTACTAGTAATATATAAAAACAAAATAATCTATTCCAAGAAATAAATTGATTTTCCCGCCCCATGTTATTTCCAAAAATATAACAGGTTATGGGTTATGGAATCTGGTGTTAGGCTGAGTGAATTAGTACTGGCCCATCTTTTAGTATGGAAAGATTGATTTGATTACAATAAAAGTTGTCTGCCGCATGTGACTACCAATTTATACATTTTAATATATTGGCTCTAAGACTATCAAGTATCAACTACTTGGATAAGTTGTCTTTCATACATAAATCAACATTGTAATCTTTTCTAAGCCCTGCAAGTATATAAATAGGTTTAGTTACAATAGTCCCACCAAACTATCAGTTTTTCTGCACATAAATCATTAAGGCTTTTTTTTTTTTTTTTATGGTGTTGATATATATAAAACTATTCGGGTTTGATAGAAAAAACCACCAAATTTTATCTTCCGACCATTTTTCGTCGGAATTCTACATGTGACTTGCTTGTGATAAGCTTTTAAGGGGAGTTTGTCCAAACAGCTTTTTTAGTAGGTAGAGGAACTCCTCATCATCAACAATGGAGATTCTAGATGCTGGGGGAAACAATCGTTAGTGATCCAAATGAATAGTTAGGGAAAAGAATGACGTGCGAAGGAATTTTACACTTTTGCTATTCTAAAAAGATTGATTGGCCAAAAGAAGCCCTTCAAACTTTATCATGCGCAAGTCACGTGCAGAATTTCGGCGAAAAATGGTTGGAAAATAATTTTTGGTGGTTTATCTGGCAAATTCGGATAGTTTTCATGTATTTGTACAGCAAAAAAAGTTTAGTAGTTTATGTGCAAAAATGTTGATAGTTTGGTGGGGGTACTGTAATTAACCCTATATCAATAATGGCAATAAAACAGTTGTATTTTTTTTAAATTGCGATAAATTTGTTTCGAAAATAGTTATAAGAACTAAAATATGTTCGATAAGTGGAAATTAATAAGTAAAATAAATTGATTATGGTTCCATATGATCTTAACATTTATCATTTTAGGATTTTTAGAAAAATGTGATAAAATATAAAAGGACAAAATGCCAAACTTATTTGATCTGTAGAAGGAGAATCTTAGTGTTCCAAACAACAAAAATTGCAGGAATACATGATTTTAGTCTTCCAAGCTTATCTCTCTGTTGGTGTAGGGTCGAATTGGAGATCTAAATTGGTTGCTCTTACATGTTACTTTGTGGATGGAATTAAAAATATATGTAAACAATTGAATTGTTTTCTTGTATATTTAGATCGATCAGAGATGAATCTTGTAACAATCCGAATTTTCTAAATAATTTTTAGGACATTTTTATGGGTAATTTTTTTTATTACAATAAAACTTTACTTTTAAAAAGGAAATAATAAAAACATTTAACGTTAGAAAAACATTTACATAATTTAAAACTAAATTTATTATAAAAATAAAATTATTGATATGCTTCAATGGATAAAGTCATATCATTTTCAAACTTTTCAAAATTAATATGAATACTACTGTTATAAATATGCGGAAGCAAATTAACTAATTTAACTTAAGAGTTAACATAAATTCAAAATAAAACATGGAAATAAAATGAAATCATTTTTCTTTAGAAAATTAGTTGATCAAGTTTGGAAGAAATAAAATGTTTCAAACAAGTAATATATCTCTAACCTTTTGAAAATCAAGCTAACTATAAAATTTAAGTCGTTAGACTAGATGCGAATTATAGCACTTTTAAGAAACACATTTAATATAGTTTACCAAATAATATTTCACCAAAAAACGACCTCTAATACATACAATTAAATTTATAACGTGTTTATTTAACTCAATGCCTCAAATACGAAATAAAATATTTTTACTAGGAAAACATTTCATATAGTTTTCCAGATAATATTCTTCTAGCAACAACTAACAACTACTTTGATAAATCATGACTGCTCATCAAATAGAAACCATGTATATAATATCATGGTAATTTTCTTTCTTAAAAACTTCATAAATAAGATCTTAATATATATAGGCGAAGCAAATTGTTATACATATTAATTTTGAATTAATCATAAGTATTTTTTTTAAAATAAAACTTAAACTACTGTAATACCATTTTCACGTGTGTATTACATATTCTTCACACGCAACTCCATCAACCTGAAATGAATTTTTTTTTTTTTTAAATGGGGTGAGCTACATCTAGCTTGTGCGGTTCAGTTTCTCGCAATTAAATAAAAATAAGATAAAGCATATAATTAACATATAGTGCGTAACATTCATTACATGCGTAACATTCGTATCAATCAACTGACCAGGATAATATGGTTGGAATAAATTAATGTTCCCGTATACTATATCAAACTAAATATTTAATTGAAACAAACTAGAAAGAAAAACTCCACGTTAAAAGTTGAATAAACTTGAAAACGTATGCATGGGCTTAATCACCGTGCTCTTGACCAGATAAACCTAAATAATACATAATATATTTTAATTAATTTATTACTATATCCTAATAAGAGTTCTAAGGAAAAATTTAATGGAACAAGGCGATAGATACAAGACACAAGACACGAAATTGGATTTAGGAAGAGAGATAGACACCAAATAATAGAAACTTAGTGGTAATTTAGTAAATAAGATATTAGGGAATGTTGGAAAAATAATTCTCATAGTACGACACAAGTCCCCACACCAACAATCTCCTTCCTTTTCTTTTCAGCACTCCAGCATAGCCATTAATTCTCCCTCTCCTTACACAAACCAACACTCACTTTTTTTTTTTCAACACTCCAGCACAGCCATTAATTCTCCCTTTCTCCCTCTCCTTACACAAACCAAAACTCACAATACACACCACTGCATATCGCACACACCATTATATATACACTCATATATACACTCACACACACATACACTTACCTCTGTATATACACCACAATGCACACACACCTCAATATATATATTATATAAATAATGCGCACACATACATCCAATGTATATATATATAATATATAACTAACACACCCCACTTACCATCACACACACCACTGCTGATCCACCCAATACACACACACACACATATATATATAATCCTTCCTCTAGCCCCAGCCCTTTGGATATACTAGAATACAGATCCCACAAATTAAAAATAGTAGTTTTCGAAAAATTAAAGATGTTGGCCGGCGATCGTGGGTACAGAGGCAATTATGAACAACGAATCGGAAAGATTAAAAGAAAGAACAGATTTATTACCTGTTATCAACATGAAGAGAAGAGGGCACGATGGAGAAAAGACGTGGTGGATAAGAATGAAGAAGAGGGCACGATGGAGAAAAGACATGATGGAGAAGATGGAGAAGAACGATGGAGAAGAACGAAGAAGAGGGCACGATGGAGAAAATACATGATGGAGAAGAACGATAGACATGAAGGAGAAGAACGATGACAGTTGTATGAGAGAGACGGAAAAAAATATTTTTCTTTTCTTTCTCTCTTTTTTGTTGGGCGCTAGGTATATGGTACTGTTCTACTGTCTAGTATTTATACTAGGGTAATCTCCTACTAAGTATTAATCAGAAGTCCAGGAAAAATATTTTTTATCAGTTATCAACTAGGAGAAGTATCTAATGGATATCTATAAATCTTGTCAAGATACATTGTAAGTTACAACCCTTAGAATAAATTACGATTTGGGCTCAATCTAGACCTAAATAATTTGGTCTAGCAATTAAAATTATGATGTATATTGGGCTTAAAAATATTTAAATTGACTATTTAACTAAATAAATTATTATCTAATATAATAATAATAATAATAATAATAATAATAATAATAATAATAATAATAATAATAATAATAATAATAATAATAATAATAATAATAATAATAATAATAATAATAATAATAATAATAATAATAATAATAATAATAATAATAATAATAATAATAATAATAATAATAATAATAATAATAATAATAATAATAATAATAATAATAATAATAATAATAAGAAGTTAAAAATATTGGGTATTACAAATCTCTTACTTATTAACTCATCAAGGAAGTAACATGAATTTTTTCTTTTGGTTTGAAGAGTTATAGGATACATAAGTATTAGAGGAGAATGTTTATTTTATTCCCCAAAATCTCGAGAAGCTTCTCCACCAGATTAATAAAATAACATTATTTTATAGAAACGTAATTAGTGCATATAATTATATATATATATACAGATATGCATAAATAACTAATTATTTGTTGTAGAAAAATAGAAAATAAGAATAGTAAAGAGAGACGGAAGAGAGACACGGAATCATTAGGGTTCTCTTATTCATCAAATCCCTTTATATAGGGTGTCAAATACAAGGGTTTCATAGATACATAATATTTAGTGAATACCTAAATTGTCCTTCATCAGTTTTCATCAGTTACTTTTGACGAAGGCACACTAATTGTGTTTTTCCTTCAACACTCCCCCTTGTGCCAAGTCAAAGGGGAATTTGTGCATAACTCGTTGCCTCGTTAAAAACCTTGCCAAGTAACAAAACCCAGTGGGAAAAAATAAACCTTGGTCGAAGGGAAAAAGAGTGCAACACACCTATGTTGAGACTCCCCCTGAAGTCTACACGCCTCCCCTGATACGTACATCTATTAGGAGAGTTTTGAAAATCTCCGCATCCTCGATTTATATAAATCATGAGGAAAGTTTATGGTGGCTGGTTATAGACAAACTTTGTGGCATATGCTTCGTATAATCATCTCCTATGTAGCATAGTTCTATCTTCTTGTTGCAAACTGCATTATCTTCATAAATTTAGGTCGGTCTTCTGTGGTAGGTCTTCAACCATAGTACTTAAGAACTCCTTCATGTAGGACAACCATCTTTGTCTGATTCGGTGGGGGTTGATAAATGAGTTGTGCTTGGTGGATCTTCAAGATTTCATTGTACTCCTCGTGGTAATACATAACCAATTTGGTAATGACCTTTACATTAGCTAACGAGATAACCAACATTTAAACTAACAAAAGTAGTATTCGGTATTTCGTAGTGGGGGTAGCTTCAACATTTATTTAGGAGTTACATATTCTTTTGTAATCCTTTTATCTCTATATATGAGAGCATTTGACATTTTCTTTAGAGTTTTACAATTTCATTTGTAATCTCTCTTGTCTCTAATATGGGAAGAACAAATATGTGTCAATGGTTTCTTTCACATGTTAAAATACTATTTGATATCATTCAACTGATATTTGTGTTGTCCTGAGTAAAATATACCAATATGTTCTTTATGAAAGTAATACATGGTTGAGTGCATTGAGCTTTCAATACAATAATACGCACATTTCAATTAAGTAGGGAATTTCATTTCCCAATAGCTCTTTCATCATTTCCTTTGAACTCAAATGGATCTTTCCTTGTCCACATTTCAACCAACCATAGGAGTGCTAACAGATTGCTCTTTATCCATGTGAAATCGCCTGATAATCTTTTGGATATATGCAAACTGAGGAATTAATATTCCACAAACTCGGTGAGTTTTCCCATGATCCTTTATCTCAATTTAGATTTCAAATACATCACAGTATCTCTTATTTCTTTAAGAGTACCTATTATGTCCTTAACATCGACATAAGTTGCTATAGTTGCAAATATAGAAATTGTTTTCTTTATAAATGCATAGGGGCAATACTACTTGTTCTTTCCCTTCCCAATCAAATAGTCACTTAGACGAGTATGCCATTTCCGTCCAGATTTATTTCAATCAAAGTGAACATTTCAATCTAATATTGTAAATGCACTCCGTGGTATAGAGTTACTTGAATTGGGCAATGCAGGTCCATCTGACACTTACACATATCTCAATAACAAGATCCCCAAAGAGATATGTTGTAACCACATTAGTATGCTGCATTTCCAATCCTTCGGAAACTTATCGATAAGACGTTATGACGTCCGTTGTGGGAGAATATCTCCTCGTAGTCAATTCCAGGGCTTTGTGAGAAAACCTTGTGCTTTAAGGTAAGTTTTGCATCTCAGGACTTATTCTTCTCACTATGCTTACTGACAAAACATATTTTATGTCCTACAGGCTTTACACTTGGTAAGGCTAGCACTACCAAACCAAATACATGTTGTTCTGTCATAGAATCGAGTTCTACCTGGATTGATTCCATATAGGCCAATATGCTCTTTGTTGATATCTTACAATAGAGCATGGTTCGATATCATTGAGTTCTATAATTCATTGAACAACAATGTATACATCATCAATGCATGTGGAAGACTTTTCCATTAACTCACATGCACTCTCATTATCTCTAGAATCATATAAAACTTCGGAGCGTCCTCCAGTGATGATTCATGGACATAATTTATTAGAGATAATTTGAGAGTATTTCTTTTCATTGATGGTTTAAATTGTGTCACGCTTGCCTCCTTCCTTGAGCAGGTGTTCATCGAACCACGTGGCATCCCCCATTTCCTTTTGGGAACCACGACCTCAACCACAGCTCCACTAAGTGTGGTTGCAACACCTTTATCAGCGGTGTTGTGCCCTTTACTGGGGACTTTTAACCTTACAGGCACATTTGCAGCTGGTATATATGATCTTGTCACTTTAGTGATCTTAGCAAATGCATCAACAATCAAATCTTCCATACTTTGAAGATCGATAATTCGTTTTACTTCACTGTACATTATGAAGTGTGGGGATCCTAATGAAACATACTGGGAAACACTTCCTGTCGTTCCCTTAGAAAATTCTTTTTTCTTATCTCCCCCTAACGACGGGAAGACTGTCTCATTAAAGTGATAATCCGCCAATTTAGCAGTAAATAGATCTCGCCTGTCAAAGGTTTCAAATAGCAGGTAATAGTTGGAAATCCATAACCAACATAAATATTTAATTGTCTTTAAAGACCCATTTTGATGCGTTATGGGGACGCAAATAGGCACATATACTGCGTAACCAAATTTGCGTAAATGTGAAAATATCAGGCTAAATCCAGTTACCAACTAGTACGCATAATTTTTGGTTAGCATTGGTTCTGAGACAAATAAAGTAAAGTTGCAACGATATTGCATAACCCCATATCTGATAGGCATGTTAGTACGCATTGGAATGCCTAGTCCTCCATCTATATCCTTTTGATGGTGGCATATGTGAGACCATTTTTGTGTATCCACATGGGTTAAAGGATACTATACATTGATCCTGATAGATATGCAATAATCATCAAGTCCTTATGATGAGAACTCTCTAGAGTTAATAAGTCTTATAGACATTATGAAGTGAGGGTGGTGAACCCTTTATAATATATTCTAGGAGTTTTCAAATGCAACATTTCTTGTGGACAATAATGTGATGAGTAGTTAGTGTGCCAAAGCATTTACCAGAACCATAGACACTTTAATGGCCCACTTTTCTGGTTTGATAGGTCCACATATATTATATTATGTTCTTTTGTAAGAATAGAATGCCTTACTTATATATCAGGCATAGGAAGATCTCGATCCTATTTATTACTAAATAGTAGGCTTGGCAGAACGAGTGATGTGCCTTAAAATAGTTAATAATGTAGAGTGGGATGTTGGTCGTGCTTCTAGTACTTTAGAAAATATAGACTGTGTTATAATAAAATTAGCACTGCCACTGTACATCGTGTCGGATTTTTATCCCTTTTTGTATTTCACTCGAAAGAAAGAACGTTCATATAATTTCTTAAATATGGAACATCATGTTATGACTTGGATGTCTAAGAAAGTCGTACCAAAACCTATATGAATTAATGTCCCAAAGTTCATTTTGGGTAACATATGATTCTGTCTTCCAAAGTTCATTTTGGTGATAGTGTTTGATCCAACGATCAGAGTTGTAGTGGAGTACATGCCACTAGATTGACTCATTTATTTCTCTAAGATGTGTTCATTTCACATTCATTAGAGGTATCATAAATTATTCAATTCCATTCTTACATGTAGTTTTGAAATGATAGTCTTTGACACGAATATCTTTACTTAATAACATTGTAATAGCTCTTGGTGCATATAGAGCGTTTTGTGACTATAATTGTTATGTCATTAGGCATCTATAGAATTCGACGATTCTTCGCCCTTTAGTACTTGTGATTCAATGATGTTCATTATGTAGTGAGTCTCGTTCTTTGGACTTCTTGTATCTCTTATAGTTAACTGCTCTAGCAGTTTTTATACAAAAGTATAATATTTCCACACTTATTTAAAAGTTCATTACCAACTCTATCCCTTTTGTTCAGAGGTTTCCGAGGTGTCTTTTGCACATGGTTTCCACACCACCATGTTCATTTGGGGTAGTTACATCGGAAGGCCTTCAGGGCTTCTATGTCCCTTACTTTGTGGTGTATCATGACCACAACTGTAGAGACAGACACATTCGTTCCCTTTACTTTGAGGTTATCTTTACTATTTAATTTACCATAGTTAGACTAGAGAATTTTCTTTATCCCAATGTGTTTGATGTTACTTTTAGAAGAAATTGGTCATGCCTCTCAACTACTTGCACTGGTTGATCAGCTAATTGAATATTGTAATTCTTTTATTTCATACTCTAGCATATACAAGTTCGCTAGTATAAGCATTAGAGTAGGAAAGTACAGGGATTTTTTGTATCATATCATCTTATGTGATTTCTTTACACATAAAGAGAGTTTTGTTTTTAGACAAAACTTGTCATTATTGAATTCATTGACCCTTTTGTAGTCTGGTAAGTGGATTTTTTTTCCACAAAATAATTAATTTTGAAAGTAGAGAATTATCTAATATTCCAAAATTTCTTTTATGGCAACCCACAGTTCATCGAGGTCCTTTAACTAAAAAATCCTTTCAAAGTGAGTTAGGATTACCGTGTCGCCTCACTTTCATTAGAGCATAGACTTTGAGTATGTTGGACGATTCTTCGTCCTTAGGGTCGGTGGGTGATATGATTGTGGAAGTAGTTATTTTCATTGAAGTAGTTTCAACATAAAAAAAAAAAACAGTAGCGGTGCTCAATTGCTTTTGAGTCTAATATTGCAAATTTAGGATGAGTTGGTTTCGTCAATTTCTTATTAATTAAATTTCGGGACTATATATCACAAGTTTTTCGATACTTTGTAAAATTACGTTATCACGTAGTTGAGTTGTCCACGAATTTCCTTTATCATGGACATGCATAATTTATCATAAAAGAAAAATGCATAGGGAAAAAATGACCAAGTTCATAATATATCAGACAAATAAGCTAATTTGTGATTTCTAATCATAAAATTTGCAATAGGCAAAATAACTGAATGCGCAACTTTCAATTACATGAGAAAGTGGAAGCATATCAAACGCAAGTGGACTTTGTAATATTATTCAAACAAACAAATTTATATTATTGCCGAAATTGTACACAATTGCTTTAGATGTACATCTAATCTCAATTTGCCAACAAGTATAGTTGTATCTATTCTGGGAAACAATATTCGTACAATTTCTCATGTTTAAGTTTCAATAAGTATTTAAATCATCAAGTATAAAAGAAGATCACCATAGGCAACACATCTTTGTCATTGTACGCAATTATTTATTTCACAAAATAAGGTACTGAAGTTACCTTGCAGGAAAGACACGATTCTTTCCTATGGTACTTCTCAAATTTTGTGAGGGAGGTTTACGAACCACTTCCTTCCAATCCGATCTCCACATTTGTGGAACAATTTGAAACTCACAAATACGGACAAAATTCACGCATTAGTAATTAACTAATTTTTTTTTTTACTCATTATAATATAATTTATCAGTGAATAAACAAGTGCAAATAGAATTTAATCAAATTGCCCATTGATAACTATTGAAAACATAATATATATATCCCATATGATAGCTCTTTGTCTCCAGGTTAAAAAAAAAAAGGCGTTAACTCGAGCCCAATCTTCACTTTAGATTAATCACTAATTCACTACTTTAGTTTCAAATTCTTTCAGAAGTTTGAATCTTTGGAGAGTGGAGCTCAATCCGACAGCGGCGGCGATTTACCATTTTCAAATCCTCTGTTACAAATTCGCCTGTATTGCTGAGTTGTCGGCGGTAATTTAATCGGAATCGTTGGTGCTAGTAGAACCCATGGTTAATTTTGTGAAAAGTTTTGGTGGAATATCATTGCGATGGTAGAGAATCGTGCTGATAACGTGTTGTAGAAAAATAGAAAATAAGAATAGTAAAGAGAGACGGAAGAGAGACACGGAATCATTAGGGTTCTCTTATTCATCAAATCCCTTTATATAGGGTGTCAAATACAAGGGTTTCACAGATACATAATATTTAGTGAGTACCTAAATTGTCCTTCATCAGTTACTTTTGACGAAGGCACACTAATTGTGTTTTTCCTTCAACATTATTGAGATTAGTTTGTAGTATATAATTATATGGGAACGGATTATGTGCAATTAACCAAAAGCCCTCTTTTACCCCTGCCTCAACACATTCTTTTTCCTTTTCTGATTTCCTTTTAGTTATATACTAGTTAATTTAAGTCCCTTTCTCTTTCTTCAATTGAATGGCGTAATTAATGTATTTTGATCCTTACATCTTTTTTCATCTTTTTCCTCTTTAGACATTCTTTTTTTATTTTTTGTGTTAATGTCTCATTTAAGTTTTAATACAACGTATATGAGTTTACAATTGCTTTTTTCCAAGTGTTTCTAGCTTATAACTTGGAAAAAGTTGTTTTGAAGTGTTTGGAAAAATAATTTTAGCTTTAATAAAAGTGATTTTAGGCCAAAAGCTAAAATCTTCTTATGTATCAAACACTCCAGCTTTTACATTTGACCAAAATCACTTTTAGGGGGTGTTTGCAAACAATATTGCTTTTAGAAAAGTGATTTACATTGATTTTGTGATAAAATTTGAATTTGTTAGTGTTTGGAAAAACATGATTCTACTATAAATAAATAAATAAAATAATCAATAGTTTCATTTATTTGAAAAAAGCTAAAAGCTACAAAAATCTATGATTTTGGTGATTCTCAAAAATACTTTTGGGAAGTGATTTGAGGCCCCAACTATGAGATTGCTAACACACCTTTAGTTTAAAATTGATTTTCAAAAGTGATTTTGGTGTTGCAAGTGAGTTTGCAAATACCTCTTATTCTCAAACACTACCTACTTTTGATTTAAGCAATTTTACCACAATATCTATTTTTAAGCACTTTTTCAAAAGTTAAGCAAATGAAAACACCTCCATAATATTGTACGGATTCTAGATCCATTCTCCACTCCGTACATTCTAAATGACTAAAAAAATATGTCCACTTATTTTTTGTTTAATCTCTTTTATCTTTTTTTACTGAAAATCATTATCGCAAAAAATACATCATTAAAAAGTCGAGCAACATAAAAAATACCGTTTATCATTGAGAAAAAACAAAAAATAAAGTCTGCAAATTCTTTCACAGCAATTCTATTTTCCACATTTATGTTCACTATTTTATCTTTGACCTTTGAATTTACAAGATGAATCATGGTGGGCAGTATATACTTAAAAGGAAATGAGGAAAAGGGAAAATGGTGTGTTGAGGCAGGGGTAAAGGAGGGATTTTGGTCAACTGCACCATAATAAAACTGCACCGGATCCGCTTCCATAATTATATATATGCTAGCTCCCTTTTTGTAGATGTTATAGCTTTTTAGGTTTGAATAAGAAAATTAAGAAAAATGGAAAATGAAAAAATAAGCCCTCGACTATATTATATATATATATATGTATATATATGGTTAGGTTAGATAATTAGAGATTTTTTAGGGATGGTATCAGGAAATATGTGAGAAAAAAACTAAAAAGAACTATTTATAAATAAATTAGAAAAACTAAAGTGACATTTATAAAAATGGAGGTAGTACATACGTATACATATTTATATACATATATTGAGCTAAGTGTGTATATACGTGTATATTGAGTTTAGTGTGTGGGGTTACTATTAAAAACATACATAAATTTTAATACGTTTTTCTATTTACGACCTCAGTGTTAAAATCTAAAATTAAATTCCATAATTCTTGGTTTTTTGGGAATTTAGGAATCATATGTTGCATTTTGGGGTTTTTTTATTGGAAAACACATATACCCTATCAGAATAGACGTGTGTGTGTAACTTTGAGGGAAAAAATGGCGTCTGAAAAAATTTGGGTTGTGATCGGTTAAAAATGAAGAGTTTAAGAATTAATTGGATGCATTTAAACGATGATGTTGCAAATGAAAAAAAAATTTAAGATTAAGTTTATCTTTTATATTGATCCTACACAGTATGAACATAAGCTAATAAGTCCATCATTAATATGCAAAACACCCTACCCTAAAATAAAGTATAAAATATTTAATTTCGTTTTTAAAATATCTAACACTACGAGAAAAAATTAAGAAAATGAGTAATGGATAACGTTGTTCACTAAATAAAAACAAAATAAAAATAGAATAGTGACTGAAAGTGACAAAAAATAATTAGTATAGCAACGAAATATTAGAGACGGATCTTGTAGGTAATTTGGTCTCTGATTTCATAATAGAGACATAAATTCGCTCACTATCGGTCTCTAAATTTTAGAGACAAGCATTATAGAGACCAAACATTTCGTCTCAAATCCGTTACTATTTTAATTTAGATACGGATATCATATTATCAGAGATTAAGTTTTCCGTCTCCAATTAACTAAGCTAAATTTGTTAGTAATATATATAATAAAACACAAATGATCATACTTTATAGTATAGTTGGCAATCAAAACAATCCAACATGCTTTAGTATTTTTTAAGTAGGGTTTTCAACTTTAATTTTTCATTATATATTGGCCATTTAATTAGTTAGAGTTTATACATGTGGAGTTTATTATTTTTATAGCTGAAGATTATTGGAATGCTGAAGATTTCAAATCAAATGTGACTGATGGTGTTCAATGTTCAAGTACGATGAGCGTTTGTGATTTAATTATTGATTGAACAACCTATGTCTTCTTTATGTTGTATGAAATGTAAGGTGCAACCTGAAATAAATGAACCACCTCAAGGCTTATTTATTTATTTTCCGGTGATAGTAGAAAGAGCAAATATTTTTTGGAGAATATTCGATCATATAATATGGTCACCTTTTATGTCCCTCGAAATAGAGGTTGATAGGAGTCCCAATAATGAAAGATCACCTCCAATATTTAAACTTAATGGACACTACCACTTACCGGGAAGCCTTTTTTAAGTTGAAAGGAGTATTCAAAAGTTTGTTCAACTATATATTTATGACACAGATAATGAGATTAACAATTAGAGGCATTATGTCATCTACTTACTTTTTTCTGCCTCCGTTTTTTTTAGATTTCATTTTAGGTTTGTTTAAGAAGATTAAAGGATTTGGAGAATGAACAAATAAACCCTAAAATAGATTATGTAAATATGGTAGGTTAGATAATTATAGATTTTTAGGAATAATTATTGGGGTAATATTGGAATTAACATGGAAAAAGGTAAGCGGACAATTATATATAAACAAAATACAAAAGTCAAATTGACATCTAAAAATAACGGAGACTGGGAAAAAAATTGGCAAGGTTTTTCAAATGTAAACTTGCAGCTTATAGAAAAAAGGCAGTGGTGCAAAGAGATATAATATGACTTCAACACCTAAAATTGATACATTAATAGTTGGAGACCTTGATATCTCATTAGAGAGTATGGATATTTTATTCTTAACTCAATCTGGTCAATTGGAGTGTGTCAATATACTAAATTCATCTTATGTTAGATTGCATTGTCCCCTCTTTATTTTCCTATGAAGAAGACAGTCATAAAGAAGACATCCCGACTTCAAATTCCTGGTGGAAGGGGAAAAGTGGGTGTTATGAAATATTTTGATTATCTTTTCGAAAAATAAAAATATTTTGTTGATCATGATGTCCTGTAGGAGGCTATTTCAACAGGTGTTGATTGTCATACAATGGTTGAAGGTGGAAGGATGCACTCTCATACACATTAGCAACTATGAGACAGATCTACGTGCATACAAGATAAACGTATAGTCCTGCCACCGATTTTTATGGGAGTTTTCCGTTGTATGATATAAAATTATCAAGACTCAATTGGCAATTTTAATTGGTCTAGATATCCAACGTTGTTATAACTTTCACATGCAAAGTGACCTGAAATTACAAGATTTCTACACCCTAGGGGACTTAATCCTGAAGAGAAGTCGTATATTGTTTGTTGGATATTTAAATGAAATTAAACAAGTTGTTAAAAGAATTTTTCCAGAAAGTGTGTCCATTATTTTACTTTGTTATAAAGGTACAATAAATGAACGCATGATAAAAGAATATGTAAATGATCTAATTATATATTATAGCACTAACAGTGGTTGGAAGTCCGAATCAAATGGAGATTTGATGGGTAAAGCGGCACACACCTAAATTTCTGAGTTAACGTTGATGACCTAGAACTCCCAACCATGAGGTGACTTTAAAGGCTCGAAAACCAGTTATATTCTTTTTTAGAAATATAGATCATTCTATTGATTTGTGCAAAGGTACAAGATTAGTCATTACAAAACAGGTCATTTGGTGTTAACTCCAAGAATGTCTATAACGCCAACCAACCCAGCATTGTCTTTCAAGTTTCAAAGCAGACAATATCCTTTAATTGTTTCATATGCCACGACAATTAACAAAAATCAAGGTCAATCTTTGCCTTACATTGATTTGTTCCAGAAAAAGTGATCACTTCATATTTTAAGTGATTTATAGGCACGTATTCATAACTAAAACAGTGCAAAAGTAACTAGAATAGTACTTCCTATCCCTTGTTTTATATATTTAGTGGATTTCACTTGTTTGTTGATTTTGTAGCTATTAGGTACAAAATGGAGCATATTTGGAGTAATTGTGAAATCCTGATGCAAATCAAGTGATGGGAGGATCTAAATGGAAGAATACGAGCGATTGAGCTAAAATGATAACGTGGACAGTTGTAGGAAAATGAGCATAACATTTGATGTAGAAGTTGAAAATGTCCAATTCTTGATTCCTTGAAAAGCTCAGAGAGAAGGGGGGGGGGGGGGGGAGCTAGAACTTCTATATTGATGATATATTCCAATTCCTTCTCCAAGATGGCAGAAATTACGAAGAAGGTCGAAGTTGTGTAAGAAGTATTCCAGTTGGTGATATAACACATCTCCAGTGTTTTGCTCATTACTTGAGTTATACAAATCAAATAGAGGTGCAATCAATGACATTGAAAAGCTAATTTAATTGTCTACAACTTTGTCAGAAATAACTAGTATCAAATTCCGACCAGAAAACCTAATATAGCTTTGAAGTTGGATCAACAGTGCAGAGTACCAGATGCAAGACCAAATAACATAGCTCCATTCGGTCTAACACTCTGCGCTTTTGAAAAATCAAGCGAAATTGAAGAGTTTTTGCTCGACCAAATACCTTAGGCTTATTAGGTCGTAAAAAATGGCGAGTTTCCTCTTAGATGATGCATTTTTATGGGTTTTATCCCGTTTAAATCCAATCTAAACCTACTGTTGTGTACTCCGATTTTTTTGAACTGGAAGGAGCATATTTTAAAAGTTCAGATTGGAAATTTATGGAAAAATTAATTGATAAAAAAATTTATTTTCTTTTTTTTTAATTTATAATTTTGATTTAATTTTTTTTATAAGTTATGATTTAATTAGTAAATATATATATAGATATTTCCCCGAACCGTTAAATGAAATAAAAAAGTTGCCGATTGCAAAAGTGTAAATGTTTTATTAAAACAAAGTCCAAACAAATAAGTGGAAATCGATTATAATTTAATTGGTTGAATATCTTATAACATTATTGAGGAAATAATTTCGACCAATCCACTTTTATCCGAATTTGTAATTAAAAACAAGGAAAAAAAAGTAAACAAGCAAAAGATCAGGAGGCGGAAATAAGGATTCAATATGAACCAAACGCGCCTCATTTTTATTACAAACAAAATGCGTTGTCTTAAACCCTAAACCCTGGAATTCTTTTATCCCCCAATTTTGCTAAATGCATTTCTCCTCCATTTTTCTCCAAAATTCTTCAAAAACAGCCTACTATAGACTATTTTTTCTCCGCCGGATGGGCGGCGGCAAGCGAACATTTCCGGGCGGGCTGAACAAGTGGCAATGGAAACGCATGCATGAGAAGAAAGCCCGAGAGAAAGAGAAGCGTCTTCTCGATCAAGAAAAACAAATCTATCAGGCCCGAATCCGATCAGATATTCGCGCAAAACTCGTTGCCGCTGAAAACCCCGTTTCCGGACCAGAAAAGTTTGACAAGGACCAGCCCAGTTACGGCCCCCGAACGCCCCAGGAACATATCAAGGCTCTTGCTGATCGTTTCGTGAAGGAAGGAGCTGAAGATTTGTGGAATGAAAATGACGGCCCATTGGGAGTTCCAGCTAGTAAGCTTGGGAAAAGTAGATTGGCAGGTGAGCCCATTAAGTTGCAGAAATTGGTTTCGGAGAGATTGAATTCTGGGTACCAAAAGATGGAGAAGAGTGATTCTTCTAGATATGTCGATAGTGGAGTAGCTAATCATCGGCATTTTTCTACTTATACTAGTCGAACTAGTGGTTTAATGGGTAGTTTGGGAAATGAGTGTCTGCGGACAATGAGTAATAAATTTTATTTAATGGGTAAGTGTAGGCGAGGGCTTTTGATGGGTGTGCGCAATAGATTGAATTTGAATTGTTACTATTCTGTGGGTTCTGGTGGTGAAGGGCTGAAAAGTTTGAATTTTGCAAGAAATGACCCAACTTCTGTAACTAATGATGCCAAAGAGACTCCAGGGAGTAAAAGGAGGGAAAAGTGGCCTAGGTTTCGTGGTGGGAAAATGGATTCATCAGAAGATGATAGTGACGACTACAATGATGATGTTGATGATGAATCAAAAAGTAGCAGGAAGATTTTACGTAGTAGTGCGGCATTAGGAAAGTATGATGTTAAGATCACTAAAAAACGAGTGCCGCTGAAATTTTTGGAAAATGAGATTGATGTAACTGAGGAGATTGAGGCAATCCGAAAGGAGGTGAGTGAGAGGAGGAGCATGGAGGATGAAGGAATGGTAAAGGAAGAAGAGAAATCAATTCTCAGTACCAAAAGGTCGGTGGGTTTCTGCTATGAAATTTGCAATCTTCTTATTCTTATGGCAATAGAGTTCTGTTTACGCGAACTGATTGGTGATGATATATGTGAATTGGTCTTGTTCAGGTTTGATGAGTGTGATGTATCTCCATTAACTACCCAAGCACTTACTGAGGCTGGTTTCGTGCAAATGACCACTGTACAAGAGGCGACTCTTTCTACCTTCCTCGAAGGTCTACAGTCAGATTTACAGCCTTTTCCTTTACCTATCTGTTTGATTTCGTTTGGCTATTTTATAGCTCCTCTGGCAGTTTGTTACTTCAGATTACATTTAGTTCTTGCTGCTCAGTGATCGGTATCAGATACTCCTTCTGTCCTTGTTTTGTTCTGGCATTGCCAGAATCAATATTTGTTTGTGATAGTGAGGAAAATCATACTATACCATTGTCTTGTTGAAGTGGTTGAGCCCTGTGTTAGCGAAGTCAAGGTCATATCTAAATTCTAGGGTGATAATGATCTGAACTTTAAGATAACAAGATTATTATGCTGGACAAAGAAAATGGGTTAAGGTAGGACTTGAAGATCTACACTATATATTTTTCTTTAAAGTACTCTGTTTTATCTGCCGTGGATTTTCATTTCCTAGATCAATAAGGGCTGTTGGCATCGCTGTTCATTATATCACATTCAAGTTTTTGTCCACTTTCAAAGGGTGTTCCAGAGAGTTAAGGTTCCTTTCCAATTTGATTTCTATATATTCATTGACAATGTTCCTTGTGAATTTCATTTTGCTTTTCTTGTTATAAGTGTACATTTTCTTTTATCTAGTAATATCAAGAGTGTTACCTAGAAAGTATATTAAACCCATAATTTGGTGTACTTCATAAGTTCAAATGGAAATACTCTCACAATCAATTGCTGCATCCTGTTTGGTGATTGCTGGTAATATCTCTGTTTTCTAGTAGGTAGAAATCTGGTGCCAGATTAATTCACAACACATTTGTTCTCATTTCTGTGGAGAAATATAAAAAATTTCTTTTTACTGTCGTCTTTAGAATAAGGTCCTTGCTTGTGTCCAATGATCTGATGATTGATTACTTCTGCTAGCAGGCAAGGATGCTTTAGTCAAATCTAGGGCTGGCACGGGCAAGAGTGTTGCATTTTTGGTACATCCCTAAACTTCCTTTCACGCTTTGTCTATTGTCTTGGCTTCCCTTCATTTATTTCTCATTCTTCTTCTAAACACAAACAGCTCCCTGCTATTGAAACAGTTCTGAAGGCGTCAATTACCAGCAAAGTTCAGCGGGTCCCACCTATATATGTTCTTATTCTATGCCCCACTAGAGAACTTGCAAGTCAAATAGCTGCAGAAGCTAATGTACTCCTAAAGCACCATCAAGGCATAGGTGTGCAAACATTGGTTGGAGGGACACGATTTAAAGTTGACCAAAGACGCCTCGAATCAGAACCATCCCAGGTATACTGGCATATTAACTTCTACGGGAGAGGAGTAGGTCCGTCCCTGTTATTTTTATCAGATCTTCGTTTTGAGAGGTGATGTTTGCAGATACTAGTTGCCACTCCTGGTAGATTGCTGGACCACGTTGAGAATAAGTCTAGCATCTCAGCACGCTTGATGGGACTGCAGATGCTTGTACTTGATGAAGCAGACCACTTGCTAGACCTGGGCTTCCGTAAGGATATGGAGAAAATTGTTGATTGTTTGCCTCGCAAGAGGCAGTCTTTACTCTTTTCAGCTACCATTCCGAAGGAGGTTCAAATTTTGAACTCATTAACTTTTCCTTTTCCGATTAAATTATCAGTATTAGAGACCTAATCAAGCTATTGGTTTCCAATTTCTTGTTTGTATGATGTCAGGTACGTCGAATATCTCAACTTGTTTTGAAAAGGGAACATGCCTATATTGATACAGTGGGGCTTGGGTGTTTAGACACTAGTGATAAGGTATATTTTTATGTCTATTGGTGATCCAATATATCTATTGAGATATCGATTATTCCCTCATATTATTGTTCATCTTTTTTGTGCCACTATATATTTAGAATTAATAACTTTGTTACTCTTTTCAAATCCAAATTGGAGCGAGGCTGATCTTTTACTTGTCCTATAGGTTAAGCAATTTTACCTTGTTGCACCCCATGATCAGCATTTCTATATAGTATACCATCTGTTGAAGAGTCATGTATCTCAAGTGCCTGACTACAAGGTAAAAATGGCTCTTTTTTTGGTATAAAATTATTTGGAAAGTCTTTCTCCCTTTTCTTTCTGATTCTGACTTAAACATTTAATTTCATCAGGTTATTATTTTCTGCGCAACTGCAATGATGACATCACTCATGTACTCTCTCTTCCGGGATATGAAATTGAATGTTAAAGAGCTCCATTCCAAAATACCTGCACTCTATCGTACTCGGATCTCGGATGAATTTAAAGAATCCAAACAAACGATTCTGATCACTTCTGATGTTTCTGCTCGAGGCGTAAACTATCCTGATGTAACGTTAGTCGTTCAGGTGATTGATTAACTTTTTTATAGATTCTAGAATCTACATGTTTAGTCATGACATCCTTTAACTATCAGTACTGCTTGTCTAGTTGAGGTATTATTATATTCTTGCCATTTCTGCTGGTTGAGAGGTGTATCTTTATTTATGCTGAAACGTTTACCATGTTAGTTAAAACTTAGTCGAGAATTTTTTGTACTGTTAGGTGGGCATTCCCCCAGATCGAGGTCAATATATTCATAGACTCGGGAGAACTGGGAGGCAAGGCAAAGCTGGAGAAGGATTTCTAGTGCTTGCGCCATGGGAACAATATTTCTTAGATGAGATAAAAGATCTTCCTCTTGAGAAATACAATCCACCACAGCCGAATCCTGATACAAAACATAAGGTACGGGATCTCTACCCCCTAATTGGTCAAATTATTTTACTTTTTCGTAGTCAAAGCAAATAAATATGTAATGAATTTAGAACTGTTTTTGGGCTAATTACACTAACCATCCTCGAGTTTTGGTGAAAGTACCAAACAAACCCCAAGGTATGTTAAAACTACAACCAGATTCCTTACTGTGGAAAAACAGAAAAGCTAATGAATATTTTGAGTAAATCCTATGGTAATTTGGTCCTACACACTCAACCTTTTTGTTGACTTTATACTATTTTAAGTCTTAAAATGGTGTTATGTTAAAAAAATTGGGTTTGGTGGTGAGGCTGAAAGATGGGATTATTTATTTTAAAAAAAAAATGGAATGCAAGTGGTTATTTTAACTGCAGCGGTTTACCCCTAATAGAATCTGAGAGGGTACCCATGCTTGATCAGCCAATTTTTTTTGCAAAACCATCTTTAGGTTTCATTTTGGGTTTAAAGGTTTGGTTGGTGTGCTTTTTTATTATTCTGTTTTGATTTCATTTGTTTTTGGGTGGTCCAGGTGGACCCTTCACCTGAATGTATGAGTACAAACAGTTGGCAAGAGTAGATGCTATCCATTACTGGTTTAATTTCTTGGTTTGTGGCAATATAAATAAATGCAGATAAAAGAGTCAATGGGGAAAATCGACACTAGTATCAAAGAAGCAGCTTATCACGCGTGGCTTGGATATTACAACTCAATCAACACTATTGGCAGGGACAAAACTACACTCGTAGAGCTGGCCAATCAATTCTCAGCGTCCATTGGTTTACAAAAGCCGCCTAAGCTCTTTCGGAAAACTGCAGTAAAAATGGGATTAAAAGACATCCCCGGCATTCTAATACGAAAATAGTATCTCCTTTTTATCCTTTGTCCCCCCGTATATAATTTCAGGCAGGAGAAAATTGCTTCAAAACCTCATCTTGTGGGAAAAAGGTGCAATTTCTAACACTAATTGAGATTCAGGGATAACATATATAAGTTAAGAGTGAGCGGTGTTTTGTATTTGTATTTGATCGTAGAATTTTCCTTATTATGTGGCAGATAACAATCAATTCTATAAAAAAGTAGTTGGATTTTGTGTAGGCTGTTTCTTTGAATTGTTTGGTGGTTATAAATTCTATGAATCGGGGCTGCTGAGTTAGAAGAAAGAAATATGCGTAGGGGTAAAGTAAAGCAGGATGAGTATGTTTTAGTTGAAGTCATACATAATTGATCGGCATGGCATGGATTTTTTTAATATAATTTTTGGGGTTTTATCCGTAAAGAACTGAAAGATAGGTAAACTATCAATTCAGATCCTGAAAGAATATTTCTGTCAATTTAGGGCTTAAAAGATTACAAACTATCAAAGGAAAATCCATAAATCTAAAACAATTATAGGATCTGTCGGAAAATTGCAAAATCAACAAAAAAAATTCGAAGTGATAAGTTTGGATAATGTGTGTCAAAAGTGTATCACTACATTATTATTTTTAAAATTGTTATTTGATATATCTTAAATAATTAAATAATGTGAAATTTATTTTCTAAAATATACAAATTAACAAAACACATATTTAGATAAGACTATGGCACGTACACTACAAGTAGACAGAATCATGAGATATTATCTGAGGTGCTGAGCTAGAGTCGAGGTTCAAGGTCCCCCAGTCCATCATAAGAATCTCGGGAGATGTTAGTCTAGGTATTGGGCCAGGGCCGATGTCCAAGATCTCTCATAAGTAGACATTGACCAAGGTAATGTAGGGGATAAATAAAAAATAGTACACATCACGTACTCATTTACCCTACCCTCACAAAACTGCCGTCAGAAACTAACTTACGCATCAGAGGATCTACCCCCTGAGAACAACTCCGGGGTTCTGTTGCAGGTTAATAGAGACGTTAGGCCAACCTCGGAGACCTCAAGCGTCACCAAACCTCAGATCCGACATTTTCGGTTACTGACATTATCAGTTTGGAGCCACCGTAGGGCTAGTGATCTGATCCGAGAAATGGCACCACCGAGGAGACAAAATATTGATGCCAATCGACTACCCGTGGTGAAGATCGAAGGGTAAACCCTAACCCTAGTCACGGCAACACCCATAACTCCCATCGCTCGAGGCTTGAAGGGTATTAGAGAAGTGAAGCCTGGAAAACCATGGCAATGGTGCCCATGTCATCGATATCCAACGTATGAATAAGATGGAGGCTGATCTCTAAGAGTTAAAATTTCTGTTGAAGGGACTTATCGAGAAAGACATACCCAATAAGCCCAATGACGAAAGAGACCAATCGTGCTAAAGGGTCCAGGTCTATGAATGACTAAGTCAGAGTCCAACCACACCAGTGTCGGATATCGGTGTAGAGTACTTGAAAGATAGACTCGATAGTACTGTTTGCAAAGTCGAGGTACGAGTTGGACTCGTTATCAATAAGATGATATTGCCCCCAAATTTAATGCTTTTGATTTTTGCAATCGTCTCCAAGATACAACGACTTTTAGCTTTGGGATCGCAACACAACAAAACCAAAGCTTTTGACGAATTACTCGATACTCATAACTTTCTTATTTAGGAATTCGGGAGGGCTTGAGTACTAGAATGTAAATGCAGATCGAATTGCTGGAGTGAAATGAAATGCAGATTCTGGGGTCTATTTATAGTTCCCGAAGAGTTGTGGTGCCTTTTTGGAAAGGTAACTTTTGACCCTTGGTAGCACCAGTTCGGGTTTGCCCGAACCAGTTCGGACCTAAATCCACCAATTCGCCAGGCGGTTGCACCTCCAGACCGACTTGCGCTCCGTCCGGCGATGGGTTTCACCCACTGACAACCAGCCGCACCAGTTCACGGGTGTAGGCTCCTACCTGCCCAATCCGCTTCAGTCACTGGGGGGTCAGTCAAACCCGGTGCGACCCTGTTCTGCCTTGTTGTGTGCCACGTCATCGCACCCGAACCGAACCGTCGCGAACCCACAAGCCACCTGTTTGGACCATTCGACCAAAACTTCAAGGCTCCTCCAGACGGCGCGTACATGCGAAGTGCAAAATGCGCCTCTAAAGCGACTCACTGCGACATGTGCGATGTGCGCGTGGGGGCCCGAACTCGAGCTCGGATGATGCAGAGCACCATCCTTGGGTCCATTTAGTTAAAGGCTAAAATCCAACTAGAGTCCACCATAAGGGAGTACACTTGGTAACTCCTAATCAAGTGCTCCTCTTAATAAGGAGTATCAAATTTCTTTTTCTTTCCTTTGTGAGACAAGTTCCCACCATTTCCATTTAAATTCTTCCAACTTTTCATGTTTATGTTGCAACATTTAGACATTAATTTCTCATTCACTCGAAATTGGATTAGAGAACATAAATACACTAAATTCATCTACTCAAAACGTAGATCGTGAATTTGCAACTTAATTTAATTTTTAAAAAATGAAATCCAAAGTTGAATTGATCAAAGATTGGTCAACACCAATCTTCCAAAGTCAATTTTCAACAATCCGCCACATGAATGGCAATTAATGCATGCACCCTAAGACTTGACACACAAGAAAGTCCCGACGAACCCCCATTGCATCGGATAGGTAGCTTCCGGCATTGAACCTTCCCTAGTGAGATGCTATCTGATGTACTCGCGGCTTAGTGAATGAGATGTCTTAAACTGGCAGCTTTTTGTGTACACCAAGACAATAACATTCACACAATGACAATTCTGACATCTTTCCATTCTCACATTGTGTCCGTTAAGGCCGTGGACCATATCTTAGATTCATATGTGTTCAATTTGAAGCGGTCTCACTTCTCACTTATAAAGGTGACCTCCTTTTAGGACTTAATCCAGAGGCAGCCTGAAATACTCCCCTACTTTTAGTACACTAGGTAGAGACACGTGCGTTGCACGTGATCTATAGAATTTACCCAAAATTACTATTATGTTTTTTTACTTTAAATAATCTTAAAAATGTGTATAGTATGTTAAGATAAAAAAATACTTCTTCTTACATAGGTTTCTAATGATTAAATATATTCTTTATCTTGTACAATGCCTTGTTTAATCTGATCTACAACTTTAAATGTTTGATTTTGATAAACCAAAAACAAATATACTAAGTGCAAATTAAAACTCAAACCGGTTTTCTTTAAATTTTATTATGTGCCCCGAAAAAAAAGTCTAAATTCAAGATGTCAATGTGTTGTTTTATTAGTCAAAGTAAAAAAATATTAAATTATTAGTTTTATTAATAAGTTTATATTATTGAATAAGTAAAAAAAATAAAATTCGAATAAGTGAGATCAGAAATCATAGTTATAGAAAGTAGCACATTCATTTGTGAAGTTATACTTTCGTCAAAGATGACTCCTTTTGGGGTTGGAGGAGCATACACTATTAATCTTTTTTTGCTTTTTATTTTTCCTTTTTTTACTTTTTTTTAAAGTGTAAGTTATATATCTTAATAAGTATAAGGATAAAATGTTGCACATATGCTTACTTCGTGTATATAGTCCATTGTCTCTTGCAACGATTTTGAATGAAAAAATGAAAAAATATATATATTTTAGAAGAGCCATAAGATTTTTCGATACATATTTCAAATCATCTCATTAACAATCAGATAAATTGTACTACATCATAGTGGCATATACATGATTCTCAATACGGGGGTATGATACTTAATTTGAAAAGAAAATATATATTATTTAATATTCTTTTTGTTTCAAAGACAAAGTTCTATTAACATGATCTTTTTCTTATGATGGAAGGAGTCGTTAAATCCTTATACATTTTTTTCCAAAAAAAAATATATATTGGCTTCCCTTTAATAGCTTTCTTCCCTTTTTATATAGCAATCTGGTGTTATTCAATCACAAAAAAATAATTTTAAAAATGAATTGACATGGATCTAAAAATATAGGGACAAATTTAAATATCACTCAATTTGATTAAGATTATAGACGTAAACAAGAAAATAGCAATAACCTATAAACCAATTATATCTAGATTCAGGGGTACAGATGTACCCCTTGATCTTAGATGGATCCACCAGTGCTACATCATCTTTAAATTATCTGATGAAGTTACTTGATATAACTCACATACTTCTTTCATTCACAAATAAGTGTCATTTTAAAGAAAACTATTTTTTCACAAAAGAGTCATGCTAGCATTATTTTTCGTGATTCCTCCAATATTATCCATAGCTGAATCTAAGAAATTTTTCATATAAATCTTATTAATATTATATAAATAAGGTATGGAGAAAAGATAGAGAAATTTATGGTAATAAAAGAATTGATGGAGAGAAAAATGGAGGGGTGTTGTTGTCCATTCCACAATTTCTTAAGTTACACCTTAAAGTCTAAAATGACACTTATTTGTAAACGGAGGAGTATTATTTAAATGTTCACTAAAATGACCTCATTCTTGTAAGGAAAAATATTATCAAATATATACAGGAGAATGTAGATTATATCTCCTTTTGTTTTCAAATATATGTTACTTTAAATTGTGAACTAATACCTTTCAAGTAATTATATATCAATAATGCAGATAGCATTAGATAACTTTAATATTTGAGATGTACTGGAACATATTGAATTAGTCGTCATTTTGGCTACATGATATACAAAATGTCACGGGTTAAAATCCTGTCATTCCTACCTATTACTGCTCAAAGGGGCAGTAATATGGAATAAATTTTCATCTATTCAAATTGCATTGAATCATTCATTTTTATGAAACTTTTTATGAATTTTTTTACGAAACTATAGAATATATGCATATAAAACGGATTGGTGTTAAAAAAAGAATCTTTTTTTTTTATATTATTTTCTATTCGGATAAGAAGCGCTCTTAGTTCAGTTCGGTAGAACGCGGGTCTTCAAAACCCGATGTCGTAGGTTCAAATCCTACAGAGTGTATTTTTTTCTTCATGGATCAAAGTAGACTGAAATAGATTCAATTGCTTGAACAACAATTTGAATTTGACCTCTTGCGGATTAAAGAAAGGAGGAGGCCTGTCAAAAAAAAGAAATATTAAATCAAAGGTCCAACTAATCACCACGCCGGCATTGTAAATATGCATTAATTTATGAATAATCCAGCCAAAGTAATAAGAATTAGACCTAACACGATTCCAAAGTAATAGGAATTAGACCTAACACTATTAGTATGCTTGTTACCCTAAAAAAAGAAAATTGCGATGTATATTAAATGAAAATATATTTGTTGATTGTCTTGTCACGAATCAATTAAGAAATTTCTTAAAGATCAAGCTAAATTGCTTTAATTTTATCATCTCTTCTAGAGGTTAAGCTCTTATCGAAATTAAAAAGTAAGATTGGGGAAGATTTCGAACATCTAACCTCCTCTCTTGGTGATAAGTTAGATATTAACCCTTCCAACAAGAGTTAGTCATTTGAACCAACTTTTATCTACTTTAACAATTACTGATTTCTGTATTAAAAAACAATTACTGATTCTTCTGTTAGAAGGAAATAGATAAGTAAAATCTAGTTATCAAAATTATTATAATAAAAATATACATCACGAATATTTCCACTTAAGTTTGAAACATCATTCTTTAAAATATAAACAAGGATTTGAGTCTCAGTATGTAAATATGTCGAGCATTATTTGCATACTAATAGAATAGATTTAGATCTAGAGAATATGTTATAGGAATTATATAAATTAGTAATGAAATATAAATATGAGTAGCCATCTAAGGACACACTACTAGAAACAAGGGTTTTTGCCACTACAAAATGTAGTTACAGAAAATGGAGAGTAGTCACAAAAATATTTTTAGTAACTAAATATCTAAAAGTAGTTACTATAGGGTAGTCACTTATAATAAGATGCAAAAAGTTTTTTTGCAACTACTTTGTAGTTACTAATGTATTTGTAACTATTTTTTGCAACTACTTTGTAGTTACTAATATATTTGTAACTACAAGTAGTTGCAAAAGAACTTCTCATATTGTAGCAAATTTAGTTAAAATTGTATGAAATACTTTTTGTAACTACTAATAGTTACAAAAGAGGTTATTTTTAGTAACCACTCTTATAGTTGCAAAAGTCTAGTGGCAAATATCTTTTTTTTCTTGTAGTGGTATTGTTGTATATATGAAATATAATCTTTTTAATTGTCGCTTTATGATTATTCAAATTCACATTTTCTTACCGATATTATATACTCCCTCCGTTCCATATTAATTGAAGTTTTAGGATGAAAGGGAAGAATTAAGGATGAAATATTTTGAGAAACATACCCTCAGCTAAAGATTTGACGAAATCAAAACATCTCTGATAGATTGAAAAGTAGAGATATTTTAGGATTCAACCAGGGAGAAAATTGGTAGAATTGGTGAAAAATATGTAAAACGTCAATTAATTGAAAAAGGAAAGAACATCCTAAAACGTCAATTAATATGGAACGGAGGGAGTATGTGATATAAAAAGATATGTTAAAAATCAAATAAAACTAATATTGAAGTTCAATACGACTTGAAAGGTTATTGGCCGTAATCTTCATTTGATAAGAATCCGAATTATAGATAACAATTCTCATATTCTATTTTTTACAAATGTTTGACGTGTTGCTTATCTTAAATTAAACAAACTTTCAGTTTACCATAAAAAATATATACATCATATTTTTTCTTTACATCGTAAATATATATATTTTTTCGTCAGAAATATTATATTAGAATCACCTTGTAATTTATACTAAAAGTTATATCTCTAAATTTAATGTAGTTTTCTCCCAAATTTACTCCGTATGATATATTAAAGCTAAATAAATATTATGAATATTTTAAAAAATAAAAATTAATACTACCTCACACAAGTTTAATTAAATTCAAGATCTAAAATTAGAATATAAATTTATTGTATTTGATTAGAAATTTTAGATTACAAACCAATAAAAATAAAACATATAAAACTGAGTAGGGGATGGAATTATTAATTCCTTGCAATAATACATATTAGTGAATTATGTAGTTGTCCTTGCATATTTCCTCATAGATAAGTGTATGCAGAAGGGCATTTTTGACACTCTATTATTTTGTAAGAAACAACTCATACTTTTTAAGGTAGGGAGATGAGTCATTAAAAGCGTAATTGCTTACCCTTACCAAACGTCATTAGGAAAGCACTTGGGCAGCTATGAGAATGGGGAACTTAGGATACTTCCTAGTGCATGAATGACACGGTCAGAGCTTCATTATCTCATTGAACCAAGTTCGTGGGATCTTCACTCTTCGTGGTTGAGTTACCACTATGCATGGTCTTGATGTGTGGGTTTTTAACCCCATTCCCCTTATTGCGTTGTACAACAGCTCTCCAGCGATGCCTTTTATTAACGGATCCACTATATTTTTCTTTGACCTTACATAGTCAATGGCCATTATTTCACTAGAGATCAGCTGTCTGACGGTGTAATGTTCGACGAATGTGTCGAGACTTACCGTTGTACATGCAACTTTGTGTCTTCCCAATAGCTGTCATACTATCGCGGTGTATCATTATTGGGGGTACCAGTTTGTTCTAACAAGGAACATCCTCTAGAAAATTCCTAAGCCATTCGGCTTCCTCGTCGGCCTTGTCAAGTGCAATGAATTTCGACTCCATCGTGGATCGAGTTATGCACATCTATCTAGAGGATTTCCATGACACTGCTCCGTCACCTATGGTGAACGCGTAACCACTGGTGGACTTGGAGTCGCTATTGTCCGATATCTAGTTCTCATCGTTGTATCCTTGTAACACAACTAGATATCTTGAGTAAAGTATGCCATTATTTAAGGTATACTTTAAATACCTTAACACTCGTTTTAATGCTATCCAGCGATCATCACCTGGATTGCTCGTGATTCTACTAAGTTTTCTAACTGAGTATGCTATGTCAGGACGAGTGCAGTTCACTAGGTACATCAGACTACCTATCACTCGAGCATACCCTAGCTGAGATGCGGGTTCTCCTTTGTTCTTGACCAAATGTAGATTTACATCCACAGGTGTCTTCACCAGATGAAGATTGAAGGCTTCAAATTTCTTGAGTACTATCTCAACATAGTGAGATTGTGTCAAGACAATTCCCTCGAATGTCCTAGAGATCTTTACCTCCAGTATCATATCGACCAACCCCATATCCTTCATGTCGAAACAACTTTTCAACATGTTCTTAGTTTTCACGATCACTTCGTGATTGCTTCCCATGATCAGCATGCCGTCTAGATAAAGACAAATAATTACATACTCATCGCGTGTGCTCTTAATGTAAACACATTTATCACACTCGTTGATCTTGAAGCCATTCGATAGCATAGTTCTTCAGATTTCTCATGCCATTGTTTCGGCGCTTGCTTAAGCCCGTATAGTGACTTAACGAGTCTGCATACTTTACGCTCTTGTCCAGGGGAAACAATCCCTTCAAATTGTTCCACCCGTTTAGAGAAGCAGTTTTCACATTCATTTGGTGTATCTCAAGGTTATACAATGCAGCAATAGCAATGAGAACCCTTATGGACGTAATCCTTGTAACGAGCGAATATGTGTCGAAGAAATCATATCCTTCCTTTTGTCTGAACCCCTTTGCTCCCAGTCGAGCCTTATACTTCTCTATTGACCTATCAGCCTTATACTTCCATTTAAGGATCCACTTGCATCCCAAAGGCTTGCACCCCAGTGAAAGATCAGCTATCTCCCAAGTATGATTTTGCATGATGGACTCAATTTCGTTGTTGATAGCTTCTTTCTAGAGAGGAGCATCTAGGCTTGATAGTGCCTCTTGAATTGTCCTGGGTTCATTATCTAACATATAAGATAGAAAATCAGGACTGAAAGTCCTAGCTACTTTCGTCATTTTTCTACGCCTCAGTTCCTCTTCTTCTTCTTGAAGAGAACTTTTCACAGCCTCAGAAGTCTTCTTTCAGGACTTGTCTCTTTCCTTTCCTTTTTCGAAAAGATATTTTCAAAGAATTTTGCATTTGACTCTATAATCATCCCTACGTTTATGCTACTGTTTTCCGACTTGTGTACTAGGAATCTACATGCAATAGTGTTGTTTGCATATTCAATGAAAATGCAATCAACAGTCTTGGGTACATCCCTTTTCTTGTGTGGCAATATGTTGAGAATGCGATTGGCTGAAAGAATGGCTTCCCCCCACATGTTTTGGGATAGCCCTGAACTGATCAACATATCATTCATCATCTCCTTAAGAGTTCTATTCTTGCGTTCAGCAACAACGTTTGACTAAGGTGAGTAAGGGGTAGCCGTTTGATGAATAATGTCATGTTCTTTGCAAAAAAATTCAAACAGAGCCACATATTCTCCCCCTCTGTCACTTCGAATCAGCTTGATTCTTAAGCTAAGTTGATTCTCAACTTCGCTGAAGGCCTCAAGAGTTTCGTCTTTGCCACTCACAAGATATACATAACATTATCTTATGCAGTCGTCAATAAAAGTAATTAAATACTTTTTTCCACCTCTAGTTTGCACATGTTTTAGATCATATATATCAGTCTGGATCAACGCTAGAGACAAAGTGCTTCTCTCCACTGAGAGAAATGGTGCTTTGGCCGTCTTTGCCTCAACACACACTTCACACTTTTGGTGTGAATCAAATTCCATCATTGAAGTAATTTCAAACTACTTAGCCTTTTTAGTTTGTTCAAAGTTACATGTCCTAATCTATCATGCCATAAACTAGAACACTCAACCAAATAACAAGAATTAATAACTTTATTCATATCGCGCTTAATTCGTGTTGTACAGTCATTACATTCATCTTAAAGAGCCCTTTCTCTATGTAGCCCTTTCCTTTAAATTGACCATTCTTGATGAGTACAAACTTGTCAGCCTCAAACACTAGTCTGAACCCGGCTTTGTTCAACAGGGAGCCAGACACTAAGTTCTTGTGAATGTCCGAGACATGCAGCACATCCACAAGCATCAGCTCTTTCCCCGAGGTCATCTTCAGCACCACTCTTCCCAACCCTATCATGTTGGAAGTTGTGGAGTTCCCCAGATATAACTTTCTACCGGTAATCGACATGTAGCTTGAGAACATTTCCTTGTCCGAGCATATAGGGCGGGTAGCTCCGGTGTCCACAAACCACTCCTTTGGATTATCCACCAAATTAGCTTCAAACACAACAGTAGCTAATTGCAGACCAGACCAGTCTTGAGGTGACATCAGGTCTTCGGTTAAATGAGCCTGGCTTCGATTGTCTTTCTTCTATTGCCTACAATCTTTAGCCATGTGTCCGAGTTTGTCGCAATTGTAGTAGTTGCCCCTAATCTTCTTAGACTTTGGCTCCTGCTGTTGCTTCTTACCCGACCGCTTCCGCTTCTTGCTAGTGTTGGACTCGGCCAAGTTTCCTTTGCCTCTATATTCGACCTTCCGCTCTTGACTTCGGACTTCCAATTATCGTCCTCGATCCTTACTCACAATTAGGTCCTCAAGCCCCATTTCCTTACGCTTGTGCTTGAGGTAGTTCTTGAAATTCTTCCACAGAGGAGGTAGCTTCTCGATCATAGCAGCTACCTGAAAGGATTCGCTTTGCATACGTTCGTCATGAATCGCATGCAAGATCAACTGCAGTTCTCGGACTTGATCCAAGACCGTCTTGGTGTCCGTCATTTTGAAGTCCAAGAATCGTCTGATGATAAACTTTTTGCTCTTGTACTTTTTTCCAATGATTCTCATAATTCCTTTGCAGTTTTCATAACTGCGTAAACGTTGTAGATGGAATCATCGAGACCGTTGAGGATGTAGTTGCGACACAAAAAAAACACTATGATTCCATGCATCCAACGCCATCCTCTTTTGCTCGTCTTTCTCGTTTTCATCTACGGTGGGAGCATCTTCTTTGAGACACCAAAGCAGGTTGAGCTTCGTCAGGTAGAACATCATCTTTTGTTGCCAACGTTTGAATTCCCTTCTGTCAAATTTTCCCGTCTTTTGGCGTAAATTTGTGCTGCAGTAATAGTGTTGGTCAAAATCTTCCAAATACACGGAATATCATCTTATGTTGTTGGATATCGATGTGGTGTACTTGAAACATAGACTCGATACTACTGTTTGTAAAGTCGAGGCACGAGTTGGACTTGCTATCCGTAAAACGATATTGCCTCAAATTTCATGCTCTCAATCTTCGAAAATCATCCCCAAGATACAACGATTTTTAGCTTTGGGATCATAGCATAACAAAACCAAAGGTTTTGGCGAACTACTCGATACTCTGAACTTTCTTGTTTAGGAATTCGGGAGAACTGGAGTACTAGAATATAAATTCGGGTTGAATTGCTGGATTGAAATGAAATGCAGATTCTAGGGTCTATTTATAGTTTTCAAAGAGTTGTGTTGCCTTTTCGAAAAGGGACCTTTTGACCCTTGATGGCACCGTTTCGGCCAAGCCCAAATCGGTTCGGACCTGGACCCACCCGTTCGCTGCGCAGTTGCACCTGCAGACCGACTTGCTCCCCGTGGGGCGACGGGTCGCACCCGCTGGCGACCAACTGCACTGATTCACGGGTCCGGGCTTGTATCCGCCTGATCTGTTTCGGTCACTGCCAGATCGGTCCGACTCGCTGCGTCCTTGTTCCGCCTCGCTGGTGTGTGCCACGCATCGCACTCGACCCGAACCATCGTGAACCCACGAGCCACCTGTTCAGACCATTCGGCCAAAACTTTAAGGCTCCTCCAGCTCCTCGAGGCGACGCGTACGTGCGAAGTGTAAAGTTCGTCTCTAAACTCTAAAGTGACTCAATGCGACATGTGCGACGTGTGCGTGCTGGCGCCGGGGTTCGGGCTCGGATGGTGCGAAGCACCATCCTCGGGTCCATTTAGCCAAAGGTTAATATCCCACTAGAGCCCACCATACGGGAGCACACTTGATAACTCCTTATCAAGTGCTCCTCTTAATAAGGAGTATCAAACTAGTCCTTATTTCCTTTGTGGGATAAGTCCCACATTCCCATTTAAACTCTTCAAACTTCCATATTTAAGTTGCAACATTCAGGCATTAATAATTCATTCACCCGAAATTGGATTTCAGAGCATAAATACACTAAATTCATCCACTAGAAACATAGATCGTGAATTTGCAACTTAATTCCATTTTTAACAAATGAAATCCAAAGTTTAAATTGCTCAAAGATTGGTTAACATCAATCTTCCAAAGCCAATTTCCAACAACCAGGACCATGGTAAGGCCGTCATAATAGTTATTGAAGGAGATAGCCAAGACAACGTACGACTTAAGTTGGCGTAGATGGATTAGAGGTTGGGGGAGGTTTGGAATGACGTTAAGAGGCCAAGCTCTGACCTATTCGCTTCTGTGGAATCTCCCTTTTTGGAGAGCATCATGAGGGAGGAAGTCCCGCTGAACTTTAAGATGCCTCAGATGGAGAACTATGATGGAACCTCGGACCCCTGTAATCATCTTGAGAATTTTCAAGCTCTCATGATACTTCATGAGGCGACCGACGACCTCAAATGTTGAGAATTCTCCGCCACCTTAAGGAATAGTGCAAGGGTCTGGTATTCCTCATTGTCAGTCGAGTCAATTTGTTCTTTCAAACAACTGGGTTAGGAGTTTCTCAGCCACTTTGTAAGTAGTAAGAGGTATAAGAAGGCCTTGGCACACCATATAGGTGTTCGTCAAAAGTCGGATGAGTCCTTAAGGGAGTTCATCCAATGGTTCAACAAAGAAGCTCTTGAGGTGGAAGATCTTGAGCTATCAGTGACCCTAGAAGCACTCATGAATGGAGTTCGAAAGTCTTCCAAATTTGCTTTCTCCCTGACGAAGTGTGCGCTGACCTTGGCGGACCTCTTCAATAGTGTAAAACAGTACATTAATGCTGAGGAGATGTCTAAGGAATGGATTAAAGTTGAGCATGGTCCTCGGACAGAAAGCGCAAGACGGATGATAATAACAATGGTCCAGATAAGAAGGTCTGGGACAGATAGTTGGTGACCACTGGTTCATCTAAGAATTAGAGGATCCCACAGACGTTTGACAGGTATACTCCTTTGAATGCCTCTAAGAATGAAATTCTAATGTACATTCAAGATGAGGAATATGCACAGTGGTCTAAAAAATGCAGACCCCTGCGAACAAGAGGAACCGTAGTAAGTATTACCAATACCTTCGCGACCATTGTCACGATATTGAGGACTGCAAACTCCTCAAGAACAAAATTGAGGACTTAATCTAGAGGTTATCTCTCACGATTTGTGGACGATAGATGCAAACAACCTCATGAAAGGCGCAAAGGGCGAAGTCCAAACCATCCAGATCCTTGGGGTAGGAGTCCTCGGAGGAGAGATGTTTCTCCTCCACCAACAAGAACCATTGTTGTCATAGCCGAAGGACCATCCGGTGGAGAGAGTCAATCAGATAGGAAAAAAATATGCTCGGCAACCTCAGACAGGAGTAACGTTGGGAAAGAGACCACGGTCGGAGGATTCAATTACCTTTACAGACGATGATATGGTGAGCTTATCACCCAACATGATGATCCTATGGTTGTGACTTTGGCAATAGTTGGTTACACACCGCATAGGATTCTTATCGACAATGGAAGCTCTGTTGATATTTTTGTTCTATGAAGCATTCAAACGAACGAATATCAGTAAGGATCGACTGAGGCCCATGAAGACTCCTCTAGTTAGCTTCGCAGGAGGAGCTATAGAGCCGGAGGGTATGATCTCCCTCTTTGTGGCCGCAGGGGACAAACTCAGCAGACCAGTGTCCTGGGTCGATTTTCTCGTGGTAAAGGTACCATTTTAGCAATAATGTCATCTTGGGATGACCAGGGTTGAATTCTCTTAGGGAAATTGTCTCAACATACCATCTACTAATGAAATTTCCTACAGAGCATGGAACCGGACAAGTCCGAGGAGACCAGGGAGTAGCCAGACAATGATATGTTGCTTCTCTTAAACAGAAGCAGCAGACTTCAGAGACATTAGCTATTGATAGTCTAGAAATTGGTGATAAATGGGAGAAGTCGGCAGAATCGGTGGAGGATCTCATCTCTATTCAACTCTACGAAGGAGATGAGGACAAGGTTGTTAGGATAGGATCGTTGTTGTCGGAGGAGTTAAAGGATTCTTTTGCCCAATTTCTAAGGGAAAACATCGATGTCTTTGCTTGAAATCACTCGGATATGCTGGACATTGATCCCAAAGTCATTGTCCACAGACTCAATGTGGATCCCGATTCAGACCCGTAAGACAGAAGAAGAGAAGCTTCGCACCAGAAAGGATCCAAGCTATGAATGCAGAGGTCGACAAACTCTTGGAAGCCATTAGTTGAAAGAGATTGACACTACCCAAACAGGTTGTTAACGTTGTCCTCGTCCTAAAAGCCAATGACATGTGGAGAATGTGTGTTGATTTCAATGATTTAAACAAGGTGTGTCCTGAGCATAGTTTCCCTCTCCCAAGAATTGACCAACTAGTGGACGCTACACCTGGGTGTCAGTTGCTTAGTTTCATGGATGTATCCAAGGATACCACCAGATCAAAATGCACCCTGATGATGAAGCTAATATGGTGTTCGTTACTGAGAGGGGATTATATTGTTACAAGGTCATGTCCTTTGGTCTGAAGAATGCAGGTGCAACTTACCAACGATTGGTCAATAAAATCTTCAAGAATCAAATTGGGCAAAACGTGGAGGTGTACGTAGATGATATGTTGGTGAAGAGAACACAAGTGACTCAACATGTAGATGACCTTAGTGAAGCATTCACATTCTTGAGACACTTTAAGATGAAGCTAAATCCTCATAAATGTACCTTTGGAGTGACCTTTAGAAAGTTCTTGGGATGTATGGTTACACAACAAGGGATTAAAGAAAATCCAGACAAAATCAAAGCATTCTTCAGATGAAACCTCCTCAGACTCTATGTGACATACAAAAGCTCACTAAGAGGCTAGCAGCCCTCAATCGTTTCTTGTCGAGGTCTGCAGATAAGAGCTTGCCATTTTTCAAAATCTCAAGGAATACGAAGAATTTTTCGTGGACAGAGGGCTGCCAGAAAGCCTTTGATGATCTTAAGTCTTACTTGGGTTCTCCACCACTCTTGACGAAACCTTGGCCGGGAGAGGTGCTCTATCTCTACCGTGGAGTCTCATATACAACAGTGAGCTCGGTGTTGGCCAGAGAAGAGGATGGTGTTCAACAACCAATCTATTATGTGAGTCGAGTCCTTAGAGGTGCTGAGATATGCTACTCTAATGTATAAAATTGGCTTCGATAATAGTAGTCTCAGCTCGTAAGTTGAGACCTTACTTCCAGGCACACACGATGGCTATCCTCACTAGCCAACCTTTGAAGCAGATACTATAGAAGTCGGAGACATCGGGATGGTTAGCAAAGTGGTCTATAGAGCTTCATGAATTTGATATTCACTATCAACCTCGGCTAACCATAAAAGCTCAGGTTTTAGCTGATTTTCAAGTTGAGTGCACCACTGAGGACGGATCCCAACTCCCATGGAAGCGGTAGTATCAGAAGAAAATACACCAAAGAAGTATCATCTATGGACCTTGTATGTTGGTGGTGCCTCCAACCTTGGTGGAAGTGGCGTTGGTCTAACCTTGACCATTCCTAAGGGAAATACCATCGAATATGCATTGGAGTTCGACTTCAAGGCATTAAACAATGAGGCTGAATACAAAGCATTTATCACAAGACTGAGGATTATGATAGAGGTCGGTGTTAAACAAGTGGTATCCTATAGTGACTTACAATTGGTGGTTCACCAGGTTCCAGGGGATTATGAAGCTAAAGGCTCCATCATGGCCCAATACCTTGGTAAGGTCTGTAACTTAATTTCCAAGATTGAATACTTTGAAATTAATCATATATCCCATGCAATGGACACCAAAAGGTCGATGCATTGTCAGAGCTTGCAACCTCACCCTATCATGAACTCATTAAGAGAGTCCAGTGGAGGTTCTTCCTTGGCGTAGCATAGAGGAAACTGAGGTCATGTGCTTGGCACCAGAGCCTAGTTGGATGGATCCTATCTAGGACTACTTGAAGGATGGGACATTACTACAAATTAACTAGAAGCGAGAAGGATTGTGTATCGGTCTGCTCGATACACGTTGGTGGGTGACAACTTGTACAGACGTTCTTATACATTACCATACCTTAGGTGTCTTACCCCAAGTGAAACAGATTATGCTCTAAGAGAGGTCCACAAAAGGGTGTGTGGTAATCACTTGGGGGGCAGAGCCCTAGCACAAAAGGTGTTACGTCAAGGATACTATTAGCTAACAATGAAAGAAGATGTTGTGAGCTTGGTCAGAAAGTGTGAGAAGTGTTAGATGCATGTTAATATTCTTCACTCACATGTGGTCCCAATGTCTTCAGTCTCAACATCGTGGCCCTTTGACGTCTGGGAAATGGATATCCTCGGACCATGTCGTTAGGCCACCAGACAAAGAAAGTTCCTAATCGTCGCTATTGACTATTTCACCGAGTGGGACTGAGGCTGAACTATTGGCTAGCATTACAGAGAAGCAAATTTGAAGCTTTGTCTAGAAGTCAATTGTGTGTCGCTTTGGAGTTCCAAAGGTTCTTGTCACAGATAATGGGAATCAATTTGATAACGTGCACTTTAGGGAGGTTTGCTTAGGCCTTAGTATTGAACTTAGGATGACCTCCGTCACTTGTCCACAACCCAATGGTCAAGTTGAGGTCACAAACAGAACGATATTGCAAGCTCTGAAAATAAGTTTCGACGATGCCAAAGGTCTCTTGGATCTTGTGGGCTTACAGGACGATGTCGAGGACTGCAAGAGATGAGACACCTCTTAGTATGAACTTTGGGTCAGAAGCAGTCATTCCCGTGGTGATTGGAATCCCAACTCCTTTGGGTTGAAACCTTTAACATAGAAGGGAATGGCGTAGGGTCTATGCCAATATTGACCTCATCGATGGACAAAGAGAAAAGGTTATGGTGAAGATGGCTTCAGCAAAGGGTGGTCAAATATTATAATACCAGCGTTAAGTCGCGCTACTTCCGATCAAGGGAGCTAGTCCTTAGGAAAGCTTAGTTCAACTATCAAGAAAGGCATAATAAGTTACCTCCCAATTGGACGATGCTTATCATGTTTGTGAAGTGGTGAAGGAAGCCACGTACAAGCTTGAAAATCTCGACGGAAAGCCAATTCCAAGGTCTTGGAAAGCTGAGCATCTTAGAAAGTACTACCAATGGGTTATTTTAGTCCTTAGACATTTGTTTTTTTTTTCTTTATTTAATTCATAGTAAATTTTCTTTTGTTTGGTCTATAGTTGAGGTCAGCTTTTGTCTATAAGTTAAATTGAACATGATAATGGAATTTCTTTCAAATTGTGTAACTGTGTGACTTTTGGAGAGGATAGGAGTACAATGACTTACCATTGTCACATAGCTTTTGATATGATTACAAAGGACCATCACTGCCACTATCAAAAAGTCCTAACCTCATTAGGTCCTAAGAAGAGGTGGTGACGTCTGGATCGATAACCAGCTAGCAATCATCCAATAAACTTCTTAGGAACTTATCTAGGAACTCCCTAGCTCCAACAATTCGTCCTTTGACATGATATTCAAGGATAGAATAGTTGAAGCCTCCTAAGGCTAAGGATTGGGATGACCCTACTCGTACAGAGAAAGGAATCCACCTCAATTTATGACAAGTATGAAAATACTGATGGAGAATAACCTCAAATCAAAAATCATAGTCATAATTTAGAAACTTAAATCATAAAATGACTCTTGGGGAAGAGCCGGGAAAGAAGTAATAGTATAGATAGTCATAACAGCAAGAGGCTCTATGGCCAATACAGGTTAACAACAACAAAACATTAAGCAGCAAATGGCATAGGGGACATAGAGGTGATAACACGTTATTTATGCATGTATTTAGGTCGATTTAGGATCATATTTTATATCATTTACGTGCATATTTGACCGGCATTTATTTATATTAATAACATTTGGGTCATTTGACGTGTTTCGACTTGTTTTAAGGTATTTTGAGCATTTTCAGGCTACCGGACGAGGAAACAAGTTGGAAAAGAGTGAAAACCGGCCTAAAAGAGTGAGAACCTTCGAAGAACCGGTCCAAACCGGTCCGAACCAGTCTGAACCGGTCCAGGAGCAAAACCGGGCAAGAACCGACACGGCCACGTCATACTTGTAACACGGCCGTGTCAAAAGTGGTCCATAACGCGTTGTGGGTTCTGGAACAGAACACGGCCGTGTCACCCAAGCAACACGGCCGTGTCAAATGTTGAGCAGAAAGTGAATTTTGTGCAAAGCAACACGGCCGTGTCACTTAAGCAACACGGCCGTGTCAGAAGGGTTTTTATGCGAGGATTTCATATTTTAATAGGATTTTGAGCCTATCTTCCCCAAGATTCGTCCCCAACTCTATAAAAAGGACCCCAAGCTCTAGGAAAAGGGATCAATCACGGAGCAATCATCAAGAACATAAATTACATCACCTTGGAAGACAAGGAAGACGAAGATCATCGAGACGGAGTTATCCGGGTTTAATTGTTCTTTCTTAGTTTTAATTCTTACAATGTTTTTCATAGAATTTTGTATTGAATTGTTACTAGGCATGGATAGCTGAGCTATTCGTGTCCTAGGGTTAGAAAGTAGGGATTTTTATGACAATGGTTTGATTATGATTTAATCTATTTAATTCCGTTCTTTACGTGTTTATCTCTATGTTTGTGCTTAAAACTGAATTTAGCTTGATCACCTAGATTTAGTAATTTAGTTTAACAATTCCGCTTCGAGAGGAGGGAATTGTTATCAGACTTAGAACATAGAGCGCAGTTGTCTATGACTGTGTAGGCCGTGGCTTAGGATCGTTTGGGAGTTATTAGGTTTAATTGACTCGAGAGGGTAATTAGCTTAATTAATCAACGGTTTAATCGCTTCGAGAGAAGGATTAGATTATTGTCGTGCCGCCTAATAAACACTAGAATTGGTAAATTAATAGGTTAATCATATTCAACATTGAATTAATATCCTGAAATCGAAGCCCTAGGATACCTTTTCTCATTGATTGTTAGTTTTATTTGTTTGTCAAGTATTAGTTAAATTCCTTAAGTCGTATTAAAATCAACCTTTGAAACTTAGTATCTAGTTAGGACATTCCTAGATTATTGAGGTATCAAACTACCTAAAACTATTCCTTGTGGGATCGACCTTGACAATAGTACTAGACCTACATCCGTACACTTGCGGAACACTAGGTTAGAAACCGACGTGTCAAGTTTTTGGCGCCGTTGCCGGGGAATAGGATTTAGCGCTTAGTTTTTATCTTGAAAAATATGAGGAAACTAGACTAGATTTTTTTTTTTTTTTTTTTCGTATTTTTAATTTTAATTTTCGTTTTTATATTTGGGTTAATTTTAGTGTTACGCGGTAGTTCTTGTTTTTGGTGTTTTCAGGCTTCGTATGCACACCAGATCAAAAGGGAAAGAAACCCTTAATCCTTTCGATCCAGAAATTGAAGCGACAGCCCGCAGACACCGAACGAGAAGAAACTTCACAGTTGAGATGGAGAACCCACCGCAGCAACCGAATGAGGAAGTATTAAATAGAGTGCTAACAGCCTTAGCACGATTGGACGATCGCGTCACTACTATACAGCAGCAGATACCTGTACAGCAGCCACAGCTGCAACAGCAGTACGGACCAATTCAGATAGACCCAGCTGCAGGCGATGAAGATGACACGCCCATTAGCGACTGCTTGAAGCCCAGTCCAAACCAGCAGGCAGGAGGAGTGCAACCTCCACCACTCAATGCCAACAACTTCGAGCTGAAGCCTGCACTAATCAACATAGTGCAGCAAAACCAGTATGGGGGAAGTGCGTTGGAGGATCCGAATGCGCATCTGATCAAGTTTCGCAGACTGGCCGACACAATCAAGATCAATCATGTGCCGCACGAGCAGGTCAAGATGAGATTGTTCCCTTTCTCACTGAAGGACAGAGCATTACAATGGTTCAATTCACTAGAAGACATCAGAGATTGGGAAGACTTGAGCACTTCGTTCTTACTGAAGTACTTTCCACCGAGCAAGATGCTCGACTTGCAAAATCAAATTAATCAGTTCAAACAGTTGGACCAAGAGCCATTCGGAGAGGCTTGGGAGCGATTCCGGGATCTTATCCGGAGTTGCCCTCAACATGGGTTCACCAAGAAGCAGCAAGTATGTAAGTTCTACAATGGTCTACTTGCTCCGACTAGAAACCAAGTGGATGCAGCTGCGGGTGGAAGTTTGATGGAGACGTCAGTGAGGATGGCATTCTCAATCCTGGACGCGATGGCCAGAACGAGCTACCAATGGTCGAACGAGAGAAACATGCCAAGGAGGGTAGCAAGTGTCCAAAAAGTCGAGCCCGTCAATAATGAGCCAATTGAAAAGCTCACAGCACAAGTAACAGCATTGACGAGCCAGGTGAATTTGCTAACTAATCTAACGTTAGCACAACAGCCAGGGGGTCCGGAAGAAGTTGAAGAAGTAAAATTTGTGAATCAACGAAACTTCAACAACTTCCAGAACAATCAGCCTCGGTACAATCAGTACCCTCAGAATCATCAGAACTTTTCATATGGGAACGCGCAAAATACACTTAATCCGCCACCCGGATTTGCTGTTACAAATGGCATGATCCATGACGGTAAGAAGCCATCACAAGAAGAGATCGCGATGTCACAATTTGAAAAGTATGATGAAAAGTTAGCTCAGTTGGAGAAGAAAGTGGATGGAAAATTCATGGAGCTAAACAAGCATATTACTGGGCAAGGGGCAGACATCAAGAGGCTCGAGAACACGTTGGTGCAGACTCAAGCTAGCATTGGAGAATTAACATCACACATGAGTCAGCTGATAAAGATAGTAGGAGTTCAACACAAGCAAGGCCAATACCCGAGTGATACAGTGGTTAACCCGAAGGAGCACTGCAATGTTGTGGAGCATGAAGAGAGCTTGAAGGACCAAGAAGCGAAGGAATCAAGCGAGGAAGTCAAAAACATTGAGAAGGAGGCGGTCAATACAATCATAGATAAGAAAACTTCATCTCCTATTCTTGATGAGTCTTTTGATTTTTGTTTTAAAAATTCGTTCTTTGCTAACCTTGATCCTTTAGAGCAATCTAGAGTTGTTGTGGTGAACCAGGAACCATTAAAGAAGAGAATCCAAAGTAAAGAAAAAACAAAGGAGTGGGAGGATGGAAAAGAGGCGACAAAGAAGAGACCGAGCAGGCCCAAGAAGAACGCAAACACAAGCATGAAACCAAGAAGAGCAACAAAAGCAAAAGATCCAGGGAGTTTTACTATTTCTTGCTCAATTGGTAGTCATGAATTTCATAATGTCATGTGTGACTTAGGGTCTAGCATAAACTTGATGTCTCTTAAGCAGTATAGACAATTAGGACTAAGGGAAATTAAACGGTCCTTTACTACTATCAAATTGGCGGATGGATCTTCATTAACGCCGTTAGGAGTAGCAGAGGATGTAGTGGTAAAAGTGCTAAATTTTGAATTCCCTAGTGATTTCTTAGTTGTTGACATGAAAGGGAGTGATGAATTCCCTTTTATCTTAGGAAGACCCTTCTTGGCGACTAGCCAAGCACTAATAGATGTACCTAAAGGGGAGTTGGTTTTTCGGGTTCAAAACGAAATAATCACACTCAACATACATAAATCGGGTCTAAGGGGTAGGCACAATTGTAGCATTATTTACACTACCCTAGCTGCTGTAGAAAATCCTCATGTCCCAAATAGCTCTTTAATTGGTCAGAAAACATCCGACTCGGGGTGGCTAGAAAATGGCTGATAGAAAAAGGACGTCCGGCTGATGACGTAAAACAAAGCGCTTGTCGGGAGGCAACCCGATGTTTATTGTTTTATTTTTCATTAATTTTATGTTTTTACGTGTGTTTTAGTGTTTTTGTTTTAGGAATCAACATGGACGAGTGTTGCAAGAAACGGGGGTCGAAAAGACGGAAAAAATCGCGTTAAAAGGAGTAGAGGATGCAACACGGCCGTGTCACACTATGGACACGGCCGCGTCAAAAGGCACCTAGAAAGTGGTTTTAACACTGGAATGCAACACGGCCGTGTCACATGCTGGACGCGGCCGTGTTAAGATAGTTCAATTGCAACACGGCCGTGTCACAAAATTGACACGGCCGCGTCAAAAGCCTTCTGAAAACGTGTATCCAAACTGGAATGCAACACGGCCGTGTCACACAAACGACACGGCCGTGTCAAAATCAGCCCGGAAACATCAACTTTGGTTCAAATGTAACACGGCCGTGTCACAACCTTCAACACGGCCGTGTCAATACTTCAGCAGAAAAAATACAAAAATTCAGAACGCGATGCGGAGACGGCCGAACCAATATCCAGTAAGGAGCAAAATGGCACGATTTCGGAGCTCGTAGGGGTTTCAAAAAGCCGACGTCGAAACGATTTGTAAGTTAGCACCAAGGCGTACCACGTGTTTCCTCCAAACATTGGCTTTCAGCCAAGTTTGGGGGAGGGGGTAGACCGTGGGACGTCTTGGCAGCTATATTTATAGTTTTGATTTACCTCGTTTGAATTTCGTGCTGTTAATTGTGGGTCCGTGTGCCCATTTTGCTGATTTTTTATTGTTTAAATTGGTTTATCGGGTCTGTGAGCCCATTTTTCTGATGTATTAGTGCTGTTGGGTCTGTGAGCCCGAAGTTGATTGCATATCGTTTCTATGTTGAGTCTTAGGAGTTAGAGTTTAGAGTCAATAAGAATAACAAAACCCGGAAATAGGTAACAAGTGAAAAAATAATAAGAGAATAATAGGGAAAGATGGATGATGAATAGTTGATGATGAGATGATTTTGAGAAGTAGATGAAAAATGGCACATAATAGAGCATGAGAGGTGTTTTGAGACGAAATTGAGCTTGAACTGAGAATATTCAATCAAAATTAACCTTGTGAGAATTTGAGCCTAATTATACTCCAATTTTTGGAGTCATATACTTTCTTTCGGTGTGAATTTGATTGAATATGTGTACTAATCTCTAGAACTTGCCTTGAGTCTTTACTAAGAATGTGTCAAGTATATGTTGTGATTTAGGAAATGATCTTAGGCAACTTTTTGTTTAAGCCTATTTGTTCGAACCATGAAAATTGCCTTTGACCCATAATGAAAAAAAAAAAAAAATTGTCCCTAGTTAGCCCAATTGAGCCTTATAGCCTTATTTATTCATAACCTAACAATATCAGCCAAAACCTTTTGATTTAACTCTTTTGGCCTTAATTGGATTAATCAAGTTAGAGGGAAGGAGAATTGGAAGAAATTTTGGGTGAACAATTTGTGGGAAGGAATGTGAAGTAGGGATATTTTCAAAAGATGAAGGGAATAAAAGAAAAGTGATAGGTGAAAAACAAAGAATGCCTCTCCTAGAAAAAAAGAAAAAGAAAAAGAAAAAAAAAAAAAAAAGGAAAGGAAAAAAAAAAAAAGAGAAAAGAAAAGTTGCATTATAGAGGAGAGGCTAGAAAATAAAGTGTTTAAATTGTGAATTTGCTTAGAACATTCGGGTAGTCCCAAAAATGTGGTACCCACAGAAATGAAAAGCACTTAAGTTGTACGGACTTTTGAAGGTGAAGAAGTCACTTTGCGGGGTGATTTGCTGAAATTTGAAGAGTGAGATTGAGTGATTGTATTGAGGGGTAGTCGGGTTAGACGTAACTTGATTAGTCCAATGAATAGTCACTTAAATCCAAATGTATCCCACCTTACCTTAAGCCCACATTACAACCAAAATAAAGACCTTTTTGATCTTTTATCACACATATCAAGTACGAGGTCTAGTGTAGACGATTGGCAAGCATATGGTAGGTTTTGCATGTAATTCAATATGAGTGAAAATTATTTTAGCCTAAACACTTGAGAGATGAGTGAAACACTTACCCGGTGAGGGTTGAATAATTCGAAAGTTCAAAGTCTCGAGATTAGTTGATTTACGCGTTATCGCATATGCTCAAGTGAATTGTGTGCCTAGTTGTTTTAAGGAAAATCAAACTGAAACTGAATTCATCGTCTAATCGCCCTAAACAAAATGCATAATCACTTGTCTTCTTTGTGTCTTTTTGTATGATGTTCGGGACGAACAACAGTTTAAGTTTGGGGGAGTTTGATAACACGTTATTTATGCATGTATTTAGGTCGATTTAGGATCATATTTTATATCATTTACGTGCATATTTGACCGGCATTTATTTATATTAATAACATTTGGGTCATTTGACGTGTTTCGACTTGTTTTAAGGTATTTTGAGCATTTTCAGGCTACCGGACGAGGAAACAAGTTGGAAAAGAGTGAAAACCGGCCCAAAAGAGTGAGAACCGTCGAAGAACCGGTCCGAACCGGTCTGAACCGGTCCAGGAGCAAAACCGGGCAAGAACCGACACGGCCGCGTCATACTTGTAACACGGCCGTGTCAAAAGTGGTCCATAACGCGCTGTGGGTTCTGGAACAGAACACGGCCGTGTCACTCAAGCAACACGGTCGTGTCAAATGTTGAGCAGAAAGTGAATTTTGTGCAAAGCAACACGGCCGTGTCACTTAAGCAACACGGCCGTGTCAGAAGGGTTTTTATGCGAGGATTTCATATTTTAATAGGATTTTGAGCCTATCTTCCCCAAGATTCGTCCCCAACTCTATAAAAAGGACCCCAAGCTCTAGGAAAAGGGATCAATCACGGAGCAATCATCAAGAACATAAATTACATCACCTTGGAAGACAAGGAAGACGAAGATCATCGAGACGGAGTTATCCGGGTTTAATTGTTCTTTCTTAGTTTTAATTCTTACAATATTTTTCATAGAATTTTGTATTAAATTGTTACTAGGCATGGATAGCTGAGCTATTCGTGTCCTAGGGTTAGAAAGTAGGGATTTTTATGACAATGGTTTGATTATGATTTAATCTATTTAATTCCGTTCTTTACGTGTTTATCTCTATGTTTGTGCTTAAAACTGAATTTAGCTTGATCACCTAGATTTAGTAATTTAGTTTAACAATTCCGCTTCGAGAGGAGGGAATTGTTATCAGACTTAGAACATAGAGCGCAGTTGTCTATGACTGTGTAGGCCGTGGCTTAGGATCGTTTGGGAGTTATTAGGTTTAATTGACTCGAGAGGGTAATTAGCTTAATTAATCAACGGTTTAATCGCTTCGAGAGAAGGATTAGATTATTGTCGTGCCGCCTAATAAACACTAGAATTGGTAAATTAATAGGTTAATCATATTCAACATTGAATTAATATCCTGAAATCGAAGCCCTAGGATACCTTTTCTCATTGATTGTTAGTTTTATTTGTTTGTCAAGTATTAGTTAAATTCCTTAAGTCGTATTAAAATCAACCTTTGAAACTTAGTATCTAGTTAGGACATTCCTAGATTATTGAGGTATCAAACTACCTAAAACTATTCCTTGTGGGATCGACCTTGACAATAGTACTACACCTACATCCGTACACTTGCGGAACACTAGGTTAGAAACCGACGTGTCAAGAGGCTCTATCTAAGAAACGGGTGATAAAGTGGTGTCATCTACAGGGGTATCATCAACCGTCTCAACCTATATGTATGTGTCCAAGGTAGATTCTGAAGGAGGGACCAAACAAATGGTGTCGAAGGTAGGAGCTAAGCTCTGCACCATATCATTGCAGACACTAAAGCTGTCGAGCCAGTGGTCCAACAGTGCATTCTCCATGGCTTCCTTGTCTTTTAAGGCCTTATATGCCCGCAAGTTGGCCTCCATAACCTGCTGAGAACCCTCTGCCAGCTCAAACTTAAGAGATCCGATCTTGTCAGTCAGTGAGGAGATCTCCTCTGATAGGCAATCCATATTAGCCGCTTTGGAGTCGAACTTAATCTTCGTCTGCATCCTCTCATCAGTCGCCTTAGCTAAATCCTCCGCCAGCTCCCTAATTCTCCTAGAACTATAGTTGATCTTCTGAACCATCCCGTGGTGAGTAAGGAGTTGTTAAAGATAAAGGAAGATGAAGTAATGGTGTTGTTCAAGAATAAGAATGATTTAAGAGAAAACGAGTTACCTTAGCTAGTAGCTCGTAGCCATCAGCGCATAGCACCTCCGAGGTGGCCTCACTAACCATGTTCCTATCACCAGGGGGGCAAGAGCTAAGACATCTTCTCAACTGCCGTCTCTCAAGTAAACATGGAATCACTGACCTTCATATCCTAATTGAAGGAGTGCTTATCCGTTACATGGTTGGTCATACTCTCAGATGCATGATCCTCAAGGTCAAGGGCTCCGGAGTGTTGCCTAACGACACCATCTTCCTCTGTTGCTATAGACTCTGGGATAGGACTAAGGGTCGGGGGTATCGATGAAGATTCGGGCCTTTCAGAAGAGTGAGGGCACAAAAGTCTCTTCCGAGGAGGCCTGAGGATTTCCTTTCAGCAACCCAAGCTAAAATCTTAGCTCTATTAACCTTGTTTGCTTTATCAACCTCCATACCTTTCAACAAGAGCATTTGGTTAGTGCAACTAAAGGCATAGAGAAAATAAGCGAATACAAGTGTAAAGATGCAAACTAAGGTCCACGGATCTAGACAGAGCTAGGTAAGTGGTGTAGCTTTGCAGCAATCAAGTTATCTTCCATAAGGAGGGCTTTCAAGCTCACGGGACCTCACATGAAGAGTGCTTGACAGTCGTCCTTGGAAAGCTTGGGTTTGGGCGGAGGAGAACATGCGAAGTTCTACTCTGAAGGCAAAATGCATCTGTAGGTCCTTTAGCTATTCTTAAATCTTTTTCCTTAATCATTAAAATATTTATTTCCATCATTCAACTATTGACAAATGTTTATATAGGCACCTCAATTATTAAAATGTTTGTTCAGATTTCTGTACTATTTGAGATTGTTGTGTTCAAGTACATATTGTACAGAAGGAAATAGAAGTGGCCAAATATAATTCTAATGTACTTTCCTTACTGACTTGTAAAGTTTTGAACGACAAAATAGATATACTCGATTTCGTGTACCTGCAGTCATGTAGGGACTTGAACGAACCTATTTTGAATAGTTTAGGGACCTGAACAAATATTTCGATAATTGAAGGATCTATACAAACCATTGGTAATAGTTAAAGAATATGTCGATGCATTTTTCCTATAAGATATTATAGTCCATACTCCACAACTTCTTTATTGTAATATTGTCTCCGTAATTGATACCCACTAACATTTTAGAGAAAGTATCATGTTTCATAAAGTTATTTTTCTTTTCAATTTCATGAAGGTACATTACATATAACTTATTCTCATTCGTGAAAAAGTCTAAAGTTAAGCATGTTTGACTCGGCGAAATTAAAGAATAGGTATCCTCAAGGATCCTTGGCTTGGGAAAAGCCTCAAGAAATAAGCGTACAGGCTTAGGAAAATTTGAGGAAGGTTTACTCCTTAAAAGACATGCCTTGAAGGTAAATTTCAAGATGGATAACCTAGGAAATCTCTGAGGGTGAATGTGACTTGGGACAAAATGTGCTAGAAGAATGTTATAAAATTTATGTTTCAAAATTGACGATGCAAAACAAAAATTGATTGTGGGATTTAGTACCCCCAATTACTCATATTTAGATAGGAAAAATACTAGGTCTGCTGCACGACGAAGTCTATTGCAAACAACAAGGCAATAATAAACCAACAACTATGAGATAAAAAGGTAACAATTACTATAACTAGGCATGCCTACAGTGGTGCCGCAACAGAGTTTAGAGAAGCTCCGCTATAGGAAATGCAAGAAAACAAGTTCTACAACAATTTAACAAAGACTCAACCTTAAAGAGTAAGTGATAGCACAATACACAGATCGAAGAAGAGCTAGTAAAAACAAAAACCAACCTTGCAACTACTAGCCAATGGCTAAAGGCCACGTGGACCGACAAAAGCCAAAAGTATTGTTGATTACAACTATTACTGGCAACCTATGGCTGGAAGTGAAGACCAAAGTCTAACAATCGTACAAGAGTTTAATTTTGAGCATTCTATCAAAGTAATAGAATTTGAGCACTAAATATGAGGAGTTTGGAGTTGTTGAGAAAACACAAGAGGTCAACAGTGAGAACGAATTCAACAACAAGCGCAATTAAAGCTTTGATCTCTCAAGCATTCAGACATCCTCATTGGAGCTACTCATTCGAGCAACGGACTCAAATGTTCAGTGATTGAAGACTCAATTGGCAAACTATCCAGAGTGAGGTGAATGAGTATCTTGATTGAATTAGGGATTCAACAAGATTAAATTTTTGTTTAGACTTTATTGATCTAGATAGTCTTATGAGAATGGCCTAGTCAAAGATTTTAAACGCGTTAAGATCAGACTGTGTACCTAGATTTATTTAGGAACTGTATCTATTAATAACAAATTTAGTAGATTTATTTCCAAAAAAATGAACTAGAGTAGTGAATATAGAAGAATTACCTCACCTTCGAACCACTATAAAATATTGTGTAAAATTTAATGTCATTCATCAAGAACGCGCACTAAACTTAACTGATTAAATTACATTGTTTTGAATAAACTGTTTTTAATCGATTGTGAAGGCTCAAGGTTTCACTTAGTGTAAGTATCACAGCAATAGTAAGATGTAAGCTGATTTTTAACATAAATTTATCACTGTAAATTCTGTTATAAGAAGTTTTATTTACGGTCGAAAGAAAACTAAACTACATATATCTTTGAAGAATTTTTTAAAAAGGGATTAGAGGGTATTTCCCTCTGTAAACTTCTATTACTTGGAACAAAAAATGAAATTTATATTAATTTGTAACATTAGTACGTGGAATCTCACTCACGGTAAAAAGTTTTCAAGTTTTACTCCTAATTAAACAATGTGAAATAGTTCATTATCTAAGGAGATGTCTGAACTAAAATGTACGAGAATGTGCTTATTCGACATAGCATATTCCCATTCAATGTCTTACCATATTTCACAAATTTCAATTATTTTTTGTTTATTACATAATCAACCAATCATGATGCATACTATTTGTTACAATATAATAATATAAACTCAACAATCTCAATAACCTTCATTACCTATCACCTCTTACAATATAATAATATTAATCAACATCCACTAACCTGTTGATTTGATAGTTATGGTACACAGTGACAGATGCACGTTGGGACCAAGGGGTCTCCCTGGCCCCATCATAATGTGTATTATGTCACGACTTCGTCATAATTTGTTATTATATATATGTATTTTAGTCAATTTTAATATAACTTAATTAAATAAACTAAATAATTATATTGTTTAACTTGAAGTAGATTGATGTATTGCTATGTGTATATCTTGACTTTTTTCTTTTTGTAATTAAAATAATTTATTGATCTTATCTAAATTAATAATATTATTCTAGTTTTATTTATACAGTTGACTATATTTAGGGGGCGCACAATTGTAGTCCTCATTTTAAAGTTCTAAGATATTATTTTTTAATGTAATTTATCCAATATTTTAAGTTTAGGGTCTAATATAAAATAATTTGATTTCTAACCTACTCAGAATTCGCTCTATATTTGGTAAAAAAATTGCCACATATGCATAGTTTAAAAAAAAAAAAAAAAAAAAGGAAGAAGAAGAAGAAGAAGAAGTAAAATCCCGTGTTTTAGATCTGTCTATAAACGGGCCTCCCTCAACTAAATTTTTGAATCCGTACCTAATAGTGCACATCCTACCCTACTCAATCTCACTAAAAACATACCATTTGAAATGAACACATATGGACGTGCATAAGCGGAGCTAGGCTTGGCCAGTACTGGCTCCAACTCAGAGCAAAATTTATAGAACCTTAATCTTAGTACTATAATTTTTATTATTTTAGTTATTCACTACTCCAAATTTCAACTAAGCCCACCTTATCTAATTTTATTCTTCGCATTCTAGTCTATAACTAAGATATAATTAAATAATTAATACTTAAAATCAAGTCCAATTATTTCATTTCAAACTCATCTGTTAATTGTTTTAGTAAATTTTCTATTAAAAATAAAAAATAAAAAATAAAACTTCTATACATACTCTGTTACTATTTTTTTCTTTTTTTTTTTTTTTTTGTCCTTTTGAAGCCTATAATAAGTTGCAAGTTCATCGAACTCTAACAATTTTTTCATATTTCAGTTCACCCCATTATTAAATGATATAGACGTGGCTATACTTGTCCGGACACACATATATGTGAAATCTAAATTAAGACAAGCTTTGAAAATTGGTTCTGCAGAACAATAATGATTTAGCGTGTTCGGCGAACCGACATTTTGGCTGCAAATAATGGGTAGGTGCATGGATTTCTACTCTTCCTTTTTCTACAATATTGACCAAATTATTCAATGTTGAAGTGAATTTTGAATTTACCCGCTCAAACTTTAACACAACACTAACAAATCTTTTGCAAATTAATAATAAATATCTCTTTCACTCCAACCCTCAAGGGCCAGGATTAAGTTCGCTTACAAAAAATATTAGAAAACATAGAAAACGAGAATGCAATATTGTACAAGAAAAAGTGAATTTAGAGTAAAAACAGCGTAAAAATCGCACTAAATTTATTTGTATCACATTATATATAATTAATCTAGCATATATAAAAGTCATAGTGGGGGCAATTTTGTCATTCACATTTTTCCGTCTAAATGTTTTGTTTAATAATTGGTAAGTTGTTGTCATATTTGGTAGGAATATCTTTAATTTGATATCAATTTCACATATATTATAAAATATTCAACTTGAAATATTATACTGCTTGTTCGTTGATTATTGGAGTTATATTTGAGAGTCTATTGAGGATTTTTCCGATAGCCTGAGTTTGGAATGAAACTAAAATTAACTTATTAATTTTCTTATAAAAATTATTGTACTTGATTACTTTATTAAAAGTACAAGTAATCGGTTTATTTTATATTACATGAATTTCTGAAGTTCTTATTTTTTATGTCGAGAGAAAAATCATATTTAAATAATCGAACACACTCTTCTTAAATTAAAAGCAAAAGTTAATATCTAATTTGATAATCAGCTTATTAAATAATTAAATTTGCTAATATATGTTTGTATTGTTGTAATAATAATTTTTGTTTGATTAATCATGGGGCTATGACTTTCGCGCATATTATATATTGATATATGATAATTAATTTAGAAGTTATTTTTTTAATACTTATTTATATTTTTCATATTATTTTTTTTAAAATACACCTTGCAACCTAAACCACGAGATTATATATGTGTTTCAATTTAAACTTTTTTTTATAAATAAAACCAAAAAAAATAGCCAAAAAGAAATATATGTTTTTTGAGACTTTGGAACCTGAACAATAATTTTTTTACATTAACCAACCTCAATTATATCTGATTTTCGCAATTTGCACTCTACACCATTTTTTTCTTTTACATTAATCAGTTTGTACCTTTAAGTAAATCTACCATTATATACAAATGTGAAATTTATTTGGATAACTTTTACATTTTATTTTGTAGTATCCAAATTTATTTAAAACCTAAAAAATATTCTAGTATATCTAAAATCACCAAGTAAACTATTAAAACATGAAAACTGAGATTTGCTCGAAAAGAAGTTACATTGTTATAGTTGGAATTTAATAAATTGTTTAGATAAATTAAATTATTTAAAATAGAATGAGAAAAATAAGAGAAAATTCAAATTTTCTTATAACATTATTCAATTTATTTTATTTAATATATTTTGTGAGTTGTATGGTATTTAGATATATATATATATATATTTGTGTTTGTTTTAATAGTATTATTAATGAGTGTCCATATATGTCAATGCAGACACCCTAAATGCGTGTATTTTATATTAATTTTAATCTATATATATTTTATTTATAATAGAAACAAGTTATAATAAATTACATTGGGGAAACTAATATTTACATTGTTTATAATCTTACTATATTTAATCTAAAATTTTCTAATATTTATGTCATTAGGGTACAATAATCACATATTTAGATTACTAGATAGATTATACTACCTCCGTCCCGCTCTAACTTTCCTACTTTCCTTTTCGATTTGTCCCAATTTAACTTTTCACCCCATAAATGGCAAATTTCTCTCACAATCTCCACCCTCAAAATCTCCACCCTCAATCTCCACCTTTAAAAAAATCAAAGATTCCACAAAATTTGTTTTTTCTTAACCTCCGTGTCCGGTCAAAGTAGGAAACTTAAGCCGGGACGGAGGGAGTATAATATTTATATTTAGTTTAATTAAACTATTATTTTCTAAATGAACTTGTGCATTACACAAGAAAGATACTAGTCTATATAAAAATACATATATATCGGACCTCAAGTCAAGACCTATCCTAATTCGGCCCAAGCCCTAGTCGGATTGAAGGACAAGTAGGGCCCAGTTAGAAGTTCTCGAGCTGTAAGGACCTACAAAACTAAGACCTAACTTTTGTATTTTAGGGTTGACCCAGGATAAATCTCTAGTTGCTAGAGAGTGATTGAAGATTACACGTCTCTTATATAGGTCAATATCCACTAACTTGAGATCATTAATTTCCTATAGGAGAGGAAGCTTGTACATAATTGTAGAGGTTCTGCATTTCCAAGACACACAAAGCATTTCTTACTCAGTTCTAGCTTGGTTTCCAGTTCGTCGGAGCTTTCCAATTTGGAGTGCTCCTATCTCAAAAACGTAAATCGTTGCATCATCATGAGATATCACATTATTACCGTGAACACTTGTAGGGATAGAGATATATTTATCTTGTTGAGTAAGTCCTACTCACCTTGACTTTCCATAATCTATCAGTATCTAGTTCCAATTTCATTAAGTAAGTTGTAAACGTTTATATTCGATTCGTGGTTGGAACGTACTACTTTTCTAACATTAGTCATCATATAAACTTTCGACCTTGATACATTTTACTTACCAAAGATTAGTGACCACTTTGATATTATCTGACACATATATTTCAATAATTTTACTAGGTTTAAATTTATTAAATTCATTTTCGAATGTTGATATAATCTTCGATTATTTTTTTTTTTTTTTTTTTGGTAATAATTTGACATAACAACAATTACTCTCAACTTTATATCTTCAATTCACATATATTGGTGTTGCAATTTTTGAGCTAATAGTGGAGTGGTCTTCCTTTCTTTCGGTATTTTGTCAATCAAAGATGGCTGCTTCATAGTGGTAGCCATTTAAAAAATAAAGAAAATGAAATAGGTACAAGTGGTGTAGACATAAAATTAACTCTGTGGAACTGATTTTTACTACACCTTGAGACTTACCATGCAAGCTGATGCAGATGATTGAAATAAAACTAAATTGAGATCCAAGCTAGCCTTGTATTAATAAGGCAAGAAGACCATTTCACCCCCAAATTGTGTCTTTCTTCATTCACCATTAATTCAAATTTATTGTGAGAAGATATTCAATTTGGACATTGAATGCCCATGCCAATTATTTATTACCGATTCCCTAAATCATGTGCACTCACTTCTCTGTCGGTATTTCACAATTACCAATCAATGACAATTATTATTTTTTTTTATCATAATAATAAACAAATGATTCCCACTTGTTACAAGTCAAATACCCCCAAATTCCAGCAAAATGTCTACATTAAAAATCAAATCCAACCAAATACCTTTTTCGAGGTTATCTAATACTCTCTCCATTCTTTTTTATTTGTTCCATTAAATACATGGACTTTGAGTTGGTAATTTAATACCAAAGTGAAAAAGATTTAATTTTCATTTGATATTAAAAGTGAAAGAATTATAAAGCAAAGTAGGTCAATGAGACACGGGCACATTTTCAATTTTTGATTCATTAATAACCAATAATCTTAGCTAAGCTTATGACAACTTTTACATTAGTAATGTGGTCAACACTAATGGCTGATTTGGTACCGAACCAGATTCACACACATTTATGGGGGGGCAGTTTAGTCATTTCAAAACACCAGATTACTTATATTAGCTAATTTGTCTCTTCTGCCATAACAATACATCGTCTTCCAGGCTAGCTAGCACAGATTATGAGAAGCAATTATTCAAGAATCCAGTTTCTGCTGATCATGATCATGATCATCCTCACCATAAGTCAACTCTCAAACGGTCGAAGTTTCACCAGAGAATCAACGGTTGTGAGGCCTGCATCATGGTATTTTCCAGCACCAAGTCCAGAGGAAGATGAATCAAGTTACAGAGAATCCAAACGAAAAACTCCAGGAGGGCCAAACCCTCTTCACAACTGATTTTCTGGACATTAGTGTGTGTTTCTGGTATTTTTGGGAAACCAGTATCATTATTTCAGTTTTCATCACATGTAGATATGGCTACGTTGAGGTTAAAGTTGCATACTTAGACTACAAGGAAATTGTGTTAAGATATATATATACATGATACTGTTTATTCTTTCAATTTGTTACCAGTCTTTCAACACTATTAAATCTTTTGATTTTGTTCCATGTAGAATTTCTTCCCCCCACCCCTCAAACTCATTTGATTTTGTATTCAAAAAGATAAGAGCATTCAGAGGATCAAGGAGACCTTGTTCTTATCTGGGATTTGTCAACCAATAAATGAAACGTCGTTTTAATTCGATATTTAAAATTCAAAATTAAATTGATGTAATATTAAATATTAGGCACAGTTAGAACATCGTAATTGAAATGAAGAATCCGATATGCTTACCATAAGATTTTCTTGGTTCTTAAGTAGCAAGCGTAGAAAACAATCAGTTACTAGAAATCTTCAATATTTGGAAAGTTTTAAAAATAATTATGTTTATGAGGATCACGACAAAGTAGTTTAAATTTTGTAGAAATGTATTTTAGATCATATTTTATCATATCAAATAAATATGAGATTAAGTGCAGATGATGTGGATATAAGTAGTAAATCGTATAACCTTTTCAATTATGCACAATTTCTTTTTAGAAGATTTAGCCGTGAGAGCAGGAATGATATATTAATGAAAATTGTATTTGTTATGTTAATAAGAGCAGGGCACAAATTAGTGGGAAGAGAAGTAATACATCAACAAGCACGCCAAATTATAGATCTAAAACAAGTCAAACAAACAGATGAAAAATAATTAATGACAACTAGTCAAATATGAGGACAGGATTCTAGAACATGTGACAAGGATCATAATTGTTTTCTACCACCAACTGGACAATATAAATGCATGTTATGAAGGAGGCTTAGAGGTGTGGAACTTTATACTGCCAAGCATATTGCCTAACCATATTTATGTATTCATGGGTTATGAATATTCTCCACAACCTGGAGATAGCTACAAGCATATCAATAAACAAACAACTTTATGTTCCATAACAAACTGATTTGAAGGGTAAATTCAGAAAACAGACCTCGTTACATAAGCTCTGTGCCAACAGGATCCACAGAAAAATGTATGCACAGAGCGTTTTGGACAATGGGCTGAAACTGAGACTCCCACATCTGCTTCATCCCATTCATTTGTATAAGCACCAAAAATCATATTAATGGATAAATTGTTGCAGTTCAAAGAGTTGGTAACATGTAAACAAAATATCCAACTTTCTTTTTCTTTTTCTTCTCTTAATCCCATTTCAAACACCAAAACTATGCCAAATGTTTCTTTCTCCAAAGCTGTTCGAATGAAAAGATGTAGAAACGCAAGATTCTAAAAAATGAGTTCTAAACCTTGTTCATCAATCATCCTCCACAACCTATCGCAAGAGAGATTTCTCATGATGCACCCAAAAAGAAATTCTTATGGGTTAATTCTATGGAAAAACCATCGAATATTCAAATATTAAGACAGAAAAATTAGGACCAGGACAAAATGAGAGTAGAAATAGGTAACCGCATTAACTCAATTCAAAAGCAAAATGCCAGAACCATGCTTAAAAGCTGATAAACGTTACTACTCACCGTATTGTATTCTGAACTGCTCATGAATATCTTGAATGCTTCCTCTGAATAGGCAACAACAGTTAGAAATCTCCAAATTAATAGGAAAACAATTGCTTTTGGGCACATTCTGACATGACTCACCTGACCGAAATCGCACTACTACTGCATGGGTATATTCCATGTTGCTTGCATTCATATTTGCGCCTGAAAAAAATCATAATTTCAGCAAATAAGACCTACACATCGTAGTAACCAGTAGAAAGCTGAAATCTGTAGTACAATACAAGGAACGTTGATGCATGTCAGATCCCTTTCCTTGAGCAGTTAAATGAGTTAATAGTATGAGCTGAAATATCAAACCCAACAAGTTCCTACCAAAGTAACATATAAACTGATGGTACACCTGTAGTAGCTTGAACAATCAATGAAGGAAACTCCATAGTCAGCTTTTCCAAAGAAGTCATCGCATATTCAGCAGGCCCACCTAGAGAGCTCCTACTAAAAGCTACAAGAAGTATGAGCTCGACACCATAATTGAACTCCTGCCAATAAATCCATGCCCTTGTGATGATTATTACATGTTTTATAAGGTGTGACTAAACGACGTCATATAAAAAGTTGAAGTGGAAAACTTAAATCATAGGCACCCTAATCACAACATTTCTTATAACAGATGAGTGTAATTTGAGCTCCCAACCTCTCCTTTCCGAAATATTGGCAGGATGTCATCTTCCACTTCTGATTCATAGTCTAACTTTATGAATCCCTGTGAGCAAAAGAACATCTAAACTTAGAGATATATAAAGATGATCTATTAGCAGAGGCACTTTATGTGAACAAATTACTCGAGATATTGGTGTTTACATGTAAGAGCGTACATGGCTGTAAGGCATCACATGTTCCTTAAGAACTTTCATATAAAAATGATTCGCATAGAACTTGGCAAGATCCTCTTTTGTCTGGAAACGCATAAAGATGGCATGGGTATACTGTTCAGGGTTTTGATCAGAAATACGTCCTACACACAAGTCACAAAGTTCTTATATAGTTCAGAGAAAGAACCAGATACTGGTACACATCATCCAATCTGCATACTGCTAAAAGCATAGAGAGCAGTACCACAACTGTTCTACTCATGCTATCCTCAGAAAAATTGTTGAATAACATACAAACAGAGCCGAGGTACAGAGAAATAAATTGGAAAAAGATTATTAAAGAGCCAAACAAATATAACGACAAAATGATTATATGCAAATTCTCTAAAGGACATATGGAAAGTGGAAAGAATTCTCATTTGGCCGCTGCAGATAAGAGAATCATGGATCACTGAAGGTCTGGCATTAAAACCATGTGGCAGTAAACTGACGTTTTGACTTTGAGGAAGCGTATTTTATACAGATGAGAGGTTTTATGAAATGGAACCATCAACTTTCTTGCGAAGATTTAAATTAATGATAGGTAATTTGAGAAGAGCAGTTGAAAAAAGGATAAATGACTTGGACGGTCCATGACAGAGTACCCAAATGGCTAAAAAACCTCTATTTTCTTAAATATGTTTTAGGTTATCTTCAAATCACTTGTCCAATAGTTGTTGAATTAGTAGTTGTTGAATTGCGTATTTGAAGAATTTAACAGTTAAGCGAATACAGATTCATTTTGGTATTATATAATCAAAGTATCTTGGCCTTATCCCCTAGCATGTTCTCAGAACAGTGTAAATAAATATGCATTACGAAATTTGAATTTCATAACAGCAATTAATTTGTTTATCAACTACCATCAGACAGAGTTGAAAAGTTCACCATGCTGTCTGCAACCTAGAACCTTTTATTGAGCATCACAAAGATCACCTAATGATATGGCAACGATGCCACGCATCTGATATTGAATCGTGTAAAGATAATCCAGCATGTCTTTCTCTTGCTCTTCAGATAAATCTTCTTTTGCTCTGACTAGGCATATATGTTCAACAATTTTTCTGCAAACATCAGTATAAGATACCTATTATTAGGAAGGATACCACAACTCATTCCTGTAAGAGTTTCTTTTCTCTACTGGCTTAATCTTTTGTCTTTGCTTGGTGAACTATATCAATTGAAACAGGGAAAATGAAGTCCTCATGATAACCAAGTAAATCATACTCAAGTATACATATGACCATAATCACCAAGTTATCAGACAGTCAGAGCACAGTTACTCGAGTAGATTAAGCAATCTGATAGGTTCCTCATGAATTTTGTAAGAAATCCATAGTTTCCACATAAGTTTTGCCTGAGTTCCAGTTTGAACGGCTATGATCTGAAGGCCTAAATGCATTACCAAATGATGACATGAATATATCGTTCACAAAAAAATGTATCGAAGTCTGAAAATAGTGATTCTGTGGTGGGGGGTTAGCATTTTTTATATTATGTCGTGGTGTACTAATACCTTGAACATACAAGAGTGAATTCGTAATAAATATGCATACTATGCAGAATAGCCTTATTATTTCTTTTATAACCAGTAGACGTGAACATAATGATATCATACATATAGACACATCCATTGAGGGAAACTTACATCCAACGTCAATGAGGTTTTAAGTTTTTGCATCCACATCTATAAGGTTCGAGACTATGTGAAGGATCTCTGTGTCATTAGTTTTCTAACACTTCTATTTGAAGTAAAAGAACATTAGCCCATGTTCAATACATGTGAACCAACTGCCTATTTCTCAATAATTTCTTAAATGCAAAGGTTTCATAAAAAGAAAATCGAAATTTATATTCTCAAAATATTAACAATACAAAGAGTCTAAGGTCAATTTGATGCGCCAATCAGGCATTACTTAAAAACTTAAAATGACACAGTCTTCAGAATACATTAGTTTTCAGGGTGAGTGCGAAACACCTAATTCGCAGACAGTTTATATTATAAGACCATCTTTGCTAATTTATTAATCAATGAACTTCGATAGATAGAAAGACAAACGCATCTCTGGAACATCCATAGGCGGTTATTTTCCAAAATGCATCACATTCAATTGATTGAAGTAAAATGTTTCAATGTAAAAATCGTGTATGCTCTGATTGGTCTGTACACATGAAGGTAAAGATGGAAAGAAAATCTGGCCTAACTTGTCCACAATACCATCCTTTTAGTAAATTCTCCCATTTATTTCATGCACACCTATGGATTCTCTTTCCCCACACGTACTCAGCTTTGGCCTTCAGAAATCTTTATTAAACACTTTGGCTCGATAGTATCAGAGAAGGGCATTGCTACAATAAGAACTTGGGAGAAGTTTATGCCAAAGACCAAAGTTGATGCAAGCTCCCTTTGTTTTCCATGCTAATAAATTCATTTAAATAGAAAAAAAAGAATCCTTATTCATGAAAGCCCATAATATATTTTATACAGAAAATTTTCCCGCCTGTCTTAGTTCTATGATACACCTATTCGGCTATTCCACGTTATAATACCAAAAACAGTTCCGTGTGACTGGGGGGAAAACAAACAAACAAATAAAATATAAATAACACCTGCTACTTTTATTGCTAAAAATCATGAAAATACAAATGACCTCTTTCTTTGCACGCCAGTACCCAAGTTTCCTTCCCCAAGGGCTGAAACCACAGTCCTCTTGTCCTCTTTAGCCCAAAGAAATAAAGTCCCTCTTGTATCCACAAATAAGTTATCTGACATAATTTAAACAGGATATATTAAAATTGACCACACCTCAAGAACATATGACAAGAAAAATCATAGGTTGGATAAGATATTGATCTCTTACTGCCGTGGCCCCAAGCTATCTTCTTCTTTAATCTCAATGGTGATCCTGAAAATACTAGGGTTTTGCCACGGCGGAGATAGCGTTTGTTGAGAGGAAGTGTATATGGAGTGAAAATCTGACTCAGAACCTGCATTATTGTTCTAAGTATCTCTCTTCTTTACCAATTTACTCTGTGTTTTGTGTGTGGTGTTGAAACTGGTACAGTTGGAGATGGCAGATACTTTGTAGAAAATGGGTGGACGCCGTAATACGGAAATTTAAATGGCAGAGGCTTACTTTGGCGCCCGATTACATTTCTTACTTACCAATTTGACCTTCTACATTTTTATTTTTTTGTTTCATATGTAATACTACTTCCATCCTGACTTAATTTGTCTACTTTAATTGAGTACTCAGATTAAGAAAAACAAATGATTCAACAATATATAAATATTAGGATTCTTAATTATGAAAAACACTACATTAATGATGTAAGATTTTTTTTATTTAAACAAACTACAATTTTCCCATCTTGCGATACACCAATAATTAATGTATAACAAATATATAATATAATGATATATGTATATAATTACAATATAATAAAAGATGTAAATTTATATAATACAAGGACAAAGCTTAAAAATTAAAAATATATAAGTATGAGTAAGTTATGAGATAGTCATATTCACTGGGTTAGGGTGTGAATATCTTTGTTATCCTTGCATAATGGTCATTCTAATTTTTTCATGTCGTTCACAATTTTATTGAGATTACTCAAATTAATTTTTGAGAATAACTTCACTTTTTCATTTTGTATAAAACATTTTAAATATCACTATATATCAAACTTAACCAAATAAAATATTACATTAAAAATTCGGTATACCTATTTTTTTCAAATTAATCTACATAGTTAACATTATCTTGTCAAACTGTGATACCCCGAACCTTTGAAACACAATAAAATACATTGTTTGTATTTTAAAATATTTTTACCCATTGTATTTTAAATTACAAAGTTATTTGATTTATGATTTTATTTTAGAAAATATGTGTGACCGCGATGTACTGGGTCGACTGCACTCCTAGCACCTAAAGGGAAAGAATTAGAAGTTTACAAAACAGAAGTTTAAAATTAACATCGAGTTTAAAAAGTAAGAAGTAAAATTAAATTATAATAACTAAAACTACAATATATAAATATGTATATATAAAATAATAATAATAATATAATAATATAGTAAAGAAAACAACGTACATAAGTAAATATGCCTAATCTAACTAAATAAATAATAAAATAATGAATTACTATATTTAGTAAACTACTTACACATACTTAAAATAGCAAATAATACAAGTTATATGATAATATTAAACAAACAAAACGTATACATAAAACTAACATAAATTTGGATCGTCCCACATCGAAAAAAAGTTGAAAAATTGTTGAAAAATTCCTTTATAAATAAGTTATAGGAAATGAACTAATAACTAAACATTTCAGTGAATGTATTAAAAGGAATTCCTTTAACTAGGAGGCCCTTATAAGTTTATTTTCGACAACGCTCGGACCGGTGTTTTGGGAAGTTGTTGAATAGTGTTAAAATCTTTTAAGGTACGTCTTCTTTAATAGTTTTTCTTTTATTATTTTTCTTGTCATTGTCATTTATAGTTTATATAGATTTAAGAATTTAATTATTTTCTTGACTTAAGTAGATTTATAAATTTAGCTATTTTCTTAAGTTTGTATTAAATAGTTGTTGTTTGAAATACATGGTAGTTAGTTTAAAATATTTATCAATGTTGTTAATAATTTAAATTTAATAAAATGATTAGGCCTTTTAATTTAGGACTATAATTTATTACGACTCGACTTATGTATTAGAAATTGTAAAAGATAAACATAATTCAAAGATGTTGTACCACACTTAATCACTTTGAAAATACTAAACCCGATAAGTAATACTAATTAATTAAACAACATGTGCTAGGTGTAGTGCAGGTTGGGCCTAGGACATACACGACTCAACTATTTTAAAGCAAGCAAAACAAGGTGGGTGACTGGGCTATTTGTGAGTATATTATGCTACTGAACTTGTACTTTATAAATATGTTTGCCTTCGGGCTTATGATATGATACCTCTTAAGTCGTAAGATTGGCTTTTGAGTGGGACTTGGGAGTCGTAAGATTGGCCCCTAGTCTAGCAATATGGCTTTTGAGTTGTAAGATGAACTCCTAAGTCAAGGATGTGTTTATTATTGTGCACCTTCGTTAGTATAACTGCTTACAAAGTTCCCACTGAGTTTATACTCATGCCCATAATTTACTACAAATCTTCAGGTTAGTTGAGCGAGGTGGCGGGGCTGTTGCGGCAAAGGTCACCGGGTTCCTTCTTCTACCCGCAACTCAAAGATGTTTTTGCCTCTTCTGTATATATTAATAAGTTTGAGTGTCACAAAATCCGGGATTTGCATTTTCTTAGAAACTTTGGCATCACTAGTGTAAATATGTTTTGACAGTATCTTATTGTCAATAAAATTTCTACTTTTATCCGATAAACATTTTAAGTCACGCTTTCGCACATTTTCTGATTTATTATTTAATCAAAAGAAAAGAAAATTTAGTAGCACTTTAATCCCGAGCTAATGGGATTGGGGCGTTACACAAACTATATTGATACACAAATTACTTTGGTTAATACACCAAATTCCTTTTCATTTGTCATGTAAACACAACAAATTTATTGTAAAACAAAATATTTTTATAGCCCAAATTTTTTTTTTTTTTTTAAAAAAAGCAAAAAGTAAAAGCAAACTACATAATTTTATCTAAATATAAAAGAAAATTTCACTTCTTCTACAAAAAATAATTTTCACAAATAACTTCAAATTTTGGCTAATATGTTGATATCAATTTTTGGAATACAAAATCTTCAACTAATCTGTTGATATTTAGAACATATTCTCCAAGCATATATCGAGTTAATTTATGGTAAGATTCTGCTAATAACAAATTCGGCTAATCAATTAAAGATAGTGAAATACAAAATCTTCTGCTAATTGGAATACGGAATTTATGGTAAGATTTTGTTAACCACAAATGTTGGCGGATTTTCGGGTTGTAATTGCAACATAATCATACCATAAAATTTGTGATTATTATAATCTTACCATAAAATTACTATTTCTACATTAAGTAAATGTGATTGTGCGGGAAAATATTGAAATTACTATATATAGAGGGTTCCATATATATATATATACGAGTAATTCTTCTGTGCAACGGTTGCACCTATTCAACCATAGAGTATTTTTGTCATTTTAAGTGTTGTAGTGGGACCCATTATTATTTTTTAATAATTTGAATCCACCCCTGTCAGAATTAATCATAATTTCGAGAGAGAGAGAGAGAGTTGAGGGGACATTCTTTATGAGAATTCTTAAAGGATTGTTTAAGTAGGGGGCTAGAATTTGTAATGTCGAGTAATGGGTAAGCAGGGAATTGAAGAACTCGTGAGTTTGGAAGGAGACCTCTTCATAATCGAATCGAGGTGGATTTGGCCGACGCTCTTCCTCTTCATAATCGAATCGTGGACCTCTGAAAAATGGGATGTCTCGACGAAGGTAAACGCACCTGTTGGGGTCGACGACGGTGGCGATGTTGGAGGAAGCCCTGCTCTTGTTAGACATTTTTCGTCTATGTGAGTGGGTGAAGACGGATTGGTGTAAAACCGCAATATGTTGCGCAGAAGTAAAGAGAAAAAGTTGTTTGAAAAGCTTGACTAATGGAGGATTATTTTCGAAACAGAGGTAGATAGAGTGTTGAACATAGTTTTCATAAAGGTTTTTTGGGGACTTGTAATAACTTATGGGAAAAGGAGATAATGATTTGGCATTTCAACCCTTTTTTTTAAAAAAATATTTGAATTAAATGGACGTTCAGGATTGAAAAGGAATAAATCTAACTGTGGAAAAAGAAAGGTTGCACGGGTGCAACGGTTGTGCAGAAGTTGGACTCATATACACACACATTTATAGACACTTCTTTGTACATAACATTTCGTGTTTTGTTACAACTTTAATTTTTATCATCACAAATCAGTATCTTCAATCCATAACAATTCGTGACCCGTGAAACTGCAACGTATAATTGACCATGATTATACAGACTTTTTAGGAACAATCCACCATGAGACAAAGATTGTCCTCTACTTTTATTAATTGTCATGATAAAAAATGTTAAAATTGTAAGAAAATGTATATGCTCATTAAATCTTAATGAGCGTGACATATATATATATATATATAAAAGAATATTAAAAAAGACGAACATATCTTACTTAAGAAATGAGAATATTAAAAAATTTATTTCACCATACAAATATGTAAGTAAATATTTCTTTTATCAAATAAATAATTACTGATTCTTCTGACTTAAATAGTTGTTTGAAATTAAATAAAAGCATATTAGAATTTATTTACCAAAACTAGAAAAACTTAAATTATATTTGTAGAAACAAATGTACTGCTACAGTTTTATAATATATGAAACTCATTGCAATTATAAGCATTCCTATCATAAAACAGGTTACAACTTATCAAATTTAGATTATCGATATTTGACACGAGTACAATCATTTTCACAATTTCTCGAGTGACCCAAAACCTCAACATTTCAACCAATATGTAACTACAACGCAATCGCTGCCACGGGAAATGAGTGGCTAACTCCCGCTTCAACTATGGACACCGTCGCCGTAGTGAAAATGCAACGATTTTGTCCAAAATTTCTAAGTCGTAGCAAAAGATTTCAACAAAAATGTAACGACCCGATTTCATAAAATAATTTAATCTAAATAAGAAACGATAACTATTATCATTTTATTTTATTTTATTTTATAAAAGACAATCCATGGTCAGGCCGTTAAAAGAATACTAAACTCCCTAAATATGCAAAACTAATCTATATATATATAATAAGCCAAGTCATCCAGAATTAGTAAGTTAAGATTTTTTCTGCCCAATTATTTAGTTACTAAGAATAGAAGTGAATTTGAATTTTGAATTATCCCATGTTATATTTTGAGATCTGGCGAAAAATTAGCAACAATAAATCTGTAAAGATATTTAAAACATATTTCGTTATATTATTTAAATTTTTGAAATTTGAAATTTAAAAATATTTCGTTATATTATTTAAATTTTTGAAATTTGAAGTTTAAAAAAATCCTTATCTGATAATTGCTCCTATAAATACAGTGTCTTCAGTAAATGAGAATCACGTAAATGAGAATCAGCTGGGTATTTTTATTTTTTATTCATTTCGCAATTTCTTTATTTCACTACTATTTGAGTTTATGTGATTCATATTTGATTTTGCTGAGTAATTCTATTTCTTATTCATCTTGCAATTTCTCAGCTTTGTAACTATTACAGTTTTTTGGATTCACATTTGTGGATGCAAATTTTTATTATTCTGACATTCCTTAATTATTATGTGTCAACTTTGATAGATACTTCACCATAATGGATATGGATGCTCCAAAGGGACGACCTGCAAATAAAGATAAGAAAAAATCAGTAACACTGAATCATGATTCTGGCGAAAACAGCTTTGAAGATTACAAAAATCAAATTTATCTACCATCATCTTTTTCTACGGTAAACATTCGAGGATCTGCTGATGTTGAAGACCAAATCTGATTTATTGTAGTAGATTTCAATTTTATAATTTTTATTTAAATAAATCTAGGTATCAACTTCAATTGAATTGACATTATTCACAATTCTGATAATGTTTTAGTAAGCAATATAAAATCATTGAAATATATATAAATTAAAATATCTCGGCAAAAGCGTTGTTTGGTTAAGATATTCTAAAAAGAAAAAAACGTAGAAATATATATTTATAAATCAAAATATTTCTATTGAAAAATCCGTGGAGTTGAAAAGGTCATATATTAATTTACTTTTCAATTGGAAATATAATTGTCATATTAAACGATCTAAATATCCAGTCCAAATCATATCAACATGGTATATATTTAATTTTGAATTGTTCATGTTGTTGAGATGTTTTAGGAATTAAAAAATATGTTACAGATACGTTTTCTAGAATTTTAAAATACATCATATCTATTTAAAATTTATAGTTATATAATACAATTTATAAATAAAAGAATTTGTATATATATATATATATATAATTATTATATATATATATATATATATATATATATAGTTAGAATAAAAAAAGGCAATACATATCTAAAATCAAAGGGTAAAATATAATTGAATATTAGAAGATTTAAAATCAAAGGGTAAAATATAATTGAATATTAGAAGATTTAAATATCCGAACCAAATAAAACAAAAGAATAGACATGTAATTTATTTAAGTGTAAAATGTAGTTGAGATATTTCAGGAATTATACATTCGTTGACTATTTCGCTAATTTAATCAACAGAATAAATAGTTAGACATGTGTATATTAGAGTTTTAAATAAACTTTAAATAAATATATGGACTCCCGATTTTTTAAATTAATGTTTAACAGAATGAATATTTAGATGCGTGTATACTAAGACGAGCCTGTTGTTTAAAAAGAAAATGTTTGCCACATATTCATTTCTGACCTGAAATCGACTGATCCCGACTTTAGATTCGGAATCATCCTACCCGAATTTCCCGACCTGAGTTTTTTCGATCCGAGCATGTCGGACCTGGATAGTCCTACCTGAAAATACCGGACCTGAACAGTCCCACTTGACTCCAGCTATACCTCATCTTGTATATGGCCCGGCAAAAATTTACTTCAGGGTTCTAACCCGATTTTTGCCTCTTGATGTGCAGACGTGCTCCACTCGTGTGTGCTAATTTCCAGCTCCGTCATACTTCCAGTCCGCCTCAGGTAATAATTCCTTTTGTGATGAGCTCTGAAAGTTCATATTCTGGGGGGGAGAAAATGAGTGGTAATGGCGATCAGGATTCTATTGAGTTGAGTATGGAAGTTGATATGATGGATGTAGAAGGATTTGATCAGGTTGGAAATTAAAATTATGAGGTTGGGTCTAAACAGAACGAATACAAAAGTGTTGAGACCTCCTCCGAGTCAACTGATAGCGGAAGTGATGAGGCTATTTCTGATCAGATGAGTGATGAAGATAGTGAGGGTGGGGTTGGGCATACTGAAGCTATCTTGGACGCGGTTCCGTTAGAGATTAGGTTTCCTCACTTCATTCGTATAGACGGGGATGATCCTGCCAATCGAGGGTCTTTTAGTGGGATGCCAGCGGCTGCTCCAATCTATAGACCACCAGTCCTTCCACATCAGTCCACGTCGGAGGCAGGCGAGTATGCAAGTAAAGTAAAGGAGTCTCGAATGCAGGGATGGCGAAATCAATACAATGTGCTGACCACTGTTAGATTCTACCTGCCTGACCCTTGTGAAAGAGCTGATTGTCCAGTATATAGATGTGTCGCCATAAACCTCCGCTCCCTCCAGGCTACGGCTTCTCGGATCAATAAGCACCAAGTATTTGACTCGATTCGACTTTATAAATCATTATGGCAATACAACTTATAAAATCAATTTAAAATTATTTCATTAGTATATATATAATAAAAACATATTATAAAATTTAGATATGTAATTGAGATATTTTAGGAATTGAATAAATTGTACATATATGTATTCTATATTTTTAAAGAACATTATATCTATTTTTTTTTATAAAATAAATATAAATCATTTTTAAATAACTAATGTGGATATATTCACTGATTAAAAAAATTTATAATTTTATATTTCATTTTATAAATCAAAAAATATTTACATAGAATAAAAAAACGCCATATATTTTTTTTAATAATTTGTACGATATTATTGAAACATTATAAGATCTATATTTCCGGTCCCAAAAAAAAAAAAAAAAAGAAAGTAAACTAATGATTTTTTTAAAAGTTATTATGTAAAATGTAGTTGAGAGATTTCAGGAATTATATAATCAGTAAAATATGTTTTTACGCGGTATGTTTAACATAACGTAGTTACAGAAGCGTGTATGCTAGGGTTTTATATAAGCTATAAATATCTGGACCCCTTCATCCATATCGGTCACACGCAATTTCAAAAGTCAGTTGATACAGATACAATGGCTCCGGTATTCAACATGGTTGATGAACTTATTTCAGATATTTCAGAAAAAATGTTGTGGGCAGTAAGGGGACGACCAGGAGAACCTTACAACTACAGAAAAATAATTCTAAATTACGATCAGAAAAATACAAAATAATTTCTCTTAGAACAAATTTATTTCAAATGGTGGAATATTTCTAAATTAATAGAAATTTAGAATGTTCATTTTTTTAAAAAATAAATTTAAATTGGTAATTTACAATCCGAAAATACTTAATTTCATTCGGTTTTTTTCTTCTCTCATCTCTCTCCCAATATCTTAATATTAAATTATAATAAATTTTGGAATAGATCATACTGATTAACCATAATAAACAAACAACGAAGATATACAATCCAGAATTGCAATACAATTTAATAAGATTGAGAAAAAAATATATTTTCTTAATGATTATTTCTATATAAAGTATTTTATTAGTTTAGTTGATTAATTTTTCTTTATGTTTATCTAAATCAAAATCCAACTTTATTTGTATTAATGAGCTAATTGAAAGATTTGGGGTCATCTATGTCTGTAAAAATTCTAAATCCAAATTCAACTCTATTTATATGAATCACCTCATCATATGGACTATGAAGATTCAATTCATCCTAAAATAAAATTGTATTTTCTATGTCTTTCTTAAAATTTATTTCTAATAGAGGATATTTTGTAGGTAAACTAATAAAATATTTTATATAAGAATAATCCTTAATTCTTTTTTTTTGTTGTTGTTTCTAATAGAAGATGTTTTGTACGTAAACTAATAAAATATTTTATATAAAAATAATCCGTAAGATTATTTGTTTCTCAATCCTATTAATTGATATTAGATTTGAAACTTTTTGTTTCTCAATTTGTTCAATCATATCGATTCTGGATTATTTATGTTCACTTTATTTATTATTATCAATCAGTGTAATCTATTCAAGTTTATTATAATTTAATATGAATGTTTTGATATAGACAAGAGAAACTAAATAAACGGATAAAATAAAAAAAAATAATTTTTTGGAATAAGATACGAGGAAGAAATTCGTGAAAAAATTAAAATGTATTTTTATTAGTGGAAAAATCTGATTTTCTGGAGTAAGAGGCAAGGAATGAATAACACTGCAAAAGAACACAAAAGTTTTTTTTATTACAAATTTTAACCATTTCTTTTTTTGTTATATATTATCAAATAAAAATGCATTTTTAATAAAAAGTATTGTTCATATTAATATTGATTTACTCTTAAGAAAATAGTCCGTGCATCGCACAGGAGCATTTACTAGTTTTATATATAACACATGGAGTAGCGGACTAAATTAACAAACATGTAATCAAATTGAAGTATTTATTAACTGATAAATTATCATGATAAATTACTTTATAACTAAATTAAATAAGTAAAATTACCCCTAGACATGCCCCTAATTTCAATTTAAATAATCACAACCTAACATGCCACTTATAAGAAAAATATAAATTATACTACATGACTCCAACAATTCAGTCTAAAAAGGAAGAAAAAATAACATAAATAACTAAGTTGCAACATCCAAGAAAATAATATTCAAATAATCCTAACAAACTTGAAATTTAAAATCCTAACTACTTGAGTCATATGCAAAAATAAATTCAAATAATAGAAATATAATAGTTCAGCTTAAAATTAACTTGTCATATGCCCGGCTCCGCCTCAACTCCTTCGTCTCATGCCAAATCTAACCTGAAAGGATCAATATTGGGTTGGGGTGAGTTTTCTTCAGCTCGTGGAGGATACAATTTATATATTTATAAACAAAATTAAAAGCATAAAATATAAGCAGTTATAACTTGTAACTTGTAACTTGCAACTTGAATATTATATTTAATAAATTGAATATAAACTTGTAACTTGTAATCCATGTACTCACGGAACATAAATTTGTATATAAAATAAATTGATTATACACTTGTAACTTGAAATATAACAGTTATAATCATACAATTAATTAAGCATATAATCATAATAAACAGTAAAACCCCACCTGAATTAGCTTGAATAAAGTCGATGAAATGACATGCAAATGCTAAGCCCGTGATCCTTGTTTCGTACAACCTATACATACGAGGTATGTGGAGCTTAAAACTTTTTTGGTCCCGTAACTTTTGACTTGTGCTATTTTGGTCCCAAAAAAAGTTATGAATTCAATTTAGTCCCACAACTCTTGAATTGGATCCCTATTGGTCCTAATTTGGCCGGCGGTGACTAATTTCGCCGGAAAAGAACGATCGGAATTTTTTGGCACGTGACCCACACGTGCTATTTTCCGGCGAAATTAGTCACCGCCGGCCAAATTAGGACCAAAAGGGATCCAATTCAAGAGTTGTGGGACTAAATTGAATTCATAACTTTTTCTGGGACCAAAATAGCACAAGCCAAAAGTTACGGGACCAAAAAATTTTTTAGCCCAGGTATGTGTGTTTATTGTTATTAAAGCTTAATTATAAGAATTGAAATTAATGGAGAATCGAAGAAAATACATAAAAGGATGGTTTTGATTGAGGTTTACTAGATTTGGAAATTAAATTGCAATAGTTAAGGTGGCTAATGGAGAATAGGTATATTCTAAAAATTTCTAAAGATTATGCTGATAAATTGAAATAGAAAAAGATAAGAACAATTAAAATTAAAAGAAAATAAACTAATTTTTCCCCACCATTATACCACATGCCCAACACATTATGCTCCCTCTTCCCTTCACCATTATTATTAGTAGACAAGTGTACACACATGACACATACATGAATATACACACACAACCCACATTATTAACCAATATATACATACATATATATATATATATATATATATATATCACACCACATATATTCAAAAGCATACATATATATAGTTCTGTTAACACCCTTCATGATCATATTCTTACTCTTCATCCCATACACACACACTAACACACATCTAAAGACAAAACCTACTTAAACACACATAAACACACACTAACACACCTACTCAGTCACATGCACTGCTCAGAGCCGGCCCTGAGGATAGTCTAGGGGGACATTGGCCTAGGGCCCTACATTTTAGGGGCCCCAAATGTTTTTGTAAATATATATATATATATATATATATATATATATATATTGTATTTTTTATATAGTCCAAATAAGATATTGTAAATAATTTTAGAGGCCCGCCTATCTTTTATTTGAAAATTAATTGGCCCAATAATTTTTTTTTTCACACTACTGGTAAGCCCATCCATATCTAATTTCACTAAAATCAAATAATCAAAATAATAGAAAGAAAATGATAAATAAATACAATAAAACAAAACCACAAAAGAGTCAAAGATAATTGAATCTGAAAATGGAAGTGTCGCACGCCATCGATGTAGAAGCTGAAGAGCCACAATTTTGAATTTCGAAGAAGAAGAACATTAATACACCAGGTTATATAATTATGTTGTTGTTTAGTTTGTAGAATCATTAAATCATATTATCTACTTCCATTTCTCAATTCTTGAAACAAATCTAATTGGTTAAATACTTTTATCAGCCCTACTTCTGTCTCACTTTCAGCCACAATTTCGAAGTATAATTCTATTTCGGTGGAGTTCAGTACTTCAGTTCAGCTGTTGTTGATTTGTTGGGAAAAATTAAATACAAGAAAATCCAAAATCAGGTTATATTGCTCTTTGTCTACTTTTTTTTTTCCGGAATATTTGGTTGTTGCTGGACTTCGGATTGTTAATTGATCTTGTGTGTTTTTGTTTCTGAATTTAAAATTGTGATATTATGTTACCAAGAAAACACAAATTTGGAAGTCAGAAAAGAAATGAAAGTAAAAAGAGAGAAGAGTTCCTTAAAACTCAAGTAGGTGCTCTTGATAAATTTCTTAGTACTAGTTCTTCGATTGCGAATTTTGTTGATGTAAGTAATCAGGAAGAAGTGAAAGAAAATACTAATAATAATTTGAATGGGAAAGTTGATAATATAGTCGAGACTGAAAATGCTATTGATGAGGCTAATTTCAGCAAAAATGATGATTCAAGTTTAAATGAAGAGGTTGGTAATATAATTGAGAATACAAATGAGTTAGAGCAAAATGGTTATGATTTGGATATATATGATCCAAGAACTTGGGATAACATTGATAATACAACAAGAGACATATTGATAGAGAAAGGTCCTTTGAGAGAAAGTAATATCAAGTATCCTAACGATGAAATTAGACACTTTTCAGATTCATATTACATAAGAAAACTACCAAATGGAGATAATCAAGATAAAAAATGGCTTGTCTACTCAAAACGTGCAAACAAAGTATATTATTTTTGTTGCAAATTGTTTAAATCAGTGAACAACATAAGTTTGCTTGCAAATGAAGGTATTAATGATTGGAAACATTTAGGTAAGAGACTTAGACAACATGAGAATAGTATTGAACATATCACCAACATGAGAACCTGGATTGATTTGCCAATTAGATTGAAAAAAAAATGAGACAATTGACAAAAGAGATACAAGTGCAAATTAAGAAAGAAAAAGAACATTGGAAACAAGTTTTAGTAAGAATTATTTCTGTTGGTAAAATGTCTTGCTAAGCATAATTTGGCTTTTCGTGGTGAGTGAAATTTTTTACCAAGATGATACTGGGAATTTTTTTGGGCTACTTGAATTGATTTCTGAATTTGATTTGATTATGCAAGAGCATTTTAGACGCATTCAAAATAAGTAGATTCATTATCACTATCTTAGTCATAAAATTTAAAACGAGTTGATTTCCAGGCCAGGTTCTAAAGTGCGAGATGCTATAATTAACAAAATTAAAGAGGCAAAATACTTTTCGGTGATACTTGATTATACTCCAGATGTTAGTCACCATGAGCAAATGACTTTTTAATTCGATATGTTAATGTGTCAGATTGTCAAGTCAAGATTGCTGAGTATTTTATAAAGTTTCTAAAAGTAGATGATACATCTAGGTTAGGACTTTCTAATAAATTACAATCCGCTTTAGAATCTCATGGGCTTGATATTGATAATGTGAGGAGGGCAAGGTTATGATAATGGTTCCAATATGAAAGGAAACAAACAAGGTGTGTAAAGAAGAGTTCTTGAAATAAACTTAAGAACATTTTATAAGCCGTGTGCCTATCATTCTCTTAATTTGACAATTTGTAATATGACAAATTCTTGTGTTAAAGTTGTCTCATTTGTTAGAGTTGTGCAACAGATTTATATTTTATTTGCTAGTTCCACAAAAAGATGGAAAATTCTACTAGATCATATTCATTTGTTTACTCTAAAACCATTGTCAACAACAAGATGGGAAAGTCATGTTAATAGTGTTACAACCATAATAACTCAGCCTTATGAGATAAGAAAAGCATCGTTTGAATTGTCAAAAGTCAGTGAAGATGCAAAAACTAAGAGTGAGGGTAAATCTTTAGCGACACATGAACTTGAAAATTTTGAATTTTTGCTCTGCATGGTTATATGACATAATATTTTGAAAAAGATTAACTTGATTAGTAAAAAATTACAATCTGAAGATATGCAAATCGATGCTGCAATAATTACTTTGAAAGGTTTGATTTCTTATTTTGAAAAATATAGAGTTGAATGCTCTGAATCTTCCATAGAACTAGCCAAAGAGCTTGCATCGAAGTTGGAAGTTGATCCTGTTTTTCGACAAAAAATGTAAAATTTCTAAGAAGGAACAATTTGATGAAAACTCCGATGAAGAAACTTCCTTTTCTCCTGAGAATTTTTTTAGAAACAACTAATTTTTTTATTATAGCTGATATTTCTATTTCATCTCTCAAGAGTAGATTTGAATAATTGAATGCATTTGAGAATCTTTTTGATTTTTTGTTTAATCCAAAAAAGTTGCTTGCATTGGATGATAATAACTTACATGAATGTTGTAATAATCTTAGTGTGCTCTTTGTCATAAAGACAAAATTGATATTGATGCTGATGATTTATTTTCTAAATTGCAAGTGCTGCAAATGTGTTTACTGGCATAAATAAAATCAAGTATTGAAGTTCTTGAATTTGTGATGACTCTAGATTGTTTCCTAATGTTCTATTGCTTATAGAATTTTACTTACATTACCTATTACTGTAGCATCAACAGAAAGAAGTTTTTCAAAACTAAAATTGATAAAATCTATTTGCGTTCAACTATGTCTCAAGAAAGACTAAATGGTTTGGCAATATTGTGCATTGAAAATGAGGTTGTGGAACAACTCGATCTTGAAGAATTTATTGATGATTTTGCTTCTCAAAATGCTAGATGATCAAGATATTTTCAATAATAATTTGATTCTTAATTTTACTTTTGTCTTCTTTTGTAGGTGTGGCACTTCTTCATTGTTCTACCATGTAGATTGAAAAAATGAAGTTTATAATTCCACTTTGGTAATTCTTGCCAGATAAGTTTTTAAAGTAGAAGTAGAAGTACAATATGTATATATGATTTGAAAATATTGATGCAACAATATTGTTTAAATTGTAAATGAATTGTTTTATTACTTTATGTTAAAAAATTATGAGAAAAAATATTGATTGGGGCCCAATTTTTAATTATGCCATGGGTCCACAGAAATGTCAGGGCCGACCCTGGCACTGCTATACCCACGCACCCACACACTGATCACCAACGTGCGTGCACACACACACACACACACACACTGACACACACTAGATCACACACAGTCAATTCCGTGATTACACTTACATATACTATCCTAAAATTTATAACTAAGAAACTGATTGATCAATCGAGTTTGAAACTCCAGCTAGTATTTTTTAATGGATTTGGGATGTTGTTCGGATAGTTGTTTGGTACCGTGGATGACGACACGGTACCATCGGAATTTATCAAAACCTCAATAACCAGAAAAATGAAAAAGAGAACAAAAGTAGGTTACCTGTTGCTGTGAGAAAAAACGGAGCTGCCGTGAGTAAATATGAAGAAAGATGAAACTATATTCATCTTGGCAGTTTAGTCGTAGGTATATATATAGCTAAGGTTAGGAGGATTGTGATAGGATTGGATTGTGTTTTTGATCGGATTTCATATCTTTTAATTATGCAGGAATTTGGATTTTCTTGTGCTCAAGACATGGACCTTTTACAAATTAATGTATTGGACTTGAGTTTTGGGCTCAAAAGCTTGAGCTTAATAATGAAATAAACATGAATGGAATGAAATAAAATATGATGATTGATTTTCTACAAGATATTGAGTCTAAAATTAATAAATAAATTCATGGCAAACGAAATGACCTGAAAATAATTAAATAAAAATCCCAATATAATTGAGCTTGAAAATACCAAACGGGCCATGTTCATGGACTTAACTTGAGCTTGAAAAATTAAAATGAAAAGTACTTGACAATGATGCATGACATGTGCTTGGTCCTAATGAGACTTTCGGCTTAAGCTTAAACCCAAATAAAATAATTTGTTGACATTTAATTGGACTTGAAATAATCAATTGGGCTAACATAACTTGAAGCTGGGCCATAGGCCAAATCTTGATTTTATAATATATAACTTGACCCAAATTAATTAATTAAGCCTAACTAAATATAAATAAACTTATATAATTATAATACTAAAATAGCGGGCGTTTCACAAAATCTGCGTTAATCTTACCTAGATTCAAAACTCCCCATTTAATTCTCAAAATACGCCCATCATTACAAATAAAGACATGATATATAGATATTTTTAACTATTGTAGAACTATTTTCTTTTATACATTAAAATTATAATAAAAAAATATTTATCAAACATTATATATAATTGCAACAAAAATGCGTTACACGGGTTGGAATTGAAGAAAAAAATTATTTGGACTAGACACTAAAAAATAACTAAGGGGGTGTTTGCTTATGGTTTCCCTCAATGATTTGAGGGAATCAAATCACAATAAAACACACTTATTAACTATTTCAATTAAGTTTGACTCAGCATTCCCAGTTATAAGCAAACACACCCTAATAGTTCAGGTTGCATTATGAGATTAACCTTTGTTATAATTATTGTTCATGTTTGAAACGAGTTCAATGGTTAACCCTAACCGTGAACCGCCATTCAGTTTCAAAACTGGAACCGAGCCACTCTCTACTCGCCATAGTAATTTTCTCAAAATATGTGTTTAATCTATAGAAATACTTAACTAAGTTGAAGCATTTACTGAATCATCTTTGTATCATATCAAAACTCCTATGTAAGAGCAAGGATATGATAAACACTGAGCTTCTTTTTCAATGATAAGGATAAAACACACCCAAAAATAGAGAAGACAACCACTAGTGTAACATAAAAAATTGATGTTAGTAGCCTGTCAATAATTCAATTAAGGGATCCTCTGTAACCAATAAGAACATTTGTACATCCTCTATTATCATGAATTCGGAAAATTGAGATGTTGAAAGAGTTCGGGAAGGTGAGCATTGGTAAGCTTGGTCCTCTTGGTTATTCCGCACTTGTTCTTCTTCTTCTTCTTCGGCTTTGGAGCAAACCCATGAGCCTCTGTCTTGCTCCGTCTCTCAGCAGTATTTGTTGCAGGTCTCGTTCTGTTCTTCTCAAGGTCCTTTTCAATGTCAATCATATCGCACGGGAGTTCAATTCCCCGAAATAGCTGCTTCAAATCATCATCAACTGTAATAACTATTCTCGGATCATTTGGGTATGCTATATCCTCTTTTGGATCAGAGCTTGATATCAGCCAAATTCGCCCTGAAGCTTTTAAAGCCTACAAGACAGACAGTAATGATCACGAGTTGGACTTTTTATCTTTTTTCGGATTCTAATTAAAATCAGATTATAAAATTATTTGCCTGTAAATCCTCCAAGACGGTGGGGTACGAGTCCTTCAAATCAACAACAGCAACACCATCCAAATTCTTCCGAATTAAGACAAGGAGTTCATCCTTATCCTTGATATTATGTTTAGGCTGCAAACGTGTAGGGAGCAAGAAAATGATTGGTTTCACTAGAGAAAATAAAACAATAGCAAACTCACCTTGTAGGAGAATCTAGTCCCATCATAATTCACTTTCTCATTGCCTTTGGTTAAAATGTCAAAAACATTCTTGTTTGCATTCACATCCACATAGCAAGCTTCAGTTATTTGATCATGGGTGAAGGCTCGCCTTGTCTGAGGTGACGCCAGACTTTCAGAATAGTGAAAAATACTAAAAATAAACTACACAGATTTAGCAAAGAATGCATGTACACAACCTGAGAAGAAGGAACATAATAAAAGCAATTCTTGCATATAAATGTCCATATGAGGGTTGTACTTGTATCTAAACACACACACATATATAAACGTTACACAACAATCATAAATGTGTGGAATTCAATCTTCAGCTGTTATGCCATCATTGTACTCCCACTCAGGCCCTGTTTAGAAGCTATTACCTCAACTTTTTCCCAAATCAGCCGCCTTAACCCGGGCTTAGTGCCTTGGCAATTATTACTGAATTTGATACAAATTAACATCATGAAACTCAGGGATCATGTTTATTGTTACAAACTCGGGTACAGTACCTTAAAAAGCAAATCAATAACACGTTTAGCTTGAGAAGCAGCAGGTGCTTTTCTTATGCTATTTATATGTTGAAGCCTCTGTGTATCATCTGAGAATTTAACGGCAGGCCTTGCATTGGTGGACACAACACCCACACTCCCTTTAGCAGAGGCCATCTGAATCAACACACAACTGCACAAGTAGGGCTGGTGTAAGAAAAAGCATACAACAATCCAGAAGATGCATCCAATTCCGTTATCCCATATTTCATCGTTGCGGTTACAATATTCACTTCTCTATCTAGCACAGTTCAATTGAATATTCACTTTTCGGGTTTCGCTTACAATATCATCAGCATTCATTCAGTTAGTGAAATCCCGATCAAATTTCGCTTACTGGGTGGATTATCGACGGCGGTGTGAATTTGGGGAGAGGCGCAAAAACAAAACAATCAACGTCTGGGTTTTGGGTGATTATCACAAAATCACGTTTAAATAGATTATGGGACAAAAATTAGGTTAAGTTTCATATCTACCCCTTATCTCTTTCTAATTCTAACTTTTCCCCTAATACTCTCGCCTGCTTCTCTTTTTCCTCTATTTTAACTATTCCCATACTAACATTCTAATTGCTTCTCCAACAAAAATATTCTCACCCAGTTACTTCTCTCTTTTTCCTGTAATATTTTTATAAAATAATCAAATTTTGATGGTCCACTATTCTTATTGTGACGATATGTGAAATACTATAATACTAATATTTATTTTCTTTATATTCTAAGAATTTAATATCATTACTTAGATATGATAGCATAATTGAATATTAGTATTTAGCACGTATCATTATATTTATTGCCCATATACTCAAAAAATCTAGATAATTGTTTTCTTTTACGTTCTATTAAATTACTGTGTAGCGTTGTGGTGAAACAGGTTCAGGCACTACTAAAATACAAGAAAATTATACCTAAAACAATACGGGATGAAATCCTTTCGCTTGTTCCTAGCGGATGCAAGACAACCTTATGTGAACCTTCAAAAACCAACACCAGAAGTGAGCTCCGCTGAAGAGTCTCCGACGCTCAAGTCACTGGTTGGAATTGGTTGTTTTAGCAAGAATGTTGAGCAAGCTTTTACTGGAATAGTAGACAGTTTTTTGTGACTTTGCAAGAGGAGAAAATACTGAAGCTTATATCCTTACTCTGTTAACCCTAAAGGGCTAAACGGTATTTTATAGGGACATGTCAGTGAGCCCCCTTACTTTTTGTTAGGGGGATAACGACTGCCAGTGTACTATTGACTTTTCACGTACTTTAATGTCAGGACCTCTACTGGGATCTTCCCACGAGCTCCTTTTAAGAAGGTAGGTGCTTCGGGTACATCGAGGGAACGTCCTTTGTGCACCGACTCATGGTCTCGGTGGGCGCGAGAGCGGTGCAGATTGCACTCCGGGTTACCCCTCCAGTAGTTCTATGCACGGATTACGCTTGCGCGAGGTACGAACCTGATAATTTGTGTAAGTGATTCGGACACTCCTCGGGGGACCACTAACTTTGACAAGCTGAAAGACAAAATAAAGAAGTCAAATGAGGGAATCAAGAAGCAATTAATGCAAGTCAAAGAGGACAAAGATAACAGCTACATTAGTTATTGCTTTGCTGTCAAATTCTGATATTGTACTCTTGTTATTCAATTCGGATTCCCTGTTATACTAGGTGTTTAATTTTCTATGACACTCAATTCACTAGGTGACACATGTTAATTTATGACATCATACAATACACATGTCGGTTAGTGAATGAGTGAAACACAAGATGTAACACCAAAGTGTAACAGGTGATCTCATGGGCTTGTTATTTAGCTTAATACTTCAACTTGCATTTAATGTATCCTATTAGAACTAGACAAGTATGGTCTTCTAGCATGTTCTTTTAGCTGCTTAAATAGGAGTTCATACTACAACAATATATCCGAGGATCACAACGTATCAGTTGAAATACAATGAGTATTGTTGCATTGCCCATCTTGATTTCTTTATGCTTTCATACAAACTCCAACATGGTATCAGAGCTGGGTAAAACCAGTTTCTGATACTTCTCTCCACCTTTCTTACTTCTTCATATCCTCCCAACATCATGGCACAACAAACTACAGATGTAACTCAACCCCAACAAACCACCATTCTTCCTCTACAACCACTTAACCAACTCATCACTGTCAAACTTACTGACAACAATTTTTTGGTGTGGAAACAGCAAATTCTAGCTACTGTTAGGGGCTATGGACTGGAAGGATTTTTGGATGGAACCAAGAAATAACCTAGTGAACATCTCCCAGCAGCTGCACCAGATCAGCTTCCTGTAATCAATCCAGAACACAATGCTTGGATGAGATAGGATCAAATGCTTGTCTCATGGTTGCTGTCCTCACTGACAGAAAGTGTGCTAGTTCAAACTGTTGGATTGAATTCCTCAAATGAGATCTGGGAGAGCCTTGAAAAAACTTTTGCCACACAGTCCAGAGCAAAGATTATGTAGTACAAATTCCAGCTACAGGCAATGAAGAAAGGTCCACAATCAATGAGAGAGTATCTGAACAAGGTTAAAACATGCTGTGATTTGTTGAGGTCAGCCGGGCAAATTATGAACGATGATGATGAGATTCTTCACATCATCTCTGGACTTGGAGCAGAGTATAACCCTGTTATGGTATCCATCAACTCTAGAGCTGAGCCATACACCATCAGAGAAGTCCACTCTCCACTTCTCAGCTTTGAAAGCAGATTAGAAGGATCTGAGACCATATAATTCAGCAGTGAAGGATCAACTCCAAGTGCAAACCTTGCCACTCAAGGAAGAGGTAGAGGTTATAATTACTCAAGAGGAAGAGGTAGAGCACCAAATCAATCATTCAATGGAAACCAACAAGGCAGAGGTGGAAGGTGTCCCTTTAGAGGCAACACACAACAGAGAGGAAGAGGGAGAAACAATGGAAAAATTCCTTGCTATTGGTGTGGTTATACCAACTACACTAGTGACAAGTGTTATTACAGAGATGAGGCATGTTATCCACAAAAGGGACAACAAGGAGAAACAAGTGGCCCGAGTGCTAATGTGGCAAGCTTTGGACAAGGTGAGAGCTATCAGGAAAATTCTTGGTTTCTTGACTCAGGAGCTACAAACCACTTGACATACAAATTTGGAAATCTAAACACATCCACAGACTATCAGGGTGAAGAGAAGGTTCAAATGGGCAATGATTCAGGTTTGTGCATCTCTCATTTTGGTAATTCAGCTATTAGATCATTAAATCCCTCATACTCACATACATTCCTTCTAAAAAACTTACTGCATGTCCCACATATTACTAGAAACCTAATTAGTGTATCACAATTTTGTAAAGATAATTCTGTTTTCTTTGAATTCTATGCTGATGCTTATCTTGTGAAGGATCTCACCACCAAGGAAACACTTCTTCGAGGGAATGTTGAGAGAGGGCTTTACAAATTCCAGTTAACAATCACCAGAAACACCACCAACCTCACTCCTCAGAATCAGAAAGCTCACCACCAACCAGTTTTTGTCAATTCTGCTATTTTAGATGATAAGTTAGGCTTTGGATGTTTGGCATTGTAGATTGGGCCATCCATCATTAGATGTTGTTGAAAATGTACTCAAAACCACTAATATCCCTTTTTGTGCTGGTAAAGGAGAAAAACTATGTACCCCTTGCTTACAAGGGAAGAGTCACAAACTACCTTTTATTGAATCCAATTCCTCTTATGGTTTATTTGATCTTGTCCATACTAATCTCTAGGGTCTAGCACCTGTAAAGTCCCATAATGGATATCAGTATTATGTTAGTTTCATTGACAATCATTCCAGATACACTTGGTTATACCTTTTGAAACTTAAGTCTGACACTTATCATGGCTTTCTCCACTTTCACTCCCTAGTAAAAAATCAATATCATCTTGATGTGAAACAAATACAGAGTGATGGAGGAACAAAGTTTACAGCCTTAACCAAATACTTCAATGACCATGGGATGCACCATAGAATATCTTGTCCCTATACACCTTAACAGAACGATTTGGCAGAGAGAAGACATAGACATATTGTTGAGACTGGATTAACTCTTCTTTCAAAGTCTAATGTCAATATTGGGATGATGCTTTTGTCACTAGTGTCTATCTCATAAATAGGTTACCTACCAAAGTCCTAAACCATAGATCACCTCTGGAAATGTTAACTGGAGTAAAGCCTGACTACAACATTCTCAGAACATTTAGATGTTTGTGTTTTCCTCATCTGAGACCTACAGAAAGCACAAGCTTGAATTTAGATCAGAAAGGGGTGTGTTTCTTGGTTATAGCACTCAATTCAAAGGCTACAAAGTTTTGCTTCCTAATAACAAAATCATTGTAACAAGAAATGTCCTGTTTGATGAAACTCAATTCCCTTTCCAGCAGAAAAATCCCAATGAGTCAAAACACTGTTCTTCCTGCACACCTTGCACACACACTCCTCAGATTATCAGAATTGGATATTTTAACATACAACTCCCTGATCATCCCACCTATTTTGTTCCTAACCCTCTTCCTGATGCCAACATCCCTGAAACACCACCACATTCTTCTCACCATTCCAACACACCTACTCACAATGATAATGCAGCTAAAATGCAAAATGATGGGTCACAAACTGAAAAACAAGGGGAACGTAATGATACAGTTGGTGGAGAATCAAGCAAATCATGGTCACCACATGGTGACCAAACCAAAATCAGGGATCTTTAAGCGTAATATTTATCAAGCAATTAGACCAGTGGATATTGCTGAGGAGCCTCATGATTATCTGGAAGCTGTAAAAATTCCAGAATGAAAAATGGCCATGGAAAAGGAGTATACAACTTTAGTGAAAAAAAAAACATAGGAATTATGTGAATGGCCTGCTGACAGAAAAGTGATAGGCTGTAGGTAGGTGTTCAAGATAAAAAGAGATGCTGATGGGAATATAGCTAGACATAAAGTCAGGTTAGTTGCCAAGGGATATGCTCAACAACCAGGCTATGACTTCACAGACACATACAGTCAAGTTGTGAAACCTGTTAGTATTAGAATGATGTTTTATGTGGTTGTTTCCAAAGGATGGAGCATAAGGCAGCTTGACATTGATAATGCCTTTCTGAATGGAGAGATTGAGAATGAGATATATATGGAATAGGTCCCTAATTTTGAGCTGGGGAATAATTTGGTGTGCAAACTCAAGAGTTCTTTGTATGGTCTCAAACAAGCTTCAAGGGCTTGGTACTTGAAGCTTGAAATGGTGTTGAGAAGGCTGGGTTTTCTGAGATCACAAGCTGACAATTCACTCTTCCATAGACACAAGAATGATGTGGACATCTTCATACTAGCATATGTTGATGATATACTAGTAACTGGAAATAATGATGATGAGATTCAAAGAGTAATTGATGACTTGGGGAAGGTGTTTTCTCTGAAAGATCTAGGACATGTCAGTTACTTTCTTGGAATAAAGATAAGAAGGACATCCAATGGACTATTCTTAGGACAGAGAAAATACATTGAAGAAATCCCCAGCAGAGCTGGTATGACAGGAGCTAAGGGGATCAACACATCCATGGTAAGTGGTGAGAATTTGTCTAAGTTTGATGGAATGCTACTGCTTAATGGTAAGACCTACAGAAGCATCATTGGCAGCCTTTAATTTGCCACCATCACAAGGCAAGATATTGCTTACAGTGTCAACAAGGTTAGTCAATATATGCAGAGCCCCCTTGACAAGCATTAGAAGGGTGTGAAGAGGATTCTAAGATATCTTGCGGGAACTCTGGATCATGGTCTTAACTCCATAAAAGGAGATTGTAGCAAAATAACTGCTTATGCTGATGCTGATTGGGCCTCAGACATTGATGACAGAAGATCAACATCAGGATTTTGTGTTTATCTTGGAAGAAATTTAGTTGCATGGAGTGCTAAAAAGCAGAATGTGGTTTCAAGATCCAGCACTGAAGCCAAATACAGGGCCTTGGTTAGTGCATCATATGAAGTAATTTGGTTGTAGTCCATTCTAAAAGAGCTCAAGCTAGGACAGAACATTAAAACTACCATATGGGTGGACAATCAGGGTGCCATCTCACTATCTTCCAATCCTGTTTATCATTCCAGAACAAAGCATTTGGAGTTGGATTTGCATTTCATTAGAAAAAAGGTCTTGAGGAAAATTTTCACTATCCAGCATGTTCCTACCCTCGATCAAACAACCGACATCTTCACCAAACCACTACCTAAGAAATCCTTCAATCGGTTTCAAAACAAACTCAACGGTTGTCCCTCAGACCTCACTCGAATTGAGGGGGCATGAAAGACAAAATAAAGAAGTCAAAGGAGGGAATCAAGAAGCAATTAATGTAAGACAAAGAGGACAAAGATAACAGCTACATTAGTTATTGCTTTGCTGTCAAATTATGATATTGTACTCTTGTTATTTAGCTTAGTACTTCAACTTGCATTTAATGTATCCTATTAGAACTAGACAAGTGTAGTCTTCTAGCAAGTTCTTTTAGCTGCGTAAATAGGAGTTCATACTACAACAATGTATCCGAGAATCACAACATATCAGTTGAAATACAATGAGTACTGTTGCATTGCCCATCTTGATTTCTTTATGCTTTCATACAAACTCCAACACAAGCTACAACTTGCACCTCATAGAAGGTGCTAAGTGTTATGGCACCACATGTGCCCTAAAAAATACTCCGAGTAATGGAGCGCGAGGTGTACTCGGAGTGGCAAAGTCTTTCGAGGCCTATCTTTTCAAATTGTCTAATCTCACACCTCGAATCCCGCTTTTTTCCTTTTTCAAATCCCCGTACATCCCCTGTCATACACGTGGCAGGCTATTTTTATTCCAACGGTTCAAATTAGGACAAGTGTCACGATTTTGGACCGCATCGTTTGGTTTTCTGCCCACTTTTTCTTTATAAGTATGTCTCATTTGAACCATTTCTCTTCTTCTTTTTCTGTGACATTTGTACTTCCTCAAGAGACCTTTGGTGATTTTTCTGGCTATTTTCCTCGATCACTTTCTGGCGACCGTAAATCTTGTCTTTTGGTCCTCTTCTGTTCTTCGAGCCATTTTCTAGGTCAGGAACTTTTCTAGGTATGCTTTTCTGATTGCTTTCCTTATTTGTCTTCCGATCATGGTTAGATCATCTTCCTTTTCCTAATCCAGTGGATGGTCGGCGGGAGAAGGGATCGAAGCTTCCTCTTCTTGCCGTTGCGATCGCATTCTGGCGACAACAACCAAATAATCGGGTCTCCTCCTGCCCCTGGGAGGGATACATTGGCCTTGGTTCGCGCCATTGGAATACCTCTTCCTTTCTCCTCGTTAGTAACCTTAGCTGTGGGGAGTTCTTCCTATGTTCCCCCTTCATCAGTTCAAGGCCGAACCCTCATTGTTCGCCAAACCCCCGAAGCCTCTTCCTCGAGGATAATCTTAGGTTGCGAGAAAAATATAATCCCTCTTAGTGATAGGTATAGGTGGAATGATATAGTTGGGCGTTCTATATTTACCCAAATAGCCTTTCTAGAAGAGAGACGATTTTGCACCTCAGATTTCATTGTAGAAATTCCTGATGCGGACGAGAGGCCCAATCACCTAAATTCCCCCACCCTGGCCTTTTGGCGGGCGCATGTGGCTACTGAGGTGCGTCTTCTAGTCTGTAAATGGTTGAGCTCCATGCTAATGCCTACAACATCCCCTTGAACCAAAACAGACTGTTATTGCTTTTTATATTTTGATGAAGGGTAATGACAGGGAGCCCGATACAGAGTTATTTTAGATATGCCACGAGCTCAAATCGAAGAATGAAATCTTCTATTTGAGTTCGCGAAAGAATGTCCCCTCACACTTCATAGGAAAACCCCCAAGTATAGAGAGAAAATGGAAGAATAGATATTTCTTTGTCACCCCCACTTCAAGTTTTTGGCCCTTTCCCCATGACCGATGGTTGTACACCGAATCTCAGTACACGAAGCCAGACCCAGATTGAATGTCTGCCTTTAACCTTGTGTGATAAGAAACTCAACACCTGGGTGGATGGGCTTGGTCTCTTCAAGATCTCCAATTTTTATAGAAAACTGGAGATCCTTTCCCACTTCGGGTTCCTCTCCCCCCTTGAGTTGGTATTCTCCTCCTGCTATTTTCTTTTTTTTTTTTTTTGGGAGGGGGGAGGGGGTTTGTTTGCCCATTCTTCTTCCTTTATTCATTGTATCACATATGTTTCTTTTACAGAGATGGACTGGAAGGTTGGTCTAATGGAGGAGGAGAACGACGATCTGGAAGGTGAAAACCCCACGCCACCTGAAGACATGTTTTCGGCTGGTAGCGGTGGCCCTGGCCAAGTGGCAGCTCCTCCCCCAAGTCCCATCGTACCCCATGCCTCTTCAATTAGGGTCATAGGTGGAGCGCGGACTGTGATTGTCGCACAAGTGCAGGAGCAAAGCTCTAGCAACTGAGATAGGGGGATCGGTTTAAGAGGCATTTAGGCTCCGACTCCCATCGCGAAGCCTCTTAGGAGAAGGAGATTTGGAAGACTTCAAATGGCATTTTCAACGTCATCCTCCCCAAGTCCCTTCTTGAGCTGAACAAGGAGGAGCCTAGGGTCTTCTTGAAAGAGCTGCACTCTCAAGGATATTAAGGTCCTCATTAAGAGGGACAGGTAAAAAATCCACGAGGCCATCGCGAAGAATATAATCCAAATATGGTATTTATTCTCCTTCAACACGCTCTTCATTGGGTTGTAATTTTTATGACCATGCATTTTCTTACATCAAGCCATAACCGGGTTTGGATACTTGATGAAAATGGAGGAGCGAACAACTTATATTTACGAGCTGAAAGTGACTCTCCAAATGAAAGACGCTGAAGTCATTGCTGCCACCACCCATTTGAACATGGTGGGGATAGAGAAGGTTGCCATCCAGACCGAAGTGGAGGCGTTGAGGTAGAATTTGGCCCATGCTGAGAAAACTCAAGCTGACCTGATCCGCCATTATGACCAAAGGGAGACAGATGCTTGCAAACAGGGGTTTGCTGAGGGAATGAGGAAATGCTGTGAGAAGCTCTTCCCTTCGGTGCCGGGTTAAGCCTTCCTTCGTGAACTCCACCTGGGTCTGATAGAGAACTATCAACTATGCACCCAGTACTTGAAGGATATGAGCCCTCACATAAATCACTTTGCGAAAAGTGGGCTCATTTCTACCAAGTCACAAGCTGAGGCTCAGGGTGTGAGCTTTAAGCTTAGCATGGAAGCCGCAATGGAGGCGTTGGAGGAACCCCCTACCTTCAAGGGGATAAGACCAAGGGCGAAGACTTTCCCTGGTGGCAGCCGATTATACGCGGTGCTACCCGTAGACTGATCCGTGAAGCATCCTTTTCTAGCTTTGCTCCAGCCTAAGAACTGGAGTGCAAAGTTGGCGGCCCAAGTCCCCCAGTGGGAAATTCAACTGATCATCCTCCAAAGCTAAGGGCGATTGAGGACACCCCTACCTCTAAAGTAGGGGAGTCACGAGGCAGGGGGGCGCCGAGCCGGGCCATGAGGGTGATGAAGGAGAGGAGGAAAAAGTGGTTGTTGCAGATGAAGCCTGAAGTTTATTTGTTTTTAGGTGTAAGGCTTGTGGGGGCATAGTTCAGTTTAAGTGCCTCCACCTTATTTGTAACTGCTGCTCGCGATCTGTATTTTCCAAACCTTCCCTTTTCAAGGAATTTAATAAAAATTCTCCAAGTATTGTACTTCTTACTTCGTGTATACCTATTATTTTCCTTACGTGTAAACTTAAATTTCCATGAATGATGTCCTTTGCTTTAGTTTCAAAATATTTGAAGAGATGTTCGGGTGGTGGTAGGTGTGCTTGTTGGGTTTAAAGGTACACCCAAGGACGAAAATATCGGTATTCGCGAAGATATCGATCTTTCAATTTACGAAGATATCGGTGAGATATCGATTAATATCGGAATATCGGTGCAATTTTCTAAAAAATATTAAAAAATTAACATGATATATTTACAATTATTATAACAAACTCAAATACATATACACATCTTAAATTTGATAGAAATAGATATATTTACAACTAATTTATAAATATAAAATAATATAAATAATGAGTGGCAATATAAAACATTTTTTGACGTTTTTCATACAACATTACTAATTATTAGTACGGAAATATTATATTAAAAAATCGAAAGTTTACAAAATATTTTAAAAATATTATAACCAACTTTAATACATAAATTCATCTTAAAATTATAAACAAAACAAAAGATTTATAAAAATGTCCAATTATTATTTTATACTTAGTTTTTATATTTCTAATTTTCATTTTGATAACTAATTATGGACCAAAAATAGCCAATTATTTCTAATTTTCATTTTCATAAGGTATGTATTATTGTAAATAGAATTTTATTAAATAGGTTAAATAAATGTTATGTAGACATAATCACATGTATTTGACTTGGTCTGGTGGTTAAAGCTTGGAGACTCATTCTAGAGGTCTCAGGTTCGAAACCAAGGTTGGACAAGTTTTTAAAAATTTTGTTGAAACAGAAAAAAAAAAAAAAAAAAAACGAATTTGAGCGAGATTTCGCGAGATTTTGGCGAGAATCTCGCGTATAACATGGTAATATCGTCTCGGGAGATCTCATTTCGCGAGATTTCGGCGAGATTTCGCCGAAATTTTGCTATATTTTAATCCCTGGGTACACCCAACAATGGCTTACAATGTATAAAAAATAATTAATTCTAAGATCAAACTATTGCACGTGAAAAGCTCCAAGAACACTTCTTGAAATCGATGTAAAAACAACACCAAAGATGTTAGAAATATTGTATGAATCGATGGAAGAACACCAATTAGATTCTGGAACCATTGGAGGTGTTGCAACACTTCTGGAAACACCTGGACTGCAACATTGGAATCTAGACTAGGTGTTTCAGCACTTTCTACAACACTGGAAACTGGACAAATTCTGGACAAGATGTTTAAACACTTTTTGCAACACTTAAGAAAAAAAGCAAAATGATGACAATGGTAAAGTCGAGTTGAGGTTAGACCTCTATCCGCAAAACGAATACGTCTTGGCTAGTCCTCACGCTTTGACGTAACGTTTCCAAAGATAAAACGACTTGTCTTCTGGATATTAGCATCACAAATCCAGAAGCTCCGGTGAACTAGAAATATGGTAAGAACTGGATTATGTACTATATGCCAAAACTAATTTTGGATGCAAGGATTTCGAATAGATGCTATGAGATGCAAGTTTGGAAGGAGTTGTGTGATTTTTCATGTGTTCATTGCAAGAATACATGACCTATTTATATATGCATCCTCCGTTCAAATTGAAAATTTAATTACACCCTTAAATGGTTATTATTGCATTCAAAACCAGGTAGTAACTCAGCTGTTACACCTCTTTACGACAGGTATTTCAGGAGGTGTTACAACACCATAACTCAACAGTTACAACACCATAACTCAGGTGTTACAGAACCTTAATGATACCACCAGTATACCACCATAATGTGGGAGTTACCACCATAAGTCTTTACAATGTAGGAGTTATTACTCCTTTTGGTTACAAAGAATCTAGACCACATTACGGTATTTTTGAAACAGGATAGACTTTACGACGTCTTCCATCTCGCACAAACAAATGTCTTAGCAAGAGACCAACTTGCATTAATTTCTCACTCACCAAAATTTTGTGTTGAGAAAATTAACACACTATACCGCCACTTCCAAATTGGTCAAAGTCGGGACTTACCTACTATCTTATAACCAATTTCCAACAATACTACCCTACCCTCCCCCCCCCCCCCAACAAATAACTTGGCTTCTTTAACAATTAAAGAGGTCAGTTTTCATTTTCGTGGTTCTTTCTTCGTGTCTTGTCTGCTTCTTCATTGAGTTAAATGTGTCTTGGTACTTATGTTGCTAAGTCCAATTCTTCGCATTTGGTTAAAACCACGGCCTTTGCCCGGTCAAAACCAGGGCTTCGTGCTTGTTAAAACCAAAACCAAGGCTTTTGCCTGGTCAAAACCAGGGCATCGTGCCAGAGCGACTCTGGACTTTCTCACGGTTTACCAACACCAAGTTTAGAACTTGGATTTTTCTCCTTTGTCGAATAGCGCGATGTATTGCTCATATTTTTACTAAAATGGGATGAGCTAGAGGGTGCCGACTCTCCCTTCTTTATATACAAAGTAGGTACATTATGCTACCTTTGCGCATTACATACTCATGCGTAGTACTTTTTCAGGTTCTGGATGTTCCACGATCTTGGTAATTTTCTCCCCTCAACATCCTGGAGCTCATATCCACCTCCTCCTAGGACCCTTGAAACGATGTATGGACCTTCACAGCTAGCGTCTAGCTTTCCTGTTGGCTTTAGCATACTCACATGCCTTAGCATGAGATCTCCTTCCTGCAGTTCATGCTTATTGACCTTTTTGTCGTAACCAGCCTTTAGATAACTTTGTACCTTTATTCACGGGCACATGCCATCTCCCTTTCTCCTTCTACCATATCTAGGTTTTCATGGTGGAGGATTCGGTGAGATTCCAGTCCCACTTCAATGAGGATCATGGCCATTGAACTATACACCCGGTTGTACTAGGTTGTAGGGTGCCTTGCTTGTTGCAATTTTTGGACTAGTTCTATAAGCCCAAAGGAGAGAGTCTAGCTCCTCGGCCCATTTACCCCCGACCTTCTCCAGCCTAGACCTGATGCCATCCAAGATAGTCTTATTTGTGATTTCCACCTGGCCATATTCAGGGGGGTGGGCTACTGAGGCTCAACGTTGCGTGATCTTCATCATTTCACGCCATTCCCTCATCTTAGTTCCAACAAACTGAGTCCCGTTGTTAGAGACTAGGATCCTGGGCACTCCACATCTGCAATAGATATTCCTCCACATGAATTTTATGATCCCATCTTCGTTTATCTTGGCCACTGCTTCCGCCTCCACCCACTTAGTGAAGTAGTTTATGGCCACTATTAAGTATGTCTTATTTCTCAGTACAACCGTGAACTTCCCCACTACGTCGATTCCCTATTTATCAAATGGGCACGGATTGCATGCTCATCAGTTCCTCGGCTAGGAGCTCAATCAGAGGACCATGCTTCTGGCACATCTTGCACTTTCTTACCAAGTCCTGGGCGTCCTGCAACATTTTGTTCAATAATCTGAAAACCTAAACCTAAATCTGAACCTGAATCTGAACCTAAACTAAACTAAACTAAACTAAACTAAACTAAACTGAACTGAACTAAACTGAACCTAAACTAAACTAAACTAAACTAAACTAAACTAAACTAAACTAAACTAAACTAAACTAATCTGAACCTAATCTGAAACTAAACTAAACTAAACTAAACTAAACTAAACTAAACTAAACTAAACTAAACTGAACCTAAAACCCTAAATCTGAATCTGAACCTAATCTGAAAACTAAACTAAACTAAACTAAACTAAACTAAACTAAACTAAACTAAACCCTAAAACTAAACTAAACTGAACCTAAACCCTAAACTAAACTAAACTAAACTAAACTAAACCAGTACGCAGGCCGAAGCGCCTTCCTTACTATATTCTTGTAATTGACATGTACCCCAGCACACCCTTCGTGCACTTCCGCAACATGTGGTTTCCTTCGGATTTTGATACACATCTCAAATATGGATGCATGAATGACCTTTTGTATAAGTGCTCACCGATGACACAATACTTGGCATTCTTTACCTTAGATGGGTTCGTGCCATCACGTTTTAACTCTTCAAAGTACCTTCTAATAGGTACTCTCCAATCCTCTTCCTCTTGTACAATTGCCACAAACCATTCATTAAAGTCATACTCTGCTTTTAAGAGGGTGATCTTTCCTGTAGCTCCCTTCTCTGCCGAGCTTGCCAACTTTGCCAAATAATCTGCTTTTTTATTTTTCTCCCTAGTATTTGATTTCTACTTTGTGGATTTTCTTCATTATTTTCGTTACTTAGATAGCATACTGAGCCATCTTCGTGCTCTCAGCATTGTAGGTTCCTACTACTTGTTGTGTTACCAGGTGAGAGTCCAAAATACCACAACGCTCTAGGCCCCCAGTTCTCAAGCTATTTTCATTCCTCGGAGTATTGCTTCATATTCGATCTTGTTATTTGATGTGTGAAATCTAAATTTTACTGCGAATTGGAGTTCGTTCTTCTCTGGGCTTATTATGACTATGCCCGTTTCGCACCCCTATTTTTATGATGAACCATCCACGTATGTCTCCTAAACAGGTGCCTCACGCTCTTTGGCACTCTCTTGTATAAAATCCACTAAGGCCTGCACCTTAATAGTTGTTCTTGGTTCGTACTCGATGTCATACTCCCCCAGCTCTATTGCCCACTTCACCATTCTGCCTGCCAGGTCAGGACGGCTCAGGGTCTGCTTCAGGGGCAAATTAGGTTGTACTATGACTCGGCGCCGCAAGAAGTATGGTCTCAGCCTCCTAGCCATGATCACAATGGAAGAGCTGCCTTTTCCATGTTCATGTATCTTGCTTCTGCCCCCTGCACTAATAAACTGATAAAATAGATCGGCTTCTGGATAACCCCTTCTTCTCGCAGCAAAACAGTGCTAAGGGCACTCGCTCCCACTGAGGGATAAAGTTATAATGCCTCCCTTTGGATCGATTTGGTTAGCAAAGGTAACTGGGCTAGGTGCTTTTTCAGCTCTTCGAATGTCTTTCTGCAGGCGTCGTTCCACTCAAATTTGATAAATTTTTTATTACAATTTTGAAGAACGACACACTTTAGCAGATCGGGAGATGAATCTGTTGAGTGCTGTAATCTTGCCATTTAACCTTTGTAACTCCTTTATATTTCGTGGTTCCTACATTTCAAGAACTGCCTTTACTTTTGCTGGGTTAACCTTTATCCCTTTCTCGGTACTAGGTAGCTTAGAAACTTTCCTGACTTAACGCCAAAGGCACATTTGGTAGGATTCAGTTTAATTCCATGGGCCCTTATGACCCCCGGACATTTTTTCCATATCCCTGGCATGTTGTGTGGCCCTTTCATTTTTTATGATCATGTCATCTACATACACTTCCATGTTCCGCCCTATCCGCCGTCGGAACACCCTGTCTACCTTGCGCTGGTAGGTTGCTCCTATGTTTTTCAACCCAAAAGGCATGCGCACGTAACCGTAGGTGCCACAAGCCATTACAAACCCTGTCTTGGCCACATCCATTGGGTTCATCTTGATTTGATGGCCAATGCTGGGTAACAACTCGTTTCTCAATCCTTTGGGCATGCTTTATTAAGATTGAGAAAGTCCATGCACATAAGCCACACTCCTGCCCCCCATGGCAACCATTTTGGTGTTTGATAACCACTTAGGGAATTGAACCTCCACGATGTGCTCTGCCTCCAACAATTTCGATACCTCCTCTCGAATGGCATGGTCCTTTTCCTCACTCATCTTCCTTAGCTTTTGTTTCATTGGTTTGGCTGTGGGATCCACATTCAGTGAGTGCATCGTGACCGTGGGGTCAATACCGATCATGTCAGAAGATTGGAAAGCAAACATGTCTGCAATTTTTTTCTTAATAAACTTATTATTAAAGTAGATACATCCGGAGCCATGGTGTCCCGATCTTGGTAGAGAAATTGGTACGATCTGCGAACAACTCCACGCTCATTAGTTCTTCTTGGGATTATTTCTTCGTTCGCATCCTCTTCGTCCGATTCATTCTCCTCATTCTTTTGTTGCTGCCCTCATCCTGGGTTCATACCCAATCCCCTTGATTAGAGCTCATAGCCTCCTTGACAGTGCTCATATAGCACCTTCATGAGCCGTACTGATCTCCAGAGACCTCCCCCACGTCCTCCCCTACATGGCCAGATCTTATGTTAGGCTGAAGAGTCGATCGACTCGGGCCCAAGAAAATTACAAACTTTTGGGGGTCCTAAACTAATTTTATGTACCTAGAAATAAAAATATACATGTGTATATATATAAACGATGATTATACAAATAAAGTTCACTAACCTGATGGTTAAGGTAATCTCCTCGAGATTTATATCACGTAGCTGGGTCTGTGTCCTTAACAAAGTAGGCTTGACTTCGCACTTCTTTTTTCTTTTTTAATTGTAGTAATTTAAAATAGTTGTGTTTTTCTTTTCCTTCTTAAAATTGTAGCATTTTCAAACAGTTGGAATGTTTAGTATTATATTAACAAATTTTTGAATTACTATCTTTTAAAATAATTTGGAACATATACTATTTAACAACTAGTAATATTATTTATTTAAATTTCTATCTTCTAAAATAATTGTGATTTAATACTATTAAGTAATTTGATGTATACGGACTTGATTAATACTTTTGCTGCACAAACTATGACATGAATTGTATTTAAGTAATCATTTTTAACTTGGTCACTATCTAACTTTTTTTCTACGTTTATATAAATATTTAGAGTATTATAAATGTCAACCTTCATTTTTACCTTTTTTGAATGTGTACATTGAAGAAAAATACAAATTTAGCGGCCTATTTTAGTACTTCAACTCAGGCCTGAACATGGTTAGGTCCGGCCCTACTCCCCTACAACGAACTTCATCTTCATGTGGTCGGTAGATATAATTGCCTGAAAAAGGTTCAACGAGGGTGTTAAGTGTTATGGCACCACATACGGAACAGTAAAAGTTAGCAAATAAAAAGTTTCTAATAAGTAACACTTGCAAATTCTTCGCTCAAGTATAAAAAAATATGTAGAAAGAACTAAAGAAGCAGCACACTATGGACTCGGAATGGCCGAGAACGGGGGAGTAGCCGAAGCGCCGCCGGCCGAAATCGCTGGGAAGGCGGTGCATGGAGCCCACTCTCTGGTCAGTGAGAGTGGGCCTCACTTGGTCAAAGGGTGACGCACTAGCGCCCAGTCAGCATACGTGGACGAATGAAATCGTGCCACGTGTGCCAGATCATCGCTTATGTAGCATCACAATTATAAGCCACGTAAGAGCCACGTCAGCACGTGGACGAATCACATCGTGCCACGTGTGCGAGGCATGGCCGCATCAGCAGCCACGTGGCGACACATCATCCAGGGTGCACTAGTGATGGGCTGACACGTGGCATAGGTGCCACGTAAGCCAACTAGTTCAATCCGGTTCAGCAGGTGGCCCGAGTTTAGCCGAACCGGTCTGCCGCCGGTTCAAGTCAGTTCACCATCGCGAATCGATCGTCGGACCACTAGTCCGCCACCGTGTCGCCGCCACCGAACCATTGGTGCACCGCTGTCGGCTACCACCGGCACACTGCCGGCGCGTGAGAGCGTGTGACGGAGCGTGAGACGCGCCTGGTGTCGCGTGGCGGCGCGTGGTGCGCTTGTTTCGCGCGTGGGGCTCGTTCGGACAGTGTATTAGAGCGTATGTTCGTGTTTTGACACGTACGATCACATTAGGCACGTGTTTTGTGCTTATGTATATGTGTGTGCGCATGTACGGGTGCGTATACGTGCATGTGAGCGTGTGATGAATGCAACAGAAGCGTGGTGATGTATGACAGAGCGTGTACTGGTAATGTACATGCGTCAAGGGCCATGTTCATGAAATTTTTCACCTGAAAACCTCTATGACGTTTTTTCACACCCTATTTTCTGTAATTTCAATTATGCTCCAAGGATTTCAAAATTTGGAAATTTGAATCAATTTAAGAGTTTAATCAAAATCTAGAAACTGGGTTGGGATGTGAAAATGATACAGTATTTTTCGGGAGAAATTGGTGAAGTGTACCCATGACCTTAAACTTGTTAATATATTCAAATGGAACTAATGAGCAATGAATCATATAGGATTATTGGTCATGTTCCTTAGTGAGTGTTCTGAATAAGTTTACAATGACCTTAGGATTGGATATGTCTAATCTAATCCTACCCTTACCGTTCAATTTTTCGAGTTAGTTGACTTGCCTCTAAGTTGACTAAGTGTTAGGCTCAGATTAAAGGTGATCACAGGGCTAAGTCAACATTCAGATAGATGCTACATCTACCGATTAATGAAGATGGACTTTATTACGATACTGATACGAGTGTCTTTACAGATGCTTTGTAAGCATGTAATGGGAAAGTCATCTGTCGTAAATGGGATATAGTTAAGAGCATTAACTTGCTTTCAAACTTAATTTCTAACCATAAAGATGGTATATATTTCATGATCCTTGACATTCAATTGTGTGTTGAACCCCATGTTATGTGTGATCAACTTGTTGTCTGTACAACTTGAGTATGATCAACATAGTAACATCGTGTTGAGAACATGATTGCTTATTTGAGTGGGGGTTATGGGTCAGAAGAATCCTTGCACTCTCACCTATAACAATTGTAGGTTTTGTTTTCCTTTAGGATTGAGTTGTGGTAATACGACGGTTGGATATGGGTGAGGATTGGGAACATAGTAAACTTTTGAGGTCATACCTTCCGTTAAGCTACCACAATGTAAATTCTAAGAACAAAATTTTATGTACATTTAGTGTTAGTAAGCATATACATGTGCAATCACCTCACTTACACCTAGACCATGACGTAGAACACAATTAGTTAGTTGCTTCTTAGTTTATCTTGTCTTAAGTGATAAGTAGATTATGACTAGGAAATCATAATAATTAGATGTGTACTAGACTTAGAGATGGTCTTGAATGGTTTCAACCAAATCATATGAACCCTAAGAGGGTGTTAGTGTTGAAACAGAGAAGAAACCGGAAATGGTTCTAGTAGTATGGAATTTAAGACGATTCCTCTACTGACAAAACCTTGGATAATCAACAGACTCTAGACTTAGTAGTAATTCTCATTTAATGAGAAAAATACTTTAACTCGAGATATCAGGGTATATTAGAGTAAAAGTTTTGTATCTCTACCGCCACCAGTCAGAGGTTGTTACTCCAAGTCTTCTCTGTGAACAATAGATTAAGACTTAAGTTAGAGTCTAGTATCTTCCTGTTGAGTGGGGGCATCTAAAAACCGATCATTCCCATTGGGACAACTCGGGGTTTTAGGGATGCTGCTCATAATAGTGATTATAAGTGGCTAGAGGCTACTAATTAGTCAGTTACAAGTTCCTAGTTAAGAATTGGATTCTAAACATAAGAGGAACATGGTAAAGGCGGAAGATACTGGCAGTGATTTTTCAGAAGAACGTCTCCCAGTAAAGACAAATGGGTCTTTTTGGGAAACACAAAATTCTGAGGAAATGCAGTATAGTGTGTTTGACTCAACACATGTACTGAAACCAATTGGAAAGGCAGTTAATCGTGCTAATCCAAGGTAATTTTCTTAGTTCTTGAAACACCTGTCATATGAGTCGACAACGAGGGTTAAGCATATAGCATTATTCATTAAGTGTGGTAGTAGATACCTAAACACTTCTTGAGAAGCACTTGATAGTGCACACTCAACTTGAATGATTGCAAATGCTAGACAGTGTCAGACTTGTCAATTAATTCCTTTACTTCGGGTAAAAGGACTTAAGGCATTGAATGTCAGAACTGAAAATTTCGTGGACTTTTATATTTTTTGTCTATTTCAATAGGATTATGAGGATGAACACGAGAATTTATGCCATGATTGATGACTTAGGCATTTATCACTGCAAATTTGATTTGCAGCATGCTAAAGTTTATGATTAGGCTTGATCCCTTACAATTCGGAATTGCATGATGATCTAAAGTTTTTTCTATCAGTTATCCTCAAGAATCTTGAAATAGGACGAATTTTGGTTTCAGTTGGAGTTCTTCTAAAGATCTGGACTCAGCTTGAGATAATGATAGATTGATTGGTTGAAGAACATTAAGACAACACTGTAGATGGATATGACGATAATGTTTTGTGTTGTTAGATAAATTAAACATATGTGTATGCATTGAAAGTGGACTGATTAGTGCGAAGGTGCACTAGGCTAGTCTACGTTGGGCATAACATGCTGCTTCAATTAACTGAAAAATGCACTCGAGGAGTAATTTTCCAGAATTGATAATTCCAGGGGGGATTTTTTCACTTCATTATCAAACACTTGAAACATCTTTTAAGACAATTAGGATAAATTTTCTACTCGATTAATTCATTGTGATGTTCTGTGATTCAACGATGTAATGGTTGATCATGAAGCCTAATCTCCCGATACATATGAGGATCTCTCACACAAATTGGTCAAATTCATTTGATTCACTGAAAGTGTATACACTGATGTATTTAAGACAACGATCCAATGAATAAAGCATAAGTGCTCTTAGACTAATTACAGGTGTGGAAAGTCTCATGATCATCTTATGATCAATGTAACGAAGATATTATCAAGCAATCATTCGGTCTTCACACATATTTTCAACAAAATTGTGTGTTGAAGAGGGGGGAAAGAGATGTTGCTAGATAAATATTAAGGTCCATGAGGGTGTAAGTCGAGTAGTTTATTTCATTGGAAAAGAACACTGATTGCGACCCATACCTTGAATCAATGTATTCATTGAATTAGTAACTTAAATATCTCGTAAACTTTTGGACTTATAGATATTCAGACCTGAGCAAATGAAGGTTCTAGGGGTCAATGGGGATCCTAGGGTTTAATTGCTTAGGCGAGTGACATTTTCCAATTAATTTTGGAAAGCTGAAAACCTCAGTGGAGGAAATGTATCCTTGATGGATACTCTGTCAGTTCAAAAGTTATATGTTCATAGATGAACATTTGATAAGTTTGTTACTAAGTAGAACCACAAAACCTTATATTTTGGAGATATTCCTGGCAACTCATCTGGGAATACGTCCACATAATCTCTCACCGTTGATATATCAGCAGGTGTAACCTTAACAGTATTATTTTCCATGATATTCACAAGGTAGCCTTCACTTCCCTTTTTCCGTAACATTCTTACAGCCTTCATTGCTGACACAATACGCGGTCTGGTATTAGTTTTGGCTCCGTAAAAGGTGAATTTGGATCCTACTGGTCTTTCAAAATCTATTTCACGCTCAAAGCATCGGATTGTTGCTTTATTCTTGGTCAACCAATCTATACCCAAAATAACATCGAAACATTTCATCTCTAACACATATAGATCGGCTTCCAGTTCTTGGTTACCTATCAAAAGCTTCACACCAGTCACAATATCCTTAGTCCTAATAGTTTCTCCTGAGGGAATACTTACCGTCAACTCCTCTCCATTTGTGTTACTTTTCAAACCCAGTTTTCTTTTAAAATCTTCAGACATAAAAGAATGTGATGCACCAGTATCAAACAAAATATATGCTGGAAGATCGTAGACAAATAGTATACCTGCCATGGTTTCATTCTCCTCGGTCACTTTGTCTTGTCCTAGAGCAAAAACGCGTGCCTTCCCTGTCTTCTTGTCTGGTGTATTAACATTTTGTGGTGCCTTGGTCGGTGTGGCAGTGCATTCCCAATACCTATGTCCTGGTTGACGACACTTATAACAAACATTCTTTCCCATCAAACATTCCCCATAGTGGTGCTTATTGCAATTAGGACATATCGGAACAGCATTTGATCCTGGTCCCCCCCTTGGGGTTGCCTTCTTCACAAAGTGGTTAGTCTTATTCTTATCTCTAAAATCCCATTTCCTTTTCCCGGGTTGCTCTTGAGGTTTCTGATTGTATTCTAAATTCTGGCTAAGGGATACAATATGTGCTCGTTCAAACGTTTCATGGTACGTAGGTAGTTTCAAACCCGACACGATCCCTCCGATTTCTGGACGCAAACCTCTCTCAAAACGTCTTGCTTTTCTTTCATCTGTATCAACCAAGTGTGGGGCATATTTAGATAATTGATTAAAACGTCTTTCATACTCCATCACTGGAAGAATTCCCTGCTTCAGATTGACAAACTCAATTTCCTTTTGGTCACGGATAGACTGTGGAAAGTAACGATCCATCATCATGTTCTTAAAATCATTCCAGGTCATATTTTGTTTTTGTTCATTCGTCATTGTTCGCTCGTGTGATTTCCACCAGTGTCCAGCATCTTCCACAAGTTGGAATATTGCGCACGAAACTTTCTGATTTTCAGTTGATTCCATATGGTCAAAGATTCTTTCAAGCTCAAGAATCCATTCCTCAGCGACCATAGGTCCTTCGCTACCTTTGAATCTTGGTGGTGAAAAACGACGAAATTGCTCTATAATGACATTAGTATTGATACCCTGATTCTGTGGATTTGGTATATTTTGGTTAGCTGGCATTTGTTGTATGAGTCCCTGCAGAGAGTTCAAGAATTCCCGTGCAAAATCCGCTCCCTGTACTCTAACCCCAGGTGGAGGTTGCCTCTCAGCAGCTGGCTCGACAAATGGCTCATTTTCGTTTTGCACATGTTTACGTGGCCTTCCTCGCGCTGCCATACTTTTGGAAGAAGGAGAAACAACACTTAATTACATGCATATATACCCTTGTTTAACATACCGAATAATTTGTAAACAAATCATATACGTAGAAGATATTAGGTTTACAAATCCATATATATATATACAATAAGTACACTGGTTTTTTGATACTCTTACCCGTACAAAATGTCTATTAGTTTATCATGCTTATATGAGCAAAAAGATAGCATGATCAAAGGATGACTTATATACATTCCTATTAGCAAAAGGATATTTACGATCTAGTTATGTACCTAGACATCATTATACAAAAACTATCTACTATTACTATATGTACATCCTTTAGGTTTCTAACTATACCAGAACCAATTACTGGGACCCGCCTGGTTCTCTGCTGGTGGGGTACGCATACGTCGACCCCTAGATGGTACGCTCTCATCATGGACTGATCCTATGGACTCGTTGGGCTCGGTATCTTCTGAGGGGTCCTCCTCCTCTTCTGCTACACCTGCTTCCTCCCTTTGCGATCTTGCGAACTCGAGACAGTATTCCGCCCGATCCCTAGCGCGTTCGGCAAGTCGTTCGTCAGCAATAACCTCTAAGCGCTTGTTGGCGGCAACCTCGTCATAATGATTTGCCCTTTGCCTCTGTTCCTCTGCCTCCATTTCCATCTGGTCTGCAATTGCGAGGCACCTTTGACGTTCTCTAATAACCATAGCGAGGCGGACACTAAAACGTTCATAATTAATTGTCAGTCCAGTCGTAGAGTCTATCGTAAGCATTTCGTCCAATAACCGATGGGCAACATCTCTATAATTTGGGAGGACAGAGTCTGCTAAGCGCATAGAAGCCTCGTACTCAGTAATGTGATGTCGTTCTTGTATGGCGTTGTTCCGACGTCTTCGTAATATATTTATATACTCGCCTATATTCTGATATTCACCCTGTCTGGTCCTCCGGTAGACTGACATCGCGGGTGGTAAATCTCTGTTAGCGAGTATTCTTTGTCTATATACTACTGTTTTTCTAGCAGTTTGTTTTCTTCGAACCATCCTATCATAAAGAAGAAATATGGGTCAGTCTCTAATCTGGCTTCTTAATTGGTAGTAAAAGTTTCGAGGACAAAACATTTTTGAACCTATATAAAACTCATAATAAAATATACATACCTTGGAGCGAGTGTCGGTCTGTTGGCAAAGTCACGGTTCCCCTTGGTTTTATTTTATAAATCGAGTATACAGAAAAGTAGACCCGCTCTGATACCACTCTGTAGCGCCCCAATCCCATTAGCTCGGGATTAAAGTGCTACTAAATTTTCTTTTCTTTTGATTAAATAATAAATCAGAAAATGTGCGAAAGCGTGACATAAAATACTTATTGGATAAAAGTAGAAATTTCATTGACAATAAGATACTGCCAAAACATATTTACACTAGTGGTGCCAAAGTTTATAAGAAAATGCAAATCCCGGATTTGCATACACACAAACTTATTAATATATACAGAAGTGGCAAAAAAAAAACATCTTTGAGTTGCGGGTAAAAGGAGGAACCCGGTGACCTTTGCCGCAACAGGCCCGCCACCTTGCTCAACTAACCTGAAGATTTTGTAATAAATTATGGGCATGAGTATAAACTCAGTGGGAACTTTGTAAGCAGTTATACTAACGAAGGTGCACAATAATAAACACATCCTTGACTTAGGAGTCCATCTTATAACTCAAAAGCCATATTGCTAGACTAGGGGGCCAATCTTACGACTCCCAAGCCCTACTCAAAAGCCAATCTTACGACTTAAGAGGTATCATATCATAAGCCCGAAGGCAAACATATTTATCAAGTACAAGTTCAGTAGCATAATATACTTACAAATAGCCCAGTCACCCACCTTGTTTGCTTGCTTTAAAAACTAAAGGTAGGTCGCAAATGTCCCAAGGCCCGATCCGCACTACACCAAGCACATGTTGTTTGTTTAATTAGTATTACTTATCGGGTTCAGTTATATTTTAAAAATAATTAATGTAGTATCCTTTTCTTTGAATTATATCTACTTTTACAATATTTAATATATAAGCCAAGTTATTATAAATTACAATTTTAAACTAAGAAGCATAATTATCTACTAAATTTAAATTACAGACAACATTAATTAAGACATACTTAAAATTAACTAACATGCAAAATATCAACTACCTAATACGACCTAAAAGAAAACAACTAATTATATTAATCTATTTAAAACAATTAAATTCCTAAATTTAAATAAACTATAAAATAATGGAAAAGTAAAATTATTAAAGAAGACATACCTCCAAAGTTTTAGACACTAGACGAGAACCTCCGGAAACACCAGTTCGAACGTAGTCGAAAAATAACTTATAAGGACCTCCTAATTAAAGGAATTCCTTTTAATTCATTCACAAGTATATATATATACAAACTGAAGGTATACTATATATAGTATAAATTACTAGTTTAATTTTACTTTTCCTTCGATGTGGGATCAAGTAAGTTTTATAAAAATATTTGTATATACAACACCTTTAGTTTGCTAAATATAGCATCTAATATGTTATAGCTTACTTATTATTATATTATTATTTAGTTAACGTTTTAGATATAGGTATAGGTATGTTATTATATTATTATTTTATTACTATAATTATTTGCCTTAGTATACACATATCTAGATGTTTGTGTATTTATATTATGTTACGTATGCATATATAGATATGGTATTTAATTAATTTTATCTTATTTCTTAAACTCGATGTTAATTTTAAACTTCTGTTTTGTAAACTTCTAATTCTTACCCCTTTAGGTGCTAGGAGTGCAGTCGGCCTGGTACATCGCAGTCACACTTATTTTCTAAAATAAAATCATAAATCAGATAACTTTGTAATTTAAAATATAATGGGTAAAAATATTTTAAATTACAAACAATGTATTTTATTGTGTTTCAAAGGTTCGGGGTATCACAGTCTCCCCTACTTTTAAAAATTTCGTCCTCGAAATTGTACTTACTTGGATTAAAATATTCGGATATTTTGCTAAGATCTCCTCTTCTCGTTCCCAAGTAGCTTATTCCTTCCCATGTCTACTCCACTGCACTAGTACTAAGGGAATCTCTTTATTCCTCAAAGTGTGAACTTTTCTTCCTAGGATAGCAATGGGGTTCTCATCATAAGTGAGGTTTTTATTGATCTTCAGATTTTCATGATGAATAACGTGATTCGTATCTGGGACATACTTTCTAAGTACAGATACATGGAAGACATTATGGATATTAGTAAGTTCTGGCGGTAGAGCTAACTTATAGGCGACGTCTCCAATTCTATCTAGAATCTCAAATGGGCCAATATATCTTGGTTTCAACTTCCCTCTCTTTCCGAAGCGTATTACTCCTTTCATTGGTGCCATTTTGAGAAAAACCTTATCGCCTGTACTGAATTGTAGATCCTTCCTTCGTGTGTCAGCGTATGATTTCTGTCGATCCTGGGCGGCCTTAATTCTTTCTCGAATCTTAGTTACCACTCCAATGGTTCTTTCGATGATTTCAGGCCCTAAAATCTTTCGTTCTCCAACTTCATCCCAGTAAATCGGCGATCTACACCTTCTCCCGTAGAGTGCTTCATATGGTGCCATCTTTATTGTCGCCTGGTAACTGTTGTTATAGGAAAACTCTACCAGCGGTAAATATGTTTCCCAGTTTCCTCCAAAGTCTAGTACACAGGCTCTAAGCATATCCTCGAGTGTCTGTATTGTTCTTTCTGACTGTCCATCAGTTTGTGGATGATATGATGTGCTGAAGTTGAGCTTTGTTCCAAGGGCCGTTTGTAGACTTCTCCAGAATTTAGAGGTGAAACGAGTATCTCTGTCCGAAACTATGGTCACTGGTACTCCGTGTAATCTAACAATCTCGTCCACGTACCGTTGAGCAAGTTGATCCATGTTAAGTGTCATTCTTACTGGTATAAAGTGTGCTGTCTTTGTAAGTCTGTCAATGATCACCCAAATAGCTTCATTCCTTCTTGTTGTTCGTGGCAGTCCAGTAACAAAGTCCATTGCTATGTGTTCCCACTTCCATTCGGGAATCTCTAAAGGGTGTAAGAGTCCTGAAGGCCGTTGGTGTTCTGCTTTAACTTGTTGGCATGTTAAACATCTTTCAACAAATTGCCCTATTGATCGTTTCATATTCCTCCACCAATAGATCTCTTTTAGGTCCTTGAACATTTTCGTCCCTCCTGGATGAGCTGTGTACGGGGTATTGTGAGCTTCTTCAAGAATTTCCTTCTTTATGTCATCATCCTTAGGTACACATAATCTTCCTTCGTATGTTAAAGTTCCATCTGGTGTTACAAAGAATCCCTTGATGGTTCCTGCAATTGCCCGGTCCTTCATCTTGAGGAGGAATTGGTCAGTTCTTTGTGCTACCTTTATTCGATCTCTCAAGTAGGTTGTATGGTTAATGCTGCGATCATAGCTGTAGTATGGCCTGACTTTACAAAATCTAGATTCAACTTTGCAAATTCTGTCAGCAGTTGCTGCTGTTGTGTTGGTAGAGCGATCATGTGTCCTTCATTTTTCCTGCTAAGTGCATCAGCTACGACATTCGCCTTACCTGGATGATAATGGATGGTACAATCATAATCCTTTACTAGCTCCAGCCATCTTCTTTGGCGCATGTTGAGTTCTTTTTGTGTGAAAAAGTACTTTAAACTCTTATGGTCTGTGTAAATTTCACATTTCCCACCATAGAGGTAATGACGCCATATCTTTAATGCGTGAACAACAGCAGCTAATTCTAAGTCATGTGTAGGGTAGTTTAACTCATGGGGTTTCAATTGCCTTGAGGCATAAGCGACGACTTTTCCATGCTGCATCAAAACACATCCTAGTCCTAACTTTGAGGCATCGGTGTAAATGACAAACCCTTCTGATCCGTCAGGGATAGTTAGAACTGGCGCGGTTACGAGTCTTTGCTTAAGCTCTTGAAAGTTATTTTCGCATTCGTCAGTCCAGTGGAACTGGTTGCTCTTCTTTGTCAATTGAGTCAAAGGCCTAGCGATCCTTGAGAAATCTTGAATGAATCTTCTGTAGTAGCCAGCTAGACCCAGAAAACTTCGAACCTCATTCACATTCTTCGGAGCTTTCCAATTCATTACTGCTTCAACCTTCGCGGGATCCACTTCGATTCCATTAGCCGTGATAATATGGCCTAGAAAAACAACTCGATCTAGCCAAAATTCACATTTGCTAAATTTAGCATAAAGCTTCTCCTGTCGTAAGGTACCTAGTATAGTTCTAAGATGTTCCTCGTGTTGTTCTTTATCTCTTGAGTATACTAGGATGTCATCAATGAAGACTATGACAAACTGGTCTAGATAAGGATGGAATACCCTATTCATCAAATCCATGAATACTGCGGGTGCATTTGTCAATCCAAAAGGCATTACTATGAACTCGTAATGACCATATCGTGTTCTAAAGGCTGTCTTAGAAATATCACATTCTTTGACCTTGAGTTGATGGTAGCCCAATCTGAGATCGATTTTTGAGAACACGCTAGCTCCCTTCAGTTGGTCGAAAAGATCCTCTATTCTAGGCAAGGGATACTTATTCTTGATTGTTAGGCGGTTGAGTTCCCGATAATCAATGCACATTCTAAGAGATCCGTCTTTCTTCTTGACAAACAATACAGGGGCTCCCCATGGAGAAACACTTGGCCTGATGAACTTCTTGTCCAGTAACTCCTGAAGCTGTATTTTTAATTCTTGTAATTCCTTAGGCGCCATTCGATAAGGTGCTTTAGATACAGGTGCAGCTCCAGGCACCAAATCTATTGTGAATTCAACCTGTCGATCAGGAGGTATTCCTGGCAACTCATCTGGGAATACGTCCACATAATCTCTCACCGTTGATATATCAGCAGGTGTAACCTTAACAGTATTATTTTCCATGATATTCACAAGGTAGCCTTCACTTCCCTTTTTCCGTAACATTCTTACAGCCTTCATTGCTGACACAATACGCGGTCTGGTATTAGTTTTGGCTCCGTAAAAGGTGAATTTGGATCCTACTGGTCTTTCAAAATCTATTTCACGCTCAAAGCATCGGATTGTTGCTTTATTCTTGGTCAACCAATCTATACCCAAAATAACATCGAAACATTTCATCTCTAACACATATAGATCGGCTTCCAGTTCTTGGTTACCTATCAAAAGCTTCACACCAGTCACAATATCCTTAGTCCTAATAGTTTCTCCTGAGGGAATACTTACCGTCAACTCCTCTCCATTTGTGTTACTTTTCAAACCCAGTTTTCTTTTAAAATCTTCAGACATAAAAGAATGTGATGCACCAGTATCAAACAAAATATATGCTGGAAGATCGTAGACAAATAGTATACCTGCCATGGTTTCATTCTCCTCGGTCACTTTGTCTTGTCCTAGAGCAAAAACGCGTGCCTTCCCTGTCTTCTTGTCTGGTGTATTAACATTTTGTGGTGCCTTGGTCGGTGTGGCAGTGCATTCCCAATACCTATGTCCTGGTTGACGACACTTATAACAAACATTCTTTCCCATCAAACATTCCCCATAGTGGTGCTTATTGCAATTAGGACATATCGGAACAGCATTTGATCCTGGTCCCCCCCTTGGGGTTGCCTTCTTCACAAAGTGGTTAGTCTTATTCTTATCTCTAAAATCCCATTTCCTTTTCCCGGGTTGCTCTTGAGGTTTCTGATTGTATTCTAAATTCTGGCTAAGGGATACAATATGTGCTCGTTCAAACGTTTCATGGTACGTAGGTAGTTTCAAACCCGACACGATCCCTCCGATTTCTGGACGCAAACCTCTCTCAAAACGTCTTGCTTTTCTTTCATCTGTATCAACCAAGTGTGGGGCATATTTAGATAATTGATTAAAACGTCTTTCATACTCCATCACTGGAAGAATTCCCTGCTTCAGATTGACAAACTCAATTTCCTTTTGGTCACGGATAGACTGTGGAAAGTAACGATCCATCATCATGTTCTTAAAATCATTCCAGGTCATATTTTGTTTTTGTTCATTCGTCATTGTTCGCTCGTGTGATTTCCACCAGTGTCCAGCATCTTCCACAAGTTGGAATATTGCGCACGAAACTTTCTGATTTTCAGTTGATTCCATATGGTCAAAGATTCTTTCAAGCTCAAGAATCCATTCCTCAGCGACCATAGGTCCTTCGCTACCTTTGAATCTTGGTGGTGAAAAACGACGAAATTGCTCTATAATGACATTAGTATTGATACCCTGATTCTGTGGATTTGGTATATTTTGGTTAGCTGGCATTTGTTGTATGAGTCCCTGCAGAGAGTTCAAGAATTCCCGTGCAAAATCCGCTCCCTGTACTCTAACCCCAGGTGGAGGTTGCCTCTCAGCAGCTGGCTCGACAAATGGCTCATTTTCGTTTTGCACATGTTTACGTGGCCTTCCTCGCGCTGCCATACTTTTGGAAGAAGGAGAAACAACACTTAATTACATGCATATATACCCTTGTTTAACATACCGAATAATTTGTAAACAAATCATATACGTAGAAGATATTAGGTTTACAAATCCATATATATATATACAATAAGTACACTGGTTTTTTGATACTCTTACCCGTACAAAATGTCTATTAGTTTATCATGCTTATATGAGCAAAAAGATAGCATGATCAAAGGATGACTTATATACATTCCTATTAGCAAAAGGATATTTACGATCTAGTTATGTACCTAGACATCATTATACAAAAACTATCTACTATTACTATATGTACATCCTTTAGGTTTCTAACTATACCAGAACCAATTACTGGGACCCGCCTGGTTCTCTGCTGGTGGGGTACGCATACGTCGACCCCTAGATGGTACGCTCTCATCATGGACTGATCCTATGGACTCGTTGGGCTCGGTATCTTCTGAGGGGTCCTCCTCCTCTTCTGCTACACCTGCTTCCTCCCTTTGCGATCTTGCGAACTCGAGACAGTATTCCGCCCGATCCCTAGCGCGTTCGGCAAGTCGTTCGTCAGCAATAACCTCTAAGCGCTTGTTGGCGGCAACCTCGTCATAATGATTTGCCCTTTGCCTCTGTTCCTCTGCCTCCATTTCCATCTGGTCTGCAATTGCGAGGCACCTTTGACGTTCTCTAATAACCATAGCGAGGCGGACACTAAAACGTTCATAATTAATTGTCAGTCCAGTCGTAGAGTCTATCGTAAGCATTTCGTCCAATAACCGATGGGCAACATCTCTATAATTTGGGAGGACAGAGTCTGCTAAGCGCATAGAAGCCTCGTACTCAGTAATGTGATGTCCTTCTTGTATGGCGTTGTTCCGACGTCTTCGTAATATATTTATATACTCGCCTATATTCTGATATTCACCCTGTCTGGTCCTCCGGTAGACTGACATCGCGGGTGGTAAATCTCTGTTAGCGAGTATTCTTTGTCTATATACTACTGTTTTTCTAGCAGTTTGTTTTCTTCGAACCATCCTATCATAAAGAAGAAATATGGGTCAGTCTCTAATCTGGCTTCTTAATTGGTAGTAAAAGTTTCGAGGACAAAACATTTTTGAACCTATATAAAACTCATAATAAAATATACATACCTTGGAGCGAGTGTCGGTCTGTTGGCAAAGTCACGGTTCCCCTTGGTTTTATTTTATAAATCGAGTATACAGAAAAGTAGACCCGCTCTGATACCACTCTGTAGCGCCCCAATCCCATTAGCTCGGGATTAAAGTGCTACTAAATTTTCTTTTCTTTTGATTAAATAATAAATCAGAAAATGTGCGAAAGCGTGACATAAAATACTTATTGGATAAAAGTAGAAATTTCATTGACAATAAGATACTGCCAAAACATATTTACACTAGTGGTGCCAAAGTTTATAAGAAAATGCAAATCCCGGATTTGCATACACACAAACTTATTAATATATACAGAAGTGGCAAAAAAAAAACATCTTTGAGTTGCGGGTAAAAGGAGGAACCCGGTGACCTTTGCCGCAACAGGCCCGCCACCTTGCTCAACTAACCTGAAGATTTTGTAATAAATTATGGGCATGAGTATAAACTCAGTGGGAACTTTGTAAGCAGTTATACTAACGAAGGTGCACAATAATAAACACATCCTTGACTTAGGAGTCCATCTTATAACTCAAAAGCCATATTGCTAGACTAGGGGGCCAATCTTACGACTCCCAAGCCCTACTCAAAAGCCAATCTTACGACTTAAGAGGTATCATATCATAAGCCCGAAGGCAAACATATTTATCAAGTACAAGTTCAGTAGCATAATATACTTACAAATAGCCCAGTCACCCACCTTGTTTGCTTGCTTTAAAAACTAAAGGTAGGTCGCAAATGTCCCAAGGCCCGATCCGCACTACACCAAGCACATGTTGTTTGTTTAATTAGTATTACTTATCGGGTTCAGTTATATTTTAAAAATAATTAATGTAGTATCCTTTTCTTTGAATTATATCTACTTTTACAATATTTAATATATAAGCCAAGTTATTATAAATTACAATTTTAAACTAAGAAGCATAATTATCTACTAAATTTAAATTACAGACAACATTAATTAAGACATACTTAAAATTAACTAACATGCAAAATATCAACTACCTAATACGACCTAAAAGAAAACAACTAATTATATTAATCTATTTAAAACAATTAAATTCCTAAATTTAAATAAACTATAAAATAATGGAAAAGTAAAATTATTAAAGAAGACATACCTCCAAAGTTTTAGACACTAGACGAGAACCTCCGGAAACACCAGTTCGAACGTAGTCGAAAAATAACTTATAAGGACCTCCTAATTAAAGGAATTCCTTTTAATTCATTCACAAGTATATATATATACAAACTGAAGGTATACTATATATAGTATAAATTACTAGTTTAATTTTACTTTTCCTTCGATGTGGGATCAAGTAAGTTTTATAAAAATATTTGTATATACAACACCTTTAGTTTGCTAAATATAGCATCTAATATGTTATAGCTTACTTATTATTATATTATTATTTAGTTAACGTTTTAGATATAGGTATAGGTATGTTATTATATTATTATTTTATTACTATAATTATTTGCCTTAGTATACACATATCTAGATGTTTGTGTATTTATATTATGTTACGTATGCATATATAGATATGGTATTTAATTAATTTTATCTTATTTCTTAAACTCGATGTTAATTTTAAACTTCTGTTTTGTAAACTTCTAATTCTTACCCCTTTAGGTGCTAGGAGTGCAGTCGGCCTGGTACATCGCAGTCACACTTATTTTCTAAAATAAAATCATAAATCAGATAACTTTGTAATTTAAAATATAATGGGTAAAAATATTTTAAATTACAAACAATGTATTTTATTGTGTTTCAAAGGTTCGGGGTATCACATCTTACAACTTGGAATTGAATGATATGGGTAGGTTACTTGTGCTTGTATGAGTATCACTTGTAAAAATCTTAAAGTGATTCCATGTGAACGCCCATGTATTCACTAATACTCTTAGTGGCTATAGACGAAGTTTTGAAGCCACTTAATGTGTCCAATAACTTCTATAGAGAAGTTTACAATATCCATCGTACAATATTCTAATACTGTTAAGAGCTGCAAATAACTTTGAGATGTGTGTGCCTTCGTGTAGGCTTTGCCATGGATCTAGTAATTGAGCATTAATCAAATCCTAGTAAAAGTGTAGGAGTATACTTGAAAGGGTTTTTGTGATGTCTATGATGCATTGTATCATTCTCCTTAGTGGAGGAACTATGATCTAGTTGGAATAAGTATGGTTCAGTACTTATTGGATACTCAGTACTTAGATACAGATCAGAGACTGCATCTAAGTAGTTACTCTTGCAAAGTGGCAGGATCATCTCGGGGAGATGAGAGTATTAGATAAATGTATAGATTTCTACAATCAGAGCAAAGCTTGGAGCTTCTGCCTATACAATGCGAAGTGTTTTTTTTGGTTGAGTGATTTTGGAGTTATAAGCAGTTCAGTGGGGGCATTGGTAACCCACAACCCATAAATGGGGCGTAGCTTATGAGAGACTCCAAAAACACTGATCAAGTACATCATAACTTGACTTTATCTAGGATATTGTCACATAATGCGAGGTGATTACGATACTTATGTACACTTATGAATTGACGGTATTGCAAAAGTATGTCGGACAAGTTGAAATTGATTGGCTCTCTCACACGAGCAATCACCTCCAATGTCTAATGACATAGGAGATGAGACTAGTATAAAATTCATTCATTTGATTCTATGAGTGTCGCCTTAGTACGCTAAGATGAGATTGATGTTCGGTAACATGTGATCGAATTGGATATTTGATTATCCAATTATAACTTGTTGTATAGCCAGATGTGAGTTTTCTCAAGTTAGACGTTAACTTGAGGGCATCTAAGGAGAAAACTCAGGTTAGATGCTGAAGAGCATCTAGACCAAGATTTGTACAATGTGTTAAGTAAATGACATACGCTTCCTTTAGGGAAATGACACATTGTAACGTCCGTTTCATACTGCATGTACTTGTGACCGAGTGGGTAATGAGAAATTAGTCCCTATTCTCTCATTGTGTGAGATCCAGAGGTTTGGATAATTTCATAGTTTATCCTTAAGACTTTTTCCTGTACCTTTAGTCTTCTTCCCAGTGTTGCTACTTTAGCATGCTCTCAATAACCACGAAATTATTCGGCTATGCGGGACATGTCTAGGAAAGCAGCTTGATGAAAGACTAGGAGGTATAAGTGTTAGGGTAGTGTGCCTGACGCACCAATTAGATTGGATCATTGTACTCTTTCATATTTTATATGTAAACAATTTTATTGGGAATTATATTAATGAAGGCATTACTCTTTATCTTTTATGTTGTTTTTTATATTTGTAAAATATCGGATAAAGTCCTCAAGATAAGTTTAGGGGCACGGTCATGCATTTGATGGTGATCATGGAATATGCTCTTGAAGCTTTGGTCTTAAATTAGTTCCAAAGTCGAAGTTATTTAAGATAGGACACTGAGTAGCTGGTAAGACTTGTGCATACGATGAATACTTGTAAACAAGAATATTATATTTCATTAATATTAGTGTGGTGACATGAGTTCATGTATGCAGATGCTTGTTATAGAACAAGTTCATTAAACTTGATCCGCAGGAAATTCTTAATTGGAGATATCCAGTCGAAATAAGAATTTCCTAATTGCGCTAGTACATGATTAGTCCTTAGACTTGAGGCAGGACGTAGTCTTATGTATATTATGTAATACTTAGATATATCTCCTGATTGCTTGACAATCGCAAGGGAATATATTGGGTATTAAATAAATGTACGTAGAGACTTGTCAATGGCCAACATAGAATCCGACACTTGTCATTGACAAGAGAATCTCCTGTGTTTTCGTTGTTCTTGATTCGAAGACCTTGGCCAAGGCAGGGTGAATATGAATTCATCAAGAATCATTGTAACTTGAATAGAATAACACAGTTATTGATTTAATGTGGTTTCGATTTATAATCCATACCCTAGAATTAATCGGGAGATTAGTTGTTGGAAGGATTTTACATGTATGATAATCGCAACTATATAGGTTTACTTGCTATTTCACCAACGCTAGGTGATCACGCTACTTGCTAGGTGTTCCCGTGATTTGTAGGTTTTGGAATTAAAGAGTTAATTCTAAATAATCAAATAATTGTTATTTGCAAAATTGCAAAAGTTGTAAGCCTATTACTAGTGTTATAAGTAAACCTAAAGGGTCACACCTAAGTTTGAATGACAACATTATCAATTAGTATAATCCAATAGTTGGACATAATTAATTAATTTTGATTAATTAATTAGATTTATACTTTAATACAATTGTTGAATTAATTGTAAATTCAATTAAATAATTAGATTATTTAATTGACTTTAATAGTGTAAAATAATTAATCAATTGACTTGATTAAAATTATTAGTGAATGAGTATAAACAAATTAATTGGATTAACTAGTTTAAGCCCAACACCAAAATTAGTTGTCTTATTAAAAACATACTAATTATTAAGGAGACACATTACTTTGATAAATCAGTTTATCAAAATAATGCAATACCATATATTACTAGAGATGTCAATAAGGGCCGGCCCGACCCTACCCGGCCCAAGCCCTCAAAAGCCCGGGCGCTAAAGGGCTAGGGCTAAAAGCCCTCATGCTATAAGGGCTTTGAAAATCTAGGCCCAGCCCTAACCCTGAAGGGCTAGGGCCGGGCAGGGCCAGACCCTTTAAGTTCATGTATTTTAATTTCTTTGTTATCGTTCTCAAAGTTCATAATTAATATGTTTAAATTTTACTGATAAAATGGTTATTAATTTTTTGTTTTCAAAATACAAGTATTTCATTCTCTTCTAATATATATGTTGGGGTTTCTAAATATACCGTATTATATAAGATACGTCATGATATATTTAAGAATCCCAACATACATATTCAAATGATAACGGAAATACTAGATAACGTGAATGCAATATTATAAAAGAAAATGTGAACTGAAGTATTAGAGCCGGAAGAGTAAAGAAAACGTGAAAACTCATTGATTGCATGAAACTCTAAATTTATTTATGAGATATCATATATAATATATTTATGAGATAAATATAATATATAAATAAGGGCACTCAGGGCTGGCCCTGCCCAAGCCCTAATAGGCCCGAGTGCCGAAAAGGGCCGGACTAAAAGCCCTTAAGCAATATGGGCCTGTAAAATTGAGGCCCAGCCCTAATATTTTTAGGGTTAGGGCTGGCCTATTTTGACATCTCTATATATTACATATATAAATATATATGCATGTATATAAATATAGATGTATTTATATGTAATGTATATATATTATAATTACCTAAACTATTTAAAAGTGGTTAGTCCACTTAGTTAGTTACAGGAAATTGGGGATATACATGGGGTTGGAGTTTGACTCCTCCCACCACATTTGATGTTCAGTTGCTAATAAGCCTAGGTTTTCTTTTAAAATATATAAAAAGGATACATACAATAGATATTTTTTTAAAAGGGAAGCCGCCAGAGGGTATTTTAAAAGAAAAATAAATTTTATTCTGCCTCTCTCGCTTTGGGAAAAAGAAAAGAAAAAGGAAGAAGTGTTCTTCCAGTATAATCACCTTAATTCGTACACAATACTCAGTTGATTAAAACGATTCAACACTACCAGCGAAGTGTTGAATTCGGTGTTGCCATTCAACTGGTGGACTAATTAGAGGGATCATACTTGGGATCCTTGCGAGTTCGGGGATCAGACAAGGAATTGATTCCTGCTAACCTCGGCAACAAACGAAGGAGAAATTTTGAGAGGCATAATTTCGCACACTGAATTAATATGTTTTGCATTCCTTTCAATACTTGTGCCGATAGTCGTTTTGAGCTATCCGGGTTAAAATATTTATGTGATATATTGTATTTGATTAAAATTTTATATTCCGCTGCGTTAACCCGGGTCTGCTATAACGAACCCAACAGTGGTATCAAAGCCATGGTTCACGGTATTGAAAGGTGTTCGGTGTGATTCCATATTTGAATTGTTTAAAGTATGATTAATTGTGTCATATTTCTATTATTTGGGATGATATTGAAAATTGTATGTATATTCATATGATAAATCATCCATACATAAAGGATCGAAAGCAATTTATTGAGTCAAAATCATTTGGATAAAATTATTTATCTAAATGTGTGTATCTATATGAGATATATATAATATACTTATATGTATATACGTGTATATATATATGGATATGCAGGTTCATTTGAAATCAAATCTGACTTGATTAATAGGATATAACATATTTTGATTGTAGCCAATTTTGAATTGGACAAATAAAATCATGGTAAGATTTGACTCATTGTATTTTATATTTGCGGTGGAGGATTAGTTTTATATTAAATGATGATTTATATAAATCATTTCCTACTATTACACTCTTTCGTAAAATAGAAACAGAGCCGCAATAATAATGGAATATATATATATATATATATATATATATATATTATATGTATATATGTATTTTGTGAAAAACTACATTATCCCAAATAATTGTAAAATATGACATAAGCAATTACTTGGTAGTTTTAAATATGCTTCATTTGATGAATGTGGTTGCATATTTATTTATTTAGGGATGATCATGGGCAATAGACCTTTGTGATGAATGTTTTATTTTCTTTAGATTTTTAAATGGGGACTGCGAGCCTCTTATTTACATTTGTAAGTTCTTTAAATTTATGCAATGAGAGTAGATTAGTCGGTGAGGAATTTTCCTTTTATTGTAAATTTGGAGGACGTTCGACGCGAAGACCCATTTGTGATGGGTTATACTTTTGTAATAGAGTAGGCTCAAGGCCCATGTATGTATGGGATTACATATGATGTAATAGTCTAGTTTCCTATTTTTAATCCCTTAGATTGACCATTGACCCGTTGTGGCTCAAACGGGTCACATAGGTTGGCCATGACCATCCCACCGCTTTATGTATATGATGCATGCTAGAATTTATTTAATGCTTTTTGTCTGCGCTCATATGATGGAAAAACATTAAATAATCCACTAAGTAATTTTAGTTGATGAGGTCTTGGAATTAAAATAAACCCTAAGTTTTTTAAACTTAATAAAAATTTATGAAATTTTGATTTCAAACAAATATGGAATTTTAAGTAGGACTTATTATTCCATGCCTACTATCAAAGGTAAAGACATGACGATGCTACCATACTTGATCACTGCCCATGAGTCGTGGGGTGGTTATGTATTTGGAAAGTTGTGTTCTCTACCAAGCATAATGATGCTCGTAAAATAGACTCATCTTTACACCGCCCACGAGTCGTGGGGTATTTTGATGCTCTATTTACATGAACGTTTGATGGGTGTTGTTTGACACTTAGTACTGTATGAGCTCATTATTGGGGTATATAGGAAAAGTGAGGCAAAATAAACTAGAGGATTGTATAATGTTACAATTGTTAAAATGTTAACTACTAGTAAATTATATCTTATAGGCTCATATAATTGGGATATAAGATATTTTTATTGGGCCTCAAGCCCACTAGGAAATTTGATTTCCTGAATTCTATTAGGGTTAAAAGAATTTGAATAAAATAGTGGAGAACATTTAATATTAAAGATCTTTTATTGAATGAATATTTTTCCCATAGTTTGCTTATTTTCTGCTTCGTTATCTTTGTAGATTCATTTATTGAAATGGCTATCAATGCTATATCTAGCATCCTTGAACAAAATAATTGACTGGACCCAACTATAATGATTGGCTGAGAAATCAGAAAATTATTTTGCGTTTGGAAAACAAAGAATATGTTCTTGATACTGAGCCACCATCAGCACCTGCGGCTGATGCTGGAAAGGAAGTACTTAAGAAGTACAAAAGTCATATGAATGACGATAGGCGAGCTTATTTCTTCATGTTGGTATCAATGTCAAATGAGTTGCAGAGGCAGCATGCAGATCAAACTTCTGGTTATGCAATTTTTCAACGGTTGGAAAAGTTGTACGCTGAGACAATTCGTGAGCAGAGGTATGCTACCTCAAAGGAGCTATTTTCGTCGTCACATGATTGAGGGCTCTTCAGTCCAAATATCATGGGTTGAAGATGTTAGCCCTTATTGAAAGGCTTACATCTTTGGGAATTAAAGCTCCGGATGAGCTTTTCACTGATCTGATGCTCCAGTCTCTGCCTCCTTCACTTGACTCCTTTGTTGTTAACTTCAACATGCATACCATGGAGAAGAGTCCCTCTGAACTTGTTAACATGCTGAAGACGGCTGAATCCACCATGAAAAAGGATAAGCCGGTCATGCTTGTTGCATCCACTTCTAATTCTAAGGCTGCAAAGTCAAAGAAAAGGAAAGGGAAAGGAAAGGGTTCCTATAATACCAACGCGCTGAAGGCAAAGGGAGGTATCAAGAAAAAGAATTCTCAGGCCAATGACAAGTGTCACTACTGCGAAAAACCAGGGCACTGGAAGAGAAATTGCAAGGATTATCTTGCATCCCTGAAGAGTTCAGGCATTTATGTTGTTGAAGTTAACTTGTCTATTAACGATACTTCTTGGGTATTAGATACTGGATGTGCCTCACATATTTGCAATGACTTGCAGATCATGGCAAGAAGTAAGAGGCTAGACAAAGGCGAGATGGTCCTAAGGCTGGGGAATGGAGCAAAGGTTGCTGCATTAGCTGTAGGGGCTGTTAGTCTAGTTTTAGATAATGGTTTTGTTTTGGTATTAAACAATTGTCTTTATGTTCCGCAAATTATTAAGAAAATTATCTTTATTCCTATTTTGGATAGAGAAGGTTTTTCCTTTATATTTGAACGTGGAAGTTGTTCCATTTCTAAATGTTCTTCTTTAATCACTATTTGCATATTGACTAATGGTTTGTATACCCTAACTCCCTGAGATTCTATTTTTCACGTTCAACAAAATAAAAGAAAGTTAGATAATAATAGTTCTATAAGTTTATGGTATGCAAGATTAGGTCATATCTCTGAGAAAAGGATTAACAAGTTAGCTCAATTGCTTAACTTAAAAATTGAACAAGGTTTGCCGATTTGTGAGTCCTGCCTCAATGGTAAAATGACCAAATCCCCATTTGTTGGACAAGTGGAACGAGCCAAACATTTGTTGGAATTAGTTCATACAGATGTGTGTGGGCCATTAAATTTTAGTGCCCGTGAGAACTATAACTACTTCTTAACCTTTACCGATGACTTCTCTAGGTATGGTTATGTGTACCTTTTAAGGCACAAAATCTGAAGTTTTTGAAAGGTTCAAAGAATTCAGAACTGAAGTAGGGAAACAAACTGGTTTAAGTATAAAAGTTCTTCGATCTGATCGAGGAGGTGAATACTTAAGTTCAGATTTTCTAAATTATCTAAAAGAGAATGGGATTCTCTAACAGTGGACTCTTCCTGCTACTCCTCAACTTAATGAAGTTTCGGAACGTAGGAATCGAACACTGTTGGACATGGTTCGATTAATGATAAGTTTCACTTCATTACCTCTTTCATTCTGGGGTTATGCCCTAGAAACAACGGCGCATTTATTAAATAGAGTGTCTTCTAAGTCTGTGTCCAAAATACCTTATGAGATATGGTGTGGTAAGACACCCTCATACAAATACCTTAGGGTATGGGGATGTGCTGCTTACGTGAAGCAGCAAGTGGGAGATAAGTTGGATATGAGATCCAAATTATGTAAATTCGTAGGATATCCAAGAGAGTCTATTGGATACTACTTCTACGATACCTCGGAACAAAAGGTGTTTATTTCGAGAAATGCCACTTTCCTTGATGAAGAATTTATATTTGATAGAAATGGAGAAATAGTGGAACTTGAAGAAGTTCAAGAATCACAAAACATCCCAAATATTGCAGTAGATAACACACCAGTTGATGTTGGCCCTTATAGAATACAAGCCCTTCGGCGATCCGAAAGGGTTCCAAGGTTACCTAATAAGTTAACCTTGTTATTAGAGAATAAGGAAGAGGAACTCCCCTTGGATAATGATCTAAGAAGCTATAATGAGGCAATGCCAAACATTGACTCAGAAAAATGGCGAGAAGCTATGCAATCCGAGATGGACTCCATGTACTCCAACAAAGTATGGACTTTGGTGGATCCACAAGAGGGAATAGTTCCCATTGGCTGCAAATGGATCTACAAGTGAAAACTTGGAGCTGATGGAGAGGTTGTCACCTATAAAGCACGTCTGGTTCCTAAAGGTTATACTCAGAAGCAAGGAATTGATTATGAGGAAACTTTTTCACCAGTAGCAATGCTTAAGTCCATTCGAATTTTGCTTGCCATATCTGCATATTATGATTATGAGATAGGGCAAATGGACGTAAAGACTGCTTTTCTTAATGGACACATTAAAGAAGAGATCTATATTGAGACATCCAGAAGCCTTTATATCTAGTGGGAGTGAGCAAAAGGTTTGCAAACTCCACAGGTCCATTTACGGACTTAAACAAGCTTCGAGGAGTTGGAACATCCGATTCGATGAAACAATCAAATCGTTTGGTTTTCATAAGAATCCGGATGAGCCATGTGTGTATAAGAAGGTTAGTGGGAGTGCAGTTACTTTTATTTTACTCTATGTTGACGACATCCTACTCATTGAAAATGATATTGGAATGTTGCAGTCAACTAGGACTTGGTTGTCTACGCAGATCTCCATGAAGGACTTGGGAGACGCTTCATTTATTCTAGGAATAAAAATCTATAGAGATAGATCTAGAAGAATGATCGGACTATCCTAGTCTACATACATAGATAAAATGCTTAAAAGGTTTAGCATGGAAGAATCCGAACAAGGATTCTTGCCGATGAGTCATGGTGTTTCACTCTAGAAGGTCATGTCCCCAAAGACACCTGAAGAGAGAGAAATAATGACTCGCGTGCCTTATGCCTCCACCATCGGAAGCATAATGTATGCAATGTTATGTACAAGACCTGATGTCGCACATGCTCTGAGTGTTACTAGTAGATATCAATCAAATCCAGGTGAAGAGCCCTGGAAAGCCGTCAAGATGATACTTAAGTACTTACGAAGGACTAAAGACATCTTTTTGATATACGGCAATGGAGAACTGAAACTAGAAGGTTACACTGATTCTAGTTTTCAGTCTGATGTAGATGACTCAAAGTCCATGTCCGGTTATATATTCACTTTCAATGGTGGTGCAGTCAGTTGGAAAAGTTCCAAGCAAGAGACCACTGCAGATTCAACCACCGAAGCTGAATATATTGCTGCATCAGATGCAACAAAAGAAGGTGTTTGGATAATAAACTTCATCCAACAGTTGGGCGTAGTTCCATCTATTGTTGATCCAGTAACGGTTTACTGTGATAACAATGGGGCCATTGTGCAAGCAAAAGAGCCAAGATCTCATCAAAGGTCCAAGCACATATTGAGACAATACCACCTGATCAGAGAAATCATCGGTAGAGGCGATGTTGTTGTAGACAAAGTCGCTTCAGCAGAAAACGTAGCAGGCCCACTGACGAATCCCTTAGCACAAAGAGTATTTGACAGGCATCTTGAGAAGATGGAGCTTATATACATGGGCAATTGGAGCTAGGGAAAGTGGGAGATTGTTAGGGTAGTGCGCCCGGCGTACCAATTAGATTGAATCATTGCACTCTTTCATATTTTATATGTAAACAATTTTATTGGGAATTACATTAATGAAGGCATTACTCTTTATCTTTTATATTGTTTTTCATATTTGCAAAATATCAGATAAAGTCCTTAGATCAAGATAAGTTTAGGGGCACGGTCATGCATTTGATGGTGATCATAGAATATGCTCTTGAAGCTTTGGTCTTAAATTAGTTCCAAGTCGAAGTTATTTAAGATAGGACACTGAGTAGCTGGTAAGACTTGTGCATACGATGAATACTCGTTAAACGAGAATATTATATTCCATTAATATTAGTGTGGTGGCATGAGTTCATGTATGCAGATGCTTGTTATAGAACAAGTTCATTGAACTTGATCCGCAGGAAATTCTTAATTGGAGATATCCAGTCGAAATAAGAATTTCCTAATTGCACTAGTACATGATTAGTTCTTAGACTTGAGGTAGGACGGTAGTCTTATGTATATTATGTAATACTTAGATATATCTCCTGATTGCTTGACAATCGCAAGGGAATATTTGGGTATTAAATAAATGTACGTAGAGACTTGTCAATGGCCAACATAGAATCCGACACTTGTCATTGACAAGAGATCTCCTGTGTTTTCGTTGTTCTTGATTCGAAGACCTTGGCCAAGGCAGGGTGAATATGAATTCATCAAGAATCATTGTAACTTGAATAGAATAACACAGTTATTGATTTAATGTGGTTTCGACTTATAATCCATACCCTTGAATTAATCAGGAGATTAGTTGTTGGAAGGATTTTACATGTAAGATAATCGCAACTATATAGGTTTACTTGCTATTTCATCTAATGCTAGGTGATCACGCTACTTGCTAGGTGTTCCCGTGATTTGTAGGTTTTGGAATTAAAGAGTTAATTCTAAATAATCAAATAATTGTTTTTTGCAACAATGCAAAAGTTGTAAGCCTATTACTAGTGTTAGAAGTAAACCTAAAGGGTCACACCTAAGTTTGAATGACAACATTATCAATTTGTATAATCTAATAGTTGGACATAATTAATTAATATTGATTAATTAATTAGATTTATACTTTAATACAATTGTTGAATTAATTGTAAATTCAATTAAATAATTAGATTATTTAATTGACTTTAATAGTGTAAAATAATTAATCAATTGAGTTAATTAAAATTATTAGTGAATGGGTATAAACAAATTAATTGGATTAACTAGTTTAAACCCAACACCAAAATTAGTTGTCTTATTAAAAACATACTAATTATTAAGGAGATACATTACTTTGATAAATCAGTTTATCAAAATAATGCAATACCATATATTACATATATAAATATATATGCATGTATATAAATATAGATGTATTTATGTGTAATGTATATATTATAATTACCTAAACTATCTAAAAGTGGTTAGCCCACTTAGTTAGTTACGGGAAATTGGGGATATACATGGGGTTGGAGTTTGACTCCTCCCACCACATTTGATGTTCAGTTGCTAATAAGCCTAGGTTTTCTTTTAGAGCTCGTTTGGTTCACTTGATGGGATAACATGTGATACATAAACCTAGGATTTGGTATACAGTATTACGTATCAATCTCTTGTTTGGTATGCAATAATATATTTTATGATATGCCATGTTGATATGTAGTATAGTGTTTGCTTCAACATATTAAAGTAGAGATTAATTTAGATTTTGACTAGTTTACCCCTAATATTTCAAGTAATTACAATTTGTATCCGGATTTTTTTATGGAGATAAAAAATACTTTTTTCGCATTAAAATTTAAGACAAATTATATAATCAATTTTTTGCAATATATAACAAGTTTGATCATTTTTTTGAGTAACTTTATTAAAATTAAAATCAGTAAAGAAATAATAATTATTTCATCGCTAAGATTATATATGTTTTTTGTTAAATATAATTTATTTTAGTAATATTCGATTCATTCGATCATCAAAATGAGTTAATTCGTAATGTTGTTGTTAGAAATTTTACCAAATTGGGTTTAGGGTTACGACATTCGTCCAAACTTTACATTACTTCTAACATTAATGTAGATGAATCTAAACAAGAAATATTGCATTAATAAACATTATTCATTAAAAAGGCTACAATAACTAATGAGTTCAAATTAAAGTATAACTTAGAAAATAAAGTAATAAATACGTCGAATCAAACTAAAAAAAATTAAAATAAAATAATTAAAAAAAAAGGAAGCAATCAAATTATTTGGGTCCATTAAATGGCGAAGTAATACTGTGGGAGGGGGAGAGAGGAATAGTGGGAAAGAAGCACGTTTTATCCCCACGTTTTTTTTTTGGGGTAATTTCGTGATTTTACTTTCCAATTGAACGAGTGATAAAAGGTGAGAAATTGGATCTCACCTGTGAGTTGGGATCTGTAATCAGGAGTATATGGGAAAATAGAGACCGGGCTTTAATCTTTTATAGGGCTTTAGGTATTATCCATATTGTATAGCAAACATAGTATAATAATGAATAGTGCACCAATCAAGGTCTTATATAGGGAACTGAACGAGCTCTTAAAATATATAAAAAGGATACGTACAATAGATATTTTTTAAAAAGGGAAGCCGCCAGAGGGTATTTTAAAAGAAAAAGAAATTTTATTCTGTCTCTCTCGCTTTGGCATAAAGAAAAGAAAAAGGAAGAAGTGTTCTTCCAGTATAATCACCTTAATTCATACACTATACTCAGTTGATTAAAACGATTCAACACTACCAGCGAAGTGTTGAATTCGGTGTTGCCATTCAATCGGTCGACTAATTAGAGGGATCATACTTGGGATCCTTGCGAGTTTGGGGATCAGACAAGGAATTGATTCCTGCTAACCTCGGCAACAAACGAAGGAGAAATTTTGAGAGGTATAATTTCGCACACTGAATTAATATATTTTGCATTCCTTTCAAAACCTTTTCCGATAACCGTTTTGAGCTATACGGGTTAAAATATATATGTGATATATTGTATTTGATTAAAATTTTAAATTCACTGCGTTAACCCGGGTCTGCTGTAATGAACCCAACAATAAGGAAAAAGGAAGACTGTTACAGCCATCACAGTTTAAAGATTCACTGGCGCCAATTATATTCAAGGAACGTAATAGTGAATGTAAAACGGAGTGATGAATCTGGTAAGCTCCTTTATCAATGAAGGGACAAGGAGGCATACTGATTCTTGGCATTGGGTAACGAGTCTGGGATATAGCAAGTTCATTATCCTCAAATCTTGATGTTGAGCTGTTATACACCTTAACCATTGTATAACTATACGCTCTTGAGATATTCGTAGGTCACATGGTCCATTAGCTAGTATGATCTCGGTGTGTTGGAAAGATCACAACGGGTATAGGTCTCAGCGCTTATGGGCGAGTGGGGATGTTGGTTTGACCCGAGCCATGGGCCCAGTTCACCTGGACTATTGGGCCCGGTCGAAGACCGCCCAAGTGGGCTGACCCAATTATAGGAAGTGGGCTATTATGGGAGGCCCATCTTCCATAATTAGAAGCCCACATCTCCCCCTATATAAACCCTACCAAGTGTGCACTTGATGGAGAATAGTGAGAACAGTTACGTGTAGGGGTGGGGAAAAATACCGAAATGCCGAAATACCGCACATACCATATCGAAGAAGAGTTAGGTAGTGAGTCTGGTATGGATAAGATTACCGAAAATACCAAAATTTTCGGTATACCGAATTTTCGGTACTGTATGATACCGTACCAGAAATTTTCGGTACGGTAACGGTATGAAAATCTAAAAATTTTGATATTTCAGTATATACCAAAATACCGAAAAAAGTTCGGTATTTTTGGTATATATTGGTATACCGAAAATTTTCCGATATTTTGGTAGTTCGGTATACCAAATTCCTAACGGTATATCGTAAATTTTCGGTATACCAAAATTAACGGTATGGATCGGTATGTACCGATACCGATACAAAATTCAGTACACCAAATTTTTGGTACGGTATCGGTATTTTCCGATATCATACCGAATTTTCGGTATGCCGAATTTTGGTATACCGAAATTTTCGTTACGGTAACGATATGAATTTTCGGTGTACCGAAAATTTCGGTACGGTAACGGTCGTGAGAAACAGAAAGGTTCTCCCACACCCAAAAGCACTTTTCCAAAAGCCACCGAAGTTGCTAATGGATTGTGGATCATGTTGGATTTTCATTCGTGATTTTCACCCCGACTGAAGAGTACGAATCATCGAGGTGAGGCCGTGGTTTGACCCGTATACGATCCGGGTTCAAATCCGCGACAACCAAAGGTACCCGACCCAAAATCCAACAAATTTCATGGAAATATCGTGGATACATTAGATATTATTTTTTGATCCAGTAAAGTTTAAAGAAAAGATATTGGAAATTTCATTAAAACTTGTAAATCCAACATGATACACTCCAAAATACTATTACAAACTTTAATACACATATTCAACTTAATATTTTAAACAAAATGACATGTTTATGATAAATATATAGATTATAAACAATCCAACTCATGTATTGGATTAAGGTTTAAATTCTTTCTTTAATAATATTTTTTTTGTCCAATAAAATTATTTGTATTATCTCCTTATAAACTGTAATCCCCCTTAAACATAAAAGTAAAATCATGAGATTTTTAAGGGGGTTACATGTCTTTTTTTAAGCTTTTTGAGTTTTTTTTCTTTTTTTTGTTTAGTTTGGGGAATACATGTGTCAGTGTATTGTGTTGAATGATTTCAGTTATTTTCGATGGTGAAGGCTGTGGAAAGCAGTCAACTTCCATGCAAATACACGTCCCTATTTATTAGGTGATAATTTTTTCTCATCCAATATTTACTGCTACCACGTGTCAGTATAATGCAAGTATACTTTCTATTTATAGATTTTTTTTTCTAATACAAGCGAATAAACAATCAGAATCAATAATATAACATATCAATAAAAAATTAATATAGCTATATAAAAAAAAAATCAAAAGCAGTAATATATCAATAAAAAACTAAACTGATTGCACATACACACATTCTGCTACTAAAAACTGTCAAATGTTAGTGGCGTAGCTGGGCAAAAACTGTAAGTAGCAGTTGTTGTAATCTCATCATTATAAATTTCTGAATTCCAGGCTTCAGAAGTCACGCATTCAAATTACTATTCACCTTCACTGCAAGTTCTTTGTTTATTTCTTTGTTTTTGCTGCTAATCAATGGCACCGCTATTCAGTTTGATCCGGGATGTGAATCCAAGCAAGATACAGTGGGCATTGCGCCTTCATCTAGTGCGTCACTACGATGTTCCTGTTTTCAGAAACAGAAACCAGATTGCAAGCACAGAATGTGTTTTTCATGACAAGGAGGTAATATGAAATGTAGTGCTTATCTTCGTAGTTCATTTCAATAATTTACAAGGGTAATATTTTTATTAATGATTTTTGTTGTCTACTTTTGTACAAGGGCGATCGAATTCACGCTTCTATGAAATGTGCTGCTATGGACGCTATAAGACCTAAGTTGGTGGAGGGAAGCCTGTTCGCCGTCAAAGACTTTATTGTAGCTGATAATCGCCTAAAATTCAAGACTACCCAATGCAAGTACAAGATGATCCTAATGAGACGCACAAACATTGTTGAGTTCTTCGACACAAGTTTCCCTTGGTTCATGTATAATTTCAAGAGTTTCACAGATCTAAGTCCGGAACAGGAGATTAAAGAGTTTGAGTTGTTTGGTATGATGCTATTATTTATCAGATTTCAATTAATCAACAACCAACATAGTACTTACCAACTATTTATTGTGTGCAGACATAATAGGAAAAGTTATTTCCTATCAAGCACCTATCCAGCAACCTGGAACTAACAACACACGAATGGAATTCAAAATAGAGGACATAGAGTTACTAAATACGTTATGCTTTTTTAATACTTTTCTAGGTTGCCTCAGTTACTAAGTTTTTGTGTCAATTTGTACATGTTAGGGGGAAGAGGATGCCGTGTACTCTGTGGGAGGAATATATTGAGCAACTGCTGCCACATTTTGAAGATGAGAACATCAAACAAGTGATTGTCATCATACAGTTTGGTCGACCCAAACCTTTGGTGGTATGCACTATATGAATTCATGTCTTTCATCAAATATGAAGTCTAGAATGATAATTAACTAACACATAGGATTTATGTATGTTTAAGATGTTATTAGTGTGAGTAATACATACCATGCCACCAAAGTCATAGTTAATGGAGATTCAAATGAGTTCAAGTCGTTTGAAAAGAAGTAATATGACAATTATGAACAATTTTTATAATTACATTATTATGCATGCACATACTGATATGTATTTTAACAAAAAAAAAAAAAAAAAAAATTGAAGGGTGATTCAATGTGGTGAAACAAGTGCTTCTATTAGCAAAACATTAAGCAGGCCCTACTTTACTATTTCTGATAAATTTAGCAGTGGTTAAGCAGTTGTGAAAACGTTGGCTGAAATCAATGATATGAATGAGGTATAATACATTTTACACATGAAATTTTCTGCAAATTATTATCTGCTATTTTATTTGCTGAAAATTAGTATGTATGTTTAGGATGGTGTGTATTGGGTGGATACTACTATAGTGGACATAGAAACCGAGGGGGAGTTTTGGTATCTTGCATGCATTCGTTGTTCCAAGAAACTGATAGCCAATGAGATGCAGTTTTCATGTACCAAGTGCAAAGTCAAACAGTCAAGTGGAAATTTTAGGTATAAACTCATACTTAACACACAGTATCTCAATAAATGGGATATATTACATGAGAGTTATGTTTTTCCTAATATGTCCTATGAATGTTTAAGGTACAAAATTGAAGTTCGGGTTATCGATGTTCCGGGGAACGCACGCTTTTTATTATGGGACAAGGAATGCGTTCAGCTCATAGGAAAATCTACTGGGGAATTGAGGGCTGTTACTATACTATTTTAATATCTACACGCAAATTTTGTTTTCATGCAGTATATATTTTACATATAATGTTGAGTATAATATATTTCAGAATAGTGATGCACATACTATAAAGAGTGAGATTAAGGAGGCAATGGCTGACAAGAATGCTCTTTTCAAAGTCCAGATTAAGGCCGACATGAAGGAAAGATTTTTCGACACATATAACGTACTAAAGATGGCTGTTGACAAAGGTTTTGCTGACAAAGGAAAAGGATAAGTTATAGAAACTGAGGTATTCGGTTCTTAATTCTATTGTACGAAAATTTCCTAAGTTTCCTAATTACTATAATTTATTAAATAATACACTGTTGTTTGCTCTTTATAGGCTCTCCAAGGCTAATGAAGATGATGAAAACAATGCTGACCCACAAAGTAATGTTGAAACTAATCATAGCCAAGAGGTTTTTGATGACAATAATGATGATGCTGTTACGAAGAGTGATCTACCACTAAGTAACACTGAAGGTGAAAATGACAAAATCTTTGTTGCTGGTGACAACGATGATGATATTGTTATGAAGAGGTCCCTAGATGTTGAAAAGAAGAATGTGAAATCCGACAAAAAGATGAAGGTTGTCATTAAGAAGGAAAAGTGATGCATTGTTCGTGTTGACGTGTTTGAAAGTAGTTAGTTTTAGTTTGTTCAAGCAGGCGATTCTTATCGCCGTAGTAGGATAATAGTCAGTTTTTTAAGTAGGTTTCTTTTAAGTGTGTTTGCATTAGGAATTTCAGTTTCTACCAGTTAGATTGTATTTGGAAACATCTATTATGCAATATATAGTACTATGTTTTCTAAACATGATGTCTAATTTATTTGGGCTAATCAAAGTAAATCTGCTATGATGTAATTACATGTAAATAAATACACAGTAAATTAAAACCTTCACACTAGCTATTTGTCAGACATAACATATATCATAACCTTCACACTAGCTATTTGTCAGACAGTAAATTAAAACCTTCACACTAGCTATTTGTCAGACAGTAAATTAAAACCTTCACACTAGCTATCAAAACCTTATTTGCACATTAACTACAATTTCACATCTTTCAACGATCTGACTTCTTGCTCCATATGTCTGTTTCTCCACAACATACTTCTTCTATTATATTTGCAAAATATTGAAGAAAAAATATTACTAATATTGTTCAGAAAGCTAAAAAAATTATAGAAAAAAAGTAAATTGTACAATATATAGTCTTATGTAATTTATAATAATGATAACTCAAAAAAATAACATATTGTTACTATATGCTTTATTCATTTATTTTTTGTATTTGTAGTTTCATCAGTAAATCAATGTCAATTTTACATCATATAGTTGTTTAATTTAAGTCAAAATAAATGTAATTTAATTATTTTGAAGGTACCATTTTTGACATTATATAGTTTTCTCAAATATGTCAAATGGCTTTGTTTCTACACAACTCATTTTTTTATTATGTTCTGCACAATATTGAAGAAAAAAATTGTTAATATTGCACAGGAGAGACACCCAATTTTTTTTTCTCAAATTTCCGCTCTGCTCTTTATATGTTTATGTTGGAGTTTTTTTTTTGTAAATTTGAAAAACAAATTGAAATATATAGAGTAAATAATGTGTTTATAAGAACTACGTCAAATAGAACAAAGATGGAATATATGCCAAATTAACGTGTAGGTAGTACGAAAATCATGTGCATGATTATATTTACACAAGAAATACTATTTGATGAGAAATTTTATATTTTCCATATGAAAGGACAATTTTATTCAAAAAGTTTATTATGTGGTTAATGAATGAGCACAAATCAATACATCCAAGATTTCTAATGAAAGAACATGAAAGAGAGTCAATAGAAGATACTTAATGCAATTCGTTTTGGAAAAGTAGTACTTTATTATGTCTAAATCATGTAATAAATTTCCATGTTTTTTTTTTTGACAAGTTTAGATTATAAAACAAGACAGAAACATGCTTTTCATTTTTCATGAAACTTCGTAAAATTGTAGAAAACAAAAAGTCTTACAAACAAGAGATAGTTTACCTTTGCTGCATAATTAGGATGATATTCATATATTCCACTGCTTTTGATTCTCTTTGTTGTAGCTACCACCGTCCACCTAAATACAATTGTACATTTAATGTACAGTGCTCTTTGTTGTTTGTATGCCTCAAGAGAATTCAAAAAGAAAAAAGAAAAAAACACGAAATCAATCTTAATATTAAACAATAAATTAAATAATTAATTATTGTAGTTTATGATAATGTGTACAAAAATTATGAATTTACATAATCATTAATGTGTAAATGGGCCAGTATAAAATATATAGATCGGTTTATATTTGTCTGTCTATAGTTTAATATAATGCATGAGATATTTGTCTTATGTAAAACAGGACTTTGAATTCACATAAGTTAAGTAAAAATTAAAGGGAATATTTAAATTTGAAAATACTAACAAAGCAAGCAGTTAAATTTTCAGCAAAAAAAAAACTGCCACAAACTAAAAATGAATTTCGAATATAATATAAAGAGTATGAAAATCATTACTGCTCTTCTTATGTGTAAACATGATCAGTCTCAGTTACTACACAAATGAGTACCATTTAACCAATATATTCATTCATAATTCCTTCATACAAGTTTAATGTATAGGCTAATCCGAAATTCAACTGAGGAATATCATAGAAGTTATCAACATCACAGCGGACACACCACAACATTATTGTTGAAGCACACATACTGTTTACTCAGGTTGGTTTTCTCACTTTAAGATTCCACTTTTATTTACAAGTAAATATCCATAAAAACATATTTCAATTTATGTTCTCTAAGCAAGTTTATTTTTACCTCTTCTGCAATATTGCTGAATGTGGTGCTCTCATCTGCGAAAATGAAGTAATACATTTTACCTGTATGTAAAATAATTTGAAATTAGTGTATTTTATAGTCTTGAGTATGAGATTTACAAAAATCTACTAAAACTGTACCTTGATTGCGAATAAGGACAGAACAATTAGGATAAGAAATCCTGATTCTGACTGAAATTGTTTTGCATGTTCAAGTAAAAGCAAAAAACTTAGGATAATGATGATTAGGTTTTTAAGATCTTCTTCAAACCAGTGTTTTGTACCACGTTGAAAAATAAAAAAGAACAAATCTGAAAATCTATGAAAATAGTGAATAAATTAGTGTTTCAAAAGTTTTTTTTCCACCGATTAAAAGCAGGTTGGAGTGAAGAAGTCAGATCTCTTTAATTTCAGTCAAGATCCATAAATTTTTTGGATCTACAGAAATACAAGAGAACTTTTCTGACTGAATCTCCATAACAATAGAAGATCTGCAGACTTATTGCAAAACAAGTGAAAGAATAATGTAAAAAAAGATTCAAATAAACAAATCGTAAGTAGATCTATGAAGAAGAAGTATGAGAAGAGAACAGAAATAGCGATGGAGTGAAAAAATCGAAAAGGAGATGAAAATTCAACTCAGATGTACATGTTTCTTCCAAAATGTGGAAGATTCATACAAACTTTGAGTAGATCATCATTTTTTTTAAATATTTTAATCTTTACCTCATCACATAAACGGCGGAGAAAAGAATGATGTTAGGGATTCTTTCAGACAAGGATAGAGAGAGATGATGGTTCTGTTAGGGAATGGGAAAAAAACATACTACACCTATTAAGTTAGCTGTCAAAAGTGGCATTGCTATTTCAATTCCTTCCACACAAATCTAGAAATATTTTTTTAATTAAGAAAAGAACATAACATATTAAGACGATTGATGTGTCCAGTAGTCATATAATAAGGGGGGTTTGCAATAATTTTTTCCGAGTGCTTTTCAACTTATAGCTTAGAAAAAATAATTTTGAAGTACTTGGAAAAATAACTTTAGCTTTAAGAGAAGTGATTTTAGGCTAAAAGCTAAAAGTTGAAAATAGTTATTTTTCCCGATTTTTTTGGTATTTTGGTGATAAATAGAAATTTGTTATCTCACCCATAAGCTAAAAGTTGTTTAACCCTGACAAACTTCAGCCTTTACATTTGACCAAAATCAAATTTATTTTCAAATCCTACCTACTTTTAAAAAATGATTAAAAGTAGAGATTGTGGTAAAATTACTTAAATCAAAAGTAGGCAGTGTTTGAGAATAACAGTAACTTTGGTCATATGTAAATGTTGGAGTGTTTGATGTTTAAACAACTTTTAGCTTATGGGTGAGAGAATAAACCTTTATAAATTTATTTACCAAACTACCCAAAAGTGGGGTAAACAACTATTTTCTACCTTTAGCCTAAATTGACTTCTATTAAACATAAAGTTATTTTCCTAAACTCTCCAAAACAACGTTTTTCAAGTTATAAGTTGAAAAGTACTTCAGAAAAGTAATTGTAAACCACCCCTAAAATATGATTAATTCAATGAGTTAAATGAACTTCTGATGTATCTTCCCATAAGATAATTGTTGTATTTAACTTTGAAAAAGTAACATTGATTAATAATTATAATAGCAATAGTATTTATAATGTAAATGAATTTCATACGTCAATATCTTAATTCTATTATTACACCATTTTTAGTAGGATTACACCATTTCACAAATTTATTTATAACTCCAATTATCTGTAGTTATCCAATTAACTGTAATTTTAACCAGAATCTTATTTTAATTTTCCTTTTGGAGAAAATTATTAATAGTCAAAGGTGCTTTCTTCTATTTCTCAAATATATGATTCTTGGACTCCACATCCATAGCCTGTCAATTCCCCGGCCCAGTAGACCGGCTTATACACTCCAAAACTATATTGAAATTTGTTGTATTTTTAGTACCCCGAAATAACATGGACCTACTTGACACTATTCAAGTTGCTTGACGGGTTGGAGGGCCGCACTAGAACTACCCAGAAAATCATCCCCATTTTTTAGGTAACGATTCAAATTCATCTGCTCCAAAAGCAGCTCCTCAAATTCAATTGGGACATGGTATCCTTACTAAGCCACGTGTCGTATTACATGATATCACAAATGGTATGTTTTAGTAATTTTTTTTAAATGTGTTTGCAAACAAATTGATTTATTTAATTGGCTGTCATAGATATTAATTATTTAACATGCAACTATTTTTATTTTTTTTGTTAGAACTTGGTCATTCAAGTAGTACCAAAAGACAACGTACAACTTTACAGTTACCGACAACCAGTACAACAACACCTGATATGCTTTCTATAGGTACTTGCTTTAATTTTGTCTATTATTATTTAATTAATGAATGTGTATTGTTCATCCGTTTAATATATTCTCACTATTAAAAACTATTTCAATTTTTATATTTCTTATACTTCAATATTCGTAGGTACTTATAGGAGTTCGTCGATACTCAGACCAATCTCTCATGTTCAATTGGGAGATAATACACACAATCAAGCACAATATCCATTTAATGACATCACGAATGGTAATGTTTTACACATATTCTATTATAAATATAATCTAAAAATTTTGTTTGTTAATTTTATTTTTTGTTATTTTTTCAGTTTGTAGCACGAGCCGAACATACAGTGATTTCACAAGTCAATCTCCATTGCTCAGTCCTGAGGAACATGTAGTTGTAAATACTGGTTATGATTTTGAAAATGAAGAACCCTATAGTTTTACTTCAATAGGTAGAACATCCATTTATATCGTTTTATAAGTATTATATATATATATATATATATTTGTTTGTTTTATACAACCATGTGTTTCTTTTTAGTTTTTTTTTTTTTAAGATTATTGGGATATTGGAGATGCTGAGTTGAAATGTGAGTTTTGTGGTGCGTATTTTTGGTATGAGGAGAGATTGCGCTCAGATCACAAATAAAAAAAACCAAAATATTTGTTGTGTTGCATGCAAGGAAAGATCAGTCTTCCTACTATGATAAAACCACCTCAACTATTGGAAGACTTATTGAACGGCGAGACTCCGAAGAGCAAGCATTTCATAAAAAATATACGATCTTACAATAGTATGTTTGCATTTACTTCGGTGGGAGGAAAGATTGATAGCAGTCCAAATGCTGGAAATTCTCCACCGATATTTAAGCTACATGGAGAAAATTACCATTTAATTGGTAGTTTGTTGCCCCCTGATGGTAGAACTCCAAAGTTTGCTCAACTTTACATCTATGACACGGAAAATGAGGTCTCCAATAGAATAAACTCCGTGAGGTATCTTTACATATATCTTATTGAAAATTAATTTATTTTATATTTTAATATATTGAAATTATTCTTAATGATGAATTTTATATTAATAGGTCAAGGAATAATACAGATACCCTTCATGCTGATATTGTATCTGATCTTAAGTTGATGCTTGATGAGAACAATATTTTAGTAAAATCATTCCGAATGGCAAGGGATAAGATCCAAGAGAGTCATAATTTGGATATGAAGCTAAACTTATTGCGGGGAGAGGTCATGATGGCAGAAGGTACAATTTACCTTCTATTTCAGAAGTAGCTGCGTTAATTGTTGGAGACTTTGATGAAGCTTTAGGTAATAGAGACATTGTTGTGGAGTCAAAGACGGGTCAACTAAAACGTATTAATGAGCTACATTCTGCTTATCTTGGGTTACAATATCCTTTGATTTTTTTCATATGGGGAAGATGGATATAGAGATGACATACCAATGGTTGATACAAGAGCTTCTGTGGGGAAAAAAAGAAAGAGAATAAGTCCAAGAGAATTCTTTGCTTATCGGTTTCATGATAAGGATGGTGAGTATTGTCTCATATTGCACTGTAGAAGACTAACGCAACAGTTGTCGGTTGATGGGTACACTATTGTTGAATCAAGACGATTACTTTTTGTAAAGACACATAAAAAATAGTTGCGATGTGAGATGTATATGGGTCTTGCTGATGCTCTTTTGCGAGGTGATACAGATGCATCAACTCAAGGCTTGAGAGTAGTATTGCCTCCGACATATACGGGTGGACCACGCTACATGAATCAGAACTTTCTATTAGCTTTAAACGTTTCATTTTCATTATCATTATCTATATTTTTTTTATTTCATCTGTCATTAATTCATTGCTTATTTAAATTTAATGTAGATTTGACGTTGAATGATGCTCAATTAAAGAATCTTGCATTGATTGAAATCGAGAAGTTGTTAAAAAGATGTAACCACAGTCTCAGGAATTTCGCTGGTATGCCCTTTCCTGAATTTGATGATATTTTCATTTGCAAGAACCATTTATTGTATGATGAACTACAGTACGATCGAAATTCTCTAAGGAGGGAGCATGAAGAGTTACTTCCTAAGTTGAATGATGAACAACGTGCGGCATATAAGGCTATTATTGAGTCTGTGCAATTGAATAAAGGAAAGATTTTTTTCCTTTATGGATATGGTGGAACAGGAAAGACGTTCATTTGGAAAACTTTATCTGCAGCACTGAGATCAAAGGGAGATATTGTACTTAATGTGGCTTCGAGTAGTATAGCATCTTTACTTTTACCTGGAGGGAGGATTGCACATTCTAGGTTTAAAGTACCTCTTAATCCTCATGAAGGTTCAACGTGTGGTGTTAGGTTGGGGAGTGACATTGATGAACTTATTGCAAAAAATAAGTTAATAATTTGGGATGAGGCTCCTATAATGCACAAGTTTTATTTTCAGGCTTTGGAGAGGACGTTGAAAGATGTGATGAAGGTTGTTGACAGATCTTACGATTACAAACCTTTTGGTGGCAAGACGGTCGTCTTTGGAGGAGATTTTCGTCAAATATTATCGGTAATTCCAAAGGGTAGGAGACAAGATATTGTTAATTCAACAATTAATGCTGCTTACTTTTGGAAAGATTGTGAAGTTCTTAGATTGACAAAGAACATGAGGTTGCAAAGCGTTACCTCCACTGAAGAATGTTCTGAGTTAAAGAAATTTTCAGACTGGATTGCAAGTATTGGAGATGGTGTACTTGGTGATGGAGACGATGGATCATCAATTATAGAAGTTCCTGATGATATGTTGCTCCCTGAAGGTGGAGATCCGATTGCAACTATTGTTGAGAGTACTTACCCTTCGTTTTCTGAGAGAATTGATGATCCAGAGTATCTCCAACAAAGAGCTATCTTAGCTCCAACTCTTGATGTAGTTGATTCTATTAACCAGTACATGATTGAAAAGAATACTAGCGAGAGTCATACATACTATAGTTCTGATAGTGCAAGCAAATCAGATCTAACAGTTGATGTAATGACTAATGTACATACACCGGAATTTTTAAATGCAATAAAGTGCTCTGGTGTTCCGAATCATGAGTTGGTGTTAAAGCTTGGTACTCCGGTAATGCTTTTGAGGAATATCGATTCTACCCTTGGATTGTGTAATGGTACAAGGTTGATTATCACGAGGCTGGGTACTCATGTGCTTGAGGGAAAAGTTATGACTAGAACTAATGTAGGTAAGAAGGTCTTAATCCCCATATTATCTCTTACTCCATCAGATGCTAGAATACCTTTCAAATTTCAGCGTCGCCAATTTCCCCTTATGGTTTCATATGCTATGATGATCAACAAGAGCCAAGGAAAATCACTCTCCAACGTAGGCCTTTTCTTGCGTAAACCAGTCTTTAGTCACGGCCAATTATGCGTTGCTTTCTCACGAGTTACAAATCGATGGGGTTTGAAGATCCTGATATGCAATGGAGAGAGACAAAGTGGCAATTCGACAGTTAATGTTGTATATAGAGAGGTTTTTCAAAACCTTTAGTTTTAGAATTCTAAACGTTTTTTCCAATTTGCATAATTCGCCATAATTACATGTTTCCTTTTGTCATTTCATACTTTGACTACTTATAATACGGTATATTATACAATATATTTCATTTCAGCATTTTAAGAAGGCATTGTGCCTTTAATTAAGATACATTATTAAATACATAATGTTACAAAAAAATCATAATAAAATAATTAAATGTCCGTGCATCGCACGGGTGAAAATCTAGTACTACTAAAAAGAGAAATAGCCAAATGTTCTACTCCCTCCGTCACGAATGAAGTTGTACATTTTTCTTGTCGATACATCTCACAACAATTTGCACACTCTAAAAAGGAAAACTTATCTCGCAATCTCCAATCATCATCAATCTACACCCTTATTTCATCTTTGAAAAGTCAACTGAGAAACAAAAAAATAAATTTTCTTAATATGTGTGCGTCTTTAGAGGTGCAACTTCATTTGGGATGGAGATAGTATTATTTGAATTGTTTTCTTGTAATAAATTTGAAATATTTTACTCGTTTTGAAACATTACGTACATTTTAGTTTGCTTCAAAAGTTTGTGACTTTTTATTCCATTAACATGATAAATATTACCGGTTTTGCGCAGTAATTTCTCTTAAATTCTAAAAGTGAAATTATAATGTACCTTTTTAAAAAAGGAAATTAATGCCGATATTTTCTTGAAATTTTAATGATATTTCGATAAAATTGGAACAAAATACAAGAGTTCTCCACCGAAAACGAAACCAGTACCGTTTATTATTGATATTTCTACCGAAATTCTTTATTTTTATAAAATAGATAACATCATAGTAGTATTTTCTATACCAGAAATCAATCAATAAATAAATAAATAACAAAGAAAAGAAAAGCAAGATTTTGGCAAAATTCCAATGAGATAAGTCGTGTTTGGTTTTGTTTCCAGTCACTGGGGAATGAGGAACATGTTGAAGATGGTTAGTTGGCATATATCTATACATAAATATATATGAGTACGGTGGACACTCCGTGAACACCTGCTAATATATTAATGATGTAATATACTATTTTCGTTTTTTTAATCGTCATTTAGCTTTGGGTTAGAAAATTAAGAGACTTAAGAAGTTAACAAATAAACCCTCATCTAATTCCCTAAATTCCTTAATTTTTTCTTCATTTCCTTATTATTGTTAACATTTTCTAGAACTAGACTTAGTATTGAAAAAAATTGGTCAAAAAGCTAGAATAATAATTTTTTACAAACAAAACAAATAAATTGTAATGGCAACTAAAATAATGGAAATACTCCCTCCGTCTCGACCTAATTGGCCTACTTTGGCAGGACACGAAGACTAAGAAAAAACAGATTTTGTGGAATTTTTGACTTTTCCAAAGGTGGAGATTAAGAGTGTGGATTTTGAGTGTGAAGATTGTGAGAAAAATTTATCATTTATGAGTTAGACCAATTAAGTTGAGACAAATAAAAAGGAAACGCATACCAATTAGGCCGGGACGGAGGGAGTAGTATTTAAGAAAGGGTCGCATAAACATAAGTGTTCACCATGAACAGACATTCTGGAAGTCAACTATAAATTGTAAGTACATGTTTGGTTGGGGCTGCGGTGGCTGGAGTACTGTTGGCTGGGGATAGTGACTGCAGTTGATAGCGGGGAGTGTTAAAGAGTGATGTTTGTTTGGATGGTTGAGATAGTGATTGTAGTGTAGGATATAATGTTAAATTATAAAAGGTGATGTATGTAAGATGTTAATAATTGGTTGATGTTTGTTTGGGTGGTTTGGATAGTGGTTGTAGTGTAGAATATAATTTTAAATTGTAAAATGTGACGTGATATGTGAAAGAGGTTGTTATTAATATTAGTTTAATGATTAAAGTAGTTTTGAGATTTGTGATTGATTGATGATATGTATAATTGTTTGAGGAAATTTGTGCCCCAACCCGAAGTTGCTACAACTGCTGACCCAAACATATGGTTGGGTTGGCCCAACCGATCACAGATTGCGCCAACCCCAACCAAACATACCCCAACCACATATACCCTAAGACAATGTTTGGTTAGGATTGAGGGGAGTGGCTTAAGTTAGTGGTTGAGGGTGTTAGAGAGTGATGCTTGGTTGAGTGACTGGAGTTGTGGTTGCAATGTAAAATTTAATTATTAATTGTATAAGGTGATGTGATATATGGAATTTAAAATGTGACTTTATGTTCCCCAACCCTAAATAGTACCGGCTTAACTCAACCCCAAAAAAACATGTGATTGAGTTGGCAACCTCAACCAAACATGGCCTAAGTGTAATTGCTGCACCACCAGTAATATTTTGTTACTCCAGTCAAATTTATTTTATTGAAGCTTGTGCAGTTTAAAAATATAGCACGACAAAGTTGACAAACAAAAGCATCTGAAAAAAAATATAAAAATAGCTTTTAGCACAAGACTCCATAGAACACAGTGTACAAAGATCAACTCAGCGGATCAGTAATAAAGATCAAAGAGTATTCTCACCAGAATTTGTGCTAAACAACATATTTTCTCACACCAATAACATAATCAAACAAATGGAGGCACCAGAATTCGAAATACAAAATAGAAAATTTAAACTTCCAACAAGTACATATAACTTTAATGTAAAACGCCCCGACAAAATATCAAATTATTTCTTCATTCCAATTTTACAACCAATTAACTATTACACTCTATTGTTGTTGCACCCCATCAATGACAGGGAAAAGTGTGAATAAATTCACCTCCATCCAAAGCCTAGAAGCAACTTCACCCCAGTGATGCTTCGATTTTATAGTTGAGCAATTGTAAGCAGGAAAGAAAATCATTTAAGTACCAAACTTGTTACAATAAACATTCACATTGCGAATTACCTGGCAAGCATCACGAACTCACCACAATTATGGCATCCCTCAAACCAATTAAGAGTATTTTGTATACCCAATGATGCCCGATCTGCTAAATCATGAACCTGGGACATTAAGGTTTTGGAAAAGCTCCGGAAGGTGAGCATTCGTAAGCTTGGTCCTCTTGCTGATTTCATGTTTCTTCTTCTTGGTCTTGGGCTTGGGAGCAATGCCATGGACCTCTGCCTTGGCCCGTCTCTGAGCAGTGTTCGTAGCAGGTTTCATGCCATTCTTCTGGAGGTCCCTTTCAATGTCTAGCATATCGCGTGGGAGTTCAATTCCCCTAAATAACTGTTTCAAATCATCGTCAACTTTAATATTTATTCTCGGATCATTCGGGTATGCTATGTCCTCTTGTGAATCGAAGTTTGAGAGCAACCAAACTTCTCCTGAAGCTTTCAAAGCCTAAAAATGAATTAATTAGTTGAGACTAAAGTTCTTACAAAGAAAGGTGAGTTTTAAACAAAAGGAATACTGAAAGAAAATAAATTTTGAGCTCATCCCAAAAGAAGTAACCAGAGCATAAGTTTGTCCAGTACCTGCCTCCCCAATAAGGTAAGACCTTCTACTATGACCGACACGAAACCCACAATGACATATTTCTGTATCCTAATTCATGGATTCAATAACCAAATTACCTGCAAGTCATCCATGACTTCTGTGTACGAGTCCTTCAGATCAATAACAGCAATACCCTCGGGGAACTTCCGAACTAATTTAAGTAGTTCGGCCTTATTCCTCAATGCATGTTTGGACTGCACACATATTAATAATGCAAAGTTAATGATCCTAGCAGAAAAATGCAGGGAGAAACAGGTGTGATATCACTAGAGAAAGAAATCATGTTTTGCTGTCATGCAAAGGACCAAGCTCACCTTGTAAGAGAATGTTGTCCCGTCATAACTCACTTTCAGGTTATTCTTCAAACTGTCAAATACAGTCTTATTTGCATTTACATCCACATAGCACGCTTCATTTATTTGTTCCGGAGTGAAGGCTTGCCTTGTCTGGAGATGAGAAATGCCCAATAATTTCAGTGATGCAAAGCTATATACGTGTAAATGACAGGATGGCAGGAAGATGGCAAAAAAAACCACCAACTGGATTCAGTACCTTGCACCCTCAACAAAAACGAAAAGGGTAACAACAAAAGAAGATCTTAACTTTACAGAGATTTTAGCTGAAGAAAGTATTATCCGACAAGTCAAATTGACAAACTACATGAAATTGTTTTCTCAATTCCTCTCATCAGGGTCATAAACTCTTATTTACAGGAGATAATATATAGAGCAAATAATCTATAATGCGGAGTTGTCAGAAAAAGAACAAGACAACTTAACCAAAACAATTAATATCCAATACCACTTTAGAGGATATAGAATCTATAACAGAAATCAGCATAAAGGCATTCCAATAATGTTCCAGAGCATTTCCAAATTGTCGACGCCATGAGGAACCATTTCATCATATCAACAGATTGACACATCATAACTTGAAGCAACTTCTGCTCGATTATGGCACAACATGTATCGCTAAAGTGAAATACCGAATGACCATGTGACTTTACACTTGGGACTAAATGGGTTTTTCACTCCCAACAGGAAAAACAATCTTCAAATCAGACATTCATAATTGCTTATCACATCCATTTGACATAATATAGAGCTAAAAGCTGGTAGAACTAACTATGCTTATCGAGTCATTAAATGTTTGAATCACAGGTGATAAGTTGCATCTTGAGAATATAGAGTATATATCAGAGGCACCAGTATTGACAGACAGATATCCTCAATAGGTACCTAGCTTCAATAACACAATAAACATTGCATGCCATGTGGCCAGATAATAAAGTAGATGTGAATTGATGCAAATGTGAAAGCATATCTATTGTATATCAATCATAGGATAAGACAGAAGGGGTAAGTTTGTGCTAGTGTTTGGCTTTTGTGTAAGCGTTAGGCTTGTGAGAGCAAGTGAAACATTTGCTGGTGTGACAGCTTGATGAAACAATGGCAGATTAATGATGCAAAGAAATATATAATTAACACAGTTCCTTCATGTAGAGACCTATAGGATTTGCATCTAAACATAAACACAACAATTATGAATGACCCAATACAATCTCCATCTGTTACACCACCAGTAAATATCTAATCAGATCCAGAAGTTTGTATTTATCTCATTAAGAATAGTGAGCCTGATACATATTTCATCCATTTACATCATGAAACAATGGAGATGAGAGATGCCTAAGACCACATTCATGGATAAGAAGACAGCATCTAGGAGAAAAGTAAAACACATATATACCTCCAAACAAAATGCAAGAGATGAGGCAAGGATACTGTACCTCAAAGAGCAAGTCAATAACACGTTTGATTTGAGCCCCTGCAGGTGCTTTCCTTATGCTATTTATATGTTGAAGCCGTTCTGTGTCATTTGAGAATTTAATAGGGGTTGCAGGAGACTTTGCATTCGCCAAGCTTGAGTTGCTTGAAGGCATAGCTCTAGAAGAGGTTCCTTTAGAGGATCCTGCTTTAGCTGCAGCATTAATTAGAGTTGTCTGGCATTTCTCTTGTTGTTTCTTAAACTTAGCCAAACTTTCGCCAAGAGATGATGCCATCTGGAGAAGGAGGGGAGGATGCAAGACATAGCACAAAAGTGGCTCGCTTAAGATATATACACTGGAAACATCCACAACATTGTAATGGCTGAATGCAGGTGCCAAAGAGATACTACGATGGTTAGACATGTACCTAATGGTGAGAACTTTTAACGGATATCCTTTGGTAGTTACTATAATCACAATGGAAATTTAGCAAAATTGAAATTAATCTAACGATCATAGTTTCATATCTGTTCAAACACGCAAAAACTTAAGCCTGCCAGCTTATCCAGATGTAGTTCCTTCTAGAAAAGCACAACAGGTTAGAATTAAAATCTGCCATTCTCGCACCACTGAGATTGAAACCCTTCACAAAGTTGGCAAATGAACACCCTCAATTCAAAACCCAGAACAATCACCAAACCGATTCCCCCTAAATCACATGTAGAGGTAGAAGTGGATCAAAAGTAGCATCAAACCCTAACACTACAATACTACACATTGCTTTGAACACAGGCAATCAACACAATTATTATTCTTAATTGCTAAAATTCGATCCCGAATTTTTATCACTAGGTTTGAATCCTAAGAACAATAGCTTCTATGTATTATTCCTCTTCTTTCTCAGATGCTAACAGAGTTCTAAAACAAGACTTAATCCGTGGTGATCATTTATTTCAAGGTTTTCTCTATCAATTAATAATCCACAATTATAATCAGAGGAAAGTTAAGCAGCACATTAGTTCAGCATGCGGTATGCGCTCGGTTGCAGAATTCTCATCATTTTAAGCAGGGGCACATAATTTCGAGATTGGCGCTTCCTCTGCTTACCGGCTAGCAGATAGATCTTGACCGGCGGCGCGTGCGGAGCAAGGCGTGGACGGTGGACGGCGGCGTTTATTGAAGAGAGGCCAGCCCACAAGGCGAGAAGACACCGCAGAGAGAGAGAGAGAGGAAGAGAGAGGAAATCACAGTGAATGCAACTTACAAGAAATGATCGCAGGGGCACCCCAATTTAATTCGGCTTTAATTTCAGTTTAGCCCTTATTTACTTTTTAATGTTGCATTCCCCCAGCAGTCTCAATTATTTTTCCATGTGCAGTACTACTATAGGAAAATGTGCAAGTTAGCCCCTAAACTAATATTTCAATATTTTTTTGACGAAAAGAAAATCTTATATATCACTAAATGTCACATAATACAAGACTTCCACAACAAAGGTATATCAAAATCAACTCACACAAAATGATTGTCTGAAGAAATATAAAATTTAGCAAGCTCATGTGCAACACCATTAGCACGTCTAGACACATGATCAACACTAAGAAAAGTAGAGGACTCCAAAAAAGCCCGATTATCATTCACTAACAGCCCAGAATAAGCCAAATCCAATTCATGTCGCGTGTTGCACAACTAACATATAATCCGAAAACACTCTAATACCTTGAAACCCGCAATCAGCACATAATCGCAACCAATATGAATACAAATCCCACCCTGCACCTACCGTGATTTCTATCATGTCCTGTATCAACATCCAACCTCAATTCCCCTTCCACCGGCCGAGTCCAACGTGCCGACCTAGTCGCAGAAGGGGACGTCGTCACCGCCATCGCAACCCGAACACTAGCATAACATTCAAATACCCCTCCACGAAATCTCAAGTAGGAAGTTGACAGACACCGCCACTGTCATGTTTCCATTTACACCACAGGCCCCACATAGCCCAAGTAGCAATTACAAATAAACTAAACAAATCATCACCAGGAAAATGCTTAATAGTAAAACAACAATCTTCAAACTTAACCAATCTACACCTCTTCAAGGTGACCCAATAACAACTATTTTTTCAAAACAACTTAACCACATTATAAAAAAATAAACAATGCAATGTCGTACCTTCTTTCCTCTTGCATCGCATGCATAATGGACTAGTAGGCACATGATGAGCAACCAAATTCACCAGGAAAGCTACAAAATTATGAGTTGCTTGCCACAAGAAATTTTTTACCTTCGGAGGGATGGAAAGAATACACAAGAATTTCCACCATGCACTTCGCATAGAAGACGAGGAAGTGGAAGATTCAAAACCTCCTACCACCAACCTGTAAGCCGACCTAACCGATAATTGCACCCTCTTATCATATCTCCAATATCTTCTATCCTCTACAACATTCTCCAACAACGGAATATCTAGGATTGCATCCACTTCATATGGCAAAAAACTCTTATGCACCTTATCTTTATCGCATCTCCAAGCCACATTAATAGATGCTTGAACGTTAACACAAGAGACAAAATCGATTTGAAGTAATGGAACCCGAAGCAAGTCCCAGTATCCATGCGTCCAGAAAAGGCAAAATAGACCTTCCATCCCCAACCCTCCACATTAAACCCTTAGCCAAAAGCTCACGACTCCAATATATAGAACGCCATACATAGGATGGATTATCCTAAATCAACCTCCATAATGCCACAGTACTTAAGGTAATGGCCCTTGAAGACTTTCGCTACCAAAAAATCCGGCCTTTGTAGAATCCGCCATATTTGTTTAGCTAAGAGGGCTTTATTGAGGTCTATAAAGCTCCGAAAACTCATACTCCACTCTCTTTATGCATACACAATTGATTCCAAGAAGACCAATGCATCGAAGAATGATGCGCAAAAGACCCCCAGCAGAAATTTGCAATATTGTTCCAATTGGCGACACAACGAATTGGGCAATCGAAAATAAGACATCACATATGTCGGAATAAACTGCAACACATCACTTTCTTTCCTCCCTGGGAAAAAAAATCTTATGTATCCATGCATTAATACACTTAATCAGCCGCTCACGTAAGAAATTAAATTGTAATTTCTTACTTTTCAAAGAAAAAGTGGGAAGACCCAAATATAGATCATGCCCTTGCACCACAGAAATGGTAAGTAACCCCTTAATTTCTTCAATTCTATCTGACCTCACTCTAGGACTAAATGTAATTGCCGATTTATCATAATTGATCAATTGTCCCGAAGAATGCTCATAAAGCTGTAAACATTTACGTACTTGCAAGGTATCCTGCGTTGCAGCTCTAAAAACAATAGGCTATCATCTGCAAAAAATAAATGTGAAATCGATGGGCACCATCTAGTTATCTTAAGCTTCGAAAAGCCCCATTCGCTTGAAAACCAGTCAACAAAGTAAACAAGCCCTGAGCACACAATGTAAACATTAGAGGTGATAACGGGTCACCCTGTCTTACTCTGTGCTGAGGGAAGACATCGCCCACAATCTCATCGTTCAGATTAAAAGCATATGAAACAGATGTAACACAACGCATAATAAGACCTACAAACGTATCCGGAAAGCCTAACTGCAACATTATAACCCGTGAAAAGAACCACTCTACCTTACCATAGGCTTTACTCATGTCTAACTTCAATGCACAATATCCCGATTTTGATGGCTTATTGTTTCGTAACCAATGTATACATTCAAAACCAATCAACACATTGTCAGTGATCAACTTACCTAAGATAAATGCACTCTGCTGCACATCAATCACCTGAGATAAAATAATACTAATTTGGTTCGAAATAACCCGAGATACAACCTTAGCCAACGTATTGCAAAGACTAATTGGACGATACTCCTTCAAAGTTTGTGGTTGTCTCACCTTTGGAATTAATGTGACTAATGTCCTATTCCAGGCAGAGATATATGCCCCCCCCCCCCCATTAAGCACCTCAAGCACTGTCGTTGTGACATCAGATCCAACAAACGACCCCCCCTTCTGAAAGAAAAGAGTTGTGAAACCATCCAGTCCATGAGCTTTAGCTGGATGCATCTCGAATAGAGCCTTCTTGACCTCATCTGCCGAATAAGGCAAAAGAAGTTGTTGTGTCATACCACCGTAATTGCCGAAGTCACAAACTGCGAGGCCTCAGTAATATTATCTTCAGACGGCGACGACGTGGAAAAAAGATCAGAATGGTACTGGATAATAATATCACTCATCACCTCCACCGACTCACACCAATCTCCATGACCATTTAACAAACCCGGAATAAAATTTCGTATTTGCCATTCCGATGCATGCGCATGAAAATAACCAGTAATTTGATCCCCATGTTGAGCCCAATTTACCCACGCCCATTGCATCCAATGCACTTTTTCTTTATATTCAAGCTTCTTAATCTACCTTTGTAGCTGTTGTACCGCATTAGTAGTACATGTCGAACTCGGTCTAAGTGCCTGATCAAGTTTTCGCGGAGTGATAATGCGCAATCTGATATCCAAGAAACTTAACGAAAACCTAAGTAAGCAATATGAAAAAACATAAGATTTACGTGGTTCGATCCGGAGATCTACGTCCACGGGTACAAAATAGCACCTGCCGAGGTGTTTCTTTCACTAGATCTTTGAGTTTACACGTAGTAATTTCAGAATACAGAATGCGAACCCTAATTCCGAGTTCTTTTCTCATATTTATACAATCCCCTACTAAACTCTAACTAACTCCCTATTGTCGCGCCTATTTTTCGCTGCGTGGCGGTTGGGAACGGATCGTGGGCCTTGAATCGCGGAACAAGCCATAAGTTGGGCCGCGCCACATTATCTGGGACGACGCGTATTTCTGGATCTTCTGGGCCGGTTTGCGGGCCAAGGTATTAACCCGACCCGAAGTGACTGGGCCATCCCTATCAGACGCCCCCCCTCAGCCGGAGCGAGGAAGGAGCTTCGGTTGTAACTAGGGTGGAACTATAGGCAAGATGAGCCGTGGTCGCTGGCGAGCCGAAGTGTTTGTGGATAACCAAGACTGTTCCGCGTCTAAGGTCCTCCGCGGCGTAGTCCGTGGAAGCGAAACCGAACTAGGCCGAATTACACCAGGATGATAGCGAGTCCCCCAAAAGCAAGAAACGGTATCGGAAGTATATAATGATCTGGCCGAGGTGAAGGGATCACCGGAGTGTAGTAGTGTGGCCGAGGTGAGAGGAGCACCGGAGTGTAGTTTAAATCTTCCTGGCCAAGAGTGAGGTTGATGTGATTGGCGGCGCCATCATGAGAGAGAGGGATGTGAAGTGACACGCTCTGCGATTTCCAATAAACCTGTTCCCCACGCGCCTTGGGAACCGTAAAGCGCGTGAATATCACGTCCAAATCTCAATCACTGAATTTGAATAGGCTGTATCAGAGCCGTTGGTTTTTTGTGTATATATTTGGAATAATGGCACAGTAACTCTTCATCTTCTTCATTGCGATTTGCCAGTTTAGAAAGCGGGAAAAAAGGGGAATTCTGTGCTTGTGATTCATCTCAAATTAAAAACTTCTCAAATTCAACCCAAGTAAGTATGCCTTCTTCTTCATCTTCTTCTTCTATTCAAGAAGTAGGGACTAAGAGTGCCCCATTAGATGTGCCACCTCTGCGAGTCATAATTCCAGAGAGGAACGAGATTAGGACAGTAGAAAGGGCCGACGGCATGGAAACCAACGTTAGGATGGTCGGTTTCTATGAATGCGCGGAGGAGGACTTTGAAGTGTCCACTGTAGCGTTACGTATGACGCGAGTGCAGATTGATAGAGAAATCCCCTCTTTTTACCTTCCATTTAACTTAGAATACATAGTACCGGACCCCGGTGATAGGGCCTGCTGCCCGCCGCAGGGTTTCATTAGTGTGTATATAGATTTTCTGAGAATAGGCTTGAGATTGCCCCTGTGGGACATTGTGGTCCGGTTACTGAGATACTATAACATTGCCTTAAGCCAACTAGCACCAAATGCGGTGAGGCAAGTAGTCGGATTCACCGTAGTGTGCAAAAATGCCGGGGTAGAACCAACCGTAGAGCTATTTAGGTTTTTTTACCAACTAAAAGCCTTCGGTAAATCCAAGGGGTGGTACTCCTTCAGTCCCCGAGCCCGAGGTGGGTTCAAGGTTCAAAACCCGAGTAAGGTGGAGGGATGGAAGGAGAGGTTTATTTTTGTGAAGAACGGAGTAGCTCTCCCGAAGTGGAGGAGGGATGAGGTGCTGGATACTGCCCCCGGTGGAGAACCCGGAGGCCGAAGTCGTACATATATTCCGGTCAGTGGGGACTTTCAAGACCCTCTGTACTGAGGAGGAACTGGAGGGGGCCGGACTGAGCCCGTATTATTCCGGCGATGCGGTTGCCGAGGAGGGTAGGAGTTCTCATGTTATGCTTTTTACAAACTGTTGTTTTGTACAGGACTAACTTCAAATTTTGCATGCAGTGGGACGCTTCGGAAAAGAGCCGGCTGGAAGCCCCACGGTGGTTGCGGCGGCCAAAAAGAAAGGGAAAACTGCTGAGGCATCTCCCCGGGGGAAGATGTCACCTGGTGCGAGGCCCAGCGCTGGGTCTGAGGAGCAGGTAGGAACGGCGAGGCCTACCCCTGTATCCAAGAAGAGGCCGGAGCCATCTGGGACCCCTCCAGCAACAGCAAAAAGACTCCGCACGGGGGAGAGTATGGAGGTAAATTCAAGATGTGCTGTTATTTACTGCCAACGCAAATGCAGTGTATATTTATCTGTGCTGATTTCTGTGTGCTGTTATTGGTTGCAGTTGAAGGAGCAGGGGCCTTCAAATCTTTTGGGGTTGGAGGGGGGCGATGCCGAAGAACTTCTGCGCTTGGCGCGAGGAATCATGGAACTCGGTTGTAAGAGCGAGAAGGAAGGCAAGGAGGAGCTAGCCGAAGTGGCTAGAGAGCTTCGGGCGCGCAACGACAGGTTAACACAAGACCTGACCGAGGCGCGTAAGAGGGCCGCCTTGGTCGAAAATGAGGTAGCGCGTCTGCGCGGAGTGGAGGCAGAAGCCGGTGTCCTCCGAGGGGAAATACTGCAGCTGCGGGCAGAGAAGGAGGCTCGGGAGGCTGCCATAGTCGAAGTTCAAGAAGTGATGCTGAAAGCATTCGCCGAGAAACTGTTCCAAACCAGCACGTTTCTTGACTTTCAGACCGATTTTGTTGCAATAGGGGACCAGGCCACGCGATCTGTGCTGCTGGAGCAGATCAAGGAGGTCTACCCGAATGTGGATGTATATCGCCCAGAATTCGGGTACGACTTTGATGCAGTGGCCGGGGTGGAGAAGGCTTACTACACAACATTAGCAAATCTGCCGGAGTGGCCTCTGTTGAAGGCTCTAGCGGAGAAGAAACAAATTCTGAAGGCCGAGGAGATTGCTAACTGTGAGGTGGACCAGGACCAGGAGTTTCTGGCATTCCGCCGGGGTGAGCTTATTTCCAAGCCCCGAAATAAAGAACCCCCCCCTCGGATGGAGGTCGATGCCATAGCTGCGGATGAAGCTGCCGCAGTTAATGAGGAGGAAGAAGCTGAAGTGTCGGAGGGCCGGCAAGAGGTGTTGCCCGAGGATACTGAGGGGACCGAGCGGGAGGTCAGTCGTTCCCCTCAAATTTAATGTAGTATAAAATAGGAGTAGATGTAAACTGTGTACGGAATCACGAATAATGTACTTGGATTTGGTTGAATATAAATCTTGTTTTCGAGCTGAACTCCAACTCATTATACTCTTGAGATTGATTGTTCTCGTTGATTCTTTTGTCTGTTTAGAATACCGCGGAATTGCACGAAACGATAAAGAAACTCATGCGATCACTAGAGTGGTTCCGCGGAGAGAAGGATAACCTGCAAATGCACGTAGTGCCCAGGCTAGAAAAGCGGGTGTCCGTTGCAGAAAAGAGGGCGGAGGAAGCCGAAGAAAGAGCCAAGGACTACGAACTGAAGTACCGGGCTAAAGCTGCTGAAATGAGCCGTGTCCTCATTCATCAAAGGGAGTATGACCGGATACTGTCTGAGTTCGGCCTTCTGACCTTTGAAGAAGTGGAGGAGCGGGTCGTAGAGATTCAGGGCGAAATCTCAGCACTTATGGCAAATGACCCAGCCGAGTCCTCGGAGCTCGTAAGAAAGCGAGAGGTTTTGGAGCTGCTCCTCAGCATGTATGAAGGACTGAAGGGCCGAGGCAGGTGGAGGCCTTCTGCCGAGGAATACATTGCTAGTACAAGCCGAAGCCAAGGTACTTCAAAAGCCCCCCGGAAGGGTAAAAAGAAGCCCGAGGTAAAGAGCACAGGCATTGTTATTCGAGAGCCAGTTCCAGTGACTACGATCGAAGAAGAGCCTGCTGTTGTCGCCGAAGAGGCAGTCGAAGAACTGGCTAGAGAAATCGAGGTGATGGTCCCCGAGGAATGGGACCCTGTGCAATGGGCCGAAACCCCGAGGTCTGCTCCACAGCCAAGTAGCCGTGCTCATACAAGAGACGAAGTCCCCAGGCAAGCGCCAAGAACAAGTCCTCGGCGTCGGGAAGCCCGCGGGGGGGAAAGAGCCGGAGCCCGAGGTCGAAGAACGACAAGATCCCGGAGGACACAGCGTAGGTCTAGGAGTAGGCCTCAACGCCGGGGCGCTGAATACTGGCTCGGGGGCCGTGGATAATTGTTTATTCGTTTTTTTTTTTTTTTTTTTTAAGTTATTTGTGAAAAACTTTTTGGCATCACCTCGAAGGAGGATAATAAAATCGTTTTGGTGTGCGTAGTTGTGTTAAGGAAAACAACGAGTTATTAACCAAAAGTAATAATTGTTTTAACGGGTGTTCGGGAACATAATATGGATAACTCCAATTTAAATCTCCCCGGACGGATCGGGCGGGAGTAAAATCTCCCCGGACGGATCAGGCGGGAGTAAAATCTCCCCGGACGGATCGGGCGGGAGCAAACACCTCCCCGGTTAAACAGGCGAGAGAGTGATACGAGTCTGGGGACGAAATGTGAATCTCTTCGGACGGACCGAGAGAGAGAGAGAGAGATTTAGTTGTCCGGAGACGAATAATAATAATACGACTGCGTTAGGGCGTCCCCGTAACGTAAAAGAGAACACAACAAGATGCATAAACAAAGAGTATTTATTCAATGATGAGTGTCGGAGCAAATTGAAGGATACAAGGAAAGATAACAACATAAAAGAAGCGTACAAAGAGCACAAAGATAAGATGATACTTGTCATTTGGCCTTCACAGATGGAAGCGCCTCAAGTTGGTAACATGCCAGCTTCGGGGAATTGAGGTTCCATCGAGATGCTCTAACTGATAGTGTGAGGTGGTGTTCAATATCATCAAGTGAGCTATACTTTGTAATATAGTGTGTTGGGAATGCGGAACCGGAATCAGGAAGTGAAGAACCGGAGGATTGAACCGGGTTTTAGCATCAAGAAGACAGGCTGTTCAGAATAAACCGGGTTCAAGGCAGTTGAAGATAACCGTCGTTTGTGACGGAGCAGTTGCAGAATTGTGACGAAGAAAACCATCACATTTGTCCGGTAGCTGAGCTCAACTTCTTTCAGTTAAAACTTTCTGTACAGTTGCATTCGAGCTGCAATCCTTATATCATTGTAAAGCTCTCATTGAGGAGATCATCACTACGTCGAGCAATTTCCTTGTTCTTTAGATTAGAGAGAGTATTTTAGAATTGAGCGTTCGTGCCCTAATTTGTCAACAGAATTGGGCATTTCATTTCTTGAGTGTATTCTCTGTAATTGATTGGATTTCTTAGTGGATTGGGGTGTGTCTTGCCTCCGTGGATGTAGTTCATCTTGAACGAACCACGTTAAATTGGTGTTTGATCCATTTATATTTCCTGTTCTGCGCAAGTCCAGTTCGGTTACAACTCTGGCCGAATTGTGTGTTTAAATTCAGATTGTTTTTCTTCGTACATTTCCAGATTCTTAGGAGTTGTGTTTTTCTGAGTTGTTCTTCACTAACAAGTGGCGCTGTCTGTGGGAAATCAACTCTCACAGCTTGAAGAAGGGAGGGAATGGCTGGCATGAAGATGGACTTTGAGAAGTTTACAGGAAGAAATGATTTCACACTGTGGAAGACCAAGATGAATGCAGTATTGGTTCACAATGGCCTTGATCTTGCTTTGATACCTCTGGATTCGTGGGAAGAAAGTGAGAAACCCAAGTTTGCATCAGTGGATAAGAAGGCCCTCAGTCTTATCTTTCTGTGTTTGGGTGATAAACCGTTGAGAGAGGTCTCAAGATGCAAGAGTTCCTCAGAAGCATGGAAGAGATTGGAAGATCTGTATCAATCGAAGTCAGTTTCCAACAAGCTGTTCTTGAAGCAGAAGATGTTGGCCTTCAAGATCACTGAAGATAAGGTAATTTCTGATCAACTTGATGAGTTCATTAAGATGGTTGAAGAATTGGAAGACCTGGATGTGAAATTGGAAGAGGATGACAAAGCATTGATGGTGTTAAACATTCTTCCAAAATCCATGGAAAGCTTTAAGGATGCCTTGATGTATGGGAGAGATGAGCAGCTATCTTATGATGGAATAGTGAAGGCTCTGAGGTCTAAATGTTTCCAGACTCAAGGTGATAAAGGCATGGTGCAATCTGGAGAAGGTTTGAATGTTAAATTCAAGAAACCTTGGCAAGGCAAGAAGGGACAGAATGCTAAGGATCCCAAGGCAGGAGACTCTAATCCAAAGAAGGGAAATGAATGGGTTGAGAAGAGGAAATGCTTCAAGTGCAAGCAGCCTGGTCACTTGAAGAAGGATTGTCCTAAGAGAAACAAGAAAGGTGGAAATCAAGGGGCAGAAGCTGCTGCCATTGACCATCAAGAAGATCCTCCAGAGGTATTAAATGTTACTGAATCAAGAATGGTAAAGGAATGGGTCTTGGACACAGGCTGCTCCTTTCATATGTGTCCACACCAGTCATGGTTTGATGAACTGAAGAGAGAAGATGGTGGAAATGTTCTCCTGGGAAATGACCAATCATGCAAGGTCAAAGGAGTTGGATCAGTGAGCATAAGGATGTTTGATGGTGTGGTCAGAGTCATCTCAAATGTAAGATATGTTCCTGGCCTTAAAAGAAATCTTCTATCTCTTGGCTCTTTGGTAACTAGTGGGTGTCAGTTTAGCTCAGTAGATGGCTTCTTGCATATCACTAAACATGGAAAAATGGTGATTAAAGGTAGACAGCATAATGGGTTGTTTATCTTGATTGGTTCACCTGTTGTTGGGAGTGTGGATATGGTCTTGAGCAATTCTGAGCTTGTCAAATGGCACAAGAGGCTTGGACACATAGGAGAGAAGGGGTTGAAGGAACTGTCAAGAAGTGGAGTAATTGGAAACATGGGAAATCAAAACCTGGAGTTCTGTGACCAGTGTGCTTTGGGCAAATCCAAGAAGCTGCCCTATGGAAAGGGTGTTCACACAACTCAAGAGCCATTAGAATATGTTCACTCTGACATATGGGGTCCTGCAAGGACAGAGACTCATGGTGGTGCAAGGTATTTCATGTCCTTGATTGATGATTACAGTAGAAAGGTGTGGATCATGTTGATGAAGAATAAGAGTGATGCTTTTCATAAGTTCAAAACATGGTTGATTCAACTGGAAAATGTCAAAGGGAAGAAGCTGAAGCACCTTAGGACTGATAATGGATTGGAATACCTTTCTACTGAGTTCACAAACTTCTGTGAAGAAAGAGGAATCAAGAGACACAGGACTGTCCCAATGAATCCTCAACAGAATGGAGTTGCTGAGAGGCTTAATAGGAGTCTTCTTGAAAGAGTAAGGTGTATGCTGTTGGATGCGGGGTTGCCAAAGGTATTTTGGGGTGAAACCATTGCTACAACATGTTATCTCATTAACAGGTCACCCTCATCAGTGATTGGGTTCAAAACACCTGAGGAGGTGTGGAGTGGACAGAAACCAAGCTATGAAGGTTTAAGGGTGTTTGGTTGTCTTGCTTTTGCCCATGTCAAGCAAGATAAGTTAGATGCAAGAGCTCTAAGATGTGTATTTCTTGGATATCCAGATGGAATAAAGGGCTACAGATTGTGGTGTCTAGAGAAGGGAAATCAGAAGATAATCACAAGTAGAGATGTAAAGTTTAATGAGAATGTGATGGCTTATACTTCTACAGGCTCTAAGGAAGAATTTGATGGTGCTAAAGAGACAGAAGAGATATCATCTGAAGAAGAAGAACAAACTGGACCTTCACAAAATGTTAGAGAATACAGCATTGGAAGGGACAGGCCTATAAGAACAATCAACATACCTGATTTCTATGGTCAAGCAGGGAGTGTTTACTATGCCTTAAGTGTTGCTGAAGACCTGGAATCACAAGAGCCTAGTAGTTTTAAAGAAGCACTAGACTGTGAAGAAGGTGAACACTGGATTCAGGCAATGATTGAAGAGATGGAGTCCCTGGAAAAGAATGAGACCTGGATATTGGTGGATAAACCAAGAGGTCAGAAACTTGTAAGCTCTAAATGGATATACAAGAAGAAACTAGAGACTGCAGGATCCAAACAGGTGAGGTTTAAAGCAAGATTGGTGGCTAGGGGCTTTACACAAAGAGAAGGAATTGATTTTAATGAACTTTTCTCTCCAGTAGTAAAGCATTGCTCAATCAGGTTGCTTTTATCAAAGGTTACTCAAGAGGACATGGAATTACAACAACTGGATGTAAAGACATCATTCTTACATGGAGAACTCAATGAGAAGATATATATGAAACAGCCAGAAGGCTTTGTTGTTCCTGAACAAGAAGACAAAGTTTGTTTGCTGAAGAAGTCACTATATGGACTCAAACAAAGTCCAAGACAGTGGAATAAGAGGTTCAATGACTTCATGATCAGTGTTGGCTTTGTAAGAAGTCTTTATGACAGTTGTGTTTACTTCAACAAGGGTTCAAAGCAAGATAAAGTCTTCCTTCTATTGTATGTGGATGATATGCTAATTGCCAGCAGGAACAAGAAGATGGTACAATGGTTGAAGGACAGACTTAACACTGAATTTGACATGAAAGATCTGGGAGAGGCCAAGAAGATTTTGGGCATGAACATTCTAAGGGACAGAGAAGCTGGAGTGCTTTGATTATCTCAGAGGCAATATCTACAGAAGGTGTTGGAGAGGTTTCATATGCATGAAGCCAAACCTCTCTCCACTCCAGTTAATCTACAGAAGAAACTCTCCAAAGAACAATGCCCAAGGACTGAAGAGGAAATCATACATATGAGCAATATCCCTTATGCAAGTGGAGTTGGAAGTCTTATGTATGGAATGATTTGTAGTAGGCCTGACTTGGCCTATGCTGTGTCTTTAGTAAGCCGGTTCATGTCAAACCCAGGAGTTGAGCATTGGGAAGCTTTGAAACATGTGATGAGGTATTTGAAGGGTTCAGTGAACTTGTCACTGAAGTTTGAGAAGAAAGTGGATGGAAGCACTGTTGATGAGGCAGTGATGAGCATTAACAAGACAAGGCAGTGATGAGGCAGGAAGAGACACCCTTGATTCATTGAGGTGGAGATTTGTGAGGTGGTGTTCAATATCATCAAGTGAGCTATACTTTGTAATATAGTGTGTTGGGAATGCGGAACCGGAATCAGGAAGTGAAGAACCGGAGGATTAAACCGGGTTTTAGCATCAAGAAGACAGGCTGTTCAGAATAAACCGGGTTCGAGGCAGTTGAAGATAACTGTTAGTAAAATCAACTCCTAATCACACAACACTAAGATTCTGGAATGAGTTCGAAGAATAACAATTTGAAAACACACAAACAGTTCGGCCAGAGTTGTGGCCGAAGTGATCTTGCGCAGAACTGGAAATATAAATGAATCACACACTCGTTTTACGTGGTTCGTTCAAGATGAACTACGTCCACGGAGGCAAGGCACACCTCAATCCACTAAGATATCCAATCAATTACAGAAAATACACTCAGAAATGAAAACGCCCAATTCTGGAACAAACTAGGGCAGAAATAAAAAAACTCTCTAATTCTCTCTGTAATCTATGAACAAAGGAAATTACTCGACGTAGTGTTGTTCTCCTGGAAGAGAGCTTTCCAATGATATAAGTATTGTAGCTCGAATGTAACTGACCAAGAAGTTCTAACTGAATGAAGCTGACCTCTGCTACCGGACAAATGTGACGGTTTTTTTTTTCCGTCACAAACCTGAAACAGACTCGTCACAACTGACGGTTATCCCCAACAACCTCGAACCCGGTTTATTCTGAACAGATTGACTTCTTCATGCTAAAACCCGGTTCATCCATCCGGTTCTTCACTTCTTGATCCCGGTTCCACATTCCCAACACATCCTATTTCAAAGTATAGCTCACTTGATGAGATTGAACACTTCCTCACAAATCTCCACCTCAATGAATCAAGTGTACCTCTTCCTGCCTCATCACTGCCTTTCTGTTAATGCTCTTCATGACATTGCTCAAGCTGCAGCAAGCTCGAGCAATGCTCCACTTTGTTTCCAGGTACACCCTTTGTAAGAAAATCAGCAGGATTATGCAATGTGTGTACCTTCTTCACCTCCACAGACCCAGAATCTATGATATCTCTAGCAAAGTGTAACCTAACATCAATGTGTTTTGACCTTTCATGAAATGCTTGGTGTTTCACAAGATGTAAAGCACTTTGATTATCACAGTAGATTACCACACACTTCTGCTTGATATCCAAATCTCTCAAAACCCCTTTCAACCAGATTGACTCTTTGATAGCTTCAGTTAAAGAGATATATTCTGCTTCTGTAGTTGATAGTGCCACAACAGATTGTTGTGCACTCCTCCAGCTGATGGCTGTCCCATATAAGGTAAACACAAATCCAGAAATAGACTTCCTTGTGTCCACGTTTGCTGCAAAATCAGAATCAGCAAACCCCTCCAATGCAACAGTACTACCATCTACTTTCTTCTCAAATTTCAGTGACATGTTCACTGATCCTTTTAAATACCTCATCACATGTTTCAAAGCTTCCCAATGTTCAACTCCTGGATTTGACATGAACCTGCTTACCAAAGATACAACATATGCCAAGTCAGGCCTGCTACAGATCATTCCATACATAAGACTTCCAACTCCACTTGCATAAGGGATATTGCTCATCTGTATGATTTCCTCTTCAGTCTTTGGGCATTGTTCTTTGGAAAGTTTCTTCTGTAGATTAACTGGAGTAGAGAGAGGTTTGGCTTCATGCATATGAAACCTCTCCAATACTTTCTGTAGGTATTGTCTCTGAGATAACCAAAGTACTCCAGCTTCTCTATTTCTTAGAATGTTCATGCCCAATATCTTCTTGGCTTCTCCCAGATCTTTCATGTCAAATTTAGCATTAAGTCTATCCTTCAACCATTGTACCCTCTTCTTGTTCCTACTGGCAATTAGCATGTCATCCACATACAATAGAAGAAAAACTTTATCTTGCTTTGAACCTTTGTTGAAGTAAACACAACTGTCATAAAGGCTTCTTACAAAGCCAACACTGATCATGAAGTCATTGAACCTCTTGTTCCACTGTCTTGGACTTTGTTTAAATCCATATAGTGACTTCTTCAGTAAACATACTTTGTCTTCTTTCCCAGGAACAACAAAGCCTTCTGGCTGTTTTATATATATCTCCTCATTGAGTTCTCCATGTAAGAATGCTGTCTTTACATCCAGTTGTTGTAGTTCCATGTCCTCCTGTGTGACCTTTGATAAAAGCAGCCTGATTGAGCAGTGCTTTACTACTGGGGAGAAAACCTCATTGAAATTAATTCCTTCTCTTTGTGTAAAGCCCCTAGCTACCAATCTTGCTTTAAACCTCACCTGTTTGGATCCTGCTGTCTCTAGTTTCTTCTTGTATATCCATTTGGAGCTTACAAGTTTCTGACCTTTTGGTTTCTCCACCAATATCCAGGTTTTATTCTTTTCCAGAGACTCCATCTCTTCTGTCATTGCCTGTATCCAGTGTTCACCTTCTTCACAGTCTAGTGCTTCTTGAAAACTACTAGGCTCTTGTGATTCCAAGTCTTCAGCAACACTTAAGGCATAATAGACACTCCCTGCTTGGCCATAGAAATCAGGTCTGTTGATTGTTCTTCTAGGCCTATCCCTTCCAATGCTGTATTCCCTGATATTTTGTGAAGGTCCAGTTTGTGCCTCTTCTTCAGATGATGAATCACTCTCTTGTAAATCTTCTTGTGGTTGAGGTGTGTGATCATCTTCTGCAGGGTGCTCCACCTGAATTGATATCTCCTCTGTCTCTTTAGCACCATCAAATTCTTCCTTAGAGCCTGTAGAGGTGTAAGCCATCACATTCTCATTAAACTTCACATCTCTACTTGTGATTATCTTCTGATTTCCTTTTTCTAAGCACCACAATCTGTAACCCTTCATTCCATCCGGATATCCAAGAAACACACATCTGAGAGCCCTTGCATCTAGCTTATCTTGCTTGACATGGGCAAAAGCAAGACACCCAAACACCCTTAACCCTTCATAACTTGGTTTCTGTCCACTCCACACCTCTTCAGGTGTTTTGAACCCAATCACTGATGAGGGTGACCTGTTGATGAGATAGCATGTTGTAGCAATGGTTTCTCCCCAAAACACCTTTGGCAACCCAGCATCCAACATCATACACCTCACTCTTTCAAGAAGAGTCCTGTTAAACCTTTCTGCAACTCCATTCTGTTGAGGATTCATTGGTACAGTCCTGTGTCTCTTGATTCCTTTTTCTTCACAGAAGTTTGTAAACTCTGTAGAGAGGTACTCCAGTCCATTATCAGTCCTCAGATGCTTCAGCTTCTTCCCTTTGACATTTTCCAGTTGGATCAACCATGTTTTGAACTTATGAAAGGCATCACTCTTGTTCTTCATCAACATGATCCACACCTTTCTGCTGTAATCATCAATCAAGGACATGAAATACCTTGCACCACCATGAGATTCTGTTCTTGCAGGACCCCATATGTCAGAGTGAACATAATCTAATGGTTCTTGAGTTGTGTGAACTCCCTTTCCATAGGGCAACTTCTTGGATTTGTCCAGAGCACACTGATCACAGAACTCCAGTTCTTGATTTCCCAGATTTCCAATTACTCCACTTCTTGACAATTCCTTCAATCCCTTCACTCCTATGTGTCCAAGTCTCTTGTGCCATTTAACCATCTCAGAACTGTTCAAAACCATATCCACACTCCCAACAACAGGTGAACCAATCAGGATAAATAGTCCATTATGCTGTCTGCCTTTTATCACCATTTTTCCATGTTTTGTGATATGCAAGAATCCATCTACTGAGCTAAACTGACATCCACTGGTTACCAAAGAGCCAAGAGATATAAGATTCCTTTTAAGGCCAGGAACATACCTAACATTTGAGATGATTCTGACCACACCATCAAACATCCTTATGCTCACTGATCCAACTCCTTTGACCTTGCATGATTGGTCATTTCCCAGGAGAACATTTCCACCATCTTCTTTCTTCAGTTCATCAAACCATGACTGATGAGGACACATGTGAAAGGAACACCCGGTGTCCAGGACCCATTCCTTTACCATTCTTGAATCAGTAATATTTAACACTTCTGGAGGGTCTTGTTGATGATCAATAGCAGCAACTTATGCCCCTTGATTTCCAGCTTTCTTATTTCTCTTAGGACAATCCTTCTTCAAGTGACCTGGCTGTTTGCACTTGAAGCATTTCCTCTTCTCAACCCAGTCATTCCCCTTCTTAGGGTTTGAATCCCCAGATTTTGGATCTTTAACATTCTGTCCCTTCTTGCCTTGCCAAGGTTTCTTGAATTTAACATTCAGTCCTTCTCCAGGTTGCACCATGCCTTTATCACCTTGAGTCTGGAAACATTTAGACCTCAGAGCCTTCACTATTCCATCATAGGATAGCTGATCATCTCTCCCATACATCAAGGCATCCTTAAAGCTTTCCATGGATTTTGGAAGAATGTTTAACACCATCAATGCCTTGTCATCCTCCTCCAATTTCACATCCAGATCTTCCAATTCTTCAATCATCTTAATGAACTCATCAAGTTGATCAGAAATTACCTTGTCTTCAGTGATCTTGAAGGCCAACATCTTCTGCTTCAGGAACAGCTTGTTGGAAACTGACTTTGATTGATACAGTTCTTCCAATCTCCTCCATGCTTCTGAGGAACTCTTGCATCTTGAAACCTCCCTCAACGGTTTATCACCCAAACACAAGAAGATAAGACTTAGGGCCTTCTTATCCACTGATGCAAACTTAGGTTTCTCAGTTTCTTCCCATGACTCCAGAGGTATCAATGCAAGATCAAGGCCATTGTGAACCAATACTGCGTTCATCTTGATCTTCCACAATGTGAAATCATTCCTTCCAGTGAACTTCTCAAAATCCATCTTCATACCAGCCATTCCTTCTCTTCTTCAAACTGTGCGAGTTGATTCCCACAGACGGCGCCACTTGTTAGTAAAATCAACTCCTAATCACACAACACTAAGATTCTGGAATGAGTTCGAAGAATAACAATTTGAAAACACACAAACAGTTCGGCCAGAGTTGTGGCCGAAGTGATCTTGCGCAGAACTGGAAATATAAATGAATCACACACTCGTTTTACGTGGTTCGTTCAAGATGAACTACATCCACGGAGGCAAGGCACACCTCAATCCACTAAGATATCCAATCAATTACAGAAAATACACTCAGAAATGAAAACGCCCAATTCTGGAACAAACTAGGGCAGAAATAAAAAAACTCTCTAATTCTCTCTGTAATCTATGAACAAAGGAAATTACTCGACGTAGTGTTGTTCTCCTGGAAGAGAGCTTTCCAATGATATAAGTATTGTAGCTCGAATGTAACTGACCAAGAAGTTCTAACTGAATGAAGCTGACCTCTGCTACCGGACAAATGTGACGGTTTTTTTTTTTTTCCGTCACAAACCTGAAACAGACTCGTCACAACTGACGGTTATCCCCAACAACCTCGAACCCGGTTTATTCTGAACAGATTGACTTCTTCATGCTAAAACCCGGTTCATCCATCCGGTTCTTCACTTCTTGATCCCGGTTCCACATTCCCAACATATCCTATTTCAAAGTATAGCTCACTTGATGAGATTGAACACTTCCTCACAATAACCGTCGTTTGTGACGCAGCAGTTGCAGAATTGTGACGAAGAAAACCGTCACATTTGTCCGGTAGTTGAGCTCAACTTCTTTCAGTTAGAACTTTCTGTACAGTTGCATTCGAGCTGCAATCCTTATATCATTGTAAAGCTCTCATTGAGGAGATCATCACTACGTCGAGCAATTTCCTTGTTCTTTAGATTAGAGAGAGTATTTTAGAATTGAGCGTTCGTGCCCTAATTTGTCAACAGAATTGGGCATTTCATTTCTTGAGTGTATTCTCTGTAATTGATTGGATTTCTTAGTGGATTGGGGTGTGTCTTGCCTCCGTGGATGTAGTTCATCTTGAACGAACCACGTTAAATTGGTGTTTGATCCATTTATATTTCCTGTTCTGCGCAAGTCCAGTTCGGTTACAACTCTGGCCGAATTGTGTGTTTAAATTCAGATTGTTTTTCTTCGTACATTTCCAGATTCTTAGCATTTGTGTGTTTCTGAGTTGTTCTTCACTAACCGATAGGATCCGGAATCGTGCGCGGCAACGATGCGATAAGGACCTTCCCATGAAGCATGTAATTTCCCCTCGGGGGCAGCTTTGCTGGCTGAATTGAGTCGAAGTACTAGGTCCCCGACATTGAATTGAGTACCTCGAACCCGGAGGTGATGATACTGGGCTGCACGTTGTTTACACCTGGCCTGCTGGATGAATGATTGATCACGACGATATTCGAGCTCATCCAAATTTGCACGGAGAGCTTCGTCATTATCCTCGGGAATCAATGTGATGAGGCGAGGGCTTGGTACGCTGATTTCCGCCGGAATAACTGCTTCGGAGCCATAAGTTAGGCTATAGGGGGTCTCCCCGGTAGAGGTATGCGGTGTCGTGCGATAAGCCCATAGAACTTGCGGAAGGTTTTCGGCCCAAAGACCTTTGGCATTATCCGGGCGTTTCTTTATACCCGTGAGCAGTGTACGATTGGTGACTTCAACCTGACCGTTGGCTTGAGGGTGAGCAACCGAGGTGAAAATTTGTTTGATATGAAGCTCCTCGCACCATGACCGGAAGGGATCGTTGGCAAGTTGTTTGCCGTTATCCGAGATAATAGTGCTCGGTATGCCAAAACGACATATGATATTTCGCCAGACGAACTTCAAGATGTTTTGTCCAGTGATGGCAGTAAGAGGTTCCGCTTCTACCCATTTGGTGAAGTAATCCACGGCGACCACCAGAAACTTCAATCCCCCCGGAGCGACCGGAAATGGGCCAACAATATCAATTCCCCACTGGATAAATGGCCACGCACTTTGAATTCCAGTGAGCTCGGTTTGTGGCAGGTGTTTCACACGAGAATGTAGCTGACACTTGCTGCATTTGGTCACTAAGTCGTGGGCATCATTAAACAAAGTTGGCCAATAATATCCCCAGCGGAGAACTTTCTTGGCCAATGTCCAGGAGCCGATATGACTGGCACAGGCCCCTTCGTGAACCTCCCGCAGAACTTGATTAGCCTCGGCAGGAGCGAGGCACCGGAGTATTTGGGGGCTCAGATACGACCGTCGATACAAGACTCCATCATGAAAGGAGTATTTGGGGGCTTTGAGGACTACTTGCCGAGCTCGCAGCTTATCATTAGGCAGAATTCCATCTCGGAGGTACTGAAAGATAGGGGTCATCCAATTCGGATCACTATCGGTCAATACCGAAACCGTTGCCTCATGAATTGCCGGATGAAATAAGTCTTCGACTATAATATCCGGAGATATGTTAGTTTGGACCGCGGAGGCTAATTTGCTGAGCGCATCTGCTCTTGCATTCTGAGTACGTGGTATTTTCTGGATAACAACTGTATCAAGAGTTGACATAAGTTTGAGTGTTAAGGCACGATACCTGATCATTGTTTCATCCTTGGCGACATAAGTTCCCTGGATTTGCCTGGACATGACCTCGGAATCCGTGAAGAGCTCAAGATGACGAATGGCTAAGGATTGAGCGAGCCGGAGCCCGGCGAGAACTGCCTCGTATTCTGCTTCGTTATTGGTCACCTTAAATTTGAATCAGATGACGTACTTAAGTTCAACTCCCTCGGGGTCAATGAGGAGCACCCCGGCACCACTTCCGCGAGTCGTGGATGCACCATCCACATATAATTGCCACTTGCGAGGTGGGGATACGAGGGTAGCAGGATGATTGGTACCATTGTCTGCAGAATACTCATGATTATCCCCCGGGGTTTCAGCCAAAAAGTCTGCAAGTGCTTGATCCTTGATAGCTCGGCGGGGAAGAAATTGAATATCATATTCGCCTAATTCGACAGCCCACTTGGCGAGGCGCCCTGACACCTCGGGCTTGACAAGAATCTGACGGATAGGATGATTGGTCAGAACTCGTATTTCGCGCCCTTGGAAGTATGGCCGCAGACGCCGAGCCGCCATGACAAGAGCCAGCACGGTTTTTTCCAGCATGGAGTACCGTGTCTCCGCCCCGTGAAGTACTCGGCTTGCGAAATACACGGGATGTTGAACACCATTGACTTCTCGCACGAGTGCGGCGCTAATAGCTTCCTCGGCGGAAGCCAAATACATATAAAGAGGCTCTACGGAGAGAGGAACTGACAAAGTGGGCAATTGCTGAATATGATGCTTCAAAGCCTCGAAAGCCTCAGTACACTCCGGGGTCCACTCAAATGACTTCGCTTGTCTCAAAATTTTGAAGAATGGGAGTTGGCGCTCTGCCGCTTTAGATAAAAAGCGATTTAAGGCCGCCAAACCACCCGTGAGGCGTTGAACGTCTCTGAACGTCTTCGGTGGTTGCAGATCTAAAACATCCCGAAGTTTGGCTGGATTGGCCTGAAGACCGTGTTGTGAAACCATATAACCGAGAAACTTACCGGAGCCAACGCCGAAAGTGCATTTTGCCGGATTAAGTCGCAAATTGTAACGCCGCAGAGTACGCAACGTTTCGGCAATGTCTTGCATGCATGAAGAATGGGAGGTACTTTTTATAACCAGATCATCGACGTAAACCTCGACGTTGCGGCCAATCTGATCGTGGAAAACGTGGTCCATGAGACGTTGATATGTGGCTCCAGCGTTCTTGAGCCCGAAGGGCATTTTCTTAAAAGCAAAACACCCAAAAGTAGTGATAAATGCCGTCTTGAGGGCATCCTGCGGATCCATAAAGATCTGGTGGTATCCCTTATACAGGTCTAAGAAACAAAGTGCCACGTACATGCACTCCTTAGAAACCCGCTGACTACCGCGGATAGCCACTTCGCCATGTGAGGTGGGGAATTTTAGCGCGAGGTGGTATGTGGAGCATATGGCTTTGGCAGGAGTAAGCCAATCCCGACCCAAGATCATGTTGTACGGTGACGGGGAGTTAACCACGTAAAAATCCACGAAAATGGTTTTTATCGCCGGATAGGTCCCCAGAGACGCCGGGAGAGTGATGACACCTTCTGGCTGGACTTCACCCTGAGTGAAAGTCTGCAATGGCCCGGGGGCCGGCCGAAGTTGTTCCCGAGGAATCCCCATCTTTTGGAAACAGTCGGCGAATATAACACTCACTGCGGCTCCATTGTCCACGAAGACCCGCTTTATTGTAATATTGGCTACAGTCATGTCGATGACAATGGCGTCAGTATGAGGTGTTATCTCTGGAACCGGGTCCCTATCTGTGAAACTAACATTTTCGGATTGATGGAGGCGCTTATGACGTGGCTCCTCGGGAGGAGGACGGCGAGCCTCTGCCTTCAAGGCATTTCGTGAAGCCCCGGTGGGGAGGGCCCCATATATCACGTTTATTACGTGAGTGGGTGCATTGTCTCCGGGTCCTCCCGGAGGAGGAGGCGGTGGCAGAAAACGAGGTTGTTGGCGATTGCCAGAGTCTTGCCGTGCATAATTGCTAGACCCCGGCCGATTATTCTACCACGGCGGCCGATTTTGTTGTGTACCCCGGTCATGATAACCTCCGCAGTTATGAGAAGAACCCCCATTCTAACTTGTCTGAGGTTTGTCATCGGTCCGCGCAATGTATTGTCGCAAGAGACCTTTCTTTAAACATTCCTCAATTTCCCTGCTGAGCTCTCGGCACTCCTCCGTCTCGTGCCCATGATCTCGGTGGTATGCACACCACTTTCCACGGTTACTCTTTTCAGGTGGAGCAGTCATCCGCGGACAGGGCCGTAAATCATTGTTGTGAACAGAAAGAATTTCAGCTCGTGATTTTGTCAGCGGAGTGAATTGTGGAATATCACCTCGGGATTCCGAACGCTCCGGGTTGAGACGAGAAAAGGCACTAGGTCGTGTGCTAGGCCCAACTTGTGCCCTGTCGGACTGCCGCTTGCTAGTATGTTTCTCACGCTTCCGACGAGTCTGCTCCTCGGCCTTAGCATATCTGCACACCATTTTGAACAGTGCTCGGGTTGTGACCGGTGGATTACGAACCAACTCGGTGTAGAGTGGTCCGGGACGGAGTCCATTCATGAATGCTTTGATGATTACATCATCTGAGCAATTTCCCACCTTGAGACTCTTCGCTGTAAAGCGGTCAAGAAATTGGGTAACGGCTTCGCCGTCCCGCTGTTCCATATTCATGAGGTCGGCCAGGGTGGCCATGGGCTTCGCACGCGCTTCAAAACGCGCCCAAAAGTTCTCGGCGAGTTCTCTGAAAGAGGATACACTATTACGAGGGAGAGAATCAAACCAAACCCGAGCTTCATCTTGAAGGTACTCAGGGAAAATCTTACAGTAATGAAGGGACGTAGTATGATCACGGCTAAGCATGTTGTGCCTGAAAGCTCCAAGAAAATTGGCTGGATCTCCGGTGCCGTCGTAAGGAGGTATGGCAGGCCTTTTGAACCCTTCGGGAAGGGAAGTGGCCATGATTTCTTGAGAGAACGGTGTGATGATATCTCCATTGGCATCAAGGCCCAGGATTCTGTCGAGCTCGACATTGCGTTGGACTCGCTCATACTCTTGAAGATCTAGAGTATGAGGATTGGCATAACGGACTCTTTTAGCCGCGTTAAGTGGACGACGGCGATCGACATCTGCAGGTTCGTCGTTGCGCTGTCTTGACCCATTAGAACTCTCATGGTCCTCGGGAGAACCAGGTCGTTCCCGTCGCCGATTCTGACCCCCGCGGTGCACCGGGTCTTGTCTATCATGCGAGTGCTGACGATGTGGATGCGCCGCGGGATTGGCATCCTGTCCGGCTGGTCCCTCGGGATTTAGGCGATTGGCCGCCCAGTCTTGAAGAACATGAGCATGCTCTTGTAGGAAGGCCTGGAGTAATTCTGGAGTTATTTGAATATTGACCGGTGGCCGAGCAGCAGCGAGATTAGGGTTTTGCATGTCTTGTGGGGGTGGAGGTAAGAACTGGTTGTCTGGATTCATAACCGGGCCTTGGTTGCCCTGATGATGAGACGTACCTCTTATCGGCGATTGCCTCGGCGGCAAAACTTGATCCACGGGTGGATCTTGATTGGCTTGATCACCCTGGCGAGATTGATTCAGACGAGTCATCACCATGATATTTGAATGCACTGTTAATGTCAAAAACTACTTGCGCTTCCCACAGACGGCGCCAATTGATAATGCGCAATCTGATATCCAAGAAACTTAACGAAAACCTACGTAAGCAATATGAAAAAACACAAGATTTACGTGGTTCGATCCGGAGATCTACGTCCACGGGCACAAAATAGCACCTGCCGAGGTGTTTCTTCACTAGATCTTTGAGTTTACACGTAGTAATTTCAGAATACAGAATGCGAACCCTAATTCCGAGTTCTTTTCTCATATTTATACAATCCCCTACTAAACCCTAACTAACTCCCTATTGTCGCGCCTATTTTTCGCTGCGTGGCGGTTGGGAACGGATCGTGGGCCTTGAATCGCGGAACAAGCCATAAATTGGGCCGCGCCACATTATCTGGGACGACGCGTATTTCTGGATCTTCTGGGCCGGTTAGCGGGCCGAGGTATTAACCCGACCCGAAGTGACTGGGCCATCCCTATCACGGAGCATCCCGAATACGATTCATAGGTCCCGAGTACCGCGCCTTCGTCCAACCTTGCAGAAACTATCTCACCCAATCCAGCCGAATAACCACACTGGTCCGAGTACCCCCCGGACCAAACCGCCTCCAACTTCGGCTAACAGTCATCTTCGCATAACCATTTGTGTTAAAAAATAAACTGGCGACCTTATAAAACCCGAATCCCATGAACCTGTCGACATAATTGTAGCACACATGACGATGATCAAACCCGCAAAATCTAAATTAATAACAGAAGCAGTGGGGAACATAAACCGTAACCTTTGGTTGGCGACATAACGATCCAATCGCTTTCTAACCACCTCACCCCCCTGAACTCCTCTAAACTACGTAAAAAATTCTCCCCAAAATGCAAGTTTTGCATCCCTGCCTCTTGTAGAGCTTCCCAAAAGAATCCATATGTGAAATTATACAGGGAGGCCCTCCCCCCTTCCCTCTCCTTATCTTTTCGATGCATACAAAATCTCATTAAAATCACCATATATCAACCAAGGCAGATAAACTAAACCACCCAAAGCCGTCAACCGGCGTAACAACAACCATGATTGAGCACACAAATGAGAACAATATTACCGTAGAAACCAGTAAATCGCCACAACATGTCATCATATTCAATCTTACAATCAATATGACCCTTAAAAAGTTAAAGACTGAAACATCAATACGATTACTCCAAAACAAAATTAATCCACCACCACGACCCACCGGGTCAACACAAAACATAGTAGAAAAGTTAAATAAAAACTTCCATCTATTACACTGGAAACTATTGACTTTAGATTTAGAAATAAACAAAAGTACCGGGTTCTTATCGACAATAAGTTACCTTGAATTACAGAACACACGTCGGTTCCCAAGCCGCAACCGCATTTCAAACCAAGCAATTCATTGCGATAGGAGGGGTTGGGACGTATCAATCTCCACCTCTACATCCAAGTTTGCGATAAGCATGAGCCATCTTTGTTTAATTGCCAATCCCCCCTCAGCATCATTCTCCATTCGCCTTTTCAAAGAGCAAGAACCCACCGTCTACCCATCAACAACACCAATCTGCACCATACTTTTACGTCCATTACCCCGAGGCTGACCCCGAGGTTTCTTCACTTGCTTGGTTCCCTTAGTCTTCCCAACAACCTTATGCAACCGAGACACCGCTTGGACTACTGAAACCACATGCATAGGGATCCCTTCTTGACCATTATCACTAGGCATAGATTTAAAACTTCACACCCCTTCCGAGCTAGTCTGTAACCCGTCTGCCCCACCACCCAAAACCTCAATCGCGCAATCCCTTATATCTTCCAACCATCTCTACCATACGCACATTTATGTCCTGCTGCTGCTATACCACCTTCGGTCCCCCGGCCCCTGTCGACATTGACGAGACCGAGCTTTCCCCATGCACTAGAGAAACAATCTCCCCTCCATTATCTCTCTGTATTGTCCCACAATACGATCCCGTTGCATGTGTAGTGCTATTATAATCAGCTGTAACCCCCTCCGCATGCACCTGAGTGTTTTTCGACTGCTCAACATCATCAAACCCAACCATATGATACAAATTCTCTACTATCTTCAAAGATACAAGAAGCTGACCATCAGCACGCAACCACGAGCCAAATTGTTTAGATAAAACAACCCATTCATCTTGTGCCCTCAATCTGACCCGACAGTCATTTTCCAAGTGATCCAAATGCCCACAGTAGTAGCAAAAATCTGATAGTTTTTCATACCTACACATAACAACATCCCACACCCCTCCGACCGATATCGTTGTTCCACGACATAGAGGCTTCGTGATATCCATCAATACCCGACCAGTAAAAAAACTTCACCCACACAGTACCCGGACGTGGTGATTCAACCTCCAACACCTTCCCTATCTTATTACCCAAGGCCCGACCAACCACATCCTCATTACGAAACTATAGCCCATGGAACTGGACCCAGAATGGCACCATGATGATAGCCAAAGTGTCCACTTTCTCATCTCCCTTCAGTTTGTTCAACCCCAAGAAAGAACCATTGAGATTCCAAGGTTGATTCATATAAACTCTTGTGAATTCCACCTCACACCGAAAGTGAAAATAAAAATATGCCTCCCTACTGATGAAACATCTAAAGTGCCTTTCAATCTCCATATTCGCTGCAAAGCAACGCTCAAGTCACGTTGACCAATCCCTCGAATGAGAGAGAACTGACCGTAGAGAGCCTTTGACGAAACCGGTAAAATTGGCACGTCACCGGTCACCTCACCCTCCTCCACCGCTGATAGATTAAGCGCACCCCACATCTAGGCAAGATCGCATACCATTTTATCAGCCAGGGAGAAACAAAAACTAAGAAGCCCTACTGTGGAAAAAACCACAGCAAAGAAACCCTAAATCTCCACACCTATATAAATGTCTATGGAGATTGTTAACACCACAACTAATCAGAAAACAATCACCAACACGAAAAATAGTAGAAAACGAGACCAATAACGGCCGGAAAAGATGCACCACGACGCCGGGAATGTCTCATGCCGTGAAACCTAGCGGAGTAGCTTTTCAAAGTCACGATTATTAATTACAAATATAACTCTTTTTACCAAGACTAATACTTCGATATAAATTAGAATTCGAAGTACTTTTTTGTTCAAGTAGTGCCATTAAATTTCTAAAATTGATAAATAAATAAAAATACAATTAGATAAAATTAGCCCTTAACTAAATATCATAAGTTAGTCCTTAAAGTAATACATGGATTCAAAAAGTTTGCCCCATTAGTAATACCTCGGATTTAAAATAGAATTTGGATGATTGCTTTATCTAAATAGGGACATCAATTATTTATTTATTGAACAAAATTTTCCCCTAAACTAGCTGAGACAACTCATGAGCTACTTGGGATCGACTCATCAAAAGTTTGAGATTGACTTGAGACAAATGAGTCGAGCTTGAGCTATTCAAATAAGACCTGAGTTCGAGTCGAGCTCATTGATACTTGGCTCGGCAGATTCTGGAGCTTATGTTGAGTTACTAATTTATCATTTATAGTTGACACTTACAAATATATCCTAAGGTAAGATTCTAAGGTCCCGATCTCATTTTCAGTAGCATTTGTAGTATAATTAATGTTTTCATTTGTAATGATTTTTTAATCTTTTTTTTTTAATTCTTTTTATATAAATTGAGTGGAGCCGAGTCAATCTTGATCTTGTTCTCAAATTCTTGTAACCCTAGCTATACCATAAGTGTACGACGTAGCAGTAGATAGAGCGATCAAGTTGATCAGACGAAGATCGGAGGTTTTAAGCCTATTAAGTACTATGATCCTAACAACCTAGTTTTATATAGACAATTGAGTAATGAATTTTGTAGTTTTTATTTAATAACTGATCCAAACATAAAATAAAATAATGAAATTGAAGTACCAAGTAAAACAACACGTATGAATCAAATAGCAAGAATTATTCTTGGAATCAAGCTAATTATGTTTCACATGTGATTTATATTTAATAATCGAAACTTTAAACCGAACTCTAGTTCTTATAGGACAGTCACGAGCCTAGGTTAAATGCATCCCCCTGCGCCCTCCTCAGAGCGAAAACCGTTGATTACAAGTACAAGCCATCATCTCTGATCGACTGTTATTCATGTAACTCCTAAAAACATTAAAGATCAATGTCCTCTCCAATATCTCAAACTTCTCAGTTCTATTGAATATTTATGCTACTTGTTCTAAGCCTATTAATAAGTTTCCTCTCTCAAATATCGTTTTATTAAGCCTAAGATGTCTAATTACTAATCATATTATCAAACATACAATCAAAACAAGAACACATAAATAAGAACATAAAAGATTATCTGATTAATAAATAGAAACAATAGGTTCACATAGTCTACTTTCTAACCCTAGAATATTAAGAAACTAGCCAAATATAATCATAAAATAATCACAATTTTCACTGTCATCTACGAAGCAAATAACAAATAAAACCAAATTGGTGCGCTTGATTTCTTGGTCTCTGTCTTCTCCTTACTTTTCCCTTGCTATGACATTCAAAATAGGATAACTGATGCCTATGTTTGCTTTTGTATGAGCCTTTTTGGGAATGGAAAGTAGTGTAAATAGGCCGAGAAGCCATCAAAATGTGTGGAACCTTACCAAGCAAACAACTCAACCAAACGGCTTCCTACTCGATCGAGCGACGTACAGATCGGTCCAGCCTTACATCGCGCTCGATCGAGTGGGTTACCCGCTCAACCAAGTGGCGCGCGCTAGTCTCCATTTTGCATCGTGTTCGACTGAACGATTTTCACCAATCGGCCATTGGTCGACCCCAAACCAGCATATTCTAATGGGTCATCCGCTCGATCGAGAGGCATAGGCTCTGTCGAGCAGCGTGCAATATTCACGTATTTTCATCGTTTTACCTCTTTTCTCGCTCATTTCTTCTCCAAACTTCATCCAAATGAATCATTATACTTTTAATTTCACTACAAAACGAACAAACACATCACATTTTTTCACATGATAATGAAATTAAACAGAAAGTACTATTATTCATGCAATTTATCAACTATTTGACCAGTTTGTCCAAATTCAATAGCAATTGGGGTCATAATTGACTAATTTGTTTTCCTGATGTCCCATATATACACTCTCGCCTCCATAACTCTTTTACATCTACATTTTTACAATATTCTATCTTAATCTTTCTCAATCTCAAGTAGTTAGCAACCAGTTCTACCCTTCTATCTGCGGAAGATACAAGTAGTGGTGAATGTATGTGGGGCTGTTTTTCATTTTTTTCAAAATAAATTTGTATTCCCATAAAATTACAATTGTACCCCCTAAAATAAACTCCAAACAAAACCACTCTATCCTAATTGGCAATCCCCACTTTTAACTTTTGAGAAACTTCTTACTTTCAAAACTTTTACAGAAGCCGATTACTGTAAGTTCTCTTCTATTTTTATCTTTCTTTTTTTCTTTTTCTTTTTTATTTGTTTGTTTGTTTGTAATATATATATATATATATATATATATGTCTGTGTGTGTGTGTGTGTTATTTGATTTGATTAATTTAATAATGTTTTTAACTTGATGTTGTTTATTAATGAATTAGAGTATGTGTATCTCTCTATTAGTGCATTATATATATATATATTCATTTGGGTTTTCTATATTAGTTGATTTTATGATAATGTTTCAATAAGTTAGGGTTTGTATATATCTATATTAAAAAAGATACCCAATTGAGATAATAGTTTCTATTTTAATGTTGTTATTTTCTATTTTTTTTATTTCATATCTTGGATTGTACGACTTTAAATATTGAACAATATTTTTGTACATTTGTAATTATATTGTACCCCTCTTCTATATTTTTTATATATTGCACCCCCAATCTCAAAATACTAGATATGTCACTGGGTACTAGTCTCTCCACCAGCTGATGTGTCAAAATCTTATAAAATGCAACTAATTATTTTATATATGATTTGGGAATGAGATCTTTGGGGCTAAAATTATTTTCAGTCCCACAATTTTTCACTCGTACAAATTTGGTCCCAAAATAAATAAAAAAATTAATTTAGTCATGTATCTTTAGAATTTGTTCACGTTTAGTCATTTTTTCATCGCTGTGAAAATCACATTTGTCCATCATTTGTTGGTGCTACATATTCAAAATTCATTTGGAAAAATGATCACGTGACTGTAACGTGTAATTTTCCAGCCAAAATCAATCACTAGGGACGAAAAAGGATGGAACTTTTTTAAAGATACATGACTAAATTGAACTTTTTAACTTTTTCTGGACCAAAATTATATGAGTAAAAAGTGATGAGACCAAAAACAATTTTGCTCAGATCTTTACACATCAGCTACGAGGACATTAGACATGGTGGCATTTTCAAGTTAGTTATATATTCACTCTCTTAAACTATCAATTATCATTTCATACAATACTTTGCATGAATGAGTTTTTCGATAAATCTTTTATTTTCTCACTCAATATAATTAATAAATGACAGTTCAGAGTACAAGAGACGGGGATCAAGATAGATAAACATACTAAAGGGTGTCTAGTAACACTAATCTAATGATAATTTTTAAAAGCGTCATTAGAAATAAGTACTTCGTGACACTTTTGAAAAGTGTGCCCAAATCTGAGGCACACAAACAAGTATCGACATATCTAGAGATGGAAATGTGAGAAAAATGAAGATTATAAGAAAAAAAAAATTATTTCTTATAAAAGAACATAAGGTTGTCTAGCAATCGAGAATGCTGAGTCTCCTGTGTCAACTTGTCTATTTTTCTACTCAAGTGTTTAGAAAGTTTATTGTTATGATCATGGATACGTTATCTGCTTTAGAAGTGTGTGTTATTTCCTTACTTGGTATTTCTTTATAGAAAACTAATGAAAAATATTCTTGTGGAATTGAAACATGATTCTAAAAGATCGACATATAAAATGAAATTGGAAGCATGTCTTTTATCACTTCTAGAGTTTGCCCTTGTTGAACACATCTTCACCCCCCCCCCCCCCCTACCCCCACACTTTGGTTTTTTAGTTATTGATTTTGTATATGATAGTTTAGTATGAATTTCAATCATTGTTTTTTAATTTTCTCTCTATTGATACGCAAATTTTCTATCCAATTAAAATGCGCCACATAATAAAATATATGTTGAAAATTAATTTTATATTGATTATTTTAATATGAGGAATTAATTCAATAAAATTTCTAAATAAAATAATCAATTTAATTGATGATTTAATAAAAAAATTATTGATCTATTGGAAGACATCACGTGTCAAGATGATATTACTAAATTAAATTAAATTAATTTAGTATCTAAAGAGATGGTGATAGATATCAAATCATGGTAAATCAATCAGAAGACTCTGTATGGAAATCATCAATCGGATCTCACGGGAATGTTAGTTTTATGTGATTTAATGAGCATCAAGTTGGATTATTCAAATCCAATACTTTTGAAAAGGCTTAAAGGATAAAAAGATTGGTTATATTTGACCAAATCCTGATTATGGAAACGTGGAGATTTTGGGATATTATTAAGTTAACTAATATTAATTTAATAATCATCTATAAGATATTTGATATATTTAATATTTTGGAGGACCAATAAAATTGCTTCATTCGGATCCTAGGTCCATTAGTTTTTTCCATCCTACCTATAAATAAGGTCTCGCTGTTCCACAAAAAATGACAATAACACAAGCTCAAGAAAGGTGTTACAATAAACTATTTCTACCTAATACTGCAGCCTAAACCAACAACTCGTCCTCAAGTTGTCTAAGCTGTGATTTACATTTTATATCTCTTTAAGTTTAACCAATCATATGATCTTCTGTGATCTTCAACACACCATAGGATCTACTTATTTGCAAGAGATATGGGGACACATACATAGTGAAAATGCAAATATAATCAGATAGGAGATAAGCAGTGAATAACTGGAAACATTGTATATAAAAAGTTTTGCTTTCAGTATACAAATCGAACACTATGTCCCTTCCTAGTATAGCCTCCTCTATCCTCTCCTCGCCATCCGTGGGGTTGGCCTTGACGAACAACTCTCCTTTGTGCATGGGACATGTTTTCACCCATGAACATGACTACGAGTCAGCTGCGACTAATGACACCACACTGCAGCCTTTGGCAAGTTTGGATCGCCCTCCGAGATGCGTCCTCCCCACTGCCGCTCCACTCATCTACAACAACAATCTGCATCGGCTCACGGGAGTGATCCCTTATAGCATCATACTGATGAAATGGATAAGGTGGTTGTTTCCAATTTTAATATCACTTCCTCTTCCTCGCCTCATTTAGCTCTTGTAATCATGACCGTTGCCACCCATGGCCGTTGGTCAGACGACCTTGATGATGAACCACCGCTTAAGCACGGTGCTTATTATGTTGTTTCATGAGTTGCCTAATATGGAATATTTGAGGAATTCAGAATTCTTTGACCAAAGATTCCCTCAGAGACATCTGCCAAACTCACTCTCCCGACTTACTTGCGATTATTGAACCTAAGGTGAAATTCTGTGTGGTGAATCCATGTTATCGGTCTTCTCTTCTTATGAAATTCATTGGTGAAAATGTTCGCTAAAATCTCCTCCCCCAACATTTGGTTGTTCTCTCGTCTAGACCTTGATGTTGCGGTCTCAATTTACTCTTCTTCTGAACAAATGCTGGTTGCCGTGGTTCTTAACAATGATAGAATTCTATTGGCATTTGTTCAATCATCGAATAATATGGTCATTCGTCGCACATTATAGAATGACATTGTACACCTCCCCGCCCTCCCCTTTTATATGATAGGGGATTTTAATGCAGTTTTTGAGTCCTCTGAGCACATTGGTAATGCTCCTCCCTCGTTGGCTACTTGTACGAAATTCCGCCATGCTATGGATAATGCAATCCTCACTGAGATTCCGGTGGTTGGAGCTAATAATACCTGGGTTCTGCACCACCCTAATTATGTTATTATTGTTTCTAAGCTAGACAAAATACTTATAATGACTTACTTCTGCCTCGCTAGGATTCTTTCACTGCAATCACCTTGCCTTAAGTAAGATCTGACCATAATCCCATTCTTTTCACTTGTGCGGATCCTACACCTCGACCTCATAAGCCTTTTCATTTTCAGCACATGTGGGTCTTACACGAGGGGTTCTGCAGGTGGTCAAGGATAATCGGACGCCTCCACTGCTTGTTAATGATCCCATTACTATCTTTGTGTGCAAATTGAAGAGGCTCAACTCTCACCTTAAGCTCTAGAATTGCAAATCCTTCTATGATGTTCAAAATCGGCTCGATCATCTCTATATGGATCTTTCTTCCCTACAATCGGATATTGATACCCATGGCTATACTGATTTACATTTTACACAAGAAATCGTTCTTCAGGTGGCCATTAACTGTACTCTTGCACATCAGCATGCATTCTATAGCCAAAAACACCGTCTTTTTTGGCTTAGGGATGGGGATCAGAATACAGCTTTCTTCCAAAGACCCGCCTTGGCATTCTCTGCATGATAATTGATGGCAATATTTCTACCAAAAGCTCCCCTATTTCTCAGCATGTGGTGGACATTATACTTCTCTCTTTACTAACCAAGAGGGTCTTGCGGACATTGATACCATCCATGCTAGACTTCAACACATTTTCAGGAATCTTGTTTCATTGATTAATAATGCTTCCCTTTTGAATGCCCTTTCGGTTTTAGAAGTAAGGGAGGCAGTTTTTGGCATGCCGACTGATGGCTACCCAGGCCCTGATGGCTTTGGAGGCCTCTTTTACCAGAAGTGTCGGGATATCATCTCACATGATCTTATAGCTGTCTCTGCCTAGTTTTTTAACACTAGTTTCCTTCCTGCGGGCCTTAGCTCGAACTTCATGATTCTTATTCCTAAGATTGATAGGGCTACTCTGATTGAAGACTTCTGACCCATTGTCCTTCGCAGTTATATCTTCAAAGTCTTCATGAAAATTATTACAACACGTTTTGGTCATTTTATCAGTCAGTATGTATCTCACCTTCAGTACGGCTTCATTCTTGGCATGCTTATTCACACTTTCATTGCCCTCGCTTCGGGTTGTGTTAATTACTTTGATAGAAAATCGTTTAAAGGTAAGATGGCTCTGAAGATTGATATTCGGAAGGCCTTTGATACAGTTCGCTAGGATATTTCGCTCTCGGTTCTCAATATGATGGGTTTTGATCCACATTTTGTTACCTATATTCGAACATTCTTCATTCGGCGAGATTATCGGTTCTTTTCATTGGCTCTACACAAGGGTATTTTAGTTTCTCTCGAGGATGTAAACAGGGTGAGCCCCTCTTGTCTCCTTTTCTGCATTGCAGAAGATGTCCTTGGTCGACTTTTTTATCATGCGGCTGCTCAGGCCCTTTACACACCCATGTTGGCTAAAAGGCATTTCATTGTCCTATGTACCTTCTTAATGCCAATGAAAATTTTCTTTTTGGGACTACCATTCCTTAGAAAATTCAATGCATTTGATCAATCTTACAGGATTATGGTTCTCTGTCAGGCCAATTTTTTAACCCTGCAAAATCTAAGGTTTTCTTCGGTAACGATGTCAATCGTTGGTCCAAGAAGGTTGTTCGATGTGAACTTGGATTTCTTGAGGGCTCAGTTCCCACATCATACTTAGGAGTTTTCCTCTTTACTGGAGCCTTAAAGGTTGATCACATCCGCGATGCTACTGCGGTCATTGCAAAGTTTGCTAGATGGAAGGGAATACGTTGTCCTTGCAATGTAAGGCTTGTACGGTCAACCCTGGTCTATACCTTGATGATATATCATTGGCCTCGCTCACTCCTTAAACATATTAAGAAGGCTATGCATACCTATATTTGGACGGGCGACGTTCACAATAAGGGTACTTTTAACATTTCATGGAAGTATGTTCTCCTATTCAGAAAGGCACCCTTGGCATTCGATCGATCCGCTTAGCAAATGAAGCTTTTCTACTTTGTTTTACATGGGATGTTCAATCCCGGATGTATTATTGCATCGCACTAGCTGGTTGTACCAGGATGATTTGCCCAGTATTTATTCGGTGCCTTCCTCTTTGCTGGGCAGTCTACCTATTGGTTTTTCCGGATCCACAATGACACTCTTTGGATTGTTGGCCCCGAGTCTAAGGTTCATTTATGGCTGGATAATTAGCTGGGATACATCATTGCAGACAAAATCCACATGCCTGACCACTGCTGCAGCCAATATGGTCACACCATCTCGGATTTCTTTATCAGTAATGTTTGGCACCTTACTATTGATTTTGTTATGGCTTATACCGATATTGATAAGGACATTGTGGCTTATGCCTTCTCCCCTGATACCCTGGACCACCATGTCTGGATGGGCTCCCTGAAAAGGGATGTTTCGTCTTCTACGGCATATGATCACTGGCATCCTTCCTGGATCCTTCTTGGAGCTCTTGGTTTGGTGCACCATCTATCACAAGCTACTGACTATGGAGTTGTTCCACTCCGTGGGCTTTCATGGCCCCACTATCTGTGTCCTCTGCAACTAGTCAGGGGAGTCTCTCGACCATCTCTTATCCTGTTGTCACTTTACTTTGCTTATTTTTCATTAGGGATAATTACAAAATGGCCGCCGAAATATTAGCACTTCTTCACTTCGACATATAAACTATTAACATTGACTAAACCGTCACCAACCTATTTGAATATTACTAGTTGAAAGTTGTCGGCCATAATACTGCCCAACTTCTGTTCCAAAATGTGGTTTTGCAAAACCGGGTGTCCAATGAATTTGGGCGGTATTATGGCCGGAAGCTTTCGAGTAGTAATAATCAAATAGGTTGGCGGCGGTTAGTCAATGTTAATTGTATATATGCCAATGTGAAAAAGTGCTAATAGTTCGACAACAATTTTGTAATTATCCCGTTTTCATTAGATCTGTTGGACCTGTGATGTTACTCTAGATTTTAGTGTAGGTTTACATAATCTCTTGCTTCATGATATGTCTTTGCAACTTCACTTTTGTCACTTTGGTTTAGGTAATCTTCTTCATGTGCAACCAAATCATTTTTTAGGATGCTGAACCCTAAGTTAACCGTGTTGCCTCGCGCATTTGGGCATCGGTGTGAGGCTAATAGTTTTATGTTGGGTTCGATTGCATGATCCTCATCATGATCTACTGCACCTTTGGCCCTTGGACTTCATTCCTGACCAATAACACCCCCTACCTGGTTTCAGTCAGATGGCAGCCCCCACTCCCTAGCTGGACTAAGGAGAACTCAGATGGAAGTGCCCCGGGCTCTCCAGGGCTCATTTTTGGCGGTGCTATCTTCCGTACCTCTCGTGGCTTCTCCAGGGATGCATTTTGTATTTGAAGCTGGACTCTCTATAGCTATCACCACTGTGGAACTTGATTTTACCAAAGGTTAGACTAGATTTGGCTAGAATGTGACTCCACTTATGTGGTTAAATTGTTCCGTGCGTGCTCTACAGATGTTCCATGAAGATTTAGGGCTCGATGGCTTCGTCTCCTCCACCTAACGGATTCACCTTGTTTTTGGGTAACACACATTTTTTGGGATGGTAACCAATCCGTGGACGCCCTCTCGAAGCTACACACACCTTAAACTTTATGGGCTAACCCCCTCCGGTTTTTTATCTTATCTATCGTGACTTTTCTGCTAAGTAGTTTAGAATGGTTTGATGCTCTCTTGTTGGTGTTCTATTCCTTCAGATGCAAATTTGATGATAATATCAGAGATCAAACTTTCCACGGCTTTCCATGGGTCTCGGTGTTTATATCTAACATATCCCCCCAGTCTTTTCTCTTGCAGACTTACTTTCCCCAAAAAAGGGATGTGTTTCATGAATTGACGGCTATAGAAATTGATGGTTAGATGTTGGTACTCTTTTTCCTCCTGTTGGGTTATTCCCAAAGGGTTTTACTAATAGGGGGTTTTAACGAGGCTAATATGAGGGTTCACTGATGCTCTTTGCATCAAAGGGGGCGATGACCCCTTGGAATGTTGTTTCTTGTGTTACACGCCTTGCAGCTTCTACGCTACTGTCCCACCACTTTGGTTGGGTCCACTTATCTATGCGACATTCGCTGCACAACTCGATCCGGGTTTCCTCACGCTACTTGGCATCCAGTCACCCACCGGTTCATCCTTGACCGACATCACGTTCACCTATCCTTGCGAATTGCACATCTGATTGCTCCTCTCTTATGCATAATCACACTAAAGCTTCAACGTATTTCTTTGTGTTTTCCCTCAGCCACGTTAGAAGGATTTTATGATTGCATAATTTTGGTTGTAATACCATTTTTTAAGGATCGAGTTGACATGAATCTCTGTTAGATTCGTTATTTTTATATTTAAAGTCGGCCTGTCGGTTTTATAGTGTTTTGCCTTTTAAAGGGATAGAGAGATAGGGACTTTTCACTTTTTTGTTTTTTGTTTTGCCTTTTGGTGTTATATAAGCAACTATTGATCTCCCTTCTCGCAATCTCTCTCTCTTTATCTCTTTCTTCCTCTCTCACACATTCATACGCACTCTCTCTCTCTCGCTCTCTTACACACAAAAAAAAAAAATCTTACTCACTCTCTCCCTCTCTCTCTTTCTCACTCACACACACAATCTCTCTCTCTCTCTCTCTCTCTCTCTCTCTCTCTCTCTCTCTCTATTTATCTGTCTCTCACACATGCACACAAAGAAACATAATTCTCGCTCTCTCACTCTTTGTGTCTCACTATTTCTCTTTCTCTCTCTCCCACACACGCTCGCACAAACATACACAGAGTCTCGAACATCTCTCCCCTCCTCTGCTTCCCCCATTCCCTCTCTCTCACACACTCGCATCCATACACACAACCTCTCTCTCTCTCTCTCTCTCTCTCTCTCTCTCTCTCTCTCTCTCTCTCTCTCTCTCTCTCTGTCTATCTGTCTATCTATTTCTCTTTCCGCTCTCTCTCTCTATGCCATCGATATTCAATCTCCAGCACCTTCATCTATCCACCACCGCTTAAATAGCATGCCGGACGCGATGCGCGCCTCTTTTCCGACCGCTCAGCCACATTGGCGCATGAACACGATGCCCTTAGGGATCTCTGCAACCACCTCCCGTGGCTGCTATCATATATTAACCCTAAGGTTCATTCATCAATCAATTTGTCGGTGCCGCCAGAGGCTGCCATATCTCTGTCCGATCATGGAGCCAGGTCATCTAGAGTTCCACGAGATCCAAGGGTTTCAACGATCTCGTCAGCGACGACCCCCTCCATGTCTTTTGCTAGAGTTTTGCAATCTTCCATAAACCCTTCTGCATATCCTAACAATGTGCGACCTATGCTTCCAGTAACATCTTCTCACACACTAAGACAAAGATCGTATCCCAGTTTCAGGACATATGCTGTAACAATCCCCAATTGTTGGATATCTTCTTCTCACTGAGCACCCAGGTAAGTTCATCAAACCCTCCTCCATTGAGAGCTCAATCTGCTTGTTTTTTCTAGCATGCCTTTTAATTTGGAATGCCCTAGCTCTACTCTTCCTAGTTCTTTTAACCATGATCACTAATTTCATTATTTTTCCAATAACTCGGATATAAATATACATGAGTCTAATATCGTTAATTCGAGAATTAATTCTACATCGAACACTTCATTGGCTGCTTGTTCTTTTCTCAACATAATTCGGGTATAACTGTTGTTGATAACACTGCTATAAACGCTAACGGTAATCCGGGTAATTTTAACGATAATACGGGTAATACGGGTTCCAATCCTATTTATTCGAACACTTGTTTGATCGATAGTACTTCGGTTCATAGTATGGTTGATCATGACTTGGTTGATGGTAACTTGGCCCTTACGAACTTGTTTCATATGCTTAAGAATAACTCTTTAACTTCTGCCACAAATACGTCGCTCTCTTCGTTGTTCAAACATCTAGCATGCTTATGCCTTCAGCTAATGCTCATACTAGCTCTTTTGTTGCTGCTAAACTACTAAATTTTTGAATCCCCACCCCTGTTTCAAATGTTATTTCTTCTTCTGTTGTGATTGGAATCAACCCAAACGCTTGTCTATTTCAAGCAATTGGGGATGGGGGGTTTTCACACACAACCTTCAGCGAAAAAATTTCTAGATTCAGGTATGTCACTTCAATACCGGTCTACTCCTCCAATTGCGGGGGCAACATCTACGCGGCCTAGACTACTCAGCCAACCTCCATTTTTTACTCCTCGACATATACAACCTCATGAGCGTATCTTGAGAGGTGACACATATTCCATATTGGTGGACGAGATGTGGTACAGAAAACGGGTTGAGCTTCTTTCAAACACTCTCATTGGACGTATGTTCTAACTTAAAAATGATAAGACACACACCATAATTGTCCTCAAGGAGAAGTTGACATCTGCATGGAAAATCGAGTCTGAATAGAAACTGACTACCTTGGGTTGATGGTGCTTTAATTTATAGTTTTTAGAATACTAGTGACAGAACAAAAGCCTTTGCACATTCTACTAGTTTGTTAACGTCTGGTACAATCAGGTTGATGAAATGGGTCTCTAACTTCAATAGGTACAAGTTAAACACTTTTGTTGCTCAAGCGTGGTCACGCATTTACGAGTTAGGTATCGAGTATTATGATCAGCCTTGCCTTTGGGGTATGGCGAAAGCTATTGGTAATCCATTACACATCGAGGATCAAGCTCTAGCGAGCTCTCAAGGCCACTTTATTCGTGTCCTAGTGGAAATTAATTTTTCCTCGACGTCTATTGGTTATGAAAATTGCCCCAAATTTTATTCATATTGTCGCATCATAAGACACACGGTTCATGCATGCAAGAAACGAAAGGTGGCCACTGCCACTCCTAATGCCGATTCGGAATCAGGTAATCCCCCTCCCCCTCCTGGTGAGACAGAGATTGAAATCCCGGACTTGTTCCAAGTCACGTGGGTGATCACGTGGATGTATAACTCAACCCAACTTGGTTTTATAGATCGAAAACCATGGTGGCCTCGTCTTCGCTACCTACTTACCCGTCTATCACGTCGAATTCTTCCCAAGTTTTGCGGAATATGAGGTCCCAATAGGTGGTTACTACGGCTGGTGGTGATGGGCTTGGCATGTAGTCTCCCATGCAATCTTTGGACTCAGCACATTATTTGACAGAGCCCATTGACATTGTTGTTGTGTCTCCATCTCAGGAGATGGGGAACGTTTCTGACGTCCGTTCATCTTCGGTGAATCCCTCTATTCAGGAGAACCCTTCACAGATGCAATCGGTTTCTCGATCCAATAATCCTAACTATGTGTTTGGATCAGTAAATGTGTTCTTGGAGAGTCAAGAACATCGTTCTTCATGTTCTTCACCAAGAACAATTCAAAAACACATTAGATCCGTTTTGCATTTTCAAAGCACGTTATCTAACGCTATACAGGTCAGATTATCACTAATATTTATCGAATCGAAGCTCATTTGATAAACTACGCATACATACCACATACATGCGTTAAATCAACCATTAACGTGCTCAAATCAGGTTTTTACAAAACAAGAACATCTTCAAGTTTCCAAACAAATTTCAGAAAAACAAGATTTTCGTCCAAACATTAAAAGTCCATATCTCCTTCATTTTTCAATGAAATTAAATGCATAATACGTCTATAGAAAACTCATTCAACATAGAACATGATCATATCAATTACATGAAAACATCAGAATGATAACTGGACGAAAATCGCACCCGAACAGACTGAAAAGGTGTACAGAATGATATAAGCAAAGGCAAGAACAAGCCAATAATGTGGAGACCACAGGACGGTCACTCACAAAAGGCAAACTAAAAACCTTTTCATGTCACAAGTCGACAGATAAAGGTGTACAGAATGATATAAGCAAAGGCAAGAACAAGCCAATATGATGCAATGAATAGAACTGTCTTCTGGCGTGCTACAGATACGAAGCACCTTGCCCTATGTCACGAAATCCAAGCATGGGGGAAATCCAACACTCCTCACATCGGTGTGAGTCCAAAATCCATGGGAAGATTTCAATGCATTAGCTTGTAGCTGTCAAATCTGTAAGCACAACCAAATGATGTATCCCAAAACACGGCATACGCAAAGCAACCCTGCTAAAAACAATGGAGGGACTGCCTCCAAACAAAACCCGGGATTGCCGAGCGAAAGCGTTGGAATTGTAGTCAATTCCAAGAAATCCATCAAATACCAACACATGATCATGACATGTAGCCAACCCTGCTAAAAACCAATGGAGGGACTGCCTCCAAACAAAACCCGGATTGCCGAGCCAAAGCGTTGGAATTGTAGTCAATTCCAAGAAATCCATCAAATACCAACACATGATCAAAAACTGCTGTGAAGCCCCCCGCCTGTGACCATGGAGCGGGGGTTGAAGAATTCTACCAGTGCCTTAAAATCCAAAATTCCAAAATTCCAAACGCTGATGGAAATAGATCACAAACAGTTTTTCAATACAGGTCTCCCATACAGGTCTTCAATGTGAAAAAACAGATCATCGAAAAATCACCATGTCCATGACAGCCCCATTGTCAACCGTAATAAACAATCAGCCGCCTGTATACACGAAGCAAACTGAAATGATGAAAAATATGCAGACTCACCATATCACAACAAATAAAAGCATCAAGGATAGATCAGCAAAATCTGCGAATAGGCTGGAAGCCAAAGTGGGTCAGCTCCGAAGCTCAGAAAATGACCCGATACACTCACACCAGCGAATCTGCTGGTCTACTGAATAAAGCATGGAGGAGCCTAAGGTGAGTTCGTGAAGAGGCCTGCACACCGTAGCTCGGACATGGACTCAGGGATTGAGTTCACACGGCAGACTCAAGAGTAGACTCACTGAGTTGAAAACGCAGACTCAGAAGAATGCCCTGAATGTTGGGGCCAATCGTCTGGTAGTCGGTGGCGCCGCTCAAGATTCGCATGACCCGATCTGTAACGGTCGCCAAAGGACGGGCTCAAGGAAACTCAGAAAAATCACCAGATTGGTGCCGCCATAGATGCGGCAGTTCCGTCCATGGCTGGCGAAGGCTTTGACCAGAATCTGCGATCAGTTGCTAGTTGCGCCATAGCCGGTCGCTGTAGACTCGTGGGAGCATCACCAGGGGCGCCGCCATAGGAACTGCAACCCTTCCCAGGTGGGTCTGCATCTACCTTGCAGATTCCAGGGGAACAACTGAGTCGCGCAATCGTGCAAAAAAGAAATAGATCCAGAGCGAGAACGGATCTGGTTATCAAAGAGAAGACACCATTGAAGAGTCGCTCCAGTGTCCTTCCATGGCGGATCGGCGAACATGACCACCGGATCGACTTCGTGAAATGAATCAAAAGACCTTCCAAATCTGCAAGAATGGCTTCGTGAAAGATCGCAACGAAGCTCGCAATCTGCAAGCGCCAGATTACTCTGTTTGATGGAGAAGAAGATAAATCTGCAACCTGGGCTCCCATGGAAGGGCGAAAGTGAAAGAAATTTGGACAAAGATGATGTATCGAGATGAATAAGTAGATGCAGCGCCATCATTAATAATTATTTGTCCAAAAAGCATATATAAAACAAGAACAGTTCTTCGAGAAAAATATTGAAATATGAAACCAAAAATAAAAACTGGATAGATATCAACGGAAAAGAAAAAACATGAATATGGAAAACACGCAGCCGTCGGCCAAGGAGGGGAAGCCTTGTTTTTACTTGAGTGTAGAGACTAGAGAGAGGAGAGAGCGTTGGTAGAGAGAGGAAAATGAATGGTGTGTGTGTGTCTAATGATATAATCAATTTAACCAACTTAATTTTGATTTGTTTAACAGTTTGCAAACTAAACAATATTTTACCACATTAATCAACATAAATTATGCATCTTTTTACATTTTTCAACCTAAGCATTTTTTTTTCACGTAGATCAATTTTTCTCTTTTGACAAATCTATTATTTCTAACTAATCTGTTGTGTTTCATTTTGATTCTTTTTAGGAAACTTAAAATACATATATATAACATACTTATATATCTATCTATATATAGATATATATATAATAAATCTATACAAACTAATGGTCATTTCATGATCATTTATTTTGGACATATTTTTATTTATTACTGTGGGTCAAACTATATATTTGGTTTGAATTATAAATAAAAATGAGTTAAATATTATGGAAAAAATTCATTTTGATCCTGTGATTTAGGACGAGTCCATAAATAATTCAGTAACTAAGGAATTATCCACTTTGATCCCGTAACTCAAGGCATAATCCAATTTGAGGACAAGATTCGTCGGAATAAAAAAGACCAATTGAAATTCTCAATTGCAATGCACCTGTACTGTTATTTTTGGGATTTTCGCTCAGTTGTTGTTGTCGTCCAAAATAGACGATGTAGCATACCACCTCAATTAAATTGTAAAATAAAAAAATAATTACGCATCAACGCTAATTACATTCATTAAAAAATAACACACGTTCATTGCACGTGCCAATTTCCGATGGTATTTTTTTACTTCCGGCGAATCTTGTCCTCAATAAAATTATAGCCTGAATTATGGCACCAAAATTGCTAATTTTTCATAGTTACTTGATCATTTTTGGACTCACCCTAACTTACGGGACCAAAAAGAGAAATATTATTACATAAATAGATTTCTGTGGATTAGTACTAGTAACATTTAGTTTGTTGCAAAATAAAAAATGGATAAGAAGCTGCTCTTTTTCTTCTTCCTTTTTGGTGTTAGACTATCAAGTGGTAGGACAATGATTCTGATTTCTGAAGATATTACAAGGCAAATATTAGCAATCAATCTTTCATTCAGGCACATTATCCAGCAGATTTTGAAGAAGTACCCTCACCGCAGCGCTGATGAACTTGTTCCATTCTTTCGACAGACTTACATATTCCACTACAGCTCCAATCAAATGACGCACCACAAGGGGTTCCAGCCTGTGCCTTCCATTCACAATCTGCCACACACTGTCTTTCAATCTTACGAGAACTTTGCAAAGGAAAACAATAGATTCTATGGCAATGGTCTTACCAGGAGGAGTCCCACAACACAGGCTTCGATCATCAACATGCTCGACATCAAGACCAATAAACCAAGATCCAAGTGATACATCTTCATTTGCATACTTGTGGAGCATATGTCTACAAAGAAAGATAATCCTTAATAGAACTAGTTTCCGTCATCTGGGAGAAAAAATGCACCTACCTGTTAAAAGAAATATAAGTGGCCAAATCCTTGGAGATTGCATAGATTTGCCCCGTCGCATGTCTAAAATATTTGTTTCCCTCGCCGAATTTCCAGTATTCTGGCTCATGGTACTTGACTCCTCTGTACATACATATACTGTAAAATTGATTATGAAGTTACTAGAACAAAAGCTAGAGAGAGAGAAAGAATGAAAGCTTTGTTGTAATATGTGATTAAGAGAAGTTAACTCAATCAGATTAAAGATACGTTGTCATTAAATGAGTTCCTACCAATATCAGAACAAGCTTCAATCCTTACTTTTGTGCAAGGACAGGACCAGATTTCATGCAGCCAATGTAAGAACGAGGCTTTGATTTATGGCGGGACAACAATGAACTTACAACGCCTGCCAAAAGTATATTAACAAAGAGAAGTATTAAACTTCATACTTTCAAGTTTAAATTTTTAACTAAGACAGCAACTAATGGCAGGATGATCGTGCTAACCAAGATTCACATGCACGTCATCATCGACTTTAATATAGAAGTCAGCATTCCACTTAGCTACAGCTGTTGAAAAGTAAATTTGAGTTTTCGAGGACAACTCATGATACCCTTCTACATGATTCTGCCACATGAACAGAGATAACATTCACCAACAATGCAGTATTGAGATAACACAAATTATATAATACATAAATATATTATTTACATAAAACAATAAGCCAAAGGAAAGTCCACCATGACGGATGCATGACAAAATAACAACTTAAGTTATCGTTCAGCCAAACAGGATTGGATTTATAAAGGATTTTGAACTGCATTAACAATGGCAAAATATTCTGCTAAGGAAAAATAAAATATGCTGTGAAAGCTAAGGACAAATGATATAATTTTGCTCTTTTTCGTTTTCTAGTTAATGATTGGTTGGTATCACTAGAGGATGGTGTTGATAAAAGTGAGTCGGACCTGTAGGTTGGAGAAGAGAAAAGGCAGAACAGGGGAGAGAGAGACGGGGGATCATAGATATATTTACTTAATCATAAAGGTCATAGAGAAACAAAATATAAAGTTGCAGAAGGCGCAAAATAAATACCATTCGCAGGAAATCCTTATGTTGCGCTTCTTCAGCATCAATAGCCCTATCTAAAACTCCAGCCGGTATTGAACTGACCAGTCGGAAAAATTAGAATCAGAGACGCTTAAAACAAGCTTTTAAAGTAAATTGATTCAATAGTGCCCTAAATTTCTAGTTCCAAAGGACAGCTTACCTGTGCCCTATCACAAATCTAATAACAATTCCTCTCTCTTTATACAGCTTCTTTAAACCTTCACCTGGTAACACTAATACTGCTCTGAAACTAATCAAACCAAAAAAATATGCTTCAAGTGTTAGGAGATTGCAGAACCTTGAGGCATCCATGTTTCTCTAATAGAATCCCTTCGTTTTCTGCTGCTAAATGCAGTTATAATCCCCATGACAAAGAACAACTTTGGGCGGTTCTCAGATGATTCACTTCCTAGTGTAACATCTTTAGTTTTTTCCTTCATCTCAGCCTTAGCAGCTCTTGCAGCAGCAAGTTGCATTTCCAGTGAAGATATGGTTTTGTCTAAAGTCCTGAAGGCCATTGGAAGAAAACGATAAGAACATCTAATCTGGCAATCATTCTTTATAAGCCAAAATTATAAAAAGATTGTTATCATGGACTCAGGGCGAGACTTACTTGATGGTTTCATGAGTTCTCGAAACTTGAGAAAGAATGTCCCCAGCCTCAGATGCATCCAACTATAGGATAGAAAAGTTCTCGGTTAAATTTTCAAGTTTGTAGAGTATATACAAAACCATTAGGTGTAATAGATGCTACTTGCCTTTTTATCATACTTAACAGCGGGATGAATATCTCCAGACCCGTATTTTCCAACTGTAGTAATTGCATTTTTGTCTAAATCAACTGAATCAGACGCGCTCCACAACCTAAAAGCACGAAGGAAAATATTCTTATTCGCCTATGGTGAGGGTTACTAAATGCGAAGAAAGCAAAAGTATGGCCAACAATCATGTTTTAAGAAAAGGCATGAATTCAAGTAACAAACAATTATTATCACATATTGATGTAGAATTTTGCAAGATATTACATCCAATACCCCAAATGAGACAGTCTTCATCTTTTCGTTATTTCAAGTGAAGCACATCAGGACGTAAATCTAGTTTAAAAGAAAATTCAAGACCAAAGGGGAGAGGATCATCAAAGTAACAACCTAAATGCATTCACTCTAACACTATCCTCCATAATTCACGTGTTTAGATATGAAGTTGCATAACTAATTTTTACAAAATCAGTGTGCTTTGATGTAGCACCCAGGTCTATGGCATTTTTTTTCATAAGAAACAGAATTTCATTGATGATAAAAAAAAAGGGGGGAAGAGAGTTCCCCCTAGCTCTACATAGTACAAAGGAATACAAGTACTACTCCAAAATTACAGAATATAGCTCCAACTCCTAATAATGTCCGATGTATGACAGATAATAAACTCCTTCTGCCTAGAAATCCACAGTGCTACTCTATATTTGATTCGATCCAATAGTTCTTCCTGACTTTCTTCATTTTCTTCAAAAACTCCTATTTCTGTCCAACCAAATGGACCAAAAAAACAACCGGACCACTGTTCTCCACAAGATTTTGCACTTTTTTACTGATGTGGGCTCCCAAATTGGACGGCAGCAGATCTGATGCATGACCCAGTCCCACCCAGCACATCCCGAGCTCATTAAGGACTATTCCATAGACTACGCGAAAGGGTAATGTAATAACATGTGGTTAATATCCTCGGAGTTTGATCTACACAGCACACACCAATTTGATGTCTTCCACACACAATTAAACCAAGAGACGGATTGGGAATCATCCCCACCAGCCAAAACTAGAAAAGAAAAGATTTGCAGGTGAAGCTAATATCCTCCTCCTTCTCCACCAATGTGACATTTTTCAATAAAGCTAACAATTGACATAAACCAGGCAGTTTGTGGTCCCTGGATGAAATGAAGATCCCATTAAGGTTGACCAATTCACCGGCCACAGAAGATACGAAGGACATGAACCAGAAATACGGTAAAGGGAGGGGAACTTACTAGTAAAGGATGGTGTGTGATTTTTTTCTGGATAAAATATTTTAACAGACCGTTTCACCCTTCCATATGAGCAGGGGTGGATACAAGAAACTACCAGAAGTGCAGAGAATACTGGGATTATTGTGGAGGATTAATTTTTTATTGGAACACAAGTCACAGTAATGTATGGTGTAGATATGAGAACACCACCTTTTAAAGAGAATATGATTAACCATACAGAAAAAAACATTTGGTGATATTTAACCAGAAACATTTTCAGTTGGCGCTTTTAGGTCCTGTTCTGTTCTTCGGGAATAGAAAGGAAATCAGAAGAGAGAGAACCTGTTAACAAGAAGAAATCCGAAGCAGAAGCTGGCAATGCATAACAAACAGACACATCTCATCGAGAAGCTTCCACCCTTGTGCGCTACTCTACTCCCAAGCATCAAACCCATTTTCCCACCCCCCCCAAACCACAGCTTGAAGCTTATGATAAAATTTACAAAACGATGTTTGCAATTATTGAAACCACTTTTTTTAAGTAAAGAACATTGAGAAAGAGACAGAGACAATGATTTCAGAAAGGACATTTGTTACCAAGAAAACACCATCATCATTCATCAAACAAGAAAATCTGTGACGAGTAATAGATTAAGCGGGTGTTTGTAAACAATGATGATTTTAATTTTTTTTTTTGAAAACAATGGTGATTTTAATTGATTTTGTGAAAAAGTTAGAATTTGGTAGTGTTTGTAAGAAAAAATGATTCTACAAATAAAAAATAATAAATAAATAAACAAATAGTTTAATTTATTTATAAAAAGCTAAAAGCTACCAAAATCTATAATATTGGGAATTCTCAAAAGCACTTTTGAGAAGTGATTTGAGACCCCAAGTATAATATTGCAAACACTCATTTAATTAGAATTGTTTTTCAAAAGTGATTTTTGTGTTGCAATTGGGTTTGCAAACCCCCTCTAAATGGCTAGTCCTTCCTTCCTAAATCAAATCATTTTACAAAAATTACTTTGTAATAGTTTAATATTGCTCATAAACATATCCTAAAAAATTTACGGGTGGTTTGTTTTGAGTTCATTGAGGGAACTCAATCCCAATAAAATACACATATATATTTTTTCAATCAACAGTGATTCAACATTCCTCAACCTCGAATAAACATATCATAAATTTTTTAGTTGAGTTGATTATTGTCTCTCATTTGTATGAGAGGAGAAAAATCTTTTAGAGGTAAAAATAGAATTTGGATGATAAAAATAGATTGTAAGGAGATATAAGTATCTCAATTTTGATTAGATCCCTACCTTTATCACAACAACCGTCTAAGTTGATTTGACCCGGGTTACTGGGCTCGATCCAAGGTCGTCCAAGTGGGCTGACCCAATTATTGGAAGTGGGTAATTATGGGAGGTCCATCTCTCATAATAGAGGTGCACTTCTCCCCCTTTACTACTACTACTACAACTTTTACCGGGTACACTTAGTATCGGAGAAGTGAGAACAATTTTCACTTACATGAGAAACAGAAAGAGAGAAACTCAAAAGTGAATTCTTCAAGCCGCCGGAGATGGCTCTTGGATTGTGAATCGTGGTAGCTTTTCGATTATAATTTTCACCCCGACCAAGAGTACGAATAATTGAGGAGAGGCTATGGTTTGACCCAGATCGCACACGGGGTTCAATTCGCTTCAAATCAAGGTACCCCGACCATAAATCCAACATTGGTATCAGAGCCACAATGTTAGAATTTGGTCTTTATAGGCTCTCGATGATTTTTTGTACTGTTAGATTGTGATTGAAAATTTTGCAGTCCCAATTTGTCCATTTTTGTCATTTTATTTTTCGAGATTTGGCATGTTATTGATATGATGTTATATTACTCGTTAGTAGCTTCGTTCTCCAACTTGAATCACCTAATTTCGTTAAGAAACGAATTTTATATGATTTTTTTAAGTTGGATATGTAAATTTGAATGTAACTGACGAAAATGGTTTTTCAGTCTATTTCATGTGCGATTTTCGTCCTGTTAAAGTTTTGATTTTTGCATGTAATTGATATGTTTAGATTCCATGTTGAATTTTCTTTCCATAAACATATCATGCACAATTTTTCGTTATGTAACGAATGAGATGTGATCTTTTAAAGTTTAGACGAAAATCATGAATTTCTGAATTTTTTTTCGAAAACTTGAAGATGTTAATGTTTCTTAAAACCAGATTTGAGGATTGTTATTGTTCGATTTGACATATGAATGTGGTATGTATACGTAACTTATCAAATATGCTTCGATTTGATATATAATATGTAGAGATGGCAAAACTGGCCCGGCCCACCGTTTAGCCCGAAATATAGAGCGGGCTGGGCCGGAATATTAGAGGCCCGAAAAAATTCGGGCTTTTTTGGCTCGGTCCGAACGGGCTTTTCTTTTGGAGGGCCAAGCCCGGCCCGGCCCAATGGAATTGAATTTTTTCTCCTCACTAATCGAATAAGAAAAATTTAGGAATTAAGTAATATCTTGTGTACTATTTGAAACATATTTTTCTTTTTTCTCTTTCTAGCAGAGCATAAATGTATCTATTTACCGAGAAATTAAAACATTTGACTAATTTAATACTCTATTTCTTCAGTTTTATTAGCAGAAGATAGAAAATGAATTAGATCCAAGCATGCTCATTAATTATTATGTGTCGAAAAATGAAAAATTGATTAACATGTAGTATATTACGTACACAAAAAATAAATAACTTGTGATATATAGTAACTATATATCATCATCCATTCCTTCTTTTTATTATTATTATTGTTATATCTGGGATTTAAGACATGCCTATAGATTAATAGATATCATTCCATATTGCAACGAATAGTAATATATTATCTTCCAATCAAGTTTTTTCTTAAGAGAATTAAACTGAAGTTCGCCTCAATATATAATTCTACTTCATGGTTAAAATAATAAAATAAAAAAAAACTCATTGGTGGGCTTTTTTGGCCCGATGGCCCGAGGTCCTCCGGGCCGGGCCTAACATTTCTAGGCCCGAAATAAATCAGGCCCGGGCCGACCCAGCCCGAACGTTTCCTTGGCCCGACTGGGCCCGGCCCGAGCCCGCCGGGCCGCTTGAATTGCCACCTCTAATAATATGTGTTAATCGGACCTGTATTTAGTTATATAACATCCTTAAAATATTAGAATCTGATCAAAGGTGTTCTTGAGATGTTCTTATTGAAGAACATGAAGAACAAGATTTTTCACTCTTCAAGAACACACTTTCTGATCCAAACACATAGTTAGAAATGTCGGATCGAGAAACTGATTGCACCGTTGAACTCCGAATGGTCGAGAATGGGGGTAGCCAGAGCGCTGCCGACTAGAAACACCGTGAAGACAGCCCGTGTAGGTCACTCTCCGATCAGTGAGAGTGGACCTCGGTTGATCAAATGTGACACCCCAATGACACTTCAAGCACACGTGGATGAATCCCATCGCGCCACGTGTGCCACGTCATCACATAATCAACAACAGTATCAGCGGACACATAGGTCCACGTCAGCAGACATGGACAAATCACAAAGCGCCACAAGTGCAAGGTTAACGCCGCATCAACAATTACATGGTTGGACACGTGGCGACATGTCATACAGAAACAGCCAACGACATAGGCTAACACGTGGCAAACGTGCCATGTCAGCCAAATCGGTTCAGCTTTCGGTCCGCCATCGGCTAACCCGTACAGCCGTCGGTTTAGGGCAGCTTGCCGCCGCGAACCGATCACCGGACCGTCGTAGCAGCGCTGCCAGGAAGTCGTCGGGCTGCAGCACCTCCTCCACCGGAAGGTCATCGGACCGCCGCGGCTCCACCGCAGACCTATTGCCGAACCGTTGTAGGTCCGCCGCAAACCGATCGCTAGACCGCTTTGCTCTGCCATAGTGCCGTCGCCGTTGCCGGAACCTTTCTTGCCCGTGACAGATCATGTCGTGCCGTGAAACACGCCTAGAGCCCTTGTGTGCACGTGAGATGCGCCGAGGGCGCGTGAAAGCGAGTGCTGGCGCGTGGGTCACGCGTGGCGGCGCGTAGAGTATCCCTTAGGTGCGTGGTAGCACGTGAGATGACATGGAAGAGCGTGAGTTGCTCGTGGAGGTGCGTTGTAGCTCATGCAGGTGAGTGTTAGTGCATGGGTTCTTGTTTTTGCACGTACGAGTGTGTGAGGCACGTGTTTTGCACGTATATATACGTATGTGCACGTGAAGCGCGTGTACGAGTGCGTATGTGTGCATGTGGATGCGTGAAGGCGAGTGTAGATGAACCAGAAGCATGGTGATGCATGACGGAGTATGTGCTGCTTCTGAACATGCGTTACTGGCCATGTGGTTTTTTGCCTGGAAAACTTCCGTGACGTTGGTTTTCACACCCTATTTTCTGTTATTTTAATTATTTTCATGGATTCCGAATTTTGGAAATTTGAATTCATCTCAGAATTTAATCAAAATCTAGAAACTGGGTTGGGATGTGAGAACAACACAATTTTTTTCTGGAAAAATCGTTGGAGTGTGTACCATAAACATGTTAGTACCATTCAATAGGAACTGATGAGAAATGAATCACATAGGATTATTGACCATGTTCCTTAGTGAGTATCTTGAATAAGTTTACAACGCTATGATTGGATATATCTAATCTAACCCTTACCTCTAAAGTTCGACATTATCGAGTTGGTTGACTTGCCTTTAGGCTGGCTACGTGTTAGGCTTAGATCTAAAGTGATCATAAGGCTAGGTCAACATTCGGAGAGATGTTAGATATGTCGATAGATGAAGATGGGCCTTATTTTGATGCTGATACAAGCGTCTTTACAGATGCTTCATAAGCATATAATGGAAAGGTCATCTAACATAAATGGGATATAATTCAGAGCATTAATTTGCTTTCGAGCTGCATTCCCAATCAAATGGACAGTACATGTATTATGATCCTTGACATTCAACTGTGTGTTAAACCCCATGTTATGTGATCAACATAGTAAAATCATGTTTAGAACATGATTAATTACTTGAGTGGGGGTTATGGGTTGGAAGAATCTTTGCATTCTCATCCATAATAGTTGAAAATTTTGTTTTGCTTTAGGATTGAGTTGTGGTAATGCAACGATTGGATATGGGTGATGAATGGGAACATAGTGAACTTTCGAGGCCATACCTTTCGTTAAGTTAACATAATGTTAATTCTAAGAACAAAATCTTATGTACATTTAGTTTTAGTAAGAACATATGTGTGCATTCACCTCCTTTACACATAGACCATGCATAGAACACAATTAGTTAGTTGATTCTAAGTTAATCTTATCTTTAGTGACAAGTAGATGACGAGATACTTGTAACTAAGAGGTCATAACAATTAGATATGTACTAGACTTAGAGAAAGCGTTGAATGGTCAACTGAATATATGAACCCTAGGAGGGTGTTAGTGTTGGAACATAGAAGAAATCGGAAATGGTTTTAGTAGTATGGAATTGAAGGGGATTCCTCTACCGATGAAATCTTGGATGATCAATAGGCATTGTGTCTGGTAATAAATCTAATTAATGAGAAAAATACTTTAACTCATGATATCACGGTATATCAGAGCAAAAGTTTGGTATCTTTACCGCCACCAATCAGAGGTTGATAATCTAAGTCTTCTCTATGAACAATAAATTAAGGCTTAAATTAGAGTCTAGTATCTTCCCGTTGAGTGGGGAAATATAAAAACCGATCATGCCCTTAAGGTGGCTTGGATTTTTGGGGATGCCGCTCATTATAGTGACTATGAGTGGCTAAAGCTTCTAGTTAGTCAATTACATGTTCAAGTTTAGAATTAAATTCCAAACATAAAAGGAACGTGATCAAAGGGAAAGATAATAACAATGATTTTAGAAAAAGGTTTCCCGGTAAAGATAAATGGGTCATTTTAGGAAATACATGTTTTTTTAGCAAATGCAGTGTAGTGTGCTTGACTCAACACATGTACTAAAACCAATTGGAAAAGCACTTAATCATGCTAATTCAAAGTATATTTCTTAGTTCTTGACACACCTGCGAAATGCGTTGACAATGAGAGTGTAGCATTATTCATTAAGTGTGGTAGTAGATACCTAAAAAATTCTTGAGAAGCACTCAATAGTGCACACTCAACTTGAATGATTGCAAATGCTAGACGATGTCCGACTTGTCAATTAGTTCTTTTACTTCGGGTAATGGGTTTTAAGTCAGTGAATGTCAGAACTAGAAATTTCGAGGATATTTTTATCTATTTCCATAGGATTGTAAGGATGAACATGGGAATTTAATTCCATAATTGATAACTTAGGCATTCATCACTTCAAATAGAATTTGCAACATGCTGAAGTTGATGATTAGGCTTGATCTCTTGCAATTCGGAATTGCATGATGATCTAAAGTTTTTTCTGTCTGTTATCCTTTAGAATCTTGAAATCGGACGAATTTTGGTTTTAGTTGGAGTTCTTCTAAGATCTGGCCTTAACTTGAGATCATGAAAGATGATTGGTTGATAAACATTAAGACAATATTCTAGATGGACATGATGAGAATATTTCATGTTGTTAGATGAAGTAAACATATGTGTATGCCTTTGAAAGTGGACTAAGTAATGCAAAGGCGCACTGGACTAGTTTATGGCAGGCATAACATGATGCTTCAATTAAGGGGAAATGTACTCGAGGAGTAATTTTTTCCAAAAACGTTAATCCCAAGGGGATTTTTGTTTCGCTTCATCATCAACACTTGAAACATTTTTTAGACAATTAGGATAATTTTTATTTTGCAATTAATTCATTGTAATGTTTTGTGATTCAAAGATGTATTGGTTGATCATGGAGCATAATCTCTCAATACATATGAGGATTCCTCACAAAAATTGGTAAATTTTATTTGATTCGCTGAAAGTTCAGACACTGGAGTGTTTACGACAATGATCAAATGAATAAGGCATAAGTGCTCTTAGACTAATTACAAGTGTGAAAGATCTCATGATCATCTTATGGTCAATGTAACGGAGCCATTATCAAGCAATCATCTATTATTCGCACACATTTTTTGACAAAATTGTGTGGTGAAGAGGGGGGAAAGATGTTGCTAGATAAATGTTTGGGTCTATGAAGGTGCAAGTCAAGTAGTTTATTTCATTGGAAAAGAACGTTGATTGCAAACCATTCTTTGAATCAGAGTATTCATTGAATTAGTAACTTAAATATCTCATAAACTTTTGGACTTATAGATAGTCAGACCTGAGGAAATGAAGGTCCTAGAGGTCAGTGAGGATCCTAGGGATCAATTGCTTAAGCTAGTGACATTTTCAAGTTAAGTTTGGAAAGATAAAAACCTCAACAGAGGAAATGTATCCTTAAGGGATAATCTATCAGTCCAAAGGTTATATGTTCAAAGATGAACAGGTGATAAGTTTGTTACTGAAGTAGAATCACAATGGAGATATTTCTATGAAATGTTCAAAAACGGATATCTTGAAAAAATATTTCAATAGGGGTCAAAATTTAAGTGACAATAGGATCTATTTAAATTTTTCATTGGAACAATACTGGAAAAATGCATGCTTGAATCTATGGGATTGCAAGGCATGTTTAACTAGGAATCTCCAGAATTTGAAAAGAGTTAGACTCTGTATCATCTTTGGATGGATGAATGGATGAAAGCAAAGGAATAGTTGTCTAATTGGTGTAGTTGAAATCAGGTCTAGGAACTAGTTGATATTCTGTTGGACACAAAGAGATTGTAAACAAGCGGTTTTTGAAATGCTGTTAAAACTGCTAGAGGTATAGATCTCAAATTGGTTGTAAAGTTACACTTTAAGTGTAAGGATTGTCCATAAGGACATTTCCTTCCAATGATGATATTTACGATGATTCGTCCTTAGTTAGGCAACTTAGAATTTGATTTGCAATTTTTGAGGTGGTTAAGAGACTGTTTTTCTCAGTGGAGAACTTTACCAATATACAAATTGGTTTCCCATAGTTTAGGTTTAGGTTTAGATTTAGTTCAGTTTCAGTTTATGTTTAGGTTTAGGTTTAGGTTCAGTTTAGTTTAATATCAGAGTCTGCGCCCTAGTACAGTAATCAAGTCAATGGTAAATGAGATTTTACGAAGGTAGTAATCTCATGCTACTTCAGTATGATGAGCGGATACAATTGAGAGTTGTAACTCCAAAAGGAAACTTACAATTTAAATTTTGCCAGTGAGCAAAGACATTGAGTATTATGATCATTGATAGATTGTTGTCTTATAAATCAGAGCTGAAGGATAAGGATAGGGTTACTTATGGGATAAGTGAAGGTTCTAAGGGATCATCTGGATGACTACATGTGATTGTATAAGCATCGCTTATAAAAGTCTTAAAGTGATTCCATGTGAACATCCATGCATCCACGTATACTCTTATTGGCGACAGGCAGAGTTTTAAAGCCACTTAGTGTGCCCAGTAACTTCATAGGAGAAGTTTACAATGTTTATCGTACAATATTCTAGTACTGCTAGGTGATGCAAATAACTTTAGATTGGTGTGCCTTAGTGTAGGCTATGTCGTAGATCTAGTAATTGAGCATTAATTAAATCCTAGTAAAAGCATAGGAGTACACTTGAAAGGATTCTTGTGATTTCTAGCATTGTACCATTCCCCTAAGTGGAGGAACTATGATCTAGTTGGAATAATACATAACTGATACTCAGTGCGACGATACAGATCACATAATGTATCTAAGTAATTATTCTTGCAAAGGGGCAAGATCATCTCGGGGAGATGAGAGTATTAGGTGAATGTATAGATTTCCACAATCAGAGCAAAGCTTGGACCTTCTGCCAATACAATGCAAAAATGTTTTGGTTGAGTAATTTTGGAGAGATAAGCTGATCAGTGGGGACATTGGCAACTCACAACCTATAAATGGGTCGTAGCTTATGAGAGAATCTATGCACTAATCAATTACATCACAACTGGACTTTATCTGAGATATTGTCAAATAATGCGAGGTGATTATGATACTTATGTACACTTATGAATTGACGGTATATTCAAAACTATGTCGGACAAGTTGAGAATTGATTGGCTCTCTCACATGAGCAATAGCCTCTAATATCGAATGACATAGGAGGTAAGGCCAGTATAGAATTTATTCAGTTGATTCTGTGAGTGTCTCCTTAGTATGCTAAGATGAGATCGGTTTTTGGTAACATGTGATCAAATTGGATAGTTTGTTATCCAATTATAACTTTTCGTATGGTCAGATGTGAGTTTTCTCGAGTTAGACGCTAACTTGAGTACATCTAAGGAGAAAACTCAAGTTAGCTGCTGAAAAGCATCTAGAACAAGATTTATACAATGTGTTCAGTGAATAACATATGCTTCCTTTAGGGAAATGACACATTGTAATGTGGAATTCATACTGCATGTGCTTGTGACCAAAATGGATAATGAAAAATGAGTCCATATTCTCTCATTGTGTGAGATCCAGTGGTTTGGATTACCTCATAGTATGTCCTTAAAATGTTTCCCTATGTCTATAGTCTTCATCTCAGTGTTTCTACTTAGCATGCTCCCAATAACCACGAAATTATTCAGTTATGCGGGACATGACTAGAAAAGCAGCTAGATCAAGGACTAGGAGGTATAAGGAAAAAGGAAGACCATTACTACCATAAGAGTTTAGAGATTCACTGGCGTCAATTATGTCCAAGGAACGTAATAGTGAATGTAAAACAAAGTGATGAATCTAGTATGCTCCTTAAAAATTGAAGAGACAAGGAGGCATACTGATTCTTCACATTGGGTAATGAGTCTAGGATGTAGCGATTTCTTTGTTCTAAAATTTTTGATGTCGAGCTTTGTACACCTTAATCAGTGCATAACTATATGCTCTTGAGATACTCGTGGATCACACCATCCAAAGGCGATTATGATCTCGATGAGTTGAAAAGATCACGAAGAGTTAGGTCTCAGCCCTCATGGGCGAGTGGGGGATATCGATTTGACACAGGCCGTTAGGCCCGGTCCATGGTCACCCAAGTGGCCTAACCAATTACCGAAAGTGGGTAATTATGGGAGGCCCATCTCCCATAATAAAGGTCCACTTCTCCCCCTTTACTACTACTACTACTGCTACTACTACTACTACTACCACCACCAAGTGTACCCGGTATACTTAGTATTGGAGAAGTGAGAACAGTTTCTCACTTACGTGAGAAACAAAAAGAGAGAAACCTAAAAGTGATTTCTCCAAGATGCCGGAGATGCTTCTTGGATTGTGAATTGTGGTGGATTTTCGATTGTGATTTCCACCCCGACCAAGAGTACGAATCATCGAGGAGAGGTCGTGGTTCGACCCGTATGCAATTTGGGGTTCAATTCTGTTGCAAATCAAGGTACCCGACCATAAATCCAATAGTCCGTAAAAAGTTCGTCACCAACCATAACTCGCCACGTGGCACCCTTTTTTAATTTTAGGACTGTAAAATTAAAAAAAATGTTAATTTCTATCATAATATTTAATAGTATCAACGCATGTTTTTTCTATCTTTACGAGAACACATACTCGCTCAAACACAGAAGTCAGAACCGCCACCACCACCACCAGTCTTCACCGCTGCCCGCCACCACTAACTCCACCATCGTTTCTGCACCCCTCTCCGGCAACGATAAAGTTAAGATTTTTTTCTCAGTGTTTTCGTTTTCATATTTTTTTTTACTTAGGGCAAGATGAGAATCTCTACCAATTCAATATTAGTTTGTGATGAACGTAAAAATTACTATTTTTCTTGTACTTTTCACGTTCATATTTTGTAAAGAATTATGTGTGATTGCTATGTTCACGTGCAATTTTGTGTTTTATTATAATGCCAGGTTGATTTTTCTTATTAATTTGATTTGATGCGCTTTTGGGTGATTTTTAGTCGTATTTTGAAGGTTTGGAAACTCGAAGGAATTTAGAAGATTGTTCGAGTCTATTTTCACACTTTGACCCGCATCTCGAGGCCTAGACGGGCCTAAAATAGGTCGAGATTAGTCTCAAACTAAATATCAACAAGACACAAGAAAACTCCATGAAGAAATTGGGCCGAGAAGATGGATGGAAAAGCCCCAAATTGAAGAAGGAAGAAGACAAGGGCGATCGCACATGCTTCATGTTCCAGCCCACAAAATGAGCACTAAGCGAACCCAAATCAGACCCAACCAGAGCTCAAATCGAAGTTCATTGAGTCACAAACAAAAGCTATGAAGGGGTCGGGTAGAGAAAACGAGAGGAAGGTGCGAAGGAGGGGCTGAACCGGACAAATAGCCGCAACACCTACCAGACCAGTAGGCCACCGGTAGTTTGTCCAGTGTTGACCCAGAATACCAACCGCCAGACTACGGGCCCGGCTTCCGGCCCGGTGGTGGTTTCGATAATTCGCGGGCCGGTTTGTCTTGTTTTATGTTGTTGTTTGTTTTTTGGTCGTAACTTCTTCATCCGAGCTCTGATTTATGCGATTCAAGCAGCCACGTGTAACTAAGACTAAGAACGACAACTTTCATATTTGGACTGTCAGCCAATTCCGAGCCAATGTTTCCCAGAATTTGCGTGAAGGTCGAGTTAAGTGTTCGAAGGGGGGTTCGAACGAACAACTTATAATCCCTTGTGTTTTTAATTACTTTTGACCATTTTAGCCTTAATTTTGAGGGACTTTCCAGCAGATTTTTATCCTTGTATGTATGGGGAGTGGGTGTCTATAAATACCCCCTCCCACTTTTATTCCAAACACTATACAACTTTAGATTTTGACTACTCTTCTATTAGCTTTAGTGAGGGAAATTTTCGGATTTAGACTAGGGTTTCTTCTCTCTTAAAGAGAGGAACTAGGGTTCTTGGTGAGATTGTAACAAATACTCCAAGGGCGTGACAACCTTGAAGTTTATCGAAGATTTCCCGATTATTATCATCAATAAGCTTTTCTCATCCCTATCTCTCTCTGTTTTATTTGAGTATCTTGCTTGATGATGATATTTATTGGGGTATTGTTGATGATTCATGAGTAGTTCTTCTTGTTCTGCGAAGCAAGGGAGTAGCCGAGCTTCGAGGTTGATGTCCATATTATTTTGATTGTTGATTTGATTTGGGATTGATTACCTAAGGTTTGGATTTGATAGATTTGTTATGACTTTCATATGAAATTAGGGCTTGACTATAGGCTTGAATCGGTGGCTTGAGCTTTCGATAACTTAGCCTTATTTTGTATGATTATGCATTTGAGAAGGGATAATTGGAACCCACGCTAGGGTTTGCACCCTTTCGAGGAAATTTGATTTGATCTTAATGAGCTTAGGATTGAATATTTGTGCCTTAGATTGTTGGGGAGGGTAATCCGGGAACGTAAATCAATCAAGACCCAATTGATAGGACGGAGACCTATTGAGGAGAAGATCTATCAAAAGGGAGAATATAGTGTAGGTGTTAATTCAATTTCTTCAAGTGAGCATGTCATGTAGTAGAGGTTAAGGAGAATCAGGAACCGGGTTTGGGCTGGGAAGAACCGGACCGGAGAGCCGGGTTTATATAAGATCAGATTTGGAAGTTATTAAAGAACCGGGTTGATGACGGTTATAACAGAAATACGCACTGGTTTTGGACTGTTGCATGTAAAACCGTTGTTGAAGGCGCGTTTCAGTTTGAATAGCAGCTGAAACTGAATTTGATTCCAGCTTCCAGAACTTCTTGATTCGAGCTTAGCTCTTTATATACATTTGTTCTACTTGTAAAGACGAGTTGATACACGTATTTTTCCCTCTGTAAACACTAATCAATCATTAGAATTTGAGAGCTAGGGTTCGTGAGCTCAATTCGGATTGTGAATTGGGGCTTCTAGTTTTCTGGGTTGTTTCTTGTAATTGATTATTTAGTTGAGTGAATTGAGGTGTATAGAGCCTCCGTGGATGTAGATCACATTGATAACCACGTTAAAACTTGGTCTTCTTCGTTTTATTTCTGGTTTTGCGTTCGGTTTGGAGTGTCTGATTTTCAGTCTGTTTTTCATTCATTCTTGGTTTGAATCCTGGTGTGTGTGTGTTGTAAATGTCCTGAAACCTAACAAGTGGCGCCGTCTGTAGGAAACATACACACAAACTCAAAGAAGAAGAAGAATGGCTGGAGTAAAGATAGATGTGGAGAAGTTCTCAGGAAAGAATGACTTCTCACTCTGGAAGATCAAGATGAATGCTGTGCTGATTCAGAATGGCCTAGACTCTGCACTTCTTCCTGTTGATCAATGGCCTGATGCTGAGAAATCCAAGTTTCCAGAATTGGATAAGAAGGCTCTGAGTTTGATATTCCTATGTCTGGGTGACAAACCTTTGAGGGAGGTGTCGAGGTGCAAAAATGCAGTGGAGGCATGGGGAAAATTGGAGGAACTTTATCAATCAAAGTCTATATCCAACAAATTATTTCTGAAACAGAAATTAATGTGTTTCAAAATCTCTGATGATAAAGTCATTTCTGATCAACTTGATGAGTTTGTCAAGATGATTGAAGAGCTGGAAGATCTGGGAGTGAACTTGGAGGATGATGATAAGGCTCTGATGGTGTTAAATGTTTTTCCAAAATCCATGGAAAGCTTTAAAGATGCACTGATGTTTGGAAGAGATGGAAAAATCAGTTATGAATCCATCTTGTCAGCATTGAAGACCAAGTGCTTTCAGAATCAGGGGGAAAAGGGTTCTGCACAAGCTGGAGAAGGTTTGAACATCAAGTTCAAAAAGAATTTCCAGAAGAAGAAGTTCCAGGGAGCTAAAAACAAATCTGGAACTCAGAATGCAAAGAAGCAAGGTGACTGGGTTGAAACCACGAAGTGTTTCAAATGCAAGCAAGTTGGACATCTAAAGAAGGACTGTCCACAAAAGAAGAAGAAGCAGGAGACTCAGAGGGCAGAGGTGGCAATGACAGAGCATCAAGAAGACATCCTAGAAGTCTTAAACATCACAGACACAAGAATGGGAAAGGATTGTGTACTTGATACTGGATGCTCATTCCACATGTTCCCCAATGAATCCTGGTTCAAGGATCTAAGGAAGAATATGGTGGAAGTGTACTACTAGGAAATGATCACTCCTGCAGAGTCAAAGGCGCAGGATCAGTTCAAATTAAAATGTATGATGGAGTCATTAGAACTATTTCTCAAGTGAGGTATGTCCCTGGATTGAAAAGAAATCTATTATCCCTTGGCTCTCTTGTGGCAAATGGCTGTCAGTTCAATTCACTAGATGGTCATCTTCACATCACTAAACACAATAAGCTGGTAATCAAAGGAAGGCAACACAATGGCCTGTTCATTTTGATTGGATCACCTGTGATAGGATGTGGTGATTCTGTGATTAGCAAAGAAGATGTGATGAAGTGGCATAGAAGACTGGGTCATATTGGAGAGAAAGGGTTGAAGGAGTTATCCAAGAAGGGTATCATTGGTGAAATGGGAAATAGAACACTTAATTTCTGTGACAAGTGTGCTCTGGGGAAAACAAAGAAACTGCCTTATGCTAAAGGGATACATTCCACTCAAGAACCCCTAGATTATGTACACTCTGATATCTGGGGACCTTCAAGAACATAAACACATGGATGGGGGAGGTATTTCATGTCCATCATTGATGATTACAACAGAAAAACCTGGATATATGTTTTGAGAAACAAGAGTGATGCTTTCCTCAAGTTTAAGACATGGTTGAATCAGGTGGAGAACCTAAGAGGGAAGAAACTAAAACATCTTAGGACAGATAATGGCCTGGAATATCTATCCACTGAATTCACAGGATTTTGTGAAGAGAAGGGTATCACAAGGCACAGAACTGTCCCCCTAAACCCCCAACAGAATGGGGTTGCTGAAAGATTTAACAGAACTGTGCTGGAAAGAGTTAGATGTATGATGATTGATGCTGGATTACCTAAATCCTTCTGGGAAGAGACAATGAATACTGCATGCTATTTAATCAACAGGTCACCATCATCAACTCTAAGATTTAAAACTCCAGAAGAAGTGTGGAGTGGAAAGACACCAAACTACCATGACTTAAGAGTGTTTGGGTGTTTAGCCTATGCTCACATTAGGCAAGACAAACTTGATGCAAGAGCTCAAAGATGTGTATTTCTGGGATATCCTGAAGGCATAAAAGGCTACAGGTTATGGTGCTTGGAACAGGGAAACCAGAAGCTCCTAATAAGTAGAGATGTAAAGTTCAATGAAGATGTGATGGGATACAACTCTACTGGAAGTCAAGAGGAAGCAGATGGAGCTATGGAACCTAAAAGAATTTCTGCTCAGGTGGAGCCTAATAAGGAGAAGATACCTCCAGATGAGAATACTCAAGCTCAGCAAGAAGATGAGAGTTCATCAGAAGAGGAAGAAGGTCAAACTGAGATGGCAAATCTCAGAACCTATAGCATAGGAAGAGACAGGCCAAGAAGACAAATCCAAAGATCTGATTTCTATGGATTAGCTGGCAGTGTATATTATGCACTAAGTATAGCAGAAGACTTGGAGTTTCAAGAGCCTAGCAGTTTCAAGGAAGCAGTAAGTTGCAGTGAGAGTGAAAACTGGATAGGGGCCATGATGGAGGAAATGGAATCCTTAGAGAGAAATCAAACCTGGAAACTTGTAGACAAACCAAAAGGGCAGAAGCTAGTAAGCTCAAAATGGATTTTCAAGAAAAAGGTGGAGGCTGGAAAAGCTGATAAGATAAGGTACAAGGCAAGGTTGGTTGCCAGGGGCTTCACTCAAAGGGAAGGTATTGATTACAATGAAGTATTCTCTCCAGTAGTGAAGCATTGCTCTATCAGGTTACTTCTATCAAAGGTTACTCAAGAAGACTTGGAACTACAACAGTTAGATGTCAAGACAACATTCCTGCATGGAGATCTGATTGAAAAGATATACATGAAGCAACCTGAGGGCTTTGTGATTCTAGGAAATGAAGAGAAGGTATGTTTTCTCAGGAAATCACTTTATGGGTTGAAACAAAGTCCCAGGCAGTGGAATAAGAAATTCAATGAGTTCATGATGAGTGCAGGATTCATAAGAAGCTTATATGACAGCTGTGTATATTTTAACAGAGGTTCAAGAACTGAACAAGTGTTTCTGTTGTTATATGTGGATGATATGCTCATAGCCAGTAAGAGCAGTGATAAGATACAACAGCTAAAAGGAAAGTTGAATTCAGAATTTGACATGAAGGATCTTGGGGAAGCCAGAAAGATTCTGGGAATGGACATCATTAGAAGAAGAGAGACTGGAACATTATGGCTTTCACAGAAGCAGTATCTGCAGAAGGTGGTAGAGAGATTCCACACGCATGAGTCCAGATCAGTGAGTATTCCAGTTAATCTACAGACAAAGTTATCCAAGGATCAGTGCCCTAAGACTGCAGCTGAGGAGATTCACATGAAGAATGTTCCATATGCCAGTGGAGTTGGCAGTTTAATGTATGGAATGATATGTAGCAGGCCGGACCTGGCTTATAGTGTGTCTTTGGTAAGCAGATATATGTAAAATCCTGGGGAGTCACATTGGGAAGCCTTGAAGTAGGTGCTAAGATATCTAAAGGGGTCTTTCAGTATGAGATTAAAATTCCAGAAACAAGAAGAAAATACTACACCATTGATTGGATATGTTGATGCATACTTTGCTGGGAATTTGGATACTAGAAAATCCATTACAGGGTATATTTTTACTTTGTATGGTACAACTGTGAGTTGGAAGAGTGTGCAGCAGTCAGTGGTTGCATTATCAACAACAGAAGCAGAGTTCATTGCTTTAACTGAGGCAATCAAAGAAGCTTTATCGCTCAAAGGAATTCTCAAGGACTTGGGAATAAGGCAAGGCTGTGTTACTATTCAGTGTGACAATCAGAGTGCTCTTCATTTGGTGAAGCATCAAGCTTTTCATGTGAGGTCTAAACACATTGATGTTAGACTTCATTTTTCAAGGGATATTATTGAAGCTGGATCTGTTGAAGTAAGGAAAGTGCATACTTTGGACAATGCGGCAGATTTCTTGACTAAGGCAGTTCCTAAGAGTAAGTTGGTACATTGCTCAAGCCCGATAAGGCTTGAACAGTGTGATTAAACCTGGAGATAAGAAGACAGTAAGAGGTGATGAAGTGCAATTGAATTCATTGAGGTGGAGATTTGTAGGTGTTAATTCAATTTCTTCAAGTGAGCATGTCATGTAGTAGAGGTTAAGGAGAATCAGGAACCGAGTATGGGCTGGGAAGAACCGGACCGGAGAGCCGGGTTTATATCAGATCAGATTTGGAAGTTATTGAAGAACCGGGTTGATGACGGTTATAACAGAAATACGCAACGGTTTTGGACTGTTGCATGTAAAATCGTTGTTGAAGACGCGTCTCAGTTTGAATAGCAGTTGAAACTGAATTTGATTCCAGCTTCCAGAACTTCTTGATTCGAGCTTAGCTCTTTATATACATTTGTTCTACTTGTCAAGACGAGTTGATACACGTATTTTTCCCTCTGTAAACACTAATCAATCATTAGAATTTGAGAGCTAGGGTTCGTGAGCTCAATTCGGATTGCGAATTGGGGCTTCTAGTTTTCTGGGTTGTTTCTTGTAATTGATTGTTTAGTTGAGTGAATTGAGGTGTATAGAGCCTCCGTGGATGTAGATCACATTGATCGAACCACGTTAAAACTTGGTGTTCTTCGTTTTATTTCTGGTTTTGCGTTCGGTTTGGAGTGTCTGATTTTCAGTCTGTTTTTCATTCATTCTTGGTTTGAATCCTGGTGTGTGTGTGTGTTGTAAATGTTCTGAAACCTAACATATAGCCTAGGATCTCAGTTAGAAAAAACAATAGTAGTTTAGTTGTGCGTGTAGAGAAATCTCACCCCTACATCGATCTATAATGTAGGAGAAGCCACATTAAATTATTTCAGTTTACATAATCAATAATCCGGGGCCTGGGGTTTACTTTGTTTGCTATATATTTTAGTATTCTTTTTTAGAACCTCGTTTATTCACCAATTCTAAGGGAATATGACACCTAAACCATATCTCGGAATTCTTATCTATTGGGACGCCATTTAGGTAGGAAATCATCCCTTTATTTCCTTTTTACCTTGACTTGATTGTGTTTGGACATTGACCTTAAAATTAGGTGAAACCGAGTTTCGGGAAGCATTTTTCATCATTTATCCATTTCTATCTTTTGATTCTGTTTTAGTACAAATTAACTCTCAATTTCAATTCGCTAAACTTAGGAAATTATGGCTTGGGTAGTTCACACGGATGTCCTCCTTGTGGTTTTCTGTATGATCTCATACGCTTACGAGAATGAAAAGCTATATGAATACACACGTTTTTGCATGGTTTTTTTTGACAAGTTCCTGGCGCCGCTGCCGCGGAGGATAATTTTCCCGTGTAATTAGTCGGGTCATTACGTTTTGTAAGATTTAGCTTTTAATTTATGTTATTTAACTTTTTTTCAAGCCATTTAACCAATTTCTCTTTTAGGTACTACTCGGGTATGAGAAGGACAAGGAGCGTAGATATTCCGCTAGTTGATCTCGATCCTAAAATTGATAGGATCTTTAGAAGATGAGAGAGAAAGTTGATTGAAAGAGTGCAAAGTGAAGAGAAAGTAATATGGCAAATCAAGAAGCCAACCAAAATCCGCAAGAAGAAGTCGAGAAAGTCGTTCCTCGATGAACTCTAAGAGACTATGTTACTCCAAACAATCAAGGGACGCACTCAAGCATAGTCCGCCCTAGAGTCCAAGCTAATTCTTTTGAATTGAAGCCCGACCTCCTCCAGATCATTCAAGGAAATTAATTTGGAGGCCAACCGAGCGAGGACCCTCATCTCCATGTGTTAACCTTGCTATGAATATGTGACACGTTGAAGATGAACGGAGTTTCATCGGGAGCTATCAAACTCCGCATCTTTCCCTTCTCTCTAAGGGATAGGGCCGCGATTTGGCTCAATTGATAACCGGAGAATTCCATTACATCATGGGAGGACTTATGGGCGAAGTTCTTGCAAAAATTCTTCCCACCAAGCAAGACGTCCCAACTACGCAACAAACTCACTACATTTGCTTAAGAGCAAGATGAGTCTTTATTTGAAGCATGGGAGCGGTTCAAAGATGGGTTGAGGATGTGCCCGCATTACGAGCTCGAGAAATGGACCACATATTCTATAATGGGCTTTCCTATCACGACTGAAGCACCATTGATGCTGCCTCCGAAGGGTGCTTGATGAACAAGAGTATTCAGGAAGCATTTGAGCTTATTGAAATCAGTCCACCAACCACAACCAATGGAATCGACCACGTGCTAACCCGAACACATCTTCAAGTGTGCCAAGAAAACCAAGGTATGCACCAAGTTGATACTTTAGATTTAATAGCGTCGAAATTGGAGGTCCTCACTAAGAAATTTGACACTATGAAATCTATAAGTACCACATCCACCCAACCCCAACCCCTCAATACTACTTCTTGTGATATTTGTGGAAACGAGGGGCACATGGAAAATGAGTGTTCTATTTTGTCTCAAGTGGAGAGTGTGCAATTACTTGAGAGGGCTAAAAAAGGAGAGTGTAATCGTTACTCAAACACTTACAACCCCGGTTGGAGATACAACCCGATGTTTTCATATTGCAACCCCCAAAATTCTTCAAACCCACCCCAACGATCACAATACCAAGGTCAAACCCATCGAACACCTCAAAACCCTCTGAGATTCTCACCAAGAAACTAAAATCCCAACTATCCTAGGGAAAGTGAGGCCGACTTGGCCATTGAGGAAATTCGAGCCCAAGCAAAGAAAGATAAGGACGAAATGAATGCTAAATTCGAGACCCTCATGAACCATAACAAAATGATGGAACAATTCATCCTTAACTCACCTTCGGGGTCACCTAGGCAAGCAGGTAGCCTCCTGGTGAAACACGAGTATAGAACAAAAACCGAGCCCCAAGAGGATCACAAGTTTGTGGGGGAAAAAGGGAGTGAGGAGAACTTGGTAGAGAAGGAAGACATTAGGCTTGAATAAGTCAAAGGGTGGAAGGATGATGAAAAATAAGAAGAGGGTTTAGAAGAGGAGAGTGGAAAGAAAAAGTGAAAGTCTTGAGAGAGCCACGGAGACGTCTTACCAACACACATTCCTACTTCTCTTGGATACCCTTTGGAAGATGTAATGACATTAAAATGAACAATTGAAGTCCAGAAAGAAGGTGAGATCGAAAATTTTCTTTCCAAGGTATCTTTAAAGGACACCCTATTCTTGGATGAAAAAGATGAGGAAAGCATTACCACATTTTCGAAAAACTTGCAATAGCTTTCACCTAAAAGTGAGGGATCTCAAACTTTCGAGACCCTTCCTGATTTAGATGAGCATGAAATTGTGGAAGAGGAAGGGCTCACTCCAAAACTTAATTATCTGGGATGCTTTGTTCTATGTTGTAGAGTTGGAGAGAAAGTTTTTGGAAATGCCCTATGTGAACTTGGGGCAAGTGTGAATGTGATGAGCTTGAGAGCATTCAAGGCACTCGGTCTAGCAAATTTGACTCCTACCAATGTATCCCTTAGATTTGCCAACTCTCGGGAATCAAAACCCGAGGAAATAGCAAAGGATATCTTGGTTGAGGTAGGAAAGTCAAAATTGCCGACCGATTTTTTCATCTCAAATGTGGGTCATGACCTCACTTTTTCAATGATACTCTGGAGACCCTTCCTTATGAGTGCTGGTGCACTCATTGATGTCAAAGGGGGTTAAATAGTGGTTAATACGAAGGGTGAAACTTTAAAATTTCAAATGACCAAGAGAAAACACCCTAGTATTAGCACCAATCCTACACATTCAATCAAACACCAAGTATCATTGGATAAAGATGAGGATCTTAAGGAATTTGATGTTTTTGGCAAGAATTTTTTTCAAAGAAAAGCAAAATGGGTGACCAAAGAGAAAATGATTTCAATGATTGAAAATGTGAAAGCCTTCGAGGGGGAAAACATGATTTTCAAGCCCCCATATTTTGTTGATGAAAGAGTGTCAAGCTAGTGACCTTAACGAAGCGCACTTGGGAGGCATCCCAAGCCCCGTTTATTTCGTTTTTAATAAATGTAGTTTATGAATTTTTGTATATATTTTTGTTGAAGCATTCTAATGTGTTGGTTTGGAGATAGTAGGTACCAAATGGAGGTGAAATGTGAAGAACAATGAGAAAAGGCAAGTCTCTTGAGAGAAATACATTTTTGAGTCAGGAAATCTCGAAAAGTTTTGTAGATGTCAGTTCAATATCATCAAGTGTTCATGAAATGTAGTAGAGGTTTTGAGGATTCCAGAACCGGGTTTGGAATGCGGAGAACCGGGTCAGAGAACCGGGTTTTAACCAGATCAGTGAAAGAGGTTAAAATGGGAACCGGGTCCAAGTTTGTTATAACTGCCGTTTGCAACAGATTTAAACCGTTGCAGGAGAAACCGTTGTGGAAAGCTCGCATAAGCAGTTTTGAGCAGTTGAATCAAAATTGGTTACAACTTCTTCAACTCTCTGATTCGAGCTCCGGCCTTTATATACATTGTAAACACTTGAAGTTGCGAGTTGATTCACGATTCTTTCCCTCTGTAAACATTACGCAATTAAGAGAATTAGATTGCTTGGGTTTTATGCTCAATTCAAGCTGTGAATTGGGATTTCTGGTTTTCTGGATGTATTCTTGAAATTGATTGATTAGTGAAGTGAATTGAGGTGTATAGAACCTCCGTGGATGTAGATCACATTTATCGAACCACGTAAAATCCCTGTGTTCATCATTTTTCTTTCCTGTTCTTGGTTCGGTTTCTAGTGGCCGAATTCTTTGTTGTTTTTCATTCAGTACTGGTAGTGTCTTGTTTGTGTGTGAGTGGCGCCGTCTGTGGGAAACCTTCTCACGCAACAAGAAGATAAAGATGTCAGGAATGAAGATGGATGTGGAAAAATTCTCAGGGAGGAATGACTTCCATCTTTGGAAGATCAAGATTAAGGCTATTCTGGTTCAAAACGGGCTGGTAGGTGCTCTCAAGCCTGAAAATGAATGGATAAAGATAGAGAAGCCTAAATATGCAGAAGTGGATCAAAAGGCTTTGAGTTTAATCAACCTGTGTCTAGGAGATAAGCCATTGAGGGAAGTTTCAAGGTGCTCGACCGCAATAGAGGCTTGGAGCAAGCTGGAGGAACTATATCAGTCCAAGTCTGTATCAAATAAGTTGTTTCTCAAACGAAGGTTATTGGCCTTCAAAATGGTGGAAGAAAAAGACATTTCTGATCAATTGGATGAGTTTTCAAAACTCCTTGATGAGCTGGAAGATCTTGGAATAACTATGGAGGATGATGACAGAGCTTTAATGGTGTTAAATGCTCTACCAAGTTCCATGGAAGGGTTCAAAGATACTTTGATGTTTGGGAGGCAGGGTAAACTGAGTTATGACTCAATAATCACTGCCTTGAAGACCAAATGCTTACAGAATCAAGGAGACAAGAAGGTGACTCAATCTGGTGAAGGATTGAATGTCAAGTTCAAGAAGAATTACCAAAAGAAGAAGGGCCAAACCTCAAAGAATCACAAGATTGGCAACACTGCTCCAAAGAAACCTGGAGAATGGATAGAGAACAGGAAATGTTTCAAATGCAAGCAAGTAGGGCATCTAAAGAAAGATTGCCCTTAGAAGATGAAGACTAAAGAAGGCCATGGTGGAGAAGTTGCTACTGTTGAACATGGAGAAGACATACCAGAGGTCTTGAATGTTACTGAGTAAAAAATGGAGTTGGAATGGGTACTGGATACAGGCTGCTCCTTTCATATGTGTCCTCATAAAGAACGGTTCCAAAACCTCAAGCAAGAAGATGGAGGGTGTGTACTGCTGGGAAATGACCAATCCTGCAGGGTTCAAGGCACTGGATCAGTAAGCATCAACATGTTTGATGGTGTTAACAGGCAAATTACAAATGTAAGGTATGTGCCTGGACTTAAAAGAAATCTGATCTCCCTAGGATCTCTAATTGCTACTAGGTGTGAATTTAAGTTAGTTGATGGCCAACTACACATAACCAAAGAGAATAAACTGGTAATCAAGGGAAGACAACACAATGGATTGTTTATTTTGATAAGAAAACCAGTGGTTGGGAGTGTGGGGAATATCTTGGCTAAGGATGAACTAACCCTGTGTCATAAGAGGTTGGGACACATTAGGGAGAGAGGAGTGAAAGAGCTATCCAGAAGAGGGATAATAGGAGAGGTTGGGAATCAAACACTTGAATTTTGTGACAAATGTGCACTGGGAAAATCACAGAAACTGCCTTATGCCAAAGGGATTCACATCACTCAAGAACCTCTAGATTATGTTCACTCTGATATCTGGGGACCATCCAGGACTGAAACTCATGGAGGAGGAAAGTACTTCATGTCTGTTATTGATGATTTCAGTAGGAAAGTATGGGTGTTTATCTTAAGAAACAAGAGTGATGCCTTCACTAAATTCAAGACATGGTTTCTTCAAATGGAATCCTTGAAGGGAAAGAAACTTAAGCATTTAAGAACTGATAATGGCCTAGAGTATCTATCTACCGAGTTCTCAATTTTCTGTAAAGAAAGGGGAATTACCAGACACAGAACAGTCCCCATGAATCCACAACAGAATGGAGTGGCAGAAAGATTCAACATAACTGTTCTTGAAAGAGTAAGGTGTATGTTACTTGATGCTGGGTTGCCAAAGGTGTTCTGGGGAGAAACAATAAACACAGCATGTTATCTAATAAACAGATCTCCTACATCAACTCTGGGGTTCAAAACACCAGAAGAAGTATGGAATGGAAGAGTTCCAGATTACTCAGGATTAAAGGTGTTTGGATGCCTGGCATATGCTCACATGAAATCAGATAAACTTGATCCTAGAGCTTACAAGTGTGTGTTTCTGGGATATCCAGAGGGAATCAAGGGTTACAGGTTATGGTGCATGGAACCTGGGAATCAGAAATTGATGAACAGCAGAGATGTAAAGTTCAATGAATCCATTATGGGATATCATTTCTCTAGGAATCAAGGAAAACATGATGGAGGCTCTGAATCAGATAGGATATCAGTTCAGGTGGAGACTCAGGAGGATCATGAAACACAGAGAGGTGAAAACTTGGCTGATCACTCCAGTGATAGTTCTTCAGAAGAAGAAGACATATCACCCAGAAATCCAAACCTGAGAGAGTACAACATTGCCAGAGACAGCCCAAGGAGGCAAATACAGAAACCAGACTTTTATGGACAGGCTAGAAGTTTACATTATGCACTCAGTGTTGCTGAAGAAATAGAAAATCATGAACCACAAAACTTCAAGGAAGCAGTCAGTGGTGATGAAAGTGAATATTGGATTAGTGCAATGATGGAGGAAATGGAATCTTTGGAAAGAAATGGCACCTGGAAACTGGTGGATAAACCAAAGGGACAAAATCTGGTAAGTTCCAAATGGATTTACAAGAAGAAAGTTGAAGCTGCAATCTCAGACAAGATAAGGTATAAGGCAAAGTTGGTAGCAAGGGGTTTTACTCAGAGGGAAGGCATTGATTTCAATGAAGTTTTCTCTCCTGCAGTAAAGCACTGTTCAATCAGAGTACTTTTGTCAAAAGTAACTCAAGAGGATATGGAGTTACAGCAGCTGGATGTAAAAACAGCTTTCTTACGTGGAGACTTAGTTGAGAACATTTATATGAAGCAGCCTGAGGGATTTGTGATTCCAGGAAATGAAGAGAAAGTATGTTTTTTCAAGAAGTCATTATATGGATTGAAGCAAAGTCCAAGGCAGTGGAATAAGAAGTTCAATAAGTTTATGTTAAAGCTGGTTTTGTTAGAAGTTTTGTATGATAGTTGTGTTTATTTTGATAAAAGTTTAAGTGCTGATCCTATACACCTGTTGCTATATGTGGATGACATGCTCATTGCAAGAGAGAGCTCACACAAAATACATCAGCTTAAACAGAAGTTGAGTTCTGAATTTGACATGAAGGACTTAGGAGATGCTAAGAAGATTCTGGGAATGAGTATAATCAGAGACAGAGCTGCTGGATGTTTATGGTTATCTCAGAAGCATTATCTTCAGAAAGTGGTGGAGAGGTTTCAGATGCATGAGGCTAAGACACTGAGTATTCCAGTAAGCCAACAACTCAGATTATCAAAGGAGCAGAGTCCTAAGCCAGCAGAAGAAGAGACACACATGAGAAGTGTGCCTTATGCTAGTGGAGTTGGGAGTCTGATGTATGGGAGGATATGCAGCAGACCAGACTTAGCATACTGTGTGTCTTTGGTCAACAGATATATGTCAAATTCAGGGAAAGTTCACTGGGAGGCTTTGAAGCAGGTTTTGAGGTATCTAAAGGGAACAGTAAGTCTGGGTTTGAAGTTTCAGAAGCAGGCAAACATGATTATTCTTTTGGAAGGTTTTGCAGATGCTGATTTTGCTGGTAATACTGATACCAGGAAGTCAATCACAGGCTATGTTTTCACATTATATGGAACTGCAGTTAGCTGGAGAAGTGTGCAACAATCAGTGGTGGCTTTATCCACTACAGAAGCAGAATACATGGCTTTGATAGAGGCAATTAAGGAAGCTGTGTGGTTAAAAGGTATTCTGAAGGATCTGGGGATAAAGCAGGATTGTGTTACTATATATTGTGACAATCAGAGTGCATTACATCTAGTGAAACATCAAGCTTTCCATGAAAGATCCAAGCACATAGATGTCAGATTGCATTTTGCAAGAGATGTGATTGATGCAGGGTCTGTGGAGGTTAGGAAGGTCCATACAAGTGACAATGTTGTTGATTTTCTAACCAAAGCATTGCCTGGGAGTAAGATGGTTCATTGCTCAAGCCTAATTAGGCTTGAACGGTGTGATTAAAAAGGTGGAGAGCAAGGCAGGTGGAGGTGATGAAATACACTTGAGTTCATTGAGGTGGAGATTTTTAGATGTCAGTTCAATATCATCAAGTGTTCATGAAATGTAGTAGAGGTTTTGAGGATTCCAGAACCAGGTTTGGAATGCGGAGAACCGGGACAGAGAACTGGGTTTTAACCATATCAGTGAAAGAGGTTAAAATGGGAACCGGGTCCAAGTTTGTTATAACTGCCGTTTGGAACAGATTTAAACCGTTGCATGAGAAACTGTTGTGGAAAGCTCGTAGAAGCAGTTTTGAGCAGTTGAGTTAAAATTGGTTACAACTTCTTCAACTCTCTGATTCGAGCTCCGGCCTTTTTATACATTGTAAACACTTGAAGTTGCGAGTTGATTCACGATTCTTTCCCTCTGTAAACATTACTCAATTAAGAGAATTAGATTGCTAGGGTTTTATGCTCAATTCAAGCTGTGAATTGGGATTTCTGGTTTTCAGGATGTATTCTTGAAATTGATTGATCAGTGAAGTGAATTGAGGTGTATAGAACCTCTATGGATGTAGATCACATTGATCGAACCACGTAAAATCCCTGTGTTCATCATTTTTCTTTCCTGTTCTTGGTTTGGTTTCTAGTGGCTGAATTCTTTGTTGTTTTTCATTCAATACTGGTAGTGTGTTGTTTGTGTGTGAGTGTGACTTGATCATAACAAGTTTCAATTCCAATTTTTTTTTGGGAAAATCAATCGTTTAATTCAAAGAAAAACAATGATTTTTTTTTCCGGAATTCTTGGCCAAAAATGCCATAAGCCCCCCTCCCCCTCATTTCCCCCTCACAATTTCAAAAACCCACTTCTCCCTCTACATATGCTCCTCTTTATCTCTAAAAATGCTCCAAAAATCCCTACTTTGACTTTCAAATTACTCCCAATCCGTGAGGAACTAGTGTGAGTCCTTTGGAGGGATAGCTACCTGGACTGAGGGCATCATTTCCCACCGATCACTTTCAAGTGAAAGATGCCGGAATCCAACAAACCCGAAGGAGGTAAATTTTTTACTCCTTTTCTTTTTTTTAGATTTTCAATTTTTATTATTGTTTCCCCTTGAATTCCCTTAGTTAGAACACCTAGCACACGTGGGCTACATTTTCCCCAACCTAGAATCGTATTTCGGGTATATCTTTTTTGTGCTTGTTGTCTCTTTTGAGTTGTAGGGATATTTTAAAATGTCATAAACAAAGGGGGAGAAACGAAAGAAAATTTCTGCTAAATCCTCTACCTTAGGGGGAAAATAGCAAGAAGAAAACGGGAAAGCAAGTGGTGAGTGAAGAAGCGGATGATGAAAGGGAGAGATTTGAGGAGGAAGGAGAACTCGTAGCACCGGATGGATTTTACCTTCCCTCCCCAAATGATCATCTTATCTTTTCGAAGGTGAGTGAGAAAATAATTTCGCCCGCCAAATTCATTGACTGGATAGAATAGAGAGCCCTTTCCTATGGGGAGAAAGTGGAGGAATTCTTGAGGGCATGGGCCACATTTGATTTCTTAACTAGGCCAACTAACACTTTCACCGAGACAACTGTCTAATTCTTCAGCACACTTAAGGTTGAAAGGATAGCATTACACGCAGCAATCGGTCGTGTTGACTTTGTGATCAACAAGAAATGCTTCTCAATGCCCGTGATGACATTTGGAGAGAAATTGGGGATTAAGCAGGATGAGTATGCAAGGACAACAGACATGGACTTCAAGCCCGATTTGTTTTGGGAAGAGCTTACCGGGGTAGAAGAATTTTGTCTCAAATAGGGCGAGATACCTACTTATCAGGGACCCGACCATTAGAACTATTTTTCAGATCCTAACATACACTGTTTTAGCGAAGAAGTAGACCTCTCAAGTCTTGGGAGTTAAATTGTTCTTTATCTGGGCTACAATGAAGAGAAAGAAGATTGCAGTTGTGGGATTTCTACTCGGGTATTGGACCAAGGTGCAAGGGGATGCATATCAGACGATCCAATTTGGGGGGTATATATCCAAGCTCATCTGTGCACTACCGGAAATAGAAGAAGGACTCCAAGGAAGAGATTTGGGGTATGATACTAAAACGCCTGATATTTTTCTCTTACTTATTATTTATTGTTATTATTATGATTGTCGTTATTAATTGACTTGATCTATTAAATTGACCCATCATTTATTCATTTATCCAATGTTGGGTTTAGGCCCAACACCAATTTAATTTGACTCATTTAATATTTCCAAGCCCGATTTATATTAGGAATTATTAATAGCTTGCAAATCCATTTATTTGCAAATTACTCGTTTATCAGTTATTTATTTAAGCCCGATGTCTCAATAGGAATCAATTTATTTCATTCATTCATTTATTCATACATGTTATAATAAGCCCATCTATTTGAGCCCAAGACTCAAGCCCAGCTCACTAATGTGCAAGGGCCCATATCTTGAGCCCAGAGGAATTCTGGATTCCAACAATTGAATTATGCTAATGAAGATATCACAAAATCTGATTATCTCCATCTATAATACTCCTAAATCTATATAAATCAGCCAATAACTTAGATATAAATATGCGTATTAGAAACCTATTCCTTTTCTGCAAAACACTCGCAAAAATTCTGTTCACGACATACAACTTTTCTTCCGCCGACTGTTTGATAGAAGGTATGAACTACTCTTCTTTTTATTTTTATTTTTACTTCATTATCTCGATCATCTTTAATGAAATTCTGGCAGCACCAACCTTATCCCAAATTCATCAAAATACTACTCAAAGGTTCAAACACAATTTGCATATAAATTCCTAATTCTCGATTTTATAATAGTCAGAATATGTATGTGCTGTTTGGAGTGAGGGGTTGCGGATCAGAGTAGGTAGTAGTGTATAAGTATGTGATATGATATATATATGTGCAGCTGTGTGAGAACCAGAGTGTGTGTTGTGCGTATAATTAGTGTGTGCCTGCGTGTATGTATGTGTGTGCATTCTGCGTGAAATAATGTGTGCAGTTGTTTGTGTGTGTAGGTGTTGTTATGTGTGCATGTGTAGTTACAGTAGAAAAGTGTAAGAGAAAGAGATGATATATTAGTTGAAGAAGGAATGTAAATGTATGTGAATGTAAAAGGAGAGAGAGAGTGAAGGGATTTTTTGTGGTTGTGTGAAGTCTGCAGAAATAAATAGGAGAGATAAAAGTGTGATAGTGATGGATGCCTTTATTTGAGAGAGAGAAGGTAATATTTTATTTTCTTATGGTGTTTGGCAGTGTAAGGAAGAAAAATAAGAAAGGAGGGATTAAGAGGGGCGGGGACCACGTTGGTGATTAAATTAAGAATGAATATTTGCACCCCAACTTTTCAGGAATTTCAAACTTGTGGCTTATCAATTCTTTTTTTTTTTTTTTTTTTTTTTTGCTTCTTCAACTCAAATCCGAGCTATCTCTTGCATTTATTTCCTTTTCATTAATTTCCAAAAAAATTTGGTAAAGATTTAATAATAATATTAAAATACATGTGCCTTATACGTGTAGGTTATACGGAATTCCGACCACGGGGTTAATATTGCATGTCATTCCATCAATTTTACACAAGACAATTCAGGTGGGAGTTTTACTGTTTTATTACTTTAATTGTATAATTGATTGTCTACATGTGCCTTTATTTCATTATTGCTTGCCAATACAAGTAATTGACTTATTTTCTACTTGCCAATACAAGTTTAGGCATTACCAGTATGCTGCTTGCCAATACAAGTTAGCTCTATGTGACTTGCCAATACAATCACATCATAATAATTGTACTGCGTATGCCTTTTTGTTATATAATTTTTGTGATTAATGGTAATGCTCCACGAGCTGTAGGAAGCTCACCCCATCCCTTTATTGACCCTTACATATTAGCTTGGTGGCGGCGGAGGAGCGAGGCGGACCGGAGCATATGAATATTAATTACTTTCGCCATTTGAACTTATTTTTATTTCCAAATGTTGCTCATTATTGTTTTTTTTTAGTTTGGCCACGTTATTTGGATTTATTTTATTTAGTTAAGTAACTTTTTAGGGAATGCTTCCGCATTAGTTCATTTATTTCTTTATTAGGGGATAATCGCTTGCCTTATTTTATTTATTTAACTTTGAAAATTGGATTGTTTAGTTAGTGGTTTTGAAAAATTAAGTATAATGTATTTTGTTTACTTATTATTTTAAATAAGTAATATTATTGGTTGATTTTTGCTATATTCTTGGTACTAGCTATAGTACACCTGGAACAATTTGGACTTATGAGGAATTACATTTCGAGTAGAGGACTCTTTAAACATTCGATGATCTAGTGTTATGACGTATCATTTATGGTTTGATTAATAATAAAGAATATGGTTGGGTTATATTGATAGTTGTGGTTGTGATTATGATTGTGATTATAACTAACGTTATGATTGTAATTGTGGTTATCTTGTAATTGTAATTATGATGCTTTTTATTGTTAAACTATTTTCGTAATCTCATTTCTCGTATCACGTCTCACGAATGCACCGTGCGGATGGCAGAAATATGTCTTGGAACAATGGATGAAATAATAGCAACAGAAAAAATGCCCAAGATGCTCAACCTACAGTGCCTAATGCGACGCCTGATCCGCAACAACTATTTGCGGGTTTAGCAACACTTCTGCAAAACGTCACTATTGCACAAACACCTACTGAAGACCAGGTTCATTCTAGAGTGATAAGTCAGTTCACTCATTTCAAGCCGCCTACTTTCCATGGTCATGAAGGCCCAGAAGCTATTGAGGAGTGGATCACCTCGCTGGAGGACATCTTCGATCATATTGGTTGCTCCGATGAATCGAGAATTTTGTGTGCTGTGTTTCAACTAAAGGAAGATGCTCGCACTTGGTGGAGCACATATTGGAGGTTGAGGGACGTTGCTGAGCGAGCAACACTCACATGGGAGGACTTCAGGAACCTTATTATGGAAAAGTATTTTCCGCGGAGCTACAAAAGACGAATGGAGAGGGAGTTCCATGACTTAGTGCAGGGGTCTATGACTGTCACGGAGTATGAAAGAAAGTTCAACCACATGATTTGTTTTGCCCCTATTGAAGTGGATACTGAAGTGAAGAAGGGTCAGCCTTTCAGAGAGGGTTCGCAAGCCCACACACACCATCCATTGGCACCTCTGGGGCCTATGACATATGCTGATGTAGTAATACGTGCGGAAGATGTGGCTGCAAGTCACGAACTCGAGAGGTCTAGTGTCCAAGCTGCTGAGGGATCAAACAAGAGAAAGAGGTATGAACCTCCAACGGAGAACACCATCAAGAAGAAGAGTCAGAGTGTGGGACACCCAATGCCTAGGGGCCAAGGAAGTAATCCGGTTTGTTCGACCTGACAGAGGAGACACTCGGGACCTTGTTTGAGGGGTAAAAAAAAAGGCTATCCCTGTCACGAGGTTGGCCACATGATTTGGCAGTGTCCGAAGAAGGGTAATGCTCCAGCAGCTAACTGCGGAAGTACAAGTCAAGGAAATGGAGGACGAGCAAGAATACTTAGTTTGCCAGAATTAGGAGTGGATGAGAATCCGAGTACTTTGGCAGGTATGTTGGTTATTGCTGGAATTCCTGCTTATGTGTTATTTGATACTGGTGCATCTCATTCATTCATTTCTACGAGATTCTTTACAATAATTGGTTGCAAAAGCTCCGAAGCTTTAAAACCCTTAGAAATTAGTTTACCTGCGGGCCGTATAGTTACTGCTAATTCCATAGTTGAGGGTATAAGTGTAAATTTGAATCCGCATAGTTTGTCTTCTGATCTGTACATTCTCGATATGAATGACTTTGACGTTATTTTGGGGATAGACTGGCTCTCCCACCATCGAGCCGACATTCGTTGTTTAGAGAGGAGAGTTATACTACTAACACCCGATGATGTAATGGCTGAAACCCAAGGATCAAAGAGCAATCGAGTCCCACGTGTTGTCACGGTAATGAAAGCACTGAAGATGTTGAGGAAAGAAGCGTGCTAAGGCTATCTAGTGAATATGGTCGACAACACAAAACCAACGTTGACAGTGAATGATGTTTCAGTAGTTCGAGAGTATGCGGACATTTTCCCAGAGAATCTACCCGGAGTTCCATCAAATAGACAAGTAGAGTTTACCATTAATTTGGTACCTAGTGCTGCTCCTACATCGAAGCCCCCCTACAGAATGGCACCGAAAGAGTTGCAAGAACTCAAGGTGCAAATTCAAGAGCTACTTGGTATTGGTTTCGTCAGACCAAGTGTGTCACTGTGGGGTGCTCCAGTCTTGTTTGTGAAGAAGAGGACGGAACTTTGAGGATGTGCATCGACTATCGTGAGTTGAATCGGCTCACGATAAAGAACAAGTACCTACTACCCTGCATAGAAGACTTGTTTGACCAATTGAGAGGATCAGGAGTATTTTCAAAGATTGATCTGACGTCCGGATATCATCATCGTAGAATTAGGGAGATTGATATTCCTAAAATAGTTTTCTGGACGAGGTATGGTCACTACGAGTTCGTAGTTATGCCATTTGGATTGAGCAACGCGCCAGCTGTGTTTATGGAATTGATGAACCGAGTTTTCCACCCTTATTTGGATAAGTTTGTTATTGTCTTTATCGATGACATACTAGTGTACTCGAGAGATAGAAAGGAGCACGAGGAACAGTTGAGGATCGTATTGGAGACACTTCGGCGGGAGAAGTTATATGCTAAATTTAGCAAGTGTGAGTTTTGGCTTGACAGAGTAGTGTTTCTCGGACAAGTTGTCCCAGCTCGAGGGATAGAAGTTGACCCAACCAAGGTTGATGCAGTCAATGATTGGAAAGTGCCGACGAGTGCGAATGAGGTTCGCAGTTTCTTGGGACTTGCAGGCTATTATCGGAGGTTCACTGAAGGATTCTCCAAGATATCGGCTCCGATGATGCGATTAACAAGAAAGGGAGAGAAGTTCTTGTGGAATAAGAAGTGTGAAGAGAATTTCCAAGAGCTTAAGAAAGATTGACGACTGCCCCTGTTTTAGTCATCCCAGATCCATCAGAGAAGTTCGTGATTTATAGTGACGCATCGAAGCAAGGATTAGGATGTGTGCTAATGCAGGTGGCAAAGTGGTAGCCTATGCATCAAGGCAATTGAAGCCACATGAAGTAAATTACCCCACACACGACTTGGAGTTGGCTGTAGTAGTGCATGCGTTGAATATTTGGCGGCATTATCTTTACAGAGGTACGTGTGAGATTTACACCGATGACAAGAGCCTTAAATACTTGTTCACTCAGAAGGAGTTGAATATGAGGCAACGAAGATGGTTAGAGTTGGTGAAGGACTATGATGTTACTATCCACTATCACCCCGGCAAGGCGAACGTGGTAGCCGACGCCCTTAGCCGAAGACGAGGGGAGATTTGAATTGTGTGTTGACTGCGAAGGAGTATCTAGGTCGAGAATTCGAGAGAATGAGTCTTGAGATAGTTGCACCACCGAAGACTGTTAACTCCTACCTGATAGCCGTAACGGTGCAACCTACTTTGAAGGAGAGAATCAAGGAGGGTTAAGCTTGAGACAAGTTCATACTTTTGATGAAAGAACGTGCTCTTGACGGAGGTCAAGGGATTTGAGGTATTGGATGATGGTACGGTTGATTCTAGAAGAAGCACATTCTACGCCTTACACTGCTCACCCTGGAAGCACTAAGATGTGTGATGATTTGAGGGAGACTTTTTGGTGGTATGGTTTAAAGAGGGAAGTTGCCAATTTTGTTAGACGATGCATTGTTTGCCAACAAGTGAAAACAGAGCACCAACAACCTTTTGGACTGCTAAAGTCACTCCATATCCCTAAGTGGAAGTGGGAACATATCACGATGGATTTTGTAGTGGGTCTGCCACGAACCGAGAAGGGGAATCGTACGATATGGGTTATTGTAGATCGACTCACCAAGTCAGCGCATTTCTTACTGGTGAGGATGAATTATCAAATGTGCCAGTATGCCCAATTGTACATCCGGGAGATAGTGAGACTTCATGGTGTGCTTGGCTCGATAATTTCCTATCGAGATACCCATTTCACATCGAAATTTTGGAAGAGTTTGCAAGAGGCCTTGGGGACGAAGTTGAATTTCAGCACCGCATAATCCGCAGACTGATGGTCAATCCGAGAGAACTATTCAGACGCTTGAGGACATGTTGAGGGCATGTGCTCTCGACATGGGAGATAATTGGGAACATCATTTTCCATTAGTGGAGTTTTCCTACAACAATAGCTACCAAGCGACGATTGGAATGGCACATTATGAAGCTCTTTATGGAAGGAGATGTAGATCACCAGTTTATTGGCATGAAGTCGGAGAAAAGAAGTTCTTGGGGCCCGAGATGCTTAAAGATATAATTGCGGTGGTAGAGAAGATTGAAGAGAAGATTAAAGTGGCTCAAGATCGACAAAAGTCGTATGTTGATCAGCATAGGAAAGATCTCGAGTTTCAAGTTAGCGAGAAGGTATATTTGAAGGTGGCCACAATGAAAGGGGTGGTTCGTTTTGGAAGGAGAGGTAAGCTTAGGCCGAGATATGTGGGACCATTCGATTGGCTTTGCCACCCGATTTTTCGGCTGCCCACGATGTCTTTCATGTGTCCATGTTCAGGAAGTACGTGCACGATCCGAGTATATCATTAGCTACTCTACTTTGAAAGTTAACAAGGACGTCACATATGACGAACTACCCGAGGCGATACTTGACAAGAAGGTGCACAAGTTACGAAATAACAAGACGGTGCTGGTGAAAGTGCAATGCAAAAACCATAGCAAGGAAGAAGCTACGTAGGAGCGCGAGGAGGAACTTCGAGCTCGTTATCCCAAATTTTATTCTCGAGGTACGTTTATAATTTTCGGGGACGAAATTTTTTCCAATGCCCGGTTTTTTTTTTCTTACATATTATTATTATTATTATTATTATTATTATTATTATTATTATTATTATTATTATTATTATTATTATTATTATTATTATTATTATTATTATTATTATTATTATTATTATTATTATCGTTATTAATTGACTTGATTTATTAAATTGACCCATCATTCTATTCATTTATCCAATGTTGGGTTTAGGCCCAACACCAATTCAATTTGGCTCATTTAATATTTCCAAGCCCGATTTATATTGAGAATTATTATTAGCTTGTGAATCCATTTATTTGCAAATTACTCGTTTATCATTTATTTATTTAAGCCCGATATCTCAATAGGAATCACGTTATTTCATTCATTTATTTATTCATACATGTCATAATAAGCCCATCTCTTTGAGCCCAAAACTCAACCCAACTCATTAATGTGCAAGGGCCCATATCTTGAGCCTAGAGGAATCCAGAATTCAAACAACTGAATTACGCTAATGAAGATATCACAAAATCTGATTATCACCATCTATAATACTCCTAAACCTATAAAATTCAGCCAATAACTTAGATATAAATATGCGTATTAGAAACCTATTCCTTTTCTGCAAAACCCTCGCAAAAATTCTGTTCACGGCATACAACTTTTCTTCCGCCGACTGTTCGATAGAAGGTATGAACTACTCTTATATTTATTTTTATTTTTACTTCATTATCTCGATCATCTTTAATGAAATTCCGGCAGCACCAACCTTATCCAAAATTCATCAAAAAACTACTCAAAGGTTCAAACATAATTTGCCTATAAATTCCTAACTCTCGTTTTTATAATATTCAGAATATGTATGTGCTGTTTTGAGTAGGGGGTTGCGGATCAGAGTAGGTAGTAGTGTATAAGTATGTGATATGATATATATATGTGCAGTTGTGTGAGAACCAGAGTGTGTGTTGTGCGTGTAATTAGAGTGTGCCTGCATGTATGTGTGTGTGTGCGTTCTACGTGAAATAATGTGTGTAGTTTTTTGTGTGTGTAGGTGTTGTTATGTGTGCGTGTGTAGTTACAGTAGAAAAGTATAAGAGAAAGAGATGATATATTAGTTGAAGAAGGAATGTGAATGTATGTGAATGTAAAAGGAGAGAGAGAGAAAGTGAAGGGATTTGTTGTGGTTGTGTGAAGTCTGCAGAAATAAATAGGAGAGAGAAAAGTGTGATAGTGATGGATGCCATTATTTGAGAGAGAGAAGGTAATATTTTATTTTCTTATGGTGTTTGGCAGTGTAAGGAAGAAAAATAAGAAAGGAGGGATTAAGAGGGGTGGGGACCACGTTGGTGATTAAATTAAGAATGAATATTTGCACCCCAACTTTTTAGGAAATTCAAACTTGTGGCTTATCAATTCTTTTTTTTGCTTCTTCAACTTAAATCCGAGCCATCTCTTGCATTTATTTCCTTTTCATTAATTTCCAAAAAAATTTGGTAAAGATTTAATAATAATATTAAAATACATGTGCCTTATACGTGTAGGTTATACGGAATTCGGACCACGGGTTTAATATTGCATGTCATTCCATCAATTTTACACAAGACAATTCAGGTGGGGTTTTTACTGTTTTATTACTTTAATTGTATAATTGATTGTCTACATGTGCTTTTATTTCATTATTGCTTGCCAATACAAGTAATTGACTTATTCGCTACTTGCCAATACAAACCATTGCCAGTATGCTGCTTGCCAATACAAGTTAGCTCTATGTGACTTGCCAATACAAGCACATCATTATATTTGTACTACGTATGCCTTTTTGTTATATAATTTTTGTGATAAATGGTAATCCTCCACGAGCTGTAGGAAGCTCACCCCATCCCATTATTGACCCTTACAAATTAGCTTGGTGCCCGTGGAGGAGCGAGGCGGACCGGAGCGTATGAATATTAATTACTTTTGCCATTTGAACTTATTTTTATTTCAGAAAGTTGCTCATTATTTTTTTTTTTTATGAAGTTTGGCCACGTTATTTGGATTTATTTTATTTAGTTAAGTAACTTTTTACGGAATGCTTCCGCATTAGTTCTATTTATTTAGTTCTTTATTAGGGGGATAATCGCTTGCCTTATTTTATTTATTTAACTTTGAAAATTGGATTGTTTAGTTAGTGATTTTGATAAATTAAGTATAATGTATTTTGTTTACTTATTATTTTAAATAGGTGGGCTTGTGGAGGTAGAATTTTAAAATATAAAATTTAGGTTGTTAGTAACGACTTGTTTAAAATTTTTAGAAATTTTACTAATTATTATTAGATTATGGAGAAATATTATATTAAAAGATTTGGAAATCGGGTCGTTACAGATACTCTACCACTGGATAACCCGGAAAAGCCTCGAGCAACAAGAGGGAAAGAAAAAGAGATAGTGGAAGTAGAACCAGAGGCACGAAGAGGGGTGGAGAACAAACTTGATGAAATCCTAAGGAAGACAACAATCCTAGAGAGCATCGTCCACCACTCCAATCAAAAGAATGAGGCGATGTGAAAAAAAAATGAGGCACTCATGGGAGTGATGAATGAAATGAGAAGAGAGTGGAGAATATCGAGAGACAAGGATGCAAAACTCACCTCCTCCTTCATTGGTTCTTGAAAAAGAGTGTCAAGACATTTGCTTATCTTAAGAGCATCTTTCGGAAAAATTCGGGAGAAGAAGAGCAGATAAGGATTGAAAGAGAGATTAAGGAAGTCACTGAGAAGATTGCTCCGCCATCCGCCTCAACTTTCGATATGAGGGAACATTTCCCGGGGTTTTCCAATATGGGTGCATGGCCACAAGGCCTTGAGCACTCTTTTCAATCTACTACACCATTTCTTTGAGGAAGAAGAATCCGAATCGAGTAGGAAACCTCCTCAGATGAAAATTTACTCCCGAAACACCGTTAGAGAAAAAAAGGGGTTGAGGATCCTTCCCCTTCCGGTTAGCATTTCTATCCTTAAGCTCATTTTTCGCTTGTAAATAGTGTAATGTTAGTTTTACTGCTTTTTGGATAAGTGGTTCTGGAATGAAAATGAAATATGGAATGTGATTGTTTCAATGGTATAGATTTGGAGGTGATAACCTTGTGATGTGTGTGATTTGTAAATTCGCTACTTACTACTCTTCTAGAGCTTACACATTTTCTTTTCCATCTCCCTTACAAATTAGGCTCGAGAAGTCACCGAAGTTTATGGGGAGGAGGAAATGATTGTCATTTCTATGCAAGTTTTGATTGAGACATGAATTCCGACCTCTTCGCTACTTGGACTCGAGAATTTTGCCCAAGTTTGTGGGGGAGGGGGGGGGGGGAGAGGGGGGGATGGAAGGATCGTCATTTTTATGTGCTTTTAAGGATGCTCCTCTTGTCAGATGAAACTCTCGATAATTCTTATATATGCCATTTTACCACTTTATTATTTATGTTTTAATTGCTTTTGTGAATAACACACTTATGGATTGGTTGTTGAGTTGATTTACTTTGTGATGAATGAGGAAGAAGGATTGGAAACCCTAATGTTTTGTTCCAAAAGTTTTGAAATCTCTATAAGTTGAGTACATAACATTAGAGGGTTCCTTGCCTAAAAATCAAATTGTGATTAATCGGTTGATGAGATTTAAGGGTAGGTGAATATTTAGAGGCATTTCTTCAATCCAAAGATAAACACTACACGACTAAGGACAAACTCGTGAAGAATAAAGTGAATCGGCTTTAGGAGGTAGAAAAATTAAGGAGATGTAGAAGGAGTTGTAAGATGGTATAGGTCGCCGGGTCAAGTTATTGCATTTCATTGTTATGCTAAATTCTAGAGATAAATGTATACTCCATTTGTTGAGCTAAGTATGTAAAAAAAATAAAAAAACTGAGCTAAGTATGTAAAAAAAACAAAAAAAACCCACGTTGTATGAAACGTAGGAGAAAAAAAAAGAGAAGAGAGAAAAGCTCAAGTGAAAAATCGAGTGATGAAGTTATTGAAAATGTCATGTAACTCGAAAAGAGTATTGTAATGCAAAAACAAAAGCTAGAATTATCATTGATAATGCCAAAAACCAGATATCAAACGGATCACAATCGTTGCAATAATCCGAAATAATCAAAGCATGCAAGAACTTAAATGACACAAAGATTTACATGGTTCGATCCGGAGATCTACGTCCACGGGAGAAGGCAATAACCTTCCGAGGTGTTTTTCTATTCTCTTTTTAGTACCGGAGTATAACTTTACAAGTAATAATTCTAGAATACAAAATCGGAACCTTAAACTAAACAACAATTCTCTTATTTATACCCTACAATTGAAACCCAACTAAATCCCTATAAATCCGCTAGTCCAATCTGCATGGCTGTTGGAAAAGATCATGGGGATCTTTTCCCAACTTCCAAAGATGCCGCGAATGGCCTGGGTTGCGTTGGGCTTGCGCTTTTGGGCCCGATTGACCGGACTGGAGGGCTAGTCCAACCCGGGGAGATTAGGCCATACCTATCAGATGCCCCCCCAATAGCCGGAGCGAGGTAGGAGCGTCGGTTAAAAAGACTTAGTCGGGGGCCGATGTGTATGCGCTACAGCCGAAGTTGAGTTGGAGTAGTATCGGAGTCCTTGTTGTGAAAGAGTTAATCCTGTGCCGAACTGAACTACCCCCGGGGTAAAAGAATCAACCAGAGTCGAACTGAATTGTCCCCGAGGTGAAAGAGTCAACCGTAGTCAAACTGAAGTACCCCCTCGGGTGAATTAGTCAACCGGAGTCGAACTGAATTACCCCCGGGGGGAAGGAGTCAGCCGAGTTGAAGCACAAAGCTTCTTAGGGAAGGAAGTTGTTGATGTGATTGGTCACGTTATCATTGCGTGCGTGGCGCGTGTGAGGCACGCAGGTGCGCAAACCAAGGGCGCGTGTAATGCAAGCGCTAATGTGAAACACTAAATTTGAACAGACGCAATCTGGGCCGTTGAATCTTTGTATTAGAGGGAAAAAGGAAGTGACAGTTCACTTTACTCTTCATTTGCAACTTGCGATAAAAAAACCAGCGGGAAGACGATAAAGAAACCTACAAACTTCTGGAAATCGCTCCAACTTTGTGCCTTCATCCTTGAAAAAGCAAGTAAGTATGTCTTCATCCTCAGAATCTTCTAGTGTGAGGGTAGTGGGAACTGACCCTGTGATGCTAGACTTCTGCGAGTCATTTTCCTAGAGAGGAGGGAGAGTAGGAAAGTGTATAGGGCTGACCTGAGGGAAATTTGGACACGGGAAGTGAGATTTCCCACTTGTTTAGAGGAGGAGGCGAATCTGGAGGTGGCCTCAAGGATGCCTCGGGTTACTAAAGCCCAAATCGAGGCGATGGTGCCAAGTTTTTATTTCCCGATTGATTTAGAGTATATAATTCCTGGACTCAACGATAGGGCTTGTTGTCCACCTATAAGGTTTATAACCGTATATATAGATCAGCTTAGGGTAGGTTTAAGATTCCCGCTGTGGGATTTTGTGGTGGAGCTGCTAGGATATTATGGTATAGCATTAGGGCAGTTAGTGCCGAATGCCGTGAGGCAGATAGTAGGATTTATGTTAGTTTGTAAGACCTCGGGGGGTAGACCCCTCTATAGAGTTATTCAGATACTTTTTTCAGTTGAAATCGATTGGGAAGGGCAAGGGTTGGTGCTCGCTGAACCCGAGGCCGCAAAGACGGTTCAGGGTGCAGAACCCGAGCAAAGTAGAGAACTGGAAAGTAAAGTTCCTGTATATAAAAGAGTCGAAAACGATCCCGGTGTGGAGGAGGGATGAGGTGGGGGATGGGGTACCAAAAGGTGTAACGGAGTCGGTTGAGGTGTTCGAGCAAGCGGGGACGCTGAAACAAGTGTTCACTGAGGAAGAGTTGGAGGAGGCCGGATTGTCCCTCTATTATACAAAGGGACCCGAGGCGAGGACGTCGCCAGCCCCGAGTGAGGGTTCTTTAGCCGGGGCGGAAGTGGAGGGTAGGGACTCTTTTTTACAATTGTCTGTGGCTGGTTGATAATATAGCTTGCTAATGTGGTGATCTTTGCTTGCAGTGGGACGCTTTAAAACCAGTCTCCAAAAGAAGACCGCGGGGAGTGCGCAACAAACTCCTGAAACGGAGAGAGTGGCCACTTCAAAAAGTACGACCCCCGAGGTGGAGAGGACCTCGGGGAGGATACACGGCGAGGGGACCGAAGAGGTGGTTGCGCGGACGGACACCACCCCAAGGGCAAAGAAGAGGCCGGGGCCTGTGCCAACGCCGCCTTCTGTCTCAAAGAGAATGTGGTTGGATCCTACCTCGGAGGTATACTTATCATGCGTTAAATTTCCCGTTGATGTGTAATTTCTTATAAAGTTTTCTGCAGGGCCAGACAAGAGTGGCGGGCCACGAGGTGTCCGAAATGGAGGAGGTGTGGACCCTGAGCCAAGGGCTCATTGGGTTTGGGCGTCGCCTTCAAAAAGTGGAGACCGAACCGCTGGGTTAAGAGTTGAGGGTTCTGCGCGGGGAGTGCGATAAGCTCCGCGCAGAGGCAGCTGAGGCCAGGAGTGGCCAGGTGACGGCGCAGGGCAGAGCGCTTGAGGCCGAGAAGGAAGCTGCCCGGCTTAGAGGAGAGGTTGCTGAGATGGCCCTTCTCAGGGGAGAACTGGCTGCCGTTCGGGAGGAGCTGAAGAAGAAAGCAGAGGGCCAGGGGGCGATGCTGAGGGCCTTCGTCGAGAAGCTATCACAAACGGAAACGTTTGTGAACTTCTTGACGAACTTTGTGGCAGTAGGGGACGTAGCCACGCGCTCTGAAGTGTTGGAGGTGGTCAAGGAAGTGTACCCGGAGGTGGACGTCTATAAAAAAGAGTTCGGGTATGACTACGCCTCCGTGGGCGATGTTGACGCCGCTTACTACAACATGTTTTTGCGGCTCCCGGAGTGGCCATTGGTGGAGGCACTGGCCCAGAAAGGGACCATTCTGTCGGCTCAAGACATGGCGAGCTGTTCGGTAGACCAGGACGAGGAGTTCCTGGGATATCGAATGGGTATGCATGTGCCAGAACAACGGCAGAGGGCCCCTCCACCGAGAATTGAGCCCGAGGCTCTGGAACTAGCTCCCCAGGAGGGCGAAGCTCTTCAGCTGGCAGCGAGTCCTACCGTGGACCCGGCTGCCACCACCTCGGCTGCAGCGGAGGTCAGTTCCCCTCCTAACTTAGGTGGAGACATAGAGTAGGAGGCCAATTTTTTGAACTTGTAATTGTAAAAAGCACTTGATCTGTAATCGCTGTTTTGTGAATAGATAAATGATGGTTTGCCGATGTCCGTGCTATTGAATCTTGAATGTATGTCTTGAGTTCGAACATTCATATGTGTTATGTACTGGTGGTGTTGTAATTGCTCTGTAATCATATGTGCAGCAGGAGGATACCGAGGACCTTCACGAGGTCATCCAAAAACTGATGCAGTCAATGAACTGGCTGCAAAGAGAGAGAGTTGACCTGAAGATGTCGGTGGTCCCTAAGCTGGAAAAAAGACTCGCGGTTACAGAGAAGAAGGTATCCGAGGCCGAAAAGGCAAGGACCGCGGCTGCAGAAAAAGCCTTGGATCACCAGCTTAAGTATCTGTCTAAATGTGCCGAGGTGGAACGACTCTTCGTCCACCAAAGAGAGTACGAGCGAATACTGTCGGAGTTCGGCCTGCTAACTTTCGAGGTGGTCGAAGAGCGAACGACTGAAATTCAGAAGGAAATAGCTGTACTAATGGAGGCAGGACACACTGACTCCGCCGAGCTGGTTAGGAAGCGGGAAGTGTTAAAGATACTCCTCAGCATGTACGAGGACTTAAAAGGCCGCAGAAGATGGCGTCGTGCTACGGAGGAGAATATCGCCAGCTCCAGCCGGGGGAACTCCTCGAAGGCTCCTCGGAGAGGAAAAAAGGGCTCGGTGAAAAAACCGACCGGAGTAGTAATCCGAGAGCCGAGCCCGGTAGTGGTCGCCGAGGAGGAGGTGCAAAAACTGGCCGAGGAGATCGAAGTGATGGCCCCCGCAGAGTGGGATCCTGTTGGATGGGCTAATACTTCAAGAACAAAGTCACTACCCTCAAGGAAGCCGTCAATCATGTCCTCGCCCTCGAGGAGGCCAAAGTAGGGGGAGGACCGGAGCCCAGTCCCGGGGTACTTCCAGATCCTGGAGGACGGGGAGAAGCTCCCGGGCCGGATCTCAGCGCCGAAGTGCTGACTACTGGTTAGGTAGTAATAGGTAGATAGAAAGGTTGTGTTGTAAAGTATTTTTGTAAATAAAATTGCAGTGAAAATCAATGACATATATAACAAGTTCTTTTTGCAAATAAATAGAGTAACTATGCATTTGAGCATGATGCAATTTTCTTTTAAATATGTTGATACAATGTGATGCAAATAATGTAGTAGTTAGTACTCGGGAGTACTGGATGTAGATAAGCCCTTGTCCGGAAACAAGGCATAGAAGCTCCCCAGACGGATCAGGCGGGAGTTAACGTTTGCACAATGACAAAGTTGCTGACCTCTCTAGATAAATCAGGCGAGAGGGAATTCATGTCCGGGGACTAAGTTTGTGGTCTCGCCGGATGGATCAGGCAAGAGACCAATGCGTCCGGAGACAAGTAACAATTTCTCGCAATAAATATGCGAGTATTCTTGGCCAGGGCGTCCCCGCGGCGTAGAAGAGAAGCAGTATATGTATTGGAAATTAAAACTTTTATTCATAGCGATTGTCGGAACAATTGAAGAATACAAAAATAAGCTTGAAACATATAGTACTGCGGTCCGAAAATGAAAGTATGTACATAAAATGTAAAGGAAGAAGAAGTACTTGAAAAGGCAAACTATAGATAGAAACGCCGCAAATTGCTAACGTGCCAGGTGCGAGACATCGGTGTGCCATCCAAATGCTCTAACTGATAGCTCTTGGAGGCGTGAGTGGCAGTGACGCGATAAGGTCCTTCCCAGGTAGCATGTAGTTTGCCCCCAGGGGCAGCTTTGCTGGCAGAATTTTACCGGAGTACGAGGTCTCCGACGTGGAACCGTGTGCCCTGAACCCGGAGGTTGTAATACTGAGCCGCTTGTTGCTTGCATTTAGCTTGTCGGATGAAAGATTGCTCGCGACGATGTTCAAGCTCATCTAAGTTGGTACGGAGTGCTCCCTCGTTAGCCTCGGGATCGAGGTGTAAGAGTCTAGGGCTGGGCACGCCTACCTCGGCAAGAATGACAGCCTCGGAGCCATAGGTGAGGCTATATGGAGTCTCCCCGGTGGAAGAATGTGGTGTTGTGCGATAAGCCCAGAGAACTTGCGGAAGATTCTCGGCCCAAAGGCCCTTGGCCTGATCCAATCGCTTTATTAAGCCGTTGACTAGAGTGCGGTTCGTGACTTCGACCTGACCATTAGCTTGGGGGTGAGCTACCGAGGTGAAAACTTGCTTGATGTGCAACTCCTCGCACCAGGACCGAAAGGGATCATTTGCAAATTTTTTGCCATTGTCAGATATAATCGCACTTGGGATGCCAAAACGACATATGATGTTACGCCAGACAAATTTTAGGATATTTTGTCCAGTAATGGCAGTGAGGGGCTCGGCTTCGTCCTATTTAGTAAAATAGTCCACAGCAACCACGAGAAACTCCAATCCCCCCGGAGCAACTGGAAACGGTCCCACAATGTCAATTCCCCACTCTATGAATGGCCAGGCACTTTGTATGCCGATGAGTTCGGTTTGCGGCAAGTGCTTTACTCGGGAGTGCCGCTGACATTTGTCACACTTCGATACCAGATTGTGGGCATCATTAAACAAGGTGGGCCAGTTGTATCCCCACCGAAGCACTTTCTTGGCCAACGTCCGTGATCCAATATGACTTGCGCACGCCCCCTCGTGGAATTCCCGAAGAACATAGTCAGCTTGGACCGGGCCAAGACATCGGAGGCTTGGTTGTAAGTATGACTGGCGGTATAGGACCCCGTCGTGAAGTGCGTACTTTGGCGCTTTCAGAAGTATTTGCCGAGTGAGTAATTTATTTTCAGGGAAGGTGCCATCTCGAAGGTACTGGATGATAGGGGTCATCCAATTGGGATCGGCATCAGTCAACACAGAGATCACCCGCTCACCAATCGAAGGGTGGGTAGCTTCTTCGACTATTATGTCCGGAGACACATTTGACGGGACCGTGGAGGCCATTTTACTAAGAATATCAGCTTTAACATTTTCTTCACGGGGTATCTGCTGGACATCATTCGAAGTAAAAATTAACAAAAGCTCATGAGTTAAAGCCAGATACCTTTTTAATGTATCATCTTTTGCCGCGTAGGTGCCCTTGATCTGGCTGGAGACCACCTCGGAGTCGTTGAATAGCTGGATATGCGAAGCTCCAAAGGTTTGAGCGAGCCGGAGCCCAGCGATGACGGCCTCATACTCAGCCTCGTTGTTGGTCACTTTAAACTTAAAGCACATGACATATTTGACTTCGACGCCATCAGGACCAACGAGAAGGACCCCGGCACCACTGCCGCGGGTAGCAGAGGCACCGTCTACGTATACACGCCACTTACTGGTTCCGGCTTCGGGGTCAGCTTGGGGTAAAGCCTCGGTTTGTGTGACAGTGTTGGGATTATTGAACGGGGCCTCGACTAGAAAATCCGCGAGAGCTTGCCCCTTGATGGCTCGGCGAGGTAGAAATTGTATATCGTGCTCCCCGAGCTCAATCGCCCACTTGGCCAATCACCCCGATACATCGGGCTTAACAAGAATCTGACGAATAGGTTGATTTGTGAAGACCCTATTAGCATGCCCTTGAAAATAGGGACGCAGGCGGCAGGCTGCCATGATTAAGGCCAATACTGTTTTTTCCGCTATAGAGTATCGGGTCTCTGCCCCTTGGAGTGCTCGGCTAACAAAGTACATGGAGTGCGCTATGGTCCTCGAGGACGAGGGCCGCGCTAATGGCTTCATCGGCGGAGGCCAATATACATAGAGTGGATCTCCGGGGAGAGGAGCGGACATAGTGGGCAACTGGTTGATGTGTTGTTTCAGAGCCTTAAAGGCTTCATCGCACTGCGGAGTCCATTCAAATTTCTTCGCTTGGCGCAAAATTTTGAAGAAAGGAAGCTGGCGCTCCGCTGCCTTGGACAAAAAACGGTTTAGAGCGGCGAGACCACCGGTCAGACGTTGGACGTCTTTCACAGTTTTCGGCGGTTGAAGATTCAACACATCCCTGATCTTAGCTGGGTTGGCCTGGAGACCATGTTGCGAGACCATGTACCCTAGAAATTTTCCTGACCCAACACCGAAGGTACACTTGGCTGGATTGAGTCGAAGATTATAGCGTCGCAATGTGTTTAATGTCTCAGCAATATCCTAGACATATGATGTAGGAGAAGGACTCTTAATAACGAGGTCATCTACATATACCTCAACATTGCGGCCGATTTGGTCTCGGAAGACGTGGTCCATGAGACGCTGATAGGTGGCTCCGGCAGTTTTGAGTTCCAAGGGCATTTTCTTGAAAGCAAAGCATCCAAAATCAGTGATGAAAGCTTTTTTGATGGCATCTCAGCGGTCCATATGGATTTGGTGATATCCCTTGTACAAATCCAAAAAGCAAAGCGCCTTATACCCTGTAATGGCCTCAGCTTTTTGGTCAATAGACGGTAAAGGATAGCAATCCTTTGGGCAGTGTTTGTTAAGGTCAGAAAAATCAACACACATCCTCCAAGCCCCACTGGACTTCGTCACCATCACCGGATTAGAAAGCCATGATGGATAATGAACTTCAAAGAGGATGTCAGCATCCACGAGTTGTTGAACCTCAGTTCGGATAGCTGCATTTCTTTCTGGGGCAAACTGCCGTCGCTTTTGTTGTATTGGTTTCACATTAGGGTCAATGTTCAGCTTATGAGTGATAAGGTCGGGAGAGACGCCTGGCATATCTAGGGAAGACCAAGCAAAAACTTCGGAATATTCCCGTAGCGTCTCAATGATGGCATTGTGCAACAATGGTATGTTCACAGCGCAGTAATGTAACAATTTGCTTTGGCTTAGTAGTATCGAGTGGCACTTCGGCAGTATCGCTTCCGAGTGACTTAGAAGAACCCGGGGCAGGCGCCGGAGTGGCTATTTGAAATTGAGGCTTAGGAGGAGCCTTGGTTGTCTTCTTGAGTGCAACATACATGCACTCCTTGGAAATCCTTTGATTACCACGGATGGCGACTTCTCCATGTGGTGTAGGAAACTTCAATGCCAAATGATATGTGGAACAGATGGCCTTTGCCGGAGTTAGCCAATCCCGGTCAAGAATCATGTTGTACGGAGATGAAGAGGTGACCACATAGAAATCTACAAAGATAGTTTTTATCATTGGATACGTACCAAGCGACGCGGGGAGGTTGATAATTCCCTCAGGTTGGACCTCTCCTTGAGTGAAGGTCTGCAATAGCCCGGGGGCAGGCTGGAGCTGTTCGCGAGGTATGCCCATCTTCTGGAAACAGTCAGTGAATATGACACTGTCGGCGGTGCCATTGTTGACAAAGACTCGCTTTATGGTGACATTGGCCACGGCCATGTCAATGACGATGGCATCAGTGTGAGGGGTGAGCTCGGGAACAAGGTCATCTTCGGTGAAGCTCACTGTTTCAGATTTGTGGAAACGCTTGTGGCGTGGCTCCTCGGAAGGAGGCCTTCGCGCTTCGGCTTTAAGGGCACTTCGGGAAGTCCCTGTTGGCGTGGCGCCATAGATTACATTTATAATCCCATGGACAACATGATTCGGTGGATTGTCCCCGGGACTGCCATGTGGTGGTGGAGGTGGCAACAATTGGGGTTGTTGCGGTTGATTTTGTTGACGGTTACCCTGATCTTGTCTTTGGTAGTTGGTATACCCCGACCTGTTGTTTTGCCATTGGAGCCTGTTTTGTCTTGGACCTCGGTCGTTGTAACCTCCCCGACCTTATTGTAAACCACCATTTTGGTTCGGCCGAGATCTGTCCTCAGTCCGAACTTTGTATTGTCGGAGGAAGCCTCGCTTCAAACAGTCCTCGATTTCTTTACAAAGCTCGCGACATTCTTCGGTGTCGTGTCCATGATCGTGATGATACGCACACCACTTCTCACGGTCACGCTTCTCTGCCGGAGCAGTCATTCGTGGGCACGGTAGCAAATCATTCTTGTGAACATAAAGTATTTCTGTCCTTGATCGTGTAAGGGGCGTGAGTTGGGGAACATCACTGCGAGGTTCCAACCTGCCTCTGCTCAATCGACTGAAGGCACTGGGCCGGGTGCTAGTCCCGGCCTGTGTTTTGTCTAGTTATTTCTTGGTAGTATGTTTCTCCCGCTTGCGCCGAGTTTGCTCTTCAGCTTTGGCAAACCTGCTCACGATGCCAAATAGAGCTCGGGTAGTGGTTGGAGGATGTCGTGCAAGATCGGTGTAAAGCTGTCTGGCTCGGAGGCCGTTCATGAAGGCCGTGATGATAACATTCAGATCGGCTACCTAGTTTTAGGCTTTCCACAGTGAAGCATTCAAGAAAAAGAGAGACGGTCTCCCCGTCTCGTTGCTCCAGGTTCATGAGATCGGCCAAAGTGGCCATAGGCTTGGCTCCTGTATGGAAACGAACCCAGAACTGTTCGGCGAGATCCCGAAAAGAAGTAACGCTACTGCGTGGCAAAGAATCAAACCAAATTCTGGCCTCATCTTGGAGAAACTCGGGGAACACTTTGCACAAGTGATGCGGCGTGCAATCTCGATTGAACATAGCATATTTGAACGCGCTCTAGAAGTTACCTGGATCCCCGGTGCCGTTGTATACGGGGACCGGTGGAAGTTTAAACCCTTCGGGGAGTGGAGTGGAAAGAATCTCCTCGAAGAACGGAGTGATTATCTCCCCATCAACATCAAGGCCTAATACCTTGTCAAGCTCGGCATCAAATTGAGCCTGCTCTTGTTCGAGAGGATCGAGTAAAGGGGACCTTTCCATGCGAGCCCGCTTCGCCGCATCTACAGGTCGGCGTCGGTCTACTTCATTGTGGTCAGCATAGCGGGGCCTTGAACCATTAGAACTCCGGTTCTCCCCGGGAGATGCTGACTGCTGACGGCGGCGATCATGCCTGGCTCTGTGAGGCGGGTCTTCATCGAGTGCGCGAGATCGATTATGGCGGGGATGTCCTGCCACCTGGTTAATGCTATTGTCGGCGTGCACACTGGAATCAGCGAGCCGATGATTCCATTCTTGGAATAGGGCAGCGTGTTCCCGAAGGAACTTGCTGTGCCTGCAGTAGTTCGAGGGTTGGTTGAGGGTCAACCTGCGCTAGCGCATCAGCGGGTGCGGGATGTTGTGCATCTGCTTGCCCTGCAGGAGGATCCTGGATCTGCTGTCGTGGCAACGAAAGGTTTTGATCCACGGGGGGATTGCGACGAGATCGGGTTGGGTTAGCATATTGGCGAGTGTTCACCATGACTGACGTAAATTAACTTTGAATGATGCTAGGGTTTGCTTTTCAATCGGTTCCCACAGATGGCGCCAATTGATAATGCCGAAAACCGGATATCAAACGAATCACGATCGTTGCAATAATCCGAAATAATCAAAGCATGCAAGAACTTAAAATTACACATAATCTTTACAAAATATGAACGTAAAGATTACAAGAAAAATAGTAATTTTTACGTTCATCATCCCCACAAACTTAAGCCTTGCTCGTCCCCAAATAATTTAAACAATTAGGCACATAAGAATACGAGAGTTAGGGAGGTATTGGAATCCCCCCTTTTTCTTTTCATGAATTTCTCTTTTCATTGAGTACTTTTCCACTTTTCTTTCTTTTTTGGTTCACTATTCTTGCCTAAATCAATTTGTTTTCAGGATTTAATAAACGAGTAGGGGAATATAAAGGTATAGAAATTTGGAATGGCATGTAGTATTTTTATTTCACTTAGTACCCTAGATCATGTGCTGAGAGCCCTACTTTCAACCCTAAAATGTGCAATTGTGCGGTGACCTTGGAGGACTCATTATCCTTCAAAATCCTTGACCCTAGGTGGTTCGACTTGGTTCTAGTGTAGGAAGATGCCACACACTCACTCGGTGTAGGCGATGCGGCTCTTTTCTCCCTCGAGCCAGCTGATCTTTAATTTTTATCTTTCTATTTCTCCTTTTTCCACCGAATTTCGTCTAAAAGAATAAAGATGATTGATAGGTATGGCCCAATCTCCCTGGTTTGGACTAGCCCTCCAGTCGGGTCAATCGGGCCCAAAAGCGCAAGCCCAACGCAACCAAGCCCATTCGCGGCATCTTTGGAAGTTGGGAAAAGATGCCCATGATCTTTTCCAAAAGCCATGCAGATTGGACTGGCGGATTTATAGGGATTTAGTTAGGGTTTCAATTGTAGGGTATAAATAAGAGAATTGTTGTTTAGTTTAAGGTTCCAATTTTGTATTCCAAAATTATTACTTGTAAAGTTATACTCCGGTACTAAAATGAGAATAGAAAAACACCTCGGAAGATTATTGCCTTCTGCCGTGGACGTAGATCTCCGGATCGAACCACGTAAATCTTTGTGTGATTTTGTATTTTATTCTAATTCCGGGTTGATTTTCCTTTTTAATATAATTTGATGCACTTTTGGGTGTTTTTTAGTCGTATTTTGAAGGTTAGGAAACTCGGAGGAATTTGGAAGATTGTTCGAGTCCATTTTCCCACTCTAGCAGGCCTAAACAAGCTTAAAATGGGTCGGGCACAAGAAAAGTTCATGAAGAAATCGGGCCAAGAAGAAGGATAGAAAAGCCCCAAATTGGAGAAGGAAGAAGACAAGGATGACTGCACATGCTTAATGATCCAGCCAGCAAATCAAGGCCCAAACTAACCTAAATCAGACCTGACAAGAGCCCAAATCGAAGTTCGTCGAGGCATGAACAAAAGGTTAAGAGGTCGGATAGAGGAAACGAGAGGAAGGGCTCCGAAACAGCGATGGAAGATGGAGGTGCGAAGTAGGGGCTGAACTGGACAAACAACCGCAGCACCTACCGGACCGGCAGGCCGCTGGTAGTTTGTCCTGTGTTGACCCAGAATCCTAGCCGCCAAACTACCGGCCCATAGGCGGTTCCGGCAGTTCATGCAATTTAAGTTGTCACGTGTAGCTAAGACAAGGACCTACAACTTTCCCGTTTAGACCACGAGTCAATTCCAAGATGATTTTTCTTTGATTTTGCGTAAAGGTCGAGTGAATGCATGAAGAGGGTTCGACCAACAACTTATAACCCTTGTGTTTTTAATTTCTTTTGACCATTTTACTCTTACTTTTGAGGTACTTTTCAGCATATTTTTATCCTTGTATGTATGGGGAGTGGGTGTCTATAAATACCCCCTCCCCCTTTTGTTCCAAACACTTTACAACTTTAGATTTTGACTACTCTTCTTTAAGCTTTAGTGAGGGAAATTTTCATATTTAGACTAAGGTTTCTTCTCTCTTAAAGAGGGGAAGTAGGGTTCTTGGTGAAATTGTAAGAAATACTCCAAGGGCGCTACAACCTTGAATTATATCGAAGATTTTCCAATTATTATCATTAATAAGGCTTTCTCATCCCTATCTCTCTCTGTTTTATTATATTTGATTATCTTGCTTGATGATGATATCTATTGGGTTATTATTGATGATTCGTGAGTAGTTCATTTTGTTTCCCAAACCAAAGGAGTAGCCAAGATTCGGGGTTGATATCCATATTATTTTAATCTTTGATTTTATTTGGGATTGGTAACATAGGATTTGGATTTGATTGATTTGTTATGACTTTCATATGAAATTAGGGCTTGATTATAGGCTTGACTTGGTGGCTTGAGCTTTTGATAACTTAGCCTTATTTTTTATGATTTTGCATTTGAGGAGGGATAATCGGAACCTAGGCTAGGGTTTGCCACCCTTTCGAGGAAATTCAATTTGATATTAAATGAGCTTAGGATTGAATTGTTGTGCTTTAGATTGTTAGGGAGGAGAAATTTAATCCAGGAACATAAATCAATCAGGATCCAATTGATAGGACGAAGACCTATAGAGAAGAAGACCTATCAAAAGGGGGAATAGAGCCTAAGAAGTCTCGGTTGGGATAAATGACAGTAGTTTAGTTGTGAGTGCAGAGAAATCTCACCCCTACATTGGTTTATAATGTAGGAGAAGCCACATTAAATTATTTTAGTTTTCGTAAATCGGTAATCTGAGGTCCGGGGTTGACTTTGTTTGCTATCCATTTAGGTATTCCTTTATACAACCTAGTTTATTCGCCACCTCTAGGGGGATATGACACCTAAACCATATCCCGGAATTCTTATCTATTGGGACACCATTTATGTAGGAATTCACCCATTTATTCCTTTTTTATCTTGACTTGATTGTGTTTGGACATTGACCCCATAAAATTGGGTGAAATCGATTTTCGGGAAGCATTTTTCATCATTTATCCATTTCTATCTTTTGATTATGTTTTAGTACAAATTAACTCTCAATTTTAATTTGCTAAACTTAGGAAATTACGGCTCGGGTAGTTCACACGGATGTCCTCCTTGTGGATCGACTTATTTCTACCTCTATCTAATCTTGTAAGCTTGCGATAACGAAAATCTATTTGAAAATACACGTTTTTGCATGGTTCTTTGGGACTAGTTCAGTTTGTGTGCTATAGAATCTTGAATTATCCTACATTACTTGAGTCAGTTGTTTCTGTATAAAGTTCTTTTTGAGTGTGGAAGATCTTCATTACTTTCAGATTTTTGCATGGATTGTGAAAATCCAAGAGGCGCAGAATCTGTAAGTATTGAACATGTGCAGAATAATCATTCAAAATAATAGCTTTGTTGTTTAAGAATTATTTATGTGATATAGTAATTTTTATCCAGTTAAGGGAATTTCTTGCCCTATTAAATAATTATTGGATGTAGATCTTGATTTAATGTAGATATAGTAATTATAGGATGAGTTGTATGTTTCAATAGATTAATCATGTACACACAAAAAAACATTCTGAATGAGGAATGTGATTGTATAATTTTAGTCTAGCTAGAATCCTATTCTTGCTTTAGTAGAAAACATAGTAGTTAACAAATTGAAAGCTGATGGTGAATAAAAATCAAATTCAAAAAAGAAAAAAGAACAACACCACAAAGCAGTGGGTGTTTCATGTTCATCATATTCATATGTGTGCGGGTACAATTTGTGGTCTTTTGATGGTAACAAGTGTGTTAGTGTATTATGACTTGAGAAAAAAATTATACATTAATGATATTTATGTATTTCCAAGTTAAAGTTACTATGATTTTATGTATGATATATATGGAAGATTGACTAATTAAGTAAACTTTATACTCCACAAGTTCCTAATGAATGAAGACCTAAAATTGGTCAGCACTTTCTTACAATTACAAAAGCATTTGAATTTTATAATGCGTATGCAAAGGAGGCTGGGTTTAGTGTAAGACAAAATAACAGCAAGAAGAAAAAACACAGAGACAGAGTTACATGAAACCCTTTTTTTTTTTTTTAATAAAGAAGGCCAATCAAGGGAATAAGAAATGGAGCTGGTGTACGAACTCGAGGAGTAGTTTGTGTGGGTTGCAAAGCTAAGATACCAATTTTAAAATGACAAATAGGACCAGATCGGTAGTTCCTTCATTGAGAATCACAATCATGGGCTGACAACACCAAGAAAAGTAAATCTATTGAATTCGGATCATCATGTGTCAGCTTCGAAGAAGGTATTGAGACAACATTTCTCTGAAGCAAATATTCTAACGTGCCAATAGGTGAGATTGATGGAAATTGAATATGGAGGCCTTGGATTTATTAGATGTATAGAATGAGATATCAGATACTATAAGTGAAATTTGAGGGAAGAATGTAAAGGAATTGATGTTGAAATCTTGATTAAGTTATTCTGATGAAGAAAGAAAAATTTTGCATTTTTCTTTGACTTTGAACTAGACCAGGACAACAAATTTGTGAGTTTCTTTTGGGCAGATGTTGTTGGTAGAAGATCATATAACTTTTTTGGTGATGTTATTGTGTTTGATACAACTTATAACACGAAAAAGTATGGTATGGTTTTTGCTCCAATAATAGGGACCAACCACCATAAGAAACAATTATATTTGGATATAGCCTTCTAAGTGATGAGAATACATAATCTTTTGTTTGGTTGTTTAAAAAGTGCCTAGAGGCTATTTTAGGCAATCCTCATCTTGTAATTGTTACTGATCAAGATGCCGCCATGACAAAAGTCATTGCACAAGTTATTCTAACCACCCATCCTCATTATTGTATTTGGCATATCTTAAACAAATTCTTTGAGAAAATAAATGTGGTAATACATCGAGATGAATATCACAACTTAAAGGATATTATTATGAACTCTAAATCTGTTAAAGAATTTCAAGAATGGTGGGTGGAGGCCATGACTAGTTCTACCTGGAAGATAATGGATGGCTTCAGAACATTTATGAGTTACGTAGTAAATGGGTTCCTGCTTGTCATTCCTTTTTCGAAAGGTATATTTCGGTGAAAAATTCGTTGATAGACTTCATCACATGATTTAACAGAGCTCCTAGACATCAATTACACAATGAGTTGGAAACTGATCATATGGATGTTATCGTGCAACCAAAATTGAGGTCGTTTTGGCAATTGGAAGCACAAATGGAAAAATACATACACAAAGAAAATTTTCAAAATTTTCCAAGAAGAAATATCTCAGAGTCATGCATATTTTTTGGATTGGAAATCTGAGAATGAATCGCAAGCAATCTACATTATTTTTTAGATTGATGCCAGTTCAACATCAAGAAAACAATAGCTTAACTTCAATAAAGTACAGATGTAGTGTTATGCAGGGATCGTCAATTTGAGTTCCAAGGTATTATTTACAAACACATTTTGGCTTACTTTTAGGTCAAGCAAATTTTTGAGTTGCCATCCAATTATATTCTACCAAGGTGGACAAAAAGTACAAAATTTGGGAGAGTGCAAGATGGTGATGGTATAGAAATTGAGGATGTTCATAATAGATCACTTTTGTCAAAACACTTGAAATTGGCCCATTCGGTTTCCATTGTTGTTGATGATGCATCTCTCAAAGAGGATGGGCCAAAATTGCTCATGAAATAGTTAGAATACATGCACTTTGAAATAAAGAAGATGAATATTGGCCAAGGTGAGCAAAGAACATCTTTAGAAGGGAAAAATATGAATGAGAGGTGTCTAGCTATTAATGACCCTTCACGAGTAGAGGAAAAGGATCTTCAAAAATATTGAATCATTAAAGGAAAAAGAAAATTCTAGAGAAAGATCTTGTCGTGGTTGTGGCTCTAATGGGCATGACAAGTGAAATTGTCCCATAGTGTCACAAAAGGCATAATTTTAATTTATATTACTTAGGATTAGTTCGCTTTCGGTTTTTCTTACTAAAGGTTGTATTCCTTTAATGGTGTTTTCCTTTTTCTTTAATTTATAGAGGATGTACATGATTTGTTTGACCTTTTTAATAACAAAAAAAATACATATGCAGGCCAGCCGTATCTCAAAAGGATCCGGTGTCACAAGATTTTACTAAAGAAGATTTTATATCTATTGCCGGTAAAAGAATTTGAACTTTCAATTTTAATGATGTCATAATTTTTATTTTACTTACATTTACATATATAATTTTAAGTTTTATATACTTGGCAGGCACCAATAATATTGGGGAAGCAACCTATCACTGTGAGGATTATAGTGAAGATGTAGGTTGGAAGTTGGATAAGCTAGATCAAGATCATATATTGTTATATATTTTTTTCTGCGGTCAACATTTCACATTGTGATAGACTCTAATGAATTTTCAGAAGTTACATGGACTTAAGAAATATTTTATGAATTATGGACGTGAGTATTTTATAATAGGTTGTTTCTTTGGACGACGGCCTAAGATCATTACCAGTAAAGCACTAGTATTTGTGGCATGTTGTTCATCAGTTCAATATAGGTTTTATAATTGGTATGTGTGTTTAATGGGTTAAGTTTTCGGGAGGAGTGTCTGAAAATCTTTTCTATATTTTGCTTGATATATATTGGTACCGTAAAAAAATGATCAACGTGTCTATCTTGATATGCTTTTCTTGGTCCACCATGAATGAGCACATTAACTCAGATGCCTACGGCCTTTGAGTTGAATTGAGATATTAGAATTTTCTGCTTATACTTCTCATGCTTACCATGTGTGGTATTTTTCTCATGTATTAGAAAACAAAGAATGTCTTTCTTTTTTTTTCTTTTTTTCTTCTTTTTTTTTTTCCTTTTTCCATTTTTAGTTGCGTTCTGTTCAATAGTAATTTTAGTAGTTATATTTTTTTTTGTGAAATTGTTGTTGGTAAAGGTATAATAGATGCTTTAGTTCCTTTCTCTAAAAACTTATTTTCTTTTATAATGTGGATGGATAATGTTGTTCAATCTAGTATTTGCTGAGAGAGTTGTTGTTATTGATAATATGGAATCATTTCACGCTCTTTGGCCAGAAAATTGAATGAAAACCTTTCATTATCTTGTCCAGGATCATCTATGTACTTGTTTATGCACTTGTTATAAGTGAGTTTTCAAAAGGACCACCTTGGAAACTTCTGATTTTCTCATGCATGATGGTCATTCCATGCAATGTACTGTTGCACATCATGAATTAACACATTACATGTAACCAGCATGCATCGTTCCTCCATGCAAAATTTACTAGAAACTCACTCTCTTAATATATATCATAACTCAAATAATGTCAACTCAAACACCTAATGAATCAATTTATAATACCCCAATTAAATAAAACAAGCAATCAAAGATACCACAAATTCTTACTAAAATAGTAATAGGAAAAAGTAAGATGTTATACAGTTTAAGCTACATACAATACCAATTTGTCAACAAACCAAGTTTGGATCTAAAAAATCCCAAAGAAATAGAAAAATCCAACGTGATTTATAAATCATAATCCAAATTCCAAAACTAGGACAACATCCAACATATACAATTGAAATGGAAATTGCTATTCTAGAATAATAAGAACGGAAAATCTCCATCTCGAACAATTAATCAGAGAAATCATTCTGTAATGGGATTTGGGTCCCCGAGTACTGCTCAATGAATTGAAAGGTGATGAGTGTGCCTTTATGGTGATCTCTTCTTCTGCAATTTATATGTTTTGGCTTATTCCTATTCTTTATACTCCAGATCTATATCATGCGCTTTCGGAGCGTGTCAATCCAATTCTTCCTTCTTATGCACAACCATTGTAACATAGGTCGAAGTTTGGCTTTCCGTTGCAGCGCAAAACGCGTCGGCTTATGCAGCTTCCAATGCATCAGCACGAGACCTATTAGCTTCGAATATTCAAACTACATCTTGAAGAAATAAGGAATGGATGATTTATAAAACCTGTAGACCAGATGAATTCCACACTCAAAACTCAACCACAGTAGACTTCTTGAATTCACGTGTAGAGTGTACACATATAAATATGTATATGTATATATGAACTGCAATTATCAGTTCATATAATACGGAACTATATAAGATCTATATGATGATTTCAGATTTTGAGAAAATCCAATATTGAGATGAGAGAGAGAGAGAGAGAAAGAGAGACTACACCAACAAATAAACATCCACCTATAAGAACATATCAGTTTATACTACACAAAGATATTGATACATACAAAAACTAACAAGTTTGCTATCATATAGAAACATCAAATCCAAAATGAACCAATTTTCATTTCAATTGTTTGTTTACCAACGAACACTCCATCAGCAGATAAAAGTAAAACAAGAAAGACTTCAGGTAAAATGTTTATTGTGCATTCACAAATTATTCGGACCAAATTCCCTATCTGGCATTGGTTTGTGAGTTGGGAAATATTACCCACAAGTGAAAGGCCCAACAACCTTTTCTCAAAGTATGAGATTTGTTTACAACATTCAACTAGACTCCAAGTATTCTACAAAGCCCTTATAATCTAATATTTTACAACCCAACTACATTCAAAAGAACTAACTAAGCCAACATGCATGTTGGCCTCCAAACTAGTGCAAGAGGTAGCAAGAAGGATAAAGAAAGAAAAACTAATCAGGTAACAATACAACTTAATAAATTGTATCCATAAGTAGGTTAAAGCACCACCACACCTTCCCACTACAATAACAAATATAGAAAGCATCTGGCACTTAAAGTGTCTCTGAATAGATAATTCAAATGTTAGCATTTGCCTCCTAAGTACAAAGATCAACGAGCATCAAACTCCAGCATCTGGTCTCAATATAGAGATCATAAAGTCAGAATTAATCTAGATAATACTGCTAGATAAATCAAGCAGAGTCATGTTTTCATCATAGTAAAAGAGCATCAAATCAATTGCTCAACATAATCAGGTAAGGTTGCACCCGTCTTTCAGATCCTCACTACGGCCTATACATATTATCAGCACGGCAGGGTCTGATACCACTCACACTTCGACATAACCCAACTGCCACACAATATATGTACACAGTTAGTAATAGAATAAACACCCACATCTTGCAGAAAAATGTAGAATTTATCTACCCATATGATATCCTAAATGAGAAGGTCATAGTATTTTTGTGTGTGCTCTTTCTAGTGTTGGGGAAAGAATAAAAACCCAAACTTTGACACTTGCAAGTAACTTGTAACATATTGGCTAGCGCAGAACATCTAATTATATTATGTTGTTACTTTTAATTTTAACCTAAGTAAAGAAATTAGAAAAAAAAGAGCATTGAAAAAAAGATCTTACCTTTGTCGTTGCTAGAGACGGGTGTAGAAACGGTGTGCTGAAATTCAGAAGGAGATAGCAGTATTGATTGAGGCCGGACACACTGACTTCGCCGAGCTGGTGCGGAAGCGAGAAGTGCTAGAGATACGCCTCAGCATGTACGAGGACGTAAAAGGTCGTAGAAGGTGGCGGCGTGCTACGGAGGAGAATATTGCCAGCTCTAGCCAGGGGAACTTTTTGAAAGCTCCTCGGAGGAGGCCAAAGGGCTCGGTGAAAAAACCAACCGGAGTTGTGATCCGAGAACCGAGCCCGGTAGTGGTCGCAGAGGAGGAAGTGCAAAAATTGGCCGAGGAGATCGAAGTGATGGCCGCCGCAGAGTGGGACCCTGTGGGATGGGCTAATACTCCAAGGCCAGCTCGGCAACCGAGTCCCCGCCGGCGAGGAGACCAAAGGAGTGGGAGGACTGGAGTCCAATCCCGGGGCACTTCCAGATCCCGGAGGACGCGGAGGAGCTCCCGGGGCAGGCCTCAGCGCCGGAGTGCTGGGTATTGGTTAGGGAGTGATAGGTAGAGAAATGTAATGCATTTTTGTAAATAAAATGTAGTGAAAAAATAATCATGTATGTAACAAGTTCTTTTGCAAATAATAGAATAGTGATGTATGTGCAGTCTGATGTGAGTCTATTTTTAATTGTGCTAATACGATGCGATGCAAGTAATGTATTAGCTAGTACTCAGGAGTACAGGATGTAGATAAGCCTTTGTTTGAAAATAAGGCATAAAATTTTCCCGGATGGATCAGGCGGGAGTCAATGTTTGTACGATAACAAAGTTGATATCCTCACCCGATGAATCAGACGAGAGGGAATTCATGTCCGGGGACAAAGTTTATGGTCTCTCCGGACGGATCAGGAGAGAGACCAATGTGTCCGGAGACAATTAACGATTGACGCCATAAATATTCGTGCAGTTGAGGCCGGGGCGTCCCCGCGGCACAAAAAAGAAGCAGTGCATGCCTTTGTAGTAAAAACTTTTATTCATAGTTATTGTCGGAACAATTAAAAAATACAAGAGTAATCTGAAAAAAAAAAAAAAGTACCGCGGCACAGAAGTAAAAGTATGTACAGAAAATGTAAAGGAAGAATAAGTACTTGAAATGGGAAACTACAAATAGAAACGCCGCAAATTGCTGACGTGCCAAGTGCGAGGCATCGGTGTGCCATCCAAATGTTCTAACTAGTAACTCCCGGAAGCGTGAGCAGCGGTGAAGCCATAAGGCCCTTCCCTAGTGGCGTGCAATTTGCCCTCGGGGGCAGCTTTGCTGGCAGAATTTAGCCGGAGTACTAGGTCTCCGACCTAGAACTGTGTACCTCGGACCCGATGGTTGTAATACTGAGCCGCCTGTTGCTTGCATTTAGCTTGTCGGATAAAAGATTGTTTGCGGCGATGTTTAAGCTCGTCTAGATTGTACGGAGTGCTTCTTCGTTAGCCTCGAGATCGAGGTGTAAAAGTCTGGGGCTGGGTACTCCCACCTCGGCAGGAATGACAGCCTCGGGGCCGTAGGTGACGCTATAAGGAGTCTCCCCAGTGGAGGAATGTGGCGTTGTTCGGTAAGCCCAGAGAACTTGCGGAAGATTCTCAGCCCAAAGTCCCTTGGCCTGATCCAATCGCTTCTTGAGGTCGTCGACCAGAGTGCAGTTCGTGACTTTGACCTGGCCATTAGCTTGGGGGTGAGCTACCGAGGTAAAATCCTGCTTGATGTGCAACTCCTCGCACGAGGACCGAAAAGGATCATTATTGCAAACTATTTGTCGTTGTCGGATATGATTGTACTTGGAATGCCAAAGCGGCATATAATGTTACGCCAAACAAATTTTAGAATATTCCGCCCATTTAGTGATGGCAGTGAGTGGCTCGACTTCAACCCATTTAGTGAAATAATCCACGGCGACCACAAGAAATTTAAGTCCTCTTGGAGCCACAGGAAACAGACCTACAATGTCGATGACCCATTGTATGAATGGCCAGGCGCTTTGTATGCCGATGATTTCGGTTTGCGGCAGGTGCTTTACTCGGGAGTGCCGCTGACACTTGTCACACTTCGACACCAAATTGTGGGCATCATTGAACAAGGTGGGCCAGTAGTATCCCCACCGAAGTACTTTCTTGGCCAACGTACGTGACCCAATGTGACTTGCGCATGCTCCCTCATGAAATTCCTAAAGAACATAGTCAGCTTGGGCCGGGCCAAGATATCAGAGGCTCGGCCGTAAGTATGACTGACGGTATAAGACCCCATCGCGGAGCGTATACTTCGGTGCTTTTAAAAGTATATGTCGGGCAAGCAATTTATCTTCGGGTAGAGTGCCACTCTGGTGATACTGGAGAATCGGAGTCATCCAATTGGGATCGGCATCAGTCAACACAGAGACCACTTGTTCATTAATTGAAGGCTGGGTAGCTTCTTCGACAATTATGTCCGGAGACACATTTGACGGGACCACGGAGGCCATTTTACTGAGAGTATCGGCCTTAGTATTTCCCTCACGGGGGATCTGCTGGACATTAATTGAGGTGAAAGTTAACAAAATTTTATGTGTTAAAGCCAGATATGCGAAGCCCCGAAGGTTTGAGCGAACCGGAGCCCAGCAATGACGGCCTCGTATTCAGCCTCATTGAATGTCACGTTAAATTTAAAACGCAGGACATATTTGACTTCGATGCCATTGGGACCAATGAGAAGGACCCCGGCACCACTGCCTCGGGTAGCAGAGGTGCCGTCTACGTATACATGCCACTTATTGGTTTCGGTTTCGGGATCGGTTTGGGGTGTAGTCCCAGCATGTGTGACTGCCTCAGGGTCATTGAATGGGATCTCGACCAGAAAATCCGCGAGAGCTTGACCCTTGATGGCTCGGTGAGGTAGAAATTGTATGTCGTGTTCCCCGAGCTCAATTGCCCACTTGGCCAAACGTCCCTATACATCGGGCTTGGTAAGAACCTGACGAATGGGTTGATTTGTGAGGACCCGAATAGGGTGTCCCTGAAAGTAAGGACGCAGGCGGCGGGCCGCCATGACTAGGGCCAAAACTATTTTTTCCGCCACAGAGTAGCGGGTTTCCGCCCCTTGGAGGGCTCGACTAACGAAGTATACGGGTTGTTGACTGCCATGGTCCGCGCGGAGAGAGGCACTGACATAGTGGGTAACTGGCTGATGTGTTGTTTCAGAGCCTTAAAGGCTTCGTCGCACTGCGAAGTCCATTCAAATTTCTTCGCTTGGCGCAAAATTTTGAAGAAGGGAAGCTGGCACTCCGCTGCCTTGGATAAAAAACGATTTAGAGTGGCGAGGCCGCCGGTCAGACGTTGGACGTCTTTCACGGTCTTCGGCGGCTGAAGATCCAGCACATCCCTGATCTTGGTTGGGTTGGCCTGGAGACCGAGCTGCGAGACCAAGTACCCAAGGAATTTTCCTGACCCGACGCCGAAGGTACACTTAGCTGGATTGAGTCGAAGATTATGGCGCCGCAGTGTGCTTAATGTTTCGGCAACGTCCTGCACACATGATGTAGGAGAATGACTCTTAATAACGAGGTCATTGACATATACCTCAACATTGCGGCCTATCTGGTCCCGGAAGACGTGGTCCATAAGACACTGATAGGTGGCTCTGGCATTTTTGAGTCCGAAAGGCATTTTCTTGAAAGCGGAGCAGCCAAAATCAGGGATGAACGCTGTTTTGATAGTATCTCGGTGGTCCATATGGACTTGGTGGTATCCCTTGTACAAATCCAAAAAGCAAAGCGCCTTATACCCCGTAATGGCCTCGGCTTTTTGGTCAATGGGCGGTAGAGGATAGCAGTCCTTTGAGCAGTGTTTGATGAGATCAGAAAAATCAACACACATCCTCCAAGCCCTACTGGACTTCGTCACAATTACTGGATTAGAAAGTCAGGATGGATAGTGAACTTCGAAAAGAATGTCGGCATCCACGAGCTATTGAACCTCAGTTCGGATAGCTGCATTTCTCTCCGGAGCAAATTGCCGTTGCTTCTGTCGTATTGGCTTCACATTAGGGTCAATGTTCAGCTTGTGAGTGATAAGGTCGGGAGAGACTCCCGACATATCTAGGGGAGACCAAGTGAAGACTTCGGGGTACTCCCTTAACATCTGGATGGTGGCATTGTGCAACAAAGGTATGTTCACTGCGCCTACTTTAACAGTTTGCTCAGGTTTAGTAGGATCGAGTGGCACTTCGGCAGTATCATTTCCAAGTGGCTCGGAAGAACCCAGGGCGGGCGCTGAAGTGGCTATTGAAATTGAGGCTTAGGAGGAGCCTTGGTTGTCTTCTTGAGTGCGACATAGATGCACTCTTTGAAAATTCTCTGATTGCCATGGATGGCAACCACTCCGTGAGGTGTAGGAAACTTCAATTCTAAGTGATATGTGGAACAAGTGGCTTTGGCTGGGGTGAGCCAATCTCGGCCACGAATCAATAATCATGTTGTATGGAGATGAAGAGGATACCACGTAGAACTCTACAAAAATAGTTTTTATCGCTGGATACGTACCAAGCGACGCGGGGAGGTTGATAATTCCATCAGGTTGGACTTCTCCCTGAGTGAAGGTCTGTAGAGGCCCGGGAGCAGGCCGGAGCTGCTCGTGGGGTATACCCATCTTCTGGAAACAGTCAGTGAATATGACACTTACAGCGGCACCATTGTCGACAAAAACTTGCTTAATAGCGACATTGGCCACGACCATGTCAATGACGATGGCATTAGTGTGAGGAGTGAGCTCGGAGACAGGATCGTCCTCGGTAAAGCTCACTATTTCAGATCTGTGGAAACGCTTGTGGCACGGCTCCTCGGGAGGAGGCCTGTGCGCTTCGGCTTTAAGGGCTCTTCGGGAAGTCCTTGTTGGTATGGCGCCATAGATCACATTTATTATCCCGTGGACAACATGATTCGGTGGGTTGTCCCCAGGACCGCCATGTGGTGGCGGTGGTGGCAACAATTGAGGTTGTTGCAGTTGATTTTGTTGTCGATTACCCTGGTCTTGCCTTGGGTAATTGTTGTACCCCAACCTATTGTTTTGTCATTGGGGTCTACTCTGTCTTGCGCCTCTGCCATTGTAACCTCCCCGACCCTGTTGTGTACCTCCATTTTGGTTCGGCTGAGACCTGTCCTCGGTTCGAGCGATGTATTGTCGGAGAAATCCTCGTTTCAAACAGTCCTCGATCTCCATACAAAGTTCGCGACACTCCTCGGTGTCGTGTCCATGATCGTGATGATATGCACACCACTTTTCACGATTAAGCTTCTCTGCCGGAGCAGCCATCTGTGGGCATGGTCACAAATCATTTTTGTGAACAGAAAATATTTCTGTCCTTGATCGTGTAAGGGGTGTGAATTGAGGAGGATCGCTGCGAGATTCCAACCTGCCTTTCCCCAAACGACTAAAGGCACTAGGCCAGGTACTAGTCCCGGCTTGCATTTTGTCTAACTGTTTCTTGGTAGTATGTTTCTCCCGCTTGCGCCGAGTTTGCTTTTCAGCTTTGGCAAACCTGCTTACAATGCCAAATAGAGTTCGGGTGGTGGTTGGAGGATGTCGTGCAAGTTCGGTGTAAAGCGGTCCGGCTCGGAGGCCGTTCATGAAGGCTGTGATGATAACATCTTCGGATCGGCTACCTACTTTTAGGCTTTCCGCAGTGAAGCGTTTAAGAAACTGAGAGACTGTCTCCCCGTCTCGTTGCTCCAGGTTAATGAGATCGACCAAAGTGGCCATAGGCTTTGCTCGTGTATGGAAACGAGCCCAGAATTGCTCAGCAAGATCCTGGAAAGAAGTAACGCTGCCGCGCGGCAAAGAATCAAACCAAATTCTGGCCTCGTCTTGAAGGTATCGGGGAACACTTTGCACAAGTGATGCGACGTGCAGCTCCGATTGAACATGGCATACTTGAACGCGCTCAAGAAGTTACCTGGATCCCCGGTGTCGTTGTAGACGGGGACTGGTGGAATTTTAAACGCTTCGGGGAGTGGGGTGGAGAGAATCTCCGCAGAGAATGGGGTGATTATCTCCCCATCAACATCAAGGCCCAATACCTTGTCAAGCTCGACATCAAATTGAGCCTGCTCTTGTTCTTGGGGATCAAGTAAACGGGACCTCTCTAAGCGAGCCCGCTTCACCACATCTACAGGTCGACGTCGGTCTGCATCACCGTGATCAGCATAGCGGGGCCGCGAACCATTAGAACTTCGATCCTCCTCGGGTGATACTGATCGGTGGCGACGGCGATCGTGCCAGGCTTTGTGAGGCGGATCTTCATTGAATGCGTGAGATCGATCTTGGCGGGAATATCCTGCCACCTGATTGGCACCGTTGTCGTCGTGCATACCGGAGTCGGCACGCCGATGATTCCATTCCTGGAACAAGGCAGCGTGTTCCCGTAGGAACGCTTGTTGCGCCTGCAATAGTTCAGGGGTTGGTTGAGGGTCAACCTGCGCTAGTGCATTAGCGGGCGCGGGATGTTGCGGATCTATTTGCCCCGCGGGTGGGTCTTGGACTGTTTGAGGCGACGGCGGAGGATTTTGATCGACGGTGGGATTCCGGCGAGATCGGGTTGGATTTGCCGACTGACGAGTATTCACCATGACTGGCGTAATTTGGCTATGGATGATACTAGGGTTTGCTTCTCTTCGTTTTCCACGGACGGCGCCAATTGATAAAGTCAAAACCCGGATATCAAACGAATCGCAATCACAGAAATAATCCCAAGTAGTCAAGCATGCAAAATCATAAACGACACGAAATTTACGTGGTTCGATCCGGAGATCTACGTCCACGGACGAAGGCAATAACCTTCCTAGGTATTTCACTATTCTCCTTCGAATACCGGAGTACAATTTTACAAGTAATGATTCTAGAATTCAGAATCGGAACCCTAAACTAAACAGCAATCCTCCTATTTATACTATACAATAGAAACCCTAACAAAATTCCTACAAATCCGCCAATCAAATCTGCATGGCTGTTGGAAAAGATAATGGGGATCTTTTCCCAACTTCCAAAGACGCCGCGAATGGGCTTAGCTGTGTTAGGCTTGCGCTCTTGGACCCAATTAACCCGTCCGGCGGATTAAACCGACCCGGAGAGATTGCGTCATGCCTATCACAGAGCTTGGACCTCAACTCATCAAATGTCTAAATCTCGATCTCGTTCTAAGCCCCGTGGATGATCGCGTGGGCCAATAATGGTTTACTGCCCAAAAGCTACGATGTCATCGACAACTGCCTCAGCCTACGCATGTGGCCATTACGTACAACCCTTTCCATATCTTTACAAATTTGAGTGCCGCTACCACCATTCCACCTTCCCCGGAGCTCTCACCCACTCTATAAATAATGATATTTTCTTTTGCAGTAAAAGAAGTTACCTACTCAGTATGGCTATAACTGAGAACAGTGGATGGAGATAGTAGTTGTTGTTCACAAAGTAATTAATAGTTTCTGGGTTATAGAATAATAGCATTGATGAAATGGTGCATATGGATTTGTTAAAAGCTAACTAGACAAAGATTGTGAAACCAAATAACATTCAGACCATACTTATGTTACATATATCTTCTATTAATATTTTGTTATTTCTTGTACCTTGTTAAACGTTATTTTAATGTATATCATTTAACTAGTAAATGCTCCCGTGCGATGCACGGGCTATTTTTTTAAAAAGTAAATCAATATTAACATGAACAATACTTTTTATTGAAAACGCATTTTTATTTGATAGTATATAACAAAAAAAGAAATGGTTACAATTTTTTACAAAGAAAACTTTTGTGTTCTTTTGCAGTGTTATTCATTCCTTGCCTCTTACTCCGGAAAATTAGTAATTTCCACTAATAAAAACATATTTTAATTTTTTCACCAATTTCTTACTCGTATCTTATTCCAGATTTTTTTTTATCTTGTCTCTATCAAAACATTCATATTAAATTATGATAAATTTTGAATATATTACAGTGATTGATAATAATAAATAAAGCGAACATACATAATCCAGAATCCGATATCAGTTAATAGAATTGAGAAACAAATAATCAAAAGGATTATTCTTATATAAAATATTTTATTAGTTTACGTACAAAACATCTTCTATTAGAAACAAAAATAACTTTTTTAAGGATTATTCTTATATAAAATATTTTATTAGTTTACCTACAAAATATCCTCTATTGGAAATAAATTTTAAGAAAGACATAGAAAATACAATTTTATTTTAGGATGAACTGAATCTTCATAGTGCATATCATGAGTTCATTCATATAAATAGAGTTGGATTTGGATTTAGAATTTTAAAAGACATAGATGACCTCAAATCTTTCAATTTTTTTATCGAATAATCTCCTATATCCATAAGATGAGCTCATTAATATTAATAAAGTTGGATTTTAATTTAGAAAATTAATGAACTAAACTAATAAAATACTTTATATAAGAATAATCATTAAGAAAATATATTTTTTTCTCAATCTTATTAAATTGTATAGCAATTCTGGATTGTATATCTTCGTTGTTTGTTTATTATTATTAATCAAAATTTATTATAATTTAATATTACGATTTTGGAAGAGAGATGAGAGAAGAAAAAAACAAATGAAATTATTTTCGAGAGAAGAAATAAAACGGATAAAATAATTTACAGATAAAATAATTTTGGGAAAAAAAAATATTGTACAGTGGAAAAATACTAAAAATATTGACTTTGTCGAATAAGAGGAAAGGCGAGGAAGAAATAAAAAATATATTTAACATATTTTTTGGTGGAGTGTGTTAGCTGGCCGAACACATTAGGGTGGGCTCTATAAGAAAACCCACCGGTGGTTTCATATCATTATCGATATACAATAATCTATATATAGTTTTATACATTGATTTTTACAATTTAGAAATTCTCGAGATCGAGCAAGCGACCATCCTTTTGCCCTTTTATAGGGAGTATAGAAAATTAAAAATCATATCTGAAAGATTTGGAATGACTTTTGCCCTTTTTATAGGGAGTATAGAAAATCAGGAATCATATCTGAAAGATTTGGAATGATCTGGATATTCTGTTTTCAGATATTTTAATTAAAGATTACATATTATTATATATTAAAAAATTGATAAAATCACATCTATTTTTTGGTAAAGGTATGATAATTCATACATTAATATACACATCATAATTATAATTCGTATTAAAATAAAAATCGGTCTATAATGAGTATTGATTTCGCTAATCATTCCAATTATGTGATAGTTCTAAATTTATATGTGATATCATTTTATAGTTGTTATCCATCAATCTGTATATATTTTGTTTATAAGATAATATTTTGCAAATTTTTATGTGATAGTTCTAAATTTATATGTGATATCATTTTATAGTTGTTATCCAGCAATCTATATATTAAATTTATTTTGTTTATAAGATAATATTTTGCAAATTTTTCTGCAATAGTTCATGATAGTTGTTAAATGAGATATTTCTTCTTAAAAGTACTGCGTATAGTCGACTGAGTTTTATCAAAGTTTAATTGTAAACATATTGTAATGACAAAAAAAAACCCAAAGTTTAATTGTAAACATATTGTAATGACAAAAATGAAATATTGCGAGAAAATTAGAATTTCAATTGAAGTTGATACATGAACTTATTTTTGCATAAATTAAAAAATTGAATTCTGCTACAATAAAATCAGAATTAGTCTTCAATCTCGGCTGCTTCGAAGAGTTGATTGTCTCTAATCTTTTGCCAATATTTTGAATGGATTGAGACTGTACATGTTATAAACAAAATGTAAAGTTTAGCACAATATATATATACAATAATATAAATAATTTACATAACAGAAAATTGAGACTGTACATGTTATAAACAAAATGTAAAGTTTAGCACAATATTAATACAATAATATAAATAATTCACATAACAGAAATTAAAAATATAGGTTGAATTTTTATATGATTACATATTACCGTAGAAAACGATGATGGTAGATAGATTTGAATCTGCAATCATCAAACTTGTTTTTGCCAGAATCAATATTCAGTGTTGCTGATTTTTTCTTATCTTGATTTGCATGTAGTACTTCGAGCATCCATTGTGAAGTACCTATCAAAGTTTATCTATTTATGGTAACTATTAAAATGGACCGGAAAAATTTCAACTTACTAATTCCAGATGACTTGGCTTATTTTATATATATATATATATATATATATATATATATATATATATATATATTAGAACTATCTCATTACAACATAAACTAATCATCAATTATTATGTAGAATATGATGATTTCCTGTCGATACAAACATATACAACTTGCTTTTGGGATATAAAAAATACATAAAGTAAGTATTGTTCACTTTTTGAATTGGAGTTGATTTGTTCAGTGCATTAGCCTTCTTCTCATTGTATATTCCACTTGGTTGTTTGTCCATGATTCTTCGCTTGCCTGATTGAATTGTATTGCTTAGCTGAATGCTTATCAATGATTGTACGATGTCTTGATATTTGAATCTGTACGACTGAACCCACAAATCAATTTGGTGCTTGCCTGATTGGATCTCAGTGAGTGCTTATTAATTTGTTGCGTGGATACTTGATAAAACTATAGTGAATATGATGTGTTTGGGATATGCAGTTTGTATTGGTATAAAAAGATTTAATCTTCATACTCGAGTTGGCAGACATTAGTAGTCTCCTTGTGAAATTTCTGAAGGTGGGAGACGCGGTATGAGGAAGAATATAGTATACTGCTGCGATTTTTCTTTATACATCGTTAGAATGAAGAATGTACCTATAGGCATGGCATGTAGAATGAATCAATATTTGTAGATATCCCCTATAAGATATTTTACCTCTTTTTAAGAATATTGAAAAGTATCTTAGTATCATATATGAGAGATCTCATATTTGGCCATATATCTTATAAAATATACATCCACGTAGAATAATTGAATTTGGATATGTATCTTTATAGTGTATATATATATATATATATATATATACTAATTTTGGTTATATATATTATTGGATTCGATAATACACATTTTCAGTAATGATTATCATAATGCGATGTTCTTTGCTGAAGACTAAATATAGTGTGAACTAAATTTATATAGGTGGTGACATCTTCATTTGAATAATCCTGTTTTACAATTTAGAATTTCTTGACATTAACCTAGGTCTATCATTTTTGCAGTTATTATCCGCAACACATAATATATATGCTTGTCGTTCTTTTATCTTTTTCTAAAATTAAACTTGTACTGGTTGTATTCAGATTATATTTAGCTCGATGTTAGCACAATACGGGGAAAAAACTAACTAATACTCGTTACCCAAAAAATAATTGGATAATTGATTGATTGAAAATAATGTATTACCGTACAAAATGTTGATGGTAGGTGTTGATGGTAGGTGAACTTGAATATTGCAATCATCATCTGCGGTTGACTTACTTGTTACTTTTCACATGTTTATCTGCGGCTGACTTACTTGTTTCTTTTCACATGTTGATCTGCGGCTGACTTACTTGTTTCTGCCGTCTGCACGGCTGACTTGTTGCTATGTGGCTGATTTGTTTCGACCATCATTTGCAGATAATCTTTTTGGAGCTTCAATTGTCAACAAAATATGAAGAATAGGTAGGAAATTTGATGGATGGGGAAAATGGCGGACGTAAAGTATTTATAGATGTAAATATATGGTGGATGAGTATTAGCTACCAGCGTGTTTTTTATTTAAAATTTGAGTATAGATTCCGAGTGTAATGCGTTATTTTAGGTTCCGCTAATATCCCCATTACAGAATTATTCATGGGATTTAGGAGTATTAGCCATGTGTGTATTTTTTTTAAAATTTAAATTTGAATATAGCTTAGCGAATCGGTTAAGAGTATTTTCAATCTTTCAAAATACTTCACGGTTAAATCGGAAAAATATACATTTACTTTAAAAATACAACATAATAGAATCGGATAATAATATCTGCAATTTTTTCGGATAAACATGGTTTTAAACAATGAAAAAACCAACGATATCATCGTGGTACACGTGTTTCGTGCATGCACTTTAGGGCATTTTTAGTGTCATTTTAGTGTCAATAATGTGCATAATCACGTGTATTTAGTGCTTTTATACTCTCATGGGCAAAATAATGCGTTTGTGCTATTTTTGTGTTAAGACAGGTGAAAAAGGGTCGGAAAAGAACATAAGACGACCGCGGAGTCGAGGGCTCGATCGAGGCAACAAAAGGAAGGGCTAATTGAAGATCTCGGCCGAGACAGGATGCAAATCTCGGCCGAGATGAGTCTCCAGGGGATTTCATGAAGAATTGCAAAATTAAAAATCTAGGCCGAGACAGATAATGCGTCTAGGCCGAGATGGAAGATCTAGGCCGAGACAGATAATGCGTCTAGGCCGAGATGAGTCTGCAGGGGATTTCAGAAATTCAAAAGATGAAGATCTAGGCCGAGATGCAATCCAATCTCGGCCTAAATGAGTCAAATCCTGAAAAGCCCTAATTTCCTCTTTTCACGTCTCGGCCGAGATGCAACCCAATCTCGGCTGAGATTACCCTTCGACCCACCAGCTGAAAAATCATTTTTCACGTCTCGGCCTAGACACACTTACATCTCGACCGAGATTCCTTACCCTGTTTTAAAATCCTGAATGCGATTTTACCTATTTTTTACTAACACTTTCTCTCCTTATATATATATCATCCCGTTCGAATTTAACCTAACCTAGAACCCATCCCCCTCACATAATCAGCCACTTTCTCCATTGGAAGCAAGGGAATGGAAGGGGGTTGAAGATCTTGATCTTCAACCCTAACTTTTGGTTCTTTCTATCCTATTTTCATGTTTTCTTTAATTTTCTATTATTTTATCTTTGTATTAGGTAAAATGGGTGATTAGCACCCTTTTATTCACCCTTGATTATTGTGGAACCTTGAGTTTAAGATATTTATGTGATTATTACGGTTAATGTTACCGAAAATATTGTGTATTCAAGTGTTTTGTGTTATTTGCTGTTATTGACTCACATTTATGAATTTATTATTGGATTGATCACCCTTTAAGGGATTTGTGAATGTGTTGCTAGAATAGGAAATTACTATCCGTAATTGTAGGATTTCCGATTCCCGTGTAGCAAACAATAGATTTATTTATTGGTGATAACATAAAGTTCAACCACTAAAACCGAGCTTGCGAGTTTTATGTTGAATTTATCTCGTTGTCCTAGTGTTTAATGCATTTGGTTATTGAATCTAAGAGAGCTTGTTCGAGGATTCGATTAAATTGAATAGGGTTAGTCGAAGAGCTTGTTTTGATTAACTAAGATTAAGGGATAACAAGGCTATTGGAGTTTGTTAATAGCCTTGAGATAAGGGCTAGAATCACAATTGAATAGGGCATTAACAATAGTTGCATAAATCGTCCAAGACCTCGGTGAAACATGATCAAGGGTGAATCGTTTTGTTATTTAAAAAAAAAACCAAAAACCTATAAAAATCTCTTTATTTGTCTTTGTTTATTTAGGTGTTAGTTGTTATTTCATTAAAATCCCCCCCACTTCTTTATTGTTTTCTAGCTTATTTACTTTATGTTTCTCGATCATAATAGCTTAATACATAAAAGTAAAATTGTTCGGCCGTTCCTCGTGGGATCGACCCTTATTTACCATTTTACTAAGTAGGATAGTTGGTAAGGTTTAAGTGTATTCTTTATTCACATTAATTTGGTAGCAAGAAACGACGCTACCAAATTGTGGCGCCGTTGCCGGGGAATGGTTTAGAACGATTTTGTTTTATGTGTTAAGCGTTAGTTTTATTACATAGCTAGTTTTTTTTGTTTTGTGTATATAAAGAGCATCCGTCGAGCCAACGACGTTAAACAAAGGCGCTTGTCGGGAGGCAACCCGACGTTTATTGCTTTTCGTATATTCAATTTCGTAGTTTAGGTTGCTTACTTATATTTAGATATTGTCTTATTATCTTCTTTTAGAGTGTAGAGACTATGATGATGAGGAACCGACCAATCCGTGAAATTCAAGAAGATAGCACCAAATGGGATTGAAGAAGCCCAAAAATCACTGTGAGTTAAGACACCAATTCGTACCCTTTCTTCCTCACAAACTTTGTTTTTTAACCAAGTTTGGGGATGTCTTGGTAGGTGTACGTATTGGCAGCCTAAGAGTTTAACTTTCCATATGCTACTCTATTGTCTTTTGGACTTATTAGACTTGAAATGGTTTGGTATCTTTGTATGGATTAGTCTGTTGCATTTTTAATAAATTGTAAAGTGGTGAAGAAATTGGTTGAATTCGACGAGCACCGATTTGTACTCTTCTTTTTCCACAAACTTAGTTCGCAACTAAGTTTGGGGAGGGGTTGGGATCGTACAAATTGGCAGCTCGAGAAAGCAATTGGATGAGTTTAGGAAGGAAAAATGTGGCATTGATTAATGATGAAAAATTTTGACAAATATTTTTGAAAGAAGCACATGGTAGAGTATGATATACTTGTTGAAACAAAATTGAACATACACTCAAAACATTTGATCAAAATTGCAGCCGAGTGAGTTTTTGAGCCTTAGAAGATACTTCCATCTTTGGAGTAATTTAAACTCTTTCGGTGTGAAATTCATTGAGTGCATTTAGTTGTCTCTAGAACTTGCCATAATTCTCTATTTTGCATGTGTCGGTGCATTGTGTAACATTGAAAATGATCTTAGGCAATTCTTGACTTGAGCCTATTTTCAAGCTTGAAAATACTTCCTTTGTACCAAATTTGATATTGTCTCTAGTTGAGCCCCTTGAACTTTTAGCCTCTTGTTTGACAGCCCAACTCTACAAGCCAAGTACCTTTCGATTTAGCCTTTGACCTTAATTGGACTATTTGAGTATGAGGTAGGCGGTTGGAAGGTAGTCGGGTAAATTTGGGATTGAAAGGGGTGAACTATTGGGAATATTGAAGGGTGGAAGGAATTGAAACAATAGGCAAAGAATCAAGAATACTAGTCCTCTCCAATTTTTGTTTAAAAAAAAAAAAAAAGTCGAAAAATCAGAAAAACAAAAGAAAAAGCTAGTTGTATATACTCAATTGTTGCTTTTAATTTGGAGAGGCTAGTAATATAAATGCCTTTTGATAGATGTTCTCAAAGTTGTAAAAATTCAAAAGAAAATACACTCCAAGGGAGAATTGAGAAAGCAATTAGGTTGTGGACTTTGTGGTAAGGGGAAGAAACCAATTTTTGGGATTGGTTTACTAAGGAAGTAAAGAGTGAGGTAGAGTGATTGTTGTTTGAGGGGTAGATGAGATTAGCTAACTCATTTAGTCCGTTTTATAGTCACTTATACCAGAAATTTTCCCACCTTACCCCAAGCCAACATTACAACCTATTAAAGACCTTTTTGATTCTTTGTCACACACGTCGGTATACATCGAAGTTTAGATGATTGGCAAGCTTATGGTAGGCATTTTATGCATTTCAATGTGAGCGTATACACTTCCCTTTTGATATACTTGAGAGTCGAGAGATACACTCACCATGTAAGGATCTTAAGTTGAGAGTGTTATGTCTCGAGAGTAGTGGATCTAGTCTATCACATATGCTCGCTTTTATCATGATCGCTTACTCTTTCTTATGAAAATTCTGAAATCAAATGCCACTAAACTTTTCCCTAAACAAGTGTCCTTTTGTCTTTCTCTTTATTGTTCGGGACGAACAAGTTTTAAGTTTGGGGAGATTTGGTACACGTGTTTCGTGCACGCACTTTTTTAGTGTCATTTTAGTGTCAATAATGTGCATAATCACGTGTATTTAGTGCTTTTATACTCTCATGGGCAAAATAATGCGTTTGTGCTATTTTTGTGTTAAGACAGGTGAAAAAGGGTCGAAAAAGAACATCAGACGACCGCGGAGTCGAGGGATCGATCGAGGCAACAAAAGGAAGGGCTAATTGAAGATCTCGGCCGAGACAGGATGCAAATCTCGGCCGAGATGAGTCTCCAGGGGATTTCATGAAGAATTGCAAAATTGAAAATCTAGGCCGAGACAGATAATGCGTCTAGGCCGAGATGGAAGATCTAGGCCGAGACAGATAATGCGTCTAGGCCGAGATGAGTCTGCAGGGGATTTCAAAAATTCAAAAGATGAAGATCTAGGCCGAGATCCAATCCAATCTCGGCCTAGATGAGTCAAATCCTGAAAAGCCCTAATTTCCTCTTTTCACGTCTCGGCCGAGATGCAACCCAATCTCGGCCGAGATTAGCCTTCGACCCACCAGCTGAAAAATCATTTTTCACGTCTCGGCCTAGACACACTTGCATCTCGGCCGAGATTTCTTACCCTGTTTTAAAATCCTGAATGTGATTTTGCCTATTTTTTACTAACACTTTCTCTCCTTATATATATATCATCCTATTCGAATTTAACCTAACCTAGAACCCATCCCCCTCACATAATCAGCCACTTTTCTCCATTGGAAGCAAGGGAATGGAAGGGGGTTGAAGATCTTGATCTTCAACCCTAACTTTTGGTTCTTTCTATCTTATTTTCATGTTTTCTTTAATTTTCTATTATTTTATCTTTGTATTAGGTAAAATGGGTGATTAGCACCCTTTTATTCACCCTTGATTATTGTGGAACCTTGAGTTTAAGACATTTATGTGATTATTACGGTTAATGCTACCGAAAATATTGTGTATTCAAGTGTTTTGTGTTATTTGCTGTTATTGACTCACATTTATGAATTTATTATTGGATTGATCACCCTTTAAGGGATTTGTGAATGTGTTGCTAGAATAGGAAATTACTATCCGTAATTGTAGGATTTCCGATTCCCGTGTAGCAAACAATAGATTTATTTATTGGTGATAACACAAAGTTCAACCACTAAAACCGAGCTTGCGAGTTTTATGTTGAATTTATCTCGTTGTCCTAGTGTTTAATGCATTTGGTTATTGAATCTAAGAGAGCTTGTTCGAGGATTCGATTAAATTGAATAGGGTTAGTCGAAGAGCTTGTTTTGATTAACTAAGATTAAGGGATAACAAGGCTATTAGAGCTTGTTAATAGCCTTGAGATAAGGGCTAGAATCACAATTGAATAGGGCATTAACAATAGTTGCATAAATCGTCCAAGACCTCGGTGAAACATGATCAAGGGTGAATCGTTTTATTATTTAAAAAAAACCAAAAACCTATAAAAATCTCTTTATTTGTCTTTGTTTATTTAGGTGTTAGTTGTTATTTCATTAAAATCCCCCCACTTCTTTATTGTTTTCTAGCTTATTTACTTTATGTTTCTCTATCATAATAGCTTAATACATAAAAGTAAAATTGTTCGGCCGTTCCTCGTGGGATCGACCCTTACTTGCCACTCTACTAGTTAGAGTAGTAGGATATGGTTAAGTGTATTCTTTATACACATTAATTTGGTAGCAAGAAACGACGCTACCACATCGGATGAAGATTAATTCAAAATTTAAAAACACGACTATATTAAGTAACTTGTGGTTAGGCGGGAAAAGTTAATACTTACTCAAATTAGCTGACTTAGCTTATTATATATATATAGATATGTTGGTTTCCTTGGGTCAACAATGACATGTATAAAGTTTTGGGTACTTTTAAGCATGTAGAATATTTATTTTAATTTACCATAATAAAGGGTTGTAATTTAACTTAAATAATTCTTTATATATGTGGGGGCTAATTCTTGCAACATGGTCTGGTTGTACCCAGGTGGCACCATTTATCATATATTTGGTGGGTGGAGCCCAATTAATCTTCCTTCACCCACCAAATCAATTGTGGAGTGTCCCAGTTGATACTACCTAATACTCAATTGGATTGATAATATATATATTTTATTTTGGGGTTGGGGGGGGGGGGGAGGAAGGAGGGAAGGGGTGCAACTGGTTTGCAGGCAATGACGTTTCACAAGTGCCAAAAGATTCACAAAGTTCAACTGCAATGATATTTACTTTGTGATTCTATCAAATGAGGTAATTGATGACCATCATTTTTATGTCATTTGTGTGTGTGTGTATTTTATGTCTATCATTGGTTATGACTAATTTGCATTTCATACGAGCTTACTCTACATTTTATTTTCAAATGCATAGTAGTGCCGAACCTGTGATGCTCTCGTATGGAAGGTACCATTTAGACTTTTGATTTCCTAAGGTAATATATGTCTTATTTTTTCCTTTAGTGTGTTTGACTACTTCTAGTGTTTGTAATCTTTGATATGGTCATTTCAACTTAAAAGATTAAGCGATCAATATCATGATGCCGAGAATTAAGTATTTTGATACTTCTATGTCGGTAATAAATGTGGATGACTAAATCTTCTTGGTGGTGATCAATGACATTCAACGGGTATGATTTATTCTTTTATTCATATTGTTTTCTTTCAAGTTGGTCGGAATTGGAATTGGTCAAGGAAGTTAGTTAAAGTTTATGTTTCTCAATAAATGGATGTAACTAAGCCATATGCCCATTCTATACTTTATTTTGAATATTTTATATATTTTATATATTTTACAATCTAGATTAATTCAAAATAATATATTAAAAATTTATTAAAATAATTTCTAAGATTAGAATATAAAACTATGAATTTTTAAATAATATATAAATTTAATTATCTTTTGTATCTAAAATTTTAATATTATATTAATTTATATATATATATATATATATATATATATATATATATATATAATTTCTTACCATCCTAATAAGTGACTAAGCAGGAAAAACACAAAAAAAGTAAAAAAATTAAGTGTCACATAAGCAAAAAACAGCCAGCCCATGGATGACTTGATGGGTGGCCTGCAGTAGCCGGTCACGGGGCATTTTTATGAATTTTTTGTAAGTTAGAAGGCATTTTTTAAAAGTGTCAAACTTAAAGGATATTTTCTTAATTAGGGCAAACTTACGGGACATTTTTACCAATTTTTCCAATCAAAGAACAAAGAACATAAAGGTGAAAAGCAGAAAATTGTGGAGATAAGTTTATCCCATTCTAGTTAGCCAAATGAACTTGAAAAAAAAAAAAAAACAATAAGTACTTAGAATTATAATCACCAATCTAATAGTTGATTTTACTTTTTGTTTGCAGTCCTAATTAGAAGATCATGAAGCATCAACTATTTCAGAATGGTCAACTATGCATCATTGGAGATGCCAAGAAGAGAACTTTAATTACAAAGGTGTATTTGTTGGAAGTTTAGAGGCATGATTGTCCACATATGATATGCCTATAATTGTGATTTTTATCATATAATCTTTCATGGTTTGTCTTATTTTCTTTGTAGCTATAATTTTTTGATGGTTTTGATTATTGTTGTGAAATGTAGTGTTAAGCATAGGATTATGGTGACGTTATATGGCATGGAATGCTTGTTGTTCTTCTTACGATTTAAGTCTCTAAGGCTCCCACATTTGAACTTTGTAGAATTGGTAGAGCAACATAAATTTCTCTTCTGTTTTAATGAGTTTGTTGGTGGAATCATCTGTACTGAATCCTTGCCTCAGACGTGGAAACCTATTCATTATTGACACTTTAAACTGTTTCTTTTTTAGTCGTGTTTACATTATTCGTTTTTGTTGGTTATCTAATATCCTAATTTAATTGTTGTGGTCCACATGTCACTTATTCAACCTAAGTTTTATCTTTCTATTTTATTGTCTTTGATCGCTCTCGGTCATTATAATTATAACATCGTCATTATCATACTTGCACATTTCTCTGATTATTCATCATTTGATTCCCTATTTATAGCTAAGTTCATATCACATTATTTCGAAGTCATATCGTACCTATTTCTTTCTTCTTCAAATCAACCTATTTATGATTCATTTTCAATATTTTACATTTTATATTTTCTAATCTAAGTCCATATTTAATTGACTTATTTCATTTTACTAATCAATTGATCATATAATTGCTTAAATAAATTGCTTATTCTAATTGATCATTTCATCACAACATACACATTTATAAATTTAACGTACAACATTTCATCACTATCATAACATCACATAAACTCACACAAGTGCTTGCATTAAACTTCTAGTTTTAATTCGAATCCTACGTTGAATTAAAACCCTAGTTTCACTGATGTTATTCTAGTTCTGTTCCTAATCATTTTGCTCATTTTATAAATAAGACTCAATTTATTTTCTAAGTCATCTACTTAACTAATTTTCCCTACTTCACTCATGCCTTTTAATGATATTTATCAACTAATCTAATTATTCAAGTCACTCTAATTATTCCAATTATTGTCGTTATTCTAACTTAATATTCCATCTTAATTCTAACATAACCTAATTTTAATTAATTCATTTCGACAGGTCCGGACCCGCTCCACTTACGGCTCGAACCGGCCCGTTGGGCCCGAAGCCCATGCTTCAGCCTAACTGAGTGATTATTGTCCAATTTAACTCCTAAATCCCATTTTGCTATTCTAAGGTTCAATTTTAATTTATTTAAGCCCAAATTATTTATTTGGCCAACTTATCTATCTATCGGGCCCAAAATCCATTTCTCTGATTCTTATTGGGCCTAAGCCCAACCTATTCCATTCTAAGTCCATTAAATTACTCTAAGTCCATTGAACCTATCACATTATGCAAAACCCTTTTTATATAATTTCTATGTTTAATGTTGTGATTCCAAAGTTTGTTTTATCAACTTATTAATACAATTCCACTTAATTAATCAATTTAATCATATCATCTATTCTAATCTAATATTGCCTAAAAAAATTATTTGTTCACAAACATTCATATAATCTACATTAAATCACATACTTTTATATGTAACTTATCACTAAACATCCTAACATAAATTTAACACCAAAATCATGATCAAATCATCAATTCTTATTTTTGCCAAAATAATCAATAATTTTATTCTAACGTTTCAAGTTTCATTTTTCATCATAATCTCATTTTATTCTTTAATCAAAACATGTCATCTCAGTTACATCTAAATCTTCACATTACTTACTCAAAATTATCATCGGATCATATAATCATGGTTACACTTAATCAACATGCTTCATCACATTTTTTCAACTAAAATCGCATATAAGATTAAAAAAAAACATGCAATAGCATAATCATCACCTAGTATAGTCATAAGCACATTTAATCAAAACAAGCTATAATTTAACATACATAAACATAAAGTTTAGTCATGGATGCATGTGTGTATCCTTTAGTGTGTGTGAGCTATTTACAAATTAAATAATACTTTCATCCCTTTTGTTCTCTCAAATCCTACCCGAATACATAACAACTAAACTAGCTATAAGCTAAATCCTATGCCTTTCTAGCTACGGTGTGAAGAAGTCGAGAATGGATTGAAAGAGGGATCCTAGTGTTCTCCTAAAGCCACCCTTAGATCCAACCGAAATGCTTGCTTGAGGGGATGAAAGCTTAAGGTCATGGTAAAAATGGGAGGGTGTTTGCCGAAGCTTGAGAAGAAGAAAAAGGTATGTATGCTCTTGGTTTAGAAAGAGACCGAGTGAAGAGAGAGATAGGGAGATCGAGAGGGCTTAGAGAGAGAATGGTTAGTGAGAGAAGTGAAATGTGGAATTTTTGCAAGTGTATGTGTGTGTTCGGTTTTGTATGAGGGAAAAGTGGTTGTTACTATTCACCCAAATGAATTGTCAATAAAGGGTGCATGGAGGGGTGAAGTGGCGAAGGGTAAGGTTTATGTGGAGATGAAGTGGGGGGATGTTTGCATGTATGAATAGTGTTTTGAACTACAACACTTGGAGGCTATGTTTGGTCTTGTGGTAGTGGTCTTATAGGGATGTCAGGTTCGGTTAGGGAAATTAAGGGAGGTGTGTGTTATTTTTTGCATTTAGGCTAATTTAGGGTGTCAATCTAGCGGTGTTCGACCAGGTTTAGGTAATTTTTGGTCCTAAATAAATGGTATACTAAAACCCTTAAGTCGAAATTGTATTCTAAGTTGAGCGAATAGTACACTAAAAGTTGTATAAAATATATAGCTAAATTACGTTATAAAAGACCTTGTAATTCAAGAATAACAACTATGTCCTATCGAACTATGTTACGTGGCTAAAGTTCCAGTCAATTCAATCCTAATAATATTCAAAGCCTAATAGGATATTTAGTGAGTCAAATCTTATAAATTATCTAACCGAATGATGTCTATAATATACTATAGAAATCATATTATTTCCAGCCTAATGTTTCGAATTAATGATCTGAGGTCACATAAAATTGGGTCAATCGGTTTAAATGGGTTTCGAAACCCTAAACTAATCCCCAAGTCCCAATTAATTAATTTTACACATATGTAAGTGTCTGACATGAAAAGGGTAATGTAAAAACTTATCTTTTCTGAAAACTCAAATTCAGGTCATACCTGACACCATTGCACCGGGGCTCTTATAGTGACTATGCCTTTATAACTTACCTGTTTGTTAGTCCAGCTTTGATTACGAGTTTCTTCCCACAACGTATGCTCTCATACCACCCTGTAGCGCCCTAGCTCACTTTGCAGTGAAGTATCAGTACTTACCTGGTCTAATTTTTTTCTTTCTTTTTCCTTATTTAACTTATCTTTCAATTCACTCTCATTTTTTACTTATCTCACTATTGTTTATTTTCTCACTCTTCACTTACACTTTTCACTTACATCGGAGTCATGTAGCGGAACAGAAACTCACACGAATGGAAATGCAATATTTAAACTTAAACTTAAACTCAACCATTTTTTTTCCATAAAACATACATTTATTTCATAATAATAATATTTATTTCATACACCTTTATTTACTGGTCTATGACAGATGTTTTAGAAAAAAAATTCGATAGAGAAAGAAATGAAAAACACGATGATAACCTCTACAAGGCACCTAGTCAGTGTCACCTCTCCATTGCAAGGTTCTGCCATCACCTGGAAATTGTTTATGGGAAAATATGCGTTTTTAATTTAGTAGGATGAAACTGGTACGTAAATACTCTTGAAATACGTAGTCCACTTGACAACATTGTTCTTAACCCCCTTATGTTTGGTTAGACTCTCGGCACGTCTGCCCTCTCATCATTACTTATGAATATTACCTTTTACGAATCAACAACCATTTTGTTGAGACACTGCAGTATCTTGCTCAGTTGCTAGCCATTTCATAATCCTCACAGGCAACCCCTGTGGCGGCTCATTTTTACTAACATAAATAAAGCAAGAATTTAAATAACAGCTTTACCCATTTCCATAGTTAAGCTGTGAAGATAACTAGTGGAATAATCTGTACCGTATCCTTGCCTCGAATGTTTCTTTTTAGACGTGTTTACGTCATTTACCTTTTTTGTTGGTTATCTAATATCCTAACTCAATGCGAAGAATACCTTCCGAGTTGTAGTCGAACCAGGTGGCTTCTTATATTTTACTATTACTTTCACATGATTGGCTGGTGAAGCCTTAATCCCTCATTATATGGGAGTTCTTCCTTCATAATCAAGCTGAAGTCCTCTATCTTCTCTACTATGTCACAATCCTTCTTGATGTGGCCTAAACAACCACACACATAACAAAAATTGTGCAATCTTTCGTATTTTAGCGTAATCCATACCGTTCGATCTTTCAAAACTAATTCGGTACCCTTCCGTAGTGGCTTGGATAAATCCAAGCTAATTTTCAGCCTTAAACTACATGTTACTCCATCCAAAGATGATTTACCCAACTAAATCCACCTAGCCGATTTACGATTGCTCTAATGGTAGTCTCAGTTCTTGTCCTTATGGGCATATCATATGCCGAGCCCAAAATGGAATTTTGTCAAGCCGTATTGATGACGGGGATTCATTTTATTCCTGTTCCTTCAGCACTAATACATTTTTCTATAAGTGCCATGGTTCCAATGTCAATACATCATTCACATCTCTACAATTGTTGAATTGGAATGAGCATAAATTTGGTCCCACGTCTATTGTTGTCAAACCCCTTTCCAGTTTCCATGATTTCTTCATTGGCTCTAACAGCCCGTAAGAATTGATGGTTGCTGATTCCAAATTGATCCAATAAGACATAGCGTACGCCTATTCCTTCCATTGATATCCTCGTCTTCTACCCTTATGGCCTCCTCGCTATCCTCTACCCCCACCTCATTCAGTTCCATTGTCATCGAAGCACGCCGTCCTTGAACCTATAGAATTAAGCAACACAACGAAACAAGATACAAACCCTCACTCCCTGATCAGATTTAGAAGGTCACCAAATATAACAAAATACACGAGACCTCAAACAAACCCTAGATCAAGAAACCAAGCAAAACAGATGGTATAAATGCAAAAGAAAGGATAATGAACATAAACTCAAACATAAACAAAATCACTAGTATAAACGTGAAGGAAGACATAGATGATCAACATCAAGCATTTTGGAATTGCTAGATATTCAAAGACCTTAGTGAGTTTATTTTTTTCTCTCTAATTCTTTGAAGAAAACATTATATAGTTTTGTGGTTGTTTTTTAAAGATTTGTAGTGATATTATCTTTTATTGATTCTGGTAACTATCACAAAAAAATATTAACATGACAATTGATATTAACATGTGATATTTAATTTACCAATTGATGTGAAAAATTGTAATATATGAACACATTAATGATAATTTTTATAAAATATTTAAAAAAAATTAAACATTCGATAGTCATTAAAACTTTAGTAACTTTAAAGTTTGACTTCTTTGTTATGATAATGATTACAAGACTCTTAATTATAGATACAACAAAGTTATTCAGGTATTGATTGCTTGGAAAACTTTGAAGGTTAGGTATTTTGATTGTGAATGAAAATACTAATATGTTTTTATGATTCATTTTCTAAGTTTACATTTCATATTTTCTGACCAAAGTCCATATTTAATTAACCTATTTCATTTTACTAATCAATTCATCATCATATAATTGCTTAAATAAATTGCTTATTCTAATTGATCATTTCATCACAATATACACATTTATAAATTTACATACAACATTTGGTCACTATCATAACATCACATAAATCACAAAAGTGCTTGATTTAAACTTCTAGGTACTTGGATAAATAGAATAAGAACTAATCATCGTAGGGAGTTTGAGAACATCATATTTTCATAATTTTGTGCTAAAAATGGTATAAGACATGAATTTTCAGCTCCTAAGACTCCCCAAGAAAATGGGGTAGCCGAAAGGAAAAATAGGTTGCTTCAAGAAATGGGTCGTGTTATTCTATGTGCGAAAAATCGTTAAAAAAGATTTTGTGCTGAAGTCATTAACACTGCTTGTTACATTTCAAATCGAGTCTACCTGAAAGCAAGAAGTACTTCGACACCCTATGAAGTACTTAAAGGTCGTAAACCAAACCTCAAGTATTTTCATGTTTTTGGGTGCATAAGTTACATTCTCAATGATAGAGATCATCTAGGCAATTTTGATTCAAAAAGTTACAAGAGATTGTTTCTTGGATACTCATGTAATAGTCATGCATTCAGAATATTTAATTTGAGAACTAGGACAATTCAAGAAAGTGTTAATGTTGTGTTTGATGACATTTCTGATATTACAGGAAAACGGAATGAAGATGATGTTCAGGGCCTTTTGGAAAAACATGAAAAACCGAATCTAGAATCAAACAGGGAAGGTGATGATGAAAATGTTAAAACACTTTCTGAAACACAAAATCGCCAATATTCCAAATTCTTCTCAAAATGAACAAGAAAATAATCCAGAACCTTCTAAGAATGACACTGATTCACTTGAAGAATCCCTGTTAAGAAGGGATCCACCAGGTAGAATTCGAAGAAAACATCCTATCTCACAGGTCATAGTTAACATTCATGATAATCTTCGTACACGCACAAAGGAACAAAGAGACTATTCAAAAATGGTAAGGCTAGCTTGCTTCACTTCCTCCTTTTAGTTCATTCGAGATACTTGTTTCTTATCCAACTTAGAACCTAAAAACATTGATGAAGCTTTTAAAGATGATGTTTGGATTTATGCTATGCATGAAGAACTTCATCAATTCACTCAAAATGATGTGTTGGATTTAGTTCCTAGACCTCATGATGTGTATATGATTAGGACTAAGTGGATATTTAGAAATAAGACTGATGAGTCTGGGAAAGTTGTTCATAAGAAAGCCCGACTTGTGGCCCAAGGGTACACACAAGTTGAGGAATTGATTATGACAATAGCTTTACCCCAGTTGCAAGACTTGAGTCTATACGGTTCTTGATTGCTATTTCTTGTTTTCTCAATATTAAGCTTTTTCAAATGGATATCAAAAGTGCTTTTCTAAATGAATAAGCTTTTGTTGAACAACCAAAAGGTTTCATTGATCCTTACAAACCCGATCATGTTTTCAAAATGAAAAAGGCTTTGTATAGATTGAAACAAGCTCCTACGGCTTGGTATGACCGTTTGACATATTTTTTTCTATCTCTTGGTTTTGAACGCGGTAATGTTGATAAAACTCTTTTTATAAAAAGAAATGCATAAGAAATCACTGTAGCGCAAGCTTATGTTGATGACATTTTTTTCGGTTCCTCTTGTGAAAAACAGTTACAAGGTTTCATTCAACAAATGACCTCCACTTTTGAAACGAGCTTAGTGGGTGAATTGAATTTCTTTCTGGGTTTTCAAATCAAACAATTTGATTATGATACCTTTGTATCTCACTCCAAATATGCAAAAGCCCAGGTCAAAATTTAATTTAGCGACTGTAAAGCATATGGAAACTCCTTAAAGCTCAAGTCTGAAAATTGGCAAAGATAGTGCTAGACAAGGTGTTGAAAACACCTTATACTGGAGCATGATTGGCAGTCTCCTCTATCTTACTACCGTTTGACCTCATCTTTGTTACAGTGTTTCAGTGTGCGCTCGATATCAATCAGATCCTAAATTTTCTTGCTTGATTATAGTAAAAAGGATCATTAAATATGTTAATGGTACTAGTGATTTAGGGATTTAGTATTCAAAAGACACTAAAACTAACTTACTAGGGGGTTTTGGATGCTAATTGGGCGGGTGATGTTGATGAGCACTTATGATGGCTATTTTTATTTAGGCAATAAACTGGTTTCTTGGCATTGTAAAAAACAAAATTGTGTGTCTTTATCTACAGCTGAATCTGAATAGATAGCACTTGGTAGTTGTTGCACCCAAATCCTTTGTATGCAACAAATGCTTGATAATTATGGGCTTGATAGCGAAATTCTTACTGTGTTTTGTGATAACTCTAGTGCTATTGACATTACCAAAAACCCTGTCCAATATTCTAGAACTAAACATATTGACATTCACCATCATTTCATTCGTGATTTAGTTGAGAAAAAGGTTATCTTGTCATCATCTTTTTCTGATTTTTCTTTCATGCTCAGATTTTTTTGATGATGATTTGAATGATAAAATCAAGGGTACAAGTAAGTGTCTTTTTCAAGTGTAACAACTTGAAAAATAGTTGTTTATCATCTGGATATCTTCAAGGTGTTGGATCACTTATGGGAACACCATATTTTTCTTCACCATAACCGACATTCATTTTACTTATTTTCACCTCTCTTAATTCCTCATATGTGATGTTTTTAGTTTTAATAAATTTATAAAAAAAAAAAAAAAAAGTCTCTTTTTATCTAAACCTTTATGAAAACAATCTACTACCATTTTCTCTAGTTGGCCATTTCTACTTCCCACTATCCCTATTTTCATGGGTTTTAAGAGGTTATTTTTATGTAGTGGGTAGTTCTTTTGGTTTTCAATTATCTAATTTGTTAATTGTCTTTCCTCCTTTGTATTTAAATTAATTGTTTTAATCATTTTCGTCATTTCTTTTCAATCTCAAAATGATTGACTATGATGAAGATACTGCAAACATTATTGTAAGTATTAAGGGGCAATTAAAAGACGACACTGCCCCTCTTCTTTCTTCTATTTCATTTTCCTCTAATACTCACGCCTCTTTACATTATACAAAAATTCCTCTAACACCTTCCATGGCAGATCCTTCCCAGAATCCATATGATATACGTTCTAAATATGCTTCTTCACAAGTAGGAGGTGTCACGCATAGTGTCGAAACACCCTCAGTCGAAGAAACCCCAAATCAGTATGTTCAAAATCTAAGTGCATCTATGGCACTCGAAGAGTTCGTCCCTCCTGATGGGTTTTTGAACATGCAACTACCAGGTGATCTTGGTAATCCAGTGGATGTAGAGGAAATTCTTGATTTTTCTCCAGTCAAGCCCATAATCCAAGCCTAAACTTTTATTATTCCTAGGGTTTCAAAGCGGCGACGAGGTTACTCACCTACGCTTTGTGAAGATGGTACTCCTGCTATAAAAAGGGGACCCCAGAAAGTGAAGCATCTACTGCTTCACAAACTTTCCTCTGGTGATGATTACAATAGTGGTGATGATCCTGACTTTGACATCTTAATCAAATCCGTAGATCTTAGAAGATGTTTCATAAAATGTCAAGTCAGAGAAATCCTGATTTCAGCAAACCCTCACCAAGTGTTGCAGACAAGGTTGAAGCTCCACGAAACTCACTTACTGTTCTCAAGTCCTCTTCTCCAGATGAGGACCAAATTTCAGGCTATGCACATGATTAGACAATGGACTAATCCCTTCAATCTCTGAAAAGACGACCTCCTACCCAGGGGGGCTTGAAGAGTTTGCCAAAGAATTTGATGAAGATCAATAATTTGTTGAATTGGAGGAGGAACAATTCGAGGAACCTGACAACTCTAGTGATGCTGATAATTCTATTCCGGATACTCACACTTCCAGTGAAGAAGAAGAAACTAAGTATGACTCCCCTTCTAGGCTCTGTCAAACGTATTGCTCAAAGTGATTCACCACTTGAGGTACAAAAGGTATACTCAAATATATTTCTCTCTGGATGCTTTTAATGGATGAGGACTTTTCAAAGATAGAGCCACCATTTCTGAAACACAACTGGAATCTCCTTCTTTTGAAAAGTTTGGACTTATTTCTTTTACTAAAATCTATTCATCTTGGACAAATTCTTCCCTTGAACTGCAACTTTATCAAAGAAATTATTCGTGAATTTTACTGTAATCTTACAAAGTCAATGAAAGATTCGTCTAGTCCTCGTTTCGGTCAGGTGTTTCTGAGAAAGAATGTTTTCCTATTTACTCCATCTTTAATAAATGACTTTCTCTCCTTTCCCCCTAATGAAGATGAAGTCTTGAGTGTTGACCTAAACCATGTTATAAAACATCTTACGGGTGGGAATATTTCTCAGTGGCCAAGGAATAAAAAGATCCCTGCCTTTAAACTCACTTCTAAGTACACCATTCTTCACAAAATTGCATGCTATAATTGGCTTCCCTCCAAAAATAGGAATGTAGTCACACATGCTCAAATGAAAATTCTCTACAAATTGGAAATGGTGTGAAGTTTAATCTACGGCAGTTGATCTTTGACAATGTGATGCATTTTGCTGAGAGTGAAACTGATTTTGGGGGGCTTCCATTTCCTTGCATGATTTGGAGTATGTTGAAAAAGCAAAAACTTCATTTTCCTTCTGCTTCACACTTTCATTGGATTCTACTCTTCTCAACGTGGATCGTAAACTCCTTAAGCCACCTCATGTTCATGATGTGGTTGAAATACCAGAAGATCCAGAAGAAATTTGTGTAGGTATTCTAGAAAATGTTTCAACACCTTTTACCACAATCACAATCCCAGTTTCTCAAGTCATGAAGTGGATTCAAATGGCCAATTCCCTTCGTAAAGGAGCCAAAATTGATGCCATGTACTGGACTCTAGTTGAGAATGACCTTAAAGGCTTCCTATCTAGCCAAAAAGAGGGAGAAACAAGTGACCTCGACAACGTTGGAGAAGGTGGTGGAGCAGGAACAACAGGGGGCAGTACTGAGGCAGGTCCAAGTTTCACAAAGGAGGATTTACCAAAAATCACTCTTTCATATTTTGTAAGTCAAGGTATCATGGTTGGTGGATGCATGGACATCGTTTGGTTGTTCTTGAAGTTGGTTTTGATATTGGTAGTTACATTAAGGGAGAGTGAGTATGGTTGTTTGTGATCCATTACCACTCTTCCTCTCTGTGTGTTTTATTGTGAATGATGCATATAACATTTAGACTGTGTATCTTAGATTTAAGGGGAGTGAGTGTGGTTGTTTCTGATCCATCACCACTCCCTAAGCTGTGTGTATTAGCTCTAGTATATAGTAATGTGATATTTAAAGTTCTATGTATAATACTGAGTTTGCTTGTTTGTTTGTTTTGACCAGCAAGGTAAAAAATGGGAGATTGTTGAAATCGGACTTCACAAAGTATTTCAGTACTAAGTGTTGAACAAAGTATCACCACACCTTATGAAATACAATTAGGTTTCTATCTCTTATTTACCTTGTTGGCCCGTATTCCTTACCTTATCATATATATTTGATATCTTTTTATGTTACTTTTTGTGTTTAGGATAAGTTTATATTGGATTAGGATTTGTACACAAATCCTTATCCAAATTAACCATCCTTATCTTTATAACGTTCTTAACTAACAAGCTTCCTTGGGAAGTATTTCGGTTGTTGGTTGTTTTCTTCTCGTCTCTCAAGAAACCATTGATTCAAAGAAAAAAAGAAGAGAATGCTAAAGAAAAAAAGAGTGTTCGATATCACCACAAAGTTGTCACTGTTCTTACTTACATACTCACTAGTTTTCTGTGAGAATTGTTGGATGTTAGGATCGGGTACCTTTGATTGCAGTGATTTGAACCCAGATCGTACACGGGTCGAACCACGGCCTCACCTCGATGATCCATACTCTCGGTCGGGGTGGAAGTCATAATCGGAAATCCACCATGATCCGCAATCCAAAAGCCATCTCCCGAGGCTTTGGTTCTATTTCTCACGTAAGTGAGAAACTGTTCTCTCTTTTTCCATCAAGTGTACCCAGTACATTTAGTAGGTTTTATATAGGAGGAGAGGTGGACCTCTAATTATGGGAGATGGGCCTCCCATAATAGCCCACTTCCTATAGTTGGGCCAGCCCACTTGGGCGGCCTTCGACCGGGCCCAATGGCCCGGGTGAAGCAGGCCCATGACCCAGGTCAAACCAACATCCCCCACTCGCCCATGAGGGCTGAAACCTAACCCTTCGTGATCTTTCCAACTCACCGAGATCATAATAGCTAATGGATCGTGTGACCCACGAGTATCTCAAGAGCATATAGTTATACACTGGTTAAGGTGTATAACAGCTCGGCATCAAGAATTTGAGGACAACGAACTCGCTATATCCCAGACTCGTTACCCAATGCCAAGGATCAGCATGCCTCCTTGTCCCTTCAATTTTGAAGGAACATACAAAATTCATCACTTCGTTTTACATTCACTATTACGTTTCTTGAACATAATTGGCGCCAGTGAATCTTTAAACTATGATGGTAGTAACGGTCTTTCTTTTTTCTTATACCTTCTAGTCTTCCATCTAGCTGCTTTGCTAGACATGTGCCCCATAGCCGAATAATTTTGTGGCTATTGGGAGCATGCTAAAGTAGCAACACTGAGAAGAAGACTAAAGGCACAAGAAAACGTCTTAAGGATATACTATGAGGTAATCCAAACCTCTGGATCCCACACAATGAGAAAATAGGGACTCATTTCTCATTATCCACTTTGTCACAAGCACATGCAGTATGAAACGCACGTTACAATGTGTCATTTCCCTAAAGGAAGCGTATGTCATTTACTGAACACATTGTACAGATCTTGGTCTAGATGCCTTTCGGCAGCTAACCTGAGTTTTTCTCCGTAGATGTCCTCAAGTTAACGTCTAACTCGAGAAAACTCACATCTGGCTATACGACAAGTTATAATTGGATAATCAAATATCCAATTCGATAACATGTTACCGAACATCTTTCTCATCTTAGCGTACTAAGGCGACACTCATAGAATCAACTGAATGAATTCTATACTGGACTCATCTCCTATGTCATCCGACATTGGAGGTGATTGCTCGTGTGAGAGAGCCAATTAATTTCAACTTGTCCGACATACTTTTGAATACACCGTCAATGCATAAGTGTACATAAGTATCATAATCACCTCGCATTATGTGATAATATCCTAGATAAAGTCAAGATGTGATGTACTTTTTTAGTGTTTGGAGTCTCTCATAAGCTACGCCCCATTTATGGGTTGTGGGTTGCCAATGCCCCCACTGAACTGCTTATCACTCCAAAATCACTCAACCAAAAACAACTTTGCTGAATAGGCAGAAGCTCCAAGCTTTGCTCTGATTGTAGAAATCTATACATTTATCTAATACTCTTATCTCCCCGAGATGGTCCTGCCACTTTGCAAGAGTAACTACTTAGATGTAGTCTCCGATTGGTATCCGTACTGAGTATCAGTTATGTCTTATTCCAACTAGATCAATGTTCCTCCACTAAGGAGAATGATACAATGCATCCTAGACATCACAAAAACCCTTTCAAGTGTACTCCTACACTTCTACTAGGATTTGATTAATGCTCAATTACTAGACCCATGGCAAAGCCTACACGAAGGCACACACATCTCAAACTTATTTGCAGCTCTTAGCAGTACTAAAATATTGTACGATGATCATTGTAAACTTCTCTATAGAAGTTATTGAACACATTAAGTGACTTCAAAACTTCGCTTATAGCTAATAAGAGTATTAGTGGATGCATGGGCGTCCACATGGAATCACTTTAAGATTTTTACAAGTGATGCTCATATAATCACAAGTAGTCATCTAGGTGATCCTTTGGTACTTTCTTTTATCCTATAAGTAACCTATCCATATTCTTCAACTCCGAGTTGTAAGACGGCCCATCTATCAATGTTCATAATACTCAATATATTTGCTCACTGGCAATATTTAGATTGCAAGTTTCCTTGTGGTGTTACATGAGATTAATACTTTCGTAAAATGTCATATACCTTTGGCATGAGTACTGTACCAGGCCATGAACTTGATTTCTTGGCCTTCGACCATAAACCTCCTTGGTAAACCAATTTGTTTATCGGTCAAGTTCTCCACTGAGAAATACAGTCACTCAACCACTTCAAAAAATTTGCAAATCAAGTTGTACGTTGGCTAACTAAGGACGATTCATGGTAAAACTCAACATTGATGGGAAATGTCCTCAGGGACAAGTCTTACACTCAAAGTGTAACTTTCCAACCAATTTGAGATCTTTACCCCTAGTAGTTTAACAGCCTTTAAGTACCGTTAGTTCACAATCTCTGTGTGTCCAATAGATATAAACCAGTTCCCGAACTTGGTTTCAACTATACCAATTAGATAGCTATTCCTTTGCTTTCATCCATTAATCCATCCAAGGATATGATACAGAGTCCAATTCTTTCTCAAATCCAAGAGATTCCTAGTTAAAACATGCCTTGCAATCTCATAGATTCAAGCATGTATTTTCCCAGTTTTGTTCCAACAAAAAATTTAAACAGATTCTGGTTTCACTAAATGTTGACCCCCACTGGAATCTGATTTCAGGATATCCTTTTGATCTACTCATAGTTCAGTTGGATGCAGATCTTCATTTAAACATTTTATAGAAATATCTCCAAAATATAAGGTTTTGTGATTCTACTTCAGTAACAAACTTATCAACTGTTCATCTTTGAACACATAACTTTTGGACTGACAGAGTATCCATTAAGGATACATTTCCTCCACTAAGGTTTTCAACTTTCCAAACTTAATTGGAAAATGTCACTTGCCTAAACAATTGATCGCTAGGATCCCCATTGACCTCTAGAACCTTCATTTGCTCAGGTCTGACTATCAATAAGTCCAAAAGTTTACGAGATATTTACGTTACTGATTCACTGAATACCTTGATTCAAGGTATGGGTCGCAATCAATGTTCTTTTCCAATGAAATAAACTGCTTGACTTGCACCCTCATGGACCTCAAATATCTATCTAGCAACATCTCTTTCCCCCCTCTTCACCACATAATTTTTGTTGAAATATGTGTGTGAAGAAATATCTCTATTACATTGATCATAAGATGATCATGAGACTTTTCACACCTGTAATTAGTCTAAGAGCACTTATGCCTTATTTATTTGATCATTGTGTCATACACACCAGTGTCTAGACTTTAAGTGAATCAAATGAATTTGACTAATTCGTGTGAGTATTCCTCTTATGTATCGCGAGATTAGGCTCCATGATCAACTATTATTTCGTTGAATCACAAAACATCACAGTGGATTAATCGCAATAGAAAATATATCCTAATTGTCTTAAAAGATGTTTCAAGTGTTTGATGATGAAGTGAAAAATCCCCCCCTGGAATTATCAATTCTGGAAAATTACTCCTCGGTGTGCATTTCCAGTTAATTGAAGCATCATGTTATGCCAAACGTAAACTAGTCTAGTGCACCTTTGCACTAATCAGTCCACTTTCAAGGCATACACATATGTTTACTTTATCCAACAACACGAAACATTCTCGTCATGTCCATCTACAATATTGTCTTAATGTTCATCAACCAATCAATCTATCATTATCTCAAGCCGAGTCCTGATCTTTAGAAGAATCCAACTGAAACCAAAATTTGTCCTATTTCAAGATTCTTGAGGATAACAGACAGAAAAACTTTAAATCATCATGCAATTCCGAATTGCAAGGGATCAAGCCTAATCATTAACTTCAGCATGCTGCAAATCAAATTTGCAGGATTAATGCCTAAGTTATTAATCATGGGAATCATGGCATAAATTCCCATGTTCATCCTCATAATTCTATTGAAATAGACAAAAAAAAAAATGTCCACGAAGTTTCCAGTTCTGACATTCACTGCCTTAAGTCATTTTACCCAATGTACTAAAGGAATTAATTGACAAGTCTGACACTGTCTAGCATTTGAAATCATTCAAGTCGAGTGTGCACTATCAAGTGCTTCTCAAGAAGTGTTCAGGTATCTACTACCATACTTAATGAATAATGCGATATGCTTAACCCTCATTGTCGACTCATATGGCAGGTGTGTCAAGAACTAAGAAAATTACTTTGAACTAACACGATTAAGTGTCTTTCCAATTGGTTTCAGTACATATGTTGAGTCAAACACACTATACTGCATTTGTTCGAAATTTTGTGTTTCCCAAAAAGGACCCATTTGTCTTTACTGGGAGACATTCTTCTGAAAAATCACTGTCAATTTCTTCTGCCTTTACCATGTTCCTCTTATGTTTAGAATCCAATTCTTAACTGGGAACTTGTAACTGACCAATTAGTAGCCTCTAGCCACTTATAATCACTAGTATGAGCGGCATCCCGAAAACCCCGAATTGTCTCAGTGGGCATGATCGGTTTTTAGATGCCCCCACTCAACAGGAAGATACTAGACTCTAACTTAGGTCTTAATATAATGTTCACAGAGAAGAGTTGGAGTAACAACCTCTGACTGGTGGCGGTAGAGATACTAAACTTTTACTCTAATATACCCTGATATCTTAAGTTAAAGTATTTTTCTCATTAAATGAGAATTAGTACTAAGTCTAGAGTCTGTTGATTATCCAAGATTTCGTCAGTAGAGTAATCGCCTTCAATTCCTTACTACTAGAACCGTTTTCGGTTTCTTCTCTGTTCCAACACTAACACCCTCCTAGGGTTCATATGATTCGGTTGACACCATTCAAGACTATCTCTAAATCTAGTACACATCTAATTGTTATGACCTCCTAGTCATAATCTACTTATCACTTAAGACAAGGTAAACTAAGAAGCAACTAACTAATTGTATTCTACGCCATGGTCTAGGTGTAAGTGAGGTGATAGTACATGTAAGTGCTTACTAAAACTAAATGTACATAAGATTTTGTTCTTAGAATTGACATTGTGGTAACTTGACGGAAGGTATGACCTCGAAAGTTCACTATGTTCTCAATCATCACTCATATCCAACTGTCGTATTAGCACAACTCAATCCTGAATCAAAATAAAACCTACAATCGTTATAGGTGAGAATGCAAGGATTCTTCCAACCCATAACCCCCACTCAAATAACCAATCAAGTTCTCAACACGATGTTACTATGTTGATCGTACTCAAGTTGTACAGACAACAAGTTGATCACACATAACATGGGGTTTAACACACAGTTGAATGTCAAGGATCATGAAATATGCACTGCCCATATGTTTGGGAATTAAGTTTAAAAATAAGTTAATGGTCTTAACTATATCCCATTTATGACAGATGACTTTCCCATTACATGCTAACGAAGCATTGTAAAGACACTCATATCAACATCGTAATAAAATCCATCTTCATTCATCGACAGATGTAACATCTATCCAAATGTTGACTTAGCCCTGCGATCACCTTTGATCTGAGCCTAACTTGAAAAATTGAACGGTAAGGGCATGATTAGATTAGAGATATCCAATCATAAGGTCATTGTAAACTTATTCAGAACATTCACTAAGGAACACGACAAATAATCCTATGTGATTTATTGCTTATTAGTTCCAATTGAATGTATTAACAAGTTTAAGGTCATGGGTACACTTCACCAATTTCTCCCGAAAAATACTGTATCATTTTCACATCACAACCCCGTTTCTAGATTTTGATTAAACTCTTAGATGGATTCAAATTTTCAAATATTGAAATCCATGGAGGATAATTAAAATCACAGAAAATAGGGGGTGAAAAACCGTCACAGAGGTTTTTAGGCGAAAAATTTCATGAACATGGCCCTTGAAGCATGTTCATTACAAGTACACGCTCCGTCGCACATCACCACGCTTCTGTTGCGTCCATCACATGCTCACATGCACGTATACGCACCCGTACACATGCGTAAACGTATACCTAAGCACAAAACATGTGCCTCATGCGCTCGTAAACGTCAAAACACGAACATACGCATAAACATAATGTCCGGAGGAGCCTTACGCGCATCACACCCGCAAGTACGCGCCCCAGGCGCATTTCACGTGCTACCACGCGCCCAAGGCGCGCCCCACGCGCCAGCACGCACCGGTGGTGGTCGACGGCGGAGTGGCGGTGGCGCTACGGTGGTTCGGCATCAGCGACATGGTGGCGGGCCGGCGGGCCGGTAATCGGTTTACGACGGTGAGCCGACTTGAACCTGCCGTAGACTGGTTCAACTTAACTCGGACTGGTTGAACCGAATTGGATTCGGTTGGTTGACGTGGCACCTGTGCCATGTGTCAGCACACCATTAGTTCCTTCTGGATGACGTGTCGCCACGAGGCTCCCACGTGGCTTGCCACTCTATTGTTGATGCGGCCTCGTCTTGCATACGTGGCACAAAGCAATTCGTCCACGTGTGCTGACCTGGCTGCTGACTCTGACGCTGATTGTGCAGTGATGTGGCACACGTGGCGCGATTTCATTCGTCCACGTGTGCCAACTAGGCACTGGTGTATCACACCTTTGAGCAAGAGATGCCCACTCTCACTGACCGGAGAGTGGGCTTCACGCGCCGCCTTCCCGGCGTTTTCGGATGGCGGCGATCCGGCTACCCCCCCTCCCCCCATTCTCGATCATTCCGAGTTCAACGGTACAATCGGGTTCTCGATCCGACAACCCTAACAATGTATTCGGATCAGAAAATGTGTTCTTGGAGAGTGAAGAACATTGTTCTTCATATTCTTCATCAAGAACAATTCAAATACACATTAAATCCATTTTTTAATTTTCAAAGCACGTAATACAATTCAATTCAAGTCCGATTAACACAAATAATTTATCAAATCAAAGCACATTTGATAAACTACGCATACATACCACATACATGCGTAAAATCGAACATTAACATGCTCAAATCGGGGTTTTACAGAAAGAAGAACATCTTCATGTTTTCGGAAAATTTTCAGAAAAATATGATTTTCGTCCAATCTTTAAAAACTTATATCTCATTCGTTTCTCAACGAAAAATTGCGTATAATACGTTTATAGAAAGTTCATTCAACATAGAATATGAACATATCAATTATACACAAACATCAGAAATACAATCGGACAAGAATCACACCCGAACAGACTGAAAATATCATTTTGCAGCAGTTTTTTTTTTTTTTTTTTCTTCAAATTCACATATCCAACTTCAAAAAATCATATAAAATCCGTTTCTTAATGGAATTGAGTGATTCAAGTTGGAGAACGTAGCTATTAACGATTACTATAACATCAAATCAATAGCACATAAAGAATCAAAAAAATTTCTGACGAAAATTCACAGATTGTAACAGCATGTATTTCAATCACCAAAAATCGAAACAAAAAATCATCGAAAGCCGGGTTCTAACATTTTGGCTCTGATACCAATGTTGGATGTTAGGGTCGGGTACCTTTGATTGCAACGGATTTGAACTCGGATCATATACAGGTCGAACCACGGCCTCACCTCGATGATTCATACTCTCGGTCGGCGTGGAAATCACAATCGAAAATCCACCACGATCCACAATCCAAAGGCTATCTCCGAAGCTTTGGAAAATCACTTTTGGGTGTGGGAAAAAAATCACTTTTGATTTCTCCCCTTTCTGTTTCTCACGTAAGTGAGAAACTGTTCTCTCTTTTTTCATCAAGTGTAACCGGTACACTTAGTAGGTTTTATATAGGAGGAGAGGTGGGCCTCTAATTATGGGAGATGGGCCTCCCATAATAGCCCACTTCCTATAGTTGGGCCAGCCCATTTGGGCGGCCTTCGACCGGGCCCATGGCCCGGGTCAAACCAACAAGAATCGTGGAGGCTTCGTAGTTATAGGATTATCTTGTAAGTGTGTTAGATAAGTTGTGAGAGAGAAGAATTGCTCGATTTTTGTAGTTCAATCAGTTCCCTATTTTGAAAGTTGTTAGAAATTAAGGCACGTAAATCATTTACACATATAAGGGAATCGGTATACCTCAGTTGATTTGCAGCGGAATGTATTCGGTTGATTCCCAAAACTGAAGGATCGTGCACTGATTCGTCTACAAGCCCGTCTGGACGAATACTACTAGAGCATTCGCCGTCTACTTCACACCCTAGACTCTTGGAGGACTCCGGTGATTCTCCAAGACAGAGAATTAGAGAGAAAAAGGGAGAAATATGTATTATGTGGTATTATTTTTCGTAGTCTACGAATACCAGTATATTCGTATATTTATTAGTATGGGAGAGATCTATCTCCTATTATGGATAAGATCTCCATCCCTATTGGGAATATATCTAATAAGATATTAAATATCTCGTCAGATATATATCCCAACCATATTGGGATCCATCAGATATGGATGCAAGCAACATCTCCCACTCATACAAATCTGATCCGACTTACTCGAATCTGAAAGACTCCACAATTCTCATCATCATATCTCTTCTTTCATACAGAGACTAAGGCGTGCGACCGAGCGAGAACAGAATGGAACAAAGTGAGGAGAGTTATATTAAGTAATCACCCAACTAACATAACTCATCAACTCAGGAGACTCGCTGTGTACCCCAAACTACGTGGTTGCACTAAACCAAACATCTCTGACCCCTCGTATTCATATAGAGCATGTTTGACCCCTTAACTTGTATCTATGCTCATGACTATGTCAAAACTAATTCGACTTAGTCGGCCGGCCTATGAGCCATAGTACACAAGTGCATTACCAGCTTAGTTTTTCCTTGGCCTCTCATGTCAATCTGCTTGGACTTGACAGCTTTCTTAGTCATGCTCCGACAGACCGTATCAACCATGGCCATTGAACACATGCTAAAGTAGCGTCATCAAGCTTACACTTCATGACAAAGTCCAAAGTCCCAAAGGGCACATAAAACACTATAAGAGCTCACACAGTGACGAAGCAGGGATCTATTCGGTCACTCCTCTTACTAAGGTCGTCATTAAGCACATGTAGTATGAATACATGCTATGATGGAGCTCCCACTCAAATTTGGGCATGTCACGCTCTGAACATCATACGAGTCTTAGTCCAGTCGCTCTTCCAGCGTCTGACCTGCAGACCACTTAGGAATTTGTCTCCAACACAACTCCTAATGATTCGCACACTCGGCTATTAAGAAGCTTTTATGAAGTTAGGACATTCTTCATAATTGATCAAGTATGATCTCATCTTGGCCTCTTGCCAAGGCGACTATGGGCAACAACCTTTCGTGTTGTTCCTTTCACGAAGGTGATCACTCAAGCGTTTGATCCGCCAGTCTCATCCTGCTCGCTTACCAAAGCGCCAGGGCGATTTCCCGTGTGAGTGGGACAATCCAAGCCTTGTGACATATCACACATATAATAGACACACTACTTCTAACATATAATAAGGGCACATTTTATTGATAAATAAAATTGTTCATACAGGCTAAAAGAATTTTAAATTCTACGAAGTCCCATACTCCTAACATGCCTTTGAAATACATCTCTACTCAAAGGCTTGGTGAAAGGATCAGCTATCATTTCACCAGTGGGAACGTGCCTGAGAACCACTTACCCCTGCGCAAATCACTTGTCCCCTTTATATATCTAAGTATCCTTTTGACTGCAGCCCAGTGAGCGCGTCCGGGATTACTTTGATACCTACTCACCATCCCTACTTGACACGTCGGTTTCTAACCTAGTGTTCCGCAAGTGTACGGATGTAGGTGTAGTACTTTTGTCAAGGTCGATCCCACAAGGAATAGTTTTAGGTAGTTTGATACCCTAATACTCTAGGAATGTCCTAACTAGATACTAAGTTTTAAAGGTTGATTTTACTAATTAAACTACTCAATTAAATATACTTCAAACTTAGGAAACACGAAAACTAACAATCAAAGAGAAAAGGTATCCTAGGGCTTCGATTTCAGGATATTATTTCAATGTGGAATATGATTAACCTATTAATTTACCAATTCTAATGTTTATTAGGCGGCACGACAATAATCTAACCCTTCTCTCGAAGCGATTAAACCGTTGATTAATTAAGCTAATTACCCTCTCGAGTCAATTAAACCTAATAACTCCCAAACGATCTTAAGCCACGGCCTACACAGTCATAGACAACTACGCTCTATGTTCTAAGTCTGATAACGATTCCCTCCTCTCGAAGCGGAATTGTTAAACTAAATTACTAAATCTAGGTGATCAAGCTAAATTCAGTTTAAGCATAAACATAGAGATAAAACACATAAAGAATGGAATTAATAGATTAAAACATAAATCAAAACATTGTTATAAAAATCCCTACTTTCTAACCCTAGGACACGAATAGCTTAGCTACTCATGCCTAGTAATAATCCAATACAAAATTCTAATAAAAACATTGTAAGAATTAAAACTAAGAAAGAACAATTTAACCCGGATGACTCCGTCTCGATGATCTTCGTCCTCTTTGTCTTCCAAGATGATGTAATTTATGTTCTTGATGATTGATCCCTTTTTCCTAGAGCTTGAGGTCCTTTTTATAGAGTTGAGGACGAATCTTGGGGAAGATAGGCTCAAAATCCTATTAAAAATAGGAAATCTTCGCAGAAAAACACTTCTGACACGGCCGTGTTGCTTAAGTGACACGGCCGTGTTGCTTTGCAAAAATCCACTTTTCCAGCAACAATTTGACACGGCCGTGTTGCATCTGTGACACGGCCGTGTTCCATTCCAGAACCCACAATGCGTTGCAAGACACTTTTGACACGGCCGTGTTGCTTTGTGACGCGGCCGTGTCGGTTCTTGCCCGGTTTTGCTCCTGGACCGGTTCAGGGCGGTTCGGACCGGTTTGAACCGGTTCTTGGACGGTTTTCACTCCTTTGGGCCGGTTTTCACTCTATTTGACTTGTTTCTCCTTCGTACTTCATCCAAATGGCATAAAAATACCTAATTATCTTCAAAACAAGTCGAAACACGTCAAATGGCCCAAATATTATAAATATCAATAAATGCTGGTCAAATATACGCGTATATGCCATAAAATATGATCCTAAATCGACCTAAATACATGCATAAATAACGTGTTATCAAACTCCCCCAAACTTAAACTGTTGTTCGTCCCGAACATCATACAAAAAGACACAAAGAAGACAAGTGATTATGCATTTTGTTTAGGGCGATTAGACGATGAATTCAGTTTCAGTTTGATTTTCCTTAAAACAACTAGGCACACAATTCACTTGAGCATATGCGATAACGCGAAAATCAACTACTCTCGAGACTTTGAACTTTCGAATCATTCAACCCTCACCGGGTGAGTGTTTCACTCATCTCTCAAGTGTTTAGGCTAAAATAATGTTCACTCATATTGAATTACATGCAAAGCCTACCATATGCTTGCCAATCGTCTACACTAGACCTCGTACTTGATATGTGTGACAAAAGATCAAAAAGGTCTTTATTTTGGTTGTAATGTGGGCTTAAGGTAAGGTGGGATACATTTGGATATAAGTGACTATTCATTGGACTAATCAAGTTACGTCTAACCCGACTACCCCTCAATACAATCACTCAACCTTACTCTTCAAATTTCAGCAAATCACCCCGCAAGTTGAGTTCTTCACCTTCCCAAGTCCATACAACTTAAGTGCTTTTCAATTCTGTGGGTACCACATTTTTGGGACTACCCGAATGTTCTAAGCAAATTCACAATTTAAGCACTTTATTTTCTAGCTTCTCCTCTATAATACAACTTTTCTCTTTTTTTTTTTTTTTTTTTTTTTTTTTTTTTCTAGAGAGGCCATTCTTCGTTTTTCACCTATCACTTTTCTCTTATTTCCTTCATCTTTTGAAAATATCCCTACTTCCCATTCCTTCCCACAATTTGTTCACCCAAAAATTCCTTCCAATTCTCCTCCCTCTTACTTGATTAATCCAATTAAGGCCAAAAGAGTTATATCAAAAGGTTTTGGCTGATATTTTTAGGTTATGAATAAATAAAGCTATAAGGCTCAAGTGGGCTAACTAGGGACAATTTTTTTCATTATGGTTCAAAGGCAATTTTCATGGTTCGAACAAATAGGCTTAAACAAAAAGTTGCCTAAGATCATTTCCTAAATCACAACATATACTTGACACATTCTTAGTAAAGACTCAAGGCAAGTTCTAGAGACTAGTACACATATTCAATCAAATTCACACCGAAAGAAAGTATCTTACTCCGAAAATTGGAGTATAATTAGGCTCAAATTCTCACAAGGTAAATTTTGATTGAATATTCTCAGTTCAAGCTCAATTTCGTCTCAAAACACCTCTCATGCTCTATTATGTGCCATTTTTTTTCATCTAAATCATCTCATCATTAACTATTCATCATCCATCTTTCCCTAATTTTCTCTTTTTATTTTTCTTTTCACTTGTTACCTTTTTTCCGGGTTTTATCCTTCTTATGACTCTAAAAATTGAAACACTAATAAGACTCTAAACTCTAAACTCCTAAGACTCAACATGAAAACAATATGCAATCAAACTCGGGCTCACAGACCCAACAACACCGATAAGTCAGATAACTGGGCTCACAGACCCGATAACACCAATTGAAACAATAAAAATCAGCACAATGGGCACACGGACCCACAATTAACAGCAAGACTCTCGAACGAAAAAAATAAATCAAAACTAGAAATCTAGCTGCCAAGACGTTCCACGGTCTACCCCCTCCCCCAAACTTGGCTGAAAGTCAATGTTTGGAGGAAAAACGTGATACGCCTTGGTGCTAACATACAAATCGTTCGACGATGGCGTTTTGAAACCCCTACGAGCTCCGAAATCGTGCCATTTTGCTCCTACTGAATCTTGGTTCGGCCGTCTCCGCATCACGCTCTGAATTTTTCATTTTTTTTTTTTTTTCTGTTAACGTACTGACACGGCCGTGTTGAATGTTGTGACACGGCCGTGTTACATTTGAGCCAAACTTGATATTTTTGGGCTGATTTTGACACGGCCGTGTCGGTTGTGTCACACGGCCGTGTTGAGTTCCAGTGTGAAATCGTGTTTGGAGCTTGGTTTTAACACGGCCGTGTTATAAGGCCGACACGGCCGTGTTGCTTTTGAACCAAAATTTGGGTTCTAGACCTGATATTGACGCGGCCGTGTCGTTTGTGTGACACGGCCGTGTTGCATTCCAGTGCTGAAAACACTTTGTAAGTGCTTTTTGACGCGGCCGTGTCCGTTGTGCGACACGGCCGTGTTGCATCTTCTGCTCCTTTTAACGCAATTTTTCGTCTTTTCGACCCCCGTTTCTTGGAACACTCGTCCATGTTGATTCCTAAAAATATAAAACACTAAAACACACGTAAAACGCAATAAACAATATAAACATAAAACATTAAACATCGGGTTGCCTCCCGACAAGCGCTTTGTTTTACGTCTTCAGCCGGACGTCCTTTTCCTATCAACCTTTTTCTAGCCACCCCGAGTCGGATGTTTTCTGACCAATTAAAGAGCTATTTGGGACATGAGGATTTTCTACAGCAGCTAGGGTAGTGTAAATAATGCTACAATTGTGCCTACCCCTTAGACCCGATTTATGTATGTTGAGTGTGATTATTTCGTTTTGAACCCGAAAAACCAACTCCCCTTTAGGTACATCTATTAGTGCTTGGCTAGTCGCCAAGAAGGGTCTTCCTAAGATAAAAGGGAATTCATCACTCCCTTTCATGTCATCAACTAAGAAATCACTAGGGAATTCAAAATTTAGCACTTTTACCACTACATCCTCTGCTACTCCCAACGGCGTTAATGAAGATCCATCCGCCAATTTGATAGTAGTAAAGGACCGTTTAATTTCCCTTAATCCTAATTGTCTATACTGCTTAAGAGACATCAAATTTATGCTAGACCCTAAGTCACACATGACATTATGAAATTCATGACTACCAATTGAGCAAGAAATAGTAAAACTCCCTGGATCTTTTGCTTTTGTTGCTCTTCTTGGTTTCATGCTTGTGTTTGCGTTCTTCTTGGGCCTGCTCAGTCTCTTCTTTGTCGCCTCTTTTCCATCCTCCCACTCCTTTGTTTTCTCTTTAACTTGGATTCTCTCCTTTAGTGGTTCCTGTTTCACAACAACAACTCTAGATTGCTCTAAAGGATCGAGGATAGCAAAGAACGAATTTTTAAAACAAAAATCAAAAGACTCATCAAGAATAGGAGATGAAGTTTTCTTATCTATGATTGTATTGACCTCCTCCTTCTCAATGTTTTTGACTTCCTCGCTTGATTCCTTTGCTTCTTGGTCCTTCAAGCTCTCTTCATGCTAATCTAGCTCCACAATATTGCAGTGCTCCTTCGGGTTAACCACTGTATCACTCGGGTATTGGCCTTGCTTGTGTTGAGCTCCTACTATCTTTATCAGCTGACTCATGTTTGATGTCAACTCTCCAATGCTAGCTTGAGTCTGCACCAACGTGTTCTCGAGCCTCTTGATGTCTGCCCCTTGCCCAGTGATATGCTTGTTTAGCTCCATGAATTTTCCATCCACTTTCTTCTCCAACTGAGCTAACTTTTCATCATACTTATCGAATTGTGACATCGCGATCTCTTCTTGTGATGGCTTCTTACCGTCATGGATCATGCCATTTGTAACAGCAAATCCGGGTGGCGGATTGAGTGTATTTTGCGCGTTCCATATGAAAAGTTCTGATGGTTCAGGTTCTGAGGGTACTGATTGTACCGAGGCTGATTGTTCTGGAAATTGTTGAAGTTCCGTTGATTCACAAATTTTACTTCTTCAACTTCTTCCGGACCCCCTGGCTGTTGTGCTAACGTCAGATTAGTTAGCAGATTCACCTGGCTCGTCAATGCTGTTACTTGTGCTGTGAGCTTTTCAATTGGCTCATTATTGACGGGCTCGACTTTTTGGACACTCGCTACCCTCCTTGGCATGTTTCTCTCGTTCGACCATTGGTAGCTTGTTCTGGCCATCGCGTCCAGGATTGAGAATGCCATCCTCACTGACTTCTCCATCAAACTTCCACCCGCAGCTGCATCCACTTGGTTTCTAGTCGGAGCAAGTAGACCATTGTAGAACTTGCATACTTGCTGCTTCTTGGTGAACCCATGTTGAGGGCAACTCCGGATAAGATCCCGGAATCGCTCCCAAGCCTCTCCGAATGGCTCTTGGTCCAGCTGTTTGAACTGATTAATTTGATTCTGCAAGTCGAGCATCTTGCTCGGTGGAAAGTACTTCAATAGGAACGAAGTGCTCAACTCTTCCCAACTGATAATATCTTCCAAGGAATTGAACCATTGGAGGGCTCTATCCTTCAACGAAAAGGGAAACAATCGCAGCTTAACCTGCTCGTGTGGCACATGGTTTATTTTGATTGTATCTGCCAATCTTCGGAACTTTATCAGGTGAGCGTTCGGATCCTCCATTGCACTTCCTCCGTACTGGTTCTGCTGCACTATGTTGATCAGTGCAGGCTTCAGCTCGAAACTATTTGCATTCAGAGGCGGAAGTTGTACTCCTCCTGACTGTTGATTAGGATTCGGCCTTAAACAGTCACTAATAGGTGTATTGTCTTCTTCTCCCGCATCTGGTTCTATTGGAATCTGTCCGTGCTGTTGTGGCAACTGTTGCTGCTGTACAGGTATCTGCTGCTGTATAGTAGTGACGCGATCGTCCAATCGTGCTAAGGTTGTTAGCACTCTATTTAATACTTCATCATTCGGTTGCTGCGGTGGGTTCTCCATCTCAGCTGTGAAGTTTCTTCTCGTTCGGTGTCTGCGAGCTGTCGCTTCAATTTCTGGATCGAAAGGAAGAAGGGTTTCTTTCCCTTTTGATCTGGTGTGCATACGAAGCCTGAAAACACCAAAAACAAGAACTACCGCGTAACACTAAAATTAAATAAAAAAATAAAACGAAAATTAAAATTAAAAATACGAAAAAAATAAAATCTAGTCTAGTTTCCTCCTATTTTTCAAGATAAAAACTAAGCGCTAAATCCTATTCCCCGACAACGGCGCCAAAAACTTGACACGTCGGTTTCTAACCTAGCGTTCCGCAAGTGTACGGATGTAGGTGTAGTACTATTGTCAAGGTCGATCACACAAGGAATAGTTTTAGGTAGTTTGATACCCTAATACTCTAGGAATGTCCTAACTAGATACTAAGTTTTAAAGGTTGATTTTACTAATTAAACTACTCAATTAAATATAACTCCAAACTTAGGAAACACGAAAACTAACAATCAAAGAGAAAAGGTATCCTAGGGCTTCGATTTCAGGATATTATTTCAATGTGGAATATGATTAACCTATTAATTTACCAATTCTAATGTTTATTAGGCGGCACGATAATAATCTAATCCTTCTCTCGAAGCAATTAAACCGTTGATTAATTAAGCTAATTACCCTCTCGAGTCAATTAAACCTAATAACTCCCAAACGATCCTAAGCCACGGCCTACACAGTCATAGACAACTGCGCTCTATGTTCTAAGTCTGATAACAATTCCCTCCTCTCGAAGCGGAATTATTAAACTAAATTACTAAATCTAGGTGATCAAGCTAAATTCAGTTTAAAGCACAAACATAGAGATAAAACACATACAGAACGGAATTAATAGATTAAATCATAAATCAAAACATTGTTATAAAAATCCCTACTTTCTAACCCTAGGACACGAATAGCTTAGCTACTCATGCCTAGCAATAATCCAATACAAAATCTTAATAAAAACATTGTAAAGAATTAAACTAGAAAAGAATAAATAAACCCGGATGACTCCGTCTCGATGATCTTCGTCTTCTTTGTCTTCCAAGATGATGTAATTTATGTTCTTGATGATTGATCCCTTTTTCCTAGAGCTTGGGGTCCTTTTATAGAGTTGGGGACGAATCTTGGGGAAGATAGGATCAAAATCCTATTAAAATTAAGTAATTATCGCAGGAAAACACTTCTGACACGGCCGTGTTGCTTAAGTGACACGGCCGTGTTGCTTCGCAAACTTCCCTTTTCCAGCAACAATTTGACACGGCCGTGTTGCAGCTGTGACACGGCCGTGTTCCATTCCAGAACCCACAATGCGTTGCCAGACACTTTTGACACGGCCGTGTTACTTTGTGACGCGGCCGTGTCGGTTCTTGCCCGGTTTTGCTCCTGGACCGGTTCAGGGCGGTTCGGACCGGTTTGAACCGGTTCTTGGACGGTTTTCACTCCTTTGGGCCGGTTTTCACTCTATTTGACTTGTTTCTCCTTCGTACTTCATCCAAATGGCATAAAAATACCTAATTATCTTCAAAACAAGTCGAAACACGTCAAATGGCCCAAATATTATAAATATCAATAAATGCTGGTCAAATATACGCGTATATGCCATAAAATATGATCCTAAATCGACCTAAATACATGCATAAATAACGTGTTATCAAACTCCCCCAAACTTAAACTGTTGTTCGTCCCGAACATCATACAAAAAGACACAAAGAAGACAAGTGATTATGCATTTTGTTTAGGGCGATTAGACGATGAATTCAGTTTCAGTTTGATTTTCCTTAAAACAACTAGGCACACAATTCACTTGAGCACGGAATTAATAGATTAAATCATAAATCAAAACATTGTTATAAAAATCCCTACTTTCTAACCCTAGGACACGAATAGCTTAGCTACTCATGCCTAGTAATAATCCAATACAAAATTCTAATAAAAACATTGTAAGAATTAAAACTAAGAAAGAACAATTTAACCCGGATGACTCCGTCTCGATGATCTTCGTCCTCTTTGTCTTCCAAGATGATGTAATTTATGTTCTTGATGATTGATCCCTTTTTCCTAGAGCTTGAGGTCCTTTTTATAGAGTTGAGGACGAATCTTGGGGAAGATAGGCTCAAAATCCTATTAAAAATAGGAAATCTTCGCAGAAAAACACTTCTGACACGGCCGTGTTGCTTAAGTGACACGGCCGTGTTGCTTTGCAAAAATCCACTTTTCCAGCAACAATTTGACACGGCCGTGTTGCATCTGTGACATGGCCGTGTTCCATTCCAGAACCCACAATGCGTTGCAAGACACTTTTGACACGGCCGTGTTGCTTTGTGACGCGGCCGTGTCGGTTCTTGCCCGGTTTTGCTCCTGGACCGGTTCAGGGCGGTTCGGACCGGTTTGAACCGGTTCTTGGACGGTTTTCACTCCTTTGGGCCGATTTTCACTCTATTTGACTTGTTTCTCCTTCGTACTTCATCCAAATGGCATAAAAATACCTAATTATCTTCAAAACAAGTCGAAACACGTCAAATGGCCCAAATATTATAAATATCAATAAATGCTGGTCAAATATACGCGTATATGCCATAAAATATGATCCTAAATCGACCTAAATACATGCATAAATAACGTGTTATCACTACTGCAAAGCACAAGTCTGGTCGAGTACACATCATTGCGTACATCAAACTTCCTACCACGCTTGCATAAGGAACCTTAGCCATGCTTTCTTTTTCATCATCTGTTTTTGGGCATAGATCTTTGCTAAGAATACGATGTTTTTCCATAGGCGTGTCAACGGGTTTAGCATTATGCATACGAAATCGCTCCAGAACCCTCTTAATATAAGTCTCTTGAGACAAAGTTAAGAGTCTCTTTGAGCGATCTCGGTGTATCTTAACACCAAGTATGTATTCTGCCTCTCCCATGTCTTTCATCTCAAAAGTAGATGATAGCCACTGCTGAGTGGCGACAATCATCTCCGTATCATTTCCCGCCAGCAAAATGTCATCCACATATAATGAGAGAATTGTGAAATTCTTCTCATCCCTTTTGACATACACACAGTGATCTTCCTCAACCATCGTAAAGCCTATCGAAGTGATAGCTCGATGAAATCGAAGGTACCACTGTCTGGATGATTGTTTCAGTCCATAAATAGAACGTTTTAAGCGGCACACTTTGCGCTCTTGTCCCTTTACCTGAAAACCCTTAGGTTGATCCCTATAGATCTCATCACCCAGTTCTCCATTGAGAAATGTTGTCTTCACATCCATTTGGAACAGTTCCAAATCAAGATGGGCGAAAATTGCTAAAATGAGACGGATAGAGGCAAACCTCACCACCGGGGAGAATGTCTCTTCATAGTCCACACCTTCTCTTTGGGTAAAGCCTTTCGCCACTAGGCGAGCTTTATACTTGTCTATCGAGCCATCTGCTTTTCGCTTGACTTTGAGAACCCACTTGTTCCCAATTGTCTTGCGTCCAGACGGTAGATCGACTAGCTCCCAAACTTGGTTCTTAGCCATTGAACTCATCTCTTCCTCCATAGCACTTATCCACTCTGTAGCATTTGGAGAAGTTACAGCCTCTTCATAAGTGGCTGGCTCATCAACATCCATTGTTGCGCACATGAAAGATTCCCCTTCGAGTTCAAAACGTCTTCGGGGAACCGTTCCACGCTTGCTCCTGCGCAACTCTAGATCTTGAGAGTCTTCATGCAATGGAATTCTCCCACTGACTCTAAGATCGCTCTCATTATTCCCGTCGATTGCTGGATTTGGTTGTAAAACCGCATCCTCGCCAGGAATTCCAGCATTGTCTTCGGGATCTTGTAACTCATAAAGTTTAAGATCTCCTTTAACTTCTCCAATTGTTGAAATTCCTCCTCGAGGAAATTGACATCGCGCGACTCAATTTCTGTCATTCCTCCGTCAGGATGTTCACCATACATCACATAGCCTTTCGAGTGGTCACAGTATCTTATAAAGATATGTTTGACTGCTCTAGGACCAAGTTTCCCATGCTTATGGGAAGTATTATGAACAAACCCTGCTGACCCCCAAGGGCGCAAACCTTCTAAGTTGGGCTTTCTTTCATGCCACCACTCGTACGGCGTCGAAGGAACTGATTTAGACGGCACACGGTTCAATATGTAGGCGGCAGTTAAGATTGCATCTCCCCAAAAAGATATTGGTAGATTTGCTTGCGCCATCATTGATCTGGCCATTTCCAGAATTGTCCTATTCCTCCTCTCTGCAACACCATTTTGTTGCGGAGTGTAAGGAATTGACAGTTGCCTTATGATCCCTTTTTCCTCACAGTATTGCCTGAACTGATCAGACAAGTATTCTCACCCTCTATCAGTGCGTAACGTTTTAAGTTTCCTATCTCTTTGGTTCTCAACCTCCGCTAAGAATCGCTTAAAACAATCAAGCGCTTCCGAGCGGTGAGACAGGAGATACACTGAACCATAGCGCGAATAATCATCAATAACTGTGAGGAAATAGGATGCACCGTGTCGTGCCTTCACATTTACGGGTCCGCATATGTCTGAGTGAACTAACTCTAGAGGTTGAGTAGCTCTTTTTGCCTTTCCAAAAGGCTTCCGGCAGGCTTTTCCTGCCAGACATGGTTCGCACACAGGAAGGTTGACTTTAGCGAGATTGCCTAAAAGGCCTTCTCGAGCTAACCTAGTCATCCTTTCACGCCCTATGTGTCCTAACCTTGCATGCCATTTATTTGATTCATTCAAAATATCAACAGATGAAGAAATAAAAGTAGTGCATTCAATAGATAAATCTAACATGAAAAATCCATTGTTCATATGTCCTACGCCATAAAGGTTGTTACCAAGAAAAATAGATAACATGGTCTTTTCAAACAGGAAAGAAAATTTTTGACTCAAAAGTGCTGAAACTGAAAGTAAATTACATCGAATACTAGGCGCATAAAGCACATCACTAAGGAGCAGCTCGCGCCCAGTGCTAAGTGTGAGCTGGTATGCACCAACTCCCACCACCTCTTCTTGCGCGCCATTTCCCATAGCAATGTAGTGGCTGCCCGCTGTTACTCGATGATAATCTACAAATCCTACTCTATCTCTTGTCACGTGTTTGGTTGCTCCTGAGTCTACAATCCAACCATGGAGAGAATTAGCAACTAACACATGTGAACAGACAAATGAATCAGTAGAGCTAGGAGCGGGTCTTACCTTCTTTGGCTCAGTACAACTACGAGCAAAGTGACCCGTCTTTCCACAGTTATAGCAGGTGTCTTTCTTCTTTCCGCCCCTTTTTCCACGGTGACGCTTTTTAGCCTTTTCACCTTGCGGGCCCAAGTTTTGGTTTTTAGTGGTGCTTTGTCCAGCATTCTTTTGCTTTTTCCAACGGTTGCCTGTGTTAGGCTTGCGTTGCCCAGCATGTGCGACGAAAGCAGCCGCTTGTGCTCTTTCCGCCTCTCGACGGTCAGCCTCGAGTCTAAGATGACTGGTGACGCTGTCAAAGGTCTGGATTTGCTCGTTGTGTGTGAGCACAAGTTTAACTTGTCCCCAAGTCTGCTCAGGTAGCGACCTTAGGACTGCCAAAACTTGTTGTTCGTTGGTGAGTTCATTTCCAGCATTTTGAAGCTCTCGAATCATGTCTTTCATGATATCAAGATGCTGGCCCAAGGTGTGCTTAGGGTCAAGTACGTACTGATTGAATTTAAGGGTTAAAGCCCTTAGTCTCGTTGCCGAGGTAGTGCCGTACGTGACCTTTAAGTTGTCCCACAGCTCTTTAGCTGTAGCAAACGTCTCGAACTCACGAATCAGATGATCCTGCATGCAGCTAAGCATAGTATAGCGCGCAGACCGATCTTGATTCGCCCACTTATTGTACGCGTCTAAATCGCGACGATATTGGGCATTTTGACCGTTTTCTGGCTCAACCGGTGCGGCCATAGTCTCGGTGAGATGGTCTAGGACCTTCATATTATGTAGCAGAAATTTGATCCTACGGTGCCACATGGCATAGTTATGGCCATCTAGTTTGCCAGAATCGTAAAGATCAGAAAAAGCTATTTGGGCATCCATTTCTGTTAATATTTGCGCAAAATATGTTAGAAGATTGTCTATTTAATATTTTTATTCGGGTCCAAATAAAATTTTATTATTTCTCACAAGTGAATGAGATCGAAAATTCGCCGCATTGGCTCATAATCATCTCCCACTCAATTGAAGACGATAATAAAAAATTAAATGACCGCGAATAAAAATTGTCCATCGCAAGAACATTCATTAAAAAAAAAATAATAATAAAGTGAGATGTTAACGACTTATGGTGGTAAATACGAAACAACAAAAAAAATTACATGGCCTAAAAATTGGCCCCTCTAATACATGTGCCCTAGTGAGAAACGAAAAATAAATAAATAAATTACAATTTTCGTTCCTACTACATGATTCTAAAAAAAATTACATCGTAATATCGTATAACCACCATTGTCATCAACCATCTCACACATACATCAACCACATCACGTAATAAAATTACGCAAACAATCAAATTAAATCACATAATTGATGTAATTAATTTAAAGTGGCCTAATCACAAAATCATTCTAATTAATTAATTAAGAAATGGCCCATAATTAAAAAAAATAGCAGCCATTTTAAGAACTTGTTAATGAGGCCCAATTTGCAAAAAAATTGCAGCACCTCTTTAATTAAAAATTACCGGCCCATTTTTTTTAAAAAAAAAACAGATTATATTTAAAATATGGCCCAATCTTCTTTGATTAAGTCTCAAAAACAGGCCTAGCCCAAATTAAAGAAGGGCCTAATCATAGGGCCAAGGGCCCAGCCCAATCCTGTAAACCCTAGTTCCCTGCCGCCGCCGCTGTCGGAGCAGCGGCGCGAAGAAGAAGCAAGGCAGTAGCAGCAGCGCCGCGCAAGGCGACAACAGCGCAGGCAGCAGCAGTAGCAGCGGAAGTGAGCAGCGCACACAGTAGTAGCGCAGGGTATCAGCGGGCGACCGGGCAGCAGCGCATCAGTAGCGGAGCATAGCAGCGGTGCAGCAGAGCAGCGCAGCCGTGTGCCGGATGGCCGCGCGCAGGGTAGCGGCGCAGCAGCGCACGCTGCCGCCGTTGCAACCTCAACGGATCCCGCCTGAACTAAGGAAAAACAAACAAACACCTTTTATGTTTTTTTTTATAAAAATGCAGAATGGCCTATAACTAATCACATGGCCATCTTAAATTAGTTATGGAAGCAGCTTATAAAAAAAAATTTGACCAAGCCGTATTGAATATGGAAGCTGTTTATCCAATTGGAAAAAATTGACAGAATTTTTTAATTCAGGCGATGACAAATCAATTAACCGCTCTGATACCACTGTTAGAAATTAAGGCACGTAAATCATTTACACATATAAGGGAATCGGTATACCTCAGTTGATTTGCAGCGGAATGTATTCGGTTGATTCCCAAAACTGAAGGATCGTGCACTGATTCGTCTACAAGCCCGTCTGGACGAATACTACTAGAGCATTCGCCGTCTACTTCACACCCTAGACTCTTGGAGGACTCCGGTGATTCTCCAAGACAGAGAATTAGAGAGAAAAAGGGAGAAATATGTATTCTGTGGTATTATTTTCCGTAGTCTACGAATACCAATATATTCGTATATTTATTAGTATGGGAGAGATCTATCTCCTATTATGGATAAGATCTCCATCCCTATTGGGAATATATCTAATAAGATATTAAATATCTCGTCAGATATATATCCCAACCATATTGGGATCCATCAGATATGGATGCAACCAACAAAAGTGATATAAAAAACTAAGTGTTTGGCTGTGATTGGAAATATGAATTCCTCCGACTTTAAATTATCTGATTTTTATTTATCTTTACGTCTGATATATCGTCAGCCGTTTTGTATAGTCTATTTCGACTTTGATTGGTGTACCGAAAAAGCATGCAAGATTAATATTACCTAGGAAAACGTGGAAGCAAATACCAAGCGAAGTCTAATAAGGCAGAGAGAGAGAGAGAGATTTGCTCTGGTTCGCATGTTCACTACATACCAAGTCCAAATCCTGATTTTCCGCATTAACATCCTACAACTCAGTCTAAAAACCGTACTACTCGGGCTCCCGCGCTTCCACGTGCGCTCCACCACCCTTCTTCATTTCCCTATATAATCCTTCCACCGCCACTTGCATCTCACCACCATCCATAATACAATTTTCTTGTCCAGGTGCTTTATTTTTTGTTTTCTCTATAAAAAATTAAAAATATATAGTTTAATCTCAAGTCTGAATCTTGAGCCTGTTTTCATTTTGATGGCTCTTCTCTAGAATTTCTTGATTCAATAGCTTTCTTTTAACAACAATATGAGTTTTTTCTTGAGTCAATTACTCGCTTATCTGAAGTGCATGCACAACAAATTTCATTGATTTGAGGCTGTATTTTTTTTCTGTTTCATGGTTCTGTACATGACTTCACGATTCATAATTTACGTCTTATGTTTATTGAGTTTAGAATTATTGGTTCATAGGATCATTGTACATGCTCTTAATTTTGACGTAGAAGAACACCGAAAATAGAATAAATGATTTGATCCATCATCAATCTGTGTCTCAGTAAAGATGACTGAACAGAAAGAGAATGGAGATCAAGGATCAGAGACCACCCCTCGCTTAAACGAGAGGATCCTCTCATCTTTGTCTAGGAGATCAGTTGCTGCTCATCCTTGGCATGACCTTGAGATTGGTAACTATTTTATTTATTTATTTATTATTTGGATGTTCAAATATAATACATACTCCTTCCACTATCTGATATCTTCTTCATAATTTTTGCAGGACCTGGAGCACCCCAAATTATTAATGTTGTACGTTTTCTTTCTTTTCTCATAATAATCATACAACATTTTAGAAATAGATTTAGTTCAAATCGAAATTAAACAATAATTAAAACATCTCCTTCTACTGTACTAATTATTACAGTCATTTCAAGAGTTGTCCTCGATCGAATTCATTATTTTTATATGATTTGGCTCAATGTCGATGCATTTTATTGCAGGTGATTGAGATACCGAAAGGGAGTAAAGTGAAATATGAACTTGACAAAAAAACTGGTTTGATCAAGGTATATAATATTCATATGAAACTCTGCATGGCACCACCAATACATGTCTCAAATGTTTCAACAAAATTCCAGGTTGATCGTATATTATATTCATCTGTGGTATATCCTCACAACTATGGCTTCATTCCTCGTACATTATGTGAAGACAATGATCCAATGGACGTTCTAGTTCTAATGCAGGTACTCAACTTGATCCAAACTTTTAGTTGCCCAAAGAAGAGCATAGTTAATTTAGTCTTCTGGCATCACTCTGAAAACGATTTTGATTGACAGGAGCCTGTCGTTCCTGGTTGTTTTCTTCGCGCCAGGGCCATTGGCTTGATGCCTATGATCGATCAGGTTCTATATTAAAATTTTATTTACAAAAGTTGGTTTTAAATGAATCACATACTAAATTTTCATTATTATAAATTGCTTTAGGGAGAGAAAGATGATAAGATCATTGCTGTGTGTGCTGACGATCCAGAGTACCGCCACTACACTGATATCAGCCAACTGGCACCTCATCGTCTTACTGAAATTCGACGCTTCTTTGAAGATTGTATCCTTTTTTATGTACAACGAATCAAATCTTAATTTATGGTATCTAGAATTATTTTCTTAACCAAAGTTTTTAGACAAGAAGAATGAGAACAAAGAGGTTGCAGTGGATGCATTTTTGCCTTCGGGTACTGCTGTTAATGCCATCCAATACTCTATGTAAGTCTAAAATCTTAACGAGTAAGTTGTAACTTGAAAGATTATGACTTTGTCTTGCCCATATATTTTAACAACAAAATCTGAATTTTGTCAATTCCAGGGACCTTTATTGTGAGTACATCTTGCAGACGTTGAGGAAGTGAATGAATCGAACGATCCTTTGTAATAGCGGAATGAAGATTTTGGCGACAAACATTTGTTTCTTTTCTTTTTCAAAGGATTAGTCTGGTTATTATATCATGAAATTTTCAACTCGATTATTTCCCTATTTGGATTTTTCCTTTTCCCCATTTGAAACAAGTTCCTGTTTCAAAACATATCCAAATTTTGTACACTCTTTCGATTCTGCACATTTATTTGGAGTCTCGGAGTTTGCAACTCGCTTGTTATTCATGTATTTTGTAATTTTTTTTTTAATTTTTTTTTATTTTTATTTTTACCGGTGACACTTAATTTGGGTGTGATTGGACTACCCTTCACACAAATAATCATTTGTGTTTGTATTCGGTTGAATAGGGGTAGGCTTTCGGTAAAATCGAATCGAAATTTCGGTTTTGCGAAATTTCATATAATCTCTAAAATTGAATACCAAGCCGAATTAATATATCGGTTCGGTAAAAATCAAAATATTTTGGTTTTCCATTCCGATTTTCAGTAAAAAAAAAAAAAAAAAAACCGAACATTTTTTTGTTTGCTCATTTTCCTTTTTTTTTTAACTCTTAAGTTTTTGTATTATACTTTTATTATTTCATTTCCTTGAGGAAGTAGGTACTAATTAAATTGATTTGGGCCAATATTTAATTTAATGGCACCTAAAAGTCCAAATATGAATATAAAATGCCCAATACAAAAAGAATATGTGTATATTAGCAGCCTCTATTCGGTTTTCGGTATAAATCGAATTACCGTTTTGTTTTTATTGAACCGAACTGAATACCGAAATGTTAAAAAATGAAAAATCGAATACTGAACCGAAATGTTAAATTCGGTTCGGTTCGGTTCGGTACGTAACGAATTGACGGTTTTGGTTCTGTTTGGTTCGGTCAGTAAAATCGAAATGTGCCCACTTCTACAGTTGGAAGCAACTATCCACTCTAAGAACCCAATCTATAAATAAAATATCCATTTATCTCTCGTCCACATACACAATTTGCTCCATAACCTAACTCCATAATTTTTATACTTTATCAACAACCCAACCCAATATTTAAAAAAATATTACTACCCCCGTTTTCTGTTTAGTTGTTATTCTAGCTTTGGGTAAGAAAATTAAAGGATTCAAGGAGTTGACAAATCAACCCTCAACTAATTTTTTTAAATCCCTTTATTTTTAATCATTTCTATATATTGTTAACACTTTCCATAATTATAGGATTAATATTTTAAAAAAAAAAAAAAGTGGTAAAAAAGTTAGAATGACAACTATTTGCAAACAAAACAAATAAACTAGAATGACAACTAGAAAAACGGAGGTAGTAATGCCTTTCGTCCACATACACAACATATTTCACAACCAATCCAATAATTTTGATCAACTATTTAATAATTACGTATTATTTCGGAAGCATTTTTTATTATATTTTTAAAAAATTAATACTTTAATTTCGCAATTACAATAAGGTGATTCTTATCATGCACTTAAAATAACATACTAACATAAGAAAAGTTATAATTTCAACCCATGTAAAAAAGAGAGAATTTGAGATTGAGAGAAAATAAAGAGCTGCAAATTTTAATTCAAAACATGTCAACATTATGCTATGCTCGTTGAGAAAAAAGTAGGAATTTAGATAAAATTTTTAAAATAAAAAGTTTTGTCATTTATTTATTATCTAAATTATATCAAATAAATAATTTAATACAACGAATAAAAATTGGACATGTGGCAGGTTATGGGGATGATTTGGGTTGTGCAGTGGGTTGGTTCACCAACACATCTCACAACCGGTTGTTCAATATAATTTTCTTCTTTTTCTGTTAATTTTTTTGTCTTTTTGCTATGACCCATGGAAGAGGGTTATTGATAAAGATGGTCTAACCAACCTATACGTTTTTCCTCACGTGGATCTCCTTCTTTATGACATCTTCAGTTTTCTCCCTCCCCTACATGGCACATATTGTTGAGGAAATAAAACAAATCACACATCAAATATACAAAGGAATGATCACATCATTAAGCAATGATATATATTTTCATTGGAAGGAGACCTTTTTGGAGGAAGCTCCAAGCTAAAATTGCGCGGGCTTGACCTAAAATGAAGAAGATGATACCAATGTGAAGATTGACGTCCATCACGGCCAAACTGCTAGTACTAGAGCCTAATCAGAGTCATGATCCAAGATTGAACCAATATGCTGGAGATTCTCAGAGTACTATACAAAAAGATGGTGGAGCTTCAAAGAGATGACGGGATAACTCTTCGAGCTAGGTAAGGTGCACTTTGGTAGGCAGGCTATGTAGCGGAGGTAAATCATGTAGTTAATGTGTAACGACCCGATTTTCATAAACTACATTATTCTAATTAAATCAAAATAAATCAAAATCATGGAACTTTTTCTCTCTCTATATATATAAGTCGATTCGTAGTCTGGACGTTTAGGGAACAACATAAACACACAAATACTAATCTTCATATCACGTGTAGTAGCGGAATAACACTAACATACTCAAATTATTTTGAAACATTGACACATCGGTTTCTAACCTAGTGTTCCGCAAGTGTACGGATGTAGGTGTAGTAACGATAATCAAGGTCGATCCCACAAGGAATAGTTTTAGGTAATTCGATACCTCAATACTCTAGGATTGTCCTAACTAGATACTAGGTTGTAAAAGATTTATTTTAACAAAAACTAAGGAATTTAACGAATAATTATGTTACTTATGACTTGGCAAACAAAAAGGATTAACAATCAATGAGAAAAGGTATCCTAGGGCTTCGATTTCAGGATATTATTTCAATGTTGAATATGATTAACCTATAGCTTTACCAATTCTAGTGTTTATTAGGCGGCACGACAATAATCTAACCCTTCTCTCGAAGCGATTAAACCGTTGATTAATTAAGCTAATTACCCTCTCGAGTCAATTAAACCTAATAACTCCCAAATGATCCTAAGCCACGGCCTACATAGTCATAGACAACTGCGCTCTATGTCATAAGTCTGATAACGATTCCCTCCTCTCGAAGCGGAATTGCTAAACTAAATTACTAAATCTAGGTGATCAAGTTAAATCTAGTTATAAGCACAAACATAGAGATAAACATGTAAAGAACGGAATTAATAAATTAAATCATAATCAAAATATTGTCATAATAATCCCTACTTTCTAACCCTAGGACACGAATAGCTTGGCTACTCATGCCTAGCAATAATCCAATACAAGATTCTATGAAAAACATTGTAAAAGATTAAAGTAGGAAAGAACGACTAAACCCGGATGAATCCGTCTCGATGATCTTCGTCTTCTTTGTCCTCCAAGACTTCTTCTAGGTAGAATGATGATGTAATTAATGTTCTTTGATGTTTTCTCCTGATTCCTAAAACTTGGGGTCCTTTTTATAGAGTTTGGGACCAATCCTTGTGAAGATAAGATCCAAATCCTATTAGGAAATCAAATCCTCTATTAAAACAGGATCTTTAATATCGGCAGCCTTTTTGACACGGCCGTGTTCTCTTCCAGAGCCTTTTTATCCTTTGCGCAACACTTTTGACATAGCCGTGTTGCTTATGTGACACGGCCGTGTCGGTTCTTGCTCCGTTTTGCTCCTGGACTGGTTTATTAGGCGGCACGACAATAATCTAACCCTTCTCTCGAAGCGATTAAACCGTTGATTAATTAAGCTAATTACCCTCTCGAGTCAATTAAACCTAATAACTTCCAAACGATCCTAAGCCACGGCCTACACAGTCATAGACAACTGCGCTCTATGTCATAAGTCTGATAACGATTCCCTCCTCTCGAAGCGGAATTGCTAAACTAAATCACTAAATCTAGGTAATCAAGCTAAATCTAGTTATAAGCACAAACATAGAGATAAACACGTAAAGAACGAAATTAATAAATTAAATCATAATCAAAATCACAACTTGTTTTCTTATCCGGTAGTCGTAAATCACAACCTGGAAATGCTCAAAAACACCTTAAAACAAGCTGAGTACGTTAATTGGTCACTTATACAACATTTCATCCAATTCTTGACCATCTATGCACATAATGCCTATAAAATAGTATCATAACTCGACCTAATTACAAGCATAATTAACGTGTATCAAAATCCCCCAAACTTAAACTGTTGTTCGTCCCGAACATCATAACAAAAGACACAAATAATACAAGTGATTATGCATTTGTTTAGGGCTACTAGATGATGAATTCAGTTTCAGTCTGATTTTTCTTAAAACAACTAGGCAACACAATTCACTTGAGCATATGCGATAACGCGAAAATCAACTAATCTCGAGATTTAAACTTTCGAATTATTCAACCCTCACGGATAAGTGTTTCACTCTTCTCTCAAGTGTTTAGGCTAAAATAATTTCCACTCATATTGAATTATATGCAAAGTCTACCATATGCTTACCAATCGTCTAAACTAGACCTCGTACTTGATGTGTGTGAAAAAGAATAAAAAAGGTCTTTCTTTTGGTTGTAATGTAGGCTTAAGGGAAGGTCGGATACATTTGGATATAAGTGACTATTCATTGGACTAATCAAGTTACGTCTAACCCGACTACCCCTCAATATAATCACTCAGCCTCACTCTTCAAATCTCAGCAAATCACCCCGCAAAGTGACTTATTCACCTTCAAAAGTCCTTACAACTTAAGTGCTTTTCATTTCTGTGGGTACCACATTTTTGGGACTACCCAACTGTTCTAATCAAATTCACAATTTTAGCACTTTATTTTATAGCCTCTTCTCAAAAGTACTAAACAAACACAAACTTTTTCTTTCTTTTTCCACATTTTTATTCTTTTTTTTTTTTTTCCGATTAGAAGAGGCTATTCTTCCTTGTTTTTCACCTATCCTTTTTTTTTTTTTTTTTCCCTTCATCTTTGGAATATCCACTAGTTTTCTCATTTCTTCCCACAAATTGTTCACCCAAAATTCCTTCAAATTCTCCTCCCTCTAACTTGATTAATCCAATTAGGGCCAAAAGAGATAAATCAAAAGGTTTCGGCTGACATTGTTAAGTTATGAATAAATAAGGCTATAAGGCTCAAGTGGGCTAACTAGGGACAAAACGTGAACTTTTGGTACAAAGGGTAATTTTTACGGCTCAAAATAGGTTTAAACAACAACGCCTAAGATCATTTCCTAAATCACAACATATACTTGACACATTCTTAGTAAAGACTCAAGGCAAGTTCTAGAGACTAGTACACATATTCAATCAAATTCACACTGAAAGAAAGTATATTACTCCGAAAATAGGAGTATAATTAGGCTCAAATTCTCACAAGGTTAATTTTGATTGAATATTCTAAGTTCAAGCGCAATTTCGTCTCAAAACACCTCTCATGCTCTATTATGTGCCATTTTTTCATCTACTTCTCAAAATCATCTCATCATTAACCTTTCATCATCCATCTTTCCCTATTGTTCTTTTTTTTTTTTTTTCTTTTCACTTGTTACCTTTTTCCGGGTTTTATCCTTCTTATGACTCTAAAAACTATAACACTAATAAGACTCTAAACTCTTAACTCCTAAGATTCAACATGGAAACGAAATGTAATCAAACTTGGGCTCACAGACCCAATAACTCCAATAAAGCAGATAAATGGGCTCACAGACCCGATAACACTAATCGAAGAAAAACAAAATCAGCACAATGGGCTCACGGACTCACAATTAACCACTATTCCAAACAGCAAGCAAATCAACTGACCGACCAAATAGCAGCAAAACTATAAATTTAGCTGCCAAGACGTCCCACGGTACACCCCCTTCCCCAAACTTGGCTGAAAGCCAATGTTTGGAGGAAAAACGTGGTACGCCTTGGTACTAACTTACAAATCATTGTGGTGGCGGCGGAGTTTTGAAACCCCTCCTAGCTCCGAAATTGTGCCATCGCCTCCTACTGAATCTGTTTCTACCGTCTCCGCATCAAGCCCTGAGTTTTGCATTTAAGCTGCTGAGGTACTGAAGCGGCAGTGTTGAAGGTTTGACATGGCCGTGTCACATTTGAGCCAAAGTTGATTTTGTGGACTGATTTTGACGCGGCCGTGTTATAATGCTGACGCGGCCGTGTTCTAATTGAGCCAAAAGCTGGTTTCTGGGTATGATTCGTGTCTACAGAAGACTTTTGACGCGGCCGTGTCATTTGTGTGACGCGGCCGTGTTGCATTTGAGCTACTTTGACGCGGCCGCGTCTGTCTTTCGACACGGCCGTGTTACTTCCCAATTCTAAGAACTCTTTTAAGGTACTTTTTGACGTGGCCGTGACCATAGTGCGACACGGCCGTGTTACTTCCTCCTCCTGTAGCTCGAGTTTTTCGTCTCTTCGACCCCCGTTTCTTGCAACACTCGTCCGTGTTGATTCCTAAAAACATAAAACACTAAAAAAAAAAAAAAAAAATTAAAGACATAAATAAAATAAAAATAAAACGGTAAACATCAGGTTGCCTCCCGACAAGCGCTTTGTTTTACGTCGTCAGCCAGACGTCCTCCTCTTATCAACCATTTTCTAGCCACCCCGAGTCGGATGTTTTCTGAACAATTAAAGAGCTATTTGGGACATGAGGATTTCCTACAGCAGCGTGGGTAGTGTAAGCAATGCTACAATTATGCTTACCCCTTAGACCCGACTTATGTATTTTGAGTGTGATGGTTTCGTTTTGAACACGAAAAATCAACTCCCCTTTGGGCACATCTATAAGTGCTTGGCTAGTTGCCAAGAAAGGTCGTCCTAAGATAAAAGAAAATTCATCATTCCCGTTCATGTCGACAACTAAGAAATCACTAGGGAATTCAAAATTCAACACTCTCACCACTACATCCTCTGCTACTCCCAACGGCATTAATGAAGATCCATCAGCCAATTGGATAGTAGTAAAGGATCGTTTAATCTCCCTTAATCCTAATTGTCTATACTGCTTAAGAGACATCAGATTTATGCTAGACCCTAAATCACACATGACATTTTGAAAATCATGACTACCAATTGAGCAAGAAATAGTAAAACTCCCTGGATCTTTTGCTTTTGTTGCTCTTTTCGGTTTCATGCTTGTGGTTGCGTTCTTTTTGGGACTGTCCCGTTTCTTCTTCGTCGTCTCTTTTCCATCCTTCCTCTTCTTGGTTTCCTCTTTATCTTGGATTCTCTCCTTTAATGGTTCCTGTTTCACAACAACAGCGCTAGATTGCTCTAAAGGATCAAGGTTAGCAAAGAATGAATTTTTAAAACAAAAATCAAAAGACTCATCAAGAATAGGAGATGAAATTTTCTTATCTATGATTGTATTGAATTCCTCCTTCTCAATGTTTTTTACATCCTCGCTTGATTTCTTCGCTTCATGGTCCTTCATGCTCTCTACATGCTCCTCTAGCTTCACAACATTACAGTGCTTCCTCGGACTAACGACTGTATCACTCGGATATTGGCCCTGCTTGTGTTGAGCCCCTACTATCTTTATCAATTGGCTTATGTTTGATGACAATTCACCAATTCTTGCTTGAGTCTGAACCAATGTATTCTCGAGCCTCTTGATGTCTGCCCCTTGCCCAGTGATATGCTTATTTAGCTCGATAAATTTCCCATCTACTTTCTTCTCCAACTGAGCTAACTTATCATCATACTTTTCAAATTGTGACTGCGCAATCTCTTCTTGTGATGGCTTCTTACCGTCATGGATCATACCATTTGTAACAGCAAATCCGGGTGGCGGATTAAGTGTATTTTGTGAGTTACCATACAAGAAGTTCTGATGATTCTGATTCTGAGGGTACTGATTGTACCTAGGCTGATTGTTCTGGAAATTGTTGAAGTTTCGTTGATTCACAAAATTTACATATTCAACTTCTTCCTGACCCCCTGGCTATTGTGCTAACGTCAGATTAGTTACCAAATTTACCTGGATCGTCAATGTTGTTAACTGTGATGTGATCTTTTCAATTGGCTCATTATTGACGGGCTCTACTTTTTGGACACTTGCTACCCTCTTTAGCATGTTTCTCTCGTTCGACCATTGGTAGCTCGTTCTGGCCATAGCGTCAAGGATTGAGAATGCCATCCTCCCTGACTTCTCCATCAAACTACCACCTGCAGCTGCATCTACCTGATTTCTAGTTGGAGCAAGTAGACCATTGTAGAACTTGCACACTTGCTGCTTCTTGGTAAACCCATGTTGAGGGCAACCCCGGATAAGATCCCGGAATCGCTCCCAAGCTTCTCCGAATGGCTCTTGGTCTAATTGCTTGAACTGGTTGATCTGATTCTGCAGGTCGAGCATCTTGCTCGGTGGAAAATACTTCAACAGAAAAGAAGTACTCAGGTCTTCCCAATCTCTGATATCTTCCAGCGAATTAAACCACTGTAGTGCTCTGTCCTTCAGTGAGAAAGGGAACAGTCTCATGTTGACCTGCTCGTGCGGCACATGATTGATCTTGATTGTGTCGGCCAGTCTGCGAAACTTGATTAGATGCACATTCGGATCCTCCAAAGCACTTCCCCCATACTGGTTTTGTTGCACTATGTTGATTAGTGTAGGCTTTAGCTCGAAATTGTTGGTATTGAGTGGTGGAGGTTGTACTCCTCTTGCCTGCTGATTTGGATTAGGCTTCAGGCAGTCACTGATGGGAGTATCATCTTCATCTCCTGCAACTGGTTCTATCTGGATTGGTCCGTGCTGCTGTGGCCCTTGTGCAGGTAGCTGCTGATGTATAGTAGTGACTCGATCATCCAAGCGTGCCAGAGCTGTCAGTACTCTGTTTATGGCGTCATCCGGATTCAGATGCTGTGGTGGGTTCTCCATTTCAGACGCAAAATTTATTCTAGTTCGGTGTCTACGAGCTGTCGCTTCAATTTTTGGATCGAAAGGAAGAAGGGTTTCTTTCCCTTTTGATCTGGTGTGCATGCGAAGCCTGACAAACACCAAAAACAAGAACTACCGCGTAACACAAAAAATTAAACAAAAATTAAAATTAAAATTAAAATTAAAATTAAAATTACGAAAAAAAATTAAAATCTAGTCTAGTTTCCTCCTATTTTTCAAGATAAAAACTAAGAGCTAAATCCTATTCCCCGGCAACGGCACCAAAAACTTGACACGTCAGTTTCTAACCTAATGTTCCGCAAGTGTACGGATGTAGGTGTAGTAACGATAATCAAGGTCGATCCCACAAGGAATAATTTTAGGTAATTCGATACCTCAATACTCTAGGATTGTCCTAACTAGATACTAGGTTGTAAAAGATTTATTTTAACAAAAACTAAGGAATTTAACGAATAATTATGTTACTTATGACTTGGCAAACAAAAAGGATTAACAATCAATGAGAAAAGGTATCTTAGGGCATCGATTTCAGGATATTATTTCAATGTTGAATATGATTAACCTATAGCTTTACCAATTCTAGTGTTTATTAGGTGGCACGACAATAATCTAACCCTTCTCTCGAAGCGATTAAACCGTTGATTAATTAAGCTAATTACCCTCTCGAGTCAATTAAACCTAATAACTCCCAAATGATCCTAAGCCACGGCCTACATAGTCATAGACAACTGCGCTCTATGTCATAAGTCTGATAACGATTCCCTCCTCTCGAAGCGGAATTGCTAAACTAAATTACTAAATCTAGGTGATCAAGCTAAATCTAGTTATAAGCACAAACATAGAGATAAACACGTAAAGAACGGAATTAATAAATTAAATCATAATCAAAATATTGTCATAATAATCCCTACTTTCTAACCCTAGGACACGAATAGCTTGGCTACTCATGCCTAGCAATAATCCAATACAAGATTCTATGAAAAACATTGTAAAAGATTAAAGTAGGAAAGAACGACTAAACCCGGATGAATCCGTCTCGATGATCTTCGTCTTCTTTGTCCTCCAAGACTGCTTCTAGGTAGAATGATGATGTAATTAATGTTCTTCGATGTTTTCTCTTGATTCCTAAAGCTTGGGGTCCTTTTTATAAAGTTTGGGACCAATCCTTGAGAAGATAAGATCCAAATCCTATTAGGAAATCAAATCCCCTATTAAAACAGGATCTTTAATATCAGCAGCCTTTTTGACACGGCCGTGTTGATCAAGTGACACGGCCGTGTTCTCTTCCAGAGCTTTTTTATCCTTTGCGCAACACTTTTGACACAGCCGTGTTGCTTATGTGACACGGTCGTGTCGGTTCTTGCTCTATTTTGCTCCTGGACCGGTTCAGGCTGGTCTGGACCAGTTTGGACCGGTTCTTGCATGGTTCAGACCGATTTCCGCTGGTTCTCACTATTTTGGGCCGGTTTTCACTCTTTTCCAACTTGTTTTCTTATCCGGTAGTCGTAAATCACAAATTTTTATCCTGGGAATGCTCAAAAACACCTTAAAACAAGCTGAGTACGTTAATTGGTCACTTATATAACATTTTATCCAATTCTTGACCATCTATGCACATAATTCCTATAAAATAGTATCATAACTCGACCTAATTACACGCATAATTAACGTGTATCAAACATTTATTAGCTAATAAATTATCATGAAAAAATAATTAACATCTAATCAAATAGGCAAAATTATTTCCAGACATGCTTCTAACAAAATTAATATAAAACTAACTTCCATATTATTGGTTGCATACATATTTGATGGATCCAAATATAGTTGGGATATAAATCTGATAAGATATTTGATATCTTATAAGATATATTTTCGATAGGGACGGAGATCATATCCTAATAGGAGAGAGATCTGTCCCATACCTATATATATACGGATATATCTGATATTGGTAGGGTACAGAATTAATACACCACAAAAATACGTTTCTCCCTTTTCTCTCTAATTATTCTTCTTGGAGTATCACCGAAGTCCTCCAAGATTCTAAAGTGTGTAGTAAACGGCAGACGCTCTGGTAGTGTTAGTCAGGACGGGCTTGTAGACGATCAAAGCGAGATCCAATATCTAGCGAATCGACTAATCTTATTTTCGCTGCATCAACTGAGGTATATATATCGATTCTCTACATATATGATTATGTTTTTTAGATGCTTTATGTCTAACAGTGGTATCAGAGCTACTATGATTCGCTCTCGCCTATTTTTTGTCCCCCATTTTTTTTATCCAATTGGCAAATTATTTTTGTAGCTTAAATTATTAAATTGAATAAGAGAATTGGCATTAAATTAGCTGTTCAATTGGCATTCAACTGGACCAAGTCTGCCCTGCTCTCATTTAGGCTCTGTCCGCCAGCCACGGCGGCGGCGCTCGCCACTGCTGTGTTGCTATTGCGCGAGGCGGTGGCGGAGTCCGGCGAGGCCCGATAGGGAGCGAGGCTGCACGAAGATGGCGGCGTGATCGCGAGACAAGGCTGCACTGCGCACTGCTTTGCTGCGTGTTGTGTGCTGCTGCGTTGCTTCACTGCGACTGAGGCGGTGCTGCATGACCGCGTTCCGACGGTGGTGTCCGGCGCTACCAGACAGGACGCCATGGCTGCACACGATGTCCGTGGCTTGCGTACTGTTGCGCGTTCTCTGGCAGCGAAGGCAACTTCTTGGCGCTGCTGCTGCTCCTGACGTAGAACAACAGGGTGGACGGCGACGGTGACGTGGGTGTTGATAGGCGCGTGGGTGCACGACGATGACAGCGTTGTGCAGGCGCAATGACTGCACTGTCGCGTGCAGTCAAATTAGTTCTAATTTATTACCTAACTTTCCAAATAGCAGATAGAGCAAGTCAGGGTCGATCCCACAGAGAACAGGAAAACTAATCGAATTATTGTATTTAACCACTTTTATATAATTAACTATAATAATATAAATATAAATATAATATGGGGGGAGTTGTTTGATGCAAATTAACTAAGCAATTAATAAATAAACTAACAAGCTAAGATGAATTAAAGTATGAATAGAAGGTATTCCCGCGTTTAACCCAGTATCCTCCTAGTTTGAATATCCATATAACTAATGCAATTGCTTGACCAATCAGTTCTGAAACCCTTACTCCAATAATTAACAACTTTGCTTAGCTAATCATTATTACCCCTTAATTATAATTAATTACAAGTTCGCTTAGTAATTAATCCTATCTAATTAAATAGTCCTAGGATGCGATCGCTAGAACACCATTAATCAAATGCTTAAAGAATTAAGGCAATGGAGTAGGTACGGTGTTGTACTCGCAAGCTTGGTACAAGTGACCGCGACTTATGTTATCCTAGCGAATAATCACTATTTGCTACTTTTAGACACAAACACATAACAATTACGGATTATGAATTTATGACCTAGCAACAACTATATGTCTATTACCCGGGTGATCAATCTAAATAGCAAACATATAAATGATATGAAGAAATCAAATAACATAAGTAATTTCAGAACATAATTGAATCAAACAATCACTGTATTATTTACATAAAAATCATTCTAGGGTTCAACTTAGTCAAACACGGAAAAATAGAAAACTTAGCCGATCATATTGATGGCTAAGAACAAATTACAATTTAAAGACATAAATTCTTCAGAATCCCCAAGTCCGTGCTCTTCAAATCCAAGTAAAAGTTATAATTTTGGACTTGGGATCTCCTATTTATAGTTAGGGATGAATTAGGCTCAATTTCGGTTGGAAAAGGATAATCCACGCACAAATCTTCCATGTGCCGCCTTCTGTCTCGGCCGAGAATGACTATCTCGGCCGAGCTCTATGTATTGATGTCTCAGCCGAGAATTAGTGACTTGGTCGAGAATCTTCTCCAGCTAAATTTGCTGGTTTTCCCTGACCTTCTGTCTTGGTCGAGCTCTCCTTGTCTCGGCCGAGCTCAGTTTCCTACAGCCTTGACTCGATTTTTCTCGATTTTTTACTTGCAGGACTTGTTTTCATATCCATCCTAAGTCGAGTTCGGCTTTTTGGTCTAATTTCACCCAAATAACTTCAAAACAAGTCACCAACATTAAATCGTCCTATAATGAAAATATGAGAAATACATGGCCAATTACGCATGCAAATGTCATTAAATAAACTCTTAAATCGACCTACTATGCAAGCATAATCACATGTACCAAAATCCCCCAAACTTAACCTTTGTTCGTCCCTAACATAATAAAACAAAGAAGATGCACACAAAACACGTGTTAAGGGCGATTTAAGCGGCAAACATAGTTTCAGACCGATTTTTATAAAACAAGACAACATGATAAGCTGAGCATATCCGACATAGCAACTTAGACTACTTTCGAGACTCGATACTTTCAACAAGTGATCCTTACCGGTTAAGTGTATCACTCATCTCTCAAGTGTATAAGGTAAATTCATTTCACTCACATTGGACTACATGCAACACCTACCATATGCTTGTCCGTTATCTAAATCAGACCTCGTACTTGACATGTGTGACATAGGATAAAAAAGGTCTTTATTTTATGTTATAAAGTAGGCTTAAAGTAAGGTGAGAAATATATGGATAAAAGTGACTAATCTTTGGACCAATCGAGTTTTTCCTGCTCAACCACCCTTCAATTAATCACTCAATCCTCACTCTCCGAATTTCAGCAACCCTTCCCGCAAGAAAGTTTCTTCACCCCTTAAAAGTACTTACAATAACCCAAGTGCTTTTTCATGATTCGTTTTCCGGTACCACAATTTGGGACTACCCAATTTTTCATCAAATCAAATAATTAAGCACTTTTAGACTAACCTATCCTTTAAATACAAATAGAAACTAAACTTATTTACAACGACTTTTTCTTCTCTTTTCTCTTCTTTTTTTCCCTTTTTTTTTCTTTTTTTTTTTCCTTTTTTTTTCTTTTTTTTTTCCTTTTTTTCCTTGAATATCCAAAAACAATAACCAATACTTCATACTTACACCCCCTGCCCCAAACATGGTTGAATCCAATGTTTGTGGGGAAAAGAGTGGGACGAATTGGTTCTAAATACATAACACTTAGGAGAGGTTACTTTAGTCTCGATTCTTTCACCTATCACTTGTATTTCCCTTTTTTCCTTCAAAACTTCCCATCTTTCACCCATATTAATTTCCAAAGCTTCCCGACTACCTTCCAATCCTCCTCCCTCATACTCACTCTTAGTCCAAATAGGTCAAAAGTTTCATATGGAAAGGATGTGGCTTGTAAAATAAGGCTATCAAAGACAAAGCTACAAAGCTCAACTGGGCTAACAACGGAAAATTTTAGTGGTCACAAGGGAAACATACTAAAGCTGAATAATAGGTTAAAAATAAAAAATTGCCTAATATCATTTCCTAAATCACAACATGTTCCACATATTCACAATAGAGACTCCGGGCAAGTTCTAGAGATGACTACACATAACCAAAGAATTCACACTGAAAGAATGTAGATATTGCTCCAAAGACGGGAATACAAAAGTTGGCTCAAAACTCACAAGGTTATAGGTGATCACAAGTCTCAAGTACAAGCTCAATTTTATCTCCATTACATGTCATGCTCTATTATATGTCAATTTTCAAACTTTAAGCACAATTTATGATCATCATTAACTCGTTGCGCACTTATCTATTTCCCAAATCTTTCCTTAAAAACACGCAATTACAACAAAAGTACAATCTTGGGTTGACTCAATCCTAGACTCTATTACAAACAAAATAAATAAAAAACAACTAAACACAAACTAACTAGCTAACACACATACTGGCATACAGGCCCGACGATCAACCACATATTTGGCCACATCCAGATGATCAACCACTGGGAAAGCAACTAAAAATGCAGACATAACTATAGCAACAACAAAAGACAAAGCAAAAATGACAAAGAAAGAGGAAATGCAGCCAATCGGAACCACTTACACCCGCTCCCCCAAACTTAGGTTGACAACCTAAAGTTTTAGGGGATGAGAGTGGTTCGAATTGGTGCTAACTCACAAAATTCCTACTGAGGTGGTAGGTGAGGCGGGTAGCCTTGACCCCAATAGGGAGGTGGTTGTGTCCAATGTTCCTCTTGTGCTTTCTGACTCTCCATAAGCTGCTTGTGCCAAGCCTGTTGTAGTTCCCAACGTGCATCCTCCACTTGATGGCGAGACTGCATTTCTCCACGCATGAGAAAGATATCATTCTGAAGAGAGGTAATAAATTCCTCCAAATGCTCGTTATATTCCACCATTGATAGGACGGAAGTAGCCGGTCTCTTCTTCTTCGGTCAAGCTGGTCGACTGCTTTCCTCGGCTGTAGCTTCAACCGCTGCCTCCTCTGCCTCAGCCCCCTCGTCCTCATGTTGGGCCTCCATATTGGTCACCTGGGCCACATGATATTTCCGAACCTCATCACTGTCCGGTATCCTTGATGCTGCTAAATGGGTCTGAGAAGCCAAGGCCAAATTTTGATGGTCCCGGAGAGTATTGACCAATGTCAATGGGGTGTTCGACAGGATAAAAAATGGGTCGTGAGTCTGAATCACGGACATGATCGTCCAGTTGACCGGAGTACGAGCTACACCATCCGGGAAAGAAGGGACCACCATCCTCATGCGTTTAAAATTATCCCAATCAAGCTACTATCGAAGGGACATAGGGGTTCAGTCAGTCAGTGGGACCCCGAGATGAGCGACGATCATTGTTATGAGACCACCAATGTAGATTGGGTCTTTCCTCCTAACCACCTGTTCAAACTGCTCTATCATTTCCTCAGCCGCCTCCACTCGATAGCCCTGCATGATTGAGAACATCACTTCCATCTCTTGCAATCGGCATCCCTTGTCTCTTTTCTCGCAAAAAGAGTGAGTGCGAGAAGCTTCTGAAAATAATGAACTACTGAGCTCTGAATCCAAGAAGTCTTCGCATTCTTGGTGTAGTGTTGAGTATCAACGAGGTCGGGGGCATAAGTCAGTCGTCCCCAGAATTGGTTGACGTCAAATTCGGCTATATTACTGGCGTTAGCGTTGGCTTGTCTGATGCACAGCCCATCGATTCCATGTAAGGGGGTCTGGCCAAATATCATCTCCAACTCCCTCACTGTTACAACATGCGATTCACCATTTAGTTGGAAAGAAATTGTTCCCAGTTTACCCCCACATTTGTCCGGGTCTATGGTGATCTCTAGTGTACTAAGAAACACGAGAGTGAGGCCAGCATATGTGGCTTGGGCATTCATAAACCCAAGCACTCCTGCTTTCTTCAACAAAGTGTGGACATTCTAAAGTAGGCCCAGCCGGCGGAGGATGTCATCGTTGCCAAACCGAGTTGGCATAATTGGACGTTGGCATAGTTTGTTAAATCAAGCCTGATGCGATTCTTTCTCTAGGGCGAAGTCGAAGTAACGATTGTCCGTAGGTGAGAATACTTGAGGCTCAATGATGGGTTCTTCAATCATGGGCTCTTTGCCCTGACCCCTGCCCCGACTCGAAGAGCTTTTCCTGGGAGTCATATTTAGCCTACGCACACATAAAAAAACAAAGCATGAGTTTAATTGAGAGTCATGGAAACACCAACTACATACTAAATAACAACTAGTTGCAACCAATTCATATTAATCAGTTCGAGTAATTCGTGTATAATGACAATGCAATAAGATTCACTTCAGTATGAAACATTATTTCTCAAAAGAACGGGATGAATTTACTCAAAACAACTAAGACAATCAATCTAAACTAGTAATTTCACATAACAAAGCAACGTATATAAGGTGTTTGACAAAATGTCTCAAAGAGCTATATCTCGTAATTCCGACCAAAATCACCTAAAATTCATCTACCCACAACATAATTAACACAATTTCATATTTATCCCAACAAGTTCATGTCTATGAAGCACTTAAACAGATAAATTAGCATAAACCCAACAAGAATCTATATCTAAAAACCGACAATTAATTTAACACCCCCAAACTTCAACAGAAAATCTAAATTAAATACTAAAAGAATGAGGGTAGGGATAAGATTTACTTACCAAATGTGTTTAGACGAGAGAAATTTGAATAGAGTCGGTTCGCGCCCTTTTTTGCTTGTCCTAATTTTCGCACCAAATCCGAATACAATTCGGTGATAAGTGCGGAATCGTGTGTGGGACTGATTTTGAGTGTTATTGTGGAGGAAAACTAGATTCTAGATGATTTTTAGAGTGAAAGTGTGTGGGTTGTGTGTGTGTTTTGCTGAATTTGGGAAAGGGGAGAATAGGGTGTTCTGCTGTTGTCTCGCATTTTAATTCAGGATTCGCGCCTATCTCGGCCGAGCTGCATGTATAAGTGTCTCGACCAACAAAACCTGTCTTGGCCGAGATTTGTGATCAAGGAATTTCCCCTGTTTTAACCCATGGCTGAGTCTCGGCCGAGAATTTCCGGCTCAGCCGAGCTCTATGTATATATTCCTTGGTCGAGAATTATATCTCGATCGAGCCGATCAATCAGGGGTTTTCATTGGTTTGGGGGCGTGACTCTGTCTCGGCCGAGAAAATGTGTCTCAACCAAGCTGACTTACCAGCTGCGATGTTTTGTCTTTGTGACCCCCTGTTCCATGTTTATCCCTCGGATGTTGTAGCTCGGTGCCATCTGCTTATGCTAGTTCCTACAAATTCAACATAAAATAATAAAAATGCACAAAAATAAATAAAGTAAAGGACTTGAAAAATAAAACAGAATGTAAATGTCGGGTTGCCTCCCGACAAGCGCCTTTGTCTTACGTCGTTGGCTCGACGTATGTTACGTTCAATTGGTTGGCGGGCCCTGGAGTCGTATGATGTCTTCGGGCAGCTATTGGAATGTTTCAAAATAAGGTTTAAACAGATGCCCATTGACCTTGAAAATCTTTCCCGTTTTCTCGCTCTTTATCTCAACTGCTCCATGATTAAAAACATTAAGACAACAAATGGACCTTTTCAATGGGAACGTAACTTACCTGGAAACAGCTTGAGGCGAGAGTGATAGAGAAGCACTTTTTCACCCACAACAAAAGTCTTCCTATTTATACAAGAGTCATGTAAGGCTTTTGTCTTTTCTTTGTATATCAATGCATTCTCAAATGCTTCTTTTCGGATTTCTTCGAGCTCTTGCAATTGTAACTTGCGGTGAGTGCCAGCTGCATCATAGTCCATGTTACACCGTTTGATTGCCTAATAGGCACGGTGCTCGAGCTCGACTGGTAGGTGACATGGTTTCCCATAAACAAATCGATATGGTGACATGCTAATGGGTGTTTTGTACGCAGTTCGGTATGTCCATAAAGCATCTTCATGTCTCAAGCTCCAATCCTTCCGGTTCGGCTGTACCGTCTTTTCCATAATGGATTTGATCTCGCAATTGGATGTTTCGGCTTGACCACTTGTTTGAGGGTGGTATGCTGTTGAAACCATGTGCAAAACATGGTATTTTCGCAACAATGCTTCTACAGTGCGATTACAGAAATGTGTCCCCCTGTCACTAATGATGGCTTTTGGAATCCCGAACCTAGAGAAAATGGTAGACTTAACAAAATTTGCAATAACTCGAGAATCGTTAGTTCGAGTGGCCTTAGCCTCCACCCATTTGGAAACATAATCCACAGCAAGTAAGATATACAAATTTCCATAAGATGAAGGAAATGGTCCCATAAAGTCCATGCCCCAAGTATAAAAAATTTCCCAAATCATTATGGGTTGTTGGGGTATCTCATTCCTTTGGGAGTTATTTCTGGTTCTTTGACGGTTATCACACGTTTTACAAAATAAATGTGCATCCCTAAACAAAGTTGGCCAGTAAAATCCACTCTAGTACCTTGTGTGCAGTTCTCTTAGACCCAAAATGACCCCCGCATGCATGAATGACAAAATGATAGGATAGAATGAAATTCAGACTCAGCTACACATCGCCTAATCATTTGGTCTGTACAATGTTTCCACAAATAAGGGTCATCCCATACATAGTATTTCGCCTCACTCTTTAGTCTATCATGTTGTGCCTTAGACATTTCTTTAGGAAAAACATGTGCAACAAGGAAGTTAACTAAATCGGCGTACCATGGTACCTCTGTATGTAGTAATGGGTCTACGTGTTACGTTACCTCAAGCAGTTGTTCATCGGGGAAGCTCTCCTTTAATGTTGTTTCACTCTCTTCAAGGGTCAAGTGGGTCAAGTGGTCTGCGACCGAGTTTTTGGCTCCTTTTTTATCTTTTATCTCCAAATCGAGCTATTGAAGGAGGAGGATCCACTGTATTAACCTCGGCTTCGCCTCTTTTTTTGACAACAGATACCTAATTGCTGCATGGTCAGAATGAACAACAATTTTTGTACCCAATAAATAAGAACGGAATTTTTCCATAGAAAAAACGATAGCTAAGAGCTCCTTCTCAGTCGTGGTGCAGTTTGCTTGGGCTGGGTTCAAGGTTCTTGATGCATAGTAGATAACATGAGTTACTTTCACTTTCTGTTGTCCCAACACAGCCCCAACCGCATAATCACTAGCATCGCACATGATCTCGAAAGGTAAGCTCCAATCCGGTGGTTGAATGGGTGGTGTCGTAAGTCTTTCCTTGAGTGTGTCGAAAGCAGTTTTGCACTTGGTTGTCATCTCAAACTCCACATCCTTCTGCAACAGTTTGCACAAAGGAGCTGAAATCTTGGAGAAATCCTTGATGAATCTCCAGTAAAAACTTGGATGACCAAGAAAAGAACGAACTTCCCGCACACTTGCGGGGTAAGGCAAAGCAGTAATGATATCAATTTTTGATTTATCAACCTCTATCCCTTTAGATGAGACAATATGTCCTAATACTATCCCCTGTCAACCATAAAATGACATTTCTCTCAATTAAGTACAAGGTTAGTTTCAGCACATCTTTTCAGAATTAAGACTAGATTATCTAAGCATTTTTCAAATGATTCCCCATAAACACTAAAATCATCCATAAATACCTCTATGATATGACCTACGTATTTAGAGAAAATACTTACCATACACCTTTGGAAAGTTGCTGGAGCATTGTAGAGTCCGAATGGCATTCTTCGCCAGGCGAATGTCCCAAAAGGACAAGTAAACGTCGTCTTCTCCTAATCCTCTGGTGCTATGGCAATCTGAAAATAGCCTGAGAAACCATCTAGAAAGCAATAAAAAGAATGTCCTACTAAACGCTCAAGCATTTGATCAATAAAAGGTAAAGGAAAATTGTCCTTGCGAGTCATTGCATTTAACTTACGATAGTCAATGCAAACTCGCCACCTAGTTTGAAGAGGGGTGGGGACCAACTCACCTACTTGATTTTCCACAACTGTGACCCCCGATTTTCTTGGAACTACTTGAGTGGGGCTAACATACTTACTCTCCGAGATGGGGTAGATGATGCCGATGTCTAACAACTTAATTACCTCCTTTGTAACAACCTCCATCATTGGTGGATCCAGTCGCCTTTGAGGCTCTCGACTAGGCTTGGCATCTTCTTCAAGGTGGATCCTATGCATGCAGAGTGAGAGACTGATTCCCTCAATGTCAGCTATGGTCCACCCAATTGCCTTTTTGTGCTCCTTGAGCACAGCTATCAATGAACGCTCTTGATATGGGGTCAGCTTTGATGAAATGATGACCGACATCGTCTCACTTGTCCCCAAATAAGCATACTTTAAGTGTTTAGGCAGAGATTTTAGCTCGAGAGTAGGAGCTTGAATAGTGGACGGAAGTATCTTTGTATGAGACCCGGGTAATGGAATGATTTTTAATCGTGCCTTGGTTTTGCAAATTGTGGTGCTTGAAGTGTTGCCACTAACTCAACCAATTCTTTGCAAGTCTCCCAAATATCTTTTGGTTCATCCTCCAATCGTGTGGTAAAGAATATTTCTGATGGGTCCCCGCAGAACTGAAAAACTTCCTCGACGAGAGGGTCAATATTACTAACAGATAAAACAGAATGTACATCCTCGGAGGTATTCAACAATACTACCATCGAACTCCATTGTGAGGGTTCCCTCACAGACGTCTATCTTTGTTTGGGAGGTATTCAAGAACGGCCTCCCTAATAATATAGGCATAGAAGTAGGTGTATCACCAATCATATCCAAAACATAAAAGTCTGCATGAAACACTAAGTCGCCTACCTCCACTAGAACATCCTCAATTACCCCATCAGGATACGAAGTACTATGATCAGTTAATTGAATAACTATCCTAGTTTCTTTTAATGGACCTAGTTTTAGTGCATGAAAGATGGAACGAGGCATGACGTTTATAGATGCACCTAGGTCTAGCATAGCTCGCTCTATGGTGTAATTACCTATTGTACAAGGTATTACGAACATACCTGGGTCCTTGCACTTTGGAGGAATCTTCTTTTGGAAGACCGCTGCCACATTTTCTCCCATTATCACTTTCTCATCTCCTTTTAACCTGTGTTTGCTAGTGCATAGATCTTTAAGGAATTTAGCATACCTTGGGATTTGTCTAATCGCGTCGATTAACGGAATGTTTATCTCGACTTTTTTGAATACATCCAAGATCTCTTTTTCCTTAGTATCTTTCAATTTTGTTGCAATTCGACTAGGAAACGGAAGTGGTTGGTTCTGGATAGGTGGCGCAGGACTCTACTTCTGCTAGGAATGTGTCTCGGCCGAGAATGTTTGGCAGCACATCAGTGTCTCGGCCAAGATTAGATGTCTCGGTCGAGCTCTGTAGCTCGTCGTGTTCGTCAGTTTTATCCGTTTTTCAGTCAATTCCCTCTTCCAAACTTTGCCCAGGCTGCTTAGGCTCTCCAAGCTCTGTTCCACTCCTAAGTGTGATTGCACTCACATTCCTCGGGTTGATCTCAGGTTGAGCGGGTAATTTGCCACTGTTTGCATTTTCCAATTGACTCACAGCAGTAGCTAATTGACTCATTTGAGTCTTAAGATTTCTGATACTCGACTGGGTGGTAGTTCAGCTAGTTGCTTATGTTGGTACATACCCCTTGGAAAGCGGTTTTGATCTCCAAACTGCTGATTCTGCTGTGGCTGATTTCCATACCTCAAATTTGGATGATCCCTCCATCCCGGATTATATGATTGGGAGTACGGGTCATACTTCCTCTGCTAGAAATTTTATGAGCCAACGGCATAAGCATGGGCCTCCAATTCATTCCCAGAACTTGGCACTCATTAGTAGAATGCTCCAATGTTTCACATATACGGCAGGGCTTGATAACAGCCTTGCCCCCTGAAGCAACCTTTCGTGCGAGAGTTGTTAATGCTTCCAGCTTGTCCTTTATGACTGAATCACACATCTCTCTAACTGACTTAAGCGGTGCATCTCTACACCCAAATTGTTGCGCATTGGCAGCCATCTTTGATATCAGTTCCCTTGCTGCAGTTGGAGAGTTATCAACTAGCACTCCTCCACTGGCTGAATCTATATTATTTCGGTCTGTCAGTGACAATCCTTCATAAAAATACTGAATGAGTAGCTGATCTGTTATCTGATGTTGAGGACAACTCGCCCCCAATTTCTTGAACCGCTCCCAGTACTCATACAAATTCTCACCATGCAGCTGTCTAGCTCCACTAATATTTTTTCGGAGGTTCGTTGCTCTCGAGGCAGGAAAGTACTTCTCCAAAAATAGTCTCTCCATCTCCTCCCAGCTAGTGATGGAAGATGGAGGCAAGTAGTAGAGCCAATCCTTGGCCATGTCCTTCAAAGAGAAGGGGAAAGCCCGCAACTTGATTACCTCTTCACTTACATTCGTGGGCTTTATACATGAGCAGACAGTGTGGAACTCCTTCAGATGCTTACGGGGATCCTCGCCCGAGAGGACATGGAATGAGGGTAAAAGATGGATCAACCCAGATTTCGGTTCAAAAGTAGTGTTATCTCCCAAGGTAGGGAAAGTGATGCATAAGGATTGGTGAGTAACTCCACCATTAGCCGACTCTTTCATCGACTTTTCTCGTGCCATTTCAACTTGTTCAGATTCTGACTCAAACTAGTTTTCAGTAGCAAAAGGTAAGGCTTCTAACCGCTCTCGATTCTCTCTCGCTTGCTTCCTCAGAACTCTATCTCTTCGAGTAATCTCAGGATCAAATTGCAGCTCTTTATTACCGCGTGAACGAGTCATCATTCGCTACTGTAATTCGATGCAAAGTAAGATGTAAGTAACCAAAAATATAAAGATAAATAATAATAAAACTTAAACAAATAATGGTTAATACTAAAAACGCAATTAATTTCCACTGTTCCCCGGCAACGGCGCCAAAATTTGACCGCACTATCGGGTGCAGTCAAATTAGTTCTAATTTATTACCTAACTTTCCTAATAGCAGATAGAGCAAGTCAGGGTCGATCCCACAGAGAACAGAAAAACTAATCGAATTATTGTACTTTAATCACTTTTATATAAATAACGATTATAATATAAATATAAATATAATATGAGGGGAGTTGTTTGATGCAAATTGATACATGCTAGTTTTACATGTATTTTAGGTCAATTAAAGGTCGTAGTTTGTGACATATGATGTGTATTTGGGTGAAAAGTGATTAAAATCCATCTTTTAAGCTAGATGATGTGTTTCTACTTGTTTTAGTGTTATTCCGGTATAAAAAGGCCAAAACGTTCGTTTGGGCAATGTTCGGATGAAAAAAAAAGCAAGAAAAGTCGGAAATAACAAAGAGGATTTGAAGCATGGTCAGAAGTTCTAATCGGTCGAGTTGTTTAGCAACTCGATCGAGTGAGAAATGAAGAGAAAAATGTGAAGTTGGTCAGAGATTCCAACTCGGTCGAGGGGGATTCTGACTCGGTTGAGGCAACTTTCCGAGTCTAAAACTGATTATGCGCGTTTTATGATTTTGAGCCCATCTTGAGCCCAATTTAGCCTTAACTATATAAGGAGGTTCCCAAACTCGAAAAAGGGACTTAGAGATCATTACATGGCATATTGAAGAGGAAAGCAACATCAAAAGGTCAAGATCAAGGCGACGATCAGGGTGCTTATTCACTTTCTCATTTCTTTATTTCAAATCATGTTTGTCTATGAACATCGGTGTGTTATGAACATGAACATGAGTGAGCAGTTCTTTATTATTCTAGGGTTTTGAAAATAGGTTTCAATAAATGTTTAATTAATTGAAGTTTTTCTATTCTAAGTAATGATGGTTATTCGTTATCTATGTGTTGTGATTTATTTTCATGAATAGTTAACTTGATCACTTAACTACTTCTACATAATTCATAAGTTCGCTTTGAAAGGAGGAATTTGTGAATGGAAAGACAATATATAGCGTATTTGTTGAGCGCTCTGAAAGGAGGTGAGATAAGTGCGTAGGCATTGGTCTAAGATCGATTGGGAGTTCCTTAGGTCTAGTCGACTTGAAAGGGTGGCTAGGGATAATGAATCTACAAGTTAATTGCTGTGAAAGGAGAGATAATATATATAGCTTCCGTTTAATAACGATAATTATCATTGCTAGTTTAGAGTAATTCGATTGTCATACTTAGTTAATTCTGAAATCAATTCTCTAGAATTTGTCTTCCAATCTTGATTATTTGATAAAGTGTTTTCTTATTCTTGGACTTGAGTGTTAAGTAATAGTTTAGGAAAGTTAGTTTAATAACCAAATTAATCCAATTGAGAGCCTAGTTAGGAGTGTTTTAGGATATTTATAGTATCAAACTAGTTATTAAGTCAGTCCTTGTGGGATCGACCTTGCTTGCCGTTATATACACTTGCACCCTTACACTTGCGGATCGTTAGGTTATAAAATAGGCGAACACAAATTAACTAAGCAATTAATAAATAAACTAACAAGCTAAGATGAATTAAAGTATGAATAGAAGGTATTCACGCCTTTAACCTAGTATCCCCCTAGTCTGAATATCCATGTAACTAATGCAATTGCTTGACCAATCAGTTCAAAAACCCCTTTATTATAATTAATTATAAGTTCGCTTGGTAATTAATCCTATCTAATTAAATAGTCCTAGGATACGATCGATAGATCACCATTAATCAAATGCTTTAAGAACTAAGGCAACGGAGTAGGTACGTGTTGTACTCACAAGCTCGGTGCAAGTGATCCCGACTTACATTATCCTAGCGAATAATCACTATTTGCTACTTTTAGACACAAACACATAACAATTACGGATTATGAATTTATGACCTAGCAACAGCTATATATCTTTTACACGGGTGATCAATCCAAATAGCAAACATATAAAGATATGAAGAAATCAAATAACATAAGTAATTTCAGAACATAATTGAATCAAACAATCACTGTATTATTTACATAAAAATCATTCTAGGGTTCAACGTAGTCAAAGACGGAAAAATAGAAAACTTAGCCGATCATATTGATGGCTAAGAACAAATTATAATTTAAAGACATAAACTGAGAAAACCCGAATTGTCGAATCTTAAATCTTCGTGTTCTTCAGAATTCCCAAGTTCGTGCTCTTCAAATCCAAGTAAAAGTTATAATTTTGGACTTGGGGTCTTCTATTTATAGTTGGGGATGAATTAGGCTCAATTTGGGTTGGAAAAGGATAATCTGTGCACAAATCATCCATGGGTCGCCCTCTGTCTCGGTCGAGCTCTATGTATTGATGTCTCGGCCGAGAATCTTCTCCAGCCAAATTTGCTGGTTTTCCCTGACCTTCTGTCTCGGTCAAGCTCTCCTTGTCTCGGCCGAGCTCAGTTTCCTGCAGCCTTGGCTCGATTTTTCTTGGTTTTTGACTTGCAAGACTTGTTTTCATATCCATCCTAAGTCGAGTTCGACTTTTTGGTCTAATATCACCCAAATAACTTTAAAATAAGTCACAAACATTAAATCGTCCAATAATGCAAATATGAGAAATACACAATCAATTACGCATGCAAATGTCATTAAATAAACTCTTAAATCGACCTATTATACACGCATAATCACATGTGCCACGCAACAACGGTGGCGCTGCGCAGCGGGGACGGCGACGTTCTGCACAGGTGAAAACCTGCAAATTACTTGCAGGCTAATTATTTTGGGCCACCACTTTTTATTTTATTTGGGCCTTAAGGAATCCTAATTTCTATAGGAGCAAGGCCGCTCCAAACCTAAAAAATAAAAAATAAAAAGTAAAAAAATAAAAAATAAAATTATACTATTGATGTCATTTAGGATCCAAATATTTTAAGGGCCATAATATTTTTTTAATGTGGGCTTTGGGGAGAGCCTGCAAGGACTACCCCAATTTTTATCCATATATGGGCTGCCCATTTTCAGATGGGCTGATTTTCTATTAAATGAAAAAAATATAGAGCTCGGGCCACTTGTTTTTTATTAATTACATGCATCATATGATTTAATTTATTGATTACGTATTCTAATCATGTAATGCTGATTTATGTATGTGTGAGATAGTTGATGACGATGGTGGTTATACGATGTCCCGAATATAATTTTGTATTATAGAATCATGCAGTAGGAACGAAATTTGTAACTTTTGATTTATTTTTCATTTCTCACTAGGCCACATGTATTAAAGGAGCCATTTTTTCAGGCCATGTAATTTTTTTTATTGTTTCGTATATACCACCATAGGTCATTGACATCTCATTATAATTTTTTTATGGATGTTTCTTAGATGGATATTTTTTTTATTCGCGATCATTTAATTTTTTTATTATCGTCTTCAATGGAATGGGAGATGATTAGGAGCCTATGTGGCAAAATTTTCGATCTCATTCACCTGTAAGAAATAATAAAATTTTATTTGGACCCGAATGAAAATTTCAAATAGACAAGCTTCTAGCATAATGCGCATAATAACAGAAAATGAATGTTCAAGTAGCTTTTTCTGATCTTTACGACTCTGGCAAATTAAATGACTAGAACTATGCCATGGAGCACCGTAAGATTCAGTTTCTGCTACGACATAAAAATGTCCTTGATCATTTCACCACTACTATTACTATGCCAGTTGAGCCAGAGAACGGACAAAATGCCCAATACCGTCGCGATTTGGATGCATAAAACAAGTGGGTGATTCAAGATCATTTTGCGTGCTATACTATGCTGAGCTTCATGCAGGATCATCTGATTCGTGAGTTCGAGACATTTCTTACAGCTAAAGAGTGTGGGAACGTTTAAAGGTCACGTACGACACTACCTCGGCAACGAGATTAAGGGCTCTTACCCTTAAGTTTAACCAGTACGTACTTGACCCAAAACACACTATGGGCTAGCATCTTGATGTCATGAAAGACATGATTCGAGAGCTTCAAAATGCTGGAAATAAACTCACCGATGAACAACAAGTTTTGGCAGTCCTACGGTCGCTACCTGAGTAGACTTGGGGACACGTTAAACTTGTGCTCACACAGAATGAGCAAATCTAGACCAATGACAGTATCGCCAGTCATCTGAGGCTTGAGGTTGACCATCAAGAGGCGGAACGAGCACAAGCAGCTACTTTCGTCGCACACGCTGGGCAACGCAAGCATAACAAAGGCAACCGTTAGAAAAAGCAAAGAGATGCAGGACAAAGTAATGCCAAAAATCAAAACTTGGGCCCGCAAGGTGAAAGGGCTAAAAAGCATCACCGTGGTAAAATGGGCGGAAAGAAGAAAGACAACTGCTATAACTGTGGAAAGTCGGGTCACTTTGCTCGCAATTGTACTGAGCCAAAGAAGGTAAGACCTGCTCGTAGCTCTTCTTCATTTGTTTGCTCACATGTGTTCATTGCTAACTCTCTCCATGGTTGGATTGTAGACTCGGGAGCAACCAAACATGTGACAAGAGATAGAGTAGGATTTGTATATTATCATCGAGTACCAACGGGCAGCCGCTACATTGCTATGGGAAATGACGTGCAAGAAGAGGTTGTAGGAGTTGGGTCATACCAGCTCAAACTTAGCACTGGGCGCGAGCTGCTCCTTAGTGATGTGCTTTATGCGCCTAGTATTCGGTGTAATTTACTTTCAGTTTTAGCACTTTTGAGTCAAGATTTTTCTTTCCTGTTTGAAAAGACTATGTTATCCATTTTTTCTTGGCAATAACCTTTATGACATAGGTCATATGAACAATGGATTTTTCATGTTGGATTTATCTATTGCATGCACTTCTTTTGTTTCTTCGTCTGTTGATATTATGAATGATTTATTAAATAGCATGAAAGGTTAGGACACATAGGACGTGAAAGGTTGACTAGGTTAGCTCGAGAAGGTCTTAGGCAATCTCGCTAAAGTCAACCTTCCTATGTGTGAACCATGTATGGTAGGAAAAGCCTGCTGGAAGCCTTTTGGAAAGGCGAAGAGAGCTACTCAACCTCTAGAGTTAGTTCACTCGGACATATGCGGACTTGTAAATATGAAGGCACGGCCTGGTGCATCCTATTTCCTCACATTTATTGATGATTATTCGCACTACGGTTCCGTGTATCTCCTATCTCACTGCTCAAAAGCGCTTGATTGTTGTAAGAGATTCTTAGCGGAGGTTGAGAACCAAAGAGATAGGAAACTTAAAAAACTTTACGCACAGATAGAGAGCGAGAATACTTGTCTGATCAGTTCAGACAATACTGTGAGGAAAAAGGGATCATTAGACAACTGTCAATTCCATACACTCCGCAACAAAATGGTGTTGCAGAGAGAAGGAATAGGACACTTCTGGACATGGCTAGATCAATGATGGCACAAACAAATCTACCAATAACCTTTTGGGGAGATGTAATTTTAACTGCGCCTATATACATTGAACCGTGTGCCATCTAAGTCAGTTCCTTCGACGCCATATGAGTTGTGGCATGAAAGAAAGCCTAACTTAGAAGGCTTCTTCCCTTGGGGGTCAGCTGGATTTGTTCATAATACTTCTCATAAGCATGGAAAATTGGTCCTAGAGCAGTCAAACATATCTTTATAAGATAGTGTGACCGCTCGAAAGGCTATGTGATGTATAGTTAACACCCTGATGGGGGAATGACAAAAATTGAATCACGCGATGTCAATTTCCTCGAGGGGGAATTTCCAACAATTAGAAAAGTTAAAGGAGATCTTAAACTTTATGAGTTACAAGATCCCGAAGACAACGTTGGAATCCCTGGCGAGGATGAGGTTTCATAACCAAATTCAGCAATCGGCGAAAATAATGAGAGCGATCTTAGAGTCAGTTGGAGAAATCCATTGCATGAAGACTCTCAAGATCTAGAGTTACGATAGAGTAAGCATGGAATGGTACCCTGCAAACGTTTTGAACTAGAGGGGGAATCTTACATGTGCGCAACTATGGATGTTGATGAGCCAGCCACTTATGAAGAGGCTGTAACTTCTCCAAATGCTAAACAGTGGATAAGTGCTATGGAGGAAGAGATGAGTTCGATGGCTTAGAACCAAGTTTGGGAGCTAGTCGATCTACCGTCTGGACGCAAGACAATTGGGAACAAGTGGGTTCTCAAAGTCAAGCGAAAAGCAGATGGCTTGATAGACAAGTACAAAGCTCGCTTGTTGGCGAAAGGCTTTACCCGAAAAGAAGGTGTGGACTATGAAGAGTCATTCTCCCCAGTGGTGAGGTTTGCCTCGATCCGTCTCATTTTAGCAATTGTTACCCGCCTTGATTTGGAATTGTTCCAAATGAATGTAAAGACAGCATTTTTCTCAATGGAGAACTGGATGATGAGATCTATATGGATTAACCTGAGGGTTTTCAGTTAAAGTGACAAGAGTGCAAACTGTGCCGCTTAAAGCATTCCATTTATGGACTGAAACAATCATCCAGACAATGGTACCTTCGATTCGTCAAGCTATCACTTCGATAGGCTTTACGATGGTTGAGGAAGATCACTGTGTGTATGTCAAAAGGGATGATATTTTATTGGCTAGTAATGATACTGTAGATATTTGTTCAATATTATCAAGTGTTTGTGGTATGAAGTAGAGGTTTTGAGGATTCCAGAACGGGGTTTGAAATGCAAGGAACCGGGTCAGAGAACCGGATTTTAACCAGATTCAGAAAAGATGTTAGAAAGAGAACCGGGCCTGTGGTAGTTATAACCGCTGATTACAACGGTTTCTATTCTATTGCATGAGAAACCGTTGTAGTATCTTCGTCGCAGCAGGTTTTGGAACTTGAGTCAAATTTGGTTACAACTGCCTCAACTCCCTGATTCGAGCTCCAGCATTTATATACATTGTAAACACTTGTAGTTGCGAGCTAGTAGACGTAATTTTCCCTCTGTAAACTTTACTCAATCAAGAGAATTAGATCTCTAGGGTTCTTTCTGCTCAAATCAAGCTGTGATTTGGGGGTTTCTGGATTTCTGGATAATTCTTGTAAATTGGTTGATTAGTGGAGTGAATTGAGGTGTATAGAACCTCCGTGGATGTAGATCACATTGACCGAACCACGTAAAAGCCGTGTGTTCATCATTTTTCTTTCCTGTTCTTGGTTCGGTTGTTGTTGGCCGATTTCTTGGTTGCATTTCATTCAAACTCAATTGTGTGTTTTTTTTCTGTGAGGTTGAGCTAATCCTAACAAGTGGCGCCGTCTGTGGGAAACATTCTCACGCAACCAGAAGATAAAGATGTCAGGAATGAAGATGGATTTGGATAAATTCTCAGGGAAGAATGACTTCTACCTATGGAAGATCAAGATGAAGGCCATTCTGGTGCAAAACGGGCTGGTAAGTGCTCTCAAACCTGAAAGTGATTGGATAGAGACTGAGAAGCCCAAATATGCAGAAATAGACCAAAAGGCTTTGAGTTTAATCATCTTGTGCCTGGGTGATAAGCCATTAAGGGAAGTTTCAAGGTGCAAGAATGCAATTGAGGCCTGGACCAAATTGGAGGACCTTTATCCGTCCAAGTCAGTATCAAACAAGTTGTTCCTCAAGCAGAGGTTGTTAGCTTTCAAAATGGTGAAGGAAAAGGACATTTCTGATCAATTAGATGAGTTTTCAAAACTTCTTGATGAGCTGGAAGATCTTGGGGTAACTATGGAGGATGATGACAGAGCCTTGATGGTGTTAAATGCTCTACCAAGTTCTTTGGAAGGATTCAAAGATGCTTTGATGTTTAGGAGGCAGGATAAACTGAGTTATGACTCAATCATTACTGCCTTGAAGACCAAATACTTACAGAATCAAGGAGACAAGAAGGCAACTCAATCTGGTGAAGGACTGAATGTTAAGTTCAAAAGAAACTACCAAAAGAAGAAGGGTCAAACCTCAAAGAATCCCAAAAGTGGCCACACTGTTTCAAAGAAGTCTGGAGAATGGGTAGAAAGCAGAAAATGCTTCAAGTGCAAACAGATAGGGCATCTAAAGAAAGATTTTCGACAGAAGATGAAGAACAAAGAAGGCCAGGGTGCTGAAGCTGCTACAGTTGAGCATAAAGAAGACACACCAGAGGTCTTGAATGTCACTGAGTCAAAAATGGAGATGGAATGGGTATTGGATACAGGTTGCTCCTTCTATAGGTGTCCTCATGAAGAATGGTTTCAAAACCTCAAGAAAGAAGATGGAGGGTGTGTACTGCTGGGAAATGACCAATCCTGCAGAGTTCAAGGCACTGGATCAGTAAGCATCAATATGTTTGATGGGGTTACAAGAAAAATTACAAATGTAAGGTATGTAACTTAAAAAAAATCTGATCTCCCTAGGATCTCTTATTGCTACTGGATGTGAATTTAAGTCTGTTTATGGTCAATTACACATAACCAAAGAGAATAAACTGGTAATCAAAGGAAGACAACACAATGGATTATTTATCTTGATAGGAAAACCAGTGGTTGGGAATGTGGGGAATATTCTGGGTAAGGATGAACTAACACTGTGGCATAAGAGGTTAGGACACATTGGGGAAAGGGGAATGAAAGAGCTATCCAAAAGAGGTATAATAGGAGAGGTTGGAAACCAGGCACTTGAATTCTGTGACAAATGTGCACTAGGCAAATCAAAGAAACCGCCTTATGCCAAAGGGATACACATTACTCAAGAACCTCTAGATTATGTTCACTCTGACATCTGGGGACCATTCAGAACTGAAACTCATGGAGAAGGAAAGTACTTCATATCTATTATTGATGATTTCAGTAGGAAAGTGTGGGTCTTTATCTTAAGAAACAAGAGTGATGCCTTCACTAAATTCAAGACATGGTTGCTTCAAATGGAAACATTGAGGGGAAAGAAACTCAAACATTTAAGAACTGACAATGGCTTAGAGTATCTATTTACTAAGTTCACAACTTTCTGTAATGAAAAGGGGATTACCAGACACAGAACAGTTCCCATGAATCCACAACAGAATGGAGTGGCAGAAAGATTCAACAGAACTGTTCTTGAAAGAGTAAGGTGTATGTTAATTGATGTTGGTTTGCCAAAGGTGTTCTGGGGAGAAACAATCAATACAGCTTGTTACCTAATAAACAGATCACCTACATCATCTCTAGGGTTCAAAACACCAGAAGAAGTATGGAGTGGAAGAGTTCCAAATTACTCAGGTCTAAAGGTGTTTGGATGTTTGGCTTATGCTCACATGAAATCAGATAAACTTGTTCCTAGAGCATACAGGTGTGTGTTTCTGGAATATCCAGAGGGAATCAAGGGTTACAGGTTATGGTGCATGGAACCTGGGAGTCAGAAACTAATGATAAGCAGACATGTGAAGTTCAATGAATCAATTATGGGATATCATTTTTCTGGAAATCAAGAAGAACATGATGGAGGTACTAAATCAGAAAGGTTATCAGTTCAGGTGGACACTCAGATGGATCATGGACCACAAAGAGGTGAAAACTTGACTGAGCACTCAAGTGATAGTTCTTCAGAAGAAGAAGACATGCCACCTAGAAATACAAACCTGAGAGACTACAGCGTTGCCAGAGATAGACCAAGGAGGCAAATACAGAGACCAAACTTTTATGGACAGGCTTAAAGTGTACATTATGCACTCAGTATTGCTGAAGACATAGAACATCATGAACCACAGAATTTCAGAGAAGCAGTCAGTGGTGATGAAAGTGAATACTGGATTAGTGCAATGATGGAAGAAATGGAATCTTTGGAAAGGAATGGCACCTGGAAACTGGTGGATAAACCAAAGGGGCAGAAGCTGGTAAGTTCCAAATGGATTTACAAGAAGAAAGTTGAAAGCTGGAGACTCAGATAGGATAAGATATAAAGCAAGATTGGTGGCAAGGGGTTTTACTCAGAGGGAAGGTATTGATTTCAATGAGGTTTTCTCTCCTATGATGAAACATTATTAAATCAGACTACTTTTGTCAAAAGTAACACAAGAGGATATGGAGTTACAGCAGCTGGATGTAAAAACAGCTTTCTTACATGGAGACTTAGTTGAGAACATATATATGAAGCAGCCTGAGGGGTTTATGATTCATGGAAATGAAGAAAAGGTATGTTTTCTCAAGAAATCATTATATGGGTTGAAACAAAGTCCAAGGCAGTGGAATAAGAAGTTCGATGAGTTTATGTTCAAAGCTGGTTTTGTCAGAAGTCTGTATGATAGTTGTGTTTATTTTGATAAGAGTACAAGTGTTGATCCTGTATACCTGTTGCCGTATGTGGATGACATGCTTATTGCAAGCAAGAGTACACATAAAATACATCATCTTAAGAAGAAGTTGAGTCCTGAGTTTGACATGAAAGACTTAGGGGATGCCAAGAAGATTCTGGGAATGAGTATAATCAGAGATAGAGCTGCTGGAAGTTTATGGTTGTCTCAGAGGCATTACCTTCAGAAAGTGGTAGAGAGGTTTCAGATGCATGAGGCTAAATCATTAAGTATACCAGTAAGCCAATGTAGGTATCAATTCAATTTCTTCAAGTGAACATGAAGTGTAGTAAAGGTTGAGTAGGGTCAGGAACCGGGTCTGGGTTGGGAAGAACCGGGCCGGAGAACCGGGATGAATTCAGTTCAGATTTGGAAGTTATTTGATGAACCGGGTTGGCAGCGGTTATAACAGAAATCCGCAACGGTTTTGGACTGGTGCATGGAAAACCGTTGTGGAAGACTCATAGCAGTTTGAAAAACAGTTGCAACTGATTTTTGATTCTAGCTCCCAGGGCTTCTTGATTCGAGCTTAGCTTGTTATATACGTTTGTTCAACATATAAAGACGAGTGGATACACGTAATTTTCCCTCTGAAAGCACTACTCAATCATTAGAATTAGAGAGCTAGGGTTCTTGAGCTCAATTCGGATTGTGAATTGGGGTTTCTAGTTTTCTGGGTTGTTTCTTGTAATTGATTGTTTAGTTGAGTGAATTGAGGTGTATAGAGCCTTCGTGGATGTAGATCACATTGATCGAACCATGTAAAAGCTTGTGTTCTTCATTTTATTTCCTGTTTTTGCGTTCGGTTTCTAGTGGTCGACTTTCAATCTATTTTTCATTCGTTTCTGGTTTGAATTTGTTGTTTGTGTGTTATAAGTGTTCTCAAACCTAACAAGTGGCGCCGTCTGTGGGAAACATACACACAAACGCGAAGAAGAAGAAGAATGGCTGGAGTAAAGATGGATGTGGTGAAGTTCTCTGGAAAGAATGACTTCTCACTCTGGAAGATCAAAATGAATGCGGTGCTGATTCAAAATGGCTTGGACTCTGCCCTTCTTCCTGTTGACCAATGGCCTGATGCTGAGAAATCCAAGTTTCCAGAATTGGATAAGAAGGCTCTGAGTTTGATATTCTTATGCATGGGAGATAAACCTTTGAGGGAGGTTTCGCAGTGCAAGAATGCAGTGGAGGCATGGGGAAAATTGGAGGAACTGTATCAATCAAAGTCTATATCAAACAAACTGTTTCTGAAACAGAGGCTAATGTCTTTCAAAATCTCTGATGATAAAGGTATTTCTGATCAACTTGATGAGTTTGTCAAGATGATTAAAGAGCTGGAAGATTTGGGGGTCAATTTGGAGGATGATGATAAGGCCCTGATGGTGTTAAATGTTCTTCCAAAATCCACGGAAAGCTTCAAAGATGCACTGATGTTTGGAAGAGATGGGAAAATCAGTTATGAATCCATCTTGTCAGCATTGAAGACCAAGTGCTTTCAGAATCAGGGAGAGAAGATTTCTACACAAGGTGGAGAGGGCTTGAACATTAAGTTCAAAAAGAATTTCCAGAAGAAGAAGTTCCAGGGAGTTAAAGACAATAAATCTGGAACTCAGAATGCAAAGAAACAAGGTGACTGGGTTGAAACCAGGAAGTGTTTCAAATGTAAGCAAACATGACACTTGAAGAAGGACTGTCCACAAAAGAAGAAGAAGCAGGAGACTCAGAGGGCAGAGGTGGCAATGACAGAGCATCAAGAAGACATCCCAGAAGTCTTAAACATAACAGACACCAGAATGGAAAAGGAATGGGTACTGGATACTGGATGTTCATTCCACATGTGCCCAAATGAATCATGGTTCAAGGATCTAAAGAAAGAAGATGGAGGATGTGTATTGCTAGGAAATGATCACTCCTGCAGAGTCAAAGGCACAGGATCAGTTCAAATTAAAATGCATGATGGAGTCATCAGAACTATTTCTCAAGTGAGGTATGTCCCTGGATTGAAAAGAAATCTTTTATCCCTTGGCTCTTTAGTGGCAAATGGTTGTCAGTTCAATTCCCTAGATGGTTATCTTCACATCACCAAACACAATCAGCTGGTAATCAAAGGAAGGCAACACAATGGCCTGTTTATTTTGATTGGATCACCTGTGATAGGATGTGCTGAATCTGTGATAAACAAAGAAGATGTTATGAAGTGGCATAGAAGATTGGGTCATATTGGAGAGAAAGGGTTGAAGGAGTTATACAAGAAGGGTATCATTGGTGAAATGGGGAATAAAACACTGGATTTCTGTGACAAGTGTGCTATGGGAAAGGCAAAGAAACTGCCTTATGCCAAAGGGATTCATTCCACTCAAGAACCCCTGGATTATGTACACTCTGATATTTGGGGGCCTTCGAGAACAGAAACACATGGAGGGGGAAGGTACTTCATGTCCATCATTGATGATTATAGCAGAAAAACCTGGGTGTATGTTTTGAGAAACAAGAGTGATGCATTTCTCAAGTTTAAAACATGGTTGAATCAGGTGGAGAACCTAAGAGGGAAGAAACTAAAACATCTTAGGACAGATAATGGCCTAGAATATCTTTCCACTGAATTCATAGAGTTCTGTGAAGAGAAGGGCATCACAAGGCACAGAACTGTCCCCCTAAACCCCCAACAGAATGGAGTTGCTGAAAGATTTAACAGAACTATGCTGGAAAGAGTTAGATGTATGTTGATTGATGCTGGGTTACCTAAATCCTTCTGGGGAGAGACAATGAATACTGCATTTTATTTGATCAACAGGTCACCATCATCAACTCTAGGATTTAAAACTCCAGAAGAAGTGTGGAGTGGAAAGACACCAAACTACCATGACTTAAGAGTATTTGGTTGCCTAGCCTATGCTCACATTAGGCAAGATAAACTTGACGTAAGAGCACAAAGATGTGTATTTCTGGGATATCCTGAGGGCATAAAAGGCTACAGGTTATGGTGCTTAGAACAGGGAAACCAGAAGCTACTTATAAGCAGAGATGTAAAGTTCAATGAAGATGTAATGGGATACAACTCTACTGGGAGCCAAGAGGAAGCTGATGAAGCTGTGGAACCTGAAAGAATTTCTGTTCAGGTGGAGCCTAATAATGAGCAGAGACCATTAGATGAGAATACACAAGCTCAGCAAGAAGATGACAGTTCATCAGAAGAGGAAGAAGGTCAAACTGAGATGGCAAATCTCAGAACCTATAGCATAGGAAGAGATAGGCCAAGATGACAAATTCAAAAACCTGACTTCTATGGATTAGCTGGCAGTGTATTTTATGCACTGAGTGTAGCAGAAGACTTCGAGATTCAAGAGCCTAGTAGTTTCAAGGAAGCAGTGAGTTGCAGTGAGAGTGAATACTGGATAGGAGCCATGATGGAGGAAATGGAATCCTTAGAGAGAAACCAAACCTGGAAGCTTGTAGACAAACCAAAAGGGCAGAAACTAGTTAGCTCAAAATGGATTTTCAAGAAAAAGGTGGAGGCTGGAAAAGCTGATAAGATCAGGTACAAGGCAAGGTTGGTTGCTAGAGGCTTCACTCAAAGGGAGGGCATTGATTACAATGAAGTATTTTCTCCAGTAGTGAAGCATTGCTCTATCAGGTTACTTCTATCAAAGGTGACTCAAGAAGACTTGGAATTACAGCAGCTAGATGTCAAGACAGCATTCCTGCATGGAGATTTGGTTGAAAAGATATACATGAAGCAACCTGAGGGCTTTGTGATTCCTGGAACTGAAGAGAAGGTCTGTTTTCTCAGGAAGTCCCTCTATGGGTTGAAACAAAGTCCCAGGCAGTGGAATAAGAAGTTCAATGAGTTCATGATGGGTGCAGGGTTCATTAGAAGCTTATATGACAGTTGTGTATACTTTAACAGAGGTTCAAGAGCTGAAAAGGTGTTCATGTTGTTATATGTGGATGACATGCTCATAGCCAGCAAGAGCAGTGACAAGATACAACAGCTGAAAGGAAAGTTGAATTCAGAATTTGACATGAAGGATCTAGGGGAAGCCAGGAAGATTCTAGGAATGGATATCATTAGAAGGAGAGAGACTGGAACATTATGGCTATCACAGAAGCAGTATCTGGAGAAGGTTGTAGAGAGATTCCACATGCATGAATCCAGACCAGTAAGTATTCCAGTAAATCTACAGACAAAGCTATCCAAGGATCAGTGCCCAAAGACTGCAGCTGAGGAGATTCACATGAAGAATGTTCCATATGCCAGTGGGGTTGGCAGTTTAATGTATGGAATGATATGTAGCAGGCCAGACTTGGCCTATAGTGTGTCTCTTGTAAGCAGATATGTGTCAAATCCTGGGGAATCACATTGGGAAGCCTTAAAACAGGTGTTAAGATATCTGAAGGGGTCTGTCAGTATGGGATTGAAATTCCAGAAACAAGATGCAAATACCACGCCTTTGGTAGGATATGTTGATGCAGACTTTGCAGGGAATCTGGATACTAGAAAATCCATTATAGGGTATGTTTTTACTTTGTATGGTACAGCTGTGAGTTGGGAGAGTGTGCAGCAGTCAGTGGTTGCATTGTCCATAACAGAAGCCGAGTTCATTGCATTAACTGAGGCAATCAAAGAAGCTTTATGGCTTAAAGGAATTCTCCAGGACTTGGGAATAAGACAAGGATGTGTTACTATTCAGTGTGACAATCAGAGTGCTCTTCATTTAGTGAAGCATCAAGCATTTCATGAGAGGTCTAAGCACATTGATGTTAGACTTCATTTTTCAAGGGATATCATTGAAGTTGGATCTGTTGAAGTCAGGAAAGTGCATACTTTGGACAATGCGGCAGATTTTTTGACTAAGGCAGTTCCTAGAAGTAAGATGGTACATTGCTCAAGCCTGATAAGGCTTGAACAGTGTGGTTAATCCTGGAAGAAGAGAAGGCAGTAAGAGGTGATGAAATGCACTTGAATTCATTGAGGTGGAGGTTTGTAGGTATCAATTCAATTTCTTCAAGTGAACATGAAGTGTAGTAGAGGTTGAGTAGGGTCAGGAACCGGGTCTGGGTTGGGAAGAACCGGGATAAATTCAGTTCAGATTTGGCAGCGGTTATAACAGATATCCGCAACGGTTTTGGACTGATGCATGGAAAACCGTTGTGGAAGACTCGTAGCAGTTTGAAAAACAGTTGCAACTGATTTTTGATTCCAGCTCCCAGGGCATCTTGATTCGAGCTTAGCTTGTTATATACGTTTGTTCAACATGTAAAGACGAGTGGATACACGTAATTTTCCCTCTGAAAACACTACTCAATCATTAAAATTAGAGAGCTAGGGTTCTTGAGCTCAATTCGGATTGTGAATTGGGGCTTCTAGTTTTCTGGGTTGTTTCTTGTAATTGATTGTTTAGTTGAGTGAATTGAGGTGTATAGAGCCTCCGTGGATGTATATCACATTGATCGAACCACGTAAAAGCTTGTGTTCTTCATTTTATTTCTAGTTTTTGCGTTCGGTTTCTAGTGGTCGACTTTCAATCTGTTTTTCATTCGTTTCTGGTTTGAATTTGTTGTTTGTGTGTTATAAGTGTTCTCAAACCTAACAGCCAACAACTCAGACTATCAAAGGAGCAGAGTCCTAAGACAACAGAAGAAGTGAGATACATGAGAAATGTGCCTTATGCAAGTGGGGTTGGAAGTTTAATGTATGGTATGATATGCAGCAGACCAGACTTAGCATATTGTGCGTCTTTGGTTAGTAGGTATATGTCAAATCCAGAGAAAGCTCACTGGGAGGCTTTGAAGCAGGTGTTAAGGTATTTAAAGGGAACAGTCAATTTTGGGTTGAAGTTTTAGAAACTAGCAAACATGACTATTCCTTTGGAAGGTTTTGCAGATGCTGATTTTGTTGGTAATATTAACACCAGGAGGTCAATCACAGGATATGTGTTCACTTTATATGGTACTGCAATAAGCTGGAGAAGTGTGCAGCAATCAGTAGTAGCTTTATCAACTACAGAAGTTGAGTACATGGCTTTGACAGAGGCAATTAAAGAAGTTGTGTGGTTGAATGGTATTCTGAAGGATCTGGGGATAAGGCAGGAATGTGTAACTATATACTGTGACAATCAAAGTGCACTACATCTGGTAAAACATCAGGCCTTCTATGAAAGATCCAAGCATATAGATGTTAGGTTGCATTTTGCAAGGGATGTGAGATGCAAGGTCAGTAGAGGTTAAGAAAGTCCATACAAGTAACAATGTTGTTGATTTCTTAACCAAAGCAGTGCCTGGAAGTAAGGTAGTCCATTGCTCAAGCCTAATCAGGCTTGAACGATGTGATTAAAGGATAAAGAGCAAGACAGGTTTGAGGTAATGATATACACTTGACTTCATTGAGGTGGAGATTTGTAGATATTAGTTCAATATCATCAAGTGTTTGTGGTATGAAGTAGAGGTTTTGAGGATTCCAGAACCGGGTTTGAAATGCAAGGAACCGAGTCAGAGAACCGGATTTTAACCAGATTCAAAAAATAGGTTAGAAAGAGAACCGGGACCGTGGTAGTTATAACCACTGATTACAACGGTTTCTATTCTGTTGCATGAGAAACAGTTGTAGTATCTTCACTGCAGCAGTTTTTGGAACTTGAGTCAAATTTGGTTACAACTACCTCAACTCCCTGATTCGAGCTCCAGCATTTATATACATTGTAAACACTTGTAGTTGCGAGCTAGTAGACGTAATTTTCCCTCTGTAAACATTACTCAATCAAGAGAATTAGATCTCTAGGGTTTTTTCTGCTCAAATCAAGCTGTGATTTGGGGGTTTCTGGATTTCTGGATAATTCTTGTAAATTGGTTGATTAGTGGAGTGAATTGAGGTGTATAGAACCTCCGTAGATGTAGATCACATTGATCGAACCACGTAAAAGCCCCGTGTTCATCATTTTTCTTTCCTGTTCTTGGTTCGGTTGTTATTGGCCGATTTCTTGGTTACATTTCATTCAAACTCAGTTGTGTGTTGTTTTGTGTGAGGTTGAGCTAATCCTAACGGATACATCGCCACTCAGCAGTGGCTATCATCTATTTTTAAGATGAAAGACATAGGAGAAGCAGAATACATACTTGGTGTTAAGATACACTGAGATTGCTCAAAGAGACTCTTAACTTTGTCTCAAGAGACTTATATTAAGAGGGTTCTGGAGCGATTCCATATGCATAATGTTAAATTCATTGACACACCTATGGAAAAGAATTGTGTTCCTAGTAAAGATTTATGCCCAAAGACAGATGATGAAAAGGAAAGTATGGCTAAGGTTCCTTATGCAAGCGCAGTAGGGAGTTTGATGTACGCAAAGATGTGTACTCGACCAGGCCTGTGCTTTGCAGTTGGGCAGGTGAGTAGGTATCAAAGTAATCCTGGAAGGACTCACTGGGCTGCAGTCAAAAGGATACTTAGATATTTAAAGGGGACAAGTGATTTAGCTTTGTGCTATCACGGTGGTAGTCTGAAGCTACTTGGTTACGGCGATGCTGATAGATCAGTGGGTAGAGATGAACGCAAATCCACATCGGGATATGCATTCTTGCTGGGTTGCGTTGATATCACTTGGTGTAGCAAGAAGCAGCCTTGTATATCTTTATCCACTATGAAAGCTGATAAAGCGCAATCCGGTATCCAATCAATTCAGCCTAAATCAATGCAAGAAATATAAAAACACACAGGATTTACGTGGTTCGATCCGGAGATATACGTCCACGGGCAGAAAATCACTCTTGCCGAGGTGTTTCTTTCACTAAAACTTTGAGTTTACAGGTAGCAATTCACAATACAGAGTGCGAACCCTAATTCCGAGTTCTTTTCTCATATTTATACTCAGCTTTTCCTAAACCCTAACTGAACCCTCACAAACTCCCTATTCTCACGCCTATTTCCCGCTGCATGGCGGTTGGGAACGAATCCTGAGCCTTGATTCGCGGAACAAACCACCTGTTGGGCCAACGCGTGTTCCTGGGCCTGCTGGGCTTACGCGTGCTGGGCCTCCACGTGCTTGCTGGGCCTACGCGTGCTGGGCCGGTCAGTGGGCTCAGGTATTAACCCGACCCGAAGTGACCGGGTTATCCCTATCAGATGCCCCCCCCCCCAGCCGAAGCGAGGAGGGAGCTTCGGTTGTCACCGGGGTGGAACCGTAAGCAAGAAGGGCCGTGGTCGCTGGCGGGCCGAAGTGTTTATGGTTGACTAAGTCTATCCGCGTCCCTGGGGACTCTGCGGAGCAGTCTGCGGACGCGGAGTCGAGCTAGGCCGAAGTGCACAAGACATATATCGAGATACCGAATTTCCCAGAAGCAAGAAACGCGTTGGAAGTATATAACAACCTGGCCGAGGTGGAGGGTACACCGGAGTGAGTAGTCTGGCCAAAATGAAGGGAGCACCGGAGTGTGGTAGTATGACCGAGGTGGAGGGTACACCGGAGTGTAGTTTGAATCTTCCTGACGAAGGGTGAGGTTGATGTGATTGGCGGCGCCATCATGAGAGAGAGGGATGTGAAGTGACACGCTCTGCGACTTCCAAGAAACCTGTTCCCCACGCGCCTTGGGAACTGCAAAGCACGTGAAGAGCACGTTTAAATCTCCATCACTGAATTTGAATAGGCTGCATCAGAGCCGTTGGTTTTTTGCGTATATAATTGGAATAACTGCACAGTAACTTTTCATCTTCTTCATTGCGATTCATCTGTTTAGAAAGCGGGAAAAAGAGGGATTATGTGCTTGCAATCCATCTCAAATCAAAACTTCTCAAATCCAAACTTCTCAAATCCAACCCAAGTAAGTATGTCCTCCTCTTCATCTTCTGCCTCATCTTCTGCCTCTATTGAAGTAGTAGGGACTACGGGTGCTCCGTTAGATATCCCCCCCCTGTCGTATCTCATTCCGGAGAGGAATGAGGTTAGGACCGTAGACAGGGCCGAGGGGCTGGAAAGCAACGTTATGATGGTTGCCTTCTACCCATGCGCGGAGGAGGAGTTGGAGGTGTCCTCGATAGCGTTACGGATGTCGCGAGAGCAAATTGAGAGAGAAATCCCTTTTTTTTTCTCTCCCTTCAACCTAGAGTATATAATACCGAACCCCGAGGATAGGGCCTGCTGCCCACCGCAGGGGTTTATTAGTGTGTACATAGATCCCCTTAGAATAGGCCTGAGGCTGCCCCTGTGGGACATTGTGATCCAATTGCTGAAATACTACGGTATTGCCCTTAGCCAATTAGCGCCGAACGCGGTGAGGCAGGTAGTGGGATTCACGGTGGTTTGTAAAAATGCCAGATTAGAACCGACCGTAGAGCTTTTTAGGTTCTTCTTCCAGTTAAAAAACTTCGGGAAGTCCAAGGGGTGGTACTCCTTTAGTCCCCGAGCCCGAGGTGGGTTCAAGGTTCAGAACCCAAGTAAGGTAGAGGGGTGGAAGGAGAGGTTTATATTTATTAGGAATAAAGTAGCTCTCCCGAAGTGGAGGAGTGATGAGGTGCTTGATACCGCTCCTGTGGAGAGCCCGGGGGCCGAAGTGATACATACATTCCGGACAGTGGGGACTTTCAAAACCCTCTGTTCCGAGGAGGAATTGGAGGAGGCAGGACTGAGCCCGTATTATTCTGGCAATGCGGGCGCCGAAGAGGGTAGGAGTCCTTGTATCTTGCTTTTTACAACTGTTGTTTTGCGTAAGACTAACCATAACTTTTATATGCAGTGGGACGCTTCGGGAAAGAGCCTGCCGGAAGCCCCGCGGCTGTTGCCGCAGCAAAAAAGAAGGGGAAGGCCACTGAGGTGTCTCCCCGGGGGAAGACAGTGCCCAGTCCACGACCGTCGGCGGGGTCGGAAGAACGGGTTGTGCCGGCGGGGTCAACCCCCGGAACGAAGAAGAGGCCGGAGCCTACCGGGACTCCGCTAGCACCGTCCAAAAGACCCCGGGTAGGGGAGAGCACTGAGGTAAACTTGAAACGCTGTTCGTAATTACGTAGCACTGAGTTTAATATCATTTTTTGTGTAATTGTCCAGGTTGAACAAGTGGCCCCGTGTCTGCTGGGGTTGGAGGGCGCGGACGCCGAAGAGCTTCTGCGCTTGGCGCGAGGTATCCTAGACCTCGGCCGCAAGAGCGAGAAGGAGGGGAAGGAGGAGCTGGCCGAAGTGGCCAGGGAGCTCCGAGCGCGCAATGACCGACTGACCCATGATATGACCGAGGCACGCAAGAGGGCTGCCTTGGTCGAAACCGAGGTTGCGCGTCTGCGCGGGGTGGAGGCGGAGAATAATGTCCTCCGGGGTGAAGTGCTGCGGCTGCGGGCAGAGATGGAAGCTCGGGAAGCTGTTGTGGTTGAGGGACAAGGAGCGGTGCTGAAGGCCTTCGCCGATAGATTATTCCAGACCAGCACGTTCCTCGACTTCCAGACGGAGTTCGTAGCCATAGGGGACCAGGCCACTCGATCCGCGCTGCTGGAGCAGGTGAAGGAGGTCTACCCGAACGTGGACGTATATCGTCCAAAATTCGGGTATGACTTTGAAGCAGTGGCCGGAGTGGAGAAGGCCTACTATGCGGCTCTGGCGAATCTGCCGGAGTGGCCCCTGGTGAAGGCGCTCGGGGAGAAGAAACAGCTTCTGACGGCCGCGGAAGTTGCCAACTGCGAAGTGGACCAGGATCCAGAAGTCATGGCGTTTCGCCGGGGTGAACTGGTCTCCGCACCCCGAAGCAGAGAACCCCCTCCACGGATGGAGGTCGAAGCCACAGTTGCGGACGAAGCCGTCGCAGCAACTGAGGGAGCAGCCGAAGTGTCCGAGGGCCGGCGAGAGGGGTTGCCCGAAGAGACTGAGGCAACTGAGCGGGAGGTCAGTCGATCCCCGCAAATTTAAAGTTGTATATTTTTAGGAATGTTAGGAATCGATGTACTGAGTTTGGAACCTTGTACTTCTGTTTTGTGAAATATAATTTTTTCTTTCTCAGATTCTCTGTCTTTCCTTTGCTTGCATGATCAATTTATGTCTGTTGTCGAACTGAACTCCAACTTTTTACATACTTGAGAGTAAACGATCTGGTTGACTCTTCTTTCTGTTTAGAACACCGCGGAGCTACACGAAACAATACAGAAGCTCATGCGATCACTTGAGTGGTTCCGCGAGGAAAAGAACAACCTGCAGATGCACGTGGTGCCGAAGCTAGAAAAGCAGGTGGCCTCGGCAGAGAGGAAAGTGGTTGAAGCCGAAGAGAGAGCCAAAGATTTTGAGATGAAATACCGGTCTACCGCTGCCGAGATGAGCTGTGTCCTTGTTCATCAGAGGGAGTATGATCGGATACTTTCGGAGTTCGATCTTCTGACCTTCGAGGAAGTGGAGGAGCGGGTCGTAGAGATCCAGAGCGAAACCTCAGCGCTTACGGCCAATAACCCCGCGGATGCCTCGGAGCTCGTAAGGAAGCGAGAAGTGCTAGAGCTGCTTCTGAGCATGTATGAAGGGATAAAGGGCCGAGGCAGGTGGAGGCCTTCTGCCGAGGAATTCATCGCGAGTTCAAGCCAGGACCAAAGTACGCCAAAAGCTCCCCGGAAGGATAAAAAGAAACCCTCCGGAAAGAGCAAAGGCATAGTTATCCGAGAGCCAGCTCCAGTGACCATAATCGAAGAAGAACCCGCTGCAGTTGCCGAAGAAGTAGTCGAGGAGCTGGCCAGGGAAATCGAAGTGATGGCCCCGGAGGAGTGGGACCCTGAGCAGTGGGCCCAAACCCCGAGGTCCGCGCCACAATCAAGTAGCCGAGCGCGGACCAGAGACGAAGTCCCCAGGCAAGCGCCTAGAGCAAGTCCTCGGCGTAGGGAAGCTCGCGGGGGAGAAAGAGCCGGAGCCCGAGGCCGAAGAACTTCAAGGTCCCGGAGGACGCAGCGAAGATCGAGGAGCAGGCCGCAACGCCGGGGCGCTGAATATTGGCTCGGGGGCCGTAGATAGTGGTTTTCTCCTTTTTGTTGTTTTTTTTTTTTTTTTTTTTTTTTGTTTGAAGTCTTATGTAAAAAACTTCTTGATGTTGTATTATTCAGAAGATAATAAAACTGTTGCGGTGTGTATAGACGGGTTTAAGGAAGGCAACAAGTTACTAACCATTTTAACCGGGTGTTCGGGAACACGATACGAAAAATTATTAACTATTTTAATTGGGTGTTCGGGAACACAGTATGGATAAATCCAATCTCCCCGGACGGATCAGGCGGGAGTAAACACTTCTCCGGTTAAACAGGCGAGAAAGTGATATAAGTCCGGGGACGAAATGCGAATCTCCTCGGACGGACCGTGGGAGAGATTTAATTGTCCGGAGACTAATAACGATAATATGATTGCGTTAGGGCGTCCCCGTAACGTAAAGGAAAACACAGTAAGATGCATAAGCAAAGAATTTTTATTCAACGATAAGTGCCGGAGCAAACTCAAATGTACAAAGAGAGATAACACTTATAAAAGAAATTAAAGATAAGATGGTACTTGAGATTTGGCATTCACAGATAGAAGCGCCTCAAGTTGGTTACGTGCCAGCTTCGGGGAATCGGGGTTCCATTGAGATGCTCTAGCTGATAGGATCCGGAATCGTGCGCGGCAACGACTCGGTAGGGACCCTCCCAAGAAGCATGTAATTTTCCCTCGGGGGCAGCTTTGCTGGCCGAGTTGAGCCGAAGAACTAGGTCCCCGACATTGAACTGAGTGCCTCGGACCCGGAGGTTATGATACTGGGCTGCTCGTTGTTTACACCTGGCCTGTTGAATGAATGATTGGTCACGGTGATTTTCAAGCTCATCCAAATTTGCCCGGAGAGCCTCGTCATTATCCTCTGGAACCAATGTGAGGAGGCGGGGGCTTGGTACACTGATTTCAGCAGGGATAACGGCTTCGGAACCGTAAGTAAGGCTGTAAGGAGTCTCCCCGGTAGAGGTATGCGGTGTTGTGCGATAAGCCCATAGGACTTGTGGAAGGTTTTCAGCCCAGAGACCTTTGGCATTATCCAGGCGCTTCTTTATTCCCGTGAGCAGTGTCCGATTGGTGACTTCAACCTGCCCGTTGGCTTGAGGGTGAGCAACTGAAGTGAAAATTTGTTTGATGTGAAGCTCTTCGCACCATGACCGAAAGGGATCATTGGCAAATTGTTTGCCATTGTCCGAGATAATAGTACTCGGGATGCCGAAGCGACAAACAATATTGCGCCACACAAACTTCAAGATATTCTGACCGGTAATGGCCGTGAGTGGTTCGGCTTCGACCCACTTAGTGAAGTAGTCTACGGCAACGACCAGGAACTTCAATCCTCCCGGAGCAACGGGGAATGGACCAACAATGTCGATACCCCACTGAATAAACGGCCACGCACTCTGGATTCCAGTGAGCTCGGTCTGCGGCAGATGCTTCACTCGGGAGTGCAGCTGACACTTGCTGCATTTGGTCACTAAGTCGTGGGCATCGTTGAACAAAGTTGGCCAATAATATCCCCAGCGGAGAACTTTCTTGGCCAATGTCCGGGAACCAATATGGCTGGCACAGGCCCCTTCGTGAACCTCCCGCAGAACTTGGGTAGCTTCGGCAGGAGCGAGACACCGGAGACTCGGTTGTAGGTATGACCGCCGGTATAAGACTCCATCATGAAAGGAGTATTTGGGGGCTTTGAGGACAACTTGCCGAGCTCGTAGCTTGTCAGTGGGCAGGATTCCATCTCGGAGATATTGGATGATAGGAGTCATCCAATTCGGATCACTATCGGTCAGGACCGAAACTGTGGCCTCATGAATTGCTGGATGAGATAGGTCTTCGACCATGATATCCGGAGATATATTAGTTCGGACCGCGGAGGCCAATTTGCTGAGCGCGTCTGCTCTTGTATTCTGAGCACGTGGTATTTTCTGGACAACAACTGTATCAAGAGTTGACATAAGCTTGAGTGTTAGAGCTAGATACCTGATCATTGTTTCATCCTTGGCGACATAAGTCCCCTGGATTTGTTTGGACACGACCTCGGAGTCCGTGAAGAGCTCAAGATGACGAACACCTAAGGATTGAGCGAGCCGGAGCCCAGCGAGAACTGCCTCGTACTCCGCTTCATTATTAGTCACCTTAAACTTAAATCGGATGACGTATTTAACTTCAACCTCCTCGGGGTCGATGAGAAGCACCCCGGCACCACTTCCTCGAGTCGTGGATGCTCCATCCACATATAGTTGCCATTTCTGAGGTGAGGATGCGAGGGTAGCGGGGTATGTGTATCACTGTTTGTCGGAGACTCATGATTGTCTCCCGGGGTTTCAGCCAGAAAGTCGGCGAGTGCTTGTCCCTTGATTGCTCGGCGGGGAAGGTATTGAATATCATATTCGCCTAACTCGACGGCCCACTTTGCAAGGCGCCCAGACACCTCGGGTTTGACAAGAATCTGGCGGATAGGATGATTGGTCAGAACCCGTATTTCACGTCCTTGGAAATATGGCCGTAGACGCCGAGCTGCCATAACAATTGCCAAAGCGGTTTTTTCTAACACGGAGTATCGTGTCTCTGCCCCGTGGAGAACACGACTTGCGAAATACACGGGATGTTGAACCCCATTGACTTCGCGCACAAGTGCAGCGCTAATACTTCCTCGGCGGAAGCCAAATATAAGTAAAGCGGCTCTCCGGGGAGAGGAACTGACAAAGTAGGCAACTGCTGTATATGACGTTTCAAAGCCTCGAAGGCCTCGGTGCACTCCGGAGTCCACTCAAAGGACTTCGCCTGTCTCAAGACTTTGAAGAATGGGAGCTGTCGCTCCGCCGCTTTAGATAAGAATCGATTTAAGGCCGCCAAACCACCTGTGAGGCGCTGAACATCCCTGAATGTCTTGGGTGGCTGCAGTTCTAGCACATCCCGAAGTTTGGCCGGGTTAGCCTGCAAACCGTGTTGTGAAACCATATAACCCAGAAACTTGCCGGAGCCGACGCCGAAAGTGCATTTTGCTGGATTAAGGCGCAAATTGTAGCTTCGCAGGGTGCGCAACGTTTCGGCAATGTCTTGCACACATGAAGAATGGGAGATACTTTTTATAACAAGGTCATCAACGTAAACCTCGACGTTGCGGCCAATCTGGCCGTGGAAAACCCGGTCCATGAGACGCTGGTATGTGGCTCCGGCGTTCTTGAGCCCGAAGGGCATTTTCTTAAAAGCATAGCACCCGAAAGCAGTGATGAATGCCGTCTTGATGTCATCCTGCGGATCCATAAAGATCTGGTGGTATCCCTTGTACAGATCTAAGAAACAAAGTGCCTCATACCCAGTAATGGCCTCGGCCTTTTGATCTATGGAAGGTAGGGGATAACAGTCCTTCGGACAATGTTTGTTGAGGTCGGAGAAGTCGACGCACATCCGCCATGCCCCACTGGACTTAACCACCATTACTGGATTCGATAGCCAGGAGGGGTAATATACTTCGAACAGGATGTCCGCATCCAAGAGTTGTTGCACCTCGATTCGGATTGCTTCATTTCGCTCCGGGGCGAACTTCCTTTGCTTCTGCTGGATAGGCTTTATGCTGGGATCAATGTTCAGCTTGTGTGTTATTATGTCGGGAGAGACCCCGGGCATATCCAGAGGAGACCATGCGAAGACATCGGAATATTCTCGCAAGGTCTGAATTATAGCCTGATGTAACCATGGCACATCCACGGCTCCGACGGTTACAGTCTGCTCCGGCTTGGACGGATCTAGTGGTACTTGAGCGGTGGCATCCCCCAACGAGGTACATTCCCGAGGTTCCAGAACCGATGATGCCACCTGAAGCTGCTGTTTAGGAGGAACCTTAGCAGTCTTTTTGAGTGCCACGTACATACATTCTTTTGAAACCCGCTGACTCCCGCGGATAGCCACTTCGCCATGTGAAGTTGGTAACTTTAGTGCGAGGTGATATGTGGAACATATGGCTTTGGCGGGGGTAAGCCAGTCCCGGCCCAGGATCATGTTGTACGGTGATGGGGAATTCACCACATAAAAATCCACGAAAATGGTTCTTATTGCCGGATAAGTCCCCAAAGATGCCGGGAGAGTGATGATACCCTCTGGCTGGACTTCACCCTGAGTGAAAGTCTGCAGTGGCCCGGGGGCCGGCCGAAGTTGTTCCCGAGGATTCCCCATCCTTTGGAAACAGTCGGCAAATATTACACTCACCGCGGCCCCATTATCCACGAAGACCCGCCTTATTGTTATATTGGCTACAGTCATGTCGATGACAATAGCGTCAGTATGAGGTGTTATCTCCGGAACCGGGTCTCTATCCGTGAAGCTGACAGTCTCGGATTGATGGAGGCGTTTATGACGTGGCTCCTCGGGAGGAGGACGTCGAGTCTCTGCCTTCAAGGCATGTCGCGAGGCCCCGGTGGGAAGGGCCCCATATATCACGTTTATTACGTGAGGAGGCGCGTTGTCTCCGGGTCCTCCCGGAGGAGGAGGTGGTGGCGGAAGACGTGGTTGTTGGCGATTGCCAGAATCTTGCCGTGCGTAATTATTAGGCCCCAGCCGATTATTATGCCACGGCGGTTGATTGGTTGTGTACCGCGGTCATGATAACCTCCACGATTATGGGACGACCCCCCATTCTGACCTGTCCGAGGCTTTTCATCGGTCCGCGCAATGTATTGGCGCAAAAAACCTTTCCTCAGGCACTCCTCGATTTCCTTGCTGAGTTCTCGGCACTCCTCTGTCTCGTGCCCATGATCTCGGTGGTACGCACACCACTTTCCACGATTCCTCTTCTCAGGCGGAGCAGTCATCCGCGGACAAGGTCGCAGATCGTTCTTGTGAATAGAAAGGATTTCGGCTCGTGACTTCGTCAACGGAGTCAATTGTGGAATATCGCCTCGGGATTCTGAACGCCCCGGGGTCAGGCGGGAAAATGCACTAGGTCGCGTACTAGGCCCGGTTTGTGCTTTGTCGGACTGCCGCTTGCTAGCGTGTTTCTCACGCTTCTGGCGAGTCTGCTCCTCGGCCTTAGCAAATTTGCACACCGTTTTGAACAGTGCTCGGGTTGTGACCGGTGTGTTTCGAACTAACTCGGTGTAAAGTGTTCCGGGATGGAGTCCATTCATGAATGCGTTGATGACTACGTCGTCGGGGCAATTTCCCACCTTGAGGCTTACCGCTGTGAAGCGGTCAAGAAATTGGGTAACGGTTTCACCGTCCCGCTGTTCCATATTCATGACATCGGCCAGGGTGGCCATGGGCTTCGCCCGTGCTTCGAACCGCGCCCAAAAGTGCTCGGCGAGTTCTCTGAAAGAAGATATGCTGTTGAGTGGGAGAGAATCAAACCAAACCCGAGCTTCATCCAGTAAGTACTCAGGGAAAATCTTGCAGTAATGGAGGGATGTAATGTTATCGTGGCTAAGCATGTTGTGCCTGAAAGCTCCAAGAAAATTGGCCGGATCTCCGGTGCCATGATAAAGTGGTATGGCCGGCCGTTTGAACCCTTCGGGAAGGGTGGTGGCCATGATTTCTTGGGAGAACGGTGTGATGATATCTCCATTGGCATCAAGGCCCAGAATTCTGTCCAGTTCAACATTGCGTTGAACTCGCTCATACTCTTGAAGATCTAGAGCATGAGGATTGGCATAACGAACTCTCTTAGCCGCGTTGAGCGGACGGCGGCGATCCATATCAGTAGGTTCATCGTTGCGCGGTCGTGATTCGTTAGAACTCCCATGGTCCTCGGAGGAACCAGGTCATTCTCGTCGCCGATCCTGACGCCCGCGATGCCCCGGGTCTTGTTGATCACGCGAGTGCTGACGTTGTGGAGGCACCGCGGGATTGGCATCATGTCCGGCATGCCCCGCGGGGTGTTGGCGATTAGCCGCCCAGTCTTGAAGAACATGGGCATGCTCTTGTAAGAAAGCCTGGAGCAATTCTGGGGTAATTTGAATGTTAACCGGTGGTTGGGCAGCAGCGGGATTAGGGTTTTGCATGTCCTGAGGGGGTGGAGGTAAATACTGATTGTCTGGATTCGCAACCGGGCCTCGATTGCCCTGATGAGGAGATGTACTCCTTGCCGGCAATTGCCTCGGCGGCAAAACCTGATCCACGGGTGGATCCTGGTTGGATTGATCACCGTGGCGAGATTGATTCAAACGAGTTGTCACCATGATTCTTGAATACGCTGTGAACGTCAAAAATTGCTTTACGATTCCCACAGACGGCGCCAATTGATAAAGCGCAATCCGGTATCCAATCAATTCAGCCTAAATCAATGCAAGAAATATAAAAACACACAGGATTTACGTGGTTCGATCCGGAGATATACGTCCACGGGCAGAAAATCACTCTTGCCGAGGTGTTTCTTTCACTAAAACTTTGAGTTTACAGGTAGCAATTCACAATACAGAGTGCGAACCCTAATTCCGAGTTCTTTTCTCATATTTATACTCAGCTTTTCCTAAACCCTAACTGAACCATCACAAACTCCCTATTCTCACGCCTATTTCCCGCTGCATGGCGGTTGGGAACGAATCCTGAGCCTTGATTCGCGGAACAAACCACCTGTTGGGCCAACGCGTGTTCCTGGGCCTGCTGGGCCTACGCGTGCTGGGCCTCCACGTGCTTGCTGGGACTACGTGTGCTGGGCCGGTCAATGGGCTCAGGTATTAACCCGACCCGAAGTGACCGGGTTATCCCTATCAAAAGCAGAGTACATCGCTTGTACATCTGCAGTTCAAGAGACTATCTTGTTGAGAAGATTTCTATAGACTTTGCGCATTACGGCGCACGTAGATGATGCAGTAGTTGTCCTTTGTGACAACACAGTTTCACTAGCATATGCTAAGGACCCCAAGTATCATGGGAGGACCAAACATATTAACACCAGATACCACTTCATCTGAGATAATATTGCGCAGCGACAAGTGATTCTCAGGCACGTTCCCACTGGTGAAATGATAGTTGATCCTTTTACCAAGCCTTTGAGTAGAGATGTAATTCAAAGGCATGTTAAGAGTATGGGACTTCGTAGAATTTAAATTCTTTTAGCCTGTAAGAACAATTTTATTTATCAATGAGATGTGCCCTTATTATATGTTAGAAGTACTGTGTCTATTATATGTGATATGTCACAAGGCTTGGATTGTCCCATTCACATGGGAAATCACCCTGGCACTTTAGTAAGCGAGCATGAGGTGATTGGCGGATCAAACACTTACTTGCGAGTGATCACCTTCGTGAAAGGAACAACACGAAAGGTCGTTGCCCATAGTCGCCTTGGTAAGAGGCCAGGATGAAATCATACTTGATCGATTATGAAGAATGTCCTAACTTCATAAAAGCCTTTTAATAGCTGAGTGTGTGAATCATCAGAAGTTGTGTTGGAGACAAATTTCTAGTGGTACGCAGGTCAGACGCTAGAAGAGCGACTAGACTAAGACTCGTATGATATTTAGAGCGTGACATGCCCAAATTTGAGTGGGAGCTCCATCATAGCATGTATTCATACTACATGTGCTTAATGACGACCTTAGTAAGAGGAGTGACCGAATAGATCCCTGCTTCATCACTATGTGAGCTCTTATAGTGATTTTTTGTGCCCTTTGGAACTTTGGACTTTATCATGAAGTGTAAGCTTGATGATGCTACTTTAACATGTGTTCAATGGCCATGATTGATACGGTCTCTCAGAGCATGACTAAGAAAGTTGTTAAGTCCAAGCAGATTGGCATAAGAGGCCAAGGAAAAACTAAGCTGGTAATGCACTTGTGTACTATGGCTCATAGGCCGGATGACTAAGTCGAATTAGTTTTAACATAGTCATGAGCATAGATACAAATTAGGGGTCAAAAATTCTCTATATGCATTAGAGGGGTTAGAGATGTTTGGTCTGGTGCAACCACATAGTTTGGGGTACACAGCGAGTCTCATGAGTTGATGAGTTATGTTAGTTGGGCGATAACTTAATATAACTCTCCTCACTTTGTTCTATTATGTTCTCACTTGGCCGCATGCCTTAGTCTCTGTATTGAAGAAGAGATGTGATGATAAGAATTGTGGAGTCTTTGAGTCGAATAAGTTGGATCAGATTTATATGAGTGGGAGATGTTGGTTGCATCCATATCTGATGGATCCCAATATAGTTGAGATATATATCTAACTAGATATTTGATATCTTATCAGATATATTTCCGATAGGGATGGAGATCCTATCCATAATAGAAGAGAGATATGTCCCATACCAGTATATATACCGATATATCTGATATTCTTAGGGTACAAAATTAATACACCACAAAAATACGTTTCTCCCTTTTCTCTCTAATTATTCTTCTTGGAATATCACCAAAGTCCTCCAAGTGTCTAAGGTGTGTAGTAAACGGTGGACGCTCTGGTAGTGTTTGTCAGGACGGGCTTGTAGACGATCGAAGTGAGATCCAACATCTAGTGAATCGACTAATCTTTTTTCCGCTGCATCAGCTGAGATATATATGGATTCTCTACATGCATGATTATGTGTTTTAGATGCTTTACGTCTAACACATATTGTAGTTTCATATTATCGCTAACCTAAAGACTATAAAAGAATAAATCATGCGGAGCAGTGGAACTTACTAAACACATACGACACAGTATCACAAATAAATTATATTTTTAATCTCTACAAAGCTAACAACCTATGAAATCAATAATCCATGAAATACTTCAATGACTAACTGATAAATAATTATTTATTAACATAACTCACATCACACATAACAAGCTTAAATATTATTCCATACTTCAAGATAAATATGTGAAACTCCTTCTAATCATGCAAGTAGTCAAATAGGCTTCCTCATTAAACTCACAACATAGAAAATATTTTGAATAATTTTGAATATATCAAAGATTGCATTTGATTTATAACTTAACAATAACACTCCTTAAAAATTAATTAGTTAAATAACAAAACAAGTAATAAAATTTTATCAATTAATAGTCATCTTGTATGAGTGGAAATAAAATTGCACCAAAATATTCATGTTGTCATATGCTTTTGGCTCCCCTCGTACTCCACCCACTCGCTTCAAGCTAACCTGACTCAATTAAGGGTTGGGGTGAGCTTCCTTCAGCTCGTGGAGGATACAATTCATAACAATTGTACGCAAAACCAAAAGCATAAAGTACAAGCAGATATAACTTGTAACTTGTATATTATATTCAATAAATTGAATATAAAGTTGTAACTTGTAACATGTAATCCATGTACACATGGAATTTTCATATCCAAATAAATTGAATATACACTTGAAACTTGTAAATGTAATAGATATACAACACAATTAATTAAGCACATAATTGCAATAAACAGTAAACCCCCACCTGAATAGTGATGCAGATCGATTTGTAGATGTAAATTGTCCTATATTATAGCATTTGCTAGTCTCGTCTCCTTCCTACTTAGGCATGCATGACTCTATCTTAATCTTTAATTAATATACGGGATTTTCAGATTGGAAAATTGGGGTTTGGTAGACACATTAGAAAAATTTAAAAGAAATAGAAAATTTGTATGTATTGATTCACTGCGCAGTAGTGAATAAATAATTTTTATTTTGAAAATGATAAGGAATAAAACCTAAAATTTTAACTTTATTAAATAGATTCACGAGGAAGCATCATACTAAAATTACATAATTTATAAAGAAGCTTAACTATGGGTTTTGAAATTTTAAAATCGATATAGTGAAATTGTAAATTCTGCACAGCAGTAGAAAACCCATAATAACTTGAAAACTATTGGATGGATCACTTTGAAATTTTACAGAATGATAGAAGACATGTATATATAATACATATCTAAAAATCAAAACTTTTAAACAAGTATAAATATGTTTTTCGAATTTTGCAAATCAGAATATAGAATATTTTAAATCAAGCAGATGAGTAATATAATATTCATATAAAATAAAACATACATTGGATTGATTTAAAATTTTTATAGAACATCATAGATATTTTTAGAAATATCTAAATAGGTAAACAAATCTTTTAAAAAGAATACCTGTCTATCGGCAGGAGAAAGACTGAAAAATGAAACTGGCACAGTAAAAATTTCTAAAATAAATGGACGAACTTTGAGATAAAATCAAAATGTTTGGGCTGTGATTTTGATTTATGACATGAATCCCATATTTATAGATTATAAGCCTAGGATTTTAGGACTTCTAATTAGACTAGGAGCATGTTTTCTTGTTCCCTAAGTAAAATTAATGGGTTTGGGCTTGAATAATGCATTGGGCTAATATCCTATTTAAATATATAAAAGTCTAATAACTTAAAATATACTTTTAGCCATAACTTAAAATAATTTTCATAATTTAGAAAAAAATAAATAATTCCCATTCGACAAGATAGATATTTAAATATAATAATAATTAAATAATTTACGGGGCATTACATAATGTAAGGCTTGTACCCAAATGTAGTGGAGATGACTAGTTGACTGAATGGAGCAGACACAAGAGCAACGATACACCATAGATTTCACTTAAGGCATGTGGGGCATCGCAATGAAGATGGATAATCGACTTGATTGAGCATGTATCTTCTAGAAAGAGGTAGATGGTCCCAAAATAAAGGTAGTGAGCCCCTAGAGAACCAAACAAAGATGGTGTGCCCAATGAGATGATGGACAATTGGCAAGCCTTATGGACTAAGTGGAGGTGAGCTAGATAGAGTCGGATTTCGAATGCACTAGCCATAAAAGTACCATGAGACTGAGCCCTAAAAAGATAGGACAAAGCTTTATGGACCATGCATAAGGTGAAGCGGTGCTCTATTGACCGGGCAAAATGTGACTTGGATAGAGAGGAGTTCCGAGCAATATTAGGTGTCAACTGGATGGGATAGAGCAAAGAGGAGGTTTTTTGGGAATCTTGGTATAGTCAAAAAAATTCCACATCGAATATACAAGGAAATTGTATGGGGATATGAGAAAGAATATAGACCTTCATTTGAATCGGGTATTTCGAGGATGAACAAAACAAAGTTGTGTGTGCTCGATCAATAGCACAAATCTCATACTAATGTGGCGATTGAGGTCCATTAGGGTATAACCAAGTGGTATCAGAACCCAACATAAACGTTCCTAACATTGCTCACCCCCTCCTCTCTCTTATATACACACACAAAAATTCACATTATTTTAGGAAATTCATGTTTAGATTTTTATGATGCAAATGTGACTTGTAGTTGGAAATAGAAACCCCAAAGTGTTGTAATTTATTGTAATGGTTAGGGCTAATTCAGTAAATGAAGATAAGTCATTGCACGAAGATACAACAAAATACCAGCAAGTAAAAAGTTCGACCGTTGTAGGAAGATAGGTCAAGACAATGTAAGTAGGCAATGATTACAGCCAACACCCATAGACAGTATGCAGTAGTTGGCTGTCAAATTAATCTGTCATAAGTTGATTGTACACTCCAGTAGAAGAAATTTTCAGAAGTCAAAGTCAATAGATCTAAAATTCAAAAATAGCCAACAAAGACAAGACCCAGTACCTACTAGAAAATAGCATGAAGACACGCTTAGATGATAAAGCATAAATAAATGTAGCCTGATACCTACAACAAACAAATATGATATAATCCTAACAAAAGAACAATGTATAAGGGCATTAAATATCAAGGGATTCGTTTCAATTTAAAAACAGAAACCCCACCCCCCCCCCCCCCCCCTCCAACCATGATAGAGGGCTCTAAAGACAAAGAGAGGTATAGATATAATTCACATTCATCTATAAGTACATTTTTTATAAGCTATCACTCCGAGAAGCCTTCTCAATGAACTTGTCTTGGAATTCGCCTAATTTTGGGATTGCAAATGCCAACGATCGCAAGTGCACACCCAAGACAAATGTAGTATTTAAGATATTGTATCTATAGGGAGGATGTCCCGTGAGACAAACTCAAATATGTGGTTATTTAGTTAAGTCAATTCATTAAGAAGTGGAGTATTTCCATAACCATTGCAAGAAATAACATAAAACAAATTAAAGGGAGTGCTCAAGGTTTGATAGATGAATTTTCAAATTCATGGTTTCACATAATATGCTAATGTTCCACAAATCAAGGATTGGGCTACTCCCAAACCGTGGAAACCACAAGATACTACTCACTACTCATTAATGATCAAGTAACCATCGTATAACAATCAATAAAAAGCAATCAAGACAAGAAAGGAATTAAATGCAACAATTAATGAGAAGAAGAGATATAAATTTTAGTCTCGAATTACTAATAAATGCTTGTCATCAATAAACGATGTGGGCTTGAATCTCCATCAAATCCTTAGCACAAAAAGTAGCTTATCTCCCAAAAATAAAGAAACATTAGGTGGAGTTTGTACGTCCGGCTTTTTTGTCAATTATTTAATTTAACTTCACGTATCGTATTAATATTTTCCCAACCATATTTATTAATTGTCATATTTTATTTTCCAAAGTTTTTGGGCTATTTATATTTTTTAACCCAAAATAATACTCCCTCCGCCCCGGCTTATTTTGCACAGATAACCGGGCACGGATGTTAAGAAAAAGCAGATTCTATTTTTTCTTTGAATTTTTTAAAGGTGGAGATTAAGTGTTGAGATTTTGAGGGTGGAGATTGTGGGAGAAGTTTCCTTTTTAGGAGTGTGCAAAATAAAGTGGGACGGCCGAAAAGGGAAAGTATACAAAATAAGCTGGGACGGAGGCAGTATTCTCTATTATGAGTCAATTATAATTCAAGATATTATGGCTTGAGTTTATAATTGAATTGATACTAAATATGTTATATTTAAGTCTTACATCTCATGATAATTAGCCCATTTCATGCATCATTGTTTATTTTAGGCCCAAATTCTTATTTAATTTATTTGGGCCTAAAATCACTATTCTAATTCTATTAACATAGCCCTTTAGTTGGATCATGTCATAATTTATATTCTAACTGCATATCCGTAAAGTATCTATGTTACTGTATTTCTTGATAAGAATTACGACATATATAATAATTAATATATTAATCCTTTAAGATAAACAATCGGAAAAGAATTCCTAAATCCTAAACGTGAAAGGAGAATTATTGACACGTATAATATGCATTAAATACATGCCTGCTATACACCATCATTATACGTAAAAAAAAAAAAAAAAAAAAAAATGAGAAGGATTCAACAATTTTTAAATGAGTAGTATTATAAATAAATAAAAGAAAATAAAGGAAAGTGCGAAGAATGTGGAGACCACATACCGATCACTCACAACACTTAAAATAAAAACATTTTCATGTCACAAGATGACAGATAAAGGTATCCAAAATAAAAATGGCTACGGAAAATATAAGCAATTACAAACAAAGCCAATGTAGTGCCAATGTAGGGCATAGCAAACTGGAACTTAGCGGATTTGCTGGAGAGAATAGCCGGTTTAGGAATGTCATCGAACATACTACAGAAATCGAGCTCCCAATCAAGTGCCCAATGTCACAAAAACCGAGCGTGGGGGAGAGCCAACGCTCCTCACATCGGCGTGAGTCCAAATATCCCTGGGAGGAATTTCAATGTCATAGCTTAGAGCAGTCAAATCTAGAAATATGACCCGACAATAAATTCCAAACCGTATAATCCCTCACCAAAACCCCAAAGTCCCAGCAGTAATATCCAAACAAAGCGACCGAACCATACTTACAATAAGACCTACGGCCTTGCTTTGCAGTCCAAAAATAATCTTGCGTACATACCAATGTCAATCAAGATTAAGAAATAAGAAAATGCCCACCATATTCATCAAACTAAAATTCACACAAAATCCCAGAATATCAAACTAACATTCCAAGAAGGATCACAGTCCGTCGAAATCAGCAAATAATTCCATACAAATCTGTTCGAAGGCTGAAGATATTGCACTACTGATTTCACAAATGTACCACGAGAATGAACAGCCCATGACCAAATCGTCACAAACCAGAATACACTTCCAAAACGTCCAAAAATCCGTCTATATCAGCAGTCAATTATAAATCAACGGAACCTGTACTGCGAAGACGTCTGACGGAGAAGGTCCGGTTCACTAAATCCCAGACCCTGTTCGCAAGGTCTGAAAATCTGGAAAAACGTGTTGGTTCACCTTGAATCAACTCAGACATCGACTCAGCGAGTCGACACAGTGAGTGAGGGAGGCTGACTCAGCGAGTGCTCCATCCACGGCGGTCGACGAATCCCAGGCCACAGACGCTCTATCCTCAATAGGTGAGATGAGTCGGAAGATGAGAAGAGGCTTACACCAGGTCTGGTCTGATATGTTTGAAAGCACCGGATCTGGTTAGCACCACCAGTGAGTGTCGGAGATAAAAACCACCGGAGCTCTAGTCTGGTTTGTAATCACCGGATCTGGCTAGCACCACTATTGAGCTTCGGAAAACCACCGAAACGACAAGACGTTCCAGATCTGCAAAATCGAAAAGCATCTCCAAGATTCGCGAAGAAACTCGCGAGGTGCAAGGACATCCCCTGCATATGTCCGGAATCGCGATCTGAAAGATCCCGGTTGTGAGCAGCGAACCCTAATCTGCGCCGCCTTAAAAAAACCAGTGAGGGGATGAAGGTGACATCCCATAACAGAAAGAACCTCGAAGTGCCATGGAAGCTGGTCTCCCATGGAGAAATGAGAATGAGAGCGAAAATGGAAAACACTTATGAATCATGGAACGTTAATATGGAGTTGTCCAGAAAAAACAAACGAGAACAGTTCTCTCAGAATAATGAAATACAAAACCTTAAGAACTGGAAATGAAAACCGATAATAAGAAAAAGCAAGAACAAAAAAAGCAAAATTAAGACATAAACGAAGGATTGGCCGGCGGCTGTCGGCGGCAACAGCCGCCGGCCAAGGAGGAGAAGACTAGAGTTTTGGTTTTTCTTTTTAGAGAGAGGAGAGAGAAGACTAGAGTTTGTACTACGCATTTAAGGATTCAACAATTTTTTCTTCTGTCGCTAGTAGCAAGTGTTGTATCCGATTTTTATTTTTGTATATTCTCTTGTCATCTTTTTTTCAATTCTAGCAACATTGTTAATTCCCAGCCAAAAAATACATTCAATAGAAATAAAAGACAAAAGAAAAAGAAAATTAGGAAAACTAATAGGTGCTTCTTGTAATACTTGAGCCTCTCACTAACCACTGATCAACTAGTTTATGCATTCCATTCATTTCACTGTTTCACGTGCTATTTACATTTTCATTTGTATTGTCATCTATATTTTGTTTCTCTTGTAGTTTATGATTGGATTTTGAAATGTTCACATTTTTTAATGGAAACCAATAACCTACAATATTGGGAGAGTCTAAATAATGTAAGACTACATGTGATAATTTTAAAATGTGAAACTCACTAAGTGATATGTGGAAATATTAGAATGATGATGATGATGATGATGATGATGATGACTGCCTTAAGAAAAGAAAGGTGGTGGCCGATTTTCGAAGATCAAGACCACGAATAAGGTACACTCTTATCTCACAATAAAATTAGATGAAGTTACAGAAAAACTCAAGCTAGCTTTGGAAAAAAAAAAAGAAAGAAAAAATCATTACAAAGCAAAATAGGTCTGTATCGTTCCATATTGTAATGTTCTATCATGGTTATGTAGAGGGTTAATTACAAAAAAAATGACCACCTTTGGTTATATTTTCAATTGCAACGTGATCTTTATAACTTAGCAATACTAATTACCAATGTAGATTCAGTTTCAATTTCATTAAAGTATGTACACATATGTATTTCAGTACAAGGAGTCAAGATGCGGGTTTGGAAGTTGAAGAACGGGACCAGAGTAGAAAATCGGTAACTAGGTTAAAGAATGAACCGGCAATTATGTTCTAAAATTCTGTTATAGGATTTGACAACAGTTTATGTTTGGAAAAACAGGGTGCAACTTCTTCAGCTATTTCTGATCCGATTTTGTGCATTCGAGGGATAATATATATATTGTGTTAGATTTGCTTTGATGTATAGTTTTCTCGTATACATCCATAGCAGTTATGGACTCATATTCTGAATCCATAGCACGACGCCATTCTTTCGCATCTTCTTCATTTACTGCCTCGGCATAAGTCTAGGGATCGAGATCTGCATGTCCGTCTCCTGGGATCAAATCCAAAGATTCTCTCACAAACATGAACCGATCAGGCTGACGAACAACCCTCCCACTATGTCGAGGCTGTGTAGGCATTATGTCAACGGGTTGTGCAGTACTTGGTATTATTGCCTCTTGCACTTGTGGCTGTAGAATTGGAATCGTACTGACATTCCCTTAGAGTTTTTGAAGGATAATATCGGTTCTGGACTTGTGATTAATCATGTAGTCCTCTTCTAAGAATCGGGCATTAGTGCTAATAACGACCTTCTGATCCTTAGGACTATAGAAATAACCACATTTCGTTCCTTTTGGATACCCTATAAACATTCTTACCTCAGACCTAGATTCCAACATACCAGCATCCTTGTTCAGCACGTGTGCTGGAGTACCCCAAATCCTTATATGGTTCAAGCTAGGCTTGCGCCCTGACCATAACTCGACAGGGGTCTTGGGTACCGATTTGGATGGTACTAGGTTTAACAGATAAGAAGTTGTTTCTGAGGCATATCCCCAGAACGAAATGGGCAAAGATGCATAACTCATCATAGATCTGACCATCTCAAGTAAAGTTCGATTTCTTCTCTCTGCTACTCCATTCTGTTGGGAAGTACCTGGTGTAGTCAATTGGGATGTTATCCCAACTTCTGACAAGTACCTTCGGAACTCGTTGCTGGGTATTCGCCACCGCGATCAGATCGCAATGACTTTATACTTTTATCTAGCTTCTTCTCCACTTCCGCCTGAAACTCTTTGAATTTCTCAAAGCATTCAGACTTGCGGCGAAGTAGATAAACGTACTCGTATCTTGAGTAATCGTCAATAAATGTGACGAAGTACTCATACCCTCCACGAGCTTGGGTGGACATTGGTCCACATAAGTCAGAGTGGATCAGTTCTAACACCTCTTTGGCCTTATTCCCTTTGCCTTGAAAGGCCTTGTCGACATCTTTCCCTCTAGACAGGATTCGCAGACTCTAGTCTGAATTGGTTGGAATGAATCCAACACTCCATCAGACACTAGTCTTTGGATCCGGTTCAGACTGATGTGACCTAGTCTTAGGTGCCAAAGATGTGTTTGATCCTCTTGAGAAGATAATTTCCTTTTCCTTGGGTTTGATGATGTTGATGCAACGAAGTTTTGGGTATTATGCAGACAAGTTATAGTATAAAGAGAATTGTTCAAAACACCAGTTCAGATAAGTATGTTATTTCTCATGATAGAAACATTACTACCAAAAACAACTGAATATCCATCACAATAAAGTTTCGAAACATAAATTAAATTGCGCCGAAAACTCGGCACAAACAAAACATCTCTTAAAACTAAAACAGTGTCATTAAAGCATAAAGAAAAAATCTCCAATTGCAACTGTTGCGACTCTTGCTGCATTGCCCATGGAGATGATGATCTCGCCATCCCTAAGCTGTCTTGTTGGCTGGAAGCCCTGCAAGGTGTAACAAACATGATCAGTCGCACCTGTATCCACTACCCACGAATGGGCAGAAACAGCGGCTAAACATGTTTCAGTTACTAAAGCTAATGGCGTACCTTGGTCCTTTGCCTTTAGCACTGGACAATCTTTCTTCCAATGCCCAGTCTTACCGCATTTGAAACACTTTCCCTTAGGTTTCTTTACTCCACCACTAGGGCCCCCTCCGTTACTCCCACTATTTGCCTTGGCCTTGCCCTTTCGCCTTTTTTTCTTGTTCTTACCTTTCGGTGGAACAGTGGACCCATTGGCAATGACCAAAGCCTGTGCATGCTTTCCCATCACCCCCTCTGTTGTAACTAGGTCATTAAGTAACTCGTTAAGAGTATAGTCTTTCTTGGCCATAACAGCATTGAGACGGAAGTTCTCAAAGGATTTGGGAAGAGTGTTGAGAATGATATTGACCTTGGCTTCGCCGTCGATACCTCCTCCTATCAAGTCAAGCTTGTCCATGAGATTAATCATGTGCATGACATGATTATGCACTGAGCTGCCCTCGATCATCCGACTTTCCATGATTTGCCTCATTAAGTCAAATCGAGCAGCTCTGTCCGACTCCCCATACACCTCTTGAAGGTTCAACATGATGTTGGCAGCATCGTCCATGTCCTGATGCTGGAGCTGCAAGGCAGACGACATAGTGTTCATAATGTAGCACTTGGCCACATTATTAGACTTGTGCCACCTGTCATGCTTAGCCTGCTCCTCATTAGTGGATTGTGCAATAAGGGGATCCGGACGAGGAGTAACTAACGTGAAATAGTGTTCCTCAGCGATAAGAATATACTCCAAATTACGTTTCCATTCTTTATAATTAGGACCGGTTAAGGGGTGTTGTGCGAGAATATTTATAACAGACGATAACGACATATCTGAAAATATTAAACTATAAACATGTAAGAGCACAATCACATATAATTTGAATCAACAATATTGTAACCTTTTGATAAAACAATATTGATTGAATCCTCCAATAACCCAAGAGATTTACATATAAGCCACGCGGGTGGACGTTTATATGTAAATCCCTTAACCAGACTAAAACACCTAGTCATTTTAATTTCAATCCATGTCAACCTAACCTTTTGACAAATAAAATTAATAATTGGACTTTTATACTACACCATATTATTTTTAAGAAGTGACTCCGCGGGGAGTTGTACTTAAAATTAATATCTAAGAAGTGACCACGTCCTAGCACTTGTAAATAAATTCTTGGATTTGACACACTTTCGTGGACTACGTCGCTTCCAATTTATTTAACCTTCGTTATCCCATTTGTTTCCAACTATCTAGAAAACTTGTGAAAATCATACGTGTAAGCCACGCGTGTGGACGTTTACGCGTGTAACTCCTACTTTTCTTTTGGAATTAAATGAGTTATTTAGAAGTCCCAGCTAGCAAACTTATAAATAATAAATGTGAGCAAGCCACGCGTGTGGACGTTTACTAAATTTATTAGTTATTTTTGCCTAGAGACCGGTTGTGGAGGTCTTTTGACTATTTTTAGAAATTAAAATTGTCGGGTTTTGCTTAGTTTTTTACTTCAAAAGGTTTGTCCATGCAACAACACGTAATCCTAAGCATAACTAAAAACTAAGCACAACAAATAAAGCATGCTCGGAGAATTTAAATATGCTAATATACGAGAAGGTCCTAGCATGATAGTCTAAGCGCAATTAATAAATCACGTAGACATAATAAACATGATAATAAATATCATTTATCCATTGAGCAATAAAGAAATGATAAAAATAAATAAAAATCATTCTTCGTGGCTCAACATGGAAAAATTAAATCATAAACCATTACAATAATTTTAGGAAATACAAATCTTCAAGTCTTTTGGGCCTTCACGTCGGGCCTCGCATACTCGGGTACGGACCGGGCTAAAACGAAAAAATACACTGGGCTAGTAAACAGGCTGCATGGGCCAATGGGCTATCGGGCCGAAACCTTAACCCACGCCCACGCCACGGCCGAGGGTGCCGAGCCGTCTAGAGCCGTCGGGGCCTGCTGGGCCGAAGCCCAGCGCCTCGCTCGCGCTTAGGCCCGTGCATGGAAACGATCTGCTAGGGTTTGCAAACCCTAGCCGCCGCCCCCCCTCCAACAATAATCTGTCGGCCGCCGGGGCCAGCTGCTGCCAGGCGCCGGGGCCGCTTCTGTCGAGCGTCGGGCGACGGGGCTTCTGCTGCCGAGCGCCGCGACGGGGCTGCTGCCGAGTGTCGGGCGCTGGGGCTTCTGCTGCCGAGCGTCGGGCGCTGGCTGCCTGCTGCCGGGCGCCGGCTGCATGCTGCCTGGATCTTCATGTTTTTCGTATTCTTCGTCTTCGTTCTTCGAGTTTTACAGATATTTTAACAAAATACAAGTAAAAACGAACCTATTCTAACCACGAATTTTCTCGTGGTAAAAAAAACAACCCAACGCCAACAAACATGACGTAAAACAAGCTACGAAGAACGACAAAAATTAAACATACACAGCGCACATTTATAATCAATAAACAAATTATATCTGGCAGAGCCAAGAAGACAGACCTTGCTCTGATACCAGTTGTAGGATTTATATCTATTATAATACTATTGTAGAAAGTAATATAATTAATCCCTTTCCCTAGGACCCTTCTTGGTTGTCATAATTTGTATCTTTATTAGTTAACCCTAGAGATGAATCTATAAATTTATATAAACCCTAACATGCGCCTATAATACATAGGAGTTAAGGGATTCGACCTGATAGTTATTTACACAAGAGGTCGATTTCTGATTGAATGATTTCTGATTCCTGTCTTAACCTTCTGGACTGTATCCCCTACTCAATCCTCAACGCCGGATGGACGATGAACTTTGAAGAATTCCAAGTGGAAAGGAACACCTTAAACCGCTGCCGCCTACTCTCTCTTTCTCTCTATTCAGTGATCTTTTTTAGTGTTAATTCTTCTTTTTCACAGAATGAGAGACCATGTATTTATAATACATGGTTGAGTGTGAGCCAAGCCTGGTAATTTAATTCCTTCTAGGATTAGGAATTTAATTCCTTATTAGGAATTTAATTTTCTATTCCTACTTGGACTACGAGTCTATATGGGCCAGTCCAGGGATCAAATACAAGAAATAAAGATGAGTCAAACTATGAATTAATTATTCATTGTTCAGCCCAGAACATAATTAATTCATAAATATTTATTCATTCCACTAGAGAATTAATACTGACTTACCCCTTTATTCCCGAGTTAAGTCGGGGCTTGAATTAGACTTAATTAATCCCCGTATTTAAGATATTGAATATCCATTAATTAATTAAAGCCTCTGACATCTTAAATCAATTAATTTCTTATTTATTTATTCCTTAAGTAGTACCACTCAACCTTATTATTGTACCTGAACTTAATCAACCTGCAGGGTTTAGTACAATAAACCTTTTGAGCTCCTTAAGAGGATATCATCCTAAACGGATACGGTTACTTAAATACAAATTACCAATTATTATATGCAAGTTGTTGTCACCCAAAATACATAGTATAAAAGTTATATCTTAACTCTTGCCCATAGTAAATCAAAGTGACATACAAACAAGCATTCATAACTGTAGTCTTATTTAGTCTTTAGATTATTATAAGTCACCGAGATCTCTAGTTCTTCACTAAGGTCAGGCAGAAGAACATATCTCACTGTGATCCTATCAATACGTAAATACGTACCAGTATAAGTAAATAGTCATGATAAACTATTTCTACTTAATACTGCAGCCTAAACCAACAACTCGTCCTCAAGTTGTCTAAGCTGTGATTTACATTTTATATCTCTTTAAGTTTAACCAATCATATGATCTTCTGTTATCTTCAACACACCATAGGATCTACTTATTTGCAAGAGATATGAGGACACATACATAGTGAAAATGCAAATATAATCAGATAGGAGATAAACAGTGAATAACTGGAAACATTGTATATAAAAAGTTTTGCTTTCAGTATACAAATCCAACATTTACTTGTATGTGTGTTTGTGTAGCTTGGTTCAATTGCTTGAGATTGCATTGTTTATCTGTATTCTTGGTGGTTAAATAACAACCAACTTTGAAGCTTTTCCAATTACAAACGGGATATATTTTTTGGCATCAGATTGTGTTGACACCACTATCTTTAGATGCATCTTGATGAGACAATCATTTACCCTCCATCAATTTTATTATTTGTCACTTTCACTTCCGTTACTTGGGAGTGAAAGGCGTGCCATAATAACTTCAATCACCGGTTCACTACAATTATAGCAATGTGACAAAATAGTTTAAAGATGTAGGACACATTTGTCACGACTTATCTAATGGTAGTGGATATGGACAATTAGATGTCAAAAAATTTGGCCAATGTTGTAATTGAGAAAAAATTATAGTTAGTGATTAATATTACTAAGTCTTAAATGTCACCTTACAATTGAAAATTGGACAAAAGATCGTGATTTTTTTTTTTTTTTTTTGTTTTTTTTGGGTAATTAGTCCTTATATAAATACTTATTAGATCGTTTATGTGGTTAATAGAGAAAGGAAGAGAAAGGAAGATGGGGTTGTATTTGTGTATGTGCTACTTAGGAGAGAGAAATTGTTACAAGAAAATATGTATGTTGTGCGTTGTGAGAGATGGGGGAGGGGAGGAAATTCTTAACTTTGTGTTTGAGTAGGTGTGTGTGTACGAGGTTTAGGTTAATATATCTAATTAATCAGAATGATTACTTAAGGTTTGATAACTTGTAAATTTTTCTAATAATAAACATTGCTATTAACATGTAATAGTTTTCTTCAGTAACTATGATTTGTTTAAGTATTATTGTAAAATTCTTTCCTTAAGGTTTACTAAGTTATACCATATATTACTTGGACATATTTAGATTGTAATAAGGATTATTTAATTATTTATTAGCAATGAATTTTATATGGTTAATAGTATATATAAGTATAACTTATAATATTTAAAATGTGCTAATTATCTAGGATCATCTTCAGAATTTATGTTCTACATGGAACTTTGTAAAGTTTTACAAAATTATTTACTTTAAATTGCTGGAAACTATTTTACTATATTAAAATATATGATGTTATGAGTTTATGGTTAAAATTGGAAGATATTACATTGAGTTTTATGTTTGATGAATTTTATAAGATAAGTTGATTTTATGTATAAAGTAGTTAATTTTGATTCTTGAATTTTTTATAAAATTATTCATTTTGACTTTCAGAGTATTTTTTTTTACAATGTTACAATACATGAAGTTAAAAGTCTGCAATTAAATTTTGAGAGGATATATTCATGGAGTATATCATTGCTAGTGAATTTTATAAGACGGGTTTGTCTTAAAGCTTAAAAATGCCACTTTTCAACTTTAATAGAAGATTAGTGATATAAATATGTAACGAAGTCGATGAATGGACAATGACTTACAATTTGGAAGCACTAAATAGAATAATAACATTAATAGATTGATAGTTAGTATTTAATTAATTAGTATAACTATAGTTCTCTGAAGGAGAACGTCTATGTTTTAGTGCTTTATTGTAGGTAATTATTTAGATTATAACTGTAGTATTACTTCGAATAGATTCACAAGATATAATTGTTGGAAAAATTTAAGATTTCGATGTATCATCAATCCTTAGATCTTAAATTAACCACAACGGTGTACAAATAACGAAATTTTAGATAAATGCTATTAGAAAATAGGTAAGTGGAAATTTATTTGAACCTACAATGCTAGAACACAATATTTTTGCTTATTATTTTTATAATTGAATTGCAAGTATATGTAGTAGTATAACTTGTATAGAGTATGTATCGCCCCAACTTCAATTTCGAGATCGAGGCCACTACAAAAAAAAAAAAAAAATAACAGACTGCAACGAAAATTTTCGTAACTAAATTGAAAAATTCCGTCACAATGAAAGAGTAGTGACGGACTACTGACGGAAATGATTTGTTACAAAAACCTTTGTCACTAAACCGATAATGACGGATTTTTCATTCCGTCACTAGTTTAGTGACGGAAATTCCGTCACAATTCTAAAAAAAAATCCGTCACTAAGTTGTGACAGAATATTTTCGTCAGTACTGTCACTATATAGCAACGGCTAAAATTCCGTCACTAGTCCGTTAGTACATAATTAATGACAGAATATTTCCGTCACAAATTAATGATGGAATTTAGCGTCACTATCTTGCCTATATTAATAACGGAATTATTCCGTTAAAAATAAAAAATAAAAATCCATCTTCATTCCGTCACTATGCTATCTGATTTCTTTCTATAATTTTATTTATATTTAACGTAGAACCTGTTATTACAATTAATTTATAAATTTTAAAATTCGAGGCCTGCGAATGGTCAAGGTTTAACAATATATTAAACTGAAAAACTTAATTCACAACCAAATATCTTGTATTCGTGTAATAAAAATATCCATAATTACATCTGTGTACATCAATAATCTAATATTTCATGATTTTTACTAGGATTTTACAAAAGTGCATATCACTCTACGTAGGTAATTTGGTGTTTGGCACAAAAAATTTTCCACGTTACTCTAGTCCATGGTTGAACTTCTTATTTGAGGATAAACCTGCAAGACAGTAAAAAACGATGATTTAAGAGCACATCAAAATATGAAGCTATATAATATAAATAATATCAAATTTTATATACTGAATCAAATATTTGCATATTAAATTACATCCCAATTTTTGTGATGTATAATTTTATGTTAAATTGCATTCCAATATCCCTGTTTCATTCTATTATCTAACTGGCATACATATATAGCATAAAGAAATGGAAACAAACCTAAGCTAGTAAGTTTTTTGTTTTATGAATTTTGTTAAAGATTAAGGAACATAGAAACTTGAATAGTGCACCCATTGCAAAGAGCCAACAACAGGACACACAACATATAATAACTAAGTAAAAAAACCAGAAAAAAACACATATCAGATTATAACATTTATGTAGTCAGTTGGCATGTGTGATATTTACCATTGAATTGAGTGTCTTCTTCTTCTTCCATAGGAGTATTCAGTCTGACCCATTCATCCACTGTTTCTTTCCATTTTCTTTGATTTAAACAAAAAATTAGATAATGTGAATCAAATCCAATATTTTATTCAATCCTAAAAACACAAAACTATTAATTACACTAACCTGACAAGAATTTTGACGAGTCTGCACACTTCATTTGATGAAGGTTTTCGCAGTTTTAAGACAAGTCTTCCTATATCCGTTTCTTTTGAACAACCAAATTTAATTATTAAGTAACGGAAACAAATATTGAACAAAACTGTAAAACTTAATTATTTAATAAAGAAAAGAACTCCATTAATATCACCTTGAGAGCGATGAATGTTGTATCCATGTCCACCAGCCTTTGCAGCAGATCAATCAAAGAACTCTCACTCTACAAAGTTCAAGTTACAAAAAGATAAGGCAGTGTGAATACTCAGACAAATTGCCCACGACTCCTTGCCCAACTTTGACTACTTGTTTCACTTGAGCGAGGATTTAGCCTTCTTCTAGCACCAAGGAGTCCAGCCCAGCTGAGACTTCAAAGATGGTGCTCGCAGATTTCTGAGATAGGAATTCCACTAGTCTGACAAAGAATTACAAAACATTATTATTCAACCAAGATACTATAGTTTCCCCAAAAAATGTATAAAAGTACCGAGTAATTCAAATGTTAATAAAATGGTATATCAGGAAATTCGATGAATACAAAACTCTAGTAGATATCAGATATTAAAAGAAGCCTACATAAAAGAGTAGAAACTATCTCAATGAAGTTGCTAGTAATTTTTTAGGTGAACTTTGTTAAGGCCCATATATATATAAAACTAGAAAGAATAAGTTAAAAAACTGATACAATAAATAACTTATAAAAGTTCATCTTCCCATTCCTCTAACAAATTCATGGTAAGAAAATAAAGACAGATTTGCTCAATAAACTACCTTGGACATCCACTCAGTCACTTCTTTAACACCACGATGACGAGAAAGAGCAACTACATAGATTTCCATTCTGTTACAGGTGCTAAGAACATCATCTTCTTCAATATGATTCAAACCACATAACTTACTAATAGCTCTAGGCCACTCAGCTTCAGGAATAGCAAGCTTCTCCAGCATTTCAACGGGTGCAGTGTGAATACTCAGACCAATTGCTACAATACTGCTCCTTTCTTTTGTATATCCTATAAAACATCCACAACGTTACTTCAATAACATGTCCTAATGCTTATTGGAACAGGAAAAAACACAAAACAAAGAACAAAAAACAAAATCTGGTTTACTTAATGAAAAGAAAAACACGTGAGGATATAAATGAAGGTTCTAGCAATCACCAATATGAGAAAAAACGGCCAGTGAACATTTTAATTGAAGAAACAAGTTTAGAAGCAGAACTATGTTGAATAGAAAAGTGAATTTGATCCAGATTCAATACTCTTCACTAATTTCTCCATATATAATCAGGCAACTTTATTCAATCAGACAATCATATTTGTAAAGTTGACCACAATTTTCAAGTCGATTACAACAAAAAGTCAGGTATGGTGAAATCAATTTATTCACAAACATTGCAATGTATTAGTGAAATAAAATATGAAAAGGAGAAACGCATACTGTTAGCAGCGGATATCTTGAGTTTAAGGTCGGCAATGAGCAGAATGCGGAGCGGCGGTAATGGCGAAGGCAGAGTAGCGACGGCGAGGCGGAGCGGCGACGACGAAGCGGAGTGGCGACAGGCAAAGCAGAGCGGCAACGGCGACGGCGAAGCAGAGCGGCAATGTCGACATTGACTCCGATCTCTTTTAAAGCTTTCGCACAGCTTGTCCCACTGGTAGTAGAAAATCGAGGGAGAGCGAGAGCGAGAGGGAAGAGAGAGAACAAAGCGAGGGAGTGAAGAGAGAGAATAAGGAGAAAAATGAAATTAGGGTTTGAGATTTGATCGTGAGAGACGGAGAGAGAGCCCAATGGTAGTAGAAAATCTGAACTTATCGAATAAATTAAATACGAATAACAAAAACCTAGGCTGGGTTTGGTTCATGGGTTCGGATATTGTATGTTGGGTGGATATGAGCTGAATTAGGTGGGCTATACTTGGTGTGATAAGCTTTAAGCTGTTTGGTCTGCTAAATGTCTGCGGCCCATATCCAATGGAATTAATACACAAATCTGTTTGGTTCATTTTAATTCCATGGTTACAATGAAAAATGGTAGTCGAGATTATCCTCATATCTTTGAAATATTTGCAAATATGTCACTGTCATCATTTATCTTTGAATAGGTACACGGCACCGTTCATCTCCCTAGGCGGGCACCTTTTAGTTCACTTGGTCATTCTCGCGCACCTTTGCTTCAGAGAGATTAATCTACCCCCTTAAATCGATCAGCCTCGCTTCTTCTCACCGACGACAAAGTCAAAGGTATTGGGGAGTGAGCTCTCAGTTACCGGAGAACACTCGATTCATCGTTTCAGTGAGAAGGTTGCGGTACATCGTTCCCTTAGGGAATCTGAGAAATTTATTAATAATCGTTTCAAAAGGGGTATTGTGTAATAGGGTTTACATTATTTTGGATTCTGTGCTTAGTTATTTATTTTAGTTTTTCTATTCCGAGAAATCCGGTTCTATACTGCATGGTCTTTAATATCCTTGTGCTTTTTGTACAGATTCAGTTACCCATCTGTTGCTGTTCTATACGCCGATCTTGAGTTAATTTTTTTTTTTTTTTTCTCTTGGTTAATCTCATTTTTGTTCGCTATTTAATTTGTTCACGAAAGGATTTACGTCGTTTATTATGGTTAGGGTTCATTGATAGTCAACCCATGTCATGTAGATCGCCTTATGGACAGCCCTTGTCGTGGACCTAAAATCGATTTTCTTTGGCTTCGTCATAAGGTCGACGTTTGGGGTTGGTATATGTGCACTCATTCTTATTTTTTTTTTTTTTTTGTTTTTTTTTTTTTTTTCCTTTGCTTCGGACTTTCCTTTGTGCAGTTTAGGGTGTGGTTGAGAATACGTCCCAACAAAATATATGCGAATTAACATGTATCAATCCCTTGCGTCGATTTTATTTCTCCCAATAATTTCCAAGTTTGTATTACCTAAAGCCCCATACACCCTGCGTTCTAGTAGCTTGATATTGTTAATGTTATCATGGGGGGGTTATTTGTTCTTTCCAAACTAGCCTTGTATCTGGAGACCTCAAGTTTGAATACGGCCCCTCCCTTTTCTATAGTTATTTTTACGACCCCATCAAAGTCTGACAGGCTCTGAATTTTTTAATTTCCATATTTGTATGCATCTTCTACCTCTATTTAATGCCCCCGTCATGGCTGACCTTCACTCACCTTTTGTCTAATGGGTTTTTCATAGATGGTTGAAACAAGGAACCAGGCTCTTCGAAAGCGGATGACAACCAAGCTAGCCGGTGAGAAGGAGTCGTATCTGTTCCTCGCTCTCCTCAACGAATGCCTTTTCATCGACGTTACTGACAATATGAGATGAAGCCGTTGCATTTCAAAGGTCGCTCGGGCAATGTCAGATCATTACGATGATCCCGCTCTTACCCCAAATCTAGTAAAGCTACATATGTTTGTCAAATCCGAGATGTACACTATTTTTAAGCGGTTTATCTACGAAACACCCGGCGTTTATTTTCAGGCCGAGGACAAGATCGTAACCGTTGACGGAAATTACTGGGATCATGTTAAAGAGGTAACAATAAATCGTGACGTAAGACGTAATAATAGAAGAATGTTGTGTGTTTAGGGCAATGCACGCTCCACTAAATGATAGGATATGGGTTCAGTCTCCCCAATTCCTCCGCCACACTGTGTAATCGTGTCTTTTGTTATATGCAAGAATGCGAACTCTTTCGCTTCTTCCGTACCTTTCCCTTTGAATTCTACGAAGAGTGTTATATCATTTACGACCTCATGAAGGCAGGCAACATCATACTAGAAGATGAAGAAGGGGACACTCCAGATTGCCCGATAGTGATTGATGGAAACGAGCCCTCCGATTCAGACGATGTGTCAGTTGAATTTAGTTTAGGGACGGAGGAAACAAACGCATCTGGTTCCGAGTCTGAAAGATGAACTTCAAGTTAATTCGATGTAGCACCCACTGCTTTTGGATCCACATATGAAGATTTTTTATATTGTACCGTTAATAGTGATATTTTGGACAGGTCGTTAAGTTGTTTGAGTTGTAATTTCCGTCTATCAGGTTCCGTTTTGACTGCATCAGCGTATGGTCATAATCCTTTCCATTTTGCGATGCCACCCTAGTCTTAATTGTAATATTGATTACCATGGGGATCCTAACATCCACTAGTCATTACATTAATGGACATAATTTGTTCTACATGCTGTCAAATATGCTCTGCTGATTTTATTTGTAATTAACTTCGAATTGACATCAAAATCTATACACCACCGTGCCACTGTCAGGTAACATCAAAGTTAGTCTTGGGTGTATCTATCGTTTGAATGTTGTGTTTGTCCACAAGCGAGAAAAATTTCATCATAAGTAGTCGTCAGTGGAGTACTATGTCATTAAAGCGCCCTTTCCATATACATAAGTTAGATTCACATGTACAACTTCTCCTATTCCACAACTCATCCGCAGGCATACCCCATTTTTTTGTAGGCCCACTAAGGATAGAAACAAAATCCTTTTTACACATGCAGTATTGACCACTACATTGTCCTCATCTAGTTATAATTATTGCAAGTTCAGCATACTCTAACCTGTTCTGCTCAGAAGTGATATACCCCTAAAACCGTCTCGTTACCCCCCTTTCCCCCCAAACTACCACAAAACCACGACCCAATCTATCCATCGATTTTTCATCTTGTTATTCCAGCCTTGAGCTTAGCTATTTCAGCGCAAAGGGTAGTCAGTCTTCAAAATAAATTTTCCACCCCACTGTTAGGTTCTTGTCGTAGATACCCGGTATCTCCAATATTTCTAAGCACGTAAGATGTCTGATGACGACTATTTCCCACCTGCGGTGAATTCTGATGGGATAATCTCTACCAAATTTTATGATCCGGCGGTCGTGGATGCCATACTATCCTATCCAGATGTGGTTAGTTTCAGAGGTCGCAGCGATTGGTTTAAACTGCTAAGCCTTGATACCGAGACTTGGCCCGTGCTAGCAGCTGAATTCCTCAGCTCACTCAATTTACTAAATATCGATGATCGTTGGCTCGAAGGTTTTTCAATTGAGTTCACTTTACTCGGGCATCGCTATCAGCTACCAATTGCCGAACTCAATGAAATATATGGAATACGGCGTGCAGAATGCAGGGCCGAGTATCTGGAGTTTGATGCCAATGATTTCTGGTGCCGCATAACGATTTCCTCCCATTTCGATATAGCAACTGCTTCCGCTTGCCAAATTCGGAATCCTACGCTACGCTATCTACACTACGTGATAGCGAATACCATTTTCGGACGCAGCAAAGGTATCCAAAGGGTCACTCAACTCGATTTGTTTGCATTGTGGTGCTTGACTGTTGGCAACCAAGCTAACATGGTCTACTTTATGTTCAAGTTTATGGAGGAGATCGCCCGCTACGGTGAAACCATCGTACTAGGTGGGATGCTCACCCCTATTTTTGAATATCTTGGGCTAAATCTTGACCTATTTGAACCACATCTGGGAAAGAGGAAATTAGATTATGCGGAGCTCGTTCAATATGACATGTTGACCCCGCAGTTCGAAGGTGGGTGGTATCTTCACTTTGAAGATCGTCAGTCCATAAGGTTACCCAATTTTGTTAAAATCCGTCTCGACGTGGCGCGTAACTGGCAGATGGTCGAGGATGAGTAGGTCATGAAACAACAGGATGATTAGGGTTTGCGGTCATGCATGCGCCAGTGTAGTTTCGTCACTCCATTTGTATCCCTTTGTTTCTTTTTCTGGTATTTTGTCGAACAGTTCGGAATTTAGGACATTATCTGTCAATGTACTCCCTTTGGCGCTCTTAATCAAGTTTATGGTGGTTTCCTATTAGTACATAATTCCGAGTGCGATACACTGATAGGATCTATCAATCTGTTTCATATTTTTAGCACCCCCAACCGAAATGGACTTATTTCCAGATTGGGTTGCAGAACTGTCTGACAATTTTTCATGTCCGTGTTAAATAAATCATACCAATGCCCAATAATACGCCAAGTTTTAAAGCAGTAACGCAATTTGGTCTTGAGTATGTAGGACCAAAAGTTCATTACGGGGTATGATATAACTTAGGGTATTCCTGTAATTTCACATTTGATGAGTCGAACTAGGCGCGGGGGGGGGGGGGGGGGGGGGGGTGTCATACCATAAATGCGTGTATAAGCATTGCATGCAAGTATATTGAGATTGATTATTGCATTTTGATACTTACTTGTGTATTCTGCTTCGGGTCCACTAACCCGCTTCCTAGACCATGCAAATCATGTCTTCCTAATGTAGACCCCCCCCTCCCCCAACCCACCCACCCGGCCGACCCCAAACATGAGTACTACTCCATCCTTTCGTGTATATACCATGTTTATTAACAAATGAAAACCTTATCATAACATAGTTGTAGCAATACACTCTTCAGGCATGGCTTCCAACACTCCAGTCCCTCGTGGTGCATTAGCCCAGTCTCGAGTCTTTTACACCCCTGAGTGGACTAGGGAGGTAGTTCGGACATTCCAGCGGGGGCTCGTATTAGCTACTGTGGCTGGCAGTCCAAGTAATGCCGGACCAAACACTACGGCCTTGATGATTGCCATGAACTGGACCAACAACTAGTTGGGGACAAATTTCCCGTATAAAACGTGTCTGGATAGATACCGGAAGCTGAGGAAGAGATACAACACCTTCACGTGGTTGAAGTCCCTGCCGCAGGTGACGTACGATCCGGATGAAAAAACGGTTAATTGTACCCCAGAAACATGGGACTTCATATGCCGGGTTAGTGTATTACTCCCACATTAAGATAGTATGTAGCCATCCGGGGCTTTAGTATTTAAGTAGGCATTTTCATTGTGTGTTTAATTTACTACTCCGGTTGTGATGCACGCAGGAAGATCCGCTAGGACGCGCATACATGAACCAGGGTGAGGCAGACATCGTCTCGTTGGAGCTGATCTTTGAGGAGCCACAGCCGGCGCTGTGGGAGGACGATCCTGATCTGGCCGACTTGTCAGGTGACCTTGGCGGTGTGGCTTCACAGTTATTAACACTCCCACGTAACGAGATGAGGCACGAAGGTGAACAGACAGCAAATTGCTTTGCAAATGAGATCGCATGGTACCCAACCGACAGCGAAACGGTTTCTTATCATGGGGCGCACAGCACCGATACGTGTTTTTCTACCAACGACGTTACGTCTTCTGCGAGAGCACACAAACCCCGTGCAAACACAAGTCATTCCAACGCAGAACCGTCCGGATCAGGCCCTAGTTTCTCAGGCCTCGTGCAGCCCCTATAAGAAGAAATAGAAGATGCAGTCTCTATGACCAACAAGAGATTTCGATGAGTAGGCTGGCTCTTAGTTGCATGGTCTTTATTCTTAGTATCAATCCCTTTCAGATCTTAGCCTTAGGATGTTTAGGTAATTCCCGATGTTTTGTATTTTGTATGTCTGTTCATGGTATTCAAGACTTTGTTCCCATATTGCGTATTACATATTTTTTGCCGCCCTCTGTGCGACTAATACTAGACCAGTCATAAAGTAAACAGCGGCCACATATATAAGTCAATTACCGTGAAGAATAGACGGTTGAGACGGGGGTGGGAAATCAGCTTCTTGCATAATCACAACGAATACGGCTATTAAATGATTTTAAGAGGCTAACCTATTAGTTAATTCCCCTCACTACGGGTAAAACTCATTAATATTTGTAAGCAAGCACCGCATTACGAGCGTGGCGCGTGGGATGGTTATCAACATTTTCTTTTCGACCAAACTAAAAGCATGTTCAACGTCAAAACTAGTGATTATACAATTATATTCCGTTTTTGCAGTGTTGATAATGATAACTCTCTATGAATTAACTAAAAGTAATCCGCCTCCGCTATTCGGCAACCGTAGGTGAGTGTGTATGCGTCTAGACTCTGTTACCTTTTTGGGTCGGGGAAATAATTACGCGTCTTCCACTCAATCTCACCGTGTGTCATGGACCATTTTGGCGCGAGCCCATTTAATCAACGGCAGGAGCGTGTCTTTAATTTCAAGCCAGATATGAGGCCAAATAGTTTCCCTATTCTACAACAGTAATTCCTGTTCCCAAATGCATGCAGTCGCATTTTATCTGTAACCAAACCATCAGTGCTTTGGCGGTAGTATCTAGGGGGAATATCCGGTTCATTGTTCTAATAACATGCAAGCTCTTCAAATAAAACAATACTCAACGTGATTGAAAAGCAAATTTCAACTTCGCATGATGTATCAGCGCATCTAACAAGATTTTCATGCAGTAATGGGGATTATTCGTCAGAGAATCTAAAGGCACTGCCCTTCATTTTTTGTCATTTTCTCAAATGAATTGTCTAGTCCACACTGCATACTCATCATAGACTTGTATTTTCCCGCTCTAGGTTATCAGAGACTATGCCTGATGTAGGATGCGGAAGCACCGAAAGTAGATTATCACCACTGAGGCTAAAGGGTTTAGGGTCCTTTACTGTTTTAGTCAAACTTTGAACCATGCAGAAGTTCAGAAAAAAAACTTCCCATGATTGGTGGTAGGGAATATAACGGTCTCCGAGGTGTTTACCATTTGTAATTACCAAATGAACCCTATCCGAAAATGGCTCAGACAGCCAATAAAAGCTGTCCTTATTTTATACCCACGACCTCACAACATCCACTAAGAAATTACTCCATTCATGAAATAGCATAACCCACAAATCTTCCTATAACATATCTTCCTAATGGCATCCTCAAACACATCCCCCCCTCTAACCGGTCTCGCACAGGATACAGTTTTCTATACGGAAACCTGGACGCAGGCAGTGGACAAGCGTTTCATTGAACTTCTTCGTGCGGAGAAGGAGCGCGGTCAATTCGATCCCAGTCGGAAGAACACGGTGACCGTACGCCGCGTTATGCGTGCATTGAACAATGAACTGAATACTCAGTGCGACTATGAGTTCTGCGCCGATAGAGTGAAGAAACTGCAGAAGCGTTACAAGACTTTCTATTACATAACGAAGTATCGCGGTGTCACGTTTGACTTGGAAACCCAGAAGATCGAGTGCGATGCTGCTCTTTGGAGCGAGATTTGCAAGGTAAACATAAATACATCTCCAACCCCCAAATCTATAAAAAAAAAGTATATAAATTTGTGATTATTTGGGAAATCGTTTATTCAGGACTCAGGGTCGCACCTGGATTAGGTTCTATCCAGATCTTAAACCGTCCGACCTCTGTTCGTCCATTCGTCTTATTAATAAATAATAATCTTCGTGACAACAGAGTCGTAGACTAGCGATGGCTTACGCTACCCAGGGGGAGGCTGAATACGACAACTTACGCTACATCTTCAAACAAGATGACGACTCTGTAGGTTGGTATAGACTCGAGGACATTGTGCAAATCTCGAGTGAGTTCTCAGATCTCAGTCTGCCGAAGGAGCTGACCCTGCCACGGGAAATCTACGACGTGTCTTCCGACTCCTCTTTTTGGCGTTACGTGGTCGGAGATGGGTTCGGTAGTTCTTCGCATGGCATTACTGGAGGCTTCCATTCCCGCACTTCGTCCCTCTCTAATGTGGCTAGAAGTCCGGCAAGCGTAGCTATTATTCCCCAAGAAACAATGGAAAACGATACTGAACAACTTTAAAGTGGTATCATGGCTGGTGTTTAGGGAAATAACCAAAATTTCGTAGCATTACACCCTGGTTTGGGTAAAATATATTTCAGTTGGCCAATGTTTTTTTTTTACTGTTGGAATTGTTTTTACTGGCTTATTCAAAACATTTTTACCGGAACAAACCTAATGTGAATATTGAAGAAACGGAATATGTTTGCTTTACCTTGTGGGACCTGTAACCCATTTGGTCTACACACGGCATCTCGCAGAATCCTCGCATCGGCGGCTGAACCCTCCCAGCCGGTAAGCAAGTATATGAACTTCATATTCATATCGCAAGCAGCCATTACATTTACAGAGACGGTCCCTTTTCGCGTCCTATATCTAGGCTTATCTACCTCTGGTACAGTTACCTCTACGTAAGTTCCATCCAGGGCTCCTACACAACCCTGCCAAATATGTTGATTATCTGTCAGAATGTGTCCTATGTGGTTTGCTGTTTTGGTCCCTTAAGCACCAAGCTAATTAAATGATTAGTATTAGTGTAGGTACCTTAAACCATTTCCACCGAGGATGACTACAGTGCTCATCGACCAGTTCTAGCTTTGCAAGTAGGATTGGATGAAGGCGGAGGATAGTGTTCAAGACTGAATGGAAGTGCACGCTTAAGGTGTGCATGCTTCGTTTGAAATCGAACCTAACACACCTAAGCTTGGTATGATGTGCAACAACAGTGAGAAACAAAGATACCTTTTCCCGTACACTTACATACCTACTATCGTTTAAACCCCCCGCGTGATGTAGAAAGTAACAAAGCCTCTCAAAAGTATCGCGATGGATTCTTAGTTTTGAATAGCAATCAGTGTCATTACGACCAACAAGAGAATTTAGGTATAACATCCGTGTAGGAATCATTGCTGACATAGTGTATCGTATCAGCCTTTGATTAAGCCTACGGACATTGGTAGTGCTTAGTAGAGGAACAGAAGAAAGAAGCTGCAACAGAAAGACGATTTGGAGTACAATCTCCTCTAACACAACGACGATCTCAGATGTGCGTCGCCTAAGCCGAGCCATCGCCTAGTACATTATGCTGTAATTAGTGAAAGAACACGATGCGGTTGTAGGGGCAACGCCATTAGCAAAACAGTCTTACAAAGGAGATAATCGCAGTTGCCCCGGTTGAACATAATTAACTCAGGACAAGGTTCCGACAGAGTAACAAACATAGACTGGAAATGCCATACATTTCACAATATTTTTTTAAAAAAAGAACCCACACAAACTATTATTAAGTGGCCGTTGGTCAAACATTCCAAAGCACGGAAGAATTTCCTACACCGAGCATATCATGTATGGTCCATAATCAATGGAACAATGAAGTTCCAATTGGGAGAAGCGGGAATCAGAAGGCAAACAGTACTTACTGGTCACAATAGATTCAAAATGATTAAATATGCAAAAATTGTCACCTAAATTCAGAGTGATTTACTTAAATCCCACAGACCCCCGTGAGTGAGGTACTTAAATTGCAATTTGGACAAAGACATCAAAACATGAATTTCATATTCCAACAATGACTAGAAGAACAACATTGTCGCTGACCGCGTCGAAAATTTACTTATGCATACCATCAATAGAAAATGCAGAAAAGCACATGAAAACTTAAACACAATTCCCAGAAGGTAAAAAAGGGGCACACAATCAGTTAAAAATGAGCAGAGTGCCAGCAAGGAGCACACGTCTCGGAATATTTAAGAACCACAAAAAAGGTTATACAAAATCCACTTTTCATAAGAACGACATTGTTTGACAATATGTTGATACAGTGTGCATGACTGCTTTTACCTGGTCACCGGCTGGTCGATCCAGTCTGGTCAAAAATAGATACGATAGAGACCCCAGCCCCGAGCAAAATCCAAAGTTTAGGATGCAAAAAAAACAAAATAATACAAGCTTTAGTTAGACGTACAAAATATTAATCGATTGAAAGCATATTTCATCTCCCAAATGGACAACAGGCACATGCGCATACACAAATTACGAAATCAACCGAACCCTAAATAAGGTAACTCACCAACAGCGCTTCGCAAAGTTAGACGGACCAAAGCAGGTGCTAGAGTGTTTTCTATACGCCTTCTGCAGCTGCGCAAGTAAATAAGGTAACCCTAGATTTCAAAATTTGAAAATGAGTCTGGGAATTTTTATTTTCCCGATTCGGGGAATTACGGGCAATACACATGTTCTAACTCGGTGGGCCAGGGCAGAGAGATTTGGGCTGATAACGGAGCCGACCCACATAGGGGGGTTGGGTAATCACAGGTGGGAAGGATACCAAAAGCGGGCCGGCGGAATATAAAAAATAGTCGAAAGATTAACCAAACACTTTAATCGTTAGGTTATGCTTTATTTCCGCCGTCATCTCATGAACCAAACCCAGCCCTACAATAGTGTTAGGTGTCTCAATGGTAAGGAATTTGATATTAAACCCAATGGTCATGCGTTCGAATCTTCCACTTGCGCTATTTCTTTGCTAATTATTTAATCTTAAAATTAGATCTAGGACGTAATGACATAATATATCCATCACTACTTAATTAAAAATTAGGTTCAGAATTTCCTACGAGATATAATGACGGAATATTTCCGTCACTACTTAGTGACGGATAAATTCCATCACAACCTTTTTTTTATTGCTATTTTTTTAATCTTAAAAATAGATCTAGGACGTAATGATGGAATATTTTCGTCACTACTTAATGAAAAATTAGGTCCAGAAATTCCTACGAGATATAATGATGGAATATTTCTGTCACTACTTAGCGACGGATAAATTTTGTCACAACCTTATAGAATTTTATTCCCCTTGGACATAATGACGCAATATTTCTGTGACTACTTAGCGACGGATAGAATTCCGTCACTAATCTGTCACAACCTCTAGTATTTTATTCCCCTTACTTTACTTGGACGTAATGACGGAATATTTTCGTGACTATTTAGCGATGGATAGAATTTCGTCACTAATCCGCTAATATGAGACATAATGCCGGAATATTTCTGTCACTACTTAATGACAGATAAATTTTGTCACTTATCCGTCAACACGAGCTTAATGACGGATAATTTCCATGACTAGCTTATAGTATTTTATTCCCATATTCTTAGCGCCCTTTGTTACTATGGTTTAATGAAAGATTTTTTTTTTCCGTCATTAAATTTCGTCATAATTCTGTCACTAAGTCGTTGCTAATACACAAACACTCTTGTAGTCCTTATCCGTGGGTATTCCGTCACTAGTCCGTAATTAGATTGTGACAGAAATTATCAGTCACTAAAATCAGTCACTATCGATAATATTTCTTGTAGTGGGTGCCGTAGTGGACAACTTCATACATTATTTTCTATAAACTTTAGAATTGTATAAGCGAAAGCATTTGTGATTCTAAAAATAGTCTTTACTCCAATATACGGAAAATAAAATTCCGAAATGTATAGATATATGCGGAAACGTATAATTATTACAGACTTGAAATATAAATTATTTATAATTGTTATCGAAATAGTTTTATAAATATCATGGGCCCTAAGTGGAGTTGAGCGGAGCCCACGAGATCCGCAACAGCCCGCTGCACGACTCCTTCATCCTGAAATGTTTGTAAGGGGTATGAGTTTCAAAGAAACCCATGGATAATGATACACGTTGTGTATACATGCATTTAGGTCAATTTTAAATGTATTTATAACATTTTCATGTGTATATGGTCAATAATTGCTTATATTTCATATATTGGACCATTTAACGTGTTTGATTTGTTTTAAGGTATTTTTTAGCATTTTCAGGATTAAAAGCCGCAATTTATGAGGGTCAAAAGAACAAGTCGAAGGGAAGCCTAAATCGGACAAAATCGGCCTAAACCAGCGAAAATCGGCTGAAACCAGTCAAAATCAGTCCGAACCGGCCAAAAATCGGTCCAAATTGGTCCAGACCGGCTTGAACCGGTCTAAAAACAAATCAGGGCAAGAACCGACACGACCGTGTCACTTAAGCAACACGGCCGCGTCAAATTATTAGTTGTTTAGAAGGTTTTGGTTAAAATCAACACGGCCGTATTACTTAACCAACACGGCCGTGTCAGAAGTCCGTTTTTTAAGAAAAAACCCATCCAAAGTAGGAATTGATTACTAATTCTCCCGAGGCTTGTCCGAGGTCTATAAAAGGAAGAAAAAGCTCGTTTTAAAGGGGAGGACATCAGATTCATACATTCGGCTAGACGACTTGGAAGACGAAGAAGACTACAATTAGCAACACGATTTACTCGGGTTTAGCAATTCTTCTTAGTTTTATTCCTTATAATGTTTTGTTTAGAATATTGTATTGACTTAAGACTAGGCATGCGTAGCTAAGCTATTCATGTCCTAGGGTTAGAAAATAGGGATGTTTACAACAATATTTTGATTTATTGATTCCGTTCTTAAAAGTATTTATCTTTATGTTTGTTCTTGTAACTGAATTTAGACTGGTCATCTAGGTTTAGTGATCCCGTTTAACAAATCCGCTTCGAGAGGAGGGGTTTGTTATTAGACGTACGACATAGAGCGCAATTGTCTATCACTGTGTAGGCATCGGTTTGTGAGCTTTTGAGAGTTACTAGGGTTAATTGACTCGAGAGGATTTTAGTTAATCAACGATTTAACCGCTTCGAGAGAAGGCTTAGGTTAATAGAGCACCACCTAATAAACACTAGATCGGTTTAAAAATTAATAAGTTGGACATAATCATCATTGAAGTAATATCCTGAAATCGAAACTCTAGGATACCTTTTTCTCCTTGATTGTTAGTTCTTTTTGTCTGCTAAGTTTGAAGTCATATTTAATTGAGTAAGTGAGTTAATTAGTTAAACTTCTTTAGTGTCAATAAAATCAATCTATTGCAACTTAGTATCTAGTTAGGACAGTCCTAGAGTATTGAGGTATCGAACTACCTAAACCTATTCCTTGTGGGATCGACCTTGACTACCACTACTACACCTTCGTTCGTACACTTGCGGAACACTAGGTTCGGAAATCGACGTGTCAGGTAACTCTACAAGCAGTTATATTATGTAGGATAGATAAAGTCAATCACATAAACATTCACATATAGGTAATGTCCAAGTTTTAGGGGGTCCCATACCAAACCCAACTCATACGGGATTAATTTATGTGGCCCAACTTTCACGGGTTCCTGTACTTTCAAAAATATGTATAAAAACGCAATATCAATTGAAATCAATATGCATTACAGTATAACTTTTCTGTCTCATACCAAAAGGTAAAAATCAAGATATAACAATATAAATCCTGTCCACATTATAACTGAAAGCTAACTTGCAATCATCATTACCCACATGTTTGTATTTTAAAAAGCAGAGTCGGGGAAGTGTTCTTCGCGTGCTCCCGAACTCAGTCTGCACACCTATCGAGTATCCTTTGTCATATATCGGGTTATTTTTTTATCTTTAATAGAATTTCTATTCTCAAATATTTACTTAAGTAGGTACTTTTTCGAACTTAAGTATTTTACCAAAATCAAACATGAAATAATTTTCAACTCAACTATATAATGTTATAAACAACTTCATTTCACTCATATAAAAATTTCAAAAGAATAATTAATTTTCGAAATTAATATTTTAATAATAAATAATTAACTTAATAATTAATATTTACATATTAAATAAATCAATTAGCAAATAATTTCATATTATATAAATTAAAATCGCATAAAACATGTCCCGTATTTCTCAACTTAATTAGCATCTTACGTACGACATAAATATACGAGTAACAAAATATCTATTTACCGTCCACAAATATCTATTTACTATTCATTGACTATTCATAAAGTATCTTCTTAATATTCATTTTTCCGAAAATTAATAAAATCCACCATAGTGTTCATTTCTATTTTTTTTATGTACTCTAAATTTATTTCCCATTTTTTATTTTATTTTATGAATTTTCGAGAAAATCAAATGTCTTATGAATATTCGTTTTCTTTAAAAATTCATAAACCGATTTTCACTTTGAATAAAATTCTAGAAAAATTCTTTTTATACGTCTAGTTACTTATATGTCATAGATATATCAAAAGAAAATCTAAATAAAATCACTCCCTATTTTTTTGTAATATAGGCGAAAATATTAAGTTTTTCCCCAAATAAAAATTATATTTTATTTTCTTACACCTTAATGAGAGATATAATTATATCATCATTGTATATATATTAAAACTTGATAAGATGTTAGTTATAAGAATTTAAGATTATGCCTCCCTTATTTTTCTTGTATTTATTCCATTATAACCCTATTATCTTCCAAAATTTAATATAATAGCTTCCAATAATTATTTTAATATTTTGACAACACCAATATCTTTATAAATATATAAATCACAACCTGAAAATTTAAATTTTTAGTTTATAATTTTTTGTAAAAAAGAAAATGAGAAACCCATTTAAAAAGCTTCTATAACATATATTTCATTCTTTAATTCTCTTCGAAAATTTTCAACTTCAAATATACTATGTATATAACTTATTATAAATATATATATTTATATCAAAATAAAAAAAAATCAGATTTATTTATTTTTCGGATTTATCCAGTTTTTTTTTTTTTTTTTTCCAAAAAGAACTGGTTTTTGGTGTTTAACATGTTTTAAAACATCTTTTAAATTTTCCGCCTTCAAATATACCACATATAGAACCTATTATACATTTTTATACGGAAGCTAAAACTTCCAGAATAATAATAATAAAAAAAAAAACGAAATTTAACAGTTTTTATTTATGTGAATATATATATATATATATATTTTCTTTAAATTTATTTGAGTAGAATAAACTAGAAAAATATTTATCTCATCTCTTATTCTCCCTTTTTATTTTTCAACCATAAATATATCTTATACACACTTCAACATTCCCATATATATCATAAAATAATTTCCCAAATTTTATGAAATTTCGGCATTATAACGACGTAAAAAGGTCATTTACCGAAAATCAAAGATAATATTTATCCCATCTTTTATTCTAATTTTTTTTTTTTTTTTTTCAACCATAAATATATCTTATACACACTTCAACATACCCATATACCTCGTAAAATAATTTCCCAAATTTTATGAAATTTCGGCATTATAATGACGCAAAAGGGTCATTTACCAAACAACAAAATGTGAGGGGGAGGGGAGTTGTTTCATTCCTCAACATACTCTCAACAAAAAATTAAACAATCAATAATTCAACGTTATTTAAAGAAAGCAGTTAATACATGAGGGACTTTATATCGTTTACATAATAGTAGTTTAAAATAATATTTCTTCGATTTTCACGGGGAAAATAAATTTTCCTTGCCATCCTACATGTTATAAAACATGATCCTCGGACTATATAGGCTTTAGGAAAATTAAAATCGAAACGAAGAACGTACACCGGAGCCGTAGGTCCGACCCGGACTCGAGATCGAGAGCTCTCGAAAATATTTCTTAAACTACAAATACTACCTTGAGAGAAAATTTTGAGGAGAAGAGTGAATTGGTGAGTTTTTGGAGTGAGGGGAGGGTTGTATTTATAGAAGAAAAGAGTGAATAGTAAGGAGGTTACTAGTGTTGATATTTTCAATATCTGGCAAATTTTCTGTTTTCGAAATTCATTCCGTAACCTATCTGGAACTCGTTTTTATTTTTTGTTTTTTCTACCATCACACATACTATAATAGACAGTTATTCTCTCAAAGCGTTTTTCTTTTTTGAGTAAAAAAGTTATATCCGTAAATTTCTTTTTCTATAACTGCATTCCGTAAATTATAAAAAACTTACTGTAAAATTTTTATTTTTGTAAACATCTTAAAAACCATTTTTAATCATTCCATTTTTTCAATTTTAACCCTTTTCTGAGACTCAAATTTTATCCATAATTTTTCTGTTTTACAGCTGTAATCCAAAGACCATATAAAACTCATTTTTAATTTTTAATTTTTTCATTTATTCCAAGTATATATAGTTTTTAACCATTCCATTTTCTTAATTTCATCCTTTTCTGAGTTTAAAATTTTATCCGTAATTTTTTTTTTTTTTTTATAATTGTATCATGTAAATTATCAAAACCTTATTTTAAATTTTTCTTTTTTCCAATATCTCAAGCATATTTTTTTACCATTCCATTTACCTAGTTTTATCTTTTTCCGAGTCTGAAATTTTATCCGTAAATTTTCGTTTTATAATTGTATCTTGAGAACTATATAAAACTTATTTTTAAATTTTTCTTTCTACAAATATCTTAAATACAGACTTCAACAATTCTAATTTCCAAATTTCTTCCTTTTCTGTGTCTGATATTATATTTGTAAAATTTCTGTTTTATACCTGTATCTTGAAAACTATCTAAAACTTATTTTTAAAATTTTCTTTTTACAAGTATCTTAAATACACACTTCAATCATCTCAATTTCCAAATTTCTTCCTTTTCTAAATCTGAAATTTTATCTGTAAAATTACTGTTTTATACTGGTATCTTGAAAACTATCTAAAACTTATTTTTAAATTTTTATTTTTACAAATATCTTAAATACAAACTTCAACCATTCAAATTTCCAAATTTCGCCCTTTTCTAAGTTTGAAATTATATCCGTGAATTCTGGGATTTTAGAGATAATGTTATTTACTCGATATAAATAGGATTTTATATTTTATTTTTTTCATATATATTAAACCTGATAGTAAACCTTTTTATTTCTTAAGTCTCACATTTTTCTGAGTGGTAGTTGTGGATGAGTTTTGGCATCGCGGTATCACTTTTTCGACAAAAAAAATCAGAAAAATTATTTCGCTAGTTAAATATCGTAGAAAATGCGTGAAAGTATTTAAAAATATATATTGAATATTTTTCTAAGGATCCAAAGGTTTGGGGTATTATAGAGTATTATGTTCTGGTGGTAACGTAAGCGAACGTGTTTCTACAGATGAATGCCAATCATGAGCATTAACATCTGTAATGATTTGCATGTGTACATGAAAGAAGTCAAAATATCATAGTTTCAGAAATTGAAAATGGTTTGGAGTTGGACGACAGACACATTGAGAGTTTTTATATTATGTATATGTGGTGTCCTTTGGGATGCTTGCAGTGACAAGCGTGCATGCGGAAGAGGGTCCCAAGCGAGCACCTTTAAGATGATGGGTATGGCAAGTCGTAGACTTTCTGGAGGATTGTGGGGGCAGGTAGGAGGTGGACCCCTGGTGGTCTCGGAAGCATAGCCACTTGATCATGTCAATCATCTATGATGTCTCAAGTGGACTAGAAGGGAAGAGGAGGTACCCTTGGTAGTAACGAGTGTCACCAATGAGTTTTGTGAGATTTATGCCAGTTAACAGAGCCGATTCCCACTAAAAACGTTTCTCTTGAGTAAAGAGTTTTAAGAAATGATTTATACATAATTTTTCATCTCATAGATGTACTTCGGGTATTACCTTGGTTTAATTGTGCACTTTTCATGCATGTTTTATACTTACTGAGCTTTATCTCACGTAGTTCTCTCATTGTAGGCAAACTCGTCAAAGATGTACCACGTTGGATGTTGGAGTACCTTCAGATTCTGATAGTTGTGTACATGGATAAAGACCTGAAGGCTTATAGTCTGGCTATTTTGTATTGAGTCTCATGAGGTTGGTGATGATTTTTTAGAGTGTTGAAGTAGTATATTATTTAGTCTTTGTTTGTTAAAAAAAAGTTGTTCATGCGCACAAAGTGTATTTTGTCAAAATGTTTGTTCACTGTAGTATATTAAGCTACTAGGAGTGGGGTGCCACAGATGGTATCAGAGCCAAGTTATAATTCTGCAGACCATCTATGTACAAGAACTCGATATATGTGGAGCACAACAATTCCAAGAAGTACTATAGCATCATATGATGGATCATATCTTTCTTGACTTCAAGATTAGTTATATGTTTTCTATATGTGTGTTATGACTATACTCTAATAGTAAACGAAGATAATTTAGTGAAAAAAAAGTTCTAATGTTGTACAAGTTATTTCAGGCAATCAATATAACATTATACTTAAACTTGTGGAGGGGTATATAGGACCTTACATAAGATTCGAAAAATAAGTACATGTTGAGGGTTGGAAGATTAAAGAAATAAATAGATTGTTATCTTAAGTAAGTTCCATGGTAAGTTAAAGTACCTATATTATAAGGACTTATTCTTGATATGTTACTAAATGAACTTTTAGTAACTTTATTTCCTCATTTTACATTGATAAGCCTGATTAAGAGAGAGAGAGAGCGGGGGAGGGGGAGGGGGATTGGGGGGGGGGGGGGATTCTCAGTTTAGGATAAGCAATATTGAGGCATAAATAAGTATATGGATAACTACGTAGCAAAACAAAACGGGACTACAAAATCACCACGTCTCGAGATCGTTAATTCTTCAAAGTATTATGGTTCTGGTTTCATGTAATATTACGGTTATGTTTTCAGAGAAATCTGGAATGGAACCTTATCCAACATTATTTATTAGGAGTTTATTACCTTATTAGGTGTAGCTTTATGAATGATTTAAATATTTGTAAAATGGTTTCCATCCAAGCTTATATCCCTCTGATTATTGGACGTCAATATTTTAAATCATATATTGAAGCAAAGTGGTTATTAAACTAAGTAATCAGAAGATTTCAAATAGAGATTTGTAGCTAATTATTCCGGGTAGGGGATAAATATTAAAATGAGATGTAGATATAAGTGTAGATAGGGAGACTTAATAAGAATTCTATTGCCCCTAGCTGAAATATCATAGATGTGGAATTGTGTTTATTTTAATTAAAGTGAAAATAAAACTCTAATGCTTATAGAAGATGAACCATCAATGGTACGATCAATATCAAGTCGTAGTATTAATTTTGTAAATATCTATACAAGATATTAATTTTTTAAAAGAAAAAGAGAGATGGTGACTATCTTAAAATCCTTAAACATTTAAAATTATAATGCATGCTGAGTGTAATAAGTTATCCACAAGAAATTTCATGTTTCTTGCTTAAGGTATTGAATTTAGAAGCTATACTTGCTCTTCTATAAATAATAACTATTGCGATGTTAGTGAACTTGTAAGTTCGTATTTTGTAGTATGGTGCCGACTATAGATATGCCAACTTTAAGCCACGATGTTCCATTCATGTCATTTACTTAGTAAATTATGCTATTATCAAGTAATTAAGCCAGAGATGAAGAAGGCACCTAATATTGATTCTTAATTAAGTTGTGAAGTTTTAAATTTTAGATTTTGAACAAGTTATTAAGATTTAAATAATTTTATTCTACAAGAGACTTAATGCTTTATTTTGTCACTAGTTAGAAAGAAAATATCAAGATCATAAGTATCAGGTCGCATGCTTCTTTATTGCTTTTGAGATTTTGAGTTTAGTAACTAGAAAAGGAAAAAAAATATATACACTCTTTTGTGTTGGTTTGTATATACTAGAAAAGGAAATCAAACGAAATAAAATTATGTGCCAGAGGTCCGGAGAAGATGAATAAAGAGCGCTAATCACAAGAATAATAATAGCCATGTTGAAAGCTTGGCCGAGATTGAAGGGAACAAGTTGTACGGCCGGCGGCAAAGTGCCGCCAGCCATGGGTTAGGAAACCTAGGAAAGATGGGTTCTCGAGCTAATCTAGATAAAATGAAGGAAATTCAAAGACAAGTGGAGGAATTGATGAGTGACGACTAGCCGAGAAAGCATGAGTCCAAGTGTCGTACATGTGATTGTGGTCCAAGGAAGGATGTGTCTTGGAAGATATGTACCAATTGTTGTGCCATCAATAAAATCATGGTAAAGTAAAGCTATCCTGTTCCTACGTTAGATGATATGCTTGATGAATTGTATGGTGCTATCATATCTCTAAAATTAATTTGAAAAGTGGATACCATCAAATTCAGTCAAACATGGAAATGAGTGGAAGATAGTATTTAAGATAAAATATGGTTTATCTGAGTGGTTAGTAATGCCTTTTGGCTTGAGTTAAGATTAATGAACCATGTTTTGTGGGATTTTATTGGAAAGTTTGTCGTTGTGTATTTGACGACATTCTTATCCATATTAAGAACTTGGAAGAGCACCTTGTCCATTTGAAATCTGTTTTAGATACATTAGGAAATAATCTTTCCATGATAATCTAAGAAAGTGTTCTTTTACATGAATACATTTGTTTTTATTGAATTTTTTGTTAGAGGTAATGGGATTGAAGTAGTGAATAAATCTTCATCTGAATTACTTAGGATTTTGATTAAAATAACTTGAAAAATTGGGAGGATTATTTGTCATTTGTTGAGTTTGCATATAATAGGAGTGTGCATTCTGCTACTTAATATCCTCCATTTGAGGTTATGAATGGGTTCAATCCATTGAGGACATTTGATCGGGAACCATTACCAATTTATGAGTGTGCAAATAACGAATTAGTTAAGAACTTGCAAGAAAATGTGAGACTGAGAAGCAAACAAAGCAATATGAAAAACATGCAAACAATTGTAAAATCAAGTCATATTCGAACCAATGATTGGTTGTGGCTACACTTGAGAAAAAAGAGGTTCCTAACAAAGAGCTATTTCAAGATAGAACCAAGAAGATATGGACCGTTTCAAGTTATTACAAGAATCGATGACAATGCATACAAACTTTACCTTTCAGGTGAGTATAATTTATGTGTTACTTTTAATGTCACCGATCTTTCTCCCTTTGATGTAGATTCAGACTCGAGGATGAATCTTTTTGAAATGGGAGGGAATGACGGGTACCCTCCCAAATACCTAACCTAAGAGAAGGCCTAATAATGAATGTTATTGAGTTGGAACTCAATTTAAGTGATGTGCCGAAGCTAATTAAATCGGAAGATATATTATGAAGAATTTAGGCCATCAATTCATGGCACACCTCAAACCCAAGTGAAGATCCTTTGAGTTGGATAAGTTATGGGTCAAATAAAACTTTTGCATGCCCCATGTAGTCAATGATCCTTATCTAGATTTTCTTGAGTCTTTTAATGTAGTCAAGTGATTTTATCTAGACTTTCTAGAGTCATTAATGGTAGTCAAGGGCTTTAAGTGCTCCTAAGTACTAGATATGAATGTACAACACTCTAGAGTCATTTTCTAGCTTATAAATAGGTCAGACGAATGTTGTAAATACTCAACATTCAATTAATTTCGAAAATTGCATTTGTCTTCTTATTTTGGATTCTCTCTTTGTGAGATTTTCAAATATTCAAGAACTTATCAAGATCAGTGATCATAATGATTTAAAAATGATATGAAGTGAGAGTATAATGCATTAGACTTGACAAACTATATGCAAAGTAAGATTGAAATTTTACACTATTTATTAAAGATTTCATGCAAGATTATGAAAGAACACCATATGACTAAAACCTACACTTGTACACATCCACTTGAATTTATAATTACATGAATTTGTATGTCATAAGTTGTGTTAGCTACTCACTCATACCATTCGATTTATTTCATCATTTTGGACCTAATGTATGCTTCAATTTTTTATTTTATTATTTGAATCTATGATGGGTCACAATTTTATTTCCAAGAGTTCATATGTGTGATTGGAAATTTCACTACTTATAATGATATATGATCTGTGACCTAGACTACCTTTCCTTTTCCCCTTGTTTTATTCGAATAACTCTACTCTAGGATAGTACACATCTAAGTATGATATTTTAGTTAATAATTAGATGTCTCGAGCTAATACTCGACGTCAATTGGGATGTATCGGATCTAGGTGTAACAATACATAATTTCATAAAACATGATAATGATCTAGCAATATATATATATATATATATATACACACACACACACACACATACTCACACACTAAGGACTATATTTGAATTTGGAATAAAATTTTATGACATGACCTAGCAATGACAAAAGCCTATACAAATAGGTTGTAGAACTCCAATGCGAGGATTGATCTCACCACAAATAGGTTGTCAAACACACACAAGCCATCCACCTAACAATTCGGCTCCCCTTACCCCAACCCTTGAGTTTGCCGAGCCACACACCTTAGCAACTCACCTTATATTATTATATTTTCTAGGCTTGATTGGCTTAGCATAAACATGCACTAACACATACACCTATAACTACACTCACTAAAATATATTCCATACTATGTTTTCCCCTTAAAACCGAGTGCCATACCCATCTCCCTCATCAATTCTTTTTCTTCTTCAATTACATCCTAAGAAAGTAGTTCCAAGAGAAATAAACCTCATTCGGCTTCTACTCTTCACCTCAACCTCTTCCAAAAAATGAAAAACCTTGTTAGTTTAGTGTATGGAGCTCTAGTTGTTTGGAGCTAGAGAAGTCGTGTGAGAGCAAGGTGTTCAAGGTGCAACAGAGGAGAGCTTGGATAGTGGTAGGTCCATCATCTAAGGAAAGCTATGACATCACTCGCCTTCCATCTTATAGGGTAGCCTTTCGATTTAAGGTAAGAGCATGAAAATGTGTGTTGCTCAATAATAAATGGAGGTTGGATACACAGTTAACCCAACCTAAAGTTGAAACACTACGGGAATGGAAATGATAATCACAGTAAAATTTTCCACAAGTCTTAAATCACTTGTGGGGGTACCTTCATGGTGAAATAACTCGCTATAACACTTGTGAGTTACAAAAAGATTCAGAATGTGAATTGAGACAGACTTCGATTCACACTTCAAGAATCCTATCGTCTCAAAGGACAAATAAACAAAGTCTAGAGCACTAAATAACCTATCAAAAGCTATCCTAACAAGTATCCTATGAAAAGTAATTCAAATTCGTGAGGAATCTGAATATTACTAAAATTGGACACTGCACGTTAGATAAGAGGTTTACCAAACCCACTAGACGACATAGCCAACAAGACATACTCGATCTTTTTATTGTATGGTTGCTTGTCTTCTATTAGTAGTTGAATCCCTATTTATAGGCGATCGAGTAGCCTGGAGAGCAATCTTACATAACCACTACCTCCTACAGTTGAGGGCATTACTGGTTAGTGGCTAACAACCCCGAAACCTCGGGTGGTTGAGAGAGACTCTATCCTCTTTGTTTAGGACTAAGTCTTCACCCTTATCTTCTTAACAACCATAGACTAGCTCTTCACTTTTCTTTATTGCACTCATGTCCCTGCATTTAGATCATGAATTTGACATACACATACACTATTATTCGGCCTTAATTTGCAAAACAAAATATGATACAAAAGTCATATAATGTGTATAAAAGGCAAAATAATAAGATAGAGGATTTAGATAAGAGTTTGAACACCCAAACTCTAATAATCTCCCCTTTTTTGCCTTTTCTACATAAAATCAACGTACAACCGAATAATCTATAACTATATAAAAGCAAGACAATTTTGAAAATTTACAGAAATGTCATTTTTCCTCTCAAACTATCCTTCTATATTTAGAAGTCTGAATTAATTAATATTAAAGTATGCGGTCAACACCCTCAAAAGGTTACAAAGAAGGAACCCCAAAAGATTGGGTATTTGAGTTTCTTCCTAGAAATTAGATTGTTGGATTGTTGGATGAATTTGAATTGGTACCTCTTCCTCCTTTTATAGCTGAATTTGGAGGTCAATTTGCTACTCCATAGCCGTAAATCTTTTGAAAATTTGTTGTTAAGTTGTTGTAAAGGGTCTGCCAAACTGTTGAAATATGCCACTTGAATTTCAGCAAGTTGCTCGTAGTGCAGAATTCTTTCTTCTTCTCTACTACTGTTTCGTTGATGTTGTTGTTCTCCCTTCTAGCAGCCGTAAGTTATCCATGTTGCTGTTGAATTATTTCTTCCAATGTATTTAATAATTGTTAGTTCTAGGATGCAAATAAGTCAATACTTGTGCGTTATACTTTCTTTTCTCAAACTCGTTGCAGGTTTGCTTCTTCAAATGGGTGTTTGAACTTTGAAAAGTCAACAATTATGTGCTAACCATTTTTTACGTTTTCTTCGTAGAGCTTGATTTCATGGGTTTGGTTGGGATTCATTTAAAATGACATTAAGAGCCCAAATACTAATTAAAAATACCAAAACTAGAATAAGTAAAAAATAATAAAACTTAGCAAAATAAATTAATATTTTTTATGAACTCAACAAAACTAATCAAATTAAGAGCTCAAATATATAGAATTATGCACTTATCACAAGCTAGAATTATGCACTTATCACAAGCTAGATATGGTCCTCAAAGATTTCACTTCCAAATTTCCCGGGATACTAAGAGAATGGTTGTTTACTCTTGGAGACTATAGACAACTCCAGTACTCGATGCTCCGAGCCCTGGAGAAGCACTAGCTGAGATCCACAGGGATTCTATTGTTGATATCTCCTTATACACCAAAACAATATCTCAAGATTTTTTCTCCGTGAGATGCTACACTCTCGTTCAAAAAAGGATCTTATTGGACATTTAAAAAAATGTTCGAAAGATTCTATTTTCTAAATGGATACGACGATCCTAATTTCAAGAATGTCAATCTTACCACTTTGCCTGAGGAGCTACAACCAGAGATGGAAAGAATGATCCAGAGATTTTAAATATCAGCATGGGGGGTAAATACATCAAATTTGTCTTGCGGTATTATACAAAGTATGTGAGCAATAAACTCTCTTCAAAGAGATGATTGAAAGAAGAAAAATACCAAAGTCGGTGTGATCAATCTTGTCTCGAAATTATATGCAAAAAAAGGAATGTCAATTCTCAAAATGTGAGAAATGAAAGATGAAAAAGAAAAAGAAAAATAAAAAATACAGGCTCTGAAGAAGAAAGCCATTTAGGAAGAAGAAGACAGATAAATGCTACTTATGCGAACAAAATAACCATTATGCAAGGAATTATCCAAACAAGAACGAAAAGGGATCTAATCTTGTATCATAAACTTTCCATTACCATGTAGCTTCCCCACGTTTCGTTAGCCATACTACTTTAGAAAGAATTCCCTATGGTCAGAAAGATAAATCCTAGACTAATAAACCCGATGGAATATTCTGTTGTGCAATCAATTTTAACAGAGCATGACTCACAAGATTCCAGCACCGCATTTTCTCCACAAGAGTCCTGTGAAGATGAAGAGTCATTTGAAGAAAGCATTTCTATCTCTATGGTGAAGGACCCTCCAATGCTCTCAAAATCAAGCTGATAATACCATAAGGAATTCCATCTCCACAACTTGAAGTAAAAGTTCTCCAATCAGAGTATGATAGGCCAATTAGAATTATTGGAGTTCTTGACACTGGAGCTAGGAAGACGATGATGAATCCTAATATTCTTCCAAGTGAAGCCTGATAACCTCACTACAAGTACTTCTATGTAGCAGATTGTCAAACTTGGGGTGATATAAACCTAATTATTTATTTTGAAACTAGATCCAGTAAAACAAAAATAGAACACTATCTCTGAACATTATCATGCCCACAAGCACACACATCACCGATTTTAAACAACAACGAGTGCATCATCAAAGCAAATGGATATGTTGGCCATAGTCAAAACATTTGAGATTAGGATGACAGGGGCATGGAAGTTGTAAAAGACAACAAATGTCATCTAAAATCTACGCTATACAAGATTTTTTGTGGTGGGAGAATCTAAATGAGCAGCTAGATAGACCAACTAAAAAGGAATCGGAGGATCCCGAGGGGAGAGGCATACATTAGGAATAAGGTAGGGAAAAGCCGTCAACACGGGCAAATGTTGCTCGAGGGTGTCCTGTAGGCTCTACAATAGGTCTTGCTGTAATCGACACCTTGAAACTAGCTGAACCCTGAACCCAATATGTCAAGGAATCAGGAGGTAATCGAGCAGTTTCGGAGGTTCCATTACCCAGGTTTAGTACAAAGGAAGGGCCTAATGGAACTGAGAACTAGATAGTATATGGAACGAGTGTTTGAGTACATGGCTGACTAGAAGTCAGAAGGTCCTATGTCCAATTCCAGTTATCGGAAGACACCAGCTAATGGTGGAACTCATATGAGCGGACCCTAATGCAAGAAAAAGAAGATGCCCTTACTTCGACCAAATTTAAGGGACTTTTACTTGATTGGTACTTTCCGCAAGCTCTTAGAGACCAGATGGAAGTTGATTTCATGAGCTTGAAATAAGGAACCAGACAGTGGCCGAATATGATGGAGATACAACTACCTCTCTCAGTATGCACCTTACGTAGTGAATACCAAAGATAGGAAAGCTAGGCATGCATGCTAGCCACTCGGTCTGAGATCGGGAGAATTGTGTTTGGACTTAAGCTACCCATATACAAGGAGGTCTTTGAGAGAGCACAAATCATCTTGATGAGTCTTGAGATGGAGCAGCCAGGTATCGCTACCGCAACTAACCTAAATAAAATAAAGAGAATGTCCCCGATGAGAGGACGGCCAGGTCAAGGTGCCCTCAGTTTCAGACTAGTGCCAGCTGCATGAATTCTGGTAGTGCTTAGGCCAACCCGCATGACTTTCCGGAAACGACATTTTGGAGAATGCCTACAAGGAAAGTTCATATGTTTCGGTATCATCAACCGGAGAATCAACCATCTGAGTGCTCAAAAAACTGTGTTAATCCTACACCATGTAACTACCCAATTTTTGTAAAACTATTTTAAAATATTTTACAAAGTAAAAAAATCAACCAATGAAAATCCTTCATTTTTAATATGAGATTATTCTTACATCAGCCCTTAGAACACATTTTGAGCATAAATAATTTGATAACAAATATATAAAATAACTAAATTTTCTTCACACACAAAACATGTCATATAATCCAATTTCATAAACCTTAATTTGTAGCTGTGGAGTCATAACTAAACATATATGAAAATTTGCATGTACACAAAAACATTATAGTTTTACTAATGTTAAGGCTAATAAGTTTTAGATTTTTATGTTCATAAGACTTAATAATAAAAAATTTCATAAATTTAATGTTGTAAATAATAAAATAAATTTGGCAACGTAACCAAATAATGAGACTCATATACATATATTAAAAATACTTCATATGCTTTCACCGTACAATCGTTATTGGTAGCACGATTATCGTGTGTCTTTTACCAAATTAATTGTCTATAAAGAATACACTAAACCTTATCAACTATCCTACTAGTAGAATGGTAAATAAGGGTCGATCCCACAGGGAACGGCCGAACAGTTTTGATTCCGATGTCAAGCAATTTATAATTAAGTATGCAAGAAATAAATACTTAAGAAGCAATAAAGATGGGGGGGGGGGGATTGATTAAGGACTAACAATTTACTAGTAACAAATAAAAGCAACTAAACGAAATTAAAAGCTTTTAACGTTCAAATTCAAATAAACAAATAATCAAAGACAATAGAAGAGATCTTTTTTGGTTTTGGTTTTCAAGTAATAAAAGAATCCACACTTGATCATGCTTCCCCTTGGTCTTAGACGATTGATGCAACTATGTTAATGACCGATTAAATTGTGATTCTAGACCTTATCTCAAGGCTATTAACAAGCTCTAATAGCCTTGTTGTCCCTTAATCTTAGTTAATCAAAATAAGCTCTTCGACTAACCCTATTCAATTTAATTGAATCCTCGAACAAGCTCTCTTAGATTCAATAACCAAATGCATTGAGCACTAGGACAACGAGATAAATTCAACATAAAACTCGCAAGCTCGGTTTTAGTGGTTGAACTTTGTGTTATCACCAATAAATAAATCTATTGTTTGCCATACGGGAATTGAAAATCCTACAATTACGGATAGTAATTTCCTATTCTAGCAACACATTTACAATCCCTTAAAGGGTGATCAATCCAATAATCAATTCATAAATGTGACTCAATAACAGCAAATAACACAAAACACTTGAATACACAATAATCTCAGTAACATTAATCGCAATAATCACATCAATGTCTTCGACTCAAGGTTCCACAATGATCAAGGATGAACTAAAGGGTGTTAGCCACCCATATTAACTAATACAATAAGGAAATAAGTAGAAAAATAAAGAAACATGATATTGATATGGATGAATCCAAAGATATCAATTGGAGAAGATGATCCTTCAATCTCTTGTCCAATCTTCCTTCCTTGGTGGCTTTGGTGGCTGAATAGTGCTTTCCAAGTATAAAAAAGGTATCAAAAGTTAGGTTAAATTCGAATGGGATGATATATATATAAGGGGAGAAAGTGCTAGTAAAAAATAGGCAAAAACGCATTCAGAATTTGAAAACAGAGTAATGAATCTCGGCCGAGACGGAAGTGTGTCTCGACCGAGACGTGAAAAAGGGTTTTCAAGATTGGTGGGTCGAAGGCTGATCTCGGCCGAGATTCAACTTCATTCGGTCGAGACGTAAAAAGGGAAAAATGGGGCTGGCTAGGGCTTGACTCATCTTGGCCGAGATTGGGCTGCATCTCGGCCGAGATCTTGGTCCTTTGAAAAGCCTTGGAATTCTCTGGCAACACATCTCGGCTGAGATGCGTTATGTGTCTCGGCCGAGATCTTTAGTTTGTTCAATTCTTCATGAATGCCCTAGAGACTCATCTCGGCCGAGATTTTCATCCTGTCTCGGCTGAGATCTTCAGCTAGCCCTTCCTTTTGTTGCCTCGATCGATCCCTCGACTCCGCGGGCTTTTGATGTTCTTTTTCGACCCTTTTTTCACCTATCTTAACACATAAACAGCACAAACACATTATTTTGCCCATGAGAGTATAAAAGCACTAAATACACGTGATTATGCACATTATTGACACTAAAATGACACTAAAAGTGCCCTAAAGTGCGTGCACGGAACACGTGTACCAAATCTCCCCAAACTTAAAACTTGTTCGTCCCGTACAATAAAGAGAAAGACAAAAGGACACGTGTTTAGAGCAGAGTTTAGTGGCATGTGATTTTAGAATTTTCATGAAAAAGAGTAAGAGATCATGATAAAAGCGAGCATGTGTGATAGACTAGATCCACTACTCTCGAGACATAACACTCTCAACTTAAGATCCTCACATGGTGAGTGTAAGTCTCGACTCTCAAGTGTATCAAAAGGGTAGTGTATGCGCTCACATTGAAATGCATAAAATGCCTACCATAGGCTTGCCAATCATCTAAACTTCGATGCATACCCGACATGTGTGACAAAGAATAAAAAAGGTCTTTAACAGGTTGTAATGTTGGCTTGGGGTAAGGTGGGAAAATTTCTGATATAAGTGACTATAAAACGGACTAGATGAGTCGTGCACTACCCATCTTCCCCTCAAATAATGGTCACTCAACCTCACTCTTTACTTCCTTAGTAAACCAATCCCAAAAAATGATTTCTTCTCTTTACCACAAAGTCCACAACCTAAATGCTTTCTTAATTCTCCCTCGGAGTGTATTTTCTTTTGAATTTTTTTACAACTTTGATAACATCTATTAAAAGGCATTTACATTACTAGTCTCTCCAAATCAAAAGCAAAAATTAAGTATATACAACTAACTTTTTCTTTTGTTTTTCTGATTTTTCGACTTTTTTTTTTTAAATAACAAATATAAACAAAAATTGGAGAGAACTAGTATTCTCGGTTCTTTGCCTATTGTTTCAATTCCTTTCACCCTTCAATATTCCCAATAGATTACCCCTTTCAATCCCAAATTTACCCGACTACCTTCCAACCGCCTCCCTCATACTCAAATAGTCCAATTAAGGTCAAAGGCTAAGTCGAAAGGTACTTGGCTTGTAGAGTTGGGCTATCAAACAAGAGGCTAAAAGCTCAAGGGGTTAACTAGAGGCAAATTTTCGATCTTTTGGTGAAAAAGGGTGTATTATCATGTTTGGAATAGGCTTAAGTCAAGAATTGCCTAAGATCATTTTCAATGTCACACACCAAATTATTCAAAATAGAGAATCAAGGCAAGTTCTAGAGAAAACTAAATGCATTCAATGAATTCCACACTGAAAGAAAGTTTAAATTACTCCAAAGATGGAAGTATCTTCTAAGGCTTAAAAACTCACTCGGCTGCAATTTTGATCAGAGGTTTTGAGTGTAAGTTCAATTTTGTTTCAAAAAGTCTATCATGTGCTTCTTTCAAAAATATTTGTCAAAATTTTTCATCATTAATCAATGCCATCAATGCCACATTTTTCCTTCCTAAACTCATCCAATTGCTTTCTCGAGCTGCCAATTTGTACGAATCCCACCCCCTCCCCAAACTTAGTTTCAAACTAAGTTTGTGGAAAAAGAGGAGTACAATTTGCTGCTCGCCGAACTTAACCATTTTATGCACCATTATTCGCAGCCATTAACTTATTAACTAATCTATTAAGAATCCTACTCCTAAAAAAAAAAGAAAATGTGTGTACTATCAACACAATCAAGCAAATAGACTCAACGGCACCCAATAAATTATCAAAAACCCAAAGCATCCAAATGCATATGCAATAATATCACCTAAACCAAGACTAATAGAAGATGGCAATTGGCTCACAGGCCGGCAACATTATCAACAATCAAAATAGTCACATATCAAAAAGGCAATTAAAATACAAATCAGTATTGGCACACAAGCCATCACATTGAATCCCTCAAACACATCATACCAAGTGGCTCACAAGCCAATCGTAAAGATAATAAAGGAAAATAACGAGGGGTAGGGGGTTTCGAGTGGCCGAAATTGTCTTACCTTTTTATTTTCCCCCAAACATAATTTTTCAACTAAGTTAGGGACAAAGGGGTAAAGTTTTTTGGTACTCTACTCACAGAGAGCGAGAAGGTCAGGGGTTCGAGCCGGTGAAGCATCCCTTTATGGACTTGAAGAGATCGAGGAGCTTTGTCTGATTTTCATGTATCGTCTCTTTGATCCCTCTCAATTCAGCCCCAATGGATGTCTGCATGTCCACCAACTCGGCTCTTATGCCCTTGATTTCATCCCTCATAGCCGCCATCAGTCCCTCTTGCCGTTCCTGGAACTCGGATTGAGACAGAACGGCTATGGATGATCTCTTCCTTGATGGTTGCTCTGGCTAGCTACTGCCTTCTCCCTCAACTCCCATGCTCCGAACCGGTGCCACCGGACGTGGCTTTTTAGCTCTCTTGAACTTGGTTAATTCTTCACGGTTTGGCTCCAAAGAGGCATTGATGTGTGCCTCGGAGCTCAGTTCTAAGTTTAGCTTGCTTCCCAAGTCTCTGATGTATGTCAGTTCGGGGTTGGGTAGGCGGAGGTAAGGTCCCTCATTTTGGAGAACATAAGGGACAACTGGACCCGAAATTCCTTCTTTATACCCGAGCATGGCAATACGCATATTCTCCATCTCCTCCCATTCTAAATAGTAATCAGCGGTGATGGGTGTGTATTCCGGGAGGGGTACATTGTAATACTCAAGTATAGGGGTTATCAAAGCCCCACAGTAAATCGGGTCGGGCATCTTTGTCTCTCTTTTCCTTTCTATCCTCAATTCTTTTACTATCTTCTGAAAGCTTGATATCAGGTCCTGCTGGAAGTTCCTCAACTTCCTATCCACAATGGCCCAGAGGATCTCCATCTCGTACAACAGGGGGGAACTGATCTCTTTCCTTCCACATATGGTGGAGCTCAACAACTTCTGTAGATACTTCACGACTGGGCTTCTGATGGAGGTTAGCCTGGAGCTCCTCGGGTCGTATGCTTGAGGTGCAACTATTCCAGGGGTGGCAGTGATTTGCCCCCAAAATTGTTGCACGTCAAACTCTTTCGACAAATGTCTATCATAAGCAACTGGAGTCTTCAAGCCATATATGCATTTCAGGTTGTCGTGGCTCAGTATCTTTTCTTCGTTTAGAAGTTGGAATTTAAAATGGTGAATCGTAGTTGAGCAGGAAAGAACCTCCTCCTCGATTTCGAGTGTGCTGAAAAACTCGAGCATGAATTTGAGGAAAGTTGGGCGGGGTGCTAGGCACTGGGCTAGACCTGCTTTATCTAATAGTTCCAGAACGTTTTGCCGGATTCCCATGGCGTCCAAGATCTTGGGATCACCATAGCGGGTAGCTGACACCCCCTCTCTTCATCAACTTGTCAAATCGTTTTCTCTGAACCTCCGTTTCCAGCACTATGTCGAAAGTCAATAGGTTTCGTGGATTTATCGGTGGTAGTCGATGGAATTTCCGGCGTGGGAGCCTCCGGAGTAGGCTCAATAGCTTTCTCTTTGCCTTTAGCTTGGCTTTTTCGGATTTTTTGTGTGACTCTTCTGCCAGAAGTGCCCTCTTGAGTGGTGCCTTTTGGGTTTTTAGGAGGTGCCATGGGTACCTAAAATCAACACACTCAATCTTTAAAACTAGTGGCAATACAACGAGTTAAAGTTCAAGTATGAGATGCCTAAGTTTACTTGAATCCGACTATATATCCAACAAAAACAAGTCAAAGTGTATCAACCATGCAATGACAACCAATTCACACTCAAATGAGGTTATACATTATGATAATATCAACAATTGGGCTTAAAAACTAGATAAAATAGTCGAAATTGGCTAACTTAGGCACAACAATTTAACGCATATCACATGTTCGATAATTTGCCACAATGAATTTATCTTTTTCAAAACTCACAAATCTTTACTCAACAATATTCCCACTCAATCATCAAGCAATTATACGAGCTATCATGTTAATTCTATCATTTAAATGCATAAACACATATCAATTGGCAAAAAATCAATACAACTAGTTGTATGTATAACCAATTTCAATGAAAATGCAAATAAACATAAAATATTAACCCCCAATCTCAACAATGGATTCAACAATACGCAATAATAGATTAAAATAGTGAGATAGCCGTACTTACCAGTCGAGTTTAATCGAGAAAATTTGAATTTGGATTGTTCGCGCCCTTTTTGACTCGACCTCAAGTCTGCTCCAAATCCCAAAAAAAATCGGAGAGGAGTGGGTGTGGTGATGTAAGTGAGGTGTGGTGTGAATTTGATAGGTGGAAAGAGAGTGCAAGGGTGATTTTTGAGAGTGTGTGCGTGCGTGTGTATGAAAATCGCGAATTTGGGGGAAGAACTGACCTAATTCTGCGCGCAGGTGTATTTATACCTGTGCTCCGTCTCGGCCGAGATTCAAATCTGGGCTCAGTGTCTCGGCCGAGATCCGTTCTTCGCTTTCAGGATCATTTGACTCGGCAGTGGATCTCGGCCGAGATGCTGTAGGATCTCGGCCGAGATAAAGTCCCAGCACTTTTACCCCCTTTTTGGACAACTGGATCTCGGCCGAGATGAATGAGTGTCTCGGCCGAGATTCTCTTCCAGCGAATTTAGCTCAAATTCCATACAAATCAATCTCGGCCGAGATGTTGTAATGTCTCGACCGAGATTCTCTTCCAACAAATTACTCCATTTTGGGCCCTTCTGAATCTTGGCCGAGATGATTCATGTTTCTCGGCTGAGATATGTTTCCAGGGAGGCTTGCCTTTTTCACCCGCATGACGTCTCGGCCGAGATTGTCCTCCCCTGCATTTTTCCATATTTTTGGTGTTCTTCACCCCCATTCCACGCCATGCATGTCTTATCTTGATTTGCTTGTTTGGTACCTACACACATTTTAACCAAAACAATTCAAAATACTGAAATAATAGTAAAGCTACTAAACTATGAATTTAAAATACGAGAAAACGAGTAACCGCCGGGTTGCCTCCCGACAAGCGCCTTTGTTTAACGTCGTTGGCTCGACGGAAGCTCTTTCAGCTCAGTGGTGGGTCTTCGACTCGTTCTTCTTCACCGGAACTTTCTTGACAATGCTCTAGATAAGGCTTGAGAAGATGTCCGTTGACTTTGAAGATTTTACCGGTTTGACCACTTTCAATCTTGATGGCACCATGATCGAACACCTTAGTGACAACGAAGGGTCCTACCCACCTCGAACGGAGCTTGCCCGGAAATAACTTCAACTGGGAGTGATATAATAACACTTTCTCCCCAACCACAAACGTTTCTGGGTAATTCTCCTCGTAGATCATGGCGTTTTCAAAGGCTTCATTTCGAATTTCTTCAAGCTCTTGCAATTGGAGCTTTCGGTGTACACCGGCTTCATCGAGGTTCATGTTGCATCTCTGAATAACCCAATAGGCTCTATGTTCAAGTTCAACCGGGAGATGGCATTGCTTTCCATAAATAATTCGAAAGAGAGACATACCAATTGGAGTTTTATAGGCAGTCCTATACGCCCATAATGCATCATTGAGCCTCAAACTCCAGTCCTTGCGATTCGGTTGAACGGTCGTCTCCAATATTGACTTGATTTCCCGATTCGAAGTTTCGGCTTGCCCATTGGTTTGTGGATGATAAGGCGTCGAAACCTTGTGCAATACAGCATATTTCTTCAGCAATGTGTCGATTGTTTAGTTGCAAAAGTGTGTGCCTCTATCACTTATAATGGCTTTTGGTATCCCAAACCGAGCGAAAATGTTGGATTGGAACTCGGCCACAACTTTAGAGTCATTAGTTCGGGTTGCTTTCATCTCCACCCACTTGGACACATAGTCAACGGCAAGAAAAATGTACAAATTCCCATAAGACAAAGGGAACGGTCCCATGAAGTCCATACCCCAAACATAAAAAATTTCACAAACTACAATCGGGTTTTGGGGCATTTGATTTCTTTGTTAGACATTGCCCGTCTTTTGGCAGTTGTCACATGACATGCAAAAAGCAAGGGCATCTCTAAATATGGTGGGCCAAAACAGTCCACTCTCAAGAACTTTGTATGCCGTCCTCTTCGGCCCGAAGTGGCCTCCACAAGCATATGAGTGGCAAAATTTCAGCACCGAACTTTGTATGCATCTCCTGATTACTTGATCTGAACCATATTTCCAAAGGTATGGATCATACCAAACAAAATGCTTCGACTCACTCTTCAACCTGTCCCTCTGAGGTTTACTCATCCCAATAGGAAACCTCTTGGACACCAAATAATTCTCCATGTTGGCATACCAAGGAACCTTCGCGCCTATCATTGCTAGTAGTTGCTCGTCCAGAAAGCTTTCCCGAAGAGGCAAGTTCGTTTCTTGTTGGGTTATTCTGCTGAGATGATCTGCAACACCATTTTATGATCCTTTCTTATCCTTGATCTCTAGGTCAAATTTCTGGACAAGTAATATCCAGCGAATAAGCCTAGGCTTCGCCTCCTTTTTAGCCATGAGGTGCCTCAATGCTGCGTGGTCGGTATATACGATGATCCTTGTCCCAACAAGGTAAGACCGGAACTTCTCTAATGCAAACACAACAGCTAGCAGCTCCTTTTTTGTGGTAGTATAGTTCATCTGAGCTGAATTCAAAGTACGTGAGGCATAGGAGACAACATGGGTCACCTTTCCTCTTTTCTGTCCCAAAACTGCCCCCAAGGCTTGTTCGCTAGCATCGCACATTAGCTCAAAAGGCAATTCCCAATCTGGCAGTTGAATAATCGGAAGAGTAATCAATCTCTTCTTCAACTCATCAAATGCCAACTTGCATTCCCTGCTCACATCAAAATCCACATCTTTTTGTAGCAACCGGCACAAAGGAACATCTATCTTCGAAAAATCTTTGATAAACCTCCTGTAAAATCCTGCATGGCCCAAAAAAAAGGCACTTCTCGTACAATTGCGGGGTAAGGGAGAGAAGAAATAACATCAATTTTCGCTTTGTCTACTTCTATTCCTGTAGATGTCAGTTCAATATCATCAAGTATTCATGGAATGTAGTAGAGGTTTTGAGGACTCCAGAACTGGGTTTGGAATGCGAAGAACCGGGTCAGAGAACCGGGTTTTAATCAGATCAGTGAAAGAGGTTAAAATGGGAACTGGGTCTAAGTTTGTTATTACTGCCGTTTGCAACAGATTTAAACCGTTGCATGAGAAACCGTTGTGGAAAGCTCGCAACAACAGTTTTGATCAGTTGAGTCAAAATTAGTTACAACTTCTTCAACTCCCGGATTTGAGCTCCGGCCTTTATATACATTGTAAACACTTGATGTTGCGAGTTGATTCACGATTCTTTCCCTCTGTAAACATTACTCAATTAAGAGAATTAGATTGCTAGGATTTTTTGCTCAATTCAAGCTGTGAATTGGGATTTCTAGTTTTCTAGATGTATTCTTGAAATTGATTGATTAGTGAAGTGAATTGAGGTGTATAGAACCTCCATGGATGTAGATCACATTGATCGAACCACGTAAAATCCCTGTGTTCATCATTTTGTTTTATGTTCTTGGTTCGGTTTCTAGTGGCTGAATTCTTTGTTGTTTTTCATTCAATACTGGTTGTTTGTGTGTGAGTGTGACTTGATCATAACAATTCCCTTACTAGACACTACATGGCCAAGCACAATTCCTTGTTCCACCATGAAGTGGCATTTCTCCCAATTTAACACAAGATTTTTCTCAATGCATCGTTGCAAAATTTTTACCAAGTTATCAAGACAATTTTCAAAAGATGTACCATGGACGCTAAAGTCGTCCAGGAAAACTTCTATGAAATGACTAATAAACTCGGAAAAGATACTAACCATGCATCTTTGAAATGTCGCAGGGGCGCTGCATAGTCCAAAGGGCATGCGCCTCCACGCGAATGTTCCGAACGGGCATGTGAAAGTTATCTTTTCTTGGTCTTCGGGTGCTATTGGCACTTGAAAGTACCCCGAGAATCCATCCAAGAAACAGTAGAAAGGATGCCCTGCTAGCCTTTCGAGCATCTGATCGATGAAGGGTAGAGGGAAGTGATATGTCCTTGTTACTGAGTTCAACTTCCTGTAGTCCATGCAGACCCTCCAACCTGTCTGTAGGCGTGTAGGCATCATCTCACCATCATTTCCTTCTATCACTGTCACTCCAGACTTCTTTCGGACCACCTGGGTCGGGCTCACGAACTTACTGTCGGATATGGGGTAGATGATCCCCACATCCAATAGTTTGATTATTTCTTTCTTGACGATCTCCATCATTGGCGGGTTGAGTCGTCGTTGAGGCTCCCGACTAGGTTTGGCGTCCTCCTCAAGAAATATCCGATGCATGCATAGGGATGGACTAATGCCCTTGATGTCGGCAATAGTCCAACCGATCACTCCCTTCTTGGCTTAGAGACAACTTGGATGAGATGATCACCGGTAGTGTCTCATTCGCTCCTAGGTAAGCACACTTCAAGTGGTTGGGAAGAGATTTGAGCTCAAGAGTCGGGGCTTCCACCGTAGAAGGTAACATCTTCTTGTGTGTATCTGGAATTGGGATGAACTTTTGCGGATATTTTGTTTTCGCAACTCCTTAGCAATCTTCCACTTAGGTGTCTGAATTTAAACTTCAGCCACTTGGGAAGTTGATGTCTCTTCTTTCCTTGGACTATCATCCACTTCCTCAGTCTTTCTTTGTGAAGTGTACCCGGGCTTTTCTGGCTCTCGAAGTAACTCCTCATTCATAACAACAATGGCACTCACATTTTTCGGGTTGACTTCCGGTTGAGCCGGTAGTCTTCCTCCTTGTGCATTTTCTAATCGAGATACCGCTGATGCTATCTGACTGACTTGATTCTCGATACTCTGAAACCTGGAACTTGATTCCTTCTGCAATTGGAGTGTACTAGTGGCTAGGCTTTTCACTATGTCAGAAAGAGATGGATCACAGGGTACCTGCTCAGGTGGCTGTCTTTGCTGGAACATTCCCCTAGGAAAAGGGGTCGGTTTTGCCCACTGTGATGACCTTGTTGATTCATGCTTGGATTCTGATTGCCATATTTGAAATTCGGATGGTCCCTCCAACCCGGATTATATGATTGTGAATAAGGATCATACTTCCTCCCGGATGAGTTAGGATTGAAGTTGTGAACCGCATTGGCATGGGCCTCCATCTCTTCTCTGAGAATAGGGCAAGTGTCAGTGGAGTGCTCGGTTACTTGACAAATTCTGCAAGGCTTTGGAGTAGGAGTGCCACCCGAGATCACTTTCTTCACCAAGTCGGTGAGTTGGTCCAATCTTTCTTCCACAGTTGAATCGATCACATCCTTGACTCTTTTCACCGGCTCTCTGCAACCGAACTGCTGAGTGTTGGCGGCCATCTTGGAGATCAATGCTCGGGCCTCGGATGGGGTCTTGTCGGATAGAACCCCTCCACTCGCCGAGTCTATCATATTTCGATCCGTCAGACACAATCCCTCGTACCAGTACTGGATTAGCAACTATGGAGTGATTTGATGTGGAGGGCAACTTCCTACAAGCCTCTTAAATCGTTCCCAGTACTCATACAATGTTTCCCCCTGCATTTGCCTCACTCCACTTATTTCTTTTCGAATGTTGATGGCTCGAGAAGCTGGGAAATACTTTTCAAGGAATTGGGTTTCCATCTGCTCCCAAGTGGTGATTGATCCGGATGGTAGGTAGTATAACCAATCCCTAGCAAGATCCTTCAGGGAAAACGAAAATGCTCGAAGTTTGATATGTTTTTCTGTCACCCTCGATGGCTTCATACTTGAACAAACCACGTGAAACTCTTTAAGGTGTTTATGAGGATCCTCTCCGGACAGCCCATGAAAGGAAGGTAGTAGGTGGATGAGTCCTGATTTCAACTCGAAAGCAATATCGTTTCCTATAGCTGAGAGGTGATGCACAAGGGTTCTTAAGCAACCCTTGTGTTAGCCAACTCCTTCATTGTTCTTTCTTGACCTTGATCTTCAGCCATTTCTTCCAAGTTGATGATCTCTTCACCTCTTAAATTCAATACTTTGATTCCTTCTCGGACTTGCTCCAAATCTCGAGATCTCCTTCTCAATTCTTGTTCACGTTCTACAATATCAGGTTCAAATAACAATATTTTTTCTTCTTGCGAACGCAAGAACATTCACTACAAGTAAACAAAAATAAGGAAACAAAGTCAGATTATGAAATTACTAATCTAAACAAGAAGATAACTATATATGTAATTAATCATAATGCTTGATCAACAAATAAACACTATTCTAATCACTGTTCCCCGGCAACGGTGCCAAAATTTGGTAGCGCGATTGTCATGTGTCGCTTTACCAAATTAATTGTGTATAAAGAATACACTAAAGCTTATCAACTATCCTACTAGTAGAATGGTAAATAAGGGTCGATCCCACAGGGAATTCGGCCGAACAGTTTTGATTCCGATGTCAAGCAATTTATAATTAAGTATGCAAGGAAATAAATACTTAAGAAAGAAATAAAGATGGGGGGGGGGGGGAGTTGATTAAGGACTAGCAATCTACTAGTAACACAATCCTTTCCACTATATACACTGTAACACAATCCTTTCCACTATTGGTAACTTTTGTATTTTTCCGCCCATTTTTCATTACTCAATCGGGAAGGACATGTGTCACTCTATTATTCGGCCACTTCACAATATAATTATGAAAATTAAGAATAAAAATTATTTCTCTTCAATTTCGTCCAATTTATTTAGGAAACGCCCTATTAAGTCTATTTTAATTGCCTATCATCATTGATTATATTTTTAATTTTGGAATATTGTCATTACAAATTTTCACTATATCCGTTTTTACCATAAATTCTGTACATATTAAAAGATTTCCGTCATATCTTCCAAAATTAAAATCCTAATAATATAATACTCCCCAATATCAGAATTTTCATAAACGCAAAAAACCTTTTTGGACCCTCAATTCGAATTTTCTCTCCCTTTTTTCTCATATCCTCCTTCTTCATCTTCAATCAGATAATTTATTATCAATCTTTATTTTATGTTTCTATGCGATTTATTTGAATAATTGTTTGGCGAGTTTATTTTTTTTGTTATTTGATTTTGTTAATTTTCAGTTTTAGGTTTAGGTTTAGTAAATTTAAATTTCGTATTTTAATCTTGCATTCGTTTTTTGAATTTTAGTTTGTTATATAGATTTTTTAGTTTTGATCATGTTAGTGTCCTTTTAACTATCGTTTATATTAATTGATTTTTTTACTTGCTTTTTTTTCTTTTTCATGAAGGTATAATTACATTTCTTCTTGGAACTTCTCTAAAGTAGTTTATAATATTTTGTTTACAGTTTTAATTAATTACTGCTACTTAGGGTTCTTTGTCAATATTTGTAATTTTTATGTTATTGTATATAGCCTTTTATCTCAATTTGTTATTCAGAGTTTTTTAGTTTTTATTGGATAATGTTGGTTTGTTAATTCTTAATATTTTGTTCACGTTTGTGTCTCGACTTTTACATTGCTAGATTATTGAGTTGTGATATTTTCTTGTTATCGTGTTTATTAATGTATATGGTATTTGGTATAGTTTGTTTTATGTTTTCTTTTTTTACAGGTTGTACAAGTTAATCTTATATTATTAAAGGTATTTCATACATGATCTTCACTTTTGGTTTAAATTTTAAACTGTTAGGGTTTTTTTGTTTATTAATTTGAAGAACAACTTGTAGTTGGGTTTTTAATCTTCCAATCTTCTATATTTAAAGTTACTCTTGCGTTCATATTTAGGGTGATCATTGTTTTTTGTGTATTAAGTAAAAGCACCAATTCAAGTTCTATAAACTTGAGTTAATATTGTTCAATATGTATAGATATGTTGTTTGTGGTTTTTTTTTTATGTGTTTTTTTTTTTTCAAAATTTGGATATTGAAGTTTTCATTAGTAAAGATTTCTTGACTTATAATCAAGAATAATGTCTTCTTATAATCAAGATATATATAGATTTGTTGATTATTATTTTTTTATGTTTTTTTATTTTTCCATATTTTGGACATTGAAGCTTTCATTAGTAATTTTTCTTTTTTACTTATAATCAATAATAATGTCTTCATATAATCAGGATATATATATATATATATATATATATATATATATATATATCGGTTGTTTATTATTCTTTTTTTACTTTTTTAATTTTTCCATATTTTGGTATTGAAGTTTTTATTTATAAAGGTTTCTTGACGCATAATCAAGAATAATGGCCTTTTTATTTTTTACATTCCTAATTTTTTTGTGATTATTGTTTTTTTTTTTTTTTTTGTGTATTGAGTAAAAACACCGAATCAAGTTTCAAATATCTAGTTGATATTGGTCAATATGTATAGATTTGTTGTTTATGATTTTTAATGTTTTTTATTTTTCCAGAATTTTGATATTGAAGTTTTTATTAGTTAAGGTTTCTTGACATATAATCAAGAATAATGACCTTGTTATTTTTTTACATTCCTAAACTTTTGGTGTTCTTTTTTTTTTTTTTGTGTGTATTAAGTAAAAGTAGTGAATCAAGTTTAAAATCTTGTGTTGATATTGGTCAATATGTATAGATTTACGGGTTAATTACCAAAAAAATAAAGACATTTGATCCAATTTTCAATTGCAACATGACTTTTAAAACTTATCAATGTTGGTCACCAACTATAACTTTTTTTCAATTACAACATCGGCTAATTTTTTTTAACCCCTGATTGTGTCGACATCACCACCATTAGATGCACATGGACAAGACCGTCATTTACCCTCGATCAATTTCACAATCCATCATTTTCATTGTCGTTAATTGGCATGTCACTTCTTTGACTCTCAATTAACGACATGAGAATTAACGGATTTTGAAATTGATTGAGGACAAATGAAGGTCGTGTCCAGGATCATCTAATGATGGTGATGGAGAGACAATCAAGTGTAAAAAAAACTAGCCGATGTTGTAATTGAAAAAGAATTATAGTTGGTGACCAACATTGATAAGTTTTAAAAGTCATGTTTCAATTAAAAATTGGACAAAAGGACGTAATTTTTTCGGTAATTAACCCTAGATTTATTGTTTTGGGTTTTTTATGGTTTTTTATGGTTTTTTTTTTTTTTTTTTTTTTTTTTTTTTTTTTTTTAGATTTTGGATTTGAAGTTTTCATTAGTTAAGGTTTCTTGACTTATAATCAAGAATAATGTCTTCTTATAATCATGATATATATAGATTTGTTGGTTATAATTTTGTTTTGTTTTTTATTTTTCCATTTTTCGCACATTTAAGTTTTCATTAGTAAATATTTCTTGACTTATAATCAAGAATAATAGCCTTCTTATTTTTTACATTGCTAAACTTTTGGTGATTATTGTTTTTTTGTAGTTAAGTAAAAGCACCAGTTCAAGTTTTAAATATTGTGTTGATATTGTTCAATAAATCTATAGATATGTTGTTTATGATTGTTTTATGTTTTTTTCTTTTTCAGAATTTGAATATTGAAAGTTTAATTATTAAAGGTTTCTTGCCTTATAATCAAGAATAATATCTTCTTATAACCAGGATATATATATATATATATATATATATATATATATATATATATATATATATATATATATATATATATATTTTTTTTTTTTTTTTCCAGATTTTGAACATTGAAGTTTTCATTAGTAGAGGTTTTTTTTTTTACTTATAATCAAGAATAATGTCTTCTTATAATCAAGATCTATATAGATTTGTTGATTATTATTTTTTTATGTTTTTTAATTTTTCAAATTTTGGACATTGAAGTCATCATTTGTACAAGTTTTTTTTTTTATATATATATAATCAAAGAATAATATCTTTTTATAATTAGGATATATATAGATTTGTTGATTATTATTTTTGTAGGTTTTTTATTTTTCCAAAATTTGGACAATGCATTCATCACTAGTACAGGATATATTAATTCTTATAATCAGGATATATATATATATATATATATAAATATATATATTTGTTTTATTATTATTATTATTATTATTATTATTATTATTATTATTATTATTACTACTACTATTATTATTATTATTATTATTATTATTATTATTATTATTATTATTATTATTATTATTATTATTATTATTATTATTATTATTATTATTATTATTTTTCAGATTTTGAGCATTCAAGTTTTCGTTACTAAATGTTAATTGATTTATAGTCAAGAATAATGACCTTTTTAAAAAAAATAAATTATCTTGGTTGTAAACTTCTATATTGCTTTGGTAAATTAACTGTTTTGATGATTTTATTTTGTGATTGTATCTTATAACTATTTAATTTAATGATATATCCAATCACAAAAGTTATAGATTGTTTCAAAAAAAGCCGTAACTAATAATTTTGTAGAAAGTGATATCTTCTAATCAAGAACCCTTACATGTTTAGTGGTTTTTGTTTAATTATAAACTTTTTTTTTTTTTTTTGTTTTTACATTATTTTTTGACCTTGAATGTTTCATTAGTAATAATTGATTTGATATTGAAATTTGCCAATATGTACGCCACCTATTTTTTTGCTTCTAGCTCTAACTGATTCAATAGCCCGTACTAGGAGAATGTCTTCGAAAAACAGTAAGTTTGTTCAATTTTTTGTTGTTGGAAATTGATTTGGAATTTTGGGTTTTGACTCAAAATTGATCAATTTAATTAATTCAATCCATTTGTTAAAAATGGAAACAAGTTGCAAATTCATAATCTACACTTCGAGTAGATGAATTTAATGTATTAATATGCTCAAAACCAATTTCGGGTGAATGAGATATTAATTGTCAAAGGTTGCAACTTAAACATGGAAGTTGAAGAGTTTATGAAGGAAACATATGTGATCTTGTCCCACATAGAAAAATTGGAGTAAGTGGATACTCCTTATTTAGTAGAGCACTTGATAAGTAGTTATCAAGTGTGCTCCCCTATGGTGGACCTTATGGTGGATCCTAGTGGGATTTTAGCCTTTGGCTAAAATGGACCCGAGGATGGTGCTTCGCACCATCTTGGCCCGCACGTGCACGTCGCACATGTCGCATTAAGTCGCTTTAGAGGCGCACTTTGCACTTCGCACGTACGCGTCGTCTGGAGGAGCCTTAAAGTTTTGGCTAGGTGGTCCAGACGGATGGCTCGCGGGTTCGTGGCGGTTCGAGTTAGGCGGTGCGGTGATGCGAACCGGGTTGAACCGGACGGTTGGGCGGCTCGGACCGGTCGAACCGGACCGAATAACCCGGTAGGTCGAACTGGGTCGGGTCGGACCGACCCGTCAGCAGGCTGGACGGGTCGAACCAGTGCGACCCTTCGCCCGCCAGGCGCGGGTCAGCCAGCGGGTGCGTCCGCCCAGCGAACTGGTGGGTCCAGTCCAAAGGGTGCAACCAAGGGGTGAAGAGGTGCCTTTCCAAAAAGGCACCACAACTCTTCAATATATATAAATAGGCCCCTCCACATTTTATTTCATACATTCGAATTCACAAGTTCTTTGCAATTCAAAAGCTTTTCTAAATTCTGCATTAGTAGAGTCCGAAAGTTCCAAATATCCGAGAATGTTCGCCGATAACTTCCGACTCGTAGTGCAGCGGTCTGAAGTTTTAAAGTCGTTGTATCTTGGAGGCGTTTTGCTACTAAGCGTATTGCACCATAGTACGTGGCAATTTCGTCTTACGGATATAGAGTCAAACTCTAGCCTCGACTTTGTCTGAATTTTTACATCTTCGTCTATATAACCACATACCGAAACATAACAGCGTAAGATAAAATTTTTGTATATTCGGAGATGTATTCTACTATTTCTACTCCTTCCATCCCTGCTGCTCACGCCGAAAAACCGGCTAAATTTGCCGGAAATGATTTCAAGAGATGGCAGCAGAAAATGTTGTTCTACTTGACAACTCTCAGTCTTGCCCGGTTCTTGAGGGAAGATCCTCCTACTGTTGAAACAGGGGATAAAGAGGGAATGCTTGCTTTGGACGCCTGGAACCACAGTGACTTCCTGTGTCGAAATTACATTCTGAATGGATTAGACGACTCACTTTACAATGTCTACTCCATTTTAAAACCGCAAAACAATTATGGTTGTCTTTGGAGAAAAAATACAAAACGGAGGATGCCGGAATGAAGAAATTCATTGTCGGACGGTTCCTTGACTTCAAAATGGTGGACTCGAAGACGGTCATGGACCAAGTTCGAGAGTTGCAGTTGATCCTCCATGAAATTCATGCTGAAGGTATGCAACTATCTGAATCCTTTCAAGTAGCCGCATTCATAGAGAAGCTACCGCCTCAATGGAAGGATTTCAAAAATTATCTCAAGCACAAACGCAAGGAAATGGGGCTTGAGGACTTGATCGTGAGACTACGGATCGAGGAAGACAATCGAAAATCTGAAGTCAAAAGCGACAAGAACCGTGGAGAGGCACGTGTGAATTTGGCTGAGTCCGGAAGTGGCAAGAAGAGAAAACGCGGTGCTGGCTCTAATAAGCAACAGAAGACCTCGAACAAAAGATTCAAAGGTAACTGTTATAACTGTGATAAGCCCGGACACAAGTTGAGTGAATGTCGACAGCCAAAGAAGGCAAATCAAGGCCAAAAGAATCAAGCCAACCTTGCCGAGCACAAATCCTTGCCAGAAGAAATGTCTGAATTGGATCTGTCCGCCGTCGTATTCGAGGCCAACTTGGTAGATAATCCAAGGGAGTGGTGGATCGACACAGGGGCTACCCGTCATATCTGTTCAGACAAGGAACTGTTTTCCACTTACCAAGAGATCAATGGCAGAAAGCTCTTCATGGGAAACTCTGCAACGTCTCCAGTGGTAGGATTGGGAAAGGTCGTGTTGAAGATGACGTCGGGAAAAGAACTAACTCTCGTGGATGTGCTGCATGTCCCAGACATTCGCAAGAATTTAGTCTCCGGTTCTTTATTAAGTAAGGCCGGATTTAGGTTGGTTTTTGAAGCAAATAATTTTGTACTGACCAAATGTGGTCAATTTATTGGGAAAGGCTATCTCGAAAAGAGCCTTTTCAAAATGAATGTAATGACTGTAAAGCGCGACATTAAGCGCAATATTAATATAAGTGAAGTTAATTATTTGCTTGAGTGTTCTAATTTATGGCATGGTAGATTAGGACATGTAAATCAAAATACACTTCGAGGTTTAGTGAATTTAGATTTACTTCCTAGAATGGAATTCGATTCACAAAAGTGTGAGATCTGTGTGGAGGCAAAATTGGCTAAAACAGCATTCCATTCAGTTAATAGAAGTACTTCACCTCTAGAACTTGTTCATACTGATGTGTGTGATTTAAAGTTTGTGCAAACTAGAGGTGGTAAGAATTACTTCATTACTTTTATTGATGATTGCACAAGATACTGTTATGTATATCTTTTGAAAAGCAAAGATGAAGCCATTGAGGCATTCAAAAATTATAAGAATGAAGTTGAAAATCAACTTAGCAAAAGAATCAAAGTGATTCGTAGTGATAGAGGTGGAGAATATGTAGCTCCATTTGAATAATTTTGCCAACGAAACGGTATTATTCATCAAACTACAGCTCCATATTCACCTCAATCAAATGGCGTTGCCGAACGCAAGAACAGAACTCTAAAAGAGATGATGAATGCTATTGTTGATAAGTTCGGGCTTACCCCAGAACATGTGGGGGGAAGCAATCTTGTCTGCCAACTACATTCTTAACAAATTGCCACATAAAAAAAGGGACAAAACTCCGTACGAGTTGTGGAAAGGAAGAAAACCTTCCTACCATTACCTTAAAGTGTGGGGGTGCCTAGCTAAGGTTGAAGTACCTAAGCCGAAACAAGTGAGAATAGGACCCAAAACTGTTGATTGCATTTTCATTGGATATGCGCATAACAGTAGTGCATATCGATTTCTGGTGCATAAATCAGACATTCTTGACATAAACGTGGGAATGACTATTGAGTCAAGGAACGTGGTGTTCTTTGAGAACATATTTCCTAAGAAGGAAAACACAGAAGTAAGTTCTCGTAAAAGAACTTATGAAATTGCAAATGGTTCGCCTGTTGAGGTTCATAAAGAACCTGAAGTTAATGATGAACCGAGACGTAGTAAAAGGGCCAGAAAGGAAAAGTCCTTTGGGCTGGATTTTCTGTCATACATGATGGAAAGTGAACCCAGGACAATACATGAGGCATTGTCCAGTCCAGATGCTCCTCTCTGGAAAGAAGCAATAATCAGTGAAATCGAGTCCATCATGCAAAATAACACGTGGGAGATTGTAGATCTACCACCAGGCTGTAAACCACTTGGATGCAAGTGGATCCTAAAGAGGAAGTATAAAGCCGATGGATCAATTGATAAGTATAAGGCTAGATTGGTAGCCAAAGGGTTCAAACAAAGAGAAGGATACGACTTCTTTGATACGTATTCCCCAGTTACGAGGATCACTTCCATTAGAGTTCTCATTGCTATTGCAGCTCTGCATAACCTTGAGATACATCAAATGGATGTGAAGACGGCTTTCTTAAATGGGGAATTGGAGGAGGAGATATATATGGAACAACCTGAAGGGTTTGTAGTTCCTGGCCAAGAAAAGAAGGTGTGTAAACTTGTTAGATCTTTGTACGGACTCAAACAAGCACCTCTTAAATGGCATGAAATATTTGATAATGTGATGCTCTCAAATGGTTTCAAAATCAATGAGTGCGATAAGTGTGTCTATATAAAGGGCACTCCACAAGATTATGTGATAGTGTGTCTATACGTCGATGACATACTTATTACGGGAAGTAATCATGACTCGATCGTGAATACTAAAAACATGTTAAAACGAAATTTTGACATGAAAGACATGGGTCTGGCTGACGTCATTCTAGGGATGAAAATCTCTAGAACTTCTTATGGAATTTTCCTATCACAAACTCATTACGTTGAGAATGTGTTGAGGAAATTTGATGCTTATGACATACCCCCGGCTAACACTCCTGTAGATGTTAATCTACACTTAGCCAAAAATAGAGGTGACCCAGTGTTGCAACTGAAATATGCAAGAATTATCGGAAGCCTGATGTACTTGACAAATGGTACGCGTCCGGATATAGCATATTCAGTTAGCAAACTTAGTAGATTTACAAGTAATCTTAACAAGGATCACTGGAAAGCTATGATGAGAGTTTTAAGGTATTTAAAACATACCATGAATCATGGAATTTTGTATACAAGATATCCAACCGTATTGGAAGGATACACAGATATCTGATACAAAAGATTCAAAATCCACCAGTGGTTATGTATTCACTATAGGTGGAGGAGCTGTGGCTTGGAAATCCTCTAAACAAACTTGCATAGCTCGTTCCACAATGGAATCGGAGTTCATTGCTTTAGACAAAGCTGGTGAAGAAGCCGAATGGCTTCGGAACTTCTTAGAGGATATTCCTGGTTGGTGCAAACCAGTGCCTCCCGTGGTGATACACTGTGATAGCATGTCTGCTATAGGGAGGGCACAAAGCCACATGTATAATGGTAAGTCTTGACATATCCGGAGGAGACACAATACCGTTAGACATTTGATCTCAAATGGGGTAATCTCCATTGACTACGTAAAGTCAAAAGACAACATTGCGGATCCGCTGACTAAAGGCATTGGTCGAGATCAAATGTATAGCGCGGTAAGGGGAATGGGGCTAAAACCCACACACTAAAGAGTGTTCATAGTGGTAACTCGTCCATGATGACTGGAGGATCCCAAGAACTTGGTTCAACGAGATAACTAAGCTTTGAAGCACTCAGTTTTGCACTTGAAAACAAATTTCAAGCTCATTCTCGATTCCGCTCAAGTGCCAATTGTACCTATTTGGTACAAAACCTGATGACGTGTGGTGAGGGTAAGCGTAACAGCTTTTAATGATTCCTATACCTTCGTGGTAAGGTATTTCAGGGTACCTTTAATAGGAGATCACCTATATAAGTGTGAAGTGGGGCCGCTTCAAACTGACAAATGTAATATTTTCAGTACACACTTATGAATCCGAGATAAGGTCCATGGCCAAAATGGACAACAACGTGAGAACTAAAAGGATATTAGAGTCGTTACTTTGTGGTTGTCATTGTACTTGATTTACACAAAAGCTGACCAGTTCAAGACATCATGTTCACTGAGCAGTGAGTAAATCCGATGGCATCTCACTAGGGAAGGTTCAAAGCCTGAAGCTACCTATCCTGATGAAGGGACGGCTCGTTGGGACTTTCTTAGGTGTGCATTGTATTAATATCATTCATGTGGTGGATTATTGGAAATTGATTTGGAATTTTGGGTTTTGACTCAATTTTAATTAATTCAATCCATTTGTTAAAAATGGAAACAAGTTGCAAATTCATAATCTACACTTCGAGTAGATGAATTTAATGTATTAATATGCTCAAAACCAATTTCGGGTGAATGAGATATTAATTGTCAAAGGTTACAACTTAAACATGGAAGTTGAAGAGTTTATGAAGGAAACATATGGGATCTTGTCCCACATAGAAAAATTGGAGTAAGTGGATACTCCTTATTTAGTAGAGCACTTGATAAGTAGTTATCAAGTGTGCTCTCCTATGGTGGACCTTATGGTGGATCCTAGTGGGATTTTAGCCTTTGGCTAAAATGGACCCGAGGATGGTGCTTCGCACCATCTGAGCCCGAGCCCGAGTCCGGGCCTGCACGCGCACGTCGCACATGTCGCATTGAGTCGCTTTAGAGGCGCACTTTGCACTTCGCACGTACGCGTCGTCACGAGGAGCTGGAGGAGCCTTAAAGTTTTGGCTAGGTGGTCCAGACGGATGGCTCGCGGGTTCGTGGCGGTTCGAGTCAGGCGGTGCGGTGACGTGAACCGGGTCGAACCGGACGGTTGGGCGGCTTGGACCGGTCGAACCGGACCGGACAACCCGGTGGGTCGAACTGGGTTAGGTCGGACCGACCCGCCAGCAGGCCGGGCGGGTCGAACCAGTGCGACCCTTCGCCCGCCAGGCGCGGGTCAGCCAGCGGGTGCGTCCGCCCAGCGAACTGGTGGGTCCAGTCCAAAGGGTGCAACCAAGGGGTGAAGAGGTGCCTTTCCAAAAAGGCACCACAACTCTTCAATATATATAAATAGGCCCCTCCACATTTTATTTCATACATTCGAAGTCACAAGTTCTTTGCAATTCAAAAGCTTTTCTAAATTCTGCATTAGTAGAGTCCGAAAGTTCCAAATATCCGAGTACGTTCGCCGATAACTTCCGACTCGTAGTGCAACGGTCTGAAGTTTTAAAGTCGTTGTATCTTGGGGGCGTTTTGCTACTAAACGTATTGCACCAGAGTACGTGGCAATTTCGTCTTACGGATATAGAGTCAAACTCTAGCCTCGACTTTGTCTGAATTTTTACATCTTCGTCTATACAACCACATACCGAAACATAACATTTGTGACATATTTTTAATTTTTATTTTATAATTAAACAATATATATCAATCATTGAATGTATTGTTAATTAATTTTAATGAATATTACTTCGCCCTGCTTGAAGAAATCCTAATTGCAATTCAAGTTTAATTTGTAATTTTTTCGTCACATGTGAACTGTTACATTGAATTATAACTTATAAAAGTTTCCCAATTAACCATATTTTATTTTTTTGCAGATTTAGTCAATCTATGTTATTTCTACCAAATATTCACTCTTTGTTCTTGCTATGAATCCATGATATGTGAGTTTTTCGTAATTAGTATTTCATATATTTTATTGGGACATAATTGTCGTTTATTAATTTTGTTTGTTATTTATGTAGGAGCTTCCTGTAGCATTTTTAAATTTTATAGGACATCAGATACACAAAAAATGCATAGTAGAAACCAATAAAAAAATAAAGTTGATGTGGAGATAAGTACTGATTCTGATGAAAAAGTAAAATTGACTAAAGGTTGGAGATAATTCGTAAACAAGAATGGGTTATCTGATGGAAATTAATTGTTCATTGAGCATGATGTTACTACATGTAATTTCTATGTTGATGTGCATGATAATGAGGGATGTTTGATAAACTATCAAGAGATACCACCGTCGTTCTACTGTATTTTCGGAGAAGATGCAGTTTTTTAAGATCATGTAAAAATTACTTAGCAACCATTCTTAATCTTACTTAAAAAAAAATTTATTTTTTGCAAATTCTAATTAATAATTTGTGTTTCTTTATTTTGCTATTATTTTTCTAATTTATGGTATTTGATTTTATAGCCATTGTTGATCCCGAAGAAATATGTCGAGGTCTTTGAACTTAAAGTCCCCCAATGTTACATGCCCACCAGCTTCCGTCTGGTTCGTCCCCGAGCCACACCGTACTGGGAGCGGTTCTACTCTGATACCATTTGTAACGACCCGCTTCTAGATTTGATGGACTGTCCCCACAAACCGCCACAAGTCTTTCCTAGCGCGCTTTATCCTCACTCACGCGCACCCTGAGAAACTTCCCAGGGTCACCCATCCTGAAATTTCCCCAGGCCAATCATGCTTAACCTTAGAGTTCTTTCAGAATAGGCACCAGAAAAGAAGATGCACCTTGGTGGTATGAGTAGCATTAATCAATTCTTTAAGCTCTCTTCAACTTATGCAGTCCCATACCTACATAGTCTCGGAATCGCCCACATAGCCGACTATACGGTCCCATACCTGCACAGTCTCAGGATACCCTCTTTTTTGCGCGTGGCATACACGTCACCAACGCTACAACTATTGCCTTGTCGCCATCAATGAGCACACACTTTGGCTGTCTTCCTTCCATTGCTTGCATAAATGTGCTGAAAGTCTTCGTGTATGCATCTACGGTTTCTTCAGATACCAAGCAACACCCAAAAACAACAGTAGATCGATGATTGTTGACTCCAACAAACTCAACACGCGGCATCTTGAACGTATTAGTTTTGTATGTTGAGTCGATGACTGACACGTCGCCGGACATACGGTAATCCATTAGCGACTTGGAGTCGGCCCAAAAAATTCTGCTCAACTTATTTTCTCCATCCAACCCGAACCTTACGTACAAACTAGGATTGTCGTCAACAAGGGCATTGAAATAGCCTATTGTGGTTTATGTGTTCATACTCATCCTCCTCTTACGTCCTTGTTTAGAACTAATGAAATTATATAGATCATTAACCATGAAGTCTCCATTGCTTGCCCTGCTTTTATTCCTCTGTTTGATCTAAAGAAATGAACATGATTACTGTTTACCAAGTCGTGATTGTGGTTAGGATTAAACGAGGACACCTTGTATGTGTCTATTGTTCTTTCAATCCTTACAACAAAAGCAACTTTACATTTGCATCTCGTGATGGGAACGGGTTCCCTCCTGCGATCTTTTGTGACGTTACTTTTTTCTTTTCTTATCCCTTGACGATTGCAAACCCAGCGACACATTGTAATTGTTTCGTCTTCGCCAGATACGATGTTGTGACGCCGGATGCCAATGCCTAATTTTCTTGAATAAGCTTTGTCAAAAGATTCTGCATTGGCTACTGTTTGAAAATATTTTCCAATCAAGTCTTTATACGTCCAGCACCTCACGTCTTTCATCCGAAGTTCATCGTGTTTATCCAAAGCTATGAAATGATGCATAAGGTTATCAATTTCACCTTCGTACTTTATAGCATCTTCCGTATGATGAATCGGTGAATGGTTCGATGAGTTGTTGGTGTAACCTATTTCATCATTGGAGTCAATACTAACGAATGAATTATTGTGGGTGCTAGATATTTGCGTAACATTGTAATCTTCGAATAGACTATATGTATCTTCATCTGCCATGATCTTATTGTTTGCGAGTTAACCTGGAATTTCACAGACAAAAATTTGCTATATACACATTGTAATAAACTGTTAAAGGGCAAACAATAATCAAAATTCGTAATTCAAAACAAAATTTTAAGTACCGTAGATAATATGAATAGCGAAATTCAGAAATAAAAGTACGCAATTGTACGCCTATTTTTCAATCTCATTTTGCAAGACGAAATTACGAATTCAGAGTTCAAAATATGCATAATATTAGTATGATTAACCGTTGAAATGATATCTCGGAGTAGATACAAGAATTCGATCACGGATTATACACCACACCTTTAAGAACAATGTAATTGCAATTACCTGTTGTTGATCTTGTGAACGATCCAATTTTCCGTCGATTCTCTCCTAGCGCACAAAGAAAGTATGTTTTTGAGAGGTGTGTTGCTAAGATTAGGCGGTTTAGTGATATTAATTATTGTTTCGAAAAAAAAAAAAGACCCCACACTCTCAAATCGCACCAAACATCTTTTTTAATTTTTGTTTCATTTTTTGCTTTGTTTCTCCGGCCTTGTTAGTTATTGGTGGGTAGTTATGTGTATTTCATTATCATTATTGTTATGCCCCTAGCTGACGTGGAACATGTCCGCCACCTCAGATGCACATATCATCAAGTTTGTGCATACCAAACTGACGTGGCACCTTACCAAGAGGCCAAGCTGGATTCGGCCTGCCAGATCATTCAGCTATGGCGTAGCTCACCCACTTGGCCGACCTGGAATTGTCCTATCTGAATAGTTTGTTCGTAGTGGCGCCGGGAAGATGTCCTACCTGGACTGTCCGACCTAAATTTTTATTCGAAACAGTGCCGAGATGATGACCTACCTGGAGATGGCCAACCTGACTATATTCCCACCCGACCCGGATATGATCAACCTGAGACTTCTGCCCACGTTAGCAAATACCAGGAGAACTCTGATGGTCCGGCTGAGCTTGGTTCGAGTTTCATTTACTAAACGTGGAATCAGCTCATATATACTCCAGGCGGGATCAAATCAAATCGTACAGACGTGACGTGACCGACTAGATCCCACGAAATCCTCTCAAAACACCATCTGTTAAGAATCCCATAAATTCAAGGATATTGTATCCCAGCTAGGGAGAAAAATATGTAATAGATGTAATCATTACCCCTAAGACCTACCTGCACGAGCTAGGAGTAGGCTTATCTATTACAAATAAGAGCTTTCAATGCTCATAAAAGGATTCTGATTCTCCCAACTACCACTAGAAAAATCACTGCAGCAAATGTAACATAGGCGAAAAGCCCAACCTGAATTGACATACCAGAAGATATCAATAAAATGACAAAGCTAATATCACTTAGCTCATTTCACTTACCTCGTCTTACTTAACTCAAATTCCTTGCCTATTTCATATTTATTTTTTGTGCTTTTGTCAACCGACGTGGCTCAAAGTTGTTGACCTAGACCCACACGTCCGATAAATGACGTCAACAATTATCATTATCATTATCTTAGGGATAATACTTTTAATTAGAAAAATAGGAGTCGGGAGGTGTATTATTTCATTAAAAACCATATATATACATATATATTAATTTTTATTTCTATTTGTTAATACACATTTATATACTTATAATATATGCAGGGACACACACAAACATATATAATTTACTGCTATTAAAGAAGAACATTGTAGATATCAGTTCAATTTCATCAAGTGACCATAGTTTGTAGTAGAGGCTTTGAGGAATCAGGAACCGGGTTCAGGTTGGGAAGAACCGGGCTAGAGTACCGGGTTTTAGCCGGATCAGTTTTGAAGGTTAAAAAGGAACCGGGGTCAAAACGGTTATAACTGCTTTATGCAACGGTTTAGAACCGTTGCGTGTAAAACCGTTGTGAAAGGTCCGTCTAACAGTTTTGTGCAGTTGGAAACTGAATTGGTTACAACTCCTGATGCTTCTTGATTCGAGCTTAGACCTTTATATACATTGGATCCACTAGTACATACGAGTTGATACACGTTATTTTCCCTCTGTAAACACTACTCAATCATTAGAATTAGATCTGTGAATTGGGGGTTTCTAGTTTTCTGGGTTAATTCTTGTAATTGATTGTTTAGTGGAGTGAATTGAGGTGTATTGAGCCTCTGTGGATGTAGATCACATTGATCGAACCACGTAAAATCCTTGTGTTCTTCATTTTAGTTTCTGTTTTGCGTTCGGTTTCTGTTTGGCCGAATTCTTGTTTGATTTTCATTCTTTCTTAGTTTGAGCATTGTTTGTGTGTGTTGTATAAGTTTTATTTCCTAACAAGCGGCGTCGTCTGTGGGAAACTTGCACACACATTGAAAGAGGAAGAGAGAATGGCTGGAGTGAAGATGGATGTAGAGAAGTTTTTAGGTAAGAATGACTTCACACTTTGGAAAATCAAGATGAATGCTGTATTGGTTCAGAATGGGTTAGACTCTGCACTTCTTCCTATTGATCAATGGTCTGATGCTGAGAAATCAAAGTTTCCAGAAGTGGATAAGAAGGCTTTGAGCCTTATATTCCTCTGTTTGGGTGATAACCCCTGAGGGAGATATCAAGGTGTAAAAATGCAGTTGAGGCATGGGGAAAACTAGAAGAACTTTATAAATCAAAGTCAATATCAAACAAACTATTTCTGAAGCAGAAATTGATGTCTTTCAAAATCACTGATGATAAGGTCATTTCTGATCAACTTGATGAGTTTGTCAAGATGATTGAAGAGTTAGAAGACCTGGGGGTGAACTTGGAGGATGATGATAAGGCTCTGATGCTGTTGAATGTTCTTCCAAAGTCTATGGAAAGCTTCGAGGATGCATTAATGTTTGGAAGGGATGGAAAAATCAATTATGAATCTATCCTATCAGCATTGAAGATAAAGTGTTTTCAAAATCAGGGAGAAAAGGGCTCTACACAGGCTGGAGAAGGCTTGAACATTAATTTCAAAAAGAACTATCAAAAGAAGAAGTTTCAGGGATTCAAAGACAACAAATCTGGAACTCAGAATGCCAAGAAACAGGGAGACTGGGTTGAAACTAGAAAGTGTTTCAAATGCAAGCAAGCTGGACATTTGAAGAAGGACTGTCCACAAAAGAAGATGAAACAGGAAAATCAGAGGGCAGAAGTGGCTGTGACTGAGCATCAAGAAGACACCCCTGAAGTTCTAAACATCATAGACACAAAGATGGAAAAGGAATGGGTTCTTGATACAGGCTGTTCATTCCACATGTGCCCTAATGAATCTTGGTTAAAGGATTTACAGAAAGAGGATGGTGGATGTGTCTTACTAGGAAATGATCACTCCTGCAGAGTTAAAGGCACAGGATCAGTTCAGATAAAAAAATGTATGATGGAGTCATCAGGACCATCTCTCAAGTGAGGTATGTTCCTGGCCTTAAAATAAACCTACTATCCCTTGGATCTCTTGTGGCAAATGGTTGTCAGTTCAACTCCACAGATGGTTATCTTCATATCACTAAACACAATAAGTTGGTAATCACGGGAAGGCAACACAATGGCCTGTTTATTCTGATTGAATCTCCTGTGATAGGTTATGTTGAATCTGTGATAAGTAGAGAGGATTTCATGAAGTGGCATAAAAGACTAGGTCACATTGGAGAGAAAGGATTGAAGGAGCTATCCAAGAGGGGCATAATTGGTGAGATAGGAAATAGAACACTTGAGTTCTGTGACAAATGTGCTCTAGGAAAGGCCAAGAAGCTGCCTTACGCTAAAGGGATACATTCCACTCAAGAACCACTTGATTATGTACACTCTGATATATGGGGGCCTTCAAGAACAGAGACACATGGAGGAGGAAGGTATTTCATGTCCATCATTGATGATTACAGTAGAAAAATATGGGTATATGTCTTAAGGAACAAAAGTGATGCATTCCTTAAGTTTAAAACATGGTTGAGCCAGGTGGAGAATCTAAGAGGGAAGAAATTGAAACATCTTAGGACTGATAATGGCTTGGAATATCTATCTACTTAGTTCACAGGGTTTTGTGAAGATAGGGGCATTACAAGACACATAACTGTCCCATTAAACCTCAACAAAAAGGGGTTGCTGAAAGGTTTAACAGGACTATGCTTGAGAGAGTTAGATGTATGCTGATTGATGCTGGATTACCCAAATCCTTCTGGGGAGAAACTCTAAATACTGCATGTTATTTGATAAATAGATCACCATCATCAACTCTAGGATTTAAGACTCCAGAAGAAGTTTGGAGTGGAAAGGTACCAAACTACAATGACTTGAGAGTGTTCGGTTGTCTGGCCTATGCTCACATTACGCAAAAAATAATTGTGTAAGAGCACAAAGGTGTGTATTCCTAGGATATCCTGAGGCATAAAATGCTACAGGTTATGGTGCTTGGAACAGGGAAACCAGAAGCTCTTGATAAGTAGAGATGTAAGATTCAATGAGGATGTGATGGGATACAACTCTACTGGAAGTCAGGAAGAAGCTAATGGTGCTGTGGAATCTGAAACAATTTCTATTCAGGTGGAGCCTACTGAGGAACATAAATCACCAGAGAAGAATGCTCAAGCTCAACCAGAAGATGACAGTTCATCAGAAGATGATGAAGGTCAAATTGAGATCTCAAATCTCAGAACTTATAGCATTGGTAGAGACAGAGCAAGAAGACAAATCAACAGGCCCGATTTCTATGGACAAGCTGGAAGTGTCTATTATGCATTAAGTGGAGCAGAAGACCTGGAGTTTCAAGAGCCAAGCAGTTTCAAGGAAGCAATAAATTGTAGTGAAAGTGAACACTGGATAGGGGCCAGGATGGAGGAAATGGAATCTCTGGAGAGGAACCAAACTTGGAAGCTTGTAGACAAACCAAAGGGGCAGAAGCGAGTCAGCTCAAAATGGATCTACAAGAAGAAGGTGGAGGCTGGAAAGGCTGATAAAATCAGATACAAGGCAAGACTGGTGGCTAGGGACTTTACACAAAGAGAAGGCATTGATTATAATGAGGTATTCTCTCCAGTGGTGAAGCATTGCTCTATTAGGCTACTCCTATCAAAGGTTACTCAAGATGACATGGAACTGCAGCAGTTAGATGTTAAGACAGCATTCCTGCATGGTGATCTAATTGAAAGGATATACATGAAGCAACCTGAGGGCTTTGTGATTCCAGGAAATGAAGAGGTCTGCTTTCTCAGGAAATCACTTTATGGATTGAAGCAGAGTCCAAGGCAGTGTAATAAGAAGTTCAATGAGTTTATGATCAATGCAGGTTTTATAAGAAGCTTATATGACAGCTGTGTATACTTTAACAAAGGTTCAAGGTTTGAACAAGTATTTCTGTTGTTATATGTGGATGATATGCTCATTGCCAGTAAGAGTATGGATAAGATACAACAACTAAAGGGAAGATTGAGTTTAGAATTTTACATGAAGGATCTTGGGGAAGCAAGGAAGATTCTGGGAATGGACATCATTAGAAGAAGGAATACTGGAACACTATGGCTCTCACAGAAGTATTATTTGCAGAAGGTTGTGGAGAGATTTCACATGCATGAGTCATGGCCAGTAAGTATTCCAGTTAATCTACAAACCAAGCTGTCTAAGGATCAGTGCCCTAAGACAGAAGCTGAGGAGATTCACATGAAGAATATTCCATATGCCAGTGGTGTTGGCAGTTTGATGTATGGAATGATATGCAGCAGGCCAGATTTGGCCTATAGTGTATCTCTGGTAAGCAGGTACATGTCAAATCCTGGAGAGACACATTGGGAAGCTTTGAAGCAAGTCTTGAGATATCTGAAAGGCTCAGTTAGTGTAGGTCTAAAGTTTCAGAAACAAGAAGCTAGTGCTATACCTCTTGTTGGATATGCTGATGCAGGTTTTGCTGGGAACCTGGATACAAGGAAATCAGTTACAAGATATGTTTTCACTCTGTATGGAACAGCTGTAAGCTGGAAAAGTGTGCAACAGTCTGTAGTTGCTTTGTCAACAACTGAGGCAGAATACATTGCCTTAACTGAGGTAATCAAGGAAGCTCTGTGGCTCAAAGGAATTCTCAGAGACCTAGGGATCAGACAAGGGTGTGTTACCATTCAGTGTGATAATCAGAGTGCTCTTCACTTGGTAAAACATCAAGCTTTTTATGAGAGGTCTAAGCATATTGATGTTAGACTTCATTTTGCAAGAGATGTAATTGAAGCAGGATCTGTTGAGGTGAAGAAGGTGCATATTATGGATAATGCAGCTGATTTTCTAACCAAGGCAGTTCCGGGGAGCAAGATGGTTCATTGCTCAGGCGTTATAAGGCTTGAACAATGTGGTTAAGACTGGAGCAAACAAGGCAGATTGAGGTGATGAAGTACACTTGAATTCATTGAGGTGGAGATTTGTAGATATCAGTTCAATTTCATCAAGTGACCATAGTTTGTAGTAGAGGCTTTGAGGAATCAGGAACCGGGTTCAGGTTGGGAAGAACCGGGCTAGAGAACCGGGTTTTACCTGGATCAGTTTTGAAGGTTAAGAAGGAACCGGCGTCAAAACGGTTATAACTGCTTTATGCAACGGTTTAGAACCGTTGTGAAAGGTCCGTCTAACAGTTTTGTGCAGTTGGAAACTGAATTGGTTACAACTCCTGATGCTTCTTGATTCGAGCTTAGACCTTTATATACATTGGATCCACTAGTAGATACGAGTTGATATACGTTATTTTCCCTCTGTAAACACTACTCAATCATTAGAATTAGATAGCTAGGGTTCTTGAGCTCAATTCGATCTATGAATTGGGGGTTTCTAGTTTTCTGGGTTAATTCTTGTAATTGATTGTTTAGTGGAGTGAATTGAGGTGTATTGAGCCTCCGTGGATGTAGATCACATTGATCGAACCACGTAAAATCCTTGTGTTCTTCATTTTAGTTTCTGTTTTGCGTTCGGTTTCTGTTTGGCCGAATTCTTGTTTGGTTTTCATTCTTTCTTGGTTTGAGCATTGTTTGTGTGTGTTGTATAAGTTTCATTTCCTAATAAACATATTTCTCGAAGTTATTTTTATAACACATGACATGTATAGGCCCATAATACGTGTGTTTTACTATTTCTTATATTTTTTAATTAATTTATTTTTTGGATGTGTAGTTTTGTTTAAATATAGTAACACAATTCAGTCGGGCGAAAATTAATGAGTTAGAGAGGTTATTTTTTTTTTTTATTATATTGATTAATGAATAAGTTATTGAACTTGTTAACATTATTTTCTGTTTCCATGTCCTGCATTGCTGCAAAATCAATTTAGCATTCATTCAAATCAAACACAGTAGCATCGAACTACATCCCTCTTTTATGATGGAACACTACGAATCCCATGTGCTGATGTTGTGATGCCGAACAAACTGATTCCAGCCTTCACGGAAAGTGATGCGACCCTCGTCAGTCCTAGTAACCATCACATCAAACGTCCCAAAGCGTGTCTTAATTCTTGCCCTATCCGATGTCTCTGCTGCCAACATGGGGTAGAAAGCAAGTGGCACATCCTATTAAAATGCAGGTACAAGTTACTTAAATAGTAAGGACACCAATACGAGGAATGATGATAATGTTGAATGATAAATATTACAAAAGAAGCATAACATAAACATTTAAATCAAACTAACCATTTTTTTCCTCAAAGCCTGGTGTCATGACCTTGAAGAAAGATGAGGGCGCAACAACATTTCTAACCATCATCTCTACCATATTTGAGGATACAAAATATGATAATTTTTTATTCAAACATATTGTAAGCATTGTGTACCACTAAAAGATAAACACTGCACAGTATAACTTGTAGATTATTGCAGGAGGACCATAAATAATAGTTACATTCCGTCAACAGTCAGGGACGGATACTGTATGTACCTTTGAGTGGTTCAACTTGTAAACAACAGATGTTATGAAGGCAATATGTATACGATAACATGAAGTTATATATTCTAACAATTAGCAAACGTAGAACGAAAACATACTTAGCAGCTGTTAACCTTACCAATGTTCAGCTGCAATAAAGATCAAGGGTTGCACTCCAAGTTTATATATCGCGATATATTAAAAATGTGGAGGGCAAACCACACAAATCGATGTACCTTCGCGAGTATGTTTCGATCAACAGAGGGGAAATTTAATATTTTCATGCTATTGACAAATAAAACCTCAAAGTCTTATTTATACATACGACGATTTTTATGGAGGTTGCTTAATTACAAAATTATGAATCACAACTTAATGACACGTTATTGGCAATCACATATTAATCTAAAAATTAACATTAAACTAGAATGCAATAATCATAGGTGTAACTTTTATCGATTGGCATGCTTTACCCCCACGTCACTGTATGCTCCCTGTAAAAATTTACACAATTAGATCGTCTCTTGTGTAGCTCTTCAATTACAATGTTTAAAATGCCACAATATATTCACCACTGCTTACGAAGCTTTGTTAGTTAGTGAAATAGAGGAATAAATTGTAAGATGTCGTAAATAAGTTATTACCACAATTGCATAGACTAGAATGTGAAAAAATATAAAGATCTACAGTTGACACAAATGCATAAATATATAATTTTTTGTTCGTTTTTCCTGAAGATTCAATAGTTCATGCCACATATTAGTCCGATGCATAGATTTATACAATGAAATTATATCTTGGGATTATGACATAATTAGTAAAAATCTTGGTGAGGGAAAAAGAGTATGAAAATTATAATAAATGGAGAAACATGTATAGCATCTACAACATTCTATTAGGTCATAAAAATTCATATTGAAACTACAACATATTTCGTAAACTTACTTTCTGCAAGACGATCGAACATAGAAAGAGTACATGGATACCAGATAATCCCAACCTTAATCATTTGGTTAATTAGAATCGACAATCTTCAAATCAAATTATGTAAAGTACGATAAATTGAAACAACCTGATTCGTTCGGAGTTATTGAAGACGATGTACGTTTGTATCCAGCAGACAAAGTGTAGAGTGAATGAAAGTTCAGGAGAAATTTTACGCCTCGTATGCCCTAATTGCCTAAAATGGGGTATGATATAGATACATCTTAATTAGGGATATAAGTTGTATATTAGTGTATAACATTGCCTTTTTTTCCAGATTTAGTAAAACCAAAAAAGTCATTTTTTTTTGGCATTATCTTGTATAGTGTTATTGATATTGCATATACACATGTTAGTCACATTTAGGGCAGCTCGACCCATTTGGGCTACAATTTTGTCCGTCTCTTTATTGGGCGGCTGGTTGGATCCGTCTAATATTTAATCGACCCTGCAATTATATGTCCCGTCTCGACCTAATATCTAATAATATGTCCCGTCTCTTCATTTGTTCATTTACTTTCCTTTCTCTTTTGCCACTGACCTGTTCACTGGAGCTCTTCATGTCTATCTCGTTCATGAATCCTCTGTCGTTGGTAGCTAAGATTTTCGATTTAGTTCACTCACACCGAGAATCTTCTATGTGGTTATTCACATCTTTTTTGTACAAAGTTATTCAAACGTATAGAGAGAGATAGCGAGAGAGGAAGAGCTAGAGAGAGATAACAACGTTCGAAACGCACAAACTAATCTACGTTGGATTTGATAGAAGGCCTCTCTTTCTGTCTCTTGTGCCCCATCTATGTTAATACGGTTGAAATAGTCTGACGAATCTCTTCCTCAATCTATATCTCTCTCTCACTATTTGATTATTTTTTATATACCTCCTTATACCTCGTACTCGGTTGAAAATTTAAAATTCCGTGTTCTCACTGTATTTCCCTCTCTTTTGCCTTCTAACTCTCTCCATAGCTCTATCTCTATCAACAATCCATCTGTATGATATCTAAATCTCTCGCAATTAATAACTATCACACATAAACTCTATCTATCTCTCTCCATCTCCCCCAATTTTAGTTCTTTTACCCTCAATGCGCTCCAACTATGACTTATCATATCTCTCCTTACATCTATTTATATTTCGATATACCTCTAGCCCTCGTACTCCATTACTATCCATATCTCTTATTCCTTCTATCGATTTATTTATTTAGGAATGCTAGTGTGAATGGAAGAAAATATTTATTTATTTTCAATTTTTTTTAAAAAAATAATATTAAAATAACTGACACATTATGTTATTTCTATATAGCAACATCATATTTTTTAAATGATGAAAACTATGGGGTCTTCTTTCAAATCGACATTGAGGTGATGTAGAAGTATTGCGATTGTTGTAGTTAATTGATATAGTGAAAATATGTTTAATATTACTTGGGATGCATCTTTCTTCTTTTGGCAATCAAGCTTGTGGGTGGTAAAACATGAGTGATAGTTTTTTGGCATACAAACCAATATAATTGACTATGTAAAATATTGAATACATATTCCAGGTTCATTAATTATTGTACGGCGTCTATGGATATTGGTTTATATCCCGATTTATTAAGAATGGTCCTGCGGTAAAAACCAAAGGGGAATGTCACAAAGAACACTTCTATCAATTCAAATTTGTAACTGCAACATAGAAAGCGGAGGATTAAGCAAGGTGGGATGGCAAACTAATTTTTTACAATCAAGTCATGACAACCCTTTCGATTGGTTTGATTGCATATCATGCTGAAATTTGTTGTATAGCTAATTTTCCCTTTCTAGCCTATTTTCACGTAGTGTAATACCATTACACAATGATTAGTATAACCATCAATTAACAATATTAAAAACTATAACTGATGCGTTTGTTAGTAGCAGAGATGTGAACAAATGCATAGACTACTTATGTTAACTACAGAACGTGTATTTCAATCTCATCCGAGTATCAGAGATTGTCATGAATGTCAATCTTGAATTTGATCGGACTTTGCTCAACTAGAATGAAGAGCAACGGCATGCCAGTTTGGATTTCCTCCTGTTTAAAGAAAAAGGGAATGCCCTTTTGCAAAATGATATAATCTGGTAAGTAACTCTTTGCTCCACATTCATAAACTCTTTATCTCATCTGCAGTCTCACAATGCAATATCTTACAATTTGGTCCAGAAAGAAAATATCGGCGAGTTCGTTAAGAACTCTCTGTGCGAAAGGAAGAATAAGTAAAGTTAATTCGTTGGTTCCAAGCAGAATTAGAATGGTTACTGAATTCATGTTGATTCATTTTCATACCAGTCTCTTCTTATGAAGATGGGTGAGCTCAATATAGATCTCAAAGTGGATGGCATTAGGGGGGCCGGCAGGAATGTTCTGAAATTTAAACAGGAAAAATTACTTCATGACATAGTGGCGTTGATAACCAGAAAAACAAATAATATATTTATATTAAACAATAGTTTTAATTTCGATTCACTAATTACTTTAGCGTATTCTGATTGGTTAATTTGTGTTATTTAATTACATGCACAACTCCTATGTATTTCCAGTTCATGCCAGAAGGATACAAAAAACTGCTCAGGGCAGTGTATCCATGTATAGTTTAAGGTCTCAATATGGGAGGATGAAAAATGTTATTCATAATACTAGTATCCTATTAGATACGTCAGTGTTGTACATTTCACAAGTTGAATGTTTTGGTGCTGTTTTGCAAATTAGATAGGAATTGGTTGCAATTATCAGGATAAGTCATTCTAATCACTAACGTGTGTCAAGTCACAATTACATTCCTAATACAATGCATTAAGTATTAGTACAAAATTTAGTATGTTTAAGAATTATATATAGTAGTAATATAAGCGTTTCTGTAATATGTATCTGTAAATTAGCCGTTGAGGTTTAATTCAAGTTATGTATGACACATTCATATTGGTTAAAAGAACGAGTGTGGAAACATAAGCTTACATCCTCTTCAAAGCCAGGCATCTGCCGGTAAGTTCCCCACTAGGTGAAAACCTTGCACTGGAATATGTTGTCTCCATCGAAATGGAAGAAGATAACATCACCAGTTGTAACTCCACTCTCTTTGACAAAAAAAGTACCAGCCAAGTTTAAATTTGCATTTCCCCCCATCACGATACCTTACAGCAACATCATATTCCATATTTTTTTTCACCTCTAATCCCAACACAAATCTTTGATTTTTTGTCCAACAGACATCACGAATCCTGCAGGAATTTCCTGTGATTGGTTCACAAATTATATTTAATTAGAAAAAGATTTATGAATGAAACGTAAGCGCAGTACATAATTAATTATATTTTTGGGAATACCATCGAGTCGTGATGTGTCTGTTCATGAAACACGCAAAAAAATATTTTCGCAGGATTGACCAGATGAACAATTCTACCATCGCCTATTATTCACAGATTGGGAGTCGTCATGAATCTTCAAATAAATTATTATCAAAGTTTTGTAAAATTGAAACAACCAAGTGAAGCGAGTCCTAGTACCTTCTTGCTATTGTTCCACCATGTTTTGAAGCATGGCTGGTGCTTCACTTTTTGCACATCCATCCCTAGAGAAAATGGACACAAGAAAAACAGAATTCCGATTTAGGCGAAAGATCACGATGTCCCCTGGTTCAATGTAGTTTTCTCTGCAGAATCTTAAATATTCAAACTGGAACATTGTGTTATTTCTCTCTGTCGTAGTCGTGACGACCCAACGACCATTGTGGTGGCCTCTTAGTTCATCCTGGGGTTGGATGGGGATGATCGGCGAGTCTATAAATTCTTGAGGATTTATCTGAAATTAATGTATAATACACAAAGGTAATTATCTCAAACATTCAGAAAACTATATCTAAAATGAAGAAATAATTAGGTAAAATTTAGCTAATTAAAGTGGTCGTCTATTCTTGCCTTTGCAAGTATCCCGTCGGATTGGGTTGTAACTGTGAACTCATTATGTGACACCCACTGATCAGCCAACCTGGATTTGGTATGATACATCTGTATGAACATTTTGTAGATTAGTAGCTGCAAGTGTTTAGCATTCCTACCAGTATTTGCAAATATGGTGTTTCGACAAGTTTAACTAGAAATATTTCTTCTTCCAATTCTACTTCTCAAAGTATCTAAAAGATCACCATAAAATAAATTAGTTACTAATGTAAATGAAGGTCTTTAGTGAGATCTTTGACATTGCAGAGTGGTCTCATCTATTTTTTTTTAAATTTCTTTTTAAATACTATTATTTGGCCACTGGTTGAAGGATTACTAAAGTACTCATTTGAAAATGTAGTTTGGTAATACATCTTTATACAGCTGCCAAACTAACCATGAATATGATGAATGTTAGAACACGAAATCAGCGTAACACCAAAATTGACGATGAGTGTCACATAATCAATGTAGTCGTAACAAACAGATTACATAGATAAATAATAAATAATTTATTATACAACACGAAAAAAGACTAAAATTGTAAGACAAATTTTTTTCCTGTGAGTGTGCGTAGTATTCATCCTTTTATCGATTTGAAACAATAAACGTATCCGTCATCAAACCCATCTGCACCATTCAGTAAGGAACACATATTTTTTCCATTAGCAAGCCCTTTTAAGAAAAAATCATCCAAATCTAAATACCAAACTCCAAAAAATACAAAATCATTACGAACACACATGAAACCGATATTTATCAATAATGGTTTAGATTGTGCTAACCTTTTGATCGAACGTTGTTCTTGAAGACTTGATAAGCGGTTATGTGTTGCTTAGGGGTCGAGATTGTGATGGACAAGATAGCGTAAGGGTTTATGCTAAATCAAAAGGGAGATGAATGAATGAAAGTATGTGTTATTGAAAGTGATTATTGTATGCGATAATATTGTTCCGATATTGTAAAAAAACCACTATTGGTTGGGAAAGGTATAAAAAAGACTAATTAAATATGGTAATTGTAATTATATATATATATATATATATATATATATATATATATATATATATTGTGCATATGTTGGACGTTTGGAGTTTATACAGAATAAACAGTGGAATATATTTTTATGATTTTGTAGATTTGTATACTTACATTATTACTGTGTTGCGGATCCTTCTTATTATTTGGAAATTGCAACATATTATTTATTTTTATTATTAAAATTTACCAATACAAATTATTTTACGGAATTTTTATTACATTACCCATTGTTATACATCAACAGTCGAATTCCATTCCCATTTATAGTTCGTCTGCAGTTTAAGTAACCAATTTTTTTTTTTTTATACAGATTGTGAATGTACGGAAAATAAAAATAAAAATAAACAACAAAATTATATGTATAAATATTACACCAATTTTAATGTGCACGTTGTCACTGATGGGTCAAGAAGTTTTTTATAACGGGAACAAATTTGATGAACTAAGGAGCACAGTCAATATAAATTAGTGTATAAAGTAAACATAAAATTGACAATGGAAAAATTAATTATTTTTATGATATTGTTCCGGCTACACACTTTACTTACACGAAACGAGCTATTGACAATAATCACATTGTTAATTTTTTTAATTTTAAACAGAAATAGATGTAGTTAGTCAATCAGTACTGGACATTTATTAAAATAGAGCAAGATATTTTTATATTAACGAATATTGAATTTTTTTTCTATTAACCGATCCATCCTCATAGGAACCGTGTCTGATAGCTTTGCGATGGCCATGTTTGGCTTAACATTATTTGTTTAAATTTTGAGAAATTTGTCAATTATTGCTTTTTATTGTTTTCAACATACCTTTAAAACAATGCTCCTAAAAATTCTCATAAGTGGGTGTTTGCAAATAATTTTTGTTATGAACACATGACGTATAATGTGAATTGTTGTAATATTAATATTATTTATTTTGCTTATATTAAGACAATATATACAAAATATGTAAAAATAAATAAAAACGATTTGATTTCAATTGATTTGGTAAAAATTAAAAAATATTTCGGCATGAATATTATATGTAATTCTAAAAATTATATCTACAAAGTGATCAGATTTTTCAAATATATTGTTACTAATATAAATGCCTGCTTATTTAATTGTTTTCTAGAAGTTGATTTGTTTTTTGGTAATGAAAATCCATACACCCTTTTATTTAGGAAGTTATTGTGGATAAATTATTTACTCAATATATACAAATCATTTCCACAAATAATTCAGTATTTATGAGGAAAAAATAAAAAAAGGCAGAGGTGCGTCTCTTCCCCAACAGATGTGTCTTTCCTTTTGCAACTTATAATTTCTTTTTTAATCCTCCACCATCCAAAACATACATTTTACATAAAAGATAAATTTGAAGAATAGTGCAATATATAAGCCACTTTTGAATTTACAAGGAACAACGCACGAAAGGACGTTTATGCAATTAGACAACATTAATGGCGGACAACAATGTACGTGATCAAGTATTGAATAACATCGACGTCAATAGTGGTCCCTCCGAACCAGACGAGACATTTCCCGCATTCATACTGAGAATTAAAAGTCGAATCTACCCGCGAGGCCAAATCGAAAAATATGCATATATATCATTGGCTTTTTAAAACATATTTTACCCTATCATTATTTGCTAGTGTTTTAGTTTTAATTTTCTCAGGCAATACCCGATCAGTTTAGTAGATCGTGTTTGATAGAGGATCATATCTTACGGGGTGATGCTCGGGTTAGGGTTGGCACGAGGTGTTATATGGTTGCGGTCAACCGTGGAGATGATAGTGTTGTACGCCTAATACAATGCTGACGGATGCTTAACTTCTTAGGGGTTGGATATCTTGACAAGGTTGTCTTTGAACTGGACACCACAACACCCGACCTTACTTTTAACGCCTATGTTATATAGGGACATCGCATTTGTATTAACTATTGTTACTGTCTATAGTCTATGTTACAGGTTCAATGCAATTGTTGTAAATGCTTATGCTATCGGTTTTGAAGAATGTGATATACTAAATCCATTTACTCAGTTTGGTGTTTTATTAAAATTTGTGAATTGTCTATAAATACTTCTTCTTGGGTTTTTCAAATCGGATGTAAAAAAAATACACATTATTAATTGCAAAGGCAAATAATATAAATGCATTATAGGTGTAGTTCTACAGATATACAGAAACGTAAGAAACTCAATTGAGAACTGATCTTCCCATCATCATTTGGAACTTACTCTTACAATCATTAGCATAAACCACAAATAATTAAAAACGGATGTAGGAAACAACTTTTGGTCTTTCAAAAATATCAGTAGGGGACAATCATAAGTACCAATTCAAGGCCAATTCTAGCAATGTATGCAATTGGTATGTTCTTGTAATGGAGCTTGGTGTCAAACTGTTGAGTTCAATGTGCGGAGTATGTATTTGCTTAAGTTGATATATTTGACAAGTTAAAAAAGTTGTACACACCAAAATAGAACCAATAGTTGTACATGCTTTTAAATTTTCTAGCATGATTTAATTCTGTAGAAAAACAGTTTGTGCATATTGATGATTTGACGTATAAAATACATTACGGTTAATGTGACATTACAAGCCAGTTGAACATTTCTGGGACCAAACAAATAGGTATATAAATAAGACTGTCCTAATCAAGTATCAATCAACTTATGTATCCGTTCCATATTTCAAACAAAGTAGTTGATATTCAAATGGAAATTCCTTAATTTTATAATGCCATATCATTAGAAATAGTTTGTCTATAATGTGTATTGTTGTTATTTTTAATGCATTTGTTGCAAACATGTATATACTACTAATAAATCAAGTGATATATTGCATCCCTTTATTTTATTTTATTTTAAGTTGTGCTTTAATGTGTGGATATATCTACACATAAAACTTGTTCTTTAAGTATATCTCAATATATATTACAATAGCACCCACTTAGTAATTAGCAAAATACAAACTATATATGTGATAAGGGTGTAATTATATGTCTTGGAGGGATTGTAGGTTTAATAAATGTTGAGTTATTTGTCCATTTTAGTACCAACATAAATACATAATCCTACTCTGAAAAGCCAGTTTAAAAATGACGGATGTTGTGCATAGTTTGGGTATATCTTAATATAATCATATATTAAATAGTTATTTTGTAGTCATGCCAATCTACAAGTGTAGTGTAATGAATCAAGTAACGACGTTATATATCCGGGCAGCCACGTTCAAACCATTCAACAATTCACAAATCAAGTTTATCAAAGGAGACTTGGAATACTTAAGGGCTGATGATATATAACATATAAAGTGAACATTGTGTCAAGTGCACATCAAAACAATACGATAGTACTAATGTACAAATCAACTACAGAAAACAGTATGATACAAAACAGTTCAAAAATCTTAACAGCGATTTACCCGGGATATGTTGCGCGTTTGGTCACGATCAAGTGGAGCAGCCATTCGTCGTCCATTTCAAACAGAAGAGTGTTCCCCCGCTGAATGTTCTCATCTTGTACGACAACACTCCACCCGGCCGTGAACTAGCATATAGAGTGATTACTAAGCCCGTGACACTCGTAGTCATAAACGTAACTTTTGCCGGTATACCCAATCTCCACTTCCACAAAATCGTGTTTTGTTCATAGCAGCGCTCTACCAGCCTTGGGAATATTCTTCAACAGAGATAATAAAATTTGACATTAGATTTTGTTGTACAAACTAATGAGTATGTACCAAATTCTAATTGTTGTAGCAACAAATGTCATTAATGCGGCATCACTTTATTGAATTTTCACCAATACAATCATTTATAATAAAAATTAACCCAAGTTAAAGTATGATTCTTTCATAAGATATCTTATCTGCTTAGAGAATCAATTTACAATGTGTCATGGAACAATAAAAAAAACCTATACATTACATGAGCCGACACTACAATCACAGAATTTGTAGCATTCCAATAAATATAAGAATGACTAAACCATACTAATTTGAATCATAAGAAAACCCTTAATCAAATAGAAGACTGTAAATATATCCCAAATCGAACAAATCAGGTCAAACTATGTTGTGCAAAATTTCGAATGGATCCCTAACACATTAGGGTGTAACATAATTATAATTGAACAACATAACAGAGGGATTAGGTAGTTGAGGATACGAACCGGTCTACTATAAAATTCGTCCATTTTACATTTAACTGTGAAAGATCCTTGCACTTGTGCACCAGACTCGTGCTTAACATCCGGAGCTCGTTCTGATTCGAAATCCATGCGGGGGTGTTTAGACGGTTGTTTCCGATTTCTCAACCTCATTTCAATCGACCACTTATTGAGTTTGGATTGCTAAATCAATACAAGATAATTTCAAAATAAACTGAAGGAAGTCGTGTCGAGGAAGATATAAGAATGATTTTTGTGGATGGAATTTTTTTGGTAAACTCAACTCGTGTGTTGGCATGAGGGGAGTTGTTTTTCTTAGCCCAATTCTAATATGTCCTTGGAAAAAATGCTCCATAAATTAAAATAGTGAATTAATACTTGATTTTTAAGGCAAAAAAAAAAAATATATATATATATATATATATATATATAATAAAATTACCTACACCAAAAGTACCCTAATCCACTATCAAACCCTAAACCCTAATAAATAACTCAATATTAACATGTAACAAAGAAATGATAATTGAAATTTCATAGCACACCGACTTTCGCTATACACTTTGAACAATGGTGTAAATCACATATACGCTATTGTATACCCAAATCCCGTAACACGATGTAGAATTAATTCTGGTTAGTTTCTATATTAATTTACAACACCGGTCACCTAATCGACAAGATTCCTTTGATATGACAATAACTTTTCCAAATTCCAAGTTTTAACTAGCTATTTCAACTGAATCGATAAACGACTAGAAATGTTTATTAACGATCATCGAATTACACAATTAACGATATAAACTTAGATATATATATTTGTATCACGTCAAGTGTTTACGGGCTCGTTAAGTAATCCTCAATTCATCATCGTATAAATATTGTGTTCGATGTAATTTCAGAACTAACCATGTATATAGGATTCGTATTGACTAACATAAGCGATGTTTATGAAAAAATAAATAAAAACAAAAAGATTAAAAAAATTACACTAGCACGTATACAATTTAATATTCGCGTAAGCCTATTTCATGTTTATGAAGTACTCCCTCCGTCCCAGCTAAATTTTCATACTTTCTTCTATGGTCCTTCCCACTATACTTTTCACACCCTTGAAAATAAAATTTCTCTTGCAATTTACACCCTTAAAACATCTACAACCAAACATACACATTTATATAAGACATAGGAAATGCAAAATCACCATAGATAAAAACGTCTGTGCCTAGTCAACTGTGACAAGTTAGCTGGGACGGATGGAGTTCAATAGATTCTCGATAAATTAAGACTCGATTATTTAAAACACTGTGTAAGATATAAAAAATTGGTTGGTGCTTTTGCTATAAAAATGTGGTAATTGAATGTATTTTGTTTTAAAATGCTCCTGAAGTAATGTTCTCTGTTTTTCTCAGTCTAACGATCAATCATGACTATTTGTTATAATTTTAGTTCCAACTAGAAAGTAATGGTCACAACTTATTAGTATTTGTGACATCTATATTGTTATTATTTCCGATTTGAAAAAAATGGAAAGTTAGTTGATTGACACAATATAAATGATTTCTGGTTTACTGTGTTTGTTGGTTTTTTTGGTTTTTTTTTTTTTTTTTTTTTTTTTTTTTTAAATGTTTCTTTTTTCATCGGGTATGTGTCTATGTAACAAAATTAATTTAATGATGTGGCATGATAGCCAGAATAAATAATTGACACATAAGGTAGAATTATGTAAAGTCTCAATTTTATTAGACTTATTTCGGATACACCGAAGGATTACGTTGGTTAATGTCATTAAAATTTTCCGACTTTTGAAAATTACATGAATAGAATTGAAATTTTATTACATACACGATATACGCTTGGACAAGACATAATATACATGACCAATTCAGTAAATTTTACCCCCCACATAGTTTAACAAAGGGATATACAAATGTCATTTTAATAATAAATACGCGTAAACAATATTAGTATGTTTGAAGTTTTAATTTTAAATATTCATTTTGGCTAGGGTTTTTTTTTTCCACTGAATGTTTATTATAATTTAATATTCAAATAATAAACACTATGTCATATTGTTAGTGTCACTTAAGACACTTTGGAAAGCCTCGGATTAACTATGAATTTTATCAAAAAGAAAATCATATATTTCCCAACATTACATCTTACGAAGCTACTTACTTTAGTTGAACAATGCGTAACTTCACAAAATCCATCCTACTAAAGAATAGAAATCATATGGATATATTTTTCATTTATACTCATTCCAAAATTTCCACAAAAATCTACATGACTCTTATTTTTAAATGGATGGATTACTAAAATATTACTGACGTTACGATTCCATATTTTTTTCTTTTGACTACTCCTGTTATGTAATATTATTAAGATTGTTTTTGTATATGTGATACAATTACTTAATTAATTATCTTTTGAAGAAGTAGAAAATTGTAGACAATAATGTCCAGCACGTCATTATTAATATGGATTTTTTGGGAATGTGTTGTTATTAATAAAGTCAGCTAACTTATATATATTAATACACAATTAGTTACTTGACCTATATTGCAGTAAAGGATTCCAATTAGTATTATTTATATTCAATTAAGATCTAACAACTGATAGGTATGGCCTAGTAACTTCGGGTCGGATCAACCCGACCCGGTGCAACTGAGCCCTGAAGAACGAGCCCAGCAACCAAGTCGGCCCAGAAGCACGCACGAGCCTGGAACAGCCCAGTCGCGACATATTTGGAAAGTGAGATCCCCACGATCTCACTTTCCAACTCCCATGCAGATTTGATGGGCGTAATTGTAGGGATTTAGTTAGGGTTTGAATTGAGTAGTATAAATAACAGAATTGTACTCAGATTTAGGGTTCGCACTTTGTACTCCTAAACGGCAACGTGTAAGATCGAAAGGAAGATAGTGAAAAACAGCCCGGCAGGTGATTTTACGCACGTGGACGTAGATCTCCAGATCGAACCACGTACATCTTGTGTTCTTTAATTTTCTGGCATTGAGTTACATTGTGAATCGGACTTTAATTAGATTACTGGATCGCGCTTTATCAATTGACGCCGTCTGTGGGAACGATTCGCAAGAAAGCCCTAGAATATTTCAATGTTACCACAATCGCTATGGTGAATACTCGTAGATCTGCTAATCCTACCCGGTCCCGTCGTGATCCTCCTGTGGACCAGAATCCACCACCCCGTCAACGGAATCAAGATCCGCCCGCAGAACACGTCAACATGCAGAATCACCCCCCTGCCAATGATCCGGCGCAAGTTAACCCACCACCTGCCCCCGAGTTATCGCAGGTGCCACAAGTCTTTCTTCAGGAGCACGCCGCTCTATTTCAATAATGGAATAATCGGCGCGCCTACTCTGGTGAGCGTGCCAACAACGGCGTCGACCAGGGTGTGAGAAATCCGCCTCGTGATTTGTCACGTGAATTGGATGAAGATCCATCTCATCGAGCGAGGCATGATCGTCGTCGACAGAGGACAGCCTCTCTAGCGGATAACCGCGCTCTAATGGGTCGAGGCCCTGTTACGCCCACGAAGGCGTGAATCGCCGCAGACCTGTAGACGCCCCGAAGCGTGCTCGCTTAGACAAATCCTGCCTGTTGGATCCCATGGAACAAGAACAAGCTCAATTTGCTGCGGAGCTTGACAAAGTGTTGGGTCTCGATGCTGACGGGGAGATCATCACCTCGTTCTCCGAGGAGATTCTTACTACCCCACTCCCCGAGGGGTTCAAGCTTCCCCCCGTGTCCGTCTACACCGGCACTGGAGATCCCAGCAATTTTCTGAACGCCTTCAAATACGCTATGTTCAATCGCAATTGTACCCCTCACCACTTGTGTAAGGTGTTTCCTGAGTATCTCCAGGATGAAGCCAGACTTTGGTTCGATTCTTTGCCCCGGGACAGCGTTAAATCTTTTCGGGATCTCGCCAAACAGTTTTGGGCGCGTTTTCATACGCGAGCAAAACCCATGGCCACCTTGGCCGATCTTATGAATATGGAACAACGGGATGGGGAAACTGTTACCCAATTTCTTGATCGCTTCACGGCAGAGAGCCTTAAGGTGGGAAGCCGATCTGACGATGTTATTATCAACGCTTTTATGAATGGCCTTTGCCCCGGGCCGCTTTACACCGAGCTAGTCCGGAACCCTCCTACTACGACCCGGGCTTTGTTCAGCATTGTAGGCAGGTTCGCCAAGGCTGAGGAGCAAACCTGCCGTAAACGCGAGAAGCATGCCAGCAAGCGGCAATCAGATAAAACATAAGCCGAGACCAGTACCCGGCCTAGTGCCTTCTCTCGCCTAAGCAGAGGACGTTTGGAATCTCGCGAAGATATCCCTCAACTCATCCCGCTTACAAAATCGAGAACATAAATTATTTTTGTTCACAAGAACGACCTGCGACCGTGCCCGCGGATGACTGCTCCTGCAGAAAAGCGTAACCGCGACAAGTGGTGTGCGTACCACCATGATCATGGACATGAAACCGAGGAATGTAGAGAACTTGGAAAAGAAATTGAAGACTGTTTAAAGAGGGGTTTCTTACGGCAATATGTTGCTCGGACCGAGGACAGGCCTCGGTCAAATTAAAATGGAGGTTCGCAACAAAGTCGCGGAGGCTACAATGACTGAGGTCTGCGGCAAAACAGGCCTCAGTGGCAGAATAACAGGCCTGCATACAACAACTATGCGCGGCAAGACCAGGAAAGCCGTCAACAACCCCACTTGCTGCCGCAACCGCCTCCTCATGGAGGACCCGGAGATAATCCCCCTACTCACATCATAAATGTGATCTATGGGGCCATTCCCACCGGGGCCTCTCGAAGTGCCTTGAAGGCGGAAGCGCGCAGGCCTCCTCCCGAGGAGCCACGCCACAAACGCTTCCACCAATCTGAAACCGTAAGTTTCACCGATGAAGATCCTGTTCCCGAGCTCACCCCACATACTGATGCCATCGTAATCAACATGGTCGTAGCTAATGTTACGATAAAGTGGTTTTTCGTCAACAACGGAGCCACAATTAGCGTCATATTCGCTGACTGTTTTCAGAAAATGGGCATTCCTCGTGAACAACTCCGACCGGCCCCCGGGCTGTTACAGACCTTCACCCAGGGTGAGGTCCGACCTGAAGGAGTCATCAACCTTCCTGCTTCGCTCGGAACTTATCCCGCCATAAAACCAATCTTCGTTGATTTTTATGTGGTCAATTCCCCATCTCCATGCAACATGATTTTGGGTCGAGACTGGCTCACCCCGGCGAAGGCCGTTTGCTCCACATACCATCTCACACTGAAACTCCCAACACCCCATGGCGAGGTGGCTATCCGTGGCAACCAGCGGGTTTCTAAAGAGTGCATGTACGTAGCACTTAAAAAGACAACAAAGGTTCCTCCCAAGCCCTAGTTTCAAGTGACCACCTCGGCTCCCACCTCGGATTCGTCTGCGTCACTTGGAGACAATACTGTTAAGGTGCCGCTAGACCTGACCAAGCCAGAGCAGACTATCACAGTCGGTGCTGTAGACACACCATTGTTACATAATGCCATCATCCAGACCTTGCGAGAATATTCTGAAGTTTTCGCGTGGTCTCCATTGGATATGCCAGGGGTCTCTCCGGACTTCATTACCCACAAGCTAAACATTGACCCCAGCGTGAAACCCATAAAGCAAAAGCGGAGGAAATTTGCTCCGGAGAGGAACGCAACCATCCGAACCGAAGTACAATAGCTCCTAGATGCCGACATCCTATTCGAAGTACACTATCCTTCCTAGCTTTCTAACCCCGTGATGGTGACGAAGTCCAGCGGGGCATGGAGAATGTGTGTCGATTTCTCTGATCTTAATAAGCACTGCCCCAAGGATTGTTATCCTCTACCCTCCATCGACCAAAAAACCGAGGCCATTACTGGGCACAAGGCACTTTGCTTTTTGGATTTATACAAGGGATACCATCAAATTCATATGGATCGCCGCGATGCCCTCAAAACGGCCTTTATCACTGACTTCAGGTGCTTTGCCTTCAAGAAAATTCCTTTTGGGCTCAAGAATGCGGGAGCCACTTACCAGCGCCTTATGGACCACATCTTCCGAGATCAAATCGGTCGAAATGTTGAGGTATATGTTGACGATCTTATTATTAAAAGTACCTCTCAAACTACATGTGTACAAGATATTGCTGAAACGTTAAGCACGTTGCGACATTATAATCTACGCCTCAATCCGGCAAAATGCACCTTCGGCGTTGGCTCAGGAAAGTTTCTGGACTATGTGGTCTCACAGCACGGTCTCCAGGCCAATCCGGCCAAAATTAGAGATGTATTCGATCTGCAGCCGCCGAAGACGGTAAAGGAGGTTCAGCGCCTCACCGGTGGTCTTGCGGCCTTAAATCGTTTTTTTTCTAAGGCCGCGGAGCGTCAGCTTCCATTCTTCAAAATTTTGTGACAGGCAAAGAAATTCGAGTGGACTCCGCAGTGCACCGAGGCCTTTGAGGCTTTAAAGCAACACATCAAGTAGTTGCCCACTATGTCTGCGCCTGTCCCTGGGGAACCCCTTTATGTATATTTAGCGTCTGCCGAGGAAGCAATCAGCGCGGCTCTCGTCCGCGAGGCTCATGGGAGTCAGCAACCTGTGTATTTTGTGAGCCGAGCACTCCAAGGGGCGGAGACCCGGTATTCCATGGTAGAAAAAACAGTATTGGCTCTCGTCATGGCGGCCCGCTGCCTGCGCCCTTATTTCCAAGGACGTGACATCAGGGTTCTCACTAATCACCCCATTTGCCAAGTTCTCGTCAAGCCCGATGTGTCAGGGCACCTGGCCAAGTGGGCCATCGAATTAGGGGAATACGATATTCAATTTTTACCTCGCCGAGCTATCAAAGGTCAAGCCCTCGCGGATTTTTTGGTCGAGGCACCATTTATTGACCCCAGCTCGACTACATATGACACTAGTCCTAACCACGCCAATTTCGAAGCTCAACCCTGCAAGTGGCAATTGTACGTGGATGGTGCCTCTGCGACCCGAGGCAGTGGCGCAGGGGTCCTTCTCATTAGCCCCAATGGCGTTGAAATCAAATATGCCTTGCGGTTTAAGTTCAAGGTGACTAACAATGAAGCGAAATATGAGATAGTTCTTGCTAGGCTCCAGCTCAATCCTTTGCAGCCTCCCCTCTCCAGCTTTTCACGGACTCCGAGGTGGTTTCTAGTCAAATTAAAGGCACCTATACAGCCAAGGATGATACGTTGAAAAGGTACCTCGCTTTGACACTTAAACTTCTGATAACTTTTGCTTCAGTTGATATCCAGCAAGTACCTCGCAAAGAAAATGTTCAACCTGATGCTCTCAGCACAATGGCCTCCGCGGTCCCTACTAACATGTCTCCGAACATGATCGCCGAAGATGCAGTTCCTTCTTCCATTCATGAGGCCACAGTTTCCGTATTGACTGAGAACAGTCCTAATTGGATGACTCCAATCGTCTATTACCTCCGAGATGGTACGTTGCCAGACGATAAATTACAAGCTCGGCGGATAGTTCTTAAGGCACCTAAGTATGCACTCCACGATGGGATCTTGTACCGTCAATCATACTTACAACCGAGCCTTCGTTGCCTTGACCCTGTACAGGCTGATCATGTTCTCCGCGAATTTCACGAGGGGGCCTGTGCCACCATATTGGCTCGCGGACGTTGGCCAAGAAAGTTCTTCGGTGGGGGTACTACTGGCCCACGTTGTTTAATGATGCCCATGACTTAGTGGCAAAGTGCGACAAGTGTCAGCGACACTCTCGAGTGAAGCATTTACCCCAAACCGAGCTCACTAGCATACAAATTGCCTGGCCATTTATTCAGTGGCGAATTGATATTGTGGCCCCGTTTCATGTCGCTCTAGGGGGACTAAAATTTCTTGTGGTTGCCGTTGATTACTTCACCAAATGGGTTGAAGCCGAGCCCCTCATTGCCATCACCGGTCAGAACATCTTGAAGTTTGTTTGGCGAAACATCATCTGCCGCTTCGGCATCCCGAGCGCCATTATCTCCGACAATGGTAAATAGTTCGCCAATGACCCCTTCCGATCATGGTGCGAGGAGTTGCACATAAAACAAATTTTCACCTCGGTCGCTCATCCTGAAGGCAATGGTCAGGTTGAAGTCACCAATCGCACACTGCTTACTGGTTTAAAGAAACGCCTAGATCAAGCTAAAGGTCTCTAGGCCGAGAATCTTCCGCAGGTTCTTTGGGCCTACCGTACCACGCCGCGCACATCAACCGGAGAAACCGCATACAGCCTCACCTATGGCTCCGAGGCTGTCATCCCTGCAGAGGTAGGGGTACCCAGTCCCCGCCTCGTTACTCTGGATCCCGAGGTTAACAACGATGCACTCCGTGCTAACTTGGATGAGCTCAAACATCGCCGTGATCAATCTTTCATTCAGCAAGCTAAATGTAAGCAATGCGCGACTCAGTATCACAACCTCCGCGTTAAGGGTACTCGGTTTAACGTTGGAGACCTAGTACTCCGACTTAAATCTGCCAGCAAGGCTGCCCCCGAGGGTAAACTGCATGCCGCCTGGGAAGGGCCTTACTGTGTCAGTGCCGCGCATGACTCCGGGTGCTATCAATTAGCACGACTAGATGGTACGACGATTCCCCGAACATGGCATGTTACCAATCTGAAGCACTTTTACCTATGAGTACCGATGGCCATGTATCTTTTCTACCTTTACATTTCTTGTACGCTAGTTCGTTTTCGTACTATATTATCTTCTTGTTTATGAATCTCTTTGTATTTTTCAATTGTTCTGACAATTACTTTGAATAAAGTGTTCACTTTACGAATCTTACTGTACTTTTTTCTACGCTGCGGGAACGCCCTAGCTTAGACTTATCATTATTTGTCTCCGGACTCATTGATCTCTCGCCTGATCCGTCCGGACGGATCAACATTTAGTCCCCGGACTTATATTCCCTCTCGTCCGTTTGACCGGAGAGGCCCTTTACTCTCGCCCGATCCGTCCGGAGAGACCATGAACTCCCGCCCGATCCGTCCGGGGAGATTCTTTGCCTTGTTTCTCTACTAGGCCTTACTTACATATTGCACTCCCGCGTATTGAATACTTCATTATTTTTTTGTAGTGACATGTCAAAATAATTTGAAGTACTTGCACTTGCATCATGATCACAAGTTAATCACTTTTATTTAACATACTTATCGACACATATCAAAACTTTTTTACCATTTTACTTTCCAAAAGGAGTTCTTTACATATCTGCATACATTGCTACAACAGGTAAACATTATTTTCAGCCTCCGAGCCAATACTCTGCGCTCCGGCGTTGAGACCCGTCCCGGGGGCTTCTCCGCGTTCTCAGGGATCTGGAGGCTCCTCGGCTTTGAGCTCCTGATCTTTCCCTGCTTTGACTTCCTCTATGCCGAGGACTTACTCTTGGCACTGGCCTTGGAACGTCACCCTTCGCTCTGCCCCGAGGACTCGGGTGAGACGCCGGTCTCAGAGTCTTAGCCTATTCCGTGGGATCCCATTCCGCGGGGTCCATCACCTCGATCTCCTTGGCTAGCTTCTCAACCTCCTCCTCCGCAACAGCCATTGGGGCCTCCTCGATAGCAATCACCGGGGTCGGCTCCTGGATTACGATCCCTTTAGCTTTCCCCGCCGCCCCCTTTTTACTCCTCTGTGGAGCTTTTGCGATCTCCGGGCCCCGACTAGAGCTTGCAATATATTCTTCTGCCGTGTGCCGCCACCTGCCACGGCCTCTCAAACCTTCGTACATATTAAGGAGTAACTCCAGTACTTCCCGCTTTCTTACAAGCTCGGAGGAGTCAGCGTGTCCGGCCGTCATCAGCGATGAGATTTCGCCCTGAATCTCGGTTATCCACTCCTCGACCTCCTCAAAAGTTAGCAGGCCGTACTCCGTCAGTATTCACTCATACTCCCTTTGGTGGATGATGACGCGGTCTAGTTCGGCAACTGTCGACAAGTGTTTCAGCTCCCGATCTCTTGTCTTTTCCGCGGCCTTGGCCCTTGCTTCCTCGGCCTCTTTAGCCCTTCTCTCCGCTATGGCCACCCTCCTCTCCAACCAAGGAAGCACTTGTTTCTGCAGGTTATCCTTCTCTCCGAGGAACCAGTCTAAACACTACATGAGTTTCTTTATTGTATTATGCAGCTCCTCGGTATCCTCCTGGTTGTAGCAAACAATCAGTACTATAGAACACACTCACATCATCACAAAGCATTAACTCAACAGTATGGACAAAAAAGGACTTCATATCCAATACAAAAAAGAAGCATACATCGTCTGCGGTCATTACAACAAAGTTACAAGTTGTTCCTATCGTCTATCATATATCACATCATCAAAATTGCGGGGAACGACTGACCTCCCCCTCTTGGCCTCCTTTCGCTTCCTACGGCGCCTCCACATCGGCCTCGTGCTCTCCCTCCGGCAGCTCTTGGATCACCCCTGCGTCACCTCTCGCTGCCTCCGCGGTGATCTCCATGCACGGAGGTGAATCCTTATCTCGGGGCTCCGAGATGAATTCACCGCGGGGAACGGCCAAGAACTCGTCATCTTGGTCCGCATCGCAGGCAGCGATCTCCTCGGCACTCAGGATTTTCTTCTTCTCTGCCAGTGCCTTCACCAAGGGCCACTCTGGGACACGGGCCAGTGCCTTGTAATACGCCTCTTCCACGGAGCCCACGGTGTTAAAATCGTACCCGAACTCTGGATGATAGACATCCACGTTCAGATAGATTTCCTTGATTTTCTCCAGCAGCACTGATCGAGTGGCCGTGTCCCCGACCGCGACGAAGTTGGTCTGATAGTCGAGGAAGGTGCTCGTTTGAAACAGCTTTTCGGCAAATGCTTTTAACATCGCCTCCTGACCATCCACTACAGCCGCTTCCTTGGCCTTCATGTCCGCCCGCAATTCAGCTATTTCGCCGCGGAGAGCCCCGGCCTCTGCCTCCACCTCTCGCAACCGCGCAACTTCTTTCTCTACCAAGGCAGCTCTCTTGCGCGCCTCGGACAGGTCATGCGTTAACCTATCATTACGGACGTGCAGCTCCCTCACGACTTCGGCCAGTCCTTCCTCGGCCTCTCTCTCACTCCTCTGACCGAGATCCATGATCCCCTGCGCCAGCCGCAGAAGCTCCTCAGCATCTGGCCCTTCCAGGCCCAACACGCTTATAGCCCCCTGCCCCTTAATACATAATACCAAGAAACAAACATCAGAGAAAACAGAAAAAATGAAAGGCAAGCAAAACAAAGCTTCAACCGCAGTTTTTTACTCCGGCAACGGGTTATACATGCTTTACCTCGGGACTCGGCTCCGTGCGGAGTCTTTTGGCCATCACCGGTGGAGTCACAGATGGTTCCGACCTCCTCTTTGATCTCGGGTCGCCCCCGCCACCATAACATCCTCCTCCGTCCCCGCTGACGGCCTCGGACTGGGACCAACAGTGAACTATTAAGGATCGCATCCCGACCATTCCTATTTGTCTCCTTGGTTTGAGTTGGAGTAGATCTCCAAATAGATCTCCTGGTGGTGGCGAGCGATGAACCAGGAACGAAGTCCAATCCATCTTCTGAACCAACAAGTTAATTGGTACATAATGTAATCAATTCATCGGCGAAGAAAAGCCCAACTCCTCGATCAAAGCGATCCCCCTGCAGGTCCCATTCCCAATAGGATCTAATCAGCTGACTAAAAGTCATATCTATCTCTCTCGTCTGATCCTGGCGGCGTTCGCTATACTCCATAAAGCAGGCACTTATATGAGCTAACACCTCCTTCTTAGGAAGGAATTCCCCATTATCCAATGTCAATGGAATAGCCAAGCCTAAAGGAAATGATAAAGAAAGCCCCTCAGGGGGCTGAATAGTCAAAAAGAAAGTGAACTTTGCATAAGTTCTTACAGAAGGGTAAGCGTACCGGATTAATAGATCCATCGTACTAAGAGAATGAAGCATATTTTGTACAAAAAGTGGATATGGTTCCCGATAGGTACGACATGCAAGGATTAAGCCCGGGTGCGGGTCCTGAACCCAGGTTTGATCAATTATTCTAAACAATTCATCCATGCGACGCCCTACTTCTAGGGGCTACTTCGGTCGCCGCTCCTTTCTTCTTTGGCGCCGCGGGCACCGCGGGCTTTCCGTAGACTCCTTTCCGAAGTGTCCCACTGCAAAAGAAATTCGTGGTTAATCATGTGCAGGTTGTTGTATGTTGCGCAATTTTAAGAGTTCCTACCCTCCTCGGCAGCCCCGGCTTCCGACTCCTGCCCCCGGGTGGAAACCCCCTCTGCCCCGCCCGAGTAATACGGGCTTAATCCTGCCTCCTCCAGCTCCTCCTCGGTGCAAAGGGTCTTGAACGTACCAACAGTACGGAACTGCCTAACCACCTCTGGCTCCGGCTCCGCCACCGGGGCATTATCTAACACCTCCTCCCACCTCCACCTCGGGAGGGCCAGTCCTGTCTTCACATAAATAAATTTCTCCTTCCACCCGTCCACCTTGCTCGGGTTTTGCACCTTAAACCCACCTTGGGCCCGGGGGCTAAAGGAGTACCAACCCTTCGATTTCCCGAAGGCCTTCAGTTGGAAGAAAAACCTAAACAACTCTACGTTTGGTTCTACCCCGGCCTTCTTACATACCACTGTAAACCCGACGACTTGCCTCACGGCATTGGGCGCTAATTGACTCAGGGCAATGTTGTAGTATCTCAGCAGCTGTACAATGATGTCCCGAAGGGGGAATCTTATTTCTATTCTCAAATGGTCTATATACACGCTAATGAAACCCTTCGGCAGGCAACAAGATCGGTCACTAGGCTCCGGCACTATGTATTCTAAGTTAAATGGAAAGTAAAAAGATGGAATCAGGGCTTCTATTTGCACCCGCGTCATCCGCAGTGCCTCCACAGCCACCTCGAAATCCTCCTCCAGACATTCACCAAACCCTACTACCCGAGTGCCGGATTCCATAAAATCTGCCCTATATACCATCCTATTCACTCGTCTTTCTGGAATAATATAACGCAGAGGACGTACATCTAACGGGGTTTTATCGGTTCCTACCTCCCTAATCGAAGATGAAGACGATGAGGAAGACATACTTACTTGGTGTTGATCCGAGATAGTTCACAAATGGCACTGATGAATCTCCTTTTTTCCCGCTCTCTGTATCTTGCAAATCGCAAATGAAGAAGATGAAGTTTACTGTGCCAACATTCTATATATATACTCCTGAATCAACGGCTCAGATCTGGCATTTTCAAATTTCGCGTCTCAGATTCGCGCGTGGTGGTCACGCGCGTTACAGTTACCAAGGCGCGTGGGAGACACGCTTCTTGGAATTATCAAACGCGTCACTTCACATCCCTTTTCCTAATGATGGCGCCGCCAATCACATCAACCTCATTCTTCCTCAGGAAGTTTTGGGTCTCACTCCGGTGTTCCCTTCACCTCGGGCAAATTCCAGTTCGGCCTCGCTAAACCTCATTACCCCGGGAATACTCTACTTCGGCCCCGGTCACCCCATCACCCCGAGGATACTTCAGTACGGCTCAAGTCGACGCCATGACCTCGGGGTACTCTAGTTCGGTCAGGTTTGGTCTTCGTGGAGTCCATCACTCCGGGAATGCATCATCTCGGCTCCGGTCGATCCTCGGACCCCAGGGAATACTTCGGTTCGACATAGACAACATCCCTCCTTGCTCGCTCAGCATTGGCACCTGTTACACCCGGCCCTACTTATAACCGCAGCTCCTACCTCGCTCCGGCTAGTGGGGGGGCATCTGATAGGTATGGCCCAGTAACTTCGGGTCGGATCAACCCGACCGTGCAACTGAGCCCTGAAGAACGAACCCAGCAACCAAGTCGGCCCAGAAGCGTGCACGAGCCTGGAACAGCCCAGTCACGGCATATTTGGAAAGTGAGATCCCCAAGATCTCACTTTCCAACTCCGATGCAGATTTGGTAGGCGTAATTGTAGGGATTTAGTTAGGATGTGAATTGAGTAGTATAAATAGCAGAATTGTACTCAGATTTAGGGTTCCCACTTTGTACTCCTAAACGGCAATGTGTAAGATCGAAAGGAAGATAGTGAAAAACACCCCGACAGGTGATTTTACGCCCGTGGACGTAGATCTCCGGATCGAACCACGTACATCTTGTGTTCTTTAATTTTCTGGCATTGAGTTACGTTGCGAATCGGACTTTAATTAGATTACTGGATCGCGCTTTATCAATAATAACTAAATCTCAAAAACAAAACATTACATTATCCCTAGAAACTTTCCATATACAACAGTTTCACATTAAAAGCAACAATCCTTCCAAATTCAGTAGATTATGTGAATCTGCCTATAAATAATTAATATACTAATCAATTCACATGTTTAAGGTATTATTCAATACTAAAATTTTAAGTCCTATATAAGAATCCCCTTTTTATAGTCTTTCTACCATAAGATTTACAGGTTAGTGTTATCGTATAATTTTGTATACGAATTACGATTGTTGTTTCAAAATTAAAAAATAATGGCTCCGATTAGTGAAGAAGAGAGGGAAGGACAACGAAATTGGTCTGCCGATGAGGAGGTCTACTTAGTCGAACAGTTGGTCGGGTTAGGCCATAGAGTTCATAGGTTGGATGATTCAATCATGTTTCGAGATCAACACTTAACAATCCTTTCTGAAAAATTGTCCATTCGATTTGGGACTGAAATTGATCCAGAGCCGATTGTGAAAAAGATGAAAACTTTTCGAGATGAATTTAAATATTACTACTGGACTAACGTTGTAGAGCAAGATACACGTAATTCACTTCGCATTCAACTATAGAACACAGATTTAAGTGTTGAAGTTTCTTTGATGTCCGTCTGTTTTATACAGTTACCTACACCAGCATACACACCCCTAAAAACTTTTAGCAGATATATGTATATATATATATATATGAATTTAGATGTTTATGCAATAATTTTTTTTATTTACGAAAAATAGTAATATTAATATGTATGATTTTACCACATTGATGCAGGACGTACGAAGTTTGATGATCAAATTCGCATACCTTTACAATTGCAAATTTATGGATCGGCTAGATCTTCAGTGGATACTGCGAACTGTAAACCGGCCACTGTATACACAACGTGACATCACCCAGCAGACCTATGTTCTTCATTTCCGAATGTAGTCAATGGGACTATGGACCCGAATGGTAATCTCCGAATTCATGTTGTTTTTTTGTTTTTTAATTTATGATTTATATTTACGCCGATGACTAAAATGTGATAGGTTATATGTGGTTCACATCTGCAGAGATTACCGGGTGGTGCAATAGACGTAATTGGTACCCAATATGTTTCTGGGAAAAATCTCAAGGTGTTGTATGAGTATAAAGTTGTAAATGGCGTTCTGAGCTGTCGGTTTTCGGACGGGTGGAATAAGTTGGTGGAAGAAATGCAACTAGAGGATGGAAATGTGTGCTTATTCAAACAATGTGAAAGTAATTCAAATAAGTTCCACATTTCAGTGTTAGATTGTTCGCATTAATCTTTTTGTAATTTTCTAATTAATCATCTTGTTAAGCAAGAAGTCGTGAGTCCGAAATAATACGTTCGACATTCTAAAATTCAATATTCCATTTTCTTTTTGTTAATTGTTTTTTTTGTTACAATGTACTGAACAAAAATATATATATATATATTATCGCACATATTTCCTTCTTTCTCCCCAAAATATCGACTTTAATAAATAAAAAATACTAATACTTACAAACTTAAGGAAAGAAATTCATAATATAGGGGTTCGTCGTGATATATGAAGATCGTAAATTTTAATGATACATTACCATGGCCAATCTGGAAAATTAATTTTCACACGTTGTATATTTGTTAACTTCTGATCTGAATGCCTATGCCATTCAATAGTCGTAGGCACCTTACCATGTATTTCGGTGTAGTTTATGAACCTGACTTCATTTCCACCATTGGGTCTTATTTTGCAAAGCATTTTTCTGCGATCATCATCACTTTTTATCGGTTCACTGTTTGACTTATTCAATTCAAGAGCGTATTTTTTCATACTTTCATTGAAAATCGCACACCTTCATAGAACTTCCCATCATGCGTCCTCCCTTTGCCTTCTGAGTATTACAAAGTAATCATCATTCATATTGACATTGGAGCTTGGTAGTATAATTTTTTACCACAAACTATATAATGACAATATAATCAAAATTTGTGTAATATTATATAGAATGTGTTGACAGCCTTATACATGTACATATGTTGTTGCAATTGGTTTGATTAGGAAAATATTACTATCTCATAATTAAATGTGGATAATGATGTATATGTGGTGTAAAAAATAATAACTACGAGACAAAGTAAGATTGAGGTGTGCAATTTGTTTGCAATGAATTTTTGGGTAATATAATTTTTGGGATTTTTTTTTTTTATCACACTATAAAAATATAAGAAAAACAATACACCATGTGTAGGTTAACCGAATGCTGGCCGCAAAATTTACATGAGGAATACCAAAATTGAGTTGAATTAAAAAAAAACACTTACCAACATAACTCTAAGTGTCATATACTATTAGATTATATAATAATATTAGTATGTTATTAAATAAGTGATTGATATTTATTGATTACCAATAATAAAAAAAATGAGGCAGTGATTCGCGAATCTTAATAAAAAAATATTGCTAAGACATATATTTGAATAATATATATATATATATATATATATATATATCCCGTTCCTGATTTTTAGGGCCATAAAATTGCACAAATTTTATTCATTACATTAAATTTTAATAACTAATCGCTGTAATATTCAAATCTAATCGACTTCACATTTTTTCGAACCAAAACATTCTCTTGAAGCTTCGCCTTTCTTTTATATAGCGATAACACTCCTTCAACGTTCGCTATCCCTGCCAACAGACACGAATTGGTTCTTCTTCTTAAACACGACATTAATCTCCCTATAAATCGGTAACATCAACCTTAGATTTGAGTGTAAAAGCCAGGACTGCTTTTCATACATTCTCGTCCTCGTTTCTCTTCATATTTTATGTTGTTAAGAAGAAATAGGGGATATGGATGTTCAAGAAGATGGAGTAAAAATTCAAAGGATGGGAGAGGCATGAAGCTGCCCCAATTGGTTAGTTATTTATCACAAAAAAATCTCGATTATCTTGAATATCTGATTGAAATCAGATTTGATTTGAGTTATTTGCATGGTTTTTGCAGATGGATCTTGCAGAAACTATCCATATGAATAGTGTGGAACTTAGTCATTTTATAGTATACAAGATTAGGGTAAGAAAATTAGCACATCATCTAAACTTAACTCATTATGTTTGTTTTCTAATTAAAAAAGAATTATCGAAAATTTCATTGACATTCAGACTGCTTTGGTCCTTTTGAAACCTAATGTTAGCCGGAGATTGAAGACTTTAAAAAGAGGATTGCGTACATATCCGGCCTGTATGACGAAATGCAAGAATTAGAAGTGGAGATAATGCGTGTTAAAAATAGAATCAGACTTGCGCACTGTATAGAGGTTGATCAGGGGAAGAAGACTCTAGAAGTTGATTTGAAGATGTTGGACGAATCACTTAGTGGTCATTTGGCGCGCATGGTTGATATGAGGGGTAAGTACCAGAGCGAAGTTCGGGTCCTTATGGAGTCATGAAAAAAATGGACTTCGATTTTCAATATGTAATCGACTTCGTTTATTAAACGCAGAGGCATAAAATTTTACATATCCTTGTTTTTATTATTTAACATTATTAATATGATTTTCTTTGTTAAGATGTTCCTATTGGTTATATATTGTTAAACCAACATCTGAATGGAACAAATATACAAGTAAATTGAAAAATGATAATAGTATGACGTTATGTTAGGCTGCAATGGCATATATATCGAGTTTGTGTCGTTAGTGTGACAACCCTGAAAAGACAAGATAAAATTTACATCACATTGGGCCAACGATATCCAATAAGAATTCGAAACCAAATTATAAGTAGTATTAGTGCTACTACTACTACCTCTTCTAATGATAATAATAGTAATATTAATAATAATAATATATAATAATTTATAATGATACTTCTAATAATAATAATAATAATAATATTTTTTTTATATATTTATTTATTTGGTGAAATATTGAAGTTTGTTGATCGATTTGATAAAAAAAATAGATTAAGAATGAGGTAGCAGACATATGACTTAGCCGTTTAGAATGGATATGTTGATTGCTAATAAAAATTAAAAAATTAAAATTCAATTGATCAATATCTATGTCAAATGTTAAAAGCCACACATGTTGCCACACCTTCATTTATTTCACCATTAATTTTAGGATAGTAAAAATTGAGAAAAAAAAAGTGTTCCAAAGGTAATTATTTAAACAATGGCATGGAATTATACATTTGTTTTCTCCATTACCATGCACTGTCATTCTACCCACATATTGAGCACGTTCAACTTAGTGGGAAATATAGTGGTAATGTGTCTATTATTGTAATATTGGCTGCTTAATATTTTCGTCTTTTTTTTTTTCTTTTTATATTAACTGGCTCATAATATTTGAGAACAATAGCCAACCAAACAATCTGGCAAATTTAATTAAGTACTGTACTATTCACCACTGAATTAATAGTTTAAGCATGCTTTTTCCTTATTTACATGATTAAGTGAAGTCGCCTGTGCCACAGGCGACTTCACAAAAACCTGACAACTACTGTTCAATGTCGCCCTAGCGAGGGGCGACTTCTAATATAATTTTTCTTTTCTTTTTTTTTTTTGTATTTGTGAAATCGCCTCTCTCACAGGCGAGATAGCGTATATACGTTTTTTTGTACGTGAAGTCGCCCTTGGCAGGGGCGACATCAATTATCCTTTTTTTTTTTTTATTTTAATATACGTGAACTTGCCCCTGGCAGAGGCGAGTTCTGGACAGGGTAGGGGGGTTGGGGTCAGTGGACAGGGGTGCAGTAGCTCGGTGGTGCAGGGGCAACAGTGAGAGGTCTCGTCAAGTTGAATTTTTAGGGGAAGATTTTAACCGGTTGTTTTTTATATATGTATCATCTTGCTTCTTCTTCTTCATATCTCTTTTCTCCCTCTCAAACAACTTGCAGAATGGTTTCTTTCGAACCTCCATCCTCTTATAAAAAAAAATCTTCATCTTTGTCCCTCATTTGATTATACAAGAAGGTCTTGAAGCATCACATTTATTGTGTAGACGACTTACACAAAATTGAAGATAATTTGCTAAGGTTATAATTTTTTTATATTTACTTATTTTCCATAATTTATATTATAAATTTCGTATGATATACCAGTGATATATTTTATGTATATCTTCTAATTATTTTGAAGGCTGTGGATGTTCGTTTGACCAGAAATTAGTGGACACAGTTCTGTCTCTTTTGGACCGGAAGAAGGCTTATAAATACAACTACATCGTATCTTCATTAATGTACCAAAGTTGTATATGTAATTTTAATTATTTTTTTTCAATGAATGTGAACTGTAAAAAATTGAACAAAAAAGAGTGGCCAAGATTTTTTTTTTTTTTTTGAACATTTATGTATTTGCAGTAGAAGAAATAGATGTTTTATTGTGCCTCTTAGTAATGTGATTATGGTCCATAATGTGATTGCCTCAATTGTGCCTATTAGTTACATTTTTATTGTGTATGTTAGTGATTTTTTTTTTTTATTATTATTATTATTATTGTCATAATTATTATTGTTAATACTATTGTTGATGTTATTTTATTATTATTATTATTATTATTATTATTATTATTATTATTATTATTATTATTATTATTATTATTATTATTATTATTATTATTATTATTATTATGGTTATTGAATATATATATATATATATATATATATATATCGTAATTTTACTACGTTTATTTTTATTATTACTACATTTATTATTATTATTATTGTTATTTTTTATTATTATTAGCATTATTATTATTATGATCGTCATTATTATTAATGCTATTTTTATTTTTTTTATTTTTATTACGTTTAATATGATTATTATTATTATTATTATTATTATTATTATTATTATTATTATTATTATTATTATTATTATTATTATTATTATTATTATTATTATTATTATTATTATTATTATTAATCTCCTACCATTATTTTCTTAATATTATACTTATTATTATTCCTATTATTATTATCAATAATAAGATCAATATTAATAGTATTATTATTGTTATTTTTATTTTATTTTTATTTTTATTACGTAATATATTATTGTCATCATCATCATCATCATCATCATCATTGACACGTCGGTTTTTAACCTAGTGTTTCACAAGTGTACGGATGTAGGTGTAGTAACGATTATCAAGGTCGATCCCACAAGGAATAGTTTTAGGTAGTTCGATACCTCAATACTCTAGGAATGTCCTAACTAGATACTAAATTGCAAAGGTTGATTTTACTAATTAAAGTACTCAATTAAATATAACTTCAAACTTAGGAAACACAAAGAACTAACAATCAATGAGAAAAGGGTATCCTAGGGCTTCGATTTCAGGATATTACTTCAATGTTGAATATGATTAACCTATAGATTTACCAATTCTAGTGTTTATTAGGCGGCACGGCAATAATCTAACCCTTCTCTCGAAGCGATCAAACTGTTGATTAATTAAGCTAATTACCCTCTCGAGTCAATTAAACCTAATAACTCCCAAACGATCCTAAGTCATAGCCGACAACTGCGCTCTATGTCATAAGTCTGATAACGATTCCCTTGATTTCTAGAGCTTGGGGTCCTTTTTATAGAGTTGGGGATGAATCCTTGGGAAGATAGGATCAAAATCCGATTAACGCGGTCGTGTTGGTTGGCAGTGCGTTTTTACATGTTCTAGGCCACTTTTGACACGGCCGTGTCCATATTTGACGAGGCCGTGTTGGCCCTTTGACTCCTTTAACTTCCTTTTCATCCGTTTTAACCCTATTTGACTAGTTTCCTCTTCGAACTTCATCCAAATGGAATAAAAATACCTAATTAACTTCAAAACAAGTCGAAGCACGTCAAATGGCCCAAATATTATTAATATAAATAAATGCCGGTTAAATATGCACGTAAATGATATAAAATATGATCCTAAATCGACCTAAATACATGCATAAGTAACGTGTTATCAATCATCATCATCATCATCATCATCATCATCATCATTATTATCCTTAATCTCCTATCATTATTTTCTTTAGAAATATTATATTTATTATTATTCTTATTATTATTATCAATATTATTATCAATAATAATATTATTATTACTCTTTTTTTATTTTTTTATTTTTATTACGTATTATTACATGAGATGGGGTTCTATGGGGTTTATCGATGTGGTGAATACGTCATTAATACAGCTATCATCAGTCCCTTGGTTGAACGATGGAGACCAGAGACACTTACATTCCATTTTAGAGTCGGAGAGGCCACTGTCACACTACAGGATGTAGCCTTCTTTTGGGGATTGAGGGTAGATGGAAGGCTGGTGATTAATGGAGCTATAGAATCCACGTCTGACTATTGGAGAGGTAGATGTGAGGCTCTGTTAGGTTGGAGTCCAGACACAAGTGAAATTAGTGGTTCGAGATTCTCATCGACAGCCCTCGGAAAGCATTTGAGGGATAAACCGGTGGATGATGAAACAGAAGACGTCGAAGTTAAGCAGTACTCGCGTGGGATTGCATTGATTCTGTTGGGATCCACTATGTGTCCAGACACGTCGGGAAATCTTGGATCACTACTGTACTTGACTGAAATGGAAGATATCTCTGAATGCTATGAATACAGTTGAGGAAGTGCCGTATTAGGGTTTTTGTACCACCAATTATGTTGTGCAGCACGAAGAGATAGAAAGTCGATTGGCGGGGCTATGCAGTTACTTCAGGTGCACTGTCATCCTTAACATTATTTTTACCATGTTCAATCCAATTTATTGCACTTTATTCATAAATATACGTTATGAACTTTCTTTCAGATTTGGACTTGGACGCGTATAACATTTCTGAGGCCTAGACATGTGGGAAGGCGATTCGATTTAGGTACGATCAATGGAGAAGCCGGTGAATTCCCTATTGCATCATATGGAGCTGAATGGTTGCAATATCACACTTTACGCATAGCCTTAACAGCAACGTGAAGACTATCTGGGAGTACCTGGATAGACAAATCCTGGAATAGGTATACCCTTCGTTTTTCTCTTATTTCTTTGTAAAATAAAATTAATGTAACAAATTACTATTAAATTTTCTTTACTTTGCAGCTTGTTTGGAGACCGTATGAGTCAATCCCATCAACAGTCCAATCATATCTTGATGACATCATTATTAATGTTACGTACACATGGATATCAAAATGTCCACTTATCTATCACTATATCGTTGAGCTATATTATCCTGATCGGATATTTCGGCAATTCGGTATGCGACAGTCTATTCCTCCATCGATTGTAGCCGAACACAGAAATTTGCATGGTAGAACAGATCGACGTGGACGTTCCAATCAAAACTGGCTTGTAACACACGCTCAGTATGTGAAGCAATGGAACACCAGAAACTAGTCTGTTGTGATCGCCCCTCAGATCGGGGACCAAGGTGATGAAGTGGACATTGGATACATGGGTTGGTATCAAGAGATCACACGTCGATTGATAACTTCTGGAATAGGTGTGCAAGAGGGATCTCAGCCGTCAACTAATGCATATATCGAAAATTTGGTGGGTAAACAACTTCTTTTTTACTATACATATAAATAGATCCAAAACGTTTAAAATTCAAACTCATATATTGTTATTTTGCAACATTTATTTTTAGGAAAGAATCATTGGTAGAATGCATCAACTAACTCTCGGAGAGAGGGACTATATGAGAGAGCCATTCCGAAGATCATTTGAGGAGTTATATCGGGAAGCACAACAAAATTTTCATGATCACCGTGCAGCCTACCATCACCCACAGCCAGACGCACAGCACCAAGCAGCTGAGATACCCATGCCACATGACGCCAACAAGGGAGGAGACGTAGTACGTCCACACGTCCTAACTTTGGACAACGAGCTGGTAGTCCTACCTCACGTAACACCCATCCATTTAGGTCTGTGTCATGCGATCTCCCCAGGCCTTCACATTCTACCGTTCATGAGCATCCTAGTGTGGACATGCAGTCAGGCTACTATGTGCCTCCAATGGTGAACGAATAAGATTTTTTCAATCCTCATCGTGATTCAATGCGGTTTGATCAGTCCTTCACTTCCTTCCTGGAAGTCGGCAACTACACAACAACTGAACCAGTTTTTCCTCAACAACCAAATTGGGCAGGTCATCCAAGACAGTTCAATACGTCTCCGATCCCATATTTAGGTCAAACATCATCTTCATCAGATCGGCCAACGTTTAGTTTGAATATCGGCACACTAGATGATGGTCAATCACAACGCACCCAAGACACGGAATTCGATGCCCCAATCGAGGAGCGGAGAGAGAGAGCTAAACGGAACAGGAAAAAAACTCGTTGTGGGACTGGTCATGAATATTCGACATTTTATTTTTGAAGTTATTTGTAATATTTTGGTAAAAACTAATTCATGTTTTAAGTATTGAACATTAACCTAAATATTATATTTTTATCTTAACATGATTTAAACATCGACCATACTCGATACATTATAATCTTAAATGAAAAAAAACGATGGGTGCGACTCCAATTACAGAATAAAAAAACGATAGGTTCTCAAATTAAAGAAAAAATAACGATTGAAAGTTTGTTAAATAAATAATTTAAGATTAAAAAAATATATATAAATACAGTCGCATTAAAAAAAAAAAAAAAAAAAAAAGGATAATTGATGTCGCCCCTGCTAGGGGCGAATTCGCATATAAAATACGTATATACGTTATCTCGCCTGTGGGAGAGGCGATTTCACAAATTAAAAAAAAAAAAAAATATATATATATATATATATATATATATATTAGAAGTCGCCCCTCGCAGGGATGACCTTGAACAGTAGTTCAGTGATGAACAGTACACTACTTAATTAAATTTGCCAAACAATCTAGGTTTCAAATTTAAAATTTAGAATACTGACATAAATGTATATATAGGGAAATCAATAAGGGAAAATTGGTAAAAATGTCCCGTAAGTTTGCCCTAATTAAGAAAATATCCTTTAAGTTTGGCACTTAATTTTTTGACTTTTTTGTGTTTTTCCTGCTTAGTTACTTATTAGGATGGTAAAGAAATTAATATATATATATATATATTGTATATATATATATAAATTAATATAATATTAAAATTTAGATATAAATGATAATTAAATTTATATAATATTTAAAATTCATAGTTTTAAATTCTAATCTGATATATTATTTTAAAAAATCTTTAATATATTATTTTGAATTGATCTAGATTGTAAAATATATAAAATATATAAAATATTCAAAATAAATTATAGAACGATTTAAAAACTAAAATACATATAGATATATGATTGCTAAAATCTTTAATATTAAATTAATTTTTTTAATTTATCTATAAAATTGCTAAAATTATTTTAGTAAATCTTAAAGTAACTTGAAATTTTTTAAAATTAATTAATAAAAATAAAATTAATTTTTAGAAACTAATGTAAGATATAAGACTCTTCTAAATTTTTACCTTTATAAATTAATTTTTAAAAATTTCAAGTTACTTTAAGATTTACTAAAATAATTTTACTGATTTTATAGATAAAATTTAAAAATTTAATCTAATATTTAAGATTTTAGTAATCATATATCTATATATATATATATTTGTTTTTAAATCATTTTATAATTTATATTGAATATTTTATATATTTTACAATCTAGATTAATTCAAAATAATATATTAAAGATTTATTAAAATAATTTCTCAGATTAGAATTTAAAACTATGAATTTTTAAATAATATATTAATTTAATTATTATTTATATCTAAATTTTAATATCATATTAACTTTTATATATATATATATATATATATATATATATATATATAATTTAATTTTTTTACCATCCTAATAAGTGAATAAGCAGGAAAAACACAAAAAACAGTCAAAAAATTAAGTGTCACATAAGCAAAAAACAGCCACCTTATGGATGACCTGATGGGTAACCTACAGTAGCCGGTATCAATTTTTTGTAAGTTAGAAGGCATTTTTAAAAAGTGCCAAACTTAAAGGATATTTTCTTAATTAGGGCAAATTTAAGGGACATTTTTACTAATTTTCCCAATCAATAATAAAATATATTTCTATCTACTTTACTTGATTTTCTGATATTCCTAATAAGAAACTTTGATTTTCCACAAATTTTACAAGTTCCTTATTTGTAAATAATAACGTTAACAATTGTTGCCTGCATTTTTTGGTTTGTCAATAATTTTTTGATATAATCTAAATGTTATATATGTCCGTGATTTTACAAATTTCCCTTATAAATTATATTGTTGAGAAAAAAAATAAGACTTCTATTTTGAAATGCATAATAACACCACAAAATCGAAATTCGAATATGTTTCAAATATACCTATGTCATCTAGATATTTCCAATAAAACATCAGAATAATTTAATAATAATAAAAAAAAAGAGTTGACCCCACTAGTAATCTAGGTTTACCACCTACTTAGCAAGCAAATTAGTTTCAAAAGAAAGATAAGTGCAAATTTCTTTTCTAGAAGCCATGTCGTCTCCCTGCAGAAAGAGATATCCAAACTTGGATGAAGAGTTCAAAGCAGAAATGGTGAAGATTAGAGAATTCAACCGAATGAGTAGCAATTTGTTAAACAGATTTGATTTGGTAGACGATGAATCAAATGACTCACTAGCAAATTTGACGGTACGAATCAAATACTACTTTATCTCGCATCTATCAATTATGTGTATCTTAGAGTTTTAGTATTGTGTTACTATTGTTTTGATTTGTCATTTACCGCTCATGTTAATACAAAAAGACAATTGACTACCATTTTCTCATGAAATTGATCAATTTTCAGTCAAATGTATTATTCATAATGACAGATTTATTACCTGACAAACAAACAAAAAAAAAAAAAAATAGCAATCTGTATTTTTCATAAATTTGATTGTTTTTCACAATTGTAGCTACATAAAAAAGGTACATGTTTTTAAAGTGCTTCTCATGCGTTGAATAGAGGTATTCATTGATGATTAAATAATGTCGTTTCCCTATTTTATAGTGTCTCAATTTTCAATAACATTGGTTTGAATTTTATTATCAATAAGTAAAAAGGGAAAAATTCAAATTGGATTATAACGGAATTATGCGAGACATGTGTTTTTAATGTAACGGCATAGGTTTCTCACAAATGTTAAACTCAATTAAACTAGTAACTTAATCATATTGGTTACTAATACTTTTTACCCATCGTGATTGTATCGACACACCTACTTAGTAAATCTGTTATTATGAATTGAAAGTTTAGTAATGAAATCACGATGTACCTCCCGTTAATTCCTGATACGTAAATCGTTGCCCAAATACTAGTTTATATTTTGTAATAATACTTTAAAGCATTCAAAAGTAAATGTAAGGTTTTGTGGAAATTTAGTATCGTTGTCACGCGATTAACTTACGTTGCCCAATTTTTTATATACAGAACGACGTAAAATCGGTTGATACTGATGTGTTGGTTGATATTAATGTCAATCCAGTTGGACTTTGCGGGAAGGATAGCGATGAAGAATACATTCCTGAGTTCTTGAACGAACCGTTGGAAAACCCTTACAAGAAAACTACATATCAAACGCCGAACAGAGAAACCCAACCTCAAAAGAGAAAACAAGTCGCCGTCATAGTATCATTAGTAATAATACTCCAATGCTTACTAAGATATCGGTTGAAAGTTTTTTCAAGGATATAAAACTCCTAAGTGATAAAGTTAAGCGGTATATTCGGTCGCTCGGTTTTGGAGGGTTGCTGGAGTTAGATAATTGTTTCTTCTGCAAAGACCTTGTGATTTCCCACGGGGACAATACGTATTGGAGACATAGAGTACCAACCTACTGCTGAAGATTTCAGCAGTATAATTGGTGTCCCAGAGCGTGGACGAGCTGTGGAAATACATGGGAAATTCCAGAATATATAGGAGATGATTGACAAGTTCATTGACCAAAATCGGAGTGGCAAATATTGAAGGCTAGTTGCCTCCACGGATTGCTAGCGGCCAAAACGTTGATTGCGGATGATGTTGTCCGTTGTTTCGTGCTTCTTGCTACTGCAAGAATATTAGGGACAACGTCCACTGGAGAGATATAGCAGTCATACCTCTTCTCGGTTAGGAACGTGGGCAACATTGCAAATGCAAAATGGGGATCAAAGTACTTTAACAACATGGTAAAAGTATCATAAAGTACAAGGAATCAGGCCACACCAGCTTGCCGATTACCGGATGTATTATATTCCTCCAGGTTAACAGTTTATATTGGACCTCATTCGGGTAGCCAAAGAGTATTTGCCATTACCCTCACATCCTATGTTGAATGGACATAAAATTTATGTCATGCGTCCAAAACAGATACAAGATAAATTCATGATACGTTATTTGCACTTTTCTTAACCCTATATATTGTTTGGTGGAAATATAGTGGTTAAAGTGATGTAATGTTCTGATTGAATTGGATGAACTGTAATAATTGATAACAGTTCCACAAATTGATTTGGAAATTGCAGAGTCACATTTACAAGCATATTACGTATGTGAATAAAAAATACAATAACCAATATAATAAATAAAAAATACCATATGGTTCAAAATATTATAAAACAATATGAGTAGGACACTCTGTCATACTCAATAGTGTTCCATATGCTTGGTTTTTTTTTTTTTTTTTTTTTTTTTTTTTTTTTTCAGAAAATATTATTTGTTTCGTACTTGTACTATTTGAGGATGGTCATTCCGCGTGGACCCGTCGACCCATATGGACTAGCAGAGGTAGGAGTCGTGGACGCATCTAAGCCGAATGATGTTGCCAATATGATTAATACAAAGCAATGGTTTTTGGACATGGGAAGATTTTTAATTCATTTTGGTTATGAAGCAGTTAATAGCATAATTATAATTTTTAAAGATGATTTTTATATTTGATTATTGTTCAAGTATCTTTAAAAAAAAATTGACATATGTTTGGTACTCCCCCTTTTTGAAACACCAGAATTGTCGCGAAGAGGAGGTGTCGGCCAAAAGTGAAAGAAACGATGAGTTGATTGGAGAGGGTAATGATGAAAAAAATGCACCAACTACGGATCCGAACATATCAACCCACGTAAAAATTCTTGTTAATCGGGTTGATCATTGCGTGAAAACCTCAGTTGAAGAGATTAGGTAGGTACATAATGACCGGGACATAGCAATCACGATGATAAAGGATAGCATCAACCAAGTGAATGCGACTTTTAAAACATTAAGTTCAAATTGGACAAAGCATGGAAGCAGTAGCGTCTTTGACCGGCGACAACACGAGCAAGATCATAACACTTGGAGGAATGGCGATTTTGTACCATCCAAAAGTGAACCTCATGTGATGGATGGCGTACCTATAAGCAAAACTGTTAATACGGACGCTCCACACAATGTTGTCATTTTGGACGAAACCAGCGATGAGGCAGATGCTGGAAGCAAGATGAGCACTGAGGATATTAATACCGAATAGGTGTTTATCGGACCCGGTATGGCCCTGAACATTCATGTATGCTTAAAAGTGTAATAGTTATTATATAATTAATTTACAATAATGTTTTATCTTTTGAAGTAGAGCTTTCCTATTTCCATCCACCAGGTTTTGAACATTGCATCCAAGCTACTGAACTACGAGGAGATGACATACAATAATTATCAACTTAAGATTTGCTACCTACCAGTTCTGAATGTGGTAAGAAATTAGTAATGACATAATCTTAAAGTTTTTCACATTCATTGATTTATTCATAATAAATTTCTTATTCCTGCGCACGATATAGGTTAGATCAATGAAGGATGCAGCGCAATTCACCGCATGCTTCAATATGTTGAACCTCAAGGAAAGCATACATTGTACAATCAGTGTCTGCGACAAGGTTCTTACGCCTAAATCATTTCATTTAATCGTAATTGATTTATTATTCTTTTCTGACACAAATACAACGTCCAAATAGATCGATATAAATAGATTTGCGTACCCATACACACCGCTGCTCCAGAGCATTATAGACTGATTGTCTTGGACATGGTCATGCATTGAGTGGAGCTAATGGATTCCTCTCCCGATTCTCACGACATGGACGAGGAAATGCTACAGCCATACGGGTTATGGTAAGATGTGTTGTGGTTGACAATGAACAAATGATTGGACGTCATTCATAATGTTTTGATCAATCTTTACTACCTACTTCTACTATTCAAAGTTGTCAGGACTTCAAGAAATATACGACCATGACCTAGGTCGGGCACGTTTGGGGCCGTTCACCTCATTTGAGATCAGACGTGACGTCCTTAGGGAAAAGAAAAAGAACTCGTAAGATACTATGAAGGCTCAGTTAACATTTTATTTACCAATATTTTCTTTACATTTGAGAAACTCAACTCTGTTTAAAATGATTTTGTACTAACATCTTAGAAACTTACTATTAATATCCGTGTAGGACGGATTGTGGGGTTTACGTTATACAAAACATGCGAGCTACACGAAGCGAGATGCAAAACTTGAGAAATTTCACATTCGAAGATCCAGAGGTACTGTAATCACGACTCGATAGAGCACATTTAGAAAAAAATGTGTTATGGTTAATACTAAACGCTAATATAAATGCCAATACATAAAGAATGCTCGTTTATTTCGAATGTCAGGAACTAAGCAAGAAACTGTGCCTCCGGGTTTTGATATGGATTATGAAACATGATGGGAACATGCACAAAAGAAAAGTGATTGAGGATGCGATTGTCTAGTTCGACCTAATAGGCAAATCCAGGATGAAACACGGTTCTGCACCAACCACCAAACGTGGCAGCCTTGACATTCAATGCAGATTTGCACTTGGTACAAAATAAAAAAAAAAATATTATGTTTTGATGCGGATGAAGTCGGGAATGAGATACAATATTAACACTTAAGTTTTATTTGGGATAATTTGGTAATTGTTATATTATGTTTTGGGTCATAGATAATTTTTAACGTGGCTAACTTTAAGAGTTTGCCATTTGTTCACAATTTTTTTTTTTTTTTTTTTGGTGTTACCAATAGTTGACTTTACTTTCGAATTTCGGTACGTTTTGTGTGTCATTATGGTATATAATGTTTTCATGCATTACATACATTATTCTTTTGGTGTGTTATACAATTTTTAGGATTTTCCTTTCAAACTGGTCGAGATTTTATACGAACATACATGTGGTTTCCACGTTATACCATCAATTTGTTCTGTCCACTTAAACATTATCTTATACTATAATAATAAGTATTGAAGTAATACTGACGTACTACGTTATTTCATTTTACAGCTACAGAAACAAACACCTTACATCATAAATTGTTATATTATTAATTATGTGATATCGGTAATGATAGTAAATATCTTCACAAGTAAAGTCAAGCCGGGGGGACTAACAAGTCTGTGGGCGAGCTCGAATAGTATAATCAAGGCTCGATCTGCACCAACATTACGTTTTTTAAACAACAAATTACTAATGTAAAATCTCGTTAAGCATGGGATCAAGACGGATCAATTAGAGCGCGATAAAATATAAAAACATAAAAATATTAAATATTAATTCGCAATTAAGCCAACGAGACTGTTGTATTAAAAAAAAAAAAAAAAAATCTAATCGGAATCGGTACCTACACGGTCTCGACTACATTTTTTATTATTCGATTTTGCATGACCTACAAGTAGTCTCGACTCAGTCTCATGCCTAAATGGAACCCACAACTAGCATTTATACAATTCTAACATATAATATTTGGCCCATTAATTAATTCTATAAATAAGACAATGGGCTTTTATACGATGAGAAATCATATCTATTTGTTGGCCCATAAATCAAATCATTATGATAATTAGTGGGCTTTCAATTGAACACTTGTATTAATTAATAATTAGGTAGAATTTTTTCCATGAACCAAACCCCTCTGCTAGGGTTCTTTAGTTCTTCACGCTAAATTTTTCTCAACAACATATGCGGTTTTTTATTATTCATCTCATATTTTCAATACCAACTTCTTCGTATTTGTTTGTCATATATCTATAAGCATATTCAATATGATTGATCTAAAACCTTTTTTGTTTGAAAGATGATGAAAACAAAATTTACAAAATTAAAAAAAAAAAAACAAAATTATCTTCTTGATTAGTGTTTTTCGTTACACACATCAACACGAAATGAGGAGATTGGTTGTCACTACAGTCGGAAGAAATCTACGGGTTACAACAAGGTATTCTTATTTAATTGCTCCAAAACCTAGATCTGTTTATTAGGCATCGGTTTTTTGTTTGTTATCTTAATTCCTGGTAAATTATTCTTTCCTTCATCGTATCCCAAGACAGTGTTGTCACAATATGACTCTATAAATTCTCTTATAGTTTAATCATTGAAAATATAATGGAAATTCATATTTCCTCAAGAGTCTTATTCGAAAGCGTATGTCTTACTCGCCACTGAAAATCTATGTACAGTGTTATGTCTGTTTGTTGTGATTTTTTCGCAATCTGTTAGAGATTAGTCGTTTTGATTTAAAGAATATTCTGGTATGTATATGAAACTAAAATATGGCGTAGCATTGATATATAAAAAAATACAGAGCAAGTCTTCAGCTTGCCTATTTTGTGTTTTGGAGATCAAATCATATGCAGTCATTTTTTTGGAATATTAAACCAGGTGTAAATATATTGTAGGACTTTATGTTTGTCTCTGATGTTTTGAAAGTGAGATGTCGTCTCTGTATTTAAAAAATTACAATGACATCGACGTTATGAGATGCTCTCAGCAATTATGCGATCGAATATATTATTTAATTATCATAACCATCATGTAGTAAATCAAACTATCCAATACAGATAACATTGACGTCTTTATCCGAGTTTTAATACTAAGTTCGTCAGTGGTTTTTTTCAAAACATTTATGGAAATCAATTAACTACCTATAATTTGTATCTCTTTGTTTCTCTCAGGTATCTTCCTATTAAGGGGTCAACAAAGACTACGACTGTGATAATTCAAGGAGAAAATGTGCAACATTAATAAGTGGGGAACATGAATAATGTGATGGGGGACCTATGAAGCCAAATTAGTTTGCGCATTTGCTTTTCAAAAAAAAAAAAAAAAAGGGACTACGAAATCATATTTTAGTTTGTTCTTACCAACAGGGAATAAAACGTTGTACTATATTCTTTGTTTTGGACTATTTAATCAAAAATCATTGTATTCCAAAGGCATTTGAAAGTTTATCAGTATTTATGTTTGGCCCGTCTCATTATTCATGGTTCCTCATCTATTATTTTGGACTACATCTCTTGAATTGTTTGTCAGCTTCACCGTGGTAAAGTTAACAAATGCATAGTCTATTGTTCTTGTCAAGATCGTCCATAATGTATACATATGTGTGTGTTAGTTCAAGATGTGACTTCTTAAAGTGTAGACTCTACGCAACACGGTAAATTGCTTGTAATTGTGTTATCCCTCTACTTCCATTTACTTCGATAACCTATTTTCTAGTGATGCCCTAAGGTCTCTTTTGCCTAACAGTAAGTCAATAAGTTTTTGGTAGTCGTCTGTTGAATAGTTACGCTTTGTGTTTTCAATCTTAATGTTTTCTTCAAACATTAAGCCAATTAGTTGTTACTATATGTCTTCGTTGTGGTTTGCGAGGTAAGCAACATTGTTTTTATATAGTTATTGGGAGGACATTGAAATTATATTATGAATGATCATTTACAATTATTGGTTGATATATGTTAATACACAGTTTGTATGTAAAATGTGTGTAAACCCAGGAAAAAAAATTATTATTAGCTATTATATTTTTAGAATAATCCTTTTTCTGAATTATTTTACTAATATAAGTGATTTTCGTGCTACAATTATAGGACTCAGAATTTAGTTATATAGACCCATAGTAATCTACTTACTTATTTTCAACCAAAATTTTATATTTACTTGCTATATAAATTGTGGGACTATTTAGTGGGCTAATTATCTCAAGTTACTCGAATTTATTTTATTTATTGATACAACCCATTTAACTATTAATTTTGTAGTCCACAATATTTTATAAACATCTAGTCCAAACCCACAATTATGTCAAGATCACATTTTGACACAAGTTTACGGATTTATAGTAGTATGGTCAACCTATAAAAATATATTTGTATATTATATTTTATATATATATATATACACACAAACACATTATTAAGATAAACAACACATAGCCTATAGCTTTGAATAGTCATCAAAATAGCTTGGAATAGTCAGCACTTCCGAGGACGCGCGTTGTTGAATCTGAGGATCCTGTGATGACTCAGACATGGGATTTTCTCCTATTTAATACATAGAACGTTAAATTTCTTAAGCTTGTTGGTCCTCTGCGAGAAAGCATCAGTAAGAATGCCCAACTTTCATTTCTTTTCTTCTTTAAAAGCATCGGCGACCAGCCTATTTCCGGGCTTGTCATTTCCAGTAAACAAACCCCGACCTGTTATAATTCGCAAATCGAATTGAAGCTTGTAGAACATAGATTATCGATATCCGGTCAATTAGATTAGAAATTAACTTCTTTCGACGTTAATTTGATGCCGAAATAGACGTTGGACCAACATTTCAAATCGACCCGTCGGACCAAAACTAATTTCGAAATCTGTCGAACCCTATCAACCCATATACCAAATCGAAACCCTCGATCTGTAGAACGTGAATCTTCGATCAATTTCATAAAAAGCAACCATTTAAGTTGTTATTTTATAGAGATAGGGATGGAGAAAATAACAAAATTAAACGATAAGCTTAAATAGTTGGATTCCTTTTACCCGACCATCTTCGACGTCCTTGCACCCATACCGAGCGCCGAGTCACCGGCGACGAGGGGCCCAACGCCGCCGTCATCGCCGGCAGTGTGTTTTGTCGTGAGTGTGTGTGCATGTGTTAGGAAGTGTAGTGCGTGTGTGCATGTGTTTAGGAAATGCAGTGCGTGTGTGCAAGTGTTTAGTTAGATAAGTGTGTGTGCATGTAGTGTAGTGTGTGCGTGAGTTCAGTTTAGTGCAGTGTGTGCGTGAGTTTAATGCAGCGTGTGTATTAATGTCGTGTGTGGGTGTGCGTATTTGTTGTGTATGCGGTAGGATCGAAGAAGGAGGGAGGGGAAAGGGGAGTTATGGGTTTTATTTTATTATTATTACGTACGTTATAAATGGTTAATAAGAAATAGAAGTATAACGTGTCTAATTAATTAACAGAAGATAGTCAAATTATTATCATTATTAATAAGAGATAATTAAACCCAAATTAGTATAGAAAAACTTTAAGGGGGTTAGTTAAATGTCAAAATTATTCCTAGAAAATCTTCTATTATTTTTAAATTACCTCCTAAATTTTAGAAACTATTCTCCAATACGAATAAACTCTTTTAGAACTTCCACTATTGTATGTTCCGAAGAGGTGGAAATTGGGAATATTGCACTTCACGAGCATCTAGCATTCTAAGGTGGGGTAGCACTTCTGAGTTTAAATATTTTAATATTATGATTGCCTAAGTTAGAAACGTATTATGTGATTTACATGTATAGTGATATATGCATAGTATGTTAAAACTTCACAGGCAAGACCTATTCTATATTGACGGTTTATGAACCCCGTCCTCGGTCAGGAATAGGTCTACAAATTGGAACGGTCCAATTGTGTTAGATTTACCCTGCCCTTAGGCCAGGTGTACACATCGCCCTATCATGACGGTTATGATTTGCGGACATACATCGCCCTATATTGATGGGTATATTCTGTCATGGGTCTGGACAAACTTACCGTATAGGTATAACACCTTCCTATGTTAGGTTTGTCTTGTCCTGTGGCTAATGTACTTCGCCCTATTGTCGGGTTCGCACGAATATACGATGCCCACGTTGAGTTTACTCCGGAGGGGGGAGCGTATCACTTCCGTTTGATACTACTGTTTTAGATTCTATGTAATATATCTTGTTGTGTGAATTCACATTCATGCCTTTGAACTTATGCAATCTCGAAGTTCCCACTCGGTGTATTTCAAACACTCACCCCAAATATAAACATTTCAAGTCAGGGAGTAAGTGTGAAAGAATGGCTCTAGGTGTACGGGCTACTAGGTTGACATTTTTGACTTGTAAATATAAATCTTGAGTCCCTCTTGTAAATCAAATAAGGGATTTACGTGAACTATTCGTCTGTATACGAATAGTGGTCTGTCTTTTACTTTATGATTCGCTTGTGAGCGAAATGTCGTTTTGTTACAGTTGAAAACTTTTTATACTTATAAGTACTTTATTTATGTAAATTATACTGTGTTATGGATACGCTACTGCCCAAACGCACGTTGGCTTGTTTCTTATTTTTATTAGGTTTGAAATTCCGCTTTCTTTGAAATTTTGACATTTCTTTAATAAAATTTATAACGTCTCGAACTTATTAACATTTTAAGAAAAACGGGGCGTTACAGTTGGTATCAGAGCATGGTTTACCTTTCTGTAGACTTGCTCATCGAGTCGAGTCAAATGTATTTTTCTTTAAGTCAAAAGAGGAGTCGCACCTAGGATTGTTCCGACATGATAATCCTGTGCGAAATGTAGTATTCTGAGTATGTGATTGCATAAGAGGCATAAGATGATGATAGAAGTATGATATGCATTTTACGTGCCAATATGTGATGTATTTATGTGTCTTTATGTGTCAATGTGCTTATGTGACATGCATTACATGAGGCATCTAGGTAGGAATAACGAGAACATAGATTGTTTAAGTTGTATTATACATAGAGTTACATTCTCCAGTCCCTATTATTTAAGTTGCACATAGACCCCTGTATTGATATGTTCTATTCACAGATGGATCGTTTTGAGCAATTAAATGCTTGGAGAATTAGGCACTATCACGAGAATCTATGATCTGAAGAGGATGATGTGGGTATACACATTGAAGAAATCGAAATCATACGTAGAGAGACCCGCCGCTTGGGTTACCATCTAGATAACCCTGAAATATGTACTATGTTAATTTGCTCGTTATCAGAATTTTGGAGAGTCCACACAACCCGCATGAAAGCCAAATGAGTTGAAGTGTACAGCCTAACGCATTTCATAAACTATCGAGAATTTGCAGCCGAACTGTTCCGGGAGTGTCTTTATGCCTTTGCCCCTGTGCCACCTGAGGCGGAACCTTTAGTAGTAAATGTACCAGTAGTTGAAGAAGAAATTGAGGAAGACGCAGAGGAGGAGGAGCCAAATGAAGGAAGTGATCAAGGAGACGAAGAAATTGAGGAAGGTGAAGTTGTGAATCCATGGGAGTATGACAACACTAACGAGGGAGAGGCCCTCAATCCCCCTTCGAACTAAGGACAGTTAGATAGTGACCTATCAGCAATTTTGATTGTAAATAGTCTACAGCTTGTTCCAGAGTAGATCTGGAACTTTCTTTTTGTCCAGTACTAGGTTGTACATAGTGTGTATGCGTCGTAGCTTGATAGGTCTGCTTTTGTAATAGCAACATGCTGGTAATTCTTAACATGTGTCTATGTAATATATCTAATATATATATATATATATATGATGTTTTTGCTATTTGACGATGTTCAGTACTTGTTTCATGATATATATATATATATATATACATATATACATATTTTGTGTTAACCTACCATTATATGTAATAATTATTTATTATTTCAACTAGATAATGGCACAAAGAGCTAGGGGACGTCCGCGCTGAAATCAGATGGCCGTTGCTGGCCAACCAGTCCCAAAAGATGATCAAGTGGAGCCAGAAGATGATTTTGTCACAATACTTTGGGGTCTTGCCAATCATTTTACCGAAGGACGAGCACAACCAGTGTAAACTGCAGGAGATGAAACTAGTGAAGTCGTGCAATAGTTTAGGTTTTTTCATCCACCAACGTTTAACGGAAAAGAAGATCCTATAGAAGCTGGAGTCTGGATACGAGCACTAGAGCGACTCTTTACCCATATCGCATGTACAGATACACAAAAAGTATCTTGTGCAGTATTCCAAACTTACAGACGATGTAGACTGTTGGTGGGAATCTTTCTGCCGCATCAAGACGCAGGAACAAAGAGAAGCCATGACATTGGATGAATTCAAGGAACCTGTGATGCAAAAGTATCTACCTCAGCACTACCGTGATAAGAAAGAAGCATAATTTCTCTATCTTCGACAGGATAATATGATAATAATGGAATATGAGAGGAAGTTTAATCAGCTCTCCAGATATACTCCACATATGGAGACTACAAATACTCAAAAGGCGAGGCGTTATGAGATGGGACTACGACCCAAAATTAGTGGGATTTTGGGTGCTCAAGGAGTCATGATGTACGCACAGGTAGTCGAAAGGGCTCAAGGTTTCGCTTCACGTTTGAGGTTAGATGGAGGCAACGAAAGGGTTACGGAAGTAACAAGAAGGAGAAAGTGGGAGGTTTCAAACCAGTATAGGGGTAACACTAGCAATATCAATAATCGAAATAAACAAGTTAAGATTGGATCAAATGCGGGACCAAGTGCAGGAAGAGGAGTGCCGTTGTGTCCTAGTTGTGGAAGAAATCATTCAGGAGAATGTTTGATAGGGTTGGGAGTGTGTTATCATAAGAAGCCGGGTCATGGATAATATAATTGTTCAACACACGCAGAACAGAGGACGGGAAATCAAGGAAGGAGGAACAATAACCCAGGAAGGCAAAACACTGGACCAGCTCGTGTTTTTGCATTAACCCAACGAGATGCTGTTCAGGAACCTGAGACCATGGTAGGTATGTTATCCATTTTTAATACACCTGCTATTGTGCTTTTTGATACTGGAGCTACCCATTCCTTCATTTCTACTAAGTTGTTTGAGAAAGTTAAAGATAGAAGTGATAAAGTTGACGACCATGCTCTTGAGGTTAGTATCCCATCAGGAAGAACTATTCAGACTAACCAGATATGTAAAGGAGTAGAAATAAGTCTGGATAGCAGGAAACTATGAGCTGACTTGCACGTTATTGATATGAGAGATTTCGACATAATCTTGGTGTAGATATTAGTTCAATATCATCAAGTAATTGTGGTATGAAGTAGAGGTTTTGAGGATTCCAGAACTGGGTTTGAAATGCAAGGAACCGGGTCAGAGAACCGGATTTTAACCAGATTCAGAAAAGAGGTTAGAAAGAGAACCGGGCCCGTGGTAGTTATAACCGCTGATTACAACGGTTTCTATTATGTTGCATGAGAAACCGTTGTAGTATCTTCGCTGCAGCAGTTTTTTGGAACTTGAGTCAAATTTGGTTACAAATGCCTCAACTCCCTGATTTGAGCTCCAGCATTTATGTACATTGTAAACACTTGTAGTTGCGAGCTAGTAGACGTAATTTTCCCTCTGTAAACATTACTCAATCAAGAGAATTAGATCTCTAGGGTTTTTTTCTGCTCAAATCAAGCTGTGATTTGGGGGTTTCTGGATTTCTAGATAATTCTTGTAAATTGGTTGATTAGTGCAGTGAATTGAGGTGTATAGAACCTCCGTGGATGTAGATCATATTGATCGAACCACGTAAAAGCCCTGTGTTCATCATTTTTCTTTCATGTTCTTGGTTCGGTTGTTGTTGGCTGGTTTCTTGGTTGCATTTCATTCAAAATCAGTTGTGTGTTGTTTTGTGTGAGGTTGAGCTAATCCTAACAAGTGGGGCCGTCTGTGGGAAACATTCTCACGTAACCAGAAGATAAAGATGTCAGGAATGAAGATGGATTTGGATAAATTCTCAGGGAAGAATGACTTCTACCTATGGAAGATCAAGATGAAGGCCATTCTGGTGCAAAACGGGCTTGTAAGTGCTCTCAAACCTGAAAGTTATTGGATAGAGACTGAGAAGCCCAAATATGCTAAAATAGACCAAAAGGCTTTGAGTTTAATCATCTTGTGCCTGGGTGATAAGCCATTAAGGGAAGTTTCGAGGTGCAAGAATGCAATTGAGGCCTAGACCAAATTGGATGACCTTTATCAGTCCAAGTCAGTATCAAACAAGCTGTTCCTCAAGCAGAGGTTGTTAGCTTTCAAAATGGGGAAGGAAAAGGACATTTCTGATCAATTAGATGAGTTTTCAAAACTTCTTCATGAGCTGGAAGATCTTGGGGTAACTATGGAGGATGATGACAGAGCCTTGATGGTGTTAAATGCTCTACCAAGTTCTTTGGAAGGATTCAAAGATACTTTGATGTTTGGGAGGCAGGATAAACTGAGTTATGACTCAATCATTACTGCCTTGAAGACCAAATGCTTACAGAATCAAGGAGACAAGAAGGCAACTCAATCTGGTGAAGGACTAAATGTTAAGTTCAAAAGAAACTACCAAAAGAAGAAGGGCCAAACCTCAAAGAATCCCAAAAGTGGCCACACTCTTTCAAAGAAGTCTGGAGAATGGGTAGAAAACAGAAAATGCTTCAAGTGCAAACAGATAGGGCATCTCAAGAAAGATTTTCCACAGAAGATGAAGAAGAAAGAAGGGCAGGATGCTGAAGCTGCTACAGTTGAGCATGAAGAAGACACACCAAAGGTCTTGAATGTCACTGAGTCAAAAATGGAGATGGAATGGGTATTGGATACAGGTTGCTCCTTCCATATGTGTCCTCATGAAGAATGGTTTCAAAACCTCAAGAGAGAAGATGGAGGGTGTGTACTGCTGGGAAATGACCAATCCTGCAGAGTTCAAGGCACTGGATCAGTAAGCATCAACATGTTTCATGGGGTTACAAGAAAAATTATGTAAGGTATGTGCCTGGACTTAAAAGAAATCTGATCTCCCTAGGATCTCTTATTGCTACTGGGTGTGAATTTAAGTCTGTTGATGGTCAATTACACATAACCAAAGAGAATAAACTAGTAATCAAAGGAAGACAACACAATGGATTGTTTATCTTGATAGGAAAACCAGTGGTTGGGAATGTGGGGAATATTCTGGGTAAGGATGAATTAACACTGTGGCATAAGAGGTTAGGACACATTGGGGAAAGGGGATTGAAAGAGCTATCCAAAAGAGGTATAATAGGAGAGGTTGGAAACCAGACACTTGAATTTTGTGACAAATGTGCACTAGGAAAATCACAGAAACTGCCTTATGCCAAAGGGATACACATTACTCAAGAACCTCTAGATTATGTTCACTCTGACATCTGGGGACCATCCAGAGCTGAAACTCATGGAGGAGGAAAGTACTTCATGTCTGTTATTGATGATTTCAGTAAGAAAGTGTGGGTGTTTATCTTAAGAAACAAGAGTGATGCCTTCACTAAATTCAAGACATGGTTGCTTCAAATGGAAACATTGAGGGGAAAGAAACTCAAGCATTTAAGAACTGACAATGGCTTAGAGTATCTATCTACTGATTCACAACTTTCTGTAATGAAAAGGGGATTACCAGACACACAACAGTTCCCATGAATCCACAACATAATGGAGTGGCAGAAAGATTCAACAGAACTGTTCTTGAAAGAGTAAGGTGTATGTTAATTGATGTTGGTTTGCCAGAGGTGTTCTGGGGAGAAACAATCAATACAGCTTGTTACCTAATAAACAGATCACCTACATCATCTCTAGGGTTCAAAACACCAGAAGAAGTATGGAGTGGAAGAGTTCTAAATTACTCAGGTCTAACGGTGTTTGGATGTTTGGCTTATGCTCACATGAAATCAAATAAACTTAATCCTAGAGCATACAGGTGTGTGTTTCTAGGATATCCAGAGGGAATCAAGGGTTACAGGTTATGGTGCATGGAACCTGGGAGTCAGAAACTAATGATAAGCAGAGATGTGAAGTTCAATGAATCAATTATGGGATATCATTTTTCTGGAAATCAAGAAGAACATGATGGAGGTACTGAATCAGAAAGGTTATCAGTTCAGGTGGAGACTCAGATGGATCATGGACCACAAAGAGGTGAAAACTTAACTGAGCACTCAAGTGATAGTTCTTCAGAAGAAGAAGACATGCCACCCAGAAATACAAAAGTGAGAGACTACAACATTGCCAGAGATAGACCAAGGAGCCAAATACAGAGACCAGACTTTTATGGACAGGCTGGAAGTGTACATTATGCACTCAGTATTGCTGAAGACATAGAACATCATGAACCACAGAATTTCAGAGAAGCAGTCAGTGGTGATGAAAGTGAATACTGGATTAGTGCAATGATGGAAGAATTGGAATCTCTGGAAAGGAATGGCACCTGGAAACTGGTGGATAAACCAAAAGGGCAGAAGCTGGCAAGTTCCAAATGGATATACAAGAAGAAAGTTGAAGCTGGAGACTCAGATAAGATAAGGTATAAAGCAAGATTGGTGGCAAGGGGTTTTACTCAGAGGGAGGGTATTGATTTCAATGAGGTTTTCTCTCCTGTGGTGAAACATTGTTCAATCAGACTACTTTTATCAAAAGTAACACAAGAGGATATGGAGTTACAGCAGCTGGATGTAAAAACAGCTTTCTTATATGGAGACTTAGTTGAGAACATATATATGAAGCAGCCTGAGGCGTTTGTGATTCCCGGAAATGAAGAAAAGGTATGTTTTCTCAAGAAATCATTATATGGATTGAAACAAAGTCCAAGGCAGTGGAATAAGAAGTTCAATGAGTTTATGTTAAAAGCTGGTTTTTTCAGAAGTCTGTATGATAGTTGTGTTTATTTTGATAAGAGTACAAGTGTTGATCCTGTATACCTGTTGCTGTACGTGGATGACATGCTTATTGCAAGAAAGAGTACACATAAAATACATCAGCTTAAGAAGAAGTTGAGTTCTGAGTTTGACATGAAAGACTTAGGGGATGCCAAGAAGATTATGGGAATGAGTATAATCAGAGATAGAGCTGCTGGAAGTTTATGGTTGTCTCAGAGGCATTACCTTCAGAAAGTGGTAGAGAGGTTTCAGATGCATGAGGCTAAATCATTGAGTATTCCAGTAAGCCAACAACTCAGACTATCAAAGGAGCAGAGTCCTAAGATAGCAGAAGAAGTGAGATACATGAGAAATGTGCCTTATGCCAGTGGGGTTGGAAGTTTAATGTATGGTATGATATGCAACAGACCAGACTTAGCATATTGTGCGTCTTTGGTTAGTAGGTATATGTCAAATCCAGGGAAAGCTCACTGGGAGGCTTTGAAGCAGGTGTTAAGGTATTTAAAGGGAACAGTCAATCTAGGGTTGAAGTTTCAGAAACTGGAAAACATGACTATTCCTTTGGAAGGTTTTGCAGATGCTGATTTTGCTGGTAATATTGACACCAGGAGGTGAATCACAGGATATGTGTTCACTTTATATGGTACTGCAGTAAGTTGGAGAAGTGTGCAGCAATAAGTAGTAGCTTTATCAACTACAGAAGCTGAGTACATGGCGTTGACAGAGGCAATTAAAGAAGCTGTGTGGTTGAAAGGTATTCTGAAGGATCTGGGGATAAGGCAGGAATGTGTAACTATATACTGTGACAATCAGAGTGCACTACATCTGGTACAACATGAGGCCTTCCATGAAAGATCCAAGCATATAGATGTTAGGTTGCATTTTGCAAGGGATGTGATTGATGCAGGGTGAGTAGAGGTTAAGAAAGTTCATACAAGTAACAATGTTGTTGATTTCTTAACCAAAGCAGTGCCTGGAAGTAAGGTAGTCCATTGCTCAAGCCTAATCAGGCTTGAACGATGTGATTAAAGGATAAAGAGCAAGACAGGTTTGAGGTAATGATATACACTTGACTTCATTGAGGTGGAGATTTGTAGATATTAGTTCAATATCATCAAGTGTTTGTGGTATGAAGTAGAGGTTTTGAGGATTCCAGAACCGAGTTTGAAATGCAAGGAACCGGGTCAGAGAACCGGATTTTAACCATTTTCAGAAAAGAGGTTAGAAAGAGAACCGGGCCCGTGGTAGTTATAACCGCTAACTACAACGGTTTCTATTCTGTTGCATGAGAAACCGTTGTAGTATCTTCGCTGCAGCAATTTTTTGGAACTTGAGTCAAATTTGGTTACAACTGCCTCAACTCCCTGATTCGAGCTCCAGCATTTATATACATTGTAAACACTTGTAGTTGCGAGCTAGTAGACGTAATTTTCCCTCTGTAAACATTACTCAATCAAGAGAATTAGATCTCTAGGGTTTTTCTGCTCAAATCAAGCTGTGACTTGGGGGTTTCTGGATTTCTGGATAATTCTTGTAAATTGGTTGATTATTGGAGTGAATTGAGGTGTATAGAACCTCCGTGGATGTAGATTACATTGATCGAACCATGTAAAAGCCCTGTGTTCATCATTTTTCTTTCCTGTTCTTGGTTCGGTTGTTGTTGGCCGATTTCTTGGTTGCATTTCATTCAAACTCAGTTGTGTATTTTTTTGTGTGAGGTTGAGCTAATCCTGTCACTTGGGTATGGATTAGCTTAAGGCCAATTATGTAATAATTTGATGCCGCGATAAGGAGATGTTATTCCAACAACCCGGAGATGAGGAGTTTACATTCTATGGAACGAAGATTGGAATGCTACCACGGGTGAGCACAACAATGCAAGCAACAAAGATTCTAAGAGGAAATTGTCAAGCGTTTCTAATAAGCATTGTAGAGTCTGAATCAAAGGAGAAGAACGTGGATGATGTACCAATCGTGTGCGAGTACAAGGATGTCTTCCCTGAAGATTTGCCAGGCTTGCCACCTGACCGACAAGTGGAATATGGAAATGATTTGATGCCCAGATCTGCGTCTGTATCAAAGGCTCCATATAGGATGGCACCTAAGGAACTACAAGAGTTAAAGTTGCAACTACAAGAACTTTTAGATAAAGAGTTTATATGTCCGAGTGTTTCACCTTGGGGTGCACCAGTGTTGTTCGTCAAGAAGAAAGATGGTACTTTTAGGATGTGTATCGATTACCGAGAATTGAATAAACTTACCATCAAGAACAAGTATCCGTTGCCAAGGATAGAAGATCTATTTAACCAGTTTAAAGGAATGAGTGTGTTCTCAAAGATAGATCTAAGATCAGGCTATCATCAAGTGAAGATCAGGAAAGAGGACATTTCTAAAACTGCTTTACGAACACGCTATGGACACTACGAGTTCGTCATAATGCTATTTGGACTTAGCAACACACCTGCAATTTTCATGGATTTAATGAACCGTGTGTTTCACCCATACTTAGATAGGTTCAAGGTCGTGTTCATTGATGACATATTAATTTATTCACGACACCAAAAATAGCACGAGGAGCACCTACGGATCACTCTAGAGACTCTGCAAAGGAAGAAGTTATATGCTAAGTTCAAGAAATGTGAATTTTGGCTAGATAGAGTAGTTTTTCTTGGAGATGTCCTTTTTCCACGAGGAATCGAAGTAGATCCATCTAAGGTTGAAGCTATTAACGAATGGATGGCACCTACTACTGTTAGTGAGGTGCAATGTTTTCTTGGACTTGCGGGATATTATAGGAGACTCATTGAGGGATTTTCTAAAATCGTTGGACCACTAACACGCCTAACTACAAAAGATGTTAAATTCCAGTGGAGCAAAGAGTGCGAGGAAAGCTTTCGAGAGTTGAAGCAAAGATTGGTACAGCACCACTCCTAGCAATACCTGATGAGACAAACAAGTTTGTTATCTACAGTGACGTGTCTAAGCAAGGTTTGGGATGTGTGCTAATGCAAGAAGGAAATGAAGTGGCCTATGCTTCCAGACAACTAAGACCGCACGAACAAAATTATTCGACGCATGACATGAAACTAGCAGCTGGTGTCCATGCTTTAAAGATTTGGCGACACTATTTGTACGGGAGAAAATGTGAAATCTACACAGATCACAAAAGCCTCAAATATTTCTTCGAGCAAAAAGAACTAAACATGAGATAGAGAAGGTGGCTAGAGCTGGTAAAAGACTATGATTGTACAATCTTGTACCATCTGGGAAAGGCAAATGTGGTAGCAGACGCCTTGAGTAGAAAGGGCAAGGGAGAAGTCGCATGTCTGTTAACGAACGAGAAACAACTGAGGGACGAATTCGCGAAGATGAGGATAGAGGTAGTGATACCTCCGAATAGAATAGAAATGAACATAGCAGCTATAATGGGAAAACCAACTCTATGCGAGAGAATTGCACAAGCTAAAAAAGAAGATAAGTTCTTAGGAAGATAAGCAAGCGAGTCACGGATGGACAAATTCAAGATTTTACCATGATGAGTGATGGCATTCTGAGATTCAAAGGAAGACTATGTGTGCAAGAATTAAGAAGACAAATCCTAGAAGAAGCTCACTGTACGCCATACACTGTACATCCAGGAAGTACCAAAATGTATCGGGATCTTCGAAAGGTCTTCTGGTGGAGAAACATGAAAGGAAGTATAGCATCATTCGTGCAACATTCCATGACCTGTCAACAGGTGAAAGTTGAACACCAGCGGCGAGCAGGACTTCTAAAGCCTCTCGAGATACCTGAATGGAAGTGGGAACACATTACCATGGACTTTGTAGTTGGCGTACCGAAAACAATTCGAGGGAACGAAGCTAATTGGGTGATCGTGGATCAACTAACAAAGTCAGCACATTTTATTCCAATTAAGACAACCTTCGGATTGGATAAACTAGCTTTCATATACATACGCAAAATTGTGAGATTACACGGAGTGCCAGTCTCAATCGTCTCAGACCGAGACCCACAATTCACATCACGGTTCTGGCTAAGTCTACAAAACGCCATGGGAACCTGATTGAACTTTAGTACTGCATTTCATCCCCAGACAGACGGACAATCGGAGAGAACTATACAAACGTTAAAAGATATGTTGAGAGCATGTACCTTAGATTTCGGAGGGAGCTGGGAAGATTACTTACCTCTGATAGAATTTGCGTATAATAATAGCTACCAAGCGACAATCGGAATGGCACCTTATGAAGCACTCTACGGAAGAAAGTGTAGATCACCTCTTTATTAGGATGAAATTGGCGAAAGGAAGATGCTTGGCCCAGAGATAATAAACCACACCATCGATGCAATCAGTAAAGTCAAAGAAAGAATGAAAACATCCCAAAATAGACAGAAGTCGTATGTTGACAAGAGACGAAGAAACCTTGAGTTTAATGTGGGTGTTAAAGTTTTCCTGAAGGTAACACCTACAAAGGGCGTGTTTCGTTTCAGCAAAAGAGGGAAGTTGAAGCCTAGATTCATCGGACCTTACGAAATTCTCGAATGAGTCGGAAATTTGGCATACATAATAGCGTTACCGCCAGAAATGGCTAGTGTTCACGACGTGTTCCACGTATCCATGTTGCGAAAATATGTGTTCGATCCGAGTCATGTGGTTAATAACGAGACATTAGAAATAGACCATAATATGACGTACGAGGAAAAGCTGGTAGCAATACTTGATTGAAAGATTCATCAACTAAGAAACCGAAAAATTGCTCTGGTCAAAGTTCAAGGGAGTCGACATGGACGAGAAGAGGCAACATGGGAACGAGAAGAAGAAATTCGAGCAAAGTATCCAAATCTTCCTTTTTCTAGTAAGTCGAATTTCGAGGACGGAATTTTCTTTTAGGAGGGTAGGATGTAACACCCAGGAAAAAACATTATTATTAGCTATTATATTTTTAGACTAATTCTTTTTCTGAATTATTTTACTAATATTAGTGTCTTTCGCGCTACAATTATAGGACTCGGAATTTAGTTATATAGGCCCATAGTAATCTACTTATTTATTTTCAACCAAAATTTAATATTTACTTGCTATATAAATTGTGGGACTATTTAGTGGGCTAATTATCTCAAGTTACTCGAATTTATTTTATTTATTGATACAACCCATTTAACTATTAATTTTGTAGTCCACAATAATTTATAAACATCTAGTCCAAACCCACAATTATATCAAGATTACATTTTGACACAAGTTTACGGATTTATAGTAGTATGGTCAACCTATAAAAATATATTTGTATATTATATATATATATATATATATATACACACATTATTAAGATAAATAGCACATAGCCTATAGCTTTGAATAGTCATCAAAATAGCTTGGAATAGTTAGCACTTGCGAGGACGCGTGTTGTTGAATCTGAGGATCCTGTGATGACTCAGACATGGAATTTTCTCCTATTTAATACATAGAACGTTAAATTTGTTAAGCTTGTTAGTCCTCTGCGAGAAAGCATCAGTAAGAATGCCCAACTTTCATTTCTTTTCTTATTTAAAAGCATCGGCGGCGAGCTTATTTCCGGGCTTGCCGTTTTTGGTAAACAAACCCCGACCTGTTATAATCCACATATCGAATTGAAGCTTGTAGAACATAGATTATCGATATCTAGTCAATTAGATTAGAAATTAACTTCTTTTGACCTTAATTAGATGCCGAAATAGACGTCGGACCAACATTTCAAATCAACCCGTCGGACCGAAACTAATTTCGAAATATGTCGAACCCTATCAACCCATAAACCAAATCGAAGCCCTCGATTTGTAGAATTTGAATCTTTGATCGGTTTCATAAAAATCAACCATTTAAGCCTTGTTTTTTTTATAGAAATAGGGACGGAGAAAATAACAAAATTAAACGATAAGCCTAAATAGTTGGATTCCTTTTACCCGACTATCTTCGACGTCCCTGCACCTATACTGAGCGTTGAGTCGCCGGCGACGAGGAGGCCAACGCCGCCGTCGTCGCTGGTAGTGTGTTTATGTCGTGAGTGTGTGTGCATGTATTAGGAAGTGTAGTGCGTGTGTGCATGTGTTTAATAAGTGTAGTGCGTGTGTGCATGTGTTTAGGAAGTGCAGTACGTGTGTGCATGTGTTTAATTAGATAAGTGTGTGTGCATGTAGTGTAGTGTGTGCGTGAGTTCAGTTTAGTGTAGTGTATGCGTGAGTTTAGTGCAGCGTGTGTATTAATGTCGTGTGTGGGCGTGTGTATTTGTTGTGAATGGGGTAGAGTCGAGGAAAGAGGGAGGGGAAAGGGGAGCTATGGGTTTTATTTTATTATTATTACGTTATAAATGGTTAATAAGAAACAGAAGTATAACGTGTCTAATTAATTAACAAAAGATAGTCAAATTATTATCATTATTAATAAGACATAATTAAACCCAAATTAGTATAGAAAGACTTTAAGGGGGTTAATTAAATGTCAAAATTATTCTTAGAGATCAATTAAAATCTTCTATTATTTTTAAATTACCTCCTAAATTTAGAAACTATTCTCAAATATGACTAAACTCTTTAAGAACTTCCACTGTTGTAGGTTCCGAAAAGGCGAAAATTGGGAATATTGCACTTCACGAGCATCTAGCATTCTAAGGTGGGGGTAACTTCTACTCTCACTTCTGAGTTTAAATACTCGAATATTATGATTGCCTAAGTTCAAACGTATTATGTGATTTACATGTATAGTGATATGTGCATAGTATGCTAAAACTTCACAGGCAAGGCCTGTTCTATGTTGACGATTTTTGTACCCCATCCTCGGTCAGGAATAGGTCTACAAGTTGGAACGGTCCAATTGTGTTAGATTTACCCTGCCTTAGGCCAGGTGTACACATCGCCTTATTATGACGGGTATGATCTGCGGACATACATCGCCCTATATTGACGGGTATATTCTGTCATGGGTCTGGACAAACTTACAGTATAGGTATAACACTTCCTATGCTAGGTTTGTCTTGTCCTATGGCGAATGTGCTTCGCCCTATTATCGGGTTCGCCCGAATATACGATGCCCACGTTGAGTTTACTCCGAGGGGGTATTACTTACGTTTGATACTATTGTTTTAGATTCTATGTAATATATCTTGTTATGTGAATTCACATTCATGCCTTTGAACCTATGCAATCTCGAAGTTCCCTACTGGGTGTATTTCAAACACTCACCCCAAATATAAACATTTCAGGTCAGGGAGTAAGTGTGAAAGAATGGCTCTAGGTGTGCGGGTCACTAGGTTGACATTTTTTACTTGTTAATATAAATCTCGAGTCCCTCTTGTAAATCAAATAAGGGATTTTATTTGTCTGTGTACGAATAGTGGTCTGTCTTTTACTTTATGATTCGCTTGTGAGCGAAATGTCGTTTTGTTATAGTTGAAACCTTTGTATACTTATAAGTACTATATTTATGTAAATTATGTTGTGTTATGGATATGCTACTGCCCAAACGTACGTTGGTTTGCTTCTTATTTTTATTAGGTTTGACATTTCGTTGTCTTTGAAATTTTGACATTTCTTCAATAAAATTTATGACGTCTCAAACACATTAATATTTCAAGAAAAACGGGGCTTTACAATGTATCACCGGCTTGATTACTCTACCAATCTGTATTGACATATAATCTCTGACTTCATATCTTCCTTTGAAGAAAAAATAGTTATTTATGGAGCTACAAACAAAGAGACGTTGATTGCGACCAATGATCATCATGCCAGATTTAACTGCTTAGACAATGAGTAGATTAGAGAGATCGGATTTTTCATGTTGACACTTGTACTGAATGAAAGTTTATTTACTTACTATTCAAAATTAATGAAAGGGACTAATGTTCTGTTACATAATTCAGCATCATTGTTTTGATGATAAGTTACATTGTTGTCAACAACTGGATTATAGTAATTCTGTGACATCCGATATGCGATCATTTCTTTCTTTTCTGACTATGTTTTCCATTGTGATAAGTCCACATCATAAGAAGTAATTCAGAAACATACACAATGTCAATCTACGTCACCAGTATACCAAATTCAACAAACGAACCTGGACAAAAAAAAAATATATATATATATAGCAACAAAAACATCAATTCAATTACTACGACAATATATAATATTTGATAATTCCAGAAAATCACGTGCCATTAAAAAATACACTACATATAAAACGTAGTATTCCGACTACACTATTCAATGTTATGGGAGCTGACAATTTTGAGGAGGATCAATCCATTCACAAATTTCACAATCATCTACCTACATCCAAAATAAGACTACACAAATCTAATAAAATTACAACAAATTGAGAACAAATAACTTTAAAGAAATAAAACAATGAATAACCACGAATCGTGTATATAAGCAAAATGACAAATCTTTAGAACATATTTAAATCAAAACGACCTACTAAACTACGAATAAACAAGGATCTCGATTCAGTACACTAGAAGACTAAAACAACAATTCAATTATATTGCAGTGATCTATTTAACAATAGTTTCGACGAGTACTCACCAAGTAGAACGGGCAACGAGCAAACCTCCGTGTCGGATTGACCCTCGGTTGTGGAGAGAAATTCAACAGCCTTTGCCTTGTGGTTGCATAGCACAAATGGATGGCTTACAATCGACTTCGAATAAGATCCATTCAACATATTGTTTAGGAATAAAAATTAAAAATGTATATAAAGTTATGATCGACGTATTTTGTTGGAAGGAAAAAGAACTAAAATCTGGAATATCAAAGGAATGAAGATATGAAAAAAATGGAATGACGAAAAAATGAAGACTTTTTTTTGGGATGTAGATGAATTTGCAGAAGAAAAGAAAGGGAAGATGAAAACGTTGATGAAGATAATAATAAATCATGATTTGATAGATATTATTGTAATTAATAAATGCCAATTAATTATTTAATATTAATAATTTTATGTGAAACCTGTTGAATAGGTAACAAGTACAAGGAGAGAGAGTATTATTTTGATCCAACGGTTGGATTACGATTTGTTTAAATCTAATGACTTAAAATAATCTAGGTGCACCGTGTCCCAGGTGCACCAAAGTTGGACTCATAAATTCTTAAAAGGTCAATAGCACATCCAATTTTGTCAATGGTAAATTTTATATGTATAAGATGATAAATATCTAAATAATTTATTAAAATCTTCCACAATTCTTAACATACATAAATTATAAGTCTTGAATAACAATTACATTATATCCTTTTTATTGACTTTTGAAAATAGTTAATAACTCATTAACTAAGAGAGATTAGTATTATAAATAAATCTTCTTCATAAATCTTTATCAAACATGTCTATATATAAGGAAAAATTGGTTTTTATTTTTAAAATAATGTTGTCATTTGGTAAGAAATATAGTTCATATAAATTTGATTGGAAGACTCAATAGAAGATATGGATTATTTAAATTAGTTACAGAAATTTTGAAAATTTATAACAATGCATAACAATATGGAACCTTAGAAAAAGAATGGCCGATTTGGAATCATTTGCAATTATTTAATTTTAATTAATCTTAGACTTAATTTTTCAGAACATCGAAATGTTGGGTTGACTTCGGTTATAATAATTTACAAAAAAGATCCATACTTAGTTTCTTCATAAATTTTAAAAGTTATTTATAAACTATAAGATATCTATTTTATAGTTGATAATAATAACTACTCTCTCCGTCTCGGCCTAATTGACTAACTTGCCATATTTGTTTGTCCAACATAATTGTCCTAGCCTATAAATGGAAAATTCTCTCATAATCTCCACCCTCAAAATCTCCACTCTTAATCTCCACCTTTGAAAAAGTCAAAGATTTCACAAAATCTGTTTTCCTTAGTCTCTATGCCCGGCCAAGGTTGGCCAATTAGGCCGGGACGAAGGGAGTACATTATCTAGAGTTGTGCAACTAAATGGATATTAGCATATACGTCAAAAAAAAAATTAAATACATTTGTCAAATTTAGTTTTTATTTTCTAAATAATGCGCCATTTAGTAGATTATATAGATCCATACATTTGGTTTGAAATATAACAATAGAGTATATTCATTATTAGATTATTTATGAAATGTTTGAAAAATTATACATGACATAAAAAATAAGAAACACTGATAGGTATGGCCCAATCTCCCCAGCTCGGTCTAGCCCGCCAGACGGGTCAATTGAGCCCAAGAGTGTAAGCCCAACGCAGTCAAGCCCATAATGCGGCGTCGTTGGGAAGTTGGGAAAAGATCTCCATGATCTTTTCCAACGGCCATGCAGATATGATTGGCGGATTTGTAAGGATTTTGTTAGGGTTGCCATTGTATAGTATAAACAGGAGAATTGTTGTTGAGTTTAGGGTTCCAATTTTCGATTCTAAGATCAATAATTGTAAGATTGTACTCCGGTATTTCAAGAAAAAGATAGTGAAACACCTCGGAAGGTTATTGCCTTCACCTGTGGACGTAGATCTCCGGATCGAACCACGTAAATCCTTGTGTTGCTCATATCCTTGCATGTTTGATTGTTGTGGTTAAACGTTTGAATTGTGGTTTGCTAGATATCCAGGTTACGGCTTTATCAAACACCAAAATTATAATTTGACTAATTGCATTAACAGATAGTTCATTAAAATTACTACATGATCTTATGCACATGCGCTTTGTTTAATTCTAGGGTGTTTTTAATTTGATGATATGTTTTTACCTTCAAACTTAATTTATGATTTTGTTTATTATTAAGTTTGTTTTGTATTTTATATTGTAGCTTTATGGAAATATCAGTATTTCTGCACAGTTTTCACCTATAGTTCATGCTATGACAAGTTGGTATGTGAAATTAACAACATGAACTTTGATTATGCATTTTGACTGTGTATAATGAATTTTTTTATTGTTAATTCAATATATTTTAATTTTTGTAGGAGTTTCCTACTGGATTTGTGGAGGGTCTGACTGGAAATTTAAACAAGAGATGCACTGTTGAAACAAACAAAAATAGGAAGTGGGATATGGAAATTAGACTGGATGAAGATGAGAAAACTTATTTTAGTAAATGTTGGAGACAATTTATAGACGAGCATGCATTAGAAGATGGTTATTACTTATTTATCAAATATGACTCTTCCTCATCTATATTACATGTTTATATACATGATCGTGATGGGTGTGTGGTAAATGTTCCAGATAAAATAAGTTCATTCTACGTGATTTTTAATCAGCGCGAATTTCTTGGAAATCAGGTAATATAAAAGAATATTAACAATGTGTATTTCGACATTGATTTAAACAGATTTATTCTTTTAATTAATACATCTTTAATTTTCAGGCTATATTTATTTTGTATTTTTTTTTCCAGTCTGTTTTGATGCCAAAAGAAAATTGGAGAATTTTTGGAGGTTAAAGTTCCAAATTATTTTGCATTGGAGAATATAGATAGAGAAGTTTGGTCGATTTTGGTTGAGAACATTGTTGATCAGTATTTGTTCACTTTTGGATGGAAAAAGTTTACAAATGCAAATGAATTGGTTGATGATGATGTTGTTGTCTTCATGTATGAGGGTGGAAACAATTTCTTTATCATTGTCTTTTCTGGATCATCCAAATTATTGTGTGAAAGATATGTACCAAGTCAAATTGTAATTTATTCTCATCTTCAACACCTACCTCCAACAGGTATTAGTAACAATCTGTATGTTTCTTAATTTTTTAATATGCATCACTAATCGTTGTTTTTTTTTTTTTTTTTTTATATTTGTAGACATCAATATGCAAGATGTTGATCAAGACAATCGTGAGATTATTTGTCGCTTGGACATTGCTGAAGATGGTGATAAGTCACGGTTGATTAAAAATCAAATTGGGAATTCCGTTTAAAGAATAAAACAGAAAAAAACTGTTGGATAATGGATTAGAAGATTTCAGTCAACAATATAGCTTCAAGGATGTGGCTAAGTGTAGTTCTAGAGAAGTAGATGAATAAAGACTTTTTGATTTATGTGCTTTTTTATTATTGAAGTCGAATTTAGATCATATGAATATATTTCGTAATTTCTTATATATGGACTATTTTGAACGTGTTTGAAATTTTATAATTGTTCAATGTTATTTGATTAGTTTTGCAAAGTGAATATATCAACAGTTTCATTTTTTCGGGAATTACTTAGTATCTTATTGTACTCTAAATTCAATCATTTTTTTCCAATACTGATGCCGGATTAATAATTTTTTTTCTACATTTAAATATATATTTGTTTGGGATTAAGCTCTCATACTTCATATACATTGCATTTAAAATTTGGATAAAATCCTCAGAGATGTCATGCAACTAAGTGAATTGCATAATTCCTATCTATCTTTTGGCAGGAATACAATTGTTCTCAGAGAAGAGTTGAAATAGGTTGTTTCACGTGTCATTCACCCCACTATAATTTTGTCTTATTTGTGGGATGATTGCATAGTATTGCAACTCTTGAGGAACATGATAATACAAATACATTTCAAGTTAAGACATAATATTGTAAATCAAGATTATTCGTTCAATAAAATAAATATTCAACTTCTTTTTATTATGAGTATAGTTGTTCTTTTTATTATGATTATAGTTGATATGATTGAAAATATCAACATTAGGTTTTAAAATAATAATAAAAAACTCACTATCCGTGCATTTTGCACGGATGGAGAAGTAGTTAGAGACAATATATCGTTACTAATTGATCGTTTCAATGAATCGGATACAAATAATATATTGAGACGACAAAAGTTGTATCAAATGCGCCGCAAATATTAATTATTTGCGGCAACTAATTGTCTTTCAAAGTAATCTGAAAATGTTTCAAATAATTTAGAGAGAATTTTGTGACAATAAATAATCACAAATAACTTATTTTTAGTGATCACAATTATATTATCAAATAATATATCACAAAAAATGTGTTACTGTTATAATGGTTGTCGCTAATAATGTAATATATTCATTATTTATTAATTATAGTATAGTAAGTTGTTTATCCATGAAAATGTCAATGTCAATGATCGATGATTTCGGCTCCCCTGGGTGTTAGTATGGTAAGTTGTTTATCCATAAAAATGTGAATGTGAATGTGAATGTGAATGTGAATGTAAATGATCAAAGATCAAAGATTTCGCCTCTCCTCGCTGTTAGCATGGTAACTTGTTTATCCATAAAAATCTCAAAGCTCAATCATTAAAGATCTTTTCTTCTTCCCTCTCTGTCAATCATTCCAACACTATCATTATCATTAAGAGTTAATTATAAAAACTCCACCATACTATTAACTATTTTTCATTGTTTTTTTGCACCAATATACAAGTTGTAGAGGTTTGGTTATCTTTTCATCATTTTTTACCGGAATTCTGCATATCAAAATTTTTAAGAGTATTTTTATCCACAAATAAGTTATTTTTCTTCCTGCTAGATATTGTTCCAACTTACACTCAATTGTGTGAACAAAAATGTCCTTAAAAACTTATCATGTGCAAGTCATGTACAGAATTCCGTAAAAAATAATAATAATAATAATAAGTTCAGTGATTTCTCTGCCAAACACGTATAGGTTGTACCTTCGGTGCCAAAAAAAAGTTTAGCAATTTATCTTAAAAACACTGATATTTTAGTGGGGTTGATGCAATTAATCCTATCAATAGCGTTGATTTTTTTACGAAAAAATGAATTTTACTCACCAGCAATGGTAATTTGTTTAAGAGCTACACATCGCATATATAGATGCTGAGGAGAAAGAAATAAATCAACTGTAATATTGTGTATATAGTAGGGCAAAAACTTGGGTGCATAAGATGCACCATAGTGTTATTGTACACCTTGTGGGCTCCACCGGTTCAGTCAAAAAAAAAAAAAAACGCGCGGTCTGGTGGTATTTAATGTAGTCTTAAATATCTCAACTTTGAGGTCAAGGGTTCAATTCTGTTTGCATCTTTTTTCCTTCTTCCTTCATTTTGCCCTTTAATTTTTTCCTATACTGTCTCATTTTGCCCTTTAATTTTTTCTTATACTGTCATACATCATAATATACACCGTATCCTTCTTCCTTCATTTAGCCCTTTAATTTTTTCCTATACTGTCATACATCATATTATACACCGTATTGAAATATTAAATATACTGTGCGTATTGTAAGTTGGAAAAAATAAATATTTCGCAGTATGAAATAAAAATTAACTAAAACAACATATACTGTCAGGCATCACAACGTACACTGTATCGAAATATTAAATATACTGTGAGTATTGTAAGTTGGAAAAAAAAAAATCGCAGTATAAAACAAAAATTAACTAAAACAACGTATACTGTCAGGCATCACAACGTATATTGTATCGAAATATTAAATATACTGTGAGTATTGTAAGTTGGAAAAAATAAATATTTCGCAGTATAAAACAAAACTTAACTAAAACAACGTATACTGTCATGCAACATAACGTATACTACATCGAAATATTAAATATACTGTCAGGCTTTATAACATATATTATGCTCGAAATTTGAATATACTGTTGGTGAAAAATAAAAAGGTGGTGTTCATATACTCTCAGACTTTATAACATATGCTATGCTCGGAATTTGAATATACTGTTGGTGAAAATAACATATACTATGCTCGGAATTTGAATATACTGCTATGCTCGGAATTTGAATATACTGATGGTGAAAATAACATATACTATGCTCGCAATTTGAATATACTGTTGGTGAAAAATAAAAAGGTGCTGTTAAAATTTGAACCCGCGCACTGAAGGGTATAATGTCGCGCCTTTACCAACTAAGTCAGCGCCTATTTTGTGATTCCAAACACACCTTAATATATATATCACGCGCGCAAAAATCTTAAGTTGACCTCACAAAGTGTACAATAACACTAATGTGCATCTTATGCATATGAGTGTGACTCATATATTAGAATGAGTAGCTGATGTGTATCAACGAATCGAAGCGACGATTCGTTGAGATAAGTCTTTAATTTTCTAGGCACTTTGCTTTCATCACTATTTCTTAGTTATTATATTATTAATAAATTTAAATTCTTTTTCAGATCATTATACTTCTACAATGCATAGCCCATTACAAAAATAATGAAATAAAAATAATGAAATTTGATGATATTATTAGTATAATAAAATTATTATATCTCGTACATCGCACAAATAGATATTTGGTTAGTAAATAAAATTGAATAGTGAAATTGTATGAAATAGTTAGTTATGATTATTTTGTAACAAAAAATAAGGGAGATGACGTTAGTAAATGAAAAAGGAAAATTATAATAATAATGAGAAAAATTCATTTTTAGTCCCATATGTTAAGGTTTATTTAGAAAAAAAAAAAATTATGTTTGAAAATCTCAATTTTAATTCACTATGTTATGAAAAATGTCCAATTTAAGGACACCAGACACCGACGACCACTAACTGTGCTAGAATTTGTCACATGTGCTGTTTGTGACCCAGTAAATTGAGAATTTCCGGTCAAATAATTAACGTGACAATTATAATTCTAGATGTACATCCAAGTAATAAAATCTACATCAAAGAACGACAAGTTATTTCTCTCTAGGAAGTCTAATTCTGATGTGTATTTAGGTTATGTATATTTTTTATGTGTTGATTTAACTACTTGACATGTATAACTGGAATATAATAGTCACGTTAGCTATTTGACCGAAAATTAGGTCACATGCTGCACCTGTGGCAGATTTTGCCACAGTTACGAGCCGCCAGTATCTAGTGTACGTCCTTAAATTGAATATTTTTTCAAAATAAAATGAACTAAAATTAAAATTCGGAATATACAAGATTTTTTTTCTAGACAAATCCTAACATTAAGGACTAGAAATGTATTTTACTGTGATGTAGGTTTTTTTTTTGGGTGTAGGTAGTCATAATAAGGTACAGATTTAATTGCATTGGAAAATTCATTTTTATATCCAGAATAAGTGTGATGTTTCAAGAAATTCTTAAATTGTTACTTCTTCGTTGACGAAAATAAGTCATATTAGACGTACATGAAAAAATTAAGAATCTATAAAATGGATAAAAATATCCCATACAATTTATCTTTACTTTTCTTAATTTCTATTTTTTAGGTCAGGGGAATAGGAGAAGAAATTAAGAGAATCAATTTAACCATAGAAAGAATAAATAATTTAGATAATAATAATATTATTAAATTTGTAGGAATATTAGTTTGAATTTATTTAAGGAAAATATTGAATAAATATAAATATTTTGCTAGATAGACCTGTTTTTGGATAAATTCTCTAAAATGACTTGTTTTTGTGGATGGAGGAAATATTTTTATTTCGAGGTTAAAAGGTATTGTGCTAAGTTACTTAGCTTGACTAAATGATGACTTTTCAAATAAACTAGTATCTGTCCCGATGCACGAAAATTTGTTTAAGAGTAATAATTTAAATAAATTAAATATTATACAATTTAATATAAAAAAGGGAACGCCGTATTGATCAAACCAAATAAATATTTCAAAAAGTTTTAATTAAAAGTATAAAAAATGTAGGGGTTTTATATACAGCATTTGCATTATTTCACTCATCCCGCATCTCTAGTAGGGGTTTTATATACCGCTAATTATAATATTGTATCTGTCAAAACGGGCCGAGCCCGTCGGGTCAGCCCGCCCCTATACATAATAGGTGGGTTGAGCTGGAAATTTTAAGGCCCGTTAAAAAGTGGGTCCAAATGGGCTGGCCCATTTGGGTCACGGGCCTGGGCGGGCTAGCCCGCTTTTAAAAAAAAATTAATGAAATTTAGTACTACTACTAGGGTTCAAATGGGCTAGCCCACTTTAAAAAAAATAAAATTTAATGATGGAAATGGAGAAGAAGAAAATGATGATGATTTTTATGAACTCTAGTACACTTTCATTTTGTGAACTTTTTATTTTTATGTTGGATTTCGGATTATTGATTATGGACCTATCACCTATGATTGATGTCATGAATGTTTGTGAACACTTTACATTATTTAATAACTATTATATAATGGACAAATAGTTCACAAAAAAAAAAGTCAAAAAAAGATGGGTTGGCCCGCCCAACCCACAACCCACTGGTGGGTTGGGTTGGGTTGAGATTTGAAGGCCCGCCATATTAAAAGTCCGCCCCGCCAAATGGTGGGTTAAGGTGGGTTGTGGGCCGGCCCGCCCCGCCAACCCGTTTTGACACCTCTAATTGTATCTTTAGGACTGTATAGTTTTTTATTGTTATCAACATGCTTCTTGGTTACATGTTGCAATACAATACAATTCGACATGCTACTGGCCGCGGATACACGTAGTGCATGCAATCCTAATCTTTTGGTTGCATTTGCATACAAAGTCGGTGATTATATGCTTATATTGATTCTTTTAAATATAATAACATATTTGCTCATATTTGTAGTAAAAATGTATAATTTTAGGCTTAAAATGAACGAAGTCCGAAGAAGAAAATAGTAAGGAAAGAGTAAAAAAGGTGAAGAATCGGAGAAATTGGGCAAATGACTCAATCTGGCCGGATGGGTTTTCCCAAACGAGCCGGATCATCTTTTGCGAGGAAAACTGCTGGAGTCAGAGGACTCAATCCGGCTGGACGAGTTGATGCGATGCAGCCGTAATCGTTGCGAAGACAAATAACAGGTCTAAATCGGGAATCCAGCCGGATCACTACTTGGAATCCAGTCGGCCCAGTTAAGTCGGTTTACACGTTTTCAATCGTTTTAGGTCCTTTTATGGTCTATTTCAACCTCAACCCTTCCCAAATTATAAATAGGGACTCTCCAAGTCCGAAAATCATAATCTCATATCCTAAATTCACCTTGGAGACTTGAATTGAAGAGCAAGAAACGCGAAGTGAGGAAGATCAAGACTTAAGACGATTCAAGGTTTTGTCATTTTTGTCTATTATATTACTTTTAGAATGTTTGTCTATGTATATTCTTTGGTTTTAATTATGACATGATCCACTACAAAAAAAAAAAAAAAGTCGAGTGCGACGAAAAATATCCGTCACTAAATTAAGTGATTCTGTCACTAAGGACACATAGTGACAGACTGGGAACAGAAACAATCTGTAGCAAAAACCCTTATCACTAAACAGATAATGACGGATTTACAGCCTGTCACTAATGTTATGACGAAATTTTCATCATTAAGTTTGAAAAATTCGTCAATAATTTTTGTCATATATTCATCACCTATACTAGTTAATAACGGAATTGACGTGACAGAACGTCCGTAATAAACTATTGACGGAATAAACCGTCACTATTTTTTTTAGGTTAATGGAATTATTCCGTCACAAAATAAATCTATCACTATTCCGTCACCATATTAATTTTTTTAATCTATGAAGCTTAGCAACAAAAGATTTCCATCACTATATTGTCTCATCTTTTTATTCTTTGTTATACTTATATTTCAGAGGAAAACTTGTACTATCAAAATGGTCCAATAGAGTCTCATTATGATAAAAAGAATAGGAAAAAGAAATTAATTTGAAAAAACACAAATCATTATTTAAATTATCATAATTTTAACAAGGTACGTATTAAATATGTATAATTACATAATGATAATATTATAGAGCTCTAATTGCAAAATGCATACCTAACTATGTACAAAATCATTAATTTTTTTACCTAATGAAATCAATCAACTATAAAAAACAAAGCCACCTTCGATCATGAGCATTAGTCACTTGTATTTATATAAAAATAATTATTCATAAATATATTTGGATAATGATATTTTATTAGAATAGTAGTGAATAGTAGATAATTTGACACAAAGATGCATGATTGATTGAGATTGAATTTTTTTTTTTTTTTTTCAAAGATAACAACTTCATAGCCTATTAAACTGGAAACTTACAAGAGTACAATAAATCTACTGATCCACTATGGTTACCGGAGTTAACCAAGATGGAAACCGTGAGTCCCAATCCATAGAGAACGGACTCGAAAAGGCAAAGGATGCCAACCTATTACAAGAGACTAACTTCCCTGTTGGTGGAATACCAAATTTACAAGACTCAAATAGAAAGCATAGTAATTTGATGTCTTCGGCTATCGGAACTAGATGATGTTCAATATTACATGAATTACACAAAGTCCTAGCAATATCCTTGTCATCAACAACTATGTGGAGATTCTTCCAACCCTTCTTGAATGCCACCATGAGCGCATACCGAATGGCTTGAAGAGAGAATTCAACTGGATTCTGAGAGAGATCCCTTGAGATTGCCCAAGCCGACATAATAGTGCCATCAACATCTTGCGCCAAACCCTCAAAGCAGCCTTTATCATTTGGATAAAAGATGAAACTGGTAAAAATAGAAACATACCCTATCATCGGCTTCCACGAAGAATGTAGAACTGAGATATCCATCGGGTTAGACTGAGTCCAAGCAACTTGACGGGGTCGAGGGGATTGCATGCCCATCTCCTGCCACTCCTTAATTGCTCCATCCACCACGTCCGGTTCAGCCCTCCATTTGGCTTCAAAGACCCACGAATTGCGCGTTTTCCATATCCACCACAACAGATAAACTGTGAGCTGAATTCTGTCTTCTAACACATCAGAATTACAAATGATTTCCCACCACTGAATAAACTAGCTCGGATTGGACAATACACCATTCCACTGAATAGGTGCAATCTTCCAGATTCTTCGGGCTCTAGAGTAGCTGAAAAAGAGGTGTAAAAGTGATTCTTTCTCTTCCCCACATAATTTGCAGATTTGGTCAAGCTCAATTCCTTTGGAGATAAGACGATTGTATGCAGGAAGGAGGTCGAAACAACACCTCTAAATAAACTAATTGAGCTTATCTTTGATGTTAAGTTTTCAGATTCTATGCCAGATAATCTGGTACACGTAATTATGCGTGCATAATAGGTCATTTGAATTGTCTAGTTAATAACATTTGCATGCATAATTAGTCGTGTAGTGCTCGTATTGGTATTACTGGACAAATTAATGTTGTTTGACTTGTTTTGAAGCATTAAAGTGAAATTAGACCAAAAAGTCGAACTCAACTTAAACTGGATGCGAGAACAGGTGTAGCAAGTCAAAAACCGAGCGAAAATTGATCCAAGGTTGCTGGGAATTAGTCTCGGCCGAGCCAGAGGAGCTCGGCCGAGCATGAAGGTCAGCGAAAGAAGTAAAAATTGTCTGTTGAAGATTCTCGGCCGAGCCATAAATTCTCGGCCGAGCCACTTTTATAGGGAGCTCGGCGGAGCCAGAAATTCTCGGCCGAGACAAGCAGTGGCCCAGCCCAAGTCATGCGCGGATTAATCCTTTTCTGGCCCAAATTGAGCCTAATTCATCTCTGACTATAAATAGAAGATCCAAAAGTCCGAAAATCACACTTTGACATTGATTCAAGAGCTCGGATTTGGGAATTCTGAAGAACACGAAGACTCAAGATTCGGCGATTCGGGTTTTATAGTTTTAATCTTTCTTTTTATAGTTTGTTCTTAGCGATCGCTATGATCGGCTAAGCTTTTACTTTCCCGTCTTTGACTATGTTGAACCCTAGAATGTTATTTATTTAATTAATTCGGTAATTGTTTGACTCAATTATGTTCTGAGATTACTTATGTTATTGGATTACTCTATCTTTTATATGTTTGTTATGTAGACTGATCACCCTAGTAATAGGCATATAGCTGTCGCTAGGTCATGAATTCATAATCCGTAATTGTTATGCATTTGTGCCCAAAAGTAGCAAAAAATGGTTACTCGCTAGGATAACATAAAGTCGCAGTCACTTGTACCGAGTTCGTGAGTATAACACCGTACCTACTCCGTTGCCTTAGTTCCCTATGGGTCTGATTAATATTGTTCTAGCGAGCGTCTCCTAGGACTACTTAATTGGATATGATTAATTACTAAGTTCTTAGGATTAATTATACTTAAGGAGTAACAAGGGTTAGCTAAGTGTACCTGTTAATTCTTGGGGTAGGGCTCTCAGAACTAATTAGTTAAGTAGTTGCATTAGTTACATGATATTCAGACTAGGGGGATACTGGGTTAAAGGCGGGATACTTTTTATTCACTAGTTAATTCATCTTTAGTTATTTGCATTAGTTAATTAAATCTAATCAAAACTTCCCCCTTATTATATTTATATTATTAGTACTTATATAGAATTGGTTAGTACAATTATTTGATTAATTCCTGTTCTCTGTGGGATCGACCCTGACTTGCTCTAGCTACTGTTAGGAATAGTTAGGAAATAAACATCTTATTTGACTGCACCCAACAGAGCGGTCAAATTTTGGCGCCGTTGCCGGGGAACGGTTGAAATTAATTAAATTTTAGTATTGACCATTATTTGTTTAAGTTTCGTTATTTATTTTAAATATATAGTTTTTGGTTACTTACGTTATACCTTGCATCTTATTACAGCAGTGAATGATCACTCGTTCACGTAGTGACAAAGAGCTATACTTTGATCCTGAGATTACACGAAGAGATCGAGTTTTGAGGAAGAAGGCGAGAGAAACTCGAGAGCAGGTCGAAGCTTTACCATACACTACTGAAACCCTGTTTGCTACAGAAATTGAACAAGAGGAAATGGCACAAGAAAAGTCCATGAAGGAACTGGCCAACGCTGGAGTCACTCATCAGCCCTTATGCATTACTTTCCCGACCTTGGGAGAGAACACTACATTCGAACTCAAATCGGGACTGATCCATCTTCTATCCTCATTCCATAGCCTTTCAGGTGAGGATCCCCACAAGCACCTAAAGGAGTTTCACACCGTCTGCTCGAGTATGAAGCCCATCACTGTTACTGAAGAGGCAATCAAGCTGCGAGCCTTCCCCTTTTCTTTAAAGGATTTGGCCAAAGATTGGCTCTACTACTTGCCTCCCTCATCCATTACCACTTGGGCAGAAATGGAGAAACAGTTTTTGGAGAAGTATTTCCCCGCCTCTAGAGCTACGAACCTCCGGAAAGAGATTAGTGGAGCTAGACAACTGCAGGGGGAGAATTTATATGAATATTGGGAACGGTTCAAGAAGCTGGAGTCAAGCTGTCCACAACACCAGATCACCGACCAGCTACTTATCCAGTATTTTTATGAAGGGTTGTCAACAGCAAATCGGAATATGATAGACTCAGCTAGTGGTGGAGTTCTAGTTGAGAAGTCTCCAAGAGCAGCAAGGGAACTAATATCCAAGATGGCTGCGAATGCACAACAATTTGGGTATAGGGATGCACCACTCAGGCCAGTAAGGGAGATGGATGATTCAGCCATAGAAGATAAATTGGAAGCATTGACGACTTTAGTAAGAAAGGTTGCCTCTGAGGGCAAGGCTGTCATCAAGCCCTGCCGTATTTGTGAGACATTGGAGCACTCGACCGACGAGTGCCAGGTTCTAGGGAATGAGTTGGAGGCCCATGCTAACGCCGTAGGCTTGGATAATTTTCGACAAAGGAAGTATGACCCCTATTCCCAATCCTATAATCCGGGATGGAGGGATCATCCAAATTTGAGGTATGGAAATCAGCCACAGCAAAATCAGCCGCAGCAATCGGGAGAGCCAAACCACTTTCCTCGGGGTATGTACCAACAAAAACAGTCGGTTGAACAAGCACCCAACTCCTCGCTAGAAGACATTGTCAAGAACCTGGCCAACAACACGTTGCAGTTCCAAAAAGACACGCAGTCGAGCATCAGAACTCTTGAGACTCAAATGAGTCAACTAGCTACCGCGGTGAGTCTATTGGAGAGTGCAAATAGCGGCAAACTACCCGCCCAGCCTGAGATTAATCCAAGGAACGTTAGTGCAATTACACTTAGGAGTGGAACGGAGCTTGGAGAGCCTAAGAAGCCCGGGCAAAGTTCAGATGAGGATATTAGCGAAAACGGAGGCAAAACTGAAGAAAACGACGATCAGCAAGTCTCGGCCGAGAAAATCTGTCTCGGCCGAGAAAGTGATGAGGTGGCAACCAGGCTCGGCCGAGAATCATCTATCTCGGCCGAGACACAGCTCCAGCAGAAGCAGATTCCTGCGACACCTATTCAGACCCAACCATTGCCGTTTCCGAGTCGACTCGCACCTAAGTGAAGGATACCAAGGAAAAAGAGATCTTGGATGTATTCAAGAAAGTTGAGATAAACATTCCGCTAATCGATGCAATCAGACAAATTCCGAGGTATGCAAAATTTCTTAAAGATTTATGCACTAACAAACGCAGGTTGAAGGGGGATGAGAAAATAATAATGGGAGAAAATGTGTCCGCCATCTTCTAGAAGAAGATACCTCCAAAGTGCAAGGACCCAGGTATGTTCGTAATACCAGTTACAATAAACGATCACATCATAGAACGAGCCATGGTCCATTTTAGGTGCATCTATAAACGTCATGCCTCGTTCCATATTTCATGCATTGAAACCCGTGCCATTAAAAGAAACTAGGATAGTTATTCAGTTAGCTGATCGTAGTACTTCATATCCCGACGGATTAGTAGAGGATGTTTTAGTGGAAATAGGCGACCTAGTGTTCCCTGCAGACTTTTATGTTTTGGATATGAATGGGGATACATCTACTTCTACGCCTATTTTGTTAGGGAGGCCATTTTTGAATACCTCCCAAACAAAGATAGACGTCCGTGAGGGAAACCTCACAATGGAGTTTGATGGGAGTATTGTTAAATTTATTATTTACGATGCCATGAAATTCTCGGAGGATGCTCATTCTGTCTTCTCGATTAGTGTCATTGACCCTCTCGTCGAGGAAGTTTTTCATTTGTGCAGGGACCCAACAGAAATATTCTTGACCACACGATTGGAGAATGGGCCAAATGAGATTTGGGAAGCGTGCAGGGAATTGGTGGAATTAGTGGCAACACTTCAAACACCACAGTTTGCAAAGCAAAAGCGCGATCAGAGATTCATTCCATTACCCGAGTCTAATACTAAGATGCTCCCATCCACGGTACAAGCCCCTACTCTCGAGCTAAAATCCCTTCCTGAACACCTGAAGTATGCGTATTTGGGGATAAGTGAGACGCTGCCAGTCATCATTTCATCCAAGCTAACTTCATACCAAGAAAGTTCACTTATAGCAGTGCTCAAGGAGCACAAAAAGGCAATTGGGTGGACCATAGCCGACATTGAGGGGATTAGCCCTTCGCTCTGCATGCATAGGATCCACCTTGAAGAAGACGCCAAGCCTAGTCGAGAGCCTCAAAGGCGACTGAATCCGCCGATGATGGAGGTTGTGAAGAAGGAGGTAATCAAGCTGTTAGACGTCGGCATCATCTACCCCATGTCGGACAGTAAGTATGTCAGCCCTACTCAAGTCGTTCCAAAAAAATCGGGGGTCACAGTTGTGGAAAATCAAGCAGGTGAGTTGGTTCCCACCCGTCTCCAGACTGGGTGGCGAGTATGTATGGATTATCGTAAGCTAAATTCTATGACTCGCAAAGACCATTTTCCTTTACCTTTTATTGATCAAATGCTTGAGCGCTTAGCTGGGCATTCTTTTTATTGCTTTTTAGATGGTTTCTCATGGTATTTTCAGATAGCCATTGCACCAGAGGATCAAGAGAAGACAACATTTACTTGTCCTTTTGGGACATTCGCCTGGCGAAGAATGTTGTTCGGACTTTGCAATGCTCCAGCAGCTTTCCAAAGGTGTATGGTAAGTATTTTCTCTGAATACGTAGGTCATATCATAGAGGTATTTATGGATGATTTTAGTGTTTATGGGGAGTCATTTGAAAAGTGCTTAGATAACCTAGTCTTAATTTTGAAAAGATGTGCTGAAACTAACCTTGTACTAAATTGGGAAAAATTTTATGGTTGAACAAGGGATAGTATTAGCCCACATTGTCTCAGCTAAAGGGATCGAGGTAGATAAATAAAAAATAGATATCATTACTGCTTTGCCTTACCCCGCGAGTGTGCGGGAAGTTCGTTCTTTTCTTGGTCATGCAGGTTTCTATAGACGATTTATCAAAGATTTCTCCAAGATTTCAGCCCCTTTGTGCAAACTGTTACAGAAGGATGTGGAGTTTGAGATGACACCTGAGTGCAAAACTGCTTTTGACACGCTAAAAGAAAGGTTGACGAGACCACCCATCATACAACCGCCGGATTGGAGTTTGCCTTTCGAGATCATGTGCGATGCGAGTGACTATGCGGTAGGAGCTGTGTTGGGACAGCAAAAAGGGAAAGTGACGCATGTTATTTATTATGCATCAAGAACTTTGAACCCCGCCCAAGCAAACTACACCACAACTGAAAAAAAGCTTTTAGCTATTGTTTTTGCTTTGGAAAAATTTCGTTCTTATTTATTGGGTACAAAAATTATTGTTCACTCTGACCATGCAGCACTTAGGTACCTTTTGTCGAAAAAAGAGGCTAAGCCGAGGTTAATACGGTGGATCCTCCTCCTCCTCCAAGAGTTTGATTTGGAGATCAAAGACAAAAAGGGAACCGAGAACTCGGTCGCAGACCACTTGAGCCGGTTGACCCTTGAAGAGAACGACCTACCATTACAGGAGAGTTCCCCCACGAACAACTGCTTGAGGTAACATAACACGTCGACCCAACACCACCATGGTATGCCGACTTAGTTAATTTCCTTGTTGCAAATGTTTTTCCTAAAGAAATGTCTAAAGCACATCGAGATAGATTAAGGAGTGAGGCGAAATACTATGTATGGGATGACCCGTATTTGTGGAAACATTGTACTGACCAAATAATTAGGAGATGCGTAGTCGAATCTGAATTTCATTCAATCCTATCGTTTTGTCACTCTTATGCATGTGGGGGTCACTTTGGGTCTAAGAGAACGGCACATAAAGTATTAGAGAGTGGATTTTACTGGCCAACTTTGTTTAGAGATGCACATTTATTTTGTAAAACTTGTGATAGCTGTCAAAGAACCGGTAATAATTCCCAAAGGAATGAGATGCCCCAACAACCCAAAATGATTTGTGAAATTTTTGATACCTGGGGCATGGACTTTATGGGACCATTTCCTTCATCTTATGGAAATTTGTATATCTTACTTGCTGTAGATTATGTTTCCAAATAGGTGGAGGCCAAGGTCACTCGGACTAACGATTCTCGAGTTGTTGCAGATTTTGTTAAGTCTAACATTTTCTCTAGGTTCGGGATTCCAAAAGCGATCATTAGTGACAGGGGAACTCACTTTTGTAACCGCACTGTAGAGGTATTGCTGCGAAAATACCATGTTTTGCACAAAGTTTCAACAGCATACCATCCCCAAACAAGTGGACAAGCCGAAACATCCAACCGCGAGATAAAATCTATTTTGGAAAAGACGGTACAACCAAACCGGAAGGATTGGAGCGTGAGACTTGACGATGCTTTATGGGCTTACAGAACGGCGTACAAAACACCCATCGGCATGTCACCATACCGCTTGGTTTATGGGAAACCTTGCCACTTACCAGTCGAGCTTGAGCACGGCGCCTATTGGGCAATTAAACGGTGTAACATGGATTACGATGAAGCTGGCACTCACCGGAAACTTCAACTGCAAGAACTCGAAGAAATCCGGAAAGAGGCATTTGAGAATGCACTGATATAAAAAGAAAAGACGAAAGCCTTCCATGAATCTCGTCTACACAGGAAGACTTTTGTTGTGGGTGACAAAGTGCTTCTCTATCACTCTCGCCTCAAGCTATTTCCCGGCAAGTTGCGTCCCCATTGGATAGGTCCAATTGTTGTATATAATGTATTTGCTCATGGCGCAGTTGAGATAAAAAGTGAACAAACTGGGAACATACTCAAAGTCATTGGGCATCAGCTCAAACCTTACTTCGAGACATTCAAACAGCTGCCCGAAGAAATCATACAACTTGCGGACCCGCCACTCAATTGAACGTAACATCCGTCGAGCAACCGACGTAAAACAAAGGCGCTTGTCGGGAGGCAACTCGACATTTACCCCTTTTTTTTTTTTGTTTTTCTTCGCATTTCTTTTCTTTAGTATTATTGCCTTTTGTATGGGTTTACTATTATTTGTATTGAGTCTGTAGGCACTAGTTGGATCAGAAGGCACCGAACCATAAAATTCGAGGGATAAAGCACGGAACAGGGGGTCCAAAGGACGGAAATCGCAACTCAGTCAAGCCATACATTCTCGGCCGAGACTCAGCCCTGCCAAAAACAGGGGAAATCCCCTGGACACACATCTCGGCCGAGCCACAAAAATCTCGGCCGAGCCACTTTTATACCAGTCTCGGCCGAGCCACGTTTTCTCGGCTGAGCCACCCCTACGACGAAAACAGGGGAAATGGCCCTGGACTCATATCTCGGCCAAGCCAAAAAGTCTCGGCCGAGCCACTTTTATACGCAGCGCGGCCGCGCGAGGTAATCTCGGCCTGGCCGAGTGCACCAGTTTAAAACACGCGAACAGCCCAAAAACCCCCCATTCCCTTCTTCCCCCTTTCGAAACACACACATAACTCACACACTTTCACCTTATAATTCACCTAATACCATGTGTTTCTTCCACCAAAACACTAGAAATTAGCAGCACACACAATTTCACACACCTATCACCGATTAATTTAGAATTTGGTGCGAATTTTTGGACGAGCTAAAAAGGGCGCGAACCGACCTAATTCAAATTTCCCTCATCTAAACGTGTTCGGTAAGTGAAGCTTCCCTCTACCCTTAATTTTTAGTAGTTAATTTCGATCGACTGTTGAAGTTTGGGGCATTTCGTTTTAATTTCTTGTTGATTTTTGGAGATGAGCTCTACTTGAGTTTGGTCGAAATTATTGTATTAAGAGGCTCTATTGACATGAATTTGTGGGAATATGTATGAATTCGGGGTGATTATGTTGTGGGTGGATAAAATTTAGGTGATTTTGGTTAAAATTTTGATTTATCGCTCATTGAGACAATTAGTCGAACACCTTAGATACATTGTTTTGTAATGACAATTCCCTAGTTTTAGACTGATTTTACTCGTGTTTTAAGTAATTACATTCTGATTTTTTTAGATATAATGGTTCATACTGAGGTGAATCAACTTGATTTGTCATTTAACATGGATTACTTGGTACAATTGATCTGAATTAGTGGCTATTAGAGTTTAATCAATGCGTATTTGGTGTTTGCAATACCTTTAATTGAACTCGTACTTGTGGTGTCATGTGTGTAGGCTACAAGAAATGGGTCCCCGAAAAGGGTCCGGGTCATCGAGTCGAGGCAGGGGAAAGGGCAAAGAGCCCATTATGGAGGACCCCATAGTCAATCCTCAAAACTTCCCACCTACCGATAGCAGACATTATGGGTTCGTCCTAGAGAAAGAGGCTCATCAGGTCCGTTTCTCCAAACTGTGCACACGCCCGATCATGCCCACCCGGTTTGGCAACGATGACATCCTTCGCCGACTAGGCGTACTGGAGAATGTGCACACACTGCTGAAGAATGCCGGACTACTTGGGTACATGAAAGCTCAGGCCACTTATGCCGGCCTCACCCTCGAATTCCTCAGTACGTTAGAGATCACAATTGACCCCGACAAATGTGGGACCAAACTGGGGCGTATTTCCTTCCAATTAAATGGAGAGTCATATAAGCTGTCCGTAACCGAGCTCGCGGTACTTTTCGGACACAATCCCGAAGAGCTCGCCGATAGGTGGACACCCAGAGATGCATATGAAAACCAACAGAGGATAGCCGAATTCGAAGTCACCCAATTCTGGGGGTGGTTGACTTATGCACCAGGCCTCGTTGATCCGCAGCCCTATACGAAGAATGCCAAGACTTCGTGGATTCGGAGCCCGGTAGTCCGTTACATTCAAAAACTTCTCGCACTGACTCTTTTTGCGAGAAAAGAAACAGGGGCCTCCCGAATGAAAGAGCTGGAAGTTTTGTTCGCGATCATGACAGGTTACAAGGTGGATGGGGCTGAAATATTGATAGAGCAGTTCTCACAGGTGGTGAAGCGGAAGGAGCCAATATACATTGGTGGTCTCATAACTCCGATCGCGGCTCATTTTGGAATTCCGTTGACTGACTTGACCCCGGTATCCTCTCGATATCAGCTCGACTGGGACGACTTCGAGCACATGCGGATGGTAGTCCGCTCCGTTCCGAGTGGTATAGCTCGTACTCCAACCAACCGGACGATCATGTCCGTGATCCAGACACACGGGCCATTCTTGATATTGCCCAATACTCCGTTGACATTATTCAACAGTCTCCGAGACCGGCCGAATTTGGCTTCGGCATCCCCGGCCCACATTGCAGCATCGAGGATACCGGACCCTGATGAGGTCCGAAAGTATCATGTGGCTCAGGTAGCCAATATAGAGGAGGACGAGGATACTGAGGCGGCCAAGGAGGTAGAGCCGCTGAAGAAAGTAGTCGGCCATCTAGGCCGCGAAGGAAGCGCCCAACTACTTCCATTATGAGCGAGGCAGAATACCGAGAGCATATGGAGGATTTAGTTTCGTCTCTCCAAGAGTATGTCTCTCTCATTCGGGGAGAACTGCAGTCTCGATATCAAATCGAGGATGATCGATGGGCCCAGCAGCAGTCTCGATATCAAATCGAGGATGAGAGATGGGCACAACAGCAGTCTTGGCATCAGCAGCAGCTGGACTGGCAGAGGGCACTAGAGGATCGTTGGAACATGCCACCACCCTATTGGGGTCAAGGCTACCCGCCTAACCCACCACCGCAGTAGGAGCATTGTGAGTAGCACCAATTCGAACCACTCTTTTCCCCTACAACTTTAGGTTTTCAACCTAAGTTTGGGGGAGGGGGTGTAAGTGGGTCGGATTGGTTGCATTTCCTCTTCCATTGCTTTTTGTTAGTTTTTGTGTTGCTAAATTACAAACTTGGTCTGCATTCTGTGGTTGATCGTCTGGCCTGTGAGCCAATGTGTAGTTGATCGTCAGGCCTGCGTGCCTTTATCTGTGATAGCTAGTTAGTTTTACATTTTAATTGTTTTTATTTATTTATTATGTTTTGCATTTGAGTCTAGGATTGAGTCGAACCTGTGATTGTACTTCAGTCGTATTTACGTGTTTTAAGGATGATTTGGGACATTGTTAAGTGTGCAACGAGTTCGTGATGATCATAAAATGTGCTGAATTTGAAAAAAAAAAAAAAAAATGACGTATGATAGAGCATGACATGTAATGAGGATAAAATTGAGCTTGTACTTGAGACTTGTGATCAATTATAACCCTGTGAGTTTTTGAGCCAAATTTTGTACTCCCATTTTTGGAGTAATATTTACATTCTTTCGGTGTGCATTCATTGGTTATATGTAGTCGTCTCTAGAAGCCTTTCAATGTCTTCCTTTTCACCAATTAAATTTTTCGTTGTAGCCCAGTTGCGCTTTATAGCTTTTTCTTTGCTCGCCCTATGTTACAAGCCACATCCTTTTCATATAAAACCTTTGGCCCATTTGGACTAAGAGTGAGTATGAGGGAGGAGGATTGGAAGGTAGTTGGGAATTAATTTGGGTAGAGATGGAGAATGTGGAAGGAAAAAGAGGAATGCAAATGATAGGTGAAAGAATCAAGCTTAAACTAACCTCTCCTAAGTGTTATGTGTTTTGAACCAATTCATCCCACTATTTTCCCCACAAACGTTGGTGTTTAACCAAGTTTGGGGGAGGGGGTGTAAAGTGTGACGTATTGGTCAATGTTGAATAGTTATTCTTAGTAAAAAAAACAAAAAAAAAAAAAAAAAAAAAGGAGAGAAAAAAAAAAGAGAAAAAAAAAGAAGTTGTTGTAAATAAGTGTTCTGCTACTTTTGTCCAAGGAGAGGTTAGGAGGCTAAACAATGCTTTATGATTTGAATTGATGTTAGAAATTGGGTAGTCCCAAAATTGTGGTACCCGGAAATGAAGCATGAGAAAGTGTTGGGTTATTATAAAGACTTTTGTTGGGTGAAGGAATTTCCTTGTGGGGAGTTTGCTGAAATTAAAAGAGTGAGGATTGAGTGATTGTTTTGAGGGGTGGTTGAGTAGGAAAACTCGATTAGTCTAAAGATTAGTCACTTGTACCCAAATATTTCCCACCTTACCTTAAGCCCACATTACAACCTAAATAAAGACCTTTTTGATCCTATATCACGCATGTCAAGTACAAGGTCTGATTTAGATAACGGGCAAGCATATGGTAGGCGTTGCATGTAGTCCAATGCGAGTGAATTAACTTTACCTTATACACTTGAGAGAAGAGTGATACACTTAACCCGTAAGGATCACTTGTTGAAAGTATCGAGTCTCGAAAGTAGTCTAAGTTGCTATGTTAGATATGCTCACATTATCGTATTGTCTTTCTTTATTAAAATATGTTCTGAAACTTTGTTTGCCACTTAAAGTCGCTTTAAACACTTGTCTTTTGTGTTTCTTCTTTGCTTTGTTTTGTTCGGGACGAACAAAGGTTAAGTTTGGGGGATTTTGGTACATGTAATTATGCGTGCACAATGGGTCATTTGAATTGTCTAGTTAATAACATTTGCATGCATAATTAGTCGTGTAGTGCTCGTATTGGTATTATTGGACAAATTAATGTTGTTTGACTTATTTTTAAGCATTAAAGTGAAATTAGACCAAAAAGTAGAACTCGACTTAAGCTGGATGCGAGAACAGGTGTAGCAAGTCAAAAACCGAGCGAAAATTGATCCAAGGTTGCTGGGAATTAGTCTTGGCTGAGCCAGAGGAGCTCGGCCGAGCATGAAGGTCAGCGAAAGAAGTAAAAATTGTCTGTTGAAGATTCTCGGCCGAGCCATAAATTCTCGGCCGAGCCACTTTTATAGGGAGCTCGGCCGAGCTAGAAATTCTCGGCCGAGAGAGGCAGTGGCCCAGCCCAAGTCATGCGCGGATTAATCCTTTTCTGGCCCAAATTGAGCCTAATTCATCTCCGACTATAAATAGAAGATCCAAAAGTCCGAAAATCACACTTTGACATTGATTCAAGAGCTCGGATTTGGGAATTCTGAAGAGCACGAAGACTCAAGTTTCGGCGATTCGGGTTTTATAGTTTTAATCTTTCTTTTTATAGTTTGTTCTTAGCGATCGCTATGATCGGCTAAGCTTTTACTTTCCCGTCTTTGACTATGTTGAACCCTAGAATGTTATTTATGTAATTAATTCGGTAATTGTTTGACTCAATTATGTTCTGAGATTACTTATGTTATTGGATTAGTCTATCTTTTATATGTTTGTTATTTGAACTGATCACCCTAGTAATAGGCATATAGCTGTCGCTAGGTCATGAATTCATAATCCGTAATTGTTATGCGTTTGTGCCCAAAAGTAGCAAAAAGTGGTTACTCGCTAGGATAACATAAAGTCGCGATCACTTGTACCGAGTTCGTGAGTATAACACCGTACCTACTCCGTTGCCTTAGTTCCCTATGCGTCTGATTAATATTGTTCTAGCGAGCGTCTCCTAGGACTACTTAATTGGATAGGATTCATTACTAAGTTCTTAGGATTAATTATACTTAAGGGGTAACAAGGGTTAGCTAAGCGTACCTGTTAATTCTTGGGGTAGGGGTCTCAGAACTAATTAGTTAAGTAGCTGCATTAGTTACTTGATATTCAGACTAGGGGGATACTGGGTCAAAAGCGGGATACTTTTTATGCACTAGTTAATTCATCTTTAGTTATTTGCATTAGTTAATTAAATCTAATCAAAACTTCCCCCTTATTATATTTATATTATTAGTACTTATATAGAATTGGTTAGTACAATTATTTGATTAATTCATGTTCTCTGTGGGATTGACCCCTGACTTGCTCTAGCTACTGTTAGGAATAGTTAGGAAATAAACATCTTATTTGACTGCACCCGATAGAGCGGTCATAATCCGTCTGTCGTGCGATCCGTAGCTACATTCAGGTTCTTTGATACTTTGAATTTTCCTTTGGACGAGCAACTTATAGGCAGATTGGACGGAGAATTCTCCATTGGCATTGTAAATCCATCTAACCTTGACATACTCTCCGCTCGATCAAGAACCGAATTCAATCACATGTCTAGCTTTTAACCAACATTTCCAAAGCCAGGAGGAGTTACCTTTAGCAACATGAGAGAGCAACTTAGTTTTTGGAAAGTAGCGATCCTTAAGAAGCTTACGAACAAGCAAATCTGGGCTATTGATGATTCTCCACAACTGCTTGGCGATGAGTGCTAGATTGAAAAGTTGGAGGTCATGGAATCCGAGCCCTCCAACATCTTCGGGAGATAGTGAGTTTCGTCCATTTTCTCCAATGGATTTTATCCGCACCTTGCCCTATTTCTCCCCACCAAAACTTTGCTGCAATCTGACAAATATCTTTGCAAATACCATCAGGGAGTTTGAAGCAAGACATTACATATACCGGGAGAGCATTAAGGACAGTAGAAATAAGAACTCCTTTACCAGCATGACTCAAGAAGTTATTTTCCAATTTCCCACCCTATTACGCGCAGTCTCTGTCACATAAGCAAACACATCTTTTTTTGACTTACCAATGACCATGGGCAAACCAAGATATTTGGTGTTGTATTGGATTGAAATACCCGGAAGAAGAGACAAAATTTGACTCTTATAAGTCTCATTGGTATTTTTACTGAAAAAGATGGAGGACTTATTGAGATTTACAAGCTGACCTGAGGCAATACTATAGCTGTGGAGAATTTTTTGGATAAGGTTAGCATGGTCAAGATTCACCTCACAAAAAAGGAGTGAGTCATCAGCAAAAAGAAGGTGTGATATTGGGGGGCCGTTCCGGCTGATCTTAAGAGGTTGATATTCTCCACGGTTGCAAGCTTGGGTGATGAGGTTTGAGAGGCCTTCCGAAAGGATGATAAAAAGATAGGGCGATATGGGATCCCCTTGTCGAAGGCCACGGGATGGGATAACATAACCCGAGGGTTGACCATTAAGGCAAAAAGAGAAACTAGGTGAGCAAATATATATGGAAATCCAACGAATGAAAATAGAATCAAAGCCCATCTTAGTCATAACATCTAGCACAAAACTCCACTCGACTCTATCATATGCTTTAGCCATATCCAATTTAATAGCCATATAACTTTTTTTCCCAGTCCTGAGATTCTTCAGATAATGAAAGCACTCATGGGCAATGACCACATTATCAAGAATATATCTACCGGAAAGAAATGCTGCTTGATTATCACAAACACAAATAGGGAGACAACCTTTAAGTCTTTTAGCAAGAATTTTTGAGATAATTTTATAAGTAACATTACATAAACTAATGGGATGATAATGGGATATAAGAGTGGGGTTTTTTACCTTTGGAATTAAAGTGATTAGTGTATGGTTCCAACTTTTGAGCATATTTCCTTGGGAGAAGAAGTAAAAAACTGCAGTACAAATATCATCACAAATAACAGGCCAAAAGAATTGAAAGAAGCGTGGATTCATACCATCCTGCCCGGGGGCTTTATTGGGATTCATATCGAACAGTGCCGCTTTAATTTTCGCTTCATTCACAGGTTGGATCAGAGAGTGATTCATTGTACTGTTAATGGTAGTAGGAATTCTGTCGAGGACTATAGAGCTGTTACTCACCCCTTGGGATTCAAAGAGAGTGCTATAGAAGTCCACCACTTCTTCCTCTACTTCTTTCAAGCTGCTACAAGGTATATTATTACTGCGGATCAGATTGAGAATGTTGTTACTTTTCCTTCTTTGTTGGGTATAAGCATGGAAGAATTTAGAATTCTTATATATCCCCTTCCCTAAGCCATTGGATTCTGGATTTTTGGGCCCAATACGATTCTTCCAACTTATAACACTCGGCAAGTTTCTTTTGGAGGCGCTTCCACTCATTCCAATCCCTTCCACCACCAAGTTCCTCCATTCGATCCATATCCTTAATTACATCCTCAATGAGTTTGCTGGAATTGGGCTTGGCTGATTTCTTCCAATTAAGGATGGACTTGCGACAATTTTTTATTTTTGAAGCAACCTTGAACATAGAGGTCCCCAAGACCGGGTCTGTCCAAGCCCTACCAACACAAAACTTGAATCCTTCCATATCAAGCCACCTTTGGTCAAAGAAAAAACGACCTCTACCTTTGCACGTAACTGGGTTTGAATCCAAGAGGAGCAAACAATGGTCCAAAGAGTACCTAGGGATATGCTGGACCATAGAATCGGGGAAAGACAGGGACCACGATGGCGAGCTGAAAAAACGATTGAGACGTTCTTCTATATACCCTTCTGACCCTCTATTGTTAGCCCAAGTAAATTTCTTACCCACGAAGGGGAGCTTGCACATGCCCGTATCAATGATAAAATCCCGAAAATCTTGAAAGCTTGACTGAGGTCTAGTTCTACCTCCCATCTTTTCCGAATTATCAACAATATCATTAAAGTCCCCTCCCAAACACCACTGATCTCCCCAGGAGTCTTTAGCAGAAATAAGATATTCCCGCTGTCGGCTACGAGTAGCTTGGCAAGTACTAGCATAGACAAAGACAATCCAACCCTTGTACAAACCATCGCAGGTGGCCACTTCAAGCTCAATACAGAAGCTGTTAATTTTTTATTGAATCACCGAGACACGATCTGACCAACAAGCAAACAATCCGCCACTCAACCCGACAGGATCCTTGTAAATCCATCTATCATCAACCTTAATATTTTTACAAACCGTAGCCACAAAATTCTTTCTCTTTTTTGTTTCACATAAAAACAGTTTATCGGGGAGATGGAGACGACATGCCTCCTTCAGCTGGGGAATTGTAGAGGGCCCTCCCAGTCCTCTACAATTCCACACACATACTCTCATTGATCACTACGGGGCCAATTTGGGTTGGCTACCACCACCACTGAGTTTGGATTGAAGGGGGAGAGATTTGCTTTGGCTTTTTTCCTCTCCAAAGAATAGTGAGAATCTTGACTATGCTCTTCCACTAGTCCCAGAGATCTTTTGTCACCAATTTTCTTCAAGAGTAAAGTGTCTTTTTTACCATAGATATCAATGGAAGCTTTCTTCTCGGATGATCTTTTCCATCGCTTCAGTTTTCCATGAGACATACAAGGGGTTGGGTTAGCTGCCCTTCCAACAGTAAGGTTAGAAATATCTAGGAATGGGAGTCTATCGGGGCAAATTTGGATGGGGATAGTGACTAGGTTCAGGGTATTGATTTCAGCAAGGGATTCATAAGGCTCCGAGGAAAGATCCGTCTCCATATCCGAATTACAGAATGGAAGAATAGCTAAATGAGAGGATAGAAGATAGGGGGAGGGCATTATCATGGGATCGGCTTATAGGTGGGGGAATTAAAGTACTCGAGGCATGACTGGTTATGATGGATTTGGAAGGAATATGATTCTGAGTAGGTTCGGAAATGGGCTTATTTAGGCTTGGGGCTGTTGGGGGTAGAGACAATGGAGTAATCTACAATGGATGATAGGGTAAGTGAGCTGGATGATTTAGGCTTATCTAAAATCAACAGAGATGATGGCAAGGGGCTATTCATGAGATAATTCTTATGCTGCTGGGAGCTGGGTTTATCCATATACTCATGCATTTTTGGGTTTGGTATAGCATTTGGTGGAGAGGCTCGACTTCGAGTGGGGTTCTCATCACAGTAAGATTTTTTCCTTGGGGCAAAGGATTCAGCTTTAATCCAGTCCCCAAATTGGCCTTCAACCAGGGTATCATTGATCATGTCCTCCCTTCGAAAGCTACACAGCGTTTCAGGATGGCCAACACTCCCACAGTAATAGCAAAAGCCAGCAAGATTTTCATATTTGAAGTCAATCCACTTGGACTCACTACCTAGCTTGATATAAGTTCCTCTCAACAGAGGGACATTAAGGTCCACTACAACTAGCATCTTCAAGAACCTACCCCGAGATCCGCCTATCTCTGGGATACAGACATCGGAAATTCGGCTGAAAATTTTACTGATCCTACGACCTGTTTCTATTGATATCCAGTGATTTGGCAGATTCCAAACTTGGACCCATAGGTCAATTATGGAACTGCTCCTCGTGCATATCCACCCCTGCTTTCCACTCCTTTAGAATAAGGAATTGATTTTCAAATACCCAAGCTTTCCTTTGAGAATTTTTTGCTTATCCTCTTCATTTCTGAACACAAACTGGACGAGCCCGGATCCGAGATTTCGAATGGTGAAAGAATCTTTGGTAACCCAGATGGACTGCAGCATATTATGGAGACCTTGCAGATTCACTTTTTTTAAGCCAAAGCTCCTCCCGTAGAGACTGAGCGCACTCTCAACAGTGCTAGTACGAATATCATCCTTTAAGAGAGTGATACCTCATTTTTCAGCGGTCGACAGTGAAAACTTACGGAGCTTTGAAGTTAAATCGTCTGCCATAAATGCGAAGGCGGGGGAACAGTACAATGAATAAATAACTCGATCCAACCTGCAATTAAGACAAAGGAAAAAGCAAACACCAAGATAATAGGTGAGTAAAAAGGTTAGGAGAAAGGCGGAAAGGAAAATGGAATTTGGGGGGTAAAAAGGGCGAGGATCGGTAAATGAGGGTGGGTAGCAGTGAGAAATAACTGGGGGTAAACAAGAAATTTGAAGAGATGAAGGAAGAATGGAAGACAAGTGGTACTGCCAACTCAAGATCCACTATAGAAAATTGAATTTTTTGAATTTTTTTTAAAACAAACCCCAAGGAAATCCCTATAGAAAATTGAATTTTTTGAATATTTTTTTAGCTACGATTGAGATTGAAATATATTGTATTATATTAGATAAATTGATAGTAACATGACACAAAATAAATATTCAATTTGAATGTAATGATTAATGTGAAAAAAAAATATAAATAAATTGATAAAACAAATATAATTTATGTGTTTAGCATAGTAAAAATGAAAAATATGTTTATGAAAATATAAACAAATATCCCCTTACTTTTAAAAGAACTTAAAAAGTAGTAATAATAATAAAAAATAGGAACTGTACTTGTTATCAGCTTTAGCCTTCTCGTTTCTTCCCATGCTTTAATTAGTGCCAGTCTTTTCTGGATTTCAATTTGTGCAACCGCAACATCTACTTAGACCATGTTTATCAATAATTTTTCACTATCCATCTACCAATAAAATATTCATTTCTCTTTCATCCACATACATAATTTACTCCACGATTCAAAACATACATTTCTATATTGGCGACCACTATTCACAACCCACCAAATTTCTTAACTCAGCCCATTAATTTAATATATTAAATATTATTATAAAATGATTACAACATCCTTAATAATAATAATGAAAACATAAAATATTAAAATAATAAATACATTAATTCAAAAAAATACAAATAATTTTTTTTAATTGTTATTCTTCTGTGTCATCTTCAACTTGATCGCGTATTTCTTTTTCAAAATTATAAAAATCCTAGTTTCTTTAAGTATTCATCAATGGAGGGATAAATATCTAGTTTTCTCAAAGTACCTAGTCTCTTCAAGTATTCATCGACGGAGTCCTAAATAACAACAATTTATGTATTTCCGTTCTTCAACAATGATTTGTCGCAATATCGTTCGACCACAAAATGCAGATGAACAAATACAATTGTCAATATTGGGCCCTGATGTCTAGTGCGTCAGTTTTACCCCCGCTCCCCTCTTTCTATTCCAAGGATTCATTTACAGTAAAGCTCATAATCTTAAATCTCTCTTCAGATTAATTTCTAAATTCATTTTCAATACTCAATTCCACAAAACCAATAATTCAAACCCAAATAATTTTCAGCACATATTGAAAACTAAATCGATAATTGAATAACATGAAGAAAAGTAATAGCCAAAAGATTGAAGAAAGAATCACTACCCTTTTTTCCCTTTCTTTTTTTCGGTTTTAATGGTTTATTGTTATATTTATAATGATTTTTAATTAAATAAATTAATTTAATAAAAAAATTGTATATAATTGGTATTAAGTGGTTGTATTAAGAAATTTATACAATTTTTTAAATAAAAGTGGGTTATATTGAGAAATGTGTTGAGAAATTTTGTGGGCTGCAAATAGCCACCGCCTTTCATATTTTATCAACAACCCAACGCAATCCAATATTTTAATAAATATTAATTTCTTTTATCCAAAACATAACCTATTTTCCAATAAAATCAATATTTTTGCTACGGTTTAATAATTGGATATTATTTTTAGCGCTTTTTCTAATATATTTCAAGGAAAACAAACTATTTTAATTCCACAATTACAATAAGGTAATTTTCTTGAATGCACTTAAAATCTTTACAATACTAAAAGAATGACTACTAGGGATATGTGGCTATTTAAGAGCATTTTTTGGTTGATGTGCAAATTTAATTTAAAATCAAAATTTCAATTCGGAACTAATTCAGTCCAGATTTCGATCAAATTTTAGTAATCTCCAAACTCCATGCACAGCCCTAATGTCAATATTATGCTCTATTTGTAGAGAAAGAAATAAGTATTTCCATAAACAAATTAATTTTTGTAAAATAAAAATTATTACATCCATCGCGCTCTAACTTGCCTACTCTCCTTTTCGATTTGTCCCAACTTAACTTGTCAGCCCATAAATGACAAATTTCTCTCACAATCCCCACTCTCAAAATCTCCACCCTCAATCTCCACCTTTGAAAAAGGCAAAGATTCCACAAAATATATTTTTTCTTAACCTCCTTGGCCAGTCAACGTAGGCAAGTTAAGTCGGGACGGAGGGAAAATTCTTTTATTTATTATTAAAATTATATCCAATAAATAATTTAATACGATCAATGAGGTAGTGACATTTGACAGATTGTGGGATAGGATTGACTTGTTGAATAGGTTGGTTGACCTGATTGTGGAGGGTCACAACTCTCATTACAATTAATATTTTCTTTTTACAAGTTTTTTTAACTTATTCGGATGACCCTCAAGCTGAGGGCCACCGATAATCATAGTCTTACAGATGAAATTCACATCAAGTTCCCACCAAATAAAATTCAAATTAAAACGGATGAAATTCAGGCGTTACCCCTTTTTGTAGTATTCTTCTCAAGTGTAGGTGCTGCTGCTGATGATTCTTTTGGTTGATCAACTTCTTTCGTTTCCTCCTCTCCCAATTATCTTTCCCTTTTTTTCTTTTAATTTTTTTTTTAGCTGTATACATATAGAATAGAATATTCGGGAAATCAAATCACCATAAATAACATATCTAAATGGATGAAGGATGATGTGCTGCCCATCAACAGCTTAAAATATCCAAATGAAGCAACACATTAATCAATGTGATATTCACAACTGGTATGAAGAAAATTCATAGAATAGGATCATATTTTAAATTCAACAAGTGGTTGCGTTAACTATCTGCCCTTATTAACAATTTGGATGCCCAGAGCTTGTCTTTGAAGTAATAGATGCAGCACTCCGGTGGCTGCTCGAGGAAATAAAGGATCCAGATGGCTTCCCTTGTGTTAAGTTGATCACATAAAATCACCAAACCGCGTTCGGCCAGAAAATGAAGAACAATGGCCGAAATGTAACAGACAATTCAGACGAACGAAAACGAAATTGCGCAAACAAGAAGAAAGAAAATCAACACATAAGAGTTTTACGTGGTTCGAACAAATGTTCTACATCCATGGAGGATTAACACACATCAATCTACTATCAATACCTCAAGAATACAAGAATCACTCCAGAATTACACAAAACCTCAGTTTTGAACCCTAAAACTGAGCTCGTAACTCTAATCACTCAATTCTCTCTTGATGTTGATAAAACCAGAGGGAAAACTGTAAATCACGTATATTTACATCATATAGCATAACTCTATATAAAAGAAACAGCTCGAATCATCAGGGAAAAGCAACTGCAAGCTGAACTGCTCTGCAACGGTTTCAAAACCGTTGTCTATTCTATTTTCTGTAACTGCCTTCATAACCACCCTGAACCGGTGGTTATGAAATTGGTTTCCTTTCTGTTTTGGTTTTCCAGACCGGTTCTTCAGCTACTCACCCCGGTTCCTGATCCAGCACCATTTTTTACAAAGTTTTAAATATCTTTGATGCAATTGAAACACAATTCACAAATCTCCACCTCAATAAATCAAAGTGTGTATCATTTCCTCAGTCTTCACCATGTCTTTCTTCAGAAACATGACTCAAGCTTGACCAAGCTTGAGCAATAGGCAAACTTCACTCCAGGAACTAATTTTGTAAGAAAATCAGCAGCATTCTCCTTGGCATGCACTTTCTTTACCACCACTGTCCCAGCTTCAATGATATCTCTAACAAAATGCATCTTCACATCTATGTGCTTTGACCTTTCATGAAAAACATGGTGTTTAACCAGATGTAGTGTACTCTGATTATCACATAACACTGTAACACACTTCTTTCTCACACCAAAATCTTTCAGGATTCCTTTCAGCCAAATTGCTTCTTTGCAAGAATCAGTTACTGCAATGTATTCTGCTTCTGTTGTAGATAATGCCACTACTGGTTGGTGTACTGACCTCCAAGAGATTGTTGTTCCATATAATGTGAATACATACCCTGAAATAGACTTTCTAGTATCTAGATTTCCAGCAAAATCTGCATCCACAAATCCCAACAAGGGATCACATTCAGAGTTTGTTTTCACATATTTCAAACCTAGGCTGACTGTTCCTTTCAGATATCTCAGAATATGTTTCAGAGCTTCCCAGTGCTCTCTTCCAGGGTTTGCCTAAACCTACTAACCAAGGATACTTAAAATGCCAAATCTGGCCGGCTACAAATCATGACATACATAAGACTCCCTACTCCACTTGCATAAGGGTATGCTCTGCATGTATTTCTCCTCAGTTGGTGTCTTTGGGCTTTGATCCTTTGATAGTTTGGTTTGTTGACCTACTGGGATTACCAATGGCTTTGATTCATGCATATTAAATCTTTCCAGTACCTTTTGTAAGTAATCCCTCTGAGATAAAAACAATACACCTACTTCTCTGTCTCTGATAATATCCATTCCCAGCATCTTCTTTGCACTTCCCAGATCTTTCATTTCAAACTCTGAGCTTAACTTTCCCTTTAACTGTTGAATCTTCAGCTTACTCCTGCTAGCTATTAGCATATCATCCACATATAACAACAGGTATATTTGATCTGCTTTTGCATTCTTCTCAAAGTATACATAGTTGTCATAAAGGCTTCTAGCAAACCCAGCATTTATCATGAACTCATTAAACCTTTTGTTCCATTGCCTTAGGCTTTGCTTCAACCCATACAGGGATTTCTTCAAATGACATACCTTGTCTTCTTCCCCAGGTTTCTCAAAACCGTCAGGCTGTTTCATGTAGATATCTTCCATTAGCTCTCCATGTAGAAAAGCAGTCTTGACATGTAGTTGTTGAAGTTCAAGATTTTCCTGTGTAACTTTTGCCAACAAGATTCTGATAGAGGTATGCTTGACCACTGGTGAAAATACTTCATGGAAATCAATCCCTTCCCTCTGAGTGAAACCTCTTGCTACCAACCTAGCTTTATATCTGAGTTTCTCACCATTTACAACTTCCAGTTTCTTCTTAAAGATCCATTTTGAGCTTACAAGTTTCTGACCATTTGGCTTCTTTATCATTTCCCAAGTATGATTTCTCTCCAGGGAATTCATTTCTTCCATCATAGCATTCATCCATTGTTTCTTCTCAACTCCTCTGATAGCTTATGAGTAAGTCTAAGGTTATGTATACTCAAGAGATTCTACAGCATTCAATGCATAATATACCATGTCAGCTTGTCCATATCTCTTTGGTGGATGAACTTCTCTCCTGGCTCTATCTCTGGTCAAACTGTAGTTTCTTAGGTTGTTCTAATCAGGTTGGTCTTCTTCACTGTCTAAGGAACTACTTGATTCTCCAGAGTTTACTGGTTGAGGTACCTGTTGAGTACTTACTCCTGATACCTCCACCTCAACTGGTGAGATTTCATCTTGAGTAACCCCCTCAGTTTCTGACTGATTTCCAGTTAAGAGATATCCCATGACTTCTTCATTAAACTTCACATCTCTGCTGATGATAAGCTTCTTGTGTCCTTTTTCAACACACCACAATCTGTAGCCCTTCGTTCCTTCTGGATAGCCAAGGAAAACACACCTTAATGCTCTAAGGTCCAGTTTGTCCTGCTTTATGTGAGTGAATGCCAAACACCCAAATACTTTGAGCTCTAAATAGTTTGGCATCCTCCCATACCAGATTTCATCTGGAGTCTTGAAATCCAATGTTGAAGAGGAAGTTTTGTTGATAAGATAGCAAGCTGTGTTCACTGTTTCTCCCCAGAAGACTTTAGGAAGCTTTGCATCTATCATCATGCACCTGACCTTTTCCAGAATGGTCCTGTTTAATCTCTCAGCAATGCCATTCTGTTGGGGGTTTAGTGGTACTGTTCTGTGCCTCAGAATTCCCCTTTCTTTACAGAATTCTGTGAATTCATTTGACAAATACTCAAGTCCATTGTCAGTTCTCAGATATTTGAGCTTTCTTCCTCTTTGGTTTTGAGTGCACCAGTCCTTAAACTTTGAGAATGCCTCACTCTTCTGCTTTAGGATGTATACCCACACCTTTCTGCTGTAATCATCTATTATTGTCATAAAATACTTGCCACTACTTAATGTTTCTGTTCTGGCAGGCCCCCACACACCAGAGTGTGCATAATCTAGAATCTCCTTGGTTGTGTGTACTGCAGTCCCATAAGCTAATTTCTTTGACTTTCCCATTGCACACTGGTCACAGAATTCCAAGCTGTTTGAGTTCATATTTCCAATCACTCCTCTCTTCGACAGCTCCTTCATTCCTTTTATGCCCATATGACCCATTCTTTTGTGCCATATCATCACTTCTGATTTACTTAAGGTGACATCTACTGACCCCATAACCGACTCTCCAAGCAAGATGAACAGACCATTTTGTTTTTCCCCTTTCATTACTACTTTGTTATTCTTAGTAATATGAATATATCCATTCACAGTACTAAATTAACAGCCAGTTTCATTCAAGGAGCCAAGGGATATCAAATTCCTCTTGAGTGATGGTACATACCTCACATTTGAGATAATTCTTGGGACTCCATCATGCATTTGAATTTTCACAGAGCCCACTCCTTTGACTTTACAGGATTGATCATTTCCCAGAAGAACAATTCCCCCATCTGTTTTAGTCAGTTGTTGAAACAGATGCTCATGAGGACACATGTGAAATGAGCATCCTGTATCTAACACCCACTCCTTGGTTATTCTACCCTCTGATACATTCAACACCTCTGCCAGATCATCTGCTTGTTCTACTACTGCAGCATCTGCTTCCTTCTTCTCAGATTTGTTCTTCCTTGATGGGCAGTTCTTCTTGAGATGCCCTGTCTGTTTACAAGAATAGCATCTCCTTTTCTCCACCCAATCTGATGGTTTCTTGAAATCATCTCCACCAGTTTTATGGTCTTTCTGGCCTTGATTTTGATGCTTCTTCTTTTCGAATTGCTTCTTGAATTTCACATTCAAACCTTCAGCAGCAGGATTGAATTTCTGATCACCTTGAAGTTGTAATCCTTTGGTTTTTCGGGAAGTTACTATTACATCATAGCTTAATTTCTCCTGTCTACCAAACATTAAAGTATCCCTAAAATTTCCAAGTGACTTAGGTAGAGAATTCAGTAACATAAGAGATTTATCATCTTCTTCCAGATTTACACCAAGATCTTCAAGATCATCAATCAAGTGATTAAAATCATCAAGTTGGTCAATCAACAATTTCTCCTCAGTCATTTTGAAAGACAGCAATTTCTGTTTAAGGAAAAGTTTGTTGGTTACCGTTTTTGATTGATATAACTCCTCCAGCTTCGACCATGCCTCCAAAGCTGTTTTGCATCGTGAGATTTCTTTGAGAGGTTTATCTCCCAGACACAAGATAATCGAGCTTAGGGCCTTCGGATCAGTTTCTTGGAACTTTGGCCTCTCTGCAAGTGGCCAATCTTCCTGAGCCTTCAATGCCATGGATAACCCATTTTGAATTGCATTCATCTTTATCTTCCAGAGAGCAAAATCGTTCTTCCCCGTAAATCTGTCCACCTCCATCTTCATGCCCACCATGGATCACTTCTCAGGTTTTCAATTTCCCACAGACGGCGCCACTTTGTTAAGTTGATCACATAAAATCACCAAACCGCGTTCGGCCAGAAAATGAAGAACAATGGTCCGAAATGTAACAGACAATTCAGACGAACCAGAGAACGAAAACGAAATTGCGCAAACAAGAAGAAAGAAAATCAACACAGAAGAGTTTTACGTGGTTCGAACAAATGTTCTACATCCACGGAGGATTAACACACCTCAATCTACTATCAATACCTCAAGAATACAAGAATCACTCCAGAATTACACAAAACCTCAGTTTTGAACCCTAAAATTGAGCTCGTAACTCTAATCACTCAATTCTCTCTTGATGTTGATAAAACCAGAGGGAAAACTGTAAATCACGTATATTTACATCATATAGCATAACTCTATATAAAAGAAACAGCTCGAATCATCAGGGAAAAGCAACTGCGAGCTGAACTGCTCTGGAACGGTTTCAAAACCGTTGTCTATTCTGTTTTCTGTAACTGCCTTCATAACTACCCTGAACTGGTGGTTATGAAATCGGTTTCCTTTCTATTTTGGTTTTCCAGACCGGTTCTTCAGCTACTCACCCCGGTTCCTGATCCAGCACCATTTTTTACAAAGTTTTGAATATCTTTGATGCAATTGAAACACAATTCACACCTTGCAACTCTGAATATCCATCATGCGAATAACTCGCATCCTCTGGAGGGAATGTTTTTGCCATCATCAAGTTGAACTGGACTTTTGCCATGGTCCTGTCCACCCCTCACCCCCCCTTTGCTTCACCTATAAATGAATATGAACATATTTGCAGATAACTAAATCAATACGCATGTGTGTATGAAGAGGGATAGAAGAAGCAAAGGAACATACGGTTTCCCATCTTTACTTGCAGTTGATGAGGCCATAATCTTTGGTTCCTTCAAACCTGCTACCACGGCATCGTCTAACCATTTCTGGAACTGCAAATCAGAAAATTTTCGTTCTGCATTAGATTGGTAACAACTCCAATATCACTCTCCTCAAGAGAAAAAGTTAAGTTCCCACCTTAACAAAAGGATCCGCATCCACGCTTGTATCAATCAACCTAGGTGGACTTATTGACTCCTCTGTGTTAGTTCGAGTTACCTTTTAAATTTGGACATAGATAGAAGTGCCGGGATATGGTGGAAGTTGTATCTTATATGTGCTCATAATAGATAGAGGCAAAAATCTTCCACCCAAAAAGTGGTAAGGACCACAAAATCTTTTAGCACAAAGCTTTGGAGCTGTCAAAGAAACCTACATGCAGGGTTACTTAAGTTTCGTTCTGCTGAGAGTGGATAAATATTCAGCATTACATTCTGAAATGCGATATAAATAGATAAAAGAGTAAAGAAGAAAATAACCAAAAAACTTTACCATCATGTCAGGTTTAACTCCTTCACCGCTTATATCTCCATCTTCTACATGCCAATCAGAAGGAATATCCATAGAAACAATGACAAGAGAGATTTGAGGTCCCTTATTATGCTTTCTGAAAGATGCCATGCTATGGATCAAATCATCAAATAGTGGCCTAGGATTTCCTATGATAATTATAGATAGTAGACATACCATTAGATACACGAAATGTTCCTCTAGAAAGGGAGAGGAAGAGAGAAATAGTGATTTTGAGCTAAAAATTAGAAGAGAAAAAGGAAAATTTACCTTGGAAAGAAAAGCAAAATATTGCACTACCAAAATGTCGAATTGTAGTAACTCTTGAGCAAGGTTTTCAATGGAAAGGAACTTAGTGACTCAAGCTACAAGAGTAACCAAACCTGAGGATTTTATGGTAACATAAGCATGTTTAGGGGATGGAATTTGATTAACTAAGTACCTGAGTGACAAGGCCCTCATAAAGGAGAACAGGAGTGCGTTCAGGATAATGAATGCATGGCTTATATCCGAAATGATGCAAATAACGAGCAGCGACAAGACCATCACCACCGTTATTTCCAGGACCACATATTACATGTACACGGTTAAAATTGGTTGGCTCATAGATGTCATAAAGGAAAAGTTAGCCTAACAATATATTAAACTTTATTAGTTCCTTCTCGAGATGCCTTCCATTGTCAAAATTGTCCACCTTCTTGTTTAGTCTTGTGTTCCAATTGATGCTGCAGGACCAAAGAAACCAAAGAACCTTTAGAAACCTATATGCAAAAGCATGTTAGAAAATATATGAACAAGGAAAAGCAAAGAACCTTAAGAAACCTATAGGCAAAAGCATGTTGGAAAATATATGAACAAGGAAAAGAAAATTTTCACCTTTTGAACTTGAGTCGAATAAAAAACCAAAAATATTTTATTTAATTTTCCTAGTATCTAGTGCAGCATTAACAAGCTTGAATCTGAAACATATATATATAGATGGCTAAACAACAAGCATATATGTTTCTTGATTATATCATGTTTTCTTCAAATTTATGATTGATGACCTGATCAGCTTGGAGAGTTACTTAGCATCGCAAGCTTCATGATCAACTCTCTCTCTTTTAATCCACAACTGGAAGATAAGAAATTTTGCAGAAGAAAAAATGATCCTAAGAATACTAATTTTCTAATGATAAATGTAGGTAATTAAGCCTCACTATGACCATGGAGATGCTTTCCTCCTCAAATCAATTCATCTAATTCAATCTCATTATGCTTTCACAATTCTCTACTTAACATAATCCAATCAAAATAACTCAAATAATGTCAATCTCTGGAGATCTTTAAGTGTAGTATCCATTTCAACAAGCCTCTACAGAAATTCAAGTTGCAAAAACCTATATAAAACAAAAACCTAGTTCTTATCATCCGGAGAATTTAGTGATATACCTTTAAAGAGATACAAGAGCCATTACACAACCCATCACATTGAAAATGCATCAGTTACGAACAATAATATTAGATTAAATCAAGAATGAGCTTTAACAGTTTAATTAAGGGCTCAAGATTAGTTGAACACAGGTCTCGAAATGACAGAAAGTTATACTGACATATGGGCTATGCCTTAATTCGTGTCACGAATCAAATTCAATCAGAAAAATAGGTAAAACTCATGGATTCTGAGTTGATCCAACATGCATATGTATTAGGTTTTTTCTAAAAGTATAACGTTTCCTGGAAAAAAAAAGTTTTAACGGAAAATTCACAAATATACACCTTTTTCCCAAGAAAAAGTAGTACATTTGAAAATATCCAACTCTGACTTTCAAGTCAGTTTGATTTTTACGCATTTTTCGTCAGCACTGTGTTTCATTGTCTGTGTAAATAGACAAGTAAACACCAGTACTACACCATGGTATTCATAAACAAACTATTCCTTGGCAAAGTTTATGCAGGTGTATATCAATGAAATATTGGTGTAATCTTGGCCAGTCTTGATCTCAACTACCCAATGGTTACAATTCCCAGAAGTTTATGGTTAACCATCGAATAAGAGTATACTGCAAGCTGAAACAGCCCATTAAATATCATTAATTTTATAACCCTGAATCAATATTACATTGAATTTTATTCTGTATTTTCCATTTAGATCATAATAGATAAGTTTGCTCCGGATTCCCCTGGAACAGAAGAAAATTGTCCCTTATAAATTAATAATATAGTTCAAAATTTTGGTTCTCACCTTATTTTGTAAAATCTTTCCCTTAATTTGTATTATTTTAAAAGAAATTTGATAGGACAAAATTTCTAGATCAGCAAGAGTTCAATTCCTTTTCACAAATGATAAGTACGAACGGGAGAAGAACATAACCTCCCATTTTCTCTCTAATAAAGGAGGAGTTCAGACGTCCCCCTCTCTCTCTTGCTTGCTCACATACACACAACATTTATCAAGAAATGAGCAAGAGAGGAAGTTACATGGATCCTCAAGATCTCTTCTTTACGCATTTTACTCAGCCTCTCAAAAAAAAAGAGACGCAAGCAAAATTAGTGTAATGAGGTGAAACAGAAAAGGGGAATAGATCTAACAAAGAGAGTTTTGAGAAAATAATGTGCAATCCCTTCAGAACCAGAAAATGGACAGAGTTAGGGGATGTGTGTGAACCACATTTATCTTTCCTGTTGAGTTCTAGCTACCTCGATTTCAGAGTTTTTAGCAAGAAATAAAAGTAACAGTTTACATGATAATTTCACATTTTAGGGGACATATCTCGTAAGTCACAATTCCTCAAGTCATATGAAACAAAGCTAAAAATTAAAAACTGCAGCCAATTTCATCCATAAATCTAAATCCATAAAATAATTTCAAAGCATGTCATGTAATGAGGCCAATCCAACTTCACCAAATCAACTAAACACTGGACTATTAACAAGCTAATGCCTCATTCCTACATAGCTGTATTACTAGTTCAGAGTGTTTGTGCCAAAATACTAATGAAATTTTACTTTTAGAAAGAAATAACACATTATCCGGTAAGATATCAATGAGAATATGAGGTAAACCTACGGACTGCAAGCCTCCAAGAAGGGTTTAGGGTTTAGGGTTTAGGGTCTCCTCTCTCTAAAAACTAGGAAACACAAGCCTTCTCCCCCTTGGCCGTTCGCTGTTGCCGCCGGCAGTCGCCGGCCACATATTTATTCTATTATGCTTTTATCTTCCTTTTCATACGAAGAGGCGTCTTTCTCTCTCTCGCCCTAGGGCTTGCCCTGGGGCTGCGCAGCCTTGCCTTCGCCTGAAATCACTTCGCCGGAGGTGATATTGGAACCCTTTTCGTGTTCTAGGACCCTGAAAGAGACTCGAAAAGTCTTTTTTCCGTGAGCCCAGATCTCCGCCATTAAAGGGTCCTTCGAGCTCTGGGCTTCTTCTCTTCGAATCTCAGTCTGAAACGCCTGTTCTTCGCCTGAATCTCTCTCGCCGGAGGTGATATTGGAGCTTGGATTCATTCACGGTCCCGCCGCGACTCGTACAACCAGATCCGGTTCTATTTCAGGAGTGGATCTGTTGAATGTATCTTCGCATCTTTGCGATTTCTTCCCCTGGTCGGAAAGCATACATGCCGGATTTCTGCAGCATCAATCCATGGTGGTTCCCCTGAGTCGGCCGACCATATTTCAATGAGTCCTTTCCTCCCGCCGATTCGACTCAGTGTATCTTCGTCTCTAGCGGCGCAGGATTAGGGACTCCTCTGCCCTACACAAACCGGTTCTTGGGTTCTGGCCCGACCCGAACCCACGCGTGTTTCAGTGAACCGGACCAACCCAACCGGTTCGTTATCTAGCTTTTCAGCAGCTTCTTCCTCATATATTTGGAAGCTGAACATCTTTGTCTTGGAGCTGATTTCAATATTCTGACTTTTTGCTGCTTCTCGATTGAGTTCGAATTAATCAGCCCTTCCTATCAAGAATTTCAGATTCTGTCTATTGAGATCACATGGGGCTGTTTTTCTTGGAATAATGAGACAGACCATATGATTTTGCTATGTTTATTTTGCTCGTGGCCAATTGATCATTCTGTGCTATTGTTGTTGAATTTAATTACATGTCGAGAATGGATCAGTTTGCACGTTGTTTGGACTGACGAACAAGACCATGTGTTGGTATTTGATGGATTTCTTGGAATTGACTAAAATTCCAATTGCCGTGTTTTGGGATATGCCGTTTGGTTGTGATTACAGATTTGACAGCTCCGAGCTAATGCATTGTAATCTTCCCAGGGATTTTGGACTCACGCCGATGTGAGGAGTGTTGGATTTCCCCCACGCTTGGATTTCGTGACATAGGGCAAAGTGCTTCGCATCTGTAGTACACTAGAAGACAATCTCATTCATTGCATCACATTGGCTTGTTCTTGCCACTGCTTATATTTTCTTTAGCCAATTTTAGACGCATTATGTACACCTTTATCTGTCGGCTTGTGGCATGAAAAGGTTTTTAGTTTGCTTTTTGTGAGTGACCGTCATGTGGTCTCCACATTATTCGCACGTTTCTGTATTCTCTTTATTTTCCTTTTTATTTATAATACTACCTTGTAGCGCAATGACTCGGCCTGCATTATTGCACATAAACCTCTGTTGTCAACTCTCTCAGCATAAAGCTCAATTCTATTTTCGGGGAACTTGAATCTCTTCTGAACAACAGAGATCAGTTCTCTTATCTTCCTCCCTTTTCCCCTCATTGGAAAAAACAAAAAAACATCACATGCGCGAAATTATTTAAAAGAACACCGATAAGACTTAGAGCCCGTTTGCTTAAGATTGAACTCAATAGATTTAGAGGATCGAATTTCAATAAAGCACACTCATTAATTTTCTTAGTCAGGTTTAGCCCAACACTCTTTAGTCTTAAGCAAACGAACCCTTAGTTTATTGGTGACCCTCAAACCTGAATATCTATATCTATATATATATATATATATAAACAAAATGAATTTATACTACAATTGAAAAATAGTGTTTTTCCCGCCCAAACTGCTTACTATATATGGTAATAAAAAATATTTTTTTAATTAAAAAAAAGAACACAATATATGCCTAAAATATCTTCGAATCTGGTACATATATATGTAATGGTAATGTTTTCGCAAAATTAGGGAAGTTGTTACTGAATTTATTGGAATGAGTTTTTTTGTCCCTAAATATAAGTAATAATTAGTTGTATCCAGATTTACTTTACAAAATTATCAAATCGTAAGATACAAATCAATCTTTAACTATAATATTTTAGAATGAATCTTTACCAATATTATTTATGTTACAATACCTAAATAAATCAGCTATTTCTTTTATCGAAATTACTATACAAATGAATCTACAAATTTATTTTATCGCATAAAATTAGGGTAAAAAATACTAATTACAAACCCTATATTCCAACTATCTGAAAAATGTATTATTTTTATACCTGGAAATAAAGCATTTCATCCCCCTCTCCCCCCCCCCCCCCCCCAACTTATATACTTATTTGGGAAATAAAAAATTATTTTATTTATTTAACTGTAAATTTTAATTTATGGCTGGCCCACTTACCTACCTTTTTCTACTCCGATAAATTAGGAAACGGTTTCCTTAACTAGCTAATTCGATAAAAATTAAATCAAATCACATTTTTTTTGTGGAAGTTATGTATCCCTCCCTAAAAATCTATATATATAATCAGCCAAGTCATCCGAAATTAGTAAGTTGAAACTTTTTCCGTCCATTTTAATAGTTACCATAAATAGATGTGAATTTGAAATTTGAAATTTGAAAAACCCAATGATATTAGCGGGATTCAAGTTTTCGAATATTTTTTTCGGCTAAAATTCAGCAATAACAAATCTGTACATATATGTATAACAAAATTTGTTGCACATTTTTTAAAATTTTGAAATTCGAATTTTAAAAAAAATTAATTATCCAATAACATTATTGCTCCTATAAATACATAAAGTCTTCAGTAAATGAGAATCACTTTTGCAGCTGGTATTTCTATTTCTTATTCATTTCGCAATATACATTTTTTACTGCAAATTTCTATAATTCCTTCATTCCTTGATTATTATGTGTCAACTTTGATAGTTCATTTCGCATTTTACATTTTTTACTGCAAATTTGTATAATTCCTTCATTCCTTTGATTATTATGGGTCAACTTTGATAGGTACTTCATAATGGATGCTCCAAAAGTACTACATGCAAATCGAGAATAGAAAATATCAGCAACATTGAATCTTGATTATGGCGAAAACAAGTTTGATGATTGCAGAATTCAAATCTATATACCATCATCGTTTTCTACGGTAATCTGTAATCATATAAAAATTCAACCTATATTTTTAATTTCTGTTATGTGAATTATTTATATTATTGTCCATATATTGTGCTAAACTTTACATTTTGTTTATAACATGTACAGTCTCAATCCGTTCAAAATATTGGCAAAAAATTAGAGACAATCAACTCATCCGACGATCAGCTGAGATTGAAGACTAATTTTGATTTTTATTGTAGCAGAATTCAGTTTTTTAATTTCTGTAAAAATAAGTTCATGTATCAACTCCAATTGAAATTCTAATTTTATGGCAGTATTTTATTTTTGTCATTACAATATGTTTACAATTGAACTTTGATAAAACTCAGTCGAAAACGTTTACTATACGCAAGACTTTTAAGAAGAAATATCTCATTTAACACCTATCATGAACTATTGCAGAAATTTTTTCAAAATATTATCTTATAAACAAAATAAATTTAATATACAGATTGGTTGATAACGACTATAAAATGATATCACATATAAATTTAGAACTATCACATAATTGGAATGATTAGCGAAATCAATACTCATTATATACCGGATTTTTATTTTAATATAAATTATAATTATGATGTGTATATTAATATATGAACTACCATAGCTTTACCAAAAAATAGATGTGATTTTAACAATTTTTTAATATACAATAATATGTAATCTGTAATTGAAGATATCTGATAACAGAATGTCCAAATCATTCCAAATCTTTCAAATATTGTTTCTGATTTTCTATACTCCTATAAAAAGGGCAAAAGGATGGCCGCTTGCTTGATCTTAAGAATTTCTAAATTGTAAAAATCAATGTATCAAACTATATATAGATTATTGTATATCAATAATGATATGAAACCACCAGTGAGTTTTCTTATAGAGCCCACCATGATGTGTTCGGTCAGCTAACACACTCCACCAAAATATATTTTTGATTCCTTCCTCGCCTCTTATTCCACAAAATCAGTTTTTTTAGTTTTTTTCCACAGTACAATATTATTTTTTCCCAAAATTATTTTATCTGTAAAGTATTTTATCCGTTTTTTTCCACAGTACAATATTATTTTTTTCCAAAATTATTTTATCTGTAAAGTATTTTATCCGCTTTATTTCTTCTCTCGAAAATAATTTCATTTGTTTTTTTTCTTCTCTCATCTCTCTTCCAAAATCTTAATATTAAATTATAATAAATTTTGGAATAGATCATACTGATTAATAATAATAAACAAATAACCAAGATATACAATTCAGAATTGCAATACAATTTAATAAGATTGAGAAAAGAATATATTTTCTTAATGATTATTCTTATATAAAGTATTTTATTAGTTTAGTCCATTAATTTTCTAAATTAAAATCCAACTTTATTTATATTAATGAGCTCATCTTATGGATATAGGAGATTATTGGATAAAAAAATTGAAAGATTTGAAGTCATCTATGTCGTTTAAAATTCTAAATCCAAATCCAACTCTATTTATATGAATGAACTCATCATATGGACTATGAAGATTTAGTTCATCCTAAATAAAATTGTATTTTCTATGTCTTTCTTAAAATTTATTTCTAATAGAGGATATTTTGTAGGTAAACTAATAAAATGTTTTATATAAGAATAATCCTTAAAAGAAAATTATGTTTGTTTCTAATAGAAGATATTTTGTACGTAAACTAATAAAATATTTTATATAAGAATAATCCTTAAAATTATTTGTTTTTCAATTCTATTAACTGATATCGGATTCTGAATTATGTATGTTCGCTTTATTTATTATTACTAATCAGTGTAGTCTATTCAAAATTTATCATAATTTAATATTAATGTTTTGATAGAGACAAGATATAAAAATAAAATAAAAATTAAAAAAAAAACTGGAACAAGATAAGAGTAAAAAATTCGTGAAAAAATTAAAATGTGTTTTTATTAGTGGAAATTACTGATTTTCCGGAGTAAGAGGCAATGAATGAATAACACTGCAAAAGAACACAAAGGTTTTCTTTGTAAAAAGTTTTAACCATTTCTTTTTTTGTTATATATTATCAAATAAAAATGTGTTTTCAAAAAAAAGTATTATTCATGTTAATATTGATTTACTTTTTAAAAAAATAGCCCGTGCATCGCTAGAATGACAACTATTTACAAACAAAATAAATTAGTTAGAATGACAACTAAAAAAAAGGGAGGTAGTACTACATTAATTAATTAGTTTATGGAGAAAAAAAAAATTCTTATGGAACTTTCCCACGTTGACTACCTACTTCTTAATTTTTCTTTTTTTTTTTTGGGTTGATTATTGCTAGGGAGAAATCTATTCTTCACTATATAAGTAATAGTAATACCCTGATTTGCAACTAAACTAAACTAAACTAAACTAATCCCAACTAAACTAAACTAAACTAAACTATCACATTTATAGTTCATGTATGAGTTTCAGGAATTGAAGATCTTGCAAGCAATTACTTTCTTCTATGAGGATAATTAAACAAATAATCTAGGTTTATGATGTAGATTTTGGTGGATCCTTTTGCAAAGTCCCCACCGAGGAACAATTTGTAGATTATATTCTCTTGCTTTTCTGCAAAAGTTTCAAATGGCAAACATTTTCTTGATAGATTTCTTATTATTTTCTATAGTAGTTCCTAATGGGGAAAATTGTATACCGACTTTTTCTTTCTTTTCCGATGTTATTTTCAATATTTTCAAGACTATATTTTCAAAAGTGGGACTGAAATTGACGATATATACTAATTGATGGTACAACTTGATATTTTCACCATCGGGTTAGGATTGCTCTTTAGTAAGCCTATCTTCTATCGTGGTATATTCTTAGTTGTTTTTAGAGTTACGAATCAAGAATAATTGAAGATTTTGATATTTTATGGGAAAGCTACTACAGGTTCGTGTATAAATAAGTATTTAAAAATTCGTTAACATTTATGTCTTTTTAGAAACTCGTGATCTATATTAGTTTTTTCCAGTAATTTTTTGTTATAGTATGTTGATACTAAACCTTTTGTGTTTTTACATGATGTTTTTTTTTAAGAAAACCTACTAATTTCGAATTTTTTGAATTCCTGTTGTTTATTTATGATGAATTTTGATGTTATTATGTTTGTTATTGAGGATATATTTATGAGAGTAAAAATGACAATTAAAACATTCCTAACAAGAACACACGCACACACAAAAATTACACATTCAAATTCCAACATGTTACACTTTTAACACTAAATTAAATGATATTTTTGTACATAAAAAATATTAATTTAAACTCTTTCTCGTGCATCGCACGGGGTAACTACTAGTCTGCATTAAAGAAAAAACTAATTGATAAAGTTCTGACAACCTCTCCACAACCGGGTTGTAACTTATTCCACAACCCAATCTTACTTCACAACCTGCCACATGTTACTACATCATTGGTCGTATTAAATTATTTATTGGATATAATTTTAATAATGAATAAAAAAATAATTTTTATTTTACATTATTTTAATTTTTTTAGAATTTTTTATTTTTTTCTATTCAAGTAGAGCCTAATATTGACATTAGGGTTGTGTATGGAGCTTGAAGATTACCGAAATTAGATCGAAATCCGGACATAATTAGTTCCGAATCGAAAATATCCGTCAACTATTTGACACTTCTGAATCAAACTGAACCGATTATTTACTTGTTACGGAATTGGATATTTCTCAATTTTCCGAACCAAAAACTGTACTGAACCGTACCGAACAATACTCGACAAGTTATAAATTTAAATATATATTATCCCTGAAAGATTAATTTAAATAAGAATTGAAAATTATGTTATTTACAATTTTTTAGTTAGTTATATTTAATCTAAATAATTAAAGAATCTTATATTTAATTATTATACAATTTTCAAAACATATTTAGTGAGTTGGTAACAAATTGATGTAGTGAATTTTTTTATACTAATAAAACATCAATATATTTTGTTCAAATTGAATATGTTATTGAAAAGCAAATAAAACTTCAGTACTATTTGGCCTGATTGGGTGGGCCCGATGGGCCAAAAGCCCAACAGGCCTCAGATCGTTCCAAAAATCTAAGTTTATTATAGGAAAATACCCCGGGTCGGGCCGACAAATTTTAGGTCCGACCTAATTTTGGGCCGACCGACCAGGCCCGAAATATGACGTTAGCCCGACGCGGCCCGAAATATGGCGTTAGCAAATATATTGATTTTATTGAAAAATAAGTTATGTATTTGGATAAAGAAATTAATATTTATTAAAATATTGGGTTGTGTTGGGTTGTTGATAAAGTATAAAAATGTATTTTTTGAGAGTAGGTTGTGTATGTGAATGAGAGAGAAATGAATATTTTATTAATAGGCTGGGTTATGGAGGTTGTGAATAAACCTAGCCTAATAGAGTTTTTACAAACAAACTAGTAAATTCTCCCGTGCGATGCACCGCAACTTTTTCTTTCTAAGAGTAAATCAATATTAACATGAACAATACTTTTTATTAAAAAAATATTTTTATTTAATAATATATAACAAAAAAAGAAATGCTTAAAATTTGTTACAAAGAAAACTTTTGTGTTTTTTTGCAGTGTTATTCATTCCTCGTCTCTTACTCCGGAAAATCAGTTTTTTCCACTAATAAAAATACATTTTAATTTTTTCACGAATTTCTTCCTCGTATCTTATTCTAGAAAATTATTATTTTTTATTTCATCCGTTGAACAAATTGAGAAACAAAAAGTTTCAAATCCAATATCAATTAATGGGATTGAGAAACAAATAATCTTAATGATTATTCTTATATAATACATTTTATTAGTTTACGTCCAAAATATGCTCTATTAGAAACAAAAACAATTTTTATTTAAGGATTATTCTTATATAAAATATTTTATTAGTTTACCTACAAAATATCCTCTATTAGAAATAAATTGTATGAAATACATAGAAAATACAATTTTATTTTAGGATGAACTGAATCTTCATAGTCCATATGATGAGCTCATTCATATAAATAGAATTGTATTTGGATTTATAATTTGTAAAGACATAGATGACCTCAATTCTTTCAATTTTTTATCCAATAATCTGCTATATCCATATGATGAGCTCATTAATATAAATAAAGTTGGATTTTGATTTTGATACTTAATAGACATAAAAAAAAATTAATAAACTAAACTAATAAAATACTTTATATAAGAATAATCATTAAGAAAATATATTCTTTTCTCAATCTTATTAAATTGTATTGCAATTCTTGATTGTATATCTTGTTGTTTGTTTATTATTAATCAATATGATCTATTCCAAAATTTATTATAATTTAATATTAAGATTTTGGGAGAGAGATAAGAGAAGGAAAAAAAACGTATGAAATTATTTTTGGAAAAAAATCTGCCGTAGTGAAATTTTTTATTTTTCTAGAGTGAAGAAATAAAACGGATAAAATAATTTTGGGAAAAAAGATATTGTATAGTGGAATAAGAGGCAAGAAAAGAATAAAAAAATATATATAGCGTGTTTTTTTGGTGGAGTGTGTTAGCTGACCGAACACATTATGGGTGAGCTCTATAAGAAAATCCACCGGTGGTTCCATATCATTATTGATATACAATAATTTATATATAGTTTGATACATTAATTTTTATAATTTAGAAATCCTTGTGATCAAGCGAGCGACCATCCTTTTTCCGCTCAAAATCTGCCACATATGTTGATTGTTGTTTTCTTATCTTTTGCTAAAAACTTTCAAGTTAGAATTTTAGTAAGTTTTAAATTTTCTCGCTCATTCTTTAAGTTACTATTTTTGTAAGAGATGAGAGATGAAAAACTATCGAAAATATCAATTTCAATTTAAAATAGATACATGAAGTGATGATAATAGATAATAGAAAATAGAAAATGGAAAGTTAGTACGATTAAAAATCCAAAAAACTTTCAAGTTAGAATTTATTGACATTAGCCTTCAAACTCAGCTTAATCTCGAATGACTTGGTTTTCTCTAGTCATTTGCCAATATTCTGCCTGGATTGATTGTATACAGATTATAAACCAATTTTGATATTAGCACAATGTAGTGGAAATAATATAAATTTATTACATAAAAGAAATTGAATAAATAATTATTTATAAGATTATGAATTACCGTATAAAACGTTGATGGTAGGTAAATTTGAATTTTGCAACCATCATAATTAATTTTTCCAGAATCAAGATGCTGTGCGGCTTATTTATTCTTCTGTATGGTTGATTTATTCTTATTGTCATAGATGAAATTATGCAATCGGATAAGGATTAATTCAAAATTCAAAATTCAAAATTAAAAAAAAAAAAAATTAAACTTATCCAGTTGAACAATCTTCTACAGATTTGTTTTTCCATATTTTTCGATCAAAAAATAATTTGAATAGTCTGATTACTTTAAATTGGATAATTTGAATTCAAAATTCAAAAATTCGTCTATTAATAGTAAGTATAATTTTTACTGGAAATTATTAAACCTACTAAATCCGGTTGACTTGGCTTATTTTTTATATATATATATATATATGTAATAGCAAAATTCATTTCCCTTCCTGAACGTCTGTATATTAACAGGTTTTAAGGACACGAAGGAACATTGTAATATCTCCTCCGAATGAGGATACATGTAAATAGATCAATATATAGAAATCGACATTTACCATTAACATTTTGGGTGGGAGTTGCCCTAATAATGATCTCAGTACGCATCAGGGTGACCCTTACCTCAACAGCGGAGTACCCGTCCTCTTCCAACTCTCTCATTAGCAACTCGTTTAACTTGGCGAAGAACACAGCATCTGCCATAAACTGTAATTACCAAAAAATACCTCAATTAATCAATTCCATGTGTTCTATCAATATATATACATTTGACGCGGACGAATAACTAAACTTACAAGTAAACTCCATATACACACATACATATATGTATATATTGGAAAGTGAATACCATAGTATAATCATTTAGACGTATTTAGAAAATCCAGAATTCTCTTCTTCATACCAGATTCCAACTCTGATCCTTCTCCACCATGATGCAACTCCGCCTTGAGACTCACCGGCCTGAAAGTAATGCTGAAAATCAGGAGCATTTGATTGCAAAAATAAACCTATGCCAATGTTATCGAGGCAGACACGGTTGGAGAGTGATAGGTGGCAATACTCGTGGCCTCGAATCACGTCGATCGGAGCACAGCGGAACGCGGCGGATATCGACGGAGCGCAGCGGATATCGGATGCTTGAGGGGGTCGATTTTGGTTCCACAGTGAAACCACTCTCTCTCTCTCTCTCTTAACTCTCAAGGGGGAGAATAAGAATTAGGGATCATGTTTTCCTTTTTTTTTTTCTTTTTGTATTTTCATTGGTTTGTTTAACCATTTCTTGAGTTTATATATTTAATTTAATTTAATAAAAGGACCTTTGCAAAAGAAGTGTCCTAATAGATAAATAATAGGACATTTTCCTTAAAAGTGTCATATTAAAAGCGTCCTAACAGGCCAAAATTCTAGTAGTGTGCCTTCAGCAGAAGCAATTGATTCCAAACTCCAATGGAAAAACTATCATCGGAAAATTGTTCACATACCTATTATCGATCGATAACGACTCGCCGAAAAGCTAAACCTGCAGAGTTCGAGAGGAAATGTCTTTTGTTTGTGAAAGGGGGAAGAAATGAAAATGGCTGATGACTAATCTCCGGAATAGAAAATTTCGATGAAAAGGAGAATCTGAAACTTAAAATATTCAATAAATAAATAGGAATAAAAAAAATTCCTAATGGAGTTAGTGTCTCACTGGTAAGGAACTTGCTCAAAAAATTAAGAGATCTTGGGTTCGAGTTTTAATTCCATCACTAATCCGGCAATACGAGCTTAATGACGAAGAATTTCCGTCACAACCTTATATTATTTTATTTCCCTTTTTTGCATGTTTTTGTGACGGAATATTTCCATCACTACTTAGACCATCTCCAACCCATCACAAAAACTCTATTTTTGGGGGAAATTTTAGAGTTTATCCCCCCAACCACACAAAAACTGTATTTATACATTATATGCTCAAAATACCCCTAAATTCAGTTTTAACTACATAAATGTTATATTTGTATTTAATAATTTATCAATTCAATTAAATTTAATTACCAAAAAAATTAGTTTAATTTTTTTTATTAATCTTGCATATTTAAAAATAATGAAACAATAATAAGACAATTACTAGTTACATCAAATTGCAAGATAATTAACACAAGGGAGACTTCATTATGAAAGAAAACAATGTTGGAAATACTAATTGAATAATCGAAAAAAATTACAAGCTTAAATTAAAACAAAATACAGAAAGCTTAAATTAAAACAAAATACAGAAAGCTTAAATTAAACGCATATGACAAACATGAAGAAAAAAAATTTAGAACGGCGGCAAGTCACCATCCGTATCTAAAATAAATAGTGTTGATTTTTTTTAATATGTAAAACAGAAATAATTATTTATAAATAAAATTAGAAGTAAGAAATCTTATTGTGTAAATTTTAGTGGAATAGAGTTGGGTTGGAGATGGTTTACACAAAACTGTAAATTTAGTGGGATAGAGTTGGGTTGGAGATGGTTACATAAAACTGTAAATTTAGTGGGATAGAGTTGGGTTGGAGATAGTGTACACAAAAACTGTATTTTTAGTGCAAAATCCACACTATAATAGAGGGTGGGTTGGAGATGCTCTTAGAGACGGATAAACTCCATCACTAATCCGTCGCTACGAGCTTAATAACGGATAATTTTCGTCACTACTGAGCGACGGATAAATTCCGTCACAAATCCGTCACTACGAACTTAATGACAGATAATTTCCGTCACAACCTTACAATATTTCATTTCCCCTTTTTGCGAGTTTTATATTCTTCCTTATTTTGCGATGGAATATTTTTGTCACTACTTAGCGACAGATAGAATTCCATCACTAATCTGTCACTACGAGCTTAATGACGGATAAGTTTTGTCACAACCTTAAAGTATTTTATTCCCCTATAATTAGCGCCCTTTGTTACTATGGTTGATAACGAATTTCTTTTCTGTCATTAAATTCTGTAGTTATTCTATGACTAAACTGTTGCTAATATTCAAACATTCTTAACGTCCCTATCCGTAGTTATTTCGTCAACAGTCCGTAATCAGATTGTGATGGAAATTGTCTATCACTAAAAATCGGTCACTATCGGTAGTATTTCTTATAGTGGAACACATTTGTGTTCTAAGGATATAAAGTAAGTTTCGTTGACTATGTTTTAATTATTGTTTTTATTTTCTCTGTTCAATATTCTTATCGTATGTGTTGTGTTTATTTTATAAGTTTTGCAAATTGATCATTTGTTTGACTCTACTTGCTTAACAATTCGACGCCCGAGAGGGGAGGGTTGTTAATATGCATACAACACATAACATATGTATCAATAGTCATCCGAAAGGAGTGGGATACTTGTGTAGCCGTTGGTTTTAGGATCCCTTTGGAGTTACATACTTTATAATTAGCCCAAGAGGGTAGTTATTCGTACATAATCAACACGTTAAACATCGTATGAGAGGAGGACTAACTATAGTAGTGTCTTCTTATAAGTATTTGAATTCGGTTTAAAAGTCTAGAATATTAAGGTAATTGAACATGAGAGAACATAACCAAAATCGAATCCTAAAATACGTTCTTCTATCTGATTTATTCCATCGTGATTACGTGTTTCTTCTTTGAGCATTTTATTTACTTTATTTATTGTTTTATGCACTTTAGTTTAATAATCAGCCAATTATCTTTATTCGAGAGTCTAGATAGGTTTGGCCTATTACAATCAGTGTACTAAATTAACGTAGGTAAATAGTCCTTGTGTGATCGACCTCGCTCGCTTCTTACTCCAGCTGCACTGTGCACTTGCGGTAACACTAGGAGCATGTCTCAACTATGTGTCTCACCACAACTACAATTAACATGTCACTTGACTACATGTTACGTTTATTATAACTGTATTACATGCTATGTGTCCTTATGTTCTTTTAATTATGATAAAATGTGCCTCCACGAGTTGAAGGAAGCATACCCCAAACCATTATTGAAACTTAGGTAGAAATGAAATGAGTGATTGAAGTAAAGGAGATCCGAAAAGCATATGGTGGTATAAAATTATAAATAAAATTTTATTTGGAAGTAGGGGCGGAGATTGGGGGGGGGGGGGGGGGGGGGGGGGGAGGGGGGGGCAAGTGGGGGCCACTGTCCCCCCAAAAATTTTTATAATTTTTTTTTTTTGTATATATTGAGTATAAATATTTATGTATATATGTGAATATAAATGTACTTTTATAAAAAAATTGCCCCCTCAAAATTAATGACAATTTTTTATATGCATTTGTTAGATATATATTAATGTATATATGAAAATGTGTGGACTACTAATATAAAACAAAAGTTGAAATATATCAAAATTTAGTGTATAATAGTAGAAAAAATGTATGTCATTTAAAAAAAATCGTTATGTATACTTCTATCTATACGATCGCCCCCCCCCCCCCCCCCCCCCCCGAAGATAAAATCCTACATCCGCCACTGTTTGGAAGGGATATTTGAGTGTTTGTATTATGTGGTTTATGATTATTAGGACTATTTTATTTTCAAAAGTTTGGATAAGTTTGGACATATAGTAGGTTGTGGTTTGGATATTATGTGAACTGTTGTTATATTAGGAGTTGATATAGAATTTTTAGGTTATATTTGAATATGTGGTAGGATTATCGTTAAGACACTACAATAAAAATCATGTTATAAGGCATTTAAAAGTGAAATGATAAAATACCTATAATGACATCTTAACTATCACCACATTGATTTGAAGTGTAGCCTATCCTTGTGTGGGGAAAAGAGATGTTACTTATTAACACCACTAAAAGTGTCATGATAGATGAATAAAATATTAGGGGCTAAAACACCTACAATGTGCGGACAACTTAATACCACACCATTGATTGTCAGATATAAGGTGACATATTAAGTCACTATTGATTGTGACATTAGGAAATCTATAATGACACTGTATATTTTTTTATAATGACACTTTCATATATCATTAATGCTACACAATTTATTTTTTTCAGTGTCATTTAAAGTTATTTTAATATATAAAATTTACATTATTTTCTTTGCATTCTACAATTCTTTTAGTGCCAATTGATCTTAAATTTGTATTTATTTGAAAAACTTAATTAATAATGACTAAAATACGTAATTAATTAATACAAATAGAACTAATTCCAGTGGCAAAAGCTTCAAACGATAAATTGTGGTACATAAAATTTAACATGGAATTAGAAAAAATCAAGACTTTATAATCATAAAAATTAGTCAGTACAACGATATATCGAAGGTAGACAGTAATAACAAACGTAATTCACATGGGAAAATCGAAAAACAAAACGAAATTATAAGTAGTTAACATCCTTTCCAAGTTGAGAAGCGGTAACTTCATAGTTGTGAAATCCATGGCAACTCCCTTAACATCTCTAAGTGTCCCAATGGAAGAATCAAATACTTCAACAATGTGCGGTAGGTGTCACCTCTACAAGCAATGTGTATAAAGTACATGAACTTAATTTCAAAAACTTGTTGTTGGAAACCAAAAGTAATAGAAGAAGAAGAAAATCAGCAATGGAAAATAACGTACCAAATAGCATGGCTAAGCAATCATTGCACCAAGTGCATCTTCAAATGTTTGACAATAATCATAAGGCCGAATCAATTGTTCTTCAGGTTGAAGTACTACTTTCACATGTATTTGACACCAATTTTCGCCCAACACTTGTTTCCCTACTTCTGTATTTAGATCCATGCTATGAAGATATCATTTTGCCACTGTTTTAGTTGGATCAAATAGACCTTTCAAAGATACAAAACGTCCAACCTGAAACGCTAACTCATTAAGAGTTTATTTTGCATACATTGATCTAGTAATTTTTGATGAATTAAGAATCCACATCATAATATCTTTACTATCTACAACAGCTAACTTGACCCATCACTAGCATGCGTTCAAAATAAATTTAGTAACAAACAAGAAGCAAAATTTCATCAACACCAAATCACATTCAACCTATTAAGCCTTACAAGTGAATATTAAAAAAAAAATGATGACAAAGGTAGCAAGAAAGAACCCAACATAAAGCATGAAATGTTAACAGTAAAAGTCCAAAAACAGAAAATGAAATGACACTAATGGTATAAAACAAATAGGAATGGACTTTTGCATACTTCTAAGATTAGAACCTAATCACACACATTACCAAGTTCATCTTCTTTATAAATATATACTGATATGGCAATGAGTTCAGTGATTTCATACTAAAAATATCACGGTATAGAATTCCATGAAAGTTGAGATGGTGTGTGAAATTTATAATAAATAAAACACACAAGTATGCACCTACTTATCCTCATCACCCACTACTTAGGAGAAAGCCAAATATATTGTATGACACAAGTTAAGATTTAAGGAAAAAGTTGATTTTACTTGAAGAGCTTGTTTTGTTAAAGTTGGATTAGAGAGACTATTATGCAATGACCTCAAACCTTCAGGTTGTTGTGAAGAAGCCCGTGATTGTAATTGTGCCATCTGTTTTTTCATTTCCATCATTTCTGCATATTGCTCCAACATCATACGTTTGTATGTGTTTCCATTAGGAACCTTTCCCCATACATTTGATGGAGAAGTACCCCCAAACATTCGAACATATCCAGGTCTGTCTTGGCCGATGGCTTGGGCAAATGTATCATTTTGGCCAACCGGATCTTGTGAGCCTTCTGAGCTGATTCCTAAGTTCTTTCTTTGCATCCTTTAAAGTATAGGTAGTATAAATTTTAGAATATTTTAAATCACAATGTATAATATATATCACACACGCACAGATATAAGCATACTACTCATTTTGATGCAAACTTACCAAGTAATTGGAAACATCTAGTGATGTAGTTCCATTTGTAGGAACATAGCACTCCTCAAACATTTCAGCATGAGATGGTGCACGACCTTTTTCCTTTGCCTAATAATATTTTTCTTTCCAGTAAATCATACAAGATATATGAGTGTGTATTTAATAACTTAAAGGAAGTAGCTACACTTACCAATTTATCAAAACTTGGGCGAATGATTTCTTTCCAGTTAGATGATCCATACCTTTGCTTGCTCTAGCGTCTTTTTTTTTTTTTTTTTTTTTTTTTTGACTTTGTGACTAAGATGATGACAAAAATAGAAAGTTAAGAGATAAATATCATTAAGGAAAGCTATCGGTTAAATTTCTACTTAAAAGATTCATGAGTACACCTGTACGTCCTCTTTGTTCCAATGAGTGAGCTATTAACCCATTGATCTTCCACACCCCTTCATCCCTTTCATCGATTAAATCATCAATTTTCATGTTGGGGACAAAATACCGAGCTTTTAGAAAACCCTTCCAACTTTTCCATTTGCAATTTATGGAATGAAGAATCCAATTTCATCAGCAAGAGTGATGTCAAACCGTGCCTACATAACACTTGATTATAAAGATGTTACTATTTCAAATAAGAATGTAAAATTCAAATTTTTTTACCTTTACAATGTTTAACATCTGCGTAATGCAGTCTTTTGGCTTCTTTTGCCAATCTTTCACGTCAAGTGGACAATATTTACTATTCCTTGCGATAGCAAAATCAAGCTGAATGAGCGGTAGAGTAGATGGTCGACCCCAAATTTCCAACATATATGTAGGACCTCTAACTTTTTTTTCTCTGCATTTCACAATTATCGTTACGATTTTACAATATTATAACCGAACACTACAAGTTTGAGTTCTAGAAAATCAAACATAGAAACTTACCCTTGTGTTCATCACTTCTTTGCCCATTTTCCATCTCATTGCTTCCATTTGTTAACTGACATGTGATATGTTGTCCTGAAACTTCATGCTGCGAATTGGTAGTTTGGTTTGCCACTATTTGGTTATGTATCAGACCCACAACTTGAAATATCATTAGTTATGTAATGATTAATATCAATAAAAAATTAGGTTAGCATGCAAGTTATCCCACTTTGTGAGTCTTACTGATGTAGCTTAACTCTTATAAACAAGAGCTTCAGTTTATAGAATAAGAATTGTAATTTTCTTGCGTTGTTACACTCAACACGTTGTTGAGTGTTTGGCTTTTACAAAAAAAGTAACTAGATTTTTTAAAAATAATTTGAGGTACTATAAAAAGAATTTTCTATATAATCATTTCTTAGGTTTTAATAAGATTAAATCTGATTATTCAGACTGTGGGCTGTGGGAGATGGCAGCGGGTAAAGCCAAAGGTAGCAACCTTATCACGCACTCTTCCCATGTTAGAACGCACCTTAGCTTATAGAATAAGACTTGCAACTAAATTTTACTTGTTTCTATGGTTAATATAATTATTTTCTTCCAGCAGATAGTGATGTAAAATATCAATTTAAACATTACCTCTAGTGTCATTGAATTCTATATTGGTCTGACTATGGTGCTCATGTACTATTTGATTAGAAACTTATTGGTTATCCGCAATTCCATTATGTACCCGTCTAGTCGCATGAGTTCTAGTTGATTTATCTACAAGGTAGTCAAAATGAGAATGGCTAACTAATATTTTAGCATAACAAATAATTGTGGTTAATTGTCTTAATTAGTCTAAAATCTTACTTGGAGGAGGACGGCTTGGCTGACGCGTAAGACTGAAATTACTTTGTTTACGCATGCGAGTGTGTTCAACCTCAACTGTAAACAAATACATCGCAAAATAATATATTTATTATAATTAACAAATCAAGAAAACTAATATTACCTCTATGATTCCTTTGTCCTTCTTGTATCTGGTTGATACCATTTGCAAAGTGAATTGTGGTTTGCTGGGTTATCTCTTCGTGTTGTGAGTTGGGGGCATGGTTAGGAATAAATCCACTACATTCTCGTCTACCCACTTGAGTTCTAGTAGATGTTTCTAGGAAATAACCAAATGATTCGTCAAATAAGGGGACATGATAAGACATACTATATTTCTCTTGTTTTATAAATAAGATGTACTAGCAAAAGTTTCTCATAGTTCTAGCAGGGAATGCAAACTAAGCAAAATCTAGAATACACATATTGTAATACAGAGAAAAATGAGAAAAATTTCGATGTCTAAAAGAAAGCTAAAAAAAACTCCAGCTCCTTTGTTTCAATTAAAATGCTCCAATCGTTTCCCACATATAAAACTACGTCATTTTGATCCCATTTGAAAACTTGTTTATTTTTTATCAACTTCTTTAAATGATGTAGTTTTAATGTCCGACACGATTGGAACATCGTAATTGGTTCAGCAAATGATCCAAATTAAACAAAATAACCCTTACAGTTTTCCTTTGGCCAAAGAACATGCGGAGAAACACCACAAATTTATAAGGGGTACTTATTTTCAATGCTGGAGTACTTAAGAAACCTATATTTCTAGAAAGAACCATTTTCCCCTACTGAACACTATTGTCATGTTCTTTGTTTCATATTTCTGTCGTTTTTTCTAAGAAGAGGTTTATACTTAGTTCAACACTAGAGAAATTAATTTCTAATCCCCGCAAGACTGTTTTAGACATTTCTCAAACATAGCTAATAAAACATATAAAACCAAAACCCAAAACCCAATTACAAGATTTTGAAAAGATCATGGTTTTGTAAAAAGAATCTGCTATATAATTATTTTCTAGGTTTTGATTCGATTAAATCTGATTATTCAGTCTGTGGGATGTGGGAGATGACAACAGGTAAAGCAAAATGTAGCAACCTTATCACTCACTCTTCTCGTGATAAAACACAACTCAGCTTATAGAATAAGACTTGCAACGACATTTCACTTGTTTCTGAGGTGAATATAATTCTTTTTTTCTAGCAGATAGTAGTGTACAATATCAATTTAAACATTACCTAGAGTTTCATTGAGTTCTATATTGGCCTGACTATGGTGCTCATGTCCTATTTGATTAGAAACTTGTAGGTTGTCCGTAATTCCATTGTGTACTCATCCGTCCACATGAGTTCTAGTTGATTTATCTACAAGGCAGTCAAAATGAAAATAGCTAAACAATATTTCAACATAACAAATAGTTGTGGTTAATTATCTTAATTAATCGATAATCTTACTTGTAGGAGGTCGGCTTGGCTCACCCGTAAGACTGAAATTACTTTGTTTACGCATTCAAATCTGTTCAACCTCAACTATAAGCAAATACATCACAAAATAACATATTTATTGTAATTAACAAATCAAGAAACTTAATATTACCTCTTTGTGCATGATTGCTTTGTCCTTGTTGTATCCGGTTGATACCATTTACCAAGTTAGTTGTGGTTTGCTGGGATATCTCTTCGTGTTGTGGGATGGGGCATGGTTAGGAACAACTCCACTGTATACTCGTCTACCCACTTGAGTTCTAGTAGATGTATATAAGAAATAACCCAAAGATTGGTCAAATAAGGGGACATGATAAGATGTACTATATGTCTCTCATTCTATAAATAAGATGTATTAAGAATAAGTTTCTCATAATTCTAGCAGGAAATGAAAATTGAGCAATATTTGAAATACATGTATTGTAATTCGGAGAAAAATGAGAAAAATTATACAACAATATCATTTAAGGATGCTTACAACAATTAGATTCAATCAACATTGAGAACATAATCTATTTTACCAATGCTAAATCAGTAGATAATTTAAAATCTTACTAGGAGGTTGCTCGATTGGCTCATCTAAAAGGTGAAAATTACTCTTGTTATGCTTTCGAGATTTAGAAGCCATGCCTGCAGATTAAAAACAATAAAAGTTACTGTATTTTGACGACGAGGCTACAAATTCACCCTGAGCTATTATTTAACATCAGTAACAGAGAGAGAAATTAAAACGTAAAAGCATGCCCAGTTAATAATTAAAGCAAGTTACATTTACAATCTAAAATTTAATAATATTAAGAAAAAGTGTAGTAATTAAATAAAATACTTATATTTTGAATACATACAAATCTTGAATTTATAAAGAACCATTTGACCATGTATTCTTTGCTCACAATGGAAGAACCCTATTTGGAGAGGAATTCGAGTTTCATATGATTTAAATATAAGCACAACGAAGTTCAATAGGATACGATTAAAAGTATATGCAAATAAAAAAATTATAGAAAATCCTATGGAATTAACTATGCCATACTCACCTACAGATGGACAAAGAAGCCGTCCTTTCGGAGATGAACTGAGGTTCTGATTGAGTTTGTGGCAACTCCTGAAAAAAGGGAATCTTCTTTTTGGTGGACATGGGAGTGATAACTGCTGAAATCTGAATGTGAAAATCCAGCGCCAAAAGGGTTTCGCAGGCGCTGAAAATTTCTCTTCCCCTCTTCCATTTCTCTCTTCCCCTTTTCAATTTTTATTTTTTCTTTTTTCCACTGTTACAAATGTAATATGAATGCCCTTTTTTTTTATTGAGGGTTATATGCCCTCTATTTCATCTTTTAATAAGCCGCAACTGAAATGTGGCTCAACAAAAGTCACTTTATTATATTATTGTTTTTTCTTGAAAGGATGTAATACGTAATTTACTTTATAAGAGCTAAGCATATCACTTATGAGTTGGGGTGGATGTATATCAGGCCAATTCGAGCTCAATCTAGAGGTGACAATTTGAGCGGCCCGGTACGATTGGGTTGGGCCCGTCGGACCAACATCATATTTTGGGTCGGGTCAAAATTTGATCGAGCTTAAAATTAGTCGGTTCGGCCCGGGATATTCCCTTGTAATATACTAAGATTATCGAATCGGCCCCGGGACCATCAGGCTTACATTTTTATGGCCCAGCCCATCTAAAATATTGGGCCTATTGGGCCGGGTCGATTTTGCCACCTCTAGCTCCAGTCTAGTATAAAGTTTATAGAACCTCAATTTTAGCAGTATAATTTTTATTATTTTAGTTATTCATCATTTTAAATTTTAATTAAGTCCCTCTGTTTAATTTTATTGTTCACACTCTAGTATGTAATAAAATACAAATAAATAATTCATACTTAAAATCATGCCCAATTAAAAAACTTCAAGTTAGATCCTATTACTAGCTAATATAATTTTTTTTTCTTCTAAAATCATATAGTAAGCTCTAACTTCATCGCACTATAACAACTTTTCACTATCTCAACCACCCATTACTAACACGATCCAACTAACTCGACATTGTCGCACTCAAATAAACAAGGTTATGATGGATCCTAAACAGGTCCACTCAGAATCGGCTCGAATCTGACTGACATGAAAGAAAATTGGTTAGGTCTAGTTGACCTGCATATCAACCCGCCAACCCATTTTTCTTATTTTCTAATCATTATTATAAAAAACTTATCTTGTATATTGTAATTTTACAAATTTACAAGGCTAGGTTTTTAATCAGGTTAGGCTCGTGGTTCGCGTAAATTATGTTATAATTGGCTCTACACCTGATCCGTAAAACTGCACTCGTACATTTAACACCTCTAGTATCATTTTTCCGAAATATCTCTCTCTCTCTCTCTCTCTCTCTATATATATATATATATATATATATATATATATAATTTTCTCACATGAAAGAGTTGTTGGCTTATTTATTAGTTTTGTTGTCTATCACAACATCATACCAAGAGCTGGCAAAATCGATCCGGCCCAATTCATCCTACATTTTAGATGGACTGGACCATAAGGATATATGCTAGAAGCACTATTGAGCCCTACAAGCCCGACTCGATGGTCACATCGCCTGACGAGCCCCGAGCTAGTTCGAAAATTTTAGTATATTTAAGGGAAGAACCTGGACCAAACTTGATAATTTTTGGCCTGATAGAATTTTGAGCCGACCCAACCCACCCTAACATATAGAGTTGGCCCAATGAGGTGGGCACAATCAGGCCGGCCCGCCCGAATCACCACCTCTAATCATATCTAATCATATTATTTTCTGAACCTAAACATTGCATGTTTTGTATACAAGTCTTGTCTACAACCTGTTTGAATGCCTACTATACTATAAATGTTTCACTTTCATTGTTGTAATTGAGCTTGTAATTGGGCATACCTTAACGTCTCCATAAGGAAACTATTGAAAGGAAAAAAACGACAGACTAATTATATATACATATATACATACACATATATATACATTTACACAGTATATGAGATTTTGAGTAGGCCGAGGGTCGGCCCGGGGCGATTAAGATGGTGCCGCCGCACCGGGCCCTTGACGGGCAAAGGGCCTATGTTTATTTTTTCTTTTTATTGGAAATATAAATGCATTAGATATTTATATAACTAAAGGATTCAAGAAGATAACATGATGTCGTTTAAGCTACATGGTCGAACTCGACATCTACTCAAGTGGCTCGAGCACAAGCTGGACTCGTTTATTACTAGTTGATTTTGAGTCTTTTGCGAGTCGATCCCAAGTGACTTCGAGTTGTCTCAGCTCAGTTACACCATACCTTGAACTAACCTCTGAGACTCAAATAGGGCTGCAAATGAGTTGAGTCGAGGCGAACATACTTGTTGGATTTGTATACTGAAAGCAAAACTTTTTATATACAATGTTTCCAGCTATTCACTGTTTATCTCCTATCTGATTATATTTGCATTTTCACTATGTATGTGTCCCCATATCTCTTGCAAATAAGTAGATCCTATGGTGTGTTGAAGATCACAGAAGATCATATGATTGGTTAAACTTAAAGTGATATAAAATGTAAATCACAGCTTAGACAACTTGAGGACGAGTTGTTGGTTTAGGCTGCAGTATTAAGTAGAAATAGTTTATCTTGACTATTTACTTATACTGGTACGTATTTACATATTGATAGGACCACAGTGAGATATGTTCTTCTGCATCACCTTAGTGAAGAACTAGAGATCTCGATGACTTATAATAATCTAAAGCCTAAATAATATTACAGTTATGAATGCTTGTTTGTGTGTCACTTTGATTTACTATGGGCAAGAGTTAAGATATAACTTTTATACTATGTATTTTGGGTGACAGCAACTTGCATATAATAATTGGTAATTTGTATTTAAGTAACCGTATCCGTTTATGATGATGATATCCCCTTAAGGAGCTCAAAAGGTATATTTTGCTAAACCCTGCAGGTTGATTAAGTTCAGGTACAATAATAAGGTTGAGTGGTACTACTTAAGGAATAAATAAGAAATTAATTGATTTAAGATGTTAGAGGCTTTAATTAATTAATGGATATTCGATATCTTAAATACGGGGATTAATTAAATCTAATTCAAGCCCCGACTCAACTCGGGAATAAAGGGGTAAGTCAGTATTAATTCTCTAGTGGAATGGATTAATATTTATGAATTAATTATGTTTTGGACTGAACAAGGAAGAATTAATTCATAGTTAGGCCCATCTTTATTTCTTGTATTTGATCCCTGGACTGGCCCATATAGACTCCTAGTTCAAGTAGGAATAGAGAATTAAATTCCTAATAAGGAATTAAATTCCTAATCCTAGAAGGAATTAAACTACCAGGCTTGGCCCACACTCAACCATGTATTATAAATACATGGTCTCTCATTCTGTGAAAAAAGAAGAATTAACACTAAAAAAGATCACTGAATAGAGAGAAAGAGAGAGTAGGCGGCGGCGGTTTAAGGTGTTCCTTCCCACTTGGAATTCTTCAAAGTTCGTCGTCCATCCGGCGTTGAGGATTGAGTAGGGGGTACAGTCTAGATGGTTATGACGGGAGTCAGAAATCATTCAATCAGAAATCGACCTCTTGTGTAAACAACTATCAGGTCGAATCCTTAACTCTTGTGTGTTTTAGGCGCATGTTAGGGTTTATATAAATTTATAGATCCATCTCTAGTGTTAATTAATAAAGATACAAATTATGACAACCAAGAAGGGTCCTAGGGAAAGGGATTAATTATGTTACTTTCTACAAGAGTATTATAATAGATAAAATTCCAACAACACTATTGTCCAAGCTTGTTTGAAATATTTTCAAGCTTTTAGTATAATGTTTGAGCTTGTTCGATTATTAATTGAATCGAACTTTAATCGAGCCGAACACACGTCGAGCTCGAGTAGTTTGACATTTTCACAATTGTTTTAACATCTTTAACTTATTAAGCTCGAGCTCTAGCCGAGCTTTAAATTTTATCAAATGTAAAAGTATGTTCAAGCTTATTTGATATATATAACCGAGCATAGTTTAAACGAGCTTGTAGCAAACAATTTTGAATCGAGCATCGAGTAACTTGGTTTGATTTTCAGCCCTAGGTTCAAATTATATTTTAAACTAATTTTCTATTAATATTGGCACTTGAACTTTTGAATTGGGTTAGATAAGCCCCTAAGTTTTCAAACATAAAATAAATGGCGCTCATAAATATTGAAATAATTTTTTTTTAAAAAATTAAAAAATTGAAACATGAATATATTTAAATAAGTTCATAAATTAAAAAATAAATTTAAAATTCAATAAATCAAATATAAATTAGTATTGCACCGTTGAAATACAAAAAAAATAATAATAATAACCACCCTAAGTTCAAAAATTTTAGGTAGGAGGGTGGGCATATATTTCATGTAATTTAATTACACCATATGAAGTGCAGAAGAGAACCCACATGAAATAGAAATTGCCTTAGTGCCTCTTCCTATCAAATACAATAGGGTCCACATGGAACACAAAAGTTACTGTAGTAAGTTACAAAAGAACCAATGTGTAAAAGAAGAAAAAAAGATAGCAGAAAAAAAAACCAACATACAAAATAATGTTAACAATTTTCTACAATAGCTTGGATGAAGCATTATGCATGAAGTACTGCAATTGGAATAATACCTATTTCATGAGGAATAAAGGAATATCACATAAAAGGGCTTTATTTGGAATCTTAATACTTGGTAAGAAATGCTCCCACACATTGCACTAATGTTACACCAGCGTAAGTCTCTTCTACAGCCCAAAGGGAATGAACCAATATTGTGTCCCTCATCATCACAGACATTAAATATGCCACATCAAACACTGATCACATAAGGGAAAATGTGGTCATAGAAAAGAAATTGGACTAAAAAAGTACAAAAAGAAAAAAAGGAGAGAATTGTGCTAATTAAAATCATCTACAATCTCACAGAATTAAGAGAAAAACGACTTTACAATGTGATATCAACTTCAACTCCTTCTACACATTCACGAACCCATATGACTTCTTCACTTTCATTCTCAACAACAGGAATGCATAAATTGCTTTGTAAGTATGTTCCCACATCTGCCTGGGGTTGCATATCGTAAGAACCTCTAACTGTTGTTGAGACGACTACATGCTAATCATTATCAACTGGATCTTCTACATAGAACACCTGTGCAACTTGAGACTCTAGAATGAAAGGTTCATTATGGCTTTTAACATTTGTGAAGTTAGCTAGTGTATACCCATCAGTATCTAGTTTTAATCCTTTTCCTTTTGAAATCCAGTCGCACCCGAATAACACAACCGTACGACCTACATAATGTAGTTCAATGATATCTGTTAGAACACCATAATACTCTAGCTCACTTAAGATAGGATTCTAATCCCTCACACTAGAGAAACTTGATGTCGTAGCGTTCACAGTTAATCCACTATTTTGTGTTTTTCTTTTCTGCTCCACATCTCTAGTGTGAAAACGAAAGTCATTTACGACATATTTTTCATAAGATATTCCTATATCGTGTGGCCCCCTAGCAAGAATTTTTAAATCTTGACATACTGGATCTTCTTCAAGCAAACACAAATGTTTGACCTACAAAAGAAAGAAACATGTCATCTCTGCAAGAACATTAAAATCAAACTCTGTCACTCTACATTGTAGATAAGCTTATGTGATTAGAAAACCAATTAGCAAACTCTTCGCTATGAATTTGTTCAATTTGGCATCGTGCAGCACGGGGATGGTTTTCTTCCACAATTTTGTGATGTTTCCTGCAATTTTAATACAATCAATATTTCTTAATTTAAGACTATGTATGAATCTGACTAAAGTATGAGACTTACTCAATATATGGTTTAACCACCTCACAATTGAACAAAATATATTGATGTGCCTTTTTAAGTATGTCCTCACCAAATTTCTTTGGTGTTCCTTTTCCAAGAGCACGACCTTCCATTGTAAATACATCCAACCCAAGTAGATTACATTCCACTGGTGCATCATCATTTCTAGTCATTTTGTTGAATTTTGACTCCACATAGTCTGCTAGGTATAAAGAGCAAAATGTTAAGCATTCTTCGGCAACATACCCTTGAGCAATCGAACCTTTTGGTCTACTTCTATTTCGAACATATGATTTCAATGTGCCTAAATACCTGCACGTCATCTTTAATAATTTTAATCAAATTAGTTCATAATTATAATAAGTTAATAATGTATGCATTACAAAGAACTTAATGATTACCTTTCAATCGGATACATCCAACGAAAGTGAACATGCCCAGCAAGCTTTACTTCGGTAGCCAAATGAACAGTTAGATGCACCATTACATCGAAAAATGATGGTGGAAATACTCTTTCTAATTGAAAAAGGATAATAACAATTTCTTTTTCAAGACGAACCACATTTGGAGGAGAAATCACCTTAGAGCATAGTTCCCTAAAGTATCGACTCAATTTGATCAAAGGTAAGCGAACTAATTTTGGCAAAGTCTTCATCAAGGCTATAGACAATAACTGTTGCATCAAAACATGATAGTCATGACTTTTTAAACCAACAAGCTTAGGTGTTTTTAACTGAATACACCGTGATACATTAGAAGCATAGCCATCAGGCACCTTGACCTTTTTCAAAACATTGCAAAACATGCTCTTTTCCGGCTTATTCATTGTGAAGGCTGCCTGAGGTAAGTAAACTCCACCTGACTCTTTCGGAACGGGATGAATCTCCTGTCTAATCCCCATTTCTTTTAAGTCAAGTCGCGATTTGAGATTGTCTTTTGTTTTTCCATCCATGCCCAACAATGTTGAACAAATGCTCTCACATACATTCTTCTCGATATGCATAAAGTCAAGATTATGACACACCACAATATCTCGCCAGTATGACAATTCAAAGAAAATGCTTCTCTTCTTCCAATTGAACAATAATTTTGGATTGCAATTAATGTTCTTCCTAAATTTGAAGTTTATATCTTTCAATTCTTGCAACACATTATTCCCTGATTGTCGAGGTGGAGGTCTTCCATATTCCTCGGAACCATCAAAGAGACGAGTATTCTTCCGAAACTCATGATCCTTATCCAAAAATCTATGGTGACCCATATAATAATATTTTCTACCGTGTTTCAACCTACGTGAATGTGTGAATTTGTGACATACAGGACATGCAAATTCACCTTTAGTACTCCATCTAGACAAATTAGCATAACCTGGAAAATCACTGATTGTCCACAATAAGCTCTCATGCAGCTGAAAATTTGTTTATCTGATGCATCATATGTTTCAATTCCCACTTACCATAAATCTTTCAAGTTGGCAATAAGAAGCTGCAAATATATGTCAATGTTGTTTCCAGGCGCTGATGGGCTAGGAATTAATAAAGACAACAAGAAGTTTGGTTGTTTCATACACATCAAAGGAGGAAGGTTATATGGTATTAGGATAATTGGCCATGTACTGTGTGCCACGCTCATGTTACTAAATGGATTAAATCCATTTGAAGCCAATCCCAATCTTACATTACTTGCGTCACTAGAGAATTTGGGATATTTGTCATCAAATGTTTGCCACGAAGGGGAATCAGCTGGATGCCTCATATACCCATATTTTGTACGTCCTTCAGCATGCCATCGCATGTGATGTGCTGTCTTGGATGACATGAACAAACATTGAAACCTAGGCTTTATAGGAAAATACCACAAAACCTTATGTGCAATCTTTCTCTTCTCACCAGTTGGATCTTTCTCCGAAGTGCGCCACCTAAGTGCATTGCATGTCTGACACAAAGTTCTTTCCTTGTCAACTTCCGAATATAGTGTGCAATCATTGAGACAAGCACCAATCTTCTCATAACCAAGACCCAAGTCCTTCATTAATTTTTCAGATTCATAATATGACTTGGGTAAATCAGTCATCGCCTCCGGAAATTCATCTCCTAATAACTCTAAAAGTATATTAAAATGTTTGTTGCTCCATCTACCCAGACATTTTATATGCAACAAACGTATGATGAATGAAAGTTTGGAAAAATTCTCAAGTCTTTATATAACCTCTTTTGAGAATCATCAATCAACTTATAAAAATTTTCAGCAACCCCAGTGGCAAATTCTGCATGTCTGTGAGATTCCATTGGACTATCTAGATCTTCGTCTTGTTGTGGAACCCCGAAAGTATCATGAAAAAAACCATGCATGTCATCAATGGTCTTTGATGTTGTAGACTCAAAAGTAGATGAAGAACTTGTTGGATGACGTGATGAAAACTCTCCATGAGCTATCCAATCATTGTAACCTTTAATAAATCCCTTAACTATCAAATGCTCACGTGCATCATCTCTTCTCATAAATATACCAAGTTTACATTGTGCACATGGACATGGAATCGTTCCATTTCTAGTTGGATTAGAAAAAGCGAAGTCTAGAAATTGCTCAAGTCCACGCAAATACTGCTCACTGTACCTTGGTTTGTTCATCCAACTCTTATCCATTTTTCAGTCAAACTACATAATGAACAAGAATTAATTAATATTTATCACATTTTGTAATATACTAAAGAAATCAATATAAGGTGAAAACAAGCTCCTTAACAAAACCATAAGCAAGTGCACATGTGTGGCTTAGTGTAGGCTGAGAAAATTGAAGCTGCCTCTACTAGCTACAAGCAGCATTTTTCATCTATTCCTATGAATTTGTTGATGTTCATATCCACCAAAAAAAAAAAAAAATAATAACAAATAACAAAAAAATAAAAAAACAAAATTTAAATAAAATAAACAATTATGTTGTTTAACTTGAATAATCATTTAACAATAATTCACGGATTTATTTATAAACTATAAGCGGTAGAGATAAAGATTCTAAAAAATAGAATGAAATGAATAAAATATTATATCCAGACTATTCATTTTTTTGTATTTGAATAAATGTATTGATCTTATCAACTTTATTAGTACTTCAGAATTTTGGGTGTTAAGTATTATTGTGACTCATGGATAGAGTAGAGGACGCAGAGAAGTGGTCCATCCTTTTAGAAGTCTAAAACTATATTTTTCTAATGTAATTTATCCAATATCTTAAATTTGGAGGCTAATTTAAAAGAGTTTACTTTCTAGACTGCTTAGACTTTGCTCCGTATTTGAACTAAATGTCTGTCAACCTTAGAATATACTCAAAAAAATTACCCCATAAGACAAACTCCTAATTTTTCTTATAGATGGTCCGCCCTTAACAAATTTTTTTAGTCCGTCACTGACCCCAATCATACTTTGCCAATTGTCACTTTTACAGGCCATGTACTTGAACGTAATTTTATCTACAAGTTCCAAATAATCAATTTGTGCTTACACTAAATTAACTCATTTGAAGAAATAAGAAGACGTATGTGAATCAATGGTGCAAGAGACCACTAGGTGCTAGTTAGACATTAGAGTGGGGCATAGTAATTAATCGGGGCCTAGGTGGCATAGGCATCCTTTGGCGGGGAGGAATCGGGAAATATATATAGGAAGCCAATTAGAGTGTAGCGTCTAGGTGGGAATTAGTCAAAGCTAGTGGGGAATTTTTGTAGCAGAGATGTGAATAAGAATAATGTTCAACTAAAATCAGCTCTATCCGACAACACAAGCTAATCAACCTAAAGAATGACACAACACAACCTAAATGATCTTTAAAAAGAAAATAAAATGAAGTTGAATAGAGAAAATAGAGAAAAACTCAATATACTGTTATCAAATGCATAACCAAGAAAGGGAAAGTAAAGCAACTATCAATTAAGAAACCTCATATACATTTTTACAATTGAATTGCGTGCAACCTCTTTATTAGCCTACTGTAAACAAAAAGTTATTAAACTTTTCCTCAACCTAGGTATTTTCCAGCTACGGGGTATTTTTTTTTGCTTAACTTTTGGAGAAATGATTAAAAGTAGATGTTATAATAAAATTACTTTAAATTTAAAGTAGGTATGTATAAAAATAAAAGTAATTTTGGTCAAATGTAAAAGCTGAATGTTTGATTCTTTAGCAGTTTTCAACTTATAAGTGAGAGAATACTTCTATTTATTTAACAAAATACCAAAAAATTGAGAAAAAAATAACTATTTTCTACTTTTAGCTTTTGGCCTAAAATCACTTCTATTTATTTACCAAAATACCAAAAAGGTTGACAAAATCAATTATTTTCTACTTTTATCTTTTGGCCTAAAATAACTTTTATTAAATCTAAAATTATTTTTTCAAACACTCCAAAATAGTTTTTCTCAAGTTATAAGCTGAAAAGCACTTGGGAAAGGCAATTACAAACACCCCCTACATCAGCAGTAGATTTTAGTTTAGTTCTAGAGTTGTTCGTGCACTAGAAACTATATAGTGCATTATACTGATAAACACTTTGCATTCTTAAAGCATGTATATAGCTACATCACCTTAAAACATCTAAGGCCGATCTGAGGTTTTGGCTTTACTGTTAAACATAAAGCATCAGTTTTCTTTTAACATGCTCTCAAAATAATATCAATGTATACTACTCTAATTCCAAACAATATATATTACAAATTGATTTCTCATCTATAAAATGAAAAGTGAAAACTACACATGAGAAGTCCCATAACATTTGTTACTCTTCCAATTTGTTCTCATTGCAAAAAAATGCACAAAAAACGGCTCCCTTTGTATTCAGACCCTTCTTAATCACAACAACCTTATCAAGTATAGTGTCAAGACAGAATCAGATTCACAGGCTTTTAAATCAACACTTAAATGGGACTAATTATAGCTTTGTGGTGGGTGCCTTAAAAAGCTTCTGGCCGAAATCTTTTTGTAAATATATATACAGACAAACACATATCCATTTAGTTGCCCCTTTGTTGAATAGTTATAGATGGTGGAACCCAGGTTGACCGAAAATAATGAATCGATTTACACGGAGTAATATCTGAGCAGATCTAAGTACCTGAAACTCTAAATCAAGAAAAGGAAAATAGAGAGCAAGGCTGATCGATGGACAATGGTTGTAGAACTCTTTGAGCCCCCAGTTCTATTTCTAATTTTGAGTATGTTTACTATTGGTTGCGCTCTTTCTCCCTGACTGCGTATTTTTTGTTCTCTTTTTTGTTTTTAGTTGACTAATTTCCTTGCTAATTAGTCGTTAGAATTTGGTGGGTTTGTTCTTTATTTTTCTTTTCCTTCCCTCAACAACATTAATTAATTATATTTTCGTTTGCGTTAGTTAAATTTATCTTAATGGGCTATTACTTCATTGTCCAATACCGTCTTTAAAAGATATATATTAAGACATTATATTTTTGTGTCATAATAGTGTCCTTTTTTAATTAATTTATCACTCGTTACAATTTTACCAGCGTAATAATTATTAGGGTGAGTCTTGTGTGTGACGGTCACACGTATGACGGAATACACTTTTACAGAAAAAATTGATACTTTTACAAGAAAAAGTGATACTTTTAGCGATAAAAGTGATACTTTTACTACATTGATACTTTTACAGATAAATATGATACTTTTCTACAAAAAGTGATACTTTTTTTTGTTAACAAAAATGATACTTTTACAGATAAACATGATACTTTTACCAAAAAAAGTGATATTTTTTCCCGTCACACCATGTGACAGCATTGTGACGGTCTCATATAAGTTTTTGCCTAATTATTAAGGCACTTTCTTATTAGTGACATAACTGACTTAATATTAAGACACTTATTTTTTGGTGTCTTAATAGTGTTGATAAAATTGTACCGCTAAATACTTAAGAAAATTAGTGTCTCATTTGACCCCTTAATATCACACCTATTTTTCAATACTTTAAAATGAGTGTGGTAATATGAATTATTTCTTGTAGTGAGATTTATAAACTAGGTGCCTGCTTAGAAAATACTTTAATTAAATTATTTTATATGAGGTTTTTTTTTTTTTTTTTTTTTTTTCGTTCTTTAAGTTATTTAAAAATAATAGAGATTTATGCTAGAATGCTTAGTAAATTAAATGATATGTTAGGATGTGTGAAGTTGAACAAATTATATTTTCCGCTGCTAATTATTTGATATCATCTTGAAAATCATTAAAGTTCGAGTTTGTTTTCCAAGTGGACTTTATAATGAATTGTATCATAAAAATGTGTTTTCCATAAAATATTAGATGGTTATGTTGATTACTCTTTTAGTAATGGCTTGATTTTTAAGAACTAGTATCTAAATAAATAAATTAAATAGTTTTTACACCTTATAATTACTTAAAAATAGTTTAGAAAGTTGGGTTATTTCACGATCGCGCTAGCCCGCCAGACGAGTCAATTGGGCTCAAGAGCGCAAGCCCAACGCAGCCAGGCCCATACGCGGCGTCTTTGGGAAGTTGGGAAAAGATCCCCATGATCGTTTCCAATGGCCATGCAGATATAATTGGTGGATTTGTTGGGATTTTGTTAGGGTTGTTATTGCATAGTATAAATAGGAGAATTGTTGTTTAGTTTAGAGTTCGAATTCTGAATTCCAGAATCGCTACTTGAAAGATTGTACTCCGGTATTCATAGAAAAATAGTGAAACATCTCGGAAGGTTATCGCCTTCATCCGTGGATGTAGATCTCCGGATCGAACCACGTAAATTCTTGTGTTGCTTATATTCTTGCATGTTTGGTTATTTTGGATAATTGTTTTGATTGTGATTCACTTGATATCCGAGAATCGGCTTTATCAATTGGCGCCGTCTGTGGGAAAAGGACGAGAAGCAAACCCTAGCATCATCCACAGCCGAATTACGTCAGTCATGGTGAATACTCGCCAGTTAGCCAATCCAACTCGATCTCGCCGGAATCCTCCCGTCAATCAAAATCCTCCGTTACCACCTCAACAAGTCCAGGATCCATACGTGGGGCAAGTAGATTCACAACATCTCGCGCCTGCTAATGCGCAGGCGCAGGTTGACCCTCAACCAACCCCTGAACTATTGCAGGCACAATAAGCGTTCCTACAAGAACATGCTGCCCTATTCCAAGTATGGAATCATCAACGTGCTGACTCTGATAGGCGCGCCGACAATGGTGCCAATCAGAAGGCCAGGCATCCCCGCCAAGATCAATCCGGTGCATTCAATGAAGACCTTTCCCACAGGGCCAGGCAGGATCGCTGCCGTCACTGGTCAGTATCATCCGAGGCAAATCGAAGTTCTAATGGCTCAAGGTCATTCTATGCTGACCAAGCCGCCGCTGACCGGCGCCGGCCAATTGATGTGACGAAGCGGGCTCGCCTGGAGAAATCCCGTTTACTTGACCCCATGGAACAGTAACAGGCTCAATTTGATGCCGAGCTTGACAAGGTGTTAGGCCTCGATGCTGATGGAGAAATAATCACCTCTTTCTCCTCGAAGATCCTCAACACGTCACTCCCCGAGGGGTTTAAACTTCCACCAGTACATGTCTAAAACGGCACCGGGGATCCAGGTAACTTCCTGAGCGCCTTCAAATACGCCATGTTCAATCGAAATTGCACGCCACACCACTTGTGCAAGGTGTTCCCCGAATACCTTCAGGATAAGGCCAAACTTTGGTTTGATTCCTTGCCTCGCGGTAGCATTAATTCTTTCCTGGACCTTGCCGAGCAGTTCTGGGCCCGTTTTCACACGCGGGCCAAACATATGGCCACTTTGGCCGATCTGATGAATCTCGAGCAACGAGACGAGGAGACTGTTTCTCAATTTCTCGAACGCTTCATTGCGGAGAGCCCGAAGGTACGCAGCCGATCTGATGATGTTATCATCACTGCTTTTATGAACGGTCTCCGAATCGGGCCACTTTACACCGAGCTCGCACGACACCCTCTGACCACTACTCGGGCTCTATTCGGCACTGTAAGTAGGTTTGCCAAAGCTGAAGAGCAAACCCGGCGCAAGCGGGAAAAGTACACTACCAAGAAACAGCCAGACAGCGTGGAAGCTGGGACTAATACTCAGACCAGTGCTTTTAGTCGATTGGGTAAGGGCAGGCTGGAGCCTCGCGGTGGTCCCCCTCAATTCACACCCCTTACGCGGTCGAGAACAGAAATATTTTCCGTTCACAAAAATGACTTGTGGCCATGCCCACGGATGACTGCTCCAGCAGAGAAGCATAATCGTGAAATGTGGTGTGCGTATCACCACGACCATGGGCACGACACCGAGGAATGCCGGGAACTTTGTAAGGAGATCGAGGACTGTTTGGAACGTGGTTTTCTACGGCAGTATGTCGCCCGGGCCGAAGACAGGTCTCAGTCAAACCAAAGTGGAGGTACCTAGCAAGGTCGGGGAGGTTATAATGGCCGAGGCCCAAGACAGAGTAGACCCCAATGGCAAAACAACATGTCGGGGTACAACAATTACCCAAGGCAAGACCAGGGTAATCGTCAACAAAATCAACCGCAACAACCTCAATTTTTGCCACCTCCACCACCTCATGGAGGTCTTGGGGACAACCCACCGAATCATGTTGTCCACGGGATAATAAATGTGATCTATGGCGCCATGCCAACAGGGACTTCCCGAAGTTCCCTCAAAGCCGAAGCGCGCAGACCTCCTCCCGAGGAGCCGCGTCATAAGCGTCTCCATAGATCTGAAACAATGAGGTTTACCGAGGACGATCCTGTTCCCGAGCTCGCCCCTCACACTGATGCCATCGTCATTGACATGGCCGTGGCCAACGTCACTATTAAGCGAGTTTTTGTCGACAACGGCGCCGCTGTACGTGTCATAATCACTGATTGTTTCCAGAAGATGGGTATAACCCGCGAGCAACTCCGGCCTACTCCGGGGCCTCTACAGACCTTCACTCAGGGAGAGGTCCAACCTGAGGGAATTATCAACCTCCCTGCGTTGCTTGGTACGTATCTAGCCATGAAAACTGTTTTTGTGGATTTCTATGTGATATCTTCCTCGTCGCCATACAACATGATTCTTGGTCGGGACTGGCTCACCCCAGCCAAGGCCATTTGTTCCACATATCACTTAACATTAAAGTTTCCTACACCCCACGGGGAGATAGCTATCCGTGGCAACCAGAGAATTTTCAAAGAGTGCATGTATGTTGCACTCAAAAAGACCACCAAGGCTCTTTCTAAGCCTCCATTTCAAATAACCACTCCGAAACCCGCTCTGGGTGTTTCCGAGCCACTTGGAAATGACACCGTTGAAGTGCCACTTGATCCTGCTAAACCGGAGCAAACTGTTAAAATAGGCGCAGTGGGCATGCCTTTGTTGCACAATGCCATCATTCAGACATTAAGGGAGTACGCCGAAGTCTTCGCTTGGTCTCCCCTTGATATGCCGGGAGTCTCTCCCGACCTCATCATTCACAAACTAAACATTGACCCTAATGTGAAGCCAATACAACAGAAACGGCGACAATTTGCCCCGAAGAGATATGCAGCTATCCGAACTGAGGTTCAACAGCTCGTGGACGCCGACATCCTATTTGAAGTCCACTATCCATCTTGGCTCTTAAACCCAGTAATGGTAACAAAATCCAGTGGGGCTTGGAGGATGTGTGTCGATTTTTCTGATCTCAACAAGCACTGCCCAAAAGACTGTTATCCTTTGCTGATAGACCAAAAGGCCGAAGCTATAATAGGGTATAAGGTGCTTTGCTTTTTGGATTTGTATAAGGGGTATCACCAAGTCCATATGGACCGCCGAGACGCTGTCAAAACAGCCTCCAAAACTGATTTTGGATGCTTTGCTTTCAAGAAAATGCCTTTCGGACTCAAAAATGCGGGGGCCACCTATCAGCGTCTTATGGACCACGTCTTCCGAGATCAGATAGGCCGCAATGTTGAGGTATAGACCTCGTTATTAAGAGTCCTTCTTCTACATCCTGTGTGCAGGACATCACCGAGACATTAAGCACACTGCGACGCCATAATCTTTGACTCAATCCAGCTAAGTGTATCGTCGGCGTTGGATCAGGAAAATTCCTTGGGTACATGGTATCGCAGCACGGTCTCCAGGATAACCCAACGAAGATCAGGGATGTGTTGGATCTTCAGACGCCGAAGACCGTGAAAGACGTCCAACGTTTGACTGGCGGCCTCGTCGCTCTAAATCGCTTTTTATCCAAAGCAGCGGAGCGCCAGCTCCCCCTTTTCAAAATTTTGCACCAGGCAAAGAAATTTGAGTAGACTTCGCAGTGCGACAAAGCCTTCGAGGCTCTGAAATAGCATATCAGCTGGTTACTTACCATGTCAGTGCCTCTTCCCGGAGAGCCCCTCTATATATACTTAGCCTCTGCCAATGAAGCAATTAGTGCGGCCCTCATCCGCGAGGATCACGGCATTCAACACCCAGTGTACTCTGTTAGCCGAGCCCTCCAGGGAGCAGAAACCCGTTACTCCGCAGCGGAAAAAACAGTTTTGGCTCTAGTCATGGCGGCCCACCGCCTGCGTCCTTATTTTCAGGGGCATGCTATTCGGGTTCTCACCAATCAACCTATTCGCCAAGTTCTTATTAAGCCTGATGTATCGGGACGTTTGGCCAAATGGACAATTGCGCTAGGGGAACATGATATACAGTTCTTGCCTCACCGAGCCATCAAGGGCCAAGCTCTTGCGGATTTCCTTGTCGAGGTCCCGTTCAATAACTCCGACGCGATAACTAGTACCGAGGCAGCACCCCAATTCGACTCCGAAGCTGAAGCTCACAGGTGGCATGTATATGTGGACGGCGCTTCTGCTACCCGAGGCCGTGGTGCCGGGGTCCTTCTCACTGGTCCCAATGATATCGAAGTCAAATATGTCCTGCGCTTCAAGTTTCAAGTGATGAACAACGAGGCTGAATACGAGGCCGTCATTGTTGGGCTCCGGATCGCTCAAACCTTTGGAGCTTCGTATATCCGGTTATACACTGATTCCGAAGTGGTCTCTAGTCAAACTAAGGGCGTATATGCAGCGAAGGATGATACGTTGAAAAGGTATCTGGCTTTAACTCATAAACTTTTGTTAACTTTTACTTCCATTGATGTTCAGCAGATCCCCTGCGAAGACAATATCAAGGCCGACACTCTCAGTAAAATGGCCTCCGCGGTCCCATCGAATGTGTCTCTGGACATAGTTGTCGAAGAAGCTACCCACCCTTCGATCGATGAACAGGTGGTCTCTGTGTTGACTGATGTCGGTCCCAATTGGATGACTCTGATCCTGCGGTATCTCCAAGATGGTACTCTGCCAGAAAATAAACTGCTTGCTCGGAAGATACTTCTAAAAGCGCCAAAGTACATGCTTCACGATGGGGTCTTATACCGTTAGTCATACTTGCAGCTGAGCCTCCGTTGTATTGGCCCAGACCAAGCTGACTATGTCCTCTGGGAACTTCACGAAGGATCATGCGCAAGTCACATTGGGTCGCGTACTGTAATACCCGCGCCTCTCACAACTCACTGGCCAATATAATTTTTTTTTTTGCAATTTAATTTGGTAGTTAAGAACCCCCTAGTCTAAAATATTAGGACATGCTACAAAATTTAAGACTACACGTGACAAGTTTAAAATATAGAACATTATGTAGTACGTGGAAGTGTTAGATGTAAATGATTTTATTGTCGGAACAACAACAACAACAACAACAACAACAACAACAACAACAATAATAATAATAATAATAATAAAAATATAGAAGATTATTAAATGGCCGCCAAATTAAGTCGGCAAAGTGAATATATATATCTACATATTTATAACTTAATACCTAAGATAACAAGACTACAAGAAGGCAAAAGAAAAGAAAAACAAAAAGGGGGCACAAAAACGAAGAAACGAGATAACAGGTAAAAACTAAAATCATTCTCAATTATTTAGAAATGGAAATATGGTTGTATATGCATATAGATTCTATGGTTGAAAACAGGTGTGTTATATGTTTCAAAGCAAAACCTTTATTAAGTGGAATTAATTAGTCATCTCCATCTTAGGATTTCATATATATTTTATTATTAGGAATGAAATGTTTATCATTTTATTTAGTTGTCAGATTATTATGCACACTCGTATATATACATATTTGAGGTTAAAAATTCAGATGGTGACTTCCATGTATTATATTTACAAGATATGAATCTAATATTACAATGATGTTCTAAAATGGTTAAGGTAGTAAGTTTAAATTCGTCCAGATTTTGAAATAGTTGTCAACTAATTTGCTGATTATGACATTTTTAAAAGCTGAATTTGAAATAGTACAAAACATGAAAGTTGTAGCCTGATGTGTTAGCTTTATAACCCAATTTGAAGTATATAAATATCAATTTTTTGGAAAAAGTTAGAGCCTTATTACCAAAATGCGACGAAATTGGAATTATCGGACTAAAAGTACGTAATGATCTAGAATTTGATAATTTGTGCATTAATTTGAGTTAATTGTTATAGATTGATTACCACGGTGGGGTAGAAGTTTCAAAAGTTACTCCGGAGTAGAGGTAAGTAGAAATCCATCTCCAACTACAATGCTCGAACATAGTATTTGTGTTTATTATTTGTGATAATTGATTGTTATATGTGTTGTTGTATACCTTTGTATGAAGTGTTTTCTTCCGTTGCTAAAAACAAACTGATGTGCATCAATCATGAGCAGTAGCATCTACAAGAATTACATGTGTACAGATAAGAAGTCAAAATAGCATAATTTCATAAGTTGATAATGTTTTGGGGTTGGTCACCACTGGCACATTGAGAGTTATATATTATATATGGTGTCTCTCGGGATGCTTTCGGTGACAGGCGTGCACGCGGAAGAGGTTCCCACTTCAGCACCTTTATGATGAGGGGTACGGGAAGAGGTAGACTTTCCGGTGGGCTGCAGGGGCAGGCAGGAGGCGGACCCCTGGTAGTCTCGGAAGGATAGCCACTTGGTCGTACCAACCATCACTAATATCTGGGGTGGACTATAAGGGGGGAGGAGGGACCCTTGGTAGTCACGAGTGTGGAGGGATATTCTGGTGAGGTTGTGCCAGTGAAGGGAGCCATTTCCCACCAAAAAGGGTTTCCTTTTTGAGAAAATAGTTGAAAGAAACGGTTTTATAACTTGCATTCATCATATAAGCATTTCTCATGCATGATTTCTGCTTACTGAGTTTTAGCTCACATAGTTCTTGCATTGTAGGTGAGTTTGACTACGCATGAGCGTGTGGACTGATCTGGCATGCTGTTGGAGTTTCTGCAAGTTCTGAAGCCCCCGTGTATATGAATGACGACCTGTGGGGCTAAACCTTGGACTCACTATGTTTTTGCTAGTGTTTTAATAATCTTTTTGGACATGTCCAAACTAAGGAACTTTAATATGTATATTCTGTAAATATGGTGTTGAATAGAGTGTGACACATTTGTACTCGACCTGAACCTATGTAAATGTATGTAGGTGAAATTTTGGTCATGAAGAAGTATTCTAAATCGTTAATTTTGGAGAGAAAAATATACAGGTTTTGTAAGACTAAAAATTAGTATAAAATAAGTTTTTACAAGGGTGGGTGTGACAGAGTGGTATCAGAGCCCGGTTTGTGCCCTGTAGACTGTTCGTATACATGAGCTCAGAACTTCTGAAGCACAGACATGCCAGTAAGTTTTACTTTTCTTAATTTGCATTCATTATTTCATGAATCATATTGGCCTGTGAGAGAGGGACAATAAAACTAGAAAGAAATCATGGAGGTTGTTAGAGGAGAAGGTGTTGAAGGAGATAATGAACATGAACAAAATGCACCAGCAGTAGGTGTTTGCCTGGAAGCGATTGTGGCTCGGTTGACAGGATTAGTCGAACAACAGTCGCAACAGATTCAGCAACTTATCCAACAAAGGGGTGTGGGTGGACAACCAGGGAATGGTGTAAATCAACAGCAACCTCGAGCTGAATATTTAGAGTTCATCGGAGAGAGGTTTAGAAAGCTTAACCCGCCAACATTTGAGAGTGCAAGGGATCGGATTGGCTTAGAACTATAGAGAACATGTTTTTGTATAACTAAACTAAACTAAACTAAACTAAACTAAACCTAAAGTTCCTGAGGGGGAAAAGGTATTGTGCGCATCGTTCATGTTACGTGGAAGTGCGGGACACTGGTGGGACACAATGAAAACTATTGAGGATGTGGCGACAATGGCGTGGGATAGGTTCAAAGAACTTTTTAGAAACAAGTATTTCACTGCCCCAGTTTGAGTAATGAAGATGAACGAGTTCATACAATTGAGACAAGGGGCAATGGATGTTGCAGACTACATCGCCAAGTTCGAGCAACTCTCTAGGTTTGCGGAGCACATGGTCAGTACGGATGCGCTGAAAGTAGAAAGGTTCCTAGAGGGTCTGAGGCCAGAGCTATATAGGGATGTGTGTATGGCTGGTATACATGGGGTAACCTATTCACAAGTTGCTGAACGAGCGTTAATTGCCGAACAGGCAGAAATGAAAATCAAGTGTGCTCAGGAGGTTAGGCGCCAGGTTATACAAAGACAATGACCTCGTTTTGTAGGAGATGGAAAGAAAAGGCCGCTACAAGTGCAAGGTCCAAGACCGGGTTCTCAATCAAAACCAGGACAACAACCATGGGATCAGAACAAGCGCCAAAAGGGTGAACAAGGAAAACCACCAGTTACACAACCTACATGTCCCACGTGTGGAGGTTCACATAGTGGAAAGTGCTTTGCAGAGTATCGGACTTGTTTTAAATGTGGAAAAGCAGGACACATTTCCACGGTTTGTCCAGAGAACTCAAACCCTACTACACAAAAGAAGACGCCAGCTAGAGTCTTTACCATGACCACGGAGGAAGCGGAAGCAAATACATCTGTAGTAACAGGTAAAGTTCCCATTTGTGATACGATTGCATTTGCATTATTTGATTCTGGAGCTATACATTCATTTGCATCTACTGAGTATGTGAAGAGGCTGGGTAGGAAACCTGATGTAGCAGACGTTAGTTACAATGTTGTGATCCCCTCCAGAGAGTAAAAACAAACTAACCAAATTATGCGAGCATGTGTTATCTCTATTGAAGGAAGAGAACTTTATGCCGATCTGATCATATTAGATATGAATGATTATGATGTGATTTTGGGAATGGATTGGCTATCAAAGTATGGTGCTACAATAGATTGTCAGAACAAGATAATCACATTTCAGCCGCCTAGTGACACATCTTTCGTCTTTATTGGAGTACGAAAAAGGTTCAAATATCACACGATATTAGCGGTAAAAGCGCAACGGTTATTGGAAAGCGGTTGTGAAGGTTACCTAGTAAGTGTTATGAGTATGGAAGAGAAACACTGTCCGACTATTGAGGAGGTAGCAGTGGTGCAAGAATACCCTGAAGTATTTCCAGACGAACTCCCAGGATTACCCCCAGACAGAGAGATAGAGTTTGTAATTGACGTATATCCAGGGACTGCTCCTATATCGAAGTCACCATACAGAATGGCGCCAACAGAGTTGAAAGAGTTGAAGATTCAATTGCAAGATTTACTGGACAAAGGCTTCATTAGACCTAGCTTTTCGCCATGGGGTGCACCAGTTTTGTTTGTCAAGAAGAAAGATGGTACTATGCGGATGTGTATAGATTATAGAGAACTGAACAAGGTTACGATAAAAAACAAATACCCCTTACCCAGGATTGATGACTTGTTTGATCAACTCCAGGGAGCTGCCATATTCTCCAAGATTGACTTACGTTCAGGTTATCATCAACTGAAAATTAAAGAGGAAGATATCTCAAAAACGGCATTCAGTACAAGATACGGGCACTATGAGTTTTTGGTAATGCCATTCGGTTTGACAAATGCCCCAGCAGCTTTCATGGATATGATGAATCGGGTATTCAAAGACTTTTTGGATAAGTTTGTTATCGTGTTTATTGATGACATTCTGATCTACTCCAAGAATGAAGCAGAGCATGCTGTGCATTTGAGAAAGGTTTTAGACGTTCTAAAGGAGAAACGGTTGTACGCTAAGTTCAAGAAATGTGAGTTCTGGTTGGATCGAGTAATATTTCTAGGGCATGTTGTGTCAGGAGAAGGAATTTCAGTTGATCCAAGTAAAGTTGAAGCAATTAACAATTGGCCACAACCTACAAACCCTTCAGAGGTACGTAGTTTTCTCGGGTTAGCTGGGTACTATCGGAGATTTGTAGAAGGATTCTCGAAAATTGCATCTCCCTTAACACAGTTGACTAGAAAGAGTGTAACATTCAAGTGGACAGAGGCTTGTGAGCAGAGTTTTCAAGAACTGAAGAAAAGGTTAACATCTGCGCCGATCCTTTCAATACCAACGGGGACTGGAGGCTTTGTGGTATATAGTGATGCTTCGAAGAATGGTTTAGGGTGTGTGTTAATGCAGAATGGCAAAGTAATAGCATATGCATCCAGACAGTTGAAGGAGTATGAGAAGAACTACCCTACTCATGACTTGGAGCTTGCAGCAGTAGTATGTGCGCTAAAAATTTGGAGACACTATCTATATGGAGAACGATGTGAGATCTACACAGATCACAAAAGTCTGAAGTACTTTTTCACATAGAAAGAGCTGAATATGAGACAGAGAAGATGGTTAGAACTCGTGAAAGACTATGACTGTGTTATCAACTATCATCCTGGTAAAGCAAATGTCGTTGCTGATGCCTTAAGCAGAAAATCATCCCAAGGTGCTACATTGATGGCTTTGATTCAGAAACCAGAGTTACTAGACTTGCAAAGAATGAATGTTGAGATTGTTCAACTGGGGATAGTGGAGGCAAGACTAGCAGCTCTAACCCTTCAACCCACCCTACTTGATAGAATTAAGCAGGGACAGAATGAAGATGAATATTTAGCTAAAGTAAAGAAGAATGCCGCTTCAGGGACGCCTTCAGACTTTCAGTTGTCAGGGAATGATGTCTTAAGATTCAAAAACCGATTATGTGTGCCAAATGTAGATAGCATTCGTAGAGATATTATGGCAGAGGCACATTCGACACCATATTCAGTACATCCAGGAGCTACCAAAATGTATCGAGATTTAAAGGTGCAGTATTGGTGGCCAGGTATGAAGAAAGATATTGCTCAGTGTGTAAAACAATGTTTGACTTGTCAGTAGGTAAAAGCAGAACATCAAAGACCGGCAGGAACTTTACAGCCCTTACTGATTCCGGAATGGAAATGGGAGAACATCACAATGGATTTTGTGGTGGGATTACCGAAAACTGTAAAGGGTCACGACGCTATCTGGGTAATTGTGGACAGACTCACAAAATCTGCTCATTTTCTCCCAGTCTGTACTACTTACTCCATGGATCGTTATGCTCAGATATATATACAAGAAATAGTTAGACTTCACGGAGTACCGTTATCCATTGTTTCAGATAGAGACTCAAGATTCCTGTCTACCTTCTGGAAGAGTTTACACAAGGCACTGGGAACACAGTTGTCTTTCAGTACTGCATATCATCCACAAACTGACGGACAATCGGAAAGGACGATACAGACTTTAGAGGATATGCTCAGAGCTTGCGCATTAGATTTTCAGGGTCAATGGAGTAAATTTCTACCTTTGATAGAATTTTCCTACAACAACAATTATCAATCCACTATAGGAATGGCCCCTTATGAAGCACTATATGGTAGGAAGTGTCGATCACCGATACATTGGGATGAGGTTGGTGAAAGAAGACTTCTAGGTCCAAGTGTAATACAGGAAATGTCAGAAGCTGTGTCACAAATTCGGGAAAGGATGAAAACGGCTCAGAGTCGCCAGAAAAGCTATGCAGATAAGAGAAGGAGAGCACTTGAGTTTGCAGTAGGAGATCTAGTGTTCTTGAAAGTTGCACCAATGAAGGGAATAATGCGGTTTGGTAAGAAAGGAAAACTTAGTCCAAGATACATTGGTCCATTTCCTATTATTGAGAGAGTTGGTGATGTTGCCTACAGACTCGATTTGCCAGCATCAATGTCTCAAATACACAATGTGTTCCATGTGTCAGTATTGAGGAAGTATATTGCAAATTCATCTCATGTCCTGAACAGTGAACCCATAGAATTACAAGCAGACTTAGGGTATAAGGAAGTACCAGTACAAATTTTATTAAGGGAAGTAAAACGGCTCAGAAACAAAGAAATTCCATTAGTCAAAGTGCTATGGAGAAATCAATTAGTCGAAGAAGCCACCTGGGAAAGAGAGGATGAAATGAGAGCCAAATATCCTTAACTCTTCAAGTAAGTAAATTTCGAGGACGAAATTTTTATAAGGGGGGGAGGATGTAATACCCGCGCCTCTCACAACTCACTGGCCAATATAATTTTTTTTTTTGCAATTTAATTTGGTAGTTAAGAACCCCCTAGTCTAAAATATTAGGACATGCTACAAAATTTAAGACTACACGTGACAAGTTTAAAATATAGAACATTATGTAGTACGTGGAAGTGTTAGATGTAAATGATTTTATTGTCGGAACAACAACAACAACAACAACAACAACAACAACAACAACAACAACAATAATAATAATAATAATAATAATAATAATAATAATAATAATAATAATAATAATAAAAATATAGAAGATTATTAAATGGCCGCCAAATTAAGTCGGCAAAGTGAATATATATATCTACATATTTATAACTTAATACCTAAGATAACAACACTACAAGAAGGCAAAAGAAAAGAAAAACAAAAAGGGGGCACAAAAACGAAGAAACGAGATAACAGGTAAAAACTAAAATCATTCTCAATTATTTAGAAATGGAAATATGGTTGTATATGCATATAGATTCTATGGTTGAAAACAGGTGTGTTATATGTTTCAAAGCAAAACCTTTATTAAGTGGAATTAATTAGTCATCTCCATCTTAGGATTTCATATATATTTTATTATTAGGAATGAAATGTTTATCATTTTATTTAGTTGTCAGATTATTATGCACACTCGTATATATACATATTTGAGGTTAAAAATTCAGATGGTGACTTCCATGTATTATATTTACAAGATATGAATCTAATATTACAATGATGTTCTAAAATGGTTAAGGTAGTAAGTTTAAATTCGTCCAGATTTTGAAATAGTTGTCAACTAATTTGCTGATTATGACATTTTTAAAAGCTGAATTTGAAATAGTACAAAACATGAAAGTTGTAGCCTGATGTGTTAGCTTTATAACCCAATTTGAAGTATATAAATATCAAATTTTTGGAAAAAGTTAGAGCCTTATTACCAAAATGCGACGAAACTGGAATTATCGGACTAAAAGTACGTAATGATCTAGAATTTGATAATTTGTGCATTAATTTGAGTTAATTGTTATAGATTGATTACCACGGTGGGGTAGAAGTTTCAAAAGTTACTCCGGAGTAGAGGTAAGTAGAAATCCATCTCCAACTACAATGCTCGAACATAGTATTTGTGTTTATTATTTGTGATAATTGATTGTTATATGTGTTGTTGTATACCTTTGTATGAAGTGTTTTCTTCCGTTGCTAAAAACAAACTGATGTGCATCAATCATGAGCAGTAGCATCTACAAGAATTACATGTGTACAGATAAGAAGTCAAAATAGCATAATTTCATAAGTTGATAATGTTTTGGGGTTGGTCACCACTGGCACATTGAGAGTTATATATTATATATGGTGTCTCTCGGGATGCTTTCGGTGACAGGCGTGCACGCGGAAGAGGTTCCCACTTCAGCACCTTTATGATGAGGGGTACGGGAAGAGGTAGACTTTCCGGTGGGCTGCAGGGGCAGGCAGGAGGCGGACCCCTGGTAGTCTCGGAAGGATAGCCACTTGGTCGTACCAACCATCACTAATATCTCGGGTGGACTATAAGGGGGGAGGAGGGACCCTTGGTAGTCACGAGTGTGGAGGGATATTCTGGTGAGGTTGTGCCAGTGAAGGGAGCCATTTCCCACCAAAAAGGGTTTCCTTTTTGAGAAAATAGTTGAAAGAAACGGTTTTATAACTTGCATTCATCATATAAGCATTTCTCATGCATGATTTCTGCTTACTGAGTTTTAGCTCACATAGTTCTTGCATTGTAGGTGAGTTTGACTACGCATGAGCGTGTGGACTGATCTGGCATGCTGTTGGAGTTTCTGCAAGTTCTGAAGCCCCCGTGTATATGAATGACGACCTGTGGGGCTAAACCTTGGACTCACTATGTTTTTGCTAGTGTTTTAATAATCTTTTTGGACATGTCCAAACTAAGGAACTTTAATATGTATATTCTGTAAATATGGTGTTGAATAGAGTGTGACACATTTGTACTCGACCTGAACCTATGTAAATGTATGTAGGTGAAATTTTGGTCTTGAAGAAGTATTCTAAATCGTTAATTTTGGAGAGAAAAATATACAGGTTTTGTAAGACTAAAAATTAGTATAAAATAAGTTTTTACAAGGGTGGGTGTGACACGTACGTTGGCCAAGAAAGTGCTTCGGTGGGGATACTATTGGCCCACCTTGTTTAATGATGCCCACAATTTAGTGTCGAAGTGCGACAAATGTCAGCGGCACTCCCGAGTGAAGCACCTGCCACAAACCGAACTCATCGGAATACAAAGCGCCTGGCCGTTCATACAGTGGGGTATCGACATTGTAGGTCCGTTCCCTGTGGCTCCGGGGGGACTTAAATTTCTTGTGGTCGCCGTGGATTATTTCACTAAATGGGTCGAAGCCGAGCCACTCACTGCCATTACTGGACAGAACATTCTAAAATTTATTTGGCGTAACATTATATGCCGCTTTGGCATTCCAAGTACAATCATATCCGTCAACGACAAACAGTTTGCCAATGATCCCTTTTGATCCTGGTGCGAGAAGCTGCACATCAAACAGGCTTTCACCTCGGTAGCTCAACCCCAAGCTAATGGCCAGGTCGAAGTCACGAAGCGTACTCTAGTCGACGGCCTAAAGAAGCGATTGAATCAGGCCTAGGGTCTCTGGGCTGAGAATCTTCCGCATGTTCTCTGGGCTTATCACACAACGCCACATTCCACCACCGGGGAAACTCCTTATAGCCTAACCTATGGCTCTGAGGCTGTCATTCCTGCCGAAGTGGGAGTACCGAGCCCCAGGCTTCTGCACCTCGATCCCAAAGCAAACGAGGAAGCACTCCGGACCAACCTCGACGAGCTTGAACACCGACGTGAGGAATCCTTCATCCGACAAGCTAAGTGCAAGCAACAAATGGCTAGGTATCACAATAACCGGGTTCGAGCTACACAATTCCAGGTCGGAGACCTAGTGCTCCAGCTAACTCTGCCAGCAAAGCTGCCCCCGAGGGCAAACTGCACGCTACTTGGGAAGGGCCTTATCGTGTCACTGCTGCTCATGCCTCCGGAAGCTATCAATTTGAACAATTGGATGGCACCCCGATACCCCGCACTTGGCACGTTAGCAATCTGCGGCGTTTCTATCTGTAGTTTCCCATTTCAAGTACTTATTCTTCCTTTAATTTTATGTACATGCCTTTACTCTTGTATTCTTCAATTGTTTCGACAATAACTATGAATAAAAGTTGTTACTTCCAACGCATACATTGCTTCTCTTCTACACCGCGGGGATGTCCCGGCCTAGACTACACGCATATTTGTGGCGTCATTTGTTCACCGTCTCCGGACGCATTTCTCTCTCGCCTGATCCGTTCCGAGAGGCCCTAAACTTTGTCCCCGGACAAGAATCACCTCTCGCCTGATCCATCCGGAGAGGTTATCAACCTTGTCATCATCCAAGAATTGACTCCCGCCTGATCCGTCAGGGGAAATTTTATACCTTGTTTCCGAACAAGGGTTTATCTACATTCTGTACTCCCGAGTACTAATTAATATATTACTTGCATTACATCATTCAAGCAATAGTTTTACATATGCATATATTTCCATTTGCACAATATACTAAAATTTTCCTTCATATACACTTATTTCATGCAATAACTTTGTCTTTTACAAAAAAATATGTTTTACATTTTGTTTCTAAAGCACTACATCTCATTTCTTCGTGCCTCCTAACCAATATTCGGAGCCCTGGCGCCGATGAGTGCCCTGTCCTGAGCCAGAACTCCTTCGTGATCTGGCAGCACTTCGGGGCACCCCTCTGCTCCTAGGGCCCCTTTGGATGCCTTGCCCTTCGTAGTTCGGTTGCTTCTCCCACTTCGTTGGCCCAGACTTTTGTGCCCATTCAACTGGGTCCCACTCAGCCGGGGCCATTTCTTCAACTTCCTGAGCGAATTCCTGAACCTCTTCAGTGGACTCTAAGCTTCGCTCCGGCTCTGCTCCTGATCGCCCTACCGGCCTTCTTTCGGGCCTCGACCCCTGCTTACTGACCCTGCCCGCCACGGCGGTGCTTGGTTTTTTAATTATTATTCCACCAGCCCGCGTTGTGTGAGTTGGCCTTCATCTGCGTATTTTTGAGGTCTTGGCCCGACTGCAGCTCGCAATGTTCTCTTCAGGAGTGCGCTGCACTTTCTTCCTAGCTTCCAGATTTTGGTACATGCCGAGGAGGAGCTATAACACGAGATGCTTCCTGTACAACTCCGCTGAGTTCGGATTCCCGAAGTTCATCAGCTCTTTTATTTCTGCTTGCACCTTGACAGTCCGGGCCTCGAGATCCTCTAATGTTAGCAGACCAAACTCTGTCAACATACGTTCGTACTCGCGATGATGCACATACATTCGCTCCACCTCGGCGTCCTTTGATAATGCTTGGATTTTAAAGTGCAGCGCACTCTCCTTGGCCTCGGTCCGCTCTTTTTCTACCTCGGCCAGGCTCTTCTCAGCAGCGGCAAGTTTTCTCTCTAGTTGGGGTACAACATGCTTCTGCTAGTTGTCCCTTTCACCCCGGAACCAGTCCAGGGAGCGCAGCAGCTGCTTTATTACATTGTGCAGCTCCTCGGTGCTTTCCTGTTAGTAGCAACAAATTCATTACTATACACAATAAGGGTCATGCTCAATCGCATAAAATCAACAACGTTGTTCAATCCATACAACCGGAGTTACCAGATACAAACATTCTTTCGAATACATCAACGACAAGATAATACATCTGGTCTCCTATCTACGCCATTATAGTTTATTTAAAATTGGTGGGAACTGACCTCCCCCGGTTCGGCCCCTTCCGCTGCCGCTGCCTTCTCCCCCTCCTCGGGCAACGTTTGGCTGTCCCTGGCGCTCTCCTCCGGCTCCTCTGCGCGAATTCCCCCTTTCTGAAGGCCAGGAATTCTTGGTCTTGGTCGGCGTTGATGCACGTTGATTTTGCATGCAATTAGGTCGATGTATGGTATCAATTGACGTACTTGACTTGTTTTAAGGTATTTTGAGCATTTTTAGGCTAAAAAGTTGTGATTTACGACTACCGGACAAGAAAACAAGTTGAAACGGAGTAAAAATCGGCCCAAAGTAGTGAAAATCAGTGAGAACCGGTCCGAATTGTCCAAGAATCGGTCCAAACCGGGCTGAACCGGTCCAGGAGCAAAACGAGGCAAGAACCGACACGGCCGTGTCAAAAGTGTCCTGCAACGCGCTGTTGGTTCTGGAATGGAACACGGCCGTGTCACAAAGCAACACGGCCGTGTCAAATTGTTGCTGGAAAAGGGAAATTTGCAAGCAACATGGCCGTGTCATTTAAAGCAACACGGCCGTGTCAAAAGGCCTGTCGATTGTTAAAATCCGGTTTTAAGTGAAGATTTGATTTCTTAATTCAAGAGGGATTATCTAATTCTATAAAAAGGATTCAAGTGCTCTCAAAAGAAAAAACACACATATTATCCGAGTTTGAGGCACGAGACGACTTGGACGACGACGGAGATTCGAGCAACGGGACGAGATACTCGGGTTTAGAAATTTTTCCTAGTTTAATTCTTTAGAATGTTTTGTCTTAATCATTGTATTGAATTGAGCCTAGGCATGAGTAGCTAAGCTATTCGTGTCCTAGGGTTAGAAAGTAAGAATTATTTATAACAATGTTTTGATTTATGGTTTTACTTATTGAATTCCGTTCTTTGATATGTTTATCTTTATATCCGTTTTAACAACTAAATTTGGACTGGCCATCTAGGTTTAGTAAATTCGTTTAACAAATCCGCTTCGAGAGAAGGGGTTTGTTATTAGACGTACGATATAGAGCGCAGTTGTCTATGACTGTGTAGGCATAGGTTTATGAGCTGTTTGGAGTTGCTAGGATTAATTGACTCGAGAGGGTAATTGTCTTAGTTAATCAACGATCTAATTACTTCGAGAGGAGGGTTAGGTTAATATTGCGCCGCTTAATAAACATTAGATCGGTTAAAATCAATAAGTTAATCTTAATCATCATTGGAATAAATATTTTGAAATCGATACCCTAGGATGCTGTTTTCCCGTGATTGTTAATTATTCGTATTTATTCAAGTTTGCATTTAGAGTTAATTAAGTATTTTAGTTAGTAAAATTAATCTTCCCTGAATTAGTGTCTAGTTAGGATATTCCTAGAATATTGAGGTATCAAACTACCTAAAGACCCTATTCCTTGTGGGATCGACCTTGACAATAGTACTACACCTACATCCGTACACTTGCGGAACACTAGGTTAGAAACCGACGTGTCAAGTTTTTGGCGCCGTTGCCGGGGAATAGGATTTAGCGCTTAGTTTTTACCTTGAAAAATAGGAGGAAACTAGACTAGATTTTATTTGTTTTTCGTAATTTTAATTTTAATTTTCGTTTTTTATTTTTTGTTAATTTTTGTATTACACGGTATTTGCTGTTTTTGGTGTTATCAGGCATCGCAGGCACACCAGATCAAAAGGAAAAGAGACTCTTCTTCCTTTCGATCCAGAGATTGAAGCGACAGCTCGTAGACACCGCAATAGAAGGTCTGAGATGGAGAACCCACCGCAGCAACCGAATGATGAAGCATTAAATAGAGTGCTAACAGCCTTAGCACGATTGGACGATCGCGTCACTACTATACAGCAGCAGATACCTGTACAGCAGCAACAGTTGCCACAACAGCACGGACAGATTCCAATAGAGCCAGATACGGGAGAAGAAGACGATACACCTATTAGTGACTGTTTAAGGCCGAATCCTAATCAACAGTCAGGAGGAGTACGACCCCCGCCTCTGAATGCCAATAGTTTCGAGTTGAAGCCTGCACTGATCAACGTAGTGTAGCAGAACCAGTATGGAGGAAGTGCAATGGAGGATCCGAACGCTCACCTGATAAAGCTCCGAAGATTGGCGGACACAATCAAAATAAACCATGTACCACACGAGCAGGTTAAGCTGCGATTGTTTCCTTTTTCGTTGAAGGATAGAGCCCTCCAATGGTTCAATTCCTTGGAAGATATCATCAGCTGGGAAGAGTTGAGCACTTCGTTCCTATTGAAGTACTTTCCACCGAGCAAGATGCTCGACTTGCAGAATCAAATTAATCAGTTCAAACAGCTGGATCAAGAACCGTTTGGAGAAGCTTGGGAGCGATTCCGGGATCTTATCCGGAGTTGCCCTCAACATGGGTTTACGAAAAAGCAGCAAATATGTAAGTTTTATAATGGCTTACTCGCTCCGACCAGAAACCAAGTGGGCAGCCGCAGGTGGTAGCTTGATGGAGACATCAGTAAAGACAGCATTCTCGATTTTGGATGCTATGGCTAAAACAAGTTATCAGTGGCAAAACGAGAGAAACCAGCCACGGAGGGTGGTGAATGTTATGGAAGTGGAGACGGTCAGCAACGAGCCGATGGACAAACTCACATCACAGCTGACAGCCCTGACGAGTCAAGTCAATATGCTAACTAGTCTGACGTTGGCACAACAAACAGGGGGTCAAGAAGAAGCTGAAGAAGTTAATTTTCTAAACCAAAGGAACTTCAACAACTTCCAAAACAACCAGCCTAGGTACAATCAGTACCCACAAAATTGGAATCAACAAAACTTCTCATATGGGAATTCGAAGAACACACTCAATCCACCACCTGGGTTTGCTGTTACAAACGGTACGATACATGATGGTAAGAAGCCATCACAAGAAGAGATTGCCCAATCACAGTTTGACAAGTATGATGAGAAGTTAGCTCAATTGGAGAAGAAAGTAGAAGGAAAATTTATTGAGCTAAACAAACATATAACTGGGCAAGGGGCAGACATCAAGAGGTTAGAGAATACGATGGTGTAGACTCAAGTAAGTATTGGGGAGCTTTCTTCCAATATGAGCCAGTTGATCAAGATTGTCGGGGCCCAACACAAGCAGGGCCAATTTCCGAGTGATACGGTGGTGAACCCAAGAGAGCAATGCCAAGCCATTCAGTTGAGGAATGGTACTGAGTACGAGGGACCCCAGCTGCCGGTTGATGTAGATAAAGTGGTGGAGAAAGAACAAATGGAAGAGAAACACGAGCAATCGGGCAAGAAGAAAGCAGTAAAGCAAAGTGAAGGCCAGGAAATCAAAGCAGACATCCCATCTTATGTCCCGGCTGTCCCATTCCCACAAGCCTTAAGGAAGAAGAAGATCGATGAGCAGTTCGCGAAGTTCTTGGATGTGCTGAAGAGGATCCAAATTAACATCCCTTTCGTTGAAGCACTGCAGCAGATGCCGAACTACGCTAAATTTCTGAAGGAAGTGATCTCAAAGAAGAAGAAGTGGGAAGAATACGAGACAGTCAACCTGACTGAAGAATGCAGTGCTGTGATCCAAAGGAAGCTACCGCTCAAGCGAAAAGATCCAGGTAGTTTTACTATTGCATGTCAAATAGGTACTATTACATTTGATAAGGCACTGTGTGATTTGGGGGCTAATATTAACTTGATGCCATAATCTATTTTTGAAAAATTGAGTCCAGGTACTTTGAAACCCACTACAATTTCTTTACAAATGGCTGATCGGTCTATGACTTGGCCAAAAGGTATTGTAGAGGATGTGTTGTTAAAAGTTGGGAAATTTATAATACCTGTGGATTTTGTGGTTTTAGATATGGTAGAAGATAAAGATGTCCCTTCGATTTTAGGTCGCCCGTTTCTAGCAACGGGAAAAGCATTGATAGATGTCCAAAAAGGAGAGTTAACATTAAGGGTAGATAAAGAGCAAGTTACTTTTTCAATCTATAAAGCTCTACAACATCATGATAGGGAGGATGAATCTCAATTAGAAACATGTAGTTTTGTTCGTACAAGTGAAGCTGCATTTTATAGGAAACTAACCCCCCCAAGTGATAGTGATCCCCTTGAAACATGCATTACCAATTCTATTTATAATGTTAATCTCCATGACTTTACTGACTTTGATCTTGCCGAAAGTGTCAGTGCATTGAATGCCTTGCAGGAGGCCCCTAAGGGGAGTTCGACTCAAGGAAACATAAACAAGAAGGCGGTTGAAGAAGAGCAAAAATGGGGCGATGGATGTCCGGAGCTAAAATCATTGCCTGATCATCTGCGGTATGAATTTCTAGATAATGAGCACAAATATCAGGTAATAATCTCCTCTTCCCTTACTGATGTTGAAACTGATAAGCTATTGCGTGTATTGAGGAAGTATAAATCTGCTATAGGATGGTCAATAGCTGACTTGAAAGGAATTAGTCCTACGATTTGCATGCATAAGATTTTGATGGAAGATGAGTATAAACCCTCTGTTCAAAACCAACGTAGGCTTAACCCAATGATGCAAGAAGTAGTTAGGAAAGAAGTACTTAAGTGGTTAGACGCTGGAATCGTTTTTCCTATTTCTGATAGTAAGTGGGTAAGTCCAACGCAGGTTGTGCCAAAGAAGGGGGGGATGACTGTAGTTAAGGGTGATCTTGATGAGGTCATAGCCACTAGGGTAATCACGGGCTGGCGTGTATGTGTGAGGAAGTGTTCAATCTCATCAAGTGAGCTATACTTTGAAATAGGATGTGTTGGGAATGTGGAACCGGGATCATGAAGTGAAGAACCGGACGGATGAACCGGGTTTTGGCGTGAAGAAGTAAATCTGTTCAGAATAAACCGGGTTCAGGGTTGTTGGGGATAACCGTCAATTGTGACGAGTCTGTTTCAGGTTTGTGACGGGAAAAACCGTCACATTTGTCCGGTAGCAGAAGCCAACTTGATTCAGTTAGAACTTCTTGGTCAGTTACATTCGAGCTGCAATACATATATCATTGGAAAGCTCTCTTCCAGGAGAACAACACTACGTCGAGCAATTTCCTTCTTTCATAGATTACAGAGAGAATTTGAGAGTGATTGTTTTTCTGCCCTAATTTGTTCCAGAATTGGGCGTTTTCATTTCTGAGTGTAATTTCTGTAATTGATTGGATATCTTAGTGAATTGAGGTGTGCCTTGCCTCCGTGGATGTAGTTCATCTTGAACGAACCACGTAAAACGAGTGTGTGATTCATTTACATTTCCAGTTCTGCGCAAGTTCACCTCGGCCACAACTCTGGCCGAACTAGTTGTGTGTTTCTCAAACTGTTATTCTTCGAACTCATTCCGCACGCATTCTCTTAGCCTCCGCAGGAGGCGTCGACGATGGCTCCGGCCTCTTCCTCGACCTCGGTGTCAGGCCGGTCACCACCACTTCGTCCTCCGTCCCCTGCGATCGCCTTTGGCTCGGAGGCACCACCCCTCTTGGGGCCACCTCGGCAACTGTTCCCTTCTTCTTCAATGCCGGTAGCATCGCAGGGCTCCCAACAATATCTTTCCCGAAACGTCCCACTGCAAACACAATACACAATTAGCACTCTTACCATGTATAAAAGCTCACATAAACATTAGAATGCCCTACCCTCCTCAGATGCCCCTGCCGACGAGCCCTAACCCCGGGTCGGATTCTCCTCTGCTCCTCCCGAATAGTAAAGTCATAATCCTGCCTCCTCCAGCTCCTCCTCTGTGCAGAGTTGTTTGACACCCACTGTGCGGAAATCCTCCATTGACTCCGGCTCCACCACTGGGGCATTGTCCATAACCTCCTCCTTCCTCTACCTCGGGAGGGTCACACTCACCTTCACGAACAAAAACTTTTCCTTCCAACCCTCCACCTTACTGGGGTTTTTTACCTTAAAACCACCCCGGGGCCTCGGACTAAATGAATACCACCCCTTAGCCTTCCCAAAGGCTTTAAGCTGGAAGAAAAACCTAAAAATACCTACATCCGGCTCTACCCCGGCCCTCTTACACACTACCAGAAATCCTACCACCTGCCTCACTGCATTAGGCGCCAGTTAGCATAGTGCAATGCCGTAAAACCTCAACAACTGAACCACAAACTCCCACAGCGGGAACCTAAGTCCCACCTTCAGCTGATCTATGTACACCCCTACGAACCCCTTGGGTGGACAACAGGCTCGATCACTGGGCTCCGACAATATATATTCTAGGTTAAATGGAAAATAAAATGAAGGTATCAGTGCTCCTACTTGCACCCGAGACATTCGCGGCCCCTCCACGGCAACCTCGAAGTCCTCCTCACAGTAGTCGCTAAAATCTATTGCTCGGTTGCAGTTTCCATACCGTCCGCCCTATACACTGTTCTAATTTCCCTTCTCTCAGGGACTATGAAACGCAATGGCTCGCGTCTAGGGGAGATTCCAACGTCCCCACTTCCCTAATCGAAGACGAAGATGAAGAAGAAGACATACTTACTTGTTTCGAATGGTATGTGGATCAGGAATTTGCAAGGTGATACTCTTTTTCTCCCGCTCTTTGGCTGTCGCAAATTGCAAATGAGAGTGATGGAAACTTCCTGTACACGCTTTATTTATATAATCAAGAACTAACGGCCCAGATTGTGACCTTTCACATTCAACGCTTTTGATACATGCGTGTTTGTCACGCGCTTCATAGTTACCTAGGCGCGTGGGGAACACGTGTCTTGGGATTTGAAGGATTTGAATCAACGTCACTTCAACTCCGGTTAGCTATTTCACATCAAATGAGCTTTATTCCAGCTCCGGTTGATGGCTTCACCTCGGGTGAGTTTTATTCCAACTCTGGTTGACTGCTTCATCTCGAGTGAGTTTTATTCCAACTCCGGTTGACTACTTCACCTCGGGTGAGTTTTACTCCAACTCCGGTTGATTGCTTCACCTCGGGTGAACTTTATTCCAACTCCGGTTGACTGTTCCACCTCGAGTGAGCTTAATTTCAACTCCGACTGCCTGCTTCACCTTGGGCGAGCGCCCTCTTAGCTCTGGTTGCCTATCTCACTTCGGCGTTGCAGTATCTCCACTCCCGTTAACTACCTTTGAGTATTCCCGTACGCTTCCGAGTGATTCTGTCACCCCGAGGGTACTTCAATTCAAACTACATCTGGTGCCATCTTACCACTACGCATAACTCTGACACAACTCCGATACAACTTCGGCTACCACACTTACACCTCGGCCAACTAACACATCTTTTAAATCGAAGCTCTTACCTCGCTCCGGCTGGTGGGGGGGCATCTGATAGGTATGGCCCAATCTCCCCGGGTCGGTCTATCCCGCCAGACGGGTTAATTGGGCTCAAGAGCGCAAGCCCAACGTAGCCAGGCCCATACGCGGCGTCTTTGGGATGTTGGGAAAAGATCCCCATGTTCTTTTCCAACGGCCATGCAGATATGATTGACGGATTTGTAGGGATTTTATTAGGGTTGTTATTGCATAGTATAAATAGGAGAATTGTTGTTTAGTTTAGGGTTCAAATTCTGAATTCCAGAATCGCTACTTGAAAGATTGTACTCCGGTATTCAAAGAAAAATAGTGAAACATCTCGGAAGGTTATCGCCTTCATCCGTGGACGTAGATCTCCGGATCGAACCATGTAAATTCTTGTGTTGCTTATATTCTTGCATGTTTGGTTATTTTGGATAACTGTTTTGATTGTGATTCACTTGATATTCGGGAATCGGCTTTATCAATGTACAAAACATAACATATCCGTTGTTAGTATGAAGGAATTGATCAGGCTTTTGTTTGTCTGATTTGTGATTAGTTCCTGAATACTTGGTTTACTCTGTAGAAGTGTTTGTACCATTTCTTGTTCAATCTGGAATGATTGGTACTTAGTGTTGCAACAACTTGTGCAACACTCTGCAATTAAGGGGATTAAATTCTTTCATTACTTAACATGGCTAGCAGTTGTTATTTCATCTAAACAACTACTTCTCCCAATTGTAATCTTCAAGCATCTTCATTAAGGATCGAAAAAGGATGGACATCAGATTCTCCATCTCCGAAATGCAAATTCAAAAAGCATTTCATATAAATGATTATATACATAAAAAAAACATTAACAACAAGCATTTTTTGTAAGCTATTGGATGATAAAGCATTTATAGAACTCAAAGTAAAGTCTTACCGTTCCAACAGGAGTGCCAAATAAATTTTTCACTAATGTTAAAGAAAACAAATAGCCTAGAAACAATATTTCATTGGAACAAGCTTTAAAAATTGATAGTGCCTTGTGCTGCCACTCATCAAAATTAAAGAGAATAAGTCAATATGATGAAATAATGAAACAAATCAATTAATATAAGATTATGGCATATGTGTAATGGATTATAAGACAACCTATTACAGCATTAAAGTTTTCTTAAAAACTAAATAATAAAAACAAGGAAAATCTCCCTTCTTAAAAGGCCAACGATACAAAAACCATACTAGCAGATACTGTCCTCCTTGAAAATTTGAATTCCTGAATATCTATGCCCATAATCAAGTTCCTCAAAATTAGTGGTCTTAACTACCTCATTCAGCTATGTTATAAAGATAACATGTCTCTGATTTACTTTTCAGTATTTTAGACTTCCAAGCATCAACTCAACAACCACAAACAAGAGAAAATCAAGTTGCTGATGGAAATTGATGGGTATGGCCCATTAGCTTTGGATCGGGTCGACACTCCGATCCGACCCAGCTTAGTAACCGGCCCAGAAGTATGCGTGGCCCCAGTAACTTAACCGGCCCAGAAGCATGCGTGGCCTAAAAGAGCGTGGCCCAACTGCGGCGTATCCCAAGGTTCCAGGTCCACGATCTGCTCCCAACTTCCATGCAACGGAAAATAGGCGCAATTATAGGGAGTTAGTTAGGGTTTGGAATAGATGAGTATAAATAGGAGAATTGTTCTCAGGATTAGGGTTCGCATTCTGTATTCTGAAATTATTACGTGTAAACTCAAAGAGATAGTGAAAGAAACACCTCGGCAGGTGCTATTTTGAGCCCGTGGACGTAGATCTCCGGATCGAACCACGTACATCTTGTGTTTTTCCATATTTCTTGCATAGGTTTTCGTTGAGTTTCTTGGATACCGGATTGCGCTTTATCAGATTGGCGCCGTCTATGGGAACTGTAAGTGATTGTGATATTGTCATTGTATTTGGTAAACTATGGTGACTACTCGCTTAAATCAGTCTCGCCAAGGTGATCAGATCAACCAAGATCCACCCGTGGATCAAATTTTGCCGCCGAGGCAATCGCCGATGCGGGATACATCTCATCAGCAGGGCAACCAAGGCCCGGTTATGAATCCGGGCAATCAATTCTTACCTCTGCCCCCACAAGACATGCAAAACCCTAATCCCGCTGCCGCCCGGCCACAGGTTAATATTCAGATAACTCCAGAATTACTCCAGGCTTTCCTACAAGAGCATGCTCATGTTCTTCAAGACTGGGCGGCCAATCGCCTGAATCCTGATGGACCTGCCGGACACGCTACCAATCCCGCAGCGCATCCACATCGTCAGCACTCGCACAATCGACAAGACCCAGTGCACCGCGGGCGTCAGGATCGGCGATGGGAGTGACCCGGTTCTCCCGAGGACCATGGAAGTTCTAATGGGTCAAGACAGCGCAACGACGAACCTGCAGATGCCGATCGCCGCCGTCCACTTAACGCGGCTAAAAGAGTTCGTTATGCCAATCCTCATACTCTAGATCTTCAGGAGTATGAGCGAGTCCAACGCAATGTCGAACTAGACAGAATCCTAGGCCTTGATGCCAATGGGGACATTATCACACCGTTCTCTCAAGAAATCATGGCCACCTCCCTTCCCGAAGGGTTCAAAAGGCCTGCCATACCACCTTACGACGGCACGGGAGATCCAGCCAATTTTCTTGGAGCTTTTAGGCACAACATGCTTAGCCGCGATCATACTACCTCTCTTCACTACTGTAAGATCTTCCCCGAGTATCTTCAGGACGAGGCTCGGGTTTGGTTTGATTCTCTCCCTCGTAATAGCATATCCTCTTTTAGAGAACTTGCCGAACACTTTTGGGCGCGTTTCGAAGCACGTGCCAAGCCCATGGCCACTTTGGCCGATCTCATGAATATGGAACAGCGGGACGGCGAAACCGTTACCCAATTCCTTGACCGCTTTACAGCGGAGAGTCTTAAGGTAGGAAGTTGTTCGGATGATGTTATCATCAATGCATTCATGAATGGTCTCCGTCCCGGACCACTCTACACCGAGTTGGTTCGTAATCCACCGGTCACAACCCGAGCACTGTTTAATACTGTGTGCAGATATGCTAAGGCCGAGGAGCAAACTCGTCGGAAGCGTGAGAAACATGCTAGCAAGCGGCAGTCCGATAGGGCACAGGTTGGGCCTAGCACACGACCTAGTGCTTTTTCTCGTCTGAATCAGGGGCGTTCAGAATCTCGAGGGGATATTCCACAATTCACCCCGTTGACAAAATCGCGAGCTGAAATTCTTTCTGTTCACAAGAATGATTTACGGCCCTGTCCGCGGATGACTGCCCCGCCTGAAAAACGAAACCGCAGAAAGTGGTGTGCGTACCACCGTGATCATGGGCACGAGACGGAAGAGTGTCGGGAGCTCAGCAAGGAAATTGAGGATTGTTTAAGGAAAGGTCTCTTGCGACAATATATTGCGCGGATCGATGACAAGCCTCGGACAAATCAGAATGGGGGTTCGTCCCTCAACCGCGGAGGTTATCATGACCGGGGTTCGCAACAAAATCGGCCGCCGTGGCAGAATAATCAGCCGGGGTCTAACAATTATGCACGGCAAGACCCTGGCAATCGTCAACAACCTCGTTTTTTGCCACCACCCCCTCCTCCTGGAGGACCCGGAGACAATGCACCCACTCACGTCATAAACGTGATATATGGGGCCCTCCCCACTGGGGCTTCGCGAAAGGCCTTGAAGGTAGAGGCTCGCCGTCCTCCTCCCGAGGAGCAACGTCATAAGCGCCTCCATCAATCCGAAACTGTTAGTTTCACAGATAGAGACCCGGTTCCAGAGATTACACCCCATACTGACGCCATCGTCATCGACATGGCTGTAGCCAATGTTACAATAAAGCGAGTCTTCGTAGACAATGGAGTCGCAGTGAGTGTTATATTCGCCAACTGTTTCCAAAAAATGGGGATTCCTCGGGATCAACTTCGGCCGGCCCCCGGGCCATTGCAGACTTTCACCCAGGGTGAAGTCCAGCCAGAAGGCGTCATCACTCTCCCGGCGTCTCTGGGAACTTATCCGGCGATAAAAACCATTTTTGTGGATTTTTACGTGGTTAATTCCCCGTCCCCGTATAATATGATTTTGGGTCGGGATTGGCTTACTCCCGCCAAAGCCATATGCTCCACATACCACCTCGAGCTAAAATTCCCTACGTCCCACGGTGAAGTGGCTATCCGCGGCAGTCAGCGGGTCTCCAAAGAGTGCATGTACGTCGCACTCAAAAAGGCAACCAAGGCTCCTCCCAAACAGCAACTTCAGGTGGCGTCATCAGCTTGTGAACCTCATTTATGTACATCATTAGGGGACACCACTGTCCAGGTGCCGCTCGATCCATCCAAGCCTGAACAAACAGTAACTGTCGGTGCCGTGGATGTGCCGTGGTTGCATCATGCCATCATCCAGACATTGCGAAAGTATTCCGATGTGTTTGCATGGTCCCCTTTGGATATGCCCGGGGTCTCTCCTGATGTAATAACCCACAAACTGAACATCGATCCCAGCGTTAAGCCTATACAGCAAAAATAAAGGAAATTCGCTCCGGAGCGAAATGCGGCCATTCGAATCGAGGTACAGCAACTTTTGGATGCAGATATCTTGTTCGAAGTTTATTACCCTTCTTGGTTGTCCAATCCAGTGATGGTATTAAACTCCAGCGGGGCATGGCGAATGTGTGTCGATTTTTCCGATCTCAATAAACATTGTCCGAAGGACTGTTATCCCCTGCCCTCCATCGACCGAAAAGCCGAAGCCATTACTGGGCATGTGGCGCTTTGTTTCTTAGACTTGTATGTTAGTGATTTCAACTCCTAAACACACAGCAAAACTGAATCTGGAAATCGCACAAAGATCAATCTAAAAACACACACTTAATTCGGCCAAAGTTGTGACCGAACACGACTTGCGCAGAACAGGAAATATAAATGAATCACACACAAGTTTTACGTGGTTCGTTCAAGATGAACTACATCCACGGAGCCAAGGCACACCTCAATCCACTAAGAAATCCAATCAATTACAGAGAATACACTCAGAAATCAAAATGCCCAATTCTGGAACAAATTAGGGCAGAAATCGTTCCCTCTCAAAATACTCTCTCTAATCTAAGAAACTGGAAAATTGCTCGACGTAGTGTTGTTCTTCTTGATGAGAGCTTTACAATGATATAAGAATTGAAGCTCGAATGTAACCGTACAAAAAGTTCTAACTGAATCAAGTTGAGCTCAGCTACCGGACAAAAGTGACGGTTTTCTTCGTCACAAATCCTGAACTAACTCGTCACAATCAGCGGTTATTCACAACTGCCACGAACCCGGCTCATCCTGACCAGCTTTGCTTCTTGATGCTCAAACCCGGTCCAAACCTCCGGTTCTTCACCTCTTGAACCCGGTTCCACATTCCCAACACACCATATTACCAAGTATAGCTCACTTGATGAGATTGAACACTACCTCACAAATCTCCACCTCAATGAATCAAGTGTTCCTCTTAATGCCTCACCACTGCCTGTCTGTTATTGTTCTTCATGACATTGCTCAAGCTGCAGCAAGCTCGAGCAATGCTCCACTTTGTTTCCAGGTACACCCTTTGTAAGAAAATCAGCAGGATTATGCAATGTGTGTACCTTCTTCACCTCCACAGAACCAGAATCAATGATATCTCTAGCAAAATGTAACCTAACATCAATGTGTTTTGACCTTTCATGAAATGCTTGATGTTTCACAAGGTGTAAAGCACTTTGATTATCATAGTAGATTGCCACACACTTCTGCTTGATATCCAAATCTCTCAGAACCCCTTTCAACCAGATTACCTCTTTGATAGCTTCAGTTAGAGAGATATATTCTGCTTCTGTTGTTGATAGTGCCACAACAGATTGTTGTACACTTCTCCAGCTGATGGCTGTTCCAAATAAGGTAAACACAAAACCAGAAATGGATTTCCTTGTGTCTATATTTGCTACAAAATCAGAATCAGCAAACCCCTCCAATGCAACAGTACTTCCATCCACTCTTTTTTCAAACTTCAGTGACAAATTCACTGATCCTTTCAAATACCTCATCACATGTTTCAAAGCTTCCCAATGCTCAACTCCTGGATTTGACATGAACCTGCTTACTAAAGACACAGCATATGCCAAGTCAGGCCTGCTACAAATCATTCCATACATAAGACTTCCAACTCCACTTGCATAAGGAATATTGTTCATATGTATGATTTCCTCTTCAGTCTTTGGGCATTGTTCTTTGGAAAGTTTCTTCTGTAGATTAACTGGAGTGGAGAGAGGTTTGGCTTCATGCATATGAAACCTCTCCAATACTTTCTGTTTCTTAGAATGTTCATGCCCAATATCTTCTTGGCTTCTCCCAGATCTTTCATGTCAAATTCAGCATTAAGTCTATCCTTCAACCATTGTACCCTCTTCTTGTTCCTGCTGGCAATTAGCATGTCATCCACATACAATAGAAGGAAAACTTTATCTTGCTTTGAACCTTTGTTGAAGTAAACACAATTGTCATAAAGACTTATTACAAAGCCAACACTGATCATGAAGTCATTGAACCTCTTATTCCACTGTCTTGGACTTTGTTTAAGTCCATATAGTGACTTCTTCAGTAAACATACTTTGTCTTCTTTTCCAGGAACAACAAAGCCTTCTGGCTGTTTCATATATATCTCCTCATTGAGTTCTCCATGTAAGAATGTTGTCTTTACATCCAGTTCTTGTAATTCCATGTCCTCCTGTGTGACTTTTGATAACAGCAACCTGATTAAGCAATGCTTTACTACTGGAGAGAAAACCTCATTGAAATCAATCCCTTCTCTTTGTGTAAAGCCCCTAGCCACCAATCTTGCTTTAAACCTCACCTGTTTGGATCCTGCTGTCTCTAGTTTCTTCTTGTATATCCATTTAGAGCTTACAAGTTTCTGACCTTTTGGTTTCTCCACCAATATCCAGGTCTTATTCTTTTCCAGGGACTCCATCTCTTCAGTCATTGCCTGTATCCAGTGTTCACCTTCTTCACAGTCTAGTGCTTCTTTAAAACTACTAGGCTCTTGTGATTCCAGGTCTTCAGCAACACTCAAGGCATAATAAACACTCCCTGCTTGACCATAGAAATCAGGTTTGTTGATTGTTCTTCTAGGCCTGTCCCTTCCAATGCTGTATTCTCTGACATTTTGTGAAGGTCCAGTTTGTTCTTCTTCTTCAGATGATGAATCACTATCTTGTAGATTTTCTTGTGGTTGAGATGTGTGGTTATCTTCAGCAGGATGCTCCACCTGAATTGATATCTCCTCTATCTCTGTAGCACCATCAAATTCTTCCTTAGAGCCTGTAGAAGAGTAAGCCATCACATTCTCATTAAACTTTACATCTCTACTTGTGATTATCTTCTGATTTCCCTTCTCTAAGCACCACAATCTGTAGCCCTTTACTCCATCTGGATATCCAAGAAATACACATCTGAGAGCCCTTGCATCTAGCTTGTCTTGCTTGACATGGACAAAAGCAAGACACCCAAACACCCTTAACCCTTCATAACTTGGTTTCTGTCCACTCCACCCCTCTTCAGGTGTTTTGAACCCAATCACTGATGAGGGTGACGTGTTAACGAGATAACATGCTGTAGCAATGGTTTCTCCCCAGAATACCTTTGGTAACCCAGCATCCAACAGCATACACCTCACTCTTTCAAGAAGAGTCCTGTTGAGTCTCTCAGCAACTCCATTCTGTTGAGGATTCATTGGAACAGTCCTGTGTCTCTTGATTCCTCTTTCTTCATAGAAATTTGTAAACTCAGTAGAGAGATATTCCAGTTCATTATCAGTCCTAAGGTGCTTCAGCTTCTTCCCTTTGACATTTTCCAGTTGAATCAACCATGTTTTGAACTTATGGAAAGCATCACTCTTGTTCTTCATCAACATGATCCACACCTTTCTGCTGTAATCATCAATCAAGGACATGAAATACCTTGCACCACCATGAGATTCTGTTCTTGCAGGACCCCATATGTCAGAGTGAACATAATCTAATGGCTCTTGAGTTGTGTGAACACCCTTTCCATAGGGCAGCTTCTTGGATTTGCCCAAAGCACACTGATCACAGAACTCCAGTTCTTGATTTCCCATATTTCCAATTACTCCACTTCTTGATAGTTCCTTCAACCCTTTCTCTCCTATGTGTCCAAGTCTCTTGTGCCATTTAGCAAGCTCTGAACTGCTCAAGACCATATCCACACTTCCAACAACAGGTGAACCAATCAAGATAAACAATCCATTATGCTGTCTACCTTTTATCACCAATTTCCCATGTTTTGTGATATGCAAGAATCCATCTATTGAGCTAAACTGACATCCACTGGTTACTAAAGAACCGAGAGATAAAAGATTTCTTTTAAGGCCAGGAACATATCTTACATTTGAGATGACTCTGACCACACCATCAAACATCCTTATGCTCACTGATCCAACTCCTTTGACCTTGCATGATTGGTCATTTCCCAGGAGAACATTTCCACCATCTTCTCTCTTCAGTTCATCAAACCATGACTGGTGTGGACACATATGGAAAGAGCAGCCTGTGTCCAAGACCCATTCCTTTACCATTCTTGATTCAGTAACATTTAATACTTCTGGAGGGTCTTCTTGATGATCAATAGCAGCAGCTTCTGCCCCTTGATTTCCACATTTCTTGTTTCTCTTAGGACAGTCCTTCTTCAAGTGACCTGGCTGCTTGCACTTGAAGCATTTCCTCTTCTCAACCCAGTCATTTCCCTTCTTAGGATTAGAATCCCCAGACTTTGGATCCTTAGCATTCTGTCCCTTCTTGCCTTGCCAAGGTTTCTTGAATTTGACATTCAAGCCTTCTCCAGATTGCACCATGCCTTTATCCCCTTGAGTCTGGAAGCATTTAGACCTCAGAGCCTTCACTATTCCATCATAGGATAGCTGCTCATCTCTCCCATACATCAAGGCATCCTTAAAGCTTTCCATGGATTTTGGAAGAATGTTTAACACCATCAATGCCTTGTCATCCTCCTCCAATTTCACATCCAGATCTTCCAATTCTTCAATCATCTTAATGAACTCATCAAGTTGATCAGAAATTACCTTGTCTTCAGTGATCTTGAAGGCCAACATCTTCTGCTTCAAGAACAGCTTGTTGGAAACTGACTTGGATTGATACAGTTCTTCCAATCTCCTCCATGCTTCTGAGGAACTCTTGCATCTTGAGACCTCCCTCAACGGTTTATCACCCAAACATAGGAAGATAAGACATAGGGCCTTCTTATCCACTGATGCAAACTTGGATTTCTCAGTTTCTTCCCATGAATCCAGAGGTATCAATGCAAGATCAAGGCTATTGTGAACCAATACTGCATTCATCTTGAACTTCCACAATGTGAAGTCATTCCTTCCTGTGAACTTCTCAAAATCCATCTTCATACCAGCCATTCCTTCCCTTCTTCAAGCTGTGAGAGTTGATTTCCCACAGACGGCGCCACTTGTTAGTGATTTCAACTCCTAAACACACAGCAAAACTGAATCTGGAAATCGCACAAAGATCAATCTGAAAACACACACTTAATTCGGCCAAAGTTGTGACCGAACACTACTTGCGCAGAACAGGAAATATAAATGAATCACACACAAGTTTTACGTGGTTCGTTCAAGATGAACTACATCCACGGAGCCAAGGCACACCTCAATCCACTAAGAAATCCAATCAATTACAGAGAATACACTCAGAAATCAAAATGCCCAATTCTGGAACAAATTAGGGCAGAAATCGTTCCCTCTCAAAATACTCTCTCTAATCTAAGAAACTGGAAAATTGCTCGACGTAGTGTTGTTCTCCTTGATGAGAGCTTTACAATGATATAAGAATTGAAGCTCGAATGTAACCGTACAAAAAGTTCTAACTGAATCAAGTTGAGCTCAGCTACCGGACAAAAGTGACGGTTTTCTTCGTCACAAATCCTGAACTAACTCGTCACAATCAGCGGTTATTCACAACTGCCACGAACCCGGCTCATCCTGACCAGCTTTGCTTCTTGATGCTCAAACCCGGTCCAAACCTCTGGTTCTTCACCTCTTGAACCCGGTTCCACATTCCCAACACACCATATTACCAAGTATAGCTCACTTGATGAGATTGAACACTACCTCACATTGTATAAGGGATACCATCAGATCTTCATGGATCGTCAGGATGCCCTCAAAACGGCATTTATCACTGATTTTGGGTGTTTTGCTTTTAAGAAAATGCCCTTCGGGCTCAAGAACGCGGGGGCTACATATCAACGTCTCATGGACCGCGTGTTTCGCGATCAAATTGGCCGCAATATTGAGGTTTACGTTGATGATCTAGTCATCAAAAGCGCCTCACATTCTTCATGTGTGCAAGACATTGTTGAAACGTTGCGTACTCTGCGGCGTTACAATTTGCGACTTAATCCGGCGAAATGTACCTTCGACGTTGGTTCCGGAAAGTTCCTCGGGTATATGATTTCGCAACATGGCCTTCGGGCCAATCCAGCCAAGCTTCGGGATGTGTTGGATCTGCAACCACCGAAGACGTTCAGAGACGTTCAACGCCTCACGGGTGGTTTGGCGGCCTTAAACCTTTTTTTGTCTAAAGCAGCAGAGCGACAACTCCCATTCTTCAAAATTTTGAGACAGGCGAAGTCATTTGAGTGGACTCCGCAGTGCACCGAGGCTTTCGAGGCTTTAAAGCGTCATATACAGCAACTACCCACTCTATCAGTTCCTCTCTCCGGAGAGCCGCTCTATATATATTTGGCTTCCGCTGAGGAAGCCATTAGTGTCGCTCTTGTGCGAGAAGTCAATGGTGTTCAACATCCGGTGTATTTTGCAAGCCAAGTACTTCACGGGGCGGAGACACGGTACTCCATGTTGGAAAAAACAGTACTCGCACTCGTCATGGCAGCTCGGCGTTTGCGGCCATACTTCCAAGGGCGTGAAATACGGGTTCTGACCAATCATCCCATCCGTCAGATTCTTGTCAAGCCCGAGGTGTCAGGGCGCCTCGCCAAGTGGGCTGTCGAATTAGGAGAGTATGATATTCAATTTCTTCCCCGCCGAGCTATCAAGGGTCAAGCACTTGCAGACTTTTTGGCTGAAACCCCAGGGGATAATCATGAATATTCTGCAGACAATGGTACTCATCACCCTGCTACCCTTGAACCCACACCTCGTAAGTGGCAATTATATGTGGATGGTGCATCCACAACTCGCGGAAGTGGTGCCGGGGTGCTTCTCATTGACCCCGAGGGAGTTGAAGTTAAGAATGTTGTTTGATTCAAGTTTAAGGTGACCAATAATGAGGCAGAATACGAGGCAGTTCTCGCTGGGCTCCGGCTCGCTCAATCCTTAGCTATCCGCCATCTTGAGCTCTTCACGGACTCCGAGATTGTGTCCAAGCAAATCCAGGGTACTTATGTCGCTAAGGATGAAACGATGATCAGGTATCGCGCTTTAACACTCAAACTTATGTCAACTTTTGATACGGTTGTTATCCAGAAAATACCACGCACTCAGAATGCCAAAGCAGACGCGCTCAGTAAATTAGCCTCCGCGGTTCGCACTAATGTATCTCCGGATATTATGGTCGAAGATATATTTCATCCGGCGATTCATGAGGCAACGGTCTCGGTATTGATAGATAGTGATCCGAATTGGATGACTCCTATTGTTCAGTATCTCCGGGATGGAACTTTGCCTAATGACAGGTTGCGAGCTCGGCAGATCGTCCTTAAGGCACCCAAGTACTCATTCCATGATGGGATTTTGTATCGGCGGTCGTACTTACAACCGAATCTCCGGTGCCTTGCTCCTGCACAGGCCGATTAGGTTCTTCGGGAGGTGCACGAAGGGGCCTGCGCCAGTCACATCGGCTCACGGACGTTGGCCAAGAAAATTCTTCGATGGGGGTATTATTGGCCAACCTTATTTAACGATGCCCACGATTTGGTGACCAAGTGCAGCAAGTGTCAACTGCACTCTCGTGTGAAGCATCTGCCATAAACCGAGCTCACTGGAATTCAGAGTGCGTGGCCATTTATCCAATGGGGAATCGATATTGTCGGCCCGTTCCCAGTCGCTCCGGGGGGATTGAAATTTCTGGTTGTCGCAGTAGATTACTTCACTAAGTGGGTAGAGGCCGAACCTCTTACTGCCATCACTGGTCAAAACATATTGAAGTTCGTCTGGCGAAATATTATATGTCGCTTTGGCATACCGAGCACTATTATTTCGGATAACGGCAAACAGTTTGCCAATGATCCCTTTCGATCATGGTGCGAGGAGCTCAATATTAAGCAAATTTTCACCTCGGTAGCTCACCCTCAAGCCAATGGTCAGGTGAAAGTCACTAACCGTACTCTCCTTGCGGGTATGAAGAAACGTCTGGATCGTGCTAAAGGTCTTTGGGCCGAAAATCTTCCGCATGTCCTATGGTCCTATCGCACAACGCCACATACCGCTACCGGGGAGACCCCCTACAGTCTGACCTATGGCTCCGAAGCTGTGATCCCGGCGGAAATCAGCATACCGAGCCCCCGACTCGTAACTTTGACTCCCGAGGATAATGACGAAGCTCTTCGTACAAATTTGGATGAGCTCGAATATCGTCGTGATCAATCGTTCATCCAGCAGGCTAAGTGTAAACAACGTGCAGCTCAGTATCATCACCTCCGGGTTCGGGGCACTCAGTTCAATGTCGGGGACCTAGTACTCCGACTCAATTCTGCCAGCAAAGCCGCCCCCGAGGGGAAATTACACGCTTCTTGGGAAGGTCCCTATCGCATCGTTGCTGTACGCGATTCCGGATCCTACCAGTTAGAGCAACTCGATGGAACCCCGATTCCCCGAAGCTGGCATGTTACCAACTTAAGGCTCTTCTATCTGTGAACACCAAATGACAAGTATCATCCTCATCTTTATGCTCATTGTACACTTCTTTTACGTTGTTATCTCTCTTTGTATCCTTTAATTTGCTCCGGCACTCATCATTGAATAAATATTCTTTGTTTATGCATCTTGCTGTGTTTTCTTCTACGTTACGGGGACGCCCTAACACAGTCGTATTATTATTATTTGTCTCCGGACAATTAAATCTCTCCCTCGGTCCGTCCAGGGAGATTCACGTTTCGTCCCCGGACTCGTAGAACTCTCTCGCCTGTTTAACCGGAGAGGTGTTTACTCCCGCCCAATCCGTCCGGGGAGATTTAAATTGGCGTTGTCCATATCGTGTTCCCGAACACCCGTTAAAACAATTATTACTTCTGGTTAATAACTCGTTGTTTTCCTTCACACAACTATGCACACCAAAACGGTTTATTACATTTTTTCGATTAAATGCCAAAAGGTTCTTTACATAAGCCTTCAAAGAAAAAAAAAATAAACAAACAAACAAACAAAAAAGTATAGATTTTTCTTTACAATTATCTACGGCCTCCAAGCCAGTATTAGGCGCTACGGCGTTGAGGTCTATTCCTGGACCTACGCCGTGTCCTCCGGGATCTTGTCATTCCTCGGCCTTGGGCTCCGGCTCCTTCCCCTCCGCGGGCCCCTCGACGTCGTGGACTCGTCCTTGGCGCTTGTCTGGGGGTTTCGTCTCTTGTGCGAGCTCGACTACTTGGCTGCGGGGTAGACCTCGGAGTTTGGGCCCATTGCACAGGATCCCATTCTTCGGGGGCCATTACCTCGATTTCTTTGGCCAGCTCTTCGACTACCTCTTCGGCGACAACAGCGGGCTCTTCTTCAATCGTAGTCACTGGAACTGGCTCTCGAATAATAATTCCTTTGCTCTTTCCCGCTGGCTTGTTTTTACCCTTCCGGGGGGTTTTCGAATTACGTTGGCTCCGGCTAGAACTCGCAATGTATTCCTCGGCAGAGGGCCGCCACCTGCCACGGCCTTTCAACCCTTCATACATGTTGAGGAGTAACTCCAACACCTCTCGCTTTCTTACAAGCTCCGAGGACTCGGCTGGGCCCCTCGCCATAAGTGCTGAAATTTCATTCTGAATTTCTACGACCCGCGCCTCAACTTCCTCAAATGTCAGTAAGCCGAACTCGGTCAGTATCCGGTCATATTCCCTTTGATGGATGAGGACTCGGTCCAGTTCAGCAACTTTCGCCAGATACTTCAACTCCTGGTCCCAGGCTTTCTCCTCGGCCTCCTTCGCCCTTCTCTCCGCCGCGACCGCCCGCTTTTCTAGCTTCGGCGCTACTTGCATTTGCAAGTTATTCTTCTCTCCGCGGAACCACTCTAATGATTGCATGAGCTTCTTTATCGTGTCATGCAATTCCGCGGTATCCTGAACAAGCAACGGAATCAACAAGAGAAATCAACCTCAAACAAACAATGAACGGCAACTCAGTTCGTCAACAAAGCTTATTTTTAACACAATCAGAATACATTATCCATGGTCCGGTACAAGGGATTTACATTTACTCCTATTATCTACTACATCAAATTTGAGGGGAATGACTGACCTCCTCCTCGGTCCCCTCGGCCTCTTCGGGCACCTCCTCCTGTCGGCTCTCAGCCGTTCCTGCCTCTTCCTCTACGGCAACAGCAGCAGCTTCTATACGGGGGGGTGGCTCTTTGTTTCGGGGTCCAGAGGTGAACTCACCGCGGCGGAATGCCAGGAATTCCTGGTCTTGGTCCACCTCACAGCTTGCAACCTCCTCGGCCCTTAATATCACTTTCTTCTCTGCCAGAGCTTTTACAAGGGGCCACTCCGGGAGGTGCGTTAGAGCTTTGTAGTAGGCCTCCTCCACCTCGGCCACAGCATTATAGTCATACCCGAACTCTGGACAGTACACGTCCACATTCGGGTAGACTTCTTTGATTTGCTCCAGTAACAACGATCGCATGGCCGTGTCCCCGATAGCAATGAAGTCAGTCTGAAAATCCAGAAATGTGGTCGTCTGGAGTAATTTCTCGGCAAATGCTTTCAGCATTGCCTCCTGACCTTCGACAATCGCCGCTTCCTGGGCCTTCATCTCTGCCCGCAGCTGAGCCGTTTCTCCATGAAGGGCTCCGGCTTCCGCCTCCACCTCGCGCAGACGCGCTACTTCATTCTCTACCAAAACCGCCCTCTTCTGCGCTTCGGTTAGATCCTGAGTTAGCCTGTCATTGCGCGCGCGCAGATCCCTTACCACCGCGGCCAGCTCTTCTTTGGCCTCTTTCTCATTCTTCCGGCCAAGCTCCATGATTCCCCGAGCCAAACGCAGAAGTTCCTCGGCGTCCGCGCCCTCCAACCCCAGCAGACCGAGGGCCACTTGCTCCTTCAGAATATCACACAAGACAGAAAACAGAAATCAGTACTGGTAGTACACAGTTCATTTGCGTAAATAATAACTAACAAGGCATTTCAGATTTACCTCAACGTTTTCCCCTGTTCGGAGTCTTTTGGACGGTGTCGGAGGTGTCCCAGACGGTTCAGACCTCCTCTTCGCTCCGGGGGTTGACCCCGCAGCCACAACTCGTTCCTCCGGCCCCACAGAAGGTCGTGGACTGGGTGACATCTTCCCCCGGGGAGACACCTCAGCAGTTTTGCCCTTTTTCTTGGCTGCTCCAGCCACTGTGGGGCTTCCTGCTGGTTCCTTCCCGAAGCGTCCCACTGCATACAGAAATTCGGGTTAGTCCTGCACAAGACAACACTTTTTAAACAAGTATGAGAACTCCTATCCTCCTCGGCAACATCGGCTCCCGACTCTTGACCCTGGGTGGACTTTCCCGCTGCATCGCCCGAATAATATGGGCTTAGTCCAGCATCCTCCAGCTCTTCCTCCGAACACAGGGTCTTGAAGGTCCCCACAGCCCGGAATATCTCAACAACCTCGGCGTCCGGGTCCCCCACCGGGGCAGTATCTAGCACCTCCTCCCGACTCCACCTCGAGAGGGCCACTCCGGTCTTCACAAAGATGAACTTCTCCTTCCACCCCTCAACCTTACTGGGGTTTTGTACCTTGAAGCCACCTCATGCTCGGGGACTGAAGGAGTACCACCCCTTGGACTTCCCGAAGGCTTTTAGTTGATAAAAATATCTAAATAGCTCTACGGTTGGTTCCACTCTGGAGTTCTTGCACACTACGGTGAATCCGACTACTTGCCTAATCGCATTCGGCGCTAATTGGCTCAAGGCGATGTTATAATATCTCAGTAGCCGGATAACTATGTTCCAAAGGGGGAATCTCAAACCTATTTTTAACGGATCTATATATACACCAATGAAACCCCGCGGGGGGCAACAGGCTCTATCACCGGAATCCGGCACTATATACTCTAAATTAAATGGGAAATAGAAGGAGGGGATTAAGGCCTCTATCTGCACTCGCGTCATCCACGATGCTACAGTGGACACTTCAAAGTCCTCCTCCGCACATTCATAAAAACCGACCATCCTAATGTTGGTTTCCATGCCGTCGGCCCTTTCTACTGTCCTAATCTCACTCCTCTCCGGAATAACATATCGAATGGGTGGCACATCTAACGGAGCGCTCTGAGTCCCTACTTCTTGAACAGAAGAAGAAGATGAAGAAGAAGGCATACTTACTTGGTTTGAGTTTGAGAAGTTTTGATTTGAGATGAATCACAGGCGCACAGAATTCTCGTTTTTTCCCGCTTTCTAAAACTGGCAAATCGCAATGAAGAAGATGAATTATACTGTGCCAGTATTCCAAATATATACTCAAACAACCAACGGCCCTGATTCGGCCTATTCAAATTCAGCGATTGAGATTTGGATGTGCTAATCACGCGCCTTGCGACGTGGGGAACAAGTTCATTGGAAATTGCAGAGCGTGTCACTTCACATCCCTCTCTCTCATGATGGCGCCGCCAATCACATCAACCCCATCCTTGCCCAGGAAGATTTGGAAAGCACCCCGGTGCCTCCTTCACCTCGGCCAGATTGCTGTTTCCTTTCGCCACACTTTGTTGCCTTCGAGGTGCTCGGGCCCTCGCTATCACCTCGGGGATGTTTAGCCTAGTTTGATTTGGCCCCCGCGGACTACACCACGGATCAACTCCGGCTCCGAAAATTCTCGGCTTCCCAAAAATACTTCGGCTTACCAGTAACCGCGGCTCCTCTGGTTGGCAACCCCAACCCGGTCATAACCGAAGCTTCTTCCTCGCTCCGGCTGGGGGGGGGGGGGGCATCTGATGGGTATGGCCCATTAGCTTCGGATCGGGTCGACACTCCGATCCGACCCAGCCCAGTAACCGGCCCAGAAGCATGCGTAGCCCCAGTAACTTAACCGGCCCAGAAGCATGCGTGGCCTAAAAGAGCGTGGCCCAACTGCGGCGTATCCCAAGATTCCAGGCCCACGATCTGCTCCCAACTTCCATGCAACGGAAAATAGGCGCAATTATAGGGAGTTAGTTAGGGTTTGGAATTGATGAGTATAAATAGGAGAATTGTTCTGAGGATTAGGGTTCGCATTCTGTATTCTGAAATTATTACGTGTAAACTCAAAGAGATAGTGAAAGAAACACCTCGGCAGGTGCTATTTTGAGCCCGTGGTCGTAGATCTCCGGATCGAACCACGTACATCTTGTGTTTTTCCATATTTCTTGCATAGGTTTTCGTTGAGTTTCTTGGATACCGGATTGCGCTTTATCAGAAATGATGACTATATAAGTAGCAACGTGGAGAGCCTATATAAATAGGCGTCGCTAGATCATCTAAATAAAATAGGACAAATATGTGTGAAAAGTAGTTAAACATGATAAATTTTATTGCAAGTTTTATCAAGATAGTAGTATAAGGACTGCATAAATGTGAAATGAGAGTCAAGATAAACATACAGATGTATATAGCTGCCACTAGTACAATTGCACATGGATGGTTGTAACACTCATTTGGTCGCACCTGTCATTTTCCGATTTCATCACCCCCCTCATCTCCATTTATCAAATTGGTCAAACTCCTTTTGATCTTCTCGATTAAAATAATCAACTATAAAAGGAGGCTTAATACCCTGCAATTTTAGATGATAACTAAACAAACTAATAACTCGTTGAGTTACAGGCTGAATTAAACATAGTCGATGTATCTTAAAACCAACAAAATAACTTTATTCCATGATTAATCAATGAATCTTGAAGCATATAATCCTTCAAACAAATTTTGTTTAAGTGTATATAGTCACTGGTAAAAAAGTGTGTATAGACCCTCTTGTCTTGAATTGGAGGCGAAGTTGTTCAGACACCTCTGTCTGTCCTGATGCAGCGGGACATCTTTCTGGTTATGATGATGGTCAAGCTTCTAATTGATTCTATGAATAATTGTGTAGTTGGTATTGATTTCCCTGTGTTCCTCTGCTAATGTAGAATGAATAAATTGTGGATTCTCGAAATGTTTCCGTTTGGTACTTTTTCTTGAGATTCCGGAGGAAATAGGTTTGTTATTTTTCAATTATTTATTTCTTGCGTTCAATTTCTTAATGATTTTAGTTATACCAATTGGTAGATGCATTTATTTTAGTTGGATGGTGAGGTTCACCTTCAAGATATTGTTTTGGTTGCTAATTTTGTTTTGTTGTGTTCCGGTTATGGGGAATCACTGGTGTGGCTGGGAAATTTCGATATGCAGGGTTGTGGAAGTATATTCCTAATGAAATTGAGATGAAGTTTAATTAGGTGGGTTTTCTATGTAGAAACTTTCAGGTATCCCTTTGCCTCTTTGTAGTTAACAATTTAATTTGATAATGTTTACATTTTGGATGCCTATAACCATAGATGACTTATTAAAAAATGGTTACGTATTATTAGGTAACATCTACTAAATCTATCTATAACTTTCTTTTTGCTCGGTAGAGATACTTCTTCAGCAGTGACAACCTGAGCTAAAAACTTTTGAGATGAACAACTTGCACTTTGTTATTTGCCGCCTTGTACTTGTATAGAGATGATTCTATATGAAGTAACTTTTTTCAGTTTGGTGCTGCTTCTCCATCTAGACTCTGTTTACGTTGGTAGATAATCTAAAATAGTGACATTTTATCTAACTTCATCTAGTGTTTACCTTGGTGGAAATAAAAAGCGGAGTTATCCTTTCGACCCGGGATAAAATGCTAAAATCCAAATAAAACTTTAGATAATAATCTAGCCTCCACCTCTAGGATAGTTTACCTAATACTTAGGATAGCATTAGGAAATTACATTTCTATCTCTTACTACTCATTTCTTTTGCAAACTTAATTATTAAAAGGGACCCTTAGTAATAACATGCTTATCCAAAACTCAATATATCACATAGTAAAGGTGGATAAGGATAGTTAATATCTTCATCTAGGATGTTATATGTTATAGTAAACATTATAGGTGGATAATAATTTATATCTTATCTTATGAAGTTATCTTGTTAGCTTAGATAATTCACCTATTTGAATATGCCAAGGTAAACGGAGCCCTACTAGACTACTACTCATAGAGTATTAGATATCTTTAGAAAAAGTTCTAAAGATATACGATAACTAGATGTGGCGATTTGGGCATCCCGGCCCGATTTATGTGGAGGTGGAAATTCGAGTAGTCCGGTCAGGTCCAGCTGTCACGGGACACAGCCCTTCCGTTATTTGGGCCGTCGTATTCTCACGCAGCGGAACAAATCCCGTGCAGCCACAAGGACTCCCGTAGCCTTCGTCCGGCCTTCTACCTTTATCGAGTCTCATGATGACCCATTGCTCGGTTGTCGCACATTGTGCACACTAGCATAAGCATTGGAACGCATCCCTGCGCTGAGCCTTGCACAAGCACTCGCCTATCCACAATGATCACCTTCGCCGAGGGCTTCCGGGTTGCATGCCTTAAGTGTCTTGGCCTTTGCCCACAACTAGCTAGCACACTAGCTACACATCGCCGACCATCGTAGGTCCTTTCAGACCACTCGTGATGGCATCGAAGCTCTTGCGTTTCTTCTTGACGCTAAGGGTCGCTCGCATGCCCACAACGCACTTCCTCGTGCTCGTGACTCACTCGGAGTATCCTAGATGTTGTACCTAAGGCTCCTCGTATGTGCCTTGCCCGAGACGGGCAACATCTCAAACCTTGGCTTAGATAATGTGCCATCAACACATATGTGCCTGACAGTGTTCTCCTGACACTCGGCATTACCTTCCGACACACGCCCACGAGTCTACCCGCAAAGCAACCGCATGTCTCAAGCTAAAGGTCCCTCACGGCATGCCTTGAACCCATAGGCAATGCTTACGAGTCAGTTCACGAGGCCTCGGAATGTATGCCTCGATCACTCATTCAGCCCAGAGGTGGTCCCCGACACCCGATGGGAACCTAACTGTCCAACAGTAACCTCATGGCCTTTGGGATGCCCAACGTGATCGTCCCACGGCGCTGGACCGATTCCCAACTCGATCGAGAACTAAGAAAATCCTTAGAATGCCCTTAGCTGGCCCCTAGAGGTCCCCTCTTACCCCTAGGGAGGTTGCACACTTTGTACCCGACGACACGGGGAGGACCGGCTGCTTGCCCACCGTCGCTCAACTGAGCTTTTCCCCCTTATAATACCCTTAAAGAAATAATCCATATTTCCACCACTAGACATTGGATTTCCGAAGAGGTCTGTTTTTTGGTTCTCCCTCCTCCGACTCCAAATCTAGATCAAGGAAGTTCTCCTTTGCATTACTCAATGGGATTAATTCATTAAGACCTTCTGCTTCAGGGCTTCCTCTAGCCCGCACATATACTCGCTCGACAGCTTGCCTCCTGCTGCGCACCTCGGCACTCTGCGCGGATGCGCGTGCCTCTCGCGTCACGGATAACTTATCCGAACCTAATCTCAGACAATCCCGAGGCTTAGGGTGTTATCCCGTGACAACCCTCCTCCACTCAATCCGTCGACGTCCTCGTCGACGTATTTACCAGCCTTCCGACTCCTTAGTGTATGCGGTGCCCTTTCAAATCACAACTCTTAGCACCAGATTGACTCCATTCCTCCAAATGCCGAATGTGCCCTCTAGCACACCTCATGTTCCTTTGAGCAATGCCCATCAAACAAACTCAAAGAAAAGCCTACACGGCTACTCGTCAAAATGCGCCTCTTGCGCTGCTCGGATTCCCTCTGAAAAATGCCCTCTAGCAAACTCACGAAAGGAAGCGTCACTTGTCTGCACTCAGACCACTGATACCAAGCCCTCAATTGGCCAACTCTTCATAATACTCGCTCAAACGTCTCATGTCTACTCTTAAACAATTGACACCAGGCCCTCTGTTGGTCAACACTGCTCAATACTCTGCCCAAACTTGGTGAAAAGTGTGTGTGATCGTTGCAAAGTGTGTGTTATAGTCGCACCCTCCCCCACTGGATGTGTTGCCGCCCTGGGCAACACTCAAGTCATCTTGGTGGACATCTCTTCCCACCGTGACACTTTGAATGATCTTAGGGCCTCCGCCTAACGATTGGTGACCATGCCTCTCGTGGCACCCTTGTGTGCTCGTAATACACAACTCAAATGAAGCCTGTTGCTCCGCTCAATTTCCGACACAAATTCCCCTCAGAGATCCCTACAATCACAAGCCCATACAAAGTGACTTCAGAATCGCCTCAAAGAACCTTCTCAGTTCAACTCGTCAATCACCTTTAACTTTGGTATCACGCAGCTCGTGACCCAATCTCACCTAAGGGTCTCTACCCTCGCTTGGCACTACGCAACTCGTAGACCAATCTTAACTCTGCAGCTCAACTTAGGGCCTCTGTCCACATTTTGTGGCACCACCCAACTCGTGGTCCACTCTCAACTCGTCAAAGGAGCCCGACGCTTCGGTTAACTCAATTTCGATTGTGCCCCTCGAGAATCCTTACTACTACACCCCATAATGTAGGCTCCGAATCCCCTCGAAGAACAACACTCTCAGCTCAATGTCTGCTCTGTTTGAACAGATCCCTTAGATTACGCTTGGTGGACTCTCCTCCACTCAAGTTGTGGGACAATCTCAAGCAAAACACAATTTTCAAGCTCCATCCCCGGGGGCGTGCAACTAAATCTATCTAGAAGCACGCCCCATCTCAACACAAGAGATTTCGCCCACGACTCAGAAAACTCTCTTGTTCAAAGATTACTACACTTGTCCTTGACATCGTAGCCTCTCAATGTCCAATCTCTATTTCCCATCTACTCCCCAGATGGAAGCTCAAAACTCCAACCATTGGCTCTCTTCGCCAACATAGAAGGGTCGAAACCCAAAGGGTGTGGCCTCTACCAACACCCAACATTCTCTCTCAATCGGCAACTACTTGCCTTGTGTGAAGGACTGAACATCCGCCTATCGCAACCCTCTGAATGGCTATGTCTCAGCTCCGTTGGCTCTCTTCGCCAACATGGAAGGACCTAAGCTCAAAGGATGTGGCCTCTACCAACACCCGCCATACTCAACTAATCGGGATTAATTGCCTCATGTGAAGGACTGAACACCCGTCTCTTGCAACCTTCCGGGCGATTGTTTATCATTGCACCTCATTGTGCGATGCGCCTCTGTGCTCTCAATATCTCCTCTCGGCACCCGAAGATGCTTTGTGCCTCAGCGCACTCAACTTCTCGCTCAGTCCTTCCCACTAGAAGGACTCTCAACTCAAATGGTGGTTATCTCTCCACCAAGATGGCCTCCATAGCCTAAATCACCTCCTGACTCGCGGCACTCCACAACATGGTTGCTGTCTTGCAAACACGGACCCAATGTCCGCCTGACTCATCGGCACATCCCCACACAAAAGTCAAGATGAATGTCTGAAATTTCGGTCACTTTGGTAATCTTTTACCAAGTCTTCGCCCAATTTCGGTAATCCTTTACTAATATCACGTCCATTTTATGGCCAAACAAGCAAAATCTTTCTCAATGCGACATTACAACGTCTACCGTCGCTTGCACCAAGCCAACCGATAGCCAAAGCGCCTTCGCTCGAAAAAATTGCCAACCGATCTCTATCGACAGAATTCAATATGGGATCACTGACAAGCACAAAACAATCAGGATACTGCTTCACCCAACCATAGACAAATCGGGCTAATTTTTGCCTAATCATAACAGCCACTACAAATCGATTACTCCACTTCACCAACCCGCAATTGTCAACCAACCCGTACTCAGGCATGGCACTTCGTAACGCCACAAATAGAAACTTCGTAGTTAGGGTACTACCATTCGCCCAACCGTAAAAGCCAGCAAGAGCTACTACCATTCGCCCTCGCCAAACTGCCCAAAGCGGCTCTCAGAACTAGCCATCGTACGTAAAGAACGCACTCTGATCGTAGGACTCCAACTGTCTTTTGATCATGAAAAATTTGCACAATTCCGAGTAGCATCTGGTTCCCGAAGGATAATACTTCATTTGATGCACAACTCACTTCGTGCTTGGGTTTAACCTTTCTTAGGGGCGAAAGTCCCAAGCTCTAATACCACCTGTCACTGGACGCAACACTTTCGTTATTCGAGCCGTCATATTTTCACGCAGTGGAACAATTCCTGTGCGGCCACAAAGACTCCCGTAGCCTTCGTCCGGCCTTCTACCTTCATCGAGTCTCATGATGACCCATTGCTCGGTTGTCGACACTAGCATAAGCATTGGAACACATCCCTACACTGCGCCCTGCACAAGCACTCGCCTATCCGCAATGAACACCTTCACCGAGGGATGTCGGGTTGCACGCCTTGCGTGTCTCGGCCTTTGCCCACAACTAGCTAGCACACTAGCTATGCATCGCCGACCATCGCAGGTCCTTTCGGCCCACTCGTGATAGCATCGAAGCTCTTGCGCTTCTTCTCGATGCTGAGGGTCGCTCGCACGCCCACAACGCAATTCCTCGTGCTCGTCACCCACACGGAGTATCCTAGGTGTTGTACCTAAGGCTCCTCGTACGTGCCTCACCCGAGACAGGCAACATCTCAAACCTTGGCTTAAATAATGTGCCATCAACATATATGCACCCGACAGTGTTCTCCCGAGACTCGGCATTACCTTCCGGCACTCGCCCAAGAGTCTACCTGCAATGCGGTGTTGTCACGCAACTGCATGTGTCAAGCCAACGGTCCCTCGCGGCATGCCTTGAACCCATAGGTAATGCTTACGAGTCAGTTGATGAGGCCTCGGAACGTATACCTCGATCACTCATTCGTCCAGAGGTGGTCCCCGACACCCGATGGGAACCTAGCTATCCAACAGTAACCTCATGGCCTTTGGGATGCCCAACGTGATCATCCCATGCCGCTCGACCGATTTCCAACTCGATCGAGAACTAAGAACATCCTTAGAATACCCTTAGCTGGCCCCTAGAGGTCCCCTTTTACCCCTAGGGAGGTTGCACACTTTGTACCCGACGGCACGGGGAGGACCGGCTGCTTGCCCACCGTCGCTCAATTGAGCATGTCCCCCTTATAATACTCTTAAATAAATTATTCCTATTTCCACCAATAGATATTGGATTTCCGAAGAGGTCTGCTTTAGGTTCTCCCTCCTCCGGCTCCAAATCTAGATCAAGGAAGTTCTCCTTTGCATAACTCAATGGGATTAATTCATTAAGACCTTCTGCTTCAGGGTTTCCTCTAGCCCGCACACATACTCGCTCGGCAGCTTGCCTCCCGCTGTGCACCTCGGCACTCTGCGAGGATGCGTGTGCCTCTTGCGTCACGGATAACTTATCCGACCCTGATCCCGGATGATCCCAAGGTTTTGGGTGTTATCCCGTGACACCAGCCCAACCTATCCCTCTTAAATTTATTAAGAGTTTTGGGCTGCCTATGACCCGTCGATCTTTTAACTCCTCATGCCAGACTTGTTGGGTCTAACGGTACTTTGGACCTACATTCTTATGGTCCAACCTATTTAAAATATCGACTGAGCCAGCATATCTAGTTGAACCTATTTTATTAGCTTTAATAATAACCAAACATGTTAAACGTATTTTAATAACCAAACATGTAAAGTTAAGCGTATGTCTTCTCTTTCCATTGTAATACCACAAGACAATCAGATATTTAGTATATACTATGTCCGTTTCTTTTAGATATTCTTTTAGCATTTGTGTTTTGTTTATATTTAGATGTTTATTTAGCCTTTTTTCCACAATTTTTTCAATACTACCCCTTTGAATATTCCTAGAAAATCTCCTATTATACAATCTACCATATAATTAGATAACAATAGAATGGAAATGTGGAGAAAATTAAGGGATTTAAGGGGAGAGAGAAATCTAAAGAGAGACTTATTTGTCCATTCTCTCTATCCCTTAATTTTCTTATCCAAATCTACAAGAACATCTAAAAAAAAACGGAGGTAGTACGTCTTATTTCTTCCAAAATAAACTAAGCATTTCAATTTCCACATAAGAAAACAAGATAAATCATCTGACACTTATGGAAGTGACATCGCAAGAAAGCCATTTGGTTATATACATGACCGGTATATTATACCTTAGATTCAGACATGGATATGGTTGAGCTTTCAACTATTTTCAAGGATCCATGTGGGGCAGTCCGTTGCGGCCCATCATTTAACGGGATATAATATACATAGTCTAATCTAATTATTTTGCTGGATGGGACGGTCTGAATCACGGACTCCTACTGGGACGGATCAAGGATTTTGTTCTAAGGGGGACAATTTTTTTTAACTGTGTTATATTGTATAGAGATAGAATTTTTGATCAAAGGGGACGGACTCATTTACATTAAGAGTATCAATGAAAATTACTATATTAAATTATATGTAAAAAAAAAAAAAAATTTGAAGTCCAAAGGAGGCGTCCCCTGGACTCCAAATCCATCCCTGGACTCCTACCCATTATGACAGCTCTAGCTACATGGTGCCTTGCCGAACCCATTTAGTTATAAAAAATAGTTTTAGACGTTATTTTCTTTTATTATAGGCGGGCTTGGCGAGCAATTCTTTAGTGATAAAATCTCAATTAATTTTTTTTTTACTTATTTTTTTTTCTCAATTTATGATTTATACAATATGATATGCTAAATTATATATCAAATGGTATACTATTCTTGAAAATAAAAAACAAAAACTAAACATAAAATTAATTAAAACCGGGTGCGGCTAGGAGTAGAGATGGCAATAAAGGCTGGCCCGACCATACCTAGTCCAAGCCCTCAAAAGGCTTGATATGTATAATTGCCATACTAGTAGTAATAACTCAACAAAATTATTCAGATCGAAATTTAATAGGGTTATAGTTAGATTCAAAATTGGCCTTGGAATGTTTAAATTGAGGCGGAGAGAAACTCACTTTTGGCTAGAGCTAGCAAATCAGACGGTCCGGCCTGGTCGGGCTCAACTCGTCGGGCCAGGCCAAAATTTGACTAGGCTTAAAACTAGTCAGCCTGACCCAACCTATCTCTCTAAAACATACTAAGATTATCGGGTCGTCCTATGGTCCGTCGGGTTTTTGGCCATCATGTCAGACCTATCGTGCCAAATAGTACTCTGTGTCAAGATTTCTATGGTCCAGTCCATCTAATTATCGAGCTGGCTGTGCCGACCCATCGGGCCATCCCGATTTCACTACCTCTATTTTTGACCCAATAATATAATGTGTGGGCAATTTTTTTATCACTATGTCCATAAATGACCTCGGTTAATTTGATTCCCTCTTCCCCATCATTTACCATGAAATGAAATCACATCATATTTCATTATGTCTTTAATTTGTTTATGTTTTTCATAAGTATTCTGTATTTTTTAGAAGATAAAAAATGGGAAAATTTTGAAAACAAATAATTTTTTTTGACACTAATGGCCATTTTTTTCCTGACTAGGCCATTTGAATGAGTGCTGGCCTATTAGAGTATATGAAAGGGCCAAAATCGGCTGAGCCCTTATTCTAGTGAGTCAATAGTATGTTTTTTTTCCTCTAATCAAGGCACTATTCCGTACAACATGCATGATTGTGTTTTGTAAAATGTACAATATTTTTATTTTTTGATCAATTAGATAGAGGTACATATTAGAACCACGATTCTTATCCAATCACCAATATTAGATATTGATAATCGGACAATGATTGTAGGATCAACATTATTATTATATGTTCTACATATTAATTAATCTATACAATAAGAGGTTTATGGAATACCTTTGTAGCGTGCTTTTGTGTATATCACGCCTAAACCTCCAAGTCTTCTCCGGTTTTCTCATGAACTGCACTACAATACACGGTGCTTTTGTGTATATCACGCTCCAAATCTTCTCCGGCGTTCTCACGAACTGCACTACAATACACAGTGTGTGGACACATTCTGGATGTCTATAGCGTGCGTTCTTTGTTATGTGGGAGAACTGAATATGTATCTGATAAAACTTATTCAACAATAAAACTTATTTGTGACGTTAACATTAATTTTTTAAAATTTTACTAATAAAATGAGGCATTGACTTATTATTCAATATAACTAAAAGAAAAGTATTGACTTACTTATGAAGTTCAAATTAAAATTTTCAAATTTTTAATTTTAAAGTATAAAGTTAACACGTTTCAATTAATTATTCTATCAATATTTATTGTCTAATCATTTTTCTTCCCCATTCCATTTATAATTGATATTTTCTAAAAGGAAGGTAAATACTTTTTGTCCTTCACAAAATATTGTTTGGAATTATCTAATTTTTTTATTTAAATGAAAAATTAAATTTAAAATATATCATTATAATAAGAGGTGTCAAAGGAGTCGGGTTGCATGTTTTGGGGTCGAGTTGAGACTGATTATTACGAACTTTTCCCCAACCCTAATCCGACCGGCCAACCCCCGAATATGTTATGACTCGCAACTCGAACCCAACATGTTCAGTTGTCAGTCAACCCACCAACCCGTTTTCAACCCGAACTAAAAAAAGAAAAGAATTTTTTGTTTTTTTTTTTGTTATTTCTATGTTTTCATAAGAACCTAAAATGATTGTTGTAAACCATAGAACCTATAAACGTCATAGTATGTGCATGATTAAAATTACACATTATACATATCCACAAAACAAGTTAGGAATTAGAAAAATAAAATTTAAAATTATGAATAATAATCTATCACAAAAAAATATTACAAATATGTCTAATTTTATAAATTCCCTTAAAATTATTTTATTTTAAGGAAAATCGGTTGTGGGTTGACCTGACCCAACCCTTTTCTTTGAGGGTGATTTAAGTTCGACATGTTTCTAGCCTGAACCCATTTAGGGTCAACTAACTCTTTTGGGTTTGGTTGTGCCGGATTGGATCGGGTCGTGTTGGAGATTGCCCCTAATAATAACCCTAAAATATTATTTTACACTTAAAATCAACTTTTAATTATGAATATATGCATAATGGACTTTGTAGGATTTTGTAGTTAAAATAAACAAATTAATTATATATATCTATTATCATGTATGATAATATTTGTTTGAAAAAAGTATTATATATATTTATACAATATAGCACCAAAATAAAAAAAAAATAAAAAAAAGATTGCTATCCTATGTTATTGCCAAAAGAGAGAAATAATATAATGTGCTTCATAATCAAATAACAAACGAAGAAAAGAAGTAATTATTATATACCTAAAAAATAAAAGAACTATAACATTTTGTACACTATCTTATGTACAACATCTTCTCCATTCAATGTGCAACATCCAGTCTGTTCATCTTCTTCACAAAATTCTCTTTCCATGTCTCTCGTTTTCACTATTCATTCTCGATGTTAGATCCAAAACTTCTATCTCGACGCCTGTTGCTCTCCTCCGCTTCCATCATCATGTATAAGTGACGGTTAATCGAACTCTAGTATGTACATTAAATCAAAAAGGCTGGAATATCATATGGATGACTTGAGGAAAATAAAAGATAAGTTTTTGTTGTTTGATTGTTTTGCTTTATTATGTAATCTCTTCTTCTGTTTTACTTGTCTTTTATTTCTTTTAAAATTTAAGAGAAGTAGTTTATTTGTGAACTTGTCATTTAATTTATGGAGTACAAGAAACACTGCCACGAGTTGACTAAGAAATCAAACTTTTTCTCTCTCACTAAAGCATAAACTCAGCCTCCTCTTCCTTGGCCGGTGGCTGTTGCCGCAGCAGTCGCCGGCCAACCGTCGTTTTTTATTGCTTCTCTTTTCTCGTTATTCACAGCTTTTGATTTTTTATCAAGCTTTTTTGTCCAGTTTCTCTATTTTCGTCGTTCAATAATTTAGGAGAACTGTTCATTTTAGTTCATTGTTTGATTTTGGGGGCCTGTTATAGATCGTTTTCATCAGACCCTTTCTCCCTCACGACTTGAAGATCACGATTCTTGGTGACATTTCCAGTTCTTTAGGTTTTTTATTTCTCATATTTTTGGATCTGTTCTTGCTAACCTCTAGCAGATCAAGACTCGTTGTATATGCCAGCAGGTAGTTGGATCTGCTTGGGATTTTGCAAGTCGTCGTTGCTGCGGCGCAGATTTGCATTTCAGCAACTGAGCGCAGACTCTGGGTTTTTTCGCGATCTTTGGTCAAGGCCTTTGCCGGCCATGGACGGAGCTGTCGCGTCTATGGCGGCGCTAGTCTGGTGGGTCAGAGTTCTCTCAATTTCTGGGTTTCCTCGAGCCCGTCCTTTGGCGACCATTACAGATCGAGTTTCCTGCGGAAGTTGAGTCGGACCGCCGACTACTAGTCCAGGTTTCTCCGATAGCTTTTGGCCACTCTGCCATACTACGGCGATCCCTATGGCCCCGTCATTCAGGGCAGCCTGTTACTTCTCTCACCGAGCCAGTGCTGATTCAGTCTACCTTTGAGTCTGCCATGTGAACTCAGTCCCTAAGTCCATGTCCCAGGTATGGCGTCGTATGCCTCTTCACGACCTCATCTTAGGCTCCGCCATCTTTACTTCAGCAGACCAGCAGATTCGCCGGTGTGATCCATTGATGATTTTGCAGAGCTTGAGGTGCCACTTGGCCTCTTTCGGGTCCTGTGTAAGATTTTGGTGTTTCGGCAAAACTGCTTTTGTGCAAGCTAACCTGCCGCTAGACTATTGATTATTTTGTTGAGTTACTGTTTTTTATTAATGGCATGCGTAACATTTGATTGGATGTTTGTATTTTGAGTAATTGTTGCTCATGGCAGGTAATATCATTGATCAATCGACGATTCAATCTAGGTTGGTGTTCTTCGAAGCTATGCAGCTAACTTTTTGAATATATTATAATGGACTGCAATCTTCTCACATTTGAATCAATATTTGATTCAAAATTCGATTGACACTATCCGTACGACATTTGAGGTGATTGGTGATTGTTATGGGGGGCGAACATTCAACATTTTCATCACCAGTGTTGTTGCTTTGATATTGTTGATTGCATCTATATCTGATGTATCCCTTATCCCAATATAGTTGGGATATATATCTAACTAGATATTTGGTATCTTATCAGATATATTTCCAAAGGGATAGAGATCCTATCCATAATATGGATAGAAGAGAGATCTCTCCCATACTAGTATATATACAAATATATCTGATATTCGTAGACTACGAAAAAATACATCACAGAATACAAATCTCCCAATTTCTCTCTCTATTCTTCTTCTTGGAATATCACCAAAGTCCTCCAAGAGCCTAAGGTGTGTAGCAAAAGGCGAACGCTCTAGTAGTGTTCGTCAGGACGGGCTTGTAGACGAATTAAGGTGATCCATCGTTTGGGGAATCAACAAGGACGAAAATATCGGTAATTACGGAGATATCGATATTTCAATTTAAAGAGATTTCGGTGAAATCTCGATCAATATCGAAATATCGGCGCAATTTTTTTAAAAATGCCGGAAAATGTATTAAAATAGATAATTTATCACGATATTTTATAGATTGTTATAAACCTACTTAAATTCAAATATTTAATCTAAATATTGAGTGAAATTCACATATTTACAACTAGTTGAGAAATAATAAACAATAGAAACATTATCAGGCCACACAAGATACATTATGAACTTTTATTATCATTAAGGATGTTTAAGTATTTTACCATAATATTCTAATTTATTAAATCTTTGGGCTGCATTAAGAAAATTTAGTGGATTGCGAATAATTTAGAAATTTTACAACTAAGGCTGCATTAAGAAAATTTTACCAATATTTACCGATATTTCACCGATATTAACCGAAATTTCACCGATATTAATCGAAATTTCACCGAAATTAATCGAATTTTACCGAAATTCACCGAAATTTCACCGATATTAATCGAAATCTCACCGAAATTAATCGAATTTTACCAAAATTCACCGAAATTTTGGTAAAATTTCCACGAATTACAACAAATTATACCTGGAGATAGCCCAAATCGAAATTTTCGGAGATTTCGGAGATATTTCGGAGATATATCGGAGATATTCTGACATAAATTTATTACATCCGAATATCGTTTCGGTATCACCAAAAAAGAGAGATATCGGAGAGATATCGGTAAATAACGGAGATATTTTAATCCTTGGGAATCAACCAAATACACTTCCGCTGCAACTTAATTGAGGTATATCGATTTCCTACATACGTGAGTATATGTTTTATAGGGTTCAGGCGAGCTCTTAACGGCGAGTGATGGCGCGCGACGGCTGCTGCCCCACCACTGCTGCGTTGCGTGATTGCGTCGACGGCGCCACCGTGTGCTGATCCTACGCCGCTGCTTATGCGCGTGGCGACGGCGTGTCGCTGCACTGTGGGACGACGGGCCCTGCATACTGCTGCGCTCCGCTCTGCCGCGTGGCGCTGCCCTGCTCTGCTGTGCTCCGCCCAGCACTGCTGCCCTGCGCTGCTCCTAATGTTGCCCCTTCGCTGCTGCCCTACTTCCACTGCGGCGCTACTACGCTACTGCCCCGCGACGGCGGCGGTGGTGGTTGCGACGGCGGCAGTAGACTCCTAGGACTGGGCTTTGAAAAATTGGGCTAGTCTGTTCTTCTTTGGGCCGGACTGGAAATGGGGCCTGCAATTGCTGGGCATGGATCTGTTGAGCTCTTTTTTTTTTGGACTGGACAAATTTAGTTTTAGGGCCTGTGTTTTTTTTTAAAAAGGATCTAATTGGACTCGTTAATAATTGGTCTTATTTTTTATTTTGGGCTGAATTAATTGGATCCGTTTTGGGCCATATTAACTAATTTTTTAGGCTGCTCATTTTTCGAAGAAGTGGGCTGAATTTTTTTTTTTTTTAATGGGCCATTATTGCTGGGAAATGAAGTGAGAAGGCTGCTCCAACTCAACGTTTGTTAATAATAATAATAAATTGTTTGAGATTTTTTATGGGCCCATTCATCATAGCTGCAACGCTAATATAAATATATATATATATATATATATATATATATATATATATTTTTTTTTTTTAGGTTAGTTTGCTTAATAATTCTTTAAATTAATTACATGCATTATGTGATTTAATTGTTTTTGTATTTTATTACGTGATTTGATATTCATTGATGTATGTATGTGTGAGATGTTGATGGCGATGGTGGTTATACGATGTTGATATGTAATTTTTTTTATAGATTAATGTAATAGGAACGAAATTTATAATTTTTTTTTTTATTTTTCGTTTCTCATTAGGGCACATGTATTAGAGGAGCCATTTTTGAGGCTATGTAATTTTTTATTGTTTCGTATTTACCACCATAGGTCATTGACATTTCACTATATTAATTTTTTTATGGATGTTTCTTGAGATAAACAAATATTTTTTTTATTCGTGATAATTTAATTTCTTATTATCGTCTTCAATTGAGCGGGAGATGATTATGAGCCTATGTGGCAAATTTTCGATCTCATTCACTTGTGAGTAATAATAAATTTTATTTGAACCCGAATAAAAATATGGGCATTTTCACTAATTTTTCGTAGGTTAGAAGGCATCTTTAAAAAGTGGTATACTTAGTGTCCTAGTTTCTAAATAGAGAAAACATATTGGGCATTTATACCAATTTTTCCTTAAAATATTAAATAGACAAACTTCTAACATATTGCGCATAATATTAACAGAAATGGATGCCTAAATAACTTTTTCTAATCTTTACGGTTCTAGCAAATTAGATGGCCAGAACTATGTCATGTGGCACCGTAAGATCCAGTTTCTGCTACATAATATGAAGGTCCTTGACCATCTCACCGAGACTATGGCTATGCCGGTTGAGCTAGAGAACGGTCAAAATGCCCAATATCGTCGCGATTTGGACGCGTACAATAAGTGGGTGAAATAAGATCGGTCTGCGCGCTATATTATGCTTAGCTGCATGTAGGATCATCTGATTCGTCAGTTCGAGATGTTTTCTACATTTAAAGAGCTATGGGATAGCTTAACGGTCACGTACGACACTACCTCGGCAACGAGACTAAGGGCTTTAGCCCTTAAGTTCAATCAGTACGTACTTGACCAAAGCACACAATGGACCAACATCTTGATGTCATGAAAGACATGATTCGAGAGCTTCAAAACGCTGGAAATGAACTCACCAATGAACAACGAGTTTTGGCAGTCCTAAGATCGCTACCTGAGCAGACTTGGGGACAAGTTAAACTTGTGCTCACACACAACGAACAAATCCAGACCTTTGACAGCGTCACTAGTCTCTTAGACTCGAGGCTGACTGTTGAGAGGCAGAAAGAGCACAAGCGACTGCTTTCGTCGCACACGCTGGGCAACGCAAGCCTAACACAGGCAACTGTTGGAAAAAGCAAAAGAATGGAGGACAAAGCAATGCCAAAAACCAAAACATGGACCCGCAAGGTGAAAAGGCTAAAAAGCATCACCATGGTAAAAGGGGTGGAAAGAAGAAAGATACTTGCTATAACTATGGAAAGACGGGTCACTTTGCTCGTAATTGTACTAAGCCAAAGAAGGTAAGACCTGCTCCTAGCTCTTCTAATTTATTTGTTTTCTCACATGTGTTCGTTGCTAATTCTCTCCATGGTTTGATTGTAGACTCGGAGCAACCAAATATGTGACAAGAGATAGAGCAGGATTTGTAGATTATCATCGAGTATCAGCGGGCAGCCACTACATTGCTTTGGGAAATGGCACGCAAGAAGAGGTGGTAGGAGTGGGGTCATACCAGCTCAAACTTAGCACCGGTGCGAGCTGCTCCTTAGTGATGTGCTTTATGCGCCTAGTATTCGGTTTAATTTACTTTCAGTTTCAACACTTTTGAGTCAAGATTTTTCTTTCCTGTTTGAAAAGACTATGTTATCCATTTTTCTCGGCAACAAACTTTATGGCATAGGACATATGAATAATGGATTTTTCATGTTGGATTTATCTATTGCATGCACTTCTTTTTTTTCTTCATCTGTTGATGTTTTGAATTATTCTAATAAATGGCATGCAAGGTTAGGACACATAGGAAGTGAAAGGATGACTAGGTTAGCTCGAGAAGCTCTTTTAGGCAATCTCGCTAAAGTCAACCTTCCTGTGTGCGAACCATGTCTGGCAGGAAAAGCCTGCCAGAAGCCGTTCAGATAGGCAAAAAGAGCTACTCAACCTCTAGAGTTAGTTCACTCGGACATATGCAAACCCGTAAATGTGAAGGCACGACACGGTGCATCTACGGTTCAGTGTATCTCCTATCTCAGCGCTCAGAAGCGCTTGATTGCTTTGAGCAATTCTTAGCAGAGGTTGAGAACCAAAGAGATAGGAAACTTAAAACTTTACGCACTGATAGGGGGAGAGAATACTTGTCTGATCAGTTTAGACAATACTGTGAGGAAAAATGAATCATTAGACACCTGTCAATTCCATACACTCCGCAACAAAATGGTGTTGCAGAGAGGAGGAATAGGACACTTCTGGACATGGCCAGATCAATGATGGCGCAAGCATATCTATCAATATCCTTTTGGGGAGATGCAATCTTAACTACTGCCTACATATTGAATAGTGTGTCGTCTAAGTCAGTTCCTTTGATGCCGTATGAGTTGTGGCATGAAAGAAAGCCTAACTTAGAAGGCTTTCACCCTTGGCGGTCAGCTGGGTTTGTTCATAATACTTCCCATAGGCATGGGAAACTTGGTCTTAGAGCAGTCAAACATATCTTTATAAGATACTGTGACCACTCTAAAGACTATGTGATGTATGGTGAACATCCTAACGGAGGAATGATATAAATTAAGTCACGCAATGTCAATTTCCTCGAGGAGGAATTTCCAACAATTGGAGAAATTAAAGGAGATCTTAAACTTTATGAGTTACAAGATCGCGAAGACAACGTTGGAATTCCTGGCGAGGATGCGGTTTCACAACCAAATCCAGCAATCGACGGGAATAATGAGAGTGATCTTAGAGTCAGTGGGAGAAATCCATTGCATGAAGACTCTCAAGATCTAGAGTTGCGCAGGAGCAAGCGTGGAACGGTTCCCCGAAGACATTTTGAACTCGAAGGGGAATCTTTCATGTGCGCAACAATGGATGTTGATGAGCCAGCCACTTATGAAGAGGCTTTAACTTCTCCAAATGCTAAAGAGTGGATAAATGCTATGGAAGAGAAGATGAGTTCGATGGCTAAGAACCAAGTTTGGGAGCTAGTCGATCTACCGTCTGGATGCAAGATAGTTGGGAACAAGTAGGTTCTCAAAGTCATGCGAAAAGCAGATGGCTCGATAGACAAGTATAAGGCTCGCCTGGTGCCGAAAGGCTCTACCCAAAAAGAAGGTGTGGACTATGAAGAGACATTCTCCCCAGTGGTGAGGTTTGCCTCTATCCTTCTCATATTAGTAATTGTCGCCCACCTTGATTTGGAACTGTTCCAAATGGATGTAAAGACAACATTTCTCAATGGAGAATTGGGTGATGAGATCTATATGGAGGAACCTAAGGGTTTTCAGGTAAAGGGACAAGAGCGTAAAGTGTGCCACTTAAAGCGTTCCATTTATGGACTGAAACAGTTATCCAGACAGTGGTACCTTCGATTTCATCGAGCTATCACTTCGATAGGCTTTACGATGGTTGAGGAAGATCACTGTGGGTATGTCAAAAGGGATGAGACAAAATTCACAATTCTCTCATTATATGTGGAGGACATTCTGTTGGCTGGAAATGATACGGAGATGATTGTCGCCACTCAACAGCGGCTGTCATCTACTTTTGAGATGAAAGACATGAAAGACATGCGGCGCAGTAAGGAGTTTGATGTATGCAATGATGTGTACTCGACCAGGCCTGTGCTTTGCAGTTGGGATGGTGAGTAGGTATCAAAGTAATCTAGGACGCGCTCACTGAGCAGCAGTCAAAAGGATACTTAGATATTTAAAGGGGACAAGTGATTTAGCTTTGTGCTATCACGGTGGCAGTCTGAAGCTACTTGGTTACAGTGATGCTGATGGATCAGCGGATAGAGATGAATGCAAATCTACATCGGGATATGCATTCTTGTTGGGTGGCGCTGCTATCACATGGTGTAGCAAGAAGCAACCTTGTATATCTCTATCCACTATGGAAGCAGAGTACATCGCCTATACGTCTGCAGTTCAAGAGGCTATCTGGTTGAGAAGATTTACCTAATGATAAAGCATTGTTCGACAAAGTAAAGTCACAGTCAATGCCCTAGTGAATTTGAGGCGACACGTTATAATCCTAACATCCTTTGAAAGTATTCTCTAGTTAAAAGATACATGGCGATGCCGCAAAAGAAATTTTGGAGTAATAAATGACTCTCTATTTCCGTAATTAACTCTTTAGTGGGATGTAATCCACGTACTTGACTACAAAAGGACCAATAACTTGTGCCTAAAAGCATGTCTTACTTCTGTGGAAAGGAGATCACAGAATATGATATGATATTACATAAAAATCTTTCTAGTTTTCCACATCAACACTTGTACTAGCGAACCAGTACAGGTTGGAGTATGAAAATAAAAGAATTAAAATATTCTATTGGCTAACCAACCGATGCAAGCAGTTGAGAGCATGATCAGTTTAAATAACACCAAACGTGTTTGGATAAAGAGAATTTTCTAGCCTACATATGGTGAACTAAATGGTGGAAATAACCCCAAACTAAAGGGAACATGATGTATTTATCCTTACAGGTGTGGTAATGGTACACTAGAAGGCAAGGGATGTAGGAGCCATAGAGGCTTTCCAATGTGTGCCTCAAATGGACATGGTGGTCATGACACCAAGGTGCGGATGACATCTTAGAAACCTATGAATAAAAAAGATAATTGGTAATGAAATTTACTTGGGTGTACAAATATTACACACATATATATAACTACTAGAGCAGTTACCACAAGAGATATGATAATTCCAAAGAGCAGAGACTCACTATAAAAGACAGAGATCATTATGTCTATCTTATGATTGTGATTTTAAATGGCAATAAGGAATTTTCTTGATTAATGAAAGTATAATTTTTTTATGTTTCAATACAAACGTGATCTACTGATTTTAGTCTTAAAAGTTATTTCATTAAGAAATTCACCTATGACAATAATGATTCTCATCGCTGTATCACAAGTACTAAAAGGGTGAGAAACTGCCGAATTCTAGAGGTTTAATGACACAATGGTTAAACTCACAAAAGCTCTGTATGCTCCAAGAGCTACCTGGACTTCGTCAAGTAAAGACATTAGTGTCAAAGATTATCATTTAGAAACTAAATTTGAGAATGAAATTGAATATATTATGATACTTATAATGTATGTGGAAGGAAGCATATTTTAGAAAATTAATGAGTCAATTTAGTGGCATGTACACAACTACTAATCATATGCTACCCACAATGAACTCTAGGACGCAGACTTATATGTTGTTAACCACAAATAAACTTTGGGACGTAAACTCATATATTGTTATAAACAATAGACTTTGTGATACTGACTCATATAGACTTTAATACAAGGGCTTTAGACATTCATGTCATGACATGACGATTAGTATTCAAAAAATTATATAGACATTCTTTTTTTCGAGTGAAACATAAAATGGGATGATACCCTGTACAGTGTCAGACCTAATTCTATTATAGCACAATCAATGATTTCTAAAATTACTAAGTGAATACCCTAAGGTGTGCAAATATACGGCGGTCTCCCATCACATAGGGCACTCACAGACAGGCCGGTCCAAACACAGAAGAAAGGATTACTACTCTGAGCTAAGTCTAGGATTGGAGTCAGAGCAGGGGGGAGTATTGATGTGGGGAAAATGTGCAGCTCTGCCTTTGGTAGAGAGCGGCATGGGTTCACAGAGCAGGCCACCAAATAAGCGCGGGATTCTGGAACACGGCAAGAACGCACGAGTCAGAATGGTACCTTGAGAGCCGCGCGAACTGCGCGATAAAACAGAGCGCAGCAGGGCGATAATCTTACCAGTAGAAGGGTCAGGAAGGAGGATTCCGAACAGAGCGGATACAACTCAGTCTGTTCCGTAGACAGTATATGTCGTGTGGATTAGATACAACTTTTCTGACAAAGCGGAGGACTTAGGCGGCGTCCTAAGACAAGAGCTAAGGATTTGGGTTCCGCTAAGGGCTCATTAAGCATTGGTGGGCTCTCAGGAAGAAGGCCCAGCGAAATAGGGTTTGGGGGAAGGGGGAATTCTCCCTTATACTTTAGGGGTTATGGTACTGTAAATACCCCACTCTTTTCAAACAAGGACACTCTCTATTTTATTTACAAATTATCGTTGTTATATTGTGGCTCTCTCTCTTTCCGATCACTGGCTTTAACATCGGAGGTTTATTCACCGAAATACCCCCCAGTGGACTTTTTGTAGGTAAATACGGAAAAGACATAGATGAAGCGTGCAGTCATTATAAGAATACCTCATTTCTCTGTTTTTCGATTTATTTGATTCCTTACTGTTAGTTTTTTTCTGGCTGTGTGCTCTTAGTTAAGCAATCATTAGTGTGAATCACTCTCACGCACATTAGATACTGAAATTCCTGGATTGTACAGTTTATGTTCCAACACAGAAATTGACGAAAATAAAAAATAGAAAAACGAACACCAAAATAAACACGAGGCTGAATCTCTCAGACCCCTCGGACGTTTTGTTATTGATACTCCGTATAACGATAGGATTTACAAAGAGACTCGATTTCCTAACACCTAACCTATACTATACCAACAACGCCCGGCGACTCCCGTCGACTTGTTCGGCACTAACACGGCAAACCACCGAAGGTCGGACGAGCTCTCCCGAAGGTCCTTCGACACAAACACAATGACTCTCTTCGTCAACTTACAACTCGAACTAGAAACATAAAAATATTTGCTCACTAAAAAAACTTACATACATGAAAATAATTTAAAACTAAATCTCAACCTGGAAAAGCACAAAATAAACTTTCATGTATTTGACTCTTTTTACATATGCTGCCGCCATTCTGATTTATATAATGATGATGCCAACTAATCCTCTTTTTCCTATATCTTCCGCAAGCCATATATCTTCAATGATATTACGTGATTTATTTCTTCCATCCTTATCCGCTGTAGATTCTTGATATCCAAGTAATACTTGACACTCAAGTATTATCTCTTCATATCTTTTCCGATATATATCTTCAAAATATACTCCATCAAAACTTATCCGTTTCTTAAGATCCGCCTACAAAAATAGTGAAACATTAAAATAATAAAATATTAATTACGAATAATAAATCTAATAAGTTCAATAAATTATATAAACATAATATAAGGGCTTTTGACAAAAATATTGTCAACACAAAATACTCTAACAGATACCTTTCGCTCGCAATATTCATTCTAGATTGTACCGTGCAACTGGTGCACACAAAACTTCGCCTAAAATTAAAATTACCATATATCCACTCCTCATATTGAAAAGATAAGAGATGCTTGAAGACCACTAGAAACTAATGATCCACTTCAAAGTTAAATTAGTTATCACAGTTTTGCACAACAATAAACGAAAGCAAAGCAACAAAAAAATCACCTCAGTCCGATGCACGATGGGCACAATTTGGGAACTGAATTTAAAATGAAACTGAATTTGCAATAAGCCAACATTGTCAATGGACACGTGTCATTAGTTGATTGCATTTAGTGATTATTAAAAACATAAAACCTTCACTTAATTACAATAAAGCTGGTGATGTGTGAATCTATACACCACTCAATTTATTTTCTGCAAGTAATGTGTGTTGGACTGCCAATATCAACTTACTAATTCAAAATATCAACAAATTACTAGTAAAACCAGCGAGCTGAAATTTGAAACAAAATTATATTATATGGAATGGAAGCATGGGGGTAGGTAGTTTAACCGTATAATGTTATCCATAACTATGCCAGCTTGGAGAAATTCTACAAGTCCAAAAGGCAGTGTTGATTGTTTCTTAATATGAATTACATACAAAACTTATAAGTAATTTGGTCTAGTGATTCCAAATTGTATAGAGTCGAAACAATAAATGCAGATTCAGACAACATGACCAATTATTACAATATACTAGATGTTCGCCCGTGCAATGCACGGGATAAAATATTCTATTTCATTAATAATATGTGATTAAATTCTAATATTGCTACCAATCATTAGAAAACATATATAAGTCATTATACATTTTACTATATTTTATGTATTAAAATTAAGTAAATATTAACATTTATTTTTTTTATATAAGCAATATGAATTTTAAACCCAATTTCACAAAAAAAGTGAAATAAGTTATTTGAACTTTTGTAGTATACCATATATTTTTTTTCTAATATGAAATGAATAATTGGAGACAAATACACATAGGATGTATTTGCTTAAGGTTGGGAAGTGCTGAGCCAAACTTGGCTGAGAGAGTTAATGAGTGTGCTTTATTGAAATTTGGTCTCCTAAATCTACTGAGAGAAATTATAAGCAAACATACCCATAATTTTTTTCTAACATACAGTTTTTGTACAATTGACCAATGTAAATCCAACAAATTTATTATATCTAATATGGATGTCTATTTGAATATCGTGAAATAATGATTAATTTGATATATTTTTTATCAAGAATTAAGCTGATATGAAAAGTTATAAACATTCAAAATTTTAAGTTAAAAAAAAAAAAAGAATTGAAGAGAGAATTTTATTGATTGGTATGTCCAATTCTTTTTTTTCCTTTTAAAAATAAAAATAAAAACAAACTCCTACAGTCTGTATGATTGACACGTGTTTTTCCTGATAGAGGACTTATAGAGATGACATGTGTGTTCCTCTTACTGTAATAGTAAAGAGAATTTTTTTTTACAATTTTTGTTAATAATTTTTTTATAGAAATAACCACATATTAAAAAATATTATAATGAAACAATATTATAAATTTAAAAATTGAATTATTTTTTTATTATAAAATTAAAATTTAAATACTTGTGGCTAAAACCCATAAAAATAATTTAATTATGTACATATTACAAAACTAAGCAAATAATTCAATACTACAAAAAATTATAGTTCATATTTTAGATCTAATATTTTGTTCTTCAGTAATTGGTTTTTATATATTTAATATGGGTGTCAAACTAAAGATCCTAGCAAGATGATTAATTTGATATATTTATTTGTCGAATATAGATTAGGAACGAAAAAGTTATGTGAAATTTAAATTATAGTTGGAAATATAAAAAAAAAAAAAAAGATGAGAAAGGGAAGTTGATTGGTGTCTTTTTTTTTTTTTAATATTATTATTATTATTATTATTATTATTATTATTATTATTATTATTATTATTTATTATTATTATTTTTTTTTTAAGGCCTAGAATTAAGGTGGTGAAGACACATCACCCTAAACTATCCTACTTTTATATTAAGTAGGGATGGGAACATGAAAAAAAAAAATAACAAATCAGCACATAGAGAAAAAGAGGAGAGAGAAATCTTCCATTTTTCAGAAAGATGGGTGATTAAGTAGTGAAGATAATGTTATCATAACTTGTTTCAAATATTTCTGAAAATTGTTGAGGCATATTAATCCAAGCTTCAATTCCATCTCCAGATGGGGTGCTCATGAAACGCACCAAGTTCTTGCGGGGCATCGCCACGGTACAAACCCAAGCTGGCTTACCCCACCCGTAATCCACGTCGTACACCGGAAACCGCCACCAACTGCTGAAGTTAAACAGCTCTGTCTCACCCCTCTTAAAACGCTGATTTGCATCGTCTAGCTGTTTCAAATACTCAGAATCATTAATCACATTCTTCACGAAACCATCATCCACTTCTTTTATCGCCGCCCTCAAATTCGACATGACGTCACTCTCATCGGAAGCGAATGCGAATGTACCAACATAGCAGTTGCCGAAAGTGGAATCTGGTATCGGAGGGACTGTCCTCGACCTCAAGTTTATTGCATGAAATGCTGCAAACGATGTTTTATTGGGGTCCCCTTTGGCCTTAGTGGCCTCGATGAAGATCTTCCAGATGAAAGCCGATAGGGCTTCAACCCTGCTAGGTTTCTTCACCTCGCTACTAGAACCTTCTTTAACCCTAATCCTCTCCATCATCTCTTTGTTAAAAACCAATCTCTTGGTTATAATTTCATCTTTTTGTCCACTGAAATAAACAGGAGCCGATTTTTTTGGAGGAAAACGAAGCGCTAAATCAAATGAAGGATGCGTCGGAGTTTGGCCCCGGCAAGTGGTGGCCCACGCGTTCATAAACATGACAAAGGTGGAGTAATCCATGAGCTTGTGGGACCAAGAAACGCCGACAGAAAAGCCTCCACAGTCTAAGAAACTTAGTTTGACTAGCATAAGTGTGTGGTTAGAGTGGGCGGAGGTGTCGGCAGGGACTAACTGGCGGAGCTCCTCTGTTTTGGGGTCGGCTTGGAAGTGTTGGCGATGAGCGTGGAGTCGAGCTTCGATGAAGTCGATGCCGGAGTCATCGCAGTCGATGAATGAGTTGTCTTGGAGCTTTCCGGCTAAAGGGTAGAAGAGAGTTAAGGTGTAGGACAAAGATTGTTTGAGAGATTGAGCTACTTGTTCATGGTGGATGGGGTCAGATTCATAGAAGAAAACAATGGGCATATAAATTGGAGGTTGAAGCTGGTCAAGAAAGGACAATTCGTGGGTTCTCAATGTTTTTGGGGTAGGAGATATTGGCTTAATTATCTGCCTTGAGATTGTTTTTTCGCTAAACGCCATCTTTAGTATGTGAATGCTCTCATACGCAACTTCTGTATTTATAGATATACCATATCATTTGCATACTTCTTTTAATTAATTAAGAATGCATTAATCAAATATATTTCTTATTTCTTAATAATAACTCGATATTCAGAAACAAATGGAAGGGAGTCAACACCAAAAACCACGAGGCATTGGATTCGAGGGGCCACCACCAATTTTTCTATTGGACCGTTTAATCAAATATATAAAATCACAAGAATTATTATTCAATTTATTAATATACATATACTCTCTTCGTCTTGCTCTAATTTGCATACAATCATTTCTTCGATCGCCTCATCCTATTTTGCACATCTTTAAAATGAAAAGAAATCTTACAATCTGCACTCTTAGGATCTTCACCTCCAATCTCCAAATTTTAAAAAATCAACTAAAAAATAAAAAATAATTTTTTTTTATAATATACGTGCCAGAGCAGATATGTAAATTAGGTCGCGACGAAGAGAGTACTAGTTATAATTTTGTTTTGAGCAACATAATGTATAGAAGATAGAGACGCTTGCAGCAGTTAATCTTTTATCGATGATGGATCCAACTTCATTGTGTTATATCTCTTAAGTATTCATATATAATAAGTATAACGTTAGAGTCATATCATGTATTCATTAGTATTTAATGAGATATTGTAATAAAATTATTAATTATTATATATGTTATATATTAAAGCACGTAAATTATATACTCATGTATATGGGAATCGATACACCTCAATTGAGTTGCAACATAAAGTATTCAGTTGATTCCCAAAGCGATGGATCGTACTTTGATTCGTCTACTAGTCCGTCTGGACGAACACTACTAGAACATCCACCATCTACTTCACACCCTAGGCCCTTGGAGGACTCCGGTAATTCTCTAAGAAAGAGAATTAGAGAGAAAGGGGAGATAAACGTATTATGTGGCATTGTTTTTCCGTAGTAAACGAATATTAGTATATTCGTATATATACTTGTATGGGAGAGATCTGTCTCCTATTATGGATAGGATCTCCATCCCTATCGGGAATATATCTAATAAGATATTAAATATCTCATCAGATATATATCCCAACTATATTGGGATCCATCAGATATGGATGCAACCAACATCTCCCACTCATACAAATCTGATCCGACTTATTCGAATCTGAAAGACTCTATAATTCTCATCATCATATCTCTTCTTTCATACAGAGACTATGGCGTGCAACCGAGCGAGAACAGAATGGAACAAAGTGAGGAGAGTTATATTAAGTTATTACCCAATTAACATAATTCATCAACTTAGGAGACTCGTTGTGTACCCCAAACTACGTGGTTGCACTAGACCAAACATCTCTGACCCCTCTTATTCATATAGAGCATGTTTGACCCCTTAATTGTATCTATGCTCATGACTATGTCAAAACTAATTCGACTTAGTCGGCCGGCCTATGAGCCATAGTACACAAGTGCATTACCAGCTTAGTTTTCCCTTGGCCTCTTATGTCAATCGGCTTGGACTTGACAGCTTTCTTAGTCATGCTCCGACAGACCGTATCAACCATGGCCATTGAACACATGCTAAACTAGCGTCATCAAGCTTACACTTCATGACAAAGTCCAAAGTCCCAAAGGGCACAAAAAATACTATAAGAGCTCACACAGTGACGAAGCAGGGATCTATTAGGTCACTCCTCTTACTAAGATCGTCATTAAGCACATGTAGTATGAATACATGCTATGATGGAGCTCCATTCAAATTTGGGCATGTCACGCTCTGCACATCATACGAGTCTTAGTCCAGTCGCTCTTCTAGCGTCTGACCTGCGGACCACTTAGGAATTTGTCTCCAACACAACTCCTAATGATTTTTGCACACTCAGCTATTAAGAAGCTTTTATGAAGTTAGGACATTCTTCATAATCGATCGAGTATGATCTCATCCTGGCCTCTTGCCAAGGAGACTATGGCAACAACCTTTCGTGTTTTTCCTTTCACGAAGGTGATCACTCAAGTGTTTGATCCGCCAGTCTCATCCCGCTCGCTCACCAAAGCGCCAGGGCGATTTTCTGTGTGAGTGGGACAATCCAAGCCTTGTGACATATCACATATAATAGACACATTACTTCTAACATATAATAAGGGCACATTATTATTGATAAATAAAATTGTTCATACAGGTTAAAAGAAGTTTAAATTCTACGAAGTCCCATACTCCTAACATGCCTTTGAAATACATCTCTACTCAAAGGCTTGGTGAAAGGATCAGCTATCATTTCACCAGTGGGAACGTGCTTGAGAACCACTTGCCCCTGCGCAATATTATCTCGGATAAAGTGGTATCTGGTGTCAATATGCTTGGTCCTCCCATGATACTTGGGATCCTTAGCATATGCTAGTGCAGCTGTGTTATCACAAAGGACAACTACTGCATCATCTCCATGCGCCGTGACGCGCAAAGTCTGAAGAAATTTTCTCAACTAGATAGTCTCTTGAACTGCAGATGTACAAGCAATGTACTCTGCTTCCATAGTGGATAGAGATATACAAGGCTTCTTGCTACACCAAGTGATAGCAGCGCCACCTAACAAGAATGCATATCCCAATGTGGATTTGCGTTCATCTCTATCTGCTGATCCATCAGCATCGTTGTAACCAAGTAGCTTCAAACTGCCATCGTGATAGCACAAAGCTAAATCACTTGTCCCCTTTAGATATCTAAGTATCCTTTTGACTGCAGCCCAGTGAACGCGTCCGGGATTACTTTGATACCTACTCACCATCCTTACTGCAAAGCACAGGTCTGGTCGAGTACACATCATTGCGTACATCAAACTCCGTACCACACTTGCATAAGGAACCTTAGTCATGCTTTCTTTTTCATCATCTGTCTTTGGGCATAGGTCTTTGCTAAGAACACAATGTTTTTCCATGGGCGTGTCAACAGGTTTAGCATTATGCCTATGAAACCGCTCTAGAACCTTCTCAATATAAGTCTCTTGAGACAAAGTTAAGAGTCTCTTTGAGCGATCTCGGTGTATCTTAACACCAAGTATGTATTCTGTCTCTCCCATGTCTTTCATCTCAAAAGTAGATGATAGCCACTACTGAGTGGCGACAATCATCTCTGTATCATTTCCAGCCAACAAAATGTCATCCACATATAATGAGAGAATTGTGAAATTTTTCTCATCCCTTTTGACATACACACAATGATCTTCCTCAACCATCGTGAAGCCTATTGAAGTGATAGCTCGATGAAATCGAAGGTACTACTGTCTGGATGATTGTTTCAGTCCATAAATGGAACGCTTTAAGCGACACACTTTGCGCTCTTGTCCCTTTACCTGAAAACCCTTAGGTTGATCCATATATATCTCATCACCCAGTTCTCCATTGAGAAATGTTGTCTTCACATCCATTTGGAACAGTTCCAAATCAAGGTGGGCGACAATTGCTAAAATGAGACGGATAGAGGCAAACCTCACCACCGAGGAGAATGTCTCTTCATAGTCCACACCTTCTCTTTAGGTAAAGCCTTTCGCCACCAGGCGAGCCTTATACTTGTCTATCGAGCCATCTGCTTTTCGCTTGACTTTGAGAACCCACTTGTTCCCAATTGTCTTGCGTCCAGACGGTAGATCGACTAGCTCCCAAACTTGGTTCTTAGCCATTAAACTCATCTCTTCCTCCATAGCACTTATCCACTCTTTAGAATTTGGAGAAGTTAAAGCCTCTTCATAACTGGCTGGCTCATCAACATCCATTGTTGTGCACATGAAAGATTCCCCTTCGAGTTCAAAACGTCTTCGGGGAACCGTTCCACGCTTGCTCCTGCGCAACTCTAGATCTTGAGAGTATTCATGCACTGGAATTCTCCCACTGGCTCTAAGATCGCTCTCATTATTCCCGTCGATTGCTGGATTTGGTTGTAAAACCGCATCCTCGCCAAGAATTCCAGTGTTGTCTTCAGGATCTTGTAACTCATAAAGTTTAAGATCTCCTTTAACTTCTTCAATTGTTGGAAATTCCTCCTCGAGGAAATTGACATCGCGTGACTCAATTTCTGTCATTCCTCCGTCAGGATGTTCACCATACATCACATAGCCTTTCGAGTGATCACAGTATCTTATAAAGATATGTTTGACTGCTTTAGGACCAAGTTTCTCATGCTTATGGGAAGTATTATGAACAAACCTTACTGACCCCCAAGGGCGCAAACCTTCTAAGTTAGGCTTTCTCTCATGCCACAACTCATACGGCGTCGAAGGAACTGACTTAGACGGCACACGGTTCAATATGTAGGCAGCAGTTAAGATTGCATCTCCCCAAAAGGATATTGGAAGATTTGCTTGCGCCATCATTTCTCTCATGCCACAATTCATTAAAAAAATTGTTTCTAATGGAATAACGAATAGGAAATCAATAATTAACACAGGCGAGAACGAATCATTACTCGCTCTGATACCACTGTTAGATATTCAAGCTCGTAAATCACATACTCATGTATATGGGAATCGATATACCTCAATTGAGTTGCAGCGGAAAGTATTCGGTTGATTCCCAAAGCGATCGATCGTACTCTGATTCGTCTACTAGCCCGTCTGGACGAACACTACTAGAGCATCCGCCGTCTACTTCACACCCTAGGCTCTTGAAGGACTCCGGTGATTCTCCAAGAAAGAGAATTAGAGAGAAAGGAGAGATAAACGTATTCTGTGGTATTGTTTTTCCGTAGTAAACGAATATTAGTATATTCGTATATATCCTAGTATGGAAAAGATTTGTCTCCTATTATGGATAGGATCTACATCTCTATTGGGAATATATCTAATAAGATATTAAATATCTCGTTAGATATATATCCCAACTATATTGGGATCCAACAGATATGGATGCAACCAACAATATATATTAGAGAAATAGAGAAAAATAAACAGAATAAATTGAAGGGGCGTGAGAAAGAGATGTGATGATCATTATACGTGTGAATGAATAGATGTTTAAATGAATAGTTCATGAAGAGACAACTTCAATTTTGGATGTTTCCATCCAAAACAACCACGAGATAAATAAAACGATCACTAAAATCAGAACTTAATACATTCACACGCGATATCTCTCTATTCTCTCACATACTAAAAACAAACACGTGCACCGCACATGGTCGGTATTTTTTTACTATAGTTATTGAAAAAAATGAATTAAAACGAAGTGATACTTTGTGTCATTTCATTAAAAATAATATGTAACGTTTATCGTGACAGTTTATTAATTTCAAATGACCTAATCATTATTTGTAACTTATGACTACCCCAATTTTTGCAACTTTTTCTAACTCTAATATTACTTATTTACACCCGAAGCATGATATAATGTATCAATAGTTGGTCGTATAATTTATCGATACCTATTTAACCTAATCTATCAAGTAAAAAATTTATCGATACCTATTTATACGTGCATCATGCTATAAATCAAAATTTAAATCCTAAAAGAAATACTACCTTCGTTCCGGTCCAACTTGCCTACTTTTCTTTTCGATTTTTCAACTTAACTTGTCAGCCCTTAAATGGTAAATTACTCTGACAATCTCCACCCTCAAAATCTCCATACTCAATCTCCACTTTTAAAAAAGTCAAAGATTCCACAAAATATTTTTTTTTTTCTTAACCTCCGTTCTTGGCCAAAGTAGACAAGTTAGGTCCGGACGGAGGGAGTACCAAATAATCAAAATCAGAGTGATCATACATTTCTGGTGAAATATATATAAGGTTCATTCTCTTTTTTTATATTCAATGTGTTGAGAATATCGTAATAAATTAACTAAAACTAGCTAAATTATTTTGTCATTATTTATGTATTTTCATTATTATATATTATCTCGTATCTATTGCAAATAAAGAATGATAGGAATAAAATTAAAAATAAAATAAAAAATAGAAGCATTCAACATATAATTAAAGTATCTCAATTTCAAAATAAAAGTATTGTCCACTATTATAGAAAAAAAAGTTAAACTTTAGAATACCGAAGTCCTATTAAACTATTATATGTTTAATATACTATAATTTTTTTTATAAAATATTGATTATTAATGTTAGTCATTCATATATTATAATAATTTAATATAAAGTCGTAAATTAAATCTCATATATAATAGACTATAGCTGCATTGTCAACTTTTTTTTATTACATATAGTTAGTGAAATCATAAGTATGTAGATATTATAGGTGCAAAACTAAAAGCACAACTTTTTTTTATCTTGAAAATGAAATGAGAAATAAAATCGGTAAGGGCTCTGAATTTTAATATACATTATTCCAATTTTTAATTACATAGTTTATTTTGCAAGTCCTAAAAAAATCACGATTTTCATTCGCTGACTTAATTGGCTTTCAGACATATTCCATACCTAAACAATTTATTTGTATTTTTAATTATCTTTTGATAACTTCAGTATTATAGTTTTAAATTTTTTCTAAGATTTTTACATAAAGTAATAAACTAAATCTCATATATGATAGACTATAGTCGTCTTCTTAGCATTTTTCTATTATAACCAATGAAATAAGTATATAGATATTGTAATAGCAAAACTTAAAGAAAAACATTTTTTTTGTTTAAATTAGTAAGGATTTTGAACTTTAATATACATTGTTTTCATTTTTAATTATATGTTTTATCTTATTAATATTAAAAAAATCATATTTTTTATTCACTCTGACTTAATTAGTTTTCTGACATTCTATACCTAAATAATAAAAGTGAAAAGAAATATATGATATATCATAAAAATTAGAATAAAAGGAAAAAAATATAATAACCGGTCATTCTTTCTCCGCTTTCTACATTAATAAAACAATTTATTCATAAAAGAGAGAAGAAATACATGATATATTATAAAAAAGAAAAACAGAAAAATATAATGTATTTTACTGGAAAAAGAAGAAAAATATAATGTTTAATGATATCTAAGTTTAAGTTATATTATTAGTTGAATTAAATATCTTATAAAATTGAATAGAAACTTCCATGAAATAGTAGATGGATTTAAATTATAAAAGACTCTTGCCTAATGAATATAGCTTAAAAAATAAGGTTACTAAGTTAACCCTTAAACATAGAACTTATTAAGGATATAATAGATAAATTAAAATTTGTAAGAAACTACTCCACCTTTATAATAGTAGTGGATTTATTTATTTTAAATTACCTTGTGATTCTTGGTACATGTGACTAAAGATAGTGCAACTTTTGAATTACAAGTGAAATAGGCTTTGTATCACGGAAGGTGAATTTCATAAAGATATTTTCATTGTTGTGACATGAATTTATACATGTAATATATATCTTTAAAGAATTATCTTTTGAGATATGTTTAATCTATACGAATCAATCATCCACTATAATGATTCGTTTGTTTAAGATTTGGCACAGTAAATTTAGAGGACCGAATCTTAATAAAGCACATTTATTAACTTACTCAGTCAAGTTTGGCCCAACGCTTCTCATTTTTAAAAAAAGGGACCCTAATAGGGCTGGAGATTTGAATATATAATGATTTTAAAGGTATAAAAATTCCAAGAGTGCGAGCATGGGTATTTGGCATTGGTTGAAGCAGAAGCATGGGTATTTGGCATAAAGGGAAGAATGCAAGTGGATATAATTATCAGAATGAGAATAATTCCCATTTCCCCGGTATCAGCTTTACCATTCTTTCGTCGTTTCTACATCAAATATTGTGAGCAATAAAGGAATCAGAGACTGATTCATCCTTATCTAAAATCATTTTATGCATTAAATTTTAAAATTCCTTACATATTTGAATAAACTCACATTTGAGATTATTATATATACATATTTAAGAATTGTACGTATTTTATTATTTTCCTTAGATAAAGTTGATATAACTATTACAACTAATTGTCTTTATCGGTTCTGCATATTTGAGATTTGAAATTTTTTAATATTTCAACATTTAAAATTTCTATACGTTTTATTTTCTACTAGATAAGTCCATTAAATAATTCCAGATAATTACAATTAAGCTTCTTGGTAGTGTTACAAATTCTGATATATATATATATATATATATATATATATATATATATATATATATATATATATATATGCATTCCAATAATCTATAAAAATTCTGAAAATAAAAAATCACATGGGAATTGAATTTCAAATTCTAATATATCACCATGATAATAAAAAAATTCATATATTAGGTTTTTTATTCTATTCTTTTTGAAACGTAATCTCATTTTATTCTAAAACAAAAATGTATAGGTGTTTTTAGAAGATAACGTATATAGTGCATATAATATAGAGTATTTCGTATTATATGGACATAATTATAGAGGCCTGAATTTTATCACAACAAATTCTTTTTCTTTTTTTGTATTTTTTTCTTTATTTATTTTCTATTATTATGCAAAATATATAGTTATATTTAAGAATGTATCAAATGGACGCGATGTGGAGACATTCCAAAAATTTATTTATAATCATCTCTTACATACTAAAAGACTACTTGGACAAGTGACACTCTCTCAGATTTTTAGGAGTAGAAGTTATTTTAATACCTAAATATTCAAGCAAATTATTTGTACTGTATAAATATTGAAAATTTCAGTCATGATTCACATAATCTATATTTGATACAATTTTTAGTAACATCTTTTTAATGAATTATTAAATCAACTTTTGTTTATGATATCTCACATTTTTATAACATAATAAAAAAGTGAAAGGACAAAGATTGATATCATTGCTGATTGATATATATATACACACATACATATATGCAAAAATTATAAAAGTCATAAATAAATTAATCCCTAAATATAATTTTTAAGAAATCATTCCTACGATGATGGCTAATTCATTAAAATATAATTATATCTGTGATATATATATATATATATATATATATATATATATATATTAAATCATAGACTTTAAATATTTTAATGGGTCTTGAAACGACTAGGATATGCAAACATTTTATATTCAACAATACGTATTTTTTTTTCTTTATTTATAATGTATTTTATGTTATTATATAAAATGTATAGTTGTATTTAAGAACCTATTAAGATATATATTGACGCAATATATAGAGACCCTCTATATTTTGTCACAATACTTTTTACATATGTGGATTTTGATAAGATTCTTTATATCTGCTGCATAATTGATTCCCTTAATTGTTGTGTTTTTTGGAATTTAAATTAACAAATTCTTAACTATAAAAGTAGGAAACTGAAAATAAGTAATTACACGAAAATTCATCACATTTTAATTAATTATTAATTACAACATGACCTTTGAAACATAACGCACAACTGCACTACCTAATAATATTTTCAATTAAATACATATGGGTTATTTTTGGGCTCCAATAGATGATGTGAAGTCCAAAACTTAAAATCGGCCAGATATGCGGACACATGGAAGTTATTTATTTATTTCCAATATAAGAAATGGCTCGTTTCGTTTCTTTTTTAGTGATGCATTTCATTCCTTTTTTCTTTTGTTTATTACTGCACACCAATTTCAATTGGTGGTGCAGACAGAAGGTACTGGACTGAAGATACATAAAGAGGAAAGACTGACTTTCCCACACCAAGACAACCTGACAGGCGCAAGTGGGTCGTCTTCTACATCAAACTGTCGCCGTAGGAGACGTGTGACCCTGTACGGCGCTACTACTCTTTTACCTTTATTTTTCAAATTGAACTAGACTTCCAATCCTGCTGTTTCAATCTTAAATTCTTTCCAGGTATGGATCATAGAGTCCTCTTTTATATACATTTTGTTGGAAATTGGTTTGGAATTTTGGGTTTTGACTCAAAATTGACCAATTTAATTAATTCAATCCATTTGTCAAAAATGGAAACAAGTTGCAAATTCATAATCTACACTTCGAGTAGATGAATTTAATGTATTAATATGCTCAAAACCAATTTCGGGTGAATGAGATATTAATTGTCAAAGATTGCAACTTAAACAGGGAAGTTGAAGAGGTTGTGAAGTAAATATATGGGAACTTGTCCCACATAGGAAAATTGGAGTAAGTGGATACTCCTTATTTAGTAGAGCACTTGATAAGTAGTTATCAAGTGTGCTCCCCTATGGTGGACCTTATGGTGGATCCTAGTGGGATTTTAGCCTTTGGCTAAAATGGACCCGAGGATGGTGCTTCGCACCACCCGAGCCCGGGCCCGCACGCGCACGTCGCACATGTCGCATTGAGTCACTTTAGAGGCGCACTTTGCACTTCGCATCGTCGCGAGGAGCTGGAGGAGCCTTAAAGTTTTGGCTAGGTGGTCCAGACGGATGGCTCACAGGTTCGTGGCGGTTCGAGTCAGGCGGTGCGGTGACGTGGACCGGACCGGTCCGGTCAAGAACCGGGTCGAACCGGACTGGATCGGCGGATCGGACCGGCCGGTGGGTCGAACCAGGTTGGCGGTTCGAACCGGTCGAACCGGACCGGGGTAGTGGGTCGGACCGACCCGCCAGCGAACCAGTGCGACCCGTCACCCGCCAGGACGCGGGTCAGCCTGCGGGTGCGACCGCCCAGCGAACTGGTGGGTCCAGTCCAAAGGGTGCAACCAAGGGTGAAGAGGTGCCTTTCCAAAAGGGCACCACAACTCTTCAACATATATAAATAGGCCCCTCCACATTTCATTTTCATACATTCGAATTCACAAGTTCTTTGCAATTCAAAAGCTTTCTAAATTCTGCATTAGTAGAGTCCGAAAGTTCCAAATATCCGAGTACGTTCGCCGATAACTTCCGACTCGTAGTGCAGCGGTCTGAAGTTTTAAAGTCGTTGTATCTTGGAGGCGTTTTGCTACTATAACGTATTGCACCTGAGTACGTGGCAATTTCGTCTTACGGATATAGAGTCAAACTCTAGCCTCGACTTTGTCTGTATTCTACATCTTCGTCTATACAATCACCTACCGAGATCTAAAACATTTTTATGTTTGTTTAGATTTGTATTTATTCGAATCTCACTTTTGAAGTTTCAAAGTTCAATCAATTCATTTATTAAACGTTTGATAATATACGATTCTATTAATAATATATGTTTTAAATAAATCTTTTTTTTAACATTTCTATAATATGTATACCTATACAAATTGTAAAGTCCCGTTTTCAGAAAGAAAAGCTTCAGGGAAAGGGGCGCTACAAACTTTGTTTGAGGATATACTTTCATCTTTCTTTTGTAAATAATAGATTTTAAATAGAAATTTGAGTTATAAAAATAACTTCATATCGTTGGATAAATCTCAACAACAAAACATACTTTGGTGCGGAAGCCCTCTTCTTAAGAAACATAAGTTCACTTTCAAACTTTAAAGGACAATCCTCAAGTACTTTTTCATCAACTAAATATATCTTCATTCAAATAAATAAACAATTGAAATATCACCTTTTAAAAACTATTATGATTGAAAATAAACTTTACTTTGAAATTTCGTGAGTTGAAGTGGTGCAGGGCCATGCTATCCATGTCAGTTCTCCACATCGGTCTTGGTACCTGAAATATTAGGGGGTGAGTATTTGGAAAACACCCCGTGGGTTCACTCGGTTGCCCACTTAGATGTCATACAAGAAATTGCAATAACGGACAGTTACATAAATAATGCATATACCATCAATAAATAAAACACATCCGAAAATATGTTGGAATCTAAATTAAAATAAATATACACATATATACATACTATATAGATACACATAGGAGCACATAGGTGGGGCACGTGTTGTCCCGCTCGAGCAGCATAGCATATTCGGGAGCGACCCGATGATGATTTTTCGATCCATAACATGTACGGTGTTACCCGTAGAGCATAATCACATACGGTTTTACCAGTAAGCATAATCGTGTACGGTTTTACCCGTAAAGCATAGCATGTACGGTTTTACCCGTAAGGTTTTTGAAAAGCATAGCATGTACGATTTTTAACCATAAGATTTTTGAAAAGTATAGCATGTATGGTGTTACCCATAAGGTTTTTGAAAAGCGTAGCATGTACGGTTTTACCCGTAAGATTTTTGAAAAGCATAGCATTTACGGTTTTATCCGTAAGCATGTACGGTTTTACCCGTATGATTTTTGAAAAACATAGCATATTCGGGAGCGACCCGAGGATTTGTACGGTGTTATCCGCAGTCCTAACAAAGCTAGTACAGTATTACCCGTATACAATACACAGAATATGGTTTTACCCATAACTTCACATAAATTCCACATAATTTTCATATAAATTTCACACACTCATCACATAGACATAGGCGTAAGCAACATTCATGTGAAAACCATTATAACAATAATTTGCATGAAAAATAAGTAGACAACATAAAATAGTCATATAGAGTTTCCCCGCCTAGAAGTGTGTACAACTAGTTGGTCGTATAATTCTTTTCTAGACTGGAGTCCTCTTCTACTTCAACTTCTTCTAGTCCTACAATATAGAATATTTGTTTTAGCATAGGTGGGTACTAGACTTTAAACATAAATTGAAGTTTTGGGGCAAGATTGTGATTTTATAAAAGTAGAGGGACGATTTTGAAATTTCATAAAATATTTTAGATTCATATATTTTTACGTAAAACTGTCGATTTTAGAATTTGGGATCTTTAGCAATTGGTTTGAGGTGAATCGGGTTAAAAATGAGCATTTTATGACACTTTGAAAATCTAGTGGCATTGTTGTAATTTCTAGAAAAAGACCGGCAATTTTGTAAAAAGAGTAGTGGCGTTTTCGTAAATACATGGATTAGTTGAATTTCAAAAAGGCTGAGTTGGACTAGGGGCAGAAATTGAAAATCGAAAATTGTATTTTAGCCCCTAAAGAATATCTAATTTTCAAAAGATGGTACACGAACTTCTGCAGCAACTTTGACCAAACTTTTTCGGCGACTCGGTCGTCGAAATTTCAATTGGGACATTACTACGGAAAGCTCTCGTCAAGTGCTTTCTAGAATAACCAGCCACAACAGAATCGGAGTTCGGAACAGAACGTTATGACTCCTTGAAAGTGGTTCGGTCATATGAGTTTCGCCTAAACTTTGACCGGCCATAACCGGAGTTCTAGAGCTCCGATTGTGATTCTGAAAATTGTTCCGAAATTCTCTCGCCGAGACCTATCATATTGTAAAATAAAATATAGGTTTTCATAAAGGAAAGAAAATGAAAATGGGGTCGTAGCTGATTCGATGAGCCTAAAAAGTTGTCGGGTCAGTTTTTCGGTGATTTCGCCGGATTTTGGTGGCTGGGAGTGGAAAATTTGAGAGGGAAAAAGAGAAGACTTACCAGCTATGCTTTATGGGTGAAGAAATGAAGGGTTCAAGCTATGTTTTGGTGGGAGGAGGCGATGGAATGAAGGCTTTCTTACACCTCTATTTATAGACCTACCAAGCACAAAACCGTGGGAATAAAACCGTGGTATCAGATGCTAGTTTTGGTTATATTGTAGGCATAAAACCATGGAACTTAGCCATTGATTTTGGGCAATATTGTGGGCATAAAACTATGGGATTTAGCCATTGATTTTGGGCAATATTGTGGGCATAAAACCATGGGATTTAGCCATTGGTTTTGAGCAATATTGTGGGCATAAAACTATGGAATTTAGCCATTGGTTTGGGTTAGTAATCCTATGGAGAGGGCTTACCATAAAAAATGTAGGCTTCTGTTATATCATTGGGTAATATAACGTCTAAGTGTTGTCTAATTAAACTCCCGACCCATTCATACCGTTAATTATGAAAAATAATAATTTATGCAAGTGTAAGAAATTAACTAAAACAAGTAAAATTGCACACAAAAAATAATGCAACTCATATAATTTTGCATAAATCAAATAAGATGATGCAAATAGAAATTCGAATCGTTACACAAATGAGTGTTATGAAAACAATTCGTTGATGAGCGATGATAGGGATAACCCGGTCACTTCGGGTCGAGTTAATACTTGAGCCCACTGACCGACCCAGCACGCGTAGGCCCAGCACGCGTAGGCCCAGGCCCAGCAGGCCCAGGAACACGCGCTGGCCCAACAGGCAGTTTGTTCCGCGAATCAAGGCTGAAGATTCGTTCCCAACCGCCATGCAGCTGGAAGTAGGCGTGAATATAGGAAGTTTGTTAGGGTTCAGTTAGGGTGGAGGAAGAGCTGAGTATAAATAGGGAAAAAGAACTCTGAATTAGGGTTCGCACTCTGTATTGTGGATTGCTACCTGTAAACTCAAAGTTTTAGTGAAAGAAACACCTCGGCAAGAGTGATTTTCTGCCCGTGGACGTAGATCTCCGGATCGAACCACGTAAATCTTGTGTGTTTTCATATTGTTTACGTAAATTTCTGTTAAGTTTCTTGGATACCAGATTGCGCTTTATCAATTGGCGCCGTCTGTGGGAACCGAACCCACGACTTTTTGACGTCCACGGCGTATTCAAGAATCATGGTGACAACTCGTTTGAATCAATCTCGTCACGGTGATCAATCCAACCAGGATCCACCCGTGGATCAGGTTTTGCCGCCGAGGCAATTGCCGGCAAGAAGTACATCTCAACATCAGGGCAATCAAGGTCCACCCCCTCAAAACATGCAACACCCTAATCCCGCTGTTGACCAACCACCGGTTAACATTCAAATTACCCCAGAATTGCTCCAGGCTTTCTTACAAGAGCATGCACATGTTCTTCAAGATTGGGCAGCTAATCGCCTACATCCCGTGGCGCCCACCGTGGGGCCTGCCGCGGGGCCCGCCGGCTATGATGCTAATCCCGCGGTGCCCCCGCCTCGTCAGCACTCGCGTGATCAACAGGACCCGGGGCACCGCGGACGTCAGGATCGGCGACGGGAACGACCTGGTTCCTCCGAGGACCATGGGAGTTCTAACGAATCACGACCTCGCAACGATGAACCTACTGATGTGGATCGTTGCCGTCCACTTAATGCGGCTAAGAGGGTTCGCTATGTCAATCCTCATGCTCTAGATCTTCAAGAGTATGAGCGAGTTCAACGCAATGTTGAACTGGACAGAATTCTGGGCCTCGATGCCAATGGAGATATCATCACACCGTTCTCCCAAGAAATCATGGCCGCCTCCCTTCCCGAAGGGTTTAAACGGCCAGCCATACCACCTTACAATGGCACCGGAGATCCGGCCAATTTTCTTGGAGCTTTTAGGCACAACATGCTTAGCCACGATAACATTACATCCCTCCAGTATTGCAAGATTTTCCCTGAGTACTTACAGGATGAAGCTCGGGTTTGGTTTGATTCTCTCCCATGCAACAGCGTGTCTTCTTTCAGAGAACTCGTCAAGCACTTTTGGGCACGGTTCGAAGCGCGGGCGAAGCCCATGGCCACACTGGCCGACGTCATGAACATGGAACAGCGGGACGGTGAAACCGTTACCCAATTTCTTGATCGCTTCACAGCGGTAAGCCTTAAGGTGGGGAATTGCCCCGACGACGTACTCATTAACGCATTCATGAATGGACTCCGTCCCGGAGCACTTTACACCGAGCTAGTTCGAAATACACCAGTCACAACCCGAGTACTGTTCAAAACGGTGTGCAAATTTGCTAAAGCAGAGGAGCAGACTCGCCAGAAGCGTGAGAAACACGCTAGCAAGCGGCAGTCCGACAAAGCACAAACCGGGCCTAGTCCGCGACCTAGCGCATTTTCCCGCCTGACCACGGGGCGTTCGGAATCCCGAGGCGATATTCCACAATTGACTCCGTTGACGAAGTCACGAGCCGAAATCCTTTCTATTCACAAGAACGATCTGCGACCTTGTCCGCGAATGACTGCGCCGCCTGAGAAGAGGAATCGTGGAAAGTGGTGTGCGTACCACCGAGATCATGGGCACGAGACAGAGGAGTGCCGAGAACTCAGCAAGGAAATAGAGGAGTGCCTGAGGAAAGGTTTCTTGCGCCAATACATTGCGCGGACCGATGACAAGCCCCGGACAGGTCAGAATGGGGGGTCATCCAATAATCGTGGATATCATGACCGCAGCACACAACAGAAGCGGCCGCCGTGGCAGAATAATCGGCCGGGGCCCAATAACTACGCACGGCAAGATTCTGGCAATCGCCAGCAACCACGTCTTCCTCCGCCACCTCCTCCTCCGGGGGGACCCGAAGACAACGCGCCTCCTCACGTAATAAACGTGATATATGGGGCCCTTCCCACCGGGGCCTCGCGACATGCCTTGAAGGCAGAGGCTCGACGTCCTCCTCCCGAGGAGCCACGTCATAAACGCCTCCATCAATCGGAGACTGTCAGCTTCACGGATAGAGACCCTGTTCCAGAGATAACGCCTCATACTGACGCTATTGTCATCGACATGACTGTAGCCAATATAACAATAAGGCGAGTTTTCGTGGATAATGGAGCCGCGGTGAGTATTATATTTGCCGACTGTTTCCAAAGGATGGGGATTCCTCGGGAACAACTTCGGCCGGCCCCCGGGCCACTGCAGACTTTCACCCAGGGTGAAGTCCAGCCAGAAGGAGTTATCACTCTCCCGGCATCCCTGGGAACCTATCCGAAGATAAAAACCATCTTCGTGGATTTTTATGTGGTGAATTCCCCGTCACCGTACAACATGATATTGGGCCGGGACTGGCTTACCCCAGCCAAAGCCATATGTTCCACATATCACCTCGCACTAAAGTTCCCCACTTCGCATGGCGAAGTGGCTATCCGCGGGAGTCAGCGGGTTTCAAAAGAATGTATGTACGTAGCACTCAAAAAGACTGCTAAAGCTCCTCCTAAACAGCAGCTTCAGGTAGCATCATCGGCTCTGGAACCTCGGGAATGTACCTCATTGGGGGATGCCACTGCCCAAGTCCCGCTTGATCCGTCCAAGCCGGAACAGACAGTAACCGTCGGAGCCGTGGATGTGCCATGGTTACATCAGGCTATAATTCAGACCTTGCGAGAATATTTCGATGTCTTCGCATGGTCTCCTCTGGATATGCCCGGGGTCTCTCCCGACATAATAACACACAAGCTGAACATTGATCCCAGCATAAAGCCTATCCAGCAGAAGCAAAGGAAATTCGCCCCGGAGCGAAATGACGCAATTCGAATCGAGGTGCAACAACTCTTGGATGCGGACATCCTGTTCGAGGTATATTACCCCTCCTGGCTATCGAATCCAGTAATGGTGGTTAAATCCAGTGGGGCATGGCGGATGTGCGTCGACTTCTCCGACCTCAATAAACATTGTCCGAAAGACTGTTATCCACTGCCTTCCATCGATCAAAAGGCCGAGGCCATTACTGGGTTTGTGGCACTTTGTTTCTTGGATCTGTATAAGGGATACCACCAGATCTTCATGGATCCGCAAGATGCCATCAAGACAGCATTCATCACTGCTTTTGGGTGCTATGCTTTTAAGAAAATGCCCTTCGGGCTCAAGAACGCCGGAGCCACATACCAGCGTCTCATGGACCGGGTTTTCCACGGCCAGATTGGCCGCAACGTCGAGGTTTACGTTGACGACCTCGTTATAAAGAGTATCTCCCATTCTTCATGTGTGCAAGACATTGCCGAAACATTGCGCACCCTGCGAAGCTACAATTTGCGCCTTAATCCAGCAAAATGCACTTTCGGCGTCGGCTCCGGCAAGTTTTTGGGTTATATGGTTTCACAACACGGTTTGCAGGCCAACCCGGCCAAACTTCGGGATGTGCTAGAACTGCAACCACCTAAGACATTCAGGGATATTCAACGTCTCACAGGAGGTTTAGCGGCTTTAAATCGATTCTTATCTAAAGCGGCAGAGCGCCAGCTTCCATTCTTCAAAATCTTGAGACAGGCGAAGTCCTTTGAGTGGACTCCGGAGTGCACCGAGGCCTTAGAGGCTTTGAAACGTCACATACAGCAGCTGCCCACTTTGTCAGTTCCTCTCCCCGGAGAGCCGCTTTATTTATATTTAGCTTCCTCCGAGGAAGCTATTAGTGCTGCACTTGTGCGCGAAGTCAAGGGGGTCCAACATCCTGTCTACTTCGCAAGTCGTGTTCTCCACGGGGCGGAGACACGGTACTCCGTGTTAGAAAAAACCGCTTTGGCAATTGTTATGGCAGCTCGGCGTTTACGGCCATATTTCCAAGGACGTGAAATACGGGTTCTGACCAATCATCCTAGGTGTCAAACCCGAGGTGTCTGGGCGCCTCGCAAAGTGGGCCGTCGAGTTAGGCGAATATGATATTCAATATCTTCCCCGACGAGCAATCAAGGGACAAGCACTCGCCGAATTTCTGGCTGAAACCCCGGGAGACAATCCTGAGTCTCCGACAGACAGTTATACACATCACTCCGCTACCCACGTACCCTCACATAGGAAATGGCAGCTATATGTGGATGGAGCCTCCACAACTCGGGGAAGTGGTGTCGGGGTACTCCTCATCGATCCCGAGGAGGTTGAAGTAAAATACGTCATCCGATTCAAGTTCAAGGTGACTAATAATGAAGCGGAGTATGAGGCAGTTCTCGCCGGGCTCCGGCTCGCTCAATCCTTGGGCGTTCGTCATCTTGAGCTCTTCACTGACTCCGAGATCGTGTCCAAACAAATTCAGGGGACTTATGTCGCCAAGGATGAAACAATGATCAGGTATCGTGCTCTAACACTCAAGCTCATGTCAACTTTTGATGCAGTTATTATCCAGAAAATACCGCGTGCTCAGAATGCAAGAGCGGACGCACTCAGTAAGTTGGCCTCCGCGGTCCGAACTAATATATCTCCGGATATCATGGTCGAAGACCTATCTCATCCAGCAATTCATGAAACCACAGTTTCAGTATTGACCGATAGTGATCCGAATTGGATGACTCCCATTATTCAATATCTCCGAGATGGAATCCTGCCTACTGACAAGCTGCAAGCTCGGCAAGTTGCCCTCAAAGCCCCCAAGTACTCCTTTCATGATGGAGTCTTGTACCGGCGATCATATCTACAACCGAGCCTCCGATGTCTCGCTCCTGCCGAAGCTACCCAAGTTCTGCGGGAGGTTCACGAAGGGGCCTGTGCCAGCCATATTGGCTCTCGGACATTGGCCAAGAAAGTTCTCCGCTGGGGATATTATTGGCCAACTCTGTTCAACGATGCCCACGACTTGGTGACCAAATGCAGCAAGTGTCAACTGCACTCCCGAGTGAAGCATCTACCACAGACCGAGCTCACTGGGATCCAAAGTGCGTGGCCGTTTATTCAATGGGTTATCGACATTGTTGGCCCATTCCCCGTTGCTCCGGGAGGATTGAAGTTCCTGGTCGTTGCCGTGGACTACTTCACTAAGTGGGTCGAAGCCGAACCACTTACAGCCATTACTGGTCAAAATGTTTTAAAATTTGTATGGCGCAATATCGTATGTCGCTTCGGCATCCCGAGCACTATCATTTCGGACAATGGTAAACAGTTTGCCAACGATCCATTTCGGTCATGGTGTGAAGAGCTCCACATCAAACAAATCTTTACTTCGGTTGCTCACCCTCAAGCCAACGGGCAGGTCGAGGTCACCAATCGGACACTGCTCGCGGGAATAAAAAGGCGCCTGGATAATGCCAAAGGTCTCTGGGCTGAAAACCTTCCACAAGTCCTATGGGCTTATCGCACAACACCGAATACGTCTACCGGGGAGACTCCTTACAGTCTTACTTATGGTTCCGAAGCCGTTATCCCTGCTGAAATCAGCGTACCAAGCCCCCGCCTCCTCACATTGGATCCAGAGGATAACGACGAGGCTCTCCGGGTAAATTTGGATGAGCTTGAAAATCGCCGTGACCAATCATTCATTCAACAGGCCAGGAGTAAACAACGAGCAGCCCAGTATTATAACCTCCGGGTCCGGGGTACTCAGTTCAATGTCGGGGACTTAGTTCTTCGGCTCAACTTAGCCAGCAAAGCTGCCCCCGAGGGGAAATTACAGGCATCTTGGGAAGGTCCCTACCGAGTCGTTGCCGCGCACGATTCCGGATCCTATCAGCTAGAGCATCTCAACGGGACCCCGATTCCCCGAAGCTGGCACATCACTAACTTGAGGCGTTTCTATCTGTGAAGGCCAAATCTCAAGTACCATCTTATCTTTAATTCCTTTTATAGTAGTTATCTCTCCTTGTACTTTTGAGTTTGCTCCGGCACTTATCATTGAATAAAAATTCTTTGCTTATATATCTTGCTATGTTTTTCTTTACGTTACGGGGACGCCCTAACGCAATCATATTATCGTTATTGGTCTCCGGACAAGTAAATCTCTTCCTTGGTCCTTCCGAGGAGATTCGTGTATCGTCTCCGGACATACATCACTTTCTCGTCTGTTTAACCGGAGAAGTGTTTACTCCCGCCTGATCCGTCCGGGGAGATAATACTCCCGCCTGATTAGTCCGGGGGGATTGGATTTATCCATATTGTGTTCCCGAACACCCAATTAAAATTGTTAATAATTTTTCCTGTCGTGTTCCCGAACACCCGATTAAAATGGTTCGTAACCTGTTGCTCTCATTAAATACGTTTGTACACACTACAACAGTTTTATTACCTTCTGAATATTACAACATCAAGAAGTTTTTTACATAAGACTTCAAACATAAAAAAAAAAAAAAAAAAAAAAAAACAGTCATCTGCGGCCCCCGAGCCAATACTCAGCGCTCCGGCGTTGCTGCCTGCTCCTCGATCTTTGCCGCGTCCTCCGGGACCTTGAAGCTCTTCGGCCTCGGGCTCCGGTTCTCTCGTCCCCGTGAGCTTCCCTACGCTGAGGACTTGCTCTAGGCGCTTGCCTGGGGACTTCATCCCTGGTCCGAGCTCGCTACTTTGTTGTGGCGCGGACCTCGGGGTTTGGGCCCACTGCTCAGGGTCCCACTCCTCCGGAGCCATTACTTCGATTTCCCTGGCCAGCTCCTCGACTACCTCTTCGGCAACCGCTGCGGGTTCTTCTTTGATTATGGTCACTGGAGCTGGCTCTCGGATCACTATGCCTTTGCTCTTTCCGGAGGGTTTTTTCTTATCCTTCCGAGGAGCTTTCTGCGTATTTTTGTCCCGGCTTGAGCTCGCGATGAATTCTTCGGCAGAAGGCCTCCACCTGCCTCGGCCCTTCAGCCCTTCATACATACTGAGAAGCAACTCCAGGACTTCTCGTTTCCTTAAGAGCTCCGATGACTCGATAGAGCTCCTTGACATCAATGCGGCGATGTCACCTTGGATCTCTACGACCCGTTCCTCCACTTCTTCAAAGGTCAGAAGACCGAACTCCGACAGTATCCGGTCGTACTCCCTCTGATGAACAAGGACGCGGCTCATCTCGGCAGCGGTAGACCGATATTTCATCTCGAAGTCTTTGGCTCTCTCCTCGGCCTCAACCACTTTCCTCTTTGCCGAGGCTACCTGCTTCTCTAGCTTTGGCACTACGTGCATTTGCAGATGATTCTTTTCTCCGCAGAACCACTCAAGTGATTGCATGAGCTTCTTTATGGTTTCGTGTAGTTCCGCGGTGTTCTAAACAGAAAGAAGAGTCAACCAGATCGATTACTCTCAAGTATGTTAAAAGTTGGAGTTCAGTTCGACAACAGACATAAATTGATCATGCAAATAAAAAGAGAAGTTCAAGAGTCCGAGAAACAGAAAATTATATTTAACATTGCAGAAGTACAATTGTTCCAAACTCGGTACATTGATTAGCATACATCCCTAAACTATACAATTTTAAATTTGCGGGGATCGACTGACCTCCCGCTCAGTTGCCTCAGTCTCTTCGGGCAACCCCTCTCGCCGGCCCTCGGAGACTTCGGCTTCTCTTTCCTCCGTTGCTGCGACGGCTTCGACCGCAGTTGGGGCTTCGACCTCCATCCGTGGAGGGGGTTCAATGCTCCGGGGTGCGGTGACCAGCTCACCTCGGCAGAAGGCCATGAATTCTTTGTCCTGGTCCACCTCACAGTTGGCAACTTCCGCGGCCGTCAGAAGTTGCTTCTTCTCCCCGAGAGCCTTCACCAGGGGCCACTCCGGCAGATTTGATAGCGCCGCATAGTAGGCCTTCTCCACTCCGGCCACTGACTCAAAGTCATACCCGAATTCTGGACGATATACGTCCACATTCGGGTAGACCTCCTTCACTTGCTCCAGCAGTGCGGATCGAGTGGCCTGGTCCCCAATAGCCACGAACTCCGTCTGGAAGTCGAGGAACGTGCTGGTTTTGAATAACTTATCGGCGAAGGCCTTCAGCAACGCTCCCTGCCCTTCGACCACGGCAGCTTCCCTCGCTTCCATTTCCGCCTGCAGCCGCAGCACTTCACCCCGGAGAACATTATTCTCCGCCTCCACCCCGCGAAGACGCGCGACCTCGGTTTCGACCAAGGCAGCCCTCTTGCGTGCCTCGGTCATATCGTGCGTTAGACGGTCGTTGCGCGCCCGGAGTTCCCTGGCCACTTCGGCCAGCTTCTCCTTCCCCTCCTTCTCGCTCCTGCGGCCGAGGTCTAGGATACCTCGCGCTAAGCGCAGGAGTTCTTCAGCGTCTGCACCCTCCAACCCCAGCAGACTCGGGGCCACTTGTTCAACCTGGACAATTACACGAAAGATGAGATTATGAGCAGCCTTCATAACACACACTTCGTGCACGCACGAATTACGAGTAGCGTTTCAAGTTTACCTGTGTGCTCTCCCCTACCAGGGGTCTTTTGGATGACGCTAGCGGAGTCCCGGTAGGCTCCGGCCTCTTCTTCGTTCCTGGAGGTGACCCCGCCGGCGTAACCCGTTCTTCCGACCCCGCTGCCGGTCGCGCACTTGGTGGCATCTTCCCCCGGGGAGACACCTCAGCGACTTTCCCCTTCTTTTTAGCCGTCGCCGGCGCTGCGGGGCTTCCGGCAGGCTCCTTTCCGAAGCGTCCCACTGCATATAAGGGTTATGGTTAGACTTACGCAAAACAAAAGTTGTAAAACGTAAGATTCAAGGACTCCTACCCTCTTCGGTGCCCGCATTGCCCGAATAATACGGGCTCAGCCCTGCCTCCTCCAATTCCTCCTCGGAACAGAGGGTTTTGAAAGTCCCCACTGTCCGGAATGTATGAATCACTTCAGCCTCCGGGCTCTCCACCGGAGCGGTATCAAGTACCTCGTCCCTCCTCCACTTCGGGAGAGCTATTTTATTCCTTATAAATATAAATCTCTCCTTCCACCCCTCTACCTTACTTGGGTTTTGAACCTTGAACCCACCTCGGGCTCGAGGACTAAAGGAGTACCATCCCTTGGACTTCCCGAAGTTTTTTAGTTGGAAGAAGAACCTAAAAAGCTCTACAATCGGTTCTAATCCGGCGTTTTTACACACCACAGTGAATCCCACTACCTGCCTCACCGCGTTCGGCGCTAATTGGCAGAGGGCAATACCGTAGTATTTCAGCAATTGGATCACAATGTCCCACAAGGGCAGTCTCAGGCCTATTCTAAGGGGATCTATATATACACTAATAAACCCCTGCGGTGGGCAACAGGCCCTATCCTCGGGGTTCGGTATTATATACTCTAGGTTGAAGGGAAGGTAAAATGACGAGAGTTCTCTCTCAATTTGCTCTCGCGACATCCGTAACGCTACGGAGGTCACCTCCAAACCCTCCTCCGCGCATGGATAGAAAGTAACCATCATAACGTTGCATTCCCTGCCGTCGGCCCTATCTATAGTCCTAACCTCATTCCTCTCCGGAATGAGATATGATGGGGGGGGACATCTAACGGGGTACTCGAAGTCCCTAATTCTTCAATAGAGGCAGAAGATGAGGCAGAAGGTGAAGAGGAAGACATACTTACTTGGGTTGAATTTGAGTAGGTTGATTTGAGAAGTTTTTGATCTGAGATGAATCACGAGTGTAGATTTCCTCTTTTTCCTGCTTTCTAAACTGATGAATCGCAATGAAGAAGATGAAAGGTTACTGTGCAATTACTCCAATTATATACGCAAAAACCAACGGCTGCGATGCAGTCTATTCAAATTCAGTGGTGGAGATGTAAACGTGCTCCTCACGCGCTTTACAGTTCCCAAGGCGCGTGGGGAACAGGTTTCTTGGAAGTCGCAGAGCGTGTCACTTCACATCCCTCTCTCTCATGATGGCGCCGCCAATCACATCAACCTCACCCTTCGTCAGGAAGATTCAAACTACACTCCGGTGTACCCTCCACCTCGGTCATACTACCACACTCCGGTGCTCCCTTCATTTTGGCCAGACTACTCACTCCGGTGTACCCTCCACCTCGGCCAGGTTGTTATATACTTCCAACGCGTTTCTTGCTTCTGGGAAATTTGGTATCTCGATAAATGTCTTGTGCACTTCGGCCTAGCTCGACTCCGCGTCCGCAGACTGCTCCGCAGAGTCCCCGGGGACGCGGATAGACTTAGTCAACCATAAACACTTCGGCCCGCCAACGACCACGGCCCTTCTTGCTTACGGTTCCACCCCGGTGACAACCGAAGCTCCCTCCTCGCTTCGGCTGGGGGGGGCATCTGATAGGGATAACTCGGTCACTTCGGGACGGGTTAATACTTGAGCCCACTGACCGGCCCAGCACGCGTAGGCCCAGCACGCGTAGGCCCAGGCCCAGCAGGCCCAGGAACACGCGCTGGCCCAACAGGCAGTTTGTTCCGCGAATCAAGGCTGAAGATTCGTTCCCAACCGCCATGCAGCTGGAAGTAGGCGTGAATATAGGAAGTTTGTTAGGGTTCAGTTAGGGTGGAGGAAGAGCTGAGTATAAATAGGGAAAAAGAACTCTGAATTAGGGTTCGCACTCTGTATTGTGGATTGCTACCTGTAAACTCAAAGTTTTAGTGAAAGAAACACCTCGGCAAGATTGATTTTCTGCCCGTGGACGTAGATCTCCGGATCGAACCACGTAAATCTTGTGTGTTTTCATATTGTTTACGTAAATTTCTGTTAAGTTTCTTGGATAACAGATTGCGATTTATCAAGCGATAGTTCTTGATTATGCAACATCCAAACAAGTTAGAATGGTCAGCTTAATTAAACTTAGTAGTACAACTTTGTAATATGTTTACCCATACAAATGACTTATGAAAATCTTATGTTTTGGTTGTGCATCCCATAAATGTTGTTGCATGTGTTGGTTTCACTTATTAATTTTTTATCCATTGGAATTATTTAGTGTGATGATTTATAATCATTTATCTATGCATCGCTTGACATTTTCTGGAAACAAATTGATCCAATAATTATGTTTATTGAAGTTCAAAAATTTCTCTATCTAATTTAAAACAATTATCATTACACTTACACTTATTTAATAAGTGGAAAAGACATTTAAGAAAAATTAATTGAACTTAAACCACTATAAAATGATATACTACCCACCAATATTTTTTATATCCATTTATTTTATGTTAATTTGATAGCAATTTTTAATCTTTCAAGATTATTTATATTCTACTAATCTATATCTATATATATATTATAACACAATACCTTGCCACTTTTGGCAAGAATTGTATTTTTCCGCCCAAATCACGTTTCCGAATCGGGAAAAGACACGTGGCACCATCTTAAGCGCTAACCTCACCATTATTTATAGGAATATATCATTAGTTATAATTACCACCATAATTTCAGTCAAAATCAAATAATCTTCTTCCAGTTATATAGAAAAAAATCTTATCAACATTAAATTTGAACCATAAAACGGCAGGTTTGACTTTAAACAACATATCTTTTCATTAAAATTCAATCATTCCATCATTCCATATTTACATGTACCTTAATTAATATTTTTAATATACTAAATATATTTACACACCATCTTTCTTGTAATCAGATGTATTTTTTTTCTCTCTCTGCTTCTCCATCTTCTTCTTCACTTTCATTTACAAAGTATTTTTGTGGTACACTCATGAATGTTTTTTTCTTTTTTCTTTTTAAATCAGCCATCATCGTTTTTTTTTTCTTCGCCAACCTTTTTGTTTTTTTTTTTTTTTATTGAATCTTTGATGTGTTTGAACTTTTTTAATTTTTTATTGTTTATGTTATTTGATTTTGCGGATTTCAACATTGAATCATATGCTCATCAACGAAAGGTAATATGTTTTTATTAAACAATCATTGTTTTTTTTTAAAGTTTTTTGGTTTTCTTTTTCTAATTTATTTGTTCATGTTTTACGTATAATAGCGATATCAACCTGTTAATTTTTTTTTTCGTTCATTTTTTGTGTGCTGCAGATAGAGATGTCAATAAGGGCCAGTCTGTTCCTACTCGACCCAAGTCCTCAAAAGCCTGGACCCTAAAGGGCCAGGGTTAAAAAGTCCTCATGCTATAAGGACTTTGAAAATCTAGTCCCAGGCCCTTTAAGTTCATGTATTTTAATTTCTTGTTATCGTTCTCAAATTTCATAATTAACATGTTTAAATTTTATCTATAAAATGGTTATTAATTTTTTTTTTAAATACATGTATTTCATTCTCTTCTAATATATATGTTGGAGTTTCTAAATATACCGGATTGTAAGAGACGACATGATATATTTAAGAATCCCAACATACATATTCAAATGCTAACGAAAATACTAGAGAACATAAATACAATATTATAGAAAAAAATGTGAACTAAAGTATTGGAGCCCGAATAGTAAAGGAAACGTGAAAACTCATTGATTGCATGAAACTCTAAATTTATTTATGAGATACCATATATAATATTTTATGAGATATATATTTATATAAAATATATAAATAAGGGCCCTCAGGCCCGACCCTTCCCTAACCCGGCCGAAGCCCTAGTAAGCCCGAGGGTCAAAAAGGACCGGGCTAAAAGCCTTTAAGCTATATGGACCTATAAAATTAAGGCCCAGGCCTCTGGCCCGACCCTAAGGGCCAAGCCTATTTTGACATCTCTAGTTGCAGATTTTGGAAGGTAAGGTTTATCTAGAGTTTTATAATTGATTTTGGAAAATAAAGAATAAACATATATAGACAGGAGAAAGGAATGTGAATCGGCTCCGCTTCTCCATTTGTAATTCATTTTCTGTACAGCTAATAGAGATTGTTAATCGCATCCCCTTACGGATTAGAAATGGTTTGCTAATATTAAATTGCAACATAAACAATGATGGATTTATCAATTTGGTGAAACTACTTTTTGTCTCCAAGTCCTTCCTAAGTGCATGGATTATTCCAAATGCAACCTCTTGCTACGCTTTTAAAGTGTTCGCTCATTTTCATTGAAATTATTGAACATTATTTGAAAAATATCATTTTAATTATTTTACAATTATGGAGTTATACTAAAAAATCAGAATAATTACTTCAAAATCTAAGCTATATATATAATAATAAAAATACCGATAACAACAACAACAATACAATAATCGTCATTTGTTTTTAAATTATTTTTTCGGATCAGGTACTTTCATCCTTATGTTTAAACTATCGTGTATATTAATTTTGCACCTTATGTTATTAGTGAAAAAACTATAATTCATAATATTTTAGATTGTTTGAACCATCCTTATTCCAGAAAGTTTGTCTTATAATTAACATTTCTTAGGCTCAGATTTAATTTCTAGATTATGTTTTTACTCACATTTTTTTTACATTTTTGTATTATATTTGTTGGTCAGTTGGAGAATCATGAAGAGGACTTCTTTTGAAGAATTATTTTTCATATATTCATCCGCATTTGTTTGGATCAGGTTCGTCATCATTTACTCTCTTTTTTTGTACAACATACTACATGCAAGAACGATAAGGTTTTTAGTAACCATTGTCTAAATTTTTTATTATTTTATATTATTTACTTGATCTAACTTTTTTGGTTTTTTTTTCCTCATTGTATTATAGTGGTTGATAATTATATATACTAGAGAAGAAAAGCTACTCTTATCTTGGTGTCTAATTAAATTTTCTTTTGGAAGTTTCTTTTCCCCAGTATGTATTGTACTCGCATTTTTATTTACAATTTTTTTATTATTTGTTGATTAGTGGGAGGTTTTTCTATATATTCATCCACATTTGTTTGGATCAGGTTCGTCCTTATTAATCTCTTTTTTCATACACCACATTTATTCATCCACATTTATAATATTTGTTGATCAGTTGGAAGTTTTTTTTATATATTCATCCACATTTGTTTGGATCAGGTTTACATTATTTACTCTCTCTTTTCGTACACAATAATTCGTGCAAGGATAAAGATGTGTTTTACATTGATTATTATTTACATTTTCTATAATATTTTTTTTATCAGTTGGGGAATCATCAAGATGATTTCTTTATATATTCATTCACATTTGTTTGAATCAGGCTTAGTCATCATATTATAATTTTATTATATAAATTATTATTTGAATTCTCATATTTTTTTGGTTTAATGTTGTTAGCGTAAAAAAAAAATGAGTATCGTTATTTCTATTAAATGTCTATTAATTAACATTTCTTTTGTTATGCAATTTTATTTTTTAAGCAGATTATACCATTATACTTGTTGAAGCTTACTTGGATCTTTATTTCCAATAAAGAATCTTGAGAAGTTGTATTTTAAAGTATCAATATAAGTATTATTAATTGATAGCCTGTATATTTTTATTTGTGCTTTATTTATTAAATTTTTGAAACATTGTAATTAGATATTGTGAGAGAGACAAGGAATTTTCTCAAATCAATCATGTATTACATAATAATAATAATTCTTTTTTTTTTTTACCAAGTGTTCATATATAAACTTTAGGTTATTTTTGATTCGGTAATTAGATTAAAACTATTAAATATTAAGTCATGCAAAAAATTAATTAGATGTAATTAGCTAATTTTGAAATCATACAAAAGTTTCTTTTATCATTAAACAAGACATGTTAAGCACCGTTTCGTCCATTCTTCAAATTAGTAATGAAAATTAAGACTAATTATTGTTATCATTTAACTCCGTCCAATTAGAGAAAAAAACGTTCAATTAAATTAGATTACAATCCTATCAACATTAAATTTTCCACACAAAACGACATATTTGAATTTAAACAATATATATTCCTGTAATCACTTTTTTTTTTTTTTTTTTTTTTCTCTTCGCTTCTCTATCTTCATTTATAGTCTCATCTACCATGTATTTGTGTGCCACACTCATTAACTTTTGATTGTTTTTTGGATTCGCCAACCTTTTTTTGTTTTTCTTTAACTGAATCGTTAATTTCTTTAAACTTTTAATTTTTTTTATTGTTCATGTTTTTTGTTTTGTAAATTTTCACTACCGATTCGTACACTCATCAACCAATGGTAATATGTTTTATTGAACAATTATCCTTTTTTTTCTTTTTAAGTATAATAGCAATGTTGCCGGGGCTTGTTCATGTTTTTGTGTTCTACAGATTTTCAACATTGAATCGCACACTCCTCGGCAAAGGTAATATGTTTCTCTGATATTGTTAGAGTTTATTTAGGATTTTATAATTCTTCTTTGTTTTTAAATTTTTTGTGTGCGTTTGTATATATATATATATATGCGTTTGTATATATATATATATATATATATATATATATTATCAACTGTTTATTTTAGATACTTCGTTCTTTTGTTCTATTTAATAATCTAAAATCTAGTGATTTAATTGTTTTCACTATCGAGAATACTACAGTCATTCATGTTGATATACTTACGTCTACTATGTCTTCAAAAAAAAAAAAATTATCTACAAAGATTCTGACACTCCAATCACTTTTAACAAATGTATAATTAAAAATTATTTTAAACTCATTCGGAAAACATATTTTTTTAATAATACTGTTAATATTGTAATACGTTTAATTTCTTTGTTTATTTTATTTTTTGTTGTGTTCTTTTTGTAGAATCTGCACGGGGAATGTGCAAGTTAAAAAAGTTTCATCATTTACTTAGAAATAATTTGATTTGTACTCCTTTAATTGTCGAGAGTCATTCAACAAATAGAAGATTTTGTTACACAATGTGCATGGTGAAAAATATTGGGCAGACTCCAAAAATAGTAGGTAAAACTCTTACCTTAATATTTGCACGAAATATCATATAATTTATAAATCATTTTATTTAAAATTTAAAATTTAATTATGTTTTAATCAATTGTTTACCTATACAGATCCTTCCACGAGAATTTTGTCAACGTAATCTCATTGTTTTGGTTGCTGAAAAAATAGATTCAAGTATCATTGTGGATGAAGTTCCTTTCAAGGTTGGTGTTGTAAAGGACATGGATCAGTCGTTCTTTTTGAAAACTTGGAGACTTTTCTTAACACACATGAAATAACTTTGGGAGTTGAATTTAAATTTAAAGTTTTAGATTCTGCCAACTTATTGTTTAATGCATCATTGAATGCTTAATGTTTATTTAGTTTTGAATATGTAATGTTTGCATTAACAATTTAAGTAAAGATTCATTTGTAGTATGTTCAATCTTAATGCGCGTTGTTTTACTTAATACAATTTACAATAATTATTTAAGAACTTTAAGCAAATTTCAGTCATATATTTCAACGTTTTGTATTTAAATAAATGTCCAGAGTATTTTAATTTTTACAGTAGAAACTAATTTTAAAAAATATTTAATTTAAGACTTTTTTTCATTAAGTTATTAAAAATTCCTCAACAATAATTTTGTGAATATAATTTTTTAATTTTTTTTATAAAATACATCTCAGTATTTACACATCAATGAGACGACCTGAATTAGACAATGCAATTAATATGGATTATATTAGTAAATTTGATATGATAACATATCATATTTAACTTAGAATTTTAAACTTCTATAATTCTTGATAGACATAATTGTAAGAACTTGATTAGTAATTACTCCTATATTTTTGTTCTTTTTATTGACCTTTTGAAATAGACATTAAATCACTTATTAAAAATTACGAAGAAAAATTGTAGTAGAAATTATATGTTCTGCCCAAACCAATGGTTAGTAAGGTATAATGTTTAAATGGAAGATTGAAATATATATTTAATCTAAATTATGTGTGCTATAAATCAACAATGTAACATCCTGATTTATTAATTGAGTTACACGATAATTTTGTCATATCAAATCAAGTTTTTCATTGACTTTATTATTTTTTCTTTTTTATTTTTTTTTAAATATCATTTAAGTTTCAATTTATTAACAATCTTTTTCATTTAATATTCATTCACATATAAATTTCTTTCAAGAAAATTTTGAAAGGTAAAAAAATATGTTCCTATTTTAACATCTCCAATTTCATAAGCTTCACGAAATGGCTGATGAAAGTTCAAACCTTGGAAAAAAAATGTAAGTTGTGATTGTTTTATTATTTTAACCTGTAAATTTTGATTAGAACTCAAAGATTTTTTTTTGAAGTTTAGTTACTGCGTTTGGTAAAAAAAATATTTGTCTTAACACAACATTCATTAGATATCTTCCAGACTTCTTCAAAATTTTCATAAAGAACACTTGCTATAATTCTCTGGTATGATATATATTACTTAACAATTATTTTTTCGAATACGTTTTCAGATTGTTTAGTTGAATCAATCTAACACCTATTTATGTAAATTTTATAGGAGATTCCAAGTGAATCTGTGGATTCCTTACGACCATATTTAAATTTTAATTGTATTATTAAAACCAATAGAAATTTTAAGTGGGATGTTGAAATAATGTTTTGCCTAGATGATACCACATATTTCGGTAAGGGTTGGAGTCAATTTGTTGATAAAAATTCCCTTAACAATGGTGATTTCATTTTTTTTTTTAACTATGATCCCCTGTTGTCAAATTTATTTGTTGACATCCATGCCTCTGAAGGAATTTTAAAAGAAATTTGTAATCGGTCAAAGACATTTTACTTTAAATTTACAAAAAAATAATGTTTTGCAAATCAGATAAAATTTGTTTATTAAATCTCTAAAATTATTATAATTTCATTCATTGATACTTATGTAACTAATATTTTTTGATATATTTACCAATAAAATGTGTTATTATCGAAGAAATTTGTGGACCGTTTGAAAATTGATATTCCAAACAGCTTTTGATTCAAGAATATAAAAAGAGAAGTTAGTTTGGTGTCGGTTGAACCAATTGACAACAAATATTATTTGGCTTCTAGATGGAGTACTTTTGCAAAATATTATGATTTTTGTGATGAAGATATTTTGCTCTTCAACTACGAAAGTGGAGTTAAATTTTATGTAATTATTTTTTCTGGGACATCAAATGTGTTAAGCAAAAGATGTTCAATAATTAAAATTAGTGACACCAAAATTTAAAATAAAAAATAAAAAGACTTGACTTCAAAATATAATTTTAGTTATAGGTTTATTATTCACGTTGGATAATTTTTTGTTTTGTACATTGAATATACCATTAATCATCTTTATATTAAATTTATTTTTACCGCAATCAATTTTATTGTTAGTAAATTTGATATGATTAAAATCATAACATATCATATTTAACTTAAAATTTATATTTTCTATAATCCTTGATATACATAATTATATGTCTTGATTAGTAATTACTCCTATATTTTTGTACTTTTTCTTGACTTTTAGAAATATACATTAAAACATTCACTAAGAAAAAGTATTTGTATAATTATATATTCTCCATAAACCATTATTTTGTAACGTATAATGTTTAATTGGAAGATTTGAATATATATTTAATTTAGGTTATGTATGTTGTAAATCAACAAAATAACATTCTTATTTATTAAAATAAGTTATACATTTTGAAATCTTATCAAATCAATGACTTTCATTTTGTTAATTTTTTTTTTTGTTTTTTATTTTATTTGAATGCCATCCGAACCATTAACATCCTTTTGAACACATAATCTTCACACACACACACATACATATATTTAATTCCAAGAAAATATTAAAACAAAACTATTCTCTCTCTTACCTTCGAATAAAATAACATTCTTATTATTTCATATTATATGTTTTCAAATTTTAGACGAATCAATGGCCAGTCGAAGATCGACGGGTGCAAACAGAGGTAATTTTTTTTTTTTTTTTTTAAATTGTAATCTTTTTGTTATTTTTACATTTTAGGTTAAAATTTTAATAAAGTATTGTAGTTGTGCATATCATTTGTTGTTCTTAAACTGTTTAGAACTATTTGTAAGAATATAATTTTTAGTTATGATTATTTACGTACATGTCTTTTGTGTAATTTTATGATTTTTTTTAATTTGTTGATATGTTTTTTCGTTGAAAGAAGATTTATGATTTTTTTTATTAGTAAGTTTGTTTTGTTTTTTTGATTGCAGATTTATGCAATTATCAGTATTTCTGCACCGTTTTCACCTATAGTTCTTACTACGACAATCTGGTATGTGGAATTAATAACATGAACTTTGATTTTACATTTTAATTGTGGATGATGAATTATTTTATTGTCAATTCAACATATTTTAATTTTTGTAGGAGTTTCCTACTGGATTTGAGGAGATTTTTCCTAAAAATTTAAGCAAACATTCACTGTCGAAATAAATAAAAATATCATGAGGAAATGAGATTGTACGCAGATGACAACTTATTTGAGTAAAGGTTGGAGACAGTTTGTAGACGAGAATTGTAACGCCCCAATCCCATTAACTCGGGATTGAAGTGCTACTAAATTTTTCTTTTATCTGATTAAGTAATAAATCAGATAAAGTGCGAAAGCGTGACATAAAATACTTATTGGATAAAAGTAGAAATTTTATTGACAATATGACACTGCCAAAACATATTTACACTAGTGGTTCAAAGTTTCTAAGAAAATGCAAATCCCGGATTTTGTGACACACAAACTTATTTATATACATAGAAGAGGCAAAAACATCTTTAAGTTGCGGGTAGAAGAAGGAACCCAGTGACCTTTGCCGCAACAGTCCCGCTACCTCGCTCAACTAATCTGAAGACTTGTAATTATGGGCATGAGTATAAACTCAGTGGGAACTTTGTAAGCAATTATACTAAATGAAGATGCACAATAATAAATGCATCCTTGACTTAGGAGTCCATCTTACGACTCAAAAGCCATATTGCTAGACTTAGGGGCCAACCTTACGACTCCCAAGCCCTACTCAAAAGCCAATCTTACGACTTAAGAGGTATCGTATCAATAAACCCGAAGGCAAACATATTTATCAAAATACATGTTCAATGGCATAATGTACTTACAAATAGCCCAGTCACCCACCTTTTATGCTTGCTTTACAGTACGTAATTCGCGTATGTCCCAAGGTCCGACCTACACTACACCTAGCACATGTTGTTTAATTAATTATTACTCCCTCTGTCCCGGCCTAATTGTCCTACTTGCCTTATTTGTTTGTCCCAAGTTAATTGTCCTACCCCATAAATGACAAATTCTTCCACAATCTCCACCATCAAAATCTCCACATTCAATCTCCACCTTTAAAAAAGTCAAAGATTCCTCAAAATCTGCTTTTTCTTAGTCTCCGTGTCAGGTCTAGGTAGGACAATTAGCTTGGGACGGAGGGAGTATTATTTATCGGGCTTAGTATTTACGATTATTAAGTGTGGTACACTATCCTTGAATTATATCTATTTTTACAATCCCTAACACATAAGCCAAGTCGTAATAAATTATAGTCCTAAATTAAAAAGGCCTAATTATCTTATTAAATTTAAATTATTAATTACATTAATAAATATTTTAAACTAACTAACATGCATCTTAAACATTAACTATTTAATACAAACTTAAGAAAATAGCTATCTATAGATCTACTTAAATCGAGAAAATAATTAAATTCCTAAATTTATATAAACTATAAATGATAATGACAATAAAAAAAGAAGACGTACCTCAAAAGATTTTAACACTATTCAACAACTTCCCAAAACACCGGTCCGAGCGTTGTCGAAAATAAACTTATAAGGACCTCCTAGTTAAAGGAATCCCATATTATATATTTTTATATAGTAAATATTTCAATATATTTTCTTTTTATACTTATAAAGAAAGTGAGTTTATTTATAGAGTAACGACCGTCATTTTTTCTTCCTTCTAATTCGATGTGGGATAAAATTAACTTCTTCTCTTTTTTAATGTGGGACGTAACCCACTTCTCATTTTCTTTTAACTCCTTAGAAGTATTTGTTACAAGAAAGTTGTCTAATGTAGGCATTTACTATAAATAGTATATAGTATATTTCAAATTCCTATTTGATTATTTACATATTATATTATTATCTTACTATTATTTTATTACTAGGATAGGTATATAGACGTATGTTATGTATATATATATATATATATATATTGTAACTTTATTTGTTTATTTTAGTTAGGTATGATATAAAATAAATTAATTTTATTTCCTACTTCTTAAGCCCGATGTTAATATTAAATTTTTATCTTGTAAACTTTTAATTCATACATTTTAGGTGCTAAGAGTGCAGTCGACTTGGTACATACTTATTTTCTAAAAATAAAGTCATAAGTCAAATAGCTTTACAATTTAGACTAAAATAAAATTGGTAAAAAATTTTAAGATGCAAAGAATATATTTTATTGCATTTCAAAGATTCGGGGTATCACAGTCTCCCCTACTTTTAAAAATTTCGTCCTCGAAATTGTACTTACTTGGTTTAGGATATTCGGATATTTTGCTAAGATCTTATCTTGTCGTTCCCAAGTAGCTTCTTCCTTTCCATGTCTACTCCACTGCACTAGTATTAATGGAATCTCTCTATTCCTCAAAGTGTGAACTTTTCTTCCTAGGATAGCAATGGGGTTCTCTTCATAAGTGAGGTTTTTATTGACCTCCAGATTCTCATGATGAATAACATGGTTTGAATCTGGGACATACTTCCTAAGTACCGATACACGAAAAACGTTATGGATATTGGTAAGTTCTGGTGGTAGAGCTAACTTATAGGCGACGTATCCAATTTTATCTAGAATCTCAAATGGGCCAATATATATGCGTTTTAACTTCCCTCTCTTCCCGAAGCGTATTACTCCTTTCATTGGTGCCATTTTGAGAAAAACCTTATCGCCTGTATTGAATTGTAGATCCTTCCTTCGCGTGTCAGCATATGATTTTTGTCGATCCTAGGCAGCCTTGATTCTTTCTCGAATCTTAGTTACTACTCCAATGGTTCTATCGATGATCCCAGGGCCTAAGATCTTTCGTTCTCCAACTTCATCCCAGTAAATCGGCGATCTACATCTCCTTCCATAGAGTGCTTCATACGGTGCCATCTTTATGGTAGCTTGGTAACTGTTATTATAAGAAAATTCTACTAGTGGTAAATATGTTTCCCAACTCCCTCCAAAGTCTAGTACACAAGCTCTAAGCATATCTTCGAGTGTCCGTATTGTTCTTTCTGACTGTCCATCAGTTTGTGGATGATATGATGTGCTGAAGTTGAGCTTTGTCCCAAGGGCCGTTTGTAGACTTCTCCAGAATTTAGAGGTGAAACGAGTATCTCTGTCCGAAACTATGGTCACTGGTACTCCATGTAATATAACAATCTCGTCTACGTACCGTTGAGCAAGTTGATCCATGTTAAACGTCATTCTTACTGGTATAAAGTGTGCTGTTTTTGTAAGCCTATCAATGATCACCCAAATAGCTTCATTCCTTCTTGTTGTTCGTGGCAGTCCAGTAACAAAGTCCATTGCTATGTGTTCCCACTTCCATTCGGGAATCTCTAAAGGGTGTAAGAGTCCTGAAGGCCGCTGGTGCTCTGCTTTAACTTGTTGGCACGTTAAACATCTTTCAACAAATTGTCCTATTGATCGTTTCATATTTCTCCACCAATAGATCTCTTTTAGGTCCTTGAACATTTTCGTCCCTCCTGGATGAGCTGTGTACGGGGTATTATGAGCTTCTTCAAGAATTTCCTTCCTTACGTCATCATCCTTAGGTTCACATAATCTTCTATTGTATGTTAAAGTCCCATCTGGTGTTACAAAGAACCCCTTGATGGTTCCTGCAATTGCCCGGTCTTTCATCTTGAGAAGGAATTTATCAGTCTTTTGTGCTATCTTTATTCGATCTCTCAAAGTAGGTTGTATGGTTAATGCTGCGATCATAGCACCAGTATGGCCTGACTTCACAAAATCTAGATTCAACTTAGTAAATTCTATCAGCAATAACTCTTGTTGTGTTGGGAGAGTGGCTATATGACCTTCATTTTTCCTACTAAGTGCATCAGCTACAACATTTGCCTTGCCCGGATGATAGTGGATGGTGCAATCATAATCCTTTACTAGCTCCAGCCATCTTCTTTGGAGCATGTTGAGTTCTTTTTGTGTGAAAAAGTACTTTAGACTCTTATGGTCTGTGTAGATTTCACATTTCCCACCATAGAGATAATGACGCCATATCTTTAATGCGTGAACAACAGCAGCTAGTTCTAGGTCATGTGTAGGGTAGTTTAACTCATGGGGTTTCAATTGTCTTGAGGCATAAGCGACGACTTTTTCATGTTGCATCAAAACGCATCCTAGTCCTAACTTTGAGGCATCGGTGTAAATGACAAATCCTTCTGATCCGTCAGGGATAGTTAGAACTGGCGCAGTTACGAGTCTCTGCTTAAGCTCTTGAAAGTTGTTTTCACATTTGTCAGTCCAGTGGAACTGTTTGCTCTTCTTTGTCAATTGAGTCAAAGGCCTAGCGATCTTTGGGAAATCTTGAATGAATCTTCTGTAGTAACCAGCTAGACCCAGAAAACTTCGGATCTCATTCACATTCTTCGGAGCTTTCCAATTCATTACTGCTTCAACCTTCACTGGATCCACTTCGATTCCATTAGCCGTGATAATATGGCCTAGAAAAACAACTCGATCTAGCCAAAATTCACATTTGCTAAATCCATGAATACTGCGGGTGCATTTGTCAATCCAAAAGGCATTACTATGAACTCATAATGACCATATCGTGTTCTAAATGCTGTCTTAGAAATATCACATTCTTTGACCTTGAGTTGGTGGTAGCCCGATCTGAGATCGATCTTTGAGAACACGCTAGCTCTCTTCAGTTGGTAAAAAAGATCTTCTATTCTAGGCAAGGGATACTTATTCTTGATTGTTAGGCGGTTGAGTTCCCGATAATCAATGCATATTCTAAGAGATCCGTCTCTCTTCTTGACAAACAATACAGGGGCTCCCCATGGAGAAACACTTGGCCTGATGAACTTCTTGTCCAGCAACTCTTGAAGCTGTATTTTTAATTCTTGTAATTCCTTAGGCGCCATTCGATAAGGTGCTTTAGATATAGGTGTAGCTCCAGGCACCAAATCTATTGTGAATTCAACCTGTCGATCAGGAGGTATCCCAGGCAACTCGTCTGGAAATACGTCCACACAAAATCTCACCGTTGGTATATCAGTAGGTGTAACCTCAACTGTATTATTTTCTATGACATTCACAAAGTAGCCTTCAGTTCCCTTTTTCCGTAACATTCTTACAGCCTTCATTGCTGACACAATACGCGGTCTGGTATTAGTTTTGGCTCCGTAGAAGGTGAATTTGGATCCGGTTGTTCTTTCAAAATCTATTTCACGCTCAAAACATCGGATTGTTGCTTTATTCTTTGTCAACCAATCTATACCTAAAATAACATCAAAACATTTCATCTCTAATACATATAGGTCGGCTTCCAGTTCTTGGTTACCTATCAAAAGCTTCACATCAGTCACAATATCCTTAGTCCTAATAGTTTCTCCTGAGGGAATACTTACCGTCAACTCTTCTCCATTTGTATTACCTTTCAGACCTAATTTCCTTTTAAAATCTTCGGATATAAAAGAATGTGATGCACCAGTATCAAACAAAATATATGCCGGACGGTTGAATACAAGTAGCATACCTGCCATGGTTTCATTCTCCTCCATTAACTCTTCTTGTGCTAGAGCAAAAATACGTGCCTTCCCTGATTTCTTGTCTGGTACATTAACATTTTGTGGCACCTTGATCTGTGTAGTAATGCATTCCCAATACCTATGTCCTGGTCGATGACACTTATAGCAAACATTCTTTCCCACCAAACATTCTCCATAGTGGTGCTTATTGCAATTAGGACATATCGGAACTGCATTTGGTCGTGGTCCCCCCTTGGGGTTGCCCTCTTCACAATGTGGTTAGTCTTATTCCTATCTCTAAAATCCCATTTTCTTTTCCCGAGTTGCTCTTGAGGTTTCTGGTTGTATTCTAAGTTCTGGCTAAGGGATACAATATGTGCTCGTTCAAATGTTTCATGGTACGCAGGCAGTTTCAAACCCGACACGATCCCTCCGATCTCTGGACGCAAACCTCTCTCAAAACGTCTTGCTTTTCTTTCATCTGTAGCAACCAAGTGTGGGGCATATTTAGATAATTGATTAAAACGTCTTTCATACTCCATCACTGGAAGGGTTCCCTGCTTCAGATTGACAAACTCAATTTCCTTTTGGTCACGGATAGACTGTGGAAAGTAACGGTCCATCATCATGTTCTTAAAATCATTCCAGGTCATGTTTTGCTTTTGCTCATTCGTCATTGTTCGTTCGTGTGATTTCCACTAGTGTCCAGCATCTTCTACAAGTTGAAATATTGCGCACGAAACTTTTTGATTTTCAGTTGATTCCATATGGTCAAAGATTCGTTCAAGCTCAAGAATCCACTCCTCAGCGACCATAGGTCCTTCGCTACCTCTGAATCTTGGTGGTGAAAAACAACGAAATTGCTCTATAATGACATTAGTATTGATACCCTGGTTCTGTGGATTTGGTATATTTTGGTTAGCTGGTATTTGTTGTATGAGTCCCTGCAGAGAGTTCAGGAACTCCCGTGCAAAATCTGCTCCTTGTACTTCAACAGCAGGTGCAGGTTGCCTCTCAGCAGCTGGCCCGACAAATGGCTCATTTTCATTTTGCACATGTTTACGTGGCCTTCCTCGTGCTGCCATACTTTTGGGAGAAAGAGAAATAACACTTAATTATATGCGTATATACCCTTGTTTAACATACCGAATAATTTATAGGCAAGTCATATACATATAAGATATTGGTTTTATAAATCCATTAATATATACAATAAGTACAATGGTTTCAGTACTCTAACCCGTACAAAATGTCTGGTTTATCATGCTTATACGAGCAAAAAGATAAGCATGATCAAAAGGATGACTTATATACATTCCTATTAGCAAAAAGATATTTACGATCTAATCATGTACTAAGTGTCACTATACAAAAGCTATCAACTATTACTATATGTACATCCTCTAGGTTTTCAACTATATCAGAACCAATTACTGGGGCCTGCCTGGTTCTCTGCTGGTGGGGTACGCACACGACGACCCCTAGTTGGTATGCTCTCACCAGGATTTGACCCTATAGACTCATTAGGTTCACTTTCCTCTGAAGGATCCTCTTCCTCCTCATCTTCTTCTATTATGCCTGCTTCCTCACGCTGCAATCTTGCATATTCGCGATAGAACTCCGCTAATTCTCTAGCACACCCAGCAAGACGTTCGTTAGTAACAGCCTCTAAACGCTTACTAGCTGCAATTTCATTATATCAGTCTGCCCTTTGTTTCTGGTTTTCAGCCTCTCTCTCCATTCGATCTGCAGTAGTGAGACACCTTTGTCGGTTCTTGACAGCTACTGCCAGGCGAAGTTCAAAGCGTTTATAATCAATAACTGGTCCAATAACAGAGTCTACCGTAAGCATATTATCATAATCCGACGGGCGATGGCTCTAAGGGATGGCAGGATAGTTTCTCTTAGGTGCACTGCTGCCTCATGCTCGCTAATATAGCGTCCCTCGCGTATAGCATTATTGCGGCGTCCCTGTAACATGATAATATATTCTTCTATGTTTTGATGTGCTCCCTGCCTAGACCCCTGATAAATAGATATTGCAAGTGATGGCACATCTCTATTGGCAAGTATTCTGTGTCTATATATTACTTGTTTTCTCGCCGTTTGCCTCCTACGAACCATCCTATCATAAAGAAGAAATATGGATCAAAATCTCTAATTTGGTTTCCTAATTGGTGGTAAAATTTCAAGGACATCTCACAAGTATCATGTTATTTTATGAAATGTAAATTTGTAGTAAAACATTTCCAAATCATACAAACTAATAGTAAAATACACATACCTTGGAGCGAATGTCGGTCTGTTGGCAAAGTCACGGTTCCCCTTGATTTTATTTTATAAACCAAGTATACAGAAAAGTAGACCCGCTCTGATACCACTCTGTAACGCCCCAATCCCATTAACTCGGGATTGAAGTGCTACTAAATTTTTCTTTTCTTTGATTAAGTAATAAATAAGATAAAGTACGAAAGCATGACATAAAATACTTATTGGATAAAAGTAGAAATTTCTTTTTGGTCGATTCCGTAAAATTTTTAGTACCAACGTCAAGAAACTACGATTTTTCTCTCTCTAAGATTTTTCTCTCAAAAAAGCTACAACTAGGTCTCCCCTTCAATGGCCGGCGGCTGTTGCCGTGGCAGCCGCCGGCCAACCATCCGTTTATTTTTTGCTTTATTTTTCTATTTTCACATTAATCATAGCTATTGATTTATCATCTATTTCAGTTTCTTTATTTCGTCATTTACTATTTCCAGAAGAACTGTTCATTTGGTTTCTTTGGTTGTCTCCGGGGCCATGTCTCAGATCGATACCAACAGGATATATATCTTAATCTCTTAGGGCCTCTGTTGGCGACTTTGCGGTGGCTGATTTTAGATCTGTAACATCTGTTCGTGGTTTATAAAATCGCGATTTGCACGTCTTCTTCCTCGTCATTCTTCTGCGTTTCACGTTGGGGTGCCGGTCTGCTCTGGTTCCTCAGTGAAACCACCGTAAGACTTCTTTGGTTGCTGCTGCAACGTGACTGCGGCCACCGGTTTCTGGGTTGTTTCTAGAGGTCGTGTTTCAAGAGAGATTGGATCTGGTTTCGCTCAGAGGTCAAGATAATCTCGCCGTTCTTGACGGCCATGGTCGGCTCCTGGAGATGCAGCGCAGATTTGCTGAGTCAACTCAGTGAGGCGACTCGGTACCGGGTTGGTGGGTTGCTGAGTTGGTTGCTGCGAACTAGGTTGACTGGTTCCAGCATCACAAGCGGCGGCCTTTCTCGACGGCGGCTCGGCCTTTCTCGACGGCTGCGAACTGGGTTGACTGGTTTCAGTCGTGATATCAGTCGTGCCTAGGCTGAAGTATGTGGCTTTTCTTTTTCAATTATCGAAAGCTTTTTAACTGGATTTTGGATTTGGTGCTTTCGCTCGGCAATCCCGGATTTTATTTGGAGGCAGTCCCTCCATTGTGTTTAGCAGGGTTGGCTACATGTCATGATCATGTTTTGGCATTTGATTGATTTTTTGGAATTGACTACAATTCCAACGCTTTGACTCGGCAATCCCGGGTTTTGTTTAGAGGCAGTCCCTCCATTGTTTTTAGCAGGGTTTTCTACTGCTTCTTCAGGATTTTGATTTGTTTAGCTGGACTCTATTGGGTTAGTTTTGGAGATTTGTACACGTCTTGGGATTTGTTGTTGGGTCACAATTATAGATTTTACGGCTCTGAGCTAAGGCATTGAAATCCTCAGAGGGACTTTTATACTCACACCGATGTGAGGAGCGTTGCTAATCCCCCATGCTCGGGTTTCGTGACATAGAGCAAAATGATTGGGAGCTCGACCTCTGTAGTTTGCTCGGGCGACAGTTCTAATTTGGTTCTTCTCTCCAACCGAACCGGTCATTTCCAGTTTTATTTACACTAAATTGGCTTTGTCTTGTAATTGCTTTATTTTAATTAGCCATTTTTAGTTTATTCTGGATACCTTTATCTGCTGGCTTGTGGCATGGAAAGGATTTTCGTTTGACTATTGTGAGTGACCAACAAGTGGTCTCCACATTTCTTGTTCCCTTTGTTTTCTTTTCTTTATTTATAATACTACCTACGAGAAATTTTATTGACAATATGACACTGCCAAAACATATTTACACTAGTGGTTCAAAGTTTCTAAGAAAATGCAAATCCCGGATTTTGTGACACACAAACTTATTTATATACATAGAAGAGGCAAAAACATCTTTAAGTTGCGGGTAGAAGAAGGAACCCGGTGACCTTTGCCGCAACAGTCCCACTACCACGCTCAACTAACCTGAAGATTTGTAATTATGGGCATGAGTATAAACTCAGTGGGAACTTTGTAAGCAATTATACTAAATGATGATGCACAATAATAAATACATCCTTGACTTAGGAGCCCATCTTACGACTCAAAAGCCATATTGCTAGACTTAGGGGCCAATCTTACGACTCCCAAGCCCTACTCAAAAGCCAATCTTACGACTTAAGAGGTATCATATCAATAAGCCCGAAGGCAAACATATTTATCAAAATACATGTTCAATGGCATAATGTACTTACAAATAGCCCAGTCACCCACCTTTTATGCTTGCTTTACAGTACGTAATTCGCGTATGACCCAAGGCCCGACCTGCACTACACCTAGCACATGTTGTTTAATTAATTATTATTATTTATCGGGCTTAGTATTTAACGATTATTAAGTGTGGTACACTATCCTTGAATTATATCTATTTTTACAATCCCTAACACATAAGCCAAGTCGTAATAAATTATAGTCCTAAATTAAAAGGCCTAATTATCTTATTAAATTTAAATTATTAATTACATTAATAAATATTTTAAACTAACTAACATGCATCTTAAACATTAACTATTTAATACAAACTTAAGAAAATGGCTATCTATAAATCTACTTAAATCGAGAAAATAATTAAATTCCTAAATTTATATAAACTATAAATGACAATGACAATAAAAAAAGAAGACGTACCTCAAAAGATTTTAACACTATTCAACAACTTCCCAAAACACCGGTCCGAGCGTTGTCGAAAATAAACTTATAAGGACCTCCTAGTTAAAGGAATCCCATACTATATATATCTATATAGTAAATATTTCAATATATTTTCTTTTTATACTTATAAAGAAAGTGAGTTTATTTATAGAGTAACGACCGTCATTTTTTCTTCCTTCTAATTCGATGTGGGATAAAATTAACTTCTTCCCTTTTTTAATGTGGGACGTAACCCACTTCTCATTTTCTTTTAACTCCTTAGAAGTATTTGTTACAAGAAAGTTGTCTAATGTAGGCATTTACTATAAATAGTATATAGTATATTTCAAATTCCTATTTGATTATTTACATATTATATTATTATCTTACTATTATTTTATTACTAGGATAGGTATATAGACGTATGTTATGTATATATATATATATATTGTAACTTTATTGGTTTATTTTAGGTAGGTATGATATAAAATAAATTAATTTTATTTCCTACTTCTTAAGCCCGATGTTAATATTAAATTTTTATCTTGTAAACTTTTAATTCATACATTTTAGGTGCTAAGAGTGCAGTCGACTTGGTACATACTTATTTTCTAAAAATAAAGTCATAAGTCAAATAGCTTTACAATTTAGACTAAAATAAAATTGGTAAAAATATTTAAGATGCAAAGAATATATTTTATTGCATTTCAAAGATTCGGGGTATCACAAGAATGCATAGAAAGATGGTTATTACGTATTTATCAAATATCAATCTTCCTCATCTGAACTATATTTTGATATACATGATCATGATGGATTTGTGTTATATGTTCCAGGAAAAATAAGGTCATTTTACGTGATTTTTAATCACCATGAAGTTCTTGGAAATAAGGTAATAGAAAGAATATTAACAATATGTAATCCGACATTGATTTAAACAAAGTTGTTTTTTTAATTGATACATATTTAATTTGCTGGCTATATTTATTTTTTTATTTGGATTTTTTTCAGTTTGCATTGATGCCAAGGAAAATTGCAGCACGTTTGGAGGTTAAAATTCCAAATTATTTTGCATTGAAGAATATAGATAGTGAAATTTGATTGGTTTTGAATGAGAACATTGTTGATAGTATTTGTTGTTCACTTTTGGATGAAGAACATTTACAAATGCAAATGAATTGGTTGATGGTAATGTTGTTCTCTTCATGTACGAGGGTGAAATCAATATCTTTGTGATTGTTTTTTCTAGGTCATCCAAATTATTGTGTGAAAGATACACACCCAGTCAAATTACAATTTCTTCTTATCTTCAAGAATACCTAACTGCAACAGGTATTAGTAACGAACTGTGTGTTTTTCAAATTTTTAATGTGCTTCACAAATCGTTGTTTTTTTGGCTACTTGATATTTGTAGACACCAATATAGAAGATGTTGATCAAGACAATCGTAATATTATTTGTTTGGATGTTGCTAAAGATGGTGATAAGTCGCGGTGGATTAAAAACCAAATTGGGAAGTCTGTTTAAAGAATAAATCAGAAAAAAAAAAAAAAATTTGTTGAAGAATGGAGTAGAAGATTTCAATCAACAATATGGGCTCATGGTTGTGGCGACTTGGACTTTCAGAGTCATAGATGAAGAAAAAGTTTTCGATATATGTTTTTTTTTATGAAATTTGAATCTTTTATTTCATATGAATATATTTCTTATAATCGACTATTTAAAATTTTATAATGTTTCAATGATAATTGATTAGTTTTGCTTCACTAATCTATCATCAGTTCCAAAAAAATTTCTTTTGGCAAACGATTTAGTATCTTATTGTGCTCTAAATTCAATCAGTTCTTTCAACCTTGATATTGGATTAATATAATTTTGTTTTTCTACATTCGAATATATTGTGCATTTAAACTTAAAGTTATATTACGTACTTGCAATTTTTTTTATAAATTACTATACATTATGTTTGAAATTAATACTTATACTTACCATTTTTAATAAATTTAGGAAAATGTTCAATTTGCTCAATTATGATTTGCTATACACTTGATTCTTGTAAATTTTTATATTAATCCGATTTAGTCTAAAATGATTATTTGGTATGAAGCTCCCATAATTCATAGACATTGCATTGAAGTTTTGGATAAAACACTGAAAGATGTCATGCACCTAAGTGGATCGTTTAATTCTGATCTACCTTTTGGGGACAAGACAGTTGTTCTCGGAGGAGATTTTAGGCAGATTCTTCCTGTTATACCAAAGGGTTCAAGATAGGATGTCGTCCTTGCTACTATAACTTTGTCTTATTTGTGGGATGATTGCATAGTATTGCGGATGATACAAAATGTGTCTCAAGTTGAACACCGTGTAGAATTTGAAGAATTCTCCAAGTGTTGGAGGCTATTGGTGACGGGAAACTTGGTGAAGTGATTGGGCTGCTCAAATACAGATTCCTAATGATATACTTTTGCAAAGAGGTAAAGATCCAATTAAAACAATTTGTTGAAAGCACCTATCCTAACTTGAAAAACATAATGGACGATCCATCCTTTTCGAAGAGTAGAGCCATTCTTGCTCCAACCCTCGATGTTGTTGATTCAATAAATGAACACTTGATCAATCTCAATGCAAACAAATCGACATATTTAAGTTCTGATAGTACTTGCAAGTCTGATTCGAATGTTGATATGTTGGTTGATGTTCACACTCCTGAATTCCTGAATTCTTTGAAGTGCTCTGGAGTCCCTCATCATGAGTTGAAGTTGAAAGTTGGAACCCTGGTAATGTTGCTTCGAAACATTGATCATTCCAATGGTTTGTGCAATGGTACAATGTCTCTATTAAGTAGGCTAGGGAAACATGTTCTTGAAGCAAAAGTTTTAACTAGAACTAGTTTCGGTGATTTAGTACTAATTCCCAGACTATCATTGACCCCATCCGACCCGAGGTTGCCGTTCAAGTTCCAACGATGACAGTTCCCAATCATTGTGTCTTACACAATGTCAATTGACAAAAGTCAGGGCCAGTCATTGTCATATGTTGGGCTCTTTCTGAAAAAACCTGTATTTAGTCATGGGTAATTGTACTTTGTTGTATCGAGAGTAACCAACCGCGGAGGTCTGAAAATATTGGTGTGCTCTAATGAAGACAATGCTGATCACAATTTAACCAAGAATGTTGTGTACCAAGAAGCATTTCAAAATTTGTAATTTTTTTAATTTTTTTGTAAATATTTTTTAATGTTCAATAAAATAAATATGTTATTTTTTTTATTATGACTATAGTTGATATGATTAAAATTTTCAATATTATGGTATAATAATATAAATAACAAAACTCACCATCCGTGCATTTTGCACGGGTGACGAACTAGTAAACAAACAATAGAAAACCAATTGGTTTTGAATTAATTTAACATATTTAGGATAAAAAAATAAATTGATTTTTTTTTTCTTTTGCATGTGTTAATTTAAATACTATATTTTTTATCCATTCAAATTATTTAATATTTTGATTCATCATCCTATGTTCATGCAGATGTTAACAATATCTTAAAAAAAATCTTATCCAAAGGCAAATGTCATGTTCATTTAAGGCCCAAAAATTAATCTATTTATTGTTTAGAATGATTCATTACACTTATCATTATTAAAAATGTTGACTGACTATTTCTTATATGAAAAAAAATAATTGAAAATAACATAAGATATGTACACCAACTGTAAAAATTAAATATTTTTAAATATTCTTTTATGTTATCTGTAGAAAACATGAAAATTAAATTTTATTTCAGGTCTTTATTTCACTTATTATTTTGTTATCCCTTGAAAATATTTAGTGTGATGATTTATCGTCATTTGTTATATATAACTTGAGATTATGGAAAAAAATTATCCAAGGGTCTTTTCATTGAAGTGCGAACTTGATTCTACCCAAGAATAAAATGATCCATTTCTTTCACTTGTTAAATAGAAGAGGCATTGTGAAAAGAACACCACAATGAAATGGGATATTACACATAAATCCTCATTAAATCAAGGTATAATTCTAAGAAAGTTTTCGCATAAAGGATTCAATTAAAGGAGAAGAAGTTGAAAAAATAATCAAGAAGGATAAATCAAGATGGAGTAGATTATGATAAGTTTTATATTGCTTCCTAGTAATCCGATGTCGTGTGTCGCTTTACCAAATTAAATTGTGTACAAAGAACACACTATACCTTATCCTACTACTCTAACTAGTAGAGTGGCAAGTAAGGGTCCCACGAGGAACGGCCGAATAATTTTGATCCCGATGTCAAGTAAATTATGATGGAATATGCAAGAAGTAAGTTCTTAAGAAAGCAGTAAAGAGGGGGGAATTGATTAAAGACTAACAATCTACTAGTAGCAAATAGAAGTAACTAAACGGAATTAAAAGCCTTTAACGTTCAAAATTAAAGAAACAAGTAATCAAAGACAATAGAAGAGATCTTTTTTCGATTTTGGTTTTGAAATAGTAAAACAAGCCACCCTTGATCATGTTTCCCCTTGATCTTAGACAATTGATGCAACTATTGTTAATGCCCGATTAAATTGTGATTCAGCCCTCATCTCAAGGCTATTAACAAGCTCTAATAGCCTTGTTATCCCTTAATCTTAGTTAATCAAAATAAGCTCTTCGATTAACCCTATTCAATTTAACCGAATTCTCGAACAAGCTCTCTTAGATCCAATAACCAAATGCACTAAACACTAGGACAACGAGATAAATTCAACATAAAACTCGAAAGCTCGGTTTTAGTGGTTGAACTTTATGTTATCACCAATAAATAAATCTATTGTTTGCTACACGGGAATCGGAAATCCTACAATTACGGATAGTAATTTCCTATTCTAGCAACACATTCACAAATCCCTTAAAGGGTGATCAATCCAATAATCAATTCATAAATGTGAGTCAATAAGAGCAAATAACACAAAACACTTGAATACACAATAATCTCGGTAACATTAACCTCAATAATCACATCAATGTCTCGACTCAAGGTTCCACAATGATCAAGGATGAGCTAAAGGGTGCTAGCCACCCATATTAACTAATACAATCAGAAAATAAATAGAAAAATAAAGAAACATGATATTGATATTGATGAATCCAAAGATGTCAATTGGAGAAGATGATCCTTCAATCTCTAGTCCAATCTCCTTCCTTGGTGGCTTTTGTGGCTGAATAGTGCTCTCCAAGTATCGAAAAGGTATCAAAAGTTAGGTTAAATTCGAATGGGATGATATATATATAAGGAGAGAAAGTACTAGTAAAAAATAGGCAAAAACGTATTCAGGATTTCAAAACAGGGTAGTGAATCTCGACCGAGACGGAAGTGTGTCTCGGCCGAGACGTGAAAAAGGGTTTTCTAGGTTTGTGGGTCGAACGGCGATCTCGGTCGAGATTTAACTTCATCTCGGCCGAGACGTAAAAAGGGAAAAATGGGGTTGGCTAGGGCTTGACTCATCTCGCCCGAGATCTTGGTCCTTTGAAAAAGCCTTGAAATTCTCTGGCAACATATCTCGGCTGAGATGCATTGTGTGTCTCGGCCGAGATCTTCAGTCTGCTCAATTCTTCACGAGTGCCCTGGAGACTCATCTCGGCCGAGACTTTCATCCTGTCTCGGCCGAGATCTTCAACTGCCCCTTCCTTTTGTTGCCTCGATCAATCCTTCGACTCCGCGGTCTTTTGATATTCTTTTTCGACCCTTTTTTCATCTATCTTAATACAAAAATAGCACAAACGCATTATTTTGCCCATTAGAATATAAAAGCACTAAATACACGTAATTATGCACATTATTGACACTAAAAGTGCCCTAAAGTGCATGCACGGAACACGTGTACCAAATCTCCCCAAACTTAAAACTTGTTCGTCCCGAACAATAAAGAGAAAGACAAAAGGACACGTGTTTAGGTCAAAGGCTAAATCGAAAGGTACTTGGCTTGTAGAGTTGGGCTGTCAAACAAGAGGCTCAAAGCTCAAGGGGGTAACTAGGGGTAATTTTCTAATATTTGGTGAAAGGGTGTGACATTTTCAAGTTTACAAATAGGCTAAAAAAAAATTCAAGAATTGCCTAAGATCATTTTCTAAGTCACACACCGAATAATTCAAAATAGAGAATCAATGCAAGTTCTAGAGACAACTAAATGCATTCAATGAATTTCACATCGAAAGAAAGTTTAAATTACTCCAAAGATGGAAATATTTTCTAAGGCTCAAAAACTCACTCGGCTGCAATTTTGATCAAAGGTTTTGAGTGTAAGTTCGATTTTGTTTCAAAAAGTTTATCATGCTCTACCATGTGCTTCTTTCAAAAATATTTGTCAAAATTTTTCATCATTTCATCATTAATCAATGCCATATTTTTCCTTCCTAAACTCATCCAATTGCTTTCTCGAGCTGCCAATTTGTACGAATCCCACCCCCTCCCTAAACATAGTTGCAAACTAGGTTTGTGGAAAAAGAGAAGTACAAGTTGGTGCTCGCCGAATTTAACCATTTTATGCAAGATTATTCGCAGTCATTAACTAAATGAACTAATTTATTAAGATTCCTACTCCTATAAAAATAAAGGGGAAAAAAATGTGTGTACTTATCAACACAAACAAACAAATTGACTTAAAGGCACCCAATAATTATCCAAAACCCGAAGCATCCAAATGCATATGTAATAATATCACCTACCAAGACTAATAGAAAATGACAATTGGCTCACAGGCCGGCAACATTATCAACAATCAAAATAGACACATATCAAAAGGGCAATCAAAATACAAATCAGTATTGGCACACAGGCCATCAAATGAAATCCGTTAAACATATCATGCCAAGTGGCTCACAGACCAATAGTAAAGATAGTAAAAGAAAACAACGAGGGGTAGGGGATTTTGAGCGGCCGAAATTGTCTTATCTCTTTGTTTTCCCCCAAACTTAGTTTTTCAACTAAGTTTGGGACAAAAAGGTAAGGCTTCTCGGTACTCTACTCACAGAGAGCGGGAAGGTCGGGGGTTCGAGCCGGTGAAACATACCTTGATGGACTTGAATAGATCGAGGAGCTTTGTCTGATTTTTGTGGATAGTCTCTTTGATCCCTCTCAATTCCGCTCTAATGGATGCCCGCATCTCCACCAACTCGGCTCTGATGCCTTTGATTTCGTCCCCCATAGCCGCCATCAGTCCTTCTTGCCGTTCCTGGAACTCGGATTGAGACAGAACGGCTGTGGATGATCTCTTCATGGATGGTTGCTCTGGCTGGCTACTACCTTCTCCTTCAACTCCCATGCTCCGAACCCGTGCCGCCGGACGTGGCTTTTTAGCTCGCTTGAACTTGGTCAATTCTTCACGGTTTGGCTCCAAAGAGGCATTGAGGTGTGCCTCGGAGCTCAATTCCAAGTTTAGCTTGCTTTCCAAGTTTGTGATGTATGTTAGTCCGGGGTTGGGTAGGCGGAGGTAAGGTCACTCGTTTTGGAGAACATAAGGGACGGCCGGACCCGATATTCCTTCTTTGTACCCGAGCATGGCAATACGCATATTCTCCATCTCCTCCCAATCCAAATAGTAATCAGCAGTGATAGGTGTGTATTCCGGAAGGGGGGCATTGAAATGCTCAAGTATAGGGGTTATCAAAGCCCCACAGTAGATTGGGTCGGGCATCTTTGTTTCTCTTTTCCTTTCTGTCCTCAGTTCTTTTACTATCTTCTGAAAGCTTGATACCAGATCCTGCTGGAAGTTCCTCTTCTTCCTATCCACGATGGCCCAGAGGATCTCCATCTCGTACAACCGGGGAGGGAGTTGATCTATTTCCTTCCACAGATGGTGGAGCTCAACAACTTCTGTAGATACTTCACGACTGGGCTTCGAATGGAGGTGAGCCTGGAGCTCCTTGGATCGTATGCTTGAGGTGCAACTATTCCAGGGGTGGCAGTGATTTGCCCCCAGAATTGTTGCACGTTAAACTCTGTCAACGCAGGTCTATCACCGTAGGTTGTAGTCTTGAAGCCATATATGCGTTTCAAATTATCGTGGGGTAGTATCTTCTCTTCGTTTAGAAGTTGGAATTTGAAATGGTGAATTGTAGTTGAGTAGGAAATGACCTCCTCCTCGATTTCGAGTGTGCTGAAAAACTCGAGCACAAATTTGAGGAAAGTTGGGCGGGGTGCTAGGCACTGAACTAGACCTGCAGTGTCTAACAGTTCCAGAACGTTTTGTCGGATTCCCATGGCGTCCAAGATCTTGGGATTGCCATAGCGGGTAGCTGATACCCCCCTCTTCATCAATTTGTCAAATCGTTTTCTTTGATCCTCCGTTTCCAGCACTATGTCGAAATCAATGGGTTTCGTGGATTTGTCGGTGGAAGTCGGTGGAATTTTCGGCGGGGGAACCTCCGAAGTAGGCTAAACAACTTTCTCTTTGCCCTTGGCTTGGCTTTTTCTGATTTTTTGTGTGACTCTTCTGCCAGAAGTGCCTTCTTGAGTGTTTCCTTTTGGGTTTTTTGGAGGTGTCGTGGGTACCTAAAATCAACAATTCAATCATCAAAACTAGTGGTAAAACAATGAGTTCAAGTTCAAGTAGGAGATGCCTAAGTTCACTTGAATCAGACTATATATCCAACAAAAACAAGTTAAAATGTATCAACCATGCAATGACAACCAATTCACACTCAAATGAGGTTATACATTACGATAATATCAACAATTAGTCTTAAAAACTAGATAACATAGTCGAATTTAGCTAACTTAGGCACAACAATTTAACGCCTAGCACATGTCTGATGATTTGCCACAATGAATTTAGCTTTTTCCAAATCTCACAAAACTTTACTCAACAATCTACCCACTCAATCATCAAGCAATTATATGAACTATCATGCCAATTCTATCATTCAAATGCATAAACACTTATCAATTGGCAAAAAATCAATACAACTAGTTGTATGTATAACCAATTTCAATGAACATGCAAATAAACATAAAATTAACCCCCAATCTCAACAATGGATTCAATAATACGCAATAATAGATTAAAAGTGTGAGATAGCCGTGCTTACCAGTCGAGTTTAATCGAGAAAATTTTGAATTTGGATTGTTCGCGCCCTTTTTGACTCGACCTCAAGTCTGCTCCAAATCCAAATTTTTTTCAAAGAGTAGTGGGTGTGGTGATGTAAGTGAGGTGTGGTGTGAATTTGATAGGTGGAAAGAGAGTGCAAGGGTGATTAATTGAAGAGTGTGTGTGTGCGTGTGTGAAAATCGCGAAATTGGGGAAGAACTGACCTAATTCTGCGCGCAGGGGTATTTATACCTGTTCTGCGTCTTGGCCGAGATTCGAATTTGGGCTTAGTGTCTCGGCGGAGATTCGTTCTTCACTTTCAGGACCACTTGACCCGGCAGTGGATCTCGGCCGAGATTATGAAGGATCTCGACCGAGATGAAGTCCCAGCAATTTTACCCCCATTCTGGACAAGTGGTTCTCGGCCGAGATGAATGTGTGTCTCGGCCGAGATTATCCTCCAGCAATTTTGGCTCAAATTCCATTCAAACCCGTCTCAGCCGAGATGCTGTAGTGTCTCGGCCGAGATTCTCTTTCAGCGAATTTCTCCATTTTGGGCCCTTCTGAATCTCGGCCGAGATGATGTAGTGTCTCGGCCGAGATTATCTTCCAGCGAATTTTTCTATTTTTGGCCTTTCTGAATCTCGACCGAGATTATGCATGTTTCTCAGCCGAGAAAAGCTTCCAGGGAAGATTGCCCTTTTCACCCGCATGACGTCTCGGCCGAGATTTCTTCTGTGTCTTGGCCGAGATTGTCCTCCCCTGCATTTTTCCACATTTTTGGTGTTCTTCACCCCCATTCCACACCATGTGTTGTTTTGATTTGCTTGTTTGGTACCTACACACATTTTAACCAACACAGTTCAAAATACTTAAATAATAGTAAAGCTACTAAACTATGAACTTAAAATGCAAGAAAACGAGTAACCGTCGGGTTGCCTCCCGACAAGCGCCTTTGTTTAACGTCGTTGGCTCAACGAAAGCGCTTTCAGTTCAGTGGTGGGTCTTCTACTCGTTCTTCTTCACCGGAACTTTCTTGAATATGCTCTAGATAAGGCTTGAGAAGGTGCCCGTTGACTTTGAAGATTTTACCGGTTTTACCACTTTCAATTTCGATGGCACCATGATCAAACACCTTAGTGACAACGAAGGGTCCTACCCACCTCGCACGGAGCTTGCTCGGAAATTATTTCAACCGGGAGTGATATAATAACACTTTCTCCCCAACCACAAACGTTTTCCGGGTAATTCTCAAGTCATGAAAAGCCTTCGTTTTCTCCTTGTAGATCATGGCGTTTTCAAAGGCTTCATTTCGAATTTCTTCAAGCTCTTGCAATTGGAGCTTTCGGTGTACACCGGCTTCATCGAGGTTCATGTTGCATCTCCGAATAACCCAATAGGCTCTATGTTCAAGTTCAACCGGGAGATGGCATTGCTTTCCATAAATAAGTCGAAAGGGAGACATACCAATTGGAGTTTTATAGGAAGTCCTATACGCCCATAATGCATCATTGAGCCTCAAACTCCAGTCCTTGCGATTCGGTTGAATGGTCTTCTCCAATATCGACTTGATTTCCCGATTCGAAGTTTCGGCTTGCCCATTGGTTTGTGGATGATAAGGCGTCGAAACCTTGTGCAATACAGCGTATTTCTTCAGCAATGCGTCGATTGTTCGGTTGCAAAAGTGTGTGCCTCTATCACTTATAATGGCTTTTGGTATCCCAAAACGAGCAAAAATGTTGGATTGGACGAACACGGCCACAACTTTAGAGTCATTGGTTCGGGTTGCTTTCGCCTCCACCCACTTGGACACATAGTCAACGGCCAACAATATGTACAAATTCCCATAAGACAAAGGAAACGGTCCCATGAAGTCCATACCCCAAACATAAAAAATTTCACAAACTACAATCGGGTTTTGGGGCATTTGATTTCTTTGAGAGACATTTCCCGTCTTTTGGCAATTGTCATAGGACTTGCAAAAAGCAAGGGCATCTCTAAATATGGTGGGCCAAAACAGTCCACTCTCAAGCACTTTGTATGCCGTCCTCTTCGGCCCGAAGTGGCCTCCACAAGCATATGAGTGGCAAAAATTCAACACCGACTGCACTTCGTCTTCGGGGATACATCTCCTGATTACTTGATCTAACCATATTTCCATAGGTATGGATCATCCCAAACAAAATGCTTCGACTCACTCTTCAACCTATCCCTCTGCGGTTTACTCATCCCAATAGGAAACCTCTTGGACACCAAATAATTCACCATGTTGGCATACCAAGGAACCTTCGCGCCTGTCATTGCTAGTAATTGCTCGTCCGAAAAGCTTTCCCGGAGAGGCAAGTTCGTTTCCGGTTGGGTTATTCTGCTGAGATGATCTGCAACACCATTTTCTGATCCTTTCTTATCTTTAATCTCTAGGTCAAATTCCTGGAGAAGTATTATCCAGCGAATAAGCCTAGGCTTCGCCTCCTTTTTAGCCAAGAGGTGTCTCAATGCTGCGTGGTCGGTATATACGATGATCCTTATCCCAACAAGGTAAGATCGAAACTTCTCTAATGAAAACACAACAGCTAGCTGCTCCTTTTCTGTGGTAGTATAATTCATCTGAGCTGGGTTCAAAGTACGTGAGGCATAGTAGATGACATGTGTCACCTTTCGTCTTTTCTGTCCCAAAACTGCCCCCAAGGCTTGTTCACTAGCATCGCACATCAACTCAAAAGGCAATTCCCAATCTGGCGGTTGAATAATTGGAGGAGTAACCAATCTCTTCTTCAACTCATCAAATGCCAACTTGCATTCCTTGCTCACATCAAAATCCACATCTTTTTGTAGCAACCGGCACAAAGGAGCAGCTATCTTCGAAAAATCTTTGATAAACCTTCTGTAAAATCCTGCATGGCCCAAAAAAGAACGCACTTCCCGCACATTTGCGGGGTAAGGGAGAGAAGAAATAATATCAATTTTCGCTTTGTCCACTTCTATTCCCTTACTAGAAACTACATGGCCAAGCACAATTCCTTGTTCCACCATGAAGTGGCATTTCTCCCAATTCAACACAAGATTTGTTTCTATGCACCTTTTCAAATTTTTAGCAAGATTGTCAAGGCATTTTTCGAAAGACGCACCATACACGCTAAAATCATCCATGAAAACTTCAATAATGTGCCCTACATATTCAGAAAAAATACTTACCATGCACCTTCGAAAGGTGGCCGGGGCATTGCATAGCCCAAATGGCATTCTCCTCCATGCAAAGCTACCGAAGGGACATGTAAAAGTGGTCTTCTCTTGATCTTTTGGAGAGATGGCTATTTGAAAATATCCGGAGTACCCATCCAAGAAGCAGTAGAAGGAATGCCCGGCCAACCTCTCAAGCATTTGGTCAATGAATGGCATGGGGAAGTGATCCTTGCGGGTCATGGAGTTCAGCTTACGGTAATCTATGCACACCCTCCATCCGGTTTGCAAACGGGTGGGAACTAATTCCCCGTCTTTATTCTCCACTACCGTCACTCCCGACATTTTGGGCACGACTTGTGTTGGGCTCACATATTTGCTATCCGATATAGGGTAGATAATCCCAACATTGAGTAGCTTGATGATTTCCGTCTTCACCACCTCCATCATAGGTGGGTTAAGTCGCATTTGGGGTTCCAGACTTAGTTTTGAGTCCTCCTCAAGTAAAATGTGGTGCATACAAAGAGATGGACTAATGCCCTTGATGTCGGCAATAGTCCAACCAATCGCTCCCTTGTGTTCTCCAAGGACCTCTATCAAGGATGCTTCTTGGCTTGGAGACAACTTGGATGAGATGATCACCGGTAGTGTCTCATTCGCTCCTAGGTACGCATACTTCAAGTGGTCGGGAAGAGATTTGAGTTCAAGAGTCGGGGCCTCCATCGTAGAAGGTAACATCTTCTTGTGTGTATCCTGAATTGGGATGAACTTGGGAAAGGACTTGGTTCGGAAAGGCTTGGAGAATGGAGATTGTTCCACTATCCCCACCAACTCTTCCTTGGTGTCCATGGGCTCTATCTTCTCTAGATCAGTCGCCAATTCAATTGCTTCTTGGTCCCTGCAATAACACTCAAACACTTCCTCTACAAAGGGATCAATACCATCAATAACATCAATAGAACACACACTATGCAACCTCAGGATACTTCATTGAATTAAAGATGTTGAACTGCACCACTTGGCCATCAAATTCCATGCTAAGAGTTCCCTCTCGCACGTAATCTTTGTTTGGGAGGTGTTCAAGAACGGCCTCCCAAGCAAGATTGGAGTGGAATTTGACGAATTTCCATGCATATCCAGTACATAGAAATCCGCTGGAAATATGAGGTTATCCACCTCAACTATCATGTCCTCAATCACCCCGTCCGGAAACGAGGTGCTTCGGTCCGCCAGTTGGATGACTACCCTCGTATCCTTCAGTGGACCCAAGTTTAAGCTATCGAAAATGGAACGGGGCATCACATTGATCGATGCCCCTAGATCCAACATGGCTTTCTCTATTCTAGTGTTACCAATCTTGCACGGAATGACGAACATTCCCGGATCCTTGCATTTCTGTGGCATCTTCTTCTGAAAAACTACCGAGACATTTTCTCCCATTAAGACCTTCTCATTCCCATGCAACTGCCTTTTGTTAGTGCATAAGCCTTTCAAAAACTTTGCATATCGAGGAATCTGTTTTACGGCCTCCACCAAGGGAATACTGATTTCAACCTTCCTGAATACCTCCATTGTCTCCTTGTCTCTATTTCTGTCTGGAATCCTCTTCATTTGACTCGGAAACGGAAGTGGTGAAATTTCAGGATTGATGTTGGATTTCTGAGAATCTCGGCCGAGATCTTTATGTATCTCGATCGAGACAAGTGGACAGGGGATTTTTTCTTCTGGACGAGGTGGGACATCTCAGCCGAGATCTTGAGGTATCTCGGCCGAGATTTCGTGCTTGGCATACTCCCTTTCACTTCCGACTCTTCTTTCTCCTTCTCTTGACTTCCCCTTTTCAAGGACCTTCCCACTTCTCAAAACCCCCACACTGACATTTTCAATTTCACTTTATGGAGAGTATTTCATGGTAGGAAAAGGCAATAGGTGGTCGGGGAAGCATGCAGCTAATGCCTCCTTTTGTTTCGCAACTCCTTGGCAATCTTCCACTTAGGTGTCCAAATTTTAATTACAGCCACATGGGGAGTTGATGTCTCTTCTTTCCTCGGACTATCATCCACGTCCTCAGTCTTTCCTTGTGAAGTGTACCCGGGCTTTTCAGGCTCTCCAAGTAACTCCTCATTCATAACAACAATGGCACTCACATTTTTCAGGTTGACTTCCGGTTGAGCCAGTAATCGTCCTCCTTGTGCATTTTCTAATCGAGATACCGCTGATGTTATCTGACTGACTTGATTTTCGATACTCTGAAACCTGGAACTTGATTCCTTCTTGGAGCGTACTAGTGGCTAGGCTTTTCACTATGTCAGAAAGAGATGGATCACAGGCTACCTGCTCGGGTGGCTGTCTTTGCTGGAACATTGCCCTAGGAAAAGAGGGTCGGTTTTGCCCACTGTGATCACCTTGTTGACTCATGCTTTGATTCTGATTGCCATATTTGAAATTCGGATGGTCCCTCCAACCCGGGTTATATGATTGTGAATAAGGGTCATACTTCCTCCCGGATGAGTTGGGATTAAAGTTGTGAACCGCATTGGCATGGGCCTCCATCTCTTCTCCGAGAACGGGGCAAGTGTCAATGGAGTGCTCAGTGACTTGGCATATTCTGCAAGGCTTTGGAGTAGGCGTGCCACCCGAGATTACTTTCTTCACCAAGTCGGTGAGTTGGTCCAACCTCTCTTCCACAGTTGAGTCTATCACATCCTTAACTCGTCTCACCGGCTCTCTACATCCAAACTGTTGAGTATTGGCAGCCATTTTGGTATCAGTGCTCGAGCCTCGGTAGGTGTCTTATCAGATAGAACCCCTCCACTCGCCGAATCAATCATATTTCGATCCGCCAGACACAATCCTTCGTACCAGTACTGGATTAGCAGCTGTGGAGTGATTTGATGTGGAGGGCAACTTCCTACAAGTCTCTTAAAATGTTCTCATTACTCATATAGTGTTTCCCCTTGCATCTGCCTCACTCCACTGATCTCCTTTCGAATGTTGGTGGCCCGAGAAGCTGGGAAGTATTTTTCAAGGAATTGGGTTTCCATTTGCTCCCAAGTGGTGATTGATCCGGATGGAAGGTAGTATAACCAATCCCTAGCAAGGTCCTTCAGTGAAAACAGGAATGCTCGAAGTTTGATCTGTTCTTCCGTCACCCTCGATGGCTTCATACTTGAACAAACCACGTGAAACTCTTTAAGGTGTTTATGACGGTCCTCTCCGGACAGCCCATGAAAGGAAGGTAGTAGGTGGATGAGTCCTGATTTCAACTCGAAAGCAGTGTCGTTTCTGATAACTGGGAAGGTGATGCACAAGGGCTCTTGAGCAACTCTTGTGTTAGCCAACTCCTTCATTGTTCTTTCTTGACCTTGATCCTTAGCAATTTCTTCCAAGTTAATGATCTCTTCACACCCCAAATCCAACACTTCGATTCTTTCACGGACGTGCTCCATATTTCGAGCTCTCCTTCTCAATTCTCGTTCACGTTCTTTAATATCAGGTTCAAATAGCAATCCTTTTTCTCCTTGCGAACGCAAGAACATTCACTACAAGTAAACAAAATAAAGAAACAAAGTAAGATTATGAAATTACTTATCTACACAAGAAGATAACTATATATGTAATTGATCATAATGCTTGATCAACAAATCAACTCTATTCTAATCACCGTTCCCCGGCAACGGCGCCAAAATTTGGTAACGCGATGTCGTGTGTCGCTTTACCAAATTAAATTGTGTACAAAGAACACACTATACCTTATCCTACTACTCTAACTAGTAGAGTTGCAAGTAAGGGTCGATCCCACGAGGAACGGCCGAATAGTTTGATCCCGATGTCAAGTAAATTATGATTGAATATGCAAGAAGTAAGTTCTTAAGAAAGCAGTAAAGAGGGGGGAATTGATTAAAGACTAACAATCTAATAGTAGCAAATAGAAGCAACTAAACGGAACTAAAAGCCTTTAACGTTCAAAATTAAAGAAACAAGTAATCAAAGACAATAGAAGAGATCTTTTTTCGGTTTTGGTTTTCAAATAGTAAAACAAGCCACCCTTGATCATGTTTCCCCTTGGTCTTAGACAATTGATGCAACTATTGTTAATGCCCGATTAAATTGTGATTCAGCCCTCATCTCAAGGCTATTAACAAGCTCTAATAGCCTTGTTATCCCTTAATCTTAGTTAATCAAAATAAGCTCTTCGACTAACCCTATTCAATTTAAAGCTCTTAGTTAATCAAGGATGAGCTAAATGGTGCTAGCCACCCATATTAACTAATACAATCAGAAAATAAATAGAAAAATAAAGAAACATGATACTGATATTGATGAATCCAAAGATGTCAATTGGAGAAGATGATTCTTCAATCTCTAGTCCAATCTCCTTCCTTGGTGGCTGAATAGTACTCTCCAAGTATAAAAAAGGTATCAAAAGTTAGGTTAAATTCAAATGGGATGATATATATATGAGGAGAGAAAGTGCTAGTAAAAAATAAGCAAAAACGTATTCAGGATTTCAAAACAGGGTAGTGAATCTCCTTGTGTCTCGGCCGAGACGTGAAAAAGGATTTTCAAGGTTTGTGGGTCGAAAGGCGATCTCGGCCTAGATTTAACTTCATCTCGGCCGAGACGTAAAAAGGGGAAAATGGGGTTGGCCAGGGCTTGACTCATCTCGGCCGAGATTAGACTGCATCTCGGCCAAGATCTTGGTCCTTTGAAAAAGCCTTGAAATTCTCTGGCAACATATCTCGGCCGAGATGCATTGTGTGTCTCGGCCGAGATCTTCAGTCTGATCAATTCTTCATGAATGCCCTGGAGACTCATCTCGGCCGAGACTTTCATCCTGTCTCGGCCGAGATCTTCAACTGCCCCTTCCTTTTGTTGCCTCGATCAATCCTTCGACTCCGCGGTCTCTTGATATTCTTTTTCGACCCTTTTTTCACCTGTCTTAATACAAAAATAGCACAAACGCATTATTTTGCCCATTAGAATATAAAAGCACTAAATACACGTAATTATGCACATTATTCACACTAAAATGACACTAAAAGTGCCCTAAAGTGCGTGCACGGAACACGTGTACCACTTCCTTTTTTTTCTTTAGAAAAAAAACACATTTTTCTAATTAGCTGCTTCATTTGCTGAAATTGATAATTTAATATGAATATTTATATTTTTCAAATCTGCTATTTTCATAATTCTAATATTTCATAGGATTTTTTTTTCTATGATGTAATTACTAACAACATTTAATAAAACTCTAGATAACTCTAAAATTTCAATCACTTAACATCTTTAAAATTAAAATTAGTTTTAGCAACAATTAAGATATTTTATTCCATCGAGTAACAAAATATGAATCTTCTTTGTAAATTGATATGTTTTGGTTATGCAGGTAGTGCTAATAATCATATGGTCATCGATGATGACGATTTTCAAACTTTTATGGTTGATTTACTATTCACCAAACAGTTTAGAGTAAAAATTAATTTTATTGACATATATGTTGTAAATGTATTTTCTACTTTTAACTTTTTTTTATTTACTTAATTATGTTTATTATACATGCTTTTGTAGACTATTCCTAGAGACTTTGTGCGGCAACATATCACTCATGATCATCTACATAACGAAATCGCCGTTATTAATACTGATCACGAAGAGTTTATTGTTGGTCTGATGCAGTGGAGAAATGGTGTTGTTCATCTCACCGGTTGCCACGATGATCTTCTATGTATTCTAGGATTTATAGGTACATGTTCGAGTTTCAACCTCAGTTTGATGTTGTTTAATGAAAATACTTTATTGAAGTTCGGTAAAATCGATTTCAATATTACTTGAATGTTGTTCATTGTAAATTCAGTTCATTTTATAATTAGTGTATATGAAATCATTTTGAAGATACACATCAACATTTAATTGATAAATTTGACGTTATGGATAATTATTTGATACTATATTAAGTGAATCAACCATTTTATACAAAATATATACGTCATCTTATTTATGTCCTATATGATAATTAATATGGAAATTTATATAATTAAGCAAAATTGAAATATATGATTCCATCTAAATTTAACTGTTCTTCAAATTTTGAACAAACATAGTATGTTAATTAATTGCAACAAAGTGTCATTGTAGGTTAATTTGACTTAATCAATGACATTTTAAGGTAAACTATTGACATGAATAGATAAATAAATTACAACCATTCATAAAATGATAATTCTATTGTTAAACACGTACTTTGTAATGTTCAAAAATTCATTCGATATATTCTATATTTTTTTATTTCTTAATAAATGGGCCTAATCTTGTATCTATATTTTTTGTTAGCATATATTTGTTTTGTTTTTGTATTTTTTTTTATAGTAGCTCATTTATGTATAACATATATTTACGACACATATAATGAAGTTAAAAATCGTATCCAAGCTATAAGGTATGTATTACATAATTTCTTTTCAGATCTTTCAATAGATGAATCAATTGATAATCGATTTATTTATTTTTTTACAAAAAGGATGTTATTAATACGCTTCACGCTAAATTTTCTCTGACCTAATACACATGCTTGATGAGCACAATGTATTGGTGAAGAATTTTCGTATGAATGGTCAAAAATTGAAGCAGGGCGCAACAAATGTTAAATTAAAGTTTCGTAGGGAAAGACATGGTGATGGGCCAATGTACAATCTTCTTACATCATCTGAAGTAGGAGCCTTGATCATAGGAAATTTGGAGGATTCGATGGGTGATCGAGATATTGTAGTTGAGACTCAACCTGGTTATCTCAATCACATTAATGAATTGAATGATGCTTATCTCATTTTGCAGTATCGACTACTATTTCCATATGGAGAAGGTGGTTATAGGGAAGAAATTACTTATGCTGATTTTATCATGGAGAGACCAACTAGGAGAAAGAGGGTAAATGTGCAAGAATACTTTGAATACAAATTTCAAGAGAGAGATGAAGATGCGGCTACAATCCTGAGTTCTCGAAGACTACTTAAGCATTTTATTATTGATGCACACACTGATAGGATCTAGAAGGTTGAAATACATTAGCACTCACCAAAAAAAACTTAGGAGCGAGATGTACAAAGGTTTGGAGGATGCACTGTTGAGGGGAGAGACCGACGCACGCATCCAAGGAAGGCGTGTGATATTGCCTCCAACATTCACTGGGGGATAATACAAAACTATCAAGATGCTATGGCTATTTGCCGTTGGGCAGGTTATCTCGATCATAACATTTGCCTGCAATCCAAAGTGGCAAAAAACTTAACGTTTTCTTAAAGAAAAAAGTCTAAAACTAGAGGACCGTCTTGATATAGTCTCAAGGATATTCAGAGTGAAGCTAAACGGCTTGGTGGACAATATATATAAAAACAAGATATTTGGAAGGGTTAATGTGTATATATATATATATATATATATATATATATATATTAGTGGATCTTTTTAGGAATAAGTATTCCAACTAAATGTCTTTATTTATCTGAAAATTGATATAAACTTTTTGTTCATCAATATGCAACTATTTACTGGTGGAGTTTCCAAAAATAAAAGGGGCATGCACATATTATGTTGTTTCTTGACAAGCAGCACATAAATCCCACTGGCAGTGACATTGACAAAATTATATCTAAAGAAATATCAGATGAGAGTGTTGATCCAGATTATTATGCAGTTGTGTGTGATTTTATGATGCACGGGCCCTGTGGAGCTGCTTGGAAAAAGTCTCCATGCATGTCTGAAGAGGGAGTTTGCAAAAAACACTTTCCAAAGAAATTATTCGATGAAACTACTTTTTTACGATGATGGGTACCCAGTCTGTTGAAGGAGGAATGATGGAAGGAAGGTGACCAAGAATGGCATTGATCTCGACAACACATTCATCGTTCCTCACAATAGGTACCTTATAATGAAGTATATTGCTCATATAAATGTCGAGTAGTGCAATCAATCACGTTCAATCAAGTACCTGATTAAGTATGTGAACAAAGGACACAACAGAGTGTCTGCAGGATTTTACAAAACGATCAAGGATCAGAATACAATCCAAGAAGTTGACGAGGTGAAGATGTTCTACAGCTGCAGGTACATCTCTCCGTGCAAAGTAGCATGGAAGATATTTGGATTTTAAATTCAGTATAGAGACCAACAAATTGAGAAACTTAGCTTCCACCTCCCAAATCAACAAAACATTATATTCTCTTATTCAGATTCGCTGGACTCTATTTTGAACCGACCATCCGTTAGGGAGGCATGTGCGTTGCTTGGTTCGAGGCTAACAAAGAATATCCAGAAGTTGCCAAACTAACATATGTAGATTTTCCACAAAAATTTGTTTGGAAAAAGGACAAAAGAAAGTGGGAAAAGAGGACCACACAATCATCATTGGAAGAATATGCTACATCCCGCCAGGTTCGGGAGAGGCGTATTACCTGAGGATTCTTCTTAATGTTGTGAAGGGATGTAATGAAAAAATCAGGGAATTCGAACATGTTGTCTACCCCACGTTTAAGGATGCATGTATTGCACGAGGTCTTTTGGATGATGACAAGGAATACATTGATGGTATTGCCAAAACTAGTCATTGGTCATCTGCTCAGTCTTTACGAAATCTGTTCGTAACACTTTTGTTTTCTGGCAATTTAAGCAGACCCGAGTTCGTGTAGGAAAAATGTTGGCAATATTTGTGCGATGACATTCTCTATAGACAGAGGAAAATTCTACATTCTCAGGTAATAATTATATATTTTAATAGAGAGTAAATTTTTTTACACCGAAATAGTATATCGTGTAAAAAATGCAATTAATTTTACTGCATTAATGTCATTAGTTTCTGCATTTCAGATATGATAATGTCTGATGAAGAGATAAAAAACTTTGCCATGCTCGATATCGAAGAAATGTTGAAATGTTGGGCAAGTATTTGGAAGAATATGATGGTATGCCAGTTCCGGATAAAGAGTCTGCCTCAACATATCTAAACAAGTTGCTCTTCGCAGAACTATCCTACAACGTGACATAACTTCGTAGAGAATACGAGGAGATGCAATCCAAATTAAATGAAGAATAGAGACATATCTATGATAGGAGATTGAGTTCGGTAGAAAAAAAACGACGATGGAGTTTATTTTGTGTAAGGTTATGGGGGTATTGGAAAGACATTTATGTGGAGGACTTTCTCTGCAGCTGTTTGTGATCAACATAGCATCAAATGACATAGGCCCTGTTTGTTTAGGGTTGGGTCAATCGGTTGTGGATTGAGCCCAACCCATTGTGTGTTTGCTCACCGGTTGTGGGCAATAAATTGTCCACAATCTCCACACATCATCAAATCATTAACTAACTCTTATACACATCACCAATCAAATATCATTCCAAATACACACTTTAGCCAATAATTAATTATTCACTAACTAACTCTTACACATATCAAATCAACTTTAACACCTTTTATATTATAATCACCCCCACAACCCAATCTCTAACCAACATAAACAAACACTCACTTATTTACTCCAACCTCCATATTCCACTATATTCCCCACAGCCTACAGTACTCCAGCCACCCACAGTCATAAACAAACAGGGCCATAGTATCACTTCTTCTTCCGGGTGGACGGACTACCCACTCACGGTTTGTTGTTCATTTGACCATAAATGAAGATTTGACCTACAACATAACGCGAGGCAGCCACATATCTCAGCTTCTGGTGAAATGCAAGATGATTATATGGGACGAAGCGCCGATGGTCTACAAGCTCTGTATCAAAGCTCTTGATAAAACTAAGAAGGAAATTATGCAGTTGAGTGTATTAATGAACTCCCTCAAGTCTTTTGGTGGTAAAACTGTGGTTCTCGGAGGAGATTTTTAGAAAATACTACCAGCCATTCCTAAAGGATCTCGTGAGAACATCGTTCATGCAACTATAAACTCATCGTATATTTGAGACGAATGTGTGCTAATGAGACTTACAAAGAATATGTGACACGTCGGTTTTCTAACCTAATGTAGCGCAAGTGTACGATTGTAGGTGTAGGAGCGGCAGTCAAGGTTGATCCCACAAGGAATAGATTTTAGGTACTTCAATACCTCGATATTTTAGTCCTAACTAGATACTAAGTTATAAATATTGATTTTAGTAAAAACTAAAGAATTTAACTAATTAACTAAATTACTTAATGAATTATGACTCAACACTTGGCAAACAAAAGGAATAATAATCGAGAAGAAAAGGTATCCTAGGGTTTCGATTTCAGGATATTACTTCAATGACGATTATGTTTAATTTATTGATTTTTAAACCGATCTAGTGTTTATTAAGCGGTGCTTTAATAACCTAACCCTCCTCTCGAAGTGATTAACTTGTTGATTAACTAGAACAATTACCCTCTCGAGTTAATTAATCCTAGTAACTCCCAAAAGCTCACGGACCTATGCCTACACAGTCATAGACAATTGCGCTCTATGTCGTATGTCTAACAACAAACCCCTGCTCTAGAAGCGGATTTGTTAAATAGGATTATTAAACCTAGATGGCCAGTCTGAATTCAGTTGTAGGAACAAACATAAAGGTAAACACTTTAATAACAAAATCAATAAATCAAAACATAAATTGAACCATTGTTATAAAAATCCCTACTTTCTAACCCTAGAACACGAATAGCTTAGCTACTCATGCCTAGTATAAATTCATTACAAAATTTTGAGAAAAACATTGCAAGAATTGAAAACTAGAAAAATAAACTAAACCCGGATGAATCGTCTCGATGATCTTCGTCTTCTTTGTCTTCCAAGTTTTCTTAACTCTTTCTCTAGGTATCTCTAGGAATATGGAGTGTGTTCTCTAAAAAACGAGGTTGCCTCTTTTTTATAAGCTTTTGAAAAGTCCTCAGGAGACTAGGATTCGAATCTTTTTTGAAACAGGAAAATCTCAAAATCGCACTTCCGGACGCGACCGAGTCACCCATCGACGTGACAGAGTTGGATTGTTGACGCGACTGCGTCGTCACTTGACGCAACCGCGTCACTGCATTCTGAACTCGATGTTTATAGCCCTTCGACGCGACCGCGTCGGTTCCTTCTTTTCGTTGGGCTTTCCGGACCAGTTTAGACCGGTCTGAGCTGGTCTGGGCCGCTTTTTGGCCGGTTCGGACCGGTTTTGATCGGTTTTGTCCGATTTAGCCTTTCCTTCGACTTTTTCTTTCGATCCTTAATCGTAAATCGTGGCTTTTAATCCTGAAAATGCTCAAAAATACCTTAAAATAAATCAAACACGTTAAATGGTCCAAGATATGAAATATAAGCAATTATCGACCATATACACATGCAAATGCTATAAATATATACTTAAAATTGACCTAAATTCATGTATACACAACGTGTATCAAAATCCCCCAAACTTAAACTGTTGTTCGTCCCGGAACAACATAAAAGAAAAAAAAGACTCATGTATTTAGGGCGATTAGATGACGAATTAGTTGCAGACAGATTTTTTTCCAAAAGCTAGACATCATAGTGTAAATGAGCATGTGTGATAGAGCAAAAATTAACTACTTTCGAGACTTAAGCTTTCGAAGTATTTGATCCTCACCAGGTAAGTGTTTCTCTCATCTCTCAAGTGTTTAGGCTAAAAATATCATTCCGCTCAAATTGGATTACATGCTCAGTTTTACCATAAGCTTGCCAATCGTCTAAGCTAGACGCGGTACTTTGGCATAAGTGACAAAGAATCAAGTAGGTCTTTTATTTGGTTGTAATGTTGGTTTAAGGTAAGGTGGGATAAATTTGGACAAAAGTGACTATCTATTGGACTAATCAATTTATTCCTAACCCGACTACCCTCAATACAATCACTCAAACTCACTTTCCCAATCTCAGCAAATCACCCCTTAAGATGACTTCTTCACCTTCCTAAAAGTGCTTTTCAAGTGAGTGCTTTTCATGCTAATTATTTGGGTACCACATCTTGGGACTACCCTATTCTTTCAAACCAACTAAGCACTTATTTCTTTTAACCTCTCCTTAACACTTTAGAACAGTAAAACACTTATTTGCAGCTTACTCTTTCTTTTGCTTTTCCGATTTTTTTTTAGCTTAACACAAATACGAACTAGGAGAGGTTATACTTGCTTTGCATTTGCACCTATCACTTTAAATTCCTTCTACCCTTCAGCTTATCCCTTATTTCGCCCATTTTGTTCCTAAAAAGCCAATCTACCTTCCAATCCACCTTCCTCTTTACTCAATTAGTCCAATATAGGGCCAAAGGCTAAAATTAAAAGGTATTTGGCTTGTAATATGTGGCTATGAAACAAAAAAGTTTAAAAGCTCAATTGGGCTCACTAGGGACAATTTTTTTCAAACTTTTTTGGTAAAAAGGATAACATTTAAAAGGCTAAAAAATAGGCTACAAAAAAAAACTACCTATATCACTTTCTAAGTCACATTACACCGTTGACATATTCACAGCAGAGTCTCAAGATAATTTCTAGAAACCAAGACACATATCCAATCAAAATCACACCGAAAGAAAACATATTGCTCCAAAAATAGGAGTCACTTTAGGCTCAATTCTTCACAAGGGTCATTTTGATCAAAGTTCTAGGCTTAACTCAATTTTGTCTCAAATTACCTATCATGCTCTACTATGTGTCAATTTTTCCAATTTAAGCAAAAAATCTTCTCATCATTAACACATCATCATCAATCAAATCCCCAAATTTTTCAACGATTACATCCGATTACTTCCGGGTTTTCATCCTAATACTATACTCAAACAAACTACACAACTAAACAGACGCAGAAAATAAAGACTACGACCAACAAACACTGGGTTCACAGACCCAACAACTCCAATAAAAATAGATAAATGAGCTCACAGACCCGATACTCCCAATACTCAAGTCAAACCAAAATAAGTAACGTAAGCAAGTGGGCTCACAGACCCGACATCTAACCCAACATAATGACATAGCGAGACAAACGATCACATATGAGAAGTAAAACACCCAACTAAACATCAGAAATCTAAATGTAGCGGCCAAGACATCCCACATTACACCCCTCCCTCAAACTTGGCTAAAAGCCAAAGTTTGGAGGAAAAGAGTGGTACGACTTGGTAGTAAACTTACAACTCATTGCGGCCGGTGGTGGCTGGAAGCCATGTTGGCTCCAAAATTGAGCTATCGCATCCCACCGACGATCTTGCTCTTCTCCATGTTCATTCTTCATTGCCTTGTGCTATTATCGTACGCAACATGGGGTTAATTTCTTGGAAAACACCTCGAGTTTCAGCCCGATGTCTATCAAACTGAGTACTAAGACTGGTCAAATCAGCACGAAGGGAAGTGAACATTCCCGCCAAGTCCTCAGCTCTTTCTGACGAGGATGCAATAGTGGTGGCCGCTCTCTTTTTCCTCACTAGACGAGGACCCTGATGGCTGCCTTCTTCTTCGTGATCGGGTTGAAAAACCGGCGAATCTGGGCTTTGTGAGTGGGCCAAATGCTCCTCAGAAGACATAGCAACGTTAAGTGTATCCTCAAGGGTTGTTACCATAGTATCCAAATTGGGTAGACGAAAATACGGTCCCACATTTTGTAATACATATGGCACTCGTCTATCCTCTCCCATTACAATAACCTGCATACTTTCTAAGAACTCCCATGTGAAGTGAACATCCCCTTTAACCGGGACTATGTCATCAAACCTCACTCCAACGTATGTAGCAATGGCAGTGATAATACCTCCAATTGTAATGTTGTCTTTTTGTATGATAATTACATTGACAAAGTGTTCTGCCAAAATAACTGCATTATCCATTCGTCGGTTTTGAAGGACATTCCATATGTAGCAGAGTTCCTTTTGTCGGGCTGCTCCCGTTTCTTTCCTGGAAAATAATGTATGGGCCAACAATTTTTGGAAATACCTAATTACTGGATTCCGGATCAATGAAGCTTTAGCATTTTTCGAAACATACACCTGCGGAGATAGGAGCGGAGGGGCTGCAGTCAATTGCCCCCAAAACTCTTTCGGATTGAATTTCTCTGGTGGCTCTCCTTCAGTTGGAGCTGGAAACTCGAAAAGATCAAATGAAGAACCAAATACAGAGAAATCATCCATAAATACTTCCATGATATTCTCTATGAAACCCCAAAAAATTGCCATCATACAATGCTGAAACGTAGCAGGCGCATTACACAGCCCAAATGGCATTCTACGAAAAGCAAAAACACCATAAGGGCATACACACACGGTTTTCTCTTGATCCTCCGTGGCAATCATAATCTGATTGTAACCCGAATAACCATCGAGAAAATAATAATACGCATAACCTGCTAATCTGTCAAGCATCTGATCTAAAAAGGGAAGGGGAAAATAGTCTTTACGAGTAGTTGCATTAAGTTTCCTATAATCTATACATACACGCCAACCCGTAATCGCCCTAGTGGCTATGACCTCATCAATATCACCCTTTACTACAGTCATCCCCCTTTTCTTTGGCACTACCTGAGTTGGACTCACCCACCTATTATCAGAAATAGGAAAGACTATCCCAGCATCTAACCACTTAAGCACTTCTTTCCTAACGACTTCTTGCATCATTGGGTTAAGCCTATGTTGGTTTTGGACAGAGGGTTTATACTCATCTTCCATTAAAATTTTATGCATGCATATAGTGGGACTAATTCCCTTCAAATCAGCAATTGACCACCCTATAGCAAATTTATAAGTTCTCAATACACGCAACAGCTTATCAGTTTCACACTCAGTCAGAGATGAAGAGATTATTACCAGATATCTATTTTCATTATCTAAGAACACATACCGCAGATGATCAGGTAATAGCTTCAGCTCTGGGCATCCATCGCCCCCTTTGGGCACTTCCTCTATCACCTTCTTGTTGATGTTTTCTTGAGTAACTTCCATTAGGAGCTTCCTGCAAAGCAATTAATGCACTAACACTTTCCACCAGATCAAGGTTAGTAGAGTCATGGAAATTTGCATTATATACAGAATTAACAAGACACGTTACAAGGGAATCATAATCACTAGGTGGGGTTAACTTCCTAGACAATGCAGCATCTACAGAATGAATAGAACTACATGTTTCCAATTGAGCTACACCCTCACTATCATGATGTTGAAGAACCTTATAGATGGAAAATGTAACTAGCTCTTTATCTAGCCTTACCGTCAACTCCCCCTTTTGAACATCTATCAATGCCTTGCCCGTTGCTAGAAACGGACGACCTAAGATCAAAGGGATATCTTTGTCTTCTAACATGTCTAAGACCACAAAATCAGCAGGTATTATGAACTTTCCGACTTTCAACAAAACATCCTCTAGAATTCTCCTTGGCCAAGTCATAGGCGGCCATTTGTAGGGGAATTGTAGTGGGTTTCATTGTGCCTATACCTAGTTTCTCATAAATAGACAATGGCATAATTAATACTAGCCCCTAAATCACACAGTGCTTTATCAAATGTAACATTACCTATTTCACATGTAAGAGTAAAACTACCTGGATCTTTTCACTTGAGCGGTAGCTTCCTCTGGATCACAGCACTGCACTCTTCAGTCAAGTTGATTGTCTTGTACTCTTCCCACTTCCTCTTCTTTGAGATCACTTCCTTCAAAAACTTCGCGTAATTTGGCATCTACTGTAGTGCTTCAACAAAGGGAATATTAATTTGGATCCTCTTCAGCACATCCAAAAATTTCGCGAACTGCTCATCAATCTTCTTCTTTCTCAAGGCCTATGGGAACTGGATAGCCGGGACATAAGATGGGATATCTGCTTTGATTTTCTTTCCTTCGCCTTGTTTCACTATCTTCTTTCTACCCGACTGAGCTTGCTTCTCTTCCACTTGCTCTTCCAATTGCTCCTTTTCCACTACTTTTTCTTTGTCAACTGGCAACAAGGGTCCCTCATACTCAGTACCACTCCTTAGCTGAATGGCTTGACAATGCTCTCTCGAATTTACCACAGTATCACTCGGATATTGACCCTGCTTGTGTTGGGCCCCAACAATCTTGATTAATTGGCTCATATTAGATGACAACTCACTAATGCTTGCTTGAGTTTGAACCATTGTGGTCTCGAGCCTCTTAATGTCTGCTCCTTGCCCAGTAATATGCTTGTTTAGCTCAACAAATTTCCCATCTACTTTCTTCTAACTGAGCTAACTTATCATCGTATTTTTCAAATTGTGACTGGACAACTTCTTCTTGTGTTAGCTTCTTACCATCGTGGATCATACCATTTGTAACAGTAAACCCAGGCAGTGGATTGAGTGTATTCTTGGAATTCCCATAAGAAAAATTCGGGTGATTCTGATTCTGTGGGTACTGATTGTACCTGGGTTGATTGTTTTGGAAGTTGTTGAAATTCCTCTGATTCAGAAAATTAACATCCTCAACTTCTTCCTGACCCCCTGTCTGCTGTGCTAACGTCAGACTAGTTAGCAGATTAACCTGGCTTGTCAATGCTGTCAGCTGTGATGTGAGTTTTTCGAGCGGCTCATTGTTGACTGTCTCCACTTCCATCACATTCTCTATCCTCCTTGGTTGGTTTCTCTCATTTGGCCATTGATAGCTCGTTCTAGCCATAGCATCCAAAATCGAGAAGGCTGTCTTTACAGACTTCTCCATCAACCTACCACCTGCAGCTGCATCTACCTGGTGTCTAGTCGGAGCAAGTAGACCATTGTAAAACTTGCACACCTGCTGCTTCCTCGTAAACCCATGTTGATGGAAACTCCGGATAAGATCTCGGAATCACTCCTAAGCTTCTCCGAATGGCTTTTGGTCCAATTGCTTGAACTGGTTGATCTGATTCTGCAGGTCAAGCATCTTGCTTGGTGGAAAGTACTTCAACTGAAACGAAGTACTAAAGTCTTCCCATCTTGTAATATCCTCCAACGAATTGAACTATTGTAGGGCTCTATCTTTCAAAGAAAATGGAAATAGTCTCAATTTGACCTGCTCGTGCGGCACATGGTTTATCTTAATGGTGTCCGCCAGTCTGTGAAACTTTATCAGATGCGCATTTGGGTCCTCTAGAGCACTTACCCCATACTGGTTTTGCTGCACTATGTTGATTAGTGCATGCTTCAGCTCGAAACTGTTGGCATTGAGTGGTGGGGGTTGTACTCCACCAGCTTGCTGATTTGGATTCGGTTTCAAGCAGTCACTTATGGGAGTGTCATCTTCATCTAATTCCCCAGGTTCCTCGTGAACCTGTTCTGGCTGCTGAGGTAGTTGTGGCTGTTGTGGAGGCAACTGCTGCTGAATGTTGGTTACTCTATCATCCAGGCGTGCTAAAGCTGTCAATACTCTATTTAAAGCTTCATCCTGGTTCACTGGCTGTGGTGGGTTCTCCATCTCGAAAGCTGGGTTCTTTCTCGTTCGGTATCTATGGACTGTTGCTTCAATTTAAGGATCAAAAGGAAGAAGATTTTCTTGTCCTTTCGATTTGGTTTGCATGCAGAGCCTGAAAACACCAAAAACAAGAAATACCGCGTAACAAAAAAATTAAACAAAAATAAAAATGAAAATTAACTTAAAATTACGAAAAATAAATCTAGTCTAGTTTCCTCCTAATTTTCAAGATAAAAACTAAGCGCTAAATCCTATTCCCCGGCAACGACGCCAAAAACTTGAAATGTCGGTTTTCTAACCTAATGTACTGCAAGTGTATGGTTGTAGGTATAGGAGCGGCAATCAAGGTCGATCCCACAAGGAATAGATTTTAGGTAGTTCAATACCTCGATATTCTAGGATTGTCCTAACAAATACTAAGTTGTAAATATTGATTTTAGTTAAAACTAAAGAATTTAACTAATTAACTAAATTACTTAATGAATTATGACTCAACACTTAGCAAACAAAAGGAACCCCTTCCCTCGAAGCGGATTTGTTAAACAGGATTACTAAACCTAGATGGCCAGTCTAAATTCAGTTATAGGAACAAACATAAAGGTAAACACTTTAAAAACGGAATCAATAAATCAAAAGATAAATCGAACCATTGTTATAAAAATCCCTACTTTCTAACCCTAGAACACGAATAGCTTAGCTACTCATGCCTAGCATAAATTCATTACAAAATTCTGAAAAAAACATTGCAAGAATTGAAAACTAGAAAAATAAACTAAACCCGGATGAATCGTCTCGATGATCTTTGTTTTCTTTGTCTTCTAAGTTTTCTTAATTCTTCCTCTAGGTATCTCTGGGAATATGGAGTGTGTTCTCTGAAAAACGAGCTTGCCTCTTTTTTATAAGCTTTTGAAAAGATGGTCTGGCCCGGTTTTTGGCCGGTTCGGACTGGTTTTGATCGGTTTTGTCCGGTTTAACCTTTCCTTCGACTTGTTCTTTCGACCCTTAATTGTAAATCGCGGCTTTTAATCCTGAAAATGCTAAGAAATTCCTTAAAATAAATCAAACACGTTAAATGATCCAAGATATGAAATATAAGTAATGATCGACCATATACACATGCAAATGCTGTAAATATATACTTTAGATTGACCTAAATGCATGTATACACAACGTGTATCAATATGCGGCTTGAAAGTGCCCAATCATAACAGGGAAGAGAAGAACTCAGTTTTTTTTAATGGATGGCTACATGATACATGCTTAGTTTTATATGTATATTAGGTCAATTAGAGGTAGTAATTTGTGACATATGCATGTGTATTTGGGCGAAAAGGGATTAAAATCCATCTTTTGAGCTAGATGACGTGTTTCTACTTGTTTTAGTGTTATTCAGGTATAAAAAGGCCAAAAAGTCCGTTTGGGCTAGGTTCGGACGAAAAACGAGTAAGAAAAGTCGGGAATAGCAAAGAGGAGTTGAAGCATGATCAGAAAATCTAACTCGGTCGAGTTGTTTAGCAACTCGGTCGAGTGAGAAATGAAGAGCAAAATGTAAAATTGGTCAGAGACTCCAACTCGGTCGAGGGGGATTCTGACTCGGTCGAGGCAGCTTTCCGAGTCCAAAACTGAATGTGCGCGTTTTATGATTTTGAGCCCATCTTGAGCCCAATTTAGCCTTAACTATATAAGAAGGTTCCCAAACTCGAAAAAGGGAGTGAGAGATCATTACAAGGCATATTGAAGAGGAAAGCAACATCAAGGGATCAAGATCAAGACGACGATTAGGGTGTTTATTCATTGTCTCATTTTTCTATTTCGAATCATGTTTGTCTATGAACATATTTGTGTTATGAACATGAACATGAGTGAGTAGTTTCTTATTATTCTAGGGTTTTGAAAGTAGGTTTTAACGATGTTTGATTAATTGAAGTTTTCTATTCTAGTTAATGATTGTTATTCGTTATCTATGTGTTGTAATTTATTTTCATGAATAGTTAAATTGATCACTTAACTACTTCTACATAATTCATACATTTGCTTTGAAAGGAGGAATTTTTGAATGGAAAGACAACATATAGCGCAGTTGTTGAGCGCTCTGAAAGGAGGTGAGATAAGTGCGTAGGTATTGGTCTAAGATCGATTGGGAGTTCGTTAGGTCTAGTCGACTTGAAAGGGTGGCTAGGGATAATGAATCTACAAGTTAATTGCTTCGAAAGGAGAGTTAATATATATAAGTGCCGTCTAATAACAATAATAATCATTGCTAGTTTAGAATAATTAGATTGAGTTAGATTTTCTGATCATGCTTCAACTCCTCTTTGCTATTCCCGACTTTTCTTACTCGTTTTTCATCCGAACCTAGCCCAAACGAACTTTTTGGCCTTTTTATAGCTGAATAACACTAAAACAAGTAGAAACACGTCATCTAGCTCAAAAGATGGATTTTAATCCCTTTTCGCCCAAATACACATGCATATCTCACAAATTACTACCTTTAATTGACCTAATATACATGTAAAACTAGCATGTATCAAAACCCCCAAACTCAACCATTGTTCGTCCCGAACAATAACACAAAGCATAACATCACAATGACCACAAAATTTTAGGGCAATTAAACGATACTTTTAGTCTCAGAAATCTTTTTTTCTTTTCCTTTCAAAACCAACAACATAACATTTAAGCATTAGTGACATGGCAGGTTTCAACTACTTTCGAGACTTTAAACTTAAAACAACAATCCTCACCGGATAAGTGTATCGCACATCTCTCAAGTGTATGATATGGAAAGTATTTGCGCTCACATTGAATCACATGCATCGTCTACCATATGCTTGCCTATTGTCTAAATTAGACCTCATACTTGACATGTGTGACAAAGAATCAATAGGCCTTTATTTTTGGCTGTAATGTTGGCTTATGGTTAGGTGGGATACATTTAGATATAAGTGACTATGCATTGGACTAATCAAGCTATTCTTACCCCGACTACCCCTCGACTTTGTTCACTCAATCTCAATCTTCAATTCTCAGAAAAACCAATTAATATGGCTTCTTCACCTTACCAAAGCATTTATGCATCAACCAAGATTATTTATGCCCACTTTCACTCAGGTACCACTTTGGGACTTTCCGATCGAGTACCACATTTGGGACTACTCGTTCTTCTTTCAACTCAAGCACACATAGGCATATGTGTATTCTCTTCATTAACCCCTCCTCCAACTTTCTCTTTTCCAAGTTTTTCTTTTACCTTTTCTTTTTTTCTTTTTTTTTCTTTTTTTTTTCTTTTCTTCATCTAGGAGGGAATTTTTCTCTTCTTTCTCTTTTGCCTCCCCGAATCTCTTTACCACATCATCCTAAACATCCACTCCACCTTGATACTCTTACCCCTCTACCTTCCAAACCACCTCCCTCTTACTCAATTAGTCCAATTACTCGGGCTAAAGCTAAAAGAAAGGTATAAGCTTGTAATGTATGGCTTTGAAAAACAAGGCTTTAAAGCTCAAAATGACTGACTAGGGATTTTTTCACTTTTTGGGTACAAAAGATTATTTTTAAAGGCTAAAAAAATAGGGCTTTTAGCAAAAGAATGCCTAATATCATTTTCTATGCCACAACATGTACTTGACACATTCCTATAAAGACACAAGACAAGTTCTAGAGACTAAATACTATGTGATCAATCACTTCACATCGAAAGAATGATAAAATTACTCTATAGATAAGAGTACATTTGAAGCTCAAAATCTCACAGGTTAATTTGTGATTATTGTTCAAGTCTAAGCTCAATATGCATGTGTATTTGGACGAAAAGGGATTAAAATGCATCTTTTGAGCTAGATGACGTGTTTCTACTTGTTTTAGTGTTATTCAGATATAAAAAGGCCAAAAAGTCCGTTTGGGCTAGGTTCGGATGAAAAACGAGTAAGAAAAGTCGGGAATAGCAAAGAGGTGTTGAAGCATGATCAGAAAATCTAACTCGGTCGAGTGAGAAATGAAGAGCAAAATGTGAAATTGGTTAGAGACTCCAACTCGGTCGAGGGGGATTCTGACTCGGTCGAGGCAGCTTTCCGAGTCCAAAACTGAATGTGCGCGTTTTATGATTTTGAGCCCATCTTGAGCCCAATTTAGTCTTAACTATATAAGAAGGTTCCCAAACTCGAAAAAGGGAGTGAGAGATCATTACAAGGCATATTGAAGAGGAAAGCAACATCAAGGGATCAAGATCAAGACGACGATTAGGGTGCTTATTCATTGTCTCACTACACTTGGTGATGGCACTATTGTGAGATGAGAGATTCGGGTGCTGAAGTTGAGATTCCAGACGACGATGTTCTGAAGAAATGTGAGGATGCTGTAGAAATAATTGTTCAAAGTACTTACCCGGATTTTGAGAAAAAGATGGAGGGTCCATCATTTCTGTAGAAAAGAGCAATACTTGCACCGACATTGGACGTCATTGACTCCATTAATGAACAGATGATCAAACTCAATGAACATGATTCCAAGACGTATTTAAGCTCTGATAGTGCTTACAAGTTTGAATGCAATGTTGACATGTTGGAAGATGTCCACACTCCAGAATTCTTAAATTTGTTGAAGTGTTCTGGTGTACCTAATCATGAGGTCAACTACAAGGTGGACACTCATGTCATGTTGTTGAGGAACATAAATCACTCAAAAGGGTTGTGCAATGACACAAGGTTGCTCTTAACTAGGTTTAGAAAACATATTCTTGAAGAAAATGTCATAACTGGAAATAACTTTGGGGACAAGGTCATAATTCCCATGCTTTCCCTAACTCCTTCGGACCAAGGCTACCCTCCAAATTTCAAAAAAGACAGTGTCCTATGCAATGACGATCAATAAGAGTCCAACTTAAAGCTTAATCAATTAAACCTATATACTAGCAGACCCATTAATGTAAATTAATAACCCGAATTCCACTCCCCTTTCTCTTTATAAAACTCGCACATATATAAATTCTAGCAATATGCACGTGTGTTGCACGTGGTTACAATTTTTTACTATTATTAATAAGACATTAATTTGAACGTAAAATAATTATAAGTTGTGATCATTGTAACTTCATAGATTATTCAATGCAATAAAAAATATATTCAATTGAACACAAATAATTTTGAATCAACTAAAAAGTAAAAGAATCATAAAAGAGGAATTGTTTTGACATTATTTTGTATTGTTGGACTTTAATAAAGTGCTATACATAAAAAATATACAGTTTTCTAACATGTCGTTTTACTCACCCAAAAGTTGATTTTAAAATATAATCTCAGGGATTCCACATACAAGTCATTTCATTCTTTTAGCGTGATTTTAGTATTTATTTCATGTTTATATTATAATGAAGTTTGAGTTACTATTCGCATTAAGCTCTAAGCTTTTATCAATTCGATACTTTATACTCTAGTCTAAATATCCAATATTCATATTTTATTTTTCATTAGATAACTTATATAATTCTATTTTGTTTCTCAATTTTGTCATATTGATACTTCAATAATTTAGAAAATTTGGGAGATTATTGCAAGTAACAAATTTATAATATTCAAATTTAGATAAATAAATTCTTGCTATTAGATAAGTACTATTCTAATTAATATTTATAATAAGGGTTGATTGTTTTATTTATGACCAAACCCTCATTGTGAATCATTTACATATTGTTCTAACATATAATGTTTACATTATTTAAATAGATTAAAAGATTTTAATTTAATATCATCTATTTTTTTTCCGAAAAATTCTTTAATGACATTTTTTTAATAAAACTTTCAATCATTTTTATACAAAAAAATAAATAAAAATATAAGTGACATACATTTTTTTTTTTTTAAATTAAGAAATAATCAAGAGGTAAAACTAATGTACAAATTTTTGTTCTATCATGAATTTATAGTAAAAGTTGGACTAAAGACATAATTCATATAGTAACTTCATATTTTTTAACAACGTTAAGACTAAGTGATACATTTTTCTAAAATTAATAAATAATCAAGAACTAAAACTAATGTATAAATTTTTGTTCTATCATGAATTTATAGTAAAAGTTGGACTAAGATATATTTCATATAGTAACTTCATATTTTTTAACAACGCTTAAGACTAAGTGATACATATTTTGAAAGTTAAGACATAATCAAGAGCTAAAACTAATGTATAAATTTTTATTCTACCATGAATTTATAGTAAAAGTTGGACTAAGACATAATTCATATAGTAACTTCATATTTTTTTAGATATAAATAGTAAATATTGATAATATCACATATTGATATTATAATTTAATTTTCTTCGAGATATCTTTTGTTGACACTATGTGACTTATTGGTGACAGTCAAATCAAAGATTCATGGGTGTGAGTGATGAATTAATAATAAACGAGCAAGTCTTTTAGCATGTTCCCCTTTCAAATACTTATTATTAATGTTGAGTCATTCATACATTATGTAACATATGCATGAAGTGGTAAAAAAATATTATATATGATATATTATAGTTTTCTCATCAATATTTTTAAGTGAAATGAGTACAATATTGTAGTTATAAAACTTTAAAAAATCAAAAGAAAGAAAACTCTTGGTTTGTCTCACGAATATAAAAGGTTGAAATAAAAGGGATAACAAATAGACACCTTATTATATTCCCAAGTACAAATAAACCCTCAAGTATATTTTTATCCCATTAAACACTTTAATTTTTAAAATCATACTAATGAACCCTCAAACTTTTCAATGTACTATGAATAAAAGCTTACGTTAAATTTAGAACGTACGGTGTCCATTTGAAGCCGAACTGGACAGTGACCCCTATCATCCTCATCTCACCTAATAGAATAACACACACTCAATGCACATATATATTGATCTTTAAAACAAACAAATATGAAGGAAAGACGAATTGGAGATGGTATAACCGTCGGAGATACTCCCAAGCTCACATTAAGACCCAAGACAATTCAAATATCAGCAAAACGAACCAAGGTCTCGATTAGCTGCACAAAATCACGATTTCAGAAAGACTTCCATTGAAAATGGAGGATCTTAGAAATCATCATCAGTGAAGGACCTCAACCAATAAGTAGTGATTTGGAGAGATTAGTTACCAAATCGAAGTGGGTGGTAGAAGTACTAAATCAAACTGGACATGACAACATGAAGGAAGTAACTACAAGTCGGTGGTGCCACAACGACGGAACCCTAACGACATAACCAAGTAGCGACGAGGAAGGAGCTCCAACCGCCATAAGGTGCATTTTTGGGGACGTCTGCCTTCATTGGGATTGATCAAAATTCATGTTCCCAATATGAATAATGATTTAATAAAATATTAATTGATAATTCCGAATTATAATTGAAGAATAATTCACAAAAAATTCACAGGAATAAAAGAATTAACAGCGTCTATCGAAAACTTGACGGAAGTGTTCAATTAAACTACAATAAAAAGTTTGAGTGTCTGTGTGTAATTTTAGAAATTAAAGTGTTTAATTGTTAAAAAAAAAAAAATTGAAGGATTTATTTGTACTTGAGGATATAATGGAGGTGTCTATGTAATACCCCGAATCTTTGAAATGCAATAAAATACATTCTTTGCATCTTAAATATTTTTACCAATTTTATTTTAGTCTAAATTGTAAAGCTATTTGACATATGATTTTATTTTTAGAAAATAAGTATGTACCAGGTCGACTGCACTCTTAGCACCTAAAAGGTAAGAATTAAAAGTTTACAATATAGAAATTTAATATTAACATTGGGCTTAAGAAGTAGCAAATAAAATTAATTTATTTTATATTGTATATGCATGTTATACCTACCTAAAATAACAACTAAAGTTACAATATATATATATATATATATATATATATATATATATATATATATATATCATGTACATACGTATAGAAATATAATAATATAATAGTAAAAAAATATAATATATATACATGTTCATGCAAACGTAAAGTATAACATGATAATAATAATAATAATAATAAAATAATAATATGTTAATAATAGTAAAACACACACACATGCTATATTTAGTAAAAATTCATAAGTAATATAAGTATACTACGTACGTGAATGTAGATGTCCAATTTCATTCAAACGAATTTCATATCATTAGTCCCACATCGAAAAGTTTACGTTAAATTTCTGAAATTTTCATATATAAATACAAGTTCAACAACTTCATTACAAAATATAAGAAAATAAGTAAAATAAAAAAGAAATATTATATTAAATAATGGAATTCCTTTAACTAGGAGGTCCATATTAGTTTATTTTCGACAACGCTCGGGTCGGTGATTTGGGAAATTGTCGTATAGTGTTAAAATATTTTGAGGTATGTCTTCTTTAATAATTTTCTTTCTTATTGTTTTTATAGTTTATATAAATTTAGGAATTTAATTATTTTCTCGATTTAAGTAGATTTATAGATTTAGCTACTTTCTTAAGTTTATATTAAATAGTTATTGTTTAAGATGCATGTTAGTTAGTCTAAAATATTTATTAATGTAGTTAATAATTTAAATTTAATAAGATAATTAGGCCTTTTAATTTAGGATTATAATTTATAACAACTTGGCTTATGTGTTAGAGATTGTAAAAATAGATATAATTCAAGGATAGTGAACCACACTTAATAATTGTTAATACTAAGCCCGATAAGTAATAATAATTAATTAAACAACATGTACTAGGAGTAGTGCAGGTCGCGCCTTGGACATACGCGAATTACCTACGTTAAAGCAAGCATAAAAGGTGGGTGACTGGGCTATTTGTAAGTACATTATGCTATTGAACATGTACTTTGATAAATATGTTTACCTTCGGGCTTATTGATATGAACCCCTTAAGTCGTAAGATTGGCTTTTGAGAAAGGCTCTTAAGTTGTAAGATTGACTTTTGAGTAGGGCTTGGGAGTCGTAAGATTGGCCCCTTTGTCTAGCAATATGGCTTTTGAGTCGTAAGATGGGCTCCTAAGTCAAGGATGTATTTATTATTATGCATCTTCATTTAGTATAACTGCTTACAAAGTTCTCACTGAGTTTATACTCATGCCCATAATTACGAATCTTCAGGTTAGTTGAGCGAGGTGGCGGGGCTGTTGCGGCAAAGGTCACTGGGTTCCTTCTTCTACCCGCAACTTAAAGATGTTTTTGCCTCTTCTATGTATATAAATAAGTTTATGTGTCACAAAATCCGGGGTTTCCATTTTCTTAGAAACTTTGGAACCACTAGTGTAAATATGTTTTGGCAGTGTCTTATTGTCAATAAAATTTCTGCTTTTATCCAATAAGTATTTTATGTCACGCTTTCGCACTTTATCTGATTTATTACTTAATCAAAGGAAAAGAAAAATTTAGTAGCACTTCAATTCCGAGTTAATGGGATTGGGGCGTTACAGTCTATTTGTACCTTATCCCTATATAAAAAATAATAAGGACTTTGAGCAGCGAAACTTAATGGTATTTCAAATATTCAATAGATACATAACCCTCTTGTACTACCAGCCCGAAATAAGGATCTTGTATCTATTACTCGACTATGAAGTCTAATCTATATATAACTATTGAAATCATTTTAAAATACTACATTTTAGATAATTTAAATATTTTACCATGTAAGTGTCATTAATCTTTAGTCATTCACATATTGTGGTAAATTAAATATTATATAATACACTGTAGTTGTTTTGTCAACATCTTTTTTTGTTATAGTTAGTGGAATGAGTATATAAATGTTATAGGTACGTACTATACCTAAATTATAAAAAAAAAAAAAAAAAAAAAAAAAAAAAAAAAAACTGAAAAAATTATCTCCGAAAAATTAAAGATGATAAATAAAATCAATGAGAGCTTTCACTATTATTCATTGTTCGAATTTTTATGTATATGATTTTTTTTGTTGCTAATCATAAAATCTATAAATACATCTTCACCATGAGAACACAAAAACTAAATATAACATTCAATATCTAATACCTTTATTTTATACCACTATTGCAAGTTAAGATTCTTGTCGTACTTATCCTAACAATTGAAACTTTGGAGCTACTAAACTCCTATTAAACTATGCTTAATTTTCTATAATTTTTTATACATACATAAATATCTTTTGTGTAAATTTAAATTATTTAATATCTTGAGAATCATAAACTAAAGTACTTTAATATTCATAATATCTTATATTCATGTTCCTTTTTAGTAATATACTTTATATCATTTTTTATTTCTTTTATATACTTCAATTCTTCATAAATTTCTTATTGTTCTTCTAATTTGATTTTTTTTACAATTGTAGAGAACGGAGAATGATCGATTAACAAAATTTTATGAGTAAATAAAAGGATTATGATACACTATAGTTGTCCTGTCGAAATATTTTTTGTTGTGGTTAGTAGTATGATGATATATATTATAAATACGTTATGTAAATTAAAAGAAAAAGTAAACTAAAAATAAAGAATATCTCTCTAATGAAAAATAATAAATACGAGCTTTCGCTATTATTCATTGTTATAATTTTTATGTATATGATTTTTTGTTGTTGTTAGTAATCGTAAAACCTTTTAGTATTTTTCTACCATGGAAACACCAAAACTTAATAGGTTTGCAAAAATTTTATATCTAAATAATTGTACAGTACCATAATTCAAAATTAAAAGTCTTGAAATCATTATCCTGCTAAAAGGGTCAAACTTTGGAGTTACTAAACCCGATTAAACTATAAGATGTTCGATTTTCTATAATTTTTATGTAAATACATAAATATCTTTTGTATAAACTTCAGTTACTTAATATCTTGAGAATCATACACAAATAATTTTACTTATTGTAAGTACATTTTTGCTAACCAGTCTTTCTCCGTTATCTTCAATTATAGAAGAAATCAATTAGAAAAACTATCTGAAATTTATGAAGAATCGAATAAAATAAAAATAAATAGAAAGTATAATATAACGTAGTCTACGACAAAGGAATAATAATATAACACTACAAGAAAAACGACTTCTTGTGACGTTAGTCTTAGTGATAGCAGGAATATTGTCACAATAAATGTACCAATTGTGACAATATATTCTATTGTCACTAATAATCTGAAACCGATAGTATTAGTGACAAAAAGAATTAGTGTCACTATTTTTTGTCTCTAAATCTTTGGTGTATGTTTTTTATGTTGGTGGCAAAATAAAACTTGTCACTATTGCTATTTTAGATAGCGACAACAAATAAAGTTGTCACTATATAAAGAAAAAATTAGTGACACCATCTAAAGTTATCACTAAATAAAGACAAATCTAGTGACAACAATTAAAGTTGTCGGCAATAAAAAAAAATTAGTGACAAAAATTTTCAATGTCACGGATTGTTGAAAGAGTGACAACTTTCAGTTGTCACTAATTAAACAATAATTTAGTGACAAAAAACTCTTATGTCACTAATTGTTGAAAGAGTGAGAACATTTCATATGATAATAAATTTATATAACTAAATTATTTAGTGCATTTTTTTTTTCTTTTTGATTCGGTGAAGAGAAAATTTCAAGTTGGTACTATACTAGTTAATATAGTGACAATATATAATGTAACCACTAAATTATAGAAAAAACTGGCATTGATGGAGGTAGAAGAAATCAAACAATTGTTCAAATGTTTTCTATCTTTATAGAAATCATCTTAGTATATTTCTATTGACTTGTATTCACTAGAGCTTCCAAAACATTCTGAACATCAGAGCGAACAAAATATATACATCATTAGTGAGCAACAAAGGACAAAAAAAAATCACTTAAGTACTCTAATGCAACTTTAGCATGACACAGCAACCACCAACACTCAAAATTAAGTTCTACCTAAAGGTGAATTTACATATACGTGATGAAATCTAAGAGGATAAACACCTGATGTTGCACATAATATCCCAAAATCTTAAATAAAATGAAATATCCCAAAAAAAAAATATATACCTAAAATCAATATCATGATGAAATTATGAGAATTATTATGTCAATCCCGAGTAAACCAATTACACCTAAATAAGTAATTTGATCAGTCATTTTCCATAGACTAACAAGACAATACTCAATACAAGTTCTTAGCAATCTAAAATAAGCAATGTCAGATATATAATTTTAATTCTAAAAGTCTCAAAATCTTATTCAATTCCCTCCATACTTCCTTCTCCATCATCATCGATGTCGTTATCGTCATCGTCATCATAATCATCATCTTCTTCTTCTTCTTCTTCTTCTTCTTCTTCTTCTTCTTCTTCTTCTTCTTCTTCTCCATCTTCTTCTTCTTCTTGATCATCTATACATGTGTCAACATGCCCTTCAAGAGGTCTTATTCTATCTACCTCAATGGTTGATACTGGGATATCATTTCTATACCACTCGATAAAGTCATTTGAACAGTCAAGCGTATTAAGTGTACATTGTGACTCATTTTGCTGGTCGGATTGGTCAATATCTACAAAGTCATCACCTTTGTTCTCAGCTACATTCCACAAACTTCGAGCTTGTGCATAAATAACAATCTTCCAATCATTGCCCAATTTAATATCATTAACATAGAACACTTGTTGAGCTTGAGTTGCTAACACAAATGGCTCAGTAGTCTTCCAAGGTGTCGACATATTAATGCTTATGTAATCATATCTGTCTTTTTGCACCGACTTCCCTTCAAACCAATCACACTTAAACAATGTCACCTGATGATTACCTAAATAATCCAGTTGAACTACATCTTTCAGCACACCAAAATAATCTTGAAATGATGCCTCCTCAACTTGTACAACCACGCCAGAATTTTGAGATTTTTTATTCGTCTCTTTTTGCTTGGTATGAAACCGCAATCCATTCACGATACATCCTTCATAGTGGGTTACTCGTTGATCAGGGCCATATGCCAGATGCATAAGATCCTCGCTAACAAGTTCATTTCCTTTTGCAGTTGTCGCCATAATCTATAAATGCAATTTTTTATTAAGAAGTTTTATAAATAAATAATTAAAAGAAATATTGTAATTTAAAAAGACATACCCGTTGTTCAAACCATTTTGTAAAAGACTCCTCGTGTTCCTTTTCCACATTAGCACAACCATTTCGTCTCAATTCCTCCTTATGCTAGCTAAATTACAAATTAACAAGTAAAATTAAATAATAAATAAACAATTTGACAACAACATAAATGACATGGAAATTTTTATTGAAAATTAAATCAAACAGATACAATTAAGTACCTGATGTATTCCAGAACTTCATCACAATTCTTTAGAACATATGCATGCACTTGTTTTAATGATTTATCATCAAAAAATCCATAAACGCCTTTTCCCAGTAGACGTATGTTTTCGGAGAACACAAGCAAACTTTGTTTGGATGTGCCTTTGCACCCTTCAAAATTACGTTCTGTTTTGTTGAATTGGGTCTCAATATCATTCATATACATTGAACAAAACGTTAAGCATTCTTCCGCAATATAACCCTCTGCCATTGATCCTTCTGGAAAAGCCTTGTTGTTAACATACCGTTTCAACTTGCACAAGTATCTAAAAAACACATATAAATTAATAAATATAATCAATAGAATGAAATAATAATTTTTCAAGATTTCAAGAAAATAAAAAATACTAACCTTTCAATAGGGAACATCCATCGGAATTCTTCGGGGCCGCCTAAGATTGCCTCTCGGACAAGGTGAACAGGCAAGTGCATCATAATATCAAAAAGGGTTGGAGGAAAAAATCTTTCTAACTTGCACAAGGTCAAAGCAATTCGATCTTGAAGCTTCTCCAAATCTGATTTCTTCAATGTTTTTTAGCATAATTGCCAAAAGAAGTTGCTAAGTTCATGTAGGGCCTCATAGACATTGTCATTTAATAATCCACGTATTGATATTGGTAATAATTGCTCCAAGATAATATGACAATCATGAGTTTTTAATCCTGCAATGTGACAAGAGGTTGTGTTGACACGTTTTGACAAATTTGCTGCATATGCATCTGGATACTTCACTGAGGCTAAGAACATGCACAATTTTCTTTTTTCAGTAGTGGACAAGGTGTAGCATGCAGGCGGGACCATATACGAGTTTCCAGTGAACTTGGGATGTAACGAACGCCTTATACCCATTGATTGCATATCAAGTCTAGCTTTAATATTATCTTCAGATTTCCCATCAATGTTCAGCAATGTTCCTAAGATATTGTCACACACATTTTTCTCTATGTGCATAACATCTAAATTATGTCGGAGGCTTAAATATTTCCAATATGGCAATTCAAAAAATATACTGAATTTCTTCCAATTTAATTCTTCATTCCTTTTTCTCTTCTTTGCTTGCTTCTTTCCAAATGTAACTGGTTGAATATGCCTCAACTGCTCAACCATATCCTCTCCTGTCAAGGGAACTGGTTTCTCTCTGTTTTCCTTCTGTCCATCAAAAACATTTTTGAGATTGCGCGCCATTTATGATCAAGTGGCAAGAATCGACGATGGCCATATAACACAACTTTTTCCCATTGGGTAACCATCTACTACACGTTTCCTTGTTACATATTGGGCATGCCAAGTACCCCTTTGTACTCCACCCTGATAGTGTTCCATATGCTGGGAAGTCATTGATGGTCCACAGTAAAGCTGCACGCAATTTAAATGTAGTACCTGTTGAGGCATCATATGTGTCAATGCCATAATTCCATAACTCCTTTAGTTCATCAATAAGTGGTTCTAGGAAAACATCTATGTCATTTCCTGGAGATGTTGGACCTGGAATAAGCATCGACAAAATAAAGAAAGGAGCTTTCATACACTTCCACGGTGGCAAATTATAAGGTAGCAGTATTACTGGCCATGTACTGTAAGACAAGCTCATATTTGAGAAAGGGTTAAAACCATCACTTGCTAATCCGAGTCTGACATTACGAGGGTCTTGTGCAAATGATTTGTGCCTATTATCAAATTCTTTCAATTCTTCACCATCAGCTGGATGCCTTAAATCTCCATCATCTACACGTTTCGTCTTGTGCCATCTCATATATTGTGCATTTTTTTTGGACACAAACAACCTCTGCAATCTTGGCTTTATTGGAAAATACCGTAAAATCTTTTTTGGAATTTTCTTATGCTTTTTACCACGACTTGTCTTATCTTCAACCTCAATCAGCTTATATCGAGGTGTTGAACATTTCGGACACTCTTCAGCATTTCCATGTTCCTTCCGAAATAGCACACAATCATTAACACAGGCATCTATTTTTTCATAGTCCAATCCAAGGTCTTTAATGATCTTTCTGGCTTCATAGTATGAGCAAGGGAGTGTCTCACCATCAGGGAGCGCCTTTTTCAGCACTTCAAGCAACATTGTAAAAGATTTATTACTCCACCTGCTAAGAATTTTTATGTGTAGCAAACTTATGATAAATGATAGCTTAGAGAAACTTTGACAACCTGGATATAATTCTTTATCAGCATCTCTCAGTAATCTCATAAACTTATTTGATTCCCATGTTGGCACAACATTCTCATTTCCCTCAGGCTCCTCCCCACTCCAAGCATTTGTCCTTGTGGCTGTGTAATAATCTTCCAATAGACTTTGTGTGTTAATGCAGTTATTTTCAGTCCCTTGAGCGTCAGCTTCCGTTACTTCATCCATATCATGGTATTCATCATTTTCTTCAACCTCCAAATCAAAGTCTTCGTCAGAATTATCGAGTTCTTCACCATGCAACATCCATATGACATAATCCTTCAGTATCCCATATTGGAATAGATCCGCCTCAACATCATCACGACTGTGGAAATAAACATTATTACATTTTTTGCAAGGGCATCTGATCTTTGTCGCTGGTTCAATTGCAGAATAAGCAAAATCCAAGAACTGTTGTACTCCTTTTTCATATTCAGGGAGTCTCCTATCCTCAAGAAGCATCCAACTTTTGTCCATTTTGAATCCTGCTCATATGTTTCAAATGGTAATATGTGAAGGCCCTTATGATTTAAATATAAGATGAACATCCGCAAAAGCTAAGATTTCAGTGAAATTGGAGATAAGGAGAAACACAGACCGGATTTCACTTTGGTGCATTATTAAGCGTGTATGTATGACATTCAAATATTTTCCTAGTACTTATTTTCTTTCTATGAATACAATGAGAAAGTAGTAAAAGTTTCAGGTACTATTGAAACTAAGGTATCTTAATAGTCGTAGTTTAGTAGACTAATTTTGGTGAAAGCTCGACTTTGGCTATGTGCAAAGTAATTCATGTCAGTTGTTGCCTATAATCTGTTCTTTTATCTATGAATATGGTTCTGTGATATTTATTTCAATACTAAAGCAACTGATGCAGCAGGTCATGCTACCCACATGGACATTTTGTCAAACACTTGATAGATGCATTCTGAAATACATAAAACATGTCAACAGGTGGCTGTGTAATCTATTGCAAGTTCAAATTGTAATATGTAATGTATTGCAAAGGCAATATAATATATATATCATGATACAATTTTGTATAGCTTAAGGCCTACAATTAGGGACGCTGATTACCTGTAAGATTTTGATGGTGGTGGAGTGGTGCAGCACCAGACGGAGACGGATCGACGTAGGTAGTGCGAGGTGATTCAGGTTGATGCGCGTTGATTGAGAAGATATGAAAGAGGAGGAAATACGTTTCTGAATGGCAAAATCAGTGAAACACCTGTGTGAGAATCTTTATTATATCATCTTGAGATTTAACAAATCTAAATATAATATTCTTATAAAGAGATATATGAAGTACTTATAAGATGCCCATATTTTCTCAATGTTTCTGAAGGAGTACTGTTGAGATGCGTTTAATTCTTTTACAACCTCAATATGCTGAGAAGATTTTGAAGAGATATTGCAAATAACAGTTCTTTTAAAGAAGTGAGTCATGAAGTATTCATATTTGTTTTTTCTAAATTATATTCTTTTTTGGATTATATAATTCTTTTTAAAATTTGCGTCTCATGTTTGATATATTTTCGTCATCGTTGTTTACGGGGTGTTTGTTATCCTCTTGCTTTAATATTAAACGGTTTTTTTTTACAACTTTTTGTTGATAATTTGTTTTACAGAAATAACCCACATATTAATTTGGGAATTAGATATGGATTAAGGGTTGCATTTAGATAACCAAAAACGCTAGTGGCCCAGTGGTTGAACTATCATGCTTGCTTGTTGAGGTCTCGAGTTCAAGTCTTAGGGGCTGGACGTAGAGGATTTTTTGTTTTCTTTTGATACAAATTAATAATATTTTTTGTTTTCTTTTGTGTTTTCTTTTGATATAAATTAATAATATTTTTTGTTTTCTTTTGATACAAATTAATAATATATATATATATATATATATATATATATATATGTGTATTTCAGGTCAGCCCCTGGACTTGTTTTCTTTTGATACAAATTAATAATATATATATATATATATATATTTCAGGTTTACTTCCATACAGTCTCCTTCGATACGATCAATGTAAGTACACTCGTATGGGTCTCTTTCCATACGTTTCTTTTGATACAAATTAATAATATATATATATATATATATATATATATATATATATATTTCTGGTCAGCCCTTGGACTTGTTTTCTTTTGATACAAATTAATAATATATATATATATATATATATATTATTCATATTTTAATCCCTAATGCACATGTAAATAATAGTTTATACTCCAAATCATAATAATTATTGCATTTCAAACTTATCTATTACTTATTTCAGTAAATATTCTATATTAATTGAAGACTAAATTTCTAAAGTATATTCAAGACTAGAAGTGGAAATATAGGCTCAGCCCATGTTGGTTGGTCCGACCCACCCGATATTTTACACGGATTATGTCATATGCATGGTTTGTGGAATTGGACCGGATCGACTGATTTGACCGGTTCAAGCGGGAAACGAGCCTGGAACTGATCCGGTAGCATTAAAAAATCAGAAATGACATAATACCGTTGAAAATCGGTCAAAACCGGTGAGAACCAGTTCGACCGCCGAACCGTTTAACCGGTAGAACCGGCCTTTTATTCATTTTTTTTTATTTTTCTTAAATAAAGTTATGTTTGGGCTTGTTTTAAGTAAAAAAAGGGGATTTTTACCTTTATCTTCATTTGTCCTTATTTTTCCCCTCCTATTTTAAATTTGGTTCTAGGTTGTTATTAAAAAAATTAGAGTTAGAAGTATCTTTGGATTAATTGATATTGATATATGTTAAATTTTTTTTTACAAGTTAAACTCTAGTATCAAATTAGATTGTGCTACACATAAGGAATTTTTTATCCAAAAGTCAACAAGTTGCCCTTGACCGGTTGAACCGGTGGTCGAACCTTGAACCGGTGGCTTGTCCGATTCGATCACTGGTACGGTCCCCCAAACAGGTCATATGAATCTTGATTTGAAGTACCATTGAGTTGGTAGGCCCGACCAAAATAGGCCAATAGCCCGATATGACGCGGGCCGGTCCAATAGTCTGTAAATTTTAGGGAAATTGACTGAGCTAAGCTCACTAATTTTCGGTCAACTAAAAAATTAGGCCGGCCTGCCATATCCAACATATAGTTTTTGTCTGGACCCGTTTGACTGTTGGACTGCTTAAATTTCCAACTCTATTAAATACCCTACAAATTTTTTTATTTGTAATAAAATAGTAGTTGTATAAAACTATGATATAACTACAAAATTCACGGAATAAGTTGAAAATATAAAATACTCCCTCCGTCCCGGCCTAATTGACCAATATTGATCGGGCACGGAGATTAAGAAAAAATAGATGAAATCTTTGATTTTTTCGAAGGTGGAGATTAAGAGTGAGATTTTAAGAATGGAGATTGTGGGAAAATTTACCATTTATGGACTAGAACAATTAGGTCGAGACAAACAAATATGACAAGTTTGTCAATTAGATCAGGACGAATGGAGTATATCAATACATAATTTAATTCGTAGCATTAATTTTGCATATTATGTACAAAAATTAACATCATAACTATATCATATAATTCAAACTAAGTATTGACAAAAACAAGAACAAAAGGAAAAACAAATTCACAAAAAGACAATCTAAGAATTGAGCCTTTTAAGTTTTAATAATTACCTATTGAAAATAATAATAAAATTCTACTCAATGTAAATCAGTGTTCCGCACAAAATAATTGTTTTAAGCCCATTGGTTGATTTCAAGGTATTCTAGAATATACTAGAGCCATTACTATGGGAAGCTGAACCGGTACAGACGCTCCTCTTTCTCTCTTCCCCAAAATGTTAGCTACCAAAGTCATTCACTCCCTCTCTAATCACATTTTGCTGTAGACATCTTCATTCTCTTGCTATCTTAGACCACAAAATTTCCCATCCTTTAATGGCTGTGAAACCATGTTTCTCTCTCTATCTCCCCCCCCCCTCCCTCCTGTACCGCAATCGGTCAGCTTACACACACATGCAATGGCTGAGCTATGTTGGGTCAATGTTGAAATATGATTTCTTGCAAAAAGGTCTGTTTCGATTCAATCGTTTACTGTACACATTTCCAGATCTGCTAATTTCATGAAATTTATGTCTTGTGTGTATTTTTTGAAAATCTGCTAGCGATTTCTGTAATCGTGTGTCTAGGAGGGTTCTGTGGTTCAGGTAAAAGGAGATGCTAAAAATTTACACCGATTTACAATTCGGTGTTAAGTCTTTGCGATATAACTCCGATATATATATATATATATATATATATATATATATATATATATATATATATATATATGTATGTATGTATAAAATCTAAAGGGAGCTAGCTTTGAAATAAGAAATCTATATTCTTTTTCTTATAAAAAAAGGGAGCACGTATTATGTGTTGTTTGTAATATAAGACAAATTGAGACTGTTCTTTGTTTTTTTTTTTTTTTTAAATTTATAATTTGCACTCTAATTTGTTCTATTATTAGGGGTAATAGGGTTTTTTCGTGAACTAATGTTTCTGAAAAGTTGATTTAGATCAACGAAAATAAGTTAATTTAGTGATTATATTATTTTAGTTTGATATTTTTTGTGGCATTTTTTAGCACGACATAAAACAGGGACAATATATTTAATCTTCATCGATTACTATTAATTTGAAAACTTTCACAATAATTTATTTATCATTATTATTATTATTATTATTATTATTATTATTATTATTATTATTATTATTATTATTATTATTATTATTATTATTATTATTATTATTATTATTATTATTATTATTATTATCTTCTACTGTTAAAGAAAATTGAAAGAGATTAAATGCCAAATCAGGGGGCGGGGAAATCTCGCGCCCAATGAACATATTTAGAGACAGTTTTTTTGCACGTAATTCTTCACCACTCCCCCTTTTATAACTCTAAACTCAAATTCCTTCTTCTACTTAATCTCTGGGAGAAAATGAAAGGGGCCAACATTAGTGCTCTCTGCCATGGCCACACGCAGAAGGAATTGCTCAGGTACCTTCGGTTTCACCTTCCATATTCATGATGATGATGGTGATTATATGTTGCTATTCATACATGACTTTGCAAGTTATATGAAATTGAAGTTTCAACAAATAGGCGTGAGAATTTTTAAATTTTCAATTAATTGTTAGCTGCCATTCCCGAGGGGCTTATGATAATGAAAAATGATAACTTATTAGTTTGCAGTTTTTTCATTCCATACATTTGCTGCTCCTATACATCATATTAATGAAAGATCAATTAAGAATTGTTGTCTGCTCTAAATTTACTTGAGTTACTGATATTGATCGAATTATTCTGTCTATGGATGTATAAGAAATCAGGGAGAGGAGTGCTAGATGAATCTGCCACTGTTGTTATTATTCATATTATTTTTTATTTGGATTTGCCTATCAATGTGAATGAATCATTAGTTATATTTCTATGTCATCAAATGAAATATCTAGTTGTGTTATGCATGAAAATTTAATGATTTTGTGCTTGAAAGAGTTATGCAATTTTGACTAACAAGAAATATTGTTGGGAAAGAGAGAGATGAGAGGAGACGAGAGAAGAAATTTCTTAAAACTATTAAGCTTGATAGTTTGACTAGATTAAAACCAATGATAAGATAATGCCTAGGTCTGCAAATTCAACTTTTTTTTTTGGTTTACTTCCAAGTCTGTAGTTGTTCGCAGAGGCAAAAACCAAATTTATCAATTGGTTTTCGCATATTTCAGCCTTTTAGCAAAAACCAAATTTGTTCTGGCCACTGACAGCTACACAATTTAAAAGGAGACCTTTGATAACTTTCTATTTTAGGTCATCTTCTTTTAACTTTTCTCCTTTTCTTAAATATGATTTTCCATTTCACGTTCAATTGTTTTAACTTTCTCTATTTCAGTTTTTCCAATTTCAGCTTCAATTGTTTAATACAAAAGGTCTTCTTTTTTAACTTTTTCCCTTTCTCTGTTTTCATATGCGTTGAATTCTTGAACCAATTAAATTGAAAAATATGGCGAGACAGCATACCCAAATCAAGATGATACTCTCGTGTTGCCTATAAAAGGGAAAAAACTCGGTTCTACCATTCCATTTAAGCAGTTTAGGTCTGTTAGAGTGGTAAATGTGAACGTGTTTTTAATTATGTAGAATGTTTTTTAACTTCTCCAATAGAATTGCTTTTGCATTTTTCATTTTGCTTGATATTCTTTGAATATGTAAACTGACTTCAACTTTCAATTGATTAAGTTTCTAGTATAACTCTTGTGGATGAAGAAAGAAGTGAGCCCCACCCAATGCCTCAAGAGATTCCTGAGCAGTCAATCGTTTCTGAAGAAACAAACGACACCACCACTGGTTGTATTTTTACTGTATTCATACACATATTTCTTTTTTCCTTCAGATAATTATTCCATTACTGTGTTAGTGTTAGTTTGACATATGGAGATTGCTAATGTTTATGGGTTCATATAGGGACATCTTCACAAAGGAAACATGGTGTTACCACAGGCCTCTCAGTTCAAAAGAAAAGGCGTTGGACTGAAAAGCTAGACATAGTAATCCATCCAAAAAGGAATCGAATCGTTGGCCCGAATGCAGCAGATTTTAAAACTGAAGCATGTGTGCTCATTAAGCAGCACTCTCCCCTTCAACATGCTTATTGGAAGGACATTCCAGTGGATAATAAAAGAAAGATGTGGCTTGGAATGAAGGTAGCTTTTGGATTATCCATATTATATATTATCCTTATAAATTTTATTTTATACTAATATTTTTCTTACTTTTATTTTTATTGACAACACTGCAGCAAAAATTTAATCTTGTTGAAGATGTTCAGGTTAAGAAGATTGTTTTTCAGCAGTTGAATCGTCAGTACAGGAGCTATCGACATAAGCTACACATGCATTACCTTGAGAATAAGGATTCTGATGAAGAAGAACTTCCTGCTGGAGTGAGCTGCGAAGATTGGAGAATGCTGATCGACCATTTTGAAGGTCCAGATTTCAAGGTACTGATATAAATTTGGGTACATAATATGATACAAGTATGCTAGCCATCGCTGGAAACTGGACAAGCTATGTGTGTGAATGGGCTATTGTCTTTGTAGGTGTGTATGTATATTTTTGTCGTGTGGCAGTGGGGAAGAAAGGATGGGTTGTCGGTAACGGGACTATATTTTATTAATTGGAGTTAGCTATTAATTTGCTTATGTTTAGAAGATATACATGCACAAAGGCAATTGTATATACATGCTTGCACAAGTACCATTTAGGGAAAAGTAGTAATAGGTTTATGAGATGATGATATTGTACCATCCATGATTATTATAAGGTTGCTATAATACTGTTTTAAAATTGGTTGCCTTTTGCTTGCCTTGTTGTAAATCTACAAAATATTTATATTAATTTTTTGTGAATCACAATTTTTGTCCATATACAATGAAAAGTAGCTTGATCATTGTGTTGATCTAAATGTTGATTTTTGTTTCACACATTTTATTTCAAATACATACAATAATAAATTCTATGATTCTTCCCTTATTGTAAACTTTATTGTCTTTCATTTTATGTCCCTTTATATGAAATTACAATAATAGTAGGATCTCATTTGAATTTGTTGAAAAATGTATGTGATGATAGAGATAGAGAGAATTAACTTCTTGTGTTTTCAATCTATATTACAAAAGCTGCTGGTGTACACTGTTTCATAGAGTTCAGTTTACAATAACCACTTATGCTAACCTCTCTTAACAAATAGATTACAAAGCTAACTTATCATTTTATGTAACTAGCTTTTCCATTCTCGACACATATTGGTGCTTATCGTTTATACATGTGGTATCTTCTTTTCTTTCAGTTGCTTATGTTTTAAGCTGTTGGTGTTGCTTTAAACATGATTTATTATCATCATTCATATTGAATTACCTTGTTTGCTTGAATATGTAGAGAGCAAGTGATCGGAATAAGAAAAATAGGGGGTAGTTGAAGATGGCTCATGCATGTGGAACTAAATCAATCGCGCAAGCTTGCTATGAAGATGTAAGTCAATACAAATACATTTTCAGTGAAAAAATTGTTTTTACTTATATTTCTTACTTATTTTAACATTAGCGTAATCCTGAGACTGGGGAAGAGCCTTCGCGAACAGCTGCATGGAGAAAAAGTCGATATAGTAATAAACAGAGTAAATGGGTTGATGACGCTTCACAAAATGCTTATGTAAGTTAATCTATTTCGTAGTTACAACTAAGTATAGACTTTCTTAATTACCTAAAGGAAAATAAATACTAAGATAAAGTATGCAGGAAAAAATTATCAAATTGCAAAGTGAATCAACTGAAGATGGTGATGATCCTATGAGTGAGGACGAAGCCTTTGTAAAAGTACTCGGGGAAGAGAAGCCTAATCGTCTACGTGGCTGTGGGGATGGCTTGAAACCACCTTCAAAAAGAGGGGAACGGGTTAACCTTGAACTACAAAAAGAAAATGAAGATCTAAGGAAGAAAAACGAAGACATGGCGTCAAGGTTGGAATCCCTAGAAGCTCAAGTCAGTAACCAAGTGCAAAGTCAAGTGGAAGCTATTCTAAAAGTGCAACTTCCAACTCTTCTTCAATGTTTAAGTCAAACTAATCATCTCCCATCTTCCGACGTGAGTACATATTCCATATAAATATATTTTGTGTTTATCAGTTTTTTGGTTGATTGCATTATGTTGATACAAGCACCGAGCTTTCTTTGTGGTTACGATCATAATGACATGGAAATTTGAAATTGTTGCTGCTATTTGAAATTCATTACTTAAGTTTTCTCCATTATATGTTTTTCATATTATAAACTTTCTTGGATATAATTTTCCAGGCTTGAGTTGTGCAAGATGCTTATGGCTATGAAGATATGGATGAAGTTTGCAAAAGTTTTAGTCCTTGTGGCGAAACGTTCGTCTTCTAGATATTGTCTATTTAATTAGTGAACTTTAGTTTATTTGGTGATTTGGTTTCTAGACTACTGTGGATCTTCAAAGTTGTCTATTTAATTATTGAACTTTAGTTTATTTGGTGATTTGGTTTCTGGACTATTGTGGATTTTCTTAGTGAACTTTAGTTTATTTGGTGATTTAGTTTCTAGACTATTGTGGATCTTCAAAGTTGTCTATTTAATTATTGAACTTTAGTTTATTTGGTGATTTGGTGATTTGGTTTCTGTCAAAGTTGTCTATTTAATTATTGAACTTTAGTTTATTTGGTGATTTGGTTTCTGGAGTATTGTGGATGTTCCACGTTGAACGATAATTTCATTTGTCTGTCAGTTAACTTAGTTTTATTTCTTCATGCTTATGTGCATGCGTACTTGGTCTTAAATAAGAAACAAAAATAGAAAAAAATAAAATGGTAGTGAATGTCCAAACAATCTATTATAATTGGATCCATAATTTGTAAGAAATTATTTATACAAATTAAATATTATTGAAAATTTAAATCTCATGTATTGCCACAAAAATTTATACATTAGTGACAAAATAAAACTTAGTTGTATTGACAACTTGCCACAACTTAAAAGGTTTTAGTTATACATATTTAATGTCACTAAACAATAAACATTAGTGATGATTGGCGATTGTGGCTAATTTTCTTTTCTGTGGCAAAACTTATTTGTTACTACAATATTGTTTTTAGTGACAATAGTACCATGTGACTGAATGAAAACTAGTGACTGGGATTTTATGTCACTAAAACCTATAAATTTATGTCACTAAAGTCGTGCACTTTAATGGCAACAATTGTTTGTCACTAAATTATGGAGCTTCAGTGACAAATTTTATATGTCACAAAAGTACATGGTTACAGTGACGACATTTACGTGTGACTATATCATTGGATTATAGTGATGAAAAATATATGTCACTAATACTTTGAGAAATAGTGACAATATATGTGTGTCACTAAACGTGTGAGTTATTGTGACGACTAGTCGCCGGTCATCACTACAACCTTTAGTGACATGACTTATAGCCACAACTTAGTGACAACCTATTTTTATTTTACTAACCACTTCCAGTGACAACTTATGCATATATAGTGACAAAAAATATCGCCACTAAAACAGATTATTCTTGTAAGATATTATGAATATTTAGGTTTAACTAATGTCTTCAGTTGAACTATATATTATATGAAATGTGATAGAAAATTTCATAAGTTGAGACTTGAGAGATGAATTTGAATATAAAATGAATTTTACGAAATAAATAAAACTTTAAAAGATAAAAATACTAAATTAGCCTTAAAATTTTTACTAATGATTTTTCTTTTCTTTTTCTAAAATTTTCTTTTTTGACAATTATATAAAAGAATCTCATTATAAAAGGGACAAGAAATTTAAAAGAAACTTAAAAATAAAAATAATAATATTATGTATATTATTAAAACACACACACACACACACACACACACACACATATATATATATATATATATATATATATATATATTATCAATATGTAGGTTCAACTTACGTCATTAGATGAATTAGATGTCATATCCATGAATTTTCTTAAGGGTATCATATCCATGAATTAATAGATGATATTTGAACTAAATGTTTGGCTCTAACAAAATAAATAAACCTTAAAAAATATAGTTAATAAACTTACCTTAAAAATGAAAATTCATTAAGTATATAATAGGCAAATAAAAGTTTGTCTAACCATATAAATAAACTTTAAAGATATAGTCACTAAACTAACTTTAAAAAGTAAAATTCATTAAGGATATACTAGGTAAATCAAATTTTGTAAGAAACAACTCACACTTTTATAATAGAAGTAGATATATACACAAAGTAGGAATATGCACGGAGCTTGGAGATTAACGAAACTGACCGAAACACGGACTGAATTAGTTCCGAAACGAAAAGATTCGTTGACTATTTGACTTTTTCTGAATCAAACTTAACCGATTATATTTTTAGTATGAATTTGGATATTTCTCAATTTTCTGAAGCGAAAATCATATTGAACCGTACTGAACTATATTGAACTGAATAACTGAATAAAATAACAAATTATAAATTTAAAATTATATTATCCCTGATAGATTAATTTAAACAAGAATTAAAAATTACATTATTCATAATTTTGTAGTTAGTTATATTTAATATAAATAATTAAAGAATCTTATATTTAATTATTATATAATTTTCAAAAAATAAGTTAGTAAATTGTCCACAAATTTGATGTAATAAAATTATTTATATTAGTTAGACGTCAATATATTTTGTTCAAATTAAATATGTCATTCAAAAGATAAAAAAAAAACTCCAATTATTCGAATTGAACCGCTCCGTTAGATGCGAAATTCTGGATCGAACTGTACAAAAAAAATTAGTTATACCGTACCGTTTTGATTATTTGGATTGGTAATGGATACTCATTTTTTAAATAACTAAAGTTTGGTATGGATCTGGATAGTTTCAAATATCCGATTCACACCGTGCCGCGCACACCCCTAATACACACACGTATCTGTATGTACAATAACAGTCAGGGATGGACCCACGTTGGGGCCAAGAGGGGCAATGGGCCCCCTGGCCTCGTCATAATATGCTATTATGTATGTGTGTCCCACTTAGTCCCGATATAATGAGTTATTATATATGTGTATTTTAGTCGACTTTAATAAAACTTAATTAAATAAAATAAGTAATTCTATTGTTTAACTTGAAGGAGATGAATATATTATTATGTATAAGCAATAAAGATAAAGATGTTAGAAAATATAATGAGTATAGAAACATTATACCTTGATTTTTTTCTTTTTGTGATAAATCAATTTATTGATCTTATCTAAATTGTTAGTAGTTTTCTAGTTTTATTTATAAAGTTGATTATATTTAGGGGGGGCGCACAATGGTAGTCCTCCTTTAATTTTCTAAGATATTATTTTTTATTATAATTTATCCAATATTTTAAGTTTAGAGCTTAGTTATATAAAATAATTTGATTTGTAGCCTACTTAGTATCTCCCCTCTATTTGGTAAAAAATTGCCACATGCACATAGTTAAAAAAAATGCGTGAGACGAACACCTAGATTCATTTATAAATGGGCCCTTCTCACCCAAATTTCTGGGTTCGACAATACACGCATACACACCTTAAACTACCGGCAGGGGGGCTTGTGCCTCTTTTCGCCAGGCCACTGCACCCTTCCCCAACACCAACCAATATGTTAGGCTCTTGGTCGCCAGCGACTAAGCACACGAAAGGAAGGTCTGGAGAAAGGTATTCGCACTAAGGGATAAGTTTATCATCTAATTTCTATGATCTTTCTCATCCCTATTTCTATCAAATTAGAGACTTAAAATCGATCAGAGTCCCAAGCTCGAGAGCTTCGATTTGATATATAAGTTGCATTGAGTTTCGGCAGTAACTTAAGGTAAGAAGACGTCAATTTCTAGTTTAATTGACAACGTTTGGATACTCTACGTTTTAATCCGGCACAACTACAAGAAATATTGGTCTAATATTTGTTTTGCGGACACCAAATAATATCTTTTAGTGTGTCTTATTGTAACACTAGACTTATTACCACACTCACCTTTGGTGTGGTGTATTCCAGTGTGGTTATAGGTACATAAATCTATAACCACACTTTTTAGTGTCATGTAAAGTAAATGAAAATTATCCAAAATTTTCAATGCAAAATCCTACTACGACACTTGCAGGTGAGGTAACATAAATTTGTGATACCCCAAATCTTTATAACACAATAAAGTACACTTTTTGCATTTTAAAATATTTTTATCAATTTTATTTTAGCTTAAATTGCAAAGTTATTTGATTTTATGATTTTATTTTGGCAAACAAGTGTGACCGCGGTGTACCAGGTCAACTGCACTCCTAGCACCGAAAGGATGAAAATTAAAAATATATGATAGAAATCTAAAATTAACATCGGGCATAAGAAATAAGAAACATGTTTAAATTATAACATAATATATATTACATATAGTAACATAATTAAATAAAATACATAATAAGAATAAGTAATAATAAAATAATAATATACCTAACATCTAATTTGTAACAAATTTATAACATACGTATATAAATACATAACCTAATAATAATATAATATGAATATACTAATTTTAGTAAAAAACCTACATATACTAATTATAGTAAATAACTTAACATATGAACATGAACTAAACTAAATGAATGAAAACTATGAATATTGAATCTTACCATGTCCCACATCGAAATATATTTCATAAAATTTCTACAAATTCACCTATAAAAGAAGTAAATAACTTCTTTTTAAAACATAAGAAAACAAGTAAAATAATATATATTAAATATTGGATTTCCTTTAATTAGGAGGTCCTTATTAGTTTAATTTTCGACAACGCTCGGGTCGGTGATTTGGGAATTGTCGTATAGTGTTAAAATATTTTGAGGTATGTCTTCTTTAATAGATTTCTTTTCTTATTGTCATTTATAGTTTATATAGATTTAGGAATTTAATTATTTCTTGATTTAAGTAGATTTATAGATTTAGCTATTTTCTTAAAGTTTGTATTAAATAGTTAATGTTTAAGATGCATGTTAGTTAGTTTAAAATATTTATTAATGTAATTAATAATTTAAATTTAATAAGATAATTAGGCCTTTTAATTTAGGACTATAATTTGTTACGACTTGGCTTATGTGTTAGGGATTGTAAAAATAGATATAATTCAAGGATAATGTACCACACTTAATAATCGTTAAATAGTAAGCTCGATAAGTAATAATAATTAATTAAACAACATGTGCTAGGTGTAGTGCAGGTCGGGCCTTGGGACGTACGGGACTTACCTACTGTAAAGCAAGCATAAAAGGTGGGTGACTGGGCTATTTGTAAGTATATTATGCTACTGAACTTGTACTTTGATAAATATGTTTGCCTTCGGGCTTATTGATATGATACCTCTTAAGTCGTAAGATTGGCTTTTGAGAAAGGCTCTTAAGTCGTAAGATTGACTTTTGAGTAGGGCTTGGGAGTCGTAAGATTGGCCCCTAAGTCTAGCAATATGGCTTTTGAGTCGTAAGATGGGCTCCTAAGTCAAGGATGTATTTATTATTGTGCATCTTCATTTAGTATAATTGCTTACAAAGTTCCCACTGAGTTTGTACTCATGCCCATAATTACAAATCTTCAGGTTAGTTGAGCGAGGTGGCGGGGCTGTTGCGGCAAAGGTCACCGGGTTCCTTCTTCTACCCGCAACTTAAAGATATTTTTGCCTCTTCTATGTATATAAATAAGTTTGTGTGTCACAAAATCCGGGATTTTCATTTTCTTAGAAACTTCAGAACCACTAGTGTAAATATGTTGGCAGTGTCTTATTGTTAATAAAATTTCTACAGTTACCCAATAAGTATTTCATGTCACGCTTTCGCACTTTTTCTGATTTATTACTTAATCAAAAGAAAAGAAAAATTTAGTAGCACTTCAATCCCGAGTTAATGGGAATGGAGCGTTACAAAATTTATTTAAATAACTAAAATATGTAGTTTATATTCTTTTAGTAAATAATTTATTTGAGATTAAAATAAAACTGAAGGAAAATGATAAAAATAATATGAAGCCAATAAATATATCCATTAAAAATATAATAAATATCCAAAATTGGAAAAAATTCAATGCAAAATACAATGGTCATCCAACTCTAGAGTTTACAAGAAACAGCTACAAGCGAAATAAAATCATCATCAGAACGTCGTCTATGACTAATAAATCATAATCTCATTGAAATACATGTTGCACTACCATTCCGTCAACTCCTTCACTTTTTTCTGATCTCCTCAATTCTACTGTCTTCTTGAATCAGACCTAAATAAAAAAAGAACAAACACAAAAGTAAATCAAATTCATAAACAAATGAGAAGATACTTACAACAACATATAAGATAAGAACACATCAACCACCCCATGGAGAGACCACCCAAAAGAAAAAAGAAAATGATGCCAAGTGAACTGAAATGATAGACATAAATCCTTATATATATATATATATGTTAACAAAATATCAGCATGAGCAGTAAAATAAACGCTACAAAATTCAGCTCGACCTAATGAATATTGAACAATTTTTTTTTTTTTTTTTTTGCTTCCAACTTCAACTCAATTCAAATGCACTAATATACACGAGCCAAAGCATGGAACAAAATCTTGCATTTTATATTCGACATAAATCACCCAACAAACAAATACAACTAAATTAAAGAACAATAATTACCACAAAATCAAGAAGCAAATCATCAGTTTGTATACTCTTCGATTACTTGAGAAGAATTTGTTTTTGATATCATTAATCTTGAGCATGAATAGAATATAAGAAATATTATTGCAATACTTTTATTGAGATTAGTTCATTCACAATTCTGCACTTCATTAAGTGATACTAAACATTATATGTAATCGTACGAACATAGCAACTAAGAAAAGAACTCTTATAAGGCTTTATTAAAAATGGAAATAAGTTGCAAATTCGTAATCTAAATTTCGTATAGATGAATTTAATGTATTAATATGCTCAAAATCAATTTCAGGTGAATGAGATATTAATTGTCAAATGTTGCAATTTAAACTTGGAAAATTGAAGTGTTTCTAAAGAAATATGGGGACTTGTCCCACATAGAAAAATTGGAGTAATTGAATACTCCTTATTTAGTAGAGTACTTGATAAGGAGTTATCAAGTGTGCTCCCCTATCGTGGACCTTATGGTGGATCCTAGTGGGATTTTAGCCTTAGGCTAAATGGACCTAGAGATGGTGCGAAGCACCATCCGAGCCCAGATCCGCACGTCGCATATGTCGCATTGAGTTGCTTTAGAGGCGCACGTACGCGTCGTCTGGAGGAGCCTTAAAGTTTCGCACCATCCGTGTCCAGGCCCGTACGTCGCATATGTCGCATTGAGTCGCTTTAGAGGCGCACGTACGCGTCGTCGGGAGGAGCCTTTAAGTTTCGCACCATCCGAGCCCAGGCCCGCACGTCGCATATGTCGCATTGAGTCGCTTTAGAGGCGCACGTACGCGCCGTCGGGAGGAGCCTTAAAGTTTTGACTAGATGGTCCGGACGGGTGGCTCGCAGGTTCGCGACGGGGACGCCGGTCAGCCTGCGGGTGCGACCAGCGAGCCGGTTGGTCCAGGTTCGAACCAGTTCGAGCGCAGTCAATGGGATGCCACCAAGAGTCAAGAGGTGCCTTTTCCAAAAAGGCACCAGAACTCTTCAATATATATAAATAGCCTCTTCCACTTTGCATTTCATTCACCAGAAAATTCACAAGTTACATATGTCGCATTGAGTTGCTTTAGAGGCGCACGTACGCGTCGTCTGGAGGAGCCTTAAAGTTTCGCACCATCCGTGTCCAGGCCCGTACGTCGCATATGTCGCATTGAGTCGCTTTAGAGGCGCACGTACGCGTCGTCGGGAGGAGCCTTTAAGTTTCGCACCATCCGAGCCCAGGCCCGCACGTCGCATATGTCGCATTGAGTCGCTTTAGAGGCGCACGTACGCGCCGTCGGGAGGAGCCTTAAAGTTTTGACTAGATGGTCCGGACGGGTGGCTCGCAGGTTCGCGACGGGGACGCCGGTCAGCCTGCGGGTGCGACCAGCGAGCCGGTTGGTCCAGGTTCGAACCAGTTCGAGCGCAGTCAATGGGATGCCACCAAGAGTCAAGAGGTGCCTTTTCCAAAAAGGCACCAGAACTCTTCAATATATATAAATAGCCTCTTCCACTTTGCATTTCATTCACCAGAAAATTCACAAGTTATATTCAGATTTCAATGTATTCCAATTTTACATTAGTTGTGTCAGAAAGTTCCAAATATCCGAGTACGTTCGCCGATAACTTCCGATTCATAGTGCAACAGTCTGAAGTTTTAAAGTCGTCTTCAATATATATAAGTAGCCTCCTCCACTTTGCATTTCATTCACCAGAAAATTCACAAGTTATATTCAGATTTCAAAGTATTCCAATTTTGCATTAGTTGTGTCAGAAAGTTTCAAATATCCGAGTACGTTCGCCGATAACTTCCGATTCATAGTGCAACGGTCTGAAGTTTTAAAGTCGTCATATCTTGGAGGCGATTGCTTTTATACGTATTGCACCGGTGTACGTGGCAATTTCGTCTTACAGATATAGAGTCAAACTCTAGCCTCGACTTTGTCTGCATAAATACATCTTTGTCTATACACCTTTATTACCTTTTTCTAACATATAAGTCTGGTAGCACACCTTGGGCTCATTTGGTAGGAGCGATAACGGTTGATTATATTACTTATATGGTTTAATCGGTCATTTGGTAGCTCCTATTACTTATACAAGCTAAGCTAGGGCCCCCGGTTATAAGGCCATATTAACCCTTCTTCGCTATATCACCAATTTAGGCTGATTTCATATCAGGGCTTGACCAGTAGCCATTATAAAAAAATCATAATTCCTAAAATACCCTCACTAATGCTATCCTTCCCACAAATTTTCACCCTTTTGTCTAATTAAAAAAAACCCTAGTTCATATTGCTAAGTTGAGACGAAGAGGGCACGCTGCTGCTCGTGGATCTTTAAGATTTCAACCAGGTGGATCGTGGAGGCAATCAAGTCGGAAAGAAATAGGCACTCGACTTCGCGATTCAACATCTTCAAGGTACCCACGCATTTTAACGATTTATTTGAGATTCAAAACTTGTTAAAAACCAATTTTTTAAAAAGATTTTTCCAGAATCTATTTTTTGTTTCAATTGTGCATTTCGGGGTCGGGGGGGGGGGGGGGGAGAGGGGTCCTCACAACCTGTACGAAATTTATGAAAAATAAAAATATGCTGTATACTTCATAGTTTGACTCAAATCATGTATTTTGGTGAAACTGAACAAATTTATGCTTTGGAAGTTAGGGTTTTTGATGTTCTAAGCTTGTTATTTTCTTAGTTAGTTTAGGGAGGAAGATTCTTGCATTCTGGTAACTAATTAACGAATTTCAAACTCTTCAATTTTTTCGAAAAAAAAAATTAATGTATGAAGTTGTATTTCACCAAAAAATTAGAAAGAAGTAAACTGGAGTGATTTGAGTTGTTGATCTAGGAAATTGATATATTCCCATATTTGAACGTGATTAGATGCAAAACCCATATTTCTGTTGGAAACCAAATATGACAGTCTCTATGTCCAAAAAGGAGTGAGATAAAATATTTAACTTTACTTAGTTTGATCTTTATAATACCGCATATTTAGATGTTTTGGGAACACTAATTGTTGCCTCCCTTTGGTTGTTCATATATTGAATTTGCATTTGCAATAGTGTTTATGAAATATTTATTTATAATTGCAAATTGTTATCTGGTAATTTCTGATCGACTGACAACAATGTCACGACTCATGAGGAGAAAAATGGTAGTTTTCTTGATGATTCAACAAATGTTACAGATTATTGTACTTATGCTAGTAGTCCTATTAGATTTAATAAAAAAGAAACGGGGCTGAAAAAGAATGTGGAATAGTGTCGTTGAGAAATATAGTATGATAGGACTATTTACCAAGGAAATTGGTCATCTAAACCGAATGATTCAGCTAAAAGACTCTAGTTGCATTGACAAATTGTCGTCTAGACCTGAATACTTTTACTATTTATTGAGGGAGCTCGGACAAGTATGTCAACGTAGAGGAATAGGTTGCAATGTTTTGAAACACAGTTGTTCACCATAAGAAAAATTGCATCGTCAAGTTTGATTTCATTAGATCGGCCAAACCATGTCCTACTACATTCACTTAGTACTCAAAGCAATACTGAAGTTGCATCCGCCATTGTTAGTCAGTCCAATACCAGTTCTCGACGACTGTACCAACCCGAGATGGAAATGGTTTAAGGTAACCTTTTCAAATTCTATACTTCGTATTAGGAAAAAATAATATTAATTCAGCAGCCTTGGATTTGAAACTGATAAATAATTTAACCTTTTGCATAATCTTGGGCTGCTTAGGACCTTTAGAACATACGTTCCAGTACATGTTCCCAAAAGGCATAAGCCGCGATATGGGACTAGGAAAGGAATGGTGTGTAAGAATGTTCTAGCAGTTTGTGATTGAGAGATGAGGTTCACTTATGTGCCACCTGAGTGAGAAGGTTGGCCCCGAATGCTAGGATCTTGTGAAATGTTGTCAACCGACCTCACAGTTTGAGACTACCATTAGATATAGCACCTAATATTCTACCGCTTTACTAATTATCATAAAGGGAATATTGATAAAAATGCCCTTTAACTTTCCCGCAATTAAAAAATTACCCTGTAACTTTGGCCATTTAAAAAATTACCCTGTAATTTGCAAAAACTTGAAAAAAATGCCCCGCAACCGGCAGCAACAGGTAACCCAGCAGGTCACCTGTTGACATGGCGAGCCATTGCTGATGTGTGTGTCAATTTGGATGACTAAATCCTGTCTGGGAAAGCAAATTCCCAACTATTGCTATTTCCCTGCAAAAAACACCTTGAAACACCGCAGCTGACGCCGTCGCAATGGCGGCCTTGTTGGTAAGTTTTGTAATAGCCACCGGGATATGCTCCACTCTGGCGACAGATGCCTGCTCATTTGCCTGTTGAGCTTGAACCGCAGCCTGCAAAGTCGCCGCCGCCTTCATCCTCTGTTTTTTAACTACCTCTTCGTCCAAAATTATCGCCATTACGCTGGTGTAAGCCTTCTGAATAAATCTGTACAACAGCAACGCAGATAATTTGGCCCGATCTCGCACTGAATCCACGTCCTTCTCATCGGCGAACTCGCACTTGTCGATGAAACTTGAAGATTTATCAGGCTTGTGTTTTAGTGTCAACAACAAATGAGCTCTTTCTAGCTCCGATTTGGAGCAACCTCTTCTCAATCCGATCAATGCATAGTAAAATTATCGCCGGAGATTTGAAGTTTGTTGAATGAGAAGATGTCGTCGGAGAGAGAAATGCTCTCCAGGCGAAATACGGCGGTGGCAAGGCGTTTCCCGGTCTGGAGGAGTACCATTGCGTCTTCCAGTTTCCCGGCGGTGGCCAGGCATTTCCCGGCCTGGAGGATGCAGCAAACAGACGCGCCTTAAGCTCTACCACCACCTCCATGCGTGACGCGATTATGGGGGCAAGATTTGTTAACCCTAATTTTGGACATGAGAGTGACACATGGTTTCTTTTCCCTCCCAAAAAGCCACGTGTATTACAGCGCGTCCAAATTGCCGCACATATCAGGTGACCTGCTGGGTTACCTATTGCTGCCGGTTGCGGGGCATTTTTTTCAAGTTTTTGCAAATTATAGGGTAATTTTTTAAATGGCCAAAGTTACAGGGTAATTTTTTAATTACGGGAAAGTTAAAGGGCATTTTTATCAATATTCCCTTATCATAAATCAATTATCAAGTTCTTAGTATATAACATTTTCTTTCAAATTCCTAGGCCAATATTACTTATGTGAAAACGCGTACGCAAATAGTGAGGGATTCTGTACTGCGTACCGTGGGTTCAGATACCACCTAGATGACTGGGACTTTCATCTACCCAACCACAAAATAAACAAGAACATTTTAACATGCGCCATACTAGAGCAAGGAATGTGACAGAGAGAGCCTTTGGGATAATGAAAATGCGTTGGGGTATATTCAGGAGCGCTACGTACTACCCAATCAAAAACCAAATAAAACTAATTATGGCCTGCTTCCTGTTGCACAACTTCATCCACAGCGAAATGCCGAACGATCCACTCGAGGCTCTTCTAGATAACCAACCACCTGGACCACACGAGAAGGATGAAGAACACGTCGAGACAACTGAATCGTCTCCGGAATCTAACGCTTGGTGAGACGGGTTGGCACAAAATATGTGGAATGAATACACTTTTAGATGCTAGGATTCCAATTGTAACAAAAATTTGTTGTTTGGAAGACTTTGAAGTTGTTTTTGATGAATTTCAGTTTTGTGACCTAATTTTATTGTAATTTTGATTGTTATCTGTTGTGGACTTTTTAATTTAAGTGTTACGAGTTATGATTTGTCTCATTTGCTACTGTATAAACCTTCCCCGATCAAATTATATACATGTTCATTATGTTTTTTTAATTAACATGTTGTGAAAAAGTACTTGTATACTCAAGTTAACTTGCATTTTTTGTAGGCGGTGGTAAAACTGAAGAAAGTGCTAGTAACATGAGTAGGGAAGTAAAGCGACAGAGGCCCGACAAGATCAGGTGTTCTTGGAGTTTTAGGGAGGAAGAGGTCCTTGTTAACACCCTGAAGAATCTCATAGCCGACGATTGGAAGATAGATAACTGCTTCCGGGTCGGCTACTTGGGCAAATTGGAAGGCGCTATGCGGAAGGTCTCCCCCCGCAACTGATTTAAAAGGCCAACCACATATAAACTCAAAGATTACAGGTTGAAAAAGGTTGTATGATATTACGTCTGGGGCCATGGGACAAACAAGTGTTGGCTATAACAAGACTACCGGCTTGTTGGAGTGTACTGATGAGCAATGGGCTATGGTTGTTAAGGTATTTCACTGTTATAACCCATATGACAACATAATGTTATGTTTAGAGGGAATGCGGTGCCTTAATTTTGGCTAATGTTATTATAATTTGTGATGTTTGAAAGACTAGTTGTTGATGCTCTTGTGATATCTTGATAAATTGTTCACAACTTGATGTGTTGATAGTTAGTTGATTATCTGCTTCTGTTGATTACTTGAGTGTAATGGGACAAAAAATGCCTGAAATAGCCCTCCATCAATTTCTTTGATGGGTGTTAATCTGTTAGGTGTTGGTCTCTACTGTGTAACACTATTTCGACAAAACCATTTATAAACAAAAAGGCGCAGATTGTAATCGGACAGTGTTGTGTTTGCTCGATGTTTTATTGTTTGGAATATTAGTCTGCTATTGCCATTAATTCCTACTGAGCTTACTTATTCATTTTAAATATGACGACTATGTAAAATCTACATAAATTCAAATCATCTTCGTTATGTTTTGCAGAATGATTCTCAGGCTGTAAATATGCGGTATCGTTCGTTTCCTATCTACAGGACTTGGGAGGAGATATTTGGTAAAGATAGGCCTACCGGTGAGACGCCGGAGGATGTGATGGAAGCGGTTTATGATCTCATTAACGAGGACAATGCAATCAAAGGAAAGGCTAACTCAAGCATGGGAAATAGGCTACTGAAGATATCAATTTAGATGGCGAGTATCATTTTGACCTCGACGGGTTGTTTGGGGAAGATAGAATTAGTGTGTGTCAGAACTAGAAAGCCACGCTGCACCCCAAAACGTTAGGCAATTAAAGGAAGAATCCCGATAGCATGGAAGGGTTATTAGATATAGTAACACAAATATGCCGTAATACTGACGAAAAGATGCTAAAGCTTGTTGAATTTTTTGGCTACGAACACGGTTTAGGTGGGAAGAAATCACGTTTATTTGAACAAGTTGGCAAATTCCAGGATTGACAATTGACAAGCAATTGGGTGTATCTGAGATCCTAACCAAAGAGGTTGGCCTACTTGGGATGTTTGCGGTGCTGCCAGAAGCTGCAAGAGCTCGTTATGTCCACCGTCTGCTTGAGAAATAGAAGAAGACCAAATGATACTGTCCATTATTGGTCCTTTTGTATATGGGATGTTATTATGAAACAATTGACCCATTTGAACTGTACTAAGTCTGGAGACTTTCTAAATTCCCATTGAACTATTTTGTCTAGTTTTGTTTAGTGGCATTAATTTGTTATTACTGTGGAAGGTGGGAGACATCATATTTATGGATCAAGATGTATGTAGTTTGTTTTAAGCTCTTCAATGATGCCATTCTGCAACAGGGATGTAATAATTTCTGCTTAATTCCTAGTGTTCATGTTAAGTCAATTCGTATGTGGGACTAAATGAGCTTCGTTTATTCTAGTCTAAATTTGGTGGTTAGTTGTTGTGATTTCAACATTTACTAAAGACGACCTAATTTCAGCTTGTTAGGTAGAAATTAATACGTGTATTCAAACCCTATGATGATTGTTATTTATACTTCCTCAAATGCCTGTAGATCTTCATAACTTCATTTCATTCGCATACAACCTTTCAATATTGTCATTCAACAGATCTGTCCATGAAATTAGCTTAGATTCCACTATAGTCCCACTTCTTGTACCAAAATGGTTGGGACGAAAGGATGGACTTCTTGTTCATTGGCCGCTCATGGAACATAACTCAAGGGGCAATTAGGTCTAATTGTTGGTTGGCAACTACCACAGTCTACTCATGGCTCAGTGTGACGTGAATGATAACCTGATGTGTTCCCGAACATGGGAAGATGTCGTTGCGCGCCAACACTTCATGAGGAAAAAAGGTATAAAACATTGAAAGGCATCATCAAGAATGACAAGGTCGAATGGATACTAGCCATTAACATGATTCGGACTGAACCCGGAGTTTGGAAGAAATTGTGTATTGTATAATCTAACTCGCCGTCGCATTTTAACTATTTTTCTTAGTTAAATGTGCACTAATGTTTTGAACTTTGTTGTGCTTTATTATTTTTTTGTTATTTATGCGTTAATCTTGTATAGAAAAATGCTTATGTTGCTACATATGTCCGCAGTCATGAGTTGCTATGGGCCGATCTGAAAACACTGTTCGTTCCAGGCTCTGAAACTAACCCAACGGAGCATGAAATCATCACCATTAGCGACACAACTTCTGATATGATCGTATTACGGTCCGATGACTCCGATGCGGTTGTCTCCCCAATGGTACGTGCAACAAAACCTAGTTTATGCAAAAGACACTTCGACGAAGATTACAACGTCAACCCGAAGGTTAGCCCGACTTTTATCCCCCCGTTTCCCGCTTGCAAATGCATTTCCATCGAAACTCGTTGCTCGTGGAGGTTGGCCCAGCTTTCCAAGTGGCGAGAGTTTATGCGCTTCCTATAGTCTAGTTAAGTGGTTTTCCTTTCAAAACAACAATTGGTAATTTGTCGTTTCCGAATGTGTCGCAATAAACCGATCTAAAGCAAATGTTGAATGGTCTCATCATCTCTTTCCAGTAACTTTATCTGTTTTATGATATTTAGAAAGTATCCCTTTTATCAGTTTAATGAGTCCTCGTATTTATTATAGTAGTATGACATTGTACGAATTTGTATGAGGAACATACGGGTGTTGCTTATATATACCACCAGACTATTCTAGTTATTAGAATTTATTGCAACTTTTATTTAGCTTTGTTTATAAATCTTGTTAATTTGGGTTGAATTACTTGGGTTTTCGTCTTTGTTGTTTTCCTTTTTCAATGGATGAAATATATAGCATGCACCTACTAGAACACCGTCCTCAAACCAAGTGTAACTTTGCTCGCTTCCTTGCCACAATAGGAGGCAAATTTGACAAAACACTTCAAACCACATATGACCAAGTAAATAGAAGTTGAGGGAACATATTTTTTAATTTACTCCATCAATAAATCTATACCCTAATATCAAAATAATCTTGAATCAAATTAGTACACTCCTTAAGCCTAAAAAAAACCAATTTGGGGCGTGCATCATCGTGCATCAACCGCCACGCCTGGGATTACCACTTATTCATCTGTATTTTGGCCTCAAAGAATAGGTACCAGTGATTGATAAACCTAAAGGAAAAGTATCAAAATAGTAAAACGATTCAATATTTTCGACAAAGTTTATAAAGCTACTATTACAAAATCGACCTACCTATGGTACAAATTGTAAGATGCCCATATGTCGTCCGGTAAACAAGCAAGGACAATGATCGAAATTAGCAAAGCAAATAGCGCGAGTCTACCGATTAATGTGTTGCCAAACCACAAGTCTACAGTTTTTCCTAACTAGTTGTCTGATGCGTGCATCTTCGCTTTATATTATCCGAACAAGCTCCCTTTCCTTGGCGTTTTGTGCATCAATAGTTTCTGAAAGAATTTATGGACTGGTCATGCGGAGTGTTACTGAGGGTGTTGTGACATACGAACAAACACTCTTCTTATTTTAAAGTCGAGATGTAAAACTGTATAAAACTTATAATGAAGAACATAGATGGATAAAGAAAACTCAGGCAAAGCATCAAAAGCCTGAGCAAGTTTTATCTCGTTCACAGCGGAATGCATTTTATACAAGAGTCTTAAACGACCTAAATCCGATTATACAACAAGCCATCGGATTTACACTCAAACTACAATCTTACATACAAAGCAATCCTCTTTTAAGAGAGAGATTACACAAAGTCTCACAACAAAGAATGTAAGAAGTATGAAGTTGTTAGTCTTCGACTTTTGGTGAGAAAATGTCTTGAAGAAATTCTGATTTTTGCACTCGGTTTCTTTCTTCTATTTTCCACAGCCACGATCTTCTCTTGTCAGTCATATAAATATCCACCAGGAATGGTAGTTATCTCCTGCAAGATAAGATCAACACAAAACATAACTGCCAATCTTCTAAAGGAAGATTTTCGATTTGGATAAGTTTCTATTGCGGTTAGGCAATTTAAATCCAACTTATCCGAATATACACATATACAGATAAACATATAACTAACACATAAGGACAACAAGATAAAATTGAAAAGAAAGATAGAATATGTTTCCTAGTGTGTTTCAACACAATTTGAAACACGTTATTGTTTCCCAGAGTGTTCCAACACAAGTTGAAACACTAAAGAACACTGAAAGGAAAATGTTCTAACAATTTCTCTAAGTTCTTTCTTGTTACTTACCATCTCCACAATTGAAAAATCTAGATCATTGATTATACCTACTTGTTCCTGACATTGATGAGCCAACCTAGGGTTTGTTTCCGGAAACCCAACATAATTGGGCCATCAATCCAGAAAAAATAGGTGCATTGGTTTTCGTAGAAAATGATTAAAATTTCTAGTGACGATTAATTATTGGACCTAATATACTATTGAGAGTCGACAAGTGGTAATCATGCTCGTAATAAAAGCTAATCCGAACGTAAACTTACCACTTTCATGGGGCATGGTACGAACCGTCTCCCACGACTCCATTCCATAGTAGAAGTGCATACGCTTACACTTGTTCCGCACGTACGCGTTTCTAAATTTCCCCAGTCTATTATCTCGAAGGAGTAACTTGATCATCCGCAACTTGACATTAACATTGTATAAGTATTGATTAGCAATGAAGGAATAAAAGACATAATCGGCGTGTCGAGTGAATTTATTTAGAAAGTCTAGTGTATACAAACCTAATTGAATATTCTGTATAAAAAAAATAAAAATCGGACCTGGATAGTAGTTTTGAATTCAATGACCCTATACAATAGATAGAAAAACTCACTTTTGTGTTTGATATATATTCGCAGTGGCTGATGGTAATTTCTTTACCACAGGAATTCGCAGTGGTTTGATTATTATTATCATTCTCACTTATTACCGTTCTTACTTATACAATCTGACAGCATCTGGTCGAAACTGGGTTAACAATTTTTTGCTCAAACCAAGTTCCCACTTTATCGTGTATTCTATGAAAATACTAGACCCACAAAAAGAAGGGATAGCAGGAGATTGTTCCTTAAGTATTTTACATTCAAGCTTGTTTAAAAATCTGAATTTACATAACAAATAAATTAATAATAAACAAAAACGAGGGCTAGGTCACAAAATGTGAGGAGCTTTGCTGGGTTCCGCTAGTGGTGAATTAATTGGGGAAAATTTTAACAAGAGGTAATGAAACATGAGAATCAAGTATTACCTATGGAGAATTTCATCTCAAGATCTTTGCCGCAAGAACGTAGGTGTAGTCATTCGTTTTCCAGCTGATATTTTCATCTAGGGCAAAGAAGGTTGCTTGTTTGTAATCCTGGATTGAAATAGAAAGGAAAAGAAACATGATTTTCAGGTTTCATAAGGGTAAATTTGTACTTACACTGGATTTATCAGGGTGTAACAGTAGTATAGTTTGATCTATCAAACACTGAATAAAATTAACTTAACACTTAAAACACCCTATCAAATGCAAGACTACTTAAATTATACATCCGAACCATGATATACAATCTCATGATAGATAAGACACTCTTATCCAATACCCCCTACGAAATGAACCGTTACGTAGAAGCAATCAACTATCAATGTATGAAAAGGTTTTTCGTTTGACTTTTGTGAGTGACCGTCCTTTATTCTCCACATTTTCCGTTCCTTTGTTTTCTTTTCTTTATTTATAATACTACCTATTTAGATTGTTTGGGAAAATCTGGTAGCATTGTCAACTATCATTGACTACAATATAAATGGAAGTCTAAAAATTAATATTACTAAGCAAATCATCATGCCCCTTCTCCAGATCTATCATAGAAATAAATGTAATTAAGAAAATCATCATGCCCTATGCTATTATATTTTCATAGTTCTCTTTCAAACAAAAGCAATTTCTCACAAATTTATATACAGTAAACTACGATAACTTTATACATGTGTTACCAGACATTCAGACTCCGGCAGCGCAACAATAACCCTTTTTTGTCTACTGCAGGGAGGGTGTGGTGGTCCATAGTTGGAACAACTTCTTGTTTCTTGGTTAACAAAATAAGGCCACACAATCATGTATATGTGTGCTTGCCTTTATTGAATAACCCTCATCTTAATTATTTCTATTAGTTAGTAATACAAGTGAGATAACTGACCAAGCAATCACGTTAGTTGTACAAGATAAACCATTTGCTACAACAAAAACTGTTAATCACTACGGCAAAAAGACAACGGTTTTACGCAATAACCGTAGTCTTTTAGCTCTCAACCGTGGTTATTGTACAAACCGTAGTGTTTTACATTTTTTTTACATTTTTTTCGCTAAAAGACTACGGTTTCGCAAAACCGTTGTGGTTTAACCGTAGTCAAATACCTATTTTTCGCTAAAAGACTACGGTTCACAAAACCGTTGTGGTTTAACCGTAGTCGAATACCTATTTTTCGCTGAAAGACTACGGTTCGCAAAACCGTTGTGGTTTAGCCGTAGTCGAATTCCTATTTTTCTATTTTTCTTGAAAACCCAAAGGCTAATATTAATTATTAATTTTATTGGAGGAAATATCAAGATAAGAAATACAATCTCTCCATGAATAGTTCTCATTTCACCTCTCTTTCTTCACCGGTCTTCGTTTCTGCCAAAATTCCACCGCCACAGCTCTCCACCGCGGTCGATTCCATCGCCACAGCTCTATTGGTAATGGTTGATTCCACTGATGCTCTCCCTCATCGCGGTTGATTGTGCGGTTAATAGGTAAGGGGGCAACTTCGAATTTGTTTCTCGTATTTACTATATATGTCTAGAAGAGGAAAGGGAGGCAAGGGTTTGGGAAAGGGTGGAACTAAGCGGCATAGGAAAGTCAAAAGGTAGGGACGCACTCTCTACGGGTTTGGGGGCTAGGGTTTTCGATGTGATTTTGTTTGTAGATTGTTCTAATTTGGTTGTTAATCTTAGGGTTTTTATTGATATAGCAATATATTGCCTAATTTGGTTGTTAATCTTAGGTTTAATCTTACTCCGTCTCCTTGAAATTCCACCAGTACCGGTCGAATTCATCAATATTCTCCCCTCCAACCACCGTTGATTGTGCAGTTAATAGGTATGGGACAGCTTCAAATTTGTTTCTTCCATTTACTATTTGTGTTAATTGACCCTAGGTTTAATTAATCTTATCTCTTGTAGTGACATGCTAGTTGAAGTCCGCAATCTATTCAAATTCTTTATGGGAATTCATCTACAATGATAATGGGTAATCTTTTAGATTCAGTTTTTTACATCTTAACTTTCTTGTCTGTTGCTATTTATTTCACCATAATCTATTTTTTGCAGAATATGCTTGCCGTCTATCGTTTGTTCTATTGGAGACGAAGATACTGACGAAGATACTAAATTTCTTTTGGTTGAACAGTGTTTCAGGCAATGGCCAAAAGTCAGAAATAAAAAAAATTACAGAACGCATAGTATCTCCTCTCTTTTCCTTTTTTGCTTCTTTTCTTTAGGCTTTCTTATGGTCTTGTATGAACGAGGTAATTCCATAATATTTACATTAAATTGTGTCTGGTATGATAGGATAGAGACATCATAGATTCGACACAACATAATAATTATGAATGATTTAACAGAAGAAATAAAAGCTGAAAATATTAAAACATAAAATATCGAAATCATTAGTGTAGTGTGCTGGCAAAGCTTGAACCAACAGTAGGTGACTGCATATGTTTGAAAGAAGTTGTGATATATTTAATTTAGTGGAGTTTGTGACTAATTCTCAACCACAAATGAGTTACTGCACTATACTTGTCCCTCCTTCCTAACTTTTAATCAATAACTAATAAAGATTTGGTATTCCAACTATGATATCCATTCTTTGTTGTTCCCTCATGAATGGTCAATGTCACTTGACATATCTCTTGTTTTTCTTTTTCTTTCTATTTTATCTTATCCCAATATTTATTTGTTTGTCAAGTGCTGCCATAAGCAGGTTAATAATTAAATATATAGAATGCATTTAAGTGATTATAGCAGGCAATTTGATAAATGTGAAAATTGATGGGTATATACTGAATTCATCTAAATGCCTGAAATATTTATACGGATTAATTGCAAATAAAATAGAAACTCCATCATTTTTGCTTCCCCTCCCTTGTTTCATTAATGTTTTCCTCCTTTCGTCCATCGTGCAAGTCTCTTTTTTTTTTTTTTTTTCACTTTTCCTTTTCATATAGTGCAAATTCCTTTTCAAGGACTTCCATAGTTGAAGGAGTTAAAAAGAAAACTTAAATGATTGGAGAAATAACATAATCGAAACTTAGTATTTAGTCTGGTGATTATACATGTGGCTCCATATGTGTTTGTGTGTGCTAAGAGGTTCTTATTTTGCAGGAAATTTTGAAAAATTACATATTGAATCAAATCTTTCGCTTTGTTAGTTAGTTTGGTCTCTAATGGTAATGGTTAATTTTGCAGGGCAAGATACCAAGGAAAAGGTGCTGTAATCAAGAAACAAATCAATGAAAATGGAGATAGGTTTGTTTCCAAAATGATTTTATGTTCTCTTATTAATCCATTTTATATTTGATAGATCTTATGTAGTGAGATTGCTGTTATATGTGGTCTTTTCTCCCGATTGGAAATCTATATATAAAAGATGACTTCACCCTCTCCAGGATTCACCATGTAGGATTTTTACATACCTCTACAGCCTCCATACGTCCACAAGGTTCGATATCCAAATAAACGTTTCTTCCCTAAGTTGCTACCGACAAATAAGGTATTTCTTCACCAATTTGCTAGAAACTTCTGAGAAAGGCTGTTCCAATTCTTTCTGTACCGAAACGTCCCCACCCTTATATGTGTGCCCCTCACTCCCAAGCCATTGGAGAAAACTTGAAATCGTCACAGGTTCGACATCAGACTGAATTAACTTTTAAGATCTGTCTGTTATTTCTTTCTTCTTGGTTGTATGCCATAGGTTTTATTTCAGATTATGTTGTGATACTTTGTGGGATTAGATACTGAGATCTCTCATGAAATTATACTTCAACAACTAAACACTATCCATGTAGCTGGTAATTTCTTAATTGAGTATGAGCTTTTGTTTTGTGTATGATAAGTGAGATTTGTTTAGCTAAGAGGCACCATAATTTGTGTATCTACCTAAGTTATATATTGTTGAGAATATTATGCATTTTTCAGTTGGCACATCATCACATTATTCTCCTATTACATAGTGAACTTATTTCCTTCCAACACTTAAATAAAACTATATATGATTTATTTTTCTTATTTTTTTAAGAGTCTGGACTCCATCAGTTTCTTTTGTCAAGAACTTTGAGGTTATAATATAAGGTGGTTGATGAATCTGATTTGTATTTTTTTATTTACTAATTTAATCAAGATTCCAAGCATCAGTTTGTTAAGCTGAGAATGCTATAGAAGCTCTGAATGATAGTGGGGCAATCTTGAGATCTCTGTCTATAAGGTTTGTATAACTTATTATCCATGGCAATCCTGTTTTATTTGTATTAGTGTAGTTCGATTAAGCTGCGCATATAGTGTCTGTCTTCAGACTTTTATGCTGCAATAGCTTTATTTGTTCCATTTTGACATGTAAAATTAAACATTTATTCTTTATGTCAATGTTGTCATGTGAAAAATAGAAGAGAAATCCACAATCGATTTCTATATTTTCTGTTTTTACTCAATTAAATGTATGATTGTAAAAGAAAATCGATTTGATTGTTGTATAGTTAGATGCATCTCTAGATTGAAGAAATCCTAGCTTGACTAGGCATTGGAATCCTAGATAATTCTTGCTTCAGTTTGAATAAACATTGTAGAGTCAAGTCAAGTCAGTTTAGCTATTATATGTAGTATCTAAATTAAATTTAGTTGTGTTTTATTTTCTATCTAGAAGGGTTTCATTACATTATATTGTTTTAAATTATGTATGATTCACATAATATAGTAATACAATTGATCTGGTCCTTTTTTTTTCTATTTTATATGTTTATGTTTTCAGGATATATGAGTACCGACTTTTCAAGGGGAGCTTTCGTTAATTCTTGTGTTTCCATTCAAGGGATCAATGCAGGAAGAAACTAAGTGGATTATAGATAGAGAAGCTAGTTTAGAACTTTAACCACATGTAATATTTTTTTATCAGTATTAAGAATTTAACTCTTTTTCGTCGACTTTGTACGAGTACTTGGGTGAAATACTCTAATAAATTTAGAGTATTTTTTCGTATTTGGCATCCATTTTTATTTTTATTTTTCTTAATTTGACATGCAAATATAATATATATATATATATATGCCAATACCAAAAAAAAAAAAAAAAAAAAATCACAAACCAAAGACAACGGTTCAATACTGTTGTCCTAGTAGGTCAACAACCGTAGTCGTAGGTGATGTTGTCATAGACCCCCTTCTGCGACTACGGTTCCGAACCGTTGTCAAAGTGATGAAATATAACGGTTGTGAACCGTTGTCGTTAGTATAAATTACTACGGTTGAAACCGTAGCCAAAGGAAGTTACCAACCGTAGTCATATATACCGTAGTTATTGAAGCTACTAGAACGACTACGGTTTCCAACCGTGGTCTTTAGTATTAACCACTACGGTTCTGAACCGTAGTCATATATAGAGGGTCTACGACTACGGTATGTACTACTACGGTCGCTGTACGCCTTTAACTACGGTTTTTGACCGTAGTGTTAAACGTTTTTTGTTGTAGTGTTTGTATCAATTTAATTACTAAACTACATCCTATCAATGCATGGTACAAGCACCTGATTATATTTGATATCAATAATAATATTTCAAACATGTGTCATGACATTATATATTTAACAACATATTTAATTAGAGCAAGTAACATGTAATTCCAACATATTTTAAACAATTAAGCAAGCAATTCAAACTTTAGTAATTAGTTCGAGTAAGGCATTACTCATTTTATGAGTTGTTCGTTTAATTTTTAACCTTATAATTGTGTATTCAATTATTATTTTTTATTATTTTTCAATCTTTATTGTATTCCACATCCACTATAACAAATAAGGGAATTAGAGACGAATAGAAAACGTCACTAAAGATTATAAAAAGGTCACAAATAGTCATTTGGGACGAAATTCTTTCGTCACAACAAACGTCATAATACCCTAGTCGCTAATAGTATTTAGAGACGAATTTTTCAAAACGTCCCTAAAATATTTTTTTAGTGACGTTTCTTAATTGTCACAAAATATTACTTTTAGTGACGATTTTTTAATTGTCTCAAAAGATTTTATTTAGTGACACTTTTTTAATGTCTCAAAATATTTCTTTTAGTGGCGTTTTTTAAATTGTCTCAAAAGATATTTTTAGCGACATTTTTTACTATCTCAAAAAATTTATTTTAGCGACGCTTTTTTAATTGTCTCAAAAAAAACTTTTAGTGGCGTTTTTTTTGTCGCCTCAAAAGATTTCTTTTAGTAACTTTTTTAAAGTTGTCTGAAAAAGAATTCTTTTAGTAACACTTGTTTTATCATCTCAAAAAATTCCTTCTAGTGACATTTTTTATTAAAAAAAAATCTCATAGAATCTTTTCGGCAAACTTTTTTTCAATTATCTCAGTAAATTTATTTTAGCGATGTTCTCTTTTTTTTTTTTTTTTTTTGCAATTTTCTCTACTGCTAAATTAGAAAATGAAAATACCATTTTAGAATAGAGAATCCCGAGCAAAGTTCTGGGGCAAGCTAGAAAATATCATTTCGGAATCTTAAGTGCATATTCTCCTCAAACAAAGGTAACGAAGCAAACTACTTGGTCCTAAACATACGAAGGCCGTAAAATATAGATTTCAATAAAGCTAAATCCAACTTTATACATGCACAACTCAATTTAGATACCACATTGTCACTTTACATCTCTCTTTTGCATGCATCTCCCAAACATTGGGTGGAACATCCACTGAAGGAGAGCATTGAAGATCCCATGGCTACAACCGAAAACAGTGCAAGTAAATATCGCAGTTAACTTTGAAGGGAATTGCAGCAGTTAGAATTAAAGCATTCATTGTCCCTTCTCCCTGATGAAAGCAGAAGAGAAGATCTTCACTCATTTTATGTATACAAATTTCGGGATTGCATCACATAAGCAGACCAAACAGAAAACTATCTAAGATATATCCAAAGAATTCAAGATCACAAGATGGTTGAAAAGATATTATATTGCTAGGAAATTCTTGGATTATCTTATTTAGACTACATCTAAGCACATTCACAGTCCCTTATCCAATTTCCTAGACATTTGTTAAAGGGATGACATACATCTGGTGGTATCTTTTAGACCGTAACCAATGACATTATTATGACCTGATACTCCTTAAAACTTCATTGGTATTCAACAGATTAAAAAGAGAAATCTTTGATTCTTTGTACAAAATTGAACAGAATCTTAACAGAGGACATACTTGATAATTCCTTTAAACGATGTGTTGTTTAATCTTAAAGGTTTTATAGAATGGGTGAGGACGTACACATTTTGTCCATCAAGCCTTTTATCAACACCTGGCTGAAAAAACTGAATGCTAAGTGATATATACCGATCAAACCTCTCAGGAGAACCAAAAACATAAAAAAAATAAAATAAATAAATCACTAGAGAGACGAGGTCTCATTTGTGTAAATCCTACTTGAACATGCCATCATCTGTGTGTGTGTTGATTGCAAACTCAAAAACCCTTCAACGACAACAAATGAAATATTTATCTTACTACATTAAGATGTTAATGACCTAAATTTAAAGAATAACTAAATCACAGCAAGTCCAAAAGGCAACTTGATACCCAGAAAAGAAATTAAGAGCCATACGAGTTATCTGATTCACACTTTAGAACTGTATTCATGACGCATAAGAAGGCTTGATTTCAGACATTCTCTCCCCCTTGACCTCATTCTTCACCGTCATCTTGTCCTGCAGCCATTAAGTCATCAAAGTTTGTTGTTTTCCCAAATACTGTTTCAATCTGCACAAGACGATTCATCCAAAGTAAGGTGTTAATAGATATAGTACATTGAACTTAATAGAAGAATCAGTGGCTAGAACATGATTAAATTGCAAATGATTTGATTATCAACCTCTTAAACAATTTCTATTAGCACTACATTCAAAGAATTGGACTTACCTTGGCTTTTTGGACAGATCTTCCTCTTGAGTCATCCTTAAACTCCATAGTGGATGTCGTGATCTCTACAGATTCCAGATGGAGATATATTTAGTTCGATTTCCAGAAATGAAATGATGTACCCTAGGTGTTCTACAGTTTGATAAACTGATTGTACCAAATTAACATTGGTAACAAGATAAGCAGCAAAGTGACAGAATATTTTAATTTTTCATCTTCTGCAAGAATCCAGAAGTCGCATTGATTTTTTTATAGGCATTTGAAGCTAGCAATTGTTCACGTAGAAGAGGTCTTATGTGCATTTTTACTCTCTTCCATCAAATTACCATATTGCATTTGGACTGCACTGGTTCTAAATTTAGAAAAAATGGTATATATACAAACAACACTCCTAGCTTTGTGGCCTTTAGGAAACTTCCTATCCCCAAGAAAAGAAGAAAGTAACAGCATGCTGGTTCCATTCCGACTTCAACTCAAGGAGTTAGACATTTCCTATAAACCCAACAATGTGAAGTTCTACTCATGTCTTGCAAAAGTGTGAGTTAAAAAGTTAGCCTACTTCTCCTAGTTTCTCGAATTCACTTAAACGTAAACATCGGGATATTTTTACTTTAAGCAATTATATATTCGTGATATACCTCAAAAGAAAGTTGAAATAACGTACTCGATTATACTCCTCGAGCCAGCTCTCCTATTCACATGCAGTCATCCACTTCTCAACCTTCTCAAGGATTTCTTTCCTGCTAAGAACCCCTTCTTTAACTCTAAGCTATTTTAAGCTTAATTTCATCAAGCACACAAGCAGCATCAACAGCTCTATCAATCAAGAGAAAAGAATAAGAAAATATAGATTTCTATTGAAAAGGAAACAAGTTTACTTGTGAACAAGAAAATACCTGATTCAATAGCATTTATAGCTATTTCCATAACATTATTGGTATTTGGAATAAGATGCATCTTCCTACAGATAACTTCTAACTCTGCTTTCTTTTTCAAAACAAGTTCCTTCATTTTGCTAGCTTTCAACTCTTGCAGTCGATAAACTTCTTTCGCAATCTGAAAGATGGAGAATGGCATGGTTTTACCACCAATTGATGTATTTCAATATTACATCTTGTTTCCCTCAAAAGAATTGAATCCTTTCTCAGTTGGGAAGTTGGGGGGAAGGGGGAAGGATTCGAACTTTCGAATCCTTATTTTGTTTCTAGTAGAAGAGGCTAACTTTCACCTCAACTAGCATGAGTTGGTCAGTCCGTTTCAATTTTTTAGACCACAAAAATCAAGCAAGGTGTAACTCACATGGTTAATATCGTCAATAGAAAACATGTTAGGCTCTGTTATTTCATCCTCTGAAGCAACTAGAGAGACCATCTGTCAATAGAAAACTGATTCTTCCTATCAACTTCTCTCTTTCTCATCTCCTCTATCTGTGGGAGGATGGTTCTGAGTCCAGCCTTCAAGCTTTGAGGGTTTTAATCAGACTGTACAAACAGAGACCATTGGTATTGGTAAACAAGATGTTGCATATGAAAGCGGGCTTATGTCTTTTTATCATTTTTTTATGCTTTGTTATTTATTGTTATTCTTTATCAAACATTGACATTTCTGAAACTTCACATCTCATTTTCCAGCAAATGATGATTACAGTTAAAAAATAAGTAGCACTGATACGTATTCCTCTCAATGCAGAGCTTTTGAAACTAGAGAAAGTTGTGGATGGCTTTGCCACTGATCAACAGTTGAGAATGATATACTTTGCATGTGCAATGTAAATAAAATGCATTAGGACATTAAATAATGAAACAAACAAGAGGTTGCTTATCTTCTAGAACTCTGAATGATAGTCTGACTCTTCAATTGACCTCTTTATGAATTAAAAAAAGAACACAACACTTAGGTTTAGCAAATAATAAAAAAGGCTCTTAAATACTATACTATACTTAGAATAATACACCAGACGCGTTATTCACTGTAAAACTGCACTAATATAATCATAACGAGAAAAGAGTCTTAGTTGTATGGCTATTAACTGCTTCTTTGCATTGCATCTAACCACAGGTTATAAGCTTTGGACACATCTGTGGTTGAATTTAGGTACACAAATATGGGACCAAAACCTATAGAATCTTTCTACACATTTTATCGTTAATACAGTTTAGAAGCCGCGACACACATTCTTATAGGTCTTCGAAGAAATCAAAGGTGAATTGCAGATTCTAGGGTAATGGTAAGGGCTGTTGAGAAGAAAACACAATAAAAATAGGCACTCACCGATCAAATTTGTGCAGGAAGCGAGCAAGGCTCAGGACAATCAATCTCACAACCATTCTTTGATTTACAAACATAGCACTTCCTCTCCCATCTCCTCCTCCGCACTTGACTGCAATCAATTCCTTCCCTGCCTTCAGAATCAACGAAAAATACTTTCGGCACATAAATCGCACACACCAAATGTGCCCACCGACCATCGGTTGTAAGCTTCAACGCGCCGCCGGAATTATGGCAGAGGCAGAAGGAAATCGGCAATTAGGGGCAGGAATTGGAATTTGTTGCTGCTTTTGATTGTACGTATTGAGCACAAAACCAGTCGCCGTCGGAGTTTTTGTTGGTGAAAGGATGGACGTAGCAAGTGGAGATTTTCTCCTCCATCGATAGTATTTCCAGCTTCAACTTCCGGTGGTTTCTGCAACTCGTTCGGAGATTCATATTCGAGGTTGTCAACAAGATGGAGAAGAAAACGAACAGTAGATATTATTAGTTACAATGACTCGTACTCATAAAATAAATAAAAAATGAATTGTGAGGTAAAACGTCACAAAATGTAATAAAATAATTTTAAAATTTTAAAAAAATTATATTGTGACGTTTTAGGGGAAAATGTCACTTAATGTAATAAAGTAATTTTAAAATTAAAAGAAAATGATATTGTGACATTTTAGGGGAAAACATCACTTAACGTAATAAAGTAATTTTAAAATTAAAAGAAGATGATATTGTGACGTTTTAGGGAAAGCGTCACCTAATGTAATAAAGTAATTTTAAAATTAAAAGAAAACGATATTGTGACGTTTTAGGGGAAAACGTCACCTAATGTAATAAAATAATTTTAAAATTAAAAGAAAATGATATTATGACGTTTTAGGGGAAAACGTCACCTAATGTAATAAAGTAGTTCTAAAATTAAAAGAAAATGATATTGTGACGTTTTTGGGGAAAACGTCACATAATGTAATAAAGTAATTTTAAAATTAAAAGAAAATGATATTGTGACGTTTTAGGGGAAAACGTCACCTAATGTAATGAAGTAATTTTAAAATTAAAAGAAAATGATATTGTGACGTTTTAGGGGAAAGCGTCACCTAATGTAATGAAGTAATTTTAAAATTAAAAGAAAATGATATTGTGACGTTTTAGGGGAAAACGTCACCTAATGTAATAAAGTAATTTTAAAATTAAAAGAAAATGATATTGTCACGTTTTAGGAGAAAGCGTCACCTAATGTAATGAAGTAATTTTAAAATTAAAAGAAAATGATATTGTGACGTTTTAGGGGAAAACATCACCTAATATAATAAAATAATTCTAAAATTAAAAGAAAATGATATTGTGACGTTTTAGGGGAAAACGTCACCTAATGTAATAAAGTAATTTTAAAATTAAAAGAAAATGATATTGTGACGTTTTTGGGGAAAACGTCACCTAATGTAATAAAGTAGTTTTAAAATTAAAAGAAAATGATATTGTGACGTTTTAGGGGAAAACGTCACATAATGTAATAAAGTAATTTTAAAATTAAAAGAAAATGATATTGTGAGGCTTTAGGGGAAAACGTCACATAATGTAATAAAGTAATTTTAACATTAAAATAAAATGATATTGTGACGTTTTAGGGAAAAACGTCACCTAATGTAATAAAATAATTTTAAAATTAAAAGAAAATGATATTGTGACATTTTAGGGGAAAACGTCACCTTATGTAATAAAGTAATTTTAAAATTAAAAGAAAATGATATTGTGACGTTTTATGGAAAAATGTCACATAAAGTAATAAAGTAATTTTAAAATTAAAAGAAAATGATATTGTGACGTTTTAGGGGAAAACGTCACCTAATGTAATAAAGTAATTTTAAAATTAAATAAAGATGATATTGTGACGTTTTAGGGGAAAACGTCACATAATGTAATAAAGTAATTTTATAATTAAAAGAAAATGATATTGTGACGTTTAAGAAACATCACAAAATAATGTATCATTTTTAGACATTTAAGAAAAACGCCACTAATATACACCATTTTGAGATGTATTTAGAATAATGTCACAAAATAATGTCTCATTTTGAAACTTTCTAAGAAAACGTCACTAATATATATCCTTTTGAGACGTTCTTGAGAAATGTCACAAAATAATGTAACAATTTGAGACGTTTAAGAAAAATGTTACAAATATACACTATTTTGAGACGTATTTAGAAAAAGTTCACAAAGTAATGTCTCATTTTGAGACGTTTCTAAGAAAATGTCACTAATATATATCCTTTTGAGACGTTCTTGAGAAATGTCACAAAATAATGTAACATTTTGAGACGTTTAAGAAAAAAGTCATTAATATACGCTATTTTGAGACGTATTTACAAAAAAGTCACAAAATAATATCTCATTTTGAGACGTTTCTATGGAAACGTCATAGATAGTATACCATTTAGAGACGTTTTAAAGAAAATGTCACACAATAATTTATTTGGGACAATATATGCAAAACGTCCCAAAAAGCAACCTATTTGAGACGATTTCAAAATCGTCCCAAAATAAATTGTCCCTAATTCCCTTATTTGTTGTAGTGATCGACGATTGGTTCGTACGAATATTCCTACGCACTTAAGCAAACGGCGAAAGATACCCGATTAAGATAATTAAATGACACATCTATCGTATTAATCTAACTAAGTAGCATTGTCGCTTAATCTAATTTACAATGAACTAAACAAGCACTCACAAGCGTATGAGACTATCATAGTATATAAGTACGTAGAAGGTCGATTCCTTGAGGATTCGTCTCGATATCGGGTATGTATAATTTAAAAAATATTAAAGCGTTAATTACCAAAAGCGACCTGAACTATGGGCCTTTTTTACTATTGCCACCTTAACTTTTTATTTTTTTTTCCGATCGCAACCCGCATTACACGTTTTTTTTTTTCACATTGCAACCTCCGACTATATATTCCGACATATATAGGTCATGTGCATAACCCACGCCAAAGTGTCCAATAAGATTGAGACATGTGTCCATCAATTAAATAAGTTAAAAAATAACATATAAAAAAGAAAATTCTGAAATTAAGATATAAATCATTCTAGAAAATAAAAATAAAATTTAGAAACGTAATTAAAATTTAATTTTTAAAAGCATTAAAAAAAAAAATGGGCAAAAGCCACAGAACCTCTCAATCCTGAATTAGTTTTGATGACTTCAATTTTGGTTGAGTTACTTATCAAAAAATGACGGATCTTCATTGGATTTCAGAAAATAAAAAAAGAAAAAAAAATCGAATTTATAGCTTCTTCGATCTGTGAAGAAAAACAAAGCTTTTACAATCTGTGAAGAACATCGATTCTTCAAGGAGCTTTAATGGCAGATCTTCTTCGAGGAGTTTCAATGCGGAGCTTCAATGACAGATCTTCTTCGAGGAGCTTCAATGGCGGATCTAGGTCTTCCTTCAATGACGGGTCTAGGTTTTCCTTCAATGGCGAATCTGTCGATAATTTGCATCTGGTTTGCATTCGGCTGGTGGTGGTGATGGTGAGGATTGAGGAGGTTCATTCTTTTGAAACTAAACACCAATTTTTCTCCCAGCAAGATCAACAGTAAGATTCAATGATAGGTTGGTTGTTTTCTGAAATAGCCATTTGATTTTTTTCGGAATCAGAGATAAGTTAGGTTGTTTGATAGTTTAGGTTCGAGCTTTAATTTTCTTGTTCTTGTGGATTTTGAACAGATGGAGTGACGGTTTCTAAAGATCTGCCATTGCGGATCTAGGTTTTTCTTTAATGGCGCATCTGAGTTGTTCTCACAGTGATAAAAGAAAGAATTTGCCGAGCCGCCACTGCAATTGTTGTTCTAAAGATCCGCCATTGAAGCTAGAAACTAGAAAACTAGAAACCCCAATTCACAGAACGAATTGAGGTTAAGAACCCTAGCAATCTAATTCTCTTGATTGAGTAATGTTTACAGAGGGAAAGAAACGTGAATCAACTCGCAACTTCAAGTGTTTACAATGTATATAAAGGCTGGAGCTTGAATCAAGGAGTAGAAGTAGTTGTAACCAATTTTGTCTCAACTGCTCAAAACTGTTGTAGCGAGCTTTCCACAACGGTTTTATATGCAACGGTTTTATTCTGTTGCAAACGGCAGTTATAACAACCTTGACTCCGGTTCCCATTTTAACCTTTATTACTGATCCGGTTAAAAGCTGATTCTCTAGCCCAGTTCTCAACATTCTAAACCTGGTTCTGGAATCCTCAAAACCTCTATTACATTCCATGAACACTTGATGATATTGAACTGACATCTACAAATCTCCACCTCAATGAACTCAAGTGTGCTTCATCACCTCAACCTGCCTTGTTCTCCAAACTTTTAATCATACCGTTCAGGCCCAATTAGACTTGAGCAATGAACCATCTTACTCCCAGGCACTGCTTTGGTTAGAAAATCAGCAGCATTGTCACTTGTATGGACCTTCCTAACCTCCACAGACCCTGTATCAATCACATCTCTTGCGAAATGTAATTTGACATCTATGTGCTTGGATCTCTCATGAAAAGCTTGATGTTTCACTAGATGTAATGCACTCTGATTGTCACAATATATAGTAACACAGTCCTGCTTGATTCCCAGATCCTTCAGAATGCTTTTAACCACATAACTTCCTTGATTGCCTCTGTCAAAGCCATGTATTCAACTTCTGTAGTTGATAAAGCCACCACTGATTGTTGCACACTACTCTAGCTAACTGCAGTACCATATAATGTGAAAACATAGCCTGTGATTGACTTCCTGGTATCAACATTTCCAGCAAAATCAGCATCTGCAAATCCTTCCAAAGGAATAGCCAATTTTTCCTGCTTCTGAAACTTCAACCCCAGACTTGTTGTTCCCTTCAAATACCTCAATACCTGCTTCAAAGCCTCCCAATGAGCCTTTCCTGGATTTGACATATATCTGCTGACTAAGGACACACAGTATGCTAAGTCTGGTCTGCTGCATAGCATCCTATGCATCAGACTCCCAACTCCACTAGCATAAGGCACACTTCTCATGTATGTCTCTTCTTCTGCTGTCTTAGGACTCTGCTCCTTTGATAATCTAAGTTGTTGGCTTACTAGAATACTCAGTGTCTTGGCCTCATGCATTTGAAACCTCTCCACCACTTTCTGTTGGGTAATCAACTCTTATCACACACACAAACAATACTCAAACCAAGAGAGAATGAAAAACAACAAAGAATTCGGCCAAATGAAACCGAACACAGAACAGGAATAGAAAATGAAGAACACAAGGATTTTACGTGGTTCGAGGAATAGAAAATGAAGATCACAAGGATTTTACGTGGTTCGATCAATGTGATCTACATCCACGGAGGCTCTATACACCTCAATTCACTCCACTGATTAATCAATTACAAGAATTATTCCAGAAAACTAGAAACCCCCAATTCACATGCCGAATTGAGCTCAAGAACCCTAGCTAACTAATTCTAATGATTGAGCAGTGTTTACAGAGGGAAAATAACGTGTATCAACTCGCATCTTCAAGTGGTTTCAATGTATATAAAGGATGGAGCTCGAATCAGGAAGTAGCAGCAGTTGTAACCAATTTTGTTTCCAGCTGCACAAAACTGTTAGACGGGCTTTCAACAACGGTTTTATTCGCAACGGTTCTAATCCATTGCACATGACAGTTATAACCGCCTTGACTCCACTTCCTTTTTATCCACCTCAATGAACTCAAGTGTACTTCATCACCTCATTCTGCCTTATTTTTCCAGGTTTAATCACACTGTTCAAGCCTTATCATGCATCACACTGTTCAAGTTTTATCATGCTTGAGTAATGAACCATCTTGCTTCCAGGAACTGCCTTGGTTAGAAAATCAGCTGCATTGTCCATAGTATGAACCTTCTTCACCTCAACAGATCCTGCTTATATTACATCTCTTGCAACGTGAAGTCTAACATCAATATGCTTAGACCTCTCATGAAAAGCTTGGTGTTTTACCAAATGAAGTGCACTCTGATTATCACATTGAATAGTAACACAACCTTGTCTGATCCCTAAGTCTTTAAGAATCCCCTTGAGCCACAAAGCTTCCTTGATTGCCTCAGTTAAGGCAATGTATTCTGCCTCAGTTGTTGACAAAGCAACTACAGGTTGTTGCACACTTTTCCAGCTTACAGCCGTCCCATACACGGTAAAAACATATCCTGTAACAGATTTCCTTGTATCTAGGTTCCCAGCAAAATTTGCATCAACATATCCAACAAGAGGTACAACACCAGCTTCTTGTTTCTTAAACTTCAGACCTACACTGACTGAGCCTTTCAAATACCTCAAGACTTGCTTCAAAGCTTCCCAATGAGCCTCTCCAGGATTTGACATGTACCTGCTTACCAGATGATCGATATGGCCCAGTAACTCCGGGTCGAGTTAACCCGACCCGGAGCAACCGGCCCAGAAGAACGAACCCAGCAACTAAGCCGACCTAGAAGCACGCACGAGCGAGCCTAGCACAGTCCAGTCGCGGCATATTTGGAAAGTGAGATCATGGGGATCTCCTCCCAACTTCCATGCAGATTTTGTGGGCGCAACTGTGGGGATTCAGTTAGGGTTTTTGAATTGTATAGTATAAATGGTAGAATTGTACTTAGATTTTGGGTGGGCACTTTGTACTCCAAAACTACAACGTGTAAGATTGAAAGGAAGATAGTGAAAAATACCTCGGCAGGTGATTGTTTACGCCCGTGGACGTAGATCTCCGGATCGAACCACGTATATCTTGTGTTCTTTACTTTTTCTCGCGTTTGGTAGTGTGGTTAATCAGACTATACTTCGAATTTCTGGGATAAGCGGATTGCTCTTTATCACCAGAGAAACACTATAGGCCAAATCTGGCCTGCTGCATATCTTTCCATACATCAAGCTACCAACACCACTGGCATATGGAACATTCATCATGTGAATCTCCTCTGCTTCTATCTTTGGACATTGTTCTTTGGATAGCTTGGTTTGTTGGTTAACTGGAATACTTATTGGCCTTGACTCATGCATGTGAAATCTATCCACAACCTTCTGCAAATACTGCTTCTGTGAGAGCCAAAGTGTTCCAGACTTCCTTCTTCTGATGATATCCATCCCCAGAATCTTCCTTGCTTCTCCAAGATCCTTCATGTCAAATTCTTAGCTCAATCTTTCCTTTAACTGTTGTATTTTGTACATACTCTTACTAGTAATGAGCATATCATCCACATACAATAACAGAAACACTTGTTCAAGCCTTGAACCCTTATTAAAGTATACACAGCTATCATACAAGCTTCTTATGAAACCTGCATTGATCATGAACTCATTGAACTTCTTGTTCCACTGCCTTGGACTCTGCTTCAATCCATAAAGTGATTTCCTGAGAAAACAGACCTTCTCTTCATCTCCTGGAATCACAAAGCCCTCACGTTGCTTCATATATATTCTTTCAATGAGATCACCATGCAGGAAAACTGTCTTAACATCTAACTGTTGTAGTTCCATGTCTTCTTGTGTAACTTTTGATAAAAGTAGCCTAATAGAGCAATGTTTCACAACAGGAGAGAATACCTCATTATAATCAATGCCTTCCCTTTGTGTAAAGCCCCTTGGCACAAGCCTTGCCTTGTATCTGATTTTATCAGCCTTTCCAGCCTCCACCTTCTTCTTGTAGATCCACTTTGAGCTGACTAACTTCTGCCCTTTTGGTTTGACTACAAGTTTCCAAATTTGGTTTCTCTCCAAAGATTCCATTTCTTCGATCATGGCCCCTATCCAATGTTCACTTTCACTGCAATTGATTGCTTCCTTGAAATTGCTTGGCTCTTGAAACTCCAGGTCTTCTGCTACACTCAATGCATAGTAGACACTCCCAGCTTGTCCATAGAAATCAGGCCTGTGGATTTGCCTTCTTGGTCTATCTCTACCAATGCTATAAGTTCTGAGATTTGAAATCTCAGGTTGATCTTCATCCTCTTCTGATGAACTGTCATTTCCTGGTTGAGCTTGAGCATCTTTCCTTGGAGTTTTTTCTTCATCAGTAGGCTCCACCTGAATGGAAATTCTTTCAGACTCTACAGCACCATCAGCATCTTCTTGACTTCCAATAGAGTTGTATCCCATCACTGCCTCATTGAATCTTACATCTCTACTTATCAAGAGTTTCTGGTTTCCTTGTTCCAAACACCATAACCTGTAGCCTTTTATACCCTAAGGATATCCTAGGAATACACACCTATGTGCCCTTGCATCAAGTTTGTCTTGCCTTATGTGAGCATATGCCAGACAACCAAATACTCTCAAGTCATTATAGTTTGGTACCTTTCCACTCCAAACTTCTTCTGGAGTCTTAAATCCTAGAGTTGATGATGGTGATCTATTTATTAAATAACATGCAGTGTTCAATGTTTCTCCCCAGAAAGATTTGGGTAATCCAGCATCAATCAGCATACATCTAACTCTCTCAAGCACAGTCCTATTTTGTTGAGGGTTCATTGGGATAGTTCTATGCCTTGTGATGCCCTTATCTTCAAAAAACCTTGTGAACTCAGTAGATAGATATTCCAAGCCATTATCAGTCCTAAGATGTTTCAATTTCTTCCCTCTTAGATTCTCCACCTGGCTCAACCATGTTTTAAACTTTAGGAATGCATCACTCTTGTTACTTAAGACATATACCCATATTTTTCTACTGTAATCATCAATTATGGACATGAAATACCTTCCTCCTCCATGTGTCTCTGTCCTTGAAGGCCCCCATATGTGAGAGTGTACATAATCAAGTGGTTCTTGAGTAGAATGTATCCCTTTAGTATAAGGCAGCTTCTTGGCTTTTCGTAAAGCACATTTGTCACAGAACTCAAGTGTTTGATTTCCTATTTCACCAATTATACCCCTCTTGGACAGCTCCTTCAATCCTTTCTCTCCAATATGACCCAGTCTTTTATTCCACTTCATGAAATCCTCTCTACTTATCACAGATTCAACACAACCTATCACAAGAGATCCAATCAAAATAAACAGGCCATTGTGTTGCCTTCCCTTAATTACCAGCTTGTTGTGTTTAGTGATATGAAGATACCCATCTGTGGAGTTGAACTGACAGCCATTTGCTACAAGAGAACCAAGAGATAGGAGGTTTCTTTTAAGGCCAGGAACATACCTCACTTGTGAAATGGTCATGATGACTCCATCATACATCTTGATCTGAACTGATCCTGTGCCTTTAACTCTGCAAGAGTGGTCATTTCCCAGTAGTACACATCCACCATCTTCTTTCTTTAAGTCCTTGAACCAAGATTCATTAGGGCACATGTGGAATGAACAACCTGTATCAAGAATCCATTCCTTTTCCATCTTTGTGTCTGTGATGTTTAAAACTTCATGGGTATCATCTTGATTTTCAGTCACGGCCACTTCTGCCCTCTGATTTTCCAGTTTCTTCTTCTTCTGTGGGCAATCCTTCTTCAAATGTCCAGTTTGCTTGTACTTGAAACACTTTCTATTTTCAACCCAGTCTCCATTCTTCTTTGAATTCTGAGTTCCAACTTTGTTATCCTTGAATCCCTGGAACTTTTTCTTTTGGTAGTTCCTTTTGAACAAGCCTTCTCCAGCCTGTGTAGAGCCCTTATCTCCCTATTTTTTAAAACACTTTGTCTTCAAAGCTGAGAGGATAGACTCATAACTGACATTTCCATCCCTTCCAAACATCAATGAATCCTTGAAGCTTTCCATAGACTTTGGAAGAACATTCAACAGCATCAAAGCCTTATCATCATCCTCCAAGTTCACACCCAGGTCTTCTAGTTCTTCAATCATCTTGACAAATTAATCAAGTTGATAAAAAATGGCCTTATCATCAGTAATCTTGAAAGACATCAATTTCTGCTTCAGAAATAGTTTGTTTGATATTGACTTTGATTGATAAAGTTCTTCCAATTTCCCCATGCCTCTACTGTATTCTTGCACCTTGATATCTCCCTTAGGGGTTTATCACCCAAACATAGAAATATCAGGCTCAAAGCCTTCTTATCCACTTCTGGAAACTTTGGTTTCTCAGCATCAAACCATTGATCAACAGGAAGAAGTGCAGAGTCTAAACCATTTTAAACCAATACAACATTCATCTTGATTTTCCAAAGTGAGAAGTCATTTTTACCTGAAAACTTCTCCACATCCATCTTCACTCCAGCCATTCTCCTTTCCTCTTCGAGTGTGTGCACAAGCTTCCCATAGACGGCGCCACTTATTGGGTAATCAACTCTTATCACACACATAAACAATACTCAAACCAAGAGAGAATGAAAAACAACAAAGAATCCGGCCAAATGAAACCGAACACAGATAAGGAATAGAAAATAAAGAACACAAGGATTTTACGTGGTTCGATCAATGTGATCTACATCCACGGAGGCTCTATACACCTCAATTCACTCCACTGATCAATCAATTACAAGAATTATTCTAGAAAACTAGAAACCCCCAATTCACAGACCGAATTGAGCTCAATAACCCTAGCTAACTAATTCTAATGATTGAGCAGTGTTTACAGAGGGAAAATAACGTGTATCAACTCGCATCTTCTAGTGGTTTCAATGTATATAAAGGATGGAGCTCGAATCAAGAAGTAGCAGCAGTTGTAACAAATTCTGTTTCCAATTGCACAAAACTGTTAGACGGGCTTTCAACAACGGTTTTACTCGCAACGATTCTAATCCGTTGCACATGATAGTTATAACCGCCTTGACTCCGGTTCCTTTTTAACCCTTATAAATGATCCGGCTAGAACCCAGTTTTCTAGCCCGGTTCTTCACATACTGAACTCGGTTCTGAACTTCTCAAATCCTCTACTACAATCTATGATCACTTGATGATATTGAACTGATACCTACACTTTCTGAAGATAATGCTTTTGAGACAACCATAAACATCCAGCATCTCTATCTCTGATTATGCTCATTCCTAGAATCTTCTTAGCCTCTCCCAAGTCCTTCATATCAAATTCAGAACTCAATTTCTTCTTAAGCTGATGTATTTTATGTGAGCTCTTGCTCGCAATGAGCATGTCATCCACATATAACAACAGGTATACAGGATCAACACTTAAACTTTTATCAAAATAAACACAACTGTCATACAAACTTCTGACAAAACCAGCTTTTAATATGAACTCATTGAACTTCTTATTCCACTGCCTTGGGCTTTGCTTCAATCCATATAATGACTTTTTGAGGAAACATACTTTTTCTTCATTTCCTGGAATCACAAATCCCTTAGGTTGCTTCATATAAATGTTCTCAACTAAGTCTCCATGTAAGAAAGCTGTTTTCACATCCAGCTGCTGTAACTCCATGTCCTCTTGTGTTAGTATTGACAAAAGTAGTCTGATTGAACAGTGTTTTACTACTGGAGAGAAAACTTCATTGAAATCAATGCCTTCCCTCTAAGTAAAACCCCTTGCTACCAGCCTTGCCTTATACCTTATCTTGTCTGAGACCCCAACTTCAACCTTCTTCTTGTAAATCCATTTGGAACTTACCAGCTTTTGTCCCTTTGGTTTATTCACCAGTTTCCAGGTGCCATTTCTCTCCAAAGACTCCATTTCTTCCATCATTGCACTGATCCAGTGTTCACTTTCATTACCACTGACTACTTCCTTGAAATTCTGTGGTTCATGATTTTCTATGTCTTCAGCAACACTAAGTGCATAATGTACACTTCCATCTTGTCCATAAAAGTCTGGTTTCTGTATTTGTCTCCTAGGTCTGTCTCTGGTAATGCTATACTCTCTTAGGTTTGTATTTCTATGTGTTGTGTCTTCTTCTTCTGAAGAACTACTACTGGAATGATCAGCCAAATTTTCTCCTCTCTGTCTATCATGCTCCTCCTGAGTCTCCACCTGAACAGATATCCTTTCTGTTTCAGAACCTTCATCATGATTTTCCAGATTCCCAGAGAAATGATATCCCATAATGGATTCATTGAAATTTACATCTCTGCTGATCATCAATTTCTGATTCCCAGGTTCCATGCACCATAACCTGTAACGCTTGATTCCCTCTGGATATCCCAGAAACACACACATGTAAGCTCTAGGATCAAGTTTATCTGATTTCATATGAGCATATGCCAAGCATCCAAACACCTTTAATCCTGAGTAATCTTGAATTCTTCCATTCCATACTTCTTCTGGTGTTTTGAATCCCAGAGTTGATGTAGGAGATCTGTTTATTAGATAACATGCTGTGTTTATTGTTTCTCCCCAAAACACCTTTGGCAACCCAGCATCAAGTAACATGCACCTTACTCTTTCCAGGACAGTTCTATTGAATCTTTCTGCCACACCATTCTGTTGTGGATTCATGGGGACTGTTCTGTGTCTGGTAATTACCCTTTCATTACAGAAGGTAGTGAACTCAGTAGATAGATATTCTAGGCTATTATCAGCTCTTAAATGCTTGAGTTTCTTTCCTTTCAAGGTTTCCATTTGAAGCAACCATGTCTTGAATTTGGTGAACACATCACTCTTATTTCTTAAGATAAATACCCATACTTTCCTACTGAAATCATCAATTACAGACATGAAATACTTTCCTCCTCCATGTGTTTCAGTCCTAGATGGTCCCTAGACATCAGAGTGGACATAATCTAGAGGTTCTTGAGTGATGTGAATCCCTTTGGCATAAGGCAGTTTCTGTGATTTGCCTAATGCACATTTGTCACAGAACTCAAGTGTTTGATTCCCAACCTCTCCAATTATCCCTCTTTTGGATAGTTCTTTCAGTCCTCTTTCACCAATGTGTCCCAATCTTTTATGCCACAGGGTTAGTTCATTATTAGCCAGAATATTCTCCACACTACCAACCACTGGTTTTCCTATCAAAATAAACAATCCATTGTGTTGTCTTCCCTTGATTACCAGTTTGTTTCCTTTGGTTATGTGTAATTGGCCATCAACAAACCTAAATTCACACCCAGTAGCAATTAAAGATCCTAGGGAGATCAAATTTCTTTTGAGTCCAGGCATATACCTTACATTTGTAATTTGCCTGGTAACACCATCAAACATGTTGATGGTTACTGATCCAGTACCTTGAACCCTGCAGGATTGGTCATTTCCCAGTAGTACACACCCTCCATCTTCTTTCTTGAGATTTTGGAACCATTCTTTGTGAGGACACATATAAAATGAGCAGCCTGTATCCAGTACCAATTCCATCTCCATTTTTGATTCAGTAACATTCAAGACTTCTGGAGTGTCATCTCCATGTTCAACAGTGGCAGCTTCTCCACCATGGCTTTCTTTCTTCTTCACCTTTTGAGGGCAATCTTTCTTTAGATGCCCTATTTGCTTGCACTTGAAACATTTCCTGTTCTCTGTCCATTCTCCAGGTTTCTTTGGAGCAGCATTGTCAGTCTTGTGATTCTTTGAGGTTTGGCCCTTCTTCTTTTGGTAATTCTTCTTGAAATTTACATTCAAACCTTCACCAGGTTGAGTCACCTTCTTATCTCCTTGATTCTGTAGGCATTTTGTCTTCAAAGCAGTGATTATTGAGTCATAACTCAGTTTATCCTGCCTCCCAAACATCAAAGTGTCCTTAAACCCTTCCATGGAACTTGGTAGAGCATTTAATACCATTAAAGCTCTGTCATCATCCTCCATAGTTACTCCAAGATCTTCCAGTTCATCAAGAAGTTTAGAAAACTCATCCAGTTGATCAGAAATGTCTTTTCCATCCACCATTTTGAAAGCCAGTAACCTCTATTTGAGAAATAGTTTATTTGACACAGACTTGGACTGATATAGTTCCTCCAACTTTGGCCAAGCCTCTATTGCAGTCGAGCATCTTGAAACCTCCCTCAATGGCTTATCTCCTAGACACAGGATGATCAAGCTCAAAGCCTTTTGATCTACCTCTGCATATTTAGGCTTCTCTGTGTCTGTCCATTCATTGTCAGGCCTTTTGTGCACCAATCAGCCCGTGTTGAACCAGAATAGCCTTCATCTTGATCTTCCAAAGATGGAAGTCATTCCTCCCTAAGAATTTTCCACATCCATCTTCATTCCTGACATCTTTATCTTCTAGTTGTGTGAGGAGGCTTCCCACATACGACGCCACTTATTATGAATCAGTCTCACTCACACACAAACAACACACAAACAGTATTGAATGAAAAACAACACAGAAATCGGCCACAAGAAGCCGAACCAAGAACAAGAAGAGAAAATGATGAACTCAGGGATTTTACATGGTTCGATCAATGTGATCTACATCCATGGAGGTTCTATACACCTCAATTCACTTCATTAATCAATCAATTACAAGAATTAACCCAGAAAACTAGAAACCCCAATTCACAGAACGAATTGAGCTTAAGAACCCTAGCAATCTAATTCTCTTGAATCAGGGAGTAGAAGTAGTTGTAACCAATTTTGTCTCAACTGCTCAAAACTGCTGCAGCGAGCTTTCCACAACGGTTTTACACACAACGGTTTTATTCTGTTGCAAACAGCAGTTATAACAACCTTGAGTCCGGTTCCCATTTTAACCTTTATTACTGATCCGGTTAAAACCCGGTTCTCAAGACAGGTTCTCAACATTCTAAACCCGGTTCTGGAATCCTCAAAACCTCTACTACATTCCATGAACACTTGATGATATTGAACTGACATCAACAATTTATTTTAAATAACTTTCCGTTCTCGCAAGCATACGAGATTCAAACAGAGATAGTATTATATCGATCCACAGAGAGGACATATGTGTGAACTACCCGGATCATAATTTCCTAAGTTTAGTAATTGGAGTTAAGAGTTGATTTTTACTAAATGGAATAAAAAGATAGAAAATGATAAATAAGGGAAAATGCTTTCCGAAACTCAGTTTCACCCAAATTTTGAGGGGTTAATGTCCAAACACCATGAAGTAAAGATAAAGAGGGAATAATTGGTTAAACTCCTACCTAAATAGCGTCCCAATACATAGAAATCCCAGGATATGGTTTAGGTGCCATATCCCCCAGTGTTGGAGAATAAAAGGGGTTCTATAGAAAATACCTAAATGGATAGCAAACAAAATCAACCCCGGACCCTGAATTACCAATTAAGTAGACTAAAACAATCTATTGTGGCTTCTCCTACACTATAGACCGATGTAGGGGTAAACTTTCTCTACACGCACAACCTAGACTATCGTGTTTATCCCAATCGAGTATTCCTAGGCTCTATTCCCTCTTTTTACAGGTCTTCTCCTTCATAGGTTTCCATCCTATAAATCGAGTTTTAGATTATTTGAGTTCACGAATTATATTTCCTTCCTTATCAATCTAAGGCACAAAATATAATCCTAAGATCTCTTAAGATCAAATTGGATTCCTTCGAGAGGTGATAGGTATGGTCCAATCTCCCCGGGTCGGTCCAGCCCGCCAACCGAGTCAATTGGGCTCAAAGCGCAAGTCCAACTCAGCTAAGCCCATGCGCGGCACAGCTGGACGAAGCCCATGCGGCCATGCACAACGTGATTGATAAGTTTCCAAACAGTCATACAGATATGCTCGCCGGATTTTTAGGGATTCGGTTAGGGTTGTTATTGTATAGTATAAATAGGAGAAGTGTTGTTTAGATTAGGGTTCCAATTCTGAATTCTAAAACTACAGCTTGTAAGGTTGTACTCCGGTATTCAAAAACAAAGATAGTGAAGCATCTCTGAAGGTTATTTCCTTCACCCGTGGACGTAGATCTCAGGATCGAACCACATAAATCCTTGTGTCGTTTATATTCTTGCTTGTTTGGTTATTCCAGGGAATCATCTTAATTGCGGACCACTTGATATTCGGGTCTCCGCATTATCAATTGGTGCCGTCTGTGGGAAACGACAAGCAAACCCTAGCATCATCCATCGCCGTATTACATCAAACATGGTGAATACACGCCAGTCAGCCAATCGGACCTGATCTCGTCGAAATCCTCCAGTCGATCAAAATCCTCCGTTGCCATGTCAGCAAGTTCAGGATCCGCCCGTGGGGCAAACAGATGTACAACACCCCGCGTCCGTCCATGCACTGGCGCGGGTCGACCCTCAACCAACCCCTAAACTACTAAAGGCACAACAAGCATTCCTTCAGGAGCACACTACCCTATTCCAAGAATGGAATCATTGACGCGCCGACTCCGGTGTGCGCGCTGACAATGGTGCTAATCAAGTGGCACGACATCCCCGCCAAGATCAATCTCGCACACTCAACGAAGATCCCCCCACAGAGCCAGACAGGATCGTCGCCATCACCGGACAGTGTCACCCGGGGAAAACCGAAGTTCTAATGGCTCAAGGCCACGTTATGCTGACCACGCCGACGCTGACCGACGTCGACCTGTCGATGTGGCGAAGCGGGTTCTCTTGGAGAAACCCCGTTTACTGGATCCCATAGAACGGGAGCAGGCTCAATTTGATGCCGAGCTCGACAAGGTGTTAGGCCTTGACGCTGATGGGGAAATAATCACCCCATTCTCCGTGGAGATTCTCGCCACACCACTCCCTGAGGGGTTTAAACTTCCACCAGTGCCCATATATAATGGTACCGGGGATCCAGGTAACTTCCTGAGCACGTTCAAATATGCCATGTTCAATCGGGAATGCACACCACATCACTTGTGCAAGGTGTTCCCCGAATACATACAAGACGAGGCAAGAATCTGCATTGATTCCTTGCCTCGAGGCAGCATTACTTTTTTCTGGGATCTTGCCGAGCAGTTCTGGGCCCGTTTCCACACGCGGGCAAAACCTATGGCTACCTTGGCTAATCTGATGATCCTGGAACAATGAGATGGGGAGACTGTTTCTCAGTTTCTCGAATGCTTCACTGCGGAGAGCCTATAAGTAGGTAGCCGGTCTGATGACGTTATCATCACTGCTTTTATGAACTGTCTCCGAGCCGGACCACTTTACACCGAGCTCGCTCGGCACCCTCCGACAACAACCCGGGCTCTCTTCGGAACTGTAAGTAGGTTTGCCAAGGCTGAAGAGCAAACCCGACGAAAGCAAGAGAAGTATACTATTAAGAAACAATCAGACAAAACCCAAGCCGGGACTAATACACGGACCAGTGCTTTTAATCGATTGGGCAAAGGCAGGTTGGAGCCTCGCAGTGACCCTCCTCAATTCACACCCCTTACGCGATCAAGAACAGAAATATTTTATGTTCACAAAAATGACCTGCGATCATGCCCACGGATGACTGCTCTGGCAGAGAAGCGCAATCGTGAAAAGTGGTGTGCTTATCACCACGACCATGGACACGACACCGAGGAGTGTCGAGAACTTTGTAAGGAAATCGAAGACTGTTTGAAACATGGTTTTCTCCGGCAATACATTGCTCGGGCCGAGGACAGGTCTCAGCCGAACTAAAATGGGGGTCAACAACAAGGTCGGGGAGGTTACAATAACAGAGGCCCAAGACAGAGTAGACCCCAATGGCAAAACAACAGATCGGGGTATAACAATTACCCATGACAAGACCAGGGCAATTGCCAACAGAATCAATCTCAGCAACCTCAATTGTTGCCACCTCCGCCACCTTATGGAGGTCCCGGGAACAACCCACAGAATCATGTTGTCCATAGGATAATAAATGTGATATACGGCGCCATGCCAGCAGGGACTTCCCAAAGTGCCCTAAAAGCCGAAGCGCGCAGACCTTCTCCCGAGGAGCCACGTCATAAACGTCTCCATAAGTCTGAAACAGTGAGCTTTACTGACGACGATCCTGTTCCTGAGCTCACCCCTCACACGGATGCCATCGTCATTGACATGGTCGTGGCCAACGCCACTATTAAGCGAGTTTTTATCGACAACGACGCCGCTGTAAGTGTCATATTCTCTGATTGTTTCCAAAAGATGGGTATACCCCGCGAGTAGCTCCGGCCTGCTCCTGGGCCTCTATAGACCTTCACCCAAGGAGAGGTCCAACCTGAGAGAATTATCAACCTCCCCGCGTCGCTTGGTACATATCCAGCGATAAAAACTATTTTTGTGGATTTCTATGTGGTATCCTCCTCGTCGCCGTACAACATGATCCTTGGTCGGGACTGGCTCACCCCAGCCAAAGCCATTTGTTCCACATATCACCTGACATTGAAGTTTCCTACACCCCACGGAGAGGTCACCATCCATGGCAACTAGAGAATTTCCAAAGAGTGCATGCATGTTGCACTCAAGAAAACAACCATGGCTCCTCCTAAGTCTCAATTTCAAATAGCTACTCCGGAACTCGCTCCGGGTGTCTCCGAGCCACTTGGAAATGACATCGCCGAAGTGCCACTCGATCCTGCTAAACTGGAGCAAACTGTTAAAATAGGCGCAGTGAGCGTGCCTTTGTTACACAATGCCATCATCCAGGCATTAAGGGAGTACCCCGAAGTCTTTGCCTGGGTTCCCCTAGATATGCCGGGAGTCTCTCCTGACCTCATCACTCACAAACTAAACGTTGACCCTAATGTGAAGCCAATACAACAGAAGCGGAGGCAATTTGCCCTAGAGAGAAATGCAGCTATCCGAACTGAGGTTCAACAGCTCGTGGATGCCGACATCCTATTCAAAGTCCACTATCCATCCTGGCTCTCTAACCTAGTAATGGTGACGAAGTCCAATGGGGCTTGAAGGATGTGTGTCGATTTCTCTGATCTCAACAAGCACTGCCCGAAGGACTGCTATCCTTTACCACCTATTGACCAGAAAGCCGAAGCCATTACAGGGTATAAGGTACTTTGCTTTTTGGATTTGTACAAGGGATACCACCAAGTCCACATAGATCGATGAGACGCTGTCAAAACAGCCTTCATCACTGATTTTGGTGTCTTCGCTTTGATGCCCTTTGGACTCAAGAACGCCAGGGCCACATACCAGCGTCTTATGGACCACGTCTTTCGAGATCATATAGGCCGCAATGTTGAGGTATATGTTGACGACCTCGTCATTAAGAGTTATTCTTCTGAATCATGTGTGCAGGACATTGTCGAGACATTAAGCACACTGCGGCGCCATAATCTTCGACTCAATCCAGCTAAATGTACTTTTGGTGTTAGATCGGGAAAATTCCTTGGGTACATTGTATCTCAGCACGGCCTCCAGGCCAACCCGACGAAAATCAGGGATGTATTGGATCTTCAGATACCGAAGACCGTGAAAGATGTCCAACGTTTGACTGGTGGCCTCGCTGCTCTAAATAGCTTTCTATCCAAGGCAGCGGAGCGCCAACTTCCCTTTTTCAAAATTTTACGCCAGGCAAAGAAGTTTGAGTGGACTTCGCAGTGCGACGAAGCCTTTGATACTCTGAAACAACATATCAGCCAGTTACCTACTATGTCAGCGCCTATCCCCGGAGAGCCCCTCTACATATACTTAGCCTCTGCTGACGAAGCAATTAGTGCGGCCCTCGTCCGCGAGGATCAAGGCATCCAACAACCCGTGTACTTTGTTAGCCGAGCCCTCCAGGGGGCAGAAACCCGTTACTCCGTGGTGGAAAAAATAGTTTTGGCTCTAGTCATGGCAGCCCGCCGCCTGCGTTTTTTACTTTCAAGGGCATGCTATCCGGGTCCTCACAAATCAACCTAATCGCCAGGTTCTTATCAAGCCCGGTGTATCGGGACGTTTGGCTAAGTGGGCAATTGAGCTCGGGGAACATGATATACAGTTTCTACCTCGTCGAGCCATGAAGGGTCAAGCTCTCGCGGATTTCCTCGTCGAGGTCCCGTTCAACGACCCCGAGGCAATTAAAAGTATCGAGCCTGCACCCCAACCCGACCCCAAGCCGAAGCCAACAGGTGTCTTGTCTGTGGACGGCGCCTCTGCTGCCCGAGGCAGTGGTGTTAGGGTCCTTCTCACTGGTCGAAATCAAGTTTAAAGTGATGAGCAACGAGGCCGAATATGAGGCAGTAATTGTTGGGCTCCGGCTCGCTCAAACCTTCAGGGCTTCGCATATCCGGTTATACACTGATTCTGAAGTGGTCTCTAGTCAAATCAAGGGCACATATGCGGCGAAAGATGATACGTTGAAAAGGTATGTGAGTTTAACTCGTAAACTTTTTGCTAACTTTTACCTACACTGATGTTCAGCAGATCCCCCGGGAAGAAAATGCTAAGGCTGATACTCTCAGTAAAATGGCCTTCGCGGTCCCGTCGAATGTGTCTCCGGACATAATTGTCGAAGAAGCTACCCATCCTTCAATCAATGAACAGGTGGTCTCTGTGTTGACTGATGTCGATCCCAATTGGATGACTCCGATAATTCAGTATCTCCAGGATGGCACCCTACCAAAGGATAAAGTGCTTGCTCGGCAGATAATTCTAAAAGCACCGAAGTACACACTTCACGACGGGGTCTTATACCGTCAGTCATACTTGCAGTCGAGCCTCCGTTGTCTCGGCCTAGTCCAAGCCGACTATGTCCTCTGGGAACTTCATGAGGAATCATGCGCAAGTCACATTGAGTCACGTACTTTAGCCAAGAAAGCACTTCGGTGGGGATACTACTGGCCCACCTTGTTTAATGATGCCCACAATTTGGTGTCGTAGTGCGACAAATGTCAGCGGCACTCCCGAATAAAGCGCCTACCGCAGACCGAACTCATCGGAATACAGGGCGCCTGGCCTTTTATCCAGTGGGGCGTTAACATTGTGGGTCCTCTCCTAGTTGCCCGGGGAGGACTAAAGTTCCTTGCTGTCGCTGTTGACTACTTCACAAAGTGGGTAGAAGCTGAGCCCCTTACTGCCTTCACTGGTCAGAACATTCTAAAATTTGTCTAGCGTCACATTGTATGCCGCTTCGGCATTCCGAGTACGATCGTATCTGACAACGGCAAGCAATTTGCCAATAATCCCTTCCGCTCCTGGTGCGAAGAGTTGCATATTAAACAGGCTTTCACCTCGGTAGCTCACCCCCAAGCCAATGGCCAAGTCAAAGTGACGAACCGCACTCTCGTCGAGGGCCTTAAGAAACGTTTACATTAGGCCAAGGGCCTTTGGGCCGAGAATCTTCCGCAGGTTCTCTGGGCTTACCGCACACACCACATTCTTCAACCGGGGAGACACCTTATAGCCTCACTTATGGCTCCGAGGCCGTCATTCCTGCCGAGATCGGTGTCCCCAGCCCCAGACTCTTAAACCTTGAACCTGAGGCTAATAAGGAAGCACTCCGGGCCAATCTTGATGAGCTTGAACATCGTCGTGAACAATCTTTCATCCGACAAGCTAAGTGCAAACAACAAGCGGCTCGGTATCACAACAACCGGGTCCGAGGTACACAGTTCCAGGTCGGAGACTTAGTGCTCCGGCTAAACTCTGCTAGCAAAGCTGCCCCCGAGGGCAAACTGCACGCTACTTGGGAAGGGCCTTATCGCGTCACTGCTGCTCATGCCTCCGGGAGCTATCAGTTAGAACACTTGGATGGCACCCCGATGCCTCGCAGTTGGCACGTTAGCAACCTGCGGTGTTTCTATCTATAGTTTCCCATTTCAAGTACTTATTCTCCCTTTAATTTTTCAAGATTACTCTTGTATTTTTTCGCCTTTACTTCCCCACCGCGGTACGTTATTTTTCAAGATTACTCTTGTATTTTTTCAATTGTTCCGACAATGAATATCAATAAAAGTTTTTACTTTCAACGCGTATATTGCTTCTCTCTTACGCTGTGGGGATGCCCCGGCCTAGACTATACGCATATTTGTTGCGTCAATCATCAACTGTCTCCGGACACATTTGTCTCTCGCCCGATCCGTCTGGAGAGATCCTAAACCTTGTCCCCGGACAAGAATTCCCTCTCGCCTGATCCATCCGGAGAGGTTCCCAACCTTGTCATCATACAAGCGCTGACTCCCGCCTGATCTGCCTGGGGAGATTTTATACCTTGTCTGCGGAAAAGAGTTCATACATTCTGTATTCCCGAGTACTAAAAAATATACTACTTGCATTACATCATACCAAAACAATTTATATGAGCATTGCATCATGTAACACATACATCAATAATCTGTCATTTACAAAAGAATTTCATACATACATGTTCATTTTCAAATACATTTTTATTTATTGTGTGCATTACATTTATAATACTACCCTATCTACCTATTTTTCGCCTCCTAACCAATAGCCTGCACCCGGCGCCATGGCATGCCTCGGCCGCTTCTAAGAGTCCTCCGGGATCTGGAAGCACCCCGAGTCTTGACTCCGGTCCTGCCACTCCTTCGGTCTCCTCGCCGACTGTCATTCGATTGCCGAGCTGGCCCTGGGGTGTTTGCCCATCCTACAGGGTCCCACTCTGCTGGGGCCATCACCTTAATCTCCTCGGCGAGTCTCTGGACTTCTTCATCCGAGGCCGCTGCAGAGCCCGGCTCGTGGATCACGACCCCACTGGGTTTCGCCATACCCTTTGGCCTCCTCCGGTGGGCTTTAGTTGATTTACCCCGGCTGCAGCTGGCAATATTTTCCTCCGGAGCACGCCGCCATCTTCTGCGACCTTTTAAGTCTTCGTACATGCTCAGGAGTATTTCTAGCACTTCCCGTTTCCTCAACACCTCAGCAGAGTCTGTGTTTCCGGCCTCTATCAGTGCTGCTATCTCCTTTTGAATTTCAGTAATCCGCTCCTCGAGCTCCTCAAAGGTTAACAGGTCGAACTCCGATAAGATCCGCTCATACTCCCTCTGGTGGACAATGAGCCACTCCACTTCGGCACATTTGGATAAATACTTCAGTTGATGATCCAGGGCCTTTTTCATAGCCTCGGTTCTCGTATTTTCGGCCTCGGTTAACTTCTTCTCTGTGGAAGATAGTTTTTTCTCCAACCTGGGGACCACCACCATCCTCAAGTCGTCTCTCTCTCTCTGCAGCCAGTTCATCGACTGCATCAACTTCTGAATGACCTCGTGAAGGTTCTCCTGCTGAACATGTGTTATTTAGAGCACGGTTATAACAACACCAGTAAACATATTAAATCAGAGCCAAAGCACAACTTTGGTATGCCCAACCAAACAGGCATGGAAAAGTGGTCATTTATATCTCATCAAAGCAGTAATAACACAACGAAATGTTTATTACAAGTACATATTTCAAAACAGGTGATCCTAAGCTACATCTTCGCCTGAGTTAGGAGGGGCACTGACCTCCCCTGGAACCGAGGTGGCTCCCGGTGTTGTTGCTGGATTAGCTGCTAGCTGTTAGACACCGCCCTCCCTGGAGGCTGGTTCCAGCATCTCAGGCTCCGTCCTTGGGAGTGGGACTCTCTGTCGCGGCTCCGGCACGTGCACACCCATTCGGTATCCCAGGAACTCCTCGTCCTGGTCTACAGTATAGTTCATCACGTCCTGGGCTGTCAGAATGGTCCCCTTTTGAGCCAATGCCTCCACTAGCGGCCACTCTGGCATCTTGGAGAATGTGTCGTAGTAGGCAGCATCCACATTGCCTACGGATGCATAATCGTACCCGAACTCCCATCTGTATAAATCTACTTCTGGGTACGCATCCTTCACAATCTCCAGTGCCTCGGAGCGGGTAGCTACATCGCTGACCGCCACGAAGTCCGTCAGATACTTTACAAATGTTTCCGTCAGAAAAAGTTTCTCGACGAATGCCTTCAACATGCCCCCCTAGCCTTCGGCTTTGTTCTTCAGCTCCTCCCGTGCTGAGGCCAACACTCCTCGGAGAACGGCCATGTCCGCGACTTCATTTCGGAGACGGGCAGCTTCCTTCTCAACTCCGAGCGCCCTGCCCCGCGCTGTTACTTAGCCACTCTTGGCCTCTGCCACTTCGGCGCGGAGCTTGTCACACTCCCCCCGGAGTCTCCTCAGCTCGTCGGCCAGCTCCTCTGTCTCCTCTTTCTGCTTTCGGTGCCCGAACCCTATGAGTCCTTGGCTAAGGGTCCATACATCCTCCATCTCGGACCCTTCATGGCCCGACACTCTTGTCTGACCCTGCAGGAATTTTATCAGACATGACCAGTCAATTGAAATTTAAAGCATGGTGACGGACATACCTCCGAGGTAGGATCAGTACGAATCTTCTTTGAAGTTGACGATGGTGTTAGCATAGGCCCCAGCCTCTTTTTCATCCTTGAGGTCGTATCAGACCTCGCGGCATCTTCTTCGGCCACCTGGCCGCGCCTTTTTCCCAAAGTCTTCTCCAGCTCGGGAGTTGTGCTCTTTGGGGTTACAGCTTTCTCTGACACCGGAGTCCCCAGCGAGCTCCCAACGGCTTCCTTCTAAAGGCTGGTTTTAAAGCGCCCCACTGCAGGCAAACACTCAACATATTAAAAGGCAATTATAGTTGGCTACACAAACAATTATAACAATAGAATTCCTACCCTCCACTTCAGCCCCGGCTATGGAGCCCTCGCTCTAGGGCGGTGAAGTCCTCCACTCCAGCCCCTTCGTGTAATACAGGCTCAACCCAGCCTTCTCCAACTCCTCCTCAGTAAATATTTGCTTCATTGTCCCCGCCTGCTCAAACACCTCTACTGAACTCGGTACACCCTTCGGTACCTTGTCTCTGACTTCATCCCGCCTCCACCCCGGGGTCGGCTTTGACTCCTTTACATAAATAAACCTAACCTTCCAATTATCCACCTTACTCAGGTTTTGCACCTTGAACACTTTCTGCGGCCTTGGGTTTAGAGAGCACCAACCCTTTCCCTTCCCAATAAACTTCAACTGAAAAAAGTACCTAAATAAGCCTACAGAGGGGTCTACCCCCGATGTCTTACATACTACCATAAAACCTACTATTTGCCTTACGACATTCGGCACTAACTGCCTTAGAGCAATACCATAATACCCTAAAAGCTCAACAAGTAAATCCCACACTGGAAACCTCAACCCTACCCTAAGCTGATCTATATACACTGATATAAACCTCCTTGGTGGCCAACATGCCCTATCATTCGGCCCAGGTATTATATATTCTAAGTCTATCAACAAATAGAAAGACGGGATCATTGCCTGGATTTGAGTTTTGGTAACTCGAGGCACCACTGAAGCCACCTCCAGATTCGCCTCCTCCTCCAAACAGGTGGGAAATTTCACTACTTGGGACCTGATTTCCCTTAAATCAGCCCTATATATTTTCCTACTTTCACTCCTCTCTGGAAAAATGACCCGCAGAGGCGCCACCTCAAAAGGGCTCTGTTATGTACCCACCTCCCTAATGCTAGAAGATTTTGGGGAAGAAGACATACTTACTTGATATTTGGAAGATGAATGCACAAAGGTTGTAGAAATTTCTAGAAATTTGCCGAAGTCTTTCTCGTCTTCTCGCTAGATTACGATCGCAATTCACAAATGAAAAGTAAAGTGAATCTGTCACTTCAATTTCCCTCTAATGCAGAATATCAACGGCCCAGATCGCGCCTGTTCAAATTCAGTGACTCAGATTGGCGCGTGCAGCCCTTGGGATAAGCACACCGTGTCTCACACGCGCCGCACACATGCTGATCACGTGCCACCTCATCTCAGGATAATTACTTCACCATGAAGTTTTATGGTTCAACTCCGGTTGATCCTTTCACCCCCGGGGTGGGGGGGGGGGGGGTGGGGTATCTCAATTCGACTCTGGTTGATTCTTTCACCCCGGGGTATTTCAGTTAGAGTCCGGTTGATTTTTTCACCCCGGGGGTATTTCAGTTCGACTCCGGTTGATTCTTTCACCCCGGGGGTATTTCAGTTCACCTACGTATGGTATCATCTTACAACTACATAGGACTCTGGTACTACTCCGATACTACTTCGGCTACAACACATACACCTCGGCCAACCAAATGCATCTTTTAAACCGAAGCTCCTACCTCGCTCCGGCTGGTGGGGGGGCATCTGATAGGTATGGCCCAATCTCCCCGGGTCGGTCCAGCCCACCAACCGGGTCAATTGGGCTCAAGAGCGCAAGCCCAACTTAGATAAGCCCATGCGCGGCACAGCTGGACGAAGCCCATGCGGCCATGCACAACGTGATTGACAAGTTTCCAAACAGTCATACAGATATGCTCGCCGGATTTTTAGGGATTCGGTTAGGGTTGTTATTGTATAGTATAAATAGGAGAAGTGTTGTTTAGATTAGGGTTCCAATTCTGAATTCTAAAACTACAGCTTGTAAGGTTGTACTCTGGTATTCGAAAACAAAGATGGTGAAGCATCTCTGAAGGTTATTGCCTTCACCCGTGGACGTAGATCTCCGGATCGAACCACGTAAATCCTTGTGACGTTTATATTCTTGCTTGTTTGGTTATTCCGGGGAATCGTCTTAATTGCGAACCACTTGATATCCGGGTCTCCGCATTATCAAGAGGGTGGCAAACCTTAGCTTAAGGTCCAAATCATCATTTCCTAAGTGCAAAATTATATAAAAGAAGGCTAAATTATCGAGAGCTCAAGCCACCGAGTCAATCCTATAATAAAGCTTAATTTCATATAAAAATCATAAAATTAATTAAATGCAAACCCTGGGTTACCAATCCTAAATCAAATTAACCGTCAAAATAACATGGACATCAACCCCGAAGCTCGGGCCTTGTTTCGGGAAACAAGAAGAACTACTCACGAATCATCAATAAATAACCCAATAAATATCATCATCAAGCAAAAAAATAAAATAAAGTAAAATAGAGAGAGATATGGATAAGAAAAGCTTATTGATGATAGAAATCGAGAAATCTTCGATAAAACTTCAAGGTTGTCACCCCCTTGGAGCAATTCTTACAATTTCCTCAAGAACCCTAGTTCCCCTCTTTAAGAGAGAAGAAACCCCAAGTTGAAATTTTGAAAATGCAAAAATAGATAGAGTTCTAATTGAAAACAAAAAGTTACTAAGTAAAAAGTTGTTTTCAATAAAAAGGGGGAGGGGGTATTTATAGACACCCACTCCCCAAACATACAAGGGTAAGAAATCAGCTAAAAATTCCCCTAAAAGTAAGGGTAAAATAGTCAAAGAAAATTGGAACACAAGGGATTGTAAGTTGTTGGTCGAACCCCCCTTCGTGCGCTCGTCTCGAAATTGATGTGAATTCTGGGAAGAATTGGCACAGATTAACTTTCGGTCAAAACATAAAAGTTGTAGGTCTTTGTCTTGGCTATGTGTGACTGCTTGAATCACTCAAATCGGAGCTCGGACGGAGAAGTTACGACCAAAAAATGAAAAAGGCATGAAATAGGGGACCGGCCGCGAACTACCGGTCCAACTGCCGGTCGGCCGCCGGGTCGGTCGTGAGAGTGATAGTTCCTTTGATGACACACTGGATCAACTACCGGTGGTCCTGCCGGTCCGGTAGTGGCCCCGGTAGTTTCCCTTTCCCCTGTTTTACACCTCCGGCTTCTGTCGCCGTTTTGGACCCCTTCCTCTTGTTTTCTCGACCCGACCCCTTGACCATTTTTGTTTGTAACTCGACGAAATTCAATTTGAGCTTTTGTTGGGTCTGATTTAGGCTCATTTAGGCCTCGATCTGCGGGCTTGAATCCGGAGCATGTGCAATTGCCCTTGTCTTCTTCCTTCTTCGATTTGGGGATTTTCTATTCATTTTTGGGCCCATGTTCTTCACGAACTTTCTTCATGGCTTGATGATATTTAAGTTGGGCCTGTACACGACCCATTTTGGGCCCATTTGGGCCTCAAGATTCATGCCGGAGTGCAAAAATGGACTCGGACATTCTTCTAAATTCCTCCGAGCTTCTTAACCTTCAAAATAAGACTTAAAAACACCCGAAAGCGCATCAAATCATATTAAAAAGGAAATTCAACTCAGAGATGCACTAAAGTTAAAAAATACACATGAACATATCAGCTATACGTAATTCCTTACAAAATATGAACGTGAAAAGTGCAAGAAAAAGGGTAATTTTTACGTTCATCACTTTCTTTTCTTCTTGATCTCTTGCCAGTACCTCGTCTCTACCTTTTCGATGGTTAGGGAAGGAATAAAGTCTGTAGGAGTCCTGAACGAAAGCTACTATCGGTATTGGAAAATGCTAGATGTGTTTAGTACCGACTGGGCCTCCGTGAACGCCTCTCTAAGATGTACCCACACCCTAGGTGGACCAGGTAATTCTAGAATAAGGAACTAAGCGAACTCATTTCCGAGATCCCATGAAAGGGACTAGGAGCACGAATTGGAGATTTGACTATAGTTTCTTGACGAAAAAACTCCTTTTAGGTTCAATTTATCTTTGCCCTCTAAAGCGAGGACGCAAGATTGTTTGTCATTCGCCGCATTTTTTAGTCTCATTGGGCTCGTTAGTTCATCCAATTGATCCATCTATGTAAACCCTAATGGTTTCACTGGAAGCATCCAATGAGCAATAATTTTCTATTTTAGACAGTAAGGCAGTCCATTTCACTCCAATTGTAACCAGTCCCAACAAAACAACAGTCTAGGTCAACTCTACCATTTCTTTCATTATCCCTATAACGATCACTATCAAAATAAAGAAAGATATATGCTACTACTATCCCGATACAACAAAGCTAGGTGGTGTTATTATGGCGGGGGAAGGGTCTACTTCTGCTCCATCTCCATGTTTTTTGTGGCAGGTCTTTCAAATACCGATATGGACCTCACTAACGGGTCTCATTTTGTACCTAGGTAAATGATCTATATCACTAAGGTCAATATATGAATCTACTGCGTCTAGTGTTGGATCACCTACCAATTACGGCGATGCGACAAGGACTGGAACTGCCTCCATGTTTGGACTTTTTAAAAATGCAAATTTCTTCTTCTTCTTTTTTTTTTTTTTTTTTTTTCTTTTTAATTGGCCTCCTCCTTTCTGGGGGTCCAATTGTTGTGCAAGTGACTTAATCAATTTCAGTTGTCTTTGAATGAAGAATAAAATCACGCTCTGTAGGATTTGAACCTACGACAATTCATGTAAAATACTAGGTTTTTGAATATAAATATTTCCAACACTGGATTTGCTAACCGAAATAAAAGCTTAATTAAGGTGTGGTAGATAGATATTTTTTATTATTTCTTTCACATTTTAGTATTTAACTCGAGGTCTCCATTTATGTAATCAGAAATTGTACTAGCATGAGATTTTAATAATTCATGGCTTACGTGAACATGTGTATGAAGAGCGGAAGCGACGCTAGTAATCGGAGGTCTTCAAGAATTGATTATGCATGGAGATATGCTATTGTTTCTCCCGGCAATAAAACTGCTACCACATGTAACTTTTATGGAGGTGTAAATTTCGGAGGTATAACTAGGTTCAAATATCATTTGAGTGGCACGAGCCCAGAAAAGAACGTTGCCCCTTGTAAGAAAGGTTCCCCGGAAGTGAAGAAAGAGATTCGGAGCCTTATTAATACCAAAAATGTGGTCAAAGGAAGAAAGCCGAAAGAATTGCTTGCATAAGAGCATAATTACGACAAGGGTTGTCACATGGATTAGTTGACGAAGATGATGAAGACGAAGATGATTACATCGCATGTCGGCCGGACCTTAATCAAGATAAACGAAATGATTACAGAGCTGCAATTAGAGGGTCGAGAGCTAGTGAGTGGGAAAGAGACCCGACCGAGCAATTTGGTAGTAGTAGAGGAGGGAGTCCCAGTAGGCGAAAAGGACCACAATCTTCCTAATTTCGTCGGACCCAGAGTGGTCGATCGACCAACTGTGATCCCTGTCCCGCATCTTCTTTGTATAAATCATCCAACACATGACAAAAGAGAGTAAAGAGTATGTTCACTGGTGCCAACTTTAAGGAAAAGTTAGGCAAGATGGTCAATAAATTTTTCATTTATGATAATTTACCTCCGAACAAAGCTTCATCTCACCACTTCAAGAATATGATAGCTTGTGCCCAAGAAGTAGGAATGGGTGTTGCCACGCCTACTCCATATGAGATAAAATACAAATATCTAGACACGGAGTATGAAGAAATACAGAAATACGTCAGATGTCAAAAGGAAAAGTGGGAGACATATGGGTGCACATTTATGGCGGATCGATGGATCGAGCCAACAAAGATGTCCATAATAAATTTTATGGTATATTGTAAGGGAACAACTGCATTTCTGAAATCCGTTGATGCATCGAATAGGATAAAAGGATCATGCATACATTTAAAACTTGCTCAGAGATGTTGTGCGGGAGGTAGGGAAGGACAGGGTTGTCTTTTTTTTTAACCGATAACGGATCGACTTATGTGAAAGCGAGAAGAAAGCTACAACAGAGGTACAACTTATACTGGACCTCGTGTGCTGCTCATTGAATTGACCTCATTTTCGAAGAGATCGGCAGTAGGGATAGCATCAAAGCAGTAATTGTTAAGGTTAGGCAAATAACCAACTTCATCTATAATCATGGTTGGTTACTTGCGAGGATGCGAGAGGTCTGTCAGGGAGATATTGTTAGACTTGGAGCAACAAGTTTTGCGACTAACTACATCGCCTTAGACAGCTTGTACAAGAAACAATCTCAGCTGAAATAGATCTTTACTAGTAATAATTGGGCCGCCAATAAACTGAGTCGAACGAGGGTTGGAAAAGAAATGGAAAGCAAGTGCTTGACCATACATTTTGGGACGGAGTGCAACACGCAATGGCTATTTTTGAGCCAATATCAGGTGCTCCGAGTGGTTGACACAGAGGTGGTTCCGACTATGCCGATCTTATATGAATTGATTCAGGTTATGAAAGCTAAGGTCGAATCACTTAGAGCCTCGAGTGGGTGACAAGAATAATTGAGTCCAGGTGGGACCATACACTATCTCATCCACTACGCACATCGGGTAATAATTCTTTTATTTTTCTATTTAACTTTGATTACGCAAAAATGATTGACGTTTCACAACAATATTGCATAATTTTTGTAGCCTATTACCTTAACCCGAGATCCCAATATCAGCCTGGAGTAGGTGAAGATGCAGAGCTTATTCAGGCAGTACTTCAAGTTTTCAATAAGCTACACCCCAAATCCGACGGTGTTGCAGATTTTAGGAATGAGGTTACCTTACCACATTTGAAAATTTCTAGTATCTCATTTCCTTGTAATATAGTGACCTAAGTATTCTTGTTGGGACTTGTGCAGCTCATCTGTTTTCGTGATGCCAGAAAATTATTTGGTCACCGGACCGCCGTGGTTGCTAGAAATACAACGCCGACATGTAAGTAGAGTTTTAATTGGATATAAACTTGGCAGACCTTACATCATTTACAACAATACATGCATTGACAATGACTGGTAATTCAACAGCTGATTGGTGGGTTATGCACGGTAGTTCAGCACCGACAGTCAGACAACTAGCCATGAGATTATTGGCATAGACTGCATCATATTCTGCGTGCGAAAGGAAATGGAGCACATTGCATTAATACTCACGAAATAGCGAAATCGTCTTGCTTATCCAAAACTAAAAAAACTCGTATTTTGCTACTACAATATGAAGTTAAGGGTCCGAGATTTGGAGGCTGAAGCAGAGAGGGTTGCTAAGCAAGAGTTCCTGGATTTAGTGGACATCACCGGTGAAACCGACAACAAAGAAGGTGATCAAATATTTCAATGGATTCGGTCAGCAAACCTGGACGACGATGAAGGAAATCCTGATCCTCAGGTCGCTGAAGCGGCTAGCTAATTCAGAATTGACGTGGATCATGTTGTGCGTCGAAACGCGCAATGTTCTTCCCCCTAAGTTCTCTTCAGGGCATCTGAGGGGAACTCGTTCCAGAGCTGCTGTGCGCCGAAACGTGCAGCGTTCTTCCCCCTGAGTTCTCTTCAGGGCATCTGAAGGAAAATCGTTCCGGAGCTGCTGTGCGCTGAAACGCGCAGCATTCTCCCCCCCTGAGTTCTCTTCAGGGCATCTGAAGGGAACTCGTTCCAGAGCTGCTGTGTACCGAAACGCGCAGCATTCTCCCCCCTGAGTTCGCTTCAGGGCATTTAAAGGGAATTCGTTTGTATTTGAGCTGGAGCTGGGTCAACCCCATGCCCTGAAGACTCATCTCTGGGGCCAAGGGTGAGGTTCTTTCTCAAACCCTTGCCTTGCATCGTTTTGAGCAAGGGCTGGGTCAACCCCATGCCCTGAAGACTCATCTCTGGGGCCAAGGGCGAGGTTCTTTCTCAAACCCTTAGCTTGCATCATTTTGAGCCATGGCTTGGTCACGCCCATGCCCTGAAGGCACATCTGTCTGGGGCGCTCATAAGCCAATGCCCCTTAAGATTATTTTCATGTTTAGGTAACACATTCGTGACTTTTCACCAATGGAGAGGCCCTTATAACTTGGACCTTCATCTTTCATTGAACTAGGAAGATTTTACAACTTTGGTTTCTTATCCTTAATTGAAAACATGAAAATATCCCGCCTTCAGCTATACATAATACTTTTTCAGATTACTCACGTTCCAGGGCCTCAGCACCAGCCGTCCTTCTTCATTCTGCAGCTCATAGGCTCCATCTCCCAACACTTTGGCAATGATAAATGGGCCCTCCCAATTAGGCTCCAACTTTTCTGTTGCTTTGAGAGCATCCACCCTCCTCAGCACCAGGTCCCCAACCTCGAACCTTCTAGGCTTCACTCTCCTATTTTAAGCGGCACGTATTTGCCCTTTATATTTATCAGCTCTGAGTCTGGCCTTTTCTCTCACCTCCTCCAACATGTCCAGGTTCTCCCTCATTAGGATCTCATTCTAGCTTCATCATAATTCATTATGCGGTGCATTTCTACCCCCACCTCTCCCGGGATCACCGCTAACGCTCCATAGACTAAGTTGAAGGGAGTTTCTCCTGTAGCGGTCTTAGGGCTTGTTCGATAGGACCACAAGACGGAATCCAGCTCCTCAGCCCATTTTCCACCGACCTTCTCTAGGCGAGTTCTTATGCCCTCCAGCAGTGTACGGTTTGTGACTTCCACTTGCCCATTCGCTTGAGGGTGGGCCACCGACGTGAAGCGCTGCCTAATCCTCATTTCCTTACACCAACTCTGCACCTTTGACCCTCAAAACTAGGTTCTGTTATCCGATACAAGGATCCTCGGTATGCCATACCTGCATCATATGTTTCTCCATAAGAACCTTAGGATATTATCCTCTTCAATCTTGGCCACCGCCTCAGCCTCCACCCATTTGGTGAAGTAATCCACTGCAACTATCAAAAACACCTTTTTCCTGGAGCAGCGAAGAACTTTCCAACTATGTCTATCCCCCATTTATCAAATGGGAACGGGGAATACATAACCCCCATCTCTTCCGCCGGTGTATAAATGAGTGGTCCATGTCTTTGGCACTTGTCACACTTTCGAATCAGCTCTTTTGCATCGTGGACCATGGTGGGCTAATAATTTCCAGCTCTGATTACCCTTCTCACAATATCCTGCGGACCAGTGTGGCTTACAGCGCAACCTTCATGAAGCTCGCGGAGGACATAATTCCCCTCTTCCCTGGACAAGCACCTTGCATGCGGCTGAGCAAACAGCCTTTTATACAACTCATCACCTATGAGACAGTATTTGGCATACGTTGAGCTTCGTGGTCCTCCCACCTCACTTCTCTCAGTCTTGAGGTAACGCACAATGGGGGTTTTCCAATCATCTGTTCCTCCACAGCAGCTATATTCATCTCTAGCCCCCCCTCTCTCCAACGTGATGAGGGTGATCTTACCCCTTACCCCCTCACTCATTGCTCCCGCCATCTTGGCTAACGCATCCGCCTTATTGTTTTCCTCTGTTGGGATTTGTTCAATATTCAGCTCCGTGAACTTCTCCCTCCATCTTTCTACCAGCTCTGCATACTTAATCATTTTCTCGCTTCGTTTCTCATACGTCCCCAAGACCTGATGAGTTACGAACTGTGAGTCCGAATGGACAACTACTCTCTGCACCCCCAATTCTGAAGCTATGGTCAGTCCCTGGATTAAAGCTTCATATTCAGCTTCATTATTAGAGGTCTGAAACTCAAATCTAATCGCGAACTGGAGCTCCTCGCTAGCTGGGCAAATCACCACTACCCCTGCACCGCAGCCCGCTTGGGAAGCCGATCTGTCCACGAATATCTTCCATAATTCCAACTCTGCAACCCGAGTTGTTTCTTGTATGAAGTTGGCCAGAGCCTGAGCTTTGATGGCCACTCTGGGCTCGAATTCCACATCATATTCTCCCAGCTCAACAACCCACTTCACCATCCTCCCTGACAGGTCTGGGCGACTGAGTGTTTGTCGGAGCTAAGTATTCGTCCTCACGATCACTTTGTGGGACAAAAAATAGGGCCTCAACCTCCTTGCTGCAACCATGACTGCCAGAGCTGACATAATATCTCACCTCTGGCCCCTGTATCATTTTGCTGACATAATAGATAGGGTGTTGCACCGACTCCTCCTCTCTGAGGAGCACTAAACTCAGCGCTGTATCTCCGACAGAGAAATATAAATATAATACTTCCCCCTACACCGGCTTAGTAAGCAGGCGCAATGTAGTGAGATGGTCCTTCAACTCTTGAAAGGCCTTCTCACACTCCTCTGTCCACTCGAATTTTGATCCCTTCCTCAATATTTTGAAGAAAGGGAGGCCTCGTTTTGCTGACTTCGAGATAAATCGGCTCAGAGTTGCAATACGCACATTCAACCTTTGAATTTCGTTTATATTTCTTGGGGACTGCATTTCTCGAATAGCTCTAACCTTGGAGGGGTTCACCTCGATCCCCTGCCTAGTCACCATATATCCTAGGAATTTCCCCGTTTGCACCCCGAAGGAGCATTTGGCTGGATTCAACCTCATTCTACATTATCGGATTATCCTAAAGACCTCCTCCAGATCTGCAGAATGATCCAATGCTGCAATGCTGTTAACCAGCATATCATCCACATAAGCCTCCATGTTACGACCCAACTGTGCCTTGAACACTGTGTCCACCATCCTCTGGTAGGTAGCTCCGGCGTTCTTCAATCCGAAGGGCATCTTCACATACCTATATGTTCCACACGATACTACAAAGCAGACTCTAGGGATATCCTCCGTGGAGAGCTGAATCTGGTCATAGCCTTGATAGGCGTCCATCATGGACAACAGTTCACACCCAGAGGTGGAATCGACCAACTGGTCAATCCTAGGCAGCGGATAATGATCTTTAGGGCACGCCTTATTGAGGTCCCTAAAATCTATACACATCCTCCATGAACCCGACTCCTTAGGTACCATGACAGCGTTGGAGAGCCATTTTGGGAACTGCACCTCGACTATGTGCCCTGCCTCCAACAAATTTGCCACTTCCTCCTTTAACGCCCTATCCTTTTCCGGACCGAATTGCCGCAACTTTTGTTTGACTGGCCTAGCTCGTGGGTCCACGTTCAGCCTGTGGAGCGCTATATTGGGGTCGATCCCGATCATGTCTCTTGGTTCAAAGGCAAACAAGTCAGCATTTTTCCTTAGGCTCTGCACCACTGCCTCAGCAAACTCGTGACTCATCTGAGTCCCAATCCGAGTGGTGAAGCCCACCTTGTTAGGATATAGCTCCACTTGCATTAATTCCTCCTCAGGTCTGACCCTCAGCCCTGGATCGAGTTCCTCCCTCTCTGTCATTCTCAACCTCTTCTTTGGGCCTCTGCCCTGTTGATTCGGAACTCCCTGTACCATATGGGTGGACCTTTTGACAATATCAGCATAGCACCTCCTTGCAGTGAGTTGGTCACGCTGACCTCCCCCACTCTAGTTCCTGTTGGGAACTTCAACTTCATATGGGTTAGAGAGATGATAGCCGTGAAGCAGTTCAACATAGGTCTTCCAAAAATAACGTTGTAAGAGCTAGGGGCCTCCACTACCAGGAAATTCAGCATCTGCATCCGCCGCAACGGCTCCTTGCCTAGCTCCACCTGCAAAGTCACCTGCCCTAGTGGCTGCACCGATCCTCCAGCAAACCTATACAGGGCCGTGTTCACGGGGGTCAGTTTCACATTCAATCCCATCATTAGGAAGCAATCTTGGAAAAGGATATTAGCAGAGCTCCCGGTGTCTACAAAAATTCGGGTTACCGTGGCCCCTCCAATATCAGCGGTGATCACCTGTGCATCGTTATGAGGATTCTTTGTCAACCCTGCATCGCCAGGGCCAAACTCGATACGGGGGAACTCTCTTCCCCCAGTGGTCACCTCCGAGACCTCACCCCTAGGAAACCTGGCCACATCTCGTGCAGAGGCTTTTCTTGCCCGGTGGGAATCACCATTCTCCCGTCCGCCAACTATCATTTGGATATATGCCTTCTTTTGGCAAGAATCCTCCCTGGCCCTGGGCTCCTATGCAGGCTCTTTGTCCTTATCCTCACGGTCCCTGCGTTTGTAACTTCTTCCCTTGTCTCTTTCCTTCTTAACATACTCCACCAGATGCCCCCTCCTTTATAAGTTTTTCTATCATATGTTTTAGATGACGACACTTGTCTGTCTCATGGCCGTAGTCGTTATGGTATCGACAGTATGTCTCCGACCTCGGGTGCTTGGGGCCCATATATGCAGTGGCAGGGTACTTAAACTCCGAAATCTCCGCTGCTATCTCCAACAGCTCAGAGGGTCTCAGAGTTAATAATTCTCGAAACGAGGCCCCCCAAAGACCTGCTCTTCTCCCCCGGCTTACGCTCCTTATCCTCTGTCTCTCTTTTCTTCTCAACTGCCTTTTCCTCCCTTCTCCGACCACTGCGAGCCTCCTCCAAGTTGATGTACTTGTCCGCTCTCTCCAGAAGTTCGTCAAAAGTTCGTGGAGTGCGTTTCGCCAAAGATCGAAAAAAGTCTCCATCCACCAAGCCCTGCGCCAGTGCATTAATTTTGACCTCTGAGGTAGTAGATGGCACCTCCAAGGCTGCAGCATTAATCCTTCCCACATATTTCCTAAGGCTCTCTGATTGATCCTGTTTCAGACTCATCAATGTCAGGGCTGACTTTTGTTGTCTCCTTTCACTGGCAAATTGATGTACGAACAAAGAACTCAACTCCCCAAAAGAAGTCACCGATCCCGCTGGTAGTTGGCTGAACCACTGTTGCACAGATTTGGTCAGCGTTGTCAGAAAAACCCTACACTTTACCCCGTCAGTGTATTGGTGGAGAAGGGTCCCGTTCTCAAACCTCAACAGGTGGTCCTGTGGATCTGCGGTTCCGTCATATTCATATGGCAGCGTTTTAAAGTTCGGAGGCAGCGGGTCTGCCAAAATTTCCTCCGTGAATGTAGAACCCACAGCTTTGAATGGCCTGCGAGTACTCCCACAGCCTGTTGCTGGCCACCATGGGGAGAAAGTGCCCTTCTAGTCAAATTTACCTCTGTTTGCGCCACGTCCTCCGCAGGGATAGGCCGTCTGGCAGTGCTCTAAGCTTGTGTCCTGTTCTCCACGGGCACGAAACCAGCCGATGGCCCTGAGAATCCATCTCTATTGGCAAGTGCACTGTCAATGGCCATTTTTATCAAATAATTGAGATGCTCCGTTGTCATTGTCACGGTTCTGCCCCTTGGTGGAGGGGGCAAAGTGATTCCACTTCGGCCCTCCGTACCCGGGGTAGTGCCCACAGTAACCCCCATCGGAGTATTCTCTGGAGGGGTAAGCCCAGTTGCCTTAGGGAGACCGCTCTCTGCCGCCTCTTTCTCGAATGCAGTTGTCAAATACCGTGTAGTGCTTCCAGCCATGCTATGAACAATTTAGCAAATGACCAATTAACAACCTTACAATTCCCCACAAAAATCTAGAACAACCTCAAAGGTGATAAATGACTTTCAGTTAAAAGGAACGAAGGTAAGCCTCACGCCTTAAACCCAAGTTCCCTTAGACGGCGCCAGTTGATAGAGGCGGTTTGAAATCCACCCCTCAACAGTGTTTGAAGGTTTGAATGTTTGAAGGAATACCTATGAACAATCTCAAGAAAAGATCCGTGAGACAAGGGCAAACTCCCTCTCCTCTGCTGCTTCTTCCACGTGTCTACAAAACAGAGCCGGGGGGTGCCCCGGCATAAACCCTTCGACGCTCAAGTCAGTGCTCTGCTCAAAGTGTGATATTCAAGCAAGAAGAATAGTGAGTTAAGAGTGTGTAACCTTCTTGAAGATGAATGAGCTCCCTATTTGTACTTACTGTTTACTAGGGCAAAGGGCCAAAATGTCATTTTGGGTTGCCCAATAAGATCGTGCCAGCTGTCTCTCTGTACCCGACGGCAGTGTCAGAGGGTATAGTGCTTTTTCCAAGACAACTCTCAGTTGTCTGTACCTTTAATTCAGTTGTCTGTACTTGCTGTCGGAGTTTGGGGAGCACATATCTTGGTCGCTAAGTTACCAATGTAGGCATTCCCATTTTTCAGAGCTCTACTCCTGCTCTGGTGCTACCCACTGGTGTGCCTGGAGGATTACCTTGAACCTTTCCGTTCAGAGCCAATAACCCAACTGCGGGGACATCAGAGCTGGCACCTTCACCAGAGCTGGTACCAATAATAGTTATACCATGACATCTCAACCCTACAGGGCAGAATCAATCTTGGCCTGTACGCGGGACTCATCCTTGCAGGGGTGATCGCAGACCTGCCGTGCTCCCAAGACACCAGAGCTGGAGGGGTCTCATGTTCTTAAGTCAAGGGCGGTGTCTTTGACTCGTATCTTCAGTGGCTAGATTCCCGTGCAAGGGTGAAGTATATTTCTCCCCTATCAGATTTGGTATCTACTTTCTATAAATCTCGCTGAAAAGGCTGCTTGGAAATTTGTGAAACGGTGATGAGTCCTAAAATCCGTCCAGCTTTGAATGCTAGCATTTGGCAAGGTAATTCAACTTTCTCCAATTTTCATTAAAGTGCTCTGCTATGCTCGTGTGCATAATTAAGGGAATGATATCCATAAAACTATACGGTTCTGCAGAAAGTAATTTGGTACGGTCGAAGAATCGCAATAAATTAAATTGTATATATGAATATATACTTAATCTTATCCTACAACTCTAACTAGTAGAGTGGCAAGTAAGGGTCGATCCCACGAGGAACGGTAATCTACTGTTGTTTTGATAGATCAAGCGATTGCAAAATTTAAATAAAGGTAAGAACTAATAATGAAAGCAATAAGGGGGGGGGGGGGGTGATTATCCAACTATAAAGTACTAGTAATTACCAAGAACAACTATTAAACTATGATCAAATAAACTTAAGATTCAATTAACATAAAATGACAAGATAAGTAGAATGATTTTTTGTTTTTTAAAATATGATTAAAGGATTCAACCCTTGATCAATTATTCCCTTGTTTCGAATAATCTATGTAATTAATGTTATTACCCAATTGGTTATCCTTAGAACTCCTACTCCAAGATTAATAACAAGTTCTATCAATCTTGTTGTCTCTTAAGTATGCTTAATCAAAACAAGCTCTTCAATTAATCCTACTTAACTTATCAATTCCTAAAACAAACTCTTTAAGAATCAATAGTCAAGTGCATTAAAAATCAAGACAACAGAGTAGATTCGACATAAAACTCGTAAGTTCGATTTTAGTGGTCGAACTCTATGTTATACCCAATAAAATAAATCAATTGTTTGCTACACGGGAATCGATTTCATAACAATTACGGATTATAAGTCCAATTCTAGCAACACACTAACAAATATCCAAATGGGTGATCAAACCATAATTCAATTCATAAGTGTGAATCAACAATCCCAAATAACATAGAACATTCCAAAAATATAATTCAATCGGTTAACAACTGTAGAAATTACATAAACATTCTCAATGCAAGGTTCAACCAATGATCAAGGGCTGAAATAAGGATGCTAGCCACCCATTACACCTAATACAATCAGCAAATAGAAAGAAATACAAGAAGACATGATAAATTTATAGAATAAACTAAGAACTTGGATTGAGGAATGAAAATCCTTCAATCTTCTTCCCAATGTTGGCCTTGAGGATGATGGAGACTGGAAAATGTGTTATTGGATAGGTTAAATTCGAAATGGAACTTATATATATAGGGGATGAGTTGTCACTTGAGTTTTAGGCAAAATCGCATTCACAATTTTAAAACAAGGTAAAGGATCTCGACCGAGATTCAAATGTGCCTCAGCCGAGACGTGAAAAGGGGATTTTCTGCTAGGTGAATCGAGGGCTGATCTCGGCCGAGATGCAAATGTGTCTCGGTCGAGACGTGAAAAGAGAATTTTCAGGGCTTGTTAGGGTTTGTCTCTTCTTGGCCGAGATTGGGTTTCATCTCGGCCGAGATCTTGATCTCTTGAAATTCTGGATTTTCCTTGGAGAGTCATCTCGCCCGGATTCATTGCCCATCTCGGCCGAGATCTTCAGTTCTTCAAAACTTCAAGTTTTCCCCGGAAGGTCATCTCGACTAAGATTTGTAACCTGTCTCGGCCGAGATCTTCCTTTAGCTCTGTCTTTTGTTGCCTCGATCGATCCACTGACTCCACGATCTTTTGATGCTCTTTTTCGATCCATTTGCACCTGTTTTCATATAAAAATGAACCAAATGTATTATTTTTCCCAATGAGAATTAAATGCAAGAAGTACGTGTGAAATTGCACAAAAACAACAATAAATGAACACTTAAAGCGTCCTAAAGTGTGTGCACGAACACGTGTACAAATCTCCCCAAACATAGAATTTTGTTCGTCCCGAACAAATAAATAAAAAGAAGAAAGAAAACGTGTTTAGGAAAGATTTAAGTGGCAATCGGTTTCAGATTATTTTCTTAAAAACAAGGCAAACATGAAAGTAATGAGCATGTGTGATAGGCAAAATCCACTACTTTCTACACTTTGACATTCTCGACTTGAGATCCTCACCGGGTGAGTGTATCTCTCAACTCTTGAGTGTATCAAATGGGACGTGTATACACTTGCATTGAAAAGCATGAACCGCCTACCATAGGCTTGCCAATCATCTAAACTTGAAAACGTACTTGACATGTGTGGCAAAGAATCAAATTGGTCTTTATATAGGTTGTAGTGTTAGTTTGGGGGTAAGGTGGAATGATTCTAGGTAAAAGTGACTATAAAAATGGACTAAACGAGTGGGCCCTACCCGTGTACCCCTCAAACAATAGTCACTCTTCCTCGCCTTCTCAATTCCCAATCAAGTCGATCCTAAGATTTAACTTCCTCACTCGAACCAACCTACTGATGTCTTGTTTATCAACTCTGAATTGAAGTATTTATCTTATGACCTTTTCAACCTCTAAGAGTGATGATCACAAGAAGTGCGATTTTTTTACTAACCTCTCAACTTCTAACACTAAGAAAGTATATATAACCAAGTATTTCTTTTGCCTTTCTGATTTTTCGACTTTTTCTCATTTTTTGATTTTTTTTTTAATGAAAACTATTTACAAACAATGGAGAGGTTAATAATCTCGATTTTTGCCTATTTTATATGTTTCCTTTCACCCTTCAATATTTCTACTAGTCAGGCCACATTTGATCCCAACTCTCCAACCCGACTACCTTTCAACCGCCTCCCTCATACTCTTATAGTCCATTTGGTTTCAAAGGTAATTGAAACGAGAATTGGCTTGTAAAGTTGGCTATCAAAGAAAAAAACTTTAAGCTCAAGGGGCTTAACTAGAGATAATTTCACATTTGGTAACAAGGGAATATTTTCAAGCTTTTGAAATAGGTTCATATCAAGAAATGCCTAAAATCATTTTCAATGCCACAACATCTATCGACTCATTCAAAGTAGAGAATTAGGGCAAGTTCTAGAGGAAAATGCATGCATTCAATGAATGTCACACCAAAAGAAATTTTAAATTACTCCTAAAGTGGGAGTATCATTTTAAGGCTCAAAAACTCACTTGGTAAAGATTTTGATCCCAAGGTTTGAATGCAAGTTGATTTTGCTTCAAAGGCCTATCATGCTCTATCAAGTGCCATTTTCAAAATTTTTGTATAAAAAATTTCATCATTAACCAATGCCACATGTCTCATTCCTACACGGTTCAATCACTTTTTCTCGAGCGGCCAACTGCTATGCTTATCACCCCCTCCCAAAACGTGGTTTGAAACCAAGTTTGTGGAAAAGAGGAGTACGAGTTGGTGCTCGTCCAATTTAACCAATTATTAAACGTTTTAGCCAAAGCTAATAACTAACTAACTAACTTAACAAAAATCCTATTCCTAAAATGTGCAAGGTTTCAAAATTTACTATAAACAATATCAAAATAACCAAAACAACCAAGTGATAACAATTGGCTCACGGGCCAAGTAATCTCATCAACAGGCAAGGTAAAGTCAATCATAAAAAATTAAGCCAAAATACAAATCATAATTGGCACACAGGCCATCAAATCAATCCAACATGAACAAAATATCAGATGGCTCACAGGCCAATACCAACAATAACAGTGTAAAGTGACAAAAGTGAGGAAACAGTAAAGGAAGATAAGAAGGGGTAGGAGGGGTTTCGGGAAGTTCGAGCGGCCGAGAATGTCTTACCCCCTTGTTCTCTCCCCAAACTTAGTTTTTCAACTAAGTTTAGGAAGGAGGGGTAAGGATTTCTCGAGCCGGTGAAACACCCCTTGATGGTGTTGAAGAGGTCGAGGAGCTTCGTCTGGTTTTCTTTAATGGTCTCTTTAATGCCTCTCATTTCAGCTCCAATTGTCGTCCTCATTTCCACCAGTTCGGCTCTGATTCCTTTGATTTCGTCCCCTATTGCAGCCACCAATCCCTCTTGTCGTTCCTGGAACTCAGATTAAGACAGCACAACTGATGCTGGTCTCTTCTTGGATGGTTTGTCAGGTTGGCTGCTACCTTCCCTCTCGCCTCCCGTGCTCCGGACCCGTGCCACCGGATGTGACTTTTCTACTCTCTTGAATTTGGTTAATTCTTCACTGGTTGGCTCTTTGGATGTGTGATACCCCGAACCTTTGAAACACAATAAAATACATTGTTTGTAATTTAAAATATTTTTACCCATTATATTTTAAATTACAAAGTTATCTGATTTATGATTTTATTTTAGAAAATAAGTGTGACTGCGATGTACCAGGCCGACTGCACTCCTAGCACCTAAAGGGGTAAGAATTAGAAGTTTACAAAACAGAAGTTTAAAATTAACATCGAGTTTAAGAAATAAGATAAAATTAATTAAATACCATATCTATATATGCATACGTAACATAATATAAATACACAAACATCTAGATATGTGTATACTAAGGCAAATAATTATAGTAATAAAATAATAATATAATAACATACCTATACCTATATCTAAAACGTTAACTAAATAATAATATAATAATAAGTAAGCTATAACATATTAGATGCTATATTTAGCAAACTAAAGGTGTTGTATATACAAATATCTTTATAAAACTTACTTGATCCCACATCGAAGGAAAAGTAAAATTAAACTAGTAATTTATACTATATATAGTATACCTTCAGTTTGTATATATATATACTTGTGAATGAATTAAAAGGAATTCCTTTAATTAGGAGGTCCTTATAAGTTATTTTTCGACTACGTTCGAACTGGTGTTTCCGGAGGTTCTCGTCTAGTGTCTAAAACTTTGGAGGTATGTCTTCTTTAATAATTTTACTTTTCCATTATTTTATAGTTTATTTAAATTTAGGAATTTAATTGTTAATATTTAGTTGTTTTCTTTTAGGTCGTATTAGGTAGTTGTTATTTTGCATGTTAGTTAATTTTAAGTATGTCTTAATTAATGTTGTCTGTAATTTAAATTTAGTAGATAATTATGCTTCTTAGTTTAAAATTGTAATTTATAATAACTTGGCTTATATATTAAATATTGTAAAAATAGATATAATCCAAAGAAAAGGATACTACATTAATTATTTTTAAAATATAACTGAACCCGATAAGTAATACTAATTAAACAAACAACATGTGCTTGGTGTAGTGCGGATCGGGCCTTGGGACATTTGCGACCTACCTTTAGTTTTTAAAGCAAGCAAACAAGGTGGGTGACTGGGCTATTTGTAAGTATATTATGCTACTGAACTTGTACTTGATAAATATGTTTGCCTTCGGGCTTATGATATGATACCTCTTAAGTCGTAAGATTGGCTTTTGAGTAGGGCTTGGGAGTCGTAAGATTGGCCCCCTAGTCTAGCAATATGGCTTTTGAGTTATAAGATGGACTCCTAAGTCAAGGATGTGTTTATTATTGTGCACCTTCGTTAGTATAACTGCTTACAAAGTTCCCACTGAGTTTATACTCATGCCCATAATTTATTACAAAATCTTCAGGTTAGTTGAGCAAGGTGGCGGGCCTGTTGCGGCAAAGGTCACCGGGTTCCTCCTTTTACCCGCAACTCAAAGATGTTTTTTTTTTGCCACTTCTGTATATATTAATAAGTTTGTGTGTATGCAAATCCGGGATTTGCATTTTCTTATAAACTTTGGCACCACTAGTGTAAATATGTTTTGGCAGTATCTTATTGTCAATGAAATTTCTACTTTTATCCAATAAGTATTTTATGTCACGCTTTCGCACATTTTCTGATTTATTATTTAATCAAAAGAAAAGAAAATTTAGTAGCACTTTAATCCCGAGCTAATGGGATTGGGGCGCTACAGAGTGGTATCAGAGCGGGTCTACTTTTCTGTATACTCGATTTATAAAATAAAACCAAGGGGAACCGTGACTTTGCCAACAGACCGACACTCGCTCCAAGGTATGTATATTTTATTATGAGTTTTATATAGGTTCAAAAATGTTTTGTCCTCGAAACTTTTACTACCAATTAAGAAGCCAGATTAGAGACTGACCCATATTTCTTCTTTATGATAGGATGGTTCGAAGAAAACAAACTGCTAGAAAAACAGTAGTATATAGACAAAGAATACTCGCTAACAGAGATTTACCACCCGCGATGTCAGTCTACCGGAGGACCAGACAGGGTGAATATCAGAATATAGGCGAGTATATAAATATATTACGAAGACGTCGGAACAACGCCATACAAGAAGGACATCACATTACTGAGTACGAGGCTTCTATGCGCTTAGCAGACTCTGTCCTCCCAAATTATAGAGATGTTGCCCATCGGTTATTGGACGAAATGCTTACGATAGACTCTACGACTGGACTGACAATTAATTATGAACGTTTTAGTGTCCGCCTCGCTATGGTTATTAGAGAACGTCAAAGGTGCCTCGCAATTGCAGACCAGATGGAAATGGAGGCAGAGGAACAGAGGCAAAGGGCAAATCATTATGACGAGGTTGCCGCCAACAAGCGCTTAGAGGTTATTGCTGACGAACGACTTGCCGAACGCGCTAGGGATCGGGCGGAATACTGTCTCGAGTTCGCAAGATCGCAAAGGGAGGAAGCAGGTGTAGCAGAAGAGGAGGAGGACCCCTCAGAAGATACCGAGCCCAACGAGTCCATAGGATCAGTCCATGATGAGAGCGTACCATCTAGGGGTCGACGTATGCGTACCCCACCAGCAGAGAACCAGGCGGGTCCCAGTAATTGGTTCTGATATAGTTAGAAACCTAAAGGATGTACATATAGTAATAGTAGATAGTTTTTGTATAATGATGTCTAGGTACATAACTAGATCGTAAATATCCTTTTGCTAATAGGAATGTATATAAGTCATCCTTTGATCATGCTATCTTTTTGCTCATATAAGCATGATAAACTAATAGACATTTTGTACGGGTAAGAGTATCAAAAAACCAGTGTACTTATTGTATATATATATATGGATTTGTAAACCTAATATCTTCTACGTATATGATTTGTTTACAAATTATTCGGTATGTTAAACAAGGGTATATATGCATGTAATTAAGTGTTGTTTCTCCTTCTTCCAAAAGTATGGCAGCGCGAGGAAGGCCACGTAAACATGTGCAAAACGAAAATGAGCCATTTGTCGAGCCAGCTGCTGAGAGGCAACCTCCACCTGGGGTTAGAGTACAGGGAGCGGATTTTGCACGGGAATTCTTGAACTCTCTGCAGGGACTCATACAACAAATGCCAGCTAACCAAAATATACCAAATCCACAGAATCAGGGTATCAATACTAATGTCATTATAGAGCAATTTCGTCGTTTTTCACCACCAAGATTCAAAGGTAGCGAAGGACCTATGGTCGCTGAGGAATGGATTCTTGAGCTTGAAAGAATCTTTGACCATATGGAATCAACTGAAAATCAGAAAGTTTCGTGCGCAATATTCCAACTTGTGGAAGATGCTGGACACTGGTGGAAATCACACGAGCGAACAATGACGAATGAACAAAAACAAAATATGACCTGGAATGATTTTAAGAACATGATGATGGATCGTTACTTTCCACAGTCTATCCGTGACCAAAAGGAAATTGAGTTTGTCAATCTGAAGCAGGGAATTCTTCCAGTGATGGAGTATGAAAGACGTTTTAATCAATTATCTAAATATGCCCCACACTTGGTTGATACAGATGAAAGAAAAGCAAGGCGTTTTGAGAGAGGTTTGCGTCCAGAAATCGGAGGGATCGTGTCGGGTTTGAAACTACCTACGTACCATGAAACGTTTGAACGAGCACATATTGTATCCCTTAGCCAGAATTTAGAATACAATCAGAAACCTCAAGAGCAACCCGGGAAAAGGAAATGGGATTTTAGAGATAAGAATAAGACTAACCACTTTGTGAAGAAGGCAACCCCAAGGGGGGGACCAGGATCAAATGCTGTTCCGATATGTCCTAATTGCAATAAGCACCACTATGGGGAATGTTTGATGGGAAAGAATGTTTGTTATAAGTGTCGTCAACCAGGACATAGGTATTGGGAATGCACTGCCACACCGACCAAGGCACCACAAAATGTTAATACACCAGACAAGAAGACAGGGAAGGCACGCGTTTTTGCTCTAGGACAAGACAAAGTGACCGAGGAGAATGAAACCATGGCAGGTATACTATTTGTCTACGATCTTCCAGCATATATTTTGTTTGATACTGGTGCATCACATTCTTTTATGTCTGAAGATTTTAAAAGAAAACTGGGTTTGAAAAGTAACACAAATGGAGAGGAGTTGACGGTAAGTATTCCCTCAGGAGAAACTATTAGGACTAAGGATATTGTGACTGGTGTGAAGCTTTTGATAGGTAACCAAGAACTGGAAGCCGATCTATATGTGTTAGAGATGAAATGTTTCGATGTTATTTTGGGTATAGATTGGTTGACCAAGAATAAAGCAACAATCCGATGCTTTGAGCGTGAAATAGATTTTGAAAGACCAGTAGGATCCAAATTCACCTTTTACGGAGCCAAAACTAATACCAGACCGCGTATTGTGTCAGCAATGAAGGCTGTAAGAATGTTACGGAAAAAGGGAAGTGAAGGCTACCTTGTGAATATCATGGAAAATAATACTGTTAAGGTTACACCTGCTGATATATCAACGGTGAGAGATTATGTGGACGTATTCCCAGATGAGTTGCCAGGAATACCTCCTGATCGACAGGTTGAATTCACAATAGATTTGGTGCCTGGAGCTGCACCTGTATCTAAAGCACCTTATCGAATGGCGCCTAAGGAATTACAAGAATTAAAAATACAGCTTCAGGAGTTACTGGACAAGAAGTTCATCAGGCCAAGTGTTTCTCCATGGGGAGCCCCTGTATTGTTTGTCAAGAAGAAAGACGGATCTCTTAGAATGTGCATTGATTATCGGGAACTCAACCGCCTAACAATCAAGAATAAGTATCCCTTGCCTAGAATAGAGGATCTTTTCGACCAACTGAAGGGAGCTAGCGTGTTCTCAAAAATCGATCTCAGATTGGGCTACCATCAACTCAAGGTCAAAGAATGTGATATTTCTAAGACAGCCTTTAGAACACGATATGGTCATTACGAGTTCATAGTAATGCCTTTTGGATTGACAAATGCACCCGCAGTATTCATGGATTTGATGAATAGGGTATTCCATCCTTATCTAGACCAGTTTGTCATAGTCTTCATTGATGACATCCTAGTATACTCAAGAGATAAAGAACAACACGAGGAACATCTTAGAACTATACTAGGTACCTTACGACAGGAGAAGCTTTATGCTAAATTTAGCAAATGTGAATTTTGGCTAGATCGAGTTGTTTTTCTAGGCCATATTATCACGGCTAATGGAATCGAAGTGGATCCCGCGAAGGTTGAAGCAGTAATGAATTGGAAAGCTCCGAAGAATGTGAATGAGGTTCGAAGTTTTCTGGGTCTAGCTGGCTACTACAGAAGATTCATTCAAGATTTCTCAAGGATCGCTAGGCCTTTGACTCAATTGACAAAGAAGAGCAACCAGTTCCACTGGACTGACGAATGCGAAAATAACTTTCAAGAGCTTAAGCAAAGACTCGTAACCGCGCCAGTTCTAACTATCCCTGACGGATCAGAAGGGTTTGTCATTTACACCGATGCCTCAAAGTTAGGACTAGGATGTGTTTTGATGCAGCATGGAAAAGTCGTCGCTTATGCCTCAAGGCAATTGAAACCCCATGAGTTAAACTACCCTACACATGACTTAGAATTAGCTGCTGTTGTTCACGCATTAAAGATATGGCGTCATTACCTCTATGGTGGGAAATGTGAAATTTACACAGACCATAAGAGTTTAAAGTACTTTTTCACACAAAAAGAACTCAACATGCGCCAAAGAAGATGGCTGGAGCTAGTAAAGGATTATGATTGTACCATCCATTATCATCCAGGTAAGGCGAATGTCGTAGCTGATGCACTTAGCAGGAAAAATGAAGGACACATGATCGCTCTACCAACACAACAGCAGCAACTGCTGACAGAATTTGCAAAGTTGAATCTAGATTTTGTAAAGTCAGGCCATACTACAGCTATGATCGCAGCATTAACCATACAACCTACTTTGAGAGATCGAATAAAGGTAGCACAAAGAACTGACCAATTCCTCCTCAAGATGAAGGACCGGGCAATTGCAGGAACCATCAAGGGATTCTTTGTAACACCAGATGGAACTTTAACATACGAAGGAAGATTATGTGTACCTAAGGATGATGACATAAAGAAGGAAATTCTTGAAGAAGCTCACAATACCCCGTACACAGCTCATCCAGGAGGGACGAAAATGTTCAAGGACCTAAAAGAGATCTATTGGTGGAGGAATATGAAACGATCAATAGGGCAATTTGTTGAAAGATGTTTAACATGCCAACAAGTTAAAGCAGAACACCAACGGCCTTCAGGACTCTTACACCCTTTAGAGATTCCCGAATGGAAGTGGGAACACATAGCAATGGACTTTGTTACTGGACTGCCACGAACAACAAGAAGGAATGAAGCTATTTGGGTGATCATTGACAGACTTACAAAGACAGCACACTTTATACCAGTAAGAATGACACTTAACATGGATCAACTTGCTCAACGGTACGTGGACGAGATTGTTAGATTACACGGAGTACCAGTGACCATAGTTTCGGACAGAGATACTCGTTTCACCTCTAAATTCTGGAGAAGTCTACAAACGGCCCTTGGAACAAAGCTCAACTTCAGCACATCATATCATCCACAAACTGATGGACAGTCAGAAAGAACAATACAGACACTCGAGGATATGCTTAGAGCCTGTGTACTAGACTTTGGAGGAAACTGGGAAACATATTTACCGCTGGTAGAGTTTTCCTATAACAACAGTTACCAGGCGACAATAAAGATGGCACCATATGAAGCACTCTACGGGAGAAGGTGTAGATCGCCGATTTACTGGGATGAAGTTGGAGAACGAAAGATTTTAGGGCCTGAAATCATCGAAAGAACCATTGGAGTGGTAACTAAGATTCGAGAAAGAATTAAGGCCGCCCAGGATCGACAGAAATCATACGCTGACACACGAAGGAAGGATCTACAATTCAGTATAGGCGATAAGGTTTTTCTCAAAATGGCACCAATGAAAGGAGTAATACGCTTCGGAAAGAGAGGGAAGTTGAAACCAAGATATATTGGCCCATTTGAGATTCTAGATAGAATTGGAGACGTCGCCTATAAGTTAGCTCTACCGCCAGAACTTACTAATATCCATAATGTCTTCCATGTATCTGTACTTAGAAAGTATGTCCCAGATACGAATCACGTTATTCATCATGAAAATCTGAAGATCAATAAAAACCTCACTTATGATGAGAACCCCATTGCTATCCTAGGAAGAAAAGTTCACACTTTGAGGAATAAAGAGATTCCCTTAGTACTAGTGCAGTGGAGTAGACATGGGAAGGAAGAAGCTACTTGGGAACGAGAAGAGGAGATCTTAGCAAAATATCCGAATATTTTAATCCAAGTAAGTACAATTTCGAGGACGAAATTTTTAAAAGTAGGGGAGACTGTGATACCCCGAACCTTTGTAACACAATAAAATACATTGTTTGTAATTTAAAATATTTTTACCCATTATATTTTAAATTACAAAGTTATCTGATTTATGATTTTATTTTAGAAAATAAGTGTGACTGCGATGTACCAGGCCGACTGCACTCCTAGCACCTAAAGGGGTAAGAATTAGAAGTTTACAAAACAGAAGTTTAAAATTAACATCGAGTTTAAGAAATAAGATAAAATTAATTAAATACCATATCTATATATGCATACGTAACATAATATAAATACACAAACATCTAGATATGTGTATACTAAGGCAAATAATTATAGTAATAAAATAATAATATAATAACATACCTATACCTATATCTAAAACGTTAACTAAATAATAATATAATAATAAGTAAGCTATAACATATTAGATGCTATATTTAGCAAACTAAAGGTGTTGTATATACAAATATTTTTATGAAACTTACTTGATCCCACATCGAAGGAAAAGTAAAATTAAACTAGTAATTTATACTATATATAGTATACCTTCAGTTTGTATATATATATACTTGTGAATGAATTAAAAGGAATTCCTTTAATTAGGAGGTCCTTATAAGTTATTTTTCGACTACGTTCGAACTGGTGTTTCCGGAGGTTCTCGTCTAGTGTCTAAAACTTTGGAGGTATGTCTTCTTTAATAATTTTACTTTTCCATTATTTTATAGTTTATTTAAATTTAGGAATTTAATTGTTAATATTTAGTTGTTTTCTTTTAGGTCGTATTAGGTAGTTGTTATTTTGCATGTTAGTTAATTTTAAGTATGTCTTAATTAATGTTGTCTGTAATTTAAATTTAGTAGATAATTATGCTTCTTAGTTTAAAATTGTAATTTATAATAACTTGGCTTATATATTAAATATTGTAAAAATAGATATAATCCAAAGAAAAGGATACTACATTAATTATTTTTAAAATATAACTGAACCCGATAAGTAATACTAATTAAACAAACAACATGTGCTTGGTGTAGTGCGGATCGGGCCTTGGGACATTTGCGACCTACCTTTAGTTTTTAAAGCAAGCAAACAAGGTGGGTGACTGGGCTATTTGTAAGTATATTATGCTACTGAACTTGTACTTGATAAATATGTTTGCCTTCGGGCTTATGATATGATACCTCTTAAGTCGTAAGATTGGCTTTTGAGTAGGGCTTGGGAGTCGTAAGATTGGCCCCCTAGTCTAGCAATATGGCTTTTGAGTTATAAGATGGACTCCTAAGTCAAGGATGTGTTTATTATTGTGCACCTTCGTTAGTATAACTGCTTACAAAGTTCCCACTGAGTTTATACTCATGCCCATAATTTATTACAAAATCTTCAGGTTAGTTGAGCAAGGTGGCGGGCCTGTTGCGGCAAAGGTCACCGGGTTCCTCCTTTTACCCGCAACTCAAAGATGTTTTTTTTTTGCCACTTCTGTATATATTAATAAGTTTGTGTGTATGCAAATCCGGGATTTGCATTTTCTTATAAACTTTGGCACCACTAGTGTAAATATGTTTTGGCAGTATCTTATTGTCAATGAAATTTCTACTTTTATCCAATAAGTATTTTATGTCACGCTTTCGCACATTTTCTGATTTATTATATAATCAAAAGAAAAGAAAATTTAGTAGCACTTTAATCCCGAGCTAATGGGATTGGGGCGCTACAGGATGTATTGATGTGCGCCTCAGAGCTTAGTTCCAAGTTCAATTTGCTTTCCATGTTGGTGATGTACGTCAGCCCGGGGTTAAGTTGGCGAAGATAAGGTCCCTCGTTTTGGTGGACATAAGGGACAAACGGTCCCGAGGTTCTCTATTTATATCCGAGCATTGCTATTCTCATATTCTCCATCTCCTCCCAGTCTAAGTAGTATTCAGTGCTGATAGGTGTGTATTCTAGGAGGGGCACATTGTAATGCTCGAGAATGGGAGTAATCAAAGCCCCGCAGTAAATTGGGTCTGGAACCTTTGTTTCCCTCTTTCATTCTATCCTCAACTCCTTTATTGTCTTCTTAAAGCTCAATATCAGGTCTTCTTGGAAATCCCTCAGCCTTCTGTCCACAATTGCCCACAAAATCTCCATCTCATATAATCGAGGAGAATTGATCTCCTTCCTGCCATAAATTGTCGAGTTCAGCAACTTCTGCAAATATTTGATGACCGGGCTTCTTATTAAAGTAAACCTAGAGCTCCTTGGGTCGTAAGCATGTGGTGTAACTATTCCAGGGGCGGCAATGATTTGCCCCCAGAATTGTTGCCCATTGAACTCTCGTAAAGTGCCTCATCACCAACAGTTGGCCTTTTGAAGTCGTATATAGTCCTCAAGTTGTCATGGCTCAAGGTCTTTGTCTCATTCAGAAGTTGAAACTTAATGTTATAGACCTTTGTCATAGAGGAAAGGGACTCCTCCTCGATTTCGAGAGTGCTAAAAAATTCTAGCACGAACTTGAGGAATGTAGGTCGGGATGCTAGGCATTGGGTGAGCCCCGCTTGTTTTAAGAGATCATTGTCGTTTTGCCTTATGCCCATGGCGTTCAAAATCTTTGGATTGCCAAAACGGGTTGCCGACACCCCTCTCCTTATCAATTTTCCAAACCTCTTCTTCTGCTCATCTGTGCTCAGAATTATATTGAAGTCCGATGGCTTTGTGGGTTTATCTGTGATTTTTGGAGTTTCCGGTATGGGAGCCTATGGTGTGCTCAACTGTTTTTCCTTTGCCCTTCGGTTGACTTTATCTGATTTTCTGTATACACGCCTATTTGAAGTGCCCTCTTGACTGGTGTTTTTCTTCGTGTTTTTTGGTGGTGACATGGTTTTCCTGTAACCAGTCAGAAACACACACATCAAACTTAAGTTGAAAAATAAAATTTCAAACGAATATGTCCACCCTTATTTATCCATGGGAGAAGCAATTTCACACTCATTATTCTTCAATCATAAATCAATTAGCTAGCCCAAATAGCCCAAATCGACAATCAAATCAACAAAAATAAGCTAAATCGATTTAATGTGTTCTAACATATATCAAGCCATATCAAATAATTACACATAAACCATTCTAGCTCAAAAATTGAAATGATGATCATATTAATCAAGCAAAAAGGGCTATACAATCCATACACATGTTTGAAGAGTATTCACAATCCTAATTCACAAATGTCTCACCCAATCTATCTCCTAGTCCACAAATATCGCTTATCATCATCAAATTCGTATTCCTAATTGGCAAGCAATTCAATTCGGCTATCAATTTACACAATATTGCAATTTTCAACCAAATTCAACAGAACCAAAAAAAAATACAAAATTTGACTTCCGATCATGCATCAATAGGAGGTGATAGAAATACTTACCGGACGATTTTAGACGAAGAAGATTTGATAATTTTCTTTCGCGCCTTTTTTCAACCTGAACTCAAAATCGCTCCAAATCCATTTTTTTTTTGGATGAAAGTGCATTATATGATGTGGGTGACTGTGTGTGTGAGTGGTACACGTGATCATGCATGCATTTTAGGTCGCTTTGAGTGTCGTTTTAATGATATTTTCATGCATATTTGATCGTGTATTGTGCATATTTGTGTTATTGGGCAGTTTGACGTATATAATTTGTTTTCATATCAAAACAGGTGAATTAAGGTCGAAAAATAGGTTCAAAGATCTCAAGTCGACAATCCGAGCTCAAAGGGAAAAGAAAATAAGGAAAAATAGGGGACCTTGTCCGCGTGGCTTATGCCACGGCCGAGGCTAACTAGCCCACGGCCGTGGTAATTTGTACAGAAGAGGGCCATTTTCACTCAGCTAGACCACAGCCGAGGCAAAATATGGGCCACGGCCGAGGCAGACCAAGGCCCACGGCCGCGGCGAAGATTAGCCACGCCCGTGTCCAAAGATCCAGAATAAAGGGTAAATCCAGCTCAACTGAGACCACGGCCGATGCGATAACCGGACCGCAACCGCGGCCCCAAATCCAACCCAAACGCTTGTTTTCCACCACGTCCGCGGCCAGTTGTACGCCACGGCCGCGACGCGGCTCCCTGTTTTAATCCTAAAACACGTTTTTGCCCATTTTTCAGCCCAACACTTTCTCCTCTATATATATATATAAGTTCATTTTCGAATTTGACCTAACTTTGAACCCATTCCACACACATATTCAGCCACAATTCCCCATTGGAAGGGGATTGAAGATCAAGATCAATCAATCCTATCTTTTGGTTCCTTCTATCTTATTTTCATGTTTTCTTTGATTTTCTCTTACTTTATCTTTGTAATAGTTGTAATGGGTGACTAGCACCCTAGAATTCACTCTTGATCATTAGTTGAACCTTGAGTTTAAGACATTTATGTGATTATTGCGGTTAATATTACCGATTGGATTATGCTTTGTGAATGTTCTATGTTATATGGGATTGTTGATTCACACTTATGAATTGAATTGTAGTTTGATCTCCCATTTGGATATTTGTTTGTGTGTTTCTAGAATTGGAAATTACTATCCGTAATTGTAGGATTTCCGATTCCTATGTAGCAAACAATAGATTTATTTTATTTGGGATAACATAGAGTTCGACCTCTAGAACCGAACTTACGAATTTTCTGTCGAATCTACTCTGTTGTCTTAATTCTTAATGCACTCGACTATTAATTCTTAAAGAGCTTGGTTTAGGATTTGATAAGTTGGGTAGGATTAATTGAAGAGCTTATTTTGATTAATCATACTTAAGAGACAACAAGATTGGTAGAGCTTGTTATCAATCTTGGAGTAGGAGTTCTAAAGCTAACTAATTGGGTATTAACAATAGTTGCATAAATCGTCCAACACCAAGGTGAAACATGATCAAGAGTGAATCATTTTATTATTTGAAAATCAAAAACCGAAAAAATCATTCTATTTGTCTTTGTTTATTTGAATTGTTAAATGGGATAATTACAAAATGGTCGCTGACCTATTAGCACTTTTTCACTTCGACATATAAACTATTAACATTAACTAAACCGCCGCCAACCTATTTGAATATTACTACTCGAAAGCTGCCGGCCAAAATACCGTCCAAATTATGTCCCAAAAGGTGGTTTTGCAAAACCGGGTGTGCAATGAATTTGGGCGGTATTATGGCCGGCAGCTTTTGAGTAGTAATATTTAAATAGGTTGGCGGCGGTTTAGCCAACGTTAATAGTTTATATGCCGAAGTGAAAAAGTGCTAATAGTTCGGCGGCCATTTTGTAATTATCCCTTGTTAAATTGCTAAGTATTCTTAGAGTATTTGTTATTTAGTTTGCTTAATAGAAATTTAGGTGTTAGTTGTTATTTCATTAAACCCCTCCCCCCCATTTTGTTTTTCTAGCTTATTTACATTATATTTCTTGATCATAATAGCTTTATACATAAAGTAAAATTTTTCGACCGTTCCTCATGGGGTCGATCCCTACTTACCACTCTACTAGTTAGAGTAGTATGATAAGGATAAGTGTATTTCTATAAATTAATTTGGTAGGTCCAACGACTCGTACCAAATTTTGGCGCTGTTGCCGGGGAACGGTGATAAGAATAGTGTTATTTTATTTGTTCAAGCATTATGTTTAGTTTATTAGTTGTTTATCTACTTCTTGTTTATCTAGTAGTTTGATATTCTCTTGTTTTCTTGTTTCTGGATAGGTAGTTCATGTTCTTGCGTTTCAAGGGGAGAAAGAACTTCTTTTTGAGCCAGAGATAGTTGAACGTGAAAGATTATTGAGGAGAAGATCTAGGTTACTTGAAGAGGTCCGAGAATCATTTGAAACCTTAAATATAGAGAGTGAGGAGATTGAATTGGAAGAGATGGCTGGTGAGTAGGATCAGGAAAGAACCATGAAGGAACTTTCCAACACAATGGTTGCACAAGAACCCTTGTGTATTACGTTCCCGGAGATAGGGAATGATACCACTTTTGAGCTCAAATCGGGGCTCATTCACCTCTTGCCATCATTCCATGGGCTAACCGGGGAAGACCCACACAAACACTTAAAGGAATTTCATGTAGTCTGCTCGAGCATGAAGCCGACCACGGTGACTGAAGAACAAATTAAGGTCAGAGCATTTCCTTTCTCATTGAAAGATCTTGCTAGAGACTGGTTATACTACTTGCCACCGGGTTCTATTACTACGTGGGAGCAGACGGAAACATAGTTTCTAGAAAATTAATTTCTTGCATCTCGAGCCACCACCATCCGAAAAGAAATTAGTGGAGTGAGGCAAATGTAGGGGGAAACATTGTATGAGTATTGGGAAATATTCAAGAAGCTTGTAGGGAGCTGCCCACCACATCAAATCACTCCACAATTGTTGATCCAGTATGGTACGAGGGACTGTGTATAACTGAACGGGACATGATTGATTCAGCCAGTGGAGGAGCTCTGGCCGAAAAGACCCCAACCGAGGCTCGGGCATTGATTTCCAAGATGGCCGCCAACACCCAACATTTCGGTTGTAGAGAACCTGTGAGGCGAGTAAAAGATGTTATCGATTCAAGTATTGAAGAAAGATTGGACCAGCTCACTGACCTGGTGAAGAAAGTAATTTCGGGAAGCATTCCTACCCCAAAAACCCTGCAGAATCAGTCAGATAACCGAGCACTCCAATGATACCTGTCCTATTCTTGGAGAAGAAATGGATGCTCATGCCAATGCAGTTCATAATTGTAATCCTAACTAGGCTGACCGGAAGTATGATCCCTATTCGCAGTCGTATAATCCGGGGTGGAGAGATCACCCAAATTTCAAATATGGGAATCAAGGTCCAAATATGCATCAACAGGGTGATCAAGGTGGACACAATCGACCCCCTACCCTAGGGGGATGTTCCAGCAAGGGCAACCTACTGAGCCAGTACCCTCTGATCCATCCCTTTCTCACATAGTCAAGAGCCTAGCAATAAGTACGCTTCAACTGCAGAAGGAATCATGTTCGAGGTTCCAGAGTATTGAAAATCAAGTCAGTCAAATAGCATCAGTGGTATCTCGTCTGGAGAGTGCTCCAAGTGGAAAGCTACCGGCACAACCTGAAATCAACCCTAAAAATTTGGCTAATGTGAGTGCAATTGGCATCATTAGTAGGGTAATGCCTGGAGAGCTTGAGAAGCCCGGGCAGCCTTCACGTGCACAGACAGACAGCCCACATGACATTTTAGATGAAGAAAAGACCTCAACTCCTCAAGTTGCTGAAGTTCAAGTCCGTGTACCAAAGTGGAAACTTGCAAAGGAGTCGAGGAAACAAAAGGAAGCAGTGGTGGCATATTTCTCCGACCATTTATTGCCATTCCCCATTAAGAGGTACTTCTCATCCAAGGAAATAGAGAAGGTGAAAGACAAGGGAGAGACAGAGGCCCTTCAAGAGGTAGAGAGTAAAGTTGACAATGCTAGTGTAAGTACCTTGAGGAGCGGAAAGGTGCTTGAGAGGCCACCCAAGAGCCTCCCTCACTTGGAGGATGAAGAAGAAAAGGGACAAGAAAGAGAATCTATCGAAGGAAGAACCATACCAATCCCCCTTGAGGATCCAAAACTCAACACTCCAACACTGACCGTGACCCCACCACTTCCATTCCCGTGCCTAATCAAGAAAGCTGTAGACAAAGACAGAAAGGGAAATGCTTAAAATATTTCAGAAAGTGGAGATCAAAATTCCACTGATTGAAGCTGTGAAACAGATCCCACGGTATGCAATTTTTTTGAAGGGTCTATGCACAAACAAAAGAAGGCCTCAAGGAAATAACAAGGTACTCAGGAGGGAAAGTGTGTCTGCCATATTCCAAAAGAAACTCCCTCAGAAGTGCAAGGACCCGGGAATGTTCGTCATCTCGTGTAAGATTGGTAATTGTCTAATTGAGAAAGTTGTGCTTGATATCCCGTTCGATGTTTCAGAGCCTAAACTTAGGGCCATTGAAAGAAACTAAGGTTGTTATCCAACTCGCCAATCTAAGTACCTCATTCCCGGATGGGGTGATTGAAAATGTGCTTGTTGAGGTAAATAATCTTATTTTCCCGGCCGACTTCTATATATTAGATATGCAAGGAGACACAACAAACTCCACACCTATTTTGTTGGAAAGGCCGTTCATGAACACCTCCCAAACAAAAATAGATGTGCGTGAGGGGACTCTCACCATGGAGTCTGAAGGTCAAATTGTGATGTTTAATATATTCAAGTCCATGAAACACTCTGAAGATGTACATGGTGTTTTCTCTATTGATTTCATTGACTTGCTTGGGAAAGATAGTGTTGCTTTGAACAACAAGAAAGTTAGGAAGAGATTGCATGAAAGGAAGCCAAAGGAAAGACGGAAGGTGGAGAACACACGAGAAATGATGAAATGGAAATTCCATGGATCAAGAAAAGCGACTCGTTGGAGATTCACTAAAAGGGCAAAGCTGTAAAGGCTCAGACGAGAACTTTTACTTCGAGCCCCTTGACAAGCAAGAGGATGATAGGGTCAAGCTAATGACCTTAAAGAAGCGCTAGTCGGGAGGCAACCGGCGGTTACTTTTTGCATTTTAAATTCTTAGTTTAGTAATAGTTTTACCATTAATGTATTGTTTCAAGTTGTTTTGTTTAAATGTGTGTAGGTGCCAAACAATCCATTCAAAGAGATAGTGTGAAATGGGGGTGAAGGATTCCAAAATGGAGGTTTTACACAGCAGAAATTACCATGGCCGAGGCCAAACGAGCCTCGCTCGCGGGCCTCCAATGAAGAAAATATGAAGCCATTCTGGACAATCTACCTCGGTCGGGGAAGATTATGCCACGCCTGTGGCGAGGTGATGTCTTAACCGAGGCCTTTCCGTTACACGGCCGTGGCACAATGAGCTGAAAATCCCTCAAACCCACTTGAAGATTTACCACGACCATGGTGATACTCGCCACGCCCGTGGTGTATCAAATGACACGCCCGAGACCTATTGGTGCTGCGCCCGTGGTCGAAGAAGTGGAAAAATGCCAAGTTCACTTGACAAATTACCACGGCCGAGGCAATATACAACCTCGGCCGCGGTAAAGAACGCCTCGCCCGTGGTTCTCTCATACCACGCCCGAGGCCTTCAGGCTCAAAATCCCTCAAATCCACTGGAAGATTTGACACGGCCGCGTCATAAACTCGCCACGTCCGCGGTGAGCAAGATCACGCACCACGGCCGCGGCATACTTTTTGCCTCGGCCGCGGCGGGTCACCAGGTATAAATAGTAGACGCGGGGCGAGGTAGGGCACTTTCTCCCTCCTCCTCGTGAAATTGCACAACACACACTCACACACACACTAAATCCGCCATTTTTACTCAATTTCTTCCTCTCAAATTCACACCACACATCACCCACATCACCACACACACTTCTATCCAAAACATTTCGGATTTGGAGCAAAGTTGAGGTCGGGTTGAAAAGGGCGCGAAAAAGTTCAATGCAAAATCCTTCGACTAAATCCGACTGATAAGTACGGCTATCTCTTTCCCTTAATCTTTATTTGTTTATTATGAACTTTGTTGTTAAGATTAGGGGCAAATTTTGTGTTGGACTAGTTGATGTAATGATATTGGTTGTGCACAAGTTGTTTTGTGAATTTTTGCCAATGTTGACTGGTTTTAAGTAATCTAACACTAAATTTGTTGTGATAGTCTTTGTATTTGCATGATTTGCTGATGATGGATGAGGATTAGTTTGAGAATCATTGAATTTGAAGATTGAAATTGATTTTGCTATATCACCGACCACTTGACATACATTCCTTCTTGTTAGTCTTTTGTAGTTTGATTCGATTATGTGAAGATAAGTGTCAAAAATGTTAAGTGAAATTGCACTAGGAGTTGCTGAAGGAAGTGAGAAGGAAATGAATAAGTTTCAAGCTGGAAAACTGGGAAAAACAACTTCTGGAAAAGCAAGAATTCATTGCATTGTGTGACATTGAAAATGATCTTAGGTAATTCTTGACTTGAGCCTATTTCCAAACTTGAAAATACACCCGTTTTAACCAAAATTTTGAAAAATTTTCCTCTAGTTAACCTAATTGGACTACAAGCCGAACCCCGCTCAATTAGCCTTTGAACCTAATTGGACTACATGAGTATGAGGGAGGCGGTTGGAAGGTAGTGGGTCAATTCGGGTAAACTAGTGGAACTATATTGAAGGGTGAAAGGAAATCTACACAAATAGGCAAGAATCGAGAATATAAGTCTTCTCCAATGTTTATATAAAAACAAAAAAAAAAGAGTCGAAAAAATCACAAAACAATAGAAAAAGTTGGTTGTATATACTTTGTTGTTGCTTTCGATTTGGAGAGATTAGTAATGTAAATGCTTTATGACCAGTGTCTCAAAATTGAAAAATTCAAAAGATAACACACCCAAGGGAGAGTTGGAAAAGAAGCATTTAGGTTGTGAGTTTGTAGTAAGGTGAAGAAGACGCATTTTAGGATCGGTTTGATTAGAAAGTAAGAGAGTGAGGTGGAATGATTGTTGTTTGACGGGTGGATGAGAGTAGCTAACTCATTTAGTCCATTTTATAGTCACTTATACCAGAAATCTTCCCACCTTACCCCAAGCCAACATTACAACCTGTTAAAGACCTTTTGATTCCTTGTCACACATGTCAGGTATACATCGAAGTTTAGATGATTGACAAGCCTATGGTAGGCATTTTATGCATTTTAGTGTGAGCGTATACACTACCCATTTGCTACGCTTGAGAGTCGAGAGATACACTCACCCGGTGAGGATCTCAAGTTGAGAGTGTCAAGTTTTAAAAGTAGATGATGTAGCTCTATCTCATATGCTCAATGTTATCATGATTGCCTAACTTTTGAAAAGTTATTCTGAAACCGGATTCGCCACTTAAATCTGCCCTAACACGTGTCCTTCTTCTTTTTCTTTATTTATTCGGGACGAATAAAGGTCTAAGTTTGGGGAGATTTGGTACACGTGATCATGCATGCATTTTAGGTCGCTTTAAGTGTCGTTTTAATGATATTTTCATTCATATTTGATCGTGTATCGTGCATATTTGTGTTATTGGGCAGTTTGACGTGTTTCGTTTGTTTTCATGTTAAAACAGGTGTATTAAGGCCGAAAAAAAGGTTCGAAGATCTCAAGTGTTCAATCCGAGCTCAAACGGAAAAGAAAATAAGGAAAAACAGGGACCTTGCCTGCGTGGCTTATGCCACGGCCAAGGCTAACTAGCCCACGGCCGTGGTAATTTGTACAGAAGAGGGCCATTTTCACTCAGCTAGACCATGGCCGAGGCAAAATATGGGCCACAGCCAAGGCAGACCAAGGCCCACAGCTGCGGCGAAGATTAGCCACGCCCTTGTCTAAAGATCCAGAATAAAGGGTAAATCCAGCTCAACTGAGACCACGGCCGATGCGATAACCGGACCGCAGCCACGGCCCCAAATCCAACCCAAACGCTTGTTTTACACCACGTCCGCGGCCAGTTGTACGCGGCTCCCTGTTTTAATCCTAAAACACGTTTTTGCCCATTTTTCAGCCCAACACTTTCTCCTCTATATATATATAAGTTCATTTTCGAATTTGACCTAACTTTGAACCCATCCCACACACATATTCAGCCACAATTCCCCATTGGAAGCAAAGGATTGGAAGGGGATTGAAGATCAAGATCAATCAATCCTATCTTTGATTTTCTCTTACTTTATCTTTGTAATAGTTGTAATGGGTGGCTGGCACCCTAGAATGAAGTTGAACCTTGAGTTTAAGACATTTATGTGATTATTGCGGTTAATATTACCGATTGGATTATGCTTTGTGAATGTTCTATGTTATTTGGGATTGTTGATTCACACTTATGAATTGAATTGTGGTTTGATCACCCATTTGGATATTTGTTTGTGTGTTGCTAGAATTGGAAATTACTATCCGTAATTGCAGGATTTTCGATTCCCGTGTAGCAAACAATAGATCTATTTTATTGTGAAATTTATTTTAAAAATTATAAAATTTAAAGATTTAAAAATTTATTTCTGATATTTATTTCAAAAATTATAAAACTCATTTAAAATTCAAAATTAAAAAAAAATAATTCTAAAATTCATTTCAAAAATTATAAAATTGATTTAAAAAATTAAAAATTAAAAAAATTATTTCTGATATTTTTTAAAAAAATTCTAAAATTTATTTAAAAATCAGAAAAATAAAAAAAATTATGATTTTTTTAAATTTCTAAAATTCATAAATATTTTCAAATTTCTTTTTTACTTTTCTCATGTTATTATTATTCAGATTTCATGGGAGAAGCAATTTCACACTCATTATTCTTCAATCATAAATCAATTAGCTAGCCCAAATAGCCCAAATCGACAATCAAATCAACAAAAATAAGCTAAATCGATTTAATGTGTTCTAACATATATCAAGCCATATCGAATAATTACACATAAACCATTCTAGCTCAAAAATTGAAATGATGATCATATTAATCAAGCAAAAAGGGCTATACAATCCATACACTTGTTTGAAGAGTATTCACAATCCTAATTCACAAATGTCTCACCCAATCTATCTCCTAGTCCACAAATATCGCTTATCATCATCAAATTCGTATTCCTAATTGGCAAGCAATTCAATTCGGCTATCAATTTACACAATATTGCAATTTTCAACCAAATTCAATAGAACCAAAAAAAAATACAAAATTTGACTTCCGATCATGCATCAATAGGAGGTGATAGAAATACTTACCGGACGATTTTAGACGAAGAAGATTTGATAATTTTCTTTCGCGCCTTTTTTCAACCTGAACTCAAAATCGCTCCAAATCCAATTTTTTTTTGGATGAAAGTGCATTATATGATGTGGGTGACTGTGTGTGTGAGTGGTACACGTGATCATGCATGCATTTTAGGTCGCTTTGAGTGTCGTTTTAATGATATTTTCATGCATATTTGATCGTGTATTGTGCATATTTGTGTTATTGGGCAGTTTGACGTATATAATTTGTTTTCATGTCAAAACAGGTGAATTAAGGTCGAAAAATAGGTTCAAAGATCTCAAGTCGACAATCCGAGCTCAAAGGGAAAAGAAAATAAGGAAAAATAGGGGACCTTGTCCGCGTGGCTTATGCCACGGCCGAGGCTAACTAGCCCACGGCCGTGGTAATTTGTACAGAAGAGGGCCATTTTCACTCAGCTAGACCACAGCCGAGGCAAAATATGGGCCACGGCCGAGGCAGACCAAGGCCCACGGCCGCGGCGAAGATTAGCCACGCCCGTGTCCAAAGATCCAGAATAAAGGGTAAATCCAGCTCAACTGAGACCACGGCCGATGCGATAACCGGACCGCAACCGCGGCCCCAAATCCAACCCAAACGCTTGTTTTCCACCACGTCCGCGGCCAGTTGTACGCCACGGCCGCGACGCGGCTCCCTGTTTTAATCCTAAAACACGTTTTTGCCCATTTTTCAGCCCAACACTTTCTCCTCTATATATATATATATAAGTTCATTTTCGAATTTGACCTAACTTTGAACCCATTCCACACACATATTCAGCCACAATTCCCCATTTGAAGGGGATTGAAGATCAAGATCAATCAATCCTATCTTTTGGTTCCTTCTATCTTATTTTCATGTTTTCTTTGATTTTCTCTTACTTTATCTTTGTAATAGTTGTAATGGGTGGCTAGCACCCTAGAATTCACTCTTGATCATTAGTTGAACCTTGAGTTTAAGACATTTATGTGATTATTGCGGTTAATATTACCGATTGGATTATGGTTTGTGAATGTTCTATGTTATATGGGATTGTTGATTCACACTTATGAATTGAATTGTAGTTTGATCTCCCATTTGGATATTTGTTTGTGTGTTGCTAGAATTGGAAATTACTATCCGTAATTGCAGGATTTTCGATTCCCGTGTAGCAAACAATAGATCTATTTTATTGTGAAATTTATTTTAAAAATTATAAAATTTAAAGATTTAAAAATTTATTTCTGATATTTATTTCAAAAATTATAAAACTCATTTAAAATTCAAAATTAAAAAAAATAATTCTAAAATTCATTTAAAAAATTATAAAATTGATTTAAAAAATTAAAAATTAAAAAATTTATTTCTGATATTTTTTAAAAAATTCTAAAATTTATTTAAAAATCAGAAAAATAAAAAAAATTATGATTTTTTTAAATTTCTAAAATTCATAAATATTTTCAAATTTCTTTTTTACTTTTCTCATGTTATTATTATTTTATTTTAAATTATGAATTAGGATAATTATATGATATATTAATAAATAAATTTTAGATTAATATTTTAAAAAATTAAAAACTAAATTGTTCTATTCTTCTTCCCTAATTACAACATACTAAACCCTAATTTATGGATGTCATGCAATCTTACAAAAACACCAACATGGAAGACGAAAAAGAAGCCAACAATGCTTCGCCCAACCCACCCATCCACTAACAGATCGGAACCTGACCAATCACCCGATTCTTCGCCTATTTGCCTCGTCCCTGTCGAACCCGCCACCGCCAAAGTTGACGACATATATTTTTTTCACGCTAACAACTGAGTCAACAGAAGAAAAAAATTAATGCCTCGTCAGAAAAAGAGCTTCACCTTATTAATGACCGGTTGTGTCACAGTCTATAGACGGTCACGTGACATTTTCACCATTTTTTGGTAAGTTAGAAGGTATTTTTAAAAAGTGGTATACTTAACGTCCTAGTTTCTAAATAAGGGAAACATACTAGTCATTTATACAAATTTTCCCGAAAGTAAAAAAGATAGCTCACAGGTGACCGGCTGGTTAACAGCCTATAGCCGGTCACAGGGTATTTTCATAATTTTTTTGTAAGTTAGAAGGCATTTTTAAAAAGTGGTATACTTAGTGTCCTAGTTTCTAAATAGTGAAAATATACTGGGCATTTATACCAATTTTCCCTTTCATTAAACCCCCCCGCCCCACTTCTTTATTGTTTTTCTAGATTATTTACATTATATTTCTTGATTATAATAGCTTAATACATAAAGCAAAATTTTTTGACCGTTCCTCGTGGGATCGACTCCTACTTACCACTCTACTAGTTAGAGTAGTAGGATAAGGATAAATGTATTTCTATACATTAATTTGGTAGGTCCAACGACTCGTACCAGTGAGTTTGAGTGAATTTGATTGAGTGGAAATGGTGAAATTTGAGAGTGGATGTATGTTTGTGCGCAAAAAATCGCGAATTAAGGGGAAGAATGCCCTAATCAGTTTGCGCAGGTGTATTAATACCTGGGCGGAATCTCGGTCGAGATGCATTTCCTAGCTTGGTGTCTCGGCCGAGATCCTTTCTTTGATCTCAGGCTCATTTCACTCAACAACGGATCTCGGCCGAGATGCTTTGCACGTCTCGGCCGAGATAGCCTTCCAGATATTTAGCCTCAATCTGGGACAAGTTGATCTCGACCGAGATGACTTGGTGTCTCGGCCGAGATAGTCTTCCAGCAATTTTGGCCAGTTTGGGCTCTTCTGAATCTCGGTCCATATGCTTTGTGTTTCTCAGCCGAGATAGCCTTCCAGGGAATTGCCCTGTTTTGCCTGCATGACGTCTCGGCCGTGATGCATGGTGTGTCTCAGCCGAGATTCCTTCCCCTGCACTTTTCCTTCATTTTGGTCCTCTTCTCCCCCATTTCATGCTATCTCTTGATTATTCTGATCTATACCTGCACATTTCTCAACCAAAAAATCAAATATGCCACAAGGCATTTATTAAGCTACTAAACTATGAATTTGAAAGTGAAAAAATTTAAAGATATCATCGGATTACCTTCCGACAAGCGCCTTTGTTTATCGTCGTTGGCTCGACAGATGTTCATTTAGCTCGCTGGTGGGTCTTCTACTCGTACCTCTTCAATCGGGCTATCTTGACAGCCTTCGAAATACGCCTTGAGCAATTGTCCATTCACTTTGAACGTCTTGCTCGTTTTTACCGCTTTCTATTTCAATGGCCCCATGTGGATATGCCTTCTTGACAATGAATGGTCCAATCCACCTTGATCGAAGCTTTCCGGGAAACAATTTCAACCTCGAGTGGTACATAAGGACCTTCTCTCCAACCACGAAATTTTTCCGGGATATTCTTGCATCATGGAAGGCCTTGGTCTTCTCCTTATATATCAAAGCGTTTTCGAAAGCTTTATTCTGAATCTCTTCTAGCTCTTGGAGTTGAATTTTCCGGTGCACACCCGTCTCATCTAAACTCATGTAACAACTCCGGATGGCCCAATAGGTTTTGTGCTCGAGTTCAACCGGAAGATGGCACGATTTGCCATAAACAAGGTGATATGGGGACATGCCTATAGGCGTTTTGTAGGCGGTCCTGTATGCCCATAAGGCATCATTAAGCCTCAAACTCCAATCTTTCCGGTTTAGTTGGACGGTTTTCTCTAGCACCGATTTGATCTCTCGATTTGAAGTCTCGGCTAGCCCATTTATCTGTGGATGATATGGAGTAGACACTTTATGCAAAACTTAATATTTCTTGAAGAGTGCTTCGATGGTCCGGTTGCGAAAGTGCATACCCATATCACTTATAATGGCTCTCGGAATCCCAAATCTTGCAAATATGTTGGACTTGACGAAATCCGCAACAACCCTTGAATCATTCGTACGAGTAGCCTTTGCTTCCACCCATTTGGACACATAGTCCACAACTAACAGGATATGAAGATTCCCATAAGAAGATGGGAACGGGCCCATGAAATCCATACCCCAAACGTCGAAAATTTTGCACACCATTATTGGTTGTTGGGGCGTTTGATTCCTTTGTGAGATGTTCCCCGTCCTTTGACAGTTGTCACATGATTTACAAAAAGTGTAAGCGTCCTTGAATAAAGTTGGCCAAAAGAACCCACTCTCGAGGACTTTGTGCGCTATTCTCTTTGGACCAAAGTGTCGTCCACACGCATAGGAGTGACAGAAATCAAGTATCGATTGAATCTCTGTTTCTGGAATGCACCTTCGTATCACTTGATCTGAACCATGTTTCCATAAATTCGGATCATCCCAAAAATAATGTTTCGCTTCACTTTTCAATCTATCTCTTTGGGCCTTGTTCATGCTATCGGGGTATACTCCTCTCACCAAGTAATTTGCTAAGTTGGCATACCATGGGACACTCGAACCTGATGCCATGAATAACTGCTCGTCTGGGAAGCTCTCCTTCAAGGGAATTTCGTCCTCCTCTTGTGTCAATCGGCTTAAGTGATCAGCCACCGAATTTTCCTGCCCTTTCTTGTCTTTGATTTCTAAATCAAATTGTTGAAGCAGTAGAATCCATCGTATAAGTCTTGGTTTAGCTTCCTTCTTTGATAATAGAAACCGGAGAGCTGCATGGTCAGAAAAAACGATAATCTTAGTACCAAGCAAATATGATCTAAACTTTTCTAAAGCAAAAACTATAGCCAGGAGTTCTTTTTCTGTGGTGGTGTAGTTTGCTTGTGCCGGATTCAGGGTCCTGGAGGCATAGTAGATAACATGAGCTGCTTTTCCTTTCCGTTGCCCAAGACAGCTCCCACTACGTAGTCACTAGCGTCGCACATTATCTCGGATGGCAGTGTCCAATCCGGTGGTTAGATAATGAGAGGTGATGTAAGGGCTTCCTTAAGCTGATCAAAGGCGACCTTGCAATCAGTTGACATCTCAAATTCGACGTCCTTTTGCAATAGCTGACACAGAGAGGCTGAGATCTTTGAAAAATCCTTAATGAAATGCCTGTAGAAACCTGCATGGCCAAGAAATGATCGCACTTCCCGCACAATTGCGGGGTAAGGCAAGGCAGTAATAAGATCAACTTTAGATTTATCAACTTCAATGCCTTTTGATGAAATTATATGCCCAAGAATGAGGCCTTGCTCAACCATAAAATGACATTTTTCCCAATTCAACACAAAATTTGTTTCCATGCACCTTTTTAAAATTTTAGCAAGATTACCAAGACACTTTTCAAAAGACTCGCCATACACACTAAAATCGTCCATAAAAACCTCAATTATATGCCCAACATATTCAAATAAGATACTCACCATGCACCTTTGAAAAGTGGTCGGGGCATTGCATAGCCCAAACGGTATTCTTCTCCATGCAAAAGTGCCGAAGGGACATGTAAAGGTGGTCTTCTCTTGATCTTCGGGTGCAATGGCTATTTGGAAATACCCAGAATATCCATTCAAGAAGCAGTAAAATGAATGTCCGGCCAACCTTTCTAGCATTTGGTCGATGAATGACAAGGGGAAGTGATCTTTGCGGGTCATGGCGTTCAACTGCGGTAATCTATGCTCACCCTCCACCCTATTTACAAACGGGTGGGAACCAATTCCCCATCTTTATTCTCTACTACCGTCACTTCCGACTTCTTAGGCACGACTTGTGTTGGGATCACATACTTTCTATCCGATATAGAGTAGATAATCCCAACATCAAGTAACTTGATTACTTCCTTCTTCACCACCTCCATCATAGGCGGGATAAGTCTCCTTTGGAGTTCCTGACTTGGTTTTAAATCCTCCTCAAGTAGAATGCGGTACATACAAAGAGATGGACTAATGCCTTGAATGCCGGCAATAGTCCAACCAATTGCTCCCTTGTGTTCTCTAAGGACCGCTATCAAAGATGCTTCTTGATTTGGAGACAATTTGGATGAGATGATCACCGGTAATGTCTCATTCACTCCTAGGTAAACATACTTCAAGTGGTTGGGAAGAGACTTGAGCTCCAAGGTTGGGGCCTCCACCGTAGAAGGTAACATCTTCTCGTGTGTATCTGGCAATGGAATGAACTTCTGCGCATATCTTGGTAGGGATGGCTTCGGTTCATGCATTTGTGCCACTGTTTCCACCAATGCCTCATTAGTCTCCCAAACCTCTTCTTTTTCCTTCTCTAGATGAGTGGTATGTGCAACTTCCATTGGGTCCCTACATGACAACTCAAACATTCTTCCACGAGCGGATTAATAACATCAATGGAAAATATAGAATGAACATCCTCCGGAAACCGCATTGCATCAAAGATATTGAAATTGACAATTCGACCATGAAATTCCATTGTGAGGGTGCCCTCACGAATATCGATCTTGGTTTGAGAAGTATTTAGGAATGGTCTTCCCAACAAGATCGGTGTGGACATTGATGGATCGCCTTGCATGTCCATCACATAGAAATCAGCGGGGAATACGAGTTCATCAACTTCAACTAGTGTTAGTGATTTCAACTCCTAAACACACAGCTAAACTGAATCTGGAAATCGCACAAAGATCAATCTGAAAACACACACTTAATTCAGCCAAAGTTGTGACCGAACACGACTTGCGCAGAACAGGAAATATAAATGAATCACACACAAGTTTTACGTGGTTCGTTCAAGATGAACTACATCCACGGAGGCAAGGCACACCTCAATCCACTAAGAAATCCAATCAATTACAGAGAATACACTCAAGAAACAAAATGCCCAATTCTGGAACAAATTAGGGCAGAAAACCGTTCCCTCTCAAAATACTCTCTCTAATCTAAGAAACTGGAAAATTGCTCGACGTAGTGTTGTTCTCCTTGATGAGAGCTTTACAATGATATAAGAATTGAAGCTCGAATGTAACCGTACAAAAAGTTCTAACTGAATCAAGTTGAGCTCAGCTACCGGACAAAAGTGACGGTTTTCTTCGTCACAAATCCTGAACTAACTCGTCACAATCAGCGGTTATTCACAACTGCCACGAACTTGGCTCATCCTGACCAGCTTTGCTTCTTGATGCTCAAACCCGATCCAAACCTCCGGTTCTTCACCTCTTGAACCCGGTTCCACATTCCCAACACACCATATTACCAAGTATAGCTCACTTGATGAGATTGACCACTACCTCACAAATCTCCACCTCAATGAATCAAGTGTTCCTCTTAATGCCTCACCACTGCCTGTCTGTTATTGTTCTTCATGACATTGCTCAAGCTGCAGCAAGCTCGAGCAATGCTCCACTTTGTTTCCAGGTACACCCTTTGTAAGAAAATCAGCAGGATTATGCAATGTGTGTACCTTCTTCACCTCCACAGAACCAGAATCAATGATATCTCTAGCAAAATGTAACCTAACATCAATGTGTTTTGACCTTTCATGAAATGCTTGATGTTTCACAAGGTGTAAAGCACTTTGATTATCACAGTAGATTGCCACACACTTCTGCTTGATATCCAAATCTCTCAGAACCCCTTTCAACCAGATTGCCTCTTTGATAGCTTCAGTTAGAGAGATATATTCTGCTTCTGTTGTTGATAGTGCCACAACAGATTGTTGTACACTTCTCCAGCTGATGGCTGTTCCAAATAAGGTAAACACAAATCCAGAAATGAATTTCCTTGTGTCTATGTTTGCTGCAAAATCAGAATCAGCAAACCCCTCCAATGCAACAGTACTTCCATCCACTCTTTTTTCAAACTTCAGTGACAAATTCACTGATCCTTTCAAATACCTCATCACATGTTTCAAAGCTTCCCAATGCTCAACTCCTGGATTTGACATGAACCTGCTTACTAAAGACACAGCATATGCCAAGTCAGGCCTGCTACAAATCATTCCATACATAAGACTTCCAACTCCACTTGCATAAGGAATATTGTTCATATGTATGATTTCCTCTTCAGTCTTTGGGCATTGTTCTTTGGAAAGTTTCTTCTGTAGGTTAACTGGAGTGGAGAGAGGTTTGGCTTCATGCATATGAAACCTCTCCAATACTTTCTGTAGATATTGCCTCTGAGATAACCAAAGCACTCCAGCTTCTCTGTTTCTTAGAATGTTCATGCCCAATATCTTCTTGGCTTCTCCCAGATCTTTCATGTCAAATTCAGCATTAAGTCTATCCTTCAACCATTGTACCCTCTTCTTGTTCCTGCTTGCAATTAGCATGTCATCCACATACAATAAAAGGAAAAGTTTATCTTGCTTTGAACCTTTGTTGAAGTAAACACAACTGTCATAAAGACTTCTTACAAAGCCAACACTGATCATGAAGTCATTGAACCTCTTATTCCACTGTCTTGGACTTTGTTTAAGTCCATATAGTGACTTCTTCAGTAAACATACTTTGTCTTCTTTCCCAGGAACAACAAAGCCTTCTGGCTGTTTCATATATATCTCCTCATTGAGTTCTCCATGTAAGAATGCTGTCTTTACATCCAGTTGTTGTAATTCCATGTCCTCCTGTGTGACTTTTGATAAAAGCAACCTGATTGAGCAATGCTTTACCACTGGAGAGAAAACCTCATTGAAATCAATCCCTTCTCATTGTGTAAAGCCCCTAGCCACCAATCTTGCTTTAAACCTCACCTGTTTGGATCCTGCTGTCTCTAGTTTCTTCTTGTATATCCATTTAGAGCTTACAAGTTTCTGACCTTTTGGTTTCTCCACCAATATCCAGGTCTTATTCTTCTCCAGGAACTCCATCTCTTCAGTCATTGCCTGTATCCAGTGTTCACCTTCTTCACAGTCTAGTGCTTCTTTAAAACTACTAGGCTCTTGTGATTCCAGGTCTTCAGCAACACTCAAGGCATAATAAACACTCCCTGCTTGACCATAGAAATCAGGTTTGTTGATTGTTCTTCTAGGCCTGTCCCTTCCAATGCTGTATTCTCTGACATTTTGTGAAGGTCCAGTTTGTTCTTCTTCTTCAGATGATGAATCACTATCTTGTAGATTTTCTTGTGGTTGAGGTGTGTGGTTATCTTCAGCAGGATGCTCCACCTGAATTGATATCTCCTCTGTCTCTGTAGCACCATCAAATTCTTCCTTAGAGCCTGTAGAAGAGTAAGCCATCACATTCTCATTAAACTTTACATCTCTACTTGTGATTATCTTCTGATTTCCCTTCTCTAAGCACCACAATCTGTAGCCCTTTATTCCATCCGGATATCCAAGAAATACACATCTGAGAGCCCTTGCATCTAGCTTGTCTTGCTTGACATGGACAAAAGTAAGACACCCAAACACCCTTAACCCTTCATAACTTGGTTTCTGTCCACTCTACACCTCTTCAGGTGTTTTGAACCCAATCACTGATGAGGGTGACCTGTTTATGAGATAACATGCTGTAGCAATGGTTTCTCCCCAAAATACCTTTGGTAACCCAGCATCCAACAGCATACACCTCACTCTTTCAAGAAGAGTCCTGTTAAGTCTCTCAGCAACTCCATTCTGTTGAGGATTCATTGGAACAGTCCTGTGTCTCTTGATTCCTCTTTCTTCACAGAAGTTTGTAAACTCAGTAGAGAGATATTCCAGTCCATTATCAGTCCTAAGGTGCTTCAGCTTCTTCCCTTTGACATTTTCCAGTTGAATCAACCATGTTTTGAACTTATTAAAAGCATCACTCTTGTTCTTCATCAACATGATCCACACCTTTCTGCTGTAATCATCAATCAAGGACATGAAATACCTTGCACCACCATGAGATTCTGTTCTTGCAGGACCCCATATGTCAGAGTGAACATAATCTAATGGCTCTTGAGTTGTGTGAACACCCTTTCCATAGGGCAGCTTCTTGGATTTGCCCAAAGCACACTGATCACAGAACTCCAGTTCTTGATTTCCAATATTTCCAATTACTCCACTTCTTGACAGTTCCTTCAACCCTTTCTCTCCTATGTGTCCAAGTCTGTTGTGCCATTTAGCAAGCTCTGAACTGCTCAAGACCATATCCACACTTCCAACAACAGGTGAACCAATCAGGATAAACAATCCATTATGCTGTCTACCTTTTATCACCAATTTCCCATGTTTTGTGATATGCAAGAATCCATCTATTGAGCTAAACTGACATCCACTGGTTACTAAAGAACCGAGAGATAAAAGATTTCCTTTAAGGCCAGGAACATATCTTACATTTGAGATGACTCTGACCACACCATCAAACATCCTTATGCTCACTGATCCAACTCCTTTGACCTTGCATGATTGGTCATTTCTCAGGAGAACATTTCCACCATCTTCTCTCTTCAGTTCATCAAACCATGACTGGTGTGGTCACATATGAAAAGAACAGCCTGTGTCCAAGACCCATTCCTTTACCATTCTTGATTCAGTAACATTTAATACCTCTGGAGGGTCTTCTTGATGATCAATAGCAGCAGCTTCTGCCCCTTGATTTCCACCTTTCTTATTTCTCTTAGGACAGTCCTTCTTCAAGTGACCTGGCTGCTTGCACTTGAAGCATTTCCTCTTCTCAACCCAGTCATTCCCCTTCTTAGGATTAGAATCCCCTGACTTTAGATCCTTAGCATTCTGTCCCTTCTTGCCTTGCCAAGGTTTCTTGAATTTGACATTCAAGCCTTCTCCAGATTGCACCATGCCTTTATCCCCTTGAGTCTGGAAGCATTTAGACCTCTGAGCCTTCACTATTCCATCATAGGATAGCTGCTCATCTCTCCCATACATCAAGGCATCCTTAAAGCTTTCCATGGATTTTGGAAGAATGTTTAACACCATCAATGCCTTGTCATCCTCCTCCAATTTCACATCCAGATCTTCCAATTCTTCAATCATCTTAATGAACTCATCAAGTTGATCAGAAATTACCTTGTCTTCAGTGATCTTGAAGGCCAACATCTTCTGCTTCAAGAACAGCTTGTTGGAAACTGACTTTGATTGATACAGTTCTTCCAATCTCCTCCATGCTTCTGAGGAACTCTTGCATCTTGAGACCTCCCTCAACGGTTTATCACCCAAACATAGGAAGATAAGACTTAGGGCCTTCTTATCCACTGATGCAAACTTGGATTTCTCATTTTCTTCCCATGAATCCAGAGGTATCAATGCAAGATCAAGGCTATTGTGAACCAATACTGCATTCATCTTGATCTTCCATAATGTGAAATCATTCCTTCCTGTGAACTTCTCAAAATCCATCTTCATACCAGCCATTCCTTCCCTTCTTCAAGCTGTGAGAGTTGATTTCCCACAGACGGCGCCACTTGTTAGTGATTTCAACTCCTAAACACACAGCTAAACTGAGTCTGGAAATCGCACAAAGATCAATCTGAAAACACACACTTAATTCAGCCAAAGTTGTGACCGAACACGACTTGCGCAGAACAGGAAATATAAATGAATCACACACAAGTTTTACGTGGTTTGTTCAAGATGAACTACATCCACGGAGGCAAGGCACACATCAATCCACTAAGAAATCCAATCAATTACAGAGAATACACTCAAGAAACAAAATGCCCAATTCTGGAACAAATTAGGGCAGAAAACCGTTCCCTCTCAAAATACTCTCTCTAATCTAAGAAACTGGAAAATTGCTCGACGTAGTGTTGTTCTCTTTGATGAGAGCTTTACAATGATATAAGAATTGAAGCTCGAATGTAACCGTACAAAAAGTTCTAACTGAATCAAGTTGAGCTCAGCTACTTGACAAAAGTGACGGTTTTCTTCGTCACAAATCCTGAACTAACTCGTCACAATCAGCGGTTATTCACAACTGCCACGAACCCGGCTCATCCTGACCAGCTTTGCTTCTTGATGCTCAAACCCGGTCCAAACCTCCGGTTCTTCACCTCTTGAACCCGGTTCCACATTCCCAACACACCATATTACCAAGTATAGCTCACTTGATGAGATTGACCACTACCTCACAACTAGCACGTCCTCGATTACCCCATCGGGATACGAAGTGCTTTAGTCGGCTAGTTGAATGACGACTCTTGTTTCCTTGAGTGGGCCCAAATTTAAAGAATGAAAAATTGAACGTGGCATAACATTAATTGAAGCTCATAAGTCGAGTATTGCACGTTCAATTTTACAGTTACCTATCTTGCACGGGATCACGAACATTCTGAGATCTTTACACTTCAGTGGGAGTCTCTTTTGGAAGATTGCGGATACATTCTCTTCCATGATCACTTTTTCATTCCCCTTGAGCTTCCTCTTATTAGTGCACAAGTCCTTGAGGAACTTAGCATATCTCGAAATTCGCTTAACGGCATCAATCAAAGGGATGTTTATCTCCACCTTCCGAAACACTTCTAGAATGTCCCGATCCTTATTTCTATCTACCACCTTTTTGATCTGGCTGGGAAACGGAAGTGGTGGAATTGTAACATTGAATTGTGACCCCTAAGGATCTCGGTCGAGATTGGCTTGTGTCTCGGCCGAGACGAGTTTACAACGTTTTCACCTTCAGCCATGATTGAAGAATCTTGGCTGAGATTCACTTCCTTCTCGGCCGAGATGAGTGGGCACGGAATTTTCCCTTGTGGTCGAAGTAAACAATCTCGACCGAGATCTTGGTGTTTCTCGGCCGAGATTCTGTCTTTAGCAATCTCTTCTTCATTTTCGACTCTTCTCTCTCCTTTAGAGTGATGCTCGGGCTTTTTAGGCTCTCCAAGCATCACCTCACTCCTTAGGGTGATTGCACTGACATTCTGGGGGTTTATCTCTGGTTGTGCGGGCAGCTTTCCACTTTGAGCACTTTTCCAGACGAGATACCGCTAATGCTATTTGACTGAATTGGTTCTCAATACTCTGGAACCTCGAACTTGATTCATTCTGAAGCTGGAGGGTACTGGTTGCCAAGCTTTTCACTATGTCGGACAATGATGGATCAGAGGGTATTGGCTCGGTGGGCTGTCTCTGCTGGAACATCCCCTTAGGGTAGGGAGGTCGATTGTGCCCACTTTGTTCACCCTGTTGTTGCACAATCGGATTCTGATGCCATACTTGAAGTTGGGATGGTCTCTCCATCCCAGATTGTATGTCTGTGAATAAGGATCATACTTTCTTCCGTCATGGTTAGGATAGAAATTGTGCACAGCATTAGCATGAGCCTCCATCTCTTCTCCGAGAATAGGACAAGTATCAGTGGAGTGTTCGGTTATTTGAAAGATTCTGCAAGGTCTTTGAGTAGGAGTGCTACCGGAAGCCACTTTCTTTACTAGGTCGGTAAGTTGATCTAACCTCTCTTCAATACTCAAATCGATGACATCCTTGATACGTCTCACGGGCTCTCGACACCGAATTGTTGAGTGTTGGCTTCCATTTTGGAGATCAATGCTCAGGCTTTAGTAGGGGTCTTATTGACCAAAGCCCCACCACTGGCTAAGTCAATCATATTTTGTTCAGTTAGACAAAGCCCCTCATACCAATATTGGATCAACAGCTGCGGGGTGATTTGATGCGGTGGGCAGCTTGCTACAAGTTTCTTGAACCTTTCCCAGTATTCATATAAGGTTTCCCCCTGCATTTACCTAACTCTACTAATCTCCTTTCTGATGTTGGTATCCCATGATGCAGGAAAGTACTTCTCAAGAAACTGTGTTTCCATTTGCTCCCAAGTGGTAATGGTATCGGGTGGCAAATAGTATAACCAATCTCTTGCAAGTTCTTTGAGTGAGAAAGGGAATGCCCTCAGTTTAATCTGTTCCTCAGTCACTCTTGTCGATTTCATGCTTGAGCAGACAACATGAAACTCTTCCAAATGCTTGTGCGGGTCTTCTCCGGATAGCCCATGAAATGGTGGCAAGAGATGAATGAGCCTCGACTTGAGCTCAAAGGTAGTATCATTCCCTATCTCCGAAAATGTGATACACAAGGGTTCATGTGCAACCCTTGTGTTAGCAAGCTCCTTCATGGTCCTCTCCTGAATCTGTTCATCGGTCATTTCTTCCAATTCAACGGTTTCCTCACTCTCTATATTCAAAGCCTCAAATTCTTCTCGGATTTGTTATAAGTCTCGGGCTCTTCTCCTCAACACCCGGTCATGTTCAACGATGTTCGGTTCAAATAACAATCCTTTCCCCCTTTGTGAACACAAGAACATCCACTACAACTAAACCAAACAAAGAACCAAGGTAAGTATTGAGATTACTAAATAAAACAAGCAAACAACTACCTATGTAAATAAAGAATAGGCTTGAATACCAAAATAATACTACACTTAACACCGTTTCCCGTCAACGGCGCAAAAATTTGGTACGATCGAAGAATCGCACCAAATTAAATTGTATATGTGAATATATAGTTAACCTTATCCTACAACTCTAACTAGTAGAGTCGCAAGTATGAATTGATCCCAGGAGGAACGGTAGTCTAGTGTTGTTTTTGTTAAGCTTTTAACCACTTACACACACATAAATGAATTCAAACCAGAAAAGAATGAAAAATAAACTGAAAATCGGCCAACCAAGAACCAAACGCAAAACCAGAAACTAAATGAGGAATACAAAGCTTTTACGTGGTTCGATCAATGTGATCTATATCCACGGAGGCTCTATACACCTCAATTCACTCCACTGAACAATCAATTACAAGAAATATCCCAGAAAACCAGAAGCCCCAATTCACAATCCGAATTGAGCTTAAGAACCCTAGCTTTCTAATTCTAATGGTTGTGTAGTGTTTACAGAGGGAAAACTACGTGTATCAACTCGTCTCTACAAGTGGAACAAATGTATATAAAGAACTCAGCTCAAATCAAGAAGCTCCAGAAGCTGGAAGCAATTCTGTTTCAACTGTTTTGAAAACTGGTTCACGCGCCTTTAACAACGGTTTCACATGCAACGGTTCAAAACCGTTGCATAATTTTGTTATAACCGTCATGACACCGGTTCTTCAACAACTTCCAAAACTGAACTGCTTTTAACCTGACTCTCTGGCCCGGTTCTTCCTAACCTAAACCCGGTTCCTAATTCTTCTCAATCTCTACTTCAAAACATGTCCACTTGATGAAATTGAATTGACATCTACAAATCTCCACCTCAATGAATTCAAGTGCACTTCATTACCTCAAACTGCCTTGTCACCTCCAGGTTTTAATTGCATTGTTCAAGCCTTATCAGGCTTGATCAATGAACCATCTTGCTCCTAGGAACTGCCTCAGTCAGGAAATCCGCTACATTGTCCATAGTATGCACTTTCTTCACTTCAACAGATCCAGCTTCAATTATATCCCTTGAAAAATGAAGTCTAACATCAATATGCTTAGACCTCTCATGAAAAGCTTGATGTTTCACCAAGTGAAGAGCACTTTGGTTATCACACTGAATAGTAACACAATCTTGTCTTATCCCCAAGTCCTTGAGGATTCCCTTGAGCCACAGAGCTTCCTTGATTGCCTCAGTTAATGCAATGAATTCTGCCTCAGTTGTTGACAATGCAACCACAGGCTGTTGCACACTCTTCCAACTTACAGTTGTCCCATGCAAAGTAAAGACATACCCTGTAATAGATTTCTTAGTATCCAAGTTCCCAGCAAAGTCTGCATCAACATATCCAACCAAAGGTATAGTACTAGCTTCTTGTTTATGGAACTTTAACCCCACACTGACAGACCCTTTCAAATATCTTAAAACCTGCTTCAAAGTTTCCCAATGTGATTCTCCAGGATTTGACATATACCTGCTTACTAGAGACACACTATAGGCCAAGTCTGGCCTGCTGCATATCATTCCATACATCAAACTGCCAACACCACTGGCATATGGAACATTCTTTATGATAACCTCCTCAGCTTCTGTCTTAGGACACTGATCTTTGGACAACTTAGTTTGTAGATTAACTGGGATATTTACTGGTCTTGACTCATGCATGTGAAATCTCTCCACAACCTTCTGCAAATACTATTTCTGTGAGAGCCATAATGTTCCAGTCTTTCTTCTTCTAATGATGTCCATTCCCAAAATCTTCCTAGCTTCCCCCAGATCCTTCATGTCAAATTCTGAACTTAACCTTCCCTTTAGCTGTTGTATCTTATCAATACTCTTACTGGCAATGAGCATATCATCCACATATAACAGCAGAAACACTTGTTCAACTCTTGAACCTTTGTTAAAGTATACATAGTTGTCATATAAGCTTCTTATGAATCCTGCACTAATCATGAACTCATTGAACTTCTTATTCCACAGCCTGGGGCTCTGTTTCAACCCATAGAGTGACTTCCTGAGAAAACAGACCTTCTCTTCATTTCCTGGAATCACGAAGCCCTCAGGTTGCTTCATATGTATCTTTTCAACTAGATCACCATGCAGGAATGTTGTCTTGACATCTAACTGCTGTAGTTCCATGTCTTCTTGAGTAACCTTTGATAGAAGTAACCTGATAGAGCAATGTTTCACTACTGGAGAAAACACCTCATTATAATCAATACCTTCTCTCTGTGTGAAGCCCCTGGCCACCAGCCTTGCCTTGTATCTAATCTTATCAGCTTTTCCAGCTTCCATCTTTTTCTTGTAGATCCATTTTGAACTAACTAGCTTCTACCCTTTTGATTTGTCTACAAGCTTCCAGGTTTGGTTTCTCTCCAGAGGTTCCATTTCCTCCATCATGGCCCCTATCCAGTGTTCACTCACACTGCAACTTATTTCCTCCTTGAAACTACTAGGCTCCTGAAACTCCAAGTCTTCTGCTACACTGAATGCATAATATACACTTCCAGCTTGTCTATAGAAATCAGGCCTTTGGATTTGTCTTCTTAGCCTGTCTCTTCCTATGCTATAAGTTCCTAGATTTGCAATCTCAGTTTGACCTTCTTCATCTTCTGATGAACTGTCATCTTCTTGTTGAGCTTGAGTATCCTTCTCTGGTGGTATCTGCTCCTCATTAAGCTCCACCTGAATAGAAATTCTTTTAGGTTCCATAGCACCATTAGCTTCCTCTTGACTTCCAGTAGAGTTGTATCCCATCACATCCTCATTGAACCTTACATCTCTGCTTATCAAGAGCTTCTGGTTTCCCTGCTCCAAGCACCATAACCTGTAGCCTTTTATGCCCTCAGGATATCCTAGGAATACACATCTCTGTGCTCTTGCATCAAGTTTGTCTTGCCTAATGTGAGCATAAGCCAGACAACCAAACACTCTTAAGTCATAGTAGTTTGGTACCTTTCCACTCCAAACTTCTTATGGAGTCTTAAATCCTAGAGTTGATGATGGTGACCTGTTTATCAAATAGCATGCAGTGTTTATTGTTTCTCCCCATAAGGATTTAGGTAATCCAGCATCAATCAGCATACATCTAACTCTTTCCAGCACAGTTCTGTTAAATCTTTCAGCAACCCTATTTTGTTGAGGGTTTAGTGGGACAGTTCTGTGCCTTGTGATGCCCTTTTCCTAAAAAAACCCTGTGAATTCAGTGGATAGATATTCTAAACCATTATCTGTCCTAAGATGTTTCAGTTTCTTCCCTCCTAGGTTCTCCACCTGACTCAACCATGTTTTAAACTTGAGGAATGCATCACTCTTGTTTCTTAAAACAAATACCCATGTTTTCCTACTGTAATCATCAATGATGGACATGAAATACCTTCCTCCTCCATGTGTCTCAGTTCTTGAAGCCCCCAAATATTAGAGTGTATATAATCAAGTGGTTCTTGAGTAGAATGTATCCCTTTAGCATAAGCCAACTTCTTGGCCTTTCCCAGAGCACACTTGTCACAGAAATCCAGTGTTCTATTTTCCATTTCACCAATGATGCCCTTCTTTGATAACTTCTTCAATCCTTTCTCTCCAATATGACCCAGTCTTCTATGCCACTTCATAACATCTTCTCTGCTTATCACAAATTCAGCACATCCTATCGCAGGTGATCCAATCAAAATAAACAGGCCATTGTGTTGCCTTCCTTTGATTACCAGCTTGTTGTGTTTAGTGATGTGAAGATAACCATCTAGGGAATTGAACTGACAGCCATTTGCCACAAGAGAACCAAGGGATAGGAGATTTCTCTTCAGTCCAGGAACATACCTTACTTGAGAAATAGTTCTGATGACTCCATCATACATTTTTATTTGAACTGATCTGTGCCTTTAACTCTGCAGGAGTGGTCATTTCCCAGTAATACACATCCACCATCTTCTATCTGTAAATCCTTGAACCAGGATTCATTGGGACACATATGGAATGAACACCCAGTATCAAGAAACCATTCCTTTTCCATTTTTGTGTCTGTGATGTTTAAGACTTCTGGAGTGTCTTCCTGATGCTCAGTCATAGCTACTTCTGCCCTCTGATTTTCCTGCTTCTTCTTCTTTTGTGGACAGTCCTTCTTTAAATGTCCAGCTTGCTTGCATTTGAAACACTTTCTGGTTTCAACCCAGTCTCCTTATTTCTTTGCATTCTGAGTTCCAGATTTGTTATCTGTGAATCCCTGGAACTTCTTCTTTTGGAAATTCTTTTTTAACTTAATGTTCAAACCTTCTCCAGCCTGTGCAAAGCCCTTTTCTCCCTGATTTTGAAAGCACTTTGTCTTCAATACTGACATGATGGATTCATAGTTGATTTTTCCATCCCTTCCAAACATCAGTGCATCTTTAAAACTTTCCGTGGACTTTGGAAAAACATTCAACACCATCAGAGCCTTATCATCATCCTCCAAGTTCACCCCCAGATCCTCTAATTCTTCAATCATCTTGACAAACTCATCTAGTTGATCAGAAATGACCTTATCATCAGTGATTTTGAAAGACATCAATTTCAGCTTCAGAAATAATTTGTTTGATATAGACTTTGATTGGTAGAGTCCTCCAGCTTTCCCCATGCCTCCACTGCATTCTTGCACCTTGATACCTCCCTCAAAGGTTTATCACCCAGATATAGGAATATCAGGCTCAAAGCCTTCTTATCCAATTTTGGGAACTTGGATTTCTCAGCATCAGGCTATTGATCAACAGCAAGAAGTGCAGAGTCTAGGCCATTTTAAATCAGTACTGCATTCATTTTGATCTTCCAGAGTGAGAAGTCATTCTTACCTAAAAACTTCTCCACATCCATCATTACTCCAGCCATTCTTGCTTCTTCTTTGAGTGTGTGTGTAGTGTTTCCCAGAGACGGCGCCACTTGTTAAGCTTTTAACCACTTACAATACGCACAAATGAATTCAATCCGGAAAAGAATGAAAAATAAACTGAAAATCGGCCAACCAAGAACCGAACGCAAAAACAGAAACCAAATGAAGAACACAAAGATTTTACGTGGTTCGATCAATGTGATCTACATCCACAGAGGCTCTATACACCTCAATTCACTCCACTGAACAATCAATTACAAGAAATATCCCAGAAAACCAGAAGCCCCAATTCACAATCCGAACGGAGCTTAAGAACCCTAGCTTTCTAATTCTAATGATTGTGTAGTGTTTACAGAGGGAAAACTACGTGTATCAACTCGTCTCTACAAGTGGAACAAATGTATATAAAGAACTAAGCTCAAATCAAGAAGCTCCAGAAGCTGGAAGCAATTCTGTTTCAACTGCTTTGAAAACTGGTTCACGCGCCTTTGACAACGGTTTCACATGCAACACTTCAAAACCGTTGCATAATTCTGTTATAACCGTCATGACTCTGGTTCTTCAACAACTTCCAAAACTGAACTGCTTTAAACCCGACTCCCTGGCCCGGTTCTTCCCAACCTAAACCCGATTCCTGATTCTTCTCAATCTCTACTTCAAAACATGTCCACTTGATGAAATTGAATTGACATCTACAGTTTTGATAGATCAAGCGATTGCAAAATTTAAATAAAGGTAAGAACTAATAATGAAAGCAATAAAGAGGGGGGGGGGGGGGTTGATTATCCAACTATAAGCTACTAGTAATTACCAAGAAAAAATATTAAACTATGATCAAATAAACTTAAGATTCAATTAACATAAAATGACAAGATAAGTAGATTGATTTTTGGGATTTTAAAATATGATTAAAGGATTCAACCCTTGATGAAGTATTCCCTTGTTTCGAATCATCTATGTAATTAATGTTATTACCCAATTGGTTAGCCTTAGAACTCCTACTCCAAGATTAGTAACAAGCTCTATCAACCTCGTTGTCTCTTAAGTATGCTTAATCAAAACAAGATCTTCAATAAATCCTACTCAACTTATCAATTCCTAAAACAAACTCTTCAAGAATCAATAGTCAAGTGCATTAAGAATCAAGACAACGGAGTAGATTCGACATAAAACTCGTAAGTTCAGTTTTAGCGGTCGAACTCTATGTTATCCCCAATAAAATAAATCTATTGTTTGCTACACGGGAATCAGATTCATAACAATTATGAATTATAAGTCCAATTCTAGCAACACACTAACAAATATCCAAATGGGTGATCAAACCACAATTTAATGCATAAGTGTGAATCAACAATCCCTAATAACATAGAACATTCCAAAAACATAATTCAATCGGTTAACAACGGTAGAAATTACATAAACATTCTCAATCCAAGGTTCAACCAATGATCAAGGGCTGAAATAAGGGTGCTAGCCACCCATTGCACCTAATACAATCAGCAAATAGAATGAAACACAAGAAGACCTGATAAATTTATAGAATAAACTAAGAACTTGGATTGAGGAATGAAATGCCTTCAACTTTCTTCCCAATGTTGTCCTTGTGGATGATGGAGGCTGCAAAATGTGTTATTAGATAGGTTAAATTTGAAATGGAACTTATATATATAGGGGAAGAGTTGTCACTTGAGTTTTAGGCAAAATCGCATTCACAATTTTAAAACAAGGTAAAGGATCTTGGCCGAGATTCAAATGTGTCTCGGTTGAGACATGAAAAGGGGATTTTCTGCTGGGTGAATCGAGGGCTGATCTCGGCCGAGATGCAAATGTGTCTCGGCCAAGACATGAAAAGAGGATTTTCAGGGCTTGTTAAGGTTTGGCTCTTCTCGGCCGAGATTGGGTTTCATATCGGCTGAGATCTTGATCTCTTGAAATTCTGGATTTTTCCTTGGAGAGACATCTCGGCCGAGATGTCTCGGCCGAGATTCATTGCCCTTCTCAGCTGAGATCTTTAGCTCTTCAAAACTTCACGTTTTCCCTAGAAGGTCACCTCGGCCGAGATTTGTAGCTTGTGTTGGCCGAGATCTTCCTTTAACCCTGTCCTTTGCTGCCTCGATCGATTCACCTACTCTGCGATCTTTTGATGCTCTTTTTCGATCTATTTGCACCGGTTTTAACATAAAAATGAACCAAACGCATTATTTTGCCCAATGAGAATTAAATGCACGAAGTACACGTGAAATTGCAGAAAAACAACACTAAATTGATACTTAAAGCATCCTAAAGTGTGTGCACGAATACGTGTACCATAATTACTCTGTGATAAATTGATCATTGTTTAATTGTTTTAGTCATCTTTCACCTCTTATCAAATTACTAATAGCTTGTTTGCCAAATTAGTTATTATCCTTAAGAGAGCCATTAAATTGAGTCTGCCTCTCCCTTTGTTATATTCAACTTATAAAAGTAGATTACATTAAAAATATCAGAGTAATCTCTTAATAACATCAGGAATTTAGATCATAGAAATAGATTAGACTTACTACCGTGTAGCACTTAACAAAATGAATTTAGATTCTTCTTTATCATTGGCTGATAATGCGCAAACCCGAATAACGAACGAATCACGATAACAAAGACAATCTCGCACAATCACAATTTGAGAGAATTAAGATGACACAAAGATATACCTGGTTCGATCCGGAGATCTACGTCCACGGGAGAAGGCAATAACCTTCTGGGTGTTTTCACTCTCTTTCTTTCAATGTTCGAGTGCAACCTTACAAGCCGTAACTTTAGAATACAAAGTCGGAACCCTAAATACATCGACAATTCTCATATTTATACTACGGAATAACAACCCTAACAGAATCCCTAAAACTCCGGCGAGCATATCTGCATGGCCGTTTAGGAAAAGATCATGGGGATGTTTTCCCAACTTCCAAAGATGCCACGAATGGGCTTAGCTATGTTCGGCTTACGCTTTTGGGCCCAATTGACCCAGCTGGCGGGCTAGTCCGACCCAGAGAGATTGGGTCATACCTATCATTGGTATTTCCTATTATGCACTAGAATAATTGGAATTTTCTGTAATACCACTGGGGTAGGATCTTATAAAGCTAAAGCCAGATCTAAAGAAAAAGGTCATACCTATCATTGGCATTTTCTATATATAATTGTTGATGTTGAGTTGTTGTAGTTTGAATTGTTGAATATTGATATTTGATTCTATGTTGGTGATCTTAATATGCCAATCTTTGTAGTAAACTCTATCATGACATCGGCCGTCGAAATCCAAGAAAAAGGTCGGACCGTTGATTCTTCTATACTTTTAGATACAAAAATTGATCATGTGGAACATGTTTATTTTGTGTATGCATACTCGAATATATTGATGTTTGTTGGTTGCATCCACATCTGATGGATCTCAATATAGTTGGGATATATATCTGATGAGATATTTAATATCTTATAAGTTATATTCTTAATAGGGATGGAGATCCTATCCATAATAGGAGACAAATCTCTCCCATGATTATATATACACGAATATACTGGTATTCGTAGACTACGGAAAATAATACCACAGAATACGTATTTATCCCGTTTCTCTCTAATTCTCTTTCTTGGAGTATCACCGGAGTCCTCCAAGAGCCTAGAGTGTGAAGTAGACGGCGGATGCTCTAGTAGTGTTCGTCAAGACGGGCTAATAGACGAATCAGAGTACGATCCATCAACTTTGGGAATCAACCAAATAATTTCCGCTGCAACTCAACTGAGGTATATCGATTCCCATATACGTGTGTATGTGATTTATATGCTTTAATTTCTAACAGTGGTATCAGAGCGAGTATAGATTCGTTCTCGCCTGTTTTAATTTTCTCTCTTTCGGTTTTTAATTATTTGGGACAAAAATTTTCTGTAAACCCCATATACGAAAGTCATGATTTTCTTTTTGGAAAACAACTAGGTTTTTTTTTCCTGAACAACAAACAGAAAAAAAATTGGGACACACCCCGTCGCGCGCCGTTGTCGGCGAATCAATGGTCTGAGCACACAACCGCGACGGCTGCTGCCCACCACTGCTGCGCGAGTGCACGACGGCGGCGCGACCGTGCGACGGAGGCGTGACCGTGCACTGAACCTACGCCGGCGTATCTCCACTGCTTTCGCTGCTCCGGCGCCGGCTCTGCGCGACGCGAACGCACGGCTGCGCTGATTCGCCTGCTGAAGCCCTACTTCTGTCCAGCGGGCTAGGGTTTGTAAGGATTGGGCTGGGCCCTTGGGCCCTGTGTTTGGGCTCAAAATAAATCAGACTAGGGCTATTTTTTTGTGGGCTGAGTTTTTTTATGGGCTGGGTCAAATTGGGCCCAGTCCTGGGATAACCTGAATTATTTATTTTGGGCCTGTTTTAATCTTTTTAATTTTTTGGGCTATAATCTTAATTGGGCTTAATAATTGAGGATTTATTTGGTGGGCCTTAATAAATTAAATAAATGATTTTATGTTGGGCCACTTATTTGATTTAATTTAATTACTTGCGTATCTTTTATTACGTAATATGATGATTGATGTATGTGTGAGATGGTTGATGACAATGGTGGTTATACGATATTACAATATAATTTTTTACTTTTATAGAATCATGTAGTAGGAACAAAAACTATAATTATTTTTTTTTTTTTTTTTTCGTTTCTCACTAGGGCACATGTATTACAGGGGCCATTTTTTTAAGGCCATGTAATTTTTTGGTGTTTCGTATTTACCACCATAGGTCATTAACATCTCACCTTATTATTATTATTATTTTATGATTGTTTCTTGAGATGGACAATTTTTATTCGCGCTCATTTAATTTTTTATTATCGTCTTCAATTGAGTGGGAGATGATAATGAACCTAAGTGGCTAATTTTCGATCTCATTCACTTGTAAGAAATAATAAAATTTTATTTGCACCCGAATAAAATTATTAATAGAAAAACTTCTAACATATTTGGCGCATAATATTAACAGAAATGGATGCCCAAATAGCTTTTTCTGATCATTACGGTTCTGGCAAACTAGATGGCCAGAACTATGCCATGTGGCACCGTAAGATCCAGTTTCTGCTACATAATATGAAGGTCCTTGACCATCTCACCGAGACTACGGCCACGCAGGTTGAGCCAGAGAACGGTCAAAATGCCCAATATCGTCGCGATTTGGACGTGTACAATAGGTGGGCATATCAAGATCGGTCTGCACGCTATACTTTGCTTAGCTGCATGCAGGATCATCTGATTCATAAGTTCGAGACGTTTCCTACAGCTAAAGAGTTGTGGGACGGCTTAAAGGTCACGTACGGCACTACCTCGGCAACAAGACTAAGGGCTTTAACCCTTAAATTCAATCAGTACGTACTTGACCCTAAGCACACTATGGGCCAGCATCTTGATGTCATGAAAGACATGATTTGAGAACTTCAAAATGCTGGAAATGAACTCACCAATGAACAACAAGTTTTGGCAGTCTTAAGGTCGCTACCTGAGCAAACTTGGGGACAAGTTAAACTTGTGCTCACACACAATGAACAAATCCAAACCTTTGACAGCGTCGCCAGTCATCTTAGACTCGAGGCTGACCGTCGAGAGGCGGAAAGAGCACAAGCAACTGCTTTCGTCGCACATGCTGGGCAACACAAGGCTAACACAGGCAACCGTTGGAAAAAGAAAAAGAATGCAGGGCAAAGTAACGCGAAAAACCAAAACTTGGGACCGCAAGGTGAAAAGGCTAAAAAGCGTCACCGTGGAAAAAGGGGCGGAAAGAAGAAAGACATCTGCTATAACTGTGGAAAGACGGGTCACTTTGCTCGTAGTTGTACTGAGCCAAAGAAGGTAAGACCTGCTCCTAGCTCTACTGATTCATTTGTCTGTTCACATGTGTTCGTTGCTAATTCTCTCCATGGTTGGATTGTAGACTCAGGAGCAACCAAACATGTGACAAGAGATAGAGCAAGATTTGTAGATTATCATCGAGTACCAGCGGGCAGCCACTACATTGCTATGGGAAATGGCGCGCAAGAAGAGTTGGTGGGAGTTGGTGCATACCAGCTGAAACTTAGCAGGGCGCGAGCTGCTCCTTAGTGATGTGCTTTATGCGCCTCGTATTCGGTGTAATTTACTTTCAGTTTCAGCACTTTTCAGTCAAGATTTTTCTTTCTTGTTTGAAAAGACCATGTTATCTATTTTTCTCGGCAACAACCTTTATAGCGTAGGACATATGAACAATGGATTTTTCATGTTGGATTATTGAATGCACTACTTTTGTTTCTTCGTCTGTTGATATTTTGAATGATTCAAATAAATGGCATGCAAGGTTAGGATACATAGAACGTGAAAGGATGACTAGGTTAGCTCGAGAAGGCCTTTTAGGCAATCTCGCACAAGTCAACCTTCCTGTGTGCGAAGCATGTCTGGCAGGAAAAGCCTGCCAGAAGCCTTTTGGAAAGGCAAAAAGAGCTACTCAACCTCTAGAGTTAGTTCACTCGGACATATGCGGACCCGTAAATGTGAAGGCACGACACGGTGCATCCTATTTTCTCACATTTATTGATGATTATTCGTGCTATGGTTCAGTGTATCTCCTGTCTCACCGCTCAGAAGTGCTTGATTGCTTTAAGCGATTCTTAGCGGAGGTTGAGAACTAAAGAGGTAGGAAACATAAAACGTTACGCACTGATAGAGGGCGAGAATACTTGTCTGATCAGTTCAGGCAATACTGTGAGGAAAAAGGGATCATAAGACAACTGTCAATTCCATACACTCCGCAACAAAATGGTGTTGCAGAGAGGAGGAATAGGACACTTCTAGACATGGCCAGATCAATGATGGCGCAAGCAAATCTACCAATATCCTTTTGGGGTGATGTAATCTTAACTCCTGCCTACCTATTGAACCGTGTGCCGTCTAAGTCAGTTCCTTCGACACCGTATGAGTTGTAGCATGAGAGAAAGCCTAACTTAGAAGGTTTGCGCCCTTGGGGGTCAGCAGAGTTTGTTCATTATACTTCCCATAAGCATGGGAAACTTGGTCCTAAAGCAGTCAAACATATCTTTATAAGATACTGTGACCAATCGAAAGGCTATGTGATGTATGGTGAACATCCTGACGGAGGAATGACATAAATTGAGTCACGCGATGTCAATTTCCTCGAGAAGGAATTTCCAGCAATTGGAGAAGTTAAAGGAGATCTTAAAATTTATGAGTTACAAGATCCCGAAGACAACGCTGGAATTCCTGGCGAGCGATCTTAAAGTCAGTAGGATAATTCCATTGCATGAAGACTCTCAAGATCTAGAGTTGCGCAGGAGCAAGCGTGGAACGGTTCCCCGAAAATGTTTTGAACTCGAAGGGGAATCTTTCATGTGCGCAACAATGGATGTTGATGAGCCAGCCACTTTTGAAGAGGTTGTAACTTCTCCAAATGTTAAAGAGTGGATAAGTGCTATGAAGGAAGAGATGAGTTCGATGGCTAAGAACCAAGTTTGGGAGCTAGTCGATCTACCGTCTGGACGTAAGACAATTGGGAACAAGTGGGTTCTCAAAGTCAAGCGAAAAGCAGATGGCTTGATAGACAAGTATAAGGCTCGCCTGGTGGCGAAAGGCTTTACCTAAAGAGAAGGTGTGGACTATGAAGAGACATTCTCCCCGGTGGTGAGGTTTGCCTCTATCCGTCTCATTTTAGCAATTGTCGCCCACCTTGATTTGGAACTGTTCCAAATGGATGTGAAGACAGCATTTCTTAATGGAGAACTGGGTGATGAGATCTATATGGATCAACCTAAGGGTTTTCAGGTAAAGGGACAAGAGCGCAAAGTGTGCCGCTTAAAACTTTCCATTTATGGACTGAAACAGTCATCCAGACAGTGGTACCTTCGATTTCATCGATCGAGCTATCACTTCGATAGGCTTTACGATGGTTGAGGAAGATCACTGTGTGTATGTCAAAAGGGATGAGAAAAATTTCACAATTCTCTCATTATATGTGGATGACATTTTGTTGGCTGGAAATGATACGGAGATGATTGTTGCCACTTAGCAGTGGCTATCATCTACTTTTCAGATGAAAGACATGGGAGAGGCAGAATACATACTTGGTGTTAAGATACACCCAGATCGCTCGAAGAGACGCTTAACTTTGTCTCAAGAGACTTATATTAAGAGGGTTCTGGAGCGGTTTCGTATGCATAATGCTAAACCCGTTGACACGCCTATGAAAAAACATTGTGTTCTTAGCAAAGACCTATGCCCAAAGACAGATGATGAAAAAGAAAGCATGGCTAAGGTTCCTTATGCAAGCGCGGTAGGGAGTTTGATGTACGCAATGATGTGTACTCGACCAGACTTGTGCTTTGCAGTAGGGATGGTGAGTAGGTATCAAAGTAATCCCGGACGCGCTCACTGGGCTACAGTCAAAAGGATACTTAGATATTTTAAGGGGACAAGTGATTTAGCTTTGTGCTATCATGGTGGCAGTTTGAAGCTACTTGGTTACAACGATGCTGATGGATCAGCCTTTAGAGATGAACGCAAATTCGCATCGGGATATGCATTCTTGTTAGGTGGCATGCTATCACTCGGTGTAGCAAGAAGCAGCCTTGTATATCTCTATCCACTATAAAACTAGAGTACATTGCTTGTACATCTGCAGTTCAAGTGGCTATCTGGTTGAGAAGATTTCTTCAGACTTTGCTCGTCACGGCGCATGTAGATGATACAGTAGTTGTCCTTTGTGATAACACAGTTGCACTAGCATATGCTAAGGACCCCAAGTATCATGGGAGGACCAAGCATATTGACACCAGATACCACTTCATCCGAGATAATATTGCGCAGGGGCAAGTGGTTCTCAAGCACGTTCCCACTGGTGAAATGATAGCTGATCCTTTCACTATGCCTTTGAGTAGAGATGTATTTCAAAAGCATGTTAGGAGTATGGGACTTCGTAGAATTTAAAATTCTTTTAGCCTGTATGAACAATTTTATTTATCAATAAAATGTGCCCTTATTGTATGGTAGAAGTAATGTGTCTATTATATGTGATATGTCACAAGGTTTGGATTGTCCCACTCACAAGGGAAATCGCCCTGGTGCTTTGGCAAGCGAGCAAGATGAGACTGGCGGATCAAACACTTGAGTGATCACCTTCGTGAAAGGAACAACACGAAAGTTTGTTGCCCATAGTCGCCTTGGCAAGAGGCCAAGATGAGATCCTACTTTATCGATTATGAAGAATGTCCTAACTTCATAAAAGCTTCTTAATAACCAAATGTGCGAATCATTAGGAGTTATGTGGGAGACAAATTCCTAGTGGTATGCAGGTCAGACATTAGAAGAGCGACTGGACTAAGACTCGTATGATGTTCAGAGCATGACATGCCCAAATTTGAGTGGGAGCTCCATCATAGCATGTATTCATACTACACGTGTTTAATGACGACCTTAATAAGAGGAGTGACCGAATAGATCCCTGCTTCGTCACTACGTGAGCTCTTATAGTAATTTTTGTGCCCTTTGGGACTTTGGACTTTGTTATGAAGTGTAAGCTTGATGAAGCTACTTTAGCATGTGTTCAATGGCCATGGTTGATACGGTTTGTCGGTGCATGACTAAGAAAATTGTCAAGTCCAAGCAGATTGACATAAGTGGCCAAGGAATAACTAAGCTGGTAATGCACTTGTGTACTATGGCTCATAGGCCGGCCGACTAAGTCGAATTAGTTTTGACATAGTCATGAGCATAGATACAATTTTAGGGGTCAAACATGCTCTATATGTATAAGAGGGGTCAAGAGATGTTTGGTCTAGTGCAACCACGTAGTTTGGGGTACACAGCGAGTCTCCTGAGTTGATGAGTTATGTTAGTGGGGTGATAACTTAATATAACTCTCCTCACATTGTTCCATTCTGTTCTCGCTCAGTCGCACGCCTTAGTCTCTGTACGAAAGAAGAGATATGATGATGAGAATTGTGGAGTCTTTCAGATTCGAATGAGTCGGACCAAATTTGTATGAGTGGGAGATGTTGGTTGCATCCATATTTGATGGATCCCAATATAGTTGGGATATATATCTAACGAGATATTTAATTTCTTATAAGATATATTCCCAATAGGAGACAGATCTCTCCCATGATTATATATATACGAATATATTGGTATTCGTAGACTACGGAAAATAATACCACAGAATACGTATTTCTCCCGTTTCTCTCTAATTCTCTTTCTTGGAGTATCACTGGAGTCATCAAGAGCCTAGGGTGTGAAGTAAATGGCGGATGCTCTAGCAGTGTTCGTCAATACGGGCTATATAGATATTAGTTCAATATCATCAAGTGATCATAGATTGTAGTAGAGGATTTGAGGAGTTCAGAATCGGGTTCAGTATGTGAAGAACCGGGCTAGAAAACCGAGTTTTAGCTAGATCAGTTATAAGGGTTAAAAAGGAACCAGAGTCAAGGCGGTTATAACTGTCATGTGCAACGGATTAGAACCGTTGCTAGTAAAACCGTTGTTGAAAGCCCGTCTAACAGTTTTGTGCAGTTGGAAACAGAATTGGTTACAACTGCTGCTACTTTCTGATTCGAGCTTCATCCTTTATATACATTGAAACCACTTGAAGATGCGAGTTGATACACGTTATTTTCCCTCTGTAAACACTGCCCAATCATTAGAATTAGTTAGCTAGGGTTCTTGAGCTCAATTCGGTCTGTGAATTGGGGGTTTCTAGTTTTCTGGAATAATTCTTGTAATTGATTGATCAGTTGAGTGAATTGAGGTGTATAGAGCCTCCGTGGATGTAGATCACATTGATCGAACCACGCAAAATCCTTGTGTTCTTCATTTTCTATTCATGTTCTGTGTTCGGTTTCATTTGGCCGAATTCTTTGTTGTTTTTCATTCTCTCTTGGTTTTAGTATTGTTTGTGTGTGTGATAAGAGTTGATTCCCCAACAAGTGGCACCGTCTGTGGGAAGCTTGTGCACACACTCGAAGAGGAAAGGAGAATGGCTTCTCACTTTTGAAAATCAAGATAAATGCTGTATTGGTTCAAAATGGTTTAGACTCTGCACTTCTTTCTGTTGATCAATGGTCTGATGCTTCGAAACCAAAGTTTCCAGAAGTGGATAAGAAGGCTTTGAGCCTAATATTTCTGTGTTTGGGTGATAAACCCCTGAGGGAGATATCAAGGTGCAAGAATGCAGTAGAGGCATGGGGAAAATTGGAAGAACTTTATCAAACAAACTATTTCTGAAGCAGAAATTGATGTCTTTTAAGATTACTCATGATAAGGCCATTTCTGATCAACTTCATGAATTTGTCAAGATGATTGAAGAACTAGAAGACCAAGGTGTGAACTTGGAGGATGATGATAAGGCTTTGATGGTGTTGAATGTTCTTCCAAAGTCTATGGAAAGCTTCAAGAATGCATTGATGTTTGGAAGGGATGGAAAGGTCAGTTATGAGTCTATCCTCTCAGCTTTGAAGACAAAGTTTTTTCAAAATCAGGGAGATAAGGGCTTTACACAGGCTGGAGAAGGCTTGAACATAAAGTTCAAAAGGAACTACCAAAAGAAGAAGTTCCAGGGATTCAAGGATAACAAAGCTGGAACTCAGAATTCAAAGAAGAATGGAGACTGGGTTGAAAATAGAAAGTGTTTCAAGTGCAAGCAAACTGGACATTTGAAGAAGGATTGCCCACAAAAGAAGAAGAAACTGGAAAATCAGAGGGCAGAAGTGGCTGTGACTGAACATCAAGATGATACCCCTGAAGTTTTAAACATCACAGACAAAAAGATGGAAAAGGAATGGGTTCTTAATACAGGTTGTTCATTCCACATGTGCCCTAATGAATCTTGGTTCAAGGACTTAAAGAAAGAAGATGGTGGATGTGTACTACTGGGAAATGACCACTCCTGTAGAGTTAAAGGCACAGGATAAGTTCAGATCAAGATGTATGATGGAGTGATCAGGACCATTTCACAAGTGAGGTATGTTCCTAGCCTTAAAAGAAACCTCCTATCTCTTGGTTCTCTTGTAGAAAATGGCTGTCAGTTCAACTCCACAGATGGGTATCTTCATATCACTAAACACAACAAGCTGGTAATCAAGGGAAGGAAACACAATGGCTTGTTTATTTTGATTGGATCTCCTGTGATAGGTTGTGTTGGATCTGTGATACGTAGAGAGGATTTCATGAAGTGGCATAAAAGACTAGGTCATATTGGAGAGAAAGGATTGAAGGAGTTATCCAAGAGGGGTATAATTGGTGAAATAGGAAATCAAACACTTTAGTTCTGTGCCAAATGTGCTTTAGGAAAGGCCAAGAAGCTGCCTTATACTAAAGGGATACATTCTACTCAAGAACCACTTGATTATGTACACTCTCACATATGGGGGCCTTCAAGGACAGAGACACATGGAGGAGGAAGGTATTTCATGTCCATCATTAATGATTACAGTAGAAAAATATGGGTATATGTCTTAAGGAACAAGAGTGATGCATTCCTTTAGTTTAAAACATGGTGAGCCAGGTGGAGAATCTAAGAGGGAAGAAATTGAAACATCTTAGGACTACTGATAATGGCTTGGAATATCTATCTACTGAGTTCACAAGGTTTTGTAAAGATAAGGGCATCACAAGGCACAGAACTGTCCCAATGCACCCTCAACAAAATGGTGTTGCTGAAAGGTTTAACAGGACTGTGCTTGAGAGAGTTTGATGTATGATGATTGATGCTGGATTACCCAAATCCTTCTGGGGAGAAACACTGAACACTGCATGTTATTTGATAAATAGATCACCATCATCAACTCTAGGATTTAAGACTCCAGAAGAAGTTTGGAGTGGAAAGGTACCAAACTATAATGACTTGAGAGTGTTTGGTTGTCTGGCATATGCTCACATAAGGCAAGACAAACTTGATGCAAGGGCACATAGGTGTGTATTCCTAGGATATCCTGAGGGCATAAAAGGCTACAGGTTATGGTGTTTGGAACAAGAAAACCAGAAACTCTTGATAAGTAGAGATGTAAGATTCAATGAGGAAGTGATGGGATACAACTCTACTGGAAGTCAAGAATAAGTTGATGATGCCGTAGAGCTTCAAAGAATTTCCATTCCGGTGGAGCCTACTGATGAAGAAAAAACACCAGGGAAAGATGCTCAAGCTCAACCAAGAAATGTCAGTTCATCAGAATAGAATGAAGATCAACTTGAGATTTCAAATCTCAGAACTTATAGCATTGGTAGAGATAGACCAAGAAGGCAAATCCACAGGCCTGATTTCTATGGACAAGTTGGGAATGTCTACTATGCATTGAGTGTAGCAGAAGACCTGGAGTTTCAAGAGCCAAGCAGTTTCAAGGAAGCAATCAATTGCAGTGAAAGTGAACATTGGATAAGGGCCATGATGGAAGAAATGGAATCTCTGGAGAGAAACCAAACCTGGACACTTGTAGTCAAACCAAAAGGGCAGAAGTTAGTCAGCTCAAAGTGGATCTACAAGAAGAAGGTGGAGGCTGGAAAGGCTGATAAAATCAGATACAAGGCAAGGCTTGTGGCAAGGAGCTTTACACAAAGGGAAGGCATTGATTATAATGAGGTATTCTCTCCTGTTGTGAAGCATTGCTCTATTAGGCTACTTTTATCAAAAGTTACACAAGAAGACATGGAACTACAGCGTTAGATGTTAAGACAGCTTTCCTGCATGGTGATCTCATTGAAAGAATATATATGAAGCAACCTGAGGGCTTTGTGATTCCAGGAGACGAAGAGAAGGTCTGTTTTCTCAGGAAATCACTTTATGGATTGAAGCAGAGTCCAAGGTAGTGGAACAAGAAGTTCAATGAGTTCATGATCAATGCAGGTTTCATAAGAAGCTTGTATGATAGCTGTGTATACTTTAATAAGGGTTCAAGGCTGAACAAGTGTTTCTGTTATTATATGTGGATGATATGCTCATTGCCAGTAAGAGTATGGACAAAATACAGCAGGTAAAGGGAAGATTGATCTCAGAATTTGACATGAAGGATCTTGGAGAAGCAAGGAAGATTCTGGAGATGGATATCATCAGAAGAAGGAAGTCTGGAACACTTTGGCTCTCACAGAAGCAGTATTTGCAGAAGGTTGTGGAGAGATTTCACATGCATGAGTCAAGGCCAATAAGTATTCCAGTTAACCAACAAACTAAGCTATCCAAAGAACAATGTCCAAAGACAGAAGCAGAGGAGATTCACATGATGAATGTTCCATATGCCAGTGGTGTTGGCAGCTTGATGTATGGAATGATATGCAGCAGGCCAGATTTGGCCTATAGTGTTTCTCTGGTAAGCAGGTACATGTCAAATCCTGGAGAGGCTCATTGGGAAGCTTTGAAGCAAGTCTTGAGATATTTGAAAGGCTCAGTCAGTGTAGGTCTGAAGTTTAAGAAACAAGAAGTTGGTGCTATACCTCTTGTGGATATGCTGATGCAGCTTTTGCTGGGAACCTAGATACAATGAAATCTGTTACATGATATGTTTTTACCTTGTATGGGACGGCTGTAAGCTTGAAAAGTGTGCAACAACCTGTAGTTGCTTTGTCAACAACTGAGGTAGAATACATTGCCTTAACTGAGGCAATCAAGGAAGCTCTGTGGCTCAAGGGGATTCTTAAAGACTTAGGGATCAGACAAGGTTGTGTTACTATTCAATGTGATAATCAGAGTGCACTTCATTTGGTAAAACACCAAGCTTTTCATGAGAGGTCTAAGCATATTGATGTTAGACTTCACTTTGCAAGAGATGTAATTGAAGCAGGATCTGTTGAGGTGAAGAAGGTTCATACTATGGACAATGCAGCTGATTTTCTAACCAAGGCAGTTCCTGGAAGCAAGATGGTTCATTACTCAAGCATGATAAAGCTTGAACAGTGTGATGCATGATAAGGCTTCAACAGTGTGATTAAACCTGGAAAAATAAGGCAGAATGAGGTGATGAAGTACACTTGAGTTCATTGAGGTGGAGATTTGTAGATATCAGTTCAATATCATCAAGTGATCATAGATTGTAGTAGAGGATTTGAGGAGTTCAGAACCGGGTTCAGTATGTGAAGAACCGGGCTAGAAAACCAGGTTTTAGCCAGATCAGTTATAAGGGTTAAAAAGGAACCGGAGTCAAGGCGGCTATAACTGTCATGTGCAACGGATTAGAACCGTTGCAAGTAAAACCGTTGTTGAAAGCCCGTCTAACAGTTTTGTGCAGTTGGAAACATAATTGGTAACAACTGCTGCTACTTCCTGATTCGAGCTTCATCTTTTATATACATTGAAACCACTTGAAGATATGAGTTGATACACGTTATTTTTCCTCTGTAAACACTGCTCAATCATTAGAATTATTTAGCTAGGGTTCTTGAGCTCAATTCGGTCTGTGAATTGGGGGTTTCTAGTTTTCTGGAATAATTCTTGTAATTGATTGATCAGTTGAGTGAATTGAGGTGTATAGAGCCTCCGTGGATGTAGATGACATTGATCGAACCACGTAAAATCCTTGTGTTCTTCATTTTCTATTCATGTTCTGTGTTCGGTTTCATTTGGCCGAATTCTTTGTTGTTTTTCATTCTCTCTTGGTTTGAGTATTGTTTGTGTGTGTGATAAGAGTTGATTCCCCAACAGGCTAGTAGAAGAATCAGAGTATGATCCATCAACTTTAGGATCAACTGCAACTCAATTGAGGTATATCGATTCCCATATACGTGTGTATGTGATTTATATGCTTTAATATCTGACAATGTTGATATGATTATTTATATTTGTATAACTATACTTTTATTTTTAATTAGATTGCATGAGGTAAAGGTTCTAGAGGGCACATACGAGGATGTCTCACTCAAATGATGCTCGATCAACACACTCTTCTAGATGTGGCACCACCTTTTTCTGCTTTTCTCTCTGATTCTCCATTAACATCTCCTTTTCCATATGCACCGTCGGAGTCAGTTGGTCCACATCATCTACATCAGCAGGATCAACAAGAATCGGACGGATAGAGATCAGAGTGTATAGTGGGAAGTGCATAACGTTTGCAATGAATTTTTAATCGTGAAGCATAATATATCGTATTATATAATATTTGCTACGAATTTTTAAATTTTATTAAGAGTATATTAATTTTGTCACCACAGGTTGTACGTTAAAATATAAATAAACAGTATAGAACCCGTGTAATACATGGTTTTTTCTAGAATTAAAAACTTAATTTGTTAATTAACTAAATAAAATATTTTTTTATAAGTTTATAATTATAATTGAGTTTTTTTATCAAATGATATTTTATACATTGATTGAATTTGATATTTTGTTGGATATTTAGAAAAACACTTTAAAATTTTTCTTTTTATCATCACCTCAATTTATAGTTTCATTTAAGTTGTTAAAGTTACTAGTTGAAGTTGGAATCTTTTGGAGTGGATGAGTGGGTAGTTTATTCCATAAATTTCTCTAGCCATATGATTATTTTATTAATTAATTGAACAAATTAATAATATAGAAATTACGCATCAGCCTAAAATAAGTCTAATCTAGCCATGTAGCTAGTGGTCATTCTTTTAGAATATTAAAGATATAAAAAAAATCAGGTAGAATAATGAAATCAGATAGTATAGTGACGGACTAAAGACATAATACTTTTTTGTAATGGAATATGTCCGTTACTTGTATAGGCAAGATAGTAAAAAAAGATTTCGTCATTAATTTATGACTAATATTCGTCACAAAAGTTGCTAAATTCCATCAGTAAGGGGTTCAAGTGAAAAAATTATGAAGAACAAAAAAATATGATAGAATTTTTGGAATTGTGACAGAATTTCCGTCACTAGTTTAGTGATGGATTGAAAATTCATCATTATATATGTGGTGACAAATGTTTTTGTTACAGAATATTTCTATCAGCAATCTGTCACTCTATACGCCTTCGTTGTGACGGAATTTCTCAGTTTAATGACCGAAATTTCTGTTGCAATCGGTGACTTTTTTTTTTTCGCAGTGATCCACCATGCAGCAAACTTTATTGACACATCATAAAATGAATTGTGTCAACCTCTCAAACTTTTTCTTATATGATCCAAAAACCGAAAGCTTCTCCTTTCTCCTTTCTCCACTCTCACGTCTAAGCTTGATCTCTCTAGCTATCTCTCTCTACTCTTGAACTCCCATTTTCACTCTAAAAAGAAGAATCAAGCGCATCTTATTCTTCTTCGTACCTCTCTGCAACACCCTCACCCCTCCATCCCCACCAAAACCTTCATCCGAACTCAAGCTAGCATTCTTAACAGGAGCTTCAGAGGGAGAGGAGGAAGGTCTAAATAAAAGAAAGGATATTCTACTTGGATGTTGGATGTTGACTTTTGCAATCACATCTGCTGCAGCTATAAATAAATAGAATAATTCAAAATATAATGATTCAACTCATATCTATTTCCCTTTTTCCAAGTTAATGACAATTCTAAGCTATTTAAAGGCATATATAGTTTGGTTTAGTTAAATGTTGTGTTTCAGTTAGGGGATTGGTTGGAAGGGAGTAATGTATGTATTTTGCACACAAAAACTCACACACGCCAGTGGAAATCGCATGCATGCATGTAGAATAGGTTATGATGATGATGATCATGTTTAATATATGACCTTACATGCATGATGTGTTTTGATTATTGAGTGATTATGCTAGAAATGATCAAGGATAATTGGATGTTTAGTTTGAGTAATTGCATGTTAGTTTTGGTGATGATATGTTCGAACATGTTTTAGAATATTTTAGGGATGTTAGCATGTTAGAATTTTAAACTTGCATGTTTAATTTGGTTGGAAAATGATCGATAAAGCTTAGAGAATAATTAAGAGGAATTGCATGTTAAATTTGAAATTCTGACACTACAAGAAAAAAGGGCATTTGCCACTAGCTTTTTGCAACTACAAAGTAGTTACTAAAAATAACCCCTTTTGTAACTACTAGTAGTTAAATAAAGTAGTTCATACAATTTTAATCAAATTTGCTAAAATATGACAAACTCTTTTGCAACTACTTGTAGTTACAAATATATTAGTAACTACAAAGTAGTTGCAAAAAATAGTTACAAATACATTAGTAACTACAAAGTAGTTGCAAAAAAACTTTTTGCATCTTATTATAAGTGACTACCCAATAGTAACTACTTTTAGATATTTAGTTACTAAAAATATTTTTGTAACTACTCTCCATCTTTTGCAACTACATTTTGTAGTAGCAAAAGACCTTGTTTCTTGTAGTGTGAAGGGGAGTGATCAAGTATGTTTAGGCATAATTTTCGTGTCATTGCATGTTGATATTTAGTGAAAAATTACATCAGATTAATCAAAGTTATAATCATGCTGGTGAATTAAAAATAATGTTGATCAATTTTGACAATTTAGTGTTGTAACTTTGAAAAGGGATTTCATCAAAATGGATTTAAAGAGATTTTGTGAAACTAAGTGAACAACTTTCGGCAAAAGATGATTTTGGGGCTAAAAGAACTGAGTGTGCAAAATGTCTGATTTGATTGATTCAAGAAGACATTTTGTTCATTGGGGGGGGGGGGGGTTGGGTTTTGTCATATTTCGATAAAGATGGTATTATGGAACAAAATGATGAAATTGTGATTAATGATCACATTTATAAAGTCGATGGTTGAGTGATTGTGTTTTGGTTTAGATTTAGAAAAAAATTATGATGTTATTGTATAATGGCGACTTCGTGCACGTTGGATTCGAGCTTTGCATATTTTAGGGAATATCACCTTTAAGGTTTCGCACATATACAGAGAATGCAATCAGGCTGCTAATGCCCTCTTTAATCTCTGAATACCTTTTACTTGGTGGAATCCTCTACCTCTACATGTTTCAGACATTTCTTTTCGCGACTTTCATACTTAGTATTATCGTGTACATTGAGCCTTTTAATGTTCCCCTCCCTTGTGATTTTGCAGATCTTGTGGATGCTTTGGAGGGATTCTTGGCTTTTTATTTTTATCGTCCCTCCCCCATTTTCTTGTGCAAGCACCTTTTTTGGACTAACGATGAATTGACGGTTTATGGATTTGACGGACATTGGCCTTTTTGGCCTATACTGGTACTCTTTTTCCCACTATTGGCTTTTTCCCACAGGATTTTTCCAATAGTGGGTTTTAATAAGGCCAGCAGAGTCTTACCCACATTGGGAATATTCATACATGCTTCACAGCATTTGGAACGTAGGTTCCTAGGCGTTTCACTAGTGTTGCACGCCTGGCAGTTCTATCGCCCTGGACGGGACCTCCACGATAATCATTGCTATGCCGACTTCAGCTGGTTTTGCTTGTACCAGCACAACATTCCCTGCTCTACATGTCGTTTGTGCTCCAGATGCTGTTCCCGGACCACATATCTCACTTTCTTCTATGAGTGCTTGGCCTCGCACTCACGACGCTTGGTTCCCATGAGTGGTTGCTCCCCCAAATTTAGCGTCTTAGCTCTGTTAGTTTTGTAGTCTACTACTGGCTTGTGGTAGTTTCGACATTTGACATAGATATACGCGCTGCGCCGCGTTTCTCGGCTTTTCTATTAGTCTTCTCATAGAGCGTTTTGGGTTTTGCTACTATTTTTTTATATACTCTTTATTTTAATTTTATATATACAAGCACCTATTTAGCTAACTTGAGCTAATATGAATGTGATTGGGCTAGAATATATAAAAAATGGATAGAGAAAATGAAAATGGGCTGATAAAGAATAAATTGGACTTAGGGTCATGTTGGACTTAGAATGAAATTAATGGGCTAGAAGATAAAATGAAATAGACTTTGGGCCCAATAGGTTAGATAATGGGCCAAATAAATCATTTGAACCCTAACTACTTAGTAGGACTTAGGAACTATAAAGTTGAGATTTACAATAATTAAAATGGGCTTTAGACATAAATGGACTGAAGACCGAACCCTTATTGGGCCGAAACAAAGGTTTCGGACCCAATTGCCTGATTCGGGCCGAACAAGGTCGGGCCAGACCCAAACCCAATAGCAAACAGAGTGGTTAGTGACTAATTGGAATTAAAATGAATAATTAGATAACATAAGAGTGATTAGACATTTTTATAAGAAATTGAGTAGTAGTAGTAATAATAATAATAATAATAATAATAATAATAATAATAATAATAATAATAATTAGTTGTTAAAATAAATGATAGGTGAAGTAAAGAAAATTAGGTAGCAAAGATCGAATAATGAAGTGTAAACTTAGACATAAAACAGGAGTGCCTTGGGTGATATACAATAAGGGACATTACGATTTCAATTTGAAATCTAGGGTTTCGAATTGAATAAAGGTTTCGAATTAGGTTGGGCAGTGTTTATGATTTGATGTGATAAAAAGTCATGTTGTATAACTTGTATGATTATGATGATAGAATTTAATTATGCTATTTGTTTAGTTATACAACTTATAAATGATAATTTAGAATGAAGTATGGTTACTTGAATAGTTATAATTTCATGCGAAATGTGTTAAATTATGAATCTTATAATTAATTAGGTTGGAATGTAACAATATAAGATAAAATGAATTAAGTGTTGAAAAAGAAAAGATAACATATTAATAATTGAACAAAGTTGGAAAATAATAAGGTTATGTATGATAAAGTCATAACCCGGATATCGAGTGAATCACAATTAAAGCAGTTATCCAAAACAATCAAGCAAGCAAGAATATAAGTAACACAAGAATTTACGTGGTTCGATTAGGAGATCTACGTGCATGGATGAAGGCTTAATAGATAGTATTATAAAAAAAATGAAAAGAAAACAAAGGAAAGTGTAGTGGAGACCACAAGACGGTCACTCACGAAAGACAAACAAAGAACCTTTTCATGCCACAAGCTGGCAGATAAAGGTGTCTAGTAATGACAAAAATTGGCTAAACTGAATACAGTCAAATACAAAACATAGCCAATTAATGCATAAATAGAACCAGAACTTGGCTTTTCGGCAAGGGAAAATATCCGGATTGGAACGATCGTCGAGCATACTACAGAAGTCTAGCTCCTAATCAAGGTGCCCTTTGTCATGAAACTCGAGCGTGGGGGAGAACCAACGCTCCTCACATCGGTGTGAGTCCAAAAATCCCTGGAGAAGATTTCAATGTCGTGGCTCAGATCTACGTGCATGGATGAAGGCAATCACCCTCCGAGATGTTTCACTATTTTCTCTTGAGTACCGGAGTACAATCTTTACAAGTAATGATCTTAGAATTCAGAATTCGAACCCTAAACTAAACAACAATTCTCCTACTTATACTATGCAATAACAACCCTAACAAATCTCCTACAAACCCGCTAATCATATCTGCATGGGCGTTGGAAAAGATCATGGGGATCTTTCCCCAACTTCCCAAAGATGCTGCGCATGGGCTTGGTTGCGTTGGGCTTGCGCTCTTGGGCCCAATTGACCCGTCTGGCAGGCTGGACCGACCCAGGGAGATTGGGTCATACCTATCAGATGCTCCCCCACCAGCCAGAGCGAGGTAGGAGCTTCGGTTTAAAAGATGCGTCTATGGGCTGAGGTGTAAGTGCTGTAGCCGCAGTTGAATCGGAGTCCTGTGAAGTGGCAAGATTACACTACACATGGTGGGGAGGCGAACTGGAAATCTACTCGGAGTGAAAGGAGCAATCGGAACCGAACCAAGAAATCTTCGGTGCGAAACAGCCCATCGGGGCTAGGCTGGAAAACTCCCAAATAATCAACTTGAGGCGAACTGAGTGACCACCAGAGTGATAGAGTGAACCGGAGTTGAACTGAGTTACCCCCGGGGTGAAAGAGTCAACCGAATTCGAACTGAGTAACCCCCGGGCTGAAAGAGTCCACCGGAGTCAAACTGAGTTACCCCCGGGGTGAAAGAGTCAACCGGATTCGAACTGAGTAATCCCCGGGGTGAAAGAGTCAACCGGAGTCGAACTGAGTTACCCCCGAGGTGAAAGGGTCAACCGAATTTGAACTGAGTAACCCCTGGGGTGAAAGAGTCAACCGAAGTCGAACTGAGTTACCCCTGGGGTGAAAGGGTCAACCGGAGTCGAATTGAGTTACCCCCGGGTTGAAAGGGTCAACCAGAGTTGAATACAAAACTTCTTGGGGAAGTAATTAATGTGAGTGGATGAGGCACGTGATCAGCATGTGCGTGGCGCGTGTGATACACGCGGGTGCTCAACCCAAGGACGCGTGTAAAACACGCGCCAATGTGAGCCACTGAATTTGAACAATCGCGATCTGGGCCGTTGATTCTCTGTATTAGAGGGAAATGGAAGTGACAGTTTCACTTTACTTTTCATTTGCGAATTTGCGATAAAAAAACCAGCGGGAAGACGAAAAAGATTTCAACAAATTCTGGGAATTGCTTCAACCTTTGGCATTCTTCTTCTTCCAAATATCAAGTAAGTATGTCTTCTACCTCAGAATCTTCTAGCATTAGGGTGGTGGAACAGAGGAGAGCCTGTTTGACGCTGCACCTCTGCGAGTTATCTTCACCGAGAGTAGTGAAACTACGAAAGTGTATAGGGCTGATCTAAGGGAAATTTGGTCCCGTGTAGTCAAATTTCCCACTTGTTTAGAGGAGAAGGCAAATCTGGAGGTTGCTTCGGTGGTGCCCCGAGTTACGGAGGCTCAAATTGAGGCAATGTTCCCGTCGTTCTAATTCCCCATAGACTTAGAATACATAATACCCGGACCCCATGATAGGGCTTGTTGTCCACCGCGGGGGTTCATCGCAGTATATATAGATCAGCTTAAGGTAGGTTTAAGATTCCCATTGTGGGATTTTGTGGTTGATTTGTTAGGGTATTACGGTATTGCTCTAGGGCAGTTAGTGCCGAACGCCATGAGGCAGATAGTAGGCTTTATGGTAGTATGTAAGACTGCGGGGGTAGACCCCTCTGTAGAGTTATTTAGGTATTTCTATCAGTTGAAATCAATCGGGAAGGGTAAGGGTTGGGGCTCGCTGAACCCGAGGCTGTAAAAAGGGTTCAAGGTGCAGAACCCGAGTAAGGTAGAAAACTGGAAGGTTAAGTTTTTGTATGTAAAAGAGTCGAAACCGATCCCGGGGTGGAGGCGGGAAGAAGTTGGAGACGGGGTACCAAAGGGAGTACCGGAGTTAGTCTAGGTGTTTGAGCAGGCGGGGACATTGAAGCAATTGTTTACCGAGGAGGAGTTGGAGGAGGCTGGGTTGTCCCTGTATTATACGAAGGGGCCAGAGGCGAGGATGTCGCCGCCCCAGAGTGAGGGCTCTTCAGCCGGGGCTGAAGTGTAGGGTAGGAACTCTTTATTATAATTCATTGTGCAGCTGACAATGTTGCCGGCTAACATGTTAACTGTTTCTTGCAGTGGGGCGTTTTAAAGCCAGTCTTCAGAAGAAGGCCGCTGGGAGTGCGCAGCAGACTCCTGTTCCAAAGAAAGCCGCCACCCCAAAAAGCAAGACTGTCGAGGTGGAGAAGGCCTCGGGGAGGAGGCCCGGCGAGGTGGCCGAAGAGGTTGCCGCGCGATTGGACACGAATCCGAGGGGGAAGAAGAGGTCGAGGCCTATGCTGACGCCGCCCTCTGTTTCAAAGAGGATGCGCACGGATCCCATCTCGGAGGTATGTGTTATCATGCGTTACCTTTCCATTTGATGGGCTATGCCTTATAAAATTCCTGCAGGGCCAGACAAGAGTAGCGGGCCACGAGGTGTCCAAGATGGAGGAGGTATGGACCCTGAGCCAAGGGCTCATTAGGTTCGGGCGTCGCCTGCAGAAGGAAGAGACGGAGGAGTTGGCCGAAGAGCTGAGGAAGCTGTGCGGAGAGTGCGACAAGCTCCGCGCCGAGGCAGATGAGGTCAAGAGTGGCCAAGTGACAACTCGGGGCAGAGCACTAGAGGCTGAGAAGGAAGCTGCCCGTCTCCGAGGCGAAGTCGCAGAGATGGCCCTTGTGCGAGGAGAGTTGGCCGCAGCTCGGGAGGAGCTGAAGAAGAAAGCCGAGGGCCAGGGAGCGATGCTGAGCGCGTTCGTCGAGAAGCTGTCACAGACGGAAACGTTTGTTAACTTTTTGACGAACTTCGTGCGGTGGGCGACGTAGCCACGCGCTCCGAGGTGCTGGAGGTGGTGAAGGAGTCGTACCCAGAGGTGGATGTGTACAAAAAGGAATTCGGGTACGACTACATAGCCGTAGGCAACGTTGACGCCACCTACTACAGCGCCCTGTCGCAGATGCCGGAGTGGCCACTGGTGGAGGTATTGGCCTAGGAGGAGACCCTTTTGATGGCGCAGGATGTGTCAAGCTGTATGGTAGACCAGGACGAGGAGTTCCTGGGATACCGAATGGGCGTACACGTGCCGGAGCCACGGCAGAGGGCCTCGTCTCCGAGAATTGAGCCTGAGATGCTCGAACCAGCTATCGAGGAGAGTGGTGCCCTACAGCTGGCAGCTAACCCAGTCGCAGAGCCGGGTGCCACCACCTCGGCCCCAGGGGAGGTCAGTGCCCCTCCTAACTCAGGCGAAGACGTCGTATAGGAGCGCATTGTCTTTGTATTTTTTGAAAATGTATAACTGTAACAAAAACTGTCCTGTAGTTGCGGCTTTGTCGATTTATAAATGATAACTTGTCGATGTATGTTTGATGCGAATACCAAAATCATGCCCTGAGCTAGAATAAAATATGTGTTGTGTATTGGTGATGTTATAATTGTGCTCTATAAATCATATGTGCAGCAGGAGAACACCGAGGACCTTCACGAGGTCATCCAAAAGTTGATGCAGTGAATGAACTGGCTGCAGAGGGAGAGAGATGACCTGAGGATGTCGGTGGTCCCGAAGTTGGAAAAAAGACTTGTCGTTGCAGAGAAGAAGGTAATCGAGGCCGAAAAGGGAAGAACCGAGGCTGTAGAAAAAGCCTTGGACCACCAGCTGAAGTACTTATCAAAATGCGCCGAGGTGGAGCGGCTCTTTGTCCATCAAAGGGAGTACGAGCGGATTTTGTCAGAGTTCGGCTTTTAACCTTCGAGGAGCTCGAGGAACGAACTGCTGAGATTCAAAAGGAAATAGCAGTATTGATAGAGGCCGGACACACTGACTCCGCCGAGCTGGTTAGGAAGCGGGAAGTGCTGGAGATACTCCTCAGCATGTACGAGGACGTAAAAGGCTGTAGGAGGTGGCGGCGTGCTGCGGAGGAGAATATTGCCAGCTCTAGCCAGGGGAACTCCTCGAAAGCTACTCGTAGGAGGCGAAAGAGCTCGGTGAAAAAAACAACTGGAGATGTGATCCGAGAGCCGAGCCCGATAGTAGTCGCGGAGGAGGAAGTCCAAAGACTTGCCGAGGAGATTGAAGTGATGGCCCCTGCAGAATGGGACCCTGTGCGATGGGCTCACACTCCCAGGACAGCTCGGCAACCGAGTCCCCGACGGCGAAGAGGCCGAAGGACGCGGAGGAGCTCCCGAGGCGGGCCTCAACGCCGAAGTGCTGGGTATTGGTTAGGAAGTGATAGGTAGACAAATTGTTTTATAAATGTAATGCATTGTTGTAAATAAAATGTATTTGAAAAATGACCACGTACGCAACAATTTTTTTTTTTTTTCAAATAATAGATTAGTGATGTATGTGTAGCATGATGCGATGCTCTTGTTAATTGTATTAATACGATGTGATGTAAGTAATATATTAGCTAGTACTCGGGAGTACAAGATGTAGATAAGCCCTTGTCCTGAAACAAGGCATAAAATCTCCCCGGACGGATCAGGCGGGAGTCAACATTTGTACGATGACAAAGTTGATAACCTCTCCGGACGGATCAGGCGAGAGACAAATGCGTCCGGAGATAATTTAATGATTGACGCATCAAATATGCGTGTAGTCTAGGCCGGGGCGTCCCCGCGGCGTAGAAGAGAAGCAGTATATGCGTTGGAAGTAAAAAAGTTTTATTCATAGTTATTGTCGGAACAATTGAAGAATACAAGAGTAATCTTGAAAAATAAAGTACCGCCGCGTGGAAGTAAAAGTATGTACAGAAAATTTAAAGGAAGAATAAGTACTTGAAATGGGAAACTATAGATAGAAACGCCGCAAATTGCTGATGTGCCAAGTGCGAGGCATCGGGGTGCCATCCAATTGTTCTAACTGATAGCTCCCGGAGGCGTGAGCGGTAGTGACGCGATAAGGCCCTTCCCAAGTAGCGTGCAATTTGCCCTCAGGGGTAGCTTTGCTGACAGAGTTTAGCCAAAGCACTAGGTCGCCCACCTGGAACTATGTTCCTCGGACTCGATTTTAGTGATACCTAGTTGTGCGCTGTTTACACTTAGCTTGATGGATGAAATATTGTTCGCGTCGATGCTCTAGCTCATCGAGGTTGGTCCGCAGTGCTTCCTCGTTGGATCTAGGATCAAGGTGCAAAAGCCTAGGGCTCGGTACTCCCACCTCGGCAGGAATGACAGCCTCGGAGCCGTAGGTTAGGCTATAAGGAGTTTCCCCGGTGGAGGAATGTGGTGTTGTGCAATAAGCCCAAAGAACGTGCGGAAGATTCTCAGCCCAAAGACCCTTGGCCTGATCCAATCGCTTCTTTAGGCCGTCGACTAGAGTGCGGTTCGTGACTTCGACCTGGCCATTAGCTTGGGGGTGAGCTACCGAGGTGAAAGCCTGTTTGATGTGCAGCTTTTCGCACCAGGATCGAAAGGGGTCATTGGCAAACTGTTTGTAGTTGTCGGATATGATTGTACTTGGAATGCCAAAGCGGCATATAATGTTACGCCAAACAAACTTTAGAATATTATGTCCAGTAATGGCAGTGAGTGGCTCGGCTTCAACCCATTTAGTGAAATAATCCACGGCGACCACAAGAAATTTGAGTCCCCCCGGAGCAACAGGGAACGGACCTACAATGTTGATACCCCACTGGATGAACGGCCAGGCACTTTGTATTCCGATGAGTTCGGTTTGTGGCAGGTGCTTCACTCGGGAGTGCCGTTGACATTTATCGCACTTCGACACTAAATTGTGGGCATCATTAAACAAGGTGGACCAATAGTATCCCGCCCGAAGCACTTTCTTGGCCAATGCACGCGACCCAATGTGACTTGTGCATGATCCTTCGTGAAGTTCCCGAAGGACATAGTCAGCTTGGTCTGGGCCAATACAACGGAGGCTCGGTTGCAAATATGATTGACGGTATAAGACCCTGTCGTGAATCTTGTACTTCGGTGCTTTTAGAATTATCTGCCGAGCAAGCAATTTATTTTCTGGCAGAGTGCCATCTCAGAGATAATGAAGGATTGGAGTCATCCAATTGGGGCTGACATCAGTCAACACAGAGACCACCTGATCATTGATCGAAGGGTGGGTAACTTATTCGACAACTATGTCCGGAGACACATTTGACGGGACCGCGGAGGCCATTTTACTGAGAGTATCGGCTTTAGTATTATCTTTGCGGGGGACCTGCTGAACATCAATCGAGGTAAAATTTGACAAAAGTTTATGAGTTAAAGCCAGATACCTTTTCAATGTATCATCTTTCGCCGCATATGTGCCCTTGATTTGACTAGAGACCACTTCAGAATCAGTGAATAACTGGATATGCAAAGCCCCAAAGGTTTGAGCGAGCCGAAGCCCAGCAATGACGGCCTCGTATTCAGCCTCGTTGTTTATCACTTTAAACTTGAAGCGCATGACATATTTGACTTCGATATCATTGGGACCGGTGAGAAGGACCGCCTCGGGTAGCAGAAGCGCCGTCCATATATACATGCCACCTGTGGTCTTCAGCATCGGAGTCGAGGTGGGGTGCTGCCTCGGTACTTGTTGTCGCTTCAGGGTTGTTGAACGGCACCTCGACAAGAAAATCCGCAAGGGCTTGACCCTTGATTGCTCGGCGAGGTAAAAACTGTATGTCGTGTTCCCCAAGTTCAATTGTCTAGTTAGCCAAACGTCCCGATACATCGGGCTTGATAAGAACCTGGAGAATAGGTTGATTTATGAGGACCCGGATAGCATGCCCCTGAAAGTAAGGACGCAGGCGGCGGGCCGCAATGTCTAGGGCCAAAACTATTTCTTCCGCCACGGAGTAGCGAGTTTCTGCCCCTTGGAGGGCTCGGCTAACAAAGTACACGGGTTGGACGTCGTGGTCCACGCGGACGAGGGTCACACTAATGGCTTCATCGGCAGAGGCCAGGTACATATAGAGGGGTTCTCTGGGGAGAGGCGTTGACATAGTTGGTAATTGGTTGATATGTTTTTTCAGAGCCTCAAAGGCCTCGTCACACTGCAAAGTCCACTCGAATTTCTTTGCCTGGCGCAAAATTTTGAAAAAGGGAAGCTGGCGCTCCACTGCCTTGGATAAAACGCGATTCAGGGTGGCGAGGCCTCCAGTCAAACGTTGAACATCTTTCACGGTCTTCGGCGTCTGAAGATCCAGTACATCCCTGATTTTCGTTGGGTTGGCCTGGAGACCGTGCTGAGATACCATGTACCCAAGGAACTTTCCCGATCCAACGCCGAAGGTACACTTAGCTGGATTGAGTCGAAGATTATAGCGCCGCAGTGTGCTTAATATCTCGGTGATGTCCTGTACACACGATGTGGAAGAATGACTCTTAAGACGCTGATAGGTGGCCCCGAGATATACCTCGACATTACGACCCTATCTGGTCCCGGAAGACGTGGTCCATAAGACGCTAATAGGTGGCCCTAACATTTTTGAATCCGAAGGGCATTTTTCTTGAAAGCGAAGCATCCAAAATCAGTAATGAATGATGTTTTGAGAGCGTCTCGGCGGTCCATATGGACTTGGTGGTATCCCTTATATAAATCCAAAAAACAAAGCACCTTATACCCCGTGATGGCTTCAGTTTTTTGGTCAATAGGCGGTAAAGGATAGCAGTCTTTTGGGCAGTGCTTGTTGAGATCAGAAAAATCAACACACATCCTCCAAGCACCACTGGACTTCGTCACCATTACTGGATTAGAGAGCCAGGATGGATAGTGAACTTTGAATAGGATTTCGGCATCCACAAGCTATTAAACGTCAGTTCGGATAGCTGCATTTCGCTCCGGGGCAAATTGTCTTCGCTTCTGTTGTATTGGCTTCACATTAGGGTCAATGTTTAGCTTGTGAGTGATGAGGTCGGGGGAAACTCTCGACATATCCAGGGGGGACCAAGCGAAGACTTCGGGGTAATCCCTTAATGTCTGAATGATGGCATTGTACAACGATGGCATGCCCACTGCACCTATTTTAATAGTTTGCTCCGGTTTAGCAGGATCAAGTGGCACTTCAACGGTGTCACTTCCAAATGACTCGGAAACACCCGAAGTGGGTTCCGGGATGGCTATTTGAAATTGAGGCCGAGGAGGAGCCTTGGTTGTTTTCTTGAGTGCAACATACATGCACTCTTTGGAAATTCTCTGGTTGCCATGGATGGCGACCTCTCCGTGGGGTGTAGGAAACTTCAGTGCTAAGTGATATGTGGAACAACTGGCCTTGGCTGGGGTGAGCCGGTCTCGACCAAGAATCATGTTGTAAGGTGATGAAGAAGATACCACATAGAAATCTACAAAAATAGTTTTTATCGCTGGATACGTACCAAGCGACGCAGGGAGGTTGATAATTCCCTCTGGTTGGACCTTTCCCTGAGTGAAAGTCTGTAGAGGCTCGGGTGCAGGTCGGAGCTGCTCACGTGGTATGCCCATCTTTTGGAAACAATCGGAGAATCTAACACTTACTGCGGTGCCATTGTCAACAAAAACTCGCTTAATAGTGACATTGGCCACGGCCATGTCAATGACAATGGAATCAGTGTGAGGGGTGAGCTCGGGAACAGGGTCGTCCTCGATAAAACTTACTGTTTCAGATTTATGGAGGCGCTTGTGACGTGGTTCCTCGGGCGGAGGCCTGCGTGCTTCGGCTTTGAGGGCACTTCGGGAAGTCCCTGCTGGTACGGCACCATAGATCACATTTATTATCCCTTGGAAAATATGGTTCGGTGGGTTGTCCCCAGGACCTCCATGAGGTGGTGGAGGTGGCAACAATTGAGGCTGTTGAGGTTGATACTGTTGGCGATTACCCTGGTCTTGCCTTGGGTAATTGTTGTACCCCAACCTGTTATTTTGCCATTGAGGTCTGCTCTGTCTTGGGCCTCGGCCATTGTAACCCCCTCGACCTGGTTGTACACCTCCACTTTGGTTTGGCCGAGACTTGTCCTCAACCCGGGCGACATACTGCCGGAGAAGACCACGTTTCAAACAGTCCTCGATCTCCTTACAAAGTTCCCGGCACTCCTCGGTGTCGTGCCCATGATCGTGGTGATACGCTCACCACTTTTCACCGATTGTGCTTTTCTGCCGGAGCAGTCATTCGCGGACATGGTCGCAAGTCATTTTTATGAACAGAAAATATTTCTGTTCTCGACCGCGTAAGGGGTGTGAATTGAGGAGGACCATGGCGAGGCTCCAGCCTGCCTTTACCCAATAGACTAAAAGCACTGGTCCGAGTATTAGCCCCGGCCTACGCGCTATCTCGCTGTTTCTTGGTAGTGTACTTTTCCCGCTTGCGCCGGGTTTGCTCTTCAGCTTTGGCATACCTGCTTACAGTGCCAAATAGAGCTCGAGTAGTGGTCGGAGGATGTCGCGCGAGCTCGGTGTAAAGCGTTCCAGCTCGGAGGCCGTTCATGAAAGCAGTGATGGTAACATCATCGGACCGGCTACCTACTTTTAGGCTTTCCGCAGTGAAGCGTTCAAGAAACTAAGAGAATGTCTCCCCATCTTATTGCTCCAGGTTCATGAGATTGGCCAAGGTGGCCATAGGCTTTGCTCGTGTATGGAAACGAACCCAGAACTGCTCGGCAAGATCCCGGAAAGAAGTAACGCTGCTGCGTAGTAAAGAATCAAACCAAATTCTGGCCTCGTCTTGAAGATATTCGGGGAACACTTTGCACAAGTGATGCGGTGTGCAACTCCGATTGAACATGGCATATTTGAAGGCACTCAGGAAATTATCTGGGTCCTCGGAGCCATTGTAGACGGGTACTGGTGGAAGTTTAAACCCCTCAGGGAGTGGTGTGTCGAGGATCTCCGGGGAGAAAGGGGTGATTATTTCCCCATCAGCGTCGAGGCCTAACACCTTGTCAAGCTCGGCATCGAACTGAGCCTGTTCTTGTTCCACGGGGTTAAGTAAACGGGATTTCTCTAGGTGGACCCGCTTTGTCACATCAACTGGTCGGCGCCGGTCAGCGGCAGCTTGGTCAGCACAGCGTGGTCTTGAGCCATTAGAACTTCGATCCTCCTCGGGTGACACTGACCGGTGACGACTGCGATGGTGCCAGGCTTTGTGAGGCGGATCTTCATTGAATGCGCGAGAGCGGTCTTGGCGGGAATGTCCTGCCACCTGATTGGCACCATTGTCGGCGTACATACCGGAGTCGGCACGCCGATGATTCCACGCTTGGAATAAGGAAGCGTGTTCCCGTAGGAACGCTTGTTGCGCTTGCAATAGTTCAGGAGTTGGTTGAGGGCCAACCTGTGTTGGCGCATTGGCGGGCGCGAGATGTTATGCATCTATTTGCCCCGCGGGTGGTTCCTGGACTTGTTGATGTGGCAACGGGGAATTTTGATCTACGGGAAGGTTTCGACGAGATCGAGTTGGATTAGCTGACTGGCGAGTATTCACCATGACTAACGCAATTCGGCTATGGATGATGCTAGGGTTTGCTTCTCGTCGTTCGTCTTTCCCACATACGGTGCCAATTGATAAAGCCGTAACCCGGATATCGAGTAAATCACAATCAAAGCAGTTATCCAAAACAATCAAGCAAGCAAGAATATAAGTAACACAAGAGTTTACGTGGTTCGATCCGGAGATCTACGTCTACAGATGAAGGCAATCACCCTCCGAGATGTTTCACTATTTTCTCTTGAGTACCGGAGTACAGTCTTTACAAGTAATGATCTTAGAATTCAGAATTCGATCCCTAAACTAAACAACAAGTCTCCTACTTATACTATGCAATAACAACCCTAACAAAATCCTACAAACCCGCCAATCATATTTGCATGGCCGTTGGAAAAGATCATGGGGATCTTTCCCCAACTTCCCAAAGATGCCGCGTATGGACGTGGCTGCGTTGGGCTTGCGCTCTTGGGCCCAATTGACCCGTCTGGCGGGCTAGACCGACCCAGGGAGATTGGACCATACCTATCAATGTACAAGTGAACTTAGAACAAAAGTTGATAATGATATGGATAGTGAGTAAGTATGGAAATGATACAAGTATGTCGATGATCGATGATTGAGATTATAATCAAGTAGGTGATCAAGTAAGATGATGATGCTGGGATTAAAATGAGACCAAGACAAAAGATCCATATAATAATGATTACATGATACATGCGCGATGCATAAATGAGTCAGGTTTATTTAGTAAAACACTTGAAATACAGCAAACAACGTAAACTTGGTTAAAATGGAATAACGTTTTATTAGTAATAGGTTTCATACTGAGAAGGATTACGGTACGGATAGTTCCAACAGCTACTGACATAGACTTAAACTACGGAAGTATTTTCTACTTTATATATATGTTTGTGAATATGAGGGAGCCACAAGGCCCGCAAATAAGGATAAGGCTATTGACCGAGATAAGGTAGTATGCAAAGTATGAATATAATGCTACTGACTGAGATAAGACAGTATACAAGGTATGTATGTATGATGAGAGGGCACAACGTACCGAGAGTACGACCCTACTTAAGGGGGAGGCATGAAGCCGTCGGATGGGCATGCGTATTGTTAAAAGTTCCTTATTAAATGTTAGTTTTATCAATTAAGTTTAAAACTCACGTTGTCCAAAAACCATTTTCAGGAAATGACGACGTCGGGGCTGAGGACTGCAGCAGTAACTAAATCTCTCCTAGGTTTTATTTTCACTTTTTTGATGTTGTGGTTGTATAAGTTAAATAGGTAGTATTATAAATGAAGAAAAGAAAATAAAGGAACGAGAAATGTGGAGACGACAGGACGGTCACTCACAAAAGTCAAACGAACAACCTCTTCATGCCATAAGCCGGCAGATAAAGGTATCCAGAATAAAACTAAAATTGACTAATGAAAATAAAGTGTAGAAATCAGTTCAATTTCTTCAAGTGGACATGGTTTGTAGTAGAGGTTGTGAGGAATCAAGAACCGGGTTCAGGTTGGGAAGAACTGGGCTGGGGAATCGGTTTTAAAGCAGATCAGTTTTGAAGGTTAGTGAATAATCGGAGTCAAAGTAGTTATAACAGAATTATGCAACGGTTTGGAACCGTTGCATGTAAAACTGTTGTGAAAGGCCCGTCTACCAGTTGTTTGAGCAGTTGAAACAGAATTGGTTACAACTCTTGGTGCATCTTGATTCGAGCTTAAACCTTTATATACATTTGTTCCACTAGTAGAGACGAGTTGATACACGTTATTTTCCCTCTGTAAACACTACACAATCATTAGAATTATAAAGCTAGGGTTCTTAAGCTCAATTCGGTTTGTGAATTGGGGCTTCTGGTTTTCTGGGTTGTTTCTTGTAATTGATTGTTCAGTGGAGTGAATTGAGGTGTATAGAGCCTCCATGGATGTAGATCACATTGATCGAACCACGTAAAAGCTTTGTGTTCTTCATTTTGTTTCTGGTTTTGCGTTCGGTTCTTGTTTGGCCGACTTCAAGTTTCTTTTTCATTCTTTTCTGGTTTGAACTTGTTTGTGTGTTGTAAGTGATTCATTTCTTAACAAGTGGCTCCGTCTGTGGGAAGCTTACACACACATTCAAAGAGGAAGAGAAAATGGCTGGAATGAAGATGGATGTGGAGAAGTTTTTAGGTAAAAACGACTTCTCACTTTGGAAAATCAAAATGAATGCTGTATTGATTCAAAATGGCCTAGACTCTGCACTTCTTCCTGGTGATCAATGGCCTGATGCTGAGTAATCCATGTATCCAGAATTGGATAAGAAGGCTCTGAGTTTGATATTCTTATGTCTGGGTGATAAACCTTTGAGGGAGGTTTCAAGGTGCAAGAATGCAGTGGAGGCATGGGGAAAACTGGAGGAACTCTATCAATCAATGTCTATATCAAACAAACTATTTCTAAAGCAGAAATTGATGTCTTTCAAAATCACTGATGATAAGGTCATTTCTGATCAACTTGATGAGTTTGTCAAGATGATTGAAGAATTAGAAGATCTGGAGGCAAACCTGGAGGATGATGATAAGGCTCTGATGGTGTTCAATGTTCTTCCAAAATCCATGGAAAGCTTCAAGGATGCATTAATGTTTGGAAGGTATGGAAAAATCAGTTATGAATCCATTCTATCAGCTTTGAAGACAAAGTATTTTCAAAATCAGGGGGAAAAGGGCTCAACACAGGCTGGAGAAGGTTTGAACATTAAGCTCAAAAAGAATTATCAAAAGAAGAAGTTCAAGGGATTCAAAGATAACAAATCTGGAACTCAGAATGCAAAGAAACAAGGAGATTGGGTTGAAACCAGAAAGTGTTTCAAATGCAAGCAAGCTGGACATTTAAAGAAGGACTGTCCACAAAAGAAGAAGAAGCAGGAGAATCAGAGGGCAGAAGTGGCTGTGACTGAGCATCAAGAAGACACCCCAGAAGTCTTAAACATCATAGACACAAAGATGGAAAAGGAATGGGTTCTGATACTGGTTGATCATTCCACATGTGTCCAAATGAATCTTGGTTCATGGATTTACAGAAAGTGGATGGTGGATGTGTATTACTGGGAAATGATCACTCCTGCAGAGTTAAAGGCACATGATCAGTTCAAATAAAAATGTATGATGGAGTCATCAGAACTATTTCTCAAGTAAGGTATGTTCCTGGACTGAAAAGAAATCTCCTATCCCTTGGTTCTTTTGTGGCAAATGGTTGTCAGCTCAACTCGCTAGATGGTTATCTTCATATCACTAAACACAACAAGCTGGTAATCAAAGGAAGGCAACACAATGGCCTGTTTATTTTTATTGGATCCCCTGTGTTAGGCTATGTTGAATCTGTGGTAAGTAGAGAAGATGTCATGAAGTGGCATAGAATACTGGGTCATATTGGAGAGAAAGGATTGAAGGAGCTATCAAAGAGGGGCATCATTGGTGAAATGGGAAATAGAACACTGGATTTCTGTGACAAATGTGCTTTGGGAAAGGCCAAGAAGCTGCCTTATGCTAAAGGGATACATTCCACTCAAGAACCACTTGATTATGTACACTCTGATATATGGTGGCCTTCAAGAACAGAGACACATGGAGGAGGAAGGTATTTCATGTCCATCATTGATGATTACAGTAGAAAAATATGGGTATATGTCTTAAGGAATAAGAGTGATGCTTTCCTTAAGTTCAAAACATGGTTGAGCCAGGTGGAGAATCTAAGAGGGAAGAAATTGAAACATCTTAGGACAGATAATGGCCTAGAATATCTATCCACTGAATTCACAGGGTTTTGTGAAGATAAGGGCATCACAAGGCACAGGAATGTTCCATTAAACCCTCAACAAAATGGGGTTGCTGAAAGGTTTAACAGGACTGTACTTGAGAGAGTTAGATGTATGCTGATTGATACTGGATTACCCAAATCATTCTGGGGAGAAACACTAAATATTGCATGCTATTTAATAAACAGATCACCATCATCAACTCTAGGATTTAAAACTCCAGAAGAAGTTTGGAGTGGTAAGGTACCAAACTACTATGATTTGAGAGTGTTTGGGTGTCTAGCCTATGCTCACATTAGGCAAGACAAACTTGATGCAAGAGCACAGAGGTGTATATTCCTCGGATGTCCCGAAAAGGCTACAGGTTATGGTGCTTGGAACAGGGAAACCCGAAGCTCTTGATAAGTAGAGATGTAAGATTCAATGAGGATGTGATGGGATATAACTCTACTGGAAGTCAAGAGGAAGCTGATGGTGCTGTGGAACCTGAAAGAATTTCCATTCAGGTGGAGCCTACTGAGGAGCAGATATCACCAGACGAGGATGCTCAAGCTCAGCAAGAAGATGACAGTTCATCAGAAGATGAAGAAGGCCAAACTGAGGTTGCAAATCTTAGAACTTATAGCATTGGTAAAGACAGGCCAAGGAGACAAATCCACAAGCCTAATTTCTATGGACAAGCTGTAAGTGTCTATTATGCATTAAGTGTAGCAGAAGACATGGAGTTTCAAGAGCCTAGTAGTTTCAAGGAAGCAATAAGTTGCAGTGAAAGTGAGCACTGGATAGGGGCCATGATGGAAGAAATGGAATCTCTGGAGAGAAACCAAACCTGGAAGCTTGTAGACAAACCAATGGGGCAGAAGCTAGTCAGCTCAAAGTGGATCTACAAGAAGAAGGTGGAGGCTGGAAGGGCTGATAAAATCAGATACAAGGTAAGGCTGGTGGCTAGGGGCTTTACACAGAGAGCAGGTATTGATTATAATGAGGTATTTTCTCTAGTGGTGAAGCATTGCTCTATTAGGTTGCTCCTATCAAAGGTTACTCAAGAAGACACGGAACTACAACAGTTAGATGTCAAGACAGCATTCCTGCATGGTGATCTAATTGAAAGGATATACATGAAGAAACTTGAGGGTTTTTTTATTCCAAGAAATGAAGAGAAAGTCTGTTTTCTCAAGAAATCACTTTATGGATTGAAGCAAAGTCCAAGGCAGTGGAATAAGAAGTTCAATGAGTTCATGATTAATGCAGGATTCAAAAGAAGCTTATATGACAGCTGTGTATACTTTATCAGAGGTTCAAGAGTTGAACAAGTATTTCTGCTGTTATATATGGATGATATGCTCATTGCCAGCAAGAGTATGGATAAAATACAACAGCTAAAGGGAAGATTGAGTTCAGAATTTAACATGAAGGATCTTGGGGAAGCAAGGAAGATTCTGGGAATGGACATCATTAGAAGAAGGAAGACTGGAACACTATGGCTCTCATAGAAACAGTATTTGCAGAAAGCTGTAGAGAGGTTTCATATGCATGAGTCAAGGCCAGTAAGTATTCCAGTTAATCTACAGACTAAGCTATCCAAGGATCAGTGTCCTAAAACAAAAACTGAGGAGGTTCACATGATGAATATTCCATATGCCAGTGGTGTTGGCAGTTTCATGTATGGAATGATATGCAGCAGGCCAGACTTGGCCTATAGTGTATCTCTGGTAAGCAGGTACACGTCAAATCTTGGAGAATCACATTGGGAAACTTTGAAGCAAGTCTTGAGGTATCTGAAAGGATCAGTCAATATGGGCTTAAAGTTTCATAAACTAGAAGTTGGTTCAATACCTCTTGTTGGATATGCAGATGCAGACTTTGCTGGAAACTTGGATACTAGGAAATCTGTTACAGGGTATGTCTTTACTCTATATGGAATGGCTGTGAGCTGGAAAAGTGTGCAACAGTCAGTGGTTGCATTATCCACAACTGAGGCAGAATACATTGCCTTAACTGAGGCAATCAAGGAAGCTCTGTGGCTCAAAGGTATTCTCAAAGACTTAAAAATCAGACAAAAGTGTGTGACCATTCAGTGTGATAATCAGAGTGCTCTTCACTTGGTGAAACATCAAGCTTTTCATGAGAGGTCTAAGCATATTGATGTTAGACTTCATTTTGCCAGAGATGTGATTGAAGCAGGATCTGTTGAAGTAAAGAAGGTGCATACTTTGGACAATGCAGCTGATTTCCTAACTAAGGCAGTTCCAGGGAGCAAGATGGCTCATTGCTCAAGCCTGATAAGGCTTGAAAAATGTAGTTAACCTGGAGGGAACAAAGAAGGTTGAGGTGATGAAGTACACTTGAATTCATTGAGGTGGAGATTTGTAGATGTCAGTTCAATTTCTTCAAGTGGTCATAGTTTGTAGTAGAGGTTGTGAGGAATCAAGAACCGGGTTCAGGTTGGGAAGAACCGGGCTGGGGAATCGGTTTTAAAGCAGATCAGTTTTGAAGGTTAGTGAAGAACCGGAGTCAAATTTGTTATAACATAATTATGCAACGGTTTGGAACCGTTGCATGTAAAACTGTTGTGAAAGGCCCGTCTACCAGTTGTTTGAGCAGTTGAAACAGAATTAGTTACAACTCTTGGTGCATCTTGATTCGAGCTTAAACCTTTATATACATTTTTTCCACTAGTAGAGACGAGTTGATACACATTATTTTCCCTCTGTAAACACTACACAATCATTAGAATTAGAAAGCTAGGGTTCTTAAGCTCAATTCGGTTTGTGAATTAGGGCTTCTGGTTTTCTGGGTTGTTTCTTGTAATTGATTGTTCAGTGGAGTGAATTGAGGTGTATAGAGCCTCCGTTGATGTAGATCACATTGATCGAACCACGTAAAAGCTTTGTGTTCTTCATTTTGTTTCTGGTTTAGCGTTCGGTTCTTGTTTGGCCGACTTCAAGTTTCTTTTTCATTCTTTTCTGGTTTGAACTTGTTTGTGTGTTGTAAGTGATTTATTTCCTAACATAAAGCAATTACAAGACAAAGCCAATTTAGTGCAAAAGAAAACTGGAATTGGCCGATTCGGTTGGAGAGTAGAACCGGTTTAGAACTGTCGTCGAACAAACTACAGAGGTCGAGCTCCCAAATATGTTGCTCTATGTCACGAAACCAGAGCGCGGGGGATTAACAGCGCTCCTCACATCCGTGTGAGGCAAAAAATCCCTCTGATGATTTCAATGCCTTAGCTTAGAGCGGTCAAACCTATGAGTACGACTCGACGACTAACAAAACAAGAAAAACTCTCAACCAAAAACCAATGTCCCAGCACCAATGAAAACTCCACCAGTTACTTCAAAATAGAACAATTTCATCAGTTGGTGTAAGCTTGAAAATGATAGAGGGATCCACTCAAGATTATGAAAACAAAGCAGCCCCATGATCATATCGTCGAAACCAGAACGCACAGGCCTTGTGACCTTCGGAAATCAGCAGGAAGCAAAATAAAGAATCAGAAACACCCCAATGAACGGCCTCCTGTAGCTGATCGTTGTGGTCACTAATAACATAAAAAAGAAAAATCTTCAGATGCGGTCCAATCATATGTACTTGTATTCCCGAATCATTAAAATCTGAAGAAATGTTCATAGAGCAAAGACAATTGAAGCCCATGGCTTCCTGACAAAATAGACTGAACCAGAGTCCTTTGCCAAGATAGAAAATAGCGCACAGATTCAAAATTCAGCATCAAAATCCCGAATCCAGCCAAAGCAACCACATCTCCATTCTGTGATGCTGTAAGACTGGGCATCAGGGTCTGTCAAAACTGCCCCACCCCAGAATCCGACGAGAGAGGGCCGGGGAAGACGGGCCGCCGTCGAGAAAGCCGGCGTCATAAACCCAGAAGGGGGGCGCCGCTGGTACGGATCAGTAAGATACAGTCGCGAGTGACGTCCAAACCAGTCAAGCAGCGAGACAACTCAGCACCAGCCCGGTACAGATTCGACTCATTGAGTTGACTCAGCAAAGCTGACTCAGTGAGCCCAAATCTACGCTGCATCTCCAGGTGACGACCATGACCATCATCGCAGAAGAACGACGAGATTGTTATGAGCTCTGAGCTAGAATGTGATATCCAAAACCAGATCCAGTCTCGCCATGAAGCTCGACCTTGAGAAGCAACCCGGAAACGCGGGGAAGCAAGAAGCTTGATAGTGAAGCGAAGACCAGCGGACAACCGGCGATAGCGACCGCCGTCACATAGCAATGGCGAGCCCCAAAAGTGATTTCGACGAAAGGAGCTATGCTGAAGAGTGATCTCTTGAGTACAGAAATGCCAAATTATAGATCTAGATCTGTTCTTCAAAAGTGAGAAATGGCCCCAAAAAGCGACCAAAAAGTCCTGTAAACTACGAATCTGGTGGTCCATAGCCGAGATGCCACGGCATCTATGATCCTAGAGCCGAAATGCTACAGAAACTAGACGAACAGACAACCAGAGGGCAAAGACGAGTAGTTCGTCGAAAAAATATTGAAATATGAAACCTATTGTAGGTGTCAATTCAATATCATCAAGTGAGCATGTCTTGTAGTAGAGGTTGAGTAGAATCAGGAACCGGGTCTGAGTTGGGAAGAACCGAACCGGAGAGCCGGGTTTATATCAGATCAGTTTTGGAAGATATTGAAGAACCGGGCTTGTGACGGTTATAACAGAAATGTGCGACGGTTTTGAACTGTTGCATGAGAAACCGTTGTTGAAGACGCGTACCAGTTTTAAAAGCAGTTGAAACTGAATTGATTCCAGCTTCCAGAGCTTCTTGATTCGAGCTTAGCTCCTTATATACATTTGTTCTAATTGTAAAGACGAGTTGATACACGTAGTTTCACCTCTGTAAACACTACACAATCATTAGAATTTGAAAGCTAGGGTTTTTTAGCTCAATTCGGATTGTGAATTGGGGCTTCTAGATTTCTGAGTTGTTTCTTGTAATTGATTGTTTAATGGAGTGAATTGAGGTGTATAGAGCCTCCGTGGATGTAGATCACATTTATCGAACCACGTAAAAGCGTTGTGTTCTTCATTTTGTTTCTGGTTTTGCGTTCGATTTCGTTTGTCCGATTTTCAGTTAGTTTTTTCATTCATTTCTGGATTGAATTCGCGTGTGTGTGTTGTAAGTGTTCTTAAACCTAACACCTATGAACTAGATGAAAAACTGGATAATAAATAAACAGGAATGATAAAACATGAAAAGAAAAACAGAACTAACAATGATTGCCGCCGGCCAAAGAGGAAGAACATAAGGTTGTGCTTTTTTTAGAGAGAATCCCTATTAGAGAGAGAGAGTTTTTTAGGTTGTGGTTGTATAAGAAATATAGTATAAGCATTTCACACAGCTGCATGAGTAGACATGTGATCAATATAATTTTGATTTATAATTAAGTTAATCATTTTAAGTTATATGTCCTTTGTGTGAGGTTCTGTTTAGGACAGTTTGGACAACAAGTTTCTCTTCCGCTATGTAATTCTGATAAGGATTATGTAAAGTAAAGTACGAGAAAATTAAATAAAAAGATAAGTGAGAAAAAAAGGAAGTACGGGTTAAAGTGATATATAAGAAAGGTTAAGTTAAGAAAAGAAAGAAAAAAAAAAATTATCAGGTAAGTAAGTGAAAACTTGATTCGCTGAAAGGTGTTGGGACGCTACAAATACCATTCCCCTCTAATCTTGGAATGTGTTGAGGAGCACCATGAGACGCAATCCATTCTGGGAAAATCTCTAGTGACCAAGACATAGCTATGCGACGAATTCTGTTATCAAACTTTAAAATTGCTTGGAGGGTAAGTTGGCATTAGCTTTTTTATTTTCTATAATCTGTTGGTAATGCTTAAAATGCTCTTTTCTCTTTTGTTGGTTGTTGATATGTGCAATTTGTAGGTCCGTTGCTTCTACATCTTGTTGCTCATGTAAAGTTCAATGGTTAATCTACAGGTTAGAGGACCTTAACAATTTTTAGGGTCACATTCGGTCTATCTTAAAAAGTCTTTGTCTATCTAAAGAGGCCTTTTGTGTAATATTTTTTGAACCACAATTGTAGTCATTAATAATAAGTTATTTGTGATCAACTGTTGTCACAAATCTCTATACAAATTATTTGTTATCATTTTAAGATTACTTTTAGACACAATTAGTTGTTTCGAAAAATATTTAAGACGCCTTTGAGACTAATTTTTTCGTCACAAATATATCATTTGAGTCCGAGTTATTGTGACGATAATAAAGTTGTGACAAATACTCATTATTTGAGACCACTTCTTATAATTTGTGATAAATACTCATTATTGGAGACCACTTTTTGTTGTAGTGTATCCTTATACAGAACTTTGTAGCCACGGTCTCTTTAATTTATTTTTTTTCTTTCTAAATGGTATGTCAATATGTTCTATGATTTCTTCTACTGATTACATTAACTGTCTTGTTTGAATTGTTCATTTAGTCATACCATCAGTCGAAAATATGGAATATGTGTGGGTAGGGCTTCTAACTCATATATGTATATATTAAATTCTCAGTTTTAGCTCTTGTGGCTTTTCCCTAATACTTTCTCAAATTACTTTCAGAATTTTACTTTAATTCTGACTCTCTTTTCGGCATATTGTAGAATAGACGCAATGCAGTATAGCACTTAGCTTTCTATCATAAAAACTTCCATAGAAAATAATGCTCTGTTAGAGAGCTTTTACAAATGTCGAAAAGGTTTTGTAAGCAGATATGAAGCTAGTGTGCTTCTTCCTATTTATAGAAGTCAGAGTTGACTCTTCTACAACTATTACACCTAGGTTGATCCACGTGAATAGTAAACGGATCAATCATAAAACAACACATTATGGCAGTTGTAAAAAACTCATTTCTAGGGTCCTATATTTTCACTGCTCACGTGCTTCCTTTCTATGCACGCATGTTGTTTAACTTGTGAATAATGGGATGGTCTTCTAGAAGCTCCCAGCTTGTTTCTCCCAGCTTTCTTATTTATCACCCCCCCCCCCCCTCAAGTTGGGCGTGGGGATCATGCAAGCCCAACTTGCCACAAAGCGAGAGGACTTGAGAAGGCCCCAAGGATTTTGTGAATAAGTCGGCCATCTGAAGAGTAGAAGAGATATGAGAGAGATGAATAAAACCAGACTTATAATGAAGACGCACTAGATGACAGTCAATCTCGAGGTGCTTGGTGCGCTAGTGAAAAACGGGGTTCTTAGTGATATGAATGGCGGCCCCGTTATCGCACCAAAGAGTGAGTGGTCCTTGGACTATGAGACAGAAATCTGTAGCAATATTCTAAAGCAACTCACATACAGTAGAGGCTAATGCACGATATTCAATTTCGGCTAAAAATGTAAAACCGTGTTTTGCTTCTTGATTTTCCATGAGACTAAACAATCCCCTAAGTAGATACAATACCCAGTAAGAGATCTTCTAGTATCGAGGCAAGAACCCCAATCGGAATCACTATATCCTGTGATAGAAATCTGGTTTAGAAGAATAGAAAAGTCCAAGTGAGGGGTAACCTTTTAGATATCGTACTAAATGCAAAGCGGCATCCCAATGTTCAGTGGTTGGAGAAGCCACAAATTGGTTTAGTTGTTAGACTGCAAACGTAATGTCAGGTCGTAAAAATTTGAGATAGAGCAACCGACCAATCAAACACATGTATGACTCTGGATTGGGATGTGAAATACCTGCAGCTGTAAGCTTAAGACCAAAAGACAAAGGGGTGCTAGTAGGTTAGCATTCAAGACATTGAGTGTGTTGTAAAATATCAAGCACATGTTTCCTTTGGTTGACATATGTTCCAGCTGAGGTCCTTCAAATTTCCAGACCCAAGAAATATTTTACAAGGCCATGATCCTTGATAGTAAAGGCTTTATCTAGACAATGTTTTAGACTGTCAATGATGTCCATGTGTGAACTAGTAATCAGAACATCATCTACAGAAACCAATAAAGCATGAATTGAGAGCCCTTGGTCCATATGAATAGTGAATGATCATGTGAGGACTGAAGAAATCTTTAGGAAATTAACTTGCTGCAAAACTCAGTGTTCCATTTCCTTGAAGGTTGTTTGAGTCCATACAAACTTCTAAGGAGACGACAGACTTGTCCCGGCATGGCAACGGAATATCTTGCAGGAGGTGTCATGTATACCTCTTCAACGAGAAATATGTGAAGAAACGCGTTGTTAATATCTAATTGGCATAGGGGCCACTGATGTTTGTGAGTGCTATCAGCATCTCACCGTGACAGGCTTGGCAACCGGTGCAAAGTTGTCTAAATAATCCACCCCCTGGATTTGATAATAACCCTTGGCGACAAGCCTTGCCTTATGTCGCACTCCCATATACTTTTAATTTCATTTTGTACACCCAACGGCAACCTATAGCTTTCTCTCCTTCAGGTAATGTGGTCAACTCCCAAGTCTTATTTTATTCTAGAGCTATTATTTCTTTGGCTATGGCTTCCTCCTACTATGGTACTCCTCTAGCTTGTTCATAGGTATATAGATCTTTGAAGCTATTTAGATTAGCTAAGAAACAAGCATAGGATGATTTGATCTTGGGGTTAGAGATGAAAGGAGTGGTAGGAAGGGGATTAGACAAACCTGTTGTGACACTGCAAGAGCAAGCAAGTTCCCCAGCTATTGGCAATTCTTGTAATTCTGCATCAGTAGTAATCTGCCAACCATAATAGTGGTGCCTTTGTCCGCTGACTTCTTCTCTGTGGCTCCTCTTGCTTATTTGGAACAATATTTTCGGGAATAGTGGCTGTAATGTCAACATCAACAGGATCTGTGGAAGGAATATTGGGAAGAGGCATATGATCTGTGGTAGGGCCTTGTTGGTGGTAAGGAAACTGATTTTCGAAAAACACTACATCCCTTGATGTGAACATTTCACCTTTTTCTGTATCAAGCAATCTATATTCCTTTTGTCCCCTAATATAACCTAGGGGAGCACACTTGTAGGCTCTTGGAGAGAACTTTAGCTTGTGAGGTGCCACATTGGTAGCAAATACCAAACAACCAAAACTCTCATCTTTTTGTAGTTTGGAAGCTCATGGTATAGAATTTTATAAGGTGTTCTACATTTTAGTACTACAGAAGGGAGTCTATTTATAAGATAGGGGTTTATTAGTACATAAAAGGGCTAGTAGATAGAGGGAATCTTGGATTGAAACACAAGTGCCCCTGTTGTGTTCATAATGTACCTATATTTTCTCTCTACTACCTCATTTTGCTGTGGGGTATAAACACAAGTCTTTTGATGCAAAATTCTAAGTTTCTGCAGCAGATTTTGACAACTATGACTAGTAAATTTTTGTCCCATTATCATTCCTTATGATTTTGACAGTAGTCTTGAACTGATTTTGTACTATTGTGAAAAAAATTTGTAGCAACTGTATAATTTGTGCTTTGTGACTCATCAAGTATACCCATACCCCTCTGCTAAAATCATCTGCGATGCTCAAGAAATAGGGGGTGTTGGTAATAGATTGCTCATGACATAGTCCCCAAATGTCAACATGAATGAGCTCAAAATTATCTTTAGTATAAATTTCACTTAGTTGAAAATGAATTTTGCTCTGTTTGGCAAACTGACAGACATTACAAGCTCTATTCTCACTATTTACATCAGAATCATATTAAATCCTTAATGGCTTGATATGGGAAAGAGTAGAATATGAAGCATGTCCTAACCTACTGTGCCAAGTGTCATAAGTGACATTACAGGAAACAATAGAATCTGTAGAGGATTGTGAAGATATAGCTGAACCAACTAGTGTAACTTCTGGCTTGTAGACATACAACCGGCCTTTCAGTTTGTCGATAGCCAAGGACTTGTCACTCTGCAGGTCCCGCAACACACAATAGGTTGAAAGAAAACAGCTCTTAGATGGGAATTTTGGGTAAGTTGAGCAATAGAAAGAAGGATGTATTTGAAACATGGAACATAGAGGACATCAAAGACTGTTAATCCTTATGCTAAATGCACTACTCATGTGTGTGTGTGTGACTAGTTTTTCTGTTCCATCGGGAAGATACACATGTATATCTTTTAGGGCAGGTTGGATTTCTGACAGCATTCTTAAATTATTACACATGTGTCTACTAGCTCCTGTATCTAAAATCCATGATCCTTGCTGAACACTTTCTAAAACAGTTAAGGCATAGTGTGTGGTTGTACCTGCGTATTCTGCAAGATGGGCAAAGGATGGACCTGTTTCAGCTTGATTTCCTTTCGCACTAGTCAAGCACTTGTTAACTTCCTTCTGTACGAAATCAACTATCTCAGGAGAGTCAAACACAATTTTCTGTTGTTCATAGTTGACAGTATGTTGGCCTGAATCCACAAAATTTGCAACAGTCTTGCCTCTCTCAATTTTATTTCCTTTGTACCATTCACGGTGTCCAACTAGCTGGAAGCAATTCCGAACTTCATGTCCTGGAGCATTGCAATAAGTGCATTTCACTAATGCCTTTTCTTCCTTTGTCTTCCATCGAAATTGCTTTCCTTTACCAATATTTGTGTTTCCATAAGTAGCTTAATTTTTGCTAGTATAACCCCTTCCCATGGAATTTCCTTCTGCCTTAAAGTAAAATGCAGGAGCTTGATTATTCTCGAGATAATTCTGATACACACTCCTCTGTTTCTCAACTCTAAGCACCATAGAGTATGCTTTGTTGACAATAAGCAAGGGATTAGAGATCAGTATTTGATTCCTTGCTGCATCGAAACTCTCATTCAATCCCATCAGAAACTGTAGCAGTTTCGTATTCATTTCAAAATTGCTCATAACCTTTGATGCACCACATGAACTAGGAATTCGCATCAAAATTGAATATTCATCCCATAGTTTCTTTAGTTTTGTAAAGTAAACCATTACTAAGTCATTTCCTTTACTCATGCTACTAATATCTCTTTGTAATTGATACAAATGTGGATCATTGCATTTACCAAAGCGTTGAGTCAGATCCTCCCATAGCTCCCTTACTGAGTCGGTATAAAAGAAAGCATAAACAATTTCCTTTGAGGTTGAGTTTAGGATCCATGCTACTACCATACAATCTACTATTTTCCAATGGTTGAAAGCGTCATTGTCATCTGTTGGAGGTTTTATTTCTACTGTGATGAAGCCTAGCTTGTTTTTAGTAGATAATGTTATCTTCATCGATCTACTCCAGGGTAAGAAGTTTATTCCATTGAGTGGATTGGAGACTATCACCATTCATGGGTGATCTGAGCCGTATAATATCATTGGATTACTTTCCTTGTTCTCAGTTATTATTGCTTGTTTGTTTCAAAAACCAGATCCTTCTGTATTGGTTGCTAATGCAGGCCAACCTTCCTTTATTTGCCATGCTTGCGATCACGCCATTGATGTGTGCTTCTAAAATGCTACTATGATACCATGTAGAATAGACGTAATACAGTATAGCACTTAGGTTTCTATCATGGAAGCTTCCATAGAAAACAATGCTCTGTTAGAAAGCTTTTACAAATGCAGAATTGGTTTTGTAATAAGATATGAAGCTAGTGTGCTTCTTCCTATTTATAGAACTCAGATTTGACTCTTCTACAACTAACGCACCTAGATTGATCCATGTGAATAGTAAACAGACCAATCAGAAAAAAACAACACATTATGACAGTGTAAAAACTCATTTCTAAAGTCTTATGTTTTCACTGCTCACGTGCTTCCTTTCCATGAACGCATGTTGTTTAACTTGTGAATAATGGGATGGTCTTCTAGAAGCTCCCAGCCTGTTTCTCCAGCTTGCTTATTTTATCACATCTGAAGTTACTTATTCAACCATGATCAATTAGCAAGTCTAATTCCCAAATCTTTAACACAATTCGAGACCTCAAAACGTTGTAAGTTAACTATTGTTATAAACTAAAAGGAATGATTTACTTATAATATTTATAACGAACAGATATATTGTGATTTACTACATTTCTGAATGTCTATATGCCTTGTTCAGTAGTGTTTCATATACATATTCTAACTATAATCCATCATTAATTGATTGTCTAGGTGCAAATCTTTTGCTAGGCTTGTCAATAAAGGAAGGAACTTGAACACAATGATCAAGAACCACAATCCTAGAGTATTTTACATGCAAAGGAAGATATGTTTTATATATGGAACTTGTTCGAGTAAATAGGATTGGTTTCTCTTGATACTCTAGTTAAGAATGAAAGATTGCCAAACGATGGATATATTAATTTTTCTTTTTCCTTTTCCTTTTCTTCTTACGTTGTATTTAATTTTATAATTTGGATTGATGTAAATGATTTTTACTATAATACAGTGGAAATTTTCTTTCTGAAGTAAGTTAATCTAGGAGTTTTCGCTTTGTGAAACCCCAATGCAAAACTTACATTTTCAGTTTTAATAATACAATCAAAAAGCAAATTAATTCATCTTCAAAATATGCTTTCCACAATTAGTTCAAGATCAACACAACTGAGAATGAGTCAAAAGTTCTTCCTCCTGTTAAATCAAACAACGAAACTTACATGTTATTCTTTGTACTTAAAGCCACCATGAAAGTTGACCATAGACTCAGAAATCATAGAATCAACAGTATTAAATGAACCAACAAGAGCATCGGGGGGGGGGGGCGCAAAATAGCATTATCGATATATGAATGCATCCAAGCATAATGAGCATTATTACTGTCATGAGCATGAGAATTAAAACTAGAAGCATCATACACCATATCATTCCTTACTATTTTCCATTGATTCAAAACTATGCCATAAGGCATGGGGGTAGATACATATTGTATGGCAGTGGTAATAGGAGAGTGAATTTGCTTATTATAATATTGTGATTTCAAATGGCATAAAAAGCTTGCTAGTTCTTGCATATAATTTAAGTGTCTAAGATAATGATATAGAGACCCAATTGCAAGAAATGAAAGGTGGGTTTGACAGAAAGAGAATTAAAGGAACAAGTGTGTATACTCTTTTCAGCATCACTTAGTTAAAGTCTCTTATTTCTAGCTTTTGTTGGTGTAAATATTTACTAATGAGGAGTTAATTATATCTTTTCAAATGCTATTCATCTAATTAAGTGCTAATTTTGTGTATGCTAATTGTAAGTGCTAATTCATGCAGAATATACAATCTTTTCGACACATTCCAATCGAACACATATACAATGATCAGGTTATTATTCTTCAAAAATGGTAAACTAGAGATGTAAGTGTAATGTAAATAGTCATTAAATGCACCAAGTAATAACTAAATAACCACCAGAATACATATAACATCAACTGTACTGATAACACGTTACTTATGCATGTATTTAGGTCGATTTAGGATCATATTTTATATCACTTACGTGCATATTTGACCGGCACTTATGTATATTTATAATATTTGGGTCATTTGATGTGTTTCGACTTATTTTGAAGTTAACTAGGTATTTTTATTCCGTTTGGATGAAGTTCGAAGAAGAAACAAGTCAAATAGAATGAAAATCGGCCCAAAAGAGTGAAAACCGTCCAAGAACCGGTCCAAACCGGTCCGAACCGGCCTGAACCGGTCCAATAGCAAAACGACGCAAGAACCGACACGGCCGCGTCAAACCTTCAGCACGGCCGTGTCAAAAGTGGTGCACAACGTTCAAAACGGCTCTGGAACAGAACACGGCCGCGTCACAATTGCAACACGGCCGTGTCAAATTGTTGCTGGAAAAGGAAGAATTGCAAAGCAACACGGCCGTGTCACTTAAGTAACACAGCCGTGTCAAAAAGGCTGCCGATAAGGGAAATTCTGTTTAATAGGGGATTTGATTTCCTAATAGGATTTTGAGCCTATCTTTTCCGGATTCATCCCCAACTCTATAAAAAGGACCCCAAGCTCTAGGAAAAGGGAATCAATCAATCACGAGAAAAACATCGATTACATTATTCCACCTAGAAGAAATCTTGGAGGACAAGGAAGACTAAGATCATCGAGACGGAGTCATCCGGGTTTAATTATTCTTTTCTTAGTTTTAATTCTTACAATGTTTTTATTAGAATTTTGTATTGGATTATTACTAGGCATGAGTAGCTAAGCTATTCGTGTCCTAGGGTTAGAAAGTAGGGATTTTTATGACAATGGTTTGATTATGATTTAATCTATTTAATTCCGTTCTTTATGTGTTTTATCTCTATGTTTGTGCTTAAAACTGAATTTAGCTTGATCACCTAGATTTAGTAATTTAGTTTAACAATTCCGCTTCGAGAGGAGGGAATCGTTATCAGACTTAGAACATAGAGCGCAGTTGTCTATGACTGTGTAGGCCGTGGCTTAGGATCGTATGGGAGTTATTAGGTTTAATTGACTCGAGAGGGTAATTAGCTTAATTAATCAACGGTTTAATCGCTTCGAGAGAAGGATTAGATTATTGTCGTGCTGCCTAATAAACATTAGAATTGGTAAATTTATCGGTTAATTATATCCAACATTGAATTAATATCCTGAAATCGAAGCCCTAGGATACCTTTTCTCATTGATTGTTAGTTCTATTTGTTTGTCAAGTATTAGTTAAATTCCTTAAGTCGTGTTAAAATCAACCTTTGCAACTTAGTATCTAGTTAGGACATTCCTAGAGTATTAAGGTACCAAACTACCTAAAACTATTCCTTGTGGGATCGACCTTGACAATAGTACTACACCTACATCCGTACACTTGCGGAACACTAGGTTAGAAACCGACGTGTCATGTACTAACCCTCTTTTTGAACCACCCAATAAAACATTTATTCCACGCCTCATTCTGCACTTGTGCGCTATCATTTTGTTGGATTTGAGAGAGGCACGGTTTAAGGTTGGTGGCGTCCTGCAAAATACCATTAAGAAATAATAAAGCTAAAAGATCAATAAAATATGGTAAAGTGTACATAATCAAGGTCAACATAAAGTAACATATTTATTGCTCATTGAAGTAAAAGATATTTGTCACCGAGTTCTGTATGGTATTCATGCTGGATAGATCCCATAACTCCAGTGCAGCTGTGATGAAATATAATTTCAGAGTGATGACTGTCATCAAAAGCTCCTAAGATGCTATAGTGGTGCATTACATCATTTCCAAAAATGCCTAGGTCTAGATAGAGCAAATTTCGATGAGATGAACTAAAATAGCTACGTTATTCTATCAAACCAACATAGATTTGCATTAGCAGTATCCCAATATTCGTGTCACTAATTTGTAGATTTCATTCCACAATACCTCAATTGATTTGAATGGGCTTGTTAAACCCACATGTCATTCTAAGAGAGGTTTATTATTAGGGATAAGCTAATGACTGTTATGTCCTCTATATTTATATCCACAAAGCAAGATGGAGGTTCATTTTATTGTAAAAGAGCCAAATACATGCAAGTGCATGTTATTAGTTTTTTTTTTTTTTTTTTAATTTGGTCTGAACAATTATAATAATAGTGGGTAAGTATTATGTAACCTAGGACAAGAGAAGTGATATTTGTTGCTCATGCACATTCGAAGATAAAACATTCTCTCCTGATGAAGAATGTCTCAAGTCTTGTAATAACCAAATATTCTAGAACACTTGTAGCAAGAAACTCACCGATATTCCAGGGAGTGATGACTTGAGTATGGTATCACGTGTCTATATTTGCTCTGTTAATGTTATCACGTAGTGGTGATATTTGTTTTCTATCTTGAGAAAGAAAAGAGCAAGTGAATGGGATAAAAAAATCATAGTCACCAAGGGATTCATGAACTGATTAGAGAACTAAGGCAACCGCTGATTTCTTGGTTGCTTCAAGATTAATAAACCATTTGTAGAACAAAAAGAAAAAAATAAACCAAAAACTTAGAAAATGGAATTCTAGCATAATTTTCAGATAGGGCTAAATATACATAATATCTGCAAACTCTTGCTAAAACTAACATGAATCATCTAGAAGAAGGAATGAATCTCAAGAGTTTACAAAACCATGGAAACTGTAGTTCTTATTTACAATTTTATGGATAAATGACTTCACGTGAATAGAATCCCAAGTGTACAAGGTTGTGTTTTAGCATTAAGGCCGAAAATGCTTGAAACTGACCCATGCATATGTCCTAATTATTAAGGAAATGAACTCTTAGTCTATTTCAATCAAAGCCCGAATAGACTAGCATCTAAATCTAATGTTGCAAGAGTAAAGTAATATTATATTAGTATTACTAGCAGAACGGGCAAAAGAGAAATAGAGGAAGGAAATAGAAGTATATAAGAGAATAAAAAAAATAGAAGAATATGATCCCAGAGCTTCCAAATGCAGTTTCGTTGCATTAACTTTCAAGCCCATCCATAATATTTAAAGCATATGTTCTAGTGTCTTGTATCATGGAGATCACATCAAGGTGTGGGGATTAATCAAGCAACAAAAAGTACCCAAAAAATCAAGTAAGAAAATAGTGGATTCAAAGCCATGGAAATCTATGACCTCATTCGTATTGACTAAGACTGCTTCAACAGCCCCTGCATCACATTTCAACCATAAAAACTCAATTTTTGCCTAATCAGCCATATAAACAAAGCATAAAAACTATTCATACTTTTCACACCCTTGAAATTTAGTTTCCAGAAGAGTTCACGTTGCCAAGTACACACAGTTATCATTGTACTATGTTTAACAATTACAATGCAATTACTTATATAGCTTTCTCCATAATTTTGTTTGAGTAATACATCTAATGGTAAGGCGGAACAAATACTAAAGAGAAATTTAGTAAGGTTTATTTGTAAAATGAATACGTGAATGAAAGTGTTAGATTGCAAACCTCATTTCTCTCCACATGTTTTGCCAACCTGCACGAAAAGACAATTCTGAATTCAAGACTAATCCTTGGAAATAAAAAATGAGGGCTCATTCTTATCAGGGTTTCATTGTACATACATCACGCATTGACTTGACACCTGGATTTTTCTCTTGATATTCCCTCTGAAAATGTTATCTGGAAAAGACAATAATTTTGCAAGGAAGTCCTCAATCGTTAAGAAGTTCTTCACAAATAAAGAAGCATCAAATTCTAGCTAAAAATAATAAGTACTTAGAAATGGATGACGACCAGCTACAATTGAGCATCATGATACCTCACCCTCACCCATATATACCGTTGAGTTTACAAACATAACGACTACAACAATACGACAAAAAATTGCACTGTTTCTGGAATGTAACTTGAAACAAAAATTCTTCGAGAAACTTCCCAGCATCTAATGTTCTTTCAGTTTGTAGATAAACAATGTTTAAAGATAAGAAATTCTAGGTTACGTTATCTAATTCATATTCTTATTCCCCAAACATGTTCAAACACCACATATATTTTTCAATTTTTTTTTCCCTAAAAATAGCAAGCCATCCTAATGATTGCACCCATTGATAATCGAAATAAATCAAGCCTATTGCAAGTACAATAAGTCCCCCCAAGCTTCCACTAGCATGTCTCCGCTTTTTTTCCTCCTCCGTCACCCCTTCTAGGCATTCTTAACCCTACCATAGCCCCAACTATGTATTATGCCCTAATATGATGTCCAACTAGCAATGCCCATCAAATTTTATAAATCGCACATACATTTCCACCAATTATTCATTTCCTAAACGTTCACAAAAACACACTGGAAAGAAAATCTAGACATGGTTAAGTACAGTAACATAATGTTCTATCTACATATATTTTAAATTAGTAAATTAAATGAAGTAGTGAACTAATAATTGAGTCCAAACAAAATGCATCACTAAAAACAAAAATTAATTAGAAAGCATAATACATACAGGAAATAGAAAAAAGTTGTGCAAGGTTTCTTCAGCTTCATGTCGTGGATTATAGTAGCCTTTTTCTTCACCGTTCTTCTCCTTGAGTTTTCCGGTTATCTATGCTTCAATGCTAGGATAAGCTCCTGGGTAAAGAAAATGACACTATTAGAAAAAATCGGTCAGAAATTGAGATTGGAGATAAAAAGAAAAAAAAAATCCTGAAAAATAATGTGGAGAAGGTGAAAACCCTCCCTCTCTCTCCTTTTCTTTATTTTACCCGTTAGTCATGTTAAAAGTAGAAGCTGCGAAGTTTTTCTTTTCGCCATTTCTGCACCACCGCTTGTTGGTGGCGGAGGAAGCTGATCTACCCAGATAGATTCCCATAGAGAATCTGAACACACTAAACTCGAAAGTGTTGGAATTGAGGACAAAAGGCATAAAAAATTTCAATCAGAAACCAAATCTAGGTTTTATTTAGAGAATTAATCAATAGGAGGAATATATTTGCAGTTTTGCTTAACTGTTTATTGAACAATCGACGATGGGTAAGATTTACTAGACGATCGACGGCTCGGTAAGATGCACAGGCGGTTGATAAAGATGTGGACACTGGAGAGTAGCTGCGGAATTTCCAAGGAGAAAAGTGGGGGAGATCGACGAAGAAAGGGCACACATGTTTTGACCTCTAAAAACTTCAATTGTTATTTCTTATTTGGTGTCATAGAAAAATAATCTGCGATAATTTAATTAACTTTTGGTGAATTTTGGTGGCAAATATTTTGCCATTTTTTCACAATAATTGGTGACGGTATAATTTTTTTTTTTTAAATGGTTCCTCACCAATACATGAGTTTTTAATGAGAGTACAATTTTACACTCACTAAATTTATGAATATCTCACATTTAGTGAGAGTATTTTGAAGCCCTCACTAATTTTTTGTGGCTAAAATTTGATTTTCTTGTAGTGTAAACAAAGCGCACTATTTAAATTTTTGAAAAAAAAGGCTCCCTTTTTTACGCTAATTAGTTGTTCGGAAAGCACATTTTAATTAGCTTCTTCAACACATGTACAACTTATTTTAATGTGAATTTAATTTTTTAACTCAATGTTATCAAATCTAAAATTTTCCAAAAAAACTTTTCCATCCGCAAACCGCGTGTACTATTTATTATAATATTATGAAATAAAACTTTATCCAAAAAAATTGCTCTATCTTCAAAATCAACTGTTGAACTAATTTACCAAAAACCCATGTTTGTTTTCTCAACAATATTAAAAAAAAATATATATATTAATAATAAAAAAAATTCCGAACCTGCACAATATAAATTAATTAAAAAAAAAATTCTCTTTATAAAACTTGAACATGCTAATAAATTAAATCGAAAATAACTGCTTTCCAACACAAACTACTCAACTGCTTCATACCACTACTTTTCCCATTAAACACATGTAGTTAAGTAGTTTCCACTGATCACAATCAATAACCATACTAATCTATCCATTTGTTCTAACCTATCGCAATTCAAATGTTAAATTTAAATCTCATTTAACTGAAAAAGCACCAATGTCCCGCCTAGACTCACTGCTCATAATGGATGGAGCAGTTATTTTTCCCTCTCTCGGCAGCACATGTTTCATGTTGCATATTTCATATTCATATTTCCATATTCCAGTAACGTCTCTTACTAAAAACTAAACATGCCTCCTTTCTTTAGCATGGTAAAGGATCTTAATCCCTGGGCTATGCGCCTGCATTTTGTTAGAGCATATGACATTCATGCATATAGAAAATCAATCAATCGCCAAGTTTTGAATTTATCTTCCCCGACAAAGACAAGGACATAAATCATGCAACAGTTGATGGTAGTACAATGAAGAACACGAAGATCAAGCCGATCGAGGGCCATATTTATACGCTCAAAAATTTTCTGTTGGTAGAGGATAAGATGAAGGTTAAAACTATGAGCAACCCATTAAAGATCATTTTCCTTTGAAAAACTAAAGTTAAAGAAATTTTCAATGAAAGGTTTTTCATATTCAAGTCGTTCAACGAGTTCCAAGCACTAAAGAACACACCCAAATTCATGATTTCTAACTATTGTACTGTTTCTTCATGCTTACACTGTGTCCTTTAGCCAAGTTATGCTGCTCTGGACATTGATAGAAATGAGTTGTCTATGTGGTGAATTGGACTTGAATAATATAATCCATTTTACAATCATGTAGCATATGACATTAAAAACACAGTTGCATCTATCAATATTTGGGTTACCAATCTACAATGGAAAACATTGTATTTATTTTCATATTTAGCAATTTCATTAGTTTCTTATAAACTACTACTACATACTTATTTATATCAGTTATACCATTCCAGTTGTTCTAAAGACCCAATTATTAGAAAGTATTATGCATTAGTAAGTGTACTTATCTTTCACAACACCCTCCTTTAGACTACAGTATATCATTCTTCAAGGCCAAAAAATTATTTATTTCTGAACCAAAAGTAAATCATAATTTGAAGCCATTTCTTAGATATTGTAGCATCACCAGGAATTTTTGGTAATGGTGGAAACAATGGAAATTAGATCTGAAGCTGATTTAACACATGCAAAGCTTTGGAATAATAATTAAGAATGTTGTGATTCATCTCTTATACAAGTGTTTGAGAAGAGTGTAGAAACATAAATGAATGTCTAGAGAGAGAATGATGGAATGAGTGGACTCACTTTTTATATACTTTTTATTTACCTAAATGTTGAAGTTATGCATGGAAGTGGTCATCTGGATGGGGAAGCTGACATGGATTGTATGGCTGGAAATTGAGCTGGTAAGGCCACATATGCAGCAGCATTAATGAAAGGCATGAAGGACAGTCAAAATATCTGTTATGAGAAGAGGAAACAAGACAAAATTTTCTTAATAAGAAAGTACCAAACATCAAATGTTGTATTAATTGAAGTATGGTACATGTATTGTCTTCTTGTATTAGCATTAGCAGAGTTTGTTAGAGTAGTTTGTCTTCTTATATAGCTAGGGTAGAACTAGACTACTATAAATGTAACACAACAGTATTTTGACTCTTTGAGCAATTCGATTACATCAATGAAACATTGAACAAAATGTTGAGCTCAAATATGTTTTCAATGGTCTGTTTCATGTTTGTTTTCTATCATGGTATCAGAGCAGGTATATCCTGGCTCTGATATTTCCTTTCCATCTTGTAAAATTCCCATCACATCTTCGTAATGGCAGAAGAAAAATCCATAATCACTAACAACACTCCAACACAAATAATACAACCACAAAACCAGTTAGTTTCAGTAAAGTTAGATGATTCCAACTTTCTCTTATGGAAGCTGCAAATATATACCGCCATCAAGGGTTGTAGCCTCGGATCTTTCATCCAAACGAAAGATAGCTCTCCACCAAAATGATAACCAGAGATGGAGAAACTTAGGAACAAATGAATCCTGAATATCTTGCCTAGGAGAGACAGGATCAACTCTTAGCTTCATGGATCATGTCATCTCTCACAGAAAGTGCGCTCTCCCTCATGGTAGGATTGGATACTTCCTACGAGATATGGAGTACCTTGGAGAAAACTTATGCAAGTCAGACCAAGGCAAAGTTAATGCAGTATAAGATTCAACTGCAGAACACCAAGAAAGAAGGAGGCACGATGAGAGAATACTTAGGAAAGATGAAGAACTGTTTTGATCTACTCTCCTCTACAGTTCATAGAATCAGCGAGGATGATAAGGTCATGCATATCCTTTCACGCTTGGGATCGAGTTATGATTCTGTAATAGTGAATGTTACATCCAGAGATGGTACTATCTCTGTCACAAAAGTTCAATCCTTACTTCTTTCTTATGAGTCAAGATTGGAGGTGAACTAGTCTCAAATTCAAGGAGTGAACATAAAGGGTTCACCAGCCTAGTGTGAACAGTGTTACAAAAGGAAACCAGTCTCAGAATTTCAAAAGAAAGTTCAACATTGAAGGATTCAGAGGTGGGAGAGGACAACAGTTCCAAGCTAGAGGAGGAAGAGCACCCAGAGGGGGTTTTAGAGGTGGAAGATCAGGAAGATCAAATGGAGGAAAACCAACCTGCACTTACTGTGGCTATTATGGTCATGAAACAAATAAGTGCTGGTACAATCCAGAGAACAATTTCACCATTCCACAGCAGGGTATGCAACAGCAGCAACCAAACTTTGGAAATAGAAATCCTTCTCTAAACATGGCCCAATTTTCACCCAACAATTTTAATCAAAATGGAGGAAGTGAGCACAGTTGGTACCCTGGTACAGGGGCTTCTAATCATGTTTCTAATGACATGAGTAATCTTAGCATTGCAAATGATTACCAGGGATCAAACAAAGTTCAAATGGGAAATGGTGCAGGTGAGCTCATAGCACATTTTGGTGATGCATATCTTAAATCTCCCTTACATTCTAGATCTTTCATCCTAAAAAACCTGTTGCATGTCCCAAATATAACTAAGAACCTTTTAAGTGTGTCTCAATTTGCTCTTGATAACAGTGCATTTTTTTAATTTCACCCAACCATCTGTTTTGTCAAGGACCAAGCAACTCAGACTATTTTACTTAAGGGGATTCTTGAAGATGGTCTGTACAAGTTCAGTTTACAACCAGATCCTCTAGGAAATCTTTCCTCCTGTGTCAATCAAGGAGATCTCTCCAGCCCAGCTTCTTTCAATCAAGGAAATCTTTCCAGCTTTTCTTCTACATCACCTGTTATTTCTCAACCAAAAGTCTGTAGTGTCAGTTTGAGAAAGGGCAGTAGTTAAGCTTTATGGCATCAAAGGTTTGGTCACAATAGCAATGATATTGTAAAGCTAGCCCTTAAGGATTGTAATGTTTCTTTTGAAATGAACACTATCCAACACTTGTGTTCCTTGTTGTTTAGCTAAAAGTCACAGATTGCCCTATATTGACTCAACTACCATATAATGCTCCTCTTGAACTCATTCATTCTGACCTATGCGGCCCATCTCCCATACTTTCAAGAAATGGTCACAAATATTATGTAAATTTTGTGGATCAATTTTCAAAATACACTTGGATATATCTGCTTAAACAGAAATCTGATGTTGCCACAACTTTTATACACTTCAAGAATCTTGTTGACAACCAATTCTGTTTAAAAATTAAAGCTGTTCAAATTGATGGAGGGACTGAATATAAATCTCTAAGTGAAATTTTTGTTTCCAGTGGCATTATCCATAGAATCTCTTGTCCATATACCCCTCAGCAAAATGGTGTTGCTGATAGGAGACACAGACACATAATTGAAACTAGTCTCTCACTCCCTGCTCAGTCCAGTGTTCCTCTAAAATTTTGGGATGATGCTTTTGTCACATCTGTTCACATCATGAACCAAATCCCTGTCAAGAGTCTGAGTTATAACTCTCCCTTTGAAGTCTTATTCAAACACAAACCTGATTATACTTTCTTAAGAGTGTTTGGTGTTTATGTTTTCCTCACACAAGGCCTTTTAACACCCACAAGCTTGAGTTTAGGTCACAACAGGGAGTGTTCTTGGGATACAGTAACCAATACAAAGGTTACAAGGTGTTATTGCCAAATGGGAAGATTATCTCTTCTAGAGATGTTGTGTTTGATGAACACACCTTTCCTTTCAAACAATCCCAACCAAAAGATTCTCAGTCCTTGGACTCATCTCATCCCATTGCACAACAATTCTTTCATATGCCACCTCCCGTTGTTATAATACCAAACCCTTCTAATCACACTCTTAATGACAGCTCTACTTCAAACACCATTCCCTCAAAATCTGATCACTCACCACACCATTCTCCTGACCCTCAAGATATGCATACTCCAAGTGTGTCTTCTAACTCACCTACTGCTGATGTTTATGTTGAGAATTTACCAACTGTTGCAGAGACAGGTCATCATATGGTCACAAGGGCAAAAGCTGGCATCCATAAACCCAAGGTTTACCTAACAACATACTTGGAGGATGAACCACCATCTCATGTTGAAGCATTGAGATGTAAGCACTGGAAAGGTGCAATGAAAACTGAACTTGCTGCACTAAGGAACAACAACACTTGGAAACTTGTTCGAGTACTAGAAGGAAGAAAAATTATGGGGTGCAAGTGGGTGTTCAAACTTGTGGCATAGGGATATTCTCAAATTTAAGTTCTTGATTATTCTAAGACCTTCAGTCCAGTCGTAAAGCCATGTACAATAAAAGTGATGTTAAGTCTTGTTGTGGAAAGTAGTTGGAGAGTGAAGCATTTAGATGTCAATAATGCTTTTCTCCATGGAGAATCGGTGGAAGAGATCTTCATGAGACAACCCCCAGGGTTTCAAAATGTGTCAAAGGATGGTGATCCACTGGTATATAAGTTGAACAAGGCACTCTACGGACTGAAGTAGGCATCAAGGGCCTGGCATTAAAAGTTAAAGAAGTCCTGATGTGGGTTTTCAACACTCCAAAGCAGATAACTCACTATTCTACAAGATCAAAGATGGGTATTCTATTTATTTGCTGATATATGTTGATGATACTTTAGTGACAGGAAATAATCCTCAACAGATTGATGCAACAATCAAGTCTCTTTCAACTTACTTCAGCTTGAAAGATCTTGGTGATGCACATTACTTTCTTGGCATTCAAATCACCAAGACAATGGATGGAATACATTTGTGTCAACAGAAATACATCAAGGCCTTGCTTGGCAGAGCTAGCATGACAGATGCTAAAGCCACTCCCACACTAATGATTACCTCTCATCATTTATCAAAGGATAATAGGAGTCCACTGATGAATCCTACATACTACAGGAGGGAGGGCTTCAGTATGCTACCATCACTAGGCCTGAGGTAGCATATTCTGTTAACAAAGTAAGCCAATACATGGCTTCTCCATTGGACACTCATCTAGAGGCTGTAAAGAGAATCTTAAGGTATTTAGTCGGAAGTGCATCTGTTGGTTTGCATTTTAAGAAGTCAGGAAATGTGAATTTGACTAGGTTTTGTGACTCTTATTGGGCCACGGATATGGATGATAGAAAATCCATAACAGGATTTTGTGTTTACATGGGAGGAAACCTTGTGAGATGGAAGTCAAAGAAGCAATCCAGTGTATCAAGATCAAGTACAGAAGCTGAGTATAGAAGCTTAGCACATGTTACAACAGAAATTGCTTGGTTGAGCTCTCTATTACAGGAGTTAAAGGTTAAGTATGAAAAGATTCCAGTAGTTTAGGTAGACAACGCTAGTACCATTGCCCTTGCAACTAATCTAGTTTTACATGCTAGGACCAAGCATGTAGAATTAGATATACACTTTGTAAGAGATCTAGTGAGCAAACGATTGATCAAGGTGTTTCATATTCCTTCCACAGAACAAGTGGCTGATCTGATGACCAAACCTCTTAGCTTACAATTCTTCATGAGACTGAGGAACAAATTGAATCTTGTTCCATAATCTACATTCGAATTGAGAGGGGGTGTTGAAGTTGTGCATGGAAGTGATGATCTGGATGGGGAAGCTGACATGGATCGTATGGCTGGAAATGGAGCTGGTAAGACCACATATGCAGCAGCATTAACGAAAGGCATGAAGGACAGTCAACATCTCTGTTATGAGAAGAGGAAACAAGACAAAGTTTCCTGAATAAGAAAGTACCAAACATTAAATGTTGTATTAATTGAGGTATGGTACATGTATTGTCTTCTTGTATTAGCATTAGCAGAGTTTGTTAGAGTACTTTGTCTTCTTATATAGCTAGGGTAGAACTAGACTACTATAAATGTAACACAACAGTATTTTGACTCTTTGAGCTATTCGATTACATCAATGAAACAGTGAACAAAATGTTGAGCTCAAAAATGTTTTCAATGGTCTGTTTCATGTTTGTTTTCTACTAAACGATACTCATAAACACATGTCATATTTTGTATTTGCTTTTTAATTTAAATAGTGTTTTTTTTAGTACCATTTTCACTCTAATATTTTATACTTATTATTATTTATACTATTTATTTGTTGCATCATATCTCTTATTATTTATATTTTACTTACAAGAAAAAGATGGCATGTGCATTGCACGGGAACACAACTAGTGTCACTAAAAGAAATCTTTTGAGACAATTAAAAAATGTCTTTGAAAAGAGTGTAAAATTATAAAATATATTTTTCCACCTAAATTTTGGTGAAAGTATTGTGCGTTTTGAATTGTTTAGAATATTATCTCAATTCTTGACGTACTTATGGATGATTTGAGAATTCCAAGCACAATGGCACAAAATGGAAACAAATATATGATGGACAGCTAAATCTTGCTATGAAATGAAGGCTGAAAGTCGGCTTCTAATTAGACATTGCTTTGCTTGCCCTGCACATGTCATTGTTAGCATCTTTTAGCTAACTACTAGGAAGCATCAACTTGTCACAAACTTGTAATATTAACGTTGATTTTAATGGTTACTTTCATTTTATCACCATCGATGGTTACCTAATAATAGTCCTTGGATCAAAAATCAAAAGATGAGATTGATTGAGTAGTTGGACCATGCTAATTCACCTAAAACGAATACAACACATTTAATGGTGAGATAATGGGCAACCTGATGACAAGTAGGTTACAAGGAGGCTAAATTAAAGATTCTATGTATTTTTTTGTCATTTTAATAGGGATTATTGATTCTCGAACCTTATTAAATGTAATACATGCACCTTGATTGATGAGAACCATTAAATATCATAATTACTATTTCACTTTATCACTAATTTAAAATAACTAAATGTTTAATTTAACATTTCATTAATAATAGTAATGTAATAAATACACCTTATAATTAATATTTTCCCTTAATATAGGCAGTAACATTGTTTTTTTTTTTTTTTAGCGAATAGGTGGCAATATTGTTTTTAACTTTAGCTGCCCTTTTTTCCTGTTAATCCATTTTTTCTTTTAATATTTATTTTTGTTGCTTTTATTTATTTATTTATTTATGTAACTGTCACACAAATGATATTTTCATTCTAATCTTTTATAGCATAGGACATATCAAATTTATTTTCTTTTTGTGAATTTTAATTTAATATCCATATTGAAATATTAAAAATAGTGGGTACTTGTTGATTCGAGAAGCCGAATGGGTCAAATAGTTGGTACTTGTGGAGCCGATAAGCCGAATCGAGACAAATAGTGGGTAACTGTTGAGTTGATAAACCAAATCGATCAAATAGTGGATACTTGTTGACTGAATGAGCCGAAAGAGTCAAATAACGGGTATTTGTTGATTCGGAAAGTCAAAACGGGTCAAATAGTGGGTACTTGTTTAGCCGATAAGCAGAACGTGTCAAATAGTTGGTACGTTTTGATCAAAGATGTCGAATGGGGTCAAATAGTGGTACTTGTTGAGCGGATAAGCTGAATTGGTCAAATAATGAGTACTTGCTGATTCGAGAAGTCGAACAGGTAAAGTAGTGGGTACTTGTTGATTCGAGAAGCCGAACGAGTCAAATAGTGATTATTGAGCTGATAAGCCTAATTGGGTTAAATAGTATGTACTCCTTGACTCGATGAGCCGAATGGGTCAAATAGTGGGTACTTATTGATCCAAAAAATCGAGACGGGTCAAATACTGGGTACCTGTTGAGCCCATAAACCAAACAGATCAAATAGTGGGTACATGTTGAGGTGATACGTCAAACTAGTCAAATAGTGGGTACTTGTTGATTCAATAAGTCGAATCGGGTCAAATAGTGATAGTTGTTGAGCCTATAACCCAAACCGATCAAATAATGGGTACGTGTTAACTTGATGAGCCGAACGGGTCAAATAGTTGGTACATGTTGAGGCGAAAAGTCGAATTGGGTGAAATAGTGGGTACTTGTTGAGCTAATAAGCTGAACGGGTCAAATAATGGGTAGTTGTGAGTCGATAAACCAAACAGGTCAAATAGTGGGTATTTGTTGATTAGAGAAGTCAAATCAGGGAAAATATTGAGTACTTATTGAGTTGGTAAGCCAAATGGAGTCAAATAGTGGGAACTTGTTGACTCGATGAGCCAAACAGGTCAAATAGTCGGTAGTTGTTGATCCAAGAAGTCGAGACGGGTAGTGGGTACTTGTTTATCTAGGAAGTTAAATAGGTGCTTGTATAAATGAAATGAAAATAAACAATATACAAAAAATAATATCAAAACCCAAACGCTCTAAGATAAGGCTAAAACAATAGCCAAGAAACGCAGCGCAGCGCGTGTATCCAGAAAAAATGTAGAGACTACAACAAGCCGGTAGGAGACTGACTTGTTTATCCAGGAAGTCGAACGGGTTAAATAGTGGGTACTTGCTGATCCAAGAAGCCTAACAGGTCAAATAGTGGGTACTTGTTGAGTCGATCAGTCGAATTCGGGCATATAGTGGGTACTTGTTGAGCCGATAAGCTGAATTGGGTCAAATATTAGGTAATTGTTGACTCGATGAGTGTAACGGGTCAAATAGTCAGTACTTGTTGATCCGAGAAATTAAGATAGGTCAATAGTAGGTACTTGTTGAGCCGATAAGCCAAGAGGGTCAAATTGTGGGTATTTATTGAGCCGAGAAATCGAATCGGGTCAAATAATGGATACTTTTTGAGCCGATAAGTTGAACGGATCAAATAGTGGGTACTTGTGAGTCGATTAGCCAAACGGGTCAAATAGTGGGTACCTATTGATTCGAGAAGTCGAATGGGGCAAATAGTGGGTACTTATTTAGTCAATAAGACGAATCGGATCAAATAGTGGGTATTATGGACTCAATAAACCAAACGGGTCAAATAGTAGGTACTTGTTGAGTCAATAAGCTAAACGGATCAAATAATGGGTACTTGGGCGAATCGGGTGAAAGAGTGGGTACATAATGAGCAGATAAGCCGAATAGGTCAAATAGTGGGTATTTGTTGACTCGATGAGCAGAACGGGTCAAATAGTGGGTACTTGTTGATCCGAGAAGTCAAGACGGGTCAAATCATGGGTAGTTGTGGAGCCGATAAGCCAAACGGATCAAATATTGGGTATGTGTTGAGCCAATACGTTAATTATGGGCAAATAGTAGGTACTTGTTTAGCCAATAAGCCAAATCGGTCAAATAGTGGGTACTTGTTGGTACGAGAGGTCGAGAAGGGTCCAATAGTGGGTACTTGTTGAGCCAGTAAGTCGAATCGGGGCAAATAGTGAGTACTTGTTGACTCGATGAGCCGAATGGATCAAATAGTGGATACTTGTTGATCCAAGAAATTGAGACGGGTCAAATAGTGGATAATTGTTGAGCTGACAAGCCAAATGAATCAAGTACTGGGTACTTGCTAAGCTGAAAAGTCAAATCGGGGCCAATAAGCCGAACGAGTCATATAGTGGGTACTTGTGAATCGATAAGCCAAACGGGTCAAATAGTGGGTACTTGTTGATCCAAGAAGTCAAATGGGGCAAAGTAGTGGATATTTATTGAGCCGATAAGTTGAATCGGATCAAATAGTGGGTACTTGTTGACTCGATAAGCCAAAAGGGTCAAATAGTGTGTACTTGTTGATCCGAGAAGTCGGAGACGGGTGAAATAATGGGTATTTTTTAAGCCGATAAACTAAACGGATCTAATAGTGGGTACATGGGCTAATAGGGTGATATACTTGATGAGTAAAAAAAAACGAATCGATCAAATAGCGGGTACTTGTTGACTCGATGAGCCGAATGGTTAAATCGTAGGTAATTATTGATTCGAGAAGTCGAGACGGATCAAATAGTAGGTATTTGTTGAGCCGATAAGCCAAACAAATCAAATAGTGGGTATGCGTTGAGCTCATAAGTCAAATTGCTGCAAATAGTTAGTACTTGTTGAGCCAATAAGTCAAATCAGTCAAATAGTGGGTACTTGTTGACTCGATGAGCCGAGCGAGTAAAATAGTGGGTACTTGTTGATTTGAGAGGTCAAAACGGGTCAAATAGTTGGTACTTGTTGAGCCAATAAGCCGAATGGGTCAAATAGTCGGTACTTGTTGATCCGAGAAGTCGAATCATGTCAAATAGTGATACTTGTTGAGCAGATAAGCCGAATCGGTCAAATAGTAGGCACTTGTTGATTCGAGAAGTCGAATCACGTCAAATAGTGACTACGTGTTGACTCTAGTAATGGGGTCAAACGGATATCGTGAAACCAAGGTTTGTGTAACTAGACTGGATGGATCGATCGGTCCAACCACGAACCGGCCCTTACTCTGGTTCGGTAGGTCTAATTATTGGATAGACTCGGACCCGCCAGACCACCAACTCGCTAAAACTCGTTTCTGTTTTTTATTTCCTTTTCTTTTAAGAGATCCATGAATTTTTTTATGGTATTGCACATTTGAAGTTACGATAATCATATTTAATTTGGAGGTTGGACGTTCTTAAAAATTTAAATATAAAGTTTGAACTTTGAAGTGCTTTTATATCAACTGATTTTCTTATCTATTGTTCATTTTATATTTATATATGTTAAACCTAAATATGTATTCATTATATATCATTATATAGGAAAATAAACAACTCCAAATAAAATGTTGAAATTATGCAATTTGGTTGTACTCAATCGGTTGGACCGACAAGTGAATCGATCAAGCCGATTGAACCGTTCTGGCCGGCTGAACCTTGATCCGGTGGTAAGACCGGGTTGACTTCCAATCCGACCCAACAAACATTGCGTGAAACTACTAATTTTCTAAGTTATACATATAAAATAATAAGTTTTTCAAATTTTTTTATTTTTTCTGATATTTTTAGTAAGTAATTTCACTTACAGTCACTTTTATCACAAGTGAAATTTCTTAGTTTATTTAAAATTGTTTATAATTTAATTTATTATAATTATTTTATTTTATTTTATCTTTTTTTTTTGAATTTGGTGATTAATTAAAAAAATCACATTTTTCTCAATATACTAAAAGAAAAACTGAATATTAAATGTATGATATTAATTGAAGTTGTGATTTTCAATAAACTAAAATTAATTACTGGTACACGTGTTCCGTGCACGCACTTTAGGGCACTTTTAGTGTCATTTTAGTGTCAATAATGTACATAATCACATGTATTTAGTGCTTTTATACTCTAATGGGCAAAATAATGCGTTTGTGCTGTTTTTGTGTTAAGACAGGTGAAAAAAGGGTCGAAAAAGAACATCAAAAGACCGGGGAGTCGAGGATCGATCGAGGCAACAAAAGGAAGGGCTAGCTGAAGATCTCGGCCGAGACAGGATGAAAATCTCGGCCGAGATGAGTCTCCAGGGCATTCATGAAGAATTGAACAAACTGAAGATCTCGGCCGAGACACACAACGCATCTCGGCCGAGATGTGTTGCCAGAGAATTTCAAGGCTTTTCAAAGGACCAAGATCTCGGCCGAGATGAGTCAAGGCCTAGCCAGCCTCATTTTCCCCTTTTTACGTCTCGGCCGAGATGAAGTTGAATCTCGACCAAGATCAGCCCTCGACCCACCAATCTTGAAAACCCTTTCACGCTTAGGGTTTAGGGTTTTAGATTCATTACTCTGTTTTGAAATCCTGAATGCGTTTTTGCCTATTTTTTGCTAGCACTTTCTCCCCTTATATATATATATCATCCCATTCAAATTTAACCTAACTTTTGATACCTTTTTGATACTTAGAAAGCACTATTCAGCCACCAAAGCCACCAAGGAAGGAAGATTGGACAAGAGATTGAAGGATCATCTTCTCCAATTGACATCTTTGGATTCATCCATATCAGTATCATGTTTCTTTATTTTTCTAATTATTTCCTTATTGTATTAGTTAATATGGGTGGCTAACACCCTTTAGTTCATCCTTGATCATTGTGGAACCTTGAGTCGAAGACATTGATGTTATTATTGCAGTTAATGTTACAGAGATTATTGTGTATTCAAGTGTTTTGTGTTATTTGCTATTATTGAGTCACATTTATGAATTGATTATTGGAATGATATCCCTTTAAGGGATTTGTGAATGTGTTGCTAGAATAGGAAATTACTATCCGTAATTGTAGGATTTCCGATTCCCGTGTGGCAAACAATAGATTTATTTATTGGTGATAACACAAAGTTCAACCACTAAAACCGAGCTTGTGAGTTTTATGTTGAATTTATCTCGTTGTCCTAGTGTTTAATGCATTTGGTTATTGAATCTAAGAGAGCTTGTTCGAGGATTCAATTAAATTGAATAGGGTTAGTCGAAGAGCTTATTTTGATTAACTAAGATTAAGGGACAACAAGGCTATTAGAGCTTGTTAATAGCCTAGAGATAAGGGCTCGAATCACAATTTAATCGATCATTAACATAGTTGCATCAATCGTCTAGGACCACGGGGAAGCATGATCAAGGGTGGATTCTTTTATTACTTGAAAACCAAAACCGAAAAAGATCTCTTCTATTGTCTTTGATTATTTGTTTCTTTGAATTTGAACATTAAAAGCTTTTAATTTCGTTTAGTTGCTTTTATTTGTTACTAGTAGATTGTTAGTCCTTAATCAATTCCCCCCATCTTTATTGCTTTCTTAAGTATTTATTTCTTGCATACTTAATTATAAATTGCTTAACGTCGGAATAAAAAAACTGTTCGGCCGTTCCCTGAGGGATTGACCCTTATTTATCATTCTACTAGTAGGATAGTTGATAAAGTTTAGTGTATTCTTTATACACAATTAATTTGGTAACACGACGCACGAGAATCGCGTCTACCAAATTTTGACGCCGTTGCCGGGGAACGGTTTAGAACAATTTTGTTTTATGTTTAAGCGTTAGTTTTATTTGCATAGCTAGTTGTTTGTTTTGTTTATTTAAAGGGCATCCGTCGAGCCAACGACGTTAATCAAAGGCGCTTGTTGGGAGGCAACCCGGGGGTTCCTCGTTTTCTCGCATTTTAAATTCATAGTTTAGTAGCTTTACTATTATTTCAGTATGTTGAATTATTTTGGTTAAAATGTGTGTAGGTACCAAACAAGCAAATCAAGACAAGGCATGGTGTGGAATGGGGGTGAAGAACACCAAAAATGTGGAAAATTGCAGGGAAGGGCAATCTCGGCCGAGACACAAAAGCAATCTCGGCCGAGACGTCATGCGAGTGAAAAGGGCAATCTTCCCTGGAAACATATCGGGGCCGAGATTCAGAAGGCCCCAAAATGGAGTAAATTTGCTGGAAGCAAATCTCGGCCGAGACACTACAACATCTCGGCCGAGATGGGTTTGTATGGAATTTGAGGTAAATTTGCTGGAGGATAATCTCGGCCGAGACACACATTCATCTCGGCCGAGATCCTACAGCATCTCGACCGAGATCCACTGCCGAGTCAAATAATCCTGAAAGCGAAGAACGGATCTCGGCCGAGACACTGAGCTTAGCTTCGAATCTCGGCCGAGACGCAGCACATGTATAAATACACCTGCGCGCAGAATTAGGTCAGTTCTTCCCCAAATTCGCGATTTTCACACACGCGCGCACACACTCTCAAAAATCACCCTTGCACGCGCTTTTCACCTATCAAATTCACACCACACCTCACTTACATCACCACACCCACTCCTCTCCGAAAAATTTTGGATTTGGAGCAAACTTGAAGTCGAGTAAAAAAGGGCGCGAATAATCCAAATTCAAAATTTTCTCGATTAAACTCGACTGGTAAGTACGGCTATCTCACTCTTTTGATCTATTATTGCGTATTATTGAATCCATTGTTGATATTGGGGTTAATTTTATGTTTATTTGCATTTTCATTGAAATTGGTTATACATACAACTAGTTGTATTGATTTTTTTCGCCAATTGATATGTGTTTATGCATTTGAATGATAGAATTGACATGATAGCTCGTATAATTGCTTGATGATTGAGTGGGTAGATTGTTGAGTAAAGATTTTTGAGTTTAGGAAATTCATTGTGGCAAATCATCGAGCATGTGATATGCGTTAAATTGTTATGCCTAAGTTAGCCAATTTCGACTATTTTATCTAGTTTTTAAGCCCAATTGTTGATATTATCATTATGTATAACCTTATTTGAGTATGAATTGGTTGTCATTGCATGGTTGATACACTTTGACTTGTTTTTGTTGGATATATAGTCGGATTCAAGTAAACTTAGGCATCTCATACTTGAACTTTAACTCGTTGTATTGCCACTAGTTGTAAAGATTGAGTGTGTTGATTTTAGGTACCCATGGCACCTCCTAAACACCCAAAAGGCACCACTCAAGAGGGCACTTCTGGCAGAAGGGTCACACAAAAAATCAGAAAAAGCCAAGTTAAGGGCAAAGAGAAAGCTGTTGAGCCTACTCCGGAGGTTCCCACGCCGAAAATTCCCTCGACTACCACCGACAAATCCACGGAACCCATTGACTTCGACATAGTGCTGGAAACGGAGGATCAGAGAAAAGGATTTGACAAGTTGATGAAGAGGGGGGTGTCAGCTACCCGCTATGGTGATCCCAAGATCTTGGACGCCATGGGAATCCAGCAAAACATTCTGGAACTGTTAGACAATGCAGGTCTAGCCCAGTGCCTAGCCCCCTGCCCGACTTTCCTCAAATTCGTGCTCGAGTTTTTCAGCACACTCGAAATCGAGGAGGAGGTTCTTTCCTGCTCAACTTCGATTCACCACTTCAAATTCCAACTTCTAAACGAAGAAAAGATACTGAGCCACGACAATCTGAAACGCATATATGGCTTCAAGACTCCAGCCGTCGGTGATGGACATGCGTTGAAAGAGTTTAAAGTGCAACAATTCTGGGGGCAAATCACTGCCGCCCCTGGAATAGTTCCACCTCAAGCATACGACCTGAGGAGCTCCAAGCTAACCTCCATCAGAAGCCCAGTCATGAAGTATCTACAGAAGTTGTTGAGCTCCACCATATGTGGAAGGAAAGAGATCAGTTCCCCCCGTTTGTACGAGATGGAGATCCTCTGGGCCATTGTGGTTAGGAAGTTGAGGAACTTCCAGCAGGACCTGATATCATGCTTTCAGAAGATAGTAAAAGAATTGAGGACATAAAGGAAAAGAGAGACAAAGATGCCCGACCCAATCTACTGTGGGGCTTTGATAACCCCTATACTTGAGCATTACAATGTCCCCCTTCCGAAATACACACCATCACCGCTGATTACTATTTGGACTGGGAGGAGATGGAGAATATGCGTATTGCCATGCTCGGGTATAAAGAAGGAATATCAGGTCCGGCTGTCCCTTATGTTCTCCAAAATGAGGGACCTTACCTCTGCCTATCCAACCCCGGACTGACATACATCAGAGACTTGGGAAGCAAGATGAACTTGGAACTGAGCTCCGAGGCACACATCAATGCCTCTTTGGAGCTAAACTGTGAAGAATTAACCAAGTTCAAGAGAGCTAAAAAGCCACGTCCAGTGGCACGGGTTCGGAGCATGGGAGTTGAGGGAGAAGGCAGTAGCCAGCCAGAGCAACCATCAAGGAAGAGATCATCCACAGCTGTTCTGTCTCAATCCGAGTTCCAGGAATGGCAAGAGGGATTGAAGGCGGCTATGGGGGATGAAATCAAGGTCATAAAAGCCGAGTTGGTGGACATGCAGACATCCATTGGAGCTAAATTGAGAGGGATCAAAGAGACGATACACGAAAATTAGACAAAGCTCCTCGATTTCTTCAAGTCCATAAAGCGATGCTTCACCGGCTCGAACCCCCCGACCTTCTCGTTCTCTGTGAGTAGAGTACCAAAAAGCCTTACCTCTTTGTCCCAAACTTAGTTGAAAAACTAAGTTTGGGGGAAAACAAAGAAGTAAGACAATTTCGGCCGCTCGAAACCCCCTACCCCTCGTTATTTTCCTTTACTATCTATACTATTGGCCTGTGAGCCACTTGGTATGATGTGTTTGACGGATTCAGTGTGATGGCCTGTTTGCCAATAATGATTTGTATTTTAATTGCCTTTTTTATATGTGACTATTTTGATTGTTGATAATGTTGCCGGCCTGTGAGCCAATTTTCATCTTCTATTAGTCCTGGTTTAGGTGATATTATTGCATATGTATTTGGATGCTTTGGGTTTTTGATAATTTATTGGGTGCTATTGAGTCTATTTGCTTGATTGTGTTGATAGTACACACATTTTCTTTTTTTCTTAGGAGTAGGATTCTTAATGGATTAGTTCATTAGTTAATGGTTGCAAATAATGATGCATAAAATGGTTAAGTTCGGCGAGCACCAAATTGTACTCCTCTTTTTCCACAAACTTAGTTTGCAACTAAGTTTGGGGAGGGGGTGGGATTCGTACAAATTGGCAGCTCGAGAAAGCAATTGGATGAGTTTAGGAAGGAAAAATGTGGCATTGATTAATGATGAAAAATTTTGACAAATATTTTTGAAAGAAGCACATGGTAGAGCATGATAGACTTTTTGAAACAAAATTGAACTTACACTCAAAACATTTGGTCAAAATTGCAGCCGAGTGAGTTTTTGAGCCTTAGAAGATACTTCCATCTTTGGAGTAATTTAAACTTTCTTTCGGTGTGAAATTCATTGAATGCATTTAGTTGTCTCTAGAGCTTGCTTTGATTCTCTATTTTGAATGATTCGGTGTGTGACATTGAAAAAGATCTTAGGCAATTCTTGACTTAAGCCTATTCCAAACTTGATAATACACCCTTTTTCACCAAAAGATTGAAAATTTGTCTCTAGTTAACCACTTGAGCTTTTAGCCTCTTGTTTGACAGCCCAACTCTACAAGTCAAGTACCTTTCGATTTAGCCTTTAACCTTAATTGGACTATTTGAGTATGAGGGAAGCGGTTGGAAGGTAGTCGAGTAAATTTGGGATTAAAAAGGGTAATCTATGGGGAATATTGAAAGGTGAAAGGAATTGAAACAATAGGCAAAGAATCGAGAATACTAGTTCTCTCCAATTTTTGTTTATATTTGTTATTTAAAAAAAAAAAAGGTCGAAAATCGAAAAAAGTCGAAAAATCAGAAAAACAAAGAAAAAATTAGTTGTATATACTTAATTTTTGCTTTTGATTTGGAGAGACTAGTAATATAAATGCCTTTTAATAGATGTTCTCAAAGTTGCGAAAATTCAAAAGAAAATACACTCCAAGGGAGAATTGAGAAAGCAATTAGGTTGTGGACTTTGTGGTAAGGAGAAGAAATCAATTTTTGGGATTGGTTTACTAAGAAAGTAAAGAGTGAGGTTGAGTGACCATTGTTTGAGGAAAAAGATGGGTAGTGCACGACTCATCTAGTCCATTTTATAGTCACTTATACCAGAAATTTTCCCACCTTACCCCAAGCTAACATTACAACCTGTTAAAGACCTTTTTTATTCTTTGTCACACATGTCGGGTATGCATCGAAGTTTAGATGATTGGTAAGCCTATGGTAGGCCTTTTATGCATTTCAATGTGAGCGTATACACTACCCTTCTGATACACTTGAGAGTCCAGAGTTACACTCACCATGTCAGGATCTTAAGTTGAGAGTGTTATGTCTCGAGAGTAGTGGATCTAGTCTATCACATATGCTCGCTTTTATCATGATCTCTTACTCTTTTTCATGAAAATTCTAAAATCAAATGCCACTAAACTCTGCCCTAAACATGTGTCCTTTTTTCTTTCTTTTTATTGTTCGGGACGAACAAGTTTTAAGTTTGGGGAGATTTGGTACACGTGTTCCGTGCACGCACATTAGGGCACTTTTAGTGTCATTTTAGTGTCAATAATGTGCATAATCACATATATTTATTGCTTTTATACTCTAATGGGCAAAATAATGTGTTTGTGCTGTTTTTGTGTTAAAACAGGTGAAAAAAGGGTCGAAAAACATCAAAAGACCGCGGAGTCGAGGGATCGATCGAGGCAACAAAAGGAAGGGATAGTTGAAGATCTCGGCCGAGACAGGATGAAAATCTCGGTCGAGATGAGTCTCCAGGGCATTCATGAAGAATTGAACAAATTGAAGATCTTGGTCGAGACACACAACGCATCTCGGCCGAGATGTGTTGCCAGAGAATTTCAAGGCTTTTCAAAGGATCAAGATCTCGACCGAGATGCAATCCAATATCGGCCGAGATGAGTCAAGCCCTAGCCAGCCCCATTTTCCCCTTTTTACGTCTCTGCCGAGATCAGCCTTCGACCCACCAATCTTGAAAACCCTTTTTCACGTCTCGACCGAGACACACTTCCGTCTCGGCCAAGATTCATTACTCTGTTTTGAAATCCTGAATGCGTTTTTGCCTATTTTTTACTAGCACTTTCTCCCCTTATATATATATCATCCCATTCGAATTTAACCTAACTTTTGATACCTTTTTTATACTTGGAAAGCACTATTCAGCCACCAAAGCCACCAAGGAAGGAAGATTGGATAAGAGATTGAAGGATCAACTTCTCCAATTGACATCTTTGGATTCACCCACATCAGTATCATGTTTCTTTATTTTTCTACTTATTTCCTTATTGTATTAGTTATTATGGGTGGCTAACACCCTTTAGTTCATCCTTGATCATTGTGGAACCTTGAGTCGAAGACATTGATGTGATTATTGCGGTTAATGTTACCGAGATTATTGTGTATTCAAGTGTTTTGTGTTATTTGCTGTTATTGAGTCACATTTATGAATTGATTATTGGATTGATCACCCTTTAAGGGATTTGTGATTGTGTTGCTAGAATAGGAAATTACTATCCGTAATTGTAGGATTTCCGATTCCCGTGTGGAAAACAATAAATTTATTTATTGGTGATAACACAAAGTTCAACCACTAAAACCGAGCTTGCGAGTTTTATGTTGAATTTATCTCGTTGTCCTAGTGTTTAATGCATTTGGTTATTGAATCTAAGAGAGCTTGTTCGAGGATTCAATTAAATTGAATAGGGTTAGTCGAAGAGCTTATTTTGATTAACTAAGATTAAGGGACAACAAGGCTATTAGAGCTTGTTAATAGCCTTGAGATAAGGGCTCGAATCACAATTTAATCGATCATTAACATAGTTGCATCAATTATCTAGGACCAAGGGGAAGCATGATCAAGGGTGGATTCTTTTATTACTTGAAAACTGATAATGCGCAATCTGATATCCAAGAAACTTAGCGAAAGCTTACGTAAGAAATACAGAAAAACACAAGATTTACGTGGTTCGATCCGGAGATCTACGTCCACGGGCACAAAATAGCACCTACCGAGGTGTTTGTTTCACTAGATCTTTGAGTTTACACGTAGTAATTTCAGAATACAGAATGCGAACCCTAATTCAGAGTTCTTTCCTCATAATTATACTATCTCCTAATAAAACCCTAACTAACTCCCTATTGTAGCGCCTATTTTCCGCTGCGTGGCGGTTGGGAACGGATCGTGGGCCTCGAATCGCGGAACAAGCCTCAAGTTGGGCCGCGCCACATTATCTGGGACGCGTACTTCTGGACCTTCTGGGCCGGTCAATGGGCCAAGGTATTAACCCGACCCGAAGTGATCGGGCCATCCCTATCAGATGCCCCCCCCAGCCGGAGCGAGGAAGGAGCTTCAGTTGTTACCGGGGTGGAACTATAAGCAAGATGGGCCGTGGTCGCGGGCGAGCCGAAGTGTTTGTGGATGACCAAGTCTGTCCCGCATCTAAGGGACCCCGCAGCGCAGTCCGTGGAATCGGAACCGAACTAGGCCGAAGTACACTGAGTTGATAGCGAGATACCGAGTTCCCCAAAAGCAAGAAATTGCAGCGGAAGAAGACATTAGTCTGGCCGAGGTGAAGAGATCACCGGAGTGTAGTAGTCGGGCCAAAATGAAGGGAGCACCGGAGTGTAGTCTAAATCTTCCTAGCCAAGAGTGGGGTTGATGTGATTGGCGGCGCCATCATGAGAGAGAGAGATGTGAAGTGACACGCTCTGCGATTTCGAATGAATCTGTTCCCCACGCGCCTTGGGAACCGTAAAGCGCGTGAATATCACGTCCAAATCTCAAACACTGAATTTGAATAGGCCGTATCAGAGCCGTTGGTTTTTTGTGTATATATTTGGAATAATGGCACAGTAACTCTTCATCTTCTTCATTGCGATTTGCCAGTTTAGAAAGCGGGAAAAAAAGGGGAATTATGTGCTTGTGATTCATCTCAAATCAAAACTTCTCAAACTCAACCCAAGTAAGTATGCCTTCTTTCTTCTTCTGTTCAAGAAGTAGGGACTAAGAGTGCCCCATTAGATGTGCCACCTCTACGATTCATTTTTCCGGAGAGGAACGAGATTAGGACAATAGAAAGGGCCGATGGCATGGAAACCAACGTTAGGATGGTCGGTTTCTATGAATGCGCGGAGGAGGACTTTGAAGTGTCCACTGTAGCGTTACGTATGACGCGAGTGCGGATTGATAGAGAAATCCCTTTTTTTACCTTCCATTTAACTTAGAATATATAGTGCCGGACACCGGTGATAGGGCGTGCTGCCCGCCGCAGGGTTTCATTAGTGTGTATATAGACCCCCTGAGAATAGGTTTGAGACTGCCCCTGTGGGACATTGTGGTCCGGTTACTGAGATACTACAACATTGCCTTAAGTCAACTAGCGCCAAATGCGGTTAGGCAAGTAGTTGGATTCACCGTAGTGTGCAAGAACGCCGGGATAGAACCAACCGTAGAGCTATTTAGGTTTTTTTATCAACTAAAAGCCTTCGGTAAATCCAAGGGGTGGTACTCCTTCAGTCCCCGAGCCCGAGGTGGGTTCAAGGTTCAAAACCCGAGTAAGGTGGAGGGATGGAAGGAGAGGTTTATATTTGTGAAAAACGAAGTAGCTCTCCCGAGGTGGAGGAGGGATGAGGTACTTGATACCGCCCCGGTGGAGAACCCGGAGGCTGAAGTCGTACATACATTCCGGTCAGTGGGGACTTTCAAGACCCTCTGTACTGAGGAGGAACTGGAGGGGGCCGGGCTGAGCCCATATTATTCGGGCGATGCCGTTGCCGAGGAGGGTAGGAGTTCTCATATTTAGCATTTTTCAAACTGTTGACTTGTACAGGACTAACTTCAAATTCGATATGCAGTGGGACGCTTCGGAAAAGAGCCAGCAGGAGGCCCCGCTGCGGCTGCAGCGGCCAAGAAGAAGGGTAAATCTACTGAGGTGTCTCCCCGGGGGAAGATGTCACCCAGTCCACGACCTTCTGTGGGGCCGGAAGAACGAGTTGTGCCGGCGGGGTCAACCCCCGGAACGAAGAGGAGGTCAGAGCCTACCGGGACTCCGCCGGCACCATCCAAAAGACCCCGAATAGGGGAAAGCGCGGAGGTAAATCTGAAACGCTGTTCATAATTTCTACGCACACGAAGTGTGTATTATTAATACTGAGTTCTGTTTCATGTCTTGTGTAATATTCAGAAGGAACAAGCGGCCCCCGGTCTACTGGGGTTGGAGGGCGCGGACGCCGAGGAGCTTCTGCAGCTAGCTAGGGGAATCATGGAGATTGGCCGGAAGAACGAGATAGAGGCCAAAGAAGAGCTGGCCGCGGTGGCAAGGGATCTTCGCGCGCGCAATGACAAGCTAACTCAGGATTTGACCGAAGCGCGGAAGAGAGCGGTTTTGGCAGAGGCTGAAGTGGCGCGTCTGCGCGAGGTGGATGCGGAGGCTGGAGCCCTTCGTGGAGAAACGGCCCAGCTGTGGGCAGAAATGAAGGCCCAGGAAGCGGCGATCGTCGAAGGCCAGGAAGCAATGCTGAAAGCATTTGCTGAAAAATTACTCCAGACGACGACATTCCTGGACTTTCAGACGGACTTCGTCGCTATCGGGGACACGGCCACGCGCTCCTTGTTACTAGAGCAAATCAAAGAAGTCTACCCGAATGTGGACGTATACCGTCCAGAGTTCGGGTATGACTACAACGCTGTGGCCGGGGTGGAGGAGGCCTACTACAAAGCTCTAACTCACCTCCCGGAGTGGCCCCTCATAAAAGCTCTGGCGGAGAAGAAGGTGATACTGAGGGCCGAGGAGGTGGCGAGCTGCGATGCGGACCAAGACCAGAAATTCCTGGCATTCCGTCGCGGTGAGTTCACCTCTGGACTCCGGAACAAAGAGCCACCCCCCCGTATAGAAACTGCCGCTGTTGCCGAAGTGGGGGATGCAGGAACGGCTGAGGGACGACTAGAGGAGGTGCCCGAAGAGGCCGAGGGGATCGAGGAGGAGGTCAGTCGTTCCCCTCAAATTTAATGTAATAGACAATAGGAGTAGATGTAGACTTTGGATTGAATCATGGATAATGTACTTTGACTTTGTTGAATATATAAATTTTGTTTTTGAACTGAACTCCCGCTCATTGTATGCCCGAGATTGATCGTTCTCGTTGATTCTTTTGGCTGTTTAGAATACCGCGGAATTGCACGAGACGATAAAGAAGCTTATGCGATCACTAGAGTGGTTCCGCAGAGAGAAGAACAACCTGCAAATGCACGTAGTGCCAAGGCTAGAAAAGCGGGTGTCTGCTGCGGAAAAGAGGGCGGAGGAAGCCGAAGAAAGAGCCAAGGACTACGAACTGAAGTACCGGGCTAAAGCTGTTGAAATGAGCCGTGTCCTCGTTCATCAAAGGGAGTATGACCGGATACTGTCTGAGTTCGGCCTTCTGACTTTTGAAGAAGTGGAGGAGCGGGTCGTAGAGATTCAGGGCGAAATCTCAGCACTTATGGCAAATGACCCAGCCGAGTCCTCGGAGCTTGTAAGAAAGCGAGAGGTTTTGGAGCTACTCCTCAGCATGTATGAAGGACTGAAGGGCCGAGGCAGGTGGAGGCCTTCTGCCGAGGAATACATTGCGAGTACAAGCGGAGCCAAGGTACTTCAAAAGCCCCCCGGAAGGGTAAAAAGAAGCACGAGGGAAAGAGCACAGGCATTGTTATTCGAGAGCCAGTTCCAGTGACTACGATCGAAGAAGAGCCCGCCGTTGTCGCCGAAGAGGTAGTCGAAGAACTGGCCAGAGAAATCGAGGTGATTGTCCCCGAGGAATGAGACCCTGTGCAATGGGCCCAAACCCCGAGGTCTGCTCCGCAGCCATGTAGCCGTGCTCGTACAAGAGACGAAGTTCCCAGACAAGCGCCAAGAACAAGTCCACGGCGTCGGGAAGCCCGCGGGGGGGAAAGAGCCGGAGCCCGAGGCCGAAGAACGACAAGACCCCGGAGGACACAGCGTAGGTCTAGGAGTAGGCCTCAACGCCGGGGCGCTGAATACTGGCTCGGGGGCCGTAGATAATTGTTTGTTCGGTTTTTTTTTTTTTTTTTTTTTGAAGTCTTATGTAAAAAACTTTTTGGCATCACCTCGAAGGAGGATAATAAAATCGTTTTGGTGTGCATAGTTGTGTTAAGGAAAACAACAAGTTATTAACCAAAAGTAATAATTGTTTTAACGGGTGTTCGGGAACATAATATGGATAACTCCAATTTAAATCTCCCCGGACGGATCGGGCGGGAGCAAACACCTTCCCGGTTAAACAGGCGAGAGAGTGATACGAGTCCGGGCACGAAATGTGAATCTCCTCGGACAGACCGAGAGAGAGATTTTTAGTTGTCCGGAGACGAATAATAATAATACGACTGCGTTAGGGCGTCCCCGTAACGTAAAAGAGAACACAACAAGATGCATAAACAAAGAGTATTTATTCAATGATGAGTGCCGGAGCAAATTGAAGGATACAAAGAAAGATAACAACATAAAAGAAGCGTACAATGAGCATAAAGATAAGATGATACTTGTCATTTGGCATTCACAGATAGAAGCGTCTCAAGTTGGTAACATGCCAGCTTCGGGGAATTGAGGTTCCATCGAGATGCTCTAACTGATAGGATCCGGAATCGTGCGCGGCAACGATGCAATAAGGACCTTCCCACGAAGCATGTAATATCCCCTCGGGGGCAGCTTTGCTGGCTGAATTGAGTCGAAGTACTAGGTCCCCGACATTGAATTGAGTGCCTCGAACCCGGAGGTGATAAGTGAGTCGAGACAACTCGCGAGCCACTCGGGATCGACTCGCTAAAAAATCGAAATCGACTCGAGAGAAACGAGTCGAGCTCGAGCTCGAGCTACTCGAATAGGTGTCGAGTTCAAGCTCGAGCTCACTGATACTCGGCTCGACAAGCTCGCGAGCTTAATCGAGCTTATGGTAAATTACTAGTTTACCTTTTAGAGTTGACATAATTATAAATATATTTTAATTCTATAAGGTCTCCATTAACAACATTTTGTAGTATCATTAATATTTTCAATTTAAATTTATTTTTATATTTTTTATATTTTATTTTTGCATGAATCGAGTCGAGTCGAGCCGATCCCGAGTTCAACGAGTTTCTATCGTGTCGAGCTCGAGTTTGAAAAAAATGAACTCGGCCGAGCTCAAGCCGAGCTCGAGCCTGAAGCCTTATAGTCGAGCTCGAGCTCGAGCCTGCCGATACTCGGCTCGACTCGGCTCATTTACGCCCCTACCTGGCCTGCTGGATGAATGATTGATCACGACGATATTCAAGCTCATCCAAATTTGCACGGAGAGCTTCGTCATTATCCTCGAGAATCAGTGTGATGAGGCGGGGGCTTGGTACGCTGATTTCCGCCGGAATAACTGCTTCGGAGCCGTAAGTTACGCTGTAGGGGGTCTCCCCGGTAGAGGTATGCGGTGTCGTGCGATAAGCCCATAGAACTTGCGGAAGGTTTTCGGCCCAAAGACCTTTGGCATTATCCAGGCGTTTCTTTATACTCGTGAGCAGTGTTCGATTGGTGACTTCAACCTGACCGTTGGCTTGAGGGTGAGCAACCGAGGTGAAAATTTGTTTGATATGAAGCTCCTCGCACCATGACCGGAAGGGATCGTTGGCAAATGGTTTGCCGTTATCCGAGATAATAGTGCTCGGTGTGCCAAAACGACATATGATATTTCGCCAGACGAACATCAAGATGTTTTGGCCAGTGATGGCAGTAAGAGGTTCCGCTTCTACCCATTTGGTGAAGTAATCCACGGCGACCACCAGAAACTTCAATCCCCCCGGAGCGACCGGAAATGGGCCAACAATATCAATTCCCCAATGGATAAATGGCCACGCACTTTGAATTCCAGTGAGCTCGGTTTGTGGCAGGTGTTTCACACGAGAATGTAGCTGACACTTGCTGCATTTGGTCACTAAGTCGTGGGCATCGTTAAACAAAGTTGGCCAATAATATCCCCAGCGGAGAACTTTCTTGGCTAACGTCCGGGAGCCGATATGACTGGCACAGGCCCCTTCGTGAACCTCCCGTAGAACTTGATTAGCCTCGGCAGGAGCGAGGCACCGGAGACTCGGTTGTAGGTACGACCGTCGATACAAGACTCCATCATGAAAGGAGTATTTGGGGGCTTTGAGGACTACTTGCTGAGCTCGCAGCTTATCATTAGGCAGAATTCCATCTCGGAGATACTGAACGATAGGGGTCATCCAATTCGGATCACTATCGGTCAATACCGAAACCGTTGCCTCATGAATTGCCAGATGAAATAAGTCTTCGACTATAATATCCGGAGATATGTTAGTTCGGACCGCGGAGGCTAATTTGCTGAGCGCATCTGCTCTTGCATTCTGAGTACGTGGTATTTTCTGGATAACAACTGTATCAAGAGTTGACATAATTTTGAGTGTTAAAGCACGATACCTGATCATTGTTTCATCCTTGGCGACATAAGTTCCCTGGATTTGCTTGGACACGACCTCGGAGTCCGTGAAGAGCTCAAGATGGCGAATGACTAAGGATTGAGCGAGCCGGAGCCCGGCGAGAACTGCCTCGTATTCTGCTTCATTATTGGTCACCTTAAATTTGAATCGGATGACGTACTTAACCTCAACTCCCTCGGGGTCAATGAGAAGCACCCCGGCACCACTTCCGCGAGTCATGGATACACCATCCACATATAATTGCCACTTGCGAGGTGGGGTAGCAGGATGATGGGTACCATTGCCTGCAGAAGATTCATGATTATCCCCCGGGGTTTCAGCCAAAAAGTCTGCAAGTGCTTGACCCTTGATAGCTCGGCGGGGAAGAAATTGAATATCATATTCGCCTAATTCGACAGCCCACTTGGCGAGGCGCCCTGACACCTCGGGCTTGATAAGAATCTGACGGATAGGATGATTGGTCAGAACTCGTATTTCACACCCTTGGAAGTATGGCCGCAGACGCCGAGCCGCCATGACAAGGGCCAGCACGGTTTTTTCCAGCATGGAGTACCGTGTCTCCGCCCCGTGAAGTACTCGGCTTGCGAAATACACGGGATGTTGAACACCATTGACTTCTCGCACGAGTGCGGCGCTAATAGCTTCCTCGGCGGAAGCTAAGTACATATAGAGAGGCTCTCCGGAGAGAGGAACTGACAAAGTGGGCAATTGCTGAATATGATGCTTCAAAGCCTCGAAAGCCTCAGTGCATTCCGGAGTCCACTCAAATGACTTCGCCTGTCTCAAAATTTTGAAGAATGGGAGTTGGCGCTCTGCCGCTTTAGATAAAAAGCGATTTAAGGCCGCCAAACCACCCGTGAGGCGTTGAACGTCTCTGAACGTCTTCGGTGGCTGCAGATCCAAAACATCCCGAAGTTTGGCTGGATTGGCCTGAAGACCGTGTTGTGAAACCATATAACCAAGAAACTTGCCGGAGCCAACGCCGAAAGTGCATTTTGCCGGATTAAGTCTCAAATTGTAACGCCGCAGAGTACGCAACATTTCGGCAATGTCTTGCACGCATGAAGAATGGGAGGTACTTTTTATAACCAGATCATCGACGTAAACCTCGACGTTGCGGCCAATTTGATCGCGAAAACGCGGTCTATGAGACGTTGATATGTGGCTCCAGCGTTCTTGAGCCCGAAGGGCATTTTCTTAAAAGCAAAACACCCAAAAGCAGTGATAAATGCCGTCTTGAGGGCATCCTGCGGATCCATGAAGATCTGGTGGTATCCCTTATACAGGTCTAAGAAACAAAGTGCCACGTACCCAGTAATGGCTTCGGCCTTTTGGTAGATGGAAGGTACAGGATAACAGTCCTTCGGACAATGTTTATTGAGATCGGAGAAATCGACACACATCCGCCATGCCCCGCTGGACTTTATCACCATCACTGGATTGGATAGCCAAGAAGGGTAATACACTTCGAACAAGATGTCCACATCCAAGAGTTGTTGCACCTCGATTCGAATTGCTGCATTTCGCTCCGGAGCGAACTTCCTTTGCTTTTGCTGTATAGGCTTTACGCTGGGATCGATGTTCAACTTGTGGGTTATTATATCGGGAGAGACCACGGGCATATCCAAAGGGGACCATGCAAAGACATCGGAATACTCTCGCAAGGTCTGAATGATGGCCTGGTGTAACCATGGCACATCCACGGCACCGACAGTTACAGTTTGTTCTGGTTTGGACGGATCAAGCGGCACCTGGACGGTGGTATCCCCCAATGAGGTACATACCTGAGGTTCAAGAGCCGATGATGCTACCTGAAGCTGCTGTTTGGGAGGAACTGTGGTAGTCTTTTTGAGTGCCACGTACATGCACTCCTTAGAAACCCGCTGACTACCGCGGATAGCCACTTCGCCATGTGAGGTGGGGAATTTTAGCGCGAGGTGGTATGTGGAGCATATGGCTTTGGCGGGAGTAAGCCAATCCCGACCCAAGATCTTGTTGTAAGGTGATGGGGAGTTAACCACGTAAAAATCCACGAAAATGGTTTTTATCGCCGGATAGGTCCCCAGAGACGCCGGGAGAGTGATGACACCTTCTGGCTGGACTTCACCCTGGGTGAAAGTCTGCAATGGCCCGGGGGCCGGCCGAAGTTGTTCCCGAGGAATCCCCATCTTTTGGAAACAGTCGGCGAATATAACACTCATTGCGGCTCCATTGTCCACGAAGACCCGCTTTATTGTAACATTGGCTACAATCATGTCGATGACAATGGCGTCAGTATGAGGTGTTATCTCTGGAACTGGGTCCCTATCTGTGAAACTAACAGTTTCGGATCGATGGAGGCGCTTATGACGTGGCTCCTCGGGAGGAGGACGGTGAGCCTCTGCCTTCAAGGCATTTCGCGAAGCCCCGGTGGGGAGGGCCCCATATATCACGTTTATTACGTGAGTGGGTGCATTGTCTCCGGGTCCTCCCGGAGGAGGAGGCGGTGGCAGAAAACGAGGTTGTTGGCGATTGCCAGAGTCTTGCCGTGCATAATTGCTAGGCCCCGGCCGATTATTCTGCCACGGGGGCCGATTTTGTTGTGTACCCCGGTCATGATAACCTCCGCGATTATGAGACGAACCCCCATTCTGACTTGTGCGAGGTTTGTCATCGGTCCGCGCAATGTATTGTCGCAAGAGACCTAACACTCCTCAATTTCCCTGCTGAGCTCTCGGCACTCCTCCGTCTCGTGCCCATGATCTCGGTGGTATGCACACCACTTTCCACGGTTCCTCTTTTCAGGCGGAGCAGTCATCCGCGAACAGGGCCGTAAATCATTCTTGTGAACAGAAAGAATTTCAGCTCGTGATTTTGTCAGCGGAGTGAATTGTGGAATATCACCTGGAGATTCTGAACGCCCCGGGTTCAGACGAAAAAAGGCACTAGGTCGTGTGCTAGGCCCAACTTGTGCCCTGTCGGACTGCCGCTTGCTAGCATGTTTCTCACGTTTCCGACGAGTCTGCTCCTCGGCCTTAGCATATCTGCACACCGTTTTGAACAGTGCTCGGGTTGTGACCGGTGGATTACGAACCAACTCGGTGTAGAGTGGTCCGGGACGGAGTCCATTCATGAATGCGTTGATGATTACATCATCTGAGCAATTTCCCACCTTGAGACTCTCCGCTGTAAAGCGGTCAAGAAATTGGGTAACGGTTTCGCCGCCCCGCTGTTCCATATTCATGAGGTCGGCCAGGGTGGCCATGGGCTTCGCACGTGCTTCAAAACGCGCCCAAAAGTGCTCGGCGAGTTCTCTGAAAGAGGATACACTATTGCGAGGGAGAGAATCAAACCAAACCCGAGCTTCATCCTGAAGGTACTCAGGGAAAATCTTACAGTAATAAAGGGATGTAGTATGATCGCGGCTAAGCATGTTGTGCCTGAAAGCTCCAAGAAAATTGGCTGGATCTCCGGTGCCGTCGTAAGGTGGTATGGCTGGCCTTTTGAACCCTTCGGGAAGGGAGGTGGCCATGATTTCTTAAGAGAACGGTGTGATGATATCTCCATTGGCATCAAGGCCCAGGATTCTGTCTAGCTCGACATTGCGTTGGACTCGCTCATACTCTTGAAGATCTAGAGCATGAGGATTGGTATAACGAACTCTTTTAGCCGCGTTAAGTGGACGACGGCGATCGACATCTGCAGGTTCGTCGTTGCGCTGTCTTGACCCATTAGAACTCTCATGGTCATCGGGAGAACCAGGTCGTTCCCGTCGCCGATCCTGACGCCCGCGGTGCACCGGGTCTTGTCTATCATGCGAGTGCTGACGATGTGGATGCGCCGCGGGATTGGCATCATGTCCGGTTGGTCCCTCGGGATTTAGGCGATTGGTCGCCCAGTCTTGAAGAACATGAGCATGCTCTTGTACGAAAGCCTGGAGTAACTCTGGAGTTATTTGAATATTGATCGGTGGCCGAGCAGCAGCGAGATTAGGGTTTTGCATGTCTTGTGGGGCGGAGGTAAGAACTGGTTGTCTGGATTCATAACCGGGCCTTGGTTGCCCTGATAATGAGACGTACCTCTTATCGACGATTGCCTCGGCGGCAAAACTTGATCCACGGGTGGATCTTGATTGGCTTGATCACCCTGGCGAGATTGATTCAGACGAGTCATCACCATGATATTTGAATACACTGTTAATGTCAAAAACTATTTACGGTTCCCACAGACGGCGCCAATTGATAATGCGCAATCTGATATCCAAGAAACTTAGCGAAAGCTTACGTAAGAAATACAGAAAAACACAAGATTTACGTGGTTCGATCCGGAGATCTACGTCCACGGGCACAAAATAGCACCTGCCGAGGTGTTTCTTTCATTAGATCTTTGAGTTTACACGTAGTAATTTCAGAATACAGAATGCGAACCCTAATTCAGAGTTCTTTCCCCATATTTATACTATCTCCTAATAAAACCCTAACTAACTCCCCATTGTCGCGCCTATTTTCCGCTGCGTGGCGGTTGGGAACGGATCGTGGGCCTCGAATCGCGGAACAAGCCTCAAGTTGGGCCGCGCCACATTATCTGGGACGCGTACTTCTGGACCTTCTGGGCCGGTCAGTGGGCCAAGGTATTAACCCGACCCGAAGTGATCGGGCCATCCCTATCAAAAACCTAAACCGAAAAAGATCTCTTCTATTGTCTTTGATTATTTGTTTCTTTGAATTTGAACGTTAAAAGCTTTTAATTTCGTTTAGTTGCTTTTATTTATTACTAGTAGATTGTTAGTCCTTAATCAATTCCCCCCATCTTTATTGCTTTCTTATGCATTTATTTCTTGCATACTTAATTATAAATTGCTTGACATCGAAGTCAAAAAACTGTTCGGCCGTTCCCTGTGGGATCGACCGTTATTTACCATTCTACTAGTAGGATAGTTGACAAGGTTTAGTGTATTCTTTATACACAATTAATTTGGTAACGCGACGCACGACAATTGCGACTACCAACAAAATTTGGTAGGAGTCGTTGGACCGTACCAAATTAATTGTATATAGAATATATACTTAACCTTAGCTTACAACTCTAACTAGTAGAGTGGTAAGTAAGGGTCGATCCCACGGAGAACGGTCGAACAGTTCTGCTTTATGTATTAAACTATTATTGTCACGTAATATAATATAAATAGCTAAAGAAAACAATAAAGAAGTGGGGGGAGTTTAATTAGGTTTAACAACTAAATGCTAACTAGTAACTAACTCTTAATCTATGTTTTTGGTGTTTTTTTTTTTTTTTTTGAATATAATAAAAGGTCTACCCTCGATCTAATATCCCCTTGAATCCGACTACCTATGGATTATCGTTGATGTCCCAAATTCAATGCAATTTAAACCCTTATCCCACAATCTACAAGGTCCGCTTATGCAAATTGTGGTGTCCCTTAATTTTGGATAAATCGAAGGTCCGCTTATCGATTTATCCCTACCCAAATCAATTAGTGATCCAAACCATCTCTTTTTACACTAATTGATATTGGATGATCATGAACTAGAAAAATGGGATAAATAAGGCATAAACCTCGATTAGATAAGGTTTATAGGCCAAACTCTATAATGCCACCAATGATATCAAGCATTGTTCGCTACTAAGGGAGATTGAAGCTTCAACAATCACGGAAAGTGAATTCCAATCTCTAGCAACATACAATAAATGCTTCACAAAGGGTGATCAATCCTAAAACAAGCATCTAGGCATGAGACAACCCAAACAAGCATTATAGAACATTTAAATTGCATACATAAGGTAACATCAAGAGTCAATAATCACATTCTCATCATCAGTCAAGGTTCAACATGATCAAGGGTAGAATTTAGGGTGCCAGTCACCCATTACAACTATTACAAAGATAAAATAACCGAAAATTAAAGAAAACATGAAAATAAGATAGAAAGAACCAAAGCTTGATCTTCAAGCCCCTTCCATTCCTTTGCTTCCAATGGACAAAAGTGGTTGATTATGTGTTGGGAATGGGTTCTAGGTTAGGTTAAATTCGAATGGGAGGAGATATATATAAGGGGGAAAAGTGCTAGTAAAAACTAAGCAAAATCGCATTCAGGATTTTAAAACAGGGTAAGGAGTTTCGGCCGAGATGCAAGTGTGTCTAGGCCGAGACGTGAAAAAGGATTTTTCAGCTGGTGGGTCGAAGGCTGATCTCGGCCGAGATTAGGTTTCATCTTTGCCGAGATGTGAAAAGAGGAAATTAGGGCTTCTTAGGGTTTGACTCATCTAGGCCGAGATTGGTTAAGATCTTCATCTTTTGAATTTCTGAAATCCCCTGGAGACTCATCTCCGCCTAGATGCAATATCTGTCTCGGCCTAGATCTTCAGTCTCTCACAATTCCAGGCTTTCCCTGGAGAGGTATCTCGGCCGAGATTTGTGTTCTGTCTCGGCCGAGATCAATCTTTCAGCCCTGTCCTTTGTTACCTTGACTGATCCATCGACTCCACGATCGTTTGATGTTCTTTTTCGATCCTTTTTCACCTGTCTTAACACAAAAACAGCACAAACGCATTATTTTGCCCATGAGAGTACAAACGCACTAAATACACGTGATTATGCACGTTATTGACACTAAAATGACACTAAAGTGTCCTAAAGTACGTGCACGAAACACGTGTACCAAATCTCCCCAAACATAATACTTGTTCGTCCCGAACAATAAAGAGAAATATAAAAGGACACGTGTTCAGGGCAGAGTTTAGTGGCATTTGATTTCAGAATTTTCATGAAAAAGAGTAAGAGATCATGATAAAAGCGAGCATATATGATAGACTAGATCCACTACTCTCGAGACATAACACTCTCAACTTAAGATCCTCACATGGTGAGTGTATCTCTCGACTCTCAAGTGTATCAAATGGATAGTGTATACGCTCACATTGAAATGCATAAATTGCCTACCATAGGCTTGCCAATCATCTAAACTTCGATGTATACCCGACATGTGTGACAAAGAATCAAAAAGGTCTTTAACGGGTTGTAATGTTGGCTTGGGGTAAGGTGGGAAAATTTCTGGTATAAGTGACTATAAAACGGACTAGATGAGTCGTGCACTACCCATCTACCCCTCAAACAATGGTCACTCAACCTCACTCTTTACTTCCTTAGTAAACCAATCCCAAAAATTGATTTCTTCTCCTTTCCACAAAGTCCACAACCTAAATGCTTTCTCAATTCTCCCTTGGGGTGTATTTTCTTTTGAATTTTTACAATTTTGAGAACATCGATTAAAAGGCATTTACATTACTAGTCTCTCCAAATCAAAAGCAACAATTAAGTATATTCAACTAACTTTTTCATTTATTTTCTGATTTTTTGACTTTTTCCGATTTTCGACCTTTTTTTTTTATATAACAAATATAAACAAAAATTGGAGAGGACTAGTATTCTCGATTTTTGCCTATTTTTGTAGATTCGCCTTCATCTTTCAACATAATTCCACTAATCTATCCGAATCGACCCTAAAAAAATACCCGACTACCTTCCAACCGCCTCCCTCATACTCATGTAGTCCAATTAGGTTCAAAGGCTAATTGAAAGGGTTTCGGCTTGTAGAGTTGGGCTGTCAAACAAGAGGCTAAAAGCTCAAGGGGCTCAACTAGACACAATATCAAATTTGGTAAAAAGGGAGTATTTTCAAGCTTAAAAATAGGTTCAAGTCAAGAATTGCCTAAGATCATTTTCAATGTCTCACAATGCACCGACTCATGCAAAATAGAGAATCAAGGCAAGTTCTAGAGACAACTAAATGCACTCAATGAATTTCACACCGAAAGAAAGTTTAAATTACTGCAAAGATGGAAGTATCTTCTAAGGCTCAAAAACTCACTCGGCTGCAATTTTGATCAAAAGTTTTGAGTGTAAGTTCAATTTTGTTTCAAAAAGTCTATCATGCTCTACCATGTGCTTATTTCAAAAATATTTGTCACAAAATTTCATCATTAATCAATGCCACATTTTTCCTTCCTAAACTCATCCACTTGCTTTCTCGAGCTGCCAATTTGTACGATCCCACCCCCTCCCCAAACGTAGTTGCAAACTATGTTTGTGGAAAAGAGGAGTACAATTTGGTGCTCGCCGAATTTAACCATATTATTCACCACTTTACAATTTATTAAAAATGCAACAGACTAATCCATACAAAGATACCAAACCATTTCAAGTCTAATAAATCCAAAAGATAATAGAGTAGCATACGAGAAGTTAAACTCATGGGCTGCCAATACGTACACCTACCAATACTTCCCCAAACTTGGTTAAAAACCAAAGTTTCTGAGGAAGAAAGGGTACGAATTGGTGTCCTAACTCACAGTGATTTTCGGCCTTCTTCAATCCCATTTGGTGCTATCTCCTTGAAATTCACGGATTGGTCGGTTCCTCATCATCATAGTCTCTGCACTCTAAAAGATGATAATAAGACAGTAACAAAATATAAGTAAACAACCTAAACTACGAAATTGAATATACGATAAGCAATAAACGTCGGGTTGCCTCCCGATAAGCGCCTTTGTTTAACGTCGTTGGCTCGACGGATGCTCTTTAAATAAACAAAACAAACAACTAGCTATGTAAATAAAACTAACGCTTAACACATAAAATAAAATCGTTCTAAACCGTTCCCCGGCATTGCCAAAAAAATTTGGTACGAGTCGTTAGACCGTGCCAAATTAATTTTATATAGAATATATACTTAACCTTAGCTTACAACTCTAACTAGTAGAGTGGTAAGTAAGGGTCGATCCCACGGAAAACGGTCGAACAGTTCTGCTTTATGTGTTAAACTATTATTATCACGTAATATAATATAAATAGCTAAAGAAAACAATAAAGAAGTGGGGGGGAGTTTAATTAGGTTTAACAACTAAATGCTAACAAGTAACTAACTCTTAATCTATGTTTTTGGTTTTTTTTTTTTTTTTTTTTTTTGAATATAATAAAAGGTCTACCCTCGATCTAATATCCCCTTGAATCCAACTACCTATGGATTATCGTTGATGTCCCAAATTCAATGCAATTTAAACCCTCATCCCACAATCTACAAGGTCCGCTTATGCAAATTGTGGTGTCCCTTAATTTTGGATAAATCGAAGGTCCGCTTATCGATTTATCCCTACCCAAATTAATTGGTGATCCAAACAAGCTCTTTTTACACTAATTGATATTGGATGATCATGAACTAGAAAAATGGGATAAATAAGGCATAAACCTCGATTAGATCAGGTTTAGAGGCCAAACTCTATAATGCCACCAATGATATCAAGCATTGTTCGCTACTAAGGGAGATTGAAGCTTCAACAATCACGGAAAGTGAATTCCAATCTCTAGCAACATACAATAAATGCTTCCCAAAGGGTGATCAATCCTAAAACAAGCATCTAGGAATGAGACAATCCAAACAAGCATTATAGAACATTTAAATTGCATATATAAGGTAACATCAAGAGTCAATAATCACATTCTCATCATCAATCAAGGTTCAACATGATCAAGGGTAGAATTTAGGGTGCTAGTCACCCATTACAACTATTACAAAGATAAAATAACAGAAAATTAAAGAAAACATGAAAATAAGATAGAAAGAACCAAAGCTTGATCTTCAACCCCCTTCCATTCCTTTGCTTCCAATGGAGAAAAGTGGATGATTATGTGTTGGGGATAGGTTCTAGGTTAGGTTAAATTCGAATGGGAGGAGATATATATAAGGGGGAAAAGTGCTAGTAAAAAATAAGCAAAATCGCATTCAGGATTTTAAAACAGGGTACGGAATCTCGGCCGAGATGCAAGTGTGTCTAGGCCGAGACGTGAAAAAGGATTTTTCAGCTGGTGGGTCGAAGGCTGATCTCGGCCGAGATTGGGTTTCATCTCGGCCGAGATGTGAAAAGAGAAATTTGGGGTTTTTAGGGTTTGACTCATCTAGGCCGAGATTGGATTTCATCTCGGCTAAGATCTTCATCTTTTGAATTTCTGAAATCCCCTGGAGACTCATCTCGGCCTAGATGCAATATCTGTCTCGGCCTAGATCTTCAGTCTCTCAAAATTCTAGGCTTTCCCTGGAGAGGTATCTCGGCCGAGATTTGTGTCATTTCTCGGCCGAGATGAATCTTTCAGCCCTGTCCTTTGTTGCCTTGACTGATCCATTGACTCCACGATCGTTTGATGTTCTTTTTCGATCCTTTTTCACCTGTCTTAACACAAAAACAACAAAAATACATTATTTTGCCCATGAGAGTACAAAAGCACTAAATACACGTGATTATGCACATTATTGACACTAAAATGACACTAAATGTTCTAAAGTGAATGCACGAAACACGTGTACCAAATCTTACTTTCTTTAAAATACCAAAAATGACCTTTAGAATCTAAAGATTCTTAAGTAATCTTATTACATGAATTAAAAAAAAAAAAGGAAAAAAAATTATCTTTAACCCACTATAGTAGGTAAAGTGTCATTTAATATCCTTTAATACCGCACACATATTCATGGTAACCACCTATGGTTACAAAAAGCAGGTAATCATTGAAAATTCATTCATATATATATATATATATATATATATATATATATATATACTTGTCTATTATACTTGTAAGTGAATTTTGGCTTTTGGTTCTGTAACTTTTCTCTCGTATGTCTTTTATCCCAAAAATAGTTACGTTTTCAATTTAGTATCGTACTTAATAAAATTGCTCTTTTAGTTGGCCTAATTTTCACCATCGGCGACCAAATCGGCCTAAAAAGCACACGTGCTTGTCACATGACAACAAATCCAACCAAGTTTAAATTATATATTATTTAATATCCTTTAATACCGCACACATATTCATGGTAACCATCTATGGCTACAAAAAGCAAGTAATCAACTTGTCTATTATACTTGTAAGTGAATTTTGGCTTTTGTTTTCGTAACTTTTCTCTCGTATGTCTTTTATCCCAAAAATAGTTACGTTTTCAATTTAGTCTCGTACTTAATAAAATTCCTCTTAATTGGCCCAATTTTCACCATCGACGACCCAATCGGCCGAAAAAGCACACGTGCTTGTCACATGACGACAAAATCCAACCAAGTATAATTATGTGTCATCGCCACTGACGTGGAAAATAATAATAATAATAATAATTTCAGCATGAGTAAACGTTTTCTACATTATCTCATTTCCCTTTTAATTCAGAAATTGCAGATTAGGGTTCTTCTCATAAATTATGTACTTTCTGAATTAAAACACGCAATCTTCAATGAGATCTAAATTCCTGGTGGACAATAGGTGACGCGAGACAACACCATTCTTGAAATCAATTTCACCATCTCAAGCAGCGCGTGCTGTAGATCCGTACGTTGTTGTTTCTACACAAATATAAAGGAATAAAATTACTGAATTCTTTGGGTTGAGTCGTGTATTAGGTGTCTCTCTTTAAGACGTTGTGTGGCTCTGCCCAAAGTGTGCAAGCAATATCCAACCCTGTCGTCCCCAGGATAAACAACCCACAAATCCTCTCTATCTCAAAACCTTCTGTACTGGAAAGGGATCGGAATACTACCTCCATCCATTTCTTAGAATACTAATAGAAGAAAAATTCTTCTATTTCTCTGTTGCTAGGAATACCTATTAGAAAAAGAACTTTGAAGAAGAAATTGGAATAGATTGCATGCAAGTTCTTCTTCTCTCAGTAAGTGTATTTTGTTCTCCTTATATCCTCTTCTTACTCTCATCTATTATTAAGACTAGGTCTATAAGTTAAAAAACAAATTGGGTCTTAATTATCCAAAAGCTGCAACTCCATGTCTTCTTGTGTTACCTTTGACAACAGTAGTCTGATAAAACAATGTTTCACCACAGGAGAGAAAACCTCATTGAAATCAATACCTTCCCTCTAAGTAAAACCCCTTGCCACCAGTCTTGCTTTATATCTTATCCTTTCTGAGTCTCCAGCTTCAATTTTCTTCTTATATATCCACTTGGAACTTACCAACTTTTGGCCTTTAGGCTTATCAACCAGTTTCCAAGTATCATTCCTTTCCAGAGATTCCATTTCTTCCACCATTGCACTAACCCAGTACTCACTTTCACCACCACTGACTGCTTCTTTGAGGTTCTGTAGTTCCTGGTGTTCTATGTCTTCAGCAATACTCCGTGCATAATGTACACTCCCAGCCTGCCCATAGAAGTCTGGTCTTTGAATTTGCCTCCTTGGTCTATCTCTGGCAATACTATAGTTTCTTAAATTTGTATTTCTGGATTGCACATCTTCTTCCTCTGATGAACTGTCACTTGAGTGTTCACTCAAGTTTTCAACCCTTTGAGAATTAGGATCCATCTGAGTCTCCAGCTGAACTGATAATCTTTATGCCTCAGCAGTTTCATCATGTTCTTCTTGACTTCTAGTGGAGTGATATCCCATAACTGATTCATTGAACTTAACATCTCTGCTTATCATGAGTTTCTGATTCCCAGGTTCCAAGCACCATAACCTGTATCCTTTTATTCCTTCTGGATACCCAAAAAACACACACGTGTATGCTCTTGGATAAAGTTTGTCTGACTTCATATGTGCATAAGCCAGGCATCCAAACACCTTCAAACCTGCATAACTTGGAACTCTACCACTCCACACTTCTTCTGGTGTTTTGAACCCTAGAGATGATGAAGGTGATCTATTGATTAAATAACATGCTGTATTGATTGTTTCTCCCCAAAAGACCTTTGGAAGTCCAGCATCAATCAACATACATCCCAATCTTTTGAGTATTATTCTGTTTAATCTTTCTGCAACTCCATTCTGTTGAGGATTCATTGGAACTGTCCTATGCCTTGTAATTCCTCTTTCATCCCATAAATTTGTAAACTCGGTAGATGGATACTCTAAGCCATTGTCTGTTCTCAAATGCTTGAGTTTCTTACCCTTTTGATTAGATAATAGTAAAAAAATAGTGATCACGTGCAACGCACATGCGTATTGCTAGTGTGTATATATATATGTATGAGAAATCACCTACAGAATTTCCTAGGGATAGGTTCCAACAATTTCTTTAAATTTGCAATGGAATTGGTTATGTAGGCAAATAATAAAAAATAGATTTATTAATTAATTTTCAAATAAAAGTTTTACCTTCTGAAATTGCTGTTGCGAAATTTGCCCATAGTATTACCTATGAAATATTTTGAAGGTGATATTTTGCCTACGGATTTTTATTTAATTTGATAACTGAAATGCCTACGGATATGCAATGAAAAATTGGTAGGCAATCACCTAGGGATTACATTTTCGTAGGCAAATAAATCATCTACGAGCAAAGTCCCTACGATTGTTTCTCGTTGGTATTCCGTAGGCAAATATAATTGCCTACCGAATTTTTTCTAGCCAATTAATTATTTTCTTGTTGTGATTTTTAAAACACGTCCTTACTATACATCATTTGGAAAAGTATCTAAAAAAAGTCACAAAATAATGTAACATTTTAAAACAATTTTAGTAAAATGTCACTAATATATATCCTTTTATAAGAAATGTTACGAAATCATATAACAATTTGAGATTTAGTATCCTTCATTTGTAGAGGTGAATCCATAAATATGCTCATTGAAATTGACCAAATTTAAGTACAATAATAGTACTTAGGCGAGGAAAAAATAAGTACAAGAATATTAAAGGACCAACATAGGCACAAGTTGTTGTGGTAAAATTCATAATTTTATTCTATTGTTTGGACCATGTTATGGAAACTTAGATGAGTAGAGGTTCTGAAATAAAGAGCAGTTGACAACTTAAAGGGGGGCCCACCCCCATATACTGTGGATCTTTGATTTCATTATTTTGCAAAAGTAATAATTTTTAAATATATTGGAAAAAGTCCAAAAAGAATAACTGCCAAAAACAAAGAGTGGAAATCCCATCTTTCACTTGGCATTGTGGGCTTCCTTAATATCAAGACAAAGAAAAGAATAGTATTTCACCACTTAATTAATTTCTCTACTTTCTTATCTTCTCTCTCAGCCATTGGATTTTCTTCCCTTGGAGCATTACAGCCCTTGGATTTGGCTGGTGTGGGATTCTCAGTTGGATTACATGTGCTGTTATCTTTCATTGCTATATATATAGATGTTTAGCTCCCCTACCCATCGTGAACACATTTGAATCAGTGAATGTGTTTACCAGTTGATATGTTGAAATCTCCTAAAAAAAATAGCTTGTCTCATCTGAAATCTAGAAATAACATTATACCCATTATCGGTGAACACAGTCACATGTACCTACGTTGGATTGAAATACATTTCCAATATGTATACATATATATATTTAGTTGTGTTTTAATTAATGTTTGCTTCATGCATGGATTTCTCCTCCCAAACCCAAACATAGTGTGAGTTCAATTCTTTTTTATTTCCTTTGAACTTTATTCCGCTTAATCTTAGCTAGTTGATGGCCATCATTTGCAACAAAGTTTCTTCAAATTTGATTTTTTCTTCAAGTTTCAACTACCCTATAGCTACTACTACTTCTAGTAAGAGCAACGAGAGAGCCTGCTTTAGTTGCTCGCTTACTTAACTTTCTTTGCTGCATACTTTTCCTTGCTTATCAGAATTTCTTCTACATCTGCAGAAATTTGATCAAATCTTGAAGCTTTATATATATTCAAGAAACTCACATCCCACTTCTGTTTTTGTTTTAATTTCCCTGTTATTATGGAAAAAGATGATGAACAAAAGTACATGTGCAAATTCTGCAGCAAAAGGTTCCCCTGCGGTAGATCCTTGGGTGGCCACATGAGGTCTCATTTGATCAATACTTCGCCATCTGATCATCCAAAAACGGCGAAGAAGAAACTCCCCCCGCTCACCAATTTTTTAATTGACGGTGGTGATCAATTTGGTAATCCGAGGAAGTCCTCAAAGGCAAGTGAGGTAGATACTTTGCTTAAAGAGAAGGCCTGTAAGGAATGTGGCAAAAGTTTCCAGTCTTGGAAGGCCTTGTTTGGCCACATGAAATGCCACTCTGTCAATGTCAAGCTGATCATGGACAGCCAATCAGATAATGAAGCAGTAACTCCGTTTTGCAGGAGGAAGAGATCAGATCGAATGAAAAGGTACACGGCTAATACGAATTCATCGGTGTCGAATTTTTCGTCTGACATATTTGATCAGCAAGCTCAAGAAGAGGAGGTTGCTTTGAGTTTGATGTTTCTTTCCAGGGATAAAGGGGATTGGGGTGGAGTAAATTCTGCTAATTTTGAATCTTCTGATAATAGTTCTCACCTTCTGGAGGCTGCGGCAACTAAGATCAAGAAACTGAGAAATGTGAAACAATTAGAGCTAAAAAGTGCTTTTGTTCCCACAAGGAACTTACATGTTCTAGAAGATGATGAAACAGAGAGCAAGAAGAATAATTCAAGAAAGAGAAAGCCCACTAAAGGACATGATTCGGAGGCGAAAACGAGCAAATTCGCATGCTCAATCTGCAAGAAAGCCTTTCCATCATACCAAGCTCTAGGTGGACACAGGGCCAGCCACAAAAAGTTCAAAAGCTGCTGCTTTTCCAGAAGCGAAAACAGCCTAGAAACCGGAAAAGCAGAATTTGGATGCATCAAGCCGAACAAGGAGCATGAGTGCCCCATCTGCTTCAAAGTTTTTTTATCAGGGCAGGCCTTAGGTGGACACAAAAGATCGCACGTGATCAATGATCAAGCAAAAAACAGTGGTACAGTCCCAGTTCGGGGTTTTCTTGATCTCAACATGCCTGCACCTGATGAAGAAGAATGCAGTGAGTTTAAGCCATGGTGGATAGCGACAAGCCAGAAGCCGCAGCCGATACTGGGCCTCCTTTCATGATCCTGCTCATTATCTTCTGCTTATGGAAGTACACAACTGTACAGATTCATTGATTCTTTACGGAAACAAATCCCGTGGGGGTAATAATATCATAAACTTTAGAAAAGAAACAGAGGAAATGTTTATGATTTATGGAGCGTGTAACGTCATTTGATGATTGCCGTATATGTTTCTGTTCCATTAGATGCAAATGCTGTTGATAATTGTTTTGATGTTTTAAAGTGGAATCTGAAGGTAACCTAATTATATGATATTATGCATTAATTCATTCTGGTAAGTTAATATAATTTAAAACAAAAGCTTGTTGTCACGCACTTGGGCCGAGACTGCATTTTTCCTCATGGACTTGGAGGTTCTCCCAAGTCTAGCCCACAAATTGGCCCAAATACTTTAGCCCACTCTACTTAACCCACTTGTAGAATTCTCTAGAATAATGTGGAGTATTGTACATAGTTCTTGAAGTTGTAGAGAGTTGTGGAGTGTTCTAGAGAACAACTCCTAACCCTTAGATCAAATTGATCTCCACCGTCCATTAGGGAGGTGGCCTTGTATAAATAGGGGTAGGGCCTCATTTGTAAACCATCCAAGCATTTGAAGTTTGAGTGAATACAAAGCTTTCCCACTAATCTTTCCGAGTTCTTACTTAGCTTTCACTTAGCACACACAACACTGCTTCGGGAGCTAGGCTGACTTAGTTACCGCGAGGGGCGGGAAGGAGCTAAGTGCCGCACGGGGACGTGTTAAGGGAACAAGTCCGTGACAAGTGGTATCAGAGCCCGGCTTGGGCTTTGGTGTTGGGTTATCTTGCAGGTGATGGCATCCAACGATTCCATTTTGGTCGACGAGCGTGGGAGGGAGACCGTTCCCAACACGGCGTCAAAGAAGAAGCGAGACCAGAGCAAGGTGCGTGGTGAAGGGGCTTCCTTTGAACCCGTGATTACGGAGATGGGCAAAAGGCTGGAGACGGTCCAGCACGAGTTCAAGACATTGGAGGACCACGTCATGGAACAACTCGATATCCAGAAGGAGACCAACGTGGAGGTCGAAGGGCGACTCCTACGGTTGGAGGAACTCATTCACTCACTGCGTGCTAGCGTCGAGGCCAACATCGAGGGGATGAAGGAGGACCTGGCACTATGCAAGAAGGCCGTTGCTAGTGGGGGCGCTAGCACATTTGGGCCAAGTCCAAGGGTGGACTATCCGAAGCCACAAGGCTTCAACGGGGCAAGAGATGCCAAGGAAGTGGAGAACTACCTTTGGCGGATGGAGCGCTATTTTGAGGGAATCGGCCTTACCGACGAGGCCGTCCAGGTAAAGACTGCCACTCTCTACCTTACTGATACTGCGATGCTTTGGTGGCGTAGGAAACACGCCGACATCGAGCGAGGCTCGTGCAAGATCTATACATGGGATGAGTTCAAGAAGGAACTCAAGAAGCACTTCTTCCCCGAGAATATCGTGTACGAAGCAAGAAAGAAGTTAAGGGAGTTGAAGCAACGAGGACCGATGCGGGAGTATGTAAAAGAGTTCACAACCCTCATGCTCCAAATCCCCAACACGTCGGAAGAAGACCTTCTCTTCTTCTTCATCGATGGACTGCAAGGATGGGCCAAACAAGAGCTACACCGACGGGGCACCAAATCAGTTGATGAAGCCATTGCCATTGCCGAGTCCTTGGCGGACTTTCATATCCAATCATACTCGAGCCATACCGACACATCAAAGAGGAGCAACAAGTACCCGGCAAAAGGTGGGGGAGACAGGCCGGAACAAAAATGGCAAGACGAACCAAAGCAACAACCAAGAGGAGGCGACAAGCAACCATCCCGCAATGCATATGAGGAGAAGAAGAAGACCTTCATCCCCAAAGGTGGATGCTTCGTGTGGAAGGGGCCGCACGCGATGAGTAGTTGTCCCAAGCTAGGATCCTTGTCGGCGATGGTGGATAAGCACGAGGCCGAGGCCTTAGCCGACGAGGAGGAGAACTTGATGAACTCGCTCCAAATTCTTAATGCCCTTAAAGCAAAGCCAGCATCCACGACAAGGAGTAAGGGGCTCATGTACGTGGAAGCAAACATCAATGGGAACCCGACGCAGGCCATGGTGGACACCGGAGCCACACACAACTTTGTTGCTGAAAGTGAGGCCAAGAAACTCGGTCTCACATGGACAAAATGCGAGGGTTGGTTAAAGACAGTGAATGCCAAGGCCCAACCCTTACACGGCGTAGCCCGAGGCGTAGAGCTACAATTGGGAACTTGGAAGGGCCAAGTAAACTTCTCAATCGCACCGCTCGATGATTTTAAGGTCGTACTTGGCATGGACTTCCTAAGGCAGGTAACCGCTATCCCTATGCCTTCTTTTGATACTGTTTGCATCTTAGAGAAAGGGTCCCCTTGTATGATCCCAACTATCAAGTCAACCGACGGGAATGCCCACGAGAGTAAACAACTATCGGCCATGCAACTCACCAAGGGGGTGAAGAAGGGAATGCTGACATACTTGGCCGTGTTGAAGGAAGAAAGGGAACCCAATGAAAAGGATGAAGTGCCACCAATCATCCAAGAGGTCCTTGAGGCAAGCAAGGACGTGATGCCAACCGAGCTACCAAACAAACTACCACCAAGGCGAGAGGTGGATCACAAGATCGAATTGGAGCCCGGTGCAAAACCACCCGCAATGGCACCCCATCGCATGGCCCCACCCGAGTTAGAGGAACTACGCAAACAACTTAAAGAGTTGCTAGACACGGGCAAGATCCGACCTTCAAAAGCACCCTATGGAGCCCCAGTGTTGTTTCAAAAGAAGTCGGACGGGACGCTTCGAATGTGTGTGGATTATCGGGCGCTCAATAAGGTAACCATCAAAAACCGATACCCAATTCCCTTAATTGCTGACCTGTTTGATAGGCTTGGAGGAGCCAAGATATATACCGAGATGGACTTGCAAAAGGGCTACTATCAAGTCCGGATAGCGGAAGGGGACGAGCAGAAGACGACATGCATTACCCGGTACGGATCATTTGAGTGGTTAGTCATGCCCTTTGGACTAACCAATGCCCCGGCGACGTTTTGCACCCTCATGAACAAGATATTCCAGCCCTACCTCGACGAGTTCATGGTGGTGTACCTTGATGACATTGTCATCTATAGCAACTCGATGGAGGAACACGCAGAGCATTTGAAGACGGTGTTCCAAGTTTTACGAGAGAATGAACTCTACGTAAAGAAGTCGAAATGCACATTCGCGCAATCGGAGGTTCACTTCTTGGGACACATCATCGGCCATGGGAGGCTCCACATGGACGAGACAAAGATCAAAGCAATCACCGAGTGGGAGGCCCCCACCAAGGTAACCGAACTTCGATCTTTCCTTGGTCTTGTTAACTATTATCGCCGGTTTATACAGGGATACTCGGCGAGAGCAGCCCCATTGACGGACTTACTCAAGAAGAATAAGGCGTGGGAGTGGTCCGACGAGTGCCAACGGGCCTTTAAAGAGTTGAAGGCCGCTGTGAGTCAAGAACCTGTCTTGGCTCTACCCAACTTCGCTAAGCCATTCGAATTACACACCGATGCATCCTACTTCGCTATAGGGGGCGTTCTCATGCAGGAGGGGCATCCGGTAGCCTTTGAGAGCCGGAAACTCAATGACACCGAGCGACGGTACACGGTGCAAGAGAAAGAAATGACAGCAGTGGTCCATTGCCTAAGGGTGTGGCGACATTACTTGCTCGGGGCGCACTTCACAATAAAGACGGACAACGTCGCCACAAGCTACTTTTAGACACAAAAGAAGCTTTCCCCTAAGCAAGCACGGTGGCAGGATTTTCTAGCCGAGTTCGACTACACATTGGAATACAAACCGGGGAAGGCCAACGTGGTAGCCGATGCATTGAGTCGCAAGGCGGAGCTTGCAGCAATCAGTCAAGCCAAGGGGGAATTAGTCGAACGCATTAAGGAGGGACTTCAGTACGACCCGATGGCGAAGACATTAAAGAGTCTAGCCGCGGAGGGCAAGACGCGGAGATTTTGGGTAGAGGACGGTCTACTCTACACAAAGGGGCGACGCTTATATGTACCAAAGTGGGGCAACCTGAGAAGGGAACTCATCAAAGAATGCCACGACACCAAATGGGCGGGGCACCCGGGCCAAAAGAGGACGTTAGCGTTATTGGAGTCGGCATACTTTTGGCCGCAAATGAAAGATGGTGTCGAGTGTTATGTGCGAACGTGTCTTGTGTGCCAACAAGACAAAGTGGAGAATCGGCAGCCAGCGGGGCTACTCGAACCATTACCCATCCCCGAGAGACCATGGCATTCCATCTCACTTCACTTCATTAGCGCACTACCAAAGTCGGAAGGGTGTGGCTCTATCATGGTGGTGATAGACCGATTTTCAAAGTACGGGACGTTCATTGCGTGCACGAAGGATTGCACAGCGGAGGAGGCAGCAAGGGCGTTCTTCAAGAACGTCGTGAAGTATTGGGGATTGCCCAAGAGCATCGTGAGCGATCGGGACCCCCGTTTCACAGGGAAGCTATGGACGGAACTCTTTAAGCTCATGGGCACGGAGCTTAATTTCTCGACGAGTTTTCACCCCCAAACTGACGGCCAACTGAGAGGGTGAATGCCTTGTTGGAGTGCTACTTCCGACACTTTGTAAGTGCTAACCAACGGGACTGGGCTAAGTTACTTGATATTGCTCAATTTTCTTATAATTTGCAGCGTAGCGAAGCCACTGGGAGGAGCCCATTCGAGCTGGCGACGGGACAACAACCCCTGACCCCACACACTCTACCATTAACCGAGGGACGAAGCCCGGGAGCATCCAAGATGGCCAAGTCATGGGAAGAGCAAGCCGATATAGCTCGGTCATGCTTGGAAAAGGCCCGCAAGCGAATGAAGAAATGGGCAGACGAGAAGCGAAGGCCTCGAGAGTTCGACATAGGCGACCAAGTCCTTGTGAAGCTTTTACCCCAACAATTCAAGGCACTCCGAAGCTTGCACAAGGGATTAATTCGAAGGTATGAAGGTCCTTTTCCGGTCATTTCAAGGGTCGGCAAGGTCTCGTACAAACTTGACCTACCGAATACGTTGAAAATCCATCCGGTCTTCCACGTGAGCATATTCAAGCCGTACAACGAAGATGGGGAAGACCCAAGCCGAGGGCATTCAAGTCGAGCACCACCCGTGGTTACCAAGTCTTACGACAAGGAGGTTGAAGAGGTGCTCGCTAGAAGGATCGTAAGGCGGCGAGGAGTTTCACCGAAGACAGAATACTTAATTAAATGGAGGGGACTGCCAGAGTCCTAGGCAACGTGGGAACCCGAAGAGGTGGGGGAGAATGTCACGCACTTGGGCCGAGGCTGCATTTTTCCTCATGGACTTGGAGGTTCTCCCAAGTCTAGCCCACAAATTGGCCCAAATACTTTAGCCCACTCTACTTGACCCACTTGTAGAATTCTCTAGAATAATGTGGAGTATTGTACATAGTTCTTGAAGTTGTAGAGAGTTGTGGAGTGTTCTAGAGAACAACTCCTAACCCTTAGATCAAATTGATCTCCACCGTCCATTAGGGAGGTGGCCTTGTATAAATAGGGGTAGGCCCTCATTTGTAAACCATCCAAGCATTTGAAGTTTGAGTGAATACAAAGCTTTCCCACTAATCTTTCCGAGTTCTTACTTAGCTTTCACTTAGCACACACAACACTTCTTCGGGAGCTAGGCTGACTTAGTTACCGTGAGGGGCGGGAAGGAGCTAAGTGCCGCACGGAACGTGTTAAGGGAACAAGTCCGTGACATTGTGCTGTAATAGGTTTAACTTAGCCCTGAAGGGAAAATGAGTGGTCAATGAAGTGCCAATAGTCATAAGCAGTTGGAGGCATTTTATATGCGAGTGAACTCAAAGTTGTTGTTGTAACATCACTACCCACCCATTTCCATTTCCATTTCCATTTCCATTTCATTTTCACGAACAATTTTAGGTAATGTATATGTGTATTTCATTAGCTTTATAAATTCGTAAAAAAAAGATCGTGTCCTGTGTCTGTGCATTAATTTTTTTAAATAAAGCAATAAAATATACTTTATGAAATTAATTAAAAAAAACTATTGTATTACTAATTTTACACAACTAATTTACTATCGCAGTTGGACGCCATGTCACCCGGTCCAATTCATCAATCTAATACTTACAAGGTATTTTTTGTTTGATTGCTTGCTTATTGAAATACTTACAAGGTATCATGATTAATTTATTTGGCGACATTTATTATGTGTGACTAAAGATCATTAGTTGTAATTATCATTAATTTCTTGGCAATAATTTCTATTTAATTTTAATGAAACACAATATTTTATTTTTCCATGGTGCTGACGTATCAAGTATATTAGGATTATTAGCTACACAAAAGCCGGTCTAGGCGGCGCCTTTCCGATTTGTCCAAATCGTCCTTCTCGGCGGCGTCTAGGCCGCCTAGCGATCCTATTTTTTATTTTTATTTTTATATTATTTTTTATTGAAAATACCATCGTTTTTTGAATTTGAAGCAATTTATAAAATTAAAAAAATAAAACTTAAAAAGTTAAAACGTTCACTCTTTTCATTACAATGGCAAAAAAAATGAAACAAAAGGTTGAATCCTCTCCCCCAGAATTTGAGTTCCTTTATCGCCTCTCTTTTCATTTCATCTTGCATAATTAATTAATTATATAAATTTTTGTAGTAAAATTTGGTTTACTTTAAGTAACCTTTAAATTAGATACAATTATATATCTTACCTATGTGTGGCTAATGATACTTGATTTTAGTGACACATAATTGTTTTTGTAAATAATGAGTTGCTAATATATGACTGTCATAATGATATGTACTACGGAAATTTGGCTTGTTAGGATGCATTTATTAGAACATTTGTCCGCAAAATGTCCTATCATATATGTACGGGGAGTTTGTGATTGCTTTTCTTTTTGGAAAAGTGATTAAGATTAAATATACTATAAAAATCACGTATATAAAAAGTAGGTAGTGTTTAAAAAAAAAAAGTGATTTAAAAGTAGAAGTTAGAGTGTTTGGTATAAAATCACTTATATCTTTTAAAAAGTATCATATTATTTACAGAATCATTGAGTAGAGAAAAACATTAAAATTTTAATTTTAACTTTTACATTTGAAGCACTTATTTTAAATCAGAAGTTGACTTTGAAAACACTACAAAATATTTTTTTTCAAGTTATAAGCTGAAAATCACTTAAAAAAACAAATGCAAACACCCCGGTGATATGACACTAATAAAAAATAGTCCCATCTATATCTATATCTATATATATCTAATAACAAAATGAGTTTATGCTAGAATTAGAAACAAGACATTTTTCCCGCCCATTTGCACATACTATTCTGGATAACTTTTCTGGCAAAAATTTCATTTTGTATTTTTTTTAATTCAAATATTGTGGGCCCTGTCGCCCACCATACTTTTAGGAATAAAAACTGAAAACGCGTTTCTGTTTAAATTTTTTAGGGATAAAAATTATGATCCCAAAGATTAAGGGAAAGTTGTTTGTGAAAAAACTGAAAAAAGAAATATATGTATTAAATAAATAAAAATAGATTGATATTAGAGTGTTTGGTATAAAATCACTTATATCTTTTAAAAAGTATCATATTATTTACAGAATCATTGAGTGTAGAAAAACATTAAAATTTTAATTTTAACTTTTACATTTGAAGCACTTATTTTAAATCAGAAGTTGACTTTGAAAACACTACAAAATATTTTTTTTCAAGTTATATGCTGAAAATCACTTAGAAAAGCAAATGCAAACACCCCGGTGATATGACACTAATAAAAAATAGTCCTATCTATATCTATATCTATATATATCTAATAACAAAATGAGTTTATGCTAGAATTAGAAACAAGACATTTTTCCCGCCCATTTGCACATACTATTCTGGATAACTTTTCTGGCAAAAATTTCATTTTGTATTTTTTTTAATTCAAATATTGTGGGCCCTGTCGCCCACCATACTTTTAGGAATAAAAACTGAAAACGCGTTTCTGTTTAAATTTTTTAGGGATAAAAATTATGATCCCAAAGATTAAGGGAAAAGTTGTTTGTGAAAAAACTGAAAAAAGAAATATATGTATTAAATAAATAAAAATAGATTGATATTAATTGATCTTTATAGATATGTTTACATATCTATAAAGATGAACCATATCTTGGAGGTAATTTGTTGTCTGATTTTAAGGATTTCATAAAACAACCTAAACCGTAATTCCAACTATTTAAATGATGCATGTTCTTGAAAGTTTTATAAATCTCATTGTTGAGATATTCCCTCTATTTCGGAAGTTTTAGAAAATCAATTCAAAATCTAATGAATCAATTTGTTTATGTTAATACTTAAGATTGAGCAATTCATATATGGTGTTAAGAACTGAATATATTTGATTTCCATAGAAATAGGAATAGTGATAGCAAAACTTAGAAATTTAATATTTAAATACTAGATCAAGTAGACAGCAATTCACTCATTTCTTCAGACTTCTCTATCGTCCTTCCACGTGATGAAATCTCTCTCTCTCCCTCATATTTTTGTTCAGTGGTCATCTTACTCTCATCTTTAACCAATAGGTTGTTTCAAAGAACAATGTCATTTCTTCACCGAGAAGACGACAAAGAATCACTACTCTTGAGTATTTAGATGGTAAGAAGAATTTTTTATTTCTATCTCTCTAGACTTTTTGTAAGCAAACTTTCATTTATTTGTCTATTATTTTGAAGAAGAACTGGAATCATACGATAAGATCGCCAATATAGACGACTGTCTCATGCTTCAGGTCTTCGATTCGCATCCCCGTTTGTAAACCCTAACATTCAGTCTACTAATTTTCTTCCATTAGCGATTGCAGGTTGTATTTCAGTGCTGTGGAAAATTGGGCAGAGGCCGTAGATGGAGGAATATGGTGGTGTTCATGAGGCCATTTGTAAGTTTAATTAGTGTCCACTGTTTATTAGTTTGATTAATGGTAGTCTTCTTTGCTACATGTATGGACATATGTTGTTGTATCCATTAGTAAAGTTTGACACTTTAATAAATTATAGATGCAACTTGTGCCTCTTAACAGCAAAACTGACAAATTATCCTAGTGATTTTCTCTTCCTCTTTTTTGATAACAAATTCAATTGTGTATCTACAACCCCCTTTTTTTTATTTTCCAGATTCATTTTAATTTTCCAAAAAACTTAAAAGGATAGAAAACAGAAAAGGATAAAGTGTGCTTTGGTAGATCTGAAATAAATGGACGGGCCTGTTTGCACGAAGGACATCCTAGAAGGAGAAACAGTAATTCCTTTTACTAAAATATTCATACATAATAAATGAAAGGATTGTGGATAATGCGTGCTATTTGTTGTTGAAGCTTTTCAACAATACGAATGATTAGTGGTAAAATTTCATTTGATTGTGGTCAGGTTGTCTAATATCGTGGAGTGTAGGTTAGACAGAGTGTTGCAGATCTTAGAGAGGTACGCTATCGAGCAGAAGGCAAAGGCTGCTATCTGAGATTATCGCTTATGATTTTGAATGTATGATTGTTTGCCTCTTAATATATTTTTCCCCACCCCAACACCAACAAAATAATAAAATAAAAATCACAAAATTCCTCGAACCTATTAAGCTAACATGAAGTTATGAAATTTTCTGCTCAGCTATTCAAAATTAGTGAAGAGGTGGTGGTGGATGTTATGGATGCAAGAAATATTGCTCTGTATATTAATCTTTCGGTATGTACTATTTTTTGAACCCAATGGATGGAGGGATCTTCCCATGGTGCCAATTGTGTACTTCTCTAAGATGGGACCCGGAGACCCGGTGGTGAACATGTCATTTCAATTATGATTCTTATCTTAATATTCTTATATGAAATTTTTCTTTTCTGAATGTTCATTTATATATATTATGTATGAAAAATCAACTTAGCTTACTCATGTAGTCCTATCTGAACTAAAAAAATATTCAATCCTTTTTCTTTCTTCGTATAAAAGGAAGAAAATTGAATTTGAGGAATCAAACATTTATCAGATTATTAGATTTAGATTTTATTGACTGTTTATCTTTTTGCTATATGTTTAGCATATTGTGTTTCAGATGTATTAGTTTGGGGTTCGATTCGTGAATATCTAATTTAGAGCAACATGTGAACACGCAGTAGAGGATAATAGCTTTGTTTTAATCTAAATGTGCTCATAAACCAAATATGCAATCTCCTGAGGTTCATTCATCTAATTTTTAGTTTTCAGGCATGTATTTTATGACTTTTTCTTCCTTTCATCCTGACTATTGTATTTTAATTCACTTCGTTTATTTTCTTGATTAGCACTAGAAATTTGGATCCGTAATGATGCAAGGATGAGTCAATCAGCAGAGTGTTCTATATGAAGAGGATTGCACGATAGTTGAGTTTTATAGGAAGAGGACAACACGATAGTTGAATTAAAAGTAGAGAGTGAGGGCAAAAGTAGACAGTGCTACTAACTTGTATGATATCGCTCAAAGAGTATGGGAGATAATTTTCAGTTATTTTAAGCTTTCAATACTATATAGTTAATTTCTACTTGATTTGGATAAATATATTATTTTGTAGTTTGTTGATAGCATGTTAGATCAACTAAGTTAATATTTTATGGCCATTGGAGCCCAGTATGAACAATAGATGCTTAGTTTGCTTTTTCTGTTACATTTGGATTGACATAGTATTTTTCATCCTGATTTTGTCATCATAGTGGATTCATGACATTGTTCTCCTCTTATTTCCCTTTCTATCTTTATGTGTATTTAAACGATGATGACTCAACAATGTATCGGCCATAATGCCAAACACTATCTTTTTCAATAAAGGAGAAGAGAGGAGTCAAAGAGGATTTTGGTGAAAATTCATGTCCGACAGTCAAATAGGTACTCATCTTTAGGATTTTGCATTTACCTTGATTGGTCAAGATATCTTAAAATTTTCTTATGGAATACTCATCCAGATGTTGGTGCAACATATTTTGTTTTTATCATGACATCTACTTTGCTGACGAGTAGTTTATGTTACCCGTTTGAGAAAAATTGGCTTAGATTGAGAAAAGTTGGCAAATGTGTTAGGTGTTTTGCATCAAAACTATTTGTTTCCTTTCCTCAGAATATCATCAATATAGACTGCTTCTAATAGAGAATTCTACATACGTTGACAATTATATAGGGTCAATGAGACAATAAATTATAAAAACTAGTTTCATGTTATAAAGTTTTGTCTTCACAATGTTGTTTTGTTGTCTTTTTTATTATGCTCGACCAATAGTGAATAGTTAAATATGGTATTTAAACATCAAATTATAATGACTGATGTGTATTTTAACTTTATTAGGGTTTTACGATATCATGATGTGTAGGCATATATAGTAGCTTATTTTCCCAAGAAATTATACTAAGCTGATAATGAAAAAGCACTATCTTAAATTGATAAAGAAACTTGCTGTTAGAACACGTGTTTCTTCCAGTGTTCTAGGTTCAGTGCTTCACTATGTGTTGAAACACCCTGAGAAACATGTTCTACTCTTCCTTGTATTTTACCTTGTTGCCCTTGTATGTTCATTCTATGTTTATGGTATGCGTGTGTATTTGGATAAGTTTGGTTTTAAGTGCATAACTGCTTGTGAAAATTATTCAAACCGAAAGTCTTCTCTTGGAAGACTAGCGGTTGTGTTTTTTATCTTATCTTGCAGGCCATAGCTGTCATTCTTCAAGGACTATTTATAGGCAACAAGAAGAGATCAAGGTGTGGGAAATAGGAGAGTAAACCGAAGTGTAAAGATCAGAATTCTCCAAGTCGTTTTCGCACCAAAAGTTGAAGACTAACATCTTCATACATCTCACACTTTTCGTTGTGAGAACTTTTGTGATTCTTCTCTCAAAAGAGGATCACTTTGTACGTTGACCTAGTTTGAGTGTAACTTTGATCGTTGTTGTATGATCAAATTTAGGTTTTGGACGGCATTATATAAAACTCAATTCCGCTGTGATTGATGATAAAATTGCTCAGGCTTTGTTTTGTCTGAGTTTGGATTATCTCGTCTCTATTTGTTATTTCTAGTTTTATACAACCTACAATTCAACTTTAAATAGAGCGTGTTCGTCTCAGTGTTACAACACTCGGTGTAACACTCTCATGACCAATGCATAAATTCCTTCAATTGGTACCAAAACGATCACTTGAAGCTACTAAGTGAGATTCTGCGGCAAAAAAGAATCATAGACGTGCTTGGAACAACATTGATGTAGCCTCCCCTTTTAGATGGTACAAATTATTCCATGTGGAAGATAAAAATGAGGGCCTACATCAAATCGTTGGATGAAAGAGCGTGGAGATTAGTAGTTGTTGGCTGGACACTGCCTCGCAAAGAAGACGAAGATGGTGATGATGTACTCAAATCTGAGGTTGAGTGGATGAACGATGAGTTTACTATTTCATGTTACAATTCTAAGGCAATCAATGCCATTTTTGGATCTGTTGATACATCTTTGTTTTGAATGATTCAAAATTGTGTTATTGCTCTAGAAGCTTGGGAGATTTTGCAAAGGTAATTTGAAGGCTCGGAGAGTGGAGGAAGTCGAAGTTGAGGATGATAGCAACACACTTTGAAACACTCGGAATGGAAGAGTCAGAAACTATCTCATCATACAATTCCAGATTGTGTGAACTTGCTAATGAGTCTCATGCCCTTGGAGATCCCATTAGCAATGAAAGGTTGGTTAACAAGGTATTACATACTCTTCCCAAACATTTTAATATCAAATTCTATCCCTTAGAAGATTCTAGAGACACATCCAAAATGTCTTTGGATGAGCTGATTGGTATTCTTAAAACCTTTGAACTAAACATAAAACAACAACACCAAATGAGAGGAAATAACAAAGCAATTGCTTTTTCTTCTCATTTGGGTGAGTCTAGTTCAAACAAAAAAAGTGATAGCATCCTGTTGAATGAAAATCTTGATGATCCCATTTCATATTTGACTAGGGAGTATCAAAGATGTTTATCCAAAAACAAAAAGAAGAGTGTTTCAAAAGGTGGTTTCAATCCTGTCACCAAAGGTTTTGAAAATCAAAATCCTGGAAAAGATTCTTACGGGAAATCCCTGAATAAAAATGATTCCCCTCAAACTTCTGGTCTTAATTTTCAAAATCAAGGAGGATACTCTCCCAAAGATGTTAGGTCCATTCAATGTCGTGCATGTTCTGGTTATGGACATTATGCTAATCAATATGCTAACAATCTTATGAAACGTGGAACAAATCTTGTTGTCACACTGAGTGACAATGAGTCTGATGATGAGGAAGAAGGAGGCAGTGCTTCACAAAATGTTTCAACACTCATGGTAACACTTGATGAATTAAGTGCTGATCAAAGTGTTGAAACATTTCTTGAATCACCTGATGTGTGTGACACTGTCTCAGATCCATCTGAGTATGACCTTCTTTTAATGGCTTTTAGAGAAATGCATCAAGAACTTGTGGTTTCAGCAAAGAAAAAGGTAAGGAGACAAGGGACCCCCTTGCCTTAAACCCCGACTAGGGGAGAAAGGTTTGGTTGGATTCCCATTAATAAGCACCGAATAAGACACAGAAGAAACAAAAGTCATAACCAAATTAACCTGAGATACCGCGAAGCCTAATTTAGTAAGAATAGCCCGAAGAAAGCCCCATTCTACCCTGTCATAGGCTTTGCTCATATCTAATTTAAGGGACATAAATCCATTCTTACCCGTCCTTTTCATAGAAAGTGAAACAACTCAAAAGCAATAATCACATTATCAGTAATTAACCGATTAGGGATAAACGCACTCTGAGAGTATGAAATAACATCAGGGAGAACACGTTTAAGCCTATTCGCAATTACTTTGGTGATAATCCTAAAAATGATATTGCACAGACTGATTGGATGAAAGTCCTTAGGCGAAACAGGAGATTTAATTTTAGGAATGAGGACAATGAATGTATGATTAAGGGAACTAGGACTAAGGCCCGAATTGAGAACATTAAGGTTTAAAGAAGTAACATCATACAGTATAACATGCAAATTTTTTTGGAAAAATAAGGGGGCCAGACCGTCTGGCCCGGGAGACTTAAGAGGGTGCATCTGCTTTAATGCAATTTGAATGTCCGAGGCAGTGTAAGGATCCAAGAGAATTTGATTCATTTGTGGTGTAACCTTAGTCTCCACCGCATTCAACACCACCTGTTCATGAGAAATGCCTTCGGATGTAAACAAAGACACAAAATATTTCCTCATAATATCTGCAGTTTTTGTTTCATCCTATGACTGTAGTTCGAGTATGCCTTTGGGATGCTTTTCGATGAAAAACTTTTGTATTACGATCCCCTGCTTTGAGCCATAAGGCCCGCGACCGCTGTCCCCACAGAATCTCTTCTCGCCCTTCTAGTTCCTCTATCTCTTGTTCTATCCGTTTCATTTCCTCAACCAAATGGCCGGTATGAGGTCCTCTTTGAAGCTGAAACAGCATATCCCTTAGCTTGCTTAGTTTATTGTGTACATTACCGATCACTAACTGGTCCCACTATTGAAGAGCTGCCGAGACTGTTCCCAATTTGCCTGAGAAAATTTCGCCCGCAGAGCTCCATTTGTTTTCAATAAGATGTTTGCATTCCTCATGAACAAGCCCTGCTTGTTCGAATCAAAATAGTTTCGTCCTTTCCAATTTCTTATGCCAGTTTCCACAGGTTGCCTTTAGCTCAAGAAGTATAGGAGTATGATCAGATTTTACCTGCAAAAGGTGATGAACCCAAAAATATGGGAATATCCTCTTCCAGTGGTATGTCGCGACAAAACGATCAAAGCAGCATTGGATCGATCCCTCATCTTTCTGTTTGTTTGACCATGTGTAGGGATGTCCAAAATATCCAAGATCCTCCAATTGCAATTCATTAAGAACATCTCGAAATGCTTTCATGAGTGACACCGCCCTCCAGTTTCCCCCTAACTTTTCGTTTGACCATAGAATCTCGTTGAAATCCCCAAAGACCAGCCATTAGATGAAGTCGGAGGGGCTAGTGTGCGAATCAATTGCCACGTTCTCTCGCGTTTATATTGCTCCAACCACCCATAAATCCCAGATATATACCATTGATCTTTGTGACCTGCAAGAATAACATGAGCTGAAATATGATGGTTCGAATATGAAGAAATATTTACAGAGAACGGTTCCTTCCAAAGCAGGCATAGACCACCACTACGGGCAGTTCCATCCCCTTTGCAAGAAACTGCAAAGCAACCCGAATAATGCAGATTATAAAAATTTAAATTTTACATTTGGCATATAGTAAACTTAGTTTCAATAAGGAGGACTACACCAGGATCCTCCTCACGCAGGATCTTCTTGAGCTCACGAACTGTTGCCCGGTTCCCAAGCCCACGATAGTTCCAAGACAGGAGACTCATGGCTGTCGGCTAGGCTGATGGACAGCCTCCACTGTTGGTACAGTTTTGAGTTTCTTAACTCTCATATCATGCTCTGTTGCCATGATTGATTCCTCAGATTTGTCTCGTCTTTTAACCCCCGAGATGTGGATCACAGAAGAAGGTGAAGGATCGTACGATGAGATGCACTTTTGAATATTAGGGAGCCGGCGAGCTTGGTGTCTCTTTACTGGGGAGACAGCTTCAATTTTTGGACGCAGCTGAGGTGTGTTTAAGAGTTTTGGTATTGCTTTCTCACACATTTCTTTCAATGTAGATAGAGGGGTGAGATCAGCATATAAGGTATAGGGGTTAGGTAAGATATTTTGAGGAGTTTTCAGTTCTATCGGTTTCTGCTGCTTTGGAATGTTCAGTTTCGGGATCGGGGGTGGTCTAGTATTATTAGAAATGGACGAATCTGCATGTGGGTTTGGGGGTTTGTTTAGTAATGGATCCTTGGGAGTTAGGATAGTATGAGGAATTTTTCTTGGTGGAGTATGGGATGTCAAATCATTTGACAGTAGTAGGTTATCTGTATATGAAGGTTGGGTATTAGATGTCAATAGTGTAGAAGTAGTATGGGTTGGGTGGGGTCTACATTGTATGGATTGCATGGGCTTTAATATAACATTCTGCATGAGGGAAGTTGATTTAGGATCATTGGTTTTGCTTCCTTTTTCTCCCGAGACTTTCACTTCTTGAAGAGATATAGATAACCCACTAACAACAATAGGATTGAGTGAAGTGCTCATGTTGAGGCTATTCCTGCTGCGATTTCGGCAAGATGGACTGTCTAAAAATAGAGATTTACGAACATGGGGTTCTCCGGACGGACTTACATATATATGCCTCTGATTTCACTTGGATTGTCTTCAATGGTGACGCTTTAAACTAGGCTCCCCATGGAAGTTCCGAATCAGATAGATTAAGGATTTCTGGGTTTAAATCTATTCTTTCACATTGTCTCTTCATGTGTCCCAAAAGACCACACACATAGCAAAAAGATGGTATCTTTTCGTACTTGAAAGGAAGCCATATGGTGTGATCCTTGCTGACTTGCACTTGTGTCCCCTTCCTCAAAGGTTTATTAAGAGGGATAGATACTTTCACACGAACACTTCTTCCAAATCCATCAAAAGATTTTCGATCCAATTCAATTACCGTACCCGCTCTTTTTGCTATCATTTGTTGGCAATGTTCTGTGCGAAGGGTCAACGTGAGATTATATACTTGGAGCCATATATCAGTCTCTGTAAAAATCACTGTAGAAGGCTGTTCGGTAGGGCTGAGAATTTTGAGGACAACAAGATCACTCTTAAACGTCCAGGGGAAGAGACTAATCACTTTATCAACGTCGCTCTTGTGGTTGAACTGGAAAGCGAATAAGTTAGTTTTGATAGACCGTGCCGTCATTCCATGCTTAGGGCTCCACGCAGTGCACATGGCTTCAAGAAAGCCATATGCATTAACGGCTTGCCGGACCAGACAGATGCAATTATGAACAGGGAGGAGGAGTTATCTTCAAAAACAGAGTAAAAAAGTTGTATTGGTTCTTTGTCATCCGTATTCTGTAGCAGGGGATGCGTGGATGTTGAGGCCATCCTGCTAATACACTAAAACCCCAAAACAAAGAGAAAAAAAAAAAAAAAAACAGAGTAGACAAGCCAAAGACCAAACCCAACAACACCGACGCGTATAAATTTGCAAAAAACAAAAGACGCACATGCCCTAATTAAGAACGTAAGATGAGAGGTAACTGCATAAATTCGAAAATGATCACATAAACCTGAAATTATGGAGTAGACGATTTATGCAAAAAGGACGACAAGGCAAGCAGATTAAGGAACTAAAATCTTAAACATATCGTTAATCGTCAAATATGTATGGCTATAAACGCATAATGAAATCTAAGAATCTGAAAAATCAATTTGTGATAGAACCTGTATTTCCCAAGGGAGAATGAATCCAAATGATCCTTTCTTAATATAATTGCAAAATAACTTTTCCTTATTAATAAGATTCACATATGGAGGTGGAAAAATATGCACTTCCGATAGGGTAAATGAGTTATATAAAATATAATTATTAATAAGATGAAAGATATCCAATTTAGTATACGCATGTATGTAACCATAACTTCTTTAAAAAAAAAAAAAAAGAAATGTATGTAACCCATAACAATTTAAAAATTGATTACATTTTTAATTATGAGTGCGGTAACAAACAAATCTAAGTTATTGGGTTTACAAATCTAACTCAACATATTTCCTGAATTTAGCGTAGGATTTGTATTCTAATACTATAGTGCAAGAGATTGGTGTTTGCATCAAACCATAAGAGACCACTCTACAATTATATTTGAAAAGAGGTTAATATCATCAAAGTAATATGTGGTCAAGTGCATTTTGGATCAAGAAACTCAGAACCGGAGTCAGAATAGAAAAAACCGGCTCAGGAGAAAAATGGATGAATAACAGAAACGAACCGGCGGTTATGATTCAGTTCTGGATAACAGTCTTTGACAACGGTTTTCAAGGTCTTTCACAACGATTTTTTACAGTTTTTGCAGTTTTAGTCTCAGCTCGTTTCTGGTTCAGTTTCTGGACGTTTTTCAATTCAAATTTTGATCTCATGGACTCTTCTTGCTTATATAAATATCTTGTAACAAGTTTCTCCATTCAATTAACATCCTAGAGTGAGAAATAGAGAATTAGGGTTCTTACTTCAAAATTGGTTCTATTTTGGGGATTGTGAGAATTCCTTGCATTTCTTGTAAATTGACTCTGGATATTAGTGGATTGAGGTGATATGATCCTCCGTGGATGTAGGTCACATTGACTGAACCACGTTAAAAGGTGTTGTTGTGTTTCGATTAATTCTTTTGTGTGTAGTGTGTGTTCTTAAATTCTATTGCATTCCATTTCCATTCTAGAGTGTTAAAGGTGAGTTTGTGAGTTGTTTGATCTATCAAGTGGCGCCGTCTGTGGGAAGCGGACAAGATTATGGCATCAATGAAACTGGATGTAGACAAGTTCACCGGGAAGAATGATTTTGGGCTTTGAAAGTTTAAGATGAAGGCTGTTCTATCACAACATGGTTTGTCTATTGCTTTGAAGCTTGAGGAGAAATGTGTAGGAATTATATCAATTATACTACTCTTGTAGAAAGTAATATAATTAATCCCTTTCCCTATAACCCTTCTTGGTTGTCATAATTTGTATCTTTATTAATTAACCCTAGAGATGGATCTATAAATTTATATAAACCCTAACATGCGCCTATAACACACAAAGAGTTAAGGATTCGACCTGATAGTTGTTTACATAAGAGGTCGATTTCTGATTGAATGATTTCTGACTCCCGTCTTAACCTTCTGGACTGTATCCCCTACTCAATCCTCAACGTCGGATGGACGACGAACCTTGAAGAATTCCAAGTGGGAAGGAACACCTTAAACCGCCGCCGCCTACTCTCTCTTTCTCTCTATTCAGTGATCTTTTTGAATGTTAATTCTTCTTTTTTCCACAGAATGAGAGACCATGTATTTATAATACATGGTTGAGTGTGGGTCAAGCCTGGTAGTTTAATTCCTTCTAGGATTAGGAATTTAATTCCTTATTAGGAATTTAATTCTCTATTCCTACTTGGACTAGGAGTCTATATAGACCAGTCCAGGGATCAAATACAAGAAATAAAGATGGGCCTAACTATGAATTAATTCTTCTTTGTTCAGCCCAGAACATAATTAATTCATAAATATTAATTCATTCCACTAGAGAATTAATACTGACTTACCCCTTTATTCCCGAGTTGAGTCGGGGCTTGAATTAGACTTAATTAATCTCCGTATTTAAGATATCGAATATCCATAATTAATTAAAGCCTCTGACATCTTAAATCAATTAATTTCTTATTTATTCCTTAAGTAGTACCACTCAACCTTATTATTGTACCTGAACTTAATCAACCTGCAGGGTTTAGTACAATAAACCTTTTGAGCTCCTTAAGGGGATCTCATCATCCTAAACGGATACGGTTACTTAAATACAAATTACCAATTATTATATGCAAGTTGCTGTCATCCAAAATACATAGTATAAAAGATAAATCTTAACTCTTGCCCATAGTAAATCAAAGTGACACACAAACAAGCATTCATAATTGTAATCTTATTTAGGCTTTAGATTATTATAAGTCACCGAGATCTCTAGTTCTTCACTAAGGTCAGGCAGAAGAACATATCTCACTGTGATCCTATCAATACGTAAATACGTACCAGTATAAGTAAATAGTCAAGATAAACTATTTCTACTTAATACTGCAGCCTAAATAAACAACTCGTCCTCAAGTTGTCTAAGCTATGATTTACATTTTATATCTCTTTAAGTTTAACCAATCATATGATCTTCTGTGATCTTCAACACACCATAGGATCTACTTTTTTGCAAGAGATATGAGGACACATACATAGTGAAAATGCAAATATAATCAGATAGGAGATAAACAGTGAATAACTGGAAACATTGTATATAAAAAATTTTGCTTTCAGTATACAAATCCAACAAAATGGTCTGCGACTGAAACAACCAAGAAAGATGAGTTGATGGAGAAAGCACATAGTGCTATCATACTATGTCTTGGTGATAAGCCCCTGAGAGAAATTTTAAAGACAACTACAGCTCTTCAAGCTTGGAAGAAACTGGAAGAATTATATCAGGTAAAATCTGTTACAAACAAGTTATTCCTTAAACAGAAACTTCTTGGATTGAAAATGACAAATGATAAAGGGTTACTGGAGCAGTTAGATGAATTCAATCGACTTGTAGATGATTTGGAGGATCTTGAGGTAAAGATGGAAGAGGATGATAAGGCTTTAATGCTATTAAATGCATTACCTAAATCTTTTGAACACTTCAAGGACACTTTGTTGTTTGGAAGGCAGGATAAACTGAGTCTTGACTTGATTCAAACATCCCTAAAGACTAAGTTTCTCCAGATTTCTGGAGACAAGAAATCACAAGCTGTTGCTGAGGGATTGAATGACAAGTTTAACAGAACCAAGTTCCAAAAGAAGTCTCAAGGAAATCAAAGTAAATTTCAGAAACAGAACCAGGATTGAAGGAAGAAAGGCACTGAATGGGTTGAGAAGAGAAGATGTTTCTCATGTAAACAAGTTGGACATCTTAAGAAAAACTGCCCAACCAAAAAGACAAAGAATGAAACAAAAGAGGCAGATGCAGCAGTAGCAGATGGAGGATATGATACTGCAGAGGTACTGACTGTTTCAGATGGAAAAATTACTGAAGAATGGTTTCTTGATTCTGGATGTTCCTTTCACATGTGTCCTCATAAGTCATGGTTTCAAGAATTACAAGAATATGATGGAGGATCTGTCCTATTAGGAAATGATCATGTCTGCAGAGTTCAAGGGCGTGGGTCATTAAAAATCATGATGTATGATGGTGTGGAAAGACTTATCAGAAATATAAGGTATGTCCCTGCTTTAAAGAGGAATCTTATCTCTCTTGGTTCCTTAAATGCTGCTGGATGTGAGTTCAATACTGAAGGGGGTCATATACATGTCACCAAATCTGGGAAAACTGTAATAAAAGGTAGAAAGATCATCCTTATAGGAAATTCCATTATCGGTTCTGCTAATAATGTAATGAGTGCCTCTCATGCATTATTATGTGATAAAAGGCTGGGCCACATTGGACAGAAAGGAATGAATGAGTTAGCTAAGAAGAGAGTGTTTGGAAATTCAGGAGCTGTTAAACTGGAATTCTGTGAACATTGTGTCTTAGGAAAGGCAAAGAAACATCCCTATGGTAAGGGTGTACACTCAACAAAGGAAACTCTGGACTATGTACAGTCTGATATATGGGACCAGCCAAAGTTGAAACACATGGAGGTGAGAGATACTTCATGACTGTAATAGATGATTACAGCAGAAAGGTCTGGGTATTTGTTTTGAAACACAAGAGTGATGCTTTTGAGAACTTCAAGAACTGGTTGATTCAGACAGAAAATGGAAGAGGGAAGAAACTTAAACATCTCAGGACAGACAATGGTTTGGAGTATCTATCTGAGGAGTTCAACAAATTCTGCACTGAAAAAGGGATAACTAGGCATAAGGCTGTACCACTAAATCCTCAACAAAATGGCCTTGCTGAGAGGATGAACAAAACCATTTTGGAGAGGTAAGATGCATGTTAGCAGATGCCAAACTGCCAAAATCATTCTGGGGAGAAGCTGTTAACATAGCTTGTTTTCTGATAAACAAAACACCCTCATCAGCAGTAAATTTTAAAACTCCTTAAAAATCTGGTATGGGAGAATATCAGATTGTGCTGAGTTAAAGGTATTTGGATGTACAACCTTTGCACATATCAGGCAAGACAAGCTTGAGCCAAGAGCTTTGAAATGTATTTTCATTGGATATCCAAAGGGTGTGAAAGGATATAAGCTATGGTGTCTGGAGAGTGGTCAACAAAGGATTATAATCAGTAGAGATGTTACATTCAAAGAACAAGAAATGGGATATAAGCATTCTGGATCTAATTCAGAAGTAGATGGAAATATTTCAACAGAAGATAGTCCAGTTGAGGTGGAGCTTGAAGGGCAAAACACAGAAATTGTAAATGGACAGAATGATGGAGGGTTACAGGAGGATTTAGAAACTGAGCAAGATTATGATGATCAAGGCCTGAGAGATTATCATCTGGCCAGAGACAGAGTAAGGAGTGTGATTCATCCACCAAATAGGTTTGGTCAAGCTGATATAGTGTCATATGCTTTAGTTGTTGCTGAATCAGTGGAATATCAGGAACCTCAGAGCTTCAAAGAGGCAATGTCAGGTTCAGAAAGTGAACATTGGATAAATGCCATGATTGAAGAAATACTATCACTTAATAAGAAACACACATGGATTTTGGTGGAGAAACCAAGGTACCAGAAATTAGTAAGCTCTAAGTGGATTTTCAAGAAGAAATCTGAGACAATTGGACCTGAGAAGGTAAGATATAAACCCAAGCTTGTTGCTAGAGGTTTCACACAAAGAGAAGGGATTGATTTTAATGAAGTATTCTCTCCTATGGTGAAACACTGCTCCATCAGATTACTTCTAGCAAAAGTGGTTCAAGAAGATATGGAATTACAACAGTTGGATGTCAAAACTGCTTTTTTACATGGTGATTTGGAGGAGAGCATTTATATGCAACAACCAGAGGGTTTTGTACTTCCTGGACTAGAACATAAGGTATGTCACTTGAAGAAATCACTATATGGACTTAAACAAAGTCCTAGACAGTGGAACAGGAAGTTCAATGATGTTAGGAGCAGGATTTGACAGATGCAAGTATGACAGCTGTGTATATCTTGAAAGACAAGGGAAGGCTGTGCTCACCTATCTGTTACTTTATGTAGATGACATGTTAATTGCCAGTAAGAGTAAAGTCAGGATTGAGCAGTTGAAACAAAAACTGAGTTCAGAGTTTGAAATGAAGGATCTGGGCAGTGCTAAGAAAATCCTGGGCATGGACATTGTAAGGGACAGGAATAGTGGAAGGTTATGGTTGTCTCAAACTGATTACCTAAATAAGGTATTAAGGAGATACAATATGCATGAATCTAGGACAGTGATTACTCCATTTGGACAACAATTCAAATTATCCAACGAGCAGTGTCCAAAGACTGAACATGACTTAAAGGAAATGACTAAAATTCCTTATGCAAGTGGAGTTGGCAGCTTGATGTATGCCATGATCTGTAGCAGGCCAGATCTGGCCTATGGTGTGGCAATGGTAAGTAGATTTATGTTAAATCCTGGAAAGCTACACTGGGAAGCACTGAAGTACATAATGAGATACTTAAAAGGATCAACAGAATTGGGACTGATGTTTGAAGGAAAGGTTATACTAAAGAACCAATTCAAGGTCTTGTGGACTCTGATTTTGCTGGAAACCTCGATAACAGGAAGTCTATTACAGGATATGTTTTTACTTTTTATGGAACAGCTATGTGTTGGAGAGCAGTTCATCAATCTATAGTGGTACTTTCTACCACTAAATCAGAATACTTAGCAGTAACAGAAGCAGTAAAAGAAGCCTTGTGGCTTAAGGGGATTGCTAAAGACTTTGGTGTGCTGCAAAGATCAGTTACAGTGTATTGTGATAATCAAAGCACAATTCATTTGGTAAAACATCAGGTATTTCATGAGAGGTCTAAGCATATACATGTAAGGATGCATTTTGTAAGAGATGAGGTGGAGAAAGGTGTTATTTCTATAAAGAAAATCTCAACTGAAGAAAATCCAACAGACATGTTCACTAAATCACTTCCTGGAAACAAGTTTCAGCATTGTACAGGCTTGATTAAGCTTGTACAGTGTGTTTAAAGCTCAGCAGAATAGTAAGATGTTGAGGAGATGATTGGGTACTTTGATTCATTAAGGTGGAGAATTGAAAAGAGGTTAATATCATCAAAGTAATATGTGGTCAAGTGCATTTTGGATCAAGAAACTCAGAACCGAAGTCAGAATAGAGAAAACCAGCTCAGGAGAGAAAACCGGATAAATAACATAAACGAACCGGCAGTTATGATTCAGTTCTGGATAACAGTCTTTGACAACGGTTTTCAAGGTCTTTCACAATGGTTTTTTTACAGTTTTTGCAGTTTTAGTTTCAGCTCGTTTCTGGTTCAGTTTCTAGACATTTTTCAGTTCAAATCTTGATCTCATGGACTCTTCTTGCTGATATAAATATCTTGTAACAAGTTTCTCCATTCAATTAACATCCTAGAATGAGAAATAGAGAATTAGGGTTCTTACTTCAAAATTGGTTCTATTTTAGGGATTGTGAGAATTCCTTGCATTTCTTGTAAATTGACTCTGGATATTAGTGGATTGAGGTGATATGATCCTCCGTGGATGTAGGTCACATTGACTGAACCACGTTAAAAGGTGTTGTTGTGTTTTAATTAATTCTTTTGTGTGTAGTGTGTGTTCTTTAATTCTATTGCATTCTATTTCCATTCTAGAGTGTTAAAGGTGAGTTTGTGAATTGTTTGATCTATCAATATTGTTAGTTAGTCGTGGCCTGCATAAGTAAATAACTAATAATAAAAACTAACACTACTGAAAATTATTGTTTAACCCCAAAAATTGTAGGCTAATAATAATAATATAAATTGTAAACCCAAAATTCAGCACATCCAGCCATTCGATCAAATTTAGTTACAACTTAGAACACAAACACACATGTAAAATAATCTAGAACATGCAAGTAAAAATTAAAACAAAAGTAATAGTAATTTATGTGAAGGGCCAATTTAGAATCCCTAGACCTTATTTCAAATTCGACCTACCAATGACACTTGCCTCCAATATTTCCTATTATTTACGCTGAAATTCAAAAAAGAAAATCATAATATTTAAACAAAATTAAAATTAACATTGTATGTGAAGTGTCAATTTAAAATCCCTAGTCATTGTATTAAAACCATGAAGATCTATGCGGTCGGTGGAGAGGTCTTTCGCGATGTACTACAATCGTCATAAGGGCGTGGAAGCCACATACCTTACCACCCAATGTGTCGATATTTATATATGTGGTCAGTCGAAGGAGGCTGCTTGCATGTTCTCTAATGACTACCTATTGGCTTCATTTCCCAAATCCCTTCTTCTTTTTAAGTTTTTACACAACTGTGTCTATCAACGTGATGGTCGAGACAAGCTGTTTGGCTAAGTTCTAATACGGTCAACGGACAGGTCGTCGGAGTTACGTACCACCACAATTACAGTACTTAGGTCGATATTTTGAATTATAATTTTCAAATCTAAAAAACACTCAATTATATATTTAATATAAATGGATTTTTCTATTATTTTATGGCGACTGTGAATTTAGAGTTCCTAATGTAAGATTATATTGGTCCACGTGCCATATGATTAAGTTATATTATGGTTTAAATAAAATAATGTTTCAGATAAGTTTTGGTCAGTTTATATCTAATGAGATATGATTTTCACGTCGATAGACCGTGAACAAATAGCAATCCTATTCGCGTTAAGATTCTAACCCTATCAGAAATTGATCATATCTCCACCTATAAAAGAAAACAAAGTAAAATAATTTCTATCACCTAATTGATTCACATAAAGCGCTCTGTTCTAAGTGAAAGGCCAGGAGGGAGAAATCAGTTCCTTCCATGAATTAGTTTCTTACATCAAGGAATCAAGAAATCAATTCATGGCCCCTCAAGGTTAGTGCCTCATTTTATATCTCAATAGAATGTGAAATTCATGTAGCTCTAAGATCCATGTCTAATGTTATAATTGTGATTATGTGTACGTGATTAAACTTACATGTGGTATCAGAGAATGGTTTGGAATTCATGATTTTTTATTCTTTATGATAAATTTATGAACCCTAGAATTTGAATGGATATATTGATCTATGTAGTGTAATAAACTGAACAAAGATAATAAAAAATTCCTATCTATTACACTGCAAGATATCAGAAAGAAAATTGAGTCGTGGAAGATCCCACTATCCTTAAGATAAAACACGTCCGGGCTAGTGCTCACTGAACGATGTGACTGTCCCCAAAGGTAAAATGATTTCATCTCTTCAGAAGCAGCACCACAATCTGAAGAGCTCCGGCGAACTAAGTATGTCTTGTTTTGAACTGGAAATTCTAATGCTTGACCTGTATGTATGCAGAGAGAGATGAGATGTGTTTGAATTGTGTATCTCCAACCTAGGAAGTGCACCTATATATAGTGCTTCCAGCCATGCAGGGAATTAAAAGGCCTTAACTAGCCATGATGAAGACTGTTACAGGCCATTAACAACCCACCAATGATGACTGCCGTTTTAGGCCATTACCCAACCTTAATTTTGAAGGTTATATGCCATTAAGTTGAAGGTTACTAGATCATGAATGACCTTGACCAGCATTAATTCGTGCTCAAGCCCAAGGCTTTGTTTCAGACTTCCGAAAAGATAAGAGTCCAAGCCCAAGGTCGAGGCCGAGGCCTTCCCAAAGTTCAAGGTCAAGGCCATGCTCGTGCGCGTGGCGTGGTCATGGCTGTGCCGAGCGAGCGCGCGCGTGTGGGCTTCCAAGAGGACTCCCTAAAAAGCATACTTAATAGGTTATATTGTACTCCTACATTTACACTAGTCATTAATGCTTTATTTATACATGTGGGATAGAAGTTAATGCACATTCTTTATCACCGCATTTCATAATTAAGTGGTCAACTTTGATAATTAATTTCTCACTCACCGAAAGGCAGTTTTGAGAAATTCAAAATGTTATAATTGTCTACTCTAAAAGTAGATTAATCTTATATAGTTTAATTCCTATAAAATTAAACTTTCAACCACTTAATTTTAATTAAAGTGACTCATCACACTTTAATTATATATAAACATTCAACAATCCCCCCACATGAGTGAAAATTAATGCATGGATGAATGCAAACCCAGTCCCTTCCATAGGAGAACACTATCTGATGCACCGGTTCTTGGTGGACATAAATCCTTGAACTATTCCACCTTGGAGTGCACCAAGTCAACAGTGTTCACACAACACTGATCAGAACATACTTGTTCTCACGTTTTTATCCGATTCGGCCATGGACACACTTTGGATTCATAAGTGTTTCATTGAAGTTGCCTTTACTTCACACTTACATAGGTGACCCCTTTATCGAGTATCCTACAATACTCAACCTCCTTGAGGTATCTTGGAATCATTAAAAGTCGTAAGACTTACCCTCACCACCATTACAGGTCTTTAACACTTATCTTGTGTTCTAGGGATAGGTTTTGAAGACTTGGTCTTCCAAGTGTTTCTGGCGAACTTTCAAAACTTGGTTTTCCCATGAACCAAGTTTCCACTCATCATGGTTGGGTATCCATTTTGATTGTTCTTTAATTTGTGGACTTTAATCCCATTCCCTCTCACAACTTGACCAATTGATCTCGGTTCAATCCTTTGGTTAATGATATAGTATATTGAGATAACCCCACTCGGGATCAATCGCCTAACGGTATTATGTCTACGCCATATGTGCCTAGATCTACCATTTTACATGTTATTCAGTGCCCTACCAATCGTGGCTTGACTGTCACAGTGAACCATAACTGCTGCCACTAGTTTGCTCCAGCATAGAATATCTTCTAAGAAATTACGAAGCCACTCAGCTTCTTCACCAGCTTTATACAAAGCAATGAATTCGGATTACACTGTGGATCGGGCTATACATGTTTGTTTAGTTGATTTCCACGAGACTGTTCCTCCTCCAAACGTGAAAATGTATCCACTCATGGAGAATGAGTCCTTCGTGTCAGAAATCCATTTTGCATCACTGTACCCTTCAAGCACAGGAGGATATTACTTAAAATGCAGCCCAACAATTAAGAGAATACTTTAAGTTTCTCATAAGCTTGTCAGAGCTTTCCAATGTTCTTGACTTGGATTGCTCGTGAACCTGCTCATTTTGTTCACAGAACATGCAAGATCGGGTCTAGTACAATTTGTAATGTACATTAGACTTCCAATCACTTTTACATATTCAACTTGAGCTACTGGTTCACCTATGTCCTTTTCAAGTGAACATTCAATTCTAATGGTGTCTTGGTAGGTAGATCATCATAAGCATTGAATTTTCTGAGTACTTTCTCTGTATAGTGAGACTGTGTCAGAACAATTCCCTCCGATGTCCTGATAATCTTGATTCCTAGAATCACATCAGCCAAACCCATATCTTTCATGTTGAAGTTTCGTTTCAACATCCGTTTTGTATCAATGATGATTTCATGGTTACTACCCATGATCAACATGTCATCTACATACAGACATACAATAACATAATTGTCAGGCGTGCCATTAATGTAAACACATTTATCACATTCATTGATTTTGAACCCATTTGAGAACATTGTGTTGTCAAATTTTATGTGCCATTGCTTCGGTGCTTGTTTAAGACCATATAAGGACCTTACGAGTCTGCATTCCTTTTTCTCTTGACCTGGTACCACAAACCCTTCAGGTTGGCCCATATATATCTGTTCTTCTAATTCTCCATTCAGGAACGCAGTCTTCACATCCATTTAGTGAATCTCAAGATTATGGATTGCAACAATCGAGAGAAGCACATGAATAGGCGTGATCCTGGTCACAGGGAAATAGGTGTCAAAGAAGTCGTCACCTTCTTTCTGTTTGAAGCCCTTGGCTACCAAACGAGCTTTGTACTTATCAATTGAACCATCAGCCATGTATTTCTTCTTGAGGATCCATTTGCATCATAAAGGCTCATAGCCAGGTGGAAGGTCAACTAACTCCCACGTGTGATTTTGCATGATAGATTAAATTTCATTGTCGATTGCCTCTTTCCAGAGTGGAGCGTCTGGACTAGATAGAGCTTCTTTGATCAACTTTGGTTTATTATCTAGCATATAGGTGATATAGTCATAACCAAATGACTTTACAACCCTAGGTCTTTTGCTATGTCTTGGTTCTTCTTCTTCCAAAGAACGAGAACTGCTAGTAGCATCAACAGTTCTTTTCAAGTTCGAAGTACTTCCTTTCTTGAAGGTATCTTCTTGATTCGAACTTGTTGGCAGTCTTTCTATGCAAGGAAAGATGTTTTCAAAGAACACAACATTCCTTGATTCTATCGTTATTCCCATAGTCATATCCGGAATTTCGGACTTATGAATTAGAAAACGGTAAGCGCTATTATTGAGTGCGTACCCAACAAATACACAATCGACTTTTTTAGGGCCAATTCTAACTTGTTTAGGTAACGGCACCTCAACTTTAGCCAACCTCCCCCTCCCTTCCCCCCCCCCCCCCCTCCCCCAAACACACACACACTTTGAGGTATTTGTATAACGACTTGCGTCCTTTCCACAATTCGTAAGGAGTTTTATCAACACCCTTAAGTGGTATCTTATTCAAGATATAATTTGTTGTGAGGACATCTTCCCCCCGCATGTTCTGGGGTAACCCAAAACTAATCAACATGGCATTCATCATCTCCTTTAGAGTATGATTTTTGCGTTCTGCGACGCCATTCGACTGTAGAGAATAAGGAGCCGTAGCTTCAGCTTGTTTAATCCTGGTGCCAAGCTTCAGCTTTATAATTCTGGTGCCAAGCTTCAGCTTTATAATTCTGATTGTTTTAATCCTTCTGCCAAGCTTCAGCTTTATAATTCTTAAAAGCTTCTATTGCTTCATCTTTATTTCTTAAAAGATAAAGATAGCAATATCTTATGCAATCGTCTATAAAAGTTATGGAAACTTTTTCCAACCTCTAGTTTGCACAAATTTGAGATCGCACACATCAGTGTGTATAAGTTACAAAGGTGTAGTGCACCTTTCTACTGAATGAAAAGGTAACTTTGTCATTTTGGCTTCAACACAAACTTCACATTTGTTATGTGATTTAATTTTCATTCAGTTTTAGCAAATCTAAGGTGATGTTTGGTTGGGGTTGGCCCAACCTCTCATCAGTTGGGCCAACCGAACCTAATGTTTGATTGGCCCGGCTTGGCCAAGCAGCTTATTAGGGCAAGTTGGGGCACAAAATCATTCATTCCCCTCCCCCCACTTTACACACGCCGCCTGCATTTTATTGCCACATTTTCTATGTTAGAGAGAGAAAGGGGATGTGACTACCCCTTCCTCTCCACCGCTTCGTCTGCTTTACTGTTTCTCTCTCTTCTATTATTCAATTTTTTTCCCCTTTTCTTGTTGTACCAGATAAAGAGATCTTCTCTTTCGTGTTATGTATTGTCAAGATCTAAACGTAGGCCCACAGAAGGGCCCTTTTTGGGGGATATTAATGGCCCCAATGGCCATCTTCACTGATCCCGCTTCATCTTGAATGCTCTGATGGCTGTTTAATTTGTGCTTTTCTGTAGAGAATCTCTGGAACATGAACCACTTTATGCTACTTCTTGATTCCAATCTTGACCCTTTCTGTGTTGAATGGCTTTAAATGGTTTTACTGTTTTTTGTATTTTATTATCTTTAGCTTTAGGGTTCTTGACTGAAATTTATTTTCCCTTATAAAGGCATGTCTTGTGCTGAATCCTCTAATGCTCCTAACCCATATCAGCTTCGAAAAAGAAAGAAAAACTAGGATGAACCTCACACATTGCACACACAATGCACGGTACCGTTAGTTTGGCCATATTCTCTTCGAGTTAGGAAAAGGAAGGATTGCACCTCCTCTTGATGTGTCCTGCTAGAGTCTGAATCAAGTTTTTAGAATGTTCCCCATACCCGGAAAAAGGTGCCCTGAATTTACTGTTTATCTTTGGTTCACTGAGATTTACTGTTTTCTTGGCTGATTTTCGTCATTGTGCGTTTGTTGGTGTTTATTTGTTGAATCTGTTGACTACTGGTGGGGATTTATCTAAAATGCATATTTCCTTTCTTTCTTTCTTTCTTTTTGCCCTTTTTTGCGTTGCCTTGATCTGACCTGATTTTTGGTTGGTGAATTGTTTTGTGGCTTGCTCTGGATAAGGAAGTGTGAAACTATTATAGCCACTGTTTGTTGTTGATTTTGTTGTTCTGTTTAGCTCGTTTCAGTAAAGAAGTTGTTTAATAGTTTTTATTGGCAAAATTTCTCATGGCCTGAGTGGATTATTACTGAAAACGGAACCATTGGTCCACCATAAATGGATTTCTATCACCCTTTGAGTGCATAGAGTGAAACTTTATCCCGAGGTCCTTCCAGTGGTTCTGTTTTAGATTAGGAGTAGATTTATGCAAATGAGTGTGAGATTTACGGCTCCACAATCGTGTCAATTTTTTTTTTTTTTTGTGTAAAATGGTTTCTTAAAAACTTGTGACTCTGTTTATTGATATGTGCTTATTTGTTTAACGTAGCTAACGCTGTTAATTTTACGTGTAATTTGTGCAATTAAAGTTCTGGCCGTTGCTTGTTATTTTTATTGAAAGATTGCGAATTGTGGGGTCTAACAAAAATTGGGTTGCTCTATATTATCTTTTTAGCAAATTAATTGCTAAAAAGAAAGACCGAGTAATCCCACATCTCAATCCCGAGTAAAAAATATATCCAGTCGATGTTGTGATGAAATAGCGTTGTATATGCCGACTGCAAAGAAAACAAGTTGGAAAATGTATCTACGGGTGAATTTGTTTTTTTTTTTTTTTTTTCTCTTTTTGGTGTATTTTTCCATTAACTCTTTTTTAAATTTATTATAATAAGGGCTTGTAATTGAGATACTCCTCAATGAATTTAGGTATTTTTGGCCTAATAAATTTCAGCATTTTAAAATTGATCCCTATTTTGTAAGTTCAAACCCACATAATCAAATTGATGATGATTTCATTCAAAATTAGATCAAATGATATCATTTGAATATGTTAATTTCAAGGTTAATAAAGCACAATAAACACCATAAATGTACATAAAAATTAATGGACTAATACGAATAGATGTTAATTTGAATAACAAGGATAAATTGATTACGGATTAAATATACACCCTATCAATTATTTATTATGGCTATTAATCCGGATATTTAAAATAATCTTTGGCAAGATTTTGGTAATAAGGGCGTAATAATAAGAAAATTATTTTTTTCATACTTCAAACGCACAACGTGGAACTCGAAAGGAAAACAAATTACCGAAGTGTATTAGTTAAATTATTCGGAATTTGAAAAAGCAAATTTGTGTTTTTCTAGATATTATTTTAATTTTACCGATAGTCAAGATTAACACATTTTTTTTGTGTTATTGCTCGGAAAAAAAACATACTCAAGTCAATCGGACGATGAAATACTATCGGAATTAGACGACAATAAAGGACAAACTTGGATATAAATCCCATTTTGAAATGTGATAATTTAAATAACATCGGAGCAAGCTGGCAGAGTCTATTGTGAAATAAAAAAAAAAAACTAATTTAATGGAGATTGTAAATTACTTTTGATTATAATGAGGAAATAATTGAATATAGGGGTCGGATATTATTTTGCCCTTTCACAGTTAAATTACTTTTAGCGGAGAAAGAATAATAAATTAAACAAATATATTAATAGATGTCGAGAGGTGGAGGGAGCAACGGAGGTAGACGAAATGCCTCAACCGATCCACGTGGTGTGTGGACACGCATGACCGAGCATGAGCTAATCACTCATGCGTATGCTGAGTACATCGTCGGTGGATATATTAACCAGCAGTGGAGTGATCTGATGCTCACGCGTGTCTGCACAAAACTGAACGCGAGCAAGGATGCATGAAATGGCCTTTATCGAATTGATCAAGCGAGGGCTAAGCTGAAGAATATGAAATGTGTCTATAGGATTCTCCGTGACAACCAAAGAAGGTCTTGTGCCGGTTGGGACGATGAGAGAGAAACGCTGACTGGGGCTGAAGATTTTATGGAAGCGATTTACGTCGTACGTTAACTAATCCACATTAAAATATCCTCTACAAAATTACAAATATAGCCATTACTCGGATTTTAATTGTCCTGTCTACTTCTTTCATCGTGACAGCAAGGAAAGGACTATAAGACGCTTATTGGGCACGGTTGTCCGAACTATGACTTGTGCAATGAAATGTGGCTAAATAACCAGGCCACCGGATCCGCCACCCTTTCTTCCGGGGTAGGAGCAGGAGGAGCCAGATGAGGGTCTAACGGATCTGGTCAACACAGGTCATACGACTCTTTCACATTCCTTGGTGGGTCCAGTCAAGGGGCCGAAGAGGGGACCTCGTCCTAGAGGCGCAGGCGTTTGACGGAGGATGACAACCGCGAAGCAAGGGTTAGCTCGATGGCATGGTGGGACGCATACGTCCAATGTCGAGATCGCCAGCTCACTGTTAGTCAGTTGGATGAAGGGCGGGTTATCTTTGACAAGATCAATGCCATAGACCTAGCAGTTGTACCTTTCATTGTCACCTGAAGATAAGAGGGATTGGGTGATGGGTTTTATGCCACCAGATCAGTGATTGTATGACTTATTGACATAATTGATTCGGGAATGATTTGTAATTCACATTTTATTGCTTTCATTTTATTTACTGTCTCTTAAACTATTTCAAACTCATCCGTGCTAATCTGCATTTCACCGTACTTGATTTACATTTTAAATGAGCTAATGTTATCAACATTTTATGCTTTGAACTTCTTTACTGTTTCGCCTCTTGTTACTCTGATGCTTAGATCTTAATTGAGCAAATACAAATAATGGTGTGAAAGGTTAAGTGACGAGCAAAATATATGTTGTTGTTGGGAATTTGAACAACTGCGCTTGAACTTAGGACTTCTTGAAATGGAGGACTCATAAGACAATGACGAGGTTTACGTAGATAGTGAGGAAGAATAGAACGCAGAGGACGACATGATGGCGGATTATTTCTACAACGTGCTTCTGACGGAGACACGTGCTTCGGGTAGTCGGACGAAAAATACTTCACTGCTCCAATGGTGTGATTGGATGGCCGAGATCCTAATGACTAAAAATCACGATTGGTTCTACTATAACGTTCGAATGTCTAGGGACTGTTTTTTTCCCTTGTTAACATGTTGAGGGAACGTGGATTCATCCATGAGGACCATAGAACCAGGCTTAGCTGTGCTGAAACAGTTTTAATACACTTGCGAACCGTGTCGATGCATCTCCGTTTTCGTGACACGGAGGAATGTTTCCAGCATCCCACCCATACTATCAGCACCCACTTCCACACGATTCTAGATGCTCTGATCGCACTTTCACCGGAACTAATAGTGGGACCTGACTTCACACGCATTCCAGATCGAATCCTCAATGACACGAAGGTGTTTCCGTTCTTTGAGGTATAATTTCGGCTTAAGTAATACATTGTAAACATGATGTGGCAAACCATTTTAATTACTTCTTTCAACGATGCATACAATTTCTAAATGGTATAGCGGTTTAACCAACAACATTGTGTTGGGGCTCTAGACGGTACACTCCAGCCCACGTACCCGTTTCCGAGCAAACTACCTACCGCTCAAGAAAAGGTTCAACTGTGCAGAATGTCCTGGCTGTAGTGGACTTTGATATGAAGTTCACCTACGTTTGTACGGGCTGGGAGGGTAGTGCTCACGATGCTTGTGTACTGATGCACGCCGTCATGAACGATCAGCATTTTCCATATCCGCCGGATGGTTAGTTAAAACCAAATCATTTATACAACATCAATAGATCGCAAGGGAAAATTAGTTTGTTATTCCTAACAAATTTGAATCTGGTTATTGTTATTTGTAGGTCGGTATTACCTTGTTGATGCGGGATACACTAACTACGATGGATTTCTGGCCCCGTATAGAGGAAGTCAGTACAATCTCCCCGAGTATAACAATGGTAGGATCCGACCTACTATTGAGAAAGAGCTATTTAACCATCGCCATTCACAGCTCCGAAATTGTGTGGAGAGGGCATTTGGTGTCCTCAAGAGCCGATTCCCTCTCCTTCGATATGGCATGCCCAAAAGAAGATTGTTATGGCTTGTTGCATGCTTCATAACTGGATCAAGCAATCTGGTATCCCAGACGATTTATTCCTTGGACTGCCAGCGCATTTTGAGCGAGATGACATGATTTTTTCTGAAAGACGTCTCCCGACTACAGGGACTAGAGAGGCACAAGGTGAAATCCGTGACGCTATAGCGGTTGCGCTGTGGAATGCTCAAGTCGGACCCCCTGATTGATAGTTCATCAGAATAAATCCCATGATGACGATGTGACAATCTTTCGTCATTCGTACTATGTGATGATTTAGCTAATGTAATAAAGTGCAAACATGTGCCTTGTTGGTTGCCTTATTTAAGACAATTCGATTCCTCAGTAATTGAAGTGCTTTTAAATTCTCTTAAAAAGTAAACGGGACTTTAGGAACTACAAGTAACAAATTATGTATGTGTAGTTCGAGTGTGAGTGTTGTTACTATCGTCTTTGGTTTTATCTAAATCTTAAATTGACTAGAAGTTGATTATTTTGCTAACAGTCTGTGTACATAATACCACTCTGAATAATTGAAGCTCCAAGTTTTAAATTCTAGTAACCTAAACAATTACTTTTTAGTAGTTAGACGTGGAAAATTGGGAATGTATCTACATTCATATATCTTCTGTAATGTGAGTCCTTGGATGCATTGCTAGTGAGGCTACGCTATTCTGATGTCGTACTTAACACAGTCCTGCCCCACCCCAATTCTCTTGCGCCCGAACCATTTATCTACTCACTTAGTCATTTGAGGATCAAGCTGAAGTCAATACGTAGAACTTGGAGGCTACTAAGAAATGTGAGGCACTTGTCGGGACTAGGTTGGAACCCAGTACATGAGACTGTAATAGGCCCGGATGATTTGATGGAGGCTATATTTCAGGTACAAATCTGGTTTCCCTAATTTTAATTTTATTTAGATTGGAATTGTATAGCGTGCTTCTAACAAATAAGAGCTATTGTGGGCTTCAGACTGAACGCGAGGCCGATGGATGATTCACAGAGGACAGCCCTGCTTTGACTTTTGCACATACATGTTCAATGAATATGAGGATCATGTAATTGATCTAGACTTTCTGCATTGTGTTAATGTAGTCCGGGCAATGGAAGGAGTCGGAATTTTATTAAAAATCTCGGCAACTCAGCGCCTACTACTAGAGTTCAACACCGACTTATTTTTAGTAATCCATGATTGAACAATTTGAATGAATTGTGATAGTCTTTTAATTAACTTGAATTAAGTGGAATGTAATCACTGGACAAAATTTCTCCTTGTTCAAATTATGTTTTCCTTCTCTTTCTGTTTAACTTCTATTTATTTAACCTAAAGATAATCAGTCCTAAACAACTAATTATATATATTGAGTAGTACGTTTTATATTTTTTTATTTAAAGGTAATTAAAACACATTAAATATCCTCTTTAATTGGCATTCTTAATTATTTGTAAACCATTGCATATACAATTAATGTATAATTATATTAACTTTGAAGACAAATACCCAGATTCAGAAAATCCTTAAGTTAGAACGTTCGCCATCTAGGCAATTCAACGTTTTAAAAATTCGAAAATGAATAATTATTATATTATTTTAAAAAAAAAACAAAACCAGATAATAATAAATAAAATACAATTAATATGAATTAGTTATATTTATTAGCAAACATTTAACTGGCTATAAATTATAAAATTTATTCATTTCCAAGTCATAAACCAAAGTGAATTAATGCTTTACTTCAAATGTTTGTAAATTACTAAACTGAAACCGAACTGACCTAAACTAAACTAAACTAACCTAAACTAAACTAAACTAAAGTAAACTGAACTGATTCAAAATTAATAAAATTAATAAAAGGAAAGAAAGAGATTAGAAATTATTTATTAAAAAAAAAGAAAATAAATAATATATAATAAATAATTACGCCCCTTCTTTGATAAAAAATTTTAATACACTATAATTATATGATTTCCACGTTTTTTTAAAATTAATTAACCCATAATTATTTATTAATCACATTAGATATTTAATAATATAAAAATTATTTAACAAATTAAAATTAGAAAATATAAATAAACCCAACAACAACTAAACATCACCAATCAACAATCACACATAACATCAATCAATCACAAATCTCATCACTACTTTAATCATCATCCCATCATTAATAACTAACTCTTACACACATCACATCACCTTTTACAATTAATAATTAAATCTCACCCACTAAACTACAACCCCAGCCACCCAACCAAATATCACATTACTAGCACCCCAAACCACTAACTCCATCCACTTACCCCAGCCCAGCCACTCCAACCCCAACCAAACATCACCTAGGTGTACTTCCTATAGTACATTAAAGGGATATTTAGTTTGGGATGTAGTGGCATGTGTCACGTTTGATGAGGCACATCCACGGACAGAACATCAAAAAAGTATTTTAGTTTAAGGCTATATTATGGTAAGATGTGTATTGAAATTTGTAAACGGTGTATTAAAAATTGTAAAAGGTGTGTTGAAAATTATAAAATGTGATGCAGACAATAGGGTATGAATATGAAGGGATGGACCATCCGATGTAAAGTGAAATACGTTGAGGATGATCCATGCCACATCCGGATAGGAACATCCCAAAATAAATATTCCCTAAGTGTATCTAGGAAGTATTCGTTATCTCTTGTGCAAAAAATATTCCTATTATCTCAGTCCTTTGTTTGGTAGTTGGTGGAAACTCTAATCAAACTGCAGAGAATAATTATTACTCCATCAATTTCCGCCGCACCCTCCCACCAGTGACAAATTGTATCTGCTACAACCTATGTTTTCAATTGGTCTGTTATTCCATTTTTTAACTCTTTGAATTTTTTTTTATATAAAACAAAAATACTACTCCCCCCATTTCATAAAAAATGTCATTTTAGACACTCTGAAAATTTTCACAATAAGTGTCACTTTACCTAAAAAGCTACAATTCATCCAATATTATCTTAAACAACCTACTTAATTTAGTTGATTATTTCCTTATTTTACAAAACATACCAATTAAATATTCATCCTTAATTTCTTCAAAAATAGCTAAAATGACATTCTTTATGAAACGGATGGAGTATATAACTTTAAAATAACATTATCCTTGAAGAATCACAACATAGAAGTTACTTTTTTTACTTGAAATTTACACGTTACCTTGAAAGACATATTGAAAGACCGCTTAAACCTTGTGCAGTTTACGATAATTAGAGTGCTAAATCATATCAAACTTTTGCTAGTACAACATTGCATACAACTTTTTTTTATATCTTATTAATTTACTTATTACGCCGTCCTCGATTATATACACATTTACCTTAATATTTTAATAATAACTTATTAAAAAATTATACTAATAACTAATCGACTAAATGAATTTACAAACGATAAAGGTAACATATATACACATTTGTGATTTGCCAGGCATAAAATCTTAGTATACCGAGTATTTCCTTGTATACACTAGGTGTATGTACTAAAGTACGCTAACTGTATAGGGAAAGTATTAATATTGCCGCTCTAGTGAAAAAAGTCACACCATTTTTTGGTAATTCATGGTAAATCTACTCCAACTATCTAATGACAGAATAATTGTACAATTCACCTTGAATTGGTGATCGGGTTTTCCACTATATTTATAGAATATTACAACAACAGTAATGGAGAAAATCAAGGGGAAGATTACAACAGATTAATCCCCAAGATATTATACACAATCTCTATCCTACTTTACACTCGATTTATTTACATCAATATTATTTACAAAATCTTCTTTATTATACCCCCTCAAGCGAAGTGTGGGATCGATATCTACACAGAGCTTGGAACGAATGAGCTCAAAAGAGGGATGAGGCAAGCTTTTAGTGAATATGTCAGTCAATTGGAGATGGGAGGGAACAAAACGTGTCTCCAACCGATTCGCAGCTACTAGCTCACGAATAAAGTGACAGTCCAAGTCAATATGCTTGGCACGCTTATGGGCGATGGGATTTTGACTGAGAAATAAAGCACTCTGATTGTCACAAAGGAGAAGCGGACAAGAAGAAGGTGGTGCACGCAGTTCAACCAAGAGATGGGAGAGCTAAACCATCTCTTGAGCAGTGTTGGCCAATGCACGGTATTCGGATTCACAGCTCGATCGAGCAACAATGGGCTGTTTCTTTGCACTCCGAGAAACTAATTTGCCCCCAAGAAAGATTGAATAACCATAAGTTGATCGACGGGTTTCAATGCAACGGGCCCAGTCGGCATCAGAGCAACCGAGTATGGTGAAAATCTGACGCACGAGTGAAGGATAGACCGTAGTGAATCGAGCCCTTGATATAGTGAAGAATGCGCTTGACAACAGCAAAGTGATATGTAGTCGGTTTTTGGAGAAACTGACTAACATGGTTGACAGCATACGAAATGTCACGCCGAGTAATGGTTAGGTACTGAAGTACCCCAACAAGAGACCGATAAAGAGTCGGATCGGCAAAGGGATCACCAGGGCTTTGCAAAGATTCACTAGCAGATAAAGGAGTGAAAACCGGTTTAGAGTCGAGAAGTTGAGCTCTAGACAAGATGTCATGAGCATATTTTGCTTGACCAAGGAATAAGCCAGTGGGCGTATGTGAAATCTCAAGACCCAAAAAATAGCTTAAGCTTACCGAGGTCTTTGATTGCGAATTCAGAGTTGACGCGAGCGATAAACCGGCGCAGTTGATCAGAATTGCTACCTGTAACAATGATGTCATCAACGTAGAGCAAGAGATAAAATTGTGAAGTCGGAATGATGAAGAAAAAACAGAGATGTATCAGAACGACTACGAGTAAAGCCTAAAGAAAGTAAAAATGAACTAAAATGCTCAAACTAGGCACGAGGCGCCTGACGTAATCCATATAGGGCCTTTTTGAATTTTCAGACATGATTAGGAAAACGTGGATCGATGAAACCTGGAGGTTGAGTCATGTAGACTAGCTTGTTGAGAACGCCATGGAGGAAGGCATTCTTGACATCCAACTGATGAAGAGGCCCAGAGCATTGAGTCGCAAGAGACGGAATTACCCGAACTGTGGCGGCCCGAACAACAGGGCTGAAGGTATGTATGAAGTCAAAACCAGGCAGCTGGGTGAACCCCTAAGCAACCAAGCGCGCTTTGTGACGCTCAATCGAACCATTAGAGTGGTACTTGGTTCGAAATATCCACTTGGAGCCTACAATGTTTTCATGCAATGGGCGAGGAACCAAATCCTACGTATCATTAGAGTGTATAGCATGCATTTCATCGCGCATGGCGCGCAACCAATGAGGAGATTTCAGGGCGGATTTAAAACCTTTCGGCTCTGCAAAAGCGGTTAGAGAGGCAAGTAGAGCAGTAGAAGTAATATCAAGAAAATAGCGAGATTTAAATATACCGGATTTAGCACGAGTTTGCATTGGGTGTATGGATAATGGAACTTGGATGGGCGGTGGAGCATCCGGTGGATTAACAGTGGCTGGAGGTTAGTGGCTCGGTGATCTGGGCTTGGCCGGCAAATTGGGCTCGACAGGGGAGCCGAGCATAGCAGAGGCGTAAACTAGTGGGCTGGGCTCACGAAAATGAGCCGGAGAAGCGGGGGCAGAGGGCTCGGACTATTGGGCCAGACCAGTTGAGTGTTCTTGAACGAGTGGGCAGGAGCAGGGGGCCCGCGAGGTGGGACTAGTAGCAGCAGGTGGGCTATTGTCATGGGCTGGGGAAACATTGGGCTGAACAGCTTTAGGAGAACGTTGAGGCCCAGCTGAAAAAGCCCCATCAAGAGTATGGGTTGGCGGAAATATTGGTGGTGGCCCATTGGCTGTTGACAGAGGTGTTGGGCCCAAAGTTATGTGAGACACTGGGCTGGTCATGGGAATGTGAATGGGCGGAGCAGAGCCAGTGATGGTATCCTGAAATTCATGAAAACTGGTAATATCTAATACATTAGTATGCGAAGCAGTGGAAGTGTCTAAAAAAGGAAAAATAGTTTCATCAAATTACCATGACAAGTAATGTAAGTATGACGAGTAATAGGATCGAAACACCTGAAACCCTTGTGTAAACTACTGTAGCCTAAGAAGATGCAAGGTAAACTACGAGGAGCCAATTTATGCGAAAAATATGGACGAAGATAAGGAAAAACACGGCATCCAAAAACTTTAAAAAGAGTATAATTAGGAACACACTTAAACAAAATTTCAAAGGGTGATTTGTTGTCAAGTAGAGGACTAGGGAGCCTATTAATAATATAAACAGCCGAAGAAAAGGCATCAATCCAGAATTCAGCACGGACATGAGCGTGAAATAAAAGAGAAAGTTGTGTTTCAGTGATATGGCGATATTTTCGTTCAGCTCTACCATTTTGTTGTGGGGTATAAGCGCAAGAAAAACGATGAATAATTCCATGCGTAGCGAAAAGATTTGCGACACGTTTATTAACAAATTCACCACCGCCGTCACTTTGGAAAGTTTTGACAGTAGTTTGAAATTGATTATGAACAAGAGTTAGAAAGCATTGTACGACATCAAAGAATTCGAATTTAGCACGCAAAGGAAAAAAACCACGAAAAACGAGAAAAATCATCGATGAAGATAACATAATATTTGAAACCAGACGAAGACATAATAGGGGCAGGGCCCCATAAATCACAATGAATTAGTTCAAAAACACAAGATGCACGTTTTTCATTTAATGTAAAAGGAAGACGAGTACTTTTAGCTAATTGACCAGAAGTGCACAAACTGGGTTTAGGGAAAATAGAACTAACATTCAAATTGCCTAATTTATTTAACAATTGAATAACAGAATAAGAAGTGTGGCCTAAACGAGAGTGCCATAATTCGAAAGAGGAATGAAAAGTACGAGAATGTAAAACAGCCAAAAAAGCAGCAGACCCTCGATCAAGAATATAAAGACCGTCCTTACAGCGCCCATGTGCTAGAGTTTGATTTGTTATTTGATTATGAACAAGAAAAGAGTCATTAGAAAAAAACAACAGTAACAGGTAAATCAGAAGTTAATTTGCTGATAGATAGTAAATTTTTAGTGATACTGGGAACAACTAACACATCAGATAAAGGTAACAAGTGAGTAGCAGAACATGAACCCGAATGTGAAATAGAAAGAGAAGCACCGTTACCAACGGTGACCGTAAAATTACTGGTATAAGGGGCAAACTCATCGAGGGCATCTGAGGAGGAAGCATATGGGCAGTAGCGCCAGTGTCGACGTACCAATCACAGGAAGACGAATTGATTGAGCACTGCACACCGAAAGACTGAGCGAGGTTTGCCGAGTCAGACTGAGGACGAGTATACCTATCCGGAAAGTTGTTGGCGTAGTGAGCACCCTGACAGATTTGACAACGAGGGGGCCGACGACGAGGTTGAGAAGTACCGCGGTCATAACCAGCTGTGGCCGAAGCTGGAGAAGTGCCACGTGCAGATTGTCCAGGAGATTGGTGAGATGCATAGCCACGTCCAAAATTAGAATTGGACCCACGTCCATTTCCAGAATAACTTGGAGAGAAATTTGACCCACGCCCATGAGTGTGAGAGGTGGAGGAGCCACGACCAGAATAGCCACCACGTTATGAATAGAAGGCGGCGGCAGCGGGTATGGCATCAACGGAAGAATTGGCTTTATCACGGTGTTCTTGGTCGTGGGTCTGATTGATTAAATCATTGAAGACGAGAGAGAAGAGAAGAGCAAGGCGGAGATCGACAAACGATTTAAAATCCGGACCAAGACCCCGGAGAAACCACCGGCACTTGTCGGCGTCCGAGACGGGGTTGCCGATGGCGGCAAGTTGGTGGCATAACGATTTAAATCTGCGTCTAAATTCATAAACAGAATGATTACCTCATTGCAAAAATTGAAATTCGTTGCGGAGTTGATTCGCTCGGAAAGGGGTGTTCGGACTAAACGCAGCCTCTAAGGCTAACCAAACGGCGGCGGCAGATCAAAGTCCGAGAACCTCCGACATCGCCTTCTTGGAGAGAGAGGAGAAGAGAAGGCTAAGGACCTGATCATGGCGCCGAACCCAAATAGGATGGGCTGGGTTCGGCAATGGTGCATGCTTATCACTAGGAGGAGGAACATTAGCAGCTGTGACGTCAGAGGAAGCTGCGACTGTAGGCGGAAGAAATGCAGGCGGTTCGGGGAAGGAACCGTCGAGAAATACGTGAAAGCCGTCACATTTGAGCATAGCGTGGACTTTTTCACGCCAAAGCAAATAATTTGACGATGTCAATCGGATATTGATGAGATGGAGCATGGTATTGAGTGGGAGAGATGTGGAATCAGAAGCCATGAAAGAAGAAATGAAGAAGAAGAAAGAGACCAAATAGGAACGAGAAGAAAAGATAGAAGATTAGGGCTTCGGTGGTGTTTAAGCTGATACCATGACAGAATAATTATACGATTCACCTTGAATTGGTGATCGGGTTTCCACTATATTTATAGAATATTACAACAACAGTAATGGAGAAAATCAAGGGAAAGATTACAACAGATTAATCCCCAAGATATTATACACAATCTCTATCCTACTTTACACTCAATTTATTTACAACATTATTATTTACAAAATCTTCTCTATTATCTAATCCATCTAGTTTCCGATATTCATTAATTTACAAGCACCAATAACAAAATATTTCTGCTACACATGCATTATTTTTGCTATATTTCTGCTAGCTACATGCTATCTTTGCCATTGGTTGTTATTTCAACTGCCCATACACGCCAATTATTACCCTCCAACCATTCCATGTAATTTTGTTTTTAGTCACTGTTTTCTCTTTTTTTTTTTTTCTCTTTTTACCAGACCCTACCTAATAAGAATTATACAACAAGATATTGAATATATTACAGAAAAAAGGAAATACATGGTAAAATAAACAATAGTACACACTTAGAAATATACTAATACACTAGAATATCCCCGTGCATTTGAAATATATTTATCTCATTAGAGAGATTATTTAATTTATCTTTATATACAACTCAAATTTAACATAAATGATCCATACCACAGTGAATATTCAATTATAAATCCATAAAAACCCAACAAACATTCCTTATTTTAAATTTTAATTATTTTCTATTAAGATATTCAATATTAGTAAGAAATTAAATATTAAGAAATGATATTGACTTTAGCTATTCTAAGTAAAAGATAAGTTTACAATAAAATAAATTTATCCACGCTTTAGGATATTGAATATATACTTTCGTAAAAGAAAAAATAATAATAATCATCCCTTACATGTTGCATCTATTTTTTATTTTTATTTTTTGTTCTTCAAAAACATCAATATATCTAATTTTGAAAATTAAAAATTATTTTATTTTTACTATTTCTAAAATATTACATTAGCAAAGATAAAATTGTATGGATTTGTTTCTATAATAAAATTAAGGTTTTCAAAAATAATTAAATTGAGTATTTTCTAAATAAATATATATGTAATAAACATTAATATAATATATATTTTAAAAAAATTAATTAATTAGTTTTATCTTGGGTCAAACCCAATATAGATAATTCTTTAGGAGAAATATCGATAATCAAATAACCTAAACATTCAACAAACAATTGTAATATTTTTAATGAAATTTATATTAAAATATATGATATAGATGTCAAATTGAATATCATATACTTTGATCTATTAAAAAAGTAACTTAGCACTTAAAATTTTTTAATCATATACACGCATAGTGGAAGGGAAAATATAACACTTTCAAAACAAAAAAGAAAAAAAAAAAAAAAAAGCAAATATTTTATTACTCTAGATCAACCTATCTCTTCTCTTATGTTCTTTTTTTCTCTACCCAAAATGATCAATTAAATAACTAGTACGATATATATCAATAGATTATGGTTTAAAAAGAAAAAAAGAAAAAAACACATTTATTATGACTTAAAAAAATTAAAATAATGTTGGAAAGAGCATCTTGACTTTTCAAGGACTAGTATCATTCCCGTGCGATGCACGGAAGTCTTCTAATAGAGCAATATTTTAATTAATAAATATTATATATTAAAAACGTGAACATTTTACACTTGATTAAATAAATATTTCAAAATTTAAGTTATATAGAGTAAAATTATAAATAGCGTAAATATTCATTCTTTCATGCAATTTTTTAATTGAATATATACTTATTATTTACAACAAATTATTGTTACGGAATAAAATTAAAATAAATATTAGATATTACAAAGAACAATCCATATTTTAAAATTGATTTATTTTTAAAATTCAAACATACATTTTGTCAGTCCTTATCATTCTTAACATATGCAAATAACCATATTATAGCTCAATTAATTATATATGTGAAAGCAAACACAAAGATAATAACATACAACATGTAAAAAACTAAGATAAAATAATAAATAAAATTAATCTAATAATTTATAAGAAAATATATTTTTCTATTTAAATAATTCCAATTTTTTTACTGTTAGAAATAGTCAATTGGTTCATTTTTTCAAAATTTAATTCAAAATATGGATAGCCTAATCCACAATAAAAAAATTAAAATTGAATTCAACTAAAGGAAGGTGAAAATATGATTAATTTGATATATTATATGTAAAAATAAGTTTGAAACAAAAAACTTGTTAAAAAAATTGAAAAGTGTTGTTTATAAGGAAACAAACTAATAGAAAATTGATACTACACCAACTTATCTCTAGGGACACATAAATGAATAAAATTAAGTCCTCGAAAATGTTCAATTTACAATTGGAAGGAAACGTATATTTTTTTCATTTTACATATTTGGCTCCATTTTATTTTACTATGCGCACACACACATATACCTATTTGTATATTATTAGATATGCATTAATTTATAGAAAAGAATATAGATAAAGGTAAATGTAATAAATTAGTTGATTAAATTTTTCAAAAAATTGGAATTGTTAAATAATTATTTAGAAAAAATATTGAAAAAAAAATTCTTATTTGCCGTCTAAACATGTTACCAATAAATATCTAGAAAAATTAATCAAACCAAATAATCAACCAATAAATACCTGTATTTTATTTAATATAGTATCAATTTTTTATATATGTGATATGGATGTCAGATTTAAGATCACACAAAAGAAAAATGATTAATTTGATATATTATACGTAAAAAATGGTTAAGATACAAAAAAGAAAATTGTATATGAAATTTTAGAAAAATGTTTTTTTAGAAAAGAAAAGGGAAGACAGAACAAACATATCAAAACTTGTCACTTATACAAATAATCATAAATAGCATAGAACACTTTGGTGGGAAAATGCAATTTACAGTTTTAACCGTCTTATATATTTATATATAGGGATAATTACAAAATGATCGCCGAACTATTAGCACTTTTTCATTTCGACATATAAACTATTAACATTGGCTAAACCACCGCCAACCTATTTAAATATTACTACTCGAAAGCTGCCGGCCATAATACCGCCCAAATTCATTGCACACCCGGTTTTGCAAAACCACCTTTCGGGACAGAATTTGGGCGGTATTCTGGCCGGCAGCTTTCGAGTAGTAATATTCAAATAGGTTGGCGGCTGTTTAGTCAATGTTAATAGTTTATATGCCGAAGTGAAAAAGTGCTAATAGTTTGGTGACCATTTTGTAGTTATCCCTTATATATATCTAGGTTTTTGAATATATGTAAATAGTTTTTTAAGTCAAACTATAAACATTTAATTATTTATTTTTAAAATTAGATTCTCATTTACAACTTTTAATATTTTGCTTGGTGATTTCAGATATACTAAAATACTTCTTATTTTTAAACAATTCCTAGCATTAACAAAATAAAATCCAAAAGTTACTCAATAATTCCAATGCCAATTTAAAGTATGTGAGTTTTTCAAAGTTTTTCAATGTTTTCATATTGATTTGGTTTTTTTTTTTTTTTTTATTATTCAAACAAATTCTATATTTTAATTATAATATTATATTTTTTTAAAGATAAAAATTGATTAATGCGAATAAAATTGCTTAGGTTGCAAAGAATAAAAAATGACACAGTTGAAGAAAATTGGCATGCGAGAAAATATTTTTAGGTTGCAAAGTGTAAATATATATAGTTGAGGTTGGTTCACGTAAAAAAAAAAGATTGAAAAATGTAGGAAATGTCATAATTTATGTTTCAATGCTAAACTTACTCAATAATTTTTTTTAATAAAATATGCACTGTATAAAAATATGAATAAGTATAAAATAATAATTTATAATATTTTAAATATACTTATGTTCAAAGCTCCCGTACTTCCATGACGAATCAAACAAAACATTAGTGTGTGTGTATATATATATATATATATATATAAGCAGATGTAATAATTTAATTAATTATTTATAAAATCAAATATAAACGTTTTGCATTTAATTTAATAAAATAGTGTTTTCATCATTTAATCAACTATTTTCTCCCGGGTAGAACTTAAATAAAAAAAATATTTGAAAATTCATGTTAAATTAAATAGATTGATTTGTTGTACTTTACGGGAAAAAAACTCAACCTATTTTTTATAAGAAAATTATTTTATTAATGTTAATTCCAATCCATTTTTTGAAACGAATGTTTAATTCCAATGTAGACTCGGTACTATAGGTCAATTTGAAATAAAAAAACCCCAAATAATTAGTAAATACATACTTTATTGTTTCAAATCAAATATCTTATTATAATATATGTGATATGGATGTCAAATTGAAGATCGTGAAAAGATGAATAATTTGATATATCATACATAAAAAATAAATTAGATATAAAATAGTTATTTACATTAAAAGAAAATTATGAACCTACCAAAATTGACATAAACTTACTTAATTAGTATATAAAATTTAGGCGGGAAAGGTAAATTGACATAAAAGCCCTTCATTTTACTTTTATATATATATAGATTTTCTTTTTGGAATTATGATGGAGGTGGATGGGAAAATTTGTCTTACCAAAAAGGCAAAAACTTGGGTGCATAAGATGCACCATAGTGTTATTGTACACTTTGTGGGGTCCACCGGTTTAGTCCCAAAAATTCGCGCGGTTCGGACCGGTTCAGACCGGTCTGAACCGGCCAATTATTATTATATTAATATTTTTCCGCGCGACATGTTATATACTTAGTGGCCTGTTTGTTGAACACTAAAAGCAAGTGGTCTGGTGGTATTTAATGCAGTCTTAAATATCTCAACCTTGAGGTCAAGGGTTCAATTCTGTTTGCATCTTTTTTCCTTCTTCCTTCAGTTTTTTTCCTTTTCCTTCTTCTTTCTTTCTTTTTTGCCCTTTAATTTTTTTATCTTTTAGCCTGTGAGTCTGGAAAAAAATATAAATTGTATTATTAAGTTTTTTTATAACGCAACAATAATTGTATTGTAAGTTCGAAACATAAATATTGTACAATATACAAGAAAAATTAATCTAACCAAACATATACTGTCATACATCATAATTTACACCGTATCGAAATATTAAATATACTGTGAGTATTGTAAGTTGGAAAAAATAAATATTTCACAGTATGAAGCAAAAATTAACTAAAACAACATAAACTGTCAGGCATCACAACGTATACTGCATCGAAATATTAAATATACTGTGAGTATTGTAAGTTGGAAAAAATAAATTCTCAGTATAAAACAAAAATTAACTAAAATAACGTATACTGTCAGGTATCGATCATAACGTATAATGTATCGAAATATTAAATATACTGTGAGTATTGTAAGTTGGAAAAAATAAATATTTCGTAGTATAAAACAAAACTTAACTAAAACAACGTATACTCTCATGCAACATAACGTACACTACATCGAAATATTAAATATACTGTTAGGCATCATAACATATATTATGCTCGAAATTTGAATATACTACTAGTGAAAAATAAAAAGGAACAACGTATACTGTCATGCAACATAACGTATACTATATCGAAATATTAAATATACTGTCAGGTTTTATAACATATACTATGCTCGGAATTTCAATATACTGTTGGTGAAAAATAAGTATACTACATAGAAATATTAAATATACTGTCAGGCTTTATAACATATACTATGCTCGGAATTTGAATATACTGTTTCACTTTATAACATATACTATGCTCGGAATTTGAATATACTGTTGGTGAAAAATAAGTATACTACATCGAAATATTAAATATACTGTCAGGCTTTATAACATATACTATGCTCGGAATTTGAATATACTGTTGGTGAAAAATAAAAAGGTGTTGTTAAGATTCGAACCCGCGCACTGAAGGGTACAATGTCGCGCTTTTACCAACTAAGTCAGCGCTTGTTTTTTGATTTCAAACACACCTTAATATATATATATATATATCACGCGCGCGAAAATCATAAGTGGGCCCCACAAGGTGTACAATAACACTAATGTGCATCTTATGCATATGAGTGTCACTCCAAAAAAAATAAGTACTTCAAACTATGGTTGCAAACGAACAGGACTTTTATTGAGCAACTCGATACCAAGTTCGTTTATTTGAATAAATCATAAATTTTTAAGTCCGTTTTATAACCGAGATTGAACATGAATGATTCGTTTATTCAAAGCTTGCAAACAAGCTTGATGTATAACAAAAAAATAATCGTTAACAAGCTTTTTTATTCGAATAACTGTTGTTAGAATAATTTGTGTTATCAATATTTTTGTCAAAATGGCTGAAGTATATTTCTTTAATTTACTAAACTTAGTTGATCTATTCTTTGGATTAGCATTGTCTTATTATTAGTTTTGTTATGATATTTTATTATAAGTTTTGTTTAATCAAGAGGCAGATTTCATGGGCTTGAGCCCATTCGCATCACGTCACGCATGCATATATGAGTGGCAATTTGTTTTTCAGTGGATGACGGGGCATAGTGATTAAGAAGTGCAGTAGGCATTATGATATATTAAGTGTTATGTTCTTATTTGTATTAGGTTTATAAGCTCAATCATATTGAGACTAGAATTGAGGGAAAATTGTTCTCGCTATTTCTTGTTGCAATGAAGTTAGGGTTTTTGTCGAAGTGCCTTCTAGAGAAGGGACTTTGAGGCGGTTCGGGAGAGCTTGTTCGACCATCGATGATTTGCCGTGTTAGTGTTGAACAAGGCGATGGGAGTCACCATGCGTTGCTGGTATAGTATAGTTTAGACGTTAGGGAATCGAGGTTCTTTATAAAATCTATCGTTATACGAAGTATCAATAACAATAAGATCCAAGGGGTCTGAGAGATTCAGCCCCGTGTTTATTTTGGTGTCTGTGATTTCTTTTTCTATTTTCGTGTTTCTGTGTTGCAACATAAAAAGCGTTTAAAATTTTCAATTGTCTTATAAATGAATGGAATGACTCGTTCATTAAAAGCTGACAAACAAGCTTGTTCGGAAAATATATTTATACTGCATACAATATAATATTCTTAAAGTACCTTTTGTTATAATGAACATTTTGTTAAATTTGTTTGTTTGTATGGAGATTTCGAAAAATTCAATTTAATTTGGGGTTGTGAATAAATTAATTAGTTGTTCGTGAGCATAAACGTTCAGGAGCATGGACAAATACATGAACCAACACATTCGTGAACATAAGTAAACACTCTCAAATATAGCTCAACTCGACTTGAGTTTGATTGAAAATAAATGAATCACACATGAACACAACAAGCTCGGCTCGGCTCGGATCATTCACAGCGCTACTTCAAATCAGTAGGGGTGATCATAAAAATTATAAACCCTCAAATTATTGTAGGAAAATAGAAGAAAAAGAACAATAAAGAGAGACACGGAATAATTAGGAGTTTCTCATTCCACATATCCCTATATATAGGGTGTCAAAATACTGGGTTCCATAATTACATAAATATAACTGAATACCTAAATTGTCCTTCATTAAATACTTTGACGAAGACACACTAATTGTGTTTTTCCTTCAACACTCCCCCTTATGCCAAGTCCAAGGGGTGAATGGTGCATACATTGTTGCCATGTTAAAAACATTGCCAAGTAACAAAACCCAGTGGAAGAAATAAATCTTGGTCTAAGGGAGAAATAGTGCAATGCACCTATGTTGAGACCCCCCCTGAAGTCTAAACCTCTCACTTGATATGTGCATCTATCAAAAGAGTTTCGAAAGTCTCATCTTCCTCGATTTTATATAAATCATGAGCGAAGGCTATGGTTGTTGATTGTACAAAATCTTTATGCTCGTCAAAATATTTTTTGCACTATCACAGTTGATGCCACGAAGTTTCATCTATTTGTTGTGAATAACTTTGTCTTCATAAATATGAGCAGATCTTCTAGGGTAGGACCCAAGTAGGGATGGCAAGTCCCCATCCCCGTCCCCGCGTTCGCGAGGATTCCCTGTCCCCTTCCCCGCGAAACTGGCAGAGATTTTTTTTATCCTCATCCCCGTCCCCGTAGTTTTTTTTTTTTAATTTTATTTAATATATCTACTAATAAAATTTAAAATAAAATAAATTTAGGAATAATTAATAGACTTAAATTTAATAAAGTCGACAAAAAAATGAGGATATAATATATCTAGTTCATTTTAATATTACAATAACAGTAATATGATAAAAATAAAATATATTTTTACTTATTAAATATATAGAATTACATAATATAATTGAACCCCCCCAAAACATATATTAGGAAAAAAAAGAAAAATTATATAGCGGGGCCCCGCGGGGAACGGGGCGGGGATCCCCTTTGGGCAGGGAACCCTATCCCCGTCCCCACCCCGTTCCCGACATCGGGGCAAAAATCTCCCCCGTCCCCGCCCCACCGAGGGAAGAAAATGGGGAATCCCCGCCCCGTTCGGGGCGGATCCCCGCGGGGAATGGGGATTCCCCACCCCATTGCCAACCCTAGACCCAAGTCACCAACACGTTGATTATGGATGCTTACAAAATTCTTCATATATGATAATCATCTCTGAGTGATCCGATGAGGTATCTAGAGGAGTTGTGATTGGTTGATCTTCAATATCCCGTCGTGTTCCTCATCATAATACATAACCATCTTGGTAATGACCTTTACATTGGCCAATAAGATAACCAACATCTAAACCAACCAAAGTAGTATTTGGTATTTCGTAGTAGGGGGTAGCTTCAACATTTATTTAGGAGTTACATATTCTTTTGTAATCATTTTATCACTTTATATGAGAGCATTTGACATTTTCTTTAAAGGTTACAATTTCATTTGTAATATGGGAAGAAAAAATTCATGTAAATATTTTCTTTTAGATATCAAACTACATTTTAATATCATTCCATTGGTAATGTGTTGTCCTGAGTAAGTTATAGCTAATAAGTTCTTTGAGAAAGTAATATTTGGTTGAGTGCATTGAGCTTTGTATAATGATGCGCACAGTTCAATTAAGTAGGGAATTTCATTTCCCAATAACTCTTTTGTCATTTCCTTTAGACTCAAATGGATCTTTTCTTATGTCTACACTTTAACCAATCATAGGATTGCTAACAGATTGCACATTATCCATGTCAAATCGCCGGATAATCTTTTGGATATATGCAAATTGAGGAATTAGTATTCGATAAACTCGATCTTCTAGTTCAATAGACACTATCGGGTTTTTCCATGATTCTATATCTCAAATTCGAATTTCTTTAAATGTATCGATTATGTGCATAAAATCGACATACATTGTTATAGTTGGGAATTCAGAACTTATTTCTTTTATAAATGCACAAATACAAAGTTAATTGTTCTTTCCCCTCCCAATCAAGCAGTCACTCAGACGGGTATACCAATTCCGTCTGGATTTTTCAATCAAAGTAAGCATTTCAATCTAATATTATGCACTCCGTGGTTTAGAGTCACTTGAGTTGGGCAATGCAAGTCTATCAGTCACTTTCACATATCTCAAAAGCTAGATCTCAAAAGAGATATGTTGTTACCACATTTAGTATGCTTCATTTCCAATTATTTGGAAACTTATATGTAGGACATTGCAACGTCCATTATGAGAGAGTATATCTCCTCATATTGAATTCCGGGGCTTTGTGAGAACCTCGTACTTCAAGGTGAACTTTGTATCTCAGGACTTTGTTTTTCTCACTAAACTTATTGAAAAAACTTATTTTATGTCATACACGCTTCACACTTAGTGAGGCTAGCACTTCCAAATAAAAAGCTTGTCGTTTTGTCATAGAATCAAGTTCTACCTAGATTGATTCCATATACCAGTATGCTCTTTGTTAATGTCTTACACAACAGAGTGTGATTCGATATCATCGTGCTCTATAATTCATTGAGAAATAATGTATAAATCATCAATGCATGTGAAATTTTTTTCCATTAACTCACATGCACTCTCATTATCTCTGGAATCAAATTAAACTTTGGAGCATCCTCTAGTGGTGATTCATGGACATAATTAATTAGCGATAATTTTAGAGTAATTATTTTCATTGATTATTGACAGGCCTAATTTCTATCCCTAAAATAACGCAAGTATACTGGTGTAGATGTGTATAGGGAAAGTCAAGGTCGATCCTCACAGAACAGGTTAACATAGTTTGATACCCCAATTTTCTAGGATTATCCTAACTAGACACTCGAACTGTGTAAGAATGATTTTAATAATTAAATTACTTAAACTATTTAAACTAACTTAACAAACGAGGAAATTCCATTTAACGAGAATGTCCTAGGGCCTCGATTTCAAGAATTACTTCACTAATGACTAAACTCAACTTATAGGCTTTTAAACCAATTTTAGTATCGATTAGGCGGCACTTAAATAACTTAGCCCTTCTCTCGAAACGACTAAGTCGTGGATTGATTAGAACAACTACTCTCTTGAGTCAATTAATCCTAACAACTCCCAAAAGACCCTTAACCATTGCCTACGCAGTCATAGACAACTACGATATATGTTGTAAGTCCATTAACAATTCCCTTCTCTCGAAGCGGAATCGCTAAACGGGTAAACTAAGCTAAAATAATCAATTTATGCTCAGTTATGGAATAAAACAAGCATCTAGATAGATAAATAAAATAGGAGTCTATAAATCAAAACATAAATCAATATTGTCATAAATCACTACTCTCTAACCCTAGGACACGAGTAGTTTAGCTACTCATGCCTAGCATTAAATCCATACAAATATCCATTGTCCATTATAATTAAAAAAAAAAAATTATTGAGAAAAAAATTAAACATCGGGTTGCCTCCCGACAAGCACTTCGTTTTACGTTATAAGCTAGACGGCCTGTTTGGCTTAATTAAGTTCTTTCAACCGCACTCCATGCACAGTTTGAAGTTGGTCCGACTTGTATTTCTTAATCCGTTGTCCATTATTAGCAGTTCTACTACGTCAGATGCTCGAACGGTCTTTATAGTGAATGGGCCTGACCATCTTAATTTTAGCTTTCCCAGATATAGTCTCAGTCGAGAGTTAAACAATAAGACTTGTTCACCGGCTTCAAAAGTTCGATTCATTATCATACAGTCATGAAACTGTTTGACGCGCTCCTTATATAAATTGGAATTCTCGAAAGCTTGATTTCTGAACTCCTCTAATTCGTTGAGCTTAAGAATTCGCTCTTTCCCAGCAGCCTCAAAGTCGAAATTCAACTTTTTGACAGTCCAATACGCCCGATACTCCAATTCCACCGGTAAATGACATGCTTCCCAAAAACTAGTTAATACGGCAAAAGTCCCAAAGAAGTCTTATATGTCGTCCTATATGCCCATAGTGCGTCATCTAACTTCATCGACCAATCCTTCCTATTCCCTTTCACTGATTTCTCAAGGATTTTCTTGATTTCTCGATTAGCGAGCTCTGCTTGACCATTGTCTTGAGAATGATATGGAGTTGTAACTCGGTGCTTTACCCAAACTTGGCTAACAATGCCGACAACCATTTATTGCAAAAGTGAAACCCCCCAATCGCTTATCAAGTCTCTTGGAGTACCATACCTAGTAAGAATGTTCTTTTGAAGAAATTTCAGCACCACCTTGGAATCTTTTGAAGATATATTGGAACCCAGATTTGGTACACGTGAAAATGCATGCATTTTAGGTCGCTTTAAGTGTCGTTTTAATGATATTTTAATGCACATTTGATCGTGTATCTCGCATATTTGTATTATTGGGTCATTTAATGTGTTGAGCTCGTTTCAGAACAAAACAGGTGAATTAAGGCCAAAAAATGAGCATCGAAGAAGTCCGGAACGGAGAACAAGCCAAGGATGGAACAAAGGGAGGAGTTTCAAACGACGAGTCGCGACCGCGAGCAGATGTCACGGCCGCGACCTATCAAAGAGACAGGGCACGGTTCGCGCCCGCGATCCAGCGTCGCGCCCGCGACCGTGCCCACGAACCAAAATCACCAAAGTAAAATTGAAGGGTTCGCGGCCGCGACTTTGCCCAATTTTTCAGCCCAACACTTTCTCCTCTATATATATAAGGTCATTTTCGAATTTGACCTAACCTATAACCCATCCCCCTCACATAATCAGCCACTTTTCTCCATTGGAAGCAAAGGAATGGAAGGGGGTTGAAGATCTTGAACCCTAACTTTTGGTTCTTTCTATCCTATTTTCATGTTTTTTTTTTTTTAATTTTTTGTTATTTTATCTTTGTATTAGGTAGAATGGGTGACTAGCACCCTTTTGTTCACCCTTGATTATTGTGGAACCTTGAGTTTAAGACGTTTATGTGATTATTACGGTTAATGTTACCGAAAATATTGTGTATTCAAGTGTTTTGTGTTATTTGCTGTTATTGACTCACATTTATGAATTTATTATTGGATTGATCACCCTTTAAGGGACTTGTGAATGTGTTGCTAGAATAGGAAATTACTATCCGTAATTGTAGGATTTTCGATTCCCGTGTAGCAAACAATAGATTTATTTATTGGTGATAACACAAAGTTCAACCACTAAAACCGAGCTTGCGAGTTTTATGTTGAATTTATCTCGTTGTCCTAGTGTTTAATGCATTTGGTTATTGAATCTAAGAGAGCTTGTTCGAGGATTCGATTAAATTGAATAGGGTTAGTCGAAGAGCTTGTTTTGATTAACTAAGATTAAGGGATAACAAGGCTATTAGAGCTTGTTAATAGTCTTGAGATAAGGGCTAGAATCACAATTGAATAGGGCATTAACAATAGTTGCATCAATGGTCTAAGACCAAGGGGAAGCATGATCAAGGGTGGCTTGTTTTACTATTTATAAACCAAAAACCAAAACAAATCTCTTTATTTGTCTTTGTTTATTTAGGTGTTAGTTGTTATTTCATTAAATTCCCCCCACTTCTTTATTGTTTTCTAGTTTATTTACATTATATTTCTTGGTCATAATAGCTTAATACAATGAAGCAAAATTGTTCGACCGTTCCTCGTGGAATCAACCCTTACTTGCCACTCTACTAGTTAGAGTAGTAGGATAAGGTATAGTGTATTCTTCATACACATTAATTTGGTAGCAAGAAACGACGCTATCAGAACCCATTAGAAGATGGAAAGGGTCCCATGAAGTGTATACCCCACACATCAAATAACTCAACTTCAATGATTGTGGTGAGGGGCATCTCGTGCTTTCGTGATATTCCTCCTGTTCTTTGGCATCGGTCACACTGCAGAATGAAATCATGATAGTCTTTGTGGATCGTCAGCAAATAAATCCCACTTTGAAGCACCTTTGTGGTTGTTCTTGCTGATGCAAAATGTCCCCCACTTGGGGAGGAATGACACTGTGTGATTATGTCCCTTACTTCAGTATAAGGGACACACCTTCAGATTATAGTGTCTGCACATCTTCTGTACAGGTAGGGATCATCCCATATGTAAAACATGGCATCATGAAAGAACTTCCTCTTCTTATGAGATGATAGGTCCGGTGTAATGCCACTCACTATGTAATTTGCAATGTCGCTATACCACGGGGCATTTTCTAAAATTAACACATGCTCATCTGGGAATATGAAATTTATGAATTTCTGTTGTCCCTTTGCATCTGTTTCATTCTTAATTCTTGACAAATGGTCAGCAACTGCATTCTCACATCCCCTTCTATCTCGGATCTCCAAGTCAAACTCTTGAAATAGCAGTATCTATCTTATTAGTCTTGGTTTCAAATCCTGCTTAGCAAACAAATACTTAAGAGCTTGGTCAGTATAAACTATTGGCTGTGCCTATATTAGATATGATCGAAATTTATTGCATGCATAAATAACAGCTAATAATTCCTTCTATGTGGCCGTGTAATTCGTTTGGGCTGAGTCAAGTGTTTTGCTCGCATAGTAGATGACTCGAAAGAACGTTTCTCTCTTTTGGCCCAGAATAGCTCCCACAGCCATATCATTTGCATCACACATTATCTCAAAGGGTTGAGACCAATCCGGTGTGATTAGTATTAGAGCATTGACCAATGCTTTCTTCAATTTTTCCAATGCCTGCATACACAAATCGTCTATATTAGTCACTTAAGTATATTTGTGATAAACTATATTATCATGTCATATTCAAAAAGAAAAATCGACCTATTATTTTTGTAGTTAACATAATATTTTTTCACATAATAGAAATAAACAATTAAAAAGCAAACTAATTTAATCAAAAAATTATATTAATCAATATATCTGAGGATTTTCTACGGTAAAGTATAAATCCAACTAATTTATGTTTTTTATATCATTTTTAAGAAAAATATTTCAAACTATCCAAAAATTACTAAGGTTTAAAAAAGATAAAATTAAAGTAAATAATTTTAATCCTCTTGAAAAAGTAATATCATATTTTTATTTTATACACAAATACTAAAAAATAAAATATATCATAACTATCCTAAAAATATATTTTACAATCAAAATTAATTATATATATGCATCATGGATGTTAAATTGAAGATCGTGAAAAGATTATTAATTTGATATATTTTTCAACGAAAATTAGGTTGAGACGAAAAAGCTATAAAACATTTAAACTTCAAAGGAAAACACAAAATAAAGAGAGAGAGAAAAAAAAAAAAAAAAAAAAAAAACAACAACTTTATTACGTGAGAACCCAATAAATAAGGAGAATGCGACACCTCAGCGTGACACTTGTCAGAACCTAAAGTATCACGCTTCTCCTTTAGTATTAAGTATAGATGTGGCATTATAAATAAACTTGATTGTTAATTAATATAAATTAGAATCATTTTCTATTGAGATTTTCTCCTACATACCATAAATTTGTAAAAAAAAAATTGAAATGACAACTTAAATATTTGTCAAATAAAATGAATTTATATAATTTATTATTTTTTATTTCTTACGTATTAATTATTATTTATTTGATCTATAAATTTTATTTTATCAAATGTTATGTTGGGTATTTTATTAATTTTTAATTATCTCAAATATAAATTGCATATTTTTTTCCGGATTATTTTATTAAATGTATAGTATTATTATAAATAATATAATTTGATTATCATTAGGATTTAGTATATTCTTCAATTGTATTATTAAAATGCGCTAATTGGGAAGATGATTTGTAATCAAATTATAACTAATATAACTCCAAAAATATAATCTACTTTTTTATAAATTAAGATTATTGTACAATTTTCCTCATTACTCTCCAACGATATCAACATGTATTAAAGTGAACGTACTCTTCTAAATTCAAACAAGTAACGCTCATTTCTTGTACTTTATGCATTTATAATCTGAATTAACATTCTACAAAATAAAGTTAATTTTTTTTTTTTTTTATAGATTGTGATAGATTATTCATCCATGAAGTTCATCAAGCAGCATTATTGAAAATGAGTGCATGCCCGATTTTGATCATTTCCCTAAATTTATATAACAATTCTTGGAGCACAATCAATATCATGAATTGGTAATATTTTAATTTACGCGTGTTCTTTATTATTAAAATATTTTACTCCATTAATAAAGTTTTTTTTAAAAAAATTAATACTAACTTTATGGTTTTTGTCTATGCAGGAAATACCGAATAGATTTGTGAGACATATCAATCATATTTCTGATGATATGACTTGCAAGATATTTGTATATGGAGAAACAAAAAGTTGGGATGTTCTTTTAAAAAGAAAGGAAGGAAAATTGTTCTTCGACAAGGGTTGGGAAGCGTTGATTTGTGACATTGATATTGAAATACACGACTGTATTATCGTTTCATATACTAGAAATAAACAGTTTCCTATTACAAAATTTGCTGATGAGTTAGTGAAAACTGTTTATTTTGGAAATTGGTATGTTCCGAGTATTTTTTATTTTTTCGTTAGAAAATGATTTAAGTTTATTTTTTAATTATAATATTCCTTTACAATATTTGTTACTAACTTTTTTATTATGTTTTTTTTTTCAGCGCAATATTTTAGGAACAATTTCCGAGGATAGGAATTCTATCACCATTTCAATCAATCTTTGAAGCCCTTTTTTAAATTATCCAATGTTGAAGTACATTAGTTCTTTTGATCATTTTTATAAATATGTTGTCTATTTCTTCCATTGATACAGTCCATTTTATTTAATTTATAGTTACTATTTCGTCATCTTCATCTACCCTTAAAGTTAATTCCCCTTTTTGAACATCTATTAGTATTTTACCCTTTGCTAGAAACGGCCGACCTAAGATCAAGGGTTTTCCTTGTCTTCTATCATATCTAGGACTATAAAATCAACAGGTATGATGAATTTACCAACTTTCAATAGAACATCCGCTACAATACCCCTTGGCCAACTCATGGAACGATCTGCCATTTGTAGGGCAATTGTAGCGGGTTTCATTGTGCCTATGCCTAATTTTTCAAATATAGATAATGGCATTAAGTTGATACTAGCTCCTAGATCACACAGTGCTTTATCAAAAGTTACATTACTTATTTTGCATTCAAGAGCGAAACAACCTGGATCTTTGCACTTTAATCGTAGCTTCCTTTGGATGACTGCATTGCACTCTTCAGTCAGGTTCACTATCTCGTATTGTTCCCACTTTCTATTCTTTCTGATCACCTCCTTCAGGAACTTCGCATAGTTAGGCATCTGCTGTAGTGCCTCAACAAAAGATATATTAATCTGAATCTTCTTCAGCACATCCAAGAACTTTGCTAATTACTCATCTATTTTTTTTTTCTTAGGACTTGTGGAAACAGAATCGGAGGGACATATGCTGGTATGTTCGCTTTGGTTTCTTTCCCTTCGCTTGGTTTCAAGGCATCTTTTTGCTTCTTTACCTTTTCTCGTGTTCCTTTTTCTTCTTCCAATTGCTCTTTTTCCACTACTTTTTCTTTGTCAACTGGCAGCTTCGGTCCTTCATACTCAGTACCACTTCCCAACTGAATGGCTTGACACTGCTCTCTCGGATTCGCATTGGAAGTACAAAAAAAATATAAAAAATTGACTATTAAGATGAGAAAAAATATATTCAATCATTTTCAACAGTTTTTATGAACAAATAATATATAAAATCTGATAAAAGATTCTTTCTAGATAAAATTAAATAAAATAATTTATATTAATGCGCAAGAAATAAAAAGTAATAAATTAAATAAAAATGTTTCTATTTGAAGGGATTTAAGTTTTATTTTAAAATTTTACAAATATTTTGGTATGTACGAAAAAATCTCAAATATATAATGATTCAAATTTATATTAATTGCCAATCAAGTTTTTCTATAATAAGTAAAATTTCATTGAAAGTAGAAACAAAATATATGAATTGACTGTTAAGATGGAAAATAAATTCACTCAATCAGTTTAAAAAATTAGACGATACTTACCATTTAGGATGACAATGATCACATATAATAAGCAACTTAAACATTGAGAATAAATACGAATAATATTTTGTTGATTTACAATACACATTCTTCAAATTAATATCTTTTCAAATCTTCCTAGTATATAGACTTGTTTGATAAAGATTTATGTAGAAGATTGATTTATAATACTAATCTCTCTTAGTAAATGAGTTATTAACTATTTTCAAAAGTCAATAAAAAGGATAAAATGTAATTGTTATTCAAGACTTATAATTATGTATGTCAAGAATGGTGGAAGATTTGGGGAAAAAAAAAAACTTATTTAGATATGTTACCATCTTATACATATAAAATTTACCATTGACAAAATTGGATGTGCTATTGACCTTTTAAGAATATATTCATATTAATCTTAATATCATTCGATATAGTGTTTAATTCATGCCTTTAAATTAATATATAAATAATAAGATATATTTGTATACATTAACAAAAATTCCATTGACAAATTAATTATTAACAACTTTATAATAAATTAAGTAATATTTTTTCTTAAGTTAAGTAATATTTGTTTTTTAATTTTCACTTTACATAAGACATATTTTATGTATTTTTATGAAATCGGTATAAAATTTCAAACTACATCAATTTTGAGTCTGTTTTGTTTATCACTTTAAAAATACATGAATGAGATATATACTGAAGATTTTTAATATAATTACCCAATCAAATACATCCATAAGGTTCTCTAAAAAACGATAATAGTTTTTACTTTATAATAATATGACTCATTATAACAATTATGTTCCAATACGGGGTGAATATATTGCACTCAAACAATTTAAAAGTAATAATACTCTTAAATAAGAAGGTTAATCATTTTAAAATAGAAATAATCTAATCTAATGCAAAAAATTAACACAAAAATAATTACCAAAAATATAAGCCAACTACGTAGTTTTAATTAGTATATTATAATAATTGCTCAATAAATATAATTAAAAACATAGAGTTTTGAATAATAAAGTTAGTTGTAAAATTATATTGTTGAAAATAACCACTATTAATAGATTATATAAAAGTAAATTAATTGAACTTTAATTATGCTTTTGAGTCCGTTTTGTTTTTCACTTGAAAACACATGAATGAGTTAGGTATTCAAGATTTTTAGTCTAATTACTGAATTAAATATATGCATAAGTTTCTCTAAAGAAAACCAATATACCTAATAGTTCTTAATAAGATAAATTAATTGGTATAAAATTTCATATTATATCCATTTTACTTGCCGATTTAACTATCAATTGAAAAATATATACATGAGATACATATTGAAGATTTTGTTACAAATATTTGATATTTATGAACACTTTGTAAAAGAAAATGATTAAAAATCAATATCTATCCAACATCATAAAATATCCAAAAAAATATTATGAAGTCTTTCGAAACAAAACTTATATAAACAACTTATAAATTACAAAAAAAAAAAAAAAAGAAAAAAAAAAGAAGATAATTTAACTAGTAAACAATAATAAGATATATTTTTCTACATTAACAAAAATTCTATTGACAAGTTAATTATTAACAACATTATAATAAATTAAGTAATATTTTTTCTTAAGTTAACTAATATTTTTTTTTTAATTTTAACTTTATATAAGACACATTGTATGTAGTTATATGAAATTGATATAAAATTTCCAGTGACATCAACTTTTAGTCCATTTTGTTTATCACTTTAAAAATACATGAATCAGACACATACTGAGATTTTTAATATAATTACCAAATTAAATACATCCATAAGGTTCTATAAAAAATGAATAAACTTAATAGCTTTTAATTTATAATAATATGACCCATTATGAAAATTATGTTCTAATATCAGGTGAATATATTGCACTCAAACAATTTAAAAATAATAATACTCTTAAATAAATAGGTTATGCGATTTAAAATAGGAATGATCTAATCTAATGCAAAAAATTAACATAAATATAATTACCAAAAATATAAGTCAACTACGTTTGTTTTACTTAGTATATTATAATAATTTCTCAATAAATATAGTTAAAAATGTAGAGTTCTGAATAATAAAGTCAGTTGTAAAATTATATTTTTTAAAATCACCAACATTTTTTAAAATCACCAATATTTTGTAACATTAAAGAGATATATAATTTTGACAATATGCATGGATGAATAATCTATCACAATATATAATACAAACACGTTTTAACTTTATTTATAAAATGTTAATTTAGATTATAATTGCATAAAGTGTAAGAAATGAGCGTTGCCCGGATGACATTATAAGAATGTTCATTACAATACAGGTTAATATTGTTGGATATTACTGAAGAGAATTGTGCAATATTTTTAATTTATAAAAAATACATTATGTTTCTTGAGTTAGATTAGGTATAGTATTGTGCAATACTCTTAATTTATAAAAAATTACATTATGTTTCTGGAGTTAGATTGGATATAGTTTGATTAGAAATAATCTTCATAATTAGCGCATTTTAATAATACAATTCCAGATTATACTAAGTCCTAACGGTCAGAAAATCAGATTATTTATAATAAAATTAAACTTTTGTCAAAACCAATCAATTCAAATAAAACATTCGATTAAATATATATATATAAAAAAAAGACTAAAAAAATATATTCAAATAAATTGAACGATTTTAATAGGAAAGACTTGTTGCAAATTTACTAGTGTATAAAGACTTTAGCAGGGAAAAATGTTTAAACTTTTTGATCCATGATAATCAAGATTCTTGATAGTAAAGTCCAATATATTGATTTTACTTAAATATATCCATATCTTTAACTATCAAGTTTGATAAATCCCTTAAATTTTAAAACAACTAGATGATACAATTTTTGGATGACAATAATACTGAAAAAATATGCAATCTGTATTTGATTTAATTAACAATTCTAAAGAAAAATATATCAATTTTTCATGAAAATATTATATAATATCGTGATAAAAGAAACTTTGTAGATCCAATAAACAAATAATTAATTGACAGGCCTTTTTTCTAACCCTAAATACCGCAAGTATACGGGTGTAGATGTGTATAGGATAAGTCAAGGTCGATCCTCAAAGACCAGGCTAACACAGTTCGATACCCCAATTTTATAGGATTATCCTAACTAGACACTCGAATTGCAAGGTTGATTTTAATAAACTAAATTACTTATACTAATTAACTTAACTTGTCAAACGAATAAATTCCAATCAACGAAGAGTGTATCCTAGAGCTTCGATTTTGTGAATTACTTCAATTTTGATTAAGTTTAACTTATAGACTTTTAAACCAAGTTTTAGTATTTATTACGCGGCACTTAATTAACTTAATCCTTCTCTCGAAGCGACTAAGTCATGGATTGAATAGGACAACTACCCTCTCGAGTCAATTAATCCTAACAACTCCCAAAAGACCCTTAACCCTTGCCTACGCAGTCATAGACAACTACGCTATATGTGGTACGTCTATTAGTAATTCCCTTCTCTCGAAGCAGAATTGCTAAACGTGTAAACTAAGCCTAAGTGATCAAATTATGCTTAGTTATGGAAGAAAACAAACATATAGATAAATACTTAAAATCGGAGTCTATAAATCAAAACCTTAAATCAAACATTGTCATAAACACTACTCTCTAACCCTAGGACACGAGTAGTCTAGCTACTCGTGCCTTGTATTAAATCAATACAAGAATTCATAGAATGTATCGTAAAGAAATAAACTAGATAAGAAATAATTAAACCCGGCTATGCCGACTCGTAAATCTTCATCTTCTCGTTCTTCAAATCGCTCTCTTAATACTCTTCAATACGTATATGATGTAATGTAGCTGATAATCATTGAAAAAAGAGAAACACTTGTCTTTTATAGACTTCAGAATAATCCTGGGAAGCTTAGGAATCAATTCCTATTTGAGACGGGAAAGTTCTTCCAAATCGAACTTTTGACGCGACCGAGTTACACTCTGACGCGACCGAGTTACAACTCCAATGCGACCGAGTTAATAGCTGATGCAACTGTATCAGTTACTATTGGACTCGCCTGTTTTAGCCCTTCGACGTGACCGAGTCACATCCTTGACGCGATAGCGTCGGTTGCTTCTATCGTTGGGCCTTGTTTTCGCCCCATTTCATGGCCCATATCATTCTTTCTTCGACCCGTTTCTTCGTGTTATATCATAAACTCTTCATTTTAACCTAAAAACTATGAAAACACTACAAAATGAACCAATACACGTCAAATGGTCCAAATTACATAAATTCATACAATTCTTGACCAACTATGTATGTAAATGCTATATAATACTATCCTATCTCGACATGCATAATTAACGTGTATCAAAATCCCCCAAACTTAAACTGTTGTTTGTCCTGAACAACATAACAAAAGACAAACAATACAAGTGATTTATTCAATCATTTAGGGCGATTGGATGATGATTCAGTTTCAGACTGATTTTACAAATTTAGGCAACACAATGTACTTGAGCATATGTGATAACATGAAAATCAATTAATCTTGAGACTTTGAACTTTCGAGTTATTAAATCCTCACTGGTTATGTACTTCACTCATCTCTCAAGTGTTTAGGCTAATTTCATTTCCACTCATATTAAATTACATGCAAAGCCTACCATATGCTTGCCAATCGTCTAAACTAGACCTCGTACTCAATGTGTGTGAAAACAGGATAAAAAAGGTCTTTCTTTTGGTTGTAATGTTGACTTAAAGTAACATGGGATATATTTGGCTAAAAGTGACTAGTTTTGAACTGATCAAGTTATACCTAACCTGACTACCCCTCAATAACATCACTCAACCGCACTCTTCAATTTTCAACAACTCATCCCAAAAGAGATGACTTCTTCACTGGTAGGGAAAGAAAACAAACGTGTCATTGAACCATTTGCCCTACAAAATTAGAGTAATTAATTTGAGTTCCGAACTTTCCCGACTTTACTAGGTAAAGTGGTAAGTCCGAGTCGATTCCACGGAGAATGATTGAGTAGTGTTGATTTGAATATTTCAAGCAATTAATGATTTAGGTTGGAATAAAAGCAATAAACATAAACAAGTAAAGGGGGGGGGGGGGGGGGAGGGGGGGGAGGAGGGTTTGATTGAGTCTAACAACTAAATTCTACCAAGTACCAACTACCAATCTAGAAAAGCAATAGAATTTTTTTGGTGTTTTAGATTAATCAAAGGATTAAAGAAAGACAACAAGCAAATATTTTATGTTTTCTGAATATATTAAAAACGCCTACCCTCGATCTAGTATCCCCTTGAATCCGACTACCTATGGATTATTGTTGAAGCCCCAATTCAATGCAATTTAAACCCTTATCCCACAATGTACAAGGTCCGCTTATGTAAATTGTGTTGTTCCTCAATGGTGGATAAATTGAAGGTCTGCTTATCGATTTATCCCTACCCAAATCAATTAGTGATCCAAACAAGATCTTTTCACACTAATTGATATTGGATGATCATGAACTAGAACAACGGGATAAATAAGGCATAAACCTCGAATCGATCGGGTTTAGAGGCCAAACTCTATAATGCTAACCAATGATATCAAGCATTGTTCACTACTAAGGGAGACTGAAGCTTCAACAATCACGGAAAGTGAATTCCAATCTCTAGCAACATACAATAAATGCTTCCTAAAGGATGATCAATCCTAAAACAAATATCTAGGCATGAGACAATTCAAACAAGCATTATAGAACATTAAAATTGCATAAAGAGGGTAACACCAAAAGCCGATAATCACATATTCATCTTCAATCAAGGTTCAACATGATCAAGGGTAGAATTAAGGGTGCTAGCCACCCATTACTCCTAATACAATCAGTAAATTAAAGGAAATAAAAGAATTCATAAAAATGAAATGATAGAACCCAAGGTTGTTCAATGGGGAAGATGAGATGACTCCTTCTTTCCCTTCTCTCCTCCTTGGAAGTGATGGTGGCTGAAAAGTCCTCCAAATTTGTGCCAAAGATAGGTTAAATTCGAAATGGAACTTATATATATAGGGGAAGAGTTGTTACTTCAGTTTACGGCAAAATCGCGTTCAGAAATTTAAAAAGGGACAAGGAATCTCGGCCGAGATGCAAGTGTGTCTCGGCCGAGATGTGAAAAAGGGCTTTTTCAACTTGTGCATTGAGGGGTGATCTCGGCCGAGATTGGGTTGCATCTCGGCCGAGACGTGAAAAGGGGAATTTAGGGCTTTTTAAGGTGTGGATAATCTCCGTCGAGATTGGGTGTCATCTCGGCGAGATCTTCATCTCTTGAATTTCTGACTTTTCCCTGGAGAGGTATCTCGGCCGAGATGCAATATCCGTCTTGGCCGAGATCTTCAGTCTCTCAAAATTTCAGGATTTTCCTGGAGAGGTATCTCGGCCAAGACAGGAGACAATCCTTCAGCCCTGTCCTTTGTTGCCTTGACTGATCCATCAACTCCGCGATCGTTTGATGTTCTTTTTCGATCCTTTTAAAACTATTTTAACACATAAATACCACAAACACATTATTTGGCCAATGAGAATACAAAAGCACTAAATACATGTGATTGTGCACATTAATGATATTAAAATGACACTAAAAGCGCCCTAAAGTGCGTGCACGGGACACGTGTACTGATAATGCGTAAACCTGCTTTCTCGATACAACACCGTAACCAACACAATGGAACCACCCAAATTGCAAAGAAGTAAAGAACACACAGATGTACGTGGTTCGATCTTGAGATCTACATCCACCGGCGAAGGCAACAACCCTCGGAGAGCTTTCACTATGTCCCCTCTGGGACTTTTGATTCAGTATTACAAGTAATTGTTCTGGAATCAAGAATTCGAACCCTAATCTCCACAATATTTCTCCTATTTATACAATACAATAACAACCCTAACAGAATCCCTAAAAAACCGGCAATCATATCTGCATGGCCGTTGGAAAAGATCATGGGGATCTTTTCCTAACTTCCCACAAACGCCGCGCATGGGCTTCGTTAAGTTGGGCCCGTGCTATTAGGTCCAATTAACCTAGTAAGCGAGCTGGATCGACCCAGGGAGATTGTGCCATACCTATCAGATGCCCCCCCACCAGCCGGAGCGAGGTAGGAGCTTCAGTTTGTAGGATGTATTTGCTGGCCGAGGGGTAACTATTAAGGCCGAAGTCGTACCCGAATAACACCGGTGTACTATATAATTGAAAATTGGCACCATTCTTGAGTGAGAAGGAAATACCCCGGGATGAGAGAATCACACGGAGTCAAACTGAATACCCCCGAGGTGAGGTAGTCAACCGGGGCTGAAATAATGTTCTCCCGAGGTGAGGTAGTCAACCGGAGTTGAAATAATATTGTCCCGAGGTGAGGTAGTCAACCGGGGTCGAAATAAGGTTGTCCCGAGGTGGGGTAGTCAACCGGAGTTGAAATAATGTTGTCCCGAGGTGAGGTGGTCAACCGGAGTTGAAATAATGTTGATCCAAATCCCAAGGCGCGTCTCCCACGCGCCTAGGTAACTGTGATGCGCGTGACAAACACGCATGCATCATATGCGTTGAATGCGAGAGGTCGCAATCTGGGCCGTTACTTTTTGAATATATAATATATAAAGCTTGTACAGGAAGCTTCACTTTACTTTCATTTGCAATTTGCGACAGACAAAGAGCGGGAGAAAAAGAGAATCACCTTGCAAACTTCTGATCCACATTTTATTCGAAACAAGTAAGTATGTCTTCTTGTTCATCTTCATCTTCTATTAGGGAAGTGGGAACGTTGGAACGACCACTTGACGCAGAGCCATTGCATAGTATATTCCCAAAGAAAAAGGGAAATTAGAACGGCGTACCGGGCGGATGGTAGGGAAATTGCAACCCGAGCAGTAGACTTTAGTGACTGCCGCGAGGAGGACTTCGAGGTGGCCTCGGAGGTGCCTCGAATGACTCGGGTGCAAGTAGAAACACTGATACCTTCGTTTTATTTTCCGTTTAAGTTAGAATATATATTGCCGGAGCCCAGCGACCGAGCCTGTTGCCCACTAATAGGTATGGCCCAGTAACTCCGGGTCGGGTTGACCCGCCCCGGGGCAACCGGGCCCAGAAGAAGAGCTCTCCCCGACGAAATGCTAAGAACTCTTCGTCTTGATCCACATCGCAGGCAGCGATCTCCTCGGCGCTCAGAATGTTCTTTTTCTCTGCCAGAGCCTTCACCAATGGCCACTCTGGGACACGAGTCAGTGCGTTATAATATGCCTCCTCCACGGAACCCACGGAGTTGAAATCGTAGCCGAACTCTGGACGATAGACGTCCACGTTCGGATAGATTTCCTTGACTCTCCAGCAGCACTGACCGCGTTGCCGTGTCCCCGACAGCGACGGAGCCTGTTTGATAGTCGAGAAATGTGCTGGTTTGCAATAGTTTCTCTGCAAATGCCTTCAGCACGGCCCCCTGGCCCTCCACCACTGCTGCTTCCTTGGCTTTTAGCTCCGCCCGCAGTTCCGCCGGTTCACCGCGGAGAGCCCCAGCCTCTGCCTCTGCCTCCACCTCGCGCAACCGCGCCACTTCCTTCTCCACCAAGGCAGCTCTCTTGCGCGCCTCGGACAGATCATGAGTTAACTTGTCATTACGAGCACCCAGCTCCCTCACCGCCTCGGCTAGCCCTTCCTTGGCCTGTCTCTCACTCCTTCGGCCGAGGTCCAGGATCCCCCGAGCCAGACGTAGAAGCATTTACCGCAAACCGAGCTCACTGGCATACAAAGAGCTTGGCCATTTATCCAGTGGGGAATAGACATTGTGGGCTCGTTTCCAGTCGCTCCAGGAGGCTTAAAATTTCTTGTGGTTGCAGTGGATTACTTCACCAAATGGGTTAAAGCCGAGCCCCTCACTACTATCACCGGTCAGAACATCTTGAAGTTGTTTGGCGAAACATCATATGCCGCTTCGGCATCCCGAGCGCCATTAACTCAGACAATGGCAAACAGTTCGCCAATGACCCCTTCCGGTCCTGGTGCGAGGAGTTGCACATCAAATAAATTTTCACCTTGATCGCTCATCCTCAAGCTAATGGTCAGGTCGAAGTCACCAACCGCACCCTGCTTACTGGTTTAAAAAAGCGCTTAGATCAAGCTAAAGGTCTCTGGGCCGAGAATCTTCCGCAGGTACTCTGGGCCTATCGTACCACGCCGCACACGTCAACCGGAGAAACCTCATACAGTCTCACCTATGGCTCCGAGGCTATCATCCCTGCTGAGGTGGGGGTACCCAGTCCCCGCCTCGTTACCCTAGATCCCAAGGCTAACGACGATGCACTCCGTGCTAACTTGGATGAGCTCGAGCACCGCCGCTATCAATCTTTCATTCAACAAGCTAAATGTAAGCAACGCGCAACTCAGTATCACAACCTCTGGGTTAAGGGTACTCAATTTCAAATCGTAGACCTAGTACTCCGGTTAAACTCTGCCAGCAAAGCTGCCCTCGAGGGCAAACTGCATGCCGTATGGGAAGGGCCTTACCGCGTCATTGTCGCGTATGCCTCCGGGTGCGATCAATTAGCACACTTAGATGGTACGCCGATTCCCCGAACATGGCATGTTACTAACCTACGACGTTTTTATCTATGATTACCGATGGTCAAGTATCTTTTCTACCTTTACATTCTTTGTACGTTATTTCGTTTCCGTACTATAACAATTTCTTTTATGAGTCTCTTTGTATTTTTCAATTGTTCCGATAATTCATTTGAATAAAGTTTTCACTTTACGTATATTGCTGTACTTTCTTCTACGCTGCGGGGACGCCCTAGCCTAGACTCATTATTATTTGTCTCCGGACACACTGATCTCTCGCCTGATCCATCCGGAGAGATCAGCATTTAGTCCCCGGACCTATATTCCCTCTCGTCCGTTTAACCGGAGAGGTCCTTCACTCTCGCCTGATCCGTCCGGAGAAATCATTAACTGCCACCCGATCCGTCCGGGGAGATTTTCCGCCTTGTTTCTCTACCAGGCCTTATTTACATATTGTACTCTCGAGTACTAGTTACCTCATTATTTTCGTAATGACATGTCAAAATAATTTGAAGCAATTACATCATGATCAAACATTAATCACTCTTATTTAACATACTTGCCAAACATATCAAAACATGTCAAAATAATTTGAAGCTAGCCAATACTCTGCGCTCCGGCGTTGGGACCCGTCCCGGGAGCTTCTTCGCGTCCTCCGAGATCTGAAGGCTCCTCGGCTTTGAGCTCCGGTTCTTCCCCTGCTTTGACCTCCTCTACGCCGAGGACTCACTCTTGGCACTGGCCTTGGAACGTCGCTCCTCACTCTGCCCCCAGGACTCAGTTGAGGCGCTGGTCTCGGAGTGTTAGCCCATTCCGCGGGATCCCATTCCGCGGGGTCCATTACCTCGATCTCCTTGGCTAGCTTCTCAACCTCCTCCTCCGCAACAGCTACTGGGGTCGGCTCTTGGATTATGATCCCTTTGCCTTTTCCCGCCGCTCCCTTTTTGTTCCTCCGCGGTGCCTTCGAGACATCCTGGCCCCGGCTGGAGCTTGCGATATATTCTTCTGCAGTACGACGCCACCTGCTGCGGCCTCTCAAGCCCTCGTACATATTCAGGAGTAATTCCAGTACTTCCCGCTTTCTCACAAGCTCGGAGGAGTCAGTGTGACCGATAACCATCAGCGCCGTAATTTCCTCCTGAATCTTGATTATCCGCTCCTCGACTTCCTCAAAAGTTAGCAGGCCGTACTCTGTCAGTATTCGCTCATATTCCTTTTCTACAGCTTTGGCCCTTGCCTCTTCGGCCTCCTTGGCCCTCCTCTCCGCTACGGCCACTCTCCTCTCCAACCGAGTAACCACTTGCTTTTGCAGATTAACCTTTTCCCCGCGGAACCAGTCTAAAGACTGCATGAGTTTCTTTATTACATTATGAAGCTCCTCGGCATTCTCCTGTTTGCAGCGCACAATCAGTACTTGTATGATATTCTAGTTTAGTTTAGTTTAGTTTAGTTTAGTTTAGTTTTAGTTTAGTTTAGTTTAGTTTAGTTTAGTTTAGTTTAGTTTAGTTTAGTTTAGTTTAGTTTAGTTTACGTTTAATGTACAACTCATTTAAATTGCGGGGAACGACTGACCTCCCCCTGTTCGTCTCCTTCAACTGCCTCCGGCACCTCCACCTCAACCTCGTGCTCTCCCTCCGGTAGTTCTCGGATCACCCCCCCGTCACCTCTCGTTGCGTCCGCGGTAAGTTCCACGTGCAGGGGTGGATCCTGGGCTCTTGGTTCTGTGAAGAGCTCTCCCCGACGAAATGCTAAGAACTCTTTGTCTTGATCCACATCGCAGGCAGCGATCTCCTCGGCGCTCAGAATGTTCTTTTTCTCTGCTACAGCCTTCACCAATGGCCACTCTGGGACACGAGTCAGTGCGTTATAATATGCCTCCTCCACGGAACCCACAGAGTTGAAATCGTACCCGAACTCTGGACGATAGACGTCCATCTTCGGATAGATTTCCTTGACTCTCTCCAGTAGCACTGACTGCGTTGCCGTGTCCCCGAAAGCGACGAAGCCTGTTTGGTAGTCGAGAAATGTGCTGGTTTGCAATAGTTTCTCTGCAAATGCCTTCAGCACGGCCCCCTAGCCCTCCACCACTGCTGCTTCCTTGGCTTTTAGCTCCGCCCGCAGTTCCGCCGCTTCACCGCGGAGAGCCCCAGCCTCTGCCTCCACCTCGCGCAACCGCGCCACTTCCTTCTCCACCAAGGCAGCTCTCTTGCGCGCCTCAGACAGATCGTGAGTTAACCTGTCATTACGAGCACGCAGCTCCCTCACCGCCTAGGCTAGCCCTTCCTTGGCCTCTCTCTCACTCCTTCGGCCGAGGTCCAGGATCCCCCGAGCCAGACGTAGAAGCTCCTCGGCATCGGGCCCCTCAGCAGGTTTGTGCGCTCTTGCCCCTTGAAACACAACATCCGTAACACACATTAGACAATACAAGATTCAACAACAGTTTTTCAACCCAGCAATGGTTACAAGTGCTTTACCTCGGGGATCGACTCCGTACGCAGTCTTTTAGCTGCCCCCGGTGGAGTCACAGACGGCTCCGACCTCCTCTTTGACCTCGGAGTCGCCCCCGCGACCACCACATCTTCTTCCGTCCCCGCTGACGGCCTTGGACTCGGCGACGCTCCACTTCTCGGTGCCACTTCAGCTGCAGTTCCCTTCTTCTTTAACGCCTCGGGCACCGCAGGGCTTCCCGAAGTCTCCTTTATGAAGCGTAACACTGCAAAATAATTTCGTGGTTAATCCTGTGCAGGTTGCAGTCAGTTACACAAATTTAAAGTTCCTACCCTCCTCGGTTGCCCCGGCTGCCGACTCCTGCCCCCGGGTGGAAACCCCCTCTGCTCCGCCCGAGTAATACGGGCTTAACCCTGCCTCCTCCAGCTCCTCCTCGGTGCAGAGAGTCTTGAACGTACCTACAGTCTGGAATTGCTTTACAACCTCCGGCTCCGGCTCCGCCACCGGGGCATTATCTAATACCTCCTCCCTCCTCCACCTCGGGAGGACCACGTCAGTCTTCACATATATAAATTTCTCCTTCCAACCCTCCACCTTACTCGGGTTTTGCACCTTAAACCCACCTCGGGCCCTAGGGCTAAAGGAGTACCATCCCTTCGCTTTCCCGAAGGCTTTCAGTTGGAAGAAAAATCTAAACAAATCTACGTTTGGTTCTACCCCGGCATTTTTACATACCATTGTAAACCCGAAAACTTGCCTCACGGCATTGGGTGCTAATTGACTCAGGGCGATGTTGTAATATCTCAGCAACTGTACTACGAAGTCCCAAAGGGGGAATCTAATTCCTATTCTCAAATGGTCTATGTACGCACTTATGAAGCCCTTCGGCGGGCAGCAAGCTCGGTCACTAGGCTCCGGCACTATGTATTCTAAATTAAAAGGGAAGAAAAAGGTTGGAATCAGGGTTTCTATTTGCACCCGCGTCATCCGCAGTGCCTCCACGGACACCTCAAAATCCTCCTCCAGACACTCACTAAACCCTACTGCCTGGGTGCCGGATTCCATGTCGTCTGCCCTATATACCATCCTAATCACTCTTCTTTTTGGAATGATATAACGCAGGGGTGGTACACCTAACGGGGTTTTATCGGTTCCTACCTCCCTAATTGACGATGAAGACGATGAGAAAGACATACTTACTTGGTTTTGATTTGAGATGGCTCACAAATGGCACAGATGAATCTGTTTTTTTCCCCCTTTCTGTATCTTGCAAATCGCAAATGAGAAAGATGAAGTTTACTGTGCAAGCCTTCTCTATATATATTCCTGCATCAACGGCTCAGATCTGGCCTTTTCAAGTTTTGTGCCTCGCGCGTGGACGTCACGCGCATTACAGTCACCAAGGCGCGTGGAAGACACGCTTCTTGGAATTCTCAAATGCGTCACTTCACATCGCTTTTCCAAATGATGGCGCCGCCAATCACATCAACCTCACTCTTCCCCCGGAAGTTTTGGGTCTCACTCCGGTGTTCCCTTCACCTCGGGCATATTCTAGTTTCGATCTCACTAAACCTTACAACCCCGGGGGTACTCTAGCTCGGCTCCATTCAACCCCAGGATCTCGGGGACACTCACGTTCGGCATGATCTCGGGGATACTCAAGTTCGGCTCCGGTCGACCCCATGACCACGGGGTACCCCAGTTCGGTCAAGTTTGATCCTCGCGGAGTCCTTCACTCCGGGGATGCATCATCTCGGCTCCGATCGACCCCCTAACACCAGGGACACTTCGGTTCGACAAAGATAGCATCCCTCCTTGCTCGCTACATCATTACATTGCTCAACATCGGCACCTGTTACATCCTGCCCTACTTATAACCGAAGCTCCCACCTCGCTCCGGCTGGTGGGGGTACATCTGATAGGTATGGCCCAATAACTCCGGGTCGGGTTGACTCGCCCCGGAGCAACCGGGCCCAGAAGAACGAGCCCAGCAACCAAGCCAGCCCAGAAGCGCGCACAAGCCTGTCGCAGCCCAGTCGCGGCATATTTGGAAAGTGGGATCCCCACAATCTCCTTCCAACTCCCATGCAGATTTGGTGGGCGCAATTGTAGGGATTTAGTTAGGGTTTTGAATTGAGTAGTATAAATAGCATAATTGTACTCAGATTTAGGGTTCGCACTTTGTACTCCAAAACTACAACGTGTAAGATTGAAAGGAAGATAGTGAAAAACACCTCGACAGGCGATTGTTTGCACCCGTGGACGTAGATCTCCGGATCGAACCACGTATATCTTGTGTTCTTTGCTTTTTCTTGAGTTTGGTATCGCTGTTAGTCAGGTTTTATTTTGTATTCATGGGATAAGCGGATCATGCATTAACACCCACCGAAGGGGTTTGTAGGGGTGTATATAGATCAGCTGAAGGTGGGCCTAAGGTTTCCCCTGTGGGAGTTCGTGGTGCGGCTGCTGAGGTATTACAGAATTGCATTGTGTCAGTTAACACCCAATGCTGTTAGGGTTTTTCTTCCAGCTTAAAGCCTTCGGAAAATCGAAGGGGTGGTACTCGTTTAGTCCGAGGCCGCGGGGTGGCTTTAAAGTAAAAAACCCTAGTAAGGTGGAGGGCTAGAAGGAAAATTTTTTGTTTGTAAAGGTGAGTGTGACCCTCCCGAGGTGGAGATAAGAGGAGATTGTGGATAGTGCCCCGGTGGCGGAGCCGGAGTCGGTTGAGGACTTCCGCACCGTGGGTGTTTTTAAACAAGTCTGCTCGGAGGAGGAGCTGGAAAAGACGGGGTTAAGCCTCTACTATTCGGGAGGACTGGAAGAAAACCCGATCCGGGGTCAGGGCTCATCTGCTGGGGCGTCTGAGGAAGGTAGGGCCATTTACTGTGTTATGTGAGCTGTTACAGATGGTAAGAGTGCTAACTGTTTATTGTGTTTGCAGTGGGATGATTCGGAAAAGACGTTGTTGAGAGCCCTTCAATGCCACCGGCATTAAAAAAGAAGGGGACTACTGGGGAGGTGGCACCGAGAGGAGGGGTGTCCCCGGTTCAAGGTCGGTCTCCAGGGACCGAAGATGATGTGGTGGTGACCGGCCTGACACCGAGGTCGAGGAAGAGGCCGGAGCCATCATCGAGGCCTCCTGCGGAGGCAAAGAGGATGCGCGCGGACGCTGCCCCCGAGGTACATGTAATAAGTTGTTTCCGTATTAAGCTGTAATATGCTAACAGAGTGTTTAATCATAGGGGCAAACAAGCATTTTGGGTCTGCAAGGACCCGAGGCCGAGGAGATACTGCATTTGGCCCGAGGAATAATGGAGCTCCGATCCCGCAATGACAGGCTTTCTCACGACCTGTCCGAGGCCCAAAAAAGAGCCTCCGAAGTGGAGAAGGAGGTGGCTCGGCTTCGGGGAGTGGAGGTAGAGGTGGGGCTGCTCCGCGGTGAAGTGGAGGAGCTCCGCGCCGAGTTCAAGGGGAAGGATGTGGCAGTAATTGAGGGCCAAGGGGCCCTGCAGAAGACATTTGCTGGGAAGCTCCTCCAGACGAGCACGTTCTTCGACTATCAAACGAGGTTCGTGGCCGTTGGCGACACTGCGACCCGCTCCGCGCTGTTGGAGAAGGTGAAAGACGTCTATCCGGACGTGGACATTTATCGTCCAGAGTTCGGATACGACTATAACTCGGCAGGCGCTTTGGAGGTGGCCTACCATGAAGCTCTGGCCCAGGTCCCCGAATGGCCCTTGGTGGAAGCGCTAACGGAGAAGGGTACGGTGCTGACCGCCGAGGAGATTGCTAGCTGCAACACTGACCAGGACGAAGAGTTCTTGGCTTACAGAAATGGGTAGTTCGTGCCGGAGCCACGAACACGGGCCCCGTCCCCAAGGGTGGAGCCTCCAGCAGAAGCATCGGGGCAAAGCTTCGGGGACGACCAGATGTTGCCTCGGGATGGAGAGCAGCCGGCAGCAGCGGCAGCCGAGGGGGCCGAACTAGGGGAGGTCAGTTCCCCCCAATTTTGAATAAATTGTAAATGTTGTAGATAGTAGACTGGATGTATGGGCTTTTTTTTTTTTTTTATGTATTTGAACTCCAATGATTGTACTTGATGACTTTGGATGTAAATTTTTGAATGATTGTTAAACAATGTTGTTGAGTTTTATTTGATTTAGCATGATCCGTGTTGCGTATAGTACTGAATTTGTTGCTGCTAACAGGAGAGCACCGAGGAGCTGCACAATGTAATAAAGCAGCTAATGCGTTCTCTCGACTGGTTCCGGGGCGAAAGAGACAACCTGTAGAAGCACGTTGTACCCCAACTGGAGAGAAAACTAGCCGCTGCCGAGAAGAGCCTGGCCGAGGCAGAGAAGGCGCGAACAGAGGCCAAAGAGAGTGCGCTGCACTTCAAACTCAATGCATTATCAAAAGATGCCGAGGTGGAGCGAATGTACGTGCACCACCGAGAATACGAGCGAATGCTGACAGAGTTTGGTCTGTTAACATTTGAGGACCTTGAGGCCCGGACTGTTGAGGTGCAAGCTGAAATAAAAGAATTGATGGACCTAGGGTTGACGAGCTGTTGGACCTCTGTTCGAATAGCTGCATTTCTTTCCGAACAAAATTATCTCCGTTTCTGCTGTATCGGCTTCACAGCAGGGTTGACGTTTAGTTTGTGAGTGATGAGATCTGGAGAGACTCCCGGCATGTCTAGGAGAGACCAAGCAAAGACCTCGGGGTACTCCCTTAAAGTCTGAATAATTGCATTGTGCAACAGGGGTACACTGACTGGACCTACTCTAACAGTTCGATCCGGTTTAGTAGGATCCAGTGGCATGTCAACAACGTCATCTCCGAGGGACTCGGAGACGCCCGGAACGGATTGCAGGGTGGATTTGAAATTGAGGCTTCGGAGTAGCCTTGACTGCCTTCTTGAGTGCGACATGCATGCACTCCTTAGAAACTTTTTGGTTGCCACGGATGGCAAACTCTCCTTGGGTGTAGGAAACTTCAGTGTCAAGTGATACGTAGAGTAAATAGCTTTGGCTGGGGTGAGCCAGTCCCGACCGAGGATCATGTTGTAAGGCGATGAGGAGGAGACCACATAGAAATCGACAAAAACAGTTTTTATGGCGGGATATGTACCAGGCGAAGCAGGGAGGTTGATGATTCAATCAAGTTGGACCTCTCCTTGGTTAAACGTCTGTAGAGGCCCGGGAGCAGGTCGGAGCTGCTCGTGGGGTATGCCCATCTTTCGGAAGCAATCGGAGAAGATGACACTTACTGTTTCAGATTTATGGAGGCGCTTGTAACGTGCCTCCTCGGGAGGAGGCCTGCTCGCTTCAGCTTTGAGGGCACTTCGGGAAGTCCCTGCTGGCATGGCGCCATAGATCACATTTATTATCCCATGGACCACATGATTCGGGGGATTATCCCCGTGTTCCCAATGTGATGGCGGAAGTGGTAATAACTGAGGTTGCTGAGGTTGATTTTCTTGGCGATTGCCATGGTCTTGCCGTGGGTAATTATTATTTCCCGACCTATTGTTACGCCAATGAGGTCGGCCCTGTCCATTGCCTCTGTTATCATAGCCTCCTCGACTTTGTTGTTGACCCCTATTTCTGATCTGTGGAAGCTTGTCCTCGGTTCGAGCAATATATTGCCGAAGAGATTAATAGATATAATTCCAACAACTGGTATCAAAGCAAGGTCTGTCTTCTTGGCTCTGTCAGATATAATTTGTTTATTGATTATAAATGTGCGCTGTGTATGTTTAATTTTTTTCGTTCTTCATGGCTCGTTTTACGTCATGTTTGTTGGCGTTGGGTTGTTTTTACCACGAGAAAATTCGTGGTTAGAATAGGTTCGTTTTTATTTGTATTTTGTTGAAATGTCTGTAAAAGTCAAAGAACGAAGACGAAGAACACGAAAAACGGAAAGAACCTGGCCGCATGCAGCCGGCGCCCGGCAACAGGCAGCCAGCGCCCGACGCTCGGCAGCAGAAGCCTCGGCGCCCGACACTCGGTAGCAGAAGCCCCGTAGCGGCGCTCGGCAGCAGCAGGCCCCATCGTCCGGCACTCGGCAGCAGCCCCGTCGCCCGGCGCTCAGCAGCAGCAGGCCCCGTCGCCCGGCGCTCGGCAGCAGTGGCCCCGGCGCCTTCGCCCGGCAGCAGCTGGCCCCGACGGCCGACAGATTGCTGTTGGAGGGGCGGCGGCGGCTAGGGTTTGCAAACCCTAGCAGATCGTTGCCATGCACGGGCCTGAGCACGAGCGAGGCGCTGGGCTTCGGCCCAGCAGGCCCCGACGGCTCTAGACGGCTCGGCACCCTCGGTCGTGGCGTGGGTGTGGGCTAAGGTTTCGGCCCGACAGCCCACTAACCCATGCAGCCTGTTTACTAGCCTAGTGTGTTTTTCATTTTAGCCCGGTCCGTACCCGAGTATGCGAGGCCCGACGTGAAGGCCCAAGAGACTTGAAGATTTGTATTTCCTAAATTATTGTAATAGTTTAGGATTTAATTTTTCCATGTTGAGCCAATGATTTTTATTTATTTTTATCGTTTCTTTATTTCTCAATGGATGAATGATATTTATTATCATGTTTATTATGTCTACGTGATTTATTAATTGCGCTTAGACTATCATGCTAGGACCTTCTCGTATATTAGCATATTTAAATTCTCCGAGCATGCTTTATTTGTCGTGCTTAGTTTTTATTTATGCTTAGGATTACGTGTTGTTTCATGGACAAACCTTTTGAAGTAAAAGACTAAGCAAAACCCGACAATTTTAATTTCAAAAAATAGTCAAAAGACCTCCACAACCAGTCTCCAGGCAAAAATAAATAATAAATTTAGTAAACGTCCACACGCGTGGCTTGCTCACATTTATTATTTATAAGTTTGCTAGCTGGGACTTCTAAATAAATCATTTAATTCCAAAAGAAAAGTGGGAGTTACACGCGTAAACGTCCGCACGCGTGGCTTACACGTATGATTTTCACAAGTTTTCTAGATAGTTGGAAACAAATAGGATAAGGAAGGTTATATAAATTGGAAGCGACGTAGTCCACGAAAGTGTGTCAAATCCAAGAATTTGTTTACAAGTGTTAGGACGTGGTCACTGCTTAGATATTAATTTTAAGTACAACTCCCCGCGGAGTCACTTCTTAAAAATAATATGGTCTAGTATAAAAGTCCAATTATTAATTTCATTTGTCAAAAGGTTAGGTTGACATGGATTGAAATTAAAATGACTAGGTATGTTAGTCTGATTAAGGGATTTACATATAAACGTCCACCCGCGTGGTTTATATGTAAATCTCTTGGGCTATTGGAGGATTCAATCAATATTATTTTATCAAAATGTTACAATATTGTTGATTCAAAATATATGTGATTGTGCTCTTACATGTTTATTGTTTAATATTTTCAGATATGTCGTTATCGTCTGTTATAAATATTCTCGCACAACACCCCTTAACCGGTCATAATTATAAAGAATGGAAACGTAATCTGGAGTATATTCTTATCGCTGAGGAACACTATTTCGCGTTAGTTACTCCTCGTCCGGATCCCCTTACTGCACAATCCACCGATGAGGAGCGGGCAAAGCATGACAAGTGGCACAAGTCTAATAATGTGGCCAAGTGCTACATTATGAACACTATGTCGTCTGCCTTCCAGCTCCAGCATCAGGACATGGACGATGCTACCAACATCATGTTGAACCTTCAAGAGGTGTATGGGGAGTCGGACAGAGCTGCTCAGTTTGACTTAATGAGGCAAATCATGGAAAGTCGGATGACCGAGGGCAGCTCAGTGCATAATCATGTCATGCACATGATTAATCTCATGGACAAGCGTGACTTGATAGGAGGAGGTATCGACGGCGAAGCCAAGGTCGATATCATTCTCAACACTCTTCCCAAATCCTTTGAGAACTTCCGTCTCAATGCTGTTATGGCCAAGAAAGACTATACTCTTAACGAGTTGCTTAATGACCTAGTTACAGCAGAGGGGGTGATGGGAAAGCATGCACAGGCTTTGGTCACTGCCAATGGTTTACTGCTCCACCGAAAGGTAAGAACAAGAAAAAGAGGCAAAAGGGCAAGGCCAAGGCAAATAGTGGGAGTAACGGAGGGGGCCCTAGTGGTGGAGTAAAGAAACCTAAGGGAAAGTGTTTCAAATGTGGTAAGACTGGGCATTTTAAGAAAGATTGTCCAGTGCTAAAGGCAAAGGACCAAGGTACGCCATTAGCTTTAGTAACTGAAACATGTTTAGCCGCTGTTTCTGCCCATTCGTGGGTAGTGGATACAGGTGCGACTGATCATGTTTGTTACACCTTGCAGGGCTTCCAGCCAACAAGGCAGCTTAGGGATGGCGAGATCATCATCTCCATGGGCAATGCAGCAAGAGTCGCAACAGTTACAATTGGAGATTTTTCTTTATGCTTTAATGACACTGTTTTAGTTTTAATAGATGTTTTGTTTGTGCCGAGTTTTCGGTGCAATTTAATTTCTGTTTCGAAACTTTATTGTGATGGATATTCAGTTGTTTTTGGTAGTAATGTTTCTATCATGAGAAATAACATAGTTATCTGCACTGGTATTTTGAACAATACTCTTTATACTATAACTTGTCTGCATAATACCCAAAACTTCATTGCATCAACATCATCGAACCCAAGGAAAAGGAAATTATCTTCTCAAGAGGATCAAACACATCTTTGGCACCTAATACTAGGTCACATCAGTCTGAACCGGATCCAAAGACTAGTGTCTGATGGAGTGTTGGATTCGTTCCAACCAATTCAGACTAGAGTCTGCGAATCCTGTCTAGAGGGAAAGATCTCTACAAGGCCTTTCAAGGCAAAGGCGAATAGGGTCAAAGAGGTGTTAGAACTGATCCATTCTGACTTATGTGGACCAATGTCCACCCAAGCTCGTGGAGGGTATGAGTACTTCGTCACATTCATTGACGATTACTCAAGATAAGGGTACGTTTATCTACTTCGCCGCAAGTCTGAATGCTTTGAGAAATTCAAAGAGTTTCAGGCAGAAGTGGAGAAGAAGCTAGATAAAAGTATCGAGTCATTGCGGTCTGATCGCGGTGGCGAATACCTCAGCAACGAGTTCCAAAGGTACTTGTTAGAAGTTGGGATAACATCCCAATTGACTACACCAGGTACTCCCCAACAGAATGGTGTAGCAGATAGAAGAAATCGAACTATACTTGAGATGGTCAGATCTATGATGAGTTATGCATCTTTGCCCATTTCGTTATGGGGATATGCCTTAGAAACAGCTTCTTATCTGTTAAACCTAGTACCATCCAAATCAGTACCCAAGACCCCTGTCGAGTTATGGTCAGGGCGCAAGCCTAGCTTGAACCATATAGGGATTTGGGGTAGTCCAGCACACGTGCTGAACAAGGATGCTGGTAAGTTGGAATCTAGGTCTGAGGTAAGAATGTTTATAGGGTATCCAAAAGGAACGAAAGGTGGTTATTTCTATAGTCCTAAGGATCAGAAGATCGTTAGCACTAACGCCCGATTCTTAGAAGAGGACTACATGATTAATCACAGCTCCAGAACCGATATTATCCTTCAAAAACTCGAAGGGAATGTCAGTACGATTCCAATTCCACAGCCACAAGTGCAAGAGGCAATAATACCAAGTACTGCACAACCCGTTGACATAATGCCTACACAGCCTCGACATAGTGGGAGGGTTGTTCGTCAGCCTAATCGGTTCATGTTTGTGGGAAAATCTTCGGATTTGATCCCAGGAGATGGACATGCCGATCTCGATCCCTGGACTTATGCCGAGGTAGTAAATGACGAAGATGCGAAAGAATGGCGTCGTGCTATGGATTCAGAATATGAGTCCATAACTGCTATGGATGTATACGAGAAAACAGAACTGCCAGATGGCTGTAAAGCTATAGGCAGTAAGTGTGTATACAAGAGAAAGAGAGGAGGGGATGGAGAGGTTACAGCCTTTAAGGCCAGGCTAGTGGCAAAAGGGTATACCCAGGTGGAGGGTAAAGATTATGATGAAACCTTTTCGCCAGTAGCCATGCTCAAGTCCATTCGGATCCTTCTCGTCATAGCAGCTCATTTAGATCTTGAGGTTTGGCAAATGGATGTGAAGACCGCTTTCTTAAACGGTTACCTTGAAGAAGGTAGGAACATCTATATGCAGCAACCAGAAGGTTATGTGAGGCAAGGCGAAAAGCATCTGTTTTGGAAGCTCAAGAAGTCCATTTATGGACTCAAGCAAGCTTCTAGGTCATGGAACTTACATTTTGACGAGGTGATTAAATCCTATGGATTTACTCAAAGTGAAAACGAAAGTTGTGTGTATCGCATAGATGTCAACGGAGATAAAGTATTTCGTGCACTTTATGTAGATGATATTCTCCTAGTTGGTAACAATGTGGAGGTATTATCAGACATAAAGAGATGGTTATCCAAACAGTTTCAGATGAAGGACTTAGGAGAGGCAGCTTACATCCTTGGGATCAAAGTTATAAGGGATCGCAAGAAAAGGATGTTGAGCTTATCTGAAGCGGCCTACATTGATACTGTGATTGCTCGTTTTAGCATGCAAACTGCCAAGAAAGGATTTCTGTTGAATTTGTATACTGAAAGCAAAACTTTTTATATACAATGTTTCCAGTTATTCACTGTTTATCTCCTATCTGATTATATTTGCATTTTCACTATGTATGTGTCCCCATATCTCTTGCAAATAAGTAGATCCTATGGTGTGTTGAAAATCACAGAAGATCATATGATTGGTTAAACTTAAAGAGATATAAAATGTAAATCACAACTTAGACAACTTGAGGACGAGTTGTTGGTTAGGCTGCAGTATTAAGTAGAAATAGTTTATCTTGACTATTTACTTATACTGGTACGTATTTACGTATTGATAGGATCACAGTGAGATATGTTCTTCTGCCTGACCTTAGTGAAGAATTAGAGATCTCGGTGACTTATAATAATCTAAAGCCTAAATAAGATTACAGTTATGAATGCTTGTTTGTGTGTCACTTTGATTTACTATGGGCAAGAGTTAAGATATAACTTTTATAGTATGTATTTTGGGTGACAGCAACTTGCATATACTAATTTGTAATTTGTATTTAAGTAACCATATCCGTTTAGGATGATGATATCCCCTTAAGGAGCTCAAAAGGTTTATTGTACTAAACCCTGCAGGTTGATTAAGTTCAGGTACAATAATAAGGTTGAATGGTACTACTTAAGGAATAAATAAGAAATTAATTGATTTAAGATGTCAGAGGCTTTAATTAATTAATGGATATTCGATATCTTAAATACGGGGATTAATTAAGTCGAATTCAAGCCCCGACTCAACTCGGGAATAAAGGGGTAAGTCAGTATTAATTTCTAGTGGAATGAATTAATATTTATGAATTAATTATCTTCTGGGCTGAACAAGGAATAATTAATTCATAGTTAGGCCCATATTTATTTCTTGTATTTGATCCCTGGAGTGGCCCATATAGACTCCTAGTCCAAGTAGGAATAGAGAATTAAATTCCTAATAAGGAATTAAATTCCTAATCCTAGAAGGAATTAAACTACCAGGCTTGGCCCACACTCAACCATGTATTATAAATACATGGTCTCTCATTCTGTGAAAGTGAAGAATTAACATTAAAAAAGATCACTGAATACAGAGAAAGAGAGAGTAGGCGGCGGCGGTTTAAGGTGTTCCTTCCCACTTGGAATTCTTCAAAGTTCGTCGTTCATCCGGCGTTGTGGATTGAGTAGGGGATACAGTCCAGAAGGTTAAGACGGGAGTCAGAAATCATTCAATCACAAATCGACCTCTTGTGTAAACAACTATCAGGTCGAATCCCTTAACTCCTATGTGTTATAGGCGCATGTTAGGGTTTATATAAATTTATAGATCCATCTCTAGGGTTAATTAATAAATATACAAATTATGACAACCAAGAAGGGTCCTAGGGAAAGGGATTAATTATATTACTATTTACAAGAGATGGTTATCCAAACAGTTTCAGATGAAGGACTTAGGAGAGGCAGCTTACATCCTTGGGATCAAAGTTATAAAGGATCGCAAGAAAAGGATGTTGAGCTTATCTCAAGCGGCCTACAGTGATACTGTGATTGCTCGTTTTAGCATGCAACCCGCCAAGAAAGGATTTCTACCTTTCAGACATGGCGTTCCACTTTCTAAGGAGATGTGTCCTAAGACACCAAAGGAGAAAGAGGAAATGAGACAGGTACCCTACGCTTCCGCAGTGGGAAGTCTTATGTATGTATGCTATGCACGAGACCTGATATCTGCTATGCAGTTGGCATAGTGGCAAGATATCAGTCTAACCCTGGACAGGCGCATTGGACTGCGGTAAAACATGTACTCAAGTACCTGAAAAGGACTATAGATTACAGGCTAGTTTACCAGGCAGACAGTCTAAATCCCTTGGGTTATTCGGATTCGAATTTCCAGGCAGATCGGGATGAGAAGAGATCTACCTCAGGCTATGTGTTTACCTTGGGAGGAGGAGCCGTTTCATGGAGGAGTGCAAAGCAGAGATGCATTGCAGACTCCACTATGGAAGTCGAATATGTAGCCGCATCAGAGACTGCTAAGGAAGCAGTATGGCTCCGTAATTACCTCTTGGATCTAGGCATGGTACCTAGTTTGCCTAAGAGTATCACAATCTATTGTGACAACTCAGGTGCAGTAGCAAACTCAAAGGAACCCAGGACCCACAAGGCGACAAAACACATAGAGAGAAAGTACCACATAATACGAGAAATCGTAAAACGAGAAGATGTGCGGATAGAGAAGATTTGTACGACAGAGAATTTAGTTGATCCATTCACGAAGAGCTTACCGCAGAAAGTCTATGACAAGCATGTTCAGGGACTAGGACTGCGATTGATGCCACCCACTTAGGAAACTTTCAGTATAAGTGGGAGAATGTAATAGCTAGATAGTTAGGCACCGAGTATACTAAAAGTTTCCTTTAGTATAAGTGGGAGATTGTTGGATTTGTACACTGAAAGCAAAACTTTTTATATACATGTTTATCTCCTATCTGATTATATTTGCATTTTCACTATGTATGTGTCCCCATATCTCTTGCAAATAAGTAGATCCTATGGTGTGTTGAAGATCACAGAAGATCATATGATTGGTTAAACTTAAAGAGATATAAAATGTAAATCACAGCTTAGACAACCTGAGGACGAGTTGTTGGTTTAGGCTGCAGTATTAAGTAGAAATAGTTTATCTTGACTATTTACTTATACTGGTACGTATTTACGTATTGATAGGATCACAGTGAGATATGTTCTTCTGCCTGACCTTAGTGAAGAATTAGAGATCTCGGTGACTTATAATAATCTAAAGCCTAAATAAGATTACAGTTATGAATGCTTGTTTGTGTGTCACTTTGATTTACTATGGGCAAGAGTTAAGATATAACTTTTATACTATGTATTTTGGGTGACAGCAACTTGTGTATAATAATTGGTAATTTGTATTTAAGTAACCGTATCCGTTTAGGATGATGATATCCCCTTAAGGAGCTCAAAAGGTTTATTGTACTAAACCCTGTAGGTTGATTAAGTTCAGGTACAATAATAAAGTTGAGTGGTACTACTTAAGGAATAAATAAGAAATTAATTAATTTAAGATGTCAGAGGCTTTAATTAATTAATGGATATTCGATATCTTAAATATGGGAATTAATTAAGTCTAATTTAAGCCCCGACTGAACTCGGGAATAAAGGGGTAAGTCATTATTAATTCTCTAGTGGAATGAATTAATTATGTTTTGGGCTTAACAAGGAAGAATTAATTCATAGTTAGGCCCATCTTTATTTCTTGTATTTGATCCCTGGACTGGCCCATATAGACTCCTAGTCCAAGTAGGAATAGAGAATTAAATTCCTAATAAGGAATTAAATTCCTAATCCTAGAAGGAATTAAACTACCAGGCTTGACCCACACTCAACCATGTATTATAAAGACATGGTCTCTCATTATGTGGATAATAAGAATTAACACTAAAAAAGATCACTGAATAGAGAGAAAGAGAGAGTAGGCGGCGGCGGTTTAAGGTGTTCCTTCCCACTTGGAATTCTTCAAAGTTCGTCGTCCATCCGGCATTGAGGATTGAGTAGCGGATACAGTCCAGAAGGTTAAGACGGGAGTCAGAAATCATTCAATCAGAAATCGACCTCTTGTGTAAACAACTATTAGGTCGAATCCCTTTACTCCTATGTGTTATAGGCGCATGTTAGGGTTTATATAAATTTATAGATCCATCTCTAGGGTTAATTAATAAAGATACAAATTATGACAACCAAGAAGGGTCCTAGGGAAAGGGATTAATTATATTACTTTCTACAAGAGTATTATAATAGATATAATTCCTACATTTCTGATCTGTGGAAGCTTGTCCTCGGTTCGAGCAATATATTGCCGAAGAGATCCGCGTTTCAAGCAGTCCTCTATTTCCTTGCAGAGTTCCCGACACTCCTCGGTATCGTGTCCATGGTCGTGGTGATACGCACACCACTTTCTACGATTGCACTTGTTTGCCAGAGCAGTCATCCGTGGGCATGGTCGTAGGTCATTCTTGTGAACAGAAAGTATTTATGTTCTTGACCGTGTAAGGGGTGTGAATTGAGGAGTGTCGCTGCGAGGCTCTAACCTGCCCTTGCTTAAGCGACTAAAAGTACTGGTCCGGGTACTGGTCCCGGCTTGAATTCTGTCCGATTGTTTCTTGGTAGAGTACTTCTCCCGCTTCCGCCGGGTTTTCTCTTCAACTTTGGCAAACCTACTTACGGTTCCAAAAAGAGCTCGGGTAGTGGTCGAGGGGTGGCGAGCAAGCTCGGTATAAAGCGGTCCGACTCGGAGACCGTTCATGAAAGCAGTGATGATAACATCATCGGACCGGCTACCTACTTTTAGGCTCTTTGCAGTGAAGCGCTCGAGAAACTGAGAAACAGTCTCCGCGTCCCGTTGCTCAAGATTCATCAGATCGGCCAGGGTGGCCATAAGTTTTTCCCGCGTGTGGAAACGGGCCCAGAACTGCTCGGCAAGATCCCGGAAAGAAGTAATGCTGCCGCGAGGCAAGGAATCAAACCAAATTCTGACCTCGTCTTGAATGTATTCGGGGAACACCATGCACAAGTGATGTGGTGTGCAGTCCCGATTGAACATGGCATATTTGAACATGCTCAGGAAGTTACCTGGATCCCCGGTACCATTATATATGGGCACTGGTGGAAGTTTAAACCCTTCGGGGAGTGGTGTGGCGAGAATCTCCGCGGAGAATGGGGTGATTATTTCCCCATCAGCGTCAAGGCCTAACACCTTGTCGAGCTAGGCATCAAATTGAGCCTGCTCCTATTCTATGGGATCCAGTAAACAGGGCTTCTCCAAGAGAACCCGCTTCGCCACATAGACAGGTCGACGTCGGTCAGCGTCGGCGTGGTTAGCATAACGTGGCCTTGAGCCATTAAAACTTCGGTTTTCACCGGGTGACACTGACCGGTGACGGCGACGATCCTGTCTGGCTCTGTCGGGGGGTGGGGGGGATCTTCGTTGAGTGTGCGAGATTGATCTTGGCGGGGACGCCATGCCACCTGATTAGCGTCATTGTTAGCGCGCACATCGGAGTCGGCGCGTCGGTGATTCCATTCTTGGAATAGGGCAGCATGCTCCTGAAGGAATGCTTGTTGTGCCTATAGTAGTTTAGGGGTTGGTTGAGGGTCGACCCCCGCCGGTGCATGGGCGGGCGCGGGGTGCTATGCATCTATTTGCCCCACGGGCGGATCCTGAACTTGCTAACGCTGCAACGGAGGATTTTGATCGACTGGAGGATTCCGACGAGATCGGGTCAGATTGGCTGACTGGCGTGTATTCACCATATTTGACGTAATACGACGATGGATGATGCTAGGGTTTGCTTTTCGTTCCCACAGACAGCGCCAATTGATAATGCGTAAACCTGCTTTCTTGATACAACAACGTAACCAACACAATGGAACCACCCAAATTGCGAAGAAGTAAAGAACACACAGATGTATGTGGTTCGATCCTGAGATCTACGTTCACGGGCGAAGGCAACAACCCTCGGAGAGCTTTCACTATGTCCCCTCTGGGACTTTTATTTCAGTATTACAAGTAATTGTTCTGGAATCAAGAATTCGAACCCTAATCTTCACAATATTTCTCCTATTTATACTATACAATAACAACCCTAACGGAATCCCTAAAAAACCGGCAATCATATCTGCATGGCCGTTGGAAAAGATCATGGGGATCTTTTCCTAACTTTCCACAAACGCCGCGCATGGGCTTCGTTAAGTTGGGCCCGCGCTCTTGGGTCCAATTAACCTAGTAAGCGGGCTGGATCGACCCAGGGAGATTGAGCCATACCTATCATGTACCATTCACCTTTACTAAACCTTTACAACTAAAGTGCTTTTCAATTCACAATTAAAACAAGGGTACCATATTTTTGGGACTACCCGACTATTCTAATCATTCAAACAATTCTATGCACTTTTATGATTTCCTAGCCTCTCCTCTTGGCACTTTATTATCAATCAACTTTTTCTTTTTCTTTTCTCAATCGTTTGTTTTTTTCAGCTAGAAGAGGTTATTTTCTCTTTGTTTTTCACTATCATTCTTCTCTTATCTCCTTCATCTTTGAATTTATCCTCCAATTTTTCCATTCCTTCCCACAAATTCTTCACCCAAACTGCCTTCCAATTCTCCTCCCTCTAACTTGATTAATCCAATTAAGGCCAAAAGAGTTAAATCGAAAGGTTTTCGGCTGACATTGTTAGGCTATGAAAAATTAAAGCTTTAATGCTCAAGTGAGCTAACTAGGGATAATTATTGACGTTATGGTCCATAGGCAATTTTTCACAGTTCAAATAAATAGGCTTTAAAACAAAAATGCCTAAGATCACTTCCTAAAGCACACCACATATTTGACACATTCTTAGTGAAGACTCAAGGCAAGTTCTAGACACTAGTGCACATATTCAATTTAATTCACACCGAAAATAGGAGTACAATTAGGCTCAAATTCTCACCAGGGTATGTTTTGATCGAATACTTTAGGTTCAAGCTCAATTTCGTCTCAACTCAATTCTCCTGTTCTATTATGTGATTTTTTTCATATACTTCTCAAAATCATCTCATCATTAACTATTCACCATCCATCTTTCCCTATTTTTTTCTCCTTTTCTTTTCACTTGTTATTTTTTCATTTTCTCGGGTTTAATTCTCCTTTTGACTCTACAAACTAAAACAATAAGACTCTAGACTCCTATGACTCAATTATAACAAATGAATAATGAAATTGAGTTCACAAAACCGACAATACCAACAAGATAGATCAAATCGGTCTCACAGACCCGGTACACCAAATATCCAAGTTAAAGCAAAGCAAGTAAAATAGGCAAAAGGGCACACAGACCCAATACTCAAAGTAATAAAATAAGCAATTGGGCTCACAAACCCCATGTCCAGATCACAAATATATCATCACAAGTTGAGCTCACAGGCTTCTCAAAGCATCACACCACTAATTCAACAAAAGAAAGAAGACGAATAAAGCAAAAACGTAAATAGCAGCCAAGTTCGTTCCACTGTTCACCCCCTCCCCCAAACTTGGCCAAAGGTCAAGGTTGTGGGAAAAGAGTGGTATGACTTGGTGCTAAACTTACAGATCATTGCAGCGGCGGTGGCTGGAATCCTTGTTGACACCAAAATTGAGCTAACACATCCCAACAACGATCTTGCTCTTGTCTCCAGGTTCGGACCTCATCACCTTGTGTTATGATCGTACGCAACATGGGGTTAAGTTCTTGAAAAGCGGCTCGAGTTTCAGACCGATGTCTTTCAAATCGAGTACTAAGAGTTGCCATATCAGCTTGAAGGGAAATGAACATCCCCTCAAAGTCTTCGGCTCTCTCTAGAAATGATGCAATAGTAGTAGTGGCTCTCTTTTTTCTCAATGGACGAGGGCCCAGACGGCTTCCTTCCTCTGTGTGGCCCGGTTGAAAGACCAGAGAATATAGGCTTTGGGATTTGGCCAAATGCACCTCGGAAGACATGGCAACATAAAGTCTGTCCTCATGGCTCAATACAACAGTGAATGCCGGATCGGGAAGACGAAAATATGGCCCACATTTTGGAACACATAGGGCACAAGTCTGTCATCTCCCACGACAACCACCTGCATATTCTCTAAGAATTCCCATGTGAAGTGGATGTCCCCTTTTACCGGAATCATATTATCAAAAGTGACTCCTATATATGTAGCAATCGTCGTGATGATACCCCCAATGGTAATGATGCTTCATGATCACATTAACAAATTGCTCTGCCAAAAGAACCGCATTATCCAGTCGGCAGTTATGAAGGACATTCCATATGTAGCAGAGTTCCTTCTGTCGGGCTACGCCTGTTTCCTTTCTGGCAAATAGCGTATGAGCCAACAACTTTTGAAAATATCTAATGGCTGGATTCCGGATCCAAGAGGCTTTAGCATTTTTCGAGACATAAGCCTGCGGAGGTAGGAGGGAGGGGCTGCTGTCAATTGCTCCCAGAATTCATTCAGATTGAACGACTCTAGTGGCTCTCCTTCAGTTGAAGCTGAAAACTTGAAGAGCTCATCAAGTTCATCAAATGTCATCTCGAGCTGCACTCCCATCAACGGAAAGGTGATTTTATCCGGACGTCTCTGCTTAGGCTTACTGGCACTACTATCTCAAAAGTGCTCAGGAATTCAATTGTCAACCTCTCATATGTGCCGTCATATCTCATGAACTATGTCAATCCTACAATTGTGAGAAATGCTTTGACATTCTCATGTATCCCCATAGCTTGTGCTAACTCTGAATTTCCGAAACGGGTGGGCACAGCTGTGCGTTGGCGAAGTGACTCAAATCGTCGTTTGTGATCAGCTCTTTCTAGTGCAAAACCATAAATAATTTGGCTATGATTTGGTAAAATTTCCACCCTTATCAGAGCTGGAGTCGAAGATCCTTCACCCACTTTCTTCTTGCCCTTGCTTTTGCTTGTGGTTGTTTTTCTTGGCGGCATTTTGATCAACCTGGCTGTGATTAAATACCTGGTCTTTGCAAACTGATGCGATCGCGCCGTCGCTTGACGCGACCGCGTCGTGTCATACTGACCTGCGATGTGGTGAAGGCTTGACGCGACCGCGTTGTTTCTTAACGCGACCGCATCGCTGCTCACTTTCCTTCGACTTATCCAAGGCTGAATTTTGGATGCGACCGAGTCATTAGGTGACTCGACTGCGTCGCATAGTACTGCCCCTCGTCCTCTATTCGTCCCCTGCATCTTGCTATCGCGTCCCTTTTTTATCTTGATTTGTCACTGTTGGCTCCTAATATCATAAAAACATTAAAAACATGCTTAAAACATAAAATAAAAACTAACTAAAATGAAATAAAACGGTGAACATCGGGTTGCCTCCCGACAAGCGCCTCGTTTTACGTCTCAAGATGGATGATCTGTTTGGCTTAATTCGGCTTCTTTAGCCGCACTTTCTTCTTAACTGCTTCCCTCATCATTGGGTTTAGCTGTAGATGCGTAGGTAACAATTTAGCATTTTCGCAGCCATTATTCTCTCTCAATGCCTTCTCGACTTTATTTTTCTTTTTATGTTTTTTGCTGGACCTTGTTTTTGGAGGTTCCTGTAAGACATCTAGTACACTAACACTTTCCAACAACTCAAGATTAGTAGAATCATGGTGATCAAGATTAGACGTAGAATCAACAAGTTACACTGTAGGGGTATTTCAATCACTAGGTGAGATTATGTTCTTATTTATTGTGACTTCTAAAGCCTGTATAGAGCCACATGTTTCAATGTGATTCATCCTCTCACTCTCGTGTTGTTTTTTTAGCTTCATATATAAAAAATGTGGCTTTCTCCTCTTCTACCCTCAAAGTTAACTCCCCCTTTTTAATGTCTATAAGTGCTTTACTCGTTGCTAGAAACGGGCGACCTAAGATTAAGGGAATTTCCATGTCTTCTACAATATCTAGGACTACAAAGTCAACAGGAATTATAAAATTACCAACTTTTATTAAAACATCCTCTACAATGCCCCATGGCCACGTTATAGAATGATCGGCCATTTGGAGAGCAGTTGCAGTGGGTTTTATTTTGCTTATTCCTAATTTTTCATATATAGACAATGGCATTAAGTTGATACTAGCCCCTAGATCACACAATTCTTTATCAAAAGTTAAATTACCTATTTTGCATTCAAGAGTAAAACTACCTGGATCTTTGCGTTTTATTGGTAACTTCCTTTAGATCACTGCATTGCATTCTTCTGTTAAGTGTACCATTTCGTAGTCCTCCTATTTTCTCTTTTGAGCTATCACCTCTTTCAGGAACTTCGCATAGTTAGGCATCCGTTGTAGTGCCTGAACAAAAGGTATATTGATCTGAATCTTTTTCAGCACATCCAAGAACTTCGCAAATTGCTCATCTATCATTTTCTTCTGGAGAACTTGTGGGAATGGAATTGGAGGGACATATTCTAGTAGATTAACTTTTGGCCTCTTTTCTTCCACTAAGTGTTCTTTCTGCACTTCCTTGTCAGCCTGCAGCTTTGGGCTTGCATACTCAATGTCACTTCACACTCGAATTGCGTGACACTGCTCTCTCGGATTCACAACTGTATCACTTGGGAACTACCCTGCTTATGTTGGCTCCAACAATTTTTATTAGCTGACTTATATTGGTAGATATTTCATTGATACTGGTCTCGAGTCGCTTGATGTCTGCTCCTTGACTAGTCATCTGCTTGTTTAGCTCAATAAATTTACCGTCCACCTTTCTCTCCAGTTGAGCAAACTTTTCATCGTACTTAGCAAATTGAGGCTGCACTATCTCTTCTTGTGTTGGTTCCTTACCATCATGAATCATACCATTCGAGTTTGCGAATCCGGGTGGTGGATTAAGTGAATTCTTCGTACTGCCATAAGAGAAATTATGGTGATTCCGATTAGGAGGGTACTGATTGTACCTTGGCTAATTATTTTGGAAGTGTTGAAATTCCTTTGGCCCACTATCTGTTGTGATGAAATGTCATTATGTTGTGATAACGTCAGACTAGTTAGCAAACTTACTTGGCTTGTCAAAGTTGTCAACTGAGATGTAAGATTTTCAATTGGCTATTTTTTTACTAGCTCTGCTTCTTTGACACTAGCTACTCGTCTCGGTTGATTTCTTTCATTAGGCCATTGGTAACTTGTTCTGGCCATAACATCCAAAATCGAGAATGGATTCTTTACAGTCTTCTCCATCAGACTTCCACCTGCAGCTACATCTACATGATCCCGTGTTGGAGCAAGTAACCCATTATAGAATTTGCAAACTTGTTGCTTCTTTGAGAACCCATGTTGAGGGCATCTACGGATAAGATCCCGGAATCGCTCCCAAGCTTCACCAAATGGCTCTTGATCCATCTGCTTGAATTGGTTTATTTTGTTCTGTAGATCTAGCATCTTGCTTGGTGGAAAGTATTTCAGAAGGAATCTTGTGCTCAGGTCCTCCCACTCTGTGACATCATCCCGTGGGTTGTACCACTGTAAGGCTCTATCTTTTAAAGAGAATGGAAACAAACTCATCTTGACTTGGTCATGTGGTACATGATTGATCTTGATAGTGTCTGCCAACATGCAAAATTTGTTCATGTGCACATTCAGATCATCAAGAGCACTGCCCCTAAACTGGTTCTGCTGCACTATATTAATTAGTGTTGGTTTTAATTCAAAACTGCTTGCGTTCAATGGTGGGGGTTGTACTCCTCCATACTATTGATTCGGTGTAGGCCAAAGACAATCATAGATAGGAGTGACATTCTCGTCTGCATCATCTGGTGCAACATGAATTTGTCTCTGCTGCTACGCTGGTTGTTACTGCTGCAAGTTGGTGACTCGATCATCCAGATTAGTGAGAGCCCCTAGTAACCGAGTAGATGCTTCCTCTTGGGTCAGATTTTGCGGTATGTTTTCCATCTCAAATGTAGGATTTCTTTTCGTACGGTATCTACGGGCGATTTCCTCAATCTCAAGATCTAGAGGGACAAGATGTTCCTTCCCTTTTGATCTGGTTTGCATGCTGTTAATGCACGATCCAGAAATCACCCAATCGTACAGTAATCAACAAGAATAAAATATAAAAACACAGAATTTACGTGGTTCGATCCGGAGATCTACGTCCACGGAGAGAAAACGGCAATTGCCGAGGTGTTTCTTTCACTCCAATGTTGAGTTTACAGTGCGTGTCCCAGAAAACAAAATCCGAACCCTCCTTCAGAGTTCTTTTCATCTATTTATCCTACTAAACCCAAACCCTAACTAAATCCCTATAATCTTGCCCACCAAATCTGCATGGCAGTTGGGAAAAGATCATGGGCCTTGATTCACGGAACAGATTTGATTCGCTGGACCGAATGCGTGTTGCTGGGCCTGTTGGGCCTGGGCCTTCGCGCTTGCTGGCGTGTTCGCTGAACTGGTGACCCGAAGTAACCGGGTCATCCCTATCAGATGCCCCCCCCCCCTCCAGCCGAAGCGAGGTAGGAGCTTCGGTTGTCATCGGGATGGAACTGTAAGCAAGAAGACCGGGGTCACTGGCAGGCCGAAGTGTTGATGCGTGACGGAGTGTGTCCGCGTCCCTGGGACCTTGCGGAGCATTCAATGGACGCAGTGCTGAGTTGGGCCGAGGTGTTTGGGACCTATAATGAGATATCGAATTTTCCGGAAGCGAAAAACGCGTTGTAAGTATATTACAGTGTGGCCGAGGTGGAAGGTACACCGGGTTGAGTAGTTTGGCCGAAATGCTTGGGGCACCGGAGTGTGGCAGTATGGCCGAGGTGAAAAGCACACCGGAGTGAGTCTTGAATCTTCCTGAAGAAGGGTGAGATTGATGCGATTGGCGGCGCCATAATGAGAGAGAGAGACGTGAAGTGACACGCTCTGCGAGTTCCAAGACAGCTGTTCCCCACGCGCCTCGGTAACTGTAAAGCGCGTGGAGAGTACGCATGAATCCTCAGCGCTGAATTTGAATAGGCTGCATCAGAGCCGTCGGTTTTTTGCATTTATATAAGGAATAACTGCACAGTAACTTTTCATCTTCTCCATTGTGATTCATCTGTTATAGAAAGCGGGAAAAAGAGGAACCTTGCGTGTGTGATTCATCAGAGATCAAAAATTTCTCGAATCCATCCTTTCGAATTCAAATCAAGTAAGTATGTCATACTCTTCATCTGCTTCATCTTCTGCCCCCTCTTCGGCCTCGGTCAAAGTAGTGGGAGATTCGGATAATCCGTTAGATATCCCCCCCCTATCATATATCCTTCCGGAGAAGGATGTAATTAGAACCATAAACAGAGTGGATGGTTTAGAGTGTAATACCATGATGGTGTCGTTTTATGCATGCCCGGCGGTGGATCTTGAGGTATCCTCCATAGGGTTACGGATGTCGCGGGGGCAGATTGAGAGAGAACTCCCATCATTTTATCTTCCTTTCGACCTTGAGTACATAATTCCGACCCCCGAGGATAGGGCCTGTTGCCCACCGCAAGGGTTTATGACCGTATATATTGACCCCCTTAGAGTAGGATTGAGGTTGCCGTTGTGGGGCATAGTCGTAGAGTTATTAAGATACTACGGCATTGCTCTTTGCCAGTTAGCGCCGAACGCGGTGAGGCAGTTGGTAGGGTTCACCGTAGTTAGTAAACAGGCCGGAATAGAACCAACGGTAGAACTGTTTAGGTTTTTTTACCAGCTTAAGAACTTCGGGAAGTCTAAGGGGTGGTACTCCTTTAGTCCTCGAGCCCGCGGAGGGTTCAAGGTCCAAAACCCGAGCAAAGTAGAGGGGTGGAAGGAGAGGTTTATATTTGTTAGGAATAAAATAGCCCTCCCGAAGTGGAGGAGTGACGAGGTGCAGGATTCCGCTCCTGTGGAGAATCCGGGGCCCGAGACGAGGCACATATTCCTGCAAGTGGGGACTTTCCAAACCCTTTGTTCCGAGGAGGAACTGGAGAAGGCTGGGCTTAGCCCATATTATTCGGGAAATGGAGATGCCGAAGAGGGTAGGAGTTCTTGTGTCCTGTTATTTAAGCTTACTGTTTGGCGCAGAATTAACCATTGATATATTTGCAGTGGGACGCTTCGGAAAGCAACCGGCATCAGGGAGCCCCGCTAAGACTGAGGCGGCCACGAAGAAAGGGAAGGCCGCGGAAGTATCTTCCCGGGGGAAGATACCAACCAGTTCGCGACCGTCGGCTGGGTCGGAGGAAAGAGTGCCGTTGGCGGGGTCTCCGGCGTTGTCAAAGAAGAGGCCGGAGCCTACTGGGACGCCACAGGCCCCATCCAAGAGGCCCCGGACTGGGGAGAGCTCGCAGGTAACACTTAAAAACGTTGCTCATTATGCGAACTTACGCGAGGGGTATAACCGAGGTCTAATCCGTGTGCCGCGTTGTGTTTAACTTTTCCAGGGAGAGCAGGTGATCCCCAGTATGCTGGGGTTTGACAGCACAGATGCCGAGAAGATTCTTCGGCTGGCCAAAGGGATAATTGAGGTCGGCCTGAAGGGCGAAATAGAGGCCAAGGAAGGGCTAGCCGCGACGGCGCGGGAGCTACGCGCTAAAAATGACAAGCTGTCATATGACTTGACCCAGGCACGCAAGAGGGCTGCCACGGTTGAGTCTGAGATCGCGCGTCTGCGCGAAGTAGAGACGGAAAACCATGGTCTCCGGGGCGAGCTGATGCAGCTGCGAGCGAAGATGGAGGCGAGGGAAGCAGCCGTGGTTGGGGGGCAGGGAGCTCTGCTGAGGAGCTTCGCCGAGAAGCTGTTCAAGACCACAACCTTCCTCGACTTCCAGACGAGGTTTGTGGCAATCGGGGATAAGGGTACCCGAGCCATGGTGCTGGAGGAGGTGAAGGAGGCATACCCGGATGTGGACATTAATCGTCCCGAATTCGGGTATGACCCTGAGGCAGCGGCCGAGGTGGAAAAGGCCTACTACGCCTTTCTGACGGAGCTGCCGGAGTGGCCGTTGGTGAACGCACTCGGGGAGAAAAGACATCTCCTAACTGCCGCAGAAGTCGCGAACTGCGAAGTGGACCAGGACGCTGAATTCCTGGCCTTCTGCAGGGGTGAACTGGTCCCAGCCCCCCAAAACACCGAGCCCCTCCCACCGATGGAGGTCGAAGTCCCCGCTGAGAGCGAGGCCGTCGTAGCAGCCGAAGGGGGAAATGCCGAAGTGCCTGAGGGCCAGCAAGAAGAGTTGCCCGAGGAAACTGAGGCAATTGAGCGGGAGGTCAGTAGATCCCCGCAAATTTAAATTTGTAAATTTGTAGAAATGATAGGAATGGTGTAATTGAACCATTGTACTTGGCAATGTGAAATACAATTTCCTCTTTTCGGACCCTTGCGATCTGTTTATTTTCATAATCCATTGTGTGTTGCCGAACTGCATTCAATTCTTATATGTTTGAGAGTAATTCTGCTTGATTCTTACCAACTGTCTAGAACACCGCGGAGCTGCACGAGACAGTAAAGAAGTTAATGAAATCACTTGAGTGGTTCCGCGGAGAGAAGAACCGTCTGGAAATGCAAGTAGTGCCGAAGCTGAAGAAGCGGATAGCCTCGGTAGAAGAGAAGGTGGTCGAGGCCAATGAGAGGGCCAAAGACTTCGAGATGAAGTATCGAACCACAGCTGCCGAGATGAGCCGCGTCCGCGTTCACCACAAGGAATATGAACGAATTTTGTCCGAGTTCGGTCTTCTAACTTTTGAAGAAGTAGAAGAGCGGACTGTTGAAATTCAGAGTGACATCGCGGCGTTGATGTCGGGGAGCTCGGTCGAGTCCGCGGAGCTGGTGAGAAAAAGAGAAGTCCTGGAATTGCTGCTTAGTATGTACGAAGGGCTAAAGGGCCGAATCAGGCGAAGGCCCGCTGCTGAAGAGTTTATTGCGAGCACAAGCCAGGACCGAAGTACGCAAAAAGCTCCTCGGAAGGAAAAGAAGACCAAAGGCAAGAAAAAGCCCTCTGAGCAGAGCAAAGGCATAGTCATCCGAGAGCCAACTCCGGTGACTATAGCTGAAGAGGAGCCCGTGACGATTGCCGAACAGGTAGTCGATGAGCTGACTCAAGAGATTGAGGCGATGGTCCCGGAGGAGTGGGACCCTGATCAATGGGCTCAAACCCCGAGGTCCACGTCACAACGACCTAGCAGAGAACGGACCAGGGGTCAAGCTCCTAGGCCAGCGCCTAGAGAAAGTCTTCGGCGAAGGGAACCACAAAGGGATGACCGAGCTAGAGCCCAAGAGGGTAATAGAGCCGGAGCCCGAGGTCAAAGATCTTCAAGATCCCGGAGGACTCAACACAGACCGGGGAACGGGTCCCAGCGCCGGAGCGCGCAGTATTGGCTCGGGGGCCATAGACAGTAGGTTTATCTGTTGCCTTGTGGTTATATGTTTTTGTTTATATTTTTTTTTTTTAAAAGTTTTATGCAAAAAACCGTTTGATATGTAATACTCGAAAGATGATAACTGTTGTAATGTGTACAAGCTGGTGTAATGAAAGTAACTCGTTACAAATCATTTTAATCGGGTGTTCGGGAACATAATAGAGAACTTGTTAACTATTTTAAATAGGTGTTCGGAAACACAATATGAATAGGTTACTCCCCGGACGGATCAGGCAGGAGTAAACACTTCTCCGATTAATCAGACGAGAAAGTAATACGAGTCCGGAGACTAAATGTGAATCTCCTCGGACGGATCGAGGGATAGTTGTGATGGTCCGGAGACTAACAACGATCATATTTTAGTGTTAGGGCGTCCCCGTAACGTAAAGAAAAATACAACGAGATGCATAAACCGAGATGTTTTATTCAGTAATAAGTGCCGGAGCAAACTTCAAAAGTACAAAAGGAAATAATAACTGAAAAAGAAATCAAAGGAAAGATAGTACTTGTGGTGTGGCTTTCACAGATAGAAGCGTCTCAAATTTGTGACGTGCCAACTTCGGGGGATCGGAATCCCGTTGAGATGTTCAAGTTGATAAGAGCCGGAGTCGTGTGCGGCAACGACTCGGTAGGGGCCTTCCCAAGAAGCATGTAATTTGCCCTCGGGGACGGCTTTGCTGGCCGAGTTGAGCCGAAGAACTAAGTCCCCGACATTGAACTGAGTACCTCGGACCCAGAGGTTGTAGTACTGGGCAGCTCGCTGTTTGCACTTAGCCTGCTGAACGAACGCTTGTTCCCGACGATTCTCAAGCTCATCCAAATTTGCGCGAAGTGCCTCGTCATTATCATCCGGAACTAATGTGAGTAGGCGAGGACTCGGCACACTGATTTCAGCGGGAATAACGGCTTCGGATCCGTAGGTAAGGCTGTAGGGAGTCTCCCCGGTGGAGGTGTGCGGTGTCGTACGAATAGCCCATAAGACCTGTGGCAGGTTTTCGGCCCAGAGACCTTTGGCACTATCCAGTCGCTTCTTTATTCCCGTGAGAAGGGTCCGGTTGGTGACCTCAACCTGCCCGTTCGCTTGGGGGTGGGCAACCGAAGTGAAAATTTGTTTGACGTGGAGTTCTTTACACCATGAGCGGAATGGATCGTTGGCAAACTGTTTACCGTTGTCCGAGATAATAGTGCTTGGAATGCCGAAGCGGCAAACGATATTGCGCCAGACAAATTTCAAAATATTCTGTCCGGTGATAGCCGTAAGTGGTTCAGCTTCGACCCACTTAGTGAAGTAGTCCACGGCGACAACCAGGAATTTCAGTCCTCCCGGAGCAACAGGGAATGGACCTACAATATCGATACCCCACTGAATGAACGGCCATGCACCTTGGATTCCAGTGAGTTCAGTCTGCGGCAAATGCTTTACCTGGGAGTGCAGCTGACACTTGCTGCATTTGGTCACTAGATCGTGAGCATCGTTAAATAGGGTCGGCCAATAGTAACCCCAGCGGAGAACTTTCTTGGCTAAAGTTCGGGAACCGATATGGCTTGCACAGGCCCCCTCATGAACCTCTTGTAGAACTTGAATGGCCTTGGCAGGGGCGAGGCACCGGAGGCTCGGTTGTAGGTATGATTGTCGATACAGAACCCCATTATGAAGGGAATATTTAGGGGCTTTGAGTACAATTTGTCGAGCTCGTAGCTTGTCAGTGGGCAGAACACCATCTTGAAGATAACGAATGATCGGAGTCATCCAGTTTGTGTTACTGTCGGTTAGCACCGAAATTGTAGCCTCATGAATTGCTGGATGGGTGAGGTCTTCGACCTTGATATCCGGGGATATATTAGTTTGGACCGCGGAGGCCAACTTGCTGAGTGCGTCTGCCCTAGAATTCTGGGCTCGCGGGATTTTCTGGATAATAACTGCATCAAAAGTTGATATGAGTTTGAGTGCTAGAGCGCGGTACCTGACCATAGTTTCTTCTTTGGTGACATAAGTCCCCTGAATTTGCTTAGAAACGACTTCGGAGTCCGTGAAGAGTTCTAGGTGACGAACACCTAAGGATTGTGCGAGCCGGAGCCCGGCGAGAACTGCCTCGTATTCCGCTTCGTTGTTAGTCACCTTGAATTTGTATCTGATGACATATCTAACTTCAACCTCCTCGGGGTTGATGAGAAGTAGTCCAGCGCCACTTCCTCGGACTGTAGACGCTCCATCTACGAAAAGTTGCCACTTCCGGGGCGAGGGAGCGAGTGTGGCGTGGTGCTGTGTATCATTGTCTGCGGGGGATTCATGATTGTCTGCCGGGGCTTCGGCTAGGAAGTCGGCAAGTGCTTGACCCTTAATTGCTCGGCGGGGGAGAAATTGGATGTCATATTCGCCCAACTCAATTGCCCATTTGGCGAGGCGCCCAGACACTTCGGGTTTTACAAGGATCTGGCGTATAGGATGATTGGTCAAGACTCGTATCTCACGCCCCTGGAAGTATGGCCGAAGACGCCGAGCTGCCATAACGAGGGCTAAGGCAGTTTTTTCAAGCTCGGAATATCGAGTCTCGGCCCCATGGAGCACCCGGCTTGCAAAATACACGGGATGTTGAACCCCCTCTACTTCGCGCACAAGAGCGGCGCTGACAGCTTCTTCGGCGGATGCCAGATATAAGTATAGTGGCTCTCCGGGGAGAGGAACTGACAAAGTAGGCAGCTGCTGTATATGCAGTTTCAAAGCTTCAAAAGCCTCGGTGCACTCTGGAGTCCACTCAAAGGACTTCGCTTGCCTCAGGATCTTGAAGAATGGGAGCTGACGCTCCGCTGCTTTCGATAAGAATCTGTTTAAAGCCGCTAGGCCACCTGTAAGGCGTTGAACTTCCCTGAATGTTTTTGGGGGCTGCAAATCTAATACATCACGGAGTTTAGCTGGATTGGCTTGCAAGCCGTTTTGTGAAACCATGTATCCGAGGAACTTCCCGGAGCCAACACCGAAAGTGCATTTTGCCGGATTGAGTCGCAAGTTATAACGCCGCAGGGTGCGCAATGTTTCGGCGATATCCTGCACACATGAAGGATGGGAGGAGCTATTGATGACCAAGTCATCGACGTAAACCTCAACATTGCGACCTATCTGGTCGTGGAAGACAAAGTCCATTAGGCGCTGATAGGTGGCCCCAGCATTCTTGAGCCCGAAGGGCAATTTCTTGAAAGCATAGCATCCAAAGGCAGTGATAAACGCCGTTTTGATAGCATCCTGTGGATCCATAAAGATCTGATGATAGCCTTTGTACAGGTCCAAGAAACAAAGTACCACGTACCCCGTAATGGCTTCGGCCTTTTGATCGATGGAGGGCAGAGGATAGCAGTCCTTGGGACAGTGCTTATTAAGATCGGAAAAATCGACACACATCCGCCACGCCCCACCGCTTTTTGTTACCATTACTGGATTGGACAACCAGGAGGGGTAGAATACCTCGAACAAGATGTCCGCATCTAGGAGTTGCTTCACCTCAATTCGAATGGCTTCATTTCGCTCCGGAGCGAATTTCCTCTGCTTCTGTTGGATTGGCTTGACACTGGGATCGATATTCAGTTTGTGGGTTATCACCTCGGGAGAGACCCCGGGCATGTCCAGAGGAGACCATGCAAAAACATCGGAATATTCTCGTAGGGTCTGAATAATGGCCTGATGTAGCCATGGCACGTCCACGGCCCCCACTGTTACTGTCTGCTCCGGCTTAGACGGATCTAACGGGATTTGAGCAATGGCATCCCACAATGGGGTACGGTCCCGAGGTTCTAGAACCTGTGATGTTACCTGAAGCTGCTGTTTAGGTGAGACCTTAGTAGTCTTTTTGAGCGCCACATACATGCACTCTTTTGAAACTCTTTGACTGCCGCGGATGGTCACTTCACCATGTGAAGTGGGAAACTTTAGTGCGAGGTGATACGTAGAGCAGATGGCTTTTGCTGGGGTGAGCCAGTCTCGGCCCAATATCATGTTATATGGGGAGGAAGAATTCACCACATAAAAGTCTACGAAGATAGTTTTTATCTTCGGATAAGTCCCCAAAGATGCTGGGAGAGTAATGATACCTTCCGGCCGAACTTGACCCTGAGTGAATGTCTGTAATGGCCCGGGGGCCGGTCGAAGTTGGTCTCAGGAGATCCCCATCCTCTCGAAACAGTCCGCAAATATGATGCTTACTGCAGCACCGTTGTCCACGAAGACCCTCCGTACTGTTATGTTAGCTACAGTCATATCGATGACAATAGCGTCAGTGTGGGGTGTTATTTCTGGAACCGGATCCCTATCCGTGAAGCTGATAGTCTCGGACTGATGGAGGCGTTTGTGACGTGGCTCCTCGGGAGGAGGACGTCGAGCCTCTGCCTTTAAGGCATGTCGTGAAGCCCCGGTGGGTAGGGCTCCATATATCACGTTTATCACGTGAGGGGGTGCGTTGTCCCCAGGTCCTCCCGGAGGAGGAGGTGGAAGTGGGAGACGCGACGGCTGGCGGTTGCCAGAATCTTGTCGCGCGTAGTTACTGGGCCCCTGCCGATTATTCTGCCAATGTGGCCGATTTTGTTGATTATCTCGATCATGGTAACCTCCGCGGTGATGAGACGAGCCCCCATTGTGGTTTGCCCGAGGTTGGTCTCCAGTTCGCGCAACGTATTGCCTCAAAAACCCTTTCTTGAGGCATTCCTCAATCTCCTTGCCGAGTTCTCGGCACTCCTCTGTCTCATGTCCGTGATCTCGGTGGTATGCGCACCACTTTCCACGGTTCCTCTTTTCAGGAGGCGCTGTCATCCGCGGACAAGGTCGAAAATCGTTTTTGTGGAGTGAAAGAATTTCAGCCCGCGACTTCGTCAGTGGAGTCAATTGCGGAATTGCACTTCGGGATTCTGAATGCCCCGGTGTCAAGCGTGAAAATGCGCTAGTTCGTGTACTAGGACCAGTTTGTGCCTTGTCGGCCTGTCGCTTGATTGCGTGCTTCTCACGCTTCTGCCGTGTCTGTTCCTCGGCCTTAGCAAATTTGCACACTGTTTTGAACAGTGCTCGAGTTGTGACCGGGGTGTTCCGAGCTAACTCGGTGTGGAGTGCTCCAGGGCGGAGTCCATTCATGAAGGCGTTGATGGCCACATCGTCGGGGCAATTTCCCACCTTGAGACTTACCGCTGTGAAACGGTCCAGAAATTGAGTAACGGTTTCACCGTCCCGTTGTTCCATACTCATAACGTCGGCCAGAGTGGCCATGGGTTTTGCTCGGGCTTCGAACCTTGCCCAGAAGTGCTCGGCGAGTTCTCTGAATGAGGATATGCTGTCTCGTGGGAGAGAATCAAACCAGACCCGAGCTTCATCCTGTAAGTAGTCCGGGAAAATCCTACAGTACTGAAGGGATGTGATGTTATCATGACTAAGCATGCTGTGCCTAAAAGCGCCAAGAAAATTGGCCGGATCTCCCGTGCCGTTGTAAGGTGATATAGCTGGCCGCTTGAACCCTTCGGGAAGGGTGATGGCCATGATTTTGGAGGAGAACGGCGTGATAATCTCTCCATTGGCATCAAGGCCTAGGATCCTATCCAGTTCAACGTTGCGTTGAACCCGCTCATACTCTTGGAAATCCTGAGCATGAGAGTCAGCGTAGCGAGCTTTTTTAGCAGCATGAAGTGGGCGACGGCGGTCCACATCAATTGGTTCCTCATTGCGAGGTCGTGATCCGTTTGAACTCCCAAGGTCCTCGGAAGAACCAGGTCGTTCCCGTCGTCGATCCTGACACCCGCGATAGCCCGGTTCCTGCTTTCCGCGCGGGCGAGGTGGAAGCGCCCCAGGATTGTCATTATGGCTAACAGGTTCTGCGGCCGGCCCCGCTGGGCGTAGGCGATTAACTGCCCAATCTTGTAGGACATGCGCATGCTCCTGTAAGAAATCTTGGAGCAGTTCTGGGGTGATTTGAATGTTCGCTGGTGGCTGAGCAACAGCAATATTAGGGTCTTGCTGATCTTGGGGGGGTGGAGGGTTTTGATTACCCTGATGATTGGATACGCTCGCTTCCGGCAATTGCCTCGGCGGTGCAACTTGATCCACAGGTGGATCTTGATCGGAATGGTCTCCACGGCGGGCTTGATTCAAACGAGTCATCACCATGATTCTTGAATGCAATGCGAACGTCAAAGATTACCGGTTAATGCGTTCAAAAAACTGCCTTGTCGTTCCCACAGACGGCGCCAATTTGTTAATGCACGATCCAGAAATCACCCAATCGTACAGTAATCAACAAGAATAAAATATAAAAACACAGAATTTACGTGGTTCGATCCGGAGATCTACGTCCACGGAGAGAAAACGGCAATTGCCGAGGTGTTTCTTTCACTCCAATGTTGAGTTTACAGTGCGTGTCCCAGAAAACAAAATCCGAACCCTCCTTCAGAGTTCTTTTCATCTATTTATCCTACTAAACCCAAACCCTAACTAAATCCCTATAATCTTGCCCACCAAATCTGCATGGCAGTTGGAAAAAGATCATGGGCCTTGATTCACGGAACAGATTTGATTCGCTGGACCGAATGCGTGTTGCTGGGCCTGTTGGGCCTGGGCCTTCGCGCTTGCTGGCGTGTTCGCTGAACTGGTGACCCGAAGTAACCGGGTCATCCCTATCACATGCGAAACCTACAAACACCTCCAACAAGAAATATCACGTGATACTAAAATATTAATAAAAGAAAAAAAAACAAAAATTAAATAACAAAATTAAAAATACGAAAATAAGGTCTAGTCTAGTATCATCCTATTTCTCAGGATAAAAACTAGGAGGCTATACCTATTCCCCGGTAACGGCGCCAAAAACTTGACAGGCCTAATTTCTAACCCTAAATACCGCAAGTATAAGGGTGTAGATGTATATAGGATAAGTTAAGGTTGATCCTCATAGAACAGGCTAAGTTGTGGATTGAGTAGGACAACTACCCTCTCGAGTCAATTAATCCTAACAACTCCCAAAAGACCCTTAACCCTTGCATACGCAGTCATAGACAACTACGCTATATGTCATACGTCTATTAATGATTCCGTTCTCTCGAAGCGGAATTGCTAAACATGTAAACTAAGCCTAAGTGATCAAATTATGCTTAGTTATGGAAGAAAACAAACATATAGATAAATACTTAAAACCGGAGTCTATAAATCTAAACCTTAAATCAAACATTATCATAAACACTACTCTCTAACCTAAGAACACGAGTAGTTTAGCTACTCATGCCTAGTATTAAATCAATACAAGAATTCATAGAATGCATTGTAAAGAAATAAACTAGATAAGAAATAAATAAACCCGGCTATGTCAGCTCGTAAATCTTCGTCTTCACATTCTTCAAATCGCTCTCTTAATACTCTTCAATAAGTATATGATGTAACGTAGCTGATAATCATTGAAAAATGATCAACACTTGTCTTTTATAGACTTCGGAATAATTAATCCTAGGGAGCTTAGGAATCAATTCCTATTTGAGACAGGAAAGTTCTTCCAAACCAGACTTTTGATGCGACCGAGTTACACTCTGACACGACCGAGTTACAGCTCTGACGCGACCGAGTTAATAGCTGACGCGACCGCGACAGTTGCTACTGGACTCACCTGTTTCAGCCCTTCGACGCGATCGAGTCACGCCCTTGACGCGACCGCGTCGGTTGCTTCTGTCATTGGGCCTTGTTTTAGGCCCATTTCATGGCCCATCTCGTTGTTTTTTCGACCCGTTTCTTCGTGTTATCTCATAAACTCTTCATTTTGACCTAAAAACTATGAAAACACTACAACATGAACCAATACACGTCAAATGGTCCAAATTACATAAATTCATACAATTCTTGACCAACTACGCATGTAAATGCTGTAAAATACTATCCTATCTCGACCTAAATACATACATAATTAATGTGTATCATTAATACTTAAGAAATCAAAAAATTATGGATCTATACCAAATGATATATACGACAAATTCTGAAACGGATAATGATTCAAATTTATATTAATTGGCTATCAAGTCTGTTGATAATAAGTAAAATCTCATGGAGAGTAGAAACAAAATATATGATTGACCATTAAGATGAGAAAAAGACGATTTAGTCGTTTTAAAATTTAGATGATAGCATTTAAGATGATAATAATTCCATATAATAAACAACATAAATATTTCGATAATTAGGAATAATTCATATCTAATTTCATGATAACACAACCTTTACGTTAATATGAAAAAAAAAATTAATATTTAAAATATTTTAAACTAATAATTTAAATTAAATTAACGTTTTCATTGATTTATATAAATTTAAAATTTGTAGTCAATGTTTGATATGTACGAAAATATGAGTTAAATATATCCATATTTTTTACTATAAAGTTTAATAATTCCTTTAAATATTAAAATAATTATTTGATACCAATTTTTTATCATAATAATCTTGAAAAAAACGATACAAGGGTTGAATACAATGAACATTGTTTAAGTTGTTTAGAGAAATGACGATTAACATTTCTATACATAATGTATATTGGAATTGTGGAATATTTTGTTCTGATACGAAGGTTGAATACAATGAACATTCTTTAAGTTGTTTAGAGAAATGACGATTAACATTTCTATACATAATGTATATTGGAATTGTGGAATATTTTGTTCTGATACGAAGGTTGAATAGAATGAACATTCTTTAAGTTAATGTCTAACCAAATCTTCTTTATCTTACATGGTTTTAGAACAAAATTTAAGACGTTAAAAAAACTTTTGAGTACCATTATTTATTTATTATGTACAATCATTAAGCATCAGTATTAAATCTTATTCAATAATATGTTGTTAGATTATTAGATTATTTGAATTCACGCATTTTTTTATATTATGAAATCTAATTTCAAAAATATTATACAAAAAAGTAATGTAAATATCTTAACTTGCAGCATTAGTTTTTGCACTAGAATATATATAGAGATTTGCCAACATTCTTCTTAACTTACTCAAAATGATTACAACAATTATGGTTGTAATACCTTATATTTAATATATTATAACAAATATATATATATATATATATATATATATATATATATATATGTAATTCAATAATATAAATATATATTGCAATACAAATCAATTCCAGTTAGTTATGTATAAAAAATTATACTTATGATTAACGAAAACTTGTATCACACAAAAATCAACGACAACTTATATTGCAACAATCTTTAAATTTATTTTTGAATCATCCAAATTTGCATAAATAATAATTGAATATACGTTGAAAAAACTAATGTTATTAATTATTAATATTGCGTAATAGTACAATTTAAACTCTTATGGTTCTTGATACCGCAACATGTTATCTTTCGATGATGTCCTTGATAATCTGAACTGTTTTTTTTTTAAGAAAGAATTAATTTGTCACAATGTGCTTCGAAACTCCTTTATATAATTATGTATGACAAAAATAATTTTGATAATCTGCAAGATAAAAAATGATTAAAAAAGGACACGATTCTTGATTGGAAGTTTTTAGCTTTTGGCAAAATTAATGTAAGAATCAAGGTTGAAAATCTGCAAGGTATACAAACATGAAAAAAAAAAAAAAAAATTAAAGAACCAACAATTTTTTGGTAAACTCGAAGATAATTTTGAAAATAAAGCATCAATTCTTTCTCGATCACTGTACGATTATATGTTCAAAATTGAAAAAACTGATAAATTATAAAAGAATATCATTATATCAACGTAAAATTTTATTATTAAATACTTTTTACACTGCGCCAAAAATTGCACAACCAAAACATAAATAAAAATTTACATGATATAATTTTCAATACTATTTATATTGCCAATTCAATTACATCTTCTCAATATTTAGAAACCAAGTAATGACTGGAAAATCTTCGTGCTTCAATTCTTCGTCTAAGGTATGAACGGCTACAAACATTAATAAATCTGCACAACAAAAAATTTGTTAAGAATTAAACAAATTAACTGAAAAAGAAATATCAATTACAAAAGTATCTCTGTAACGCCCCAATCCCATTAACTCGGGATTGAAGTGCTACTAAATTTTTCTTTTCTTTTGATTAAGTAATAAATAAATAAAAAAAAGTGCGAAAGCGTGAGATAAAATACTTATTGGGTAAAAGTAGAAATTTTATTGACAATAAGACACTGCCAAAACATATTTACACTAGTGGATCAAAGTTTCTAAGAAAATGAAAATTCCGAATTTTGAGACACACAAACTTATTTATATGCATAGAAGAGGCAAAAACATCTAAGTTGCGGGTAGAAGAAGGAACCCAGTGACCTTTGCCGCAACAGCCCCGCCACCTCGCTCAACTAACCTGAAGATTTGTAATTATGGGCATGAGTATAAACTCAGTGGGAACTTTGTAAGCAGTTATACTAAATGAAGATGCACAATAAATACATCCTTGACTTAGGAGCCCATCTTACGACTCAAAAGCCATATTGCTGGACTTAGGGGCCAATCTTACGACTCCCAAGCCCTACTCAAAAGCCAATCTTACGACTTAAGAGCCTTTCTCAAAAGCCAATCTTACGACTTAAGAGATATCATATCAATAAGCCCGAAGGCAAACATATTTATCAAAATACATGTTCAATGGCATAATGTACTTACAAATAGCCCAGTCACCCACCTTGTTTTGCTTGCTTTAAAATAGTTGAGACGTGTATGTCCTAGGCCCGACCTGCACTACACCTAGCACATGTTGTTTAATTAATTAGTATTACTTATCGGGTTTAGTATTTTCAAAGTGATTAAGTGTGATACAATATCCTTGGATTATGTCTATCTTTTACAATTTCTAATACATAAGTCGAGTCGTAATAAATTATAGTCCTAAATTAAAAGGCCTAACTATTTTATTAAATTTAAATTATTAATTACATTAATAAATGTTTTATACTAACTAACATGCATCTTAAACATTAACTATTTAATACAATCTTAAGAAAATAGCTAAATCTATAAATCTACTTAAATCAAGAAAATAATTAAATTCTAAATTTATATAAACTATAAATGACAATGACAATAAAAATAAAAAGACTATTAAAGAAGACGTACCTCAAAAGATTTTAACACTATTCAACAACTTCCCAAAACACCGGTCCGAGCGTTGTTAAAAATAAACTTATAAGGACCTCCTAGTTAAAGGATATCCAATATGTAATATATATTATTTTTCGTTTAGGTTCTTATGTTTTTTTAAAAGAAACTGTTAACTACTTTTTATATACAGATTTGTCGAAACATTTGTATAATAGTTTCAATGTGGGATACTTTATAATCCTTATTCAGTATAAATTTTGGAAACAAAACCAAGTTGTTTCCTATGAAATAAGTTAATAATGTTTAACAGATTTGCATTTGCTATATTTAGCATATGTATGTGTTTTACTAAGTTTAGAATATTATTATTTTATATGTTATTCGTATATATATATATCTATGTAGATATGTTATGATATTATTATTTTATTATTATAATATATATGTTATGATATTCGTATGTGTGTATATATATATATATATTTATGTAGTTATATTTTTATTATCATATTATTATATTATTATATTATTTATCTTATGTACATATATATTTTAACTTTGATTATTATTTCTTACTTCTTAAGCCCGATGGTAATTTTAGGTTTTTATATTATAAACTTTTTATTCTTATTTTTTTTTTTTTTTTGTGCTAGGAGTGCAGTCGACCTGGTACATCACGATGATATGTATTTTCTAAAAATGATATCACAAGCCAATTAAAATTGATAAAAATATTTAAGATGCAAGCAATGTATTTTATTTCATTTCAAAGATTCGGGGTATCACAATCTCATGTATATATATAATGGTGATTAGCAAGATGATGTTCAATGCAACAACAAAGTCAAGCTATATAAACATATGAATCATCCAAATTTACAGAGAAAGATCAAGAAACTTGACTAAAGATGAATCTAACATATTAAACACAAGAATTTGTGTATAATAATTACTCCTCATCTACTCAAAATTATATATTGTTTAAATAAATAAAACGTCCAAAATGTTGACGCTATTTGTTTAAGATGAATGAATATGAAAAATAATTACAATTGAAAAATATAATTAAAAATCAATGAATTGGAATTAACCAATCATGTATATAGACAAAATAAATTCCTCATCGAAAAAAAGTTCTTCTATACAAATGAATCACGTAAAAACAAAACATTTCAACAAAAAACATGAACGATATAAAAAAATAAAAAAATTAGAAGATTAACAAATTAACGATTCAACTAAAAAAAATCAAAAATTTGGTGAAACCAAAAAACGTTTAAAATGAGAGGATGTTGAAGAAGAAAACAATTGGAAGACATAGAAGAAGAAAAGAATTGGATGTCATCACAAGTGCTTTGCAACCCTATTTATAGTGGAGATTATTAAATTTTTAGGGTTCTAAATTAGGTATATTTAACTAAAATTAAATGATGGCACATTATCTTCCAAATTTAAATAATGTGATGGGTATGCAAAAATGGAAGATTTTGACTTTTGTAGCACTAGTTGACGGCTATTTGATTTCTAATCCTAATTAGACATTATTTTAATAATAATGGATGAATAATTGTTTGACACGTGTCCTTTTCGATTGGTTAATAGTTGGTGCTTGTTTATCCTAGAAGCCGAATTGGGTCACATTGTGGGTACTTGGTGATTTGATAAAACAAACGGAGCAAGTTATGGATACTTGTTAATCCGAGAAGCCGAATTGGGTCAAATGGAAGACTTGTTGATCCGAGAAGTCAATTGGGGTCAAATACAAGCCTTAATGATTCGACAAGTCGAATAGAGTGAAATAGTTGGCGCTTGTTTATCCGAGAAGCCGAATTGGGTCACATTGTGTGTACTTGGTGATTTGATAAAACAAACAGAGCAAGTTATGGATACTTGTTGATCCGAGAAGCCGAATTGGGTCAAATGGAAGACTTGTTGATCCGAGAAGTCAATTGGGGTCAAATTTTCTAAAGTTATTTTTCTGATTGTGTCCCTTATTAACAATCTATAACAAAATAAAACATGTAATTACAACTAAGTAAATTACCCAAATTAACTATGTAGCACTCAATTCCACAAGCAAGTAAAGAGTTGCCACTAAAATAAACTTCTATTTTCAAAACATTTAACTTTTAATACAAACACAAGTTAGAAAATCTCTCGTTAATTAAATTATTCTTAATATAAAAACTAACTCGTATCAACTCACATCTTTGAATCAAAATCTCTAAGGTTTTGTTTGGTTTGAAGGATTTGAAATCGATGGAATTCAAATCCATCCAGTTTAGAAGGGATTTGGAATCCACTTAAATCCTTCAAAAAATAATAGCTCAAAATGAAATCATGAATTAAGAAAACCATGGTAAACCAAACAACAATAATGGATTTGAGGCTAAGAATTTCAAATCCCTTATAACTTGAGTGGATTTCAAATCCATTGATTTTAAATCCATCCATTTCAAATCCATTGATTTTAAATCCATCCATTTCAAATCCCTCAATCCAAACACAACCTAATTTATTTTTCCAAAATCATAAGTAGTAAAAATTTCCAACTTAAAAATATATAAAAGATACACTACTTATAACTTCAAAATCCAATAACTTTTACTAAACTTTAAATCACTTGCAAAATCAATCAATGTAACTTTAAAGACTTCTATTTTGATATTTAACTTCAAATTCATTTATTTTATTATTTATTCATCTTATTGGAACTTGCTCGCCCAAGTTAGATCTCATGCCATCCATTAAACCTGAAAATGTAGCATCATGAGTAATGTAAACCCAGTGGGTAAGTCAGTAAGCAATTGTACTAAATGAAGATGCACCATAGTAAATATATCCTTGACTTAGGAGTCAATCTTACGACTCAAAAGTCATATTGTTAACTTAAGAGTCAATCATACGACTCGAAAGCTATATTGGTAAGATCACGTAAGAGTCAATCTTACGACTTGAAAGCACTCGACTTAGGAGCCAATCTTACGACTCCAAAGCCTTGCTCAAAAGCTCATCTTACGACTTGAGAGTAATCATAAGCCCGAAAGCGAACATAAACATTACAGTACAAACTCAATAGAATAAAGGCCACATAGTTACCCACTTTTATTGATGTTGGTTTGACCCGGGCCATGGGCCCGGTTCACCCGGGCTATTGGACCCGGTCGAAGACCGCCCAAGTGGGCTGGCCCAGTTATAGAAAGTGGGCTATTATGGGAGAAATCACTTTTGATTTCTCCCACACCCAAAAAGTACTTTTCCAAAAGCCACCGGAATTGCTAATGGATTGTGGATCGTGGTGGATTTCTATTCGTCATTTTCACCCCGAACGAGAGTACAAATCATCGAGGTGAGGTCATGGTTCGACCCATATACGATACAGGGTTCAAGTCCACTGAAATTAAAGGTACCTCGACCCAAAATCCAACATTGGTATCAGAGCCAAAAGGTTAGAATCCGGCTCTCGATGATATTTTGTTTCGATTATTTATGATTGAAAAAATGTGTTGTACAGTCTGCCCAATTTCGTATTTTTATTTTCAAGATTCTGCTTGATATTAATTTGATGTTGTAGTATTCGTTAATAGCTACGTTCTCCAACTTGAATCACTCGATTCCATTAACAAACGGATTTTATATAATTTTTTGAAGTTGGACATGTGAATCTGTAAAATGTTGCGAAAAATGATTTTTTGAATCTGTTCGGGTGTGATTTTCGTCGAAACTCTATTCTAATGCTTGTGTATAATTGATATAATCATGTTCTGTGTTGAATGAGCTTTCTGTAGACATATTATGCGCTTAATTTCGTCGAGAAACGAATGAGATATGGATCTTTAAAGATTGGACGAAAATCATATGAATCTGAAAATTATCCGGAAAATTTGAAGATGTTCTTGTTTCTGTAAAAAGCCGATTTCAGCATGTTAATGTTCGATTTTATGCATGTATGTAGTATGTATACGTAATTTATAAATGTGCTTTGATTTGATATATTATTTGTGTTAATCAGACCTGAATTGAGATATATAACGTGCTTTGAAAATGAAAAACGGATCTAATGTGTTCTTGAATTGTTCTTGATGAAGAACATGAAGAACAATGTTCTTCACTCTCCTATAACACATTTTCTGTTCCAAATACATAGTTAGGTTTTTCGAATCGAGAAACCAATTGCACCGTTGGACTGGGAATGACCGAGAACGGGGGAGTAGCCGGAGCGCCACCGGCCGAAAACGTGGGGAAGGCGGCGCGTGTAGGCCACTCTCCGGTCAGTGAGATAGGGCCTCATTTGGTCAAAGGTGTGACACACCAGTGCCTAATCAGCACACGTGGACGAATGAAATCGTGCCACGTGTGCCACATCAGCGTTTATTCCGCATCACAGTCATAAGCCACGTAAGACCCACGTCAGCACACATGGACGAATCACATCGCGCCACGTGTGCGAGACATGGCCGCATCAGCAGCCACATGGCGATACGTCATCCAGAGTGTACTAATGGCAGGCTGACACATGGCATAGATGCCACATCAGCCAACCGGCACGATCCGATTCAACAGCCGATCTGGGTTTAGTCAAACCGGTCTGCGGCCGGTTCAAGACGGCTCGCCGCTGCGAACCGGTCGCCGGACTGCCAGTCCGCCGAACCACCGCTGCACCGCCGCCGGTCACTATCGACACACTGTAGGCTGGTGGCGCGTGACGGCGCGTTGGATGTGCCTAGGGCGCGTGTCAGTGCGTGGTGCGCTTGTTTCATGCGTGGGAGCACGTCTGATGCGCATGGGGCTCGTTCGGACAGTGTATTAATGCGTATGTTCGTGTTTTGAGACGTACGATCCCATTAGGCACGTGTTTTGTACTTATGTATACGTCTGTGCTCGTGTACAGGTGCGTATACGTGCATGTGAGCGTGTGATGGATGGAATAAAAGCGTGGTGATGTGTGACGGAGCGTATACTGGTAATGAACATGCGTCAAGGGCCATGTTCATGAAATTTTTCACCTGAAAACCTCTGTGACGTTTTTTCACACCCTATTTTATGTGATTTTAATTATCCTTCATGGATTTCAAATTTTTAAAATTTGAATCCACTTAAGAGTTTAATTAAGATCTAGAAACTGGGTTGGGATGTGAAAATGATACAGTACTTTTCGGGAGAAATTGGTGAAGTGTACCCATGACCTTAAACTTGTTAGTACATTCAAATGGAACTAATGAGCAATGAATCACATAGGATTATTGGTCATGTTCCTTAAGTGAATGCTCTGAATAAGTTTACAATGACTTTTGATTGGATATGTCCAATCTAATCTCACCCTTATCGTTCGATTTTTCGAGTTAGTTGACTTGCCTCTAAGCTGACTAAGTGTTAGGCTCAGATCAATGGTGATCACAGGGCTAAGTCAACATTCGGATAGATGCTACATCTGCCGATTAATGAAGATGGACTTTATTACGATGCTGATACGAGTGTCTTTACAGATGCTTCGTAAGCATGTAATGGGAAAGTCATCTGTCATAAATGGGATATAGTTAAGAGTATTAACTTACTTTCAAACTAAATTCCTAACTATATGGACGGTGCATATTTCATGATTCTTGACATTTGACTGTGTATTGAACCCCATGTTATGTGTGATCAACTTGTTGTCTATACAATTTGAGTGTGATCAACATAGTAAAATTGTGTTGAGAACATGATTGGTTATTTGAGTGGGGGTTATGGGTTGGAAGAATCCTTGCATTCTCACCTATAATAATTGTCGGTTTTGTTTTCCTTCAGGATTGAGTTGTGGTAATACGACGGTTGGATATGAGTGATGATTGGGAACATAGTGAACTTTCGAGGTCATACCTTCCATTAAGTTACCACAATGTCAATTCTAAGAACAAAATCTTATGTACATTTAGTTTTAGTAAGCACATACATGTGCAATCACCTCACTTACACCTAGACCATGGCGAAGAACACAATTAGTTAGTTGCTTCTTAGTTCACCTTGTCTTAAGTGATAAGTAGATTATGACTAGGAGGTCATAACAATTAGATATGTACTAGATTTAGAGATAGTCTTGAATGGTTTTAACCGAATCATATGAACCCTAAGAGGGTGTTAGTGATGCAACAGAGAAGAAACCGGAAACGGTTCTAGTAGTATGGAACTGAAGGCGATTCCTCTATTGACGAAACCTTGGATAATCAACAGACTCTGGACTTAGTAGTAATTCTCATTTAATGAGAAAAATACTTTAACTCAAGATATCAGGGTATATTAGAGTAAAAGTTTGGTATCTCTACCGCCACCAGTTAGAGGTTGTTACTCCAAGTCTTCTCTGTGAACAATAGATTAAGACTTAAGTTAGATTCTAGTATCTTCCTGTTAAGTGGGACCATCTAAGAATCGATCATGCCCATTGGGACAACTCGGATTTTTTAGGGATGCTGCTCATAATAGTGATTATAAGTGGCTAGAGGCTACTAATTAGTCAATTACAAGTTCCCAATTAAAAATTGGATTCTAAACTTAAGAGAAACATGGTAATGGCAAAAGATACTGACAATGATTTTTTTAGAAGAACGTCTACCAGTAAAGACAAATGGGTCCTTTTTTGGGAAACACAAAATTCTGAGCAAATGTAGTATAGTGTGTTTGGCTCAACACATGTACTGAAACCAATTGGAAAGGCACTTAATCGTGCTAATCCAAAGTAAATTTCTCAGTTCTTAACGCACCTGACACATGAGTCGACTATGAGGGTCGAGCATATAGCATTATTCATTAAGTATGGTAGTAGATACATGAACACTTCTTGAGAAGCACTTGACAGCGTACACTCAACTTGAATGATTGCAAATGCTAGACAGGGTCAGACTTATCAATTAATTCCTTTATTTCGGGTAAAAGGACTTAAGGCATTGAATGTCAGAAATAGAAATTTCGTGGACATTTTTTTGTCTATTTCAATAGGATTATGAGGATGAACACGAGAATTTATGTCATAATTGATACCTTAGGCATTTATCACTTGAAATTGGAATTGCAGTATGCTGAAGTTAATGATTAGACTTGATCCCTTGCAATTCGGAATTGCATGATGATCTAAATTTTTTTTGTCTATTATCCTCAAGAATCTTGAAATAGGACGAATTTTGGTTTCAGTTAGAGTTCTTCTAAAGATCTGGACTCAACTTGAGATAATGATATATTGATTGGTTGATAAACATTAAGACAAATATTGTAGATGGACATGACGAGAATGTTTCGTGTTATTGGATGAAGTAAACATATGTATATGCCTTGAAAGTGGACTGATTAGTGCAAAGGTGCACTAGACTAGTTTACGTTAGGCATAACATGATGCTTCAATTAACTGAAAATGCACTTGAGGAGGAATTTTTCCGGAATTGTTAATCTCGGGGGGAGTTTTGTTTCACTTTATCATCAACACTTGAAACATTTTGAAGACAATTAGGATAATTTTTTCCATTGCGATTAACCTACTGTGATGTTTTGTGATTCAACAATGTAATAGTTGATCAGGGAGCCTAATCTCGCGATACATATGAGGACTACTCACACGAATTAGTCAAATTTATTTGATTCACTGAAAGTCTAGACACTGGTGTGTTTGACACAATGATCAAATGAATAAGGCATAAGTGCTCTTAGACTAATTATAGGTATGAAAAGTCTCATGATCAATGTAACGGAGGTATTATCAAGCAAACATCCATTCTTCACACACATTTTTCAACAAAATTGTGTGGTGAAGAGGGGGGAAAGAGATGTTGCTAGATAAATATTGAGGTCCATAAGGGTGTAAGTCAAGTAGTTTATTTCATTGGAAAAGAACATTGATTGCGACACATACCTTGAATCAAGGTATTCACTGAATCAGTAACTTAAATATCTCGTAAACTTTTGGACTTATATCTCGTAAACATTGATCCAACAATTGATGTTGATGTTCTTTGATTGACTTGCTTTGAAGAAGCTCCAAGTTTGTTCAGTCCAACTCGTATTGCACTCGCCGACTTATAACTTTTATTTTTTTATATTATTCTCCAATTATCATAACTTATTGTTTCTATCATAATCTTACTTGTACGTATAATGGATATACGTAAATACTTATACTTATACATGAATAGATAAAATTTTAATATGCTAAATCATTTTGTCAAATCTCAAAGAGTACTTATTTATAAAAAGTTTACTAGAGACCATTATTTTAGGCGTTGTGACCACCTATCTTGTAAAACTTCTTATAAATCATGTATTTCATAAAAACCTCTCAACATTTAACTATAAACTCCTAACTTTATATAATATAACAAAGTATAACAGGTTTCTAAAAACAAAAGGAATAATTTTATAAAAATTATTTTTAGAATCAAATTCTACTATTTTATACCTAATTCAACTTATTTGTAAAAATCATTAATTCAATGTAATGCCTTTAAATTTTAATCATAGACTCATAACATCATTTATTGCAATATAGTCTAATAGTTCTCAAAAGTCTTTAGTAAATAATGTTATATAAATTTTGCATGTCGCACGTAAAACATGAATTTCGACAAATATTTATTCAAGTATAGTTTACACATTTAGATAATATGATCTCTACTTATATAAAACTATTAACAGTATAGAATTCATAAATAATCAATAATAAAAGTAACAAAGCATATTTGCCAAACATGTGTATACCGATTTTGCATCACTTGACGAAATCGGTAAATTGAAGATCAACCATATAAGAACCCTAGGTCATGGGTACTAACGAATATGCATCCTATCTATCTTTTCAGTTTCACCGATGTGGGATCAAGAAACATTATGAAAAGTGGCGGCTGGAGCTTCTTGTTTTCGCCTCCATGCAACAAAGCTACAATGTGCATCCAGGAAATACTCTCTCCGTCTTAATTTATTTTGCACACCTTTTGTTTTCGATCATCTTAATTTATTTTGTATATACTTAAAATAGAAATTATTTTTCACAATTTTCACCCTCAAAATCTCAATTCTCAATCTCCACCTTTAAAAAATTCAAAGAAAAAGAAGATTATATTTTTTCTTAACATCCGTGTCCGGTCAACTGTGCAAAATAAGCCGAGACGGAGGGAGTATATTTTATATGTGCGGCCAGAACTCCCTGATTAGCGCCGGTATGTGGGAGGTGGTCTTTTCCGGTGATTTGGTTAAAATTAAGTTAAAATTGGTTCAAAATTAAGCAATTGATAGAGGTACGAGACTAAATTAAAAAAGTAGTTAAATATGTGACCAAATTAGAAAAGTTAAAAGATTAAGGGATCAAATATTTTTTTCCCCCTAAAAGTTATGATAAGGATTTTGAAAATATTTTGAGTACATAAATGTGTGGAAAGATACACATAAATAACACTTAAATTATATTTGTAGCATCAAACACAAATTCTATGCATATACTAAATAAAATTAAAATATCTTTTAATACTTATTATATCTTTTACCTTTTTTTTATGTCGGATGAGTCCTACGAGTGAGTTCAGTCCCACTGACAGGGACTCTTTCTTTTTTCCAACACTAGTACACTGTAGACTACCACACGGATTTGATTAGCATATCATCCATAAAACTTTTCCCTATACAATTTGATTAGCAAACATTCTGTCCTCAATAAAACAAAAAAAAAAAATGTAAAAATATAAAAAGTTTGCTCTTCAGCCTTTGAAGAAGAAATGAATTCACACACCGGATAATAACACATTCTTCAACATTTTTTTCTTTAATTATTTCTATGCCCATGTCTTTCGATGGTGAACCTACAATTCTAAATATCTTTGCGAAATTACTTATGCAAAATTCAGGGTAAATTTATTTATTAATATTAGGGTTTATTACCAAAAGCAACCTGATGTATACCCGTTTTTACCACTTGCAACCTATTTTAAAAGTCGTCGCCGATTGCAACCTGACTTATTCTCGTTTTACCGATTACAACCTATTTTATAAATTCCGGCCAAAATTAAGAGCGTGTGCCACACGCGCGTAATTTTGAGCAAGTGGTAAAAATGAGTATACTTCGGGTTGCTTTTGGTAATAAATCATTTTCTTTTTTATTTTTTCTTTTCTTCCCTCCATCATTTTCTCTCTCATCCTCCTTTTTTTCCCTCCCTAGGGATGTACACAAACAGAGTTGAAACGAATATCTAAGAGTTTGAGTTTAGTTCATTAATTATCGAGCCGAACTCGAGCTTAATTTATCAAATATATGGACGGCTCGTGAACTTACTCGAGCCTCTAGCGAGTCTAATCGAGCCCAAATGAATTCAATAAATATAAATTACAAATATGTTACTAATCATTATATAATTAAAAATAAACCATAAATTCTTAAAATGCATGATTTTAATTAAGATTAAAATACCTACTAAGATTAATTAATTACATATATACAAATGCATGATTTTAATTATATAATTCTATATTTTTATAAGTATAACTATAAAATTAGAAATTAATTATAAGTACATTAGCTTAATATTTACGAACTAGCTCTAGAGCCAACAAATGAAATTGCTCGTGAGCTAACGAATCGAATATCATCAATCTTGAGTTTGGTTCGTTTATTTTAACGAGCCACATTAGACAAGCCCGATTGAGCTTTTCACGAACCGAGATCTGAACAGTTTACGAGCGAATTGGTTCGTGTACATCCCTATCCCTCCCTCCTCTCTCCACTAATCTCCGTAAGTTTCTTCAACACGAATCCTCTTCTTCATTTCTGATTTACAGATCCAGAAGAAACTAACTCCGAATCATCAAAAATTCGATCATTATCCAGAAGAAGTACTTTGAACATTTCTGTGAAATTTTAGAAGTTGTGGTTATAATTGATAAAGCTACTGGAAGATTCTATGCTACTGTTATTTCTCAGTAGAAAATCTAGCTTGGAGTTGTTCTAATTTGTATGTTTCTGTATCTATACTCATTCATTTCTTCAAATTCTCCTGTTGAGGATAGTTCAATTTTCTTCAATTTATTTCTCAGACGAAGATCTAGGTAGAAGTTGTTCTAATTGGTATGTATTTGTATCTATACATGATCATTTCATCAAATTCTCCTGTTGAAAATGATGGAGGGAAGAAAAGAAAAAAAGAAAAAAAGAAAAGAGTTTATTATCAAAAGCAACCTGAAGTATACCCGTTTTTACCACTTGCTCAAAATTGCGCGTGTGTGGCACGCTCTTGATTTTGGCCGGAATTTATAAAATAGGTTGTAATCGGTAAAACGCGAGTAATTCAGGTTGCAATCGGCGACGAATTTTAAATCAGGTTGCAATCGGTAAAAACGGGTATACCTCGGGTTGCTTTTGGTAATAAACCCTTAATATTAATATAATTTTGAGTTCTAAGATTTTTTTGGGTAAACAGTTGTCTTATGAGTTCTTTTATGAATCTGGGCAAAATGTATTTGTACAAAAAAAATGAAGTTTTAATAAAACGGTTGTCATAAACTAATTAATATAAAAAAAAAAATCCCAGTAATTTTGCGATTGTGATTTTCAAATCTATCTGGACATGTATTTAAAGATCGTAACATGATTGATGGTGCCCATTTGTAATTTTGCACTCTATTTAAAGGCAGCATTGTCGTCGTAAAATTGACAAACTCATGGGCTATTGTTCTTCACAAGATGGTATATAATTTAGAGGTTGTTCATGGTTCGTGGAGCATATCGGACCGGTCGGTTTAACCGCTTCAATCAGAAATCGGGTTTAGAATCGATACGGTAGCATTAAATAATCGAAAATCCCATTACGTTGAAAACCGGTTCAATCGTCGAACCGTCGGACCGATTGACCCGGCATTATATTCAAATATCTTTTTTTTTTTAAAGTTGTGTTTGGATATGTATTAAGTATTAAAACGGAATTTAAACTTTTATCTTCAATTTTACCCTTATTTTTCCATCTAATTTTAAATTTGGCACTTGGATGTTATTAAAAAATTAGAGTTACAAGTATCTTTAAATTAATTAATATTGATATATGTTGAACTTTACTCTAATATTAAATTAGATTATATTACACATAACCAACTACATAACTCCAAAAGTCAACAAGTTGTCTTTGACCATTTGAACCGGACGAACCTTGAACTGGTGGCTTGTCCGGTTCGATCACCGATCTGGTCCCACAAACACTGGTTTGTGCAAGTTTACGTTGATCAACAAACTCTAACAACTCAACATATAAATAAAAAATTTATTTCAATCCTTCCATAATCCAACTTCAAGTTTTTCTATAGTTTATGGACAACCCAACCAAATGTTTTAATAAAATATTAATTTATTTTATCCACATACACAACTTATTTCTCAAGCAACTCAATATTTTTGTTCTACTATTTAGTAATTGCATATTGTTGTATCTTTTTTTAATATATTTAAAACAAATTAATATTTTAATTCCGCAATTCAAATAAGGTGATTTTTTCCATACACGTAAAATAACACAATAACTAAATTAAAATTGAAATAGTTGGAAACTCGGAATACCAAATCAAGAAAACGAAGTAAGCTACAAATTCATGTCTGAAATATTAAATTACAAATATAAAATATAGAAATTATATATTTAATTCAAATTTAGACAACTTTCAATTTGAGATTGAGAGCAAATAGAGAGCTTCAAATTTTATTTCAAAATATGACAACATTAGGCTATACAAATAGAGAAAAAATTAGGAGTTTTGATAATTATTTTTAATTATTTTTAAATAAAATTTTTGTAATTTATTTATCATCTAAACTATATTCAATAAACAATTAAACACAACCAATCAGAACTTGACATGTGTTGTGTTGTAAGGGATGACTTGGTTGTGGACTGGGTTAGTTGAGCAACTCATTTCACAACTGTTGTAGATTTTAGTTTCTTAACTAAGAATTAATGAACATATATCAATCACTTTGTGGAGTAGGTCGAAGGATGGAGAAAAATGATTGGAATTGAAAACAATTAGGAAAGAAAATAAATGCTACAACCGGCAGGTTGTGAGATGTTTTGGTCAACAAATCTTCTCCACGGTCCAGGGCTCCGCTATAACCTGATACATGTCAAATTTTGATTGATTGTATCAATTTTTTTATTGGATATTATTTAGATGGTTAATAAATGAGATAATTTTTATTTGAAAATAATTAAAATAATTATCATTACATGTGTATGTTGATACACAAATTTCGTATCTAATTAAAATGCGCCACATAATAAAATATGAGTTGAAAATCAATTTTATATTGATTATTTTTAATATTAGGAATTGGATAAATGAAATTCCTAAGTTAAATAGTCAATTTAATTGGTGATTTATTATATATTTTATTGAGCAATGGGAAACAGCCATATGTCAAGGTGATGCAGATATTACTAAATTAAATTAGATTAATTTAGTAATTATCCAAGAAGATGAGGATAAACATCAAGTCATGCTGGTCCAATCAGAATGCTCCATGTGTCAAGTTGTTGCAGTAATTATTAAATTAAATACAATTAATTTAATAATTATCTTATTGATAATGATATTATGAATGACCAATCATATCGCTCCATTCAGACCCAAGCACATTAGGTTTTCTCATCCTACAACTACAAATAGGGCATCATTCTCCACCAAAAATCACAACAACACAAGTCAAGAAGTAGTGAAGACATAAGTTGAGAGCTTCAAGAATTGGAAGAACTCCAAGAAATCACTACAACGTAAATAGCTTTATGTAACACTTCGTTTGTAACACTTTTAAAATTTTGACATTTATGTAACACTTATGAATATGTAACACTTTTGTAATATCTGCGAATATGTAACACTTTCGTGTAACACTTTTAGAACTTGTAACGCTTTGAACGTAACACTTTTAAACTGTAACACTTTTGTGTATATATTGTTTTTCTTAAAAAAATAACTAAAAAAGTTATTGTAGCCTAGTGGTTAAGACATTGTGCTTAAGCTCCTGCAATCTAGCAACCTGGTTCGAAACGCAACAATGACATTTTTTTAATTTTTTCTTTCAATTAAAAGTGTTACATAAAGGGGTGATATGTAACATCTTTTTAGTGTTACCATAAAATATTACAATTTAAAACGTAATGTAACACTTATTAAAAGTGTTACTAAAGATCATCAAAAGTGTTACATTAGACTTTAGGTAGCACCGGCAAATGTAACACCAGTAAAGTGTTACCTAAAGTCTATAGTAACATATTTTAGTATATATGTAACACTTTTTGGGTGTTACATTAACTCATTTATATTGTAGTGAATCCAGAAGACTCAAAGTTCTTGAAGATTCGAAGACATTCTTCAAAATTCGAAGACGTTCTTCATCAAATTCATCAAGAAGTAGCGTTCAATTTGGAATCAAGCCGTTCGGCCTTCGGACAACGTTATTGAAGAACAACTTAAGCGGCGGAGGAGATCAAGAAGAAGATTTCACTCCAATTCATCAAATTCAAAGAAAACATTCGAAGAGAAGAATCAGAGGATTGAAGAATAGAGATTGTAACCTACAAAGTTCTTCATTTGATACAATTAGGATTTAATTTGTACAATTTTTGTGTTTGTTAATTCAATACACGAAATTTGTTATTACAAATTTGGCACGGCCGGTGGGACATCTATACCTCTCATACCTTCTCCTCAACCAACAAATGAAGATAGTGTCATGGCGCCTCATAAGATCACGCTGACGAAGATCGCTGCAACAAACTCTCCAACTGCAAATGTCAATATCATCACAAGAAGCATGTCCAAGACGCTACAATCACAATCGTCATCTCTTGAAGCTGTTGAGAAGGATCCGAAGCAGCTCGCCGCTAACACCGCAAATGAGGAGGACGACTCTGCATGCTCTACTCCTCGCTTTTCCTCAAGTTTAGAAGTAGCACACATCATGACAACGAATGTTTCAACTCTTGAAAAACAATTTGCAAGTCTAACTAAAGCCATTGAAGGACTTACAAAACATGTCCAAGAGCAGGACTCGAAGATTGAGAACTTGAGGAGCAAGATTGACAACTGCGATACAAGTCATGCTCAGGGGAAAGAACCAACTGAAAATTAAGGCGACGTTGAAACGTTTGCAAAACACGATGTCATTGACAAGGAAACGCCTCTAGAAGAGATTTAAGTATCTGTTGATGGTATGATTCCCGTTGACCAACTCAAGGAGATCATCATGGGGACTATCAAAGACAAATTCGAGGGGAGCTCGAAGTCTTCTTTCACATTCACCAAGCCATATACTCAACTAATCGACAACTTGAAGATGCCAATGGGTTATCAGCCACCCAAGTTCCAACAATTCGATGGAAAGGCAACCCTAAACAGCATATCGCCCACTTCATTGAGACATGCAATGATGTCGGAACTTATGGTGATCACTTGGTGAAATAATTTGTTCGATCTCTGAAGGGCAATGCATTTAATTGGTACACCGACTTGGATGCAAACTCCATTGACAATTGGGGTCAATTAGAACAACAGTTCCTCAATCGTTTCTATAGTACTCGAAGAACCGTCAGCATGATTGAGTTGACCAGCACGCGGCAGTGGAAAGAGGAGGCCGTAGTTGACTACATCAATCGATGGAGGAATCTGAGCCTCGATTGCAAAGATCGTTTGTCAGAAGATTCCGCGATTGAAATGTGCACTCAAGGAATGCAATGAGGTCTTCGGTACATCCTCCAAGAAATTCGGCCAAGGACATTTGAAGAACTAGCAACAAGAGCACATGATATGGAGCTAAGTATGGCTGAAGTTGGAGTCGATGGACCCCCGATTCACGAGTCTCACAAGTTCAACAATGGGGGCAAGTCTTTCCCCAAAAATCAAAATAGAGACTCCATGATTGTTAGTGCAATGCCCATCAAATTTCGAAGAAGCAATGATGCCATGGGAAAGAATGTCCCTCAAGACAGAGAGCAAAGGAAATCAACTTTGAAGGAGAAGCAGCGAAGGACTTATCCGTTCTTGGACTCCGATGTCTCTGGAATATTCGATGATTTGATTAAAGAAGATCTCATCGAGTTGCCAGAAATGAAGCGGCCTGAAGAAGCTGGACAAACTAATGACCCAATTAAAATACTGCAAGTACCATCGCTTGGTAGGCCATCCAATCCAGGATTGCTTCATATTCAAGGACAAGGTCATGCAGTTCGCCCGACAAGGCAAAATAGTGTTAGATGAAGGCAATGCAACAACAAACCTTACAACTATCTTGGAAGATAATGGCCTTGGTGATCCCCAATGCTACATGACGGACAAACAAGGAAGCAAATACAAAGATAGACATGTAGAAGAGGAAGATGTTGAAAAGACCCTACTTGGGCTTAAACATGATGTACGAATCGGTCCCTTAAACGGGGAGTTCTTGAAACACACTTGAGCTTGATGCAAAACAAAACAACAACAAAAGAAAAAAAAAAAAAAAAAAAAAAGAAAAAGAACACCTCCTGGCCCGCATGAGGATAAACTGTGCACGGCGACCACCAAAGGTAAAGTATGTGGTTAAAATGCTAACTTTCACCACTTTGGCTAAAGTGGTTAAAGAATAGTCACTCCTGTCCTACATGAGTATAAACTGTGTACGGCACTCCCCCAGAAAAAACAAAACACAAAGTGAAAATTTGAATTACGTTATGACTTGATCCCTCTCACCGTGGTACGTGCTTAGAAATATTTTAAGTTTAGTAATACAAATACATATATTGTGTTTCCCTCTCCTAAGTTGCTCCGATTTTAGGGATCCAAGCTCCAAGGATATCAAGTTATCTGATTTCGTCAAATGGGTTATCAAATTCAACTTCAGATAAATCCACTTCTCCAAGTTAAGTATGTCAAATCCGTCCAAATCTACTATGTTGAAGATTCAACTTTCAAATTCAAGAACTCATTGGTGTGAGTATAAACTAACAACAAATTTCAAGTTCAAGTTCAAGGCTCCTTGACACGAGTTTAAAAAGTTTTTTAATCAAATTCAAATCTAAATCAAGGCTCCTTGACACGAGTTTCAAAGATCTTCAAAATTCAAATTCAAATTCAAGAACTCCTTGATACGAGTATAAACTATCGTCAAATTCAAATTCAAATGAAGAACTCCTTGATACGAGTATAAACTATCTACGAATCCAAATGCAAGTCCAAATGAAGAACTCTTTAATATGAGTATAAACTATCGACAAATTCAAATTCAAGTCCAAATGAAGAACTCCTTGATACGAGTATAAACTATCTACAAGTCCAAATCCAAGTCCAAATTCAAGAACTCTTTGATGCGAGGATAAAAATATCGATATGTCCAGAGAAATTCGAAAGTCATTTCGAGACTTATCCACTCCAAGACACATCATCCGTGAACAAGTCTCGAGGAGGCATTTGTTGATACGCAAATTTCGTATCCAATTAAAATGCGCCACATAATAAAATATGAGTTGAAAATCAATTTTATATTGATTATTTTTAATATTAGGAATTGGATAAATGAAATTCCTAAGTTAAATAGTCAATTTAATTGGTGATTTACTATATATTTTATTGACCAATGGGAAACCGCCATGTGTCAAGGTGATGCAGATATTACTAAATTAAATTAGATTAATTTAGTAATTATCCAAGAAGATGAGGATAAACATCAAGTCATGCTGGTCCAATCAGAATGCTCCATGTGTCAAGTTGTTGCAATAATTATTAAATTAAATACAATTAATTTAATAATTATCTTATGGATAATGATATTATGAAGGACTAATCATATCGCTCCATTCAGACCCAAGCCCATTAGGTTTTCCCATCCTACAACTACAAATAGGGCCTCATTCTCCACCAAAAATCACAACAACACAAGTCAAGAAGTGGTAAAGACACAAGTTGAGAGCTTCAAGAATTGGAAGAACTCCAAGAAATCCAGAAGACTCAAAGTTCTTGAAGATTCGAAGACATTCTTCAAGATTCGAAGACGTTCTTCATCAAATTCATCAAGAAGTAGCGTTCGATCCGAAATCAAGCCGTTGGGCCTTCGGATAACGTTATTGAAGAACAACTTAAGCGGCGGAGGAGATCAAGAAGAAGATTTCACTCCAAATCATCAAATTCAAAGAAAACATTTGAAGAGAAGAATCAGAGGATTGGAGAATAGAGATTGTAACCTACAAAGTTCTTCATTTGAAACAATTTGGATTTAATTTGTACAATTTTTGTGTTTGTTAATTCAATACACGAAATTTGTGATCACAGTGTATATTATCTTCGACGAGTTATCTTATTATATGTCATTTATTTTATCTCTATATGCTATATGTCTTTTCAATTCTTCTATAACTTGCAGGGTAGCAATTTTTATTTATTTATTAATCTGCAATATTTGTTAATTATAATATAGTAATACAATTTCACATTTGTATAATGGGGAGCAATATCAGGCTTCTTAATAAATATATCTGTTAGGTCATTTTTATTATATTTTGTGGTTTTAGCATGAGATCCATGGCATTAGTTTAATCAAAGATTGCTAAAAGTATATTATTTTGACGATGGTATACTACAAGAAATTCTCAAAATAGCGACCGATTTTGAATGAATCTTTGGGTTGATTTAGTTGCAGGTGGAGACAGATTTCGTGATGGGATTGTTTGACAGAGCATGATTCATAAGAAACTAAAGTTTAATACTTTTACGTTTCTTGAAGTGTCTAGAGCTAAATATCTCTCCCCAACCCTTAATACCTGAATATTCTTATCACTTATGTCTATCTATTTCATGCTAAGCCTATTCATAACTTGTGTTGCAGAGGTTTAAAAGATATATGATATTCAAGAAGGACTTCAATGCCGCTTGACGAGAGGAAGTTATCAGTGCTTCAAAGCCAAGAATACTGTGGGGAAGAGGTAGTGAAGTTGGACAAGACAAAGGCATCAATAAAGAGGCTAGAATCTCTAATTTTGGCGACATCTCAGGCTGTTACAATCAACTCATCCGCCATTATCGAAAATGTGTGTCTAAATCTTTTCTCTTCTTACATAGATGATCTGACTAGCTGCGAAATTGAAGATGATTTTGAGTACCACCAAAGCCTGTTTTAGAAAGCGAAAGACGATTGAGAATGCTTTTTCTGGTTTTTATTTTTTAATTAGTAGAAGGTATGAATGTTGCTTGAAATATAAGATGATGTTGGTTGCTCTTAGTGAAAGATATGGACTAGATTAGGATATGTGGGCTTTATTAATTAATAAGTCAGACTAATTAATTAATTAAGTGTACATGGATATTAGGCCCATAAACCTAGGGTTATATGGTACTATATATACATATTCTCTATAGTAGAGAATTAAGGGTTTTTATCAGATAAAAATTGGAGGCGCTATAGAATTTGATAAGTGATTTCCTAGCGATCACTTATCGAATAATTGTACCGAGGATAGTTCCTGCGGCGGACGATATACGCATGGATACCTGAAGTGGTGAATCAATCGCGCAATTCGGTCCGATCAATTACGCAACAAGTAAGTTGTTCCAACTTTAGTGTAATTTATGCTCAACGTTTAAATCAGTTATAAATCACGATCAATATTCTCGATTAGTTATTCCGCTGCGTACATTAGATGTAGTCGAGAATTACTAACAGTGGTATCAGAGCCCGGGGCTCGATTTATAATTGTGTTGATTTAATAATTTGTGGATTAATATTTTCGAAACCTAGTCCAAATCCAAATTTAAAAAGAAATCGAGTTGTTTTATTTTGGATTGCATTAAAGCAGCTTTGAAGAATTGCTTTTCAAGTGCTCTTGGATTTGGCTTGTATGAATGGATGCCCCTTTGGCAAAATAATACGGAACTGTATGAATAAGATTTTGAAATCACCCATTAACTGCCCTGAACCATGGTTGCTGCTGCTGCTCACCTGTTGTCCAACAACGACGGCGGTGGTTGTCAGCGGCTGGGGGGGGCAGTCGATGTATGGTTGCAAGTTGCTGCGCGTTTGTCGGCGGCGCTGCTACTATTGCTCACGACTCAGCGGCAGCAGTGATTATGCTACCGCGCGTGAAGTCGAAGGTGGCAATCGTCGCGCGCTGCTGCAGCTGCTCCTGTGCGGTTGGTGACTTGTAGCCCAAACTCTAATGGGTATATGCCGCTGTTGTACTGTTGTTGCGTGCCGATCCACGGCGGCGGCCGCCGACGGTTCGCTGTTACTGCTGTTGCGACGCTCGGCGGCGGGACAACAGCTGCGGCGGGAGACGGCGGCAGCGGGAGACGGCGGAGGCAGGAGGGTGAAGTTTCCAGCCTACAACCCTAAAGGTTTTGGGCTGGGCCGATTCAGCTGGGCTTGTTTTAAGAGTGGGCTTGGACTGGTGTTTTGGACCGGGGGGGATAAAAGGCTGGGCTATTAAAACTGGGCCCATAACATTTTATGTTATGGGCTATCCTATAAAAAAAAAATTAATTTGATTAATTAAATTAGATTATAAATTAGATTAATTCATACATCTCAATTACAATATTAATTTGATATTTAGATTAATAAATCATATTATTATTTTTGAATAATAATAATAGACTTATACATTTATGTTAATTTGGAATTAACATTAAATGTATACTTATATTAATTTGGAATTAATATATTAATCTAATTGACTAATATTAATTTATTGATTAGATTAATAAATTATAATAGTATTATTATTTTTGAAAGAATAATATTAGACTTATATACTTATATTAATTTAGAATTAATATTAAAAGTATATGTATATATTAATTTGGAATTAATATATTTAATTTTAATCCACATTTAATTAAAGAATAAAATTTTAATTGGATTAATAATTTTATTCGTTGAGCTTTATTCGATACAATGTGATAAGCTATTATTTGATTTTATGCTTATTCAATTTAAATTATAGCAATTTAGACCGCTTTTATGTTTGGGTAGACGGCGTCCAATACATGTAGTCCGCGTGAATATGTATGGGTAGGCGGCGCCCAATATGTGTGGTCCGCATTCTTATGCCTGGGTAGGCGGCACCTAGTAATTGCGTTTAATTTAATATTAGATATTAAATTTAACAATTAGTATCACATATAAAATCCCCAATAAAACCAAGTCTTATTTTGAAACAAAATGCGTCGTCCATCATAATTGTTTGAAATTCCTAATCTTTTCGACCACGAGTTTTACACCAAAGTGTTTACTCTAAATCGACAAGACTAAGACTCATTCATAGATGTATAGTTGACATCGTGTGATGGAATTGACTTGCTTAAATTATTTTGAGACGCCAAAGCGACTAATATAGTTTGAGGACGTAATATTAATTGGATTAATAAACCAAGAATTGCAAATTGTTGTTGCAATTGGCTTAGAGGCCTACCTAGTGATATTATTGTAGTCATCAGCCAAAGCAGAGGCTGCAGTAATATAAACTTGGATCTTGGACCACTAAGATTTATAATTGTTATAAATCCGTATTTTGTGTTTGGGGGCGCAAAATATGTTAAAATTAGTGGGAGCTAATCATTACAATAAACTCTTGTTTTGATTAGTGATATGAGTGTGATCTTTATTTACTTTATTCTAATTTACGTTTTCCGTTTGATTATTTTCTGATCAGATAAAAATGTCGAATTTGGCTTATAAATGTTTGATGGAATCAAACAAGTTGACTGGGTCCAACTTTACGGATTGGCTCCGTTGCTTGCGCTTGGTGCTAAGGCAAGAAAAGGTTGAGTACGTCTTGGACGAACCAATCGGTGTCATCCCCGACAAAACTTCTCCTGAGTATGCTAAGTTTGACGCAGATGCTCATAAGAAGCATGTTGAGGATGTCACGTCGGCTCAGTGTATCATGTTGTCTTCGATGAGTATCGAATTGCATAGGCAACATGAACACATGCTCCCTTATGAGATGATAAAACACTTGGAGAGTCTGTACGCCTCACAAGCTCAGACAATGGAGTATGAGATACTCAGTGACCTCTTTTGGTGTAAACTTCATAATGGGGCCCAGGTTTCTGAGCATGTACTGAAGATGATTGGATTAATTGAGAGGTTGACATCGATTGGAACGGTGTTACCCTCAAGTGTCTCAACTAATCTGATCTTGCAGTCACTTCCTAGTTCTTTTGAAAACTTCATAGTGAACTTCAACATGAACAACACGAAGGTGACTTTGCCTGAGCTTCACAACATGCTTAAGACCTATGAGTCTTCCACTTCTAAAGGCAAATCTGTGCTCATGGTGAGCTCTTCTGCGAACTCTTCCAAAAGGAAGAATAAGCAAAAGAAGAAGAAGAAAGCATCTAGCGATGTGGCCTTGAAGCCTAAGAGTGGAGGGATTCAAAAGAAGCCGAAACTGCCAAAGGATGAGTGTCTATTCTGTCACGAGAAGGGACACTGGAAGAGAGACTGCCCAAAGTTCAAAGCACAAGGTGCATTGAATGGGAGCTCAGGTATGTTTGTCATTGAGATAAATATGTCTATAAACAATTCACAATCCTGGGTATTAGATACAGCTTGTGGCTCACACATTTGTAATAATATGCAGGGTCTAAGTGACAGCAGGAAAGTGAGGCCTGGGGAGGTCGACTTACGCGTGGGAAATGGAGCAAGAGTTGCTGCTGAACGTGTAGGGACTTATAGATTAGATCTTCCTTCAGGATATAGACTAGATTTACATGAAAGAACCTTTTCCTTGCAGATGGGGTCTTTACTTAATGTATGTACAAGACTCTGTTGCTGACATGAATTTGTCCGTCCTTTGTTTTCACTAGTGCCTGTTCATTGGCTCTTTTAATTAGCTCGAGATTGTCTTTTTTTATTAAATTTATTTATAGTAACATTCTTCAGGAAAGTTCTCTGTACTTATGATGGTTAATCATATTTGAATTCATGTAGTTTCAGGAGAGGTTGAAATACAGATTAGCTGGCTCAGATGGTGATATTGGTTCATCGGGTCATGAGTATGTCAAGTGAGCAGGTGCACTTGCATTAATTATTTAAGCTGCATTGCAAGGGTAACTCTTTATACGAAAAATCTGACACATTAATATGTACATGATTCACATAGGGATATATTTATATTGTGGATGACCCTTTTTTTCCTTTATTGGAGAAGCTCTTGAGAGTGGTAATGAACTCAAACGTTTAAAAGTTCTACTTGATATATTCCGTGGAAAGGTTTGTCTTAAATTGAATATGTTACCTTCTTTTGGTTGTATATTTCATTCTTCTGATTCATTCACAATGTCTGAATGTGGCTTCCCCAGGTTGTGACAAACTCGAACTTGGTTGGAGTTGATCATGTATATGTCTGTTATCGAACATAGTATACTTCTCTCATTATGCACTGTGTTTTAAGAAGTCCGACATTGTAGTATCAAGGATGGAGCTGGTTATGGTTGGTCTATCCATGGACATGGTTGTTTGGAGGCATCGTCAACCTAATGATGGCCTAAGAAAAGAAGCGATGAAAACAACACCTGAACTGACAAAGAAGGTTTGACCAACCAATATCCTTCGCAATCTCTTAAACCGTATTTAATACTGCATCAATTAATCATTTTTTGGTCCTTGGTCACTATTTCAGGATAACAATGTTGTGAAGGATGCTATTCAAGGCAAACTTGGAAATATATATATTCCAGATCAAAAGGTACAGATAATTTATCTCAACTACAGTTTTGCATTTCATATCAAGATACTTAGCCTCTAAGATATTGTCTTTAAGCATTTTGTATGCTTAAACTTTTGTTTCCATGGTAATGGCCTTCGCATTTTTGTTCCCTGAGGAAGGGGTATATATATTCTTACAGATGTTTGTTCTCATATATGGGTTTCAGCCATTAATTTTTTAATTTTCATTTTGCATCCTCAAGATTCGTGCAATTGTTCTCTCTATATGATATGAAAACATCATCATTAGAATCTTCAATTGTAGCTTTTTAGAATGATCACATTATATGTAAGTGACTAGGCCCACTCTCAAATATGGTCTTATAATCTTTTAAGGTCATATTGCTTATTGGTGCTAATGTGTGGTTCCTGTTTAGGCAATTCATGGCGGGGCTAAAATTATTTTGTACGACAGAATAAGACAGATGAGCAGGTTCGATTCTTGATGCGATTGATTCACGATAAAGACCTAGGCATATGATGGAGATGATGAAGTATTGAGTTGACTTATGTTTGCACTTTATTATATGAATTTATTTTAGTTTTGAATTTGGAGTGTTTGTCTTATTTTCGGCACATCTTTTTTTATGTTGAGATCGAATTTTAAACATGCGTTGTTGATTTGTGGGGATATTTAGACTTTAATTCATATTCGGACGTTGAATTACTTATTTTAGATTGTGTTGGGTGATTTTTAATTATTTGCGGAATATTTTATATATAAATAAAAAAGGTAGGGCACCGATAATATAAAATATTTTAAATTGAATATTTACCGACAGATTACTTACAAAAGAAAATAATAACAGAGCTCACAAAAATATATTGGTAATTGCCGATCAAATAACGACAACAATAATTAGCGACAAAATAACGACTAAAGTTTTTAATAATTAGCGACAAAACAACGACTAATTTTTTTAATAATTAGTGACAAGATGGCGACGGAATAGATTACCGACAGACAATATTGTCGGTAATTCCCGACAGATTAGCGACAGAATGTAGTCGTGAAATGCCGACGGATTAGTGTACCGAAAATATTTCTATCGGTAGATCGTCGCAATTGATTAAACTTTTTTTAGGAAATTTCTGTCGGCATTTAGTCAAGACTCCGTCGTAATTTTTATCGACGGATTGTTAGATCCGTCGGTATTCATAGCGACTAACCATATTACTACTAACTTTTTCTGTCGCTAATTGATCGCTATCACCTCTTAACGCTAGAATAGCGACGGAAATGATTGTCGCTATTTGGCAAATTTCTTGTAGCGGTAACTATAATGAATTAATTAAAGCATGTAAAAGAAAGCAAGATTTGTCAATAAAATATAGTCAATATATTATAATAATTTTGTCTCCATCACCTAATTCAAAGTTGTGCACAAGAGGAAGAGGTGAGTGCAAGCACGAGATCTCCGGTTTGATCCCGAGTATTCATTATATTATTTAATGTTATATATATATAGTATATTTACTTGGAAAGCTATGTATAGTAATTTTCTATTAAAATGACTTGAATATAATGTAGGGAGCGACTATTCGCAGTCCAGAAAATTTCTTAACGCAACCCACTTCTCAATGTAGCCAGCTTATATTAAATTTCTTAATACAACCCACTTAGTATCAATTTATCCTTTCTTTATTCAATTAGATTATTTGAAATAAAAATATTACAAATATAATAAGTAAAATATTAAAAATACAGAAAAGAAAAAAAAAAGGTTGGAGCAGCATGTCCAAACAGAGAAATAAGAAAATAGAGCAGAGGATGAAGAAAGAAGAGAAGAAAGAAAAGAAGAAAGAGAAGAGAGCCAATTAAAACACAAATGATATAAAATGGTGGACCCCCAATTTGTGTAAGGTTTACTATGACTTTTGCCTCTCCAAACTGATCTTCAGTCTGTCAGAAAATGGCGGACCCCCAATTTCAATGTCCCAAGCCACTTCAATCTGATGGCAAATTCCCCAGGACTTGTATAATTCTAACAATGTTGATTTTCATAAAATATTTTAAGGCAATTTAAATAAGAATAGTCAACAATAAAATCTTTAAAAGAACCAAATGGAAATGCATCTAAATTTATTTTCTAAGTGAAATTGTATTCATAATTTTAATTCCGATTAATATCCTATGCCAACTAACATCATTATGCACTTGAAAATTCATAACACATATAACAACAAAACAAATATACAATTACTAGTCAAACTCATACCATTTATTAGCAAATAAGCGATCATGGAAAATTAATTTAAATTAAAATAATAAAATAACATCATTCATAAACATTTCCCTAACAAATCAACTTCACATAATAATCATGATTTTATCTAAGACAAATTTCATAATATTAACTATTCAAGAATATTTGAATAATTACTAGCCACATCTAGGACATATTACATCAGCACATTTGGTCAAAAATCAACAACTAAACAATATTCTAGTCAATACTTTAATACTAAAATCTATTGCACATTGAATAATCCAAATAACACAATTAAACATAATTTTTACTTAACACGACACTAAGAAAATATTTCACTAGTTATACACATGCTAGCTGTATCAAATTTATTTGAGAACACAATTATCTTCAATAAGGGATTATTTAGTATCATACATTGACATGCTTATAAAAATTAATTTAGAACATATATAAACTTGTATCATAATTTTCTATTATTTATTACCTAAATAAATACAAATATAAATCATGTGTAACAACAGGGACACAAGTCATAAGTCATTAAATAAGTACCTACACAACCTAGATTGTAGTGAAAGTGAAGACAACCGTAACAACATAGATACAAGTAAAGTTCATAATTAAAGCATGCTCGAAATTTTGCAAATCAGCAACTAAGTTATCACGAAATAATTTATTTATTAGTTAAATTATAGGAACATAATATTAATAAACATGTCCCGAATAAAATTATTAAGATAAACTTATGGCACCTCGAACAAAAATATAATTTAATCATCACATCTAATCATGCTTATAATATAATTAATTAGCAACACATAATATAACATTGACCGTATGGAAGGAGACCCATACGAGTGTACTTTAATTTATCCTATTAAGTATAAGTGTTTGTGTGTGTGAATGTACAAGCATACCTGATGTACAAGCCTATATAAAATGCAAATTAAATCAAGGTACAATCAATTCATAGTACAAGCACATAAGCATATTACTTATTTTATTTCAATAAGAGATCATATAATAATCCACTCATGCATTGTCACATAATATTTGAAACCTAGATAGACACTCAAGCAAGTAATTTATGCAAATATCACATAATTCTAAGATAATTAAGTAAATAGCCATGTAACTTTATTAATATTTTACCTATTAATCTAGTCACAACAAGCCATTTCAATACCTCCACATAAATTTCAAGTAGCTACATATAAATGGTAAATTATTTACTAAAATTTTAGTGACTATCATATGCTCCGAGCCCCGCCTCAACTCCACCAACCCACACCGAGGTAACCTGAAAGGATCAATATTGAGTTGGGGTGAGCTTCCTTTAACTCGTGGAAGATTACAACTTATCACAATAATTACAAGTACAAGAGGCATACAATGTAACAATTATCATAATGATGCCCTTGTATTGACAAGACACATAGAGCTAATTTGTATTGGCAAATAGCATACTGGTAATGGGCTAAACTTGTATTGACAAGTAGCATAATGGCAATAATCTAAACTTGTATTGGCAAGTTGGATAATCACTTGTATTGGCAAGTGACAACTTGTAAATAAAAGCACACGTATTACAGTCAAGTATATGCAATTAAAGTAATAAACAGTAAAACCCCCACCTGATGTCTCATGTAAAATGAGTGAAATATAATGGAAATGATATGTCCGAAATCCTTGATCTTTGCAACCTACATGATTGAGATATGTCTTTTTAATATTATTGTTGTGAAATCTCAATTTATTGAATTTGAGAAAAAAAAAAAATAACGAAGGAAATAAGGAGTTAGGCTTGGATATTTGGTATGTAATGGACTGGAGGTTCAAATATAGAAATGTGGAAAAATAATGACCATGTTGTGGTCTTGTTTTTCCTAGACCTGAAAGAATGGTATCAATTTTGAAAATTTGAGAATCTTAAGAACTAAATTGCAGAACATAGGTTTTGGGGGGCTGATCTGCAAAGCAAGGAAGTTGGGATTTTAGGAAATTAAAGTATCCTTTCCTCCATTAACTTCCAAGTTCCAACAGAGCACCTCATTCTTCATCCCTTTTCATCCCCAAAACCCTTTTAGTAGACCCACACAAAACACACACAGATACACACACACACACACACACGCACACAAATACAATAGACACATGCACACCTCACTCTCCCTCTCAACCAATTTCACACATAATTATCTCACACCACACACATAAATCATGCGCACACACACACACACACACACTGAATATGATACACAGGAAACTCACACACACTCACACTCGAACACACACATACACCAGAAACACACAGTACACACAAATCACACCCTAAGTCACACAACTGCGCACACACTCTTGCACACACAAACTCATGCACACATAGTCACAATAACACCCACATACAACTGCTCTCTCACACTTCGTTGCCTTCACACAGAACACATTGTATCAGATTAACACACACACACACTACCACATGACCCTGCACACTCCACACTTCTATTTTCATTCACACTAACACAAAATACTCCTAGACACCCGCATAAACTGGTCTGACCGTCGCCGCGCGCCAATGATAGGTTGGCGGCGGGGGTTAAATGTAGAGATTGGTGGAGTTTTTAGGCGAATCCGACTACAAAAGAAGGATAAAGTTTGGCCGAAGGTAATTGATAATGATCCTTAAAAAGAAAATGATCATTTGTACCTTGTCGAGCGGTGTAAGGTGGCGGCTGCTCGCCGCTGAAGGTGTTTGCATCTTGTTCCTTTCGAGCTAGGAGTTCAGATTTGAGTTGAATTTGTGTGTTTGGATGTATTGGGAAAATGGTTTGAGGTTGGTCGTAAATGAACAGTTTTTTTTTAGTATCAAATCTTAGATGGGTCGTGGATGACAGAGTTCCGCCACCATACAAAGTTTGTAGGGTATATCGTGGTAGTAGTGGTGCCGATTTCTTGGAGGAGTGGGAATACACTACTGTTTTTATAACTAGGGTTGGGGTTTGATTGAAATTAGGAAAACTTGTTGATATGATCTGTTTGTGTTAATCTTGTTCGAATATATTTATATATATGAGGTTGTAAAGAACTATCTTATTGTAGAACTAAATCAACGAGAAATAATTTATTTTGGGCTTTTTGCAATTCTATGCATCGGGCTTGAGTCTGGGACTCAAACAGATGACTTTAATATGACATGCATAAATAAATGAATGCAATAAATTAATTCCTATTGAGACTTCGACCTAAATAAATTAATAAATAAATAAACAAATTGCAAATAAATGGATTCGCAAGTTAATATTAAGGGTTTATTACCAAAAGCAACCTGATGTATACCCGTTTTTACCACTTGCAACCTATTTTAAAAGTCGTCGTCGATTGCAACCTGACTTACTCTCGTTTTACCGATTACAACCTATTTTATAAATTCCGGCCAAAATTAAGAGTGTGTGCCACACGCGCGTAATGTTGAGCAAGTGGTAAAAACGGGTATACCTCGGGTTGCTTTTGGTAATAAATTATTTTTCTTTTTTATTTTTTCTTTTCTTCCCGCCATTATTTTCTCTCTCATCCTCCTTTTTAACAGAGCTAAATCGAATATCTAAGAGTTTGAGTTTAGTTCATTAATTATCGAGTCGAACTCGAGCTTAATTTGTCAAATATATGGACGGCTCGTGAACTTACTCGAGCCTCTAGTGAGTCTAATCGAGCCCAAATGAATTCAATAAATATAAATTACAAATATGTTACTAATCATTATATAATTAAAAATAAGCTATAAATTCTTAAAATTATAATATACCTACTAAGATTAATTAATTACATATATACAAATGCATGGTTTTAATTATATAATTATATATTTTATTATAAGTATAACTATAAAATTAGAAATTAATTATAAGTATTAGCTTAATATTTACGAACTAGCTCTCGAGCCAACAAATAAAATTGCTCGCGAGCTAACGAATCGAATATCATCAATCTTAAGTTTGGTTCATTTATTTTAACGAGCCACATTAGACTAGCCCGATCGAGCTTTTCACGAACCGAGATCCGAATAGTTTACGAGCGAATTGGTTCGTGTACATCCCTATCCCTCCCTTCTCTCTCTGACCTAATTCACCCTCATCCTAACACCAGTTCGTCTCCTCTCTCCACTAATTTCCGTAAATTTCTTCAACACGAATCCTCTTCTACATTTATGATTTACAGATCCAGAAGAAACTAACTCTGAATCATCAAAAATTCGATCATTATCCAGAAGAAGTACTTTGAAAAGTTCGGTGAAATTTTGGAAGTTGTGGTTATCACTGATAAAGCTACTGGAAGATTCTATATATGCTACTGTTGGATAAGAGTTCAATTCTCTTCGGTTTATTTCTCAGTAGAAAATCTAGCTTGGAGTTGTTCTTATTTGTATGTTTTTGTATCTATACTCATTCATTTCTTCAAATTATCCTGTTGAGGATAGTTCAATTTTCTTCAATTTATTTTTCAGACGAAGATCTAGGTAGGAGTTGTTCTAATTTGTATGTATTTGTATCTATACTCAGTCATTTCATCAAATTCTCCTGTTGAAAATGATGGAGGGAAGAAAAGGAAAAAAAAAAAAAATAGTTTATTACCAAAAGCAACCTGAAGTATACCCATTTTTACCACTTGCTCAAAATTGCGCGTGTGTAGCACGCTCTTGATTTTGGCCGGAATTTATAAAATAGGTTGTAATCGGTAAAATGCGAGTAATTCAGGTTGCAATCGGCGACGAATTTTAAAATAGGTTGCAAATGGTAAAAACGGGTATACCTCGGGTTGCTTTTGGTAATAAACCCTAATATTAATTCCCAATATGAATTGTGCTTGGAAATATTAAATGTACCAAATTGAATTGGTATTGGGCCTAAACCCAACATTGGATAAAAATGATTTGCCAACTTAATAAATCAACAAAATAATAATACTAATGATGATGATGATGATGATGATGATGATGATGATGATGATGATGATGATGATGATGATAATAATTGGGAAAAATACCGGCCGTTATTTAATTAAAATGAGGGCCGAATATAAAATCTTAATTTTATAAGTAGCCTAGAATCAAAATATTATAAATAGGATTTTTTGGCTAAATTTACATATTACTCCCTCCGTCCCGCTTAAAGCTGCCTACTTGCCTTTTCGGTCCGTCCCAACTAAAGTTGCCACCCAAAAAAAGGAAACTAATCTCACAATCCTCACCCTCAAAATCTCAACCACTCAATCTCCACCTTTAAAAAAGTCAAATAACTTCTTTTACTTAACATCCGTGCACGGTCAAAGTGGAAGCTTTAACCGGGACGGAGGGAGTAATATTTTTGTTTCACTATTTTTGTTACAAATAATCAAGTAACAACTTTAGAAAAACGTAATAAATTATATAATATCTAATTATTTATACGAGTACGTAAAATAATATTTTAGAATTAAATAATAGATCAAAATTTTGGGATATTACAAATGTAAATGTTTGATAAATTTCAGTGCACCTGTTGTAATATTGTTCCACTTGCGTGGTCGAATGTAAGTCCGGTCGTTTGATCAACACAGTTTATTATATTCAGCTAGTTGTGGTCGAACGGTAACTACAACCACCCGGTTTTATAGATCAAAAATACAGAACAAACGTGATAAAAAGCTATCATTTGTTGATATTTAGGTCTTCCATTAATGAAATTTTGAAGAAATTAAGGTTTATGTAGTTTGATTTTCGAAAATTCGGTAAAGGAGAGCCAGTACACAAGAATAAAAATTAGGTTTTGCAAATTTATTATTTTAAATTTTATGTATTTATTGTTTTAAATTATTTATGTTTTATCTTCATTAAGGATATTCTAGTCTTTTAATAATAATATTTAATTTATAAAATTAGTGGGCTATTTTAAGAAATTTTGTGGATTGCGAACATCCGTCGCCTATAATGTATTCTAAATTTCTCTGTTGTACTTTGTTAACTTTAATCATATTAATTATTTCTAAATCTTTTTAATATGAATTTTCTTAGCTAATATATATGGGACCCAAATTATCCCCGCCTACCTCGCGAAAAAAGTATGGAAAATCTTGCCACCACGGGGATGGGGACTGCCTCCAGCCCGGCTCGCCCGTTGCCAAGTCTAGATTCAACAATAGAAACATAGTAAAAGAAAACACATATTTGGGCGAGGGTTGCGAAGCCGTAGGAAAAGAAAACACATAATTGGGCGAGGCTTGCAGGCGTTTTTTTAATTGTTTTTGTTATGTGTTGCGAGGGGTGTTATTTTATTATATTGTGTTGGATCTCATTAGGGCCACATATATGATATATCATAATCCCTAGTATGACGAATGGTTGGGTTGGCGGCTGTAATTTTAATTTGCTTCACTTGTAAACTACTCCCTCCATCCTAACTAATTTTGCATGGTTGACCGAACACGGATGTTAAGAAAAAATAGATTTTGGGGAATCTTTGACTTTTTCAAAGGTGAAGATTGAGGGTGGAGATTGTGAAAGAAATTTCTTTTAAGAGTGTGCAAAGTTAAGTGGGACGGAACGAAAAGGAAAATATGCAAATTTAAGTGAGACGGAGGGAGTAATATATTGGGACATGGATTGGTTGCAGTTCTCTCACACACCCTATTTACACTCTCTCATATGTATTCCACCACTGACAACGCTCTCTGAATCTGAAATATAATGCGTTGCACTGCAACAAATCAATTTATTTTCACATATATTTGAACTAATAAGTTAATAAAGATATCTTTCTGTTTCATAAAGATTTAAGTCTTTATTTGTATACATTGAATCTCGTGTTCTGCTAATACCCAAATATAAAAAATAACATTTAGATATTAAGTATGAGAAATATTTTTATTATCATGTATCACTCTCTCCCTAAACTTCAAAAGAAATTCACACAAGGTAATTTAGAGGATCAAAATCACAAATTCTATTTCTCAACATAAATATTGCAGAAACTATTTAAGCATTAATTGCAAGAAGAACAGGGCACTAGTACCTAGGTGGGGAATCTACCATACACTTGGGAAGATATGGTGATCTAACGACTAATATTCTTTTGATCTCCATACATTTTACAAGTGTGCGGCAGATCATGTACTTGGGTACTACATGATGGAATAAATCAAGAATGGGCTACTAGTACTAGTCTACTAGATCAGTAGTACTTCACGCTGAGATAGCATTAAAGATTGGCCTGTACTTTAATTTGAATTCCAATATTCATCTTCTCTACCATATTCTTTTCCTAGTCTTTTCCCTCTATGTTCATTCATCTTCATGGGGCTCCAATGGATCGCTGGCCAACATCAGCCCATAGCTCGGTCACAAGAACTGCTAATTCGGCTTATTGTAAGCGACAATTCACTGAAGGGACTTTAAAAAGCAAAGGCATAAATGTACACCCTTCCTTCGGCTCAGTTTGCAGGACCTCTGAGTACTGCTCCCGTCGGGTAAGTACTAAGTACCAAGTATTCTAATAGAATTTTTCCAAGGGTTGCGTTAATTCTGGTTGTCCGTAATTTGTTGTACGATGATTCATATTTAAAGATATCAAGGAACAACCCAATCCTTAAAGCTTGTCAATCCATCGACCAACTCTTGGACTATAAACTCACGCTGGAATAGCAGGTTGCAATGGATGTGGAAGGAAGCACTCCCCACAGCGAAGGATTGCTCGGTTTAGTAGATAAACAACTTGATATTGTTAGAAGAAACATAGCGAGGTTTCAAATTGATGTGCAAGGTAAGGCTAGCCATGTGGAGTTGCCGCATGAGGTGGATGAAAAAGATCTCTATTTTGAAGAGCTTCGTCAAGGTATTTAAAAATTTCATCAGTATCATAAACTAAGAGATTATTTTGGTTACCCTTCTATTTATGACTAGCGGTTAGCTCTGTTCTAAGGACTCACAAGTGAATGTTTTTGTTTTAGTCAATTTGTGTTGTAGCCTTTTTGGACTTCCAATTTGGAATTCCCTTTTGTTAAGATTAACCTATGCCCAGAGTTTGTGTTTGATTTTATTTGTAATTTTCTTAATGATCATACTGGGAGATTGTAAACATGTATTGTGAGGCCGAGTTGCGGCATGCTCGAACTCGATCTTCTTAAAATAGTTCAGTCATAACGAGTGATCGTGTGCTCGAGCTAGAGCTCGAAATCAACTATTGTGAACAAGTGCAGCCAACCCTAGTCACAGCAGTGTCGAGGTCAATCTCAACCTATGTACTAGGCTAAGGCTCAACCAACTACATTTTTTTAATCTAGTTCTTATCTCGGTATTTCAATTAGAGAAAGATTCGAATAGGCTTGATGTATGTGAGAATATAAGAAAAACCATTAGGAAAACCATTACAAATGGAAACATTATTTATAATAATAACTTGTTGCGAAAATGTAACAGGGAGGTTTGGTTTTAACATTTTTCTATTTTAGGATTAGCAACGAATATCAACTATAATATTTTAAATTTGTAATTCAACACAATTTCAAGTAAAATTTCAACATGATCTAGAACGTCATCACTGAGCTCGAAGTTGAACTTGATTTCTACTAGAGTAGTTGTAGCGCAAGCACATATCATCTATTTCAATTAAACAATAGAAGTCGTCATTTGTTATTTTTTTTATTCTTTTCATTTTTTGGAAACTAGTTGAAAAGTTCTCGTGTATTAAACATCGTTATAATTTGAGTTTATATATTGCATCCAAATTAGATAGTTGTGATTTGCCTCATAAATTTAATTCGATTAAGATTACTTGCTCGTGGAAAAATCATATTCAAAATTGAATTCTTATCTAAAGTATTTTTATTGATATAATATTTGAATTCAAATATAATTATTCCTTTATATGTCTTTGACATGAAAAAATAATTTAAGTGTAATACCAAATATTATGGAATATATTCGAATATGATTTCTCCATATTCTTCTTCGTATACATATATCCTAGAAACAACCGATGTCACGCTGTAAAACAACAAATATTTAGCATGATAAATATATTATGGTGTAATAAAAAAGGCTACTGTGGAAACGTAATTATATCACACTGTACAATGTTTTAAGTTAACGAAACTTTCTCGGACATTTAGTCGGACAGGTTGGCGTTTATAATACGTATAAAATTGTAGGTCATATTGTAACACATAAAACTTTATAGCATGTATAAGATCATACAGTAGATTGCAAAGGGATACATTACGATCGTTGAGGTCGTGATACTATGTAATATAAACTGAAAAGTTCATTAGATACTTCGCCGGAATATATTACAGAGCATGTGGTAGTTCTGGATGCAGGGTAGGAATTAGAAGTAGAAAAATCAACCCGGCCCAGTGAGCTCTATATTTCATAAAAATCTTGGCATGAAGTACTATTTGGCCCGAAAGGCTCGACCCAATGGGCCAAAATCCCGGTGGCCTGCGGCCTAACCCGATAATCTTGGTATATTATAAGGTGATAGACTGGGCCGAGCAACCTAAGTCGGCCCGATAATCTTGGTATACAATTAAACCTCGATAAATTAATAAACTTGGGACTGGAGAAAATTTTTCATTTAGCGATTTTATTCATTTATCAATAAATGAATAAATTATTTATTTATCGATAAATGAATATTTATTATTTTAGAGTTATACATACATGAAGCACACATACATTTTACAGTTTGTAACCGGCTTAGTACATGACAGCGTAATTATGAAATAGATTTGATAGTGTTTTAAAACGAACAATCGTGATTAATTAGTAAATTAGTACGGCTAACATATCAATCTATTGGACTAGATTCATTACTATTAAGTATGAAACTTGATTACACTGGATTGAAGTCGTTAGAATATTGAAAGAAGATACAAGTACAAGCATTGATATCCTTGACCAGCTAAGTACAAAGCATCTAGTGAAATGCATTGAATTTCTAACCCACGTAAACAACTCTTCTTATGCAACATGTTTATCCATCCAGTTCATTTTCATAGGAGCTTTAGTCTTTTTAATTATAAAAGATAGATGTTTGAAGATCAAGCATATGCAATATCCTTTTCGGCTCCAATGTCTTCTCATCATTTGAAAGGAGTGAAAAAATCAGCTTTAATTGATAAAATGAGGAGTGAAATATGTGAGCATAAGAAAAGAGTCCAGCTATTAGCCAAAAGGATTTGCAAGCATGGGTGGAAGAAAAGTTTGGTGTTCCTATTACTCAGTCAACAACATCGAACACTCTCAAAAGGTCGGCAACATTTTTGTTAGCTGAGATGAAAAATAGCGATGTCAAAAGGCATAAATCGGAAAAATAGCTCGAGTTAGAGAACGTTTTGTACGAGTAGTTTCTTAAAAGGCAAGATAAAGTGAACATGTCTGGAGAAAATATCCAAGGAAAATTAAGAGAGCTTTTGCAGAAAATTATGTTGAAACTAATCCAGACTTCAGTTTCTCAAGTAAATCGTTAGAACGTTTCAAGGCAAGACATGGAATTTGTTGGTTGCATCCATATCTGATGGATCCCGATATAGTTGGGATATATATCTGACTAGATATTTGATATCTTATGAGATATATTTCCGATAGGATGGAGATCCTATCCATAATAAGAGACATATCTCCCATACAGTATATATACGGATACATCTGATATTCATAAGGTGTGGAAAATCAAACACAAAAAATACAATATCTCCCTTTTCTCTGTCATTCTAATTCTTGGAGTATCACCGGAGTCCTCCAGAGTCTAAGGTGTGTAGAAAACGGTCGACACTCTGGTAGTGTTCGTAAGGACGGGCTTGTAGACGATTAAAGTGTGATCCAACAACTAGTGAATTGATTAGTCTTATTTCCGTTGCTATAATTGAGGTATATGTCGATTTCCTATATACGTGTTTATGTGTTTTAGATGCATTATTTCTAACAGAATCAAATCTTACAGTCGTTTTGGTGAAAGTGGTTCTGTTAACATGGAGAACATTGAAAATGCTTTACCTAGAATACGATCAAAAATAGATCAGTTTCATCTAAAGGATATCTACAATATGGATGAAACTAGATTATTTTATCGATTGGAAGTTGATCATTCACTTGCTACCAAGCAGCTCGAAGGGCGTAAAAAAGATAAGGAGAGAATTATTGTTGTTGTTTGTTGCAATGGAGATGGATTCGACAAAGTGCCACTTTGGGTTATTAGCAAGTATGCAAATCCCAGAGCTTTTAACATGTAAACTTGAACAATCTTAACTGTAAGTATCGATCCAACAAGAAAGCTTAGATGACTAGCTTGCTTTTCTAAGAATATGTCGGTTGGTTTGAGAAGAGAATGAATGGCAGAAATGTTCTATTAATAGTAGACAATTGCCCGACTCATCCAAAGGTGGTTGAAGGTTTGAGAAATGCAGAGTTATTTTTATTACCTCCTAACAAAACGTCTAAGATTCAACCGTGTGATGTTGGAATTATTCGTGCATTCAAAGTTCATTATCGTCGTCCTTTTTATTCTAACATCTTACAAGGCCTTGAGGTTGAAGCACTAAATTCTGAAAAAATTAATATTTTAGATGCTATTAATTTTTCTAACATGGCTTGGAATTATGATGTGAAGTCAACAATAATTGCAAATTATTTTCGGCATTGCAAGATTCGGTCAGAAGAAAATAGTGTTCCTGGACTAGAAGCTGATGAATTAGATGAAGATATCAGGGGATTGAGTGATTTCATCTCTAATTTACGCCATACAAATGTGATGGATGTTGAACATCTTTTGAACTATTCTAGCGAGAATGATGCAGTCATGAAATCACCTACAAACGAAGAAATGATTAAATGGGTAATGAATAATAATGATGATGAGAATGATCCTGGACCAGATGATAGTCACGTTATCCCAACTGTGCCGTCAAAAGAGGCATTTCAAGCAATAGTCACCTTGAATAACTACTTGCTACAACATGAGCAAAATATTCCAGAAGTTGTGAATGCTCTACAAAAAGTTTAGGCGGAGGTTTGCTTTGGAATAGGTGGGAAGGAAAAATAACAAACTATAGACTCGTATTTTCAAAAGAAATGATTATTGTAAATTATTGTATAAAATTATGGCTATATAAATATATATATATATATATATATATATATATATATAAATATTATGGAATTCAATGATTGTTTCTTTACATTTTTGTTGGGAACTTCAGGATTTTTTTATTTTTTATTACTTAATGCATTTAGCGAGATTATTACTTTAGTACACTAGTTCGATTCGGGACCGGAAGAAATTATTATATTATCGAGGTTATTACTTTATCGAACATTACTTTATAGAGATTTAACTGTATGATGCTTATCAGACAGAACTTTGTGGTTGGGGAATAGTGGCTGTTGAATCAATAAATAAAGGAGAGTTTATAGTAGAATATGTTGGAGAAGGTAAATTCTTGCATAATCAAAACAAAAAGTGCTTCATTTTCTTTCTCATATGCATATTTTTAGCTTTCCTCTTGATTTTACGTTTGTTCCTTTTACCACCATCTGTTTACTAGTTCATGCATTTGCTTCTAGAATTATATTCTGCTTCTTGCTTAGTTGAATTAAGTACATACTTTTAGGTTAAGGTGATGATACCATAGGATGGCAGAACATTAATAATATATCTAGTTTGGTATTTTCTGATCTATAGAAAATATCAATTTGTGAGCTTCTCTTATGATTGATCTAGCTTTCTTAATCAGAAAACATTCTAATTCTTAGATACTTCCAATCTATTCACTCTTGTGTATCAAGCTTTACATTGTTTCTTGATCCTTTAGATGTGCAGATCTTTCTTGCTATATACAAATCATTTGGTTTGGAACTGAGTGTTGGTTGTTTTACATTTTTTAAGGAGTTCATAGATAAAATCGAGTATCAGTTGATCACGTTGACATTCTATATTCTTTGGAAATGAAAAGCTCATTTTCAATTCTGATAGGGATGACCCGGTTACCTCGGGCCGGGTTACCTCGGGTCGGGTTAATAGCATGCCAGCAACCGCGAAGGCCCAGGCCCAACAGGCCCAGCAACACGCATTCGGCCCAGCGAATGCGAATCTGTCACGTAAATCCCAACTGCCATGATCTTTTCCCAACGGCCATGCAGATTTGGGAGGCAAGATTATAGGGATTTAGTTAGGGCTTGGGTTTAGTAGTATAAATAGAGGAAAAGAACTCTGAATTAGGGTTCGGACTTTGTATTCTGCAATACTCCTTGTAAACTCAAGAATCACGTGAAAGATACACCTCGGCGATTGCCGTTTTTTGCCCGTGGACGTAGATCTCCGGATTGAACCACGTATATTGTGTGTGTTTTTACATTCTTTTCGCATTAATTACTGTTCGATTGGGTGTTTTCCGGATTGCGCATTAACAAATTGGCGCCGTCTGTGGGAACGAAAAGATCGCATTCAGTAATACCATTGCCTTCTGAAATCATGGTGACAACCCGTCAGAACCAATCCCGCCGCGGAGATCAATCTAACCAGGATCCACCCGTGGACCAAGTGGCGCCTCCGAGACAATCGCCGGCAAGAAGCGCTTCCGCTCATCAGGGTAATCAAAACCCTCCACCCCCTCAGGATCAGCAAAACCCTAATATTGCTGCCGCTCAACCACCGGTAAACGTCCAAATTACCCCCGAATTGCTCCAGGCTTTCCTAGAAGAACATACACATGTTCTCCAAGATTGGGCAGCCAACCGCCTACATCCATCGGAGCCTGTCGCAGAGCCCGCTAACCACAATGACGATTCTGGTGTGCCTCTACCCCGTCCCCGTGGTCAGCGGAACCCTGGATACCGGGGACATCAGGATCGACGAAGGGAACGACCCGGTTCTTCCGAGGACCTTGGGAGTTCAAATAGATCACGACCTCACAACGAGGAACACACCGATGTGGATCGCCGCCGTCCACTTAATGCGGCTAAAAAAGTTCGCTATGCAAATGCTCATACTCTGGACCTTCAAGAGTACGAGCGAGTTCAACGCAATGTTGAACTGGATAGGATCCTGGGCATGGATGCCAATGGAGAGATCATCACACCGTTCTCCCAGGCAATCATGGATACCTCCCTTCCCGAAGGGTTTAAACGGCCAGCCATACCTCCTTACAATGGCACTGGAGATCCGGCCAATTTTCTGGGTGCTTTTAGGCACAGCATGCTTAGTCATGACAACATCACATCTCTGCAGTACTGCAGGATTTTCCCGGAGTATTTACAGGATGAAGCTCGGGTATGGTTTGATTCTCTCCCGCGAAACAGCATATCCTCGTTCAGAGAACTTGCCGAGCACTTTTGGGCAAGATTTGAAGCCCGGGTGAAGCCCGCGGCCACCATGGCCGACGTCATGACTATGGAACAACGGGACGGTGAATCCGTTACCCAATTTCTGGACCGTTTCACAACGGTAAGTCTCAAGGTGGGAGAATGCCCCGACAATGTGGCCATCGGCGCCTTCATGAATGGACTCCGTCCCGGAGCGTTGCACACCGAGTTAGCTCGGAACACACCGGTCACAACTCGAGCACTGTTCCAAACAGTGTGTAAATTTGCGAAGGCTGAGGAGCAGACTCGTCAGAAGCGTGAAAAGCACGCGGCCAAGAGGCAGGCCGACAAAGCCCAAACTGGGCCTAGCACCCGAGCTAGTGCATTTTCCCGTCTGGCAACGGGGCACCCAGAATCCCGGAGTGAAATTCCGCAATTGACTCCGCTGACGAAGTCACGAGCTGAAATTTTTTCACTCCACAAAAACGACTTCCGACCTTGTCCACGGATGACTGCGCCTCCGGAAAAGAGAAATCGTGGCAAATGGTGTGAGTACCACCGAGATCATGGACACGAAACGGATGAGTGTCGGGAACTCGGCAAGGAGATTGAGGAATGTCTCAAGAAAGGATTCTTGCGGCAATACGTCGCACGAACTGGCGACCGACCTCGGGCAAACCATAATGGAGGCTCGTTTCATACCCGAGGAGGTTACCATGACCGAGATACTCAACAAAATCGGCCGCATTGGCAGAATAATCGGCAGGGGCCCAATAATCATGCACGACAAGATTCTGGCAATCGCCAGCCGCCACGTCTCCAACTTCTACCTCCTCCTCCTCCGGGAGGACCCCGGGACGACGCACCCCCTCACGTGATAAACGTGATATACGGAGCCCTACCCACCGGGGCTTCGCGACATGCTTTGAAAGCAGAAGCTCGACGTCCTCCACCCGAGGAGCCACGTCACAAACGTCTCCATCAGTCCGAGACTGTCAGCTTCACGGATAGGGATCCGGTCCCCGAGATAACACCCCACACTGACGCTATTGTCATCGACATGGCTGTAGCTAACATAACAGTACGGCGAGTCTTCGTAGACAATGGGGCCGCAGTGAGCATCATATTTGCGGACTGTTTCGAGAGGATGGGGATTTCCCGAGATCAACTCAAACCGGCCCCCGGGCCACTACAGACTTTCACCCAGGGTGAAGTTCGGCCAGAAGGTATCCTCGCCCTCCCAGCGTCGTTGGGAACTTATCCGAAGGTGAAAACAATCTTCGTGGATTTCTATGTGGTGAATTCCCCATCACCATATAATATGATATTAGGCCGGGACTGGCTCACCCCGGCAAAAGCCATATGCTCCACGTATCACCTCGCACTGAAGTTCCCCACCTCGCATGGTGAAGAAACCGTCCGCGGGAGCCAACGGATTTCAAAAGAGTGCATGTACGTGGCACTCAGAAAGGCTGCAAAGGTTCCGCCCAAACAGCAACTTCAGGTAACATCACAGGTCCTGGAACCCCGGGACTGTACCCCACTGGGAGATGCCACTGTCCAAATCCCGCTAGATCCGTCTAAGCCGGAGCAGACAGTAACAGTAGGAGCCGTGGATGTGCCATGGCTACATCAGGCCATTATTCAGATCCTGCGAGAATATTCCGATGTTTTCGCATGGTCTCCTTTGGATATGCCCGGAGTCTCTCCCGAGGTGATTACCCACAAGCTAAATATCGATCCTAGTGTCAAGCCCATCCAGCAGAAACAGAGAAAATTTGCCCCGGAGCGAAATGAGGCCATTCGAGTTGAGGTAAAACAACTCCTGGACGCGGACATTTTATTCGAGGTATTCTACCCCTCTTGGTTATCCAATCCGGTAATGGTTACAAAAACCAGTGGGGCCTGGCGGATGTGTGTCGATTTCTCCGATCTCAACAAGCACTGTCCGAAGGACTGCTATCCTCTACCTTCTATCGACTAAAAGGCCGAGGCCATTACGGGGTACGTGGCACTTTGTTTCTTGGATCTATATAAAGGCTATCATCAGATCTTTATGGATCCACAGGATGCCGTCAAAACGGCGTTTATCACTGCCTTCGGGTGCTACGCTTTCAAGAAACTGCCCTTCGGGCTCAAGAATGCCGGGGCCACCTACCAGCGTCTAATGGACTCCGTCTTCCATGACCAGATAGGTCGCAATGTTGAGGTTTACGTCGATGACTTGGTCATCAAAAGCTCCTCTCATCCTTCATGCGTGCAGGACATCGCCGAAACCCTGCGCACTCTGCGGCGCTATAATTTGCGCCTCAACCCTACAAAATGCACTTTCGGTGTTGGCTCCGGGAAGTTTCTCGGATACATGGTATCACAAAGCGGCCTACAAGCCAACCCGGCTAAGCTTCGCGATGTGTTAGACCTACAGCCACCAAAGACATTCAGGGATGTTCAACGCCTTACAGGTGGCCTAGCAGCTTTAAACAGATTCTTATCAAAAGCAGCGGAGCGCCAGCTACCATTTTTTAAGATCCTCAGACAAGCGAAGTCCTTTGAGTGGACTCCAGAATGTACTGAGGCCTTCGAGGCCTTGAAACGACATATACAGCAGCTGCCCACCTTGTCAGTTCCTCTCCCCGGAGAGCCGTTGTACGTATATCTGGCTTCTGCCGAGGAGGCTGTTAGCGCCGCTCTTGTGCGAGAAGTGGAAGGGGTTCAGCACCCCGTATATTTTGCCAGCCGGGTACTTCATGGAGCAGAGACGCGATACTCCGAGCTTGAAAAAACCGCCTTGGCCCTCGTTATGGCAGCTCGACGCCTCCGACCATACTTCCAGGGACGCGAAATACGAGTCTTGACAAATCATCCTGTGCGCCAGATCCTTGTAAAACCCGAGGTGTCTGGGCGCCTCGCCAAATGGGCCATCGAGTTGGGAGAATATGACATCCAGTTCCTTCCCCGCCGAGCCATCAAGGGTCAAGCCCTCGCTGATTTCTTGGCCGAAGCTCCGGTGGACAGTCATGAGACACCCGCAGACAAAGATACACAGCACCACGACACACTCGCTCCTTCACCTCGGAAGTGGCAGCTATTTGTGGACGGCGCATCCACGGTCCGAGGAAGTGGCGCCGGACTACTCCTCATCGACCCCGAGGAGGCTGAGTTTAAATATGTCATAAGGTACAAGTTTAAGGTAACCAACAATGTAGCGGAGTACGAGGCAGTCCTCGCCGGACTCCGGCTCGCTCAATCTCTAGGTGTTCGGCACCTAGAGCTCCTCACGGACTCCGAGATCGTGTCTAAGCAGATTCAGGGGACTTATGTCGCCAGGGAAGAAACCATGGTCAGGTACCACACTCTAGCGCTTAAGCTCATCTCAACTTTTGATACAGTTATTATACAGAAAATCCCGCGGACCCAGAACTCCAGGGCAGACGCACTCAGCAAGCTGGCCTCCGCGGTCCAAACAAATATATCCCCGGATATCATGGTCGAAGACCTCTTCCATCCGTCAATTCATGAGGCTATAGTTTCTGTATTGACCGACAGCGATCCGAACTGGATGACTCCGATCATTCAGTACCTTCGAGATGGGACTCTGCCCACTGACAAGCTACGAGCTCGGCAAGTTGTGCTCAAAGCCCCCAAATACTCCCTTCATAACGGAGTCTTATATCGACAATCGTACTTGCAACCAAACCTCCGGTGCTTGTCACCTACCGAGGCCATTCAAGTTCTGAGGGAGGTTCATGAAGGGGCCTGCGCTAGCCACGTCGGCTCCCGAACACTAGCAAAGAAAATCCTTCGCTGGGGATATTATTGGCCTACTTTGTTCAATGACGCTCATGACCTAGTGTCCAAATGCAGCAAGTGTCAACTACACTCCCGTGTAAAGCACCTACCACAAACCGAACTCACGGGAATCCAGAGTGCGTGGCCGTTCATTCAGTGGGGAATTGACATTGTCGGACCCTTCCCTGTTGCTCCGGGGGGGTTGAAATTCCTGGTAGTCGCCGTAGACTACTTCACTAAGTGGGTCGAAGCCGAACCGCTTACTGCTATCACTGGTCAGAATATTCTGAAGTTCGTATGGCGCAATATTATCTGCCGCTTCGGTATCCCGAGCACTATTATCTCAGACAATGGCAAACAGTTTGCCAATGATCCATTCCGCTCATGGTGTGAGGAACTCCACATCAAACAGATATTCACCTCGGTCGCTCACCCTCAAGCAAACGGGCAGGTTGAAGTCACCAACCGAACCCTCCTCACAGGAATAAAAAAGCGCCTGGACAGCGCCAAAGGCCTTTGGGCTGAAAACCTTCCACAAGTCTTATGGGCCATCCGCACAACGCCACACACCTCCACCGGGGAAACTCCTTACAGCCTTACCTACGGCTCCGAAGCCGTCATTCCAGCCGAAATCAGTGTGCCGAGTCCTCGCCTACTTACCTTAGTTCCGGACGATAACGACGAGGCACTTCGCGCGAATTTGGATGAGCTTGAGAATCGCAGGGAACAAGCATTCGTCCAGCAGGCTAAGTGCAAACAGCGAGCTGCACAGTACTATAACCTCCGGGTCCGAGGTACTCAGTTCAATGTCGGGGACTTGGTTCTTCGACTCAACTCGGCTAGCAAGGCTGCCCCCGAGGGCAAACTACATGCTTCTTGGGAAGGTCCATACCGAGTCGTTGCCACGCATGACTCCGGCTCTTATCAGCTCGAACATCTCAACGGGGCCCCGATCCCCCGAAGTTGGCACGTCACAAACTTGAGACGGTTCTATCTATAAAAGCTAAATCACAAGTACTTTCTCTCCTTTAATTTCCGTAATAGTTATTGTTCCTTTTTGTACTCTTCAATTAGCTCCGGCATTTATCATTGAATAAAATTTTTCTGTTCATACACCTCGCTGTGTTTTTCTTTACGTTACGGGGACGCCCTAACACATATATACTATCATTACTAGTCTCCGGACAATTAAACCTTACTCTCGGTCCGCCCGAGGAGGTTCGCATACTAGTCCCCGGACTCACACTACTTTCTCGTCTGTTTAACCGGAGAAATGCTAACTCCCGCCTGATCCGTCCGGGGAGGAAATTTGCTCCCGCCCGATCCGTCCGGGGAGTTTTTACTCCCGCCTGATCCGTCAGGGGAGATTGGCTTAGCCCATACCGTGTTCCCGAATACCTACTTAAAACAATTAACAGGTTTTATATCATGTTCCCGAACACCCAATCAAAATGATTTGTAACAAATTATTTTCACCACAAACTATTCAAATCACATGGTTTTTTTACATAACACTAAAAAAAAAAAAAAAAAAAAAAAAAACAACAAAAGTACTAAGGCTAACGTCTATGGCCCCCGAGCCAATACTGCGCACTCCGGTGCTGGGACCCACCCCTCGGTCTACGCTGGGTCCTTCGGGATCTTGAAGACCCTTGACCTCGGGCTCCGGCCCTGTTACCCTCTCGGAACCTGGCTCGGTCATCTCTCCTAGGCTCTCTTCGACGAGGACTTTCCCTAGGCGCTGGCCTCGGGGTTTCAACTCGGGTCCGTGCCCGGTTGCCGGGATGTGGTGCTGACCTCGGTGTCTCAGCCCACTGCTCAGGGTCCCACTCCTCCGGGACCATAACTTCGATTTCCTGGGCCAGCTCCTCGACTATCTCCTCGGCAACTGCTGGAGGTTCTTCAGTTGTGGCCACCGAAGCTGGCTCCCTAATGACTATGCCTTTGCTCTGCACGGAGGGTTTTTTCTGGCCTTTAGACTTCTTATCCTTTCGAGGAGCTCTCTGAGTACTTCGGTCCTGACTAGTGCTCGCAATAAACTCCTCAGCAGTAGGCCTTCGCCTGATTCGGCCCTTTAGCCCTTCATACATGCTGAGCAATAGTTCGAGGACCTCTCTTTTCCTCAACAACTCCGCAGGCTCTACTGAGCTCCTCGACATCAGCGCCGCGATGTCACTCTGGATTTCGACGGTCCGCTCTTCTACTTCCTCAAAGGTTAGCAGACCGAACTCGGACAGGATCCGTTCATATTCCTTATGGTGAACGCGGACGCGGCTCATCTCGGCAGCAGTGGTTCGATACTGCATCTCGAAGTCTTTGGCCCTTTCATTGGCCTCAACCACCTTCCTCTCCGCCGAGGCTATCTGCTTTTGCAACTTGGGCACTACGTGCAGCTCCAGGCGGTTCTTCTCTCCGCGGAACCACTCAAGTGATGTCATTAATTTCTTTATTGTATCGTGCAGCTCCGCGGTGTTCTAGACAGTTGGTAAAAATCAAACAGAATTACTCTCAAACATAGAAGAGTTGATACAGCTCGGCAACACACAATGGATTATGAAAATGAAACGATTGCAAGGGTCTGAAAAGAGAAATTGTATTTCACATTGTCAGAATACAACGGTTCAGTTACATCATTCCTATCAATTCTACAGATTTACAAATTTAAATTTGCGGGGATCTACTGACCTCCCGCTCAAGTGCCTCTGTTTCTTCGGGCAGCTCTTCTTGCTGGCCCTCAGGCACTTCGGTATTTCCCCCCTCGGCAGCAACGACAGCTTCGGTTTCAGCGGGGACTTCGGATTCTACCGAGGGAAGGGGCTCGGTGTTTTGAGGCGCCGGGGCCAGTTCACCGCGGCAGAAGGCCAAGAATTCTTCATCTTGGTCCACTATGCAGTTGGCCACTTCTGCGGCAGTCAGAAGCTGCCTCTTCCCCCCGAGCGCGTTCACCAGGGGCCATTCCGGCAGCTCCGCCAGCGCGGCGTAATACGCCTTCTCCACCTCGGCCGCCGCCTCGGGATCATACCCGAACTCTGGACGATTGATGTCCACATCCGGGTATACCTCCTTCACCTCCTCCAGCACCATGGCCCGCGTGGCTTTGTCCCCTATCGCCACAAACTTTGTCTGGAATTCCAAAAAAGTGCTGGAGTGCAGTAATTTCTCAGCAAACGCCCTCAGTAGAGCTCCCTGACCTATAACCACGGCGGCTTCCCTTGCCTCCATTTCGGCCCGCAGTTGCATCAGTTCACCTCGGAGGCTGTGGTTTTCCATCTCTATACTGCGCAGACGCGCAACCTCGGACTCGACCACGGCAGCCCTCTTGCGTGCCTGGGTCAAGTCGTATGAGAGTTTGTCATTCTTGGCGCGAAGCTCTCGCGCTGTCGCAGCTAGCTCCTCCCTGGCCTCTATTTCATTCTTCAGGCCGACCTCGATTATACCCTTGGCCAGCCGAAGAATCTTCTCGGCGTCCGCGCTATCGAACCCCAGCGTACTGGGGATCACCTGTTCCCCCTGAAATAGTTAATACACACCGAGGCGCACGGGTTAAACCTCTGATACACACCTCGTGTAAGATAAACTACTGATCAGCATTCTTAATATTACCTCGGTACTTGCCCCAACCCGGGGTCTTTTGGCTGGTGCTTGCGGAGCCCCAGTAGGCTCCGGCCTCTTCTTCGATGACACCGGAGACCCCGCCGGCATCGCCCTCTCCTCCGACCCCGATGACGGTCGGACACTCTGAGACGTCTTCTCTCGGGGAGTCACCTCGGTGGCTATCCCCTTCTTCTTTGCCGCTGCCGACGCTGCAGGGCTTCCCGATGCCGGCTGCTTTCCGAAGCGTCCCACTGCAAATATATATATATCAAAGGTCACTTTGCGCACAACGGCAAAATTGAATAACAGGACAAAAAACTCCTACCCTCTTCGGCATTTCCATTCCCTGAATAATATGGGCTAAGCCCAGCCTTCTCCAGTTCCTCCTCGGAACAGAGGGTTTGGAAAGTCCCCACTTGCAGGAATATGTGCCTCATCTCGGCCCCTGGATTCTCCACAGGAGCGGAATCCTGCACCTCGTCACTCCTCCACTTCGGGAGGGCTATTTTATTCCTAACAAATATGAATCTCTCCTTCCACCCCTCTACTTTGCTCGGGTTTTGAACCTTGAACCCTCCGCGGGCTCGAGGACTAAAGGAGTACCATCCCTTGGACTTCCCGAAGTTCTTAAGCTGGTAGAAAAACCTAAAAAGTTCTACCGTTGGTTCTACCCCGGCCATTTTACTTACAACAGTAAAACCTACCAATTGCCTCACCGCGTTCGGTGCTAACTGGCAGAGGGCAATGCCGTAGTATCTTAACAGCTCTACGACTATGCTCCACAACGGCAATCTCAATCCTACTCTAAGGGGGTCAATGTACACGGTCATAAACCCCTGCGGTGGGCAACAGGCCCTATCCTCGGGGGTCGGAATTATGTACTCAAGGTCAAACGGAAGATAAAAAGATGGGAGTTCCCTCTCCAGCTGCCCCCGCGACATCCGTAAACCTATGGAGGACACCTCAAGATCAACCGCCGGACATTCGTAAAACGATATCGTCCGGGTATTACACTCTACACCGTCGACTCTCTCTATGGTTCTTATGGAATCCTTCTCCGGAAAAATATACGATATGGGGGGGACATCTAACGGAGTGTCCGCATCTCCAACTACTCTGACCGAGGCCGAAGAAGGGGCAGAAGATGAAGCAGATGAAGAGGATGACATACTTACTTGATTTGAATTCGAAATGATGGAATTGAGAAATTTTTGATCTCTGATGAATCACAAACGCAAGTTTCCTCTTTTTCCCGCTTTCTATAACAGATGAACGCAATAGAGAAGATGAAAAGTTACTGTGCAGTTATTCCTTATATAAATGCAAAACACCGACGGCTCTGATGCAGCCTATTCAAATTCAGTGATGAGGATTCATGCGTGCTTCTCACGCGCTTTACAGTTACCGAGGCGCGTGGGGAACAGCTGTCTTGGAACTCGCAGAGCGTGTCACTTCACGCTCCTCTCTCTCATTATGGCGCCACCAGTCACATCAGTCTAACCCTTCTTCAGGAAGATTCAAGATACACTCCGGTGTACTTTTTGCCTCGGCCATACCACTACACTCCGGTATTCTAACCACTTCGGCCCAATATCTCACTCCGGTGTACCCTACACCTCGGTCAGACTGTCATGTACTTCAGACGTGTTTTACGCCTCGAGCAAGTTCGGTAACTCATTACAAGTACCAAGCACTTCGGCCTACCAGTGACCCCGGTCTTCTTTGCTTAAAGTTCCCCACCCCGGTGACAACCGAAGCTCCTACCTTGCTTCGGCTGGGGGGGGGGGGCATCTGATAGGGATGACCCGGTTACCTCGGGCCGGGTTACCTCGGGTCGGGTTAATAGCATGCCAGCAACCGCGAAGGCCCAGGCCCAACAGGCCCAGCAACACGCATTCGGCCCAGCGAATGCGAATCTGTCACGTAAATCCCAACTGCCATGATCTTTTCCCAACGGCCATGCAGATTTGGGAGGCAAGATTATAGGGATTTAGTTAGGGCTTGGGTTTAGTAGTATAAATAGAGGAAAAGAACTCTGAATTAGGGTTCGGACTTTGTATTCTGCAATACTCCTTGTAAACTCAAGAATCACGTGAAAGATACACCTCGGCGATTGCCGTTTTTTGCCCGTGGACGTAGATCTCCGGATTGAACCACGTATATTGTGTGTGTTTTTACATTCTTTTCGCATTAATTACTGTTCGATTGGGTGTTTTCCGGATTGCGCATTAACAAATTCATATAACACAAAGTAGATTGCATGCTTGGTTTTGGTTCTCTGTGTTGCACATTAATGAATATCCTTGTGCAATCAGCTATCTGTGATGTTCCTGTAAAAAAATTATGTTATTTGTGATGAGGAAGTATCGTTCAGCATTCAAAATATGGCCATCATTTCATAATGTAGGACATTAAATATTTCAAATATACCTAACCGTAATTAATTTGTCTTGAAATATGGAGGTATGCTTAATTATATGCTTGTTTTGAAAAAAAAATATCTATTCATCATGTCTAAGGGGAGTTATTCAGTTTTTTACAAATATTATTAAAAGTAAATTCACTTATTTATCAATGCCAGATGTTGATCCAGAAGCAACACTTGAACAAATGTATATCAGTCATCAACCATTTATGGGTGTTGCTAAGGATAATTCGGGAATAGATGAATTGAAGATAGGAAAAGTAGTTGAAGTACAGAAGACAAAAATCCCGAGAAGTTGAAGCTGAAGTAGATTCAAATCTGAGGCAACGGGCGAAGGTGTGTGTCGTTACACTTGTCTCTGTCAATTAGCAAAAGACAAAAGACATGTGTTTGTTTTTTTTCAGGTCCATCATACTACAACACATCTGCTTCAATCAGCGCTTAGAGTGATGTACCATGAATTTAAAATGCTACAATCCTTGAAACAAGAGTGATGGTGTTGACTGATGCAAAGAACGCTGGAGCTATTGCAATGTTTGGTGAAATTAAATGCATTTTCAATTTATGTTGCGTTTGGATTGGGAAATCTAAAATGAAAGGATCTCTGATCCACCCAAATGAGAAAATATTTCATCAAAATGAGATTGATGGATCAAATCCCTATCAAACCGGATGACAAATGGAAAAAACAACTATTTTGCCTCTTTTTCCTCATGGCTTGTTTAGATGTAATGTATCTAATATATGTCTTTTTGCTAAAATTCTCCACGGGTACGTGTGGCAGAGGTTCCTAGTGTGGAAACACTGCTTAAATGTGTGGCTTTTCTGAACAAAATATTGAAGTTATGGCTGGCAAAGCTTTTATTGAATATGTCATCTCTAGAGATAACTACATGAAGCAGCTATGCTCTACTCTCATATAACGTTTACCCTGAATCCTCATCCATGTTTATTTGTCATGATCATGAATCATCAAGTCTTGTTCCTTGTGAAGGTAAATGCTGAAGATGTTACAACTTTATTTGCACGTGCAAAAGAAGTAATTTACAAAGCATCAAGTATTGTTAGCAAGGTAATGCCTATAATTGTTTGGTTCCCAGGCTTGACACTTCATGAAGAGGCACTGAAATCATGCTTGTATATTATTGTAACTTCCGTATGAGCATGAAGTATTAGGTATGTGCACACTATATGCTTATATATTTTTTTTGTCTAATTTGTAATTTATTTTTTATTTGGTATACTATTATAGATTAAACAAGACATATATATATACACTCCAAAAAAAAATTACAAAAAACAATTAAAATTAAACATAAAAATAAGAATCATGAAAACCGTTGTTGTAGAAGGGGGTCTACGACAACACCACCCCACAATGGTTCCTGACCCGTACGACAATGGTTAAACCATTGTCCTTGAACATTTATTACAACGATTATGAAATGTTGGTAGACGAGGCATCTATAACTGTGCCACCTACGACAACGGTCACAAAACTTCTTTAACAACAGCTAAAAACCGTTTCTTTTGGCTTTCATGTAGTAGTGTAGGAACGCAATTAGGGACACTTAATCCACTTTAAAGACACATGTATAATACATTTAGGGACTCCTACATATGAGACACTTATCTTATGTGTTTGAAATGGTAAGTTTCCAAATATGTATCCTATTGGGACATTTTTTAGTGTCTCAATAGCTAATTTTTGTTGTAGTGAAATATCGGTGCATACTTTTTGCAAAAATGCTGGAAGATGTATTAAAAATCTGAAAATTGAACATGATATTTTACAAATTGTTATAACCAACTTACATACAAATATGTATCTTAAAATTTTATAGAAATTGACATGTTAACAACTAATTTATGAATATTAATTTATATAAACATTGTCTGGGTAATATGATACACATTCTAAAGTTTTTTCATATAACATCAATTACCACTTACTAGTACCAAGAGATATTAAGTAACATTTGACCTTTATTAAATATCTATTGATTCTATCATTTATCCATGATGTATGGTTGTATTACATGTCGTCGAACGTACACCAAATTAATATATAATTTATACTTATCCTAAACCCACTACTCTAGCTAGTAGAGTGGTAAGTAAAGTGTTGATCCCACGAGGAACGATTGAACAGATCTTGTCTTATGTATTAAAAAACTTGATTGCAAAAATGTAAACAAAACAAGAAAAAAAATAAAGATGGAGGGGAGGGAGAGGGGTTTGGATGATATCAAATAAGTAACCACTAATGTAGTTAAGTAACCAAAGCAAAGATTAACCAAAAGCACTTAATAAACTAGCAACTCCAGTAAATAAAAACAATGAAATGATTTTTGGTTTTAAGATATTAAAAAGGATGCAACCCTTGATCTAGTATCTCCTTAGCCATGATTAACTATGTAATTGATGCTATTACCCGACAGATTAGTCCTAAAATCCCTACTCCAAGATTAATAACAAGCTCTATTAAACGTGTTGTCTCTTAAGTGTAATTAATTGAAATAAGTTCTCTAATTAATCTACCCAACTTATTGACTCCTAGAATAAGCTCTTTACTCTTCAATAGTCAAATGCATTACGAATTACAACAACGGAGTAAATACGCCATAAAATTCGCAAGCTCGCTTTCATTGGTCATAAACTATGTTGTCCTAGAAGAATGATCTCCCATTTGCTACTTGGAATTAAATCTATAACAATTACGAATTACAAATTCAATCCTAACAACACACAAATGAACCTCAAAATGGGTGATCAAACCATAAATCAAACAACATAGAAGATCCCAAAGTACAATCTAATCAGATAATAACCGTAAAAATTACATAACCATCATGAGTGTTAGTCACTCATGGAAACTAATACAAAGATAAAACTAATAGAAATCATAATGAGGAAAAGAAATAGATAGAATGAACCAAAAGATGATGATCCCTTGATCTTGATCTTCACTTCTCTTCAAAAACCCTTGCTCCAATGATGAATGTAGGCTGAATATTAGTGGAAGATGCCCTAAATTTGAATGTGGACCTTATATATATAGAGGTAAAGGTTTGGGGTTGAAAATGGGTCTAAAATCGTGTTTTAGGATGAAAATAGGATATCGGATCGCGGCCGTGAAGGTGAGTCGCGATGCTAACAGCTAAAAGCATTTTTTTTGCTCGTCGACTTGGTCGGCCACGAACCATTGTTGAAGTTTTTTTGGCTTGCTTGTTCGTCGGGTTGGTCACAGGCGCAACCTAGGGTCGCGGTCGCGACGACTTGAACGAAGCATATTCTTCATCAGCCTCTTTTTCATCCTTTGTTCGTTCTTCGTTCCGGACTTCTTCGAGATTCGAATTTTGGTCTTAATTACCTGTATTATTATGAAACGAGTCCATACACATCAATTTTTCCAATAAAGTAATTATGAACAATACACAGTCAAAAATGCATGCAAATGTCATTAAAACAATACTTAATTCGACCTAAAATGCATGCATGAACACGTGTAGCAATGTATTTGACCGATATTATTTTCAATATAAAGAATGTATTTAGGAGTATAAAAATGATAATTATAATAACTGTGACAAGAAAAAAACACACACGCGCGAAAAAGAATCACATATTGGAATTTCGAGGTGATGGCATATTTAAACACTTAACAAAAACTCGTCCAAATTATTTAAATTAGAGTCAAATGTTGATCTATTACATGATATGCATACACTGGAATTGTTAAATTCAATGAAAATATTTATGTGTACTCAACAACGAGCCAAATTAGAAAAATATAACACCATTTATGATATTGAAAAATATGAATCACTCTCTTGGCTCATGCAATGTAGCTCGGTTGGTAATGGCATAGCTTGGTGATCACATGGTTGAAGGAAGGTTCTTGTAGGAAGCAATGCTAGTAAAAGCGTTCTAATTTTCCGACTTTTTGTAACTCCATCTGACAAGAGAATACCTTTTAGATTTCAAAGAAGACAGTTTCGTTTTAACATTTCATGCAATGACGATAAACAAGAGATGAGGCCAATCTCTTAGCCATGTTCAATTATTTTTTAGAAAACATGTCTTTAGTCGTGATCAAATTTATATAGTTGCTTCTCGAGTTATGAATAGAAAATGTTGAAAGATTTGGGTTTGCGACAAAAATGATTCATCTAGGAAAACAAGCACAAATATTGTGTACAAGGAAGTTTTCCATAATCTGTAAATATTTGAGTTGTTTTACATAAATATTAAAAAAATGAAGATGTTAGTTTTTTACACTCTTCATTGATTTGGGGTAATGTATTTTGTAGTTAAATTTTATTTTTAGTTATGTTTAGTAATACAAGTCATATCACGAAACACATTTGTATGCATAAAAATTGTATTTCAAATACATAATATATCCTACTAAATTGATCGTTATATTTGTTTGGTAGAAATAATGTAGCATTAAAACAAAACAAATTTAATAAATTGCAATGGAGGAACAAAACAAACATTCACTCCCCACAACTACAAGCTAGTGATGTGAATTATATATTTATAAATAACACATTCTAGAATATGTTCTGAAACAAATATCAATTAAGTAACATAATACTCCCTCTGTCTCGGTTAAAGCTTCCTACTTGCCTTTTCGGTCCGTCCCACTTAAAGCTACCAGCCCAAAAATAGAAATAAAAGTCAAGCATTTAGGACCTTTAATTTTCAGCAAATTATAATTACCACTAATCTAAAATTTTAATAACATAACCCTAATCACTACACCCCACCCATTTACTACACCCCACCCCATTTACTGCACCCCACCCTTTTCGTATTCATTTGCCCCTCAAGTTCAAGACTTTTCTTCTCTCTTACTGGAACCCTAATGTTTTAGATCCATTCCTCTGCGCCGCACCCCTTGATCTTCCTCTGATCTTGAAAACTGCCATAAATCTTGGTTCCCTCTTCGTTATTGTAACCTAATCTGTCATCAGCCCAGATATTTATGTCGCAAACTTCTTCCGATCTGGATGATAGGGTTGTTTGGGATTCCGAGGGCTCGATTGTGGCGGAATCGGTTCTTTACAAGAGCGATTCCGATGGATCTAAGGCGGTCGAGGCTCTCCTTATTCGGATCGAAGCTTCTGCCGTCGCCGATGGATCCGACGCTGTGGAGGCTCTCCTATTTCGGGTCGATGCTTCCTAGCCGCCGACGAATGGTTTAGATCGTCGGAGCTGCGACGCAAATATCTGGGTTGTCTTGTGATCTGGTTTCCGCTCATTGGAAGGAAAAAGTACTCTAATCCTTCTTTCTTTCATGTCTGTGACGAAACCTAGGTCTGGAAAAATTATGCTTGTACATTGTGTGTTTTATTGCTTGAGACGGATTTTGGTTAACTGATGTTACAGTGGGTCTGTTGCATGTTTTGTTATTCTGGTGCATTTGAAATGATGCTTTTGGTGCATGTTACAGTGGGTCTGAATTGATGCTTTGTTGATTTTGGTGCATTATTTACAAATTGAAACGTGTGTAATTGAATTTAAGGTCCTTGGGATGATTTTTTTTGTGGGATTATTTCAAACTGAAATAGAGGGGCTGACTTATAAACTGATGAGTTGTGGCTTTCTGAAATGATGAGTTGTAGGTTACTGAATTGATGCTTTGTTGATTTTGGTGCATTATTTACAAACTGAAACGTGTGTAATTGAATTGAAGGTCCCTGGGATGATTTTTTTCAGAGGGATTATTTCAAACTGAAATTGAGGGGCTGACTTGTAAACTGATGAGTTGTGGCTTTCTGAAATGATGAGTTGTAGGTTACTGAATTGATGCTTTGCTGATTTTGGTGCATTCTTTGCAAACTGAAACGTGTGTAATTGAATTGAAGGTCCCGGGGATGATTTGTTTCTGAGGGATTATTTCAAACTGAAATTGCGGGGCTGACTTGTAAACTGATTTGGTTGATTTGTGGCTTATTCAAATGATGAGTTGTGGCTAATTTAAATGATTATTTGTTGAGTTTGATGCATTAGTTGCTGCTGATTATATGCTGAGTTGTAGCTTATTCAAATTCTAAGATTCTTGCAAGAATGAATTAATGTTGCCCAGTATATATTGTTCATTTGGATAATGCAAACTGAAACGTAATTAAATCATTTGAAGGTCCCAGTGATGAATTTTTTCTGAGGGATAAACAAAAAAAAAAAACAAAACAAAAAAAAAAAAAAAAAAAATTGGCCGCTTTCTAATTTGATCTGGTTGGGTTGTTGTTAATTGAAATGATGAGAAGTCTATAGGTGAATTGATGATTTACTGAATTTAATGCATTATTTAATCGTTGGTGCATTAGTTGTGGCTTATTATTGAACATTGTTTTGCTCTTGGATATCTTGTGATTTGTTGTTGATTATATGTTGATTTGGTCATGGTAATATGATGATTATATGCTGATTATATACTGAATTATTGCCCAATGATGAATCTTTTCTGAGGGACATTAGTGGCAAAATGCTTGTTCACAGTGTAAGCAAAATGTACACATCATATGTGTTTAAACTGTAAATAGCAGGCCCTTAACTTCATCTGTTCTAGCCTAATTTATAAGTAGTCAAGTTCTGTCATCAGCCCTTGAATGTCATACGTACCTGCTGCTGAGTCATGTGCTTCTAGATATTCAATGTTGTCCCGTACAAGTTGTTCTTCAACATCAAGTGAGTTTGGTAATGCCCCTGACCTTGCTTGAGCTCCTTTGGTTATGTGTGGCTATCTATAATTGTTACCCCCTCAAACTTTCATGGCCTCAATCAAGCATGCTTGTAGACTTAGGAAAACGTTGTTTAACTTGATTGTTTCAAGCTCTTCATAGGATTTTAGCACATTGCGCACCATATCTTCCACATTGTAGCTTCTAGTCTCTGTTTGTAGGCTTTGAATGGCCCGGAAATAGCCCAAGTCCAACACGTTAGTGTCCAGTGAGTTAGGTGGTTGGCATATCAATTGAATATTGAACCCATCACTAGAAGCATCCAATCTGAAATCTGGATCAAAATTGCTAATATATGGTCTAGCGTTTTCCTGTTGAATGATAATGTGCTTGCTTGCATGAGCCGGCCATTTGGCTTCTATAGCTGGTAGAATCTGTCCCGCCCAAATGATGAAACCATTTGCATGTTAAACCAAATTTTGTGTGTTAGAAATGTCATCAATTTTTCCAAATGCATGTTCCAAGTGTTGGGAAAAAAATTTGGAGACTTTCTAACATCAAAAAACTAAATGATGAAACATTTCTGATAGTTAAAGGGTTACCTTATCCAATAGGCAGTCTTTTATCACTTCTTTTGTGATGGACTCAATTGGTTTTGTAACTAATGTCCCATGAGCTCTGTTAGCACTGTTTCTGAGGACGGGCTGCAATGTGGTGAATGGGAACATCCCTATTTTACCATCAAACAGTAGTTCACCTTCCGATGTGTATTGTGGCCTTGCCACAGCACACATGAACATAACCTTCGGTATAAAATGTTTGCTTTTGCATGGTCTATACGGATCTTCCTCGACCGCAAGTTTGTATGCTCTTTCACTATATTTCTGCAAATAAAATCATTTCTCGTCTATGTGAATCATGTTGTGCATACCGTCATACCTGAATTTTGTGTGTTGTTGTCTTTGTGCAAAAAACTAAGGCTGAACTTCAGTCTTTGTAGCTTGTTTGAATCTGTGAGTTGTGGCTTGACGGCATTTGTATGGGCCATTATATCCCCTGATCTTACCCATCGACCTACCTGACTTTTGCTGACATCTAGTTCCTTTGCAAGTCTTCTAATGCTGCCCCTTTTGGAAAATGGAATAGCCTTCATGGCTTCGGTATCTAAAGCAACAGCCCGAGATGAGGCTGATCTCTTTATTTTTGCTGGAAATGCGATCAAATGACCCTCTTGAATCTGTTTTTTGTAGATTGCCAAATTGCCCGAATAGTCCGAGAAGAAACTCCAAATGATGCTGTGAGTTCTTTAGCTATGCCCTTCTTCAAAAAGCCGTTGTTGTTCTTTCCAAGAAGCGCCTGTGCTACAAGAAGTCGGTCTGATGGAGTCATTTGGTGCCCGACCCGATTATTGGACATCTTCTTTTGTTTTTTTAGATCTAGTTATTGTATTTTCAGAATTGCAACTGCATTGAATGTTGTAATTACTGCTATGTATAGCCTAAGTTGGTCGTTGGGGATTTGTTTTTCCCAAAATTTGAGTGGGAAAATTTGAATGTAATTTGATGATTTTTTAGCTGAATTTTCTGTTGTTAAAGGAATGGATTTTTTTACTGCTTTTTATGTGTTGTTACAGGTTCAATATTGTTAATAACAATTCTGATTTTAGTTAACAGGTTTATTAGAAAAAAAAGGGGGAGGGAAGTGTTAAAACTATAATCCCTTCCTTTAAACTGATTAATTAGGGTCCAAAAGTCAAAGGAAAACAGTCAACTATTTTTTCTTAACATCTGTGCCCGATTAAAGTGGAAGCTTTAACGGAGACGGAGGGAGTAATAAATAAAAAAGACTCCCTCGAATCGCGCCGGTAGTACACTACTTTACTTTAATACATATACTCATATTCTTTTGAGATTAAAACATTTAATAAAATAATTGAGAAATCATACAGCATATTTCGATAAAGTAATTTATTAGATTTGCAAGAAATTTGTGTAACTACGTTTTTTTTTATATTTGTACTCCAACCACAATAAATAATCAAATTTAACCCAAATAACAAACAAATAGTTGATTTGTTCTTATATATAATACTTCTTCTGTCCTGATCTAATTTGCACACATGCTCCAGTGCGTGTATTAAGAAAAAACTATTTTTTACTTTTTAGTTGACTTTTTCAAAGGTGAAAATCGAAGGTGGAGATTTCAAGGGTGGAAATTATATTCTTCCATTTTAAGGATGTGCAAAATAGGGAGGGATGGTCAAAAAAAGAAAGTGTGCAAATTAGGATGGGACAGAGAGAGTATCTTAGTTTATATGTGTGATAAAAATGTTAAATTAACGGTAATGAGATAATTATTAATTTGTTATATTATACATAAAAAGACATATTAGAAACGAAAAAGTTATTTGTATTTTAAAAATTAGGGAAAATTTCTCGAGGGAAAAAAAAAAGAAAAGGACAAACCCACATATCCATCATAAATGGAAAGTTGCCAAAACATTCGGAAAAGATTTAGTGGAAAAATAAATTTATAAAATAGTTTCCTTACTACTTTTTATATATATACTAGTACAGTACCCGTAAATAGTATTCACGGATCTATTTAAATTTTGTTTTACTTTTCGAAACACTTTTAATTTATGAATATATTTATGTTTTTAAAAAAAGGGAAAACATTAAAACCTTAAACAATTATAAACGTAAATCATGAAATTTGATTTCTTTTTTAATTCAAATGATTTTAAAATTATTTTAATACTATAATTTTGAGATATTATAATCATTCTCAGCATAACACATATTCATTTTATTTATCTTTTATCATATAAAGAATAAAGGGTCATGTGAATTTTGATAAACTCATTATGATCAATTTTGAGTTGTTCAATATATAAATTTATTGTATATTTGAAGCCATATATTTTCAGTTGATTGCGATAGTAGACATAAGTTAAGTAAAAAAATTGCAACAATTACAATTAATCATATATGTATTATACGATAATTATGGTATAAAATATCTCTAAAAGAATTCAGGTTATCAAGTCTCAATAATTATCTAAAAATTAAGTAAATAGAAAACTAATCGAATATATTCACTGATCTTAGTTATATAATTCAAAATTATATATAAATGAGTAATTAATAATCTTGAGTTGCTTTCATATATTTTTCTTTTGAGCAAGACATTCAGTAGGTATTGCATTATTAATAATGTCAAATTCATTACTCTGTTGTCACTAATTTGAATAAATTTTCCTTCAAGATTTTTTAAAATATTTTATTGTTATATTATATTTTAGAATATTCTTTTAATTGTTAAATTAATCCCTGACATAAGTTTTATAATTTAGGTATATAGGTTTTTAATCACGCGTGCAATGATGTCAATCTTTAATCATGCACTTTTTGATAAAATAATTTATCTTATAAAATTGTGATAGTATTAGAAATAAAAGTTGAATTAGTAAATCATTAAAAAAATCCTTACCAAAAATTGTATCAGATTTATGATATACTATGTAAATCATGACAAAATTGAATTTAAAGATTTGAATGTTTAAATAATAAAAATCGAAATTTTGAAGATATAAATATTAAATATTAGTTTTTATTCTCAAAATTCTAAGAAAATGACACTTTTCCCAAAATTCTAAGAGAATGACACTTGTCCAAGTGATTTTTTTTTTAGTATATAAGGGATAAGGGATATGAAGCAGGAAATCAAATATTAAATTAAAGAATTATATGAAATGAAATAAATTAAAGACCGTGAGAAGACATTATAATGATATACAGTGAAATATTGCATAAAAACGGATTAAAAATTATAATATTATTTCAAAAAATAAATATGGTTAGCCTTCTTATTAATTTAAAGTTATCCTATAAAATATTAAAATAAATATTGTTATTAAGATGATATGAATCATAAACTAATTACTTAACTGAAACAACGTTTAATTATTAAAGTGATCAAATATCAATCACAAACGATTATAAAATAATTTGGATGGTTCTAAATTTATCAAAACTGAGATGAATGCTGTCAACCTTTACTTGCTTGCATTTATTTTCCCAAAAGACTTTTAAATACACGATCCCCTTTTTAATTCATTTTTACATATAATATATCAAATAATGTTTTTCACAATTTTCGATGTAACGTTAATATTGCATATATTCAAATAAAATATCAAATTTAAATTATAATTGTTTATTGATTGATGATTTGAATAAGGTTTGATTCTTATTTCTGGATTGAATTATTAATTTATATTGAATTTGGAATGCAAATAGAAATATACCCGAATAGGTATTTTATTATGATTTTTTGTTCTTTATAAAATAAAAATTTATTCAATAATATAAAATTTCTAGTATTTAAATACTACAGAGAACGGTAAAAAGCGACCTTACAAGACCACATAAATAATATATGTATACCGATTAGCCAACATGGATTAATTTGTAATGAAACCCAATATTATTTAATCTAATTGCAAAAATAAAAATTTGGTTTCTCGCCCAATATTTTTATGGTTATCAACAAAAAGAAAAAAAATATATATATTTTGTCAATCATATTAATCTCAATGCATTATGGAGCTGAATTTTCACACATAAATATTATGGCATGTGTGATGTATTTTTTTGCTGAAAAATGAGCATTTGCAGTTGCATAAAATGAAAAAATCGACATCATGTAAACTTATTTTGGTTTCTGGGTTTTAATATTTTGGATTCAAATACGGAGGTATAACAATGAGCAATTTAATATGACAAATAAATAAGTAAAATTTTAATTACTTGTATATAATTGCCAAATGAAAAAGTAATAGATACAAAAAAGTGTAAATCAACCTATTAAATCAAATGGAAAAAAGGTGATTCAAAACAAAATAAATGACTACTTCAATATTTTTACCTAAAAAATAACATAATAACAAAATGATGAAAAGTGTTACTTACCCCTGGCCAACGTACTCGGTCCCTTTTTTAAGCAGGGGTGGTAAAATCGGTCCAGTCTATTCAATGATTTAGACAGGTTTAACAATATGAATCTTGGCCAAAAGTACCATCAGATCCAACACGCCCTACAATGTCTGCGAACCGATCCAAAAATCTTAGTATATTTTAGGAGGATGGTTGTGCTAAACACTGAAAGGAGAACCCTACATAAAAAATGTAGGAAATCCGATAAACTCTCGCCCATATCACCTTTTAAAAGTGGGTAGGTTTAACTTTAAATCATTACTAATTTAATAAGAGATTCGTATAATTATGCTAAAAGTTTCCTAAAATTCTAAATTTGATTCTTTTTCTTTTTTTCTTTTTTTTTTTTTTTTTTTTTTTTTGCAACTTGTTATATAAAAAAAAGTAAAGGTGACAACTTCATTTTGATTTATTTTATAAAATAAATAAAGTGAATCTATAGGCGGAAAATTGTAAAATATAGCAAATTAATTCTTTTATGGCCCTTAATTAGACATCTACATGTCATATTTTAAAATAAATTACGTTAAAAAATGCAATTTTTTATACAATTTGAGCTGCAACAAAATTAAATAAATATTTTTTAAAAAAATATATATTTTACAAATACTTAATAACTTATCTTTATTAACTAATATATACTCCCTCCGTCCCGACCTAATTGATCAACCTTGGCCCGACACCGAGCCTAAGAAAAAACAGATTTTGTGGAATCTTTGACTTTTTCAAAGATGGAGATTTTGAGGGTGAAGATTGTGAGAGAATTTGTCATTTATTGGCTAGGACAATTAGGTTGGGACAAACAAATATGACAAGTTGGTCAATTAGGCCGGGATGGAGGGAGTATATATTTTGATTATTTTTTTAAAAACCTTAATTTTATTTTATAAGAAAATTCATATATATTTATGTTTACTATAATATTATAACAGTTTAAAAACAATAAAGGAGAACCATTTTTTAGTTTCCAGATTCAGCAATAATATTTAAGAAAAAAAGGCTGAGAAACACATGCATCTCCATAGGGATGAGAACTTAGGAATCTGCTTCATTTTTTGGAGCTCTCTCTCTCAATTTTTTTTCCCGACATTCTACAGACACCGATAACATTTTAAAATTCACGTTTTATTTACAATAGATAAAAAGCAATCATATTTACATTGGATACTATTATTGAATATTTTTATATAATATTAAATTTAATATAAATAATTATTTGTTGGTTGATTGCTTAGAGATGAGTATTTCTTATGGGTTTTACTGTTTATAATGAATATAAGTTGCAAATAAAAATAAATTAGACAATTCTTATAAATGCAATGAAATGTTAATAGATAATTTAATATTTTTTATTTAACAAAAAATATTCTATTTAATTATTTTGTTTGAACAATTGATTCGATTGTTTTAATAAATAAATATATTTAAAATCATTCATCTCACAACAGGAAATTCTAGTTTGATATACTAAACTACTTTATATTTTAATTGGGAAACATGTTACATGTTGTCAAATCAAATGATTCTCTTTAATTGTTAATAATCTAATGGTTGAGATATACTCGGTACTTGTACCTCGGGTACATCATAGATAGGCATGTCAACGAGACGGGGTGGATCTTTTGTTTTTCCGTCCCGCCCCGTGCTCCGCTCCAAGTCAAATGTTTTCGACCGATGACATGTCCCACCTCGCCTCCATTTAAAAGAGAAAAATAAATAAAAATAAAAAAGAATTACTTTTTTGTTAAAAAACTTGTTTATTTGTTGAAGTTTAAGTGTAATAGGGTTTTAACTTTTAGGTTTACATTAGTTTATTTTGGATTTTTATTGGTCAATGACCTGAAAGATATGTCAACTATCAATTCAAGTTCTGAAAGAAATTTTCTATAACTAAAAGATTTGAAATTATCAATGAGAAATACATAAGTCAAATCATTAGAAGGTCCGTTTGAAAAATTGCAAAACCAAGAAAAGAAAATTCCACAAAATAAAACTACCTCAAAGTGATAAGCAGCGGAAATATAAGTCAAAAAAATCTTTCATAATATTTTTTTTATATTTGTTATTTTTTGAATTTTCTGTAGTTTCATATTTGAAATTGTTAGTTTTTACTTAATTTGTTTTATTAAACATCTGTAATTTATTTTTTAAGTCATACGAAGGGAAAAAAAATCTGTAATTTTTTTTTTGAGTTCATAATATTTAAATTCATTAAACATATTTCACGCAAATGTATTTTTTTTCTTTTGTAAATATTTTTTTATTAATTTGTATATTTTAAAAAGCATTGCAAAATATTTAATTATTTTAGATATATCACGATAATTTTAAAAATGTAGTGAAAAACTTTTGATGTATATTTCCCTGCTTCACTTCGATAAGTTTATTTTTTGGGTTTTGCAATTTTCCAAACTAGATGTTCGCCCGTGCGATGCAAGGGACAGAATATTTTATTACATTAATCATATGTAATTAAATTCTAATATTGCTACCAGTCATTATAAAACATATATAAGTCATATATGTGTATATATATTTTATTATATATTATGTATTAAAAGTGAGTAAATATTAGCATTTTTATGTATGCAATATGAATTTTAAACCCAATTTCACTAAAAAAAAGTGAAATAAATTATTTGTAGTATGTCATTTTTTCTAACATGAAATAAATTATTGGAAACATATACCCATATTTTATTTTTCCTGATAGAGGTCTTATATAGATGACGTGTGTTCCTCTTACTTTAATACTAAAGGGAGTAATTTTTTTCAATTTTTGTTAACACCATTTATGATATTGAAAAATATGAATCACTCTCTTGGCTCATGCAATGTAGCTCGGTTGGTAATGGCATAGCTTGGTGATCACATGGTTGAAGGAAGGTTCTTGTAGGAAGCAATGCTAGTAAAAGCGTTCTAATTTTCCGACTTTTTGTAACTCCATCTGACAAGAGAATACCTTTTAGATTTCAAAGAAGACAGTTTCGTTTTAACATTTCATGCAATGACGATAAACAAGAGATGAGGCCAATCTCTTAGCCATGTTCAATTATTTTTTAGAAAACATGTCTTTAGTCGTGATCAAATTTATATAGTTGCTTCTCGAGTTATGAATAGAAAATGTTGAAAGATTTGGGTTTGCGACAAAAATGATTCATCTAGGAAAACAAGCACAAATATTGTGTACAAGGAAGTTTTCCATAATCTGTAAATATTTGAGTTGTTTTACATAAATATTAAAAAAATGAAGATGTTAGTTTTTTACACTCTTCATTGATTTGGGGTAATGTATTTTGTAGTTAAATTTTATTTTTAGTTATGTTTAGTAATACAAGTCATATCACGAAACACATTTGTATGCATAAAAATTGTATTTCAAATACATAATATATCCTACTAAATTGATCGTTATATTTGTTTGGTAGAAATAATGTAGCATTAAAACAAAACAAATTTAATAAATTGCAATGGAGGAACAAAACAAACATTCACTCCCCACAACTACAAGCTAGTGATGTGAATTATATATTTATAAATAACACATTCTAGAATATGTTCTGAAACAAATATCAATTAAGTAACATAATACTCCCTCTGTCTCGGTTAAAGCTTCCTACTTGCCTTTTCGGTCCGTCCCACTTAAAGCTACCAGCCCAAAAATAGAAATAAAAGTCAAGCATTTAGGACCTTTAATTTTCAGCAAATTATAATTACCACTAATCTAAAATTTTAATAACATAACCCTAATCACTACACCCCACCCATTTACTACACCCCACCCCATTTACTGCACCCCACCCTTTTCGTATTCATTTGCCCCTCAAGTTCAAGACTTTTCTTCTCTCTTACTGGAACCCTAATGTTTTAGATCCATTCCTCTGCGCCGCACCCCTTGATCTTCCTCTGATCTTGAAAACTGCCATAAATCTTGGTTCCCTCTTCGTTATTGTAACCTAATCTGTCATCAGCCCAGATATTTATGTCGCAAACTTCTTCCGATCTGGATGATAGGGTTGTTTGGGATTCCGAGGGCTCGATTGTGGCGGAATCGGTTCTTTACAAGAGCGATTCCGATGGATCTAAGGCGGTCGAGGCTCTCCTTATTCGGATCGAAGCTTCTGCCGTCGCCGATGGATCCGACGCTGTGGAGGCTCTCCTATTTCGGGTCGATGCTTCCTAGCCGCCGACGAATGGTTTAGATCGTCGGAGCTGCGACGCAAATATCTGGGTTGTCTTGTGATCTGGTTTCCGCTCATTGGAAGGAAAAAGTACTCTAATCCTTCTTTCTTTCATGTCTGTGACGAAACCTAGGTCTGGAAAAATTATGCTTGTACATTGTGTGTTTTATTGCTTGAGACGGATTTTGGTTAACTGATGTTACAGTGGGTCTGTTGCATGTTTTGTTATTCTGGTGCATTTGAAATGATGCTTTTGGTGCATGTTACAGTGGGTCTGAATTGATGCTTTGTTGATTTTGGTGCATTATTTACAAATTGAAACGTGTGTAATTGAATTTAAGGTCCTTGGGATGATTTTTTTTGTGGGATTATTTCAAACTGAAATAGAGGGGCTGACTTATAAACTGATGAGTTGTGGCTTTCTGAAATGATGAGTTGTAGGTTACTGAATTGATGCTTTGTTGATTTTGGTGCATTATTTACAAACTGAAACGTGTGTAATTGAATTGAAGGTCCCTGGGATGATTTTTTTCAGAGGGATTATTTCAAACTGAAATTGAGGGGCTGACTTGTAAACTGATGAGTTGTGGCTTTCTGAAATGATGAGTTGTAGGTTACTGAATTGATGCTTTGCTGATTTTGGTGCATTCTTTGCAAACTGAAACGTGTGTAATTGAATTGAAGGTCCCGGGGATGATTTGTTTCTGAGGGATTATTTCAAACTGAAATTGCGGGGCTGACTTGTAAACTGATTTGGTTGATTTGTGGCTTATTCAAATGATGAGTTGTGGCTAATTTAAATGATTATTTGTTGAGTTTGATGCATTAGTTGCTGCTGATTATATGCTGAGTTGTAGCTTATTCAAATTCTAAGATTCTTGCAAGAATGAATTAATGTTGCCCAGTATATATTGTTCATTTGGATAATGCAAACTGAAACGTAATTAAATCATTTGAAGGTCCCAGTGATGAATTTTTTCTGAGGGATAAACAAAAAAAAAAAACAAAACAAAAAAAAAAAAAAAAAAAATTGGCCGCTTTCTAATTTGATCTGGTTGGGTTGTTGTTAATTGAAATGATGAGAAGTCTATAGGTGAATTGATGATTTACTGAATTTAATGCATTATTTAATCGTTGGTGCATTAGTTGTGGCTTATTATTGAACATTGTTTTGCTCTTGGATATCTTGTGATTTGTTGTTGATTATATGTTGATTTGGTCATGGTAATATGATGATTATATGCTGATTATATACTGAATTATTGCCCAATGATGAATCTTTTCTGAGGGACATTAGTGGCAAAATGCTTGTTCACAGTGTAAGCAAAATGTACACATCATATGTGTTTAAACTGTAAATAGCAGGCCCTTAACTTCATCTGTTCTAGCCTAATTTATAAGTAGTCAAGTTCTGTCATCAGCCCTTGAATGTCATACGTACCTGCTGCTGAGTCATGTGCTTCTAGATATTCAATGTTGTCCCGTACAAGTTGTTCTTCAACATCAAGTGAGTTTGGTAATGCCCCTGACCTTGCTTGAGCTCCTTTGGTTATGTGTGGCTATCTATAATTGTTACCCCCTCAAACTTTCATGGCCTCAATCAAGCATGCTTGTAGACTTAGGAAAACGTTGTTTAACTTGATTGTTTCAAGCTCTTCATAGGATTTTAGCACATTGCGCACCATATCTTCCACATTGTAGCTTCTAGTCTCTGTTTGTAGGCTTTGAATGGCCCGGAAATAGCCCAAGTCCAACACGTTAGTGTCCAGTGAGTTAGGTGGTTGGCATATCAATTGAATATTGAACCCATCACTAGAAGCATCCAATCTGAAATCTGGATCAAAATTGCTAATATATGGTCTAGCGTTTTCCTGTTGAATGATAATGTGCTTGCTTGCATGAGCCGGCCATTTGGCTTCTATAGCTGGTAGAATCTGTCCCGCCCAAATGATGAAACCATTTGCATGTTAAACCAAATTTTGTGTGTTAGAAATGTCATCAATTTTTCCAAATGCATGTTCCAAGTGTTGGGAAAAAAATTTGGAGACTTTCTAACATCAAAAAACTAAATGATGAAACATTTCTGATAGTTAAAGGGTTACCTTATCCAATAGGCAGTCTTTTATCACTTCTTTTGTGATGGACTCAATTGGTTTTGTAACTAATGTCCCATGAGCTCTGTTAGCACTGTTTCTGAGGACGGGCTGCAATGTGGTGAATGGGAACATCCCTATTTTACCATCAAACAGTAGTTCACCTTCCGATGTGTATTGTGGCCTTGCCACAGCACACATGAACATAACCTTCGGTATAAAATGTTTGCTTTTGCATGGTCTATACGGATCTTCCTCGACCGCAAGTTTGTATGCTCTTTCACTATATTTCTGCAAATAAAATCATTTCTCGTCTATGTGAATCATGTTGTGCATACCGTCATACCTGAATTTTGTGTGTTGTTGTCTTTGTGCAAAAAACTAAGGCTGAACTTCAGTCTTTGTAGCTTGTTTGAATCTGTGAGTTGTGGCTTGACGGCATTTGTATGGGCCATTATATCCCCTGATCTTACCCATCGACCTACCTGACTTTTGCTGACATCTAGTTCCTTTGCAAGTCTTCTAATGCTGCCCCTTTTGGAAAATGGAATAGCCTTCATGGCTTCGGTATCTAAAGCAACAGCCCGAGATGAGGCTGATCTCTTTATTTTTGCTGGAAATGCGATCAAATGACCCTCTTGAATCTGTTTTTTGTAGATTGCCAAATTGCCCGAATAGTCCGAGAAGAAACTCCAAATGATGCTGTGAGTTCTTTAGCTATGCCCTTCTTCAAAAAGCCGTTGTTGTTCTTTCCAAGAAGCGCCTGTGCTACAAGAAGTCGGTCTGATGGAGTCATTTGGTGCCCGACCCGATTATTGGACATCTTCTTTTGTTTTTTTAGATCTAGTTATTGTATTTTCAGAATTGCAACTGCATTGAATGTTGTAATTACTGCTATGTATAGCCTAAGTTGGTCGTTGGGGATTTGTTTTTCCCAAAATTTGAGTGGGAAAATTTGAATGTAATTTGATGATTTTTTAGCTGAATTTTCTGTTGTTAAAGGAATGGATTTTTTTACTGCTTTTTATGTGTTGTTACAGGTTCAATATTGTTAATAACAATTCTGATTTTAGTTAACAGGTTTATTAGAAAAAAAAGGGGGAGGGAAGTGTTAAAACTATAATCCCTTCCTTTAAACTGATTAATTAGGGTCCAAAAGTCAAAGGAAAACAGTCAACTATTTTTTCTTAACATCTGTGCCCGATTAAAGTGGAAGCTTTAACGGAGACGGAGGGAGTAATAAATAAAAAAGACTCCCTCGAATCGCGCCGGTAGTACACTACTTTACTTTAATACATATACTCATATTCTTTTGAGATTAAAACATTTAATAAAATAATTGAGAAATCATACAGCATATTTCGATAAAGTAATTTATTAGATTTGCAAGAAATTTGTGTAACTACGTTTTTTTTTATATTTGTACTCCAACCACAATAAATAATCAAATTTAACCCAAATAACAAACAAATAGTTGATTTGTTCTTATATATAATACTTCTTCTGTCCTGATCTAATTTGCACACATGCTCCAGTGCGTGTATTAAGAAAAAACTATTTTTTACTTTTTAGTTGACTTTTTCAAAGGTGAAAATCGAAGGTGGAGATTTCAAGGGTGGAAATTATATTCTTCCATTTTAAGGATGTGCAAAATAGGGAGGGATGGTCAAAAAAAGAAAGTGTGCAAATTAGGATGGGACAGAGAGAGTATCTTAGTTTATATGTGTGATAAAAATGTTAAATTAACGGTAATGAGATAATTATTAATTTGTTATATTATACATAAAAAGACATATTAGAAACGAAAAAGTTATTTGTATTTTAAAAATTAGGGAAAATTTCTCGAGGGAAAAAAAAAAGAAAAGGACAAACCCACATATCCATCATAAATGGAAAGTTGCCAAAACATTCGGAAAAGATTTAGTGGAAAAATAAATTTATAAAATAGTTTCCTTACTACTTTTTATATATATACTAGTACAGTACCCGTAAATAGTATTCACGGATCTATTTAAATTTTGTTTTACTTTTCGAAACACTTTTAATTTATGAATATATTTATGTTTTTAAAAAAAGGGAAAACATTAAAACCTTAAACAATTATAAACGTAAATCATGAAATTTGATTTCTTTTTTAATTCAAATGATTTTAAAATTATTTTAATACTATAATTTTGAGATATTATAATCATTCTCAGCATAACACATATTCATTTTATTTATCTTTTATCATATAAAGAATAAAGGGTCATGTGAATTTTGATAAACTCATTATGATCAATTTTGAGTTGTTCAATATATAAATTTATTGTATATTTGAAGCCATATATTTTCAGTTGATTGCGATAGTAGACATAAGTTAAGTAAAAAAATTGCAACAATTACAATTAATCATATATGTATTATACGATAATTATGGTATAAAATATCTCTAAAAGAATTCAGGTTATCAAGTCTCAATAATTATCTAAAAATTAAGTAAATAGAAAACTAATCGAATATATTCACTGATCTTAGTTATATAATTCAAAATTATATATAAATGAGTAATTAATAATCTTGAGTTGCTTTCATATATTTTTCTTTTGAGCAAGACATTCAGTAGGTATTGCATTATTAATAATGTCAAATTCATTACTCTGTTGTCACTAATTTGAATAAATTTTCCTTCAAGATTTTTTAAAATATTTTATTGTTATATTATATTTTAGAATATTCTTTTAATTGTTAAATTAATCCCTGACATAAGTTTTATAATTTAGGTATATAGGTTTTTAATCACGCGTGCAATGATGTCAATCTTTAATCATGCACTTTTTGATAAAATAATTTATCTTATAAAATTGTGATAGTATTAGAAATAAAAGTTGAATTAGTAAATCATTAAAAAAATCCTTACCAAAAATTGTATCAGATTTATGATATACTATGTAAATCATGACAAAATTGAATTTAAAGATTTGAATGTTTAAATAATAAAAATCGAAATTTTGAAGATATAAATATTAAATATTAGTTTTTATTCTCAAAATTCTAAGAAAATGACACTTTTCCCAAAATTCTAAGAGAATGACACTTGTCCAAGTGATTTTTTTTTTAGTATATAAGGGATAAGGGATATGAAGCAGGAAATCAAATATTAAATTAAAGAATTATATGAAATGAAATAAATTAAAGACCGTGAGAAGACATTATAATGATATACAGTGAAATATTGCATAAAAACGGATTAAAAATTATAATATTATTTCAAAAAATAAATATGGTTAGCCTTCTTATTAATTTAAAGTTATCCTATAAAATATTAAAATAAATATTGTTATTAAGATGATATGAATCATAAACTAATTACTTAACTGAAACAACGTTTAATTATTAAAGTGATCAAATATCAATCACAAACGATTATAAAATAATTTGGATGGTTCTAAATTTATCAAAACTGAGATGAATGCTGTCAACCTTTACTTGCTTGCATTTATTTTCCCAAAAGACTTTTAAATACACGATCCCCTTTTTAATTCATTTTTACATATAATATATCAAATAATGTTTTTCACAATTTTCGATGTAACGTTAATATTGCATATATTCAAATAAAATATCAAATTTAAATTATAATTGTTTATTGATTGATGATTTGAATAAGGTTTGATTCTTATTTCTGGATTGAATTATTAATTTATATTGAATTTGGAATGCAAATAGAAATATACCCGAATAGGTATTTTATTATGATTTTTTGTTCTTTATAAAATAAAAATTTATTCAATAATATAAAATTTCTAGTATTTAAATACTACAGAGAACGGTAAAAAGCGACCTTACAAGACCACATAAATAATATATGTATACCGATTAGCCAACATGGATTAATTTGTAATGAAACCCAATATTATTTAATCTAATTGCAAAAATAAAAATTTGGTTTCTCGCCCAATATTTTTATGGTTATCAACAAAAAGAAAAAAAATATATATATTTTGTCAATCATATTAATCTCAATGCATTATGGAGCTGAATTTTCACACATAAATATTATGGCATGTGTGATGTATTTTTTTGCTGAAAAATGAGCATTTGCAGTTGCATAAAATGAAAAAATCGACATCATGTAAACTTATTTTGGTTTCTGGGTTTTAATATTTTGGATTCAAATACGGAGGTATAACAATGAGCAATTTAATATGACAAATAAATAAGTAAAATTTTAATTACTTGTATATAATTGCCAAATGAAAAAGTAATAGATACAAAAAAGTGTAAATCAACCTATTAAATCAAATGGAAAAAAGGTGATTCAAAACAAAATAAATGACTACTTCAATATTTTTACCTAAAAAATAACATAATAACAAAATGATGAAAAGTGTTACTTACCCCTGGCCAACGTACTCGGTCCCTTTTTTAAGCAGGGGTGGTAAAATCGGTCCAGTCTATTCAATGATTTAGACAGGTTTAACAATATGAATCTTGGCCAAAAGTACCATCAGATCCAACACGCCCTACAATGTCTGCGAACCGATCCAAAAATCTTAGTATATTTTAGGAGGATGGTTGTGCTAAACACTGAAAGGAGAACCCTACATAAAAAATGTAGGAAATCCGATAAACTCTCGCCCATATCACCTTTTAAAAGTGGGTAGGTTTAACTTTAAATCATTACTAATTTAATAAGAGATTCGTATAATTATGCTAAAAGTTTCCTAAAATTCTAAATTTGATTCTTTTTCTTTTTTTCTTTTTTTTTTTTTTTTTTTTTTTTTGCAACTTGTTATATAAAAAAAAGTAAAGGTGACAACTTCATTTTGATTTATTTTATAAAATAAATAAAGTGAATCTATAGGCGGAAAATTGTAAAATATAGCAAATTAATTCTTTTATGGCCCTTAATTAGACATCTACATGTCATATTTTAAAATAAATTACGTTAAAAAATGCAATTTTTTATACAATTTGAGCTGCAACAAAATTAAATAAATATTTTTTAAAAAAATATATATTTTACAAATACTTAATAACTTATCTTTATTAACTAATATATACTCCCTCCGTCCCGACCTAATTGATCAACCTTGGCCCGACACCGAGCCTAAGAAAAAACAGATTTTGTGGAATCTTTGACTTTTTCAAAGATGGAGATTTTGAGGGTGAAGATTGTGAGAGAATTTGTCATTTATTGGCTAGGACAATTAGGTTGGGACAAACAAATATGACAAGTTGGTCAATTAGGCCGGGATGGAGGGAGTATATATTTTGATTATTTTTTTAAAAACCTTAATTTTATTTTATAAGAAAATTCATATATATTTATGTTTACTATAATATTATAACAGTTTAAAAACAATAAAGGAGAACCATTTTTTAGTTTCCAGATTCAGCAATAATATTTAAGAAAAAAAGGCTGAGAAACACATGCATCTCCATAGGGATGAGAACTTAGGAATCTGCTTCATTTTTTGGAGCTCTCTCTCTCAATTTTTTTTCCCGACATTCTACAGACACCGATAACATTTTAAAATTCACGTTTTATTTACAATAGATAAAAAGCAATCATATTTACATTGGATACTATTATTGAATATTTTTATATAATATTAAATTTAATATAAATAATTATTTGTTGGTTGATTGCTTAGAGATGAGTATTTCTTATGGGTTTTACTGTTTATAATGAATATAAGTTGCAAATAAAAATAAATTAGACAATTCTTATAAATGCAATGAAATGTTAATAGATAATTTAATATTTTTTATTTAACAAAAAATATTCTATTTAATTATTTTGTTTGAACAATTGATTCGATTGTTTTAATAAATAAATATATTTAAAATCATTCATCTCACAACAGGAAATTCTAGTTTGATATACTAAACTACTTTATATTTTAATTGGGAAACATGTTACATGTTGTCAAATCAAATGATTCTCTTTAATTGTTAATAATCTAATGGTTGAGATATACTCGGTACTTGTACCTCGGGTACATCATAGATAGGCATGTCAACGAGACGGGGTGGATCTTTTGTTTTTCCGTCCCGCCCCGTGCTCCGCTCCAAGTCAAATGTTTTCGACCGATGACATGTCCCACCTCGCCTCCATTTAAAAGAGAAAAATAAATAAAAATAAAAAAGAATTACTTTTTTGTTAAAAAACTTGTTTATTTGTTGAAGTTTAAGTGTAATAGGGTTTTAACTTTTAGGTTTACATTAGTTTATTTTGGATTTTTATTGGTCAATGACCTGAAAGATATGTCAACTATCAATTCAAGTTCTGAAAGAAATTTTCTATAACTAAAAGATTTGAAATTATCAATGAGAAATACATAAGTCAAATCATTAGAAGGTCCGTTTGAAAAATTGCAAAACCAAGAAAAGAAAATTCCACAAAATAAAACTACCTCAAAGTGATAAGCAGCGGAAATATAAGTCAAAAAAATCTTTCATAATATTTTTTTTATATTTGTTATTTTTTGAATTTTCTGTAGTTTCATATTTGAAATTGTTAGTTTTTACTTAATTTGTTTTATTAAACATCTGTAATTTATTTTTTAAGTCATACGAAGGGAAAAAAAATCTGTAATTTTTTTTTTGAGTTCATAATATTTAAATTCATTAAACATATTTCACGCAAATGTATTTTTTTTCTTTTGTAAATATTTTTTTATTAATTTGTATATTTTAAAAAGCATTGCAAAATATTTAATTATTTTAGATATATCACGATAATTTTAAAAATGTAGTGAAAAACTTTTGATGTATATTTCCCTGCTTCACTTCGATAAGTTTATTTTTTGGGTTTTGCAATTTTCCAAACTAGATGTTCGCCCGTGCGATGCAAGGGACAGAATATTTTATTACATTAATCATATGTAATTAAATTCTAATATTGCTACCAGTCATTATAAAACATATATAAGTCATATATGTGTATATATATTTTATTATATATTATGTATTAAAAGTGAGTAAATATTAGCATTTTTATGTATGCAATATGAATTTTAAACCCAATTTCACTAAAAAAAAGTGAAATAAATTATTTGTAGTATGTCATTTTTTCTAACATGAAATAAATTATTGGAAACATATACCCATATTTTATTTTTCCTGATAGAGGTCTTATATAGATGACGTGTGTTCCTCTTACTTTAATACTAAAGGGAGTAATTTTTTTCAATTTTTGTTAATAAATAAAATTTATATAGATAACCACATATCAAAAAATATTATAATGAAATAATCGATATTATAAATTTAAGGATCTGATTATTTTTTATTATAAAATTAATAATTTAAATACTTGTAGTTCAATCTCATAAAAATAATTTAATTTGTACATATTACAAAACGAAACAAATAATTCAATATTACAAAAATTATAGTTCATAGTTTAGGTCTACTATTTTGTTCTTAAGTAATCAATTTTTATATATTTAATATGGGTGTCAAACTAAAGATCCTCAAAAAAAGATTATGATATATTATTTGTCGAATATAACTTGGGAACGAAAAAATTATGTGCAATTTAAATTATAGTTGAAAAAATCACAATTAAAAAAAAAAAGATCAGAGAGGGACAAATAGATTGAAACCGCCTTTATGTTGGTTGATTCCTTTTTTTTTTTTATCTTTTTAATATTTTTCCTTTTCTTTTTTATTTAAAGCCTAGAATTAATATAGTGAAAACACATCACCCTAAATTATCCTACTTTTATATTAAGTAGGGATAGGGATAATATAATGATTTTGGATTTATGGATCTTCCTTTGATAGTTTCAAATCTTTTAGGCCTTAAATTAAAAGAAATTATCTTTCAGAACTTAAATTTATAGTTGACCTATCTTTCGGGTCCTTGATCTAAAAATCTTTTTGTTTTAACATTTTTAATTAATTATTAAATACTGAAATTTAATTATTTAAACTTATTCTAGTTATAATTTAATATATTAGAATGACATGTGTATAATATATTATAAATATATATATATTTCATAGTCCTATATATATATATATAATATTATATAATATATATTTTAAAAAAATATTATATATGCGGGACGTCGTGGCAGCGGCGTGCCCTACTCCAATTTTGACATGCCTAGTCGTAGAAGTCTGGTGAATAGTTAAGCATCCTATTAACATACGGACACCATCTTCAAACCGTGGTTATTCGCGTGTCACAACTAAACGAGAAGAAAGAAAAGTCCAAAAATTTAAAATAAAGCATAATATATTTATTAATTAAATAGAAACGAGTACCCTGTTAGAATTCACTGGAGTTTATACTAGTTAGTCCAGAAAGCATTGACTTGAATCTGATCTTCCCTTCACAGCCCACTTCTAGCTGGATTTTGGGCTTCCTCCATTTATCTCCGAGGTCCATAGTACTACGACTTGGCTGTCAAACACCAGCGCCATGTTCCAACATTTTTTTCCATCGAAACTTTTTATCTTGTGGGTTACATAATAAACGTATCCCCTCCTGTTTCAGAAATCAGAAAAATATGTAAAGAAAATAAATTCTCTAAACCAAATGTTCGACTATTATTAATTCTCTTAACCTAAAACAATAGCAACTCAAAACAGAAAAGGTGGGGCCTTTATTCATAATGTGGATGCTTACTTGTACCTGCTATGCAATTATTCGACATAGCAACTCAAAACAGACATATAGTCAAGTCCAACTTCCTGAAATTTATCATTTTCGAAATTCAATTTGCGGCAAAGCTAGCTATGCGAAGTGCAGCATGTGTCTTTATTTTACTTACATTTAATTACTCAAATGCAGAGTCAGTGAACACATTCAGCAACGTGGGATACAGGTAAACACATGCAAAAGAATTAATACCTTTAGCTTATCTTCTTCTATGCTCGTCCATGGAATTCTTTTCCGTCTCAATTGGGGAATTGCTGTATGGAAACTGCAAATAAAAATGAAGATCACTGATTTAAATTTTTCAGGAAAGCATCATTGCGGTCACGAGGTAGGTCAGTTTCTGGTTGATGGGAAACTCCCTTATTTTATATGACATCAGCATGCTTCTCACTCCCACTTGTCTCCGAAACCTGGGAGGATGTATTTCCATCCTGAGAGCTACGATTTTCCTGTGCAGCTATCGGTTTCCACCCATGAGATCGGAGAGATTGGGACACTTGCTTCGTACTTTTCCCGCCTTGTTTGTCTTTAGTCAAACTTTGGGCTAGTCTATTGATTACGTCTAAAGTTTTTCCTCCAACAGGGGGGCTATAACCAGAAAATAATTCTGAAGGCCCCACCTTTTCAAATCTTAACTTCCTCCTGCGCATATGATTACTGACCTTCTCAACACCATCTATCTGGTTCAGCTCATTACTTTTAGATAAACCATCACTCTGTTGCAAACAGTTTCCCTCTATCCTAAATGATCTGTGAGAAGGTTTCTTTGGTTCTTGTTGCGGCCTCAAGCAAATAAAAGTTGTCAAGCCCTTTCTTGCTGAGGTGGCCTTTTTCTTAAGGTCCATGTACATTGAAATTGCTCGAGAATATGCACAAAACGGGCAGTAAAATTTACCACTTACGTCAACGTCTGCATATGAACCCAAACAGCTCTCATGGATCACTAAAGGGCAGGAATCAGAAGCACAAGACAATAAGTTTCCAACATTGTTGCATTTCATGCAAAGTTGCCGTTCTCTCCCATCAGTTGTCGCCATAGAATCTTGACTATATGTGCACTGAGAGCTCAAAAATAGTTTCTTCTTTGTATTAATGTTAGTCCTCTCGTCATGATATTCATCATTGTCAGTGGATTTATCAGCATCTTCCTCACCTTCACCGGAAGTTGGGACACTTCTGTGAACATTCTGCTCAAATTTATCCACGTCCTCATTCATTGATATGAGCACATTGAAATCTCTCTTACCATTTTCTGTGTTCTCACGCATACCACGGTCACTTGCCCCATCAAAATTTTCATTTAGCCCTTCAGTGCCACAATGAGGATTCTGCTTTTCATGAGGCTCAACTTCATCAATCATAACACACCCCTTTGGAGAAGTAAATTGGTTATTACCTTCTTTAGAAGGTCCATTTCTCCCCTTGACCTCGACACAAGTTATTTTCATTGTACTGCACCTTTCTTCTCCACTATATATATCAGATGTACAAGCTAATAGATTTGGATCTCTACAATTAGTTGTTAAGGGGTCTTGCCTGTTTCTGCACTGAGGACCAAAAGAAGCGTTTTCATTTCTAGCACCATCATCATTATCATTAAATATATGAGCATGTTTGTCCAGTTCACCAACATTTTGGATATTTTTCTCAGAATTATCAATGTCTTCGCTAGTCCTTTTGAGGCCAGACAATCTATCCTTGTCACCTTTTGCTTCCTCAATGTTCTGGTCTTGGCCTAGTAACTCAGTTTTGTTGTTGGGCTCTTCCTTTTCACCAATATTGTGAATATTGTGCTCAGGATTATCACAGCCGTTAGTCATTTTGAGGTCAGAGGATCCATTTTCGTCACCTTTTGATTCCTCAATGTTCTGGTCTTGCCCCTGTTCCTCAGACTTGCTGTTGAGTTCGTCCACTTCACCAACATTTTGAATATCATGCTCAGAAATATCCCCATCTTCATTAGTCCTTTTGTGGTCAGAGAATCCACTTTTGACACCTTTTGCTACCTCAATGTTCTGGTCTTGTCCCTGTTCCTTGGATTTGTCATTAATTCCAGCATCACAATGAGATACCTGTTTTCCATGAGGCAAAACTTCATCAGGACCAACAAGCCCCTTTGGTGAAGTACACCCATTATCATCATTCTTAGGAGTTTCTTTTAGCTCCATGCCCCCAACATGAGTTTTTCTTTCATGGCCATAACTTTCTGCATCAACTTGTGGCTCAGATGTTGTTGACATATCTGCTACTTGTTTATCAGCACCTGAAGACATTAATTTTATACGGGTTGCACACGAGTTTCCTGCTTCACTTCCACTAGTGGCTCTTCTCTTCCTGTTAACTTGTGTTAAGTCTTCATCAGGCAAATCTCTGGTATTACTTTCTTCAACCCTTGGCCTAATTCCATGAGAATTAACATCTCTTACTAGGGCTTCATGCTCAGATTGATTCCCCACTGACAAACCACTCAGCTCTTTCAAAGATGCCGGGATAGAATACCTTCCTCTATGAATTGCATCCTTCAGCTGTTTTAGAAAAAGAAACGGGAGGAACTTAGAGCAAACAAAAGTGAAGTCACTATTTTAGACGTGAAATAACCCCGTATACCTGTTTCAAAGAATATTTATGCAAGTTAGATCTTTTGTGCTTTATAAAGGGCTCAAGATCCCACTTTGACGCCTCTGTTCCAGCAGACTTTAGGCATGTTGGAGATATCTGTCAATACGTATTTTTATTATCAGATTAGCACTTCTCCCATGCACCAATTTTGCTAGCATATTGGCTTTTCTAGTGAAGTATAGTATGAAACCGAAGTCACCAAACACGTGAAGTACCTCGCTTAATATTCGTCGTAGGACATCTACACAACAGTTAGATGGATCTAATCTAATTGTTTGACTCAACGCATGATCTGCACGAGCTCCTTGACTTCGTAAACTCTCCAAAATTTTCAAGGCTACTAATTCAGTCGCATCTCTACCGAAATCATTGCATATTTCTGGTGTCTTCCCAAGCAACTCTATGACCATGGATACAAAACTCTCAAGTCTCTAAGCATAAATTACAAAAGCAATTAAAGATATTCTCAACGAGAGAAGGGGGAAATGTTTTACCTAGTAAAAGATGTATATCGACATGATTAGAGCATGCTAATGCCTCGATAGCCCAGATACGTGAAAGAGATGACGTACCGGAAATCTGGCAATCCATGAGACTGTTTCAGAGCTTCAACAATGGTAACCTGTCACTAACAAGTGGTTTGTTAGATACACTATCAAGTCAAATATTAAGTGCATAGTTCTTAGTACTCCAGCAAATAATGTTGAAAAACAACTTGAAAGAATAAATTCTCCACGATGCTCCATTTGAATCCTGGGATAGATACATGCCAAGTCTATCCATCTTTAACTATAATAGAGACCTCAGTGGACTAAGACAAAAAAATATCTTAAGATATCCAACGAATACAGCTTAAAAAATTATTAATAATGATTAGTAACAGAATGCTCAATAATGATGATGCAGAAAACTAACTTACTATGTCACCTCTAATTTCATCTCCTTATTCTACTTATATCCAACTGAATTTTCACCCAAATTAGAACTTAGAGCTTTTTAACAGAAATAGCATCATAATCAATCTCTTAATTCCTAAATCAGGGTACAAACCCTCTATCGGAATGTGAATGTTACACATCGTGGTTTTTTTTTCTCTTCGACAGCACATAACTTACAACCATTTACCACAAAAGTAAAATAAATAAAAAGCCTCTTCCAATGTCCATGTATAGTATATAGAGAACACTGCCATCATTCTTCCATACTCGAATTTCAATTCTTACAATCGCAAAACAGATATCTACTTTCTGCACCATGTGCCATTTAATTACTAAAGAACATTATACATTGCTCAAAATTTTCACCGATTCCATTTTTGACCGAGACATGGCTAAAAGCCTAGACATAGAGCATAGACCCACACCAGACAATAGAAATTGAAAATAACGAGAAGTTGTGGAAAAAGATCACCAGAAATGTTAGTCGATGGTTAAATCTGCATTCAACCTGCAATTATGCCATATCGCCCATTTGAGCCACCATATAAAGGAAAATTACGGAATATCGAGAACGTTGTGTATTTGGAGATGTTGTTCCTCTACAGCAATTGCACTGACCGCACTGTGCTCCCAAAATTGCGCCGGCCCCGCCCAATGCCGGGTATTACCAGTTCGTCATTTTAATTTATAAAATATAATGGCCCTGGAATGTAAACAAATTAAGGCTCCGTTTGTATAAGATTGGGTCAATCGGTTATGGATTATACTCAATTTCTTAGGTGTTTGTGTTCTAATCCCATCCTCATATATCACCAATTAAACACTATTTTTAATATGGCAAAAACTTGTGTGCACCCAACACACAATTGCACCATTGTACACTCTCCTATTTAATTTGAAATTAAGAATATATATAAAGACCTTGTTTGGATGAATTCACAACAACATGTGGTACAGCGGTGAGACACGCGTAGGTGCAGTTCAGGCGCGTGGGTTCGAATCCTGATTTTGACAACATGTGGTACAGCGGTGAGACACGCGTAGGTGCAGTTCAGGCGCGTGGGTTCGAATCCTGATTTTGCTCTGTTTTTACCTCTTTTGCATAATAATATATGTTATATTGTGTAATAGTATATGTAACATTATATTGAGTAAGAGTATATGTTATGTTACAGGTATACACATTTTTTTTGAATAATATATAATTTTTTTTAAAAATATATTACATTGTCTAAAATAATATAAAAAGTGCACATATATATAAAATTGGAGAAAATGGGATTCGAACCCATGCCCTAACATCTAACAATTTAAGATTTTACCACCTAGGCTAGTGTCTCTTATGTGTTAACAAACATGCCTTAATATATATATATATATATATATATATATATATATATATATATATATACATATATTATTAATTTGAATTAAAAGGAAAAAAAATCGCACGCGCTGGTTAAGGCTCGAACTCGAGACCTTAGCGCGTGCACCTGAGGGTTTGACCGCTGGGCCACCAACCTTTTTGTTCATCCAAACGTAGTCTTTAATATAGATCTAATTCCCAAATTAAATTGGGGAGTGCACAATAAGCTTATTGTGTGTTGGGTGCACCCAAGACCTACTCTTTTAATATACACTTTAATCAATAATCAATCATTCATTAATTACTGATAAAGCGCAATCCGGTACCCAATCAATTCATCCTAAATCAACGTAAGAAATATAAAAACACACAAGATATACTTGGTTCGATCCGGAGATCTACGTCCACGGGCAGAAAATCACTCTTGCCGAGGTGTTTCTTTTACTAAAACTTTGAGCTTACAAGCAATAATACAGAATTCAGAATGCGAACCCTAATTCAGAGTTCTTTTCACATATTTATACTCAGCTTTCCTAAACCCTAACTGAATCCTAACAAACTCCCTATTCTCACGCCTATTTCCCGCTGCATGGCGGTTGGGAACGAATCCTGAGCCTTGATTCGCGGAACAAACCATCTGTTGGGCCGACGTGTGTTCCTGGGCCTGCTGGGCCTACGCGTGCTGGGCCTACGCGTGCTTGCTGGGCCTACGCGTGCTGGGCCAGTCAGTGGGCTTAGGTATTAACCCGACCCGAAGTGATCGGGTTATCCCTATCAGATGCCCCCCCCCCCCAACCGAAGCGAGGAAGGAGCTTCGGTTGTCACCGGGGTGGAACCGTAAGCAAGAAGGACCGTGGTCGCGGGCGCGCCGAAGTGTTTATGGATGACTAAGTCTATCCGCGTCCCCGAGGACTCCGCGGAGCAGTCTGCGTACGCGGAGTCGAACTAGGCCGAAGTGCACAAGACATATAGCGAAATACCGAATTTCCCAGAAGCAAGAAACGCGTTGGAAGTATATAACAACCTGGCCGAGGTGGAGGGTACACCGGAGTGTAGTAGTCCGGCTAAAATGAAGGAAGCACCGGAGTGTGGTGGTATGACCTAGGTAATTGAATCACCGGAGTGTAGTTTGAATCTTCCTGACGAAGGGTGAGGTTGATGTGACTGGCGGCGCCATCATGAGAGAGAGGGATGTGAAGTGACACGCTCTGCGATTTCCAAGAAACCTGTTCCCCACGCGCCTTGGGAATTGTAAAGCGCGTGAAGAGCACGTGTAAATCTCCCTCATTGAATTTGAATAGGCTGTATCAGAGCCGTTGTTTTTTGCGTATATATTTGGAATAACTGCACAGTAACTCTTCATCTTCTTCATTGCGATTTACCAGTTTAGAAAGCGGGAAAAAGAGGGGATTCGGTGCCTGTGATTCTCAAATCAAAACTTCTCAAATTCAACCCACTCAAATTCAAACCAAGTAAGTATGTCTTCCTCTTCACCTTCTGCCTCATCTTCTGCCTCTGTTCAAGAAGTAGGGACTACGGATGCTCCATTAGATATCCCCCCCCCCCTTCGATACCTCATTCCGGAGAGGAATGAGATTAGGACCGTAGACAGGGCCGATGGGCTGGAAAGCAACGTTATGATGGTTGCCTTCTATCCATGCGCGGAGGAGGGTTTGGAGGTGGCCTCTGTAGCGTTACGGATGACGCGAGAGCAAATTGAGAGAGAAATCCCTTTATTTTTCTTTCCCTTCAACCTAGAGTATATAATACCGAACCCCGAGGATAGGGTCTGCTGCCCACCGCAGGGGTTTATTAGTGTGTACATAGATCCCCTTAGAATAGGCCTGAGACTGCCCCTGTGGGACATTGTGATCCGATTGCTGCGATACTACGGTATTGCCCTGAGCCAACTAGCGCCGAACGCGGTGAGGCAGGTAGTGGGATTCACCGTGGTGTGTAAAAACGCCGGATTAGAACCGACCGTAGAGCTTTTTAGGTTTTTTTACCAACTAAAAAACTTCGGGAAGTCCAAGGGGTGGTACTCCTTCAGTACCCGAGCCCGAGGTGGGTTCAAGGTTCAAAACCCAAGTAAGGTAGAGGGGTGGAAGGAGAGGTTTATATTTATAAAAAACAAAGTAGCTCTCCCGAAGTGGAGGAGGGACGAGGTACTTGATACCGCTCCGGTGGAGAGCCCGGAGGCCGAAGTGATACATACATTCCGGTCAGTGGGGACTTTCAAAACCCTCTATTCCGAGGAAGAATTGGAGGAGGCAGGGCTGAGCCCGTATTATTCGGGCAATGCGGGCGCCGAAGAGGGTAGGAGTCTCTCTATCTTGCTTTTTACAACTGTTGATTGTGTATATGACTAATTTTACCTTCTGTGTGCAGTGGGACGCTTCGGGAAAGAACCGACTGGGAGCCCCGCAGCGTCGGCGGCGGCCAAAAAGAAGGGGAAAGCCGCTGAGGTGTCTCCCCGGGGGAAGATGCCACCCAGTGCGCGGCCCAGCGCTGGGTCGGAGGAGCAGGTGGGAGTGGCGAGGCCTGCTCCCGGATCTAAGAAGAGGCCGGAGCCATCATCCGGGACTCCTCCATCAGCAGCTAAAAGACTCCGCCCGGAGGAGAGTATGGAGGTACATTTCTGATATACTGTTAGTTACCGCAAATGCTTCGTATGTTATCTGTGCTGACTATGGTCTGTGGTTATTGGTAGCAGGTGAGGGAACAGGGGCCCTCAAGTCTGCTGGGGTTGGAGGGGCCCGATGCCGAAGAACTTCTGCGCTTGGCGCGAGGTATCCTGGACCTCGGTCGGAAGAGCGAGAAGGAAGGCAAGGAGGAACTGGCCGAAGTGGCAAGGAAGCTTCGGGCGCGCAATGATCGGTTGACCCACGACCTAACTGAGGCTCGAAAGAGGGCTGCCCTGGTCGAAAATGAAGCGGCGCGTCTGCGCGGGGTGGAGGCGGAGAGCAATGTCCTCCGAGGTGAGGTACAACGACTGCGGGCAGAGATGGAGGCTCGGGAAGCTGCTGTGGTCGAGGGGCAAGGAGCGATGCTAAAGGCATTCGCTGATAAGTTATTCCAAACCAGCACGTTCCTTGACTTCCAGACGGAGTTCGTGGCTATAGGGGACCAGGCCACTTGATCCGCGCTGCTGGAGCAGGTGAAGGAGGTCTACCCGAATGTGGATGTATATCGTCCAGAATTCGGGTATGACTTTGAGGCAGTGGCCGTGGTGGAAAAGGCCTACTATGCGGCTCTAGCGAATCTGCCGGAGTGGCCCCTGGTGAAGGCTCTCGGGGAGAAGAAACAGCTGCTGACGGCCGCGGAGGTCGCCAACTGCGAGGTGGACCAGGACCAAGAGTTCATGGCGTTCCGCCGAGGTGAACTGGTCTCCGCACCCCGAAGCAGAGAACCCCCTCCACGGATGGAGGTCGAAGCCACAGCTGCGGACGAAGCTGTCGCAGCAACTGAGGAAGGAGAAGCCGAAGTGTCAGAGGGCCGGCGAGAGGTGTTGCCCGGGGACATTGAGGCAACTGAGCGGGAGGTCAGTCGATCCCCGCAAATTTAAAGTTGTATATTTTAGGAATGTATGCGAATCAATGTACTGAGTCTGGAACATTGTACTTTTACTTGTTGAATATAATTTTTTGTTTCTCAGATTCTCTGTCTTTCCTCTGCTTGCATGATCAATTTATGTCTGTTGTCGAACTGAACTCCAACTTTTTACATACTTGAGATTAATCGATCTAGTTGACTCTTCTTTCTGTTTAGAATACCGCGGAACTACACGAAACAATAAAGAAACTCATGCGATCACTTGAGTGGTTCCGCGAGGTAAAGAACAACCTGCAAATGCACGTAGTGCCGAAACTAGAAAAGCAGGTGGCCTCGGCAGAGAGGAAAGTGGTTGAAGCCGAAGAGAGAGCCAAAGATTTTGAGATGAAATACCGGTCTACCGCTGCCGAGATGAGCCGTGTCCTTGTTCATCAGAGGGAGTATGATCGGATACTGTCGGAGTTCGGTCTTCTGACCTTTGAGGAAGTGGAGGAGCGGGTCGTAGAGATCCAGAGCGAAATCTCAGCGCTTACGGCAAATAACCCCGCGGAGGCCTCGGAGCTCGTAAGAAAGCGGGAAGTTCTAGAGTTGCTTCTGAGCATGTATGAAGGGCTAAAGGGCTGAGGCAGGTGGAGGCCTTCTGCCGAGGAATTCATCGCGAGTTCAAGCCGGAGACAAGGTACCCCGAAAGCGCCTCGGAAGGATAAAAAGAAACCCTCTGGAAAGAGCCAAGGCATTGTTATTCGGGAGCCAGCTCCAGTGACCACGATCGAAGAAGAGCCCGCTGTGGTTGCTGAAGAAGTAGTCGAGGAGCTGGCCAGAGAAATTGAAGTGATGGCTCCGGAGGAGTGGGACCCTGTGCAGTGGGCCCAAACCCCGAGGTCCGCTACACAACCAAGTAGTCGAGCTCGGACTAGAGACGAAGTCCCCAGGCAAACGCCCAGAGCAAGTCCTCGGCGTCGGGAAGCTCGCGGTGGAGAAAGAGCCGGAGCTCGAGGCCGAAGAACGACAAGGTCCCAGAGGATGCAGCGAAGGTCTAGGAGTAGGCCTCAACGCCGGAGCGCAGAATATTGGCTCGGGGGCCGTAGATAATGCCTTGTCATATATTTTTTTTTTTTTATTTGAAGTTTTATGTAAAAAACTTTTCGGTGTTATATCGTTTAGAAGATAATAAAATCAATTTGATGTGCACAAATGTGTTAAGGAAAATAACAAGTTATAAACTGTTTTAGTTAGGTGTCCGGGAACACTATTCGATTAACTCTAATGTAAATCTCCCCGGACGGATCAGGCAGGAGTAAAGTAAGTCTCCCCGGTTAAACAGGCGAGATAGTGGTATAAGTCCGGGGACGAAATGTGATTCTCTTCGGACGGACCGAGGGAGAGATTTAATTGTCCGGAGACTAATAATGATAATACGATTGCGTTAGGGCGTCCCCGTAACGTAAAGGAAAACACAGCAAGATGCATAAGCAAAGAATTTTTATTCGATGATAAGTGCCGGAGCAAACTAAACAATACAAAGGTAGATGATAATCATAAAAGAAACATACAATGAGCAGAAAGAGCAGATGGTACTTGTGAGTTGGCCTTCACAGATAGAAGCGCCTCAAGTTGGTTACGTGCCAGCTTCGGGGGATCGAGGTCCCATTGAGATGCTCTAACTGATAGGATCCGGAATCGTGCGCGGCAACGACGCGGTAGGGACCTTCCCAAGAAGCATGTAATTTCCCCTCGGGGGCAGCTTTGCTAGCCGTATTGAGCCGAAGAACTAGGTCTCCGACATTGAACTGAGTGCCCCGGACCCGGAGGTTATGATACCGGGCTGCTCGTTGTTTACACCTGGCCTGTTGAATGAATGATTGGTCACGACGATTTTCAAGCTCATCCAAATTTGCCCGGAGAGCCTCGTCATTATCCTCTGGAACCAATGTGAGGAGGCGGGGGCTTGGTACACTGATTTCAGCAGGGATAACGGCTTCGGAACCATAAGCAAGGCTGTAAGGAGTCTCCCCGGTAGAGGTATGCGGTGTTGTGCGATAAGCCCATAGGACTTGTGGAAGGTTTTCAGCCCAGAGACCTTTGGCATTATCCAGGCACTTCTTTATTCCCGTGAGTAGTGTCCGATTGGTGACTTCAACCTGCCCGTTGGCTTGAGGATGAGCGACCGAAGTGAAAATTTGTTTGATGTGAAGCTCTTCACACCATGACCGAAAGGGATCGTTGGCAAATTGTTTACCATTGTCCGAGATAATAGTACTCGGGATGCCGAAGCGACAAACAATATTGCGCCACACAAACTTCAAGATATTCTGACCAGTAATGGCCGTGAGTGGTTCGGCTTCGACCCACTTAGTGAAGTAGTCTACGGCAACGACCAGAAACTTCAATCCCCCCGGAGCAACGGGGAATGGACCAACAATGTCGATACCCCACTGAATAAACGGCCACGCACTCTGGATGCCAGTGAGCTCGGTCTGCGGCAGATGCTTTACACGGGAGTGCAGCTGGCACTTGCTGCATTTGGTCACTAAGTCGTGGGCATCGTTAAACAAAGTTGGTCAATAATATCCCCAGCGGAGAACTTTCTTGGCCAATGTCCGGGAGCCGATATGGCTGGCACAGGCCCCTTCGTGAACCTCCCGTAGAACTTGGGTAGCTTCGGCAGGAGCGAGACACCGGAGACTCGGTTGTAGGTATGACCGCCGGTACAAAACTCCATCATGAAAGGAGTATTTGGGGGCTTTGAGGACCACTTGCCGAGCTCGCAGCTTATCAGTAGGCAGGATTCCATCTCGGAGATATTGGATGATAGGAGTCATCCAATTCGGATCACTATCGGTCAGTACCGAAACCGTGGCCTCATGAATTGCTGGATGTGATAAGTCTTCGACCATGATATCCGGAGATATATTATTTCGGACCGCGGAGGCCAACTTGCTGAGCGCGTCTGCTCTTGCATTCTGAGCACGCGGTATTTTCTGGATAACAACGGTATCAAGAGTTGACATGAGCTTGAGTGTTAGAGCACGATACCTGATCATTGTTTCATCCTTGGCGACATAAGTCCCCTGGATTTGCTTGGACACGACCTCGGAGTCCGTGAAGAGCTCAAGATGACGAACGCCTAAGGATTGAGCGAGCCGGAGCCCGGCGAGAACTGCCTCGTACTCCGCTTCATTATTAGTCACCTTAAACTTGAATCGGATGACGTATTTAACTTCAACCTCCTCGGGGTCGATGAGAAGCACCCCGGCACCACTTCCTCGAGTCGTGGATGCTCCATCCACATACAGTTGTCATTTCCGAGGTGAGGATACGAGGGTAGCGGGGTGATGTGTATCACTGTCTGTCGGAGACTCATGATTGTCTCCCGGGGTTTCAGCCAGAAAGTCGGCGAGTGCTTGACCCTTGATTGCTCGGCGGGGAAGGTATTGAATATCATATTCGCCTAACTCGACGGCCCACTTTGCAAGGCGTCCAGACACCTCGGGCTTGACAAGAATCTGGCGGATAGGATGATTGGTCAGAACCCGTATTTCACGTCCTTGGAAATATGCCGTAGACGCCGAGCTGCCATAACAAGGGCCAAAGCGGTTTTTTCTAACACGGAGTACCGTGTTTCCGCCCCGTGGAGAACACGACTTGCGAAATACACGGGATGTTGAACCCCATTGACTTCGCGCACAAGTGCAGCGCTAATAGCTTCCTCGGCGGAAGCCAAATATAAGTAAAGCGGCTCTCCGGGGAGAGGAACTGACAAAGTAGGCAGCTGCTGTATATGACGTTTCAAAGCCTCGAAGGCCTCGGTGCACTCCGGAGTCCACTCAAAGGACTTCGCCTGTCTCAAGATTTTGAAGAATGGGAGCTGGCGCTCTGCCGCTTTAGATAAGAATCGATTTAAGGCCGCCAAACCACCTGTGAGGCGTTGAACGTCCCTGAATGTCTTGGGCGGCTGCAGTTCTAGCACATCCCGAAGTTTGGCCGGGTTGGCCTGCAAACCGTGTTGTGAAACCATATAACCCAGAAACTTGCCGGAGCCGACGCCGAAGGTGCATTTTGCTGGATTGAGGCGCAAATTGTAGCTTCGCAGGGTGCGCAACGTTTCGACAATGTCTCGCACACATGAAGAATGGGAGATACTCTTTATAACAAGGTCATCAACGTAAACCTCGACGTTGCGGCCAATCTGGCCGTGGAAAACCCGGTCCATGAGACGCTGGTATGTGGCTCCGGCGTTCTTGAGCCCGAAGGGCATTTTCTTAAAAGCATAACACCCAAAAGCAGTGATGAATGCCGTTTTGATGGCATCTTGCGGATCCATAAAGATCTGGTGGTATCCCTTATACAGATCTAAGAAGCAAAGTGTCTCATACCCAGTAATGGCCTCGGCCTTTTGATCTATGGAAGGTAGGGGATAACAGTCCTTCGGACAATGTTTGTTGAGGTCGGAGAAGTCGACGCACATCCGCCATGCCCCACTGGACTTAATCACCATTACTGGATTCGATAGCCAGGAGGGGTAATATACTTCGAACAGGATGTCCGCATCCAAGAGTTGCTGCACCTCGATTCGAATTGCGTCATTCCGCTCCGGGGCGAACTTCCTCTGCTTTTGCTGGATTGGCTTTATGCTGGGATCGATGTTCAGCTTGTGCATTATTATGTCGGGAGAGACCCCGGGCATATCTAGAGGAGACCATGCGAAGACATCGGAATATTCTCGCAAGGTCTGAATTATAGCCTGATGTAACCATGGCACATCCACGGCTCCAACGGTTACTGTCTGCTCCGGCTTGGACGGATCAAGCGGTACTTGGGCGGTGGCATCCCCCAATGAGATACATTCCCGAGGTTCCAGAGCTGATGAAGCTACCTGAAGCTGCTGTTTGGGAGGAACTTTAGCAGTGTTTTTGAGTGCCACGTACATACACTCCTTTGAAACCCGCTGACTCCCGCGGATAGCCACTTCGCCATGCGAAGTGGGGAACTTTAGTGCGAGGTGATACGTGGAACATATGGCTTTGGCGTGGGTAAGCCAGTCCCGGCCCAAAATCATGTTGTACGGTGATGGGGAATTCACCACATAAAAATCCACGAAAATGGTTTTTATTGCCGGATAAGTCCCCAAAGACGCCGGGAGAGTGATGACACCCTCTGGCTGGACTTCACCCTGAGTGAAAGTCTGCAGTGGCCCGGGGGCCGGCCGAAGTTGTTCCCGAGGAATCCCCATCCTTTGGAAACAGTCGGCAAATATGACACTCACCGCGGCCCCATTATCCACGAAGACCCGCCTTATTGTTATGTTGGCTACAGTCATGTCAATGACAATAGCGTCAGTATGAGGTGTTATCTCCGGAACCGGGTCTCTATCCGTGAAGCTGACAGTCTCGGATTGATGGAGGCGTTTATGACGTGGCTCCTCGGGAGGAGGACGTCGAGCCTCTGCCTTCAAGGCATGTCGCGAGGCCCCGGTGGGAAGGGCCCATATATCACGTTTATTACGTGAGGGGGTGCGTTGTCTCCGGGTCCTCCCGGAGGAGGAGGTGGTGGCGGAAGACGTGGTTGTTGGCGATTGCCAGAATCTTGCCGTGCGTAATTACTAGGCCCCGGCCGATTATTATGCCACGGCGGTCGATTTTGTTGTATACCGCGGTCATGATAACCTCCACGATTATGGGACGACCCCCCATTCTGACCTGTCCGAGGCTTGTCATCGGTCCGCGCAATGTATTGGCGCAAGAAACCTTTCCTCAGGCACTCCTCGATTTCCTTGCTGAGTTCTCGGCACTCCTCTGTCTCGTGCCCATGATCTCGGTGGTTCGCACACCACTTTCCACGATTCCTCTTCTCAGGCGGAGCAGTCATCCGCGGACAAGGTCGCAGATCGTTCTTGTGAATAGAAAGGATTTCGGCTCGTGACTTCGTCAACGGAGTCAATTGTGGAATATCGCCTCGAGATTCTGAACGCCCCGGGTTCAGGCGGGAAAAGGCACTAGGTCGCGTACTAGGCCCAGTTTGCGCCTTGTCGAACTGCCGCTTGCTAGCATGTTTCTCACGTTTCCGGCGAGTCTGCTCCTCAGCCTTAGCAAATTTGCACACCGTTTTGAACAGTGCTCGGGTTGTGATCGGTGTGTTTCGAACCAACTCGGTGTAAAGTGTTCCAGGACGGAGTCCATTCATGAATGCGTTGATGACTACGTCTTCGGAGCAACTTCCCACCTTGAGGCTTTCCGCTGTAAAGCGGTCAAGAAATTGGGTAACGGTTTCACCGTCCCGCTGTTCCATATTCATGAGGTCGGCCAAAGTGGCCATGGGCTTCGCCCGTGCTTCGAACCGCGCCCAAAAGTGCTCGGCGAGTTCTCTGAAAGAGGATACGCTGTTGCGCGGGAGAGAATCAAACCAAACCCGAGCCTCATCCTGTAAGTATTCGGGGAAAATTTTACAGTAATGGAGGGATGTAGTGTTATCGCGGCTAAGCATGTTGTGCCGGAAAGCTCCAAGAAAATTGGCCGGATCTCCGGTGCCATCGTAAGGTGGTATGGCCGGCCGTTTGAACCCTTCGGGAAGGGAGGTGGCCATGATTTCTTGGGAGAACGGTGTGATGATATCTCCATTGGCATCAAGGCCCAGAAATCTGTCCAGTTCAACATTGCGTTGAACTCGCTCATACTCTTGAAGATCTAGAGCATGAGGATTGGCATAGCGAACTCTCTTAGCCGCGTTGAGTGGACAGCGGCGATCCATATCAGTAGGTTCATCGTTGCGCGGTCGTGATTCGTTAGAACTCCCATGGTCCTCGGAGGAACCAGGTCGTTCCCGTCGCCGATCCTGACGCCCGCGATGCCCCGGGTCTTGTTGATCATGCGAGTGCTGACGAGGTGGAGGCACCGCGGGATTAGCATCATGTCCGGCAGGCCTCGCGGGATGTAGGCGATTAGCTGCCCAATCTTGAAGAACATGTGCATGCTCTTGTAAGAAAGCCTGGAGCAATTCTGGAGTAACTTGAATGTTAACCGGTGGTTGGGCAGCAGCAAGATTAGGGTTTTGCATGTCTTGAGGGGGTGGAGGTAAATTCTGATTGTCTGGATTCGCAACCGGGCCTTGATTGCCCTGATGATGAGATGTACTCCTTGCCGGCAATTGCCTCGGCGGCAAAACTTGATCCACGGGTGGATCCTGGTTGGATTGATCACCGTGGCGAGATTGATTCAAACGAGTCGTCACCATGATCTTTGAATACGCTGTGAATGTCAAAAACTGCTTTACGTTCCCACAGACGGCGCCAATTGATAAAGCGCAATCCGGTACCCAATCAATTCAGCCTAAATCAACGCAAGAAATATAAAAACACACAAGATATACGTGGTTCGATCCGGAGATCTACGTCCACGGGCAGAAAATCACTCTTGCCGAGGTGTTTCTTTTACTAAAACTTTGAGCTTACAAGCAATAATACAGAATTCAGAATGCGAACCCTAATTCAGAGTTCTTTTCTCATATTTATACTCAGCTTTCCTAAACCCTAACTGAACCCTAACAAACTCCCTATTCTCACGCCTATTTCCCGCTGCATGGCGGTTGGGAACGAATCCTGAGCCTTGATTCGCGGAACAAACCATCTGTTGGGCCGACTGTGTTCCTGGGCCTGCTGGGCCTACGCGTGCTGGGCCTACGCGTGCTGGGCCAGTCAGTGGGCTTAGGTATTAACCCGACCCGAAGTGATCGGGTTATCCCTATCAATTACCTTTTACACGCATCAAATCAACTTTAACATCTTTTATATTATAATCACCGGACAACTCAATCTTCAACCAACATATGCAAATACTCATTTATTTACCCCAACATCCATATTCTACTATATTCCTCATATCCTACAATATTTCAGTCACCCACAATAATAAATAAATACGGCCTAAGTAATTGGTTCGATTTGCAGTTCGAATTCAATTAACATGATTTAGATTAGAAAGCTAAATTCAAATGCAAATTTCGTATAATATTTGAATTAAATAAAAATTCGTTTATATATATATATATATATATATATATAAAATATAACTGTATATTTTAAATTAATTTATATAAATAATTATATTAAAAAAGTTGTAATTAAAAAAATTAGGAAAAATAAAATTTGAATATTTTAAAATTTAATATATATATATATATATATATATATAAAGAACTTTTCGAATTTAAATCGAAACGAACATGTTTCAATATTTTTCACGAGTCGAATTCGAATTACCTTTTATAATTCGATTGGTATTCGAATTTGAATTCTTAGTGTTCGGTTCGATTATTTATGTTTACATCTTTACGGTGAATTGGTCGGCTGAATTGGGAAGGGTTGATTCAATTTCGATAATTATATTACATATTACTTATTTCTTTAATGTATTTGACCACTTTTTAAGTATAATTTGATAATATTTTGTAAATTTACAGTATTCTATCTTAAAATAAACACTTGATGAATAATTCATTTAACCAAAATTTTCACTGACAGATATGTCACACAGTTCTCCAACATAAACAAACATTGTTTATTTACTATTCTTTTTTTTCTCTCTCTCTTTCTTTTAACTGCTCACTTTAATCCCAGTTGTACCTGGCCTATACTATTTTATTACTTATCTGGACAAAACTACTCTTATTTTAGTGTTTAATTTGACTACATCTTTTGAACATAATTCAAATGTTTGCTCTACATCGGTTGAACACATCTAGCAGTGTTCGATTATGGTAGGTCGAACATTTTTTCTCGACCGACATGGATCGAAAATTCTGAAATTATTCAAATAAATAAAAATTTAATTGTTATAAATGTTGAAACATATAAACCTTTTAAATGATCTATACATATAAAAGAAGAGTTACACCCTACTTTCTTTACACATATTATTTTTGAAGTTCCCTAAAGACGACATGTATCGCATACATGTCGTCAATGTCAGTCTCCTGTTATCCATTCCTTAACAATCTCAATTATTTACTTTAAAACCCTCAAATTTCCCTGAATCAATATGTGTTCTGGAATTTATTTGTTCTTTGGGTTGTCCAAGTTGAAGAAATAATTATATCCAATTGTTTAGAATTAATGAGTTTAGCCTTCTATAACCCTTATCTTATATTTCCAGTTCATCTATATCTATGTATATATAAAAGTAAAATCCTCTACTATTTTTAATCAATCTCCAATTTCCCACCTAATGCACCTTTCTTTATCAGGAAGGACGCGTGTCAACCTCTCAATTATTTCGATCAAAATTAAGTGATGTGTTAATTTTAATTAAATTTAATTGGCATTAATTAGGTTGTTTATAAGGAAATTATAGGAATTTATTCCTTCATTTTAGGGTATTTTATCACAATATATGTTAAATTACATTTGTTTCCTAATTTACACACTTCATCATTCCTTTGAAAGTATATCCTTTTAATGATTTTCAAACATTCCTTAGTTATTCATTTCATATTCAAGTTAACCAGTGTTTATAAAACCGGATCGGACAACGAACCGGCATGCCCACCGATACACGGTTCGACCGGTACGACCGATTTAACTGAGGTTCGACCGATTAGATACAATTTAAAGAATTAAATTTATTACATCTTCTTTTATAATAATATATTAAAATATCAATTCCAACTTCCAAGTTTTTAATGCCACCTACTTTTTCACCACACATGTTCCCACTTCCCACTATGTTTTAGTAAGTAAATATAGCTTTGTTTATATAAGATAATAATAAATATATATTGTTTCACAATTCACTCTCCAGACTGTTCTAATCTCTCCCAAACCTAATTTAATTTCAATTTTTCTACCACTCCCTCTTTTTCTCCGCCAAGCCTCCTCGAGGACCTCCACAATTCCATTGTCTCCTCCAACTACGAGCTTCATCTCTTCTTCTTCTATACTACCTTTGTATTTCTTTCTTCACTGTGAACTAAATCAACCATTTTCTCTCACTCATCAAAAGCTTCAAACAAAAAAAAATTAAAAAGATACCGAGCATTAAAAGCTTATTTCTTCAGATCTAGGTCTTCTAAGTTTTTTCTTCTGTCCATCGATCTGCGAATTCGAAGAAACAATGGTGGAGATGTATTTCACTTCTTTTTTCCTGTTTTATTTAATGAAATCTAAGGTCAGCCCTGTTCTAAACGATTCGCCGGGTTTTCCGGTTTTCCCTGTTTTCGCCGGTTCTGACCGTAGTTTTCCGGTCGAACATAATTTCCGGTTATATGTGGCTCGCCGGACAGGATACAAGGCCGGTTCCTGGTTGAACCGGTTGGACCTGCCAGTCTGGTTCGGTCCCATAAACATTGAAGTTAAACATCACATATTTTTTTTATATGCAGAATTATTCTTGAATTCACCTTTTCAATTCCTCTCTTCCATTCCATTAACTCCTCCACTCATGAAAAGGTATTTTTTCCTTCTCTCTAATAATTCGATTCTATTTTATTTTCATGTATAAAAATTGACTTTAATTTTGAATTTTTTTAGATTTCTTTCTAAGGGTATTGTGTGATGAATGTTTGACACATAAAGGATGTCGTTTATTATTTTGCAGATTGTTTTTTAGGTATTATGTAGTTTTTAGTTTCTGTTCCTATGTGAAAGCTGATAATTTTAAAAATTATCGTGTTATTTTTATGCACATAATTGTTTGGATGCATAATTTTATACACCTAATAGTATATGATGTGTCATAATGTGCAATAAAATATTGGTTCATCTCCTAGGATTGATCTTTTCTCATCCACACTATTATACATTTCAATGAGAAAGAGACTCATATGATGTATTATTGGTGAATATAATTCAATGGTCAAAGATAATTATGATTTCTTGCACTCCATCATGTTTTAAACTCGAACCAGGTACGGTCTTTATGGTTTTTAAAAAAATCCTCATTGAATTGTTGTTTTTATTTTGTTTTATGTGTCTGTTTATTATATAGATTCTTAACATGCATTCATTTTTTTATCTCTTGCTATTGGATTTGTATTTTTGCAGGTTTTTATATAATCTTCATACAAGTACATCCATCCTCGATTCTTGCTTTTATTATTTATCTTATGGTATTGGATTTGAATTTTTGCAAGTTTTCATACAATCATTATACAAAGATTACAGTCGCTCTCTTTGTACTTGAATCAGGTCGGCTTTTAGGGCTTTCAAAATTTTCACTGAATTTGATGTTATTTTTTCCTTTAAACTTTCACTTAGTTTCTTTTTTATTTTTTTTTTCTATGCATCTTTTAAGTATTTATTTTTTTCGACGCATTTGTTTTTGATATCATGCTATTAATTTTATATTTTGGTAGTGTTCCATATAATAATCCTTATACAACATCTAATTTATTCACTTTGAGAGATTATACATGTAATTTAATAAAATCCATATACATGTTATATGGTTGTTGTATATTGGTAATCTTATATTTGAATCTTATTATTTTGTATTGTATTGAATCTTCAGTTATTGGTGATTTTATTGTTTTGTTCAATATTTTGTTGTTTTATGTGAATCCTTTTGTGAATCTTACATTTGATTTGATATTTGTACACCATTCTTAATTCTTTGGCACTGATTTTATTTGGTGTTTATTGTATTCAATTATTCATTTGGTGTTTATTATATTCAATTATTCATTTATTTATTAAATTATTATTTTTTGCAGGTTTCCAAGCATTTGATATCAAATAACTTTTTGTTATTATACAAAAAATTTTGGTAAAAATTAATTTTTTAACTTGAACATCATTACAATTCTTGGTAAAATTATTATAGAATCCAGTTTTCAGGAGAGTGGTTTGAAGTATAAATTTTGCCTGGTGGATAATCAAACATGAGGTAAGTAATCTTGAAGCGTTTATGTTTGTTTTTTTTGTATTTTTTCTTCTCCCCGTCTATTTCATACAATCGTTATACAAAGATTACATTTGCTTTCTTTTGTACTTGAATCAGGTCGGCTTTATATTTTTTCACTGAATTTGATGTTAATTTTTTCCTTTAAATTTACTTAGTTTCTTTTCATTTTTTTCTATGCGCCTTTTAAGTATTTATTTTTGTCGACACATTCTCTTTTTATATCATGTTATTAATTTTGTATTTTGACATTGTTCCATATAATAATCCTTATACAATATCTACATTATTCACTTTGAGAGATTGTACAAGTATTTTAATAAAATCGATATACAAGCTATATGATGGTTGTATAGTGGTCATCTTAAATTTGAATCTATTATTACTTTGTATCATATTGAATCTTTAGTTATTGGTGATTTTATTATGTCCAATGTTTTGTTGTTTTATGTGAATCCTTCTATAAATCTTAGATTTGATTTTATATGTGTATACCATTCTTAATATATCTAATTTTATTTCTTTGTCATTGATTTGATTTAATATGGTGTTTATTATATTCAATTATTATATATTTATTTATTTCTTAAATTATTATTTCTATGCAGGTTTCCTAGCATTTGATATCAAACAAGTTTTTGTTTTATATACAAAAAATTCTGGTAATTTTTTTTAACCCAAACATCATTACAACTCATGGTAAAATTATTACAGAATCCAATAATGTCTTCATTTAGTCTAGAATGATTCTATAATGTCTTCATTTAGTTTATATCCTCTACACCACTTGGAAATATTTATAAAGATGAATGTGATGTAATTGTCTTGGATTTTAATAAATTTGAACATGAGAATTTAGTCTCAATTCAAAATAAAATTGTTGAAGGAAGTCAACTAATATTCACAACTCTATTGTATCATTCCCATATCAAATATTCAAGAGTGGTATTTTATTTTCCTAAATACAAATATTATTGTATTATTTATGTTTTCTATACTTAAGTTTGTATTCGTCATTTTATCAACTATGTCTCACTTGCAGTTAATACCAACAAAATTTTGGCACACATATTTGAGTTGTCTTGATGCAGGCGGAAAGACTATTAACTTTATATGTGGAAACATCAAGTTGGAAGTTTTGTTGAAGAAAGAAAGTAGGAAAATCTATTGACGAATGGAATTGAAGACAATGATGTCATCGTTGGATGTACGTGAACTTTTAAACTGATAGATGAAGAAAAACTTGAATTTAATGTGTATTTTCAATTTTATTTTTGTTGAATTAGGTATGTATTGTTTTTTGTATTTAGAATTATAGAGTTTGAGTTCCATTTGCATTTATAATCTTTATTTTTTAATGATGTACAATGTACTTGTTTAAATAATCTATTATGAAATACGAGTGGTTTTTCCAGAATCAAATAAATCAAATTAAATTTCTATAATTTTCAATTTAATATTAAGAATATATCAATTCCATAATAGACAATTTGACCTCAAATATATAAATCATGATTCATTTCACTAACACACAATAAATATTTCTTTTTTTTCATCACAAATGTTTTATTTTTTAGAGATTTATATAATTACCAAAATCATAGATTCGAAATTTAATTTTTGATGGAATAATTTTTTTTGTAATAAATTCAAATTTCCACTAATAAACATCTTGAGTATGTATGTTAATCTCCAGTTTTTAATATTCATTTATTTCATGTTAATTTGATTGCCACGTGTCAATTTTTCAAGATTCTTTAAATTTTACCAATTTACTAAAAATATTACATTATGACTCAAATTAACTTTTTTACATCTTTAAAAAAATTATTACTTTAATTGCATGTGTTACATTCTTATTTTTTATCCCATAAAAGTATTTAGTGTCGTAATTTGTTCATCATAAGTTGACTAGATTTTGGAAAGAAATTATTGCAAAGGTCGTGTTCATGAGGCCGAATTTATGTCGATTTAATGTTAAAATTGATTCATTCCACTTACATTTATTTTTTATTAAAAAAATCACACCACTATAAAATGAGAGACTACGTCATTTTCAACATCAAGCAACAATTTTCAGAGAATTTTTATTCTAAGAAGAAGTTCATTTTCAAGAAGAAAAAGTACAAAAAAAAAAAAAAAAAACATTGAAAGACTAATCAACTTGATTTACAATAATTGGTATAATTAAGATGTGATTTAATTCGAATTAGTTTTCAAATATGTTATTTCTAATTCTTATATTGGATTTTTTTTTTTATGTGTTTACGAACAATATTTAAGAAAGTTTAGATAAGACTATAATTTAAGTGTTTTGACTAAAATTCCATGCGCTTAGTAGTTTTTGAGTAAAAATTAATTTTAGCAACCAATTAATAGTATTATTGTAATATTTTAGCAAAATATGTATTATCATCTTCTTTTTATCTTAATTATAGTTATGCAGGTAGTGCATACAATCTCATCATCATCGATGATGATGATTTCCCAACTTTTAAGGTTGATTTACAATCCGCCAAATGGTTCAGGGGAAAATAGTAATTCTATTTACATATGATTTTAGTTGATTTTTATTTGTCTTTTTACCTTAAATTAATTATGTTATAGTACATCGATCATTTGTAGACTATTCCTAGAGACTTTGCAAGGCAACATATCAAAGTCGGTCATCTCTATATCAAAAGTGTCGTTATTAATGCTGATGATGAACAATTTGTTATCAATCTGGTCCAGTGAAGAAATTATGTTGTTCGTCTAACTAGTTGTCACAATATGCTCAAAGCCTGAAGCATGCTAGGATTTATATGTGTATGTTTGAGTTACAACCTCAAGTTGATGAGTTGACTTTTCATGTGTGTGATTGTTTTTAAATGTTTTACAAAGATATATTTACATTAATTAATATTAGTCTTTTCATGTAATATAATTTGTTTACATTAGTGTTAATGATTTTGATATATATGTAGGAACATTTTTTTATTGAAACATCTTAATAAAATAAGTTAATATGCCTTTTATCATGCAACTCTACTTGTCAACTTAATTATTTTATTTCGTATTAAGAATCAAGTCTAAGATTACTTACAATTACATCTACAATTATGCAGATAACTCAAACAAATTTTAAGGTCAATTATTGACATAAATAATTATGAGCTTTCAAACATTCCATAATTAATGAAAAATAGTACATGATTAAAAAACTACTACCACTAAAAGAAATTTGCAAAATAGCGACTAACAATTCAGTCGCTAATATATCGTTAAGAGGTGATACCGACAGAAAAATTCAGTAGTAATATGGCTAGTCGCTATGAATATCGACGGACAAATAATATGTCGCTAATAATACAAAGAATTTGTGACGGACTGCCGACTGAAGTTACTTAAAATTCTTACTTAATTGGGACAATCTACCAACAAAAATATTATCGGTACAATAATCCCTCGCTTTTTTGTGACCACATTTTGTCGTTAGTCTGTCGGGAAATACCGACACCATTGTTTGTCGGCAATTTTTTTGTCGTTATTCTTTCGCTAATTGTTAAAAGTTTTAGTCGTTATTATGTCGCTATTTGATCGGCACATAGTGACAGATTCTCACAAGCCCAATTATTGATTTTTGTAGGTATTTTATTGGTAAATATTCAATTTCAATTCATTTTTAATAATCAGTGGCCATTTTTCATAAATAATAAAGTACTCCATAAAAATATTTGGAAATAATCCAACAAAATCTAAAAAAATAAGCAATTAAAAAAACTGGAATGAAATCCAAATATTGAATTGAAGACCAAAAACTGAATTATATATTGTGACAACAATTAACTACACCAATCAACCGCTCTTGTATATTTTCCTCGATCAACTCCCCTTGTAAGATACTTGGTGCAACTTAGAGTAGACAAAAAGATAACAAGTTATAAAATTTCAGCTTGGAAGTACACAGTTAAATAGATTGATAGTACCAAGAAAGCAATAAAATGACTTCCATACCTGTTTCTGAGTCGCCTCACTCTCTAATTCACCACATGAGTTACTTTCCTTCACTGATAACAATAAGACATTCCAAGTTGTTCCTTTCCATTTTAAATACTCTTGAGGCCTGTGATCAAATTTACAATATATAAATAAATAAAAGTATACTCAACCACATAACCTAGATAAGTAGGATAATACTCCAATCAATGTAATGTATGACAAAGAGAGAAGCTAGAGGAAAAGTTGTACTTCTACATGAACCTACCACAAAAAGGACAAAGAGATAACATAACTAAGCACCAAAGGAAAGGAAAATCGCCACGTAGGATGTCTTGATGAGGTAGGGAACGTTTTAAGAGATGAGGATGGCAAATCATGAGCGCCACGTAGGACATCACGGTTAACGGAGTAATGGCCAAAAGTTTAACTAACAGGGTAAGTGCTGTGAGGGTAAGCATGGATTAAAGCAAAATCTGTCTTTAACAGCTGAAAAGTATGATCCAAGTTATGTAGCCTACTCCCCTGGATTTGATCCATAATTCTCTGTTAGTTTCGAACCATAAGACCCTTCAAGTCCAACTATTACGAGATGTTTTTGGTCCAAACTTTTCACAGTAATCGGAGCATGTACACCAATGCCCTTAATAGATCTATTAGCTACATGATAATCAATTCTGTGTGTGTGCATTTATATTGGTCAGTGGATAATTTATGCAGATCAAGACAACTTAATAAATCACTATTCTTGAATTACACCTATTACTTAATCAATTCTAAGTTTTGATCATACACAATATCATCGTTTTGTAAGAAAGACACAAATAGAAGGAATTCGCTGTTATCCGAAGAGCAGAAGCAGAAGTGAACAGGTGTATGCAGTAATAAAGACTGGCAAACAACAGTAAACAAAGTACAGTAGGTTACAACATCACAGAAAACAAAATATAATAAATGAGGAACAAGATAAAAAAAACGATGCTGTATGGGAATGAGAGCAAAGGATAATGAAACTTAATCTCAGTAGAAGCATCTCAGTGACAAACAAAACCATAAAATAACTTGGTGGGTTCAGATTTAGCACACTAGGTGGTTTCTTTCCCTGTGAATGAGATGTTAAGATGTAGAGATACAATTGCCTGTACAAATGGTAAATACTATACTAGAAACTAAAAGTAAATTTGTCCCTAGTAAAGGAATCAATACAAGCTGAGCAGAAATGGCAGATGAACCAGTCGTAAATATCAACTTCATAATGGCACCAAATTTCTCGCTTTGTGACACTAAAATAATAAATTACATTAGATGTTATAAGTGCCCATTGCATGAAGACCGTATCAATCATCTGAATCATAATTAGATCTAGCAAGTAAAAATTCAAAAGGATGTCTATTCAACCACTCACCTCATCAAATACTATGAGCCTGTCAAATGGACCGCACCATTGTACAAGCTGTTGAAAACGTGAACGCCCTCTCTCAGAAGACGCGATAAGGCTTGTATAAGTCAAGAAAACAACTCTATCCTACAAACTTTGAATTGAGCTTAGAGTATGGAAGCTTGTTTATTGCATGAACTACAAAGTAAAGTAGAACTGATTTGTCACAAAATCACACTGCAAGATTATGAATCAACAAGTATAATAGGCTGTATCTACTTACAATAAGTATAAAACACCATTAGCACGAGAAATTACAGACATCAGGCGTGGAACAACAGATAGATGAGAAAGGAATGTATTACTTCCTTTTCTTTTTTGGTATTAACATTTACTTCTATATGCAATTATTATCCCGATCTCAATCATTTAAATTTATTAACATATTTAATTTATATATTACACTCGGATTTGAAACAACATAGTCAACAATAGGAGTAGTACTCAATACGTTGCTACAGTAATCGTGTAATGTAGCATGAGTAATTAGAGAAAATGATAAACACGTACCAGACTTAACTTCCAAACATATTCAAATTCAAAGAAAAAGTCATAAGCAAAAATTTAAAAATTATTGAAAAAAAACTAAGGTCCAATACAATATGGCGAAACTTATTATTCTAATAAGCCCTAACATTCTATACATGTTGCACCAACATCATCCAAGTCCCTTCTAGCATCAAATTTCAGGTCTGAGCCACCATAGATCTACCTGCATAAGTCCACTAGAAAACCACAACAAAAAAATCAAAACTTGTTCACTTTTAACTAATACGAGACAATCTCTAGGAAATAGAGAGATTTTGAGCATGTTTATTGCACAAGATTAGCACAGCAAACCTAACTAAACACTTACAATGCTTTTCTTCTCCCATATTAACCCAACAATTGTCCTGCCTTTACCCACACCAACCCTATCACTAAGAAAAAAACAAGCTCTAGTACCATTGTGAGATGCTAAAGATGTCTATGTCATTCAAATATAATAGTACAGTGAATTATGTGCGGAGATGCATAGAAATTGTTGCACGCCTAACGTTTAAATCAACCTGACATACATAGACCAACGTCTCAATCTGCAAGCATGCCAATAGATATCATAGTCCAAGTCTTCCAATGTACTCGAACGAGTCTACTTCTTTTGTACATTAGAGAGCTGCTAACTCAGCCTGTAAATTGATAAAAGATGAATAACTAAATATTGGATTTCATATTTCTGAAAAACAGTCATTCATATAGATCTTATTCCAATATTATGATACAATACATGAAAGGATATAATCTCCATAAAGTTCATTCAATTTACTAACATATATGCATATTTATACAATTTACTCATACAGTATACCACTATCAGTATGGATGATTTACTCATACAATATGATTGATTTACTAACTCATAAAGTATGATTAATTTGCTCATACAGTATTGTGGTGCACAATAAACCTAGTGGTGCACACAATTTTTTGCCATTTCTTAAAGATTAAGACATATATGTAAAGCATCTTCATCTTAAAACATCAATACTTTTATCTCCTTATATCAAGAAGAAGCAGCAGACGCCACACCTTTCCCTTAGGTCCCATTTGGATGGAGGGATTTGTGCTATGGATTTATAAATCCATTGTCAAATTCACTATATGTGTTTGGATAAAATACTAAATGAGTGGATTTGTAAATTCAGATTTTTAAACCAACTCATTTAGAAATCCAAGATTTGAGATTCTCTATTTTACACTATATTTGGGTGGATTTCAAATCCTTTGACAAAGGTAGTCATTTACAAATCTCTCCTCACTTACACTTCTCTCTCTCTCCTCCCCCCCCTCCCTCCCTCTCTCTCTCTCTCTCTCTCTCTCTCTCTCTCTCGTCCTCTCTCTCTCTCTCTCTCTCCTCCCCCGCTCTATCTCTCCTCTCCTCTTCTTTTCTCTTTATCGCTATCTCTTCCTCTCATTCTCCAATAAAATGATCCTATTGTTTTTTATTCTTTTATTTTTAAATTTTTTTTTCTTTTATCTCCAATGAAATGCTCCCAATAATTTTTTGGGATATAAAATATATAATATGTATATGTGTGTGTGTATATATATATAATTGAAAAAAAAATTGTTCGGTTAATTTAAATGTAGATAAATATTATTTTATTTTAATAAAAAATATAAATTGTTAGTTTAAACTTTAAAGAAAAAAAATTGAATTTTACAAATGTTGTATTAGTTTTATTGTCAAACAATGGATTTGAAAATTTTGGATTTAAAAATCCTTTCACAAATCCACCATAAATCCAAACAAGGAATTTCAAGTCCATGGATTTCAAATCTAAGGATTTTGAAATCCATTCATTTTATATCCCTTGACAAATCAAATCCCTCCATCCAAATGGAGCCTTAGTATCATCGTGTCCGAAGTTTTAAAATAAAATAAGGTAATTACGTAATACTTAACCGCTATATTATATGTATGTTTAGGACTTAATTAATTCAATTAATTATCAAGAATGATTCTCTTTAGTTTTAGGTTGATAGTATATATAACTTAAAGGATTTTATGTGGTTGATCATCAATTTACCAATTTTGCTATGTGATGCAAAATCGATATCACGTATGTTAGAATAAAAGTGTTTTGTTTCTTTAGATATTTTCATTATTGATTGTTTATGAGATTTATGAATGTTGTATAAGTAGAGATTATATCATCAAAATGTGTGAACTTTACAAGCATATGTTATTTGTCAAATTCATATTATACATGCAACTTTGAAAAGTTATATAAAATTATTTACAAGGAATTTCTCAAAAATGTAAATACCATTTTATAATATATGATGTTATGAGCCTACGGTTAAAGTTTGAAGTTGTTTCATTGATCCTATGTTTTTTAATGAATTTTGCAAGATAAGCTGATTTTAGGTCTAAATTTGGTCATTTTTATCCTAGAAAGTGATTTTCATAAAATTTGTCCATTTGAAACCTACAAAATTATTTTACTATGATGAAATATATGATGTTAGAAGTCTATGATTAAAATTTGAGTATATTTCATGGAATATATAATTCATAGTGAATTTTACAAAACAGCCTAGTCATAAGACCTAAATTATCAACTTTCTAACTCTATTAAATGATTTTTGTAAAAACTATATCCTTTGAGCTTCAACAAGCCACATTAGTATGTTAAGTTATATAATATAATGTATATTTATCTGAAGTTTTATAATTTTTATATGATTATATAAATTGTGTGGATATTTATGCTTATACGTGTCCACTCTACAACAAATATGCTGATTAACAACACTGCAAAGACAACGATTTTTGTAATAGATTGTTGTCTTTCAGTCTTCAATAACAATTTTCGTAAAAAGTGTTGTCTATTAGCGCAATAATACGCTGATAGCAACAGTCATGTGAAGATAGACATCAGTTTCCCTCTATTGTTGTTTATTAGCGCATTTTCTCGCTTGAAGACAACAATCTTTACAACGGTTATGAAAGTGTTGTCTTTTTGCAACAAAATTGCGCCGAGTGACAACATTTTCGTCAACAGCAACAACAGTTCTAATTTAATGTTGTCTATTGCCACCTTTCTCGCTAAAAGACAACAGTATTTACAACGGTTAAAACGTGTTGTCTTTATACAAGTTATTACGCTGAAGGACAACGCTTTAGACAACGGATTTAAAGACCGTTGTCTATGTGCATAAGAAGAAGTTGAAATACAACAGTATTAACAACAGTTTCAGTAACGTTGTCTATTCACACCGTCGTCTATTCGCATATTATGTTATATATTATCATATTCTATCATTTAGGAGAAATATATTTTTTTTAAATATAAATTATATTCTTAAAAAAATTCTACTAGTAAATTATTTCAAAAGGAAGAGATTAAGAATATAAAGTCGAACCCTTCCATTCATTTCTTGTCACCCAGTTTATAAAAAAATGTTATATTTTATTAAATTAATTTGGACTAGAGGTCAAAATGAACCCAACCCACCAGGCTAAACCGCCCAACCCGAAAAATAGGCTGGGCTGACATGACTTTATATTGGTCTAATCGAAGCAGCCCGACGGGTCAAATAGGTTCAAACCGATTTGGTCCGAAACTGATCCAACTTTCTTATTTTTTTAAATAGAAATATTTTAAATAAATCGTAATGGAGAACATATAGTAAGATTTACATTAGATAAGAAACTAGAAGCAATAATAATAGTAGTAGTAGTAGTAGTAGTAGTAGTAGTAGAAGTAGTAATAATAATAATAATAATAATAATAATAATAATAATAATAATAATAATAATAATAATAATAATAATAATAATAATAATAATAATAATAATAATAATCAATTATAAACTAACTTTGAGTATCTCATAAAAGTAAAATTTAATAGCAAAGCGAACTTTTTTTATTCGATTCACGGTTCGAATTAAAATAGCATGTTTCAGATTTGAAAAATAAGAATTTAAATCTAATTATGAATTAATTTTATTATTCGCATATATATCGAATACAAATACATCAATGTCCAATATCTATAAAATTGGGTTAGGCCGAGCCGACTAATTTTAGGCCCACTAAAATTTTGACACGTCCTGACCTGGCCCAACCCGAAATTTGACGTTGTCCTGACGGTATATGCTCGATCGGGGCGGGCCGCCCGAATTGCCACCTCTACATATGACTGAATAAGTTAAATAAAAAAACAAAATAAGTTATTAATTACAAATTGATGGTTTTCGGAAAGTTGGTTGGATCTTTGATAAAGAATCTCTAATTTTCGAGCTATTAATACATAAGCCCATCATTATTACCAGTGGCGGACTCAAGAATCTTATCAAGGGGGGTCCAGCTATAAGCAAATTTTGGTGTTGGTTTTGGGGTAATTTTTTTTAATTATATTCTAAGACGAGGTAAATTTTATACTAAGTAGGAGACACACTCTGATATTGCTAGAGGGCAAATTCTTATATATTAGGCTCTAAATTTTATACTTAATACTAAAGGAGAAGCGTGATAATTCAGGTTCTGACAAGTGTCTGCTGAGGTGTCGCATTCTCCTTATTTATTAGGTTCTCACCCAATCAACTTTATTTTTTTTTTATTTTTTTTTGTGTTTTCCCTTTGAAATTTAAATGTTGTATAACTTTTTCGTCTCAACTCAATTTTCAATGAAAAATATACCAAATTAATAATTTTTTCACGATCTTCAATTTAACATCCATGATGCATATATATAATTAATTTTAATTGTAAAATATATTTTTAGGATGATTATGATATATTTTATTTTTAAGTATTTGTGTATAAAATAAAAATGTGATATTACTTTTTTAAGAGGATTAAATTATTTACTTTAATTTTATCTTTTTATGCCTTAATAATTTTTGGATAGTTTGAAACATTTTTCTTAAAAATGATATAAGAAACATAAATTAGTTAGATTTATACTTTACCATAGAAAAACCTCAGATATATTTGTTAAAATAATTTGTTGATTAAATTAGTTTTCTTTTTAATTGTTTATTTCTATTATGTGAATAGATATTATGTTAACTACAGAAATAATAGGTCGGTTTTTTTTTTTTTTTTTTATTATTATTTTTTTTTATTTTTTTATTTGAATACGACATTATAATATAGTTTATCACAAATATACTTAAGTGACTAATATATTTATGGTTTTTTATAATAATATAAAAATAATTTATCCCGTGCATCGCATGCGTACGGGTGCACATCTAGTTTAATATAGTAGATAAATTACGTTAAAAAATGAAATTCTAGAAATTTAAAAAGAGTGGGCCACCTTTTGTGCCCTTTTTTCTCTTTTTTTTTTTTCTTTTCTTTTTAATGCAAATCCTAGTTGGGATGTGATTGGTGAGAATTAAACCTCAATTGACTGGGTTACAAGATGTTCTACCAACTGAGCTACGACAAATTCCTTCTTTGTGCCCCCGAGCTTCACGAATATTCAATTCTATATATATATATATATGTATATATATATATATGTATATATATGTGTATATATATATATATATATACACATATATATAACTGAAGAGTAATAAGGATATTGATAAGATTAATAAATTAATTCAATTAAATTTATCAAGATATAGTGTTTCTAAACATTTCATTATACTTTTTGAAATCGTTATCTCTATTGCGTACAATAAAGAATACATCAATTGATGATTATTAGATAATATCAAGCTCGGGTAATGTTCAATGACCCGTCGAGTAATCCTATCCGTAGGTAAAATTAACATCCCTAATAGTTGACATGTAAATATTAAAATTCTATATGTTGGTATGAAAATATATTTATGTAAATAGCTATATTTTTAGTTTTGTAACACTTATATAAGAATAGTAATAGATATTTATAAAAATATGCTAAGAAATATGATATCTATAAATAAAAATATATATACATATTTATAAGATGATAATATCTATCTAATGAGAATTAAAATATATTAATATAAGGATATATGTTTTATTAGTTTGTTCATAAGCGCCACTTAAGTCCATGACCCACTCACGGACCCGTATGTCTATTAACTCAAAAATTGTGAGCTGATAAAAGATTAAATGTAAAATTATATACAAATATTTTTTGCCCTCCACTCTCTGCCTCACCTACAACAGCGGTTAGCAAGACGACTTCTCACTTGTGACTTCCGCCGCACACTGCCGGCACCTTCTCTAGACCATTCATCACCTTCTGTCGGCACTACCTCCGTCATGCCCTTGAATTCTCGACGTAAGTCATTAGACACCTCCACTTCTTCCATGTGGTAACCACCGCTGCTGTCCGGAGTGACCAAGAAGGTAAGATTTTCGTGTTGCTAGCTAAATATAGAATCGATTTTGGGTTTACAAAAATTCATCTATTTTCCCTCTGAAGTTTAATTCATTATTAGGGTTTGAATCCTCAGCAATTGGCACCTGTTTATGACTGTACAGAATTGATTCCTATGGCTTTGTCATCCACACACATAGAAACCTACATTATAAGAACGACGACCGGTGATAGTAACATTGGATTTAACATTATCTTGCGTCAATTAGGAGTTCTTTCACGTACATGGTTTTGTAAGTTTTGATGCTGGCGATTAAGCGAAAGTATATTTTTTGGACTAAGATTAACAACTTTCTCCAATTTTTGTAGCTGATGGTTTTGGCAGTTTTGGGTGTAGTTGCGAGTGATGCACTTGATTTAACTGGGATAAATTACAACAAACTTTTGGTCATTAAAAGAAGGGTTAACCAACTTGCTAGAATTAGCACTGGGAGGTATTATTTAATTCACTTTGCTTGACTTATTGTAATTAGCTTTGTAACTGGAGGTAGTATGCCTGCACATTCAACGCATATTCGATATATTATATATTAAGGTTTAATTCACTAAAAGCATAATCTTTTGTATGAGGTTCAATAGTTTGGGTACTCTATTAAGGCAAATGAAAATTGCATTATTTTACGTGTTTTAATTACGGGATTTGTCCTGACCTCTTTTCTTTTGAGACCATTTGGAGGAGGGAGGGGGGCTTTCAGACTGCCACTGAATTTGAAGTCAAACAAAAATGTTTTCTCATAGAGATATAAGAGCTAATTCTGGAGAGGTTTCAAGGGACAGTGGTGCCGCTGATACCTTAAGCAACCAAGATAAGGAGTCTGAAAGTAGTCAACATAGTAGGAAAGATACTAATGGTAATTCCTTCCCAAGATTTCAACGTGGAGTTCTGCGTACAAACTGCATTAACTGTTTAGATCGAACAAATGTTTCCTAGTATGCTTATGGCTTAGCAGCTCTTGGCTGCCAACTTCATGCATTGAGCTTGACTAACCATCCAAAAATGGATGTTGATAGTAGCATTGTTGCTGCTCTCATGGATATATACCAGAGTATTAATGATACCTTGATGTAGCATTATGGTGGCTCAGCAGCGCACAATACTGTATGGGGATGTTTGCTTGGGGCTGGGGTGGCTGGGCTGGGGGAAGTGGCTGGAGTTAATGGCTTGGGATGTTAAAGAGTGATGTTTGGTTGGGTGGGAAATTTAATTATTAATTGTGAAATGTGATGTAATATGAGTAAGAGGTAGTTATTAATGATTGGGAGAATAATTAAAATAATTTTTTGATTTGTGATTGATGTCCCCCCACCAAACCCTAATATCGTGGTTTGGCCAAACAAACATCACTTGGGGTTGGCCAAACTGATTATGGGTTTGGCAAACCCCAAGCAAACATCCCCTATGTTTTTTTTTCTGGAAGCTAATTATATTATCAAAACCATCTACTATATGTGTTTTTCGTGATGGAGAAATTTGACTCACTGTTTCTCTTGTCACAAAAATTAGGTGTTCCTAGAGAGGCATGGGAAATGGAAAGCTACAACTCAGTCCAGGGGATTTTTTAAGTCTGTAAAGCATTACTATGGTAATGCTTACACAGTTGGTGAACAGCAGGATGCAATAAATTTGTGAGGTAATGATTTGTTTCTATCCTTGAGCTGCCTTATTAATGTTCTTATCAAATAACAAGCACATTTAATTATAGAAGCTCTTTGATACTCTCAAGCTCTTGATACTCTCTTGATTGGGAAAAAGAATTGTTCCAATCCCCTTCCCCAAAAAAGTAACAAGTAATGGCCACGCTGTGTTTCTAACTCTAAGTCTACCTACTGATGGTTTACACAGATTCTTAGGTTGTTTTCGGCCACAAGAAGGAAAACCTGCGCTATGGGAGTTGGATTCTGATTATTATCTTCATGTCTCCGGCATCGGAGATGATCTTATGCATGATAGGTAAGTCTAAGTTGTTGTGAAAGAAAATGCAGTAGTATATGGGGGTATGTGTAGCTTTGGTTAAGCTTTTCTTAATTACAATAGTTATACTATAAAGAGAGGCGAATTGAAATGAAAGTCGCGCTGTGATTCTTTCTTATTAATTTGAATAATTTAATAGAAATATTATTTTTCCTAATGGACTCTAACACCCACACCATCATATAGGGTTGCATGTGTACCAAATTTGAAATTTTTTAAAAAAAATTTGTCCTCTTTGCTAAATAGAATTACGTTTCTAACTTTACAATACATCTCGGAGAGTCTCAACCTAAAAAAGGTTCCATGGTTACCACACCTTTTCATTTGTCCTAATTCAAAATTTCAAATAAGACATCTTATGAAATGGGTGATCCCTAAGTTATTTGACAACATACACTGCCCATTTTCTTGGTTCAAGATATTCCTAATCATCATATTTTAAGTGAATAATTTTTCCATAAATTTGAAAATTTAGGCAAAGTTGAGTAGGGTTTCCACATAATGTTCATTTGAATGTTTCAAATACATTTGGACTGAAACAACATTATCAATTACCATTGTTGGCGATTAAGATTTTACTCTTGCTGATTGATCTATGAATGATATTTTTTTCGCTTATGTTGAGCGACAACCCTCTAGTTGATGCTAAGCCTTCTATGCTAGCACCTCTTTTGTCCTCAATTCCTGCATATCGAGAGGACTTGATGCAGAAAACATTGGTGTGGGACATGATGCAACATAAGTGGTTATTTGGACTATATAATTTATTGTAGATTCAGACTTTGTTTTTTATTTCGAGTTTATTGAGGCTGCTCATCTATTGTGTCGATCACACTTGTGTCAAAGGATTCAAATATAAAATAATAAATAAATAAAACCTTCAGACAGGGTTTAAATTTTCTGAAAAATATGTTGGCTAGTATCTTTTACCTTATGCTCATATGTAAGTAATTGGCATTTCAACATGGATATTTGTTAGGATCATATATAAATGAGTACAACATTTCAGACAGGTTATAACTAATCACTTAGCTATTACTCATGATGGTTTCTCAATTTCAATATATATTTTACACTTAATATTGCTCTTAGACGGGTGAGTTCTATGAATTCAGAAAGATTTTTCATTTTTTTAGATTATACTTGGAGCTTATGGAGTTGTGGATGCACTTTTCAATTTGCATCAGTGCAGTTGGTTTATGACGAACATTTTTATTATAATTTGTATTGAAATGTCATTTGTTGTAATTTTTACTCTTTCAATTTAAGATGGTAATGTATGGACAGATTATGGACATAGTACATTGTTTCATTGTTTATTAATTTATTTTATAAGTTTTGTTAAAATATGTGTTTTTTTAATATTGCATTTACTTTAATAATTGTACAAAAAAGTAAAGTAATTAATAAGTAAGATTGAGTAATTATTTTAAAATGTAGAAGACAACAAATAAGAAGCAACACAAAATCGTCCATAAAAGGTAAAGACAACTGTTAAAATTTGATGTATATTACTGTAATGACAACGAATATAAATTGTTGTCTTTGACAAAAATATTTATTGTTAAATCCACTGTTGTCTTTGACTACTTGGATAAACAACAATTTTAAACCGTTGTACATAAGGAGAAGACAACGGATCAAAAACGATGCAAGACCGTTGTGTATTTGTGAAAGACAACAACTTTAAAGTGACACAGGAGCGTTGTCTTTGTTGGGTAAATCAATGGTTTAAAACCGTTGTCTTTTACCCGAGTAAAAGACAACACTGGATTCAACAACACTACTTTTTTGTCATAGACAACGGATAAAAACCGTTGTCCATCAACGTTTTTCTTGTAGTGCCGGTTTCCGTGAAACACTATCTTCCTATTCTACGAGATTATATTTTCCTAAAGGATTTAAATACTCCTATACAAATATGAACTTCTTGTAACTACAATACCTTAACTAAGTTATTCATATATTACTATGTAGTTATTTACTTGTATAACGTATATGTGATACATACTACTATGCAAATATGTTCTAAATGAGATTAGGTGAGTATATATGTGCACTAGTTATACATACAAGTTAATATTATGATAAGTTATGACAAAGAGATAATAATAATAATAATAATAATAATAATAATAATAATAATAATAATAATGATAATAATAATAATGATAATAATAATAATAATAATAATAATAATAATAATAATAATAATAATAATAATAATAAAGAAGAAAGCCTATAAGACTAAATGTTCTAAATCGGCGAGTGCAGTACGAGTTAGAACGGACAACCTTGAAGCTTCTCAAGAGCAATCCAATTAAAGAACGTCCATTTGGTCATAGGAAGTTTACAAGAAGGTGGGTTAACTTTCGCTCTCTCTTATGAATTTAAACATTCTCATGTTATGATTTCTATGATTAAGATGTGTTTATGTGGCTCACATGTGATGTGATATATGTCATGGTATGCTACAAATATGCAGATAACTTCTGCTCTATCATGATGGGCATGTTTTGCTCTATGTCAGGAAAACCCTCCCATTGTGGGTTCGCTCACTCGTGATGGGTTTACCCTACCCCAGCTCAGATACGGGCACCGCCCTATCATGACAGGTATAATCTTCGGATATACACCGCCCTATCATGACGGGTGTGCTCTGTCCTCGGCCAGAAATAGATCTGCAAGTTAGAAAAATCCAATTGTGTTAGATTATCCTGCCTTAGGCCAGGTGTACACATCGTCCTATCATGACGGGTATGATCTACGGACATACACCGCCTTATATTGACGGGTATACTGTCTTGGCCTATGGTGGATATGCTTCGCCCTATTGTCGGGTTCACCCGAATATACGATGTCCATGTTGATTTTATCCGGGGGGTATCACGTTGCTATGAATATGGTCGAGTTCGCCTGAATATACGATGCCCACGTCGAATTTATCCTGGGGTATCACGTTACTATGGATGGGTCAGGTTCGCCTGAATATATGATGCCCACGTTGATTATATCCGAGGGGTATCACTTTGCTATGGACATGGTTGGGTTAACCCGAATATATGGTGCCCAAATTGATTTTATCCGGGGAATACCACACATGTTTGATGTTGTGAATTAGATATATTATATGTGCTATATGTCATGCCATGATAAGTTACATGAAGCCTTGTAGCTAAGCAATCATGAGGTTATCACACGGGGTGCTTTTCAAGCACTCACCCCCACCATTTTCAGATTATTTTGTAGGTCAAATGACTTACGCAAAGACTTGAAGTTTGACGTGGAAAGACGATGATGGATGTGTGGAGCCCTGATTCGTTATGGGTTTAGGCTATATTACTTAGCTTCAAGGTCTTATTATAATTTGAGATAGTTAATTTGCTTTTATTACCAAACTCTTTTGTGAGCGGAAAGTTATGACCTTGTCGTAACTCTAGGTCTGTTTATTAATATGTATTTCAAAATGATTTTGACTTGGTTATTCAAAGTTGATCGCAACAAGGTGTTTTTAGTTAGTCTGTATCACATTATTTCACCTATGTATCTTTTTGTCATAAGTGATGGGTTTAATTATAGGTCATTTTATATCTATATATATTCGGAAAAAATAAAAATTAACGCCTTAAGTTTAAGATATTTTGGCAACAATTTTGAAAATTTTATTTTTTATAAACGGGGCGTTACAAATTTTATGCAGAAATTTATATTTCCTTTTATAAAAGTACGTTATTACTAATACAATTATTCTCATAAAAAAAACTCTCAGAAAACACTATTCTCGTAAAAAAATATAAAAAATATTACGAGAACAGAAGACATGTATATGTGTATATATACAAACATATATATGAGAAAATAGAGAAAATGAATATAAAGTATTTTTATTGAAACTTACTAGATTGTCGTGATTCTGTCGTTATCTACAAGATTGTCATCATTTACCGACTGATACTTTATGTCGGAAAATAGATAGTTAAATTTTAATTTTAAAATAGTCGTTATTTTGCCGTAAAAAAAACTAGCACACTATTTTACTACTAATTACCAGTCGCTAAATTATTGTCGCTAGCCTGTCTGTAACGCCCTAATCCCATTAATTCGGAATTGAAGTGCTACTAAATTTTTCTTTTCCTTTGATTAAGTAATAAATCAGAAAAAGTGCGAAAGCGTGACATAAAATACTTATTGGATAAAAGCATAAATTTTATTGACAATAAGACACTGCCAAAACATATTTACACTAGTGGTTCCAAAGTTTATAAGAAAATGAAAACACCCGGATTTTGTGACACATAAACTTATTTATATACATAGAAGAGGCAAAAACATCTTTAAGTTGCGGGTAGAAGAAGGAACTCGGTGACCTTTGCCGCAACAGCCCCGCCACCTTGCTCAACTAACCTGAAGATTTGAATTATGGGCATGAGTATAAACTCAGTGGGAACTTTGTAAGCAGTTATACTAAATGAAGATGCACAATAATAAATACATCCTTGACTTAGAAGCCCATCTTACGACTCAAAAGCCACATTGCTAGACTTAGGGGCCAATCTTACGACTCCCAAGCCCTACTCAAAAGCCAATCTTACGACTTAAGAGTCTTTCTCAAAAGCCAATCTTACGACTTAAGAGGTATCATATCAATAAGCCCGAAGGCAAACATATTTATCAAAGTACATGTTCAATAGCATAATGTACTTACAAATAGCCCAGTCACCCACCTTTTATGCTTGCTTTAAGGTAGGTAATTCGCGTATGTCCCAAGGCCTGACCTGCACTACACCTAGCACATGTTGTTTAATTAATTATTATTACTTATCGAGTTTAGTATTTTTTTTAAAAATAATTAAGTGCGGTACACTATTCTTGAATTATGTCTATTTTTTACAATCTCTAATACATAAGCCAAGTTATTATAAATTATAGTCCTAAATTAAAAGGCCTAATTATCTATTTAATTTAAATTATTAACTACATTAATAAATATTTTAAACTAACTAACATGCATCTTAAACAACAACTATTTAATACAAACTTAAGAAAATAACGAAATTTATAAATCTACTTAAATCAAGAAAATAATTAAATTCCTAAATTTATATAAACTATAAATGACAATGACAAGAAGAAAAGAAGGCTATTAAAGAAGACATACCTCAAAAGATTTTAACACTATTTGACAACTTCCCAAAACACCGGTCCGAGCATTGTCAAAAATAAACTTATAAGGACCTCCTAGTTAAAGGAATTCCTTTTATATATACTACATATATTCTTTTCGTTGAGTTGAAATATGAACATTACTCCCTTTTATAGATAATTTTTTAGAATTTTATTGAATAATTCCTTCGATGTGGGACGTTTAACAAATGTAGAGCGAATAACATATTTTTAACTACAAACACCATGCAAAACCTTAGTCATTCACATAAGAATTATTTTACTAAATATAGCATGTTTTACTAATAATAGTATGTAGTTTGTTATTATTTTAATGTAAAGCGTAGATATATATATATATATATATATATAGTTATGTTTACATCATTATTTTATAAAGTTACTTATTTACTAAGGAATGTATTCATGCATGCTAATTTTATTTGACAAACTTTGATTTAATTGTCTACGTATAGGTATTTATTAGGTTTAAATGAAATAAAATTAATTTTAGTGTTTTATTTCTTAAGTTCGATGTTAATTTTAAACTTCTATATTGTAAACTTTTAATTCTTACCTTTAGGTGCTAGGAGTGCAGTCGACCTGTTACATCGCGGTCACACTTATTTTCTAAAATAAAATCATAAATCAAATAACTTTGCAATTTAAACTAAAATAAAATTGGTAAAAATATTTTAAAATGCAAACAATGTATTTTATTGCGTTTCAAAGATTCGGGGTATCACACTGTCAGTAATCCATTGATTTTATTTTTCTAATTCTTTTATTTTTGTCGATATATGGTCGTAATGTTGTCATTAATTGGCGACGAACATTTTATGTCGCTAAATCCGTTGTTACTTTGCAAATTTCTTATGCTGTACATATATAATTGTAGTCTTACCATCCATTTATTCAAGATCTTCTATATTTTGTAAGATCATATCAATTAAATAAATGAGGTATTCAAACTTTACATCCTTAACTTTAATAATGATTTTGTCTTTTGTTAAGGGTTGTAACAAATTTTAAGTGCACTATAATCATGTAAATGTTTCTTAAATTAAGTTTTTGCCATTTTCCAGTTATAAATTAAAGTCAAGTTTCAAAATTCCATAATATTTTCTATTCCAACTTAATCAAATGTTACAAAAATATACACAATTGACTTTTGAAATGATATCTTAAATTGTCACAAAAACAACACACTTGATAATGATCAATTGGTGTATTTCCTTACAAATCTCCTGCAACGCAATATCCACTTTCAAGAATTCATATCTTCTTAATATTTTCATACAATTGGTTACACAAAATATTTGAAATGACATCTCATTGTACAAGAAACAACATATTCAATAATGGTCATCTTGTGATAGCAAGAAAAATATTTTACAATTTCAATATATATCCACTTCCAAGTAGCCATATCGAAAAAATTCATCACTAAATATTACACAAATCTTAAAATAAGTAAATTAATATAAAAAAATTATGTAAGTTTTTAAAAATATGACGATTATTTAAAAATCATGTAGTTAGATTTATTTTTAGACATGACATAAAAAATCTGTTACAATAAAGGAAACTCTTTTTTATGGTTAAATATGTAGAAGTATTAATGGTTAATTTATGTGAATTTTCATTATCTTGGAAACAATTGTATTAGTTTAATAAATTATTTAATTAAATTTACAAAACATATAAAAAAGTTGACTTCAAATTTGTTACATAATCTAATATATGTTTATTTATCTGCCTAAAGATGCATTGAATAAGTGTTCAATATGCAATGAACACTCAATATTGAATATATAACATTAAGTAGTTATTTGACATTTTCAAGAAAAAAAATCAATGATTATAAATTCTCTAAAATACTTCTCTCCTGTAAATCATCATTTTTTCTACAAATGCATATCATAGTTTCAACCATTTTCGGCTTCAATCTAGACCTTCCTAAAAAAATCTCCACAAAATCAAATAAAAATTAAGAATATCATTTGAAAGATTATCAATGGAATCGGTCGCCAATAATCACATTCATAACAATGGTGAGTTTCACTCATTGATTTATTATAATTTTGAAATTTCTATTTTTTTTATTTACGTTTTTCAATTTTGTCTGAAGTGAGATTATAATATCAATTTCCAGTATTTTTTTATCACTAAATATTACACAAATCTTAATTCATTTAAGTTACAAGTCACTAATGTAATTTTTTTTTGAAAGATCTACATATAAAATAGAAGTTTCAAACTAATGTTGCAAGTCAAATATTTTAATGAAATATTCATGTTGTAAGTCAAAGCATTCAAGGAAAGAAATTTGTCGATGAAACTACTATTGACGATGATGGGTATCCGGTATATAGAAGCAGGAATGATGGAAGGAAGGTGACCATAAATGGCGTTGGACTCGACATATATTCGTCGTCCCTTAGGTACCTTCTAATGAAGTATGGTGCGCATTTAAATGTCGAGTGGTACAATCAATCACGTTCAAACAAGTACATGTTTAAGTACGTGAACAAAGGACACGACCGAGTGACTGCAAGGATCAGAACACGGGGCAGAAAGTTGACGAGGTTTAGATGTTTTTCGACTGCAAGTACATCTCTTCGTGCGAGGCAACACGGAGGATATTTAGTTTTAAAATTGAGTACAGAGGCCCACCAGTCGAAAGACTTAGCTTCCACTTCCCAAATCAGCAAAGCATAATATTCTCTGATTCAGATTTGCTGGATTCTATTTTGAACAGACCATATGTTAGGGAAAGCATGTTCCTTGGTTGGTTTGAGGCTAACAAAGAATATCCAAAAGCTGTCAAACTAACATATGCATAATTTCCACAAAAAAATGTATGGAAAAAAGACAAAAGGAAGTGGGAAAAGAGGACCAGACGATTCAAAATTGGAAGAATATGCTACATCTCGCCAGAATCTGGAGAGGCGTATTACCTCATGTTTTTTTTTCTTAATGTTGTGAAAGGATGTACGTTCTATGAGAAAATCATGGAATTCGCAACCATTGTTTACCCCACGTTTAGGGATGCATGCTATGCACGAGTTCTTTTTTATGATAACAAGGAATACATCGGCGGTATTGCCAAAGCAAGTCATTAAGAATCTGCTCAATCTTTGAGAAATCTATTCTTAACACTTTTGTTTTCAGGCAGTTTGAGTCGTCCCAAGTTCGTGTGGGAAAGTGTTGGGAGTATTTGTTCGATGACATTTTCTATAGATAGAGGAAAATCCTACAGTTTCTAGGTAATATATTTTTTTTAACGATTGAGCAAAATTTTATTTTTTATACCGTAATAGTATATCACATAAAAATCATTATATATCTAAGTATATTAATGACATAACTTTTTGCATTTTCAGAATTGTTATTGTCTGATTATGAAATCAGGAACGTTGCACTGTTGGATATCCAAGAACTACTGCAAACACTGGGCAAATCTTTGGAAGAATATGATGGTATACCAGTTCCGGATCAAGAGTCCACCGCATCATATCAGAACAAGTTGCGCTCTTTAATGAATTATCCTACAACAGACCATAACTTAAGAGAGAATATGAGGAGATGCAGTCTAAATTAAATGAAGAGCAGAGACATGTTCATGATAGGTTGAGTTCGGTCGAAAAAAACGACGACGAAGTTTATTTTGTTTGTGGTTATTGGGTACCGATAAGACATTCCTGTAGAGGACTTTGTCTATAGCTATGCGTTCTAAAGGTCAGATTCTCGTCAATGTTGCATCAAGTGGCATAGCATCACTTCTTCTACCTTGTGGACGGACTGCCCACTCACGATTTGCTATTTCCTTAACCATAAATAAAGATTCAACCTGCAACATAACGAAAAACAGCCGACTGCAACTTCTGGTGAAATGCAAGATGATTATATGAGACGAAGCGCCGATGGTCCACATGCACTGCATCAAAGCTCTTGATAAGACTATGAAGGACATTATGCATCTGAGTGGATCAACAAACAACGGTAAGCCTTTTGGTGGTTAATACACGTGTTCATGCATGCATTTTAGGTCAAATTAAGTGTCGTTTTAATGACATTTGCATGCATATTCATCCGTGTATCTGTCGTATATGTATTATTGGACCATTTAATGTGTTTGAGCTTGTTTCAGGATAATACGGGTAATATAAGACCAAGGACAAGTCTCGAAGAAGTTCAAAATGAAGAACCGAGCCAAGGATGAAAAAGAGTCAACATACTTCGTGCAAGTTGTCGCGACCGCGAGCCAAAGTCACGGCCGCAAGCAACCTGCCGAAGGACAAGCCCAAAAAGCCTCAACAAAGTTCAGCGGTCGCGGCCGCGACCAAGCCAACGAACTAAAACTTGGCTTTAGCTGAATAAATGGTTCACGGTCACGACTCAGCTTCACGGCCGCGATCGGGTACACTATTTATCCTAAAACACATTTTTTGCCCATTTTTCAGCCCAATACTTTTTGCTCTATATATATAAGGTCCAATTCGAATTTGACCTAACAAATCACCCATTTTACACATACCTTCAGCCACTATTCACCATTGGAAGCAAGGAATTGGAATAGGGTTGAAGATCAAGATCATCAACTCAATCTTTTGGGCCATTCTATTTTATTTTAATGTCTTCTTTGATTTTCACTTATTTTATCTTTGTAATAGTTGATATGAGTGGCTAGCACTCTAATTTCAGCCCTTGATCATTAGTTGAACCTTGGATTTAGGATGTTTATGTAATTTTTATGGTTATTAACTTATTGGATTATATTTTGGAATGTTATATGTTATTTGGTATTGTTGACTCACACTTATAAATTGAATCGTGGTTTGACCACCCATTTGGATATTTATTTGTGTGTTGCTAGAATTGGGTTTGTAATCCGTAATTGTTATGAATCCCATTCCCGTGTAGCAAACAATGGGTTTATTCTATTGGGGACAACATAGAGTTCGACCACTGAAACCGAGCTTGTGAGTTTTATGTCGAATCTACTCCGTTGTCTTGATTCTTAAAAAAGCTTGTTTTAGGAATTGATAAGTTGAGTAGGATTAACTGAAGAGCTTGTTTTGATTAATTATACTTAAGAGACAACAAGGTTAATAGAGCTTCTTATTAATCTTGTAGTAGGGATTCTAAGGCTAGCTAAATCAATCAGGTAGTAATATCAATTATAATGATTATCCGGACCAAGAGGATACTCGATCAAGGGTTGAATCCTTTTATTATTTATAAAACTAAAAATCATTCTATTATATTTTTTTTACTTGAATTGTTAACTTGTCAAATGCTTTTAGAGTAATTGTTATTTGGTTTGCTTAATTGCAATTAGGTGTTAGTTGTGATTACATCAGAACTCTCCCCCCCCCCCCTTTATTGTTTTCTTGCTTATTTATATTCTATTGCTTAATCATAATATTTTAATACATAAAGCAAAATTGTTCGACCGTTCCTCGTGGCATCGACCCTTATTTACCATTCTAGTAGTTAGAGTAGTAGATTAAGGATAAGTATATATATGGCGAAACAACTCATTACCAGTGGTAAAACTGTTGTTCTTGGAGGAGATTTTAGGCAAATACTACCGATCATTCCTAAAGGATCTCGCGAAGATATCATTCATGCCACTATAAACTCAACGTATATATGGGACGAGCGTGTAGTGATGGGACTTACAAAGAATATGAGGCTTCAAAGTGTCCAATCACAAGAAGAAAGAGAAGAACTGAATAAATTTCCTGAATGGATAGCTGCACTTGGTGATGACACTATTGGTGAAATGAAAGATAGGGGTGCCGAAGTTGAGATTGCCAATGACGTTCTTTTGTAGAAAGGTCAGGATGCCATAGACACAATTGTTCAAAGCACTTACCCGAATTCTAAGAACATGATGGACGATCCATCGTTTCTGCAGAATAGAGCATTACTTGCACCTACATTGGATGTGGTTGTAATGAACACATGATCAAACTCAATAAACGCGAGTCCAAGACGTATTTAAGCTCTGATAGTGCTTGCAAGTCTGAAACCAATGCAAGACGTATTAATTAGAAAATTGTTACAAATGAGATAATACATAGTTATTTATAGGAAGTGTTATGCTTAGCTACTAATGTTGAGTTAGAAAGTGCCACTAGGAAGAATACACGTGCCTAAAATATATGTATATCTTTACATCCCCCGCCCCCCAAGTTGAGCTATGGGAACCATGCGCAGCTTGAACACCACAAGTTGGAACTGGGAAACACCTAGTTGTTTACTCAATACATTAGCTAGTCACATCTTTGTTGGAACATGGATAAGCTTAAAAAAACCTTCATTGAACTTGTTTTTTACTATGTGACAATCTATATCCAAATGCTTTGTCCTTTCATGGAAGGCTGGGATTTCCACAATGCATAGGGCAGCTTGGTTGTCACAAAAGAGAGTGATAGGTTTAGAAGGGAATATGCCAAGATCAGCAGCAACATAATCAACCTACTTGAGCTCACAAGTGGTACTTGCAAGAGCATGATATGCTGCCTCTGCTGAGCTGCGAAAAACAGTTGTTTGTTTCTTGGTTTCCCATGAATGAGACAATCACCAAGAAATACACAGTATCCTGTCAAAGATTTGCAAAAATCTGAGCAAGAGCCCAATAAGAATCATTGTAGCTAACAAGAGAGTAACCACTGTCTATAGGGTAGAACAAGCCAAAGTTAGAAGTACTCTTTAGATATCTCAGTAGGTGCATAACAACAATCCAATGATCAGTGATTGGAGAATGAATGAACTGACTCAATTGTTGGTTGTCATATGTAACATCTGACTGAGTGAGATTCAAATACAACCAATCAACCTTCTATATTGTTTAGGATCTGAGAGAGAAGAACTAGTGTTAGCTGACAGTTTGAGACCTTGAGGAAGCGGTATGGAAGTAGGCTTACAATTTCCCAAACCAGCAACATGCAGGAGATCTAAAATATATTTCCTTTGACTTAAGTGAATACCTGTGTCATTTCTAGCAATTTCTACACCTAAAAGATATGTTGCATTCCCCAGAAATAGTGATTGTAGGTGGTGATATTGTTTGATAGCAGAAATGTGAGAGTTAGTGTTGCCAACAACAAGAACACCATTAACAAAGACGCCTAGTGCCATAAAATCATTATTCTTATGCCATGTAAACAAGCAATGATCATTAGAGGATTGAACAAAGCAATAGGATAATATTTTTGCACAACACTCGTTATTCCACTGTCTAGAAGCTTGTTTGAGGCCATAGAGACTCATTGTAAGCTTCCACACCTGATCACTGGTAGCTTTGGTGTATCCCGCAGGACGAGTCATCTTAATATCCTTGTCAATGAGTCATGGAGGCATGCATTGTTGACGTCCAGTTGATGTAGAGGCCAACCTTTATGAGCAACAATAGCAATTAGCATTCTAACAGTAACAGCTTTTGCAACAGGGGAAAAACTATCCATAGAATCCTAACCTAGGACCTAATGATAGCCCTTGGCTACAAGTCTACCTTTATACCTCTCAATTGAAGTATCTGACTTAAGTTTGGTCATAAAAACCCATTTACAACATATTACTATTGGCGGTGACTATTCATAGCCTACTAAATTTCTTAACGCAACCCACTAATTTAATAAATTACATTATTATTATAAAATAACTTTAATACCCTTAATGATAAAAAAACATAAATAATTAGAATCAATATATATATAAAATTTAAAAAAAAATCTATTTTTTCTTCTTCCATATCATCATCTTCAACCAAACTGTGTTTGTTCTCCAAAACTCCATAAACCTTAATTTCTTTAAGTTTTCATAAATAAAGGACTAAATTTAAATGGAAAATTATATGGACAAAGTAATCTCGCTTTATTTATTTTTCTCTACTAAAGAATGCAATTCGTACAACAAATCAAAATTATAGATTGTTCAAGAGTAAATGCTTCATTCTCTCTGTCTTGCCGCCTTTGTCGGATTGATTTTCTTCTTCTTCAAGATTCAATGACAAAAGAATGGTGGCGTTGCCATTTAAGGATTAACTTTTTTTTCTTCTTCAAGACTCAACCCACATAAAGAATTGCGCCACTCACATTTAAGGATTAACTCCTTCTCTTTTTCAAGATTCAAACGTCATAATAAAAGTGAAATTAATTATGAACTTTTGTTTCATGATGTCTTTTTTTACAAGATTCAAACTCATAAAGAAATTATAATTGAACCTGAGATTTAATTTTCTTCTTTTTTTTTTATATTTTAATTATGTTATTTATAATTATTTAATTTAGATAATTTAATATAATAAAAAGGATAAAAATGATTTTAAGTAGGCGATATTAAGAAATTTGTACTCATATATTAAACTATAAGTAGGCTACATTGAGTACGGGACTGCATTAAGAAATTTAGTGGGTTGTGAATAGTCGTCGCCATTACTATTTTGTTTGGTCGGAGAGAAGTGAGCTCCTGTGTGGTTGTCCTCCAGGGTTGCAGTTCTTGCTTCATTGCTTGAACCCAATGATCATGTTGTTTTACTTCGGCATAAGACTTTGGTTCTTAGATGCCTGAGTGACTCCTCATGAAAGCAGTCAATTTGGAATCAGGGATGAATGAATGAGCAGAAGTTGGTTATTGTGATGAGGAGAGATGATCAGCAGAATTGGTAATAAAGGCATCAAGACAGGTAGGCCTATGACTTTGTCTTGTATATTTCCTTAAAGGTGCAATAGTTGAAGGAGCAACAACAAATGGTAGATTAGAAGATGTAGAAATATTGGAGGACAAATTTTATGAATCATGAGTGTCATCATGAATCGGCAAAGGAATAGTTGGGCTAGTTTCTGAGGGAGGTCTTCACACAAAAGGAAAAACAGAGTGAAGGAATAAAACAACATTAGACATGATGATCTTGTGAGTATCAAGATCAAACAATCTATGCCTTTTGACTAGGAAGATAACCTATAATAACACATTTTGAAGCTCTTGGTGAAAACTTATGTTTGTCAAGGGAGGTGTTGGTGACATAGCACAGACAACCAAATGGTCTAACCAATTGATACTCTGGTTGTCTACCAAACATGACCTTAAAAGGAGATTTCTAAGACAGAACAAAAGTAGGAAGTCTGTTGATTATGTAAGGAGCATGAGGGCTGAATAGGGCCACAAGTAATTGGGTTCAACAAATTCTGTCATAATTGTCGTGGCAATCTCAAGAAGATAACTGTGTTTCCTTTCCACTACACCATTTTTCTGTGGTGTGTAGGAACATGACTTCTAATGAAATATTCCCAATTTATATAACTAATCTTGATATTCATGACCAAGGTATTCAACACCATTTTCAATTCTAATGAACTTGACAGAAGTATCCAGCTGGAAATAATTCATCCTAAGAAATGTAGCAAATGAATGTATAGTTTGTTTCTTGGATGCAAGGATACAAATCCAAGTAGTTTTACTGAAATCATCCACAATCAGGAAGTATGGGGTGTTTGTGATACTTGGCCTATTATAAGAGCCCCAAATATCTGTATGTAAGATTTCTAATACTCTCTATTATTTTGAACGGAACTGCTTGGAAATGACAGCCTGGTCTGCCTAGAAATATGGCAATATCACATGTTTTGTGAGCTTTAACAACAGGGTGTGTGCAAACATGCCTCAGAAAATCCAAGTGTTGTAATGTGGAAAGTGAAGCATGCCCAAATTTTCTATGCCAAGAGTCAAAGACTTTCAGATAAGCCAAAACTAATAATAGAATAATATGAGGCTCTACTGGTAAGATATATAACTTGCCAACTACCCCTTTCTTGTACCTAGACACATGAAGATGGTGTAAAAATAGTAGTAGTATTCATGCTCACAGCTAATTCAAATATGGAAAGTAAGTTGAATATGAAGTTGGGGACAAGAAATACCTCACTAAGAATGAGGTCATTAGTGAGCACTACCTGGCCTGTGTGAGTTACCTCTTTATGTGTGTGACATAAGAAGCTCGTTTTCCTTTATTAGACTGAACGCTACCTCTATTGTTGGGAGAATATGTATGTCTGCATGTATTAGATCCTCTCCCTTAGCCAGATTTAGTAAACAAGGTAGTTCCCTCAATATGACCAGGAAAAGTAGTGTTCACATGTTTTTCAACTCTTAAAACAAGTGAATAAAGTTTGTCAACCGTTGGAAGAGGTTCTATTATCAAAATGTTACTTCTCAAATCATCATAGCTATCATTTAATCCAATCAAAAACTGAATGAGTTTACCACTCATCTCCCATTCTTCCAATCCCTTCTATGCTCCACAAGTACACTTAGGAGTAGGTTTAAGCAATGGGAACTCACCCCACAGTTTGTTCAGCTTGTTAAAGTAGACAACCAATGATTGGTTTCCTTTTGATATGGTACTAATTTCATGTTAAACTTGATATATATGGGGACACTTACTCTTTCCAAATCGTCAAGCTATTGCTTCCCATAACCTTTAAGCATTTTGGCATATAAGAAAGATACACTAATCTCTTTCGGTAATGAGTTAGTTTAACAGGAATATACATGTCATATCATTATGTTAAGCTTGTGTCGTTGACCGTCTACTTAAGTGTGCAGGAACATTCGTACGTACTAATCTCGATGTTGAATTCAATAAAGACTAACACATAATAAAAAATAATAATTGGATAAGCGTAAACTGTTAGATATTGAACGAACAATCGTATAATTAGACTAATGACTTATTCGAATGATAAATTATATGATTACTTGTGTTTTGAATTACTTGATCATGTGCTTGATTACATTTTTCATGTTATGATTTATGTTAAGTTATATGTTAATTGTTCATCCTATTTCGAAAATAACATGAAATTGCCTTAGTATAAGTTTATTTGTATTATGACTTATTAATTGGATAAATATATGATATGCTTGTACCACATGACTTGCACCTTAATTGCTTTGCATTTTAAATATAGGTTTGTACCTTGAAATGCGTCTATATTTCCATGCTCACGCGCGCGCGCACACACTTATACTTAATAAATTGAAATGAAATATGGGAGATAAATGGTATAGGGTTCGAAACCCGTTAAGATCAAATAATCAAATTATAGTGTAACATAGGGTATATAATTCGAAACTTAGGATACACAATAACATGTTTCCATTTTCATATTACTTACACTTAGGCTGGAATATTTATAATATCAAATTACCTTTGAAACCCCCTTATACTTCGCAATAAAATAAGATTAAATTGATTAGAATCAGGACCGGACCTTCCATTAGTCGGAAGAGTTCATTGACTCGGACCCGAAATAATTTTTGTAATCTATATATATACGTATATATATAGATAGGTATGTATACAATATTTGTTGTACATTGCATACAATTGATGAATGGCCCAGCAGCTGGAAACTCCAGTTTTGTTGCACAGACTCAGGATCGAATCCTGATTACGTCAACCGTGACTTCTATGTTTTTTTTCCTACTCTGTTGGGCCTAATCTTAGCGCAACATGGCCTCCTTTATTGGCCTCAAACTTTAACTACAAATTCTAATTTTATTATATATTTATATGTATTAAACGTGGGCATCAAGCTTTAACCAAAGATTTAAAAAAGCTGAATATATATATAAGATTCTTGAATAAAAATAGATTATTTACAAATATATGATTCTTGAATAAAAATTCATTGCTTGTACCAAAAAGGGCACTCTCAATTTGAGAATTCGTCAAGAAGTTTCTCAAAGTTAACGTTCATCAAAACTTTTGTCCGATCACCGATGCCACAAGAAAGATTGAATTCTAAAAGTCAAAGCTCTTCAAAACTTTTCTATGATCAACGATGTTACAAGAAAGATTGAATGGATTGATTATGTCATCCATTGAGAAAGAAATCATCGAGAAACTGAATTAAATAGACTTTATTAATACTAATGCCGTCAAAACTGTGAGGCGAATTGTATTTAGATAATTATTTTCAACTTATTTGTCTTTTATTTTCTATGTTTTGATATAAATATTTAGCATTTTAAATATGTTTCATTTTTGTGTTTTTTTTTTCCCTGTTTGTACATTGAAGAAAAATAATAATTTAGAAATTCGACTCAGGCCCGGAAATGGCTAGTTCCGGCCCTGATGAGAATTTTAACCTCGTAAACTAGTACGTTAAGACACGATTATTATTATTGGATTACAAGGTCTTTTAGAACACTAGATTATTATGATTTATTGTACAACTCAAAGATTAGTGTACTATTCGGTGAACATAGAATTCGATTTCGATGTAAGGATTTTAGTGTACTATAAATCCTATCGAGACCTAATAAAACACACCTAGATTAACACCATAAAGTATCCTAATTCCACAAAAACAACTCATACCCCCCTTAACCCCCTCTTCGACTTGGCCACCACATCACCAACTTGTATTGCCAACAACTCCTATACTCCCTTCTCCCTCTCTACAAACACCCTTTCCCTCAAAAGTGCTTCGGCAAACACTCACTTTCATCCACTTGGAGTTTAGGATTGCTTCAAGAAAGGTTTAAGCTCAACATCAATCTCCTTGTCAAGTGAGTTTTAGGGCTATAAAATGAGCTTTAGTTGTTGTTCTACATTCGGTCAAAGGAAATGGAAGAGAAATGTGTATATGTATTCAACACTAACACGTGCATGCATGTAGGGTAGATTGGGATGAGCATGTTTAATTTTATGTTAATGCATGTCACCATTGAGCTTATTGTACTTAAAAATGTGTTAAGTGTTTTTGATGAATTGCATGTTGAGAAAATAAGTTTATATATGATTTTGAGAACAACCATGCTTAGATGTTGAACTAGGTGATAACATGTTGATTGTGTGAAAATTTCATGAAATGTTGCTCAAAATGTTTCGGCAAAAAGGTAAGTGAATTAATGTTAATTTGGTGCAAAATTATAATTAATGCTTAAGTGATGATTTAGGATAATTTTAAGATAATCATGTGTTAATCCTAAAAAATTTGGTATGAAATTTGGATAAAATGAAAGCAAGATGTTTCAGCTCTAAGATGATATGAATTAATGTTAAGATTTTGTGAAAAAAATGATAAAAAAAGATTGAGTAGAATTTATTGTTAAACTTTCGGCTAAGATGGAAATGATGATCAAGTGATGACTTTGTGTTGTTTTAATATTAATAAACTAAATCAATTTCTTGCTTGGAAGAATCCATATAGGTTATTGGACTTAAAAATGAAATTAATTGGGCCTAGATTAATTTAGTTCGGCTAGCAGATAATTCAAGAATGGGTTTTGGGCCCAATAGGAAGGAAATGACACTACAAGAAAAAAGGCATTTACCATTTGTCCTTTGCAACTACAAAGTAGTTATTATAACTTACTCCTTTTGTAATTATTAGTAGTTACATAAAATATTTCATACAATTTTAACCAAATTTGCTAAAATATGACAAACTCTTTTGCAACTACTTGTAGTTACAAATATATTAAATCACAAACACATTAGTAACTACAAAGTAGTTGCAAAATTTTTTTTTGCATCTTATTATAAGTGACTGCCCTATAGTAACTACGTTTAGATATTTAGTTACTAAAAATATTTTTATGACTACTCTTCATTTTTATAACTACATTTTTAGTGACAAAAACCCTTGTTTTTAGTAGTGTGGGCCAAATAAATGATTTGGGCCTAAAGTGGACTTAGGATAAATTAGATTTGGGCTTTAGAGTAATATAAATGGGCTTTAGAATTTAATTCGGTCAAAACTGAACCAAATGAGCCGAAATTGGACTTGGGGCCAAATCGGGCTGGATCGAGCTCAAGTCAAAACTGGAAATGATTAAATAACAATCAGAAATTAAAATTTATATTCGGTTGAGTAAATGATAAATAAGATAAAAATGAAACATTAGGTAACGTTAGAATGAAATTTAACAAGTTAGAAAATGCATAAGTGAAGCTGGGAAAATTAGTTGATAAAAAAAGAGGTCTCTTTTGAACCAGTTGCGTGGATCTTAGACCTGTGAAATCCAGGTCATGAGCAAAAAGGTATTACAATTTATGTCTAAATGTATTACATTTTCTAGGTAAAGGTATCACAGTTAAAATGTATTAATGTTTATGCTTAAAGGTATCATTTGTTCTGGATAGGTATTATGAGACCTTTAAGCATAAATCGTGATACAATCCCCGGATTGTACCATGTAATTGTTGCACATGAGACTTTGTCGTTGATAAATGACTTAGAAAATGAAATTTGAGATTTATATTTGATAATGAAAGTGTTAGAAATAAAATGGAATAGGGTTTGGAAGAATTAAGGTTTTAATTCGAAAGTAGGGTTTCAAATTAAAATTAGAAGGTGATTTGGGTTTTAATTCAAAACTAGGACTTCGAATTAAAGCTAGAAATTGATTTAGGGTTTGTGTGTATTTATATGATTTTATGTGATAAAGTTTGATTTTTGTGAAATATATGTTATGATTTTATGATGTATGTGATAATAGTGATGCAAAGTTATGTTGTTTATATGATTTTATGTGAAATTGTTAAATATAAATGAAATTAGTTATGATTGTATGCAAACTTAGGTTAAGCAATGAATTATGTTACAACATAGGGAATACAATGAAATAGGTTGATTAAGAGAATAATGACTTAGGACTAAATGTAAATGGCTAGAGAAATGATAAACTTAGAATAAATGACCTTAGGTTAAAATGATTAGAAAATGGATTAAGGAATGACTGATGATAAGTGATAAACAAGTATGATGTTAATGTTGATGTTATGACGTTGATCAAGAGTGATCAAGAAGCTAATAAAATGAAATGGAAACGATTAGGTTGAATAAGTAGAACGCATTCATGATTGAGTTAGGATACTAGATTATCTTTTTAATCGGTAAATAACGTAAACACAACTAAATAAGAAACATTTTAACATTTTAATAAATAACAAGTTACACATTTTAGGCAAGGATACAACACGAGTAGTTCTACGTAGTCAATCTCCACAGCTTAAACTTCGGAAGTGGGTAATATTGTTATTTATATTCATACTTTATGTCTTTGTTTGTGAAAATGAGCCTCACAAGGGCTGCAAGTGAGGTTAAAGCCATTGGACGAGAAAAGGCAATGTGCAAAGTATGATGAGGGTTGATGTGCCGAGAGTCCGACCCTACTTAAGGAGGGATGCATTACGCCGTCAGATGGACATGCATTTTGTTAAAGTTTTTATTTGAATTTCAGTTTTATTCCACTGAGTCAAAACTCATGTTTTCCTGAAACCACTTTTCAGGCAATGGCGGTGTCTTGCAATGGAGCAGCGACACTGATGCCTTGTAGGAATAATAATTGTTTTTTCATTTGCTGTCTCTATCGGGAGATGTTCTTGAAGCATTTCGCGTAAGACCACAGGGTTAAGTGTAATGGATAGATAATATGTTTGACGAATGAAATGGAAGTTAAGATTATAATATATATTTCATTTTGTGGAGCTAAAAACTTTTTTGGTCCCGTAACTTTTGACTTGTGCTATTTTGGTCCCAAAAAAAGTTAAGAATTCAATTTAGTCCCACAACTCTCGAATTGGATCCGTTTTGGTCCTAATTTGGCCGGCGGCGACTAATTTCGCCGGAAAACATCACGTGTGGGTCACGTGCCAAAACATTCCGGGCGTTCTTGTCCAGCGTGGCTCCGACGACTTACGTGGACCCATGTGGCGTCCTCCCTGTCCCATTTTTTAAAAACACATGTAATTACAAGTGGGATTAATATGCCACAACATAAATTGAATTTAGATAACAGGAAACATTAAATTAATTAAATGAAACTTCAAATTATATTTGTAAAAAGAAATTAAAACGAAGGGCCAAAGCTCCCTACTAAATTAAAAAACGAAGGGTAAAAGCTTTGAAAACCCTTTTCTCCCCAAAATTAGAAACCAAAGCAGATTCCCAAACCCTTTTCTCCCCAAAATTCTTTGAAAACCCTAGGGGTAAGAAGATGTTGTCCCCAAATCGAGTTTGAAGACGAAAGTTTGCGAAGGGTGGGTCTTAAGTGCTGAGGTAGCTGAACGAAAATGGTTTTTATGCGCACAAAGGACGCGCGCAACTGGTCGCGGCCCGACTACGGTAAGAAATCAAACTCTCACTCATTTGTTCTCGTTAGTTAGTTTTCAGTTTTCGTGGGTTGTGTAGTGTACTGAATATATTTATAGTGGGTTTGTATCATTGTCGTGTTCCTAATTTGATTTGTTTTGGGCCCTACTCCAGTAGAAAATAGGTGTATTTTATGTGATTTTATTGTGCAAAATAGTGGTCCCAACTGGCGGACATTATAAATTGTTGTTTTTTTTATGTGGTCTTATTGTAGCAAATAATGGTCCCAACTGGCGGACAGTAGAAATTTGTTTTTTTATGTGGTCTTACTTTGGAAAATAATGGTCCCAACTGGCGGACAATAATTTTTCGTTGCTTTTGGAATATGTTGGACTCTGTGAGCTTCTTTTTTTTTTATATAGTATATGCTATCTTTTTTGTTTTTGTTTGGTGGTAATGGTTTATTTTGTCTGGTTATGCTGTTAGAATAAATTAATTGACTTTTTTTGGTTTGTTGTCTCTTGTGTTTTCTGTTTTGCAATTGACAGAGTCAACAACCAAATATATTATTGTGGGCTTTTATTTTGGGGGTAAATTTGTGAATAATGGTAAAATTGAGTATGTAGGGGGTGATCGGGTAGTCTTTGACTGGGTTAAAGCTGATTCAATCAATTGCCTTGACCTAGACAAATTGAGTGAACAAGCTGGGGTGAAGGGTGCTAGGAAATACCACTTGAAGATGAAAGAAGGTGTATTTGTGTTATGTGCGACTGACTCACAGCTTAAAAATTTTGCCTTGAAAAGTGTGGCTAGTAGAGAAGCAGAAATATATGTAGAAACTGTAGCTCCGGATCCTCATACTAACATTCTTGACACTGACTCTGAATATGAGGAGTATGAGGACCCTGATTATGTAATAGGAAATGAAATTGAGGATGAAGACGATCAAATGTTTGACTCTATGTTGATAATATTTCGGGGGATTTGGTTGATATTGATCCATCTAATGTGACTGGGAGCAGTGTTTTTGTTGAGTGTCCCGTAAGTCAGGTAGAATCGGTTGAGCCAAACCAGGGAGGCAACCTAGGGGGCAGTGGGGTCTCTCCTATTGGGGATGCACCTTCAAATGTGAAGGGTAAGAAGACTGTTGTGGAGGAATCAAGTGATGAGGAGACTGATTCAGAGAAAGAGGGTGATGTGGTTGAGGTAGTCGATGACTTCGATGAGCATAGGGTGTCAGAGGATGATGAGGATCAGCCTAACTATCTTATCTTTAATCCTAAAACAACCTACAACCCTCAATTCTTCCCAAACCAGATTTTTGCATCCAAGAAGGAGTTTAGGTTGGCTGCGCAATCACATGCAATTAAACATAGGAGAAGCATTATGTTTGTAAAGAATGATGAGAGGAGAGTTTATGTTAGGTGTAGGAGTGCGGGTTGTAAGTGGATGATTAATCTTTTGAAAAGAAAGGGTGAGGAGTCATTTCAAATCAAAAAAATTTGTGAAAAACACTCTTGTAAGCCCTCTAGTGAGGTGAAAAATGTGACCTCAACATGGTTGAGTGACAGGTTTTTACAGCGGTTCCAATCTGATGATACCCGAGATGTAATGGGGTTTATGGCTGATGCGTCTTTTGATACGAGGTGTGATGTGTCGAGGTATCAGGCCTATAAGGCCAAAGTGAAGGCATTGAAAAAGATTGAGGGTGACCCAGATCTTCAATTTTCAAAATTGTGGTCTTACGTGGATGAACTAAGGAAGACAAACCCCGGTAGTACAATCCTATTAGGGACTGATGTGAGTGATGGGGTAACCAGATTCAGTAGCCTTTATGTTTGTTTTTACGCACTAAAGGTTGGGTTTGTAAGGGGCTGCAGGCCAATATTAGGGGTCGATGGCACTTTCTTGAAAGGGAAGTACGGGGGAATACTATTGATTGCTGTTGGTGTCGATGCAAACAATAATTTGTTCCCTGTAGCCTATGCCGTTGTTGAGAAAGAGAACGGGGAAATCTGGGAGTGGTTCTTGACAGTACTAAAACAGGACCTCTGTATTAATTCTGAGAAATTTACCTTCATATCCGACAAGCAAAAGGGCTTGATTCAGGCATTTAAGTCGATTTTCCCTAGGTCCGAACATAGGTTTTGCGTGATACATCTTCATAATAACATCAAGAATGAGGGGTATAGGGGGCTGGCCTACAAGCAAGCTTTATGGAAGGCGGCTTGTAGTACCACTATCGGGGAGTTTATGCTTAAGATGGATGAGTTGAAAGCATTGAATGGGGGCTGCTGGACGTGGTTGAATGAGAGGCCTTCTGAACAATGGAGTAAGGCATTTTTCAGTGAACATTCAAAATGTGACATGCTTTTGAATAATGTGTGTGAGGCCTTTAATAGTATTATTCTTGATGCGAGGAGTAAAGCAATCATTACCATGGCTGAATGGATAAGAGAACATTTGACTAAGAGGCTTTTGAAGAATAGAGAAAGGGCTAGGGCCAAGTGGAAAGGTAGGGTGTGTCCTAGGATTGCGAAGATAGTTGAGAGGAATGCAGAAAAGTTGGCAAATTGTGTACCTATAAAGTCTAGCGATAGACATTATCAAATTTCATTGTTTAAGGGAGAACAGTACACGGTTGATATTGTGGATAGGACATGTAGTTGTCGGTCTTAGCAGTTGAGTGGTATTCCATGTGCTCACGCTATTTTTGCATTAGTTAAGCAAAAGATTGATCCCCTCGATTATGTTGATGAGTATTACACCGTTGAGTCATATCTTAAGGCTTATGAAAACCCAATATTGGGTATAAGCTATGAGGCATTATGGGGTGAGTCTTTGTTTATCCCACCATTACTCCCTGACTTTGGCACCAAGAAAACGAGAGGTAGAAAGTCCACAAAAAGAAGATTAGAACCTGATGAGCAGCCATCAAAAGGTAGGAAGAAGGGCAAGGGCAAAGTGATCAAGATGCGAAGACAACAAACAACATTGAAGTGTAGCAAATGTGGAGTTGCTGGTCATAACTCTGCCACATGCAACAAACGGAATGAAACCGAGGTATAATATCTTGAATGTATGTTATTTAATTTTTAAATATATATTATTCTATTTGTTGATTGATTAATAAAAAAATTATGGTGTAGAGAAATGCTGAAGTCCCTGTTACCGAGAATTGTGATGGTGGCAGCGGTGAAGTCAACCCAAATTGTGCAGCCAATGTCTCTTAGGTAGGCTATACTATCCTACATATAAATTAATTTTATTAATTTTACTTAAATTATTGTATATTTGTATTTAGGGTAAGGCTCAAAGTAAGGGTAAGAAGCAAGTGTCAAAGACTAGTAACAAAAAGCGAAATAAAGCTGCTGGAATAAGAATGGTATGTTCAATTTTTAACATGAATAAATGCCAAATCTTGAATTATTAGTTGGTTTAGAGCACAAAATTGATCGATCTGCGGATATTTTGAACGATTTCAATATAGGAAGAAAGTTCGAGCCATGTGGATTCTGTTGAAGACATACAACCGGGTAGCTGTGAAATGAATGTAAGTTTAGATGTGCAAATGTATTAGCAATTATGATGTATGTTTAGATTTTCAAATTATAATATGATATGTGCAAATGTAAGCAGATGGCACCGCCAAATTTTGTTGTCCATCCTAACCCCGTTGAAGCTGAAGATGAACCAGATATGAGTACACAACAAAGCCAGGTTATAAATAGCGCGTGGAATCCTGTTGCGCCGCCATGAACTCGGCCTGGGCCTTCAATGTTTGAGCAGCTCCGGATGGGACAGACTGCCAACATACCTATTGGACAGACTGCCAACATGCCGATTGGACCCCGGGTCCAAATCAGAGCTCCGCCATGTGAGGTGGTGTTCAATTTCATCAAGTGAGCTATACTTTGCAACATGGTGTGTTGGGAATGTGGAACCGGAATCAGGGAGTGAAGAACCGGAGGATTGAACCGGGTTTTAGCATCAAGAAGACAAACTGGTCAGGATAAACCGGGTTCGGGGTAGTTTGGGATAGCCGTCATTTGTGATGGAGCAGTTGCAGATTTGTGACGAAGAAAACCGTCACATTTGTCCGGTAGCTGAGCTCAACTTCTTTCAGTTAGAACTTCCTGTGCAGTTGCATTCGAGCTTCAATCCATATATCATTGTAAAGCTCTCATCAAGGAGAAGATCACTACGTCGAGTAATTTCCCTGTTCTTTAGATTAGAGAGAGTATTTAGAGATTGAGTGTTCGTGCCCTAATTTGTCAACAGAATTGGGCATTTCATTTCTTGAGTGTATTCTCTGTAATTGATTGGATTTCTTAGTGGATTGGGGTGTGCCTTGCCTCCGTGGATGTAGTTCATCTTGAACGAACCACGTTAAAACTGTGTTTGATTCATTTTCAGTTCCTGTTCTACGCAAGTTCAATTCGGCCACAACTCTGGCCGAACTGCATGTGTGATTTCAAATTGTTCTTTGTACGAATTCCAGATTCTTTGGTGTTGTGTGTTCAAGAGTTGATTTCACTAACACGCCACCTTCAATGTCGGCTCAGTTTGTAACATTCAGCAGAGGTACAAACCAAGGTCGCCACTTCAACAAGATAATTATGGACAGCGAAGGAAGGAAGTTCATGGACCTATCGTCCCCGCCTAATGATGGATGATTCCGGTGTTTCTGCATTTTTCATAATAGAATTTGTATTTAGGAGATGAAATGGTTCATTTTGTGGGTTATTAACTATGATTTTTGCGTTTTGGACAGTAAGATTGGTTCATGAGATGTAATTGTTCATTTTGTGGGTTATTAATTTCTGCACAGTGACATGGCATTTAGTTTTTGGATGATGAACAGATTTTTTCATTTTGGAGATATGGAATGAAAAGATTTAGTACTATTTTGTCATAACTTTGGATTGATTATATTACAATATTGAATTGAAGCTCGTCTGCTGCAGTTTACACCAGTTTCATTTCTTTGGATTGTTTATGGTTAAAATGATGAACAGTTCAATTTATAAAATTGCTTTACAGCAGACGAGCATGTATTTTGAATTTTTGTGAAATTTCATGTATTTTGCATTCTTTTTAAATAATCAGCAATCAAAGCCACATCAGATTCCTTAAAACTGTACAGTAGTAACAAATTTACAGACTGCAGAAAGATGAACTGAGGTGATATTGCCTACATATAATCTGCAGCTTACTTCAATTTGTTCAGATTTTGACTTGCACCAAATTTGCTAAATTAAATTGGCCTTGTTTCTAACTTAGACTAGTTCTGCACAATTTATTAAATTATTTTATGTTCCATTAGAATTGAGTGGTATTCCATGTATTATGTATTTTTGTAAATGACATTGCACAGTTGCAAACACCATTACAATTGAAGAAGCATACATTATAGTTCATTACGTTTATAAATGTAAAAGAGAGTACACAAATGCAAGAAAAAATCCATACTACATAGTTGTCATTGAAGGTTTTCATTACATCAATGTAATCAAATCAAGCAATCATTTTCCTACTAGTGCTCCTATCATCAACAAACACCCTAAAGAAGAACATACAAACCAAAAATACAATAAAGAACCTAAATAACACCGTCAATTGGTTACGCTTCTTCATATATAGAATTTCATTCTTCAATTCTCTATTAGATATGAGTAGTTTCTTGTTATCTTCTTCAAGGGAGCTTCTCACATCTTGCAATAAGGTACTCATTTCCTCCATTCTTGATATTACCATTTCAAGGTGTTGGTTTCTGGCAGTGAGCTGACTGCATTCTATCTTCAAAAACTCCGATTCGGCGGTCGACTCGTTGCGCCTTCTTAGAAGTCCATGGATTATCTTTCTCGACCGCTCACAGAGCTGTGGTTCAATCCATTGAAGGAATTTACAGTATCCATCTTGCTACAAATGATTTCAAGAAATTTATAAAAATTAAAAAAGGACCTACGATGTTGAATTTAACAATAACAAATCGAAAATGTAAATTAGTTACCGAGTACAATGGATAACCTAGAAACCTTCTCTTGACGTTATCATCCTTCCAAGAGGTCACAATTTTGGCTGCAAGGTTGCAACGACAGAAAACAGGCCCCGCCGTCCAACTCTATTGCGACTCCGCCATCCGACTCTGCTGCGACATGTTTTGCAAGAACGGCTTTAGGATTTACCTACACTAGCACAAAACCAATTAAGAAACCTGCAAGATTAGCAATTCGATTTTGAGAGTGAAAGAAGAAATTAGGGTTCTTTGTTTTATTTCCCTGCGTGAATTGTGGGTGAATGAAGAAAGAGAATAAATTAAAAGAAAGATGATAAAATTTGCTTATGTGGATTTTTGTTTTTTTAATTGCCTACCATGATAATAATTTATATTTTTTTAAAATCTACGTAAGTTGCCGGAGCCACGCTAGACAGGAATGCCCGGAATGTTTTGGCACGTGACCCACACGTGATGTTTTCCGACGAAATTAGTCGCCGCCGGCCAAATTTTTAGCTATAGCAATCAACTTTGGAGGGAAAGGCAGTTAGCATAATCTATTTTTTGCAGAGAATTAGGAAACTGTTACATCTTTATTTATAGGAAGAAAACACGTGGCTACAGTACATTTATATCTTTACAAAGGTTTCCAAAACAACTACAAAGTTTTTCTTGTAATGCAAGATATTTCGCAGTGCAACTTTCTATTTGATACTTATTATGTACGACATCTTATCTTGAACCCTTTGGTATAATGGGAAAAATCTGTCTAAAATCTCATCCGAGAACAATTGTTTTGCCCCTCACAGGTAGATCAGAATTATGTGATGTGATCTACTTAGTCCCATGATATCTTTCAAGGTTTTATCCAAAGTTTCAATGCAATGTCTATGAACTATGGAAGCTTAATCCCAAATAATTATTTTAGACTTCATCAGATTAGTGTAAAAAATTTCAAAAATCAAGTGTATAGCGAATCATAATTTAGCAAATTGAACATTTTTCTTGATTTATTCAAAATGATAAGTATAATTATTAATTTCAAACATTAAGTGCAGTAATTTATAAAAAAATGTTGGGAGTATGTAATACAAATTAAGTTTAAATGCAAGATATATTCGAATGTAGAAAATTTTATATTAATCCAATATAAAGATTGAAAAAAGTGATTGAATTTAGAGCACAATAAGATACTCAATCATTTGCAAAAGAGAAAAAAAAAAGAAAAAAAAAGAGAACTGGTGATAGATTAGTGGAGCAAAACTAATCAAGCTAATCAAGTATCATTGAAAAATTATAAAATTTCAAACGCGTTCAAATAGTCCATTATAAGAAATATATTTATATGGAATAAAAAACTCAACTTCTATAAAAAAAACACATAAAACGAAATGTTTTTCTTCCTCTATGTGTTTTAAAGTGCAAGTAGCCCCAGTTTTGAGCCCATACTGTTGATTGAAATGTTCTATTCCATTCTTCAATAGAATTTTTTATGGTTTATTCTTTAAACATACTTTCCAATTTGATTTTCAATAGACCGCGATTTATCAACATCGTCCAAACGAATAATATCACAATTTTCTAGATCAACAGTCTGTATATTGGTGTCTACAAAATAAAAATAGAATTTGAAGATAGGAAGAAATTGGAATTTGACTTGTTGTGTCTCTTTTACATAAAAATTTGGATGACCCAGAAAAAAAATATTTTTTCATATATATTCTCCAATGTAAAGCTATTGAGAATTTTAACCTCAAAACGTTCTGCAATTTCTTCGGTGCCAACACAGACTGAAAAATAAAAATTAAAAAAAATAATAAATATAGCCAACAAAATAAACGTGTATTAAAATTAAAAAAAAAAGAGTTTTCTTCAAATCAATGTCGGATTACATATATATTGGTAATATTCTTTTTATTACCCGATTTCCAAGAACTGCATGCTGATTAAAAATTACGTAGAATGAACTTATTTTTTATGGAACATCTACCACACAACCATCATGATCATGTATATCAGCATATGGTTTTGATGATACAAAATCATATTTGATAAACATGTAATAACCATCTTTCAATACATTCTCGTCTACAAACTGTCTCCAACTTTTACTCAAATAAGTTTTCTCATCTGCACCCAATCTCATTTCCACATCCCACTTGATATTTTTATTTGTTACGACCGTGCAATTCTTGTTTAAATGTTCAAGCGAAGCTTCCACAAATTCAGTAGGAAACTCCTACAAAAATTAAAATGTATTTAGTTAACAATAAAACAATCCATCCTCCTCATAATTAATGTATAATCAAATTTCATTTCATGTTATTAATCCCACATACCAGCTTGTTGTAGTAAAAAATATAGGTGAAAAGAGTGTAGAAATAATGATAATTCCATAAATTTGCAATAAAAAAAAAAAAAAGTTACTAATAAATAAAATCATAAATCATGTATAAAAAAACCCCTAAAATTGCACGAAAGACATGCTAATCGTATCTAAAAATTATATCCTTACAAATAATTCTAAGCATTTTACGAATATCAAATAATGTACACAACTACAATACTTTATTAAATTTTAAAAAATACAATAAAATTTACAATTTTATAATAAAACTTTTACCTCTGTTCGCACTCCTCGATCTTCGTTCGGCCATTGATTTGTCTAAAATTTAAAAACAGATAATATGAAATAAAAAAGCGGTGGTTTTATGTCGCAGGTAATAGAGACAAAGAGAGATGTTCCACAAATATCTTTTCTTTTGGTTGATATATATGAAAAGTTAGTTACCATCTATTATAATATGGTACATATAATTAATAATATATTTTTCACATAAAATTTAATCAATCCTTAATGGTCTCTATTAACAAGTGAATATGAAAAAAATATATTATAACAATAAAATTATCCATATTAATAAATCTAATAAAATGGAATGTCTGAACAGTTATAAATGATACAAAATAAATTAAGATTATGGAAGAAATAGTCTAATAGTCTCAATGTAATCCTTGTAAATGTTGTTAGAAGGTTAATAATAGAAAATATCAATTATTTAATTTGATTATGGAATGTCTGAAAACTTCTTATATAGTAAATTATTATGTGTATGAATAAGTGATTTTTTTTTTTTAAAAAAAAAAAGTCTACATATCATGTAACAGTATTATGATTATAGTCATTTAATTGTAAATTAATCCTACATATCTCATTATAACATTGAAAAGTTGTTTAAAAACTATAAGATACCTACTACTAAGGATAATAAGTTTTTACCTATAAATACTTGCACAGTTAAAGTGATAAACCACAAACAGGTAAAAATTGTTTTAAATACATTGCTTATGAATTTTTTTATTTTCTATATGATGTGGCAATTGTTAAAGAAACTTTATCTAATATTTTTGGTTCTTTAAAGATATGTGTAAGATCATAAATGTTCAACAATTGTATTCTTTAAGCAATGTAACAAATTTCGTAATCGTTTCAAAAATTCTAGAAAGTAGATTAAAGATATACATTTTGATTTCATATTTCTTAAATAAAAGTTAACTTACTTACACTAACAAATTTTAGAAGTATAAATTAAAAATGAAACAAATCTGTTAGTGGAATTGTGCATAATCGGTGGCATGATCATAATTAAGTGTTTTATATAATGTGCAATTATATGAATCGATGCAAAGTTAAATTGTGGAGCACATGAACTAAAGTAATCAATGATATAACAATTAGAGTTTTGTGATTTTTTCGTAAATTATTCAATGAGTTTCTTATTCACAATATATTTAAAAAATAGCGTATATAATCTAATATAAACAATTTTCATTATATTTGAAATTCTAATTTAATTCAGCCCAATAAACATTTACAGTTATATCGGACAATAATCACTAAAATATTGATCAATAATTGGCTGGATCACAAATGTAATGTTGAAAAAGTATTAAAAATTAACATAAGATGACTGAAAAACCCAACTTCAATTTTTTGTTGAAATTCAAAATGAATAATCCTATCCTTCAACATTATCTCTGAAAAGTTGAGTTGTTAAACAAAAAAAAAAAAAAGAAAAAGAAAAAAAAGACCAAGAAAAAGTCAAAAACTAATATTATAAAGGAATATCTTAATTCACATAAATAAACTTAAAGCACTACGTGGATAAAAGTTTTCACGGGTAGTAATGCTAACCACTTGGTATTGATCCCAAGAATATCTCTGACACCATTTGACCCGACGTTGTCTTTTAAATTCCGGCGCAAACAATTTTTCATAATTGTTTCGTACGCGATGACAATAAACAAAGCACAAGGACAATATTTGTCTCCCGTTGGTTTATACTTAAAAAACCATTCTTCAGTCATGCCAACTTTACGTTGCAATTTCAAGGGTCACGAACCGAAGAGGGCTAAAAATATTGATTTATGATCATGAAAATAAAAGTAGTAACAAAACGGTTGAGTGTTGTCTATAAGAAAGTGTTTAGAAATGTGTGAATATACTTTTTTTAGATGTATGTATACATATTTGATTCTACTTGTTTAATAGCTTCCATATTTACTTTTTCTTTACTAAATGGATTTGATCTCAATTAATCTGTATACATGAAGGTATAGTGGTACTTTTTTTCGTCTTATATATTATGTGGGAAGTTACGCATTTATTAATTAAAATTAATCAATGATTTTAAAACTGTGATGATTGTATCATAAGTTATATTTAAAAATCTTCTTATAACCGTGTATCGTACGAGTAATTTACTAGTCGGTAGATAAAAATAGGTAAAAATTTGTATGTGACCGTCACACGGCTGTCACATGGTGTGACGGGAAAAAAGTATCACCTTTTGTAGTAAAAGTATTACGTTTATCTGTAAAAGTATCACCTCTTTTGAAAAAAAAAAAAGTATCACATTTATCTGTAAAAGTATCAATGTAGTAAAAGTATAATTTTTTTTCTGTAAAAGTATCACTTTTTCCTGTAAAAGTATCAATGTTTTATATAAAAATGTATTACGTCACGCGTGTGACTGTTCACACACAAGACTCACTCATAAAAATATTGGGAAATTGACTTGAATATCTAACTTTGAAATTTTTACTAACACGTTCTTTAAATTTGGAACATTTATAAAGTATTATATAAGTTTTAATTTTTGTAAAAAGATCCTTTGCAACTAAAGAGAAAAGAAAATTAAAAAAAAAAAAAAGGAATTTTCCTGAGTAACCTTAGTTGAAAATGTTGGGATACAGTAGATTTCCCAAAAAATGTTGAAAGCTAAAATTGAGTTTGAATTCCAAATTAGAAAAATCCATTTTCTCTCTCCTCTGTTCTCGATCTTGTCTACTAGATGTTCACCTGTGCGATGCACAAGATGAGTATTTTTGCAATAATAATAATAATAATAATAATAATAATAATAATAATAATAATAATAATAATAATAATAATAATAATAATAATAATAATAAAATTATCAGCTTATATATTATTTGAGAATATAAAATCACACTACAACATCAATAGTTTTATGTAACACTTCGTTTGTAACACTTTTAAAATTTTGACTTTTATGTAACACTTTCATTTAACACTTTTGTAACATCTGCGAATATGTAACATTTTCGTGTAACACTTATGAAATATGTAACGCTTTGAGGGTAACACTTTTAACTAAGTAACACTTTTTTACTTTTGAATAAGTAACACTTATACATATTTAACATTTGTAATTAATAAAATTATATATTTATTTTATTTTAAACTAATTAAATATCTGTGAATTTATTTGCTCATGTGACTTATCTTTATTTTTCTCATATGTTACATCTTAATTAATAGAACATCCGTAACGTAAGTGGTGAAACGATCGACTCAGACCTACAAAAGTAACAATTTATTAGAGCACCTAAAGATTTACTTATTCGTTATCAAGAATAAATTTTATTTGTGACTTATGTCTAGGTGTGTATATATATAGATACAAACACATTATATTTTTACTAAAACATAATAAAATGGACTTGTAGCTTGAAGAATTTGAATATTTTTCTTAAGTGTGAGAACCTAGACTTGGGACATTTGGTCATGTCTCTTCATGTTTATAAGTTTATTTTTTATTTAAATCTATAAAACACAAGAAAAGACACCTTAAAGGTGACTTTAAGGTGTCTTAAAATTATCTACGACAAGTAATACATAAAATTACTGTATTTAAAATTAATGATAGTGTCTTAAGAATTATATACAATAATCAAGGTTGCAGAAGTCGGAAATCGCTAGTTGGGGGGTCTCCAAGCGACTAGCGACTAGGCCGACTAGTCCCACCGATTTCTTTTTTTATTTTTTTTATTTTTTATTTTTATTTTTTTGGCATGTCCTATATATAATTATATGTACAGAAAAAACAGAGAAAGTAGAGAATACTCATAATATAATTATACTAGTCCCATGATCCATCAATTCAAGCGACTACATACTAACTAAAAATCTAAAATACACATCAAAAGTTCAAAACTGATATATATTAACCAAATTAGACAAAAAAAAAAAAAATAATAAATATCATGAAATAATTCAACAAAATAAATAAATAAAGAAGCTACCTGGATCAAATAAAGTAGCCTAGTAGATCGACTGGGCCTCCTAGGCGGTGATTTCTTGCAGCAGCGCCTAATTTGGGCGATTTCAAGAAAATCGGATCGGTTGGCCACCGACTAGCGACTAGTCGGCCGACTAATCCGAGTTCTTCAACACTGACAATAATTAGATATATAAAATTAATGTGATATAAGTTAAGTGATATCTATCTATATATATATATATATATATATGAAAATGAGAAAATAATTAATGGAAACTTTGTGTCAAATTGATATGGATAATCTAAATAAAATTAAGTTAAATTGTGGTTTGATAGGAACTTAATTTTTTAGAGTATTTTATTGATATTACAACAAAATCTTGTTTATATATTAGTTTTTTAAATAACAAACTAAAAAGTTATTGTAGTCTAGTGGTTAAGTCATTGTACTTAAGCTCTTGTAATCTAGCAACCTGGGTCCGATTAAAAGTGTTATATAAGGGGGTTACATGTAACATTTTTTTAGTATTACCATAAGTGTTACTATTTAAAATCTAATGTCACACTTATCAAAAGTGTTACTAAAGATCATAAAAATTGTTACATTAGACTTTAGGTTAGCACCGAAAAATGTAACACCAATAAAATGTTACTTGAAGTTTATAGTAACATATTTGAGCATATATGTAACACTTTTTGGGTGTTGAATAAGCTCATTTATATTGTAGTTTCAGGATTTGATATTTTTTTGTCCAATAATATTTCTTCCTCCTTACATGTGGGTGTTTTTTACATTTAATATCTTTCATTATTACAAATTGAAACTACTAGTTAGATGTTCATAATGTTTTTACTATCAATTTTTTATATTTTTAATTTAAATACATTTCACTATCACAAATAGAAACTACCAATTATATTTTCAAAAATTTTGTTAATTCAATTATTTGAATTTATGATCTGATGATGCTGAATATTTAAGTAAAATTTTAAATACAAACTTGAAATTTGATTCATTTCTCTCCCTATTATTTCAGTGTGCATTACACCCGTTGTAATAATTACATATGCAAATTAGAATAAAACAATGTCAAATATTTTGAATAATTATTGCTTAAAAAAAACATATATTAAATAGCATAATATTAGTATAAGAAGTCACAAACATATTAGTTACTTAAGTATATGAGTGGTAAACTATATTATCATGTCCTATTCAAATAAAAAATAATTGACTCATTATTTTTGTAGGTAACATAATTTTTCTTTTCACAAAATAAAAAATAATAATAAGCAAACTAATTCAATCAACAAACCACTTTCAAATATATCTAAGCTTGTTTTCTATTGCAAAATGTAAATCTAACAAATTTGTATTTTTTATGGATTTTTTTACACCAAATAATTTAAATTATCCAAAAATTATTAAGATAAAAAAAAGTAAAATTAAAGTAAATAATTTTAATCTTCTAAAATTTTTTAAATGATTCAAAAAAATATCATTTTTGAAATTATATCACATTTTAATTTTATATACAAATATTTAAAAATTAAAATATATTATTTTTTTAAGAAAATCAAAATATATCATTAATACCCTTTTAGGAGATACTTTGCTTCACTTGAATTGAATTGAATTCTGATAAAATTTCAATAATCATCCTTGCTTTCCATTTTGTTTTGTTTATTAAATGAGATCCTTATGGCAAACATTTTAAGGATAGTGGTGGGAGGGTAGAGAGAATACCCAATATTTAAAGTTTTGATAATGGATAAACTTCACCGAATTTCCATTTAACCCCATCACTCAAATCACTAATTTGATTTTAAAATGGTCCATCATTAGTATCTGCTAAACACGGGGCTTACAGCTTTGTGGCTAGAGATGGTAATGCGGATCACTCACTCCGATCGACTATATCGTCTCTCTTTAAAACCACTCTCCGTCTTCAATTGTTCTCCCTATCGCTCTCACTTGAATTTTTTTCTCTCTTCCTGGTGCTTTCAAAGTTGATTTCATTAATGTTTGAATGCGTAATGCTAATAAGTGATGTTTTCTATTGATATTGCATATTAATTGTGTTTTTTAAGTAATCACACACATGGCTAGAATTTAAATTCCAGTTGAACTGTAATTTTGATCTTTGTTCGGTTAATTGAATTTTAATTTATAGGATTCTTTTATGCGTTCTTAGTCGAAATTGTGCAATTGCGTTGTTTCTTTTTGCCATTGTTAGATAATAAAGCATGTAAATACATACACACGTATATGAGAATTGATATACCTCAATTGAGTTGCAGCGGAAAGTGTTTGGTTGATTCCCAAAGTGATGGATTGTACACTGATTCGTCTACTAACCCGTCTGGACGAATACTACTAGAGCATCCGCCGTCGTCTTCACACCCTAGACTCTTGGAGGACTCCGGTGATTCTCCAAGATAGAGAATTAGAGAGAAAAGGGAGAAATATGTATTCTGTGGTATTGTTTTTCCGTAGTATACGAATACCAGTATATTCGTATATATACTAGTATGGGAGAGATCTATCTCCTATTATGGATAAGATCTCCATCCCTATCGGGAATATATATGATAAGATATTAAATATCTCATCAGATATATATCCCAACTATATTGGGATCCATCAGATATGGACGCAACCAACATCTCCCACTCATACAAATCTGATCCGACTTATTCGGATCCGAAAGACTCCACAATTCTAATCATCATATCTCTTCTTTCATACAGAGACTAAGGCGTGCGACCGAGCGAGAACAGAATGGAACAAAGTGAGGAGAGTTATATTAAGTTATCACCCTACTAACATAACTCATCAACTCAGGAGTCTCGCTGTGTACCCCAAACTACCTGGTTGCACTAGACCAAACATCTCTGACCCCTCGTGAATATATAGAGCACGTTTGACCACTTAATTGTATCTATGCTCATGACTATGTCAAAACTAATTCGACTTAGTCGGCCGGCCTATGAGCCATAGTACACAAGTGCATTACCAACTTAGTTTTTCCTTGGCCTCTAATGTCAATCTGCTTGGACTTGACAGCTTTCTTAGTCATGCTCCGACAGACCGTATCAACCATGGCCATTGAACACATGCTAAAGTAGCGTCATCAAACTTACACTTCATGACAAAGTCCAAAGTCCCAAAGGGCACAAGAAACACTATAAGAGCTCACACAGTGGCGAAGCAGGAATCTATTCGGTCACTCCTCTTACTAAGGTCGTCATTAAGCACATGTAGTATGAATACATGCTATGATGGAGCTCCCACTCAAATTTGGGCATGTCACGCTCTGAACATCATACGAGTCTTAGTCCAGTCGCTCTTCTAGCGCCTGACCTGCGGACCACTTAGGAATTTGTCTCCAACACAACTCCTAATGATTCGCACACTCCTAACATGCCTTTGAAATACATCTCTACTCAAAGGCTTGGTGAAAGGATCGGCTATCATTTCACCAGTGGAAACGTGCCTGAGAACCACTTGCCCCTGCGTAATATTATCTCGGATAAAGTGGTATCTGGTGTCAATATGCTTGGTCTTCCCATGATACAAACACATTATATTTTTACTAAAACATAATAAAATGGACTTGTAGCTTGAAGAATTTGAATATTTTTCTTAAGTGTGAGAACCTAGACTTGGGACATTTGGTCATGTCTCTTCATGTTTATAAGTTTATTTTTTATTTAAATCTATAAAACACAAGAAAAGACACCTTAAAGGTGACTTTAAGGTGTCTTAAAATTATCTACGACAAGTAATACATAAAATTACTGTATTTAAAATTAATGATAGTGTCTTAAGAATTATATACAATAATCAAGGTTGCAGAAGTCGGAAATCGCTAGTTGGGGGGTCTCCAAGCGACTAGCGACTAGGCCGACTAGTCCCACCGATTTCTTTTTTTATTTTTTTTATTTTTTATTTTTATTTTTTTGGCATGTCCTATATATAATTATATGTACAGAAAAAACAGAGAAAGTAGAGAATACTCATAATATAATTATACTAGTCCCATGATCCATCAATTCAAGCGACTACATACTAACTAAAAATCTAAAATACACATCAAAAGTTCAAAACTGATATATATTAACCAAATTAGACAAAAAAAAAAAAAATAATAAATATCATGAAATAATTCAACAAAATAAATAAATAAAGAAGCTACCTGGATCAAATAAAGTAGCCTAGTAGATCGACTGGGCCTCCTAGGCGGTGATTTCTTGCAGCAGCGCCTAATTTGGGCGATTTCAAGAAAATCGGATCGGTTGGCCACCGACTAGCGACTAGTCGGCCGACTAATCCGAGTTCTTCAACACTGACAATAATTAGATATATAAAATTAATGTGATATAAGTTAAGTGATATCTATCTATATATATATATATATATATATGAAAATGAGAAAATAATTAATGGAAACTTTGTGTCAAATTGATATGGATAATCTAAATAAAATTAAGTTAAATTGTGGTTTGATAGGAACTTAATTTTTTAGAGTATTTTATTGATATTACAACAAAATCTTGTTTATATATTAGTTTTTTAAATAACAAACTAAAAAGTTATTGTAGTCTAGTGGTTAAGTCATTGTACTTAAGCTCTTGTAATCTAGCAACCTGGGTCCGATTAAAAGTGTTATATAAGGGGGTTACATGTAACATTTTTTTAGTATTACCATAAGTGTTACTATTTAAAATCTAATGTCACACTTATCAAAAGTGTTACTAAAGATCATAAAAATTGTTACATTAGACTTTAGGTTAGCACCGAAAAATGTAACACCAATAAAATGTTACTTGAAGTTTATAGTAACATATTTGAGCATATATGTAACACTTTTTGGGTGTTGAATAAGCTCATTTATATTGTAGTTTCAGGATTTGATATTTTTTTGTCCAATAATATTTCTTCCTCCTTACATGTGGGTGTTTTTTACATTTAATATCTTTCATTATTACAAATTGAAACTACTAGTTAGATGTTCATAATGTTTTTACTATCAATTTTTTATATTTTTAATTTAAATACATTTCACTATCACAAATAGAAACTACCAATTATATTTTCAAAAATTTTGTTAATTCAATTATTTGAATTTATGATCTGATGATGCTGAATATTTAAGTAAAATTTTAAATACAAACTTGAAATTTGATTCATTTCTCTCCCTATTATTTCAGTGTGCATTACACCCGTTGTAATAATTACATATGCAAATTAGAATAAAACAATGTCAAATATTTTGAATAATTATTGCTTAAAAAAAACATATATTAAATAGCATAATATTAGTATAAGAAGTCACAAACATATTAGTTACTTAAGTATATGAGTGGTAAACTATATTATCATGTCCTATTCAAATAAAAAATAATTGACTCATTATTTTTGTAGGTAACATAATTTTTCTTTTCACAAAATAAAAAATAATAATAAGCAAACTAATTCAATCAACAAACCACTTTCAAATATATCTAAGCTTGTTTTCTATTGCAAAATGTAAATCTAACAAATTTGTATTTTTTATGGATTTTTTTACACCAAATAATTTAAATTATCCAAAAATTATTAAGATAAAAAAAAGTAAAATTAAAGTAAATAATTTTAATCTTCTAAAATTTTTTAAATGATTCAAAAAAATATCATTTTTGAAATTATATCACATTTTAATTTTATATACAAATATTTAAAAATTAAAATATATTATTTTTTTAAGAAAATCAAAATATATCATTAATACCCTTTTAGGAGATACTTTGCTTCACTTGAATTGAATTGAATTCTGATAAAATTTCAATAATCATCCTTGCTTTCCATTTTGTTTTGTTTATTAAATGAGATCCTTATGGCAAACATTTTAAGGATAGTGGTGGGAGGGTAGAGAGAATACCCAATATTTAAAGTTTTGATAATGGATAAACTTCACCGAATTTCCATTTAACCCCATCACTCAAATCACTAATTTGATTTTAAAATGGTCCATCATTAGTATCTGCTAAACACGGGGCTTACAGCTTTGTGGCTAGAGATGGTAATGCGGATCACTCACTCCGATCGACTATATCGTCTCTCTTTAAAACCACTCTCCGTCTTCAATTGTTCTCCCTATCGCTCTCACTTGAATTTTTTTCTCTCTTCCTGGTGCTTTCAAAGTTGATTTCATTAATGTTTGAATGCGTAATGCTAATAAGTGATGTTTTCTATTGATATTGCATATTAATTGTGTTTTTTAAGTAATCACACACATGGCTAGAATTTAAATTCCAGTTGAACTGTAATTTTGATCTTTGTTCGGTTAATTGAATTTTAATTTATAGGATTCTTTTATGCGTTCTTAGTCGAAATTGTGCAATTGCGTTGTTTCTTTTTGCCATTGTTAGATAATAAAGCATGTAAATACATACACACGTATATGAGAATTGATATACCTCAATTGAGTTGCAGCGGAAAGTGTTTGGTTGATTCCCAAAGTGATGGATTGTACACTGATTCGTCTACTAACCCGTCTGGACGAATACTACTAGAGCATCCGCCGTCGTCTTCACACCCTAGACTCTTGGAGGACTCCGGTGATTCTCCAAGATAGAGAATTAGAGAGAAAAGGGAGAAATATGTATTCTGTGGTATTGTTTTTCCGTAGTATACGAATACCAGTATATTCGTATATATACTAGTATGGGAGAGATCTATCTCCTATTATGGATAAGATCTCCATCCCTATCGGGAATATATATGATAAGATATTAAATATCTCATCAGATATATATCCCAACTATATTGGGATCCATCAGATATGGACGCAACCAACATCTCCCACTCATACAAATCTGATCCGACTTATTCGGATCCGAAAGACTCCACAATTCTAATCATCATATCTCTTCTTTCATACAGAGACTAAGGCGTGCGACCGAGCGAGAACAGAATGGAACAAAGTGAGGAGAGTTATATTAAGTTATCACCCTACTAACATAACTCATCAACTCAGGAGTCTCGCTGTGTACCCCAAACTACCTGGTTGCACTAGACCAAACATCTCTGACCCCTCGTGAATATATAGAGCACGTTTGACCACTTAATTGTATCTATGCTCATGACTATGTCAAAACTAATTCGACTTAGTCGGCCGGCCTATGAGCCATAGTACACAAGTGCATTACCAACTTAGTTTTTCCTTGGCCTCTAATGTCAATCTGCTTGGACTTGACAGCTTTCTTAGTCATGCTCCGACAGACCGTATCAACCATGGCCATTGAACACATGCTAAAGTAGCGTCATCAAACTTACACTTCATGACAAAGTCCAAAGTCCCAAAGGGCACAAGAAACACTATAAGAGCTCACACAGTGGCGAAGCAGGAATCTATTCGGTCACTCCTCTTACTAAGGTCGTCATTAAGCACATGTAGTATGAATACATGCTATGATGGAGCTCCCACTCAAATTTGGGCATGTCACGCTCTGAACATCATACGAGTCTTAGTCCAGTCGCTCTTCTAGCGCCTGACCTGCGGACCACTTAGGAATTTGTCTCCAACACAACTCCTAATGATTCGCACACTCCTAACATGCCTTTGAAATACATCTCTACTCAAAGGCTTGGTGAAAGGATCGGCTATCATTTCACCAGTGGAAACGTGCCTGAGAACCACTTGCCCCTGCGTAATATTATCTCGGATAAAGTGGTATCTGGTGTCAATATGCTTGGTCTTCCCATGATACTTGGGGTCCTTAGCATATGCCAATGCAGCTGTGTTATCACAAAGGACAACTACTGCATCATCTACATGCGCCGTGACGCGCAAAGTCTGAAGAAATCTTCTTAACCAGATAGCCTCCTGAACTGCAGATGTACAAGCTATGTACTCTGCTTCCATAGTGGATAGAGATATACAAGGCTGCTTCTTGCTACACCAAGTGATAGCAGCGCCACCTAACAAGAATGCATATCCCGATGTGGATTTGCATTCATCTCTATCTGCTGATCCATCAGCATCGTTGTAACCAAGTAGCTTCAAACTGCCACCGTGAAAGCACAAAGCTAAATCACTTGTCCCCTTTAGATATCTAAGTATCCTTTTGACTGTAGCCCAGTGAGCGCGTCCGGGATTACTTTGATACCTACTCACCATCCCTACTGCAAAGCACAAGTCTGGTCGAGTACACATCATTGCGTACATCAAACTCCCTACCGCGCTTGCATAAGGAACCTTAGCCATGCTTTCTTTTTCATCATCTGTTTTTAGGCATAGATCTTTGCTAAGAACACAATGTTTTTCCATAGGCGTGTCAACGGGTTTAGCATTATGCATACGAAATCGCTCCAGAACCCTCTTAATATAAGTCTCTTGAGACAAAGTTAAGAGTCTCTTTGAGCGATCTCGGTGTATCTTGACACCAAGTATGTATTCTGCTTCTCCCATATCTTTTATCTCAAAAGTAGATGATAGCCACTGCTGAGTGGCGACAATCATCTCCGTATCATTTCCAGCCAGCAAAATGTCATCCACATTTAATGAGAGAATTGTGAAATTCTTCTCATCCCTCTTGACATACACACAGTGATCTTCCTCAACCATCGTAAAGCCTATCGAAGTGATAGCTCGATGAAATCGAAGGTACCACTGTCTGGATGATTGTTTCAGTCCATGAATGGAACGCTTTAAGCGGCACGCTTTGCGCTCTTGTCCCTTTACCTGAAAACCCTTAGGTTGATCTATATAGATCTCATCACCCAGTTCTCCATTGAGAAATGCTGTCTTCACATCCATTTGGAACAGTTCCAAATCAAGATGGGCGACAATTGTTAAAATGAGACGGATAGAGGCAAACCTCACCACCGGGGAGAATGTCTCTTCATAGTCCACACCTTCTTTTTGGGTAAAGCCTTTCGCCACCAGGAGAGCCTTATACTTGTCTATTGAGCCATCTGCTTTTCGCTTGACTTTGAGAACCCATTTGTTCCCAATTGTCTTGCGTCCAGACGGTAGATCGACTAGCTCCCAAACTTGGTTCTTAGCCATCGAACTCATCTCTTCCTCCATAGCACTTATCCACTCTTTAGCATTTGGAGAAGTTACAGCCTCTTCATAAGTGGCTGGCTCATCAACATCCATTGTTGCGCACATGAAAGATTCCCCTTCGAGTTCAAAACGTCTTCGGGGAACTGTTCCACGCTAGCTCCCGCGCAACTCTAGATCTTGAGAGTCTTCATGCAATGGAATTCTCCCACTGACTCTAAGATCGCTCTCATTATTCCCGTTGATTGCTGGATTTGGTTGTAGAACCGCATCCTCGCCAGGAATTCCAGCGTTGTCTTCGTGATATTGTAACTCATAAAGTTTGAGATCTCCTTTAACTTCTCCAATTGTTGGAAATTCCTCCTCGAGGAAATTGACATCGCGTGACTCAATTTATGTCATTCCTCCGTCAGGATGTTCACCATACATCACATAGCCTTTCGAGTGGTCACAATATCTTATAAAGATATATTTGACTGCTTTAGGACCTAGTTTCCCATGCTTATGGGAAGTATTATGAACAAACCCTGCTGACCCCCAAGGGCGCAAACCTTCTAAGTTGGGCTTTCTCTCATGCTACAACTCATACGGCGTCGAAGGAACTGACTTAGACGGCACACGGTTCAATATGTAGGCAGCAGTTAAGATTGCATCTCCCCAAAAGGATATTGGTAGATTTGCTTGCGCCATCATTGATCTGGCCATGTCCAGAAGTGTCCTATTCCTCCTCTCTGCAACACCATTTTGTTGCGGAGTGTAAGGAATTGACAGTTGCCTTATGATCCCTTTTTCCTCACAGTATTGCCTGAACTGATCAGACAAGTATTCTCGCCCTCTATCAGTGCGTAAAGTTTTAAGTTTCCTATCTCTTTGGTTCTCAACCTCCGCTAAGAATCGCTTAAAGCAATCAAGCGCTTTTGAGCGGTGAGACAGGAGATACACTGAACCATAGCGCGAATAATCATCAATAAATGTGAGAAAATAGGATGCACCGTGTCGTGCCTTCACATTTACAGGTCCGCATATGTCCGAGTGAACTAACTCTAGAGGTTGAGTAGCTCTTCTTGCCTTTCCAAAAGGCTTCCGGCAGGCTTTTCCTGCCAGACATGGTTCGCACACAGGAAGGTTGACTTTAGCGAGATTGCCTAAAAGGCCTTCTCGAGCTAACCTAGTCATCCTTTCACGTCCTATATGTCCTAACCTTGCATGCCATTTATTTGAATCATTCAAAATATCAACAGATGAAGAAATAAAAGTAGTGCATTCAATAGATAAATCCAACATGAAAAATCCATTGTTTATATGTCCTACGCCATAAAGGTTGTTGCCGAGAAAAATAGATAACATGGTCTTTTCAAACAAGAAAGAAAAATCTTGACTCAAAAGTGCTGAAACTGAAAGTAAATTACATCGAATACTAGGCGCATAAAGCACATCACTAAGGAGCAGCTCGCGCCCAGTGCTAAGTTTGAGCTGATATGCACCAACTCCCACCATCTCTTCTTGCGTGCCATTTCCCATAGCAATGTAATGGCTGCCCGCTGGTACTCGATGATAATCTACAAATCCTGCTCTATCTCTTGTCACATATTTGGTTGCTCCTGAGTCTACAATCCAACCATGGAGAGAATTAGTAACTAACACATGTGAACAAACAAATGATTCAGTAGAGCTAGGAGCAGGTCTTACCTTCTTTGGCTCAGTACAATTACGAGTAAAGTGACCCGTCTTTCCACAGTTATAGCATGTGTCTTTCTTCTTTCCGCCCCTTTTTCCATGGTGACGCTTTTTAGCCTTTTCACCTTGCGGGCCCAAGTTTTGGTTTTTGGCGTTACTTTGTCCTGCATTCTTTTGCTTTTTCCAACGGTTGCCTGTGTTAGGCTTGCGTTGCCCAGCATGTGCAACGAAAGCAGCCGCTTGTGCTCTTTCCGCCTCTCGACGGTCAGCCTCGAGTCTAAAATGACTGGCGACGCTGTCAAAGGTCTGGATTTGTTCGTTGTGTGTGAGCACAAGTTTAACTTATCCCCAAGTCTGCTCAGGTAGCGACCTTAGGACTGCCAAAACTTGTTGTTCATTGGTGAGTTCATTTCTAGCATTTTGAAGCTCTCGAATCATGTCTTTCATATCAAGATGCTGGCCCATGGTGTGCTTAGGGTCAAGTACGTACTGATTGAATTTAAGGGTTAAAGCCCTTAGTCTCGTTGTACGTGACTTTTAAGTCGTCCCACAGCTCTTTAATTGTAGCAAACGTCTCGAACTCACGAATCAGATGATCCTGCATGCAGCTAAGCATAGTATAGCGCGCAGACCGATCTTGATTCGCCCACTTATTGTACGCGTCTAAATCGCGACGATATTGGGCATTTTGACCATTCTCTGGCTCAACCGGCGCGGCCATAGTCTCGGTGAGATGGTCAAGGACCTTCATGTTGTGTAGCAGAAACTGGATCTTACGGTGCCACATGGCATAGTTCTGGCCATCTAGTTTGCCAGAACCGTAAAGATCAGAAAAAACTATTTGGGCATCCATTTCTGTTAGTATTATGCGCAAAATATGTTAGAAGGTTGTGTATTTAATATTTTTTATTCGGGTCCAACTAAAATTTTATTATTTCTCACAAGTGAATGGGATCGAAAATTCGCCGCATAGGCTCATAATCATTTCCCACTCAATTGAAGACGATAATAAAAAATTAAATGATCGCGAATAAAAAATTGTCCATCGCAAGAACATTCATAAAAACAATAATAATAAAGTGAGATGTTAATGACCTATGGTGGTAGATACGAAACAACAAAAAATTACATGGCCTAAAAATGGCCCCTCTAATACATGTGCCCTAGTGAGAAACGAAAAAAAAAATAAATAAATAATTACAATTTTCGTTCCTACTACATGATTCTATAAAAGAATTACATCGTAATGTCGTATAACCACCATTGTCATCAACCATCTCACACATACATCAATCATCATATCGCGTAATAAGTTACGCAAACAATCAAATTAAATCACATAAGACATGTAATTAATTTAAAGTGGCCTAACACAAAAAAATATTATTATTACTAATTACTGACGAATTTTGTGTGGTAGCCCATTATAAAATGGCAGCCTATTGTATCAATTCTGGTACATAATCATCTGGACTTATTTTAATAAACAAGGCCCATAAAAAAAATAGCCCAAATAAATAAGCAGCCCGTTTAAAAACTTGTTAATTAGGCCCAATGACAAAAAAAATTGCAGCCCCTCTTTAGATAAAAAACCGGCCCATTTCCTTCAATCAAGCCCAAAAAAAAGAATTCAGTTCAGATTAAAAAAAAAAAGGCCCAATAGGTATTAAACCCTAGTTCCGCCGCCGCCGCCGTCCCCGCAGCCGCCGGAGCAGAGGCGCAGCAGCAGCGCGACAGCAGCAGTAGCAGCGGAGGAGCAGGAGTCGCGCGAGAAGCAGCAGCCGGGCGGAGCCACAGTGGCGCAGCGGAGCGCCGGCGCCGCGCGCAGCCGCTGAAACAGGACGCAGCGCCGCGCGCAGCGTAGCAGCAGTGGGCAAGAGGCGGAGCTACACAGAGGCAGCAGTGGCTGCAGCACGGCCGGGCAGCCGCGCGCAGGGCAGCGGCGGCACCGCGCGCAGGGTGGCGGCGGTTCGCAACAGTAACAGCAGCGGTCGCGGTCGCGCCGCCGAACTCCGCCACCACCTTAATTTGCAGCAGCAGCCGCGCGTTCAATCGCACAGGGGAGGGTTCATGGTTTTTTGAAACAGAACAAGATTCATCTTTAATCATTAAAAAAACTAAACCCCTTTTCTTTCTTATTCAATTTTGAATAAAATCGGAATAGACAAATCAGTTATTAATTCAGGCGAGACGAACCAATACTCGCTCTGATACCACTGTTAGATAATAAAGCATATAAATACATACACACGTATATGGAAATCGATATACCTCAATTGAGTTGCAGCGGAATGTGTTTGGTTGATTCCCAATGTGATGGATCGTACACTGATTCGTCTACTAGCCCGTCTGGACGAATTCTACTAGAGCATCCGCCGTCGTCTTCACACCCTAGACTCTTAGAGGACTCCGGTGATTCTCCAAGATAGAGAATTAGAGAGAAAAGGAAGAAATATGTATTCTGTGGTATTGTTTTTCCGTAGCATACGAATACCAGTATATTCGTATATATACTAGTATGGGAGAGATCTATCTCCTATTATGGACAAGATCTTCATCTCTATCGGGAATATATATGATAAGATATTAAATATCTCATCAGATATATATCCCAACTATATTGGGATCCATCAGATATGGATGCAACCAACAGCCATCATCAACATTCTTACTGTTCCTTTTTATTCAAAACCTATATTATGTTGTTTGTTGTTGCCCATAGCTCGAACAAAGTATGGGAGGCGACATTACCTTATTATCATTATTTTCAAGGTTAGTTGTACCTCTATATTCAGGTAAGTTTGTTCCGGTACTAATTAACTCTCTTTTGTTTATTGTAATAGACCTCCAAATGCAAAATTTTTTAGTGGTTGGACGACCCCCTATGTCCACGAGCTGTTGATATTGTTAATGGGTTGAAAAATGAAAGAGACTACTACATAAATGAACTGTTTCGGTACATTGGATTCGGTTGTGATTATTATAGGACTCGTACAATGCTGTTGCAAGACAAACATGTTCTTGGGTTGTTTATTTTGGAATGTTAATGTGGTTTCTCCCTAGCCGAGTCACATTTCATAGATCCTTATGTTAGGCAATTTATTTGTTTGATGTTTAGGTTTTTGTGACTTACGGACATTTATCACTCTGTGTTTCGGCTGACCGACAAACATGTTCCTTTTGACTTTGTTTTGTAAGCCTGTTTTGTTAATGAAAGTTCATTTATGCACCTTTCTGATATCTACCAACTATTTTTTTGTAATCTTGTACAAGTAGGTATGGAATAAGTATGTATTTATTAATATTTTTGTTCAGAACGGTTTGTAAGTACAAAGTTGATCAATTTAGAATGCATAATGAAAAATTAAATAAATATTATCTATTTTTTGGTAGTGAATATTTACACAAAGTTGTTTGTGATTTAGGGATTAGAAACTTTAAGTTAACATTTACAAATTTGTTAATATATGTGGTGAAAAAAAAAAAATAACTCGAAATGGTTCCTAAAGCCTTGAGCATTGTTAACATAAATCTGCAAAAATGTTAAAGGGTTAAATTTCATAGAAAATCACATGCTACATTATCACTCAATCATTACTTAACAACCTATGATTAGACATCTAGCCAAAGTTATAGATGCATTTATTCTTCATAGATGCTTCAAATGATCCGGACATCTTAAACAAATATGTCATCCTCACTCCCATTGTCGCTGCAGTCATAATCTTTTTCTTTTTTTTTGACCCCGCTTTGATGTCGTTCGGATTATGTTTGATTGTTGGACAATTGGACTGTGAACCTTAATTTGGTCTTCACAATATCTGGGTCCCTTATAATGTTTGTGCAATTACCTTCGACCTTTGGTCACTTCTGACCATTATTGCTTGATTCAGTAGGTGCATTTCCTATATTTGCCAAGGCCGGGATTGTGGAATCGAATATTGCCATGACACGGTTGTAGGCGTCTTGGCTTGTTGATTCCAAATGACACAGTTGATGTGCCTTGGAAAGAAACGAACCATACCGAAACTCGTTTGGACAACACATAGTCAGTGTTTCAGTATCCATGGTTACCAAATATCCAGATTTAGACCACCGACTCTTCAACATAATCGTTGGTATTTCACCCATATTCATGGCCTTCATAACACATAACATGTTCCGACATGGCCACTAAACTGATTCGAATCTTCCATAGGAACACGATATTCTATAATCGACATCACATATCGATATGTCTCCCTTTCCATATCATCTCCAAATTTTCAGGGACTAAATATCATGTACCCATCCTCCACTTTCATTCCATCTGAGCTGTATCGTGACTCTTTTTGGATCTCCTCGCGGACCTAAAGTAGTGTAGAAAAGAAAATTAATTAAAAGCAAAATAAGCAAATGAAATTTTTGGAAAATGGAAAATATAATATTACCTTCAGGAATACTAGTCAAGTATAAAATCAAACAACAGATCTTTCCAGTGACTTCAAGTGTGTTATTAGTAGTTTCTCAGACTAGTGATCCTTAAAGTCGTTGATATGTACAGTTTCTCGTAGCCTACTCATTGCCCTTGAGTACTGCTTGACAAACTTGTACAAACTCAAATCAAAATTCAGAAATCGATTCATATACGCATTGGTACTTTCACATCTCTGACTAGTAGTCATCCCACAAAAAAAAATGCCCCTAAAGAATGCTTCGGCCCACTTATCCTTTCTATCATACAAGTCATTTAACCACTCCTTGTTAACCTCCGGATACTATATTCTAAAATTTGTCCAACACTGCTCAAATGATTCCTGATTTTGGTGGTGCAACATGCACCTACTAAAGTCACTTAAAAAGTTACTAGCGTGTGAGACAACCCGCGTGTTACGCATTAAATGCCACGAACAAAGTCTATGTCTCGCATCAGGCATGATAGATGCCAGACCTGATGCAATTCCCCTGTCCCCGTCAGTAATAACAGAAATGGGTTGCTTGCCCCTCATGGAATGCAAGAAACTCTCGAAACACCATACGTACATGCCAATGCTTTCGTCTGAGATTAAAGCAGAGGTGAAAACTACAGTACTTCTATGATTATTAATTCCAACAAATTCAACCAATGACATTTAAAAGGAATTAATTTTGTATGTCGAATCAATAACCAGGACGTCACCATATTTACCGTAGTCCATTATTGAACGCGAGTCTGCCCAGAAAAGCCGATTTAGCCGGTCTTCATCATCCACCCCGTATTTGACAAATAGACCTGGGTCTTTATCTGCAAGGGCAGTAATATACGCAAGTGTTGCTTCTGCATCCGTGCTGAGATTTCTAGTTCTGTCATTATCAGTGCTTATCAAGTTGTAGAGATCTTTCGTTGTGAAGCCGATGTTTTGGTACTCGCCCAAAGTAGTGACCATAAAATCCATTATCTGGCACGTTTTAATGCCCGCGTCTTTCATCATCCGTATTTCCATTGCTTGACCACTAGTAATTTTTCTATTGCTCCTAAAAACATGGACATGCCTAGGTTGCGCAACATCATGATTATGTAGTGTTTTGAAAGTTGTAACCTTATAAAATCCGTCATTCGGCGTAATTCTAACAATCATCGAGGCCTTACAGTCACATCTAGTTATACAACGTGGCTCCCTCTTTCTGTCACTCCTTAACATATTTTTTATAGAATGATTCCCTTCTCTACTGCACACCCAATGGTGTATCTTTATATCTCCATTTGCCGAATCGCATTCTTTGTTATCCCGACGAAAATCGAAGCCGATCCTAGCTGAATAAAACTTAGAAAACTTTGTTTTCCCGATAGAAATTGGCTAAAACAATTCGATTATTGCATTATGCTCTCGATAAGATTAAGATGCTACGTGACTCACAAGCGTATATATAAGCATGTTCAAGTCACACATTGCATAGATTAAAAGGATTGAAGAAAGTGAGGAGAGGCTAAATAGTTTGCAAACCACGCTGAAAGAACTAAACAATTCTACAAGTTCTTCAGGATATTCAGTCTTAATAAATGGTAATTCTGGTCATGGGGAGGGTACAAAAGTCCCCTTTACTACAAAATTCAGGAGTCCAACAACAAGTAATCTTCTGTGAACTCCCGATGAAACGGATACAAGCAAAAGCACTTTGAAGGGGACACAAATTCAGTCCACTTTTGTAACGACCCGAATTTTCTAGTTGCATTATTTTCTTTGAATATATATTAGTTGCATTATTTTTGTGCGCATTATACTTGTTGTGATTATTTTCTTACACGTGCATAATTATTGATCCTTGTAAGTAATGGTATGAATAATATTTTTTAACGGATCGGGATACGGAATTTTAATTAGACAACATTTAGACGTTATATTACCTAATGATAAGAGAAGTCTACATTTTATGGCAAGTCCTCTCCATAGGATTATTTTCCAAAACTAATGGCTAAATTCCATGGTTTTATGCCCACAAGATTTCCTAAAACTAATGTCTAAATTCCATGGTTTATGCCCACAATATTTCCAAAACCAATGGCTAAATTCCATGGTTTATGCCCACAATATTTTCCAAACCAATGGCTAAATTCCATGGGTTTTATACCCACATTATTGCTCAAAACTAGCAGCCGATACCATGGTTTCATTCCCACGATTTTGTGCTTGATAGGTCTATAAATAAAGGTGTGAGGAAGTCTTCATTCCATCACCTCCTCCCACCAAAACATAGCTTGAAGTCTTCATTTCTTCTCCCACAAAGCATAGCTTGTAAGTCTTCTTTCTTACCATCTCAAATGTTTCATCCCCAGCCACCAAAATACGGCGAAGTCGCCGAAAAACTGACCCGACGGCTTTTTAGACTCGTCGGATCAGCTACTGCCCCATTTTCATTTTCGTCCCTTTATCAAAATCCATATTTTATTATATAATATGATAGTTCTTGGTGAGAGGATTCCGGAACAGTTTTCGGAATTGCAATCCGAGCTCTAGAACTCCGGTTATGGCCGGTCAAAGTTTAGGCGAAACCTATATAACAGAACCACCTTCAAAGAGCCATAGCTTGTTGTTCCAAACTCCGATTCTATTGTGGTTGGTCATTCTGGAAAGCTCTTGACGTAGCCATGTCTTAATTATAATTCCGATGACCGAGTCATTGGTAAAGTTTGGTCAAAATTACTGTAGAAATTCTTGTACCATTTTTTTAAAAAAAATAAATTAGATATTCTTTAAGGGCTAAAATGCAATTTTTGATTTCAATTTCTATCAGCCTTTTTTTTGGAAGTCAACAAATCCATGTATTTAGAAAAATTCCACTTCCCTTTTTATACAAATTTGCCACTATTTTTCTAGAAATTACAAAATGGTCCCTCAACTTTTATAAAATTACAAATTTTGCTCCAATTCTTCAATTTATGTTTAAAGCCTAGTACCCACCTTTGCTAAGACAAGTATTCTATATTGTAGGACTAAAAGAAGTTGAAGTAGAAGAGGACCTCTGTCTAGAGAAGGACTATACAACCAACTAGTCGTACACACTTCTAGGTGGGGTAACTCTCTGTGGCTATTTTATGTTGTCTACTTGCTTTTCATGCAAATTATTGTTATAATGGTTTTTTCATGAATGATTGCTTACGCCTATGTTTATGTGATGAGTATGTGAAATTTATGTGAAACTTCTGTGAAATTTATGTGAAGTCATGGGTAAGCCATATTATGTGTATTGTATACGGGTAATACCGTACTAGCTATGTTGGGACTGCGGGTAACACCGTACAAATCCTCGGGTTGCTCCCGAATATGCTATGCTTTTCAAAAACCTTGCGGGTAAAACCGTACACGTTATGCTTTTCAAAAACCTTACGGGTAAAACCGTACACGCTATGCTTTTCAAAAACCTTGCGGGTAAAACCGTACATGCTATGCTTTTCAAAAACCTTGCGGGTAAAACCGTACACGTTATACTTTTCAAAAAACCTTACGGGTAAAACCGTACATGCTATGCTTTACGGGTAAAACCGTACACGATTATGCTTACGGGTAAAACCGTATATGATTATGCTTACGGGTAAAACCGTATATGATTATGCTCTATGGGTAACACCGTACATGTTATGGATCGAAAGATCACCCTCGGGTCACTCCCGAATATGCTATGCTGCTCGAGCGGGGCAACACGTGCCCCACCTATGTGCTCCTATGTGTATCTATATAGTATGTATATATGTGTATATTTATTTTAATTTAGAGTCCATCATGTTTTCGGGTGTGTTTTATGTGTTGATGGTATATGCATTGTTTATGTAACTGTCCATTATTGCAATTCTTTGTATGACATCTAAGTGGGCAACCGAGTGAACCCACGGAGTGTTTTTCTCGAACACTCACCCCCTCCTTTCAGGTACTAACGTGGAAGAGGAATGAAGATGGATGTGGGCCCTCGTCCGAAGTGAAAGTTAGTGATAATTGATAAAGGACTTTATTAAACTCTATTTTGTGGGTCATGTAAGCAAACTGTGAAGATTTTGTTATGCACTTCCGCTTTAAACTTTGTTAAACTACTTTTTCAAACTATGCGACCTCTATTTAAAAGTTATGTTGAACTATCTTGAAGTAATTATGAACTTCCGCTTGTTTTAAGATTGCGTCAATGTGACTTACTGGTACACGTGTTCCGTGCACGCACTTTAGGGCACTCTTAGTGTCATTTTAGTGTCAATAACGTGCATAATTATGTGTATTTAGTGCTTTTATATTCTAATGGGCAAAATAATGCGTTTGAGCTATTTTTGTATTAAGACAGGTGTAAAAAGGGTCGAAATCGAACATTAAACGACCGCGGAGTCGAGGGATCGATCGAGGCAATAAAGGAAGAGCCAACTGAAGATCTCGGCCGAGATAGGATGCTAATCTCGCCCGAGATGAGCCTCCAGGGGTTTTCTGAAGTTTTGCAAGACTGAAGATCTCGGCCGAGATTCAATCTCATCTCGGCCGAGATGAGGCTCCAGGGAATTTCTGAAGAATCTCAAAGATGAAAGTCTCGGCCGAGATGCAATCCAATCTCGGCCGAGATGAGTCAAAACCCAAAAAAGCCCTATTTTCCCCTTTTCTTACAAACATCTTTTGAGTATTTATTATTTCGAGCAAGAAAAATAATTTTTCATCAATTAAAGTTCAACGATTTTTTTTATAGGTTTTAGTGATGTTGCCCAGTTTTCTAATAAATATAAGTTTCTTTGAGATGGGGACGTCACAGTGTGGTATCAGAGCAAGGTTTACTTTTTTAGAGACTTGCTCACTAACGTTTTCCAAAGATTCGTCTCAAGAAGGAAAAAAAAAAAAAAAAAAAGGTTCTCCAGAATTTATTTTCAAATTTATGTTCTCCAAATTTCTTTTGAAAGGTTAAAAGTGCTCTAAAAGTATTTCCTTTCAAAATTCAAACTCAAATTAAATAGCACTTCGAGACGAGACTTACAACCATCTTCAATCCGCCCCGAAGCTCGGTATGTTTTCTTAGTTTATATATGAGGTTTTGAACTTTTGATGCATACTCTATGAGTCGTGTCGTATACGAACCTCTCCTGGTATTAAACGAGGAGTTAGGATGAGAAAAACGGGGTTAACTTAGGCATTTAAGGATTTTGCTTGGTTATTGGAATAGACCATGGCACGTAGAGGTCGCGCTCGTCGAAATGAGCCACCTACCCAAGATCCGCTTACTCCAAGATGAAATAGTCCAGCTCAGGAGCCAGTTGCACCGAATGCTGAGTTTCCAACCCAGGATTTTATCGCCATACTTAGGGGACTGGCTCAACACTTTAATGCCGCCCAAGCACCCGTTGCACCCACAACACCGCATGCCAATGAAAACTCTGTAGTTCATCAGTTTCGAAGGTTTCAGCCACCCACCTTTAATGGAAAAGGAGACCCTGCTGAAGCTAAGGAGTGGCTTAGAGCGCTTGATAGACTTTTCACTCACCTGAACTGCACCGATAGACAAAAAATATCATGTGCCACCTTCCAACTTACAGAGGATGCTGGATTTTGGTGGGAGTCCTACTGTAGGACCCGAACTCAGGCTCAGATGGAAAAAATGACGTGGAATGATTTCAAGGAAGCGGTCATGCAAAAGTATCTACCATGCTCTTATCGTGAGGGGAAGGAAACGGAGTTCATGTACCTGAAGCAAGGGCCTATGACTGTAATGGAATATGAGAGGAAGTTCACACAGCTCTCCCGCTATGCCGTTCACATGGTCGATTCAGATGAAAAGAAGTCTCGTCGTTTCGAAAGGGGACTACGTCCCGAGATCGGATGCATTCTAGCTGGACAAGGGGCTATGACTTATGGTGAAGTGGTCGAACGAGCTCATGAGATTGCTACCAGATTGAGGTTGGACGATGCACTTAAGAAGCCAGTAGGAACCACAAGTAAAAAGAGATGGGCAAATCAGGTGCCGGTTCAGAACAAGCAAGCTAGGACCGGGGGCAATCGTGGACCTAATACATTCAAGGATATACCTGCTTGCCCCAAGTGTGGGAAACACCATGGTGGAGAGTGTCTCTATGGATCTGGAAGATGTTTTCATTGTCACCATCCGGGCTACACCGTTAACAATTGTCCAAACCCAGGGAACAGAGACAATGACAAAGGAAAGGCCAAGGTAGGACAACCCATTGCCGGAAGAGCTCGTGCTTATGCTTCGACCATAGAAGAAGCAGCTGAGGACCCAGGAACCATGAAAGGTATGCTAACTGTATACAATATACCTGCTCTCTCACTTTTTGATACTGGTGCCACACATTCTTTTATTTCTGCCCGGATGTATAAAGGCTGAGAGGCAATAACCTCAAAGTAGTTAATGATGATCTAGAAGTTAGTATACCTTCTGATAAAGTTATTAGAACGAACTGGTTGTGTAAGGATGTAGTAATCGGTGTCGGGGATAGGGTCTTGAACGCCGATCTGCATGTCATTAACATGAGGGACATCGATATAATTTTGGGAATGGACTGGCTTCAAACACATCATGCGACGATCAAGTGTCGGGAAAAGGAGGTGTTGTTCCAAAAACACGAAGGGGAAGAGTTTACCTTCATTGGTTCAAAGGTGGGGTCTAGTTCCTGCGTTATATCAGCAGCGAAAGCAACCCAATTGCTAAAAACGAAAGGCGTGCAGGCTTTCTTGGTGAACGTAATGGAAACCAAGAAAGAGATGCCAACAGTTGAGGATGTGCCAATAGTAAGGGAATACAGTGATGTTTTCCCAGAAGACTTGCCCGGTTTACCACCAACCCGACAAGTGGAGTTCACGTTAGACCTACTTCCAGGAGCAGCACCTGTGTCGAAGGCGCCCTACAGAATGGCACCAAAGGAACTGCAGGAACTAAAGGTTCAACTACAAGAGTTACTGGATAAAGGATTTATCCGACCAAGTGTGTCACCTTGGGGAGCTCCGATATTGTTCGTTAAGAAGAAGGATGGGACTTTTCGAATGTGCATTGACTATCGGGAATTAAACAAACTCACGATTAAGAACAAATATCCGCTTCCCCGGATTGAGGATCTTTTCGATCTATTAAAGGGAGCCAGCGTGTTCTCTAAGATTGACCTTAGGTCGGGTTATCATCAAGTGAGGATTAAGGAACACGTTATGGACATTATGAGTTCGTGGTTATGCCTTTTGGACTCAGCAATGCACCGGCAATATTTATGGATCTCATGAATCGAGTTTTCCATCCTTATCTAGACAAGTTTGTGATTGTCTTCGTCGATGACATTCTGGTCTTCTCACGAGATAGGACTCAGCATGAGGAACATTTAAGGGTCACCTTAGAAACCCTTCGCAAGGAGAGACTTTATGCCAAATTCAAGAAGTGTGAATTTTTGTTGGACAAGGTAGTCTTTCTTGGACATATAATCTCAGCCAAAGGAATTGAAGTGGACCCAGCTAAAGTGGAGGCAATCAGTAACTGGAAGACGCCGACCAATGTGAATGAAGTTCGTAGTTTTCTTGGTTTAGCAGGGTACTACAGAAGATTCATCGAAGGTTTTGCGAAGATTGCAGTACCCCTAACACGTCTAACCCAGAAAGGTGTTAGTTTTCAATGGACGGATAGGTGTGAGAAAAGTTTCCAGGAGCTGAAGAAGAGGTTGATTACTCCACCAGTCCTGACTATACCCGATGGAAGTGAGGGATTCGTTATCTACAGCGATGCATCTAAACTTGGTCTTGGTTGCGTCCTGATGCAAAATGGAAAGGTAGTAGCCTACGCCTCCAGACAATTAAAGAAACATGAGGAAAACTATCCAACCCATGACTTAGAACTTGTTGTTGTTGTTCATGCTTTGAAGATATGGCGACACTACCTCTATGGTGGGAGATGCGAGATATACACGGACCACAAGAGCCTCAAGTACCTATTTGAACAGAAAGAGTTGAATATGAGGCAAAGGAGGTGGTTGGAATTAGTCAAGGACTACAACTGCACCATCCTCTATCATCCAGGGAAAGCTAATGTGGTTGCTGATGCTTTGAGCCGTAAAGGAGGAGGAAGCATAACTTGTATGTTGACTAGGCAAGAACGACTGGTTGAAGAGTTCAATAAGATGAAGCTGGAAGTTGTAGTGCCACCAGCTAGGACTAGCACAGTCATAGCAGCCTTCGTTGCAAAGCCCACACTTCGAGAGAAGATAGTCGAAGCTCAGTGTAGAGATGAATTTCTGGAGAAGCTGAGGAGAAGAGCCACGGATGGTACCATCAAGGGATTTACCATAGCTGCCGACGGTGCTTTACTATTTTGCAGTAGAATATGTGTGCCAAAGGATGAGGATATCCACAGAGAGATTCTAGAAGAAGCGCATAGTACTCCATATGCTGCTCACCCGGGAATCAATAAGATGTACCAAGATTTAAGGAAAGTCTTCTGGTGGATGGAGTATGAAGAGGAGTATAGTCTTGTTCGTCCAAAGATGCTTAACTTGCCAACAGATTAAGGCCGAACACCAACGATCAACTGGTCTCCTACAACCGCTGGAGATACCAGAATGGAAGTGGGAACACATCACAATGGATTTTGTCGTTGGATTACCAAGATCGAAACGTGGAAACGACGCAATTTGGGTGGTTGTGGACCGTTTGATCAAGTCAGCCCACTTCTTGCCAATCAAGGTGACATTTAGCTTGGATAAACTAGCGCAGATATATCTGGAAGAATTATTAAAACTCCATGGGGTCCCTGTATCCATCGTCTCCGATCGAGATCCAAGGTTCACTTCTCAATTTTGGCGAAGCCTGCAGAAGGCCATGGGAACTAATCTCAACTTTAGCACTACTTTCCACCCACAATCAGATGGACAGACTAAGAGGACAATTCAAATACTGGAGGATATGCTAAGAGCATGTGTTATGGATTTTGGAGGAAAGTGGGAGGAATATCTACCCTTAGTCGAATTCGCCTATAATAATAGTTTTCAAGCCACCATAGTAATGGCACCCTATGAAGCACTTTACGGGAGAAAACGTAGATCGCCTTTGTACTGGGATGAGGTTGGAGAAAGAAAGATTCTAGGCCCCGAGATAATTGAAAGAACAACTAAGGCCATTAAGAAGATCAGAGTGAGGATCAAGATGGCTCAGGATAGACAGAAATCCTATGTAGACCGAAGACGGAAGAAGTTGGAATTTGCAGTTGGGAATAAAGTCTTTCTCAAGTAGCACCCACAAGAGGAGTTGTGCGTTTTGGCAAGAAAGGGAAGCTACAACCGAGATTTATTGGACCCTATGAGATTTTGGAACGTGTGGGAGAGGTGGCATATCGCCTTGCACTGCCACCCGATCTCTCCGGTGTACATAATGTTTTCCATGTTTCCATGCTGAGGAAGTATGTATTTGACCCGAAACACGTGATTCGCCATGAAGGGCTAGAATTTGAGAATGATTTGTCCTACGAGGAAAGGCCGATTGCTATACTCGATCGAAAGATCAATAACCTACGAAACCGGGAGATTCCCTTAGTAAAGGTCCAATGGAGTCGCCATGGCAAAGAAGAGGCCACTTGGGAGCTCGAGAGCGAGATTTTGGCCTTATACCCAGACTTGCCAAGGTTAGGTAACTTCCAAATTTCGAGGACGAAATATTTTTTTAGAGGGGGAGGGTGTAACGACCCGAATTTTCTAGTTGCATTATTTTATTTGAATATATATTAGTTGCATTATTTTTGTGCGCATTATACTTGTTGTGATTATTTTCATACACGTGCATAATTATTGATCCTTGTAAGTAATGGTATGAATAATATTTTTTAACGGATCGGGATACGGAATTTTAATTAGACAACATTTAGACGTTATATTACCTAATGATAAGAGAAGTCTACATTTTATGGCAAGTCCTCTCCATAGGATTATTTCCCAAAACTAATGGCTAAATTCCATGGTTTTATGCCCACAAGATTTCCTAAAACTAATGTCTAAATTCCATGGTTAATGCCCACAATATTTCCAAAACCAATGGCTAAATTCCATGGTTTATGCCCACAATATTTCCCAAACCAATGGCTAAATTCCATGGGTTTTATACCCACATTATTGCTCAAAACTAGCAGCCGATACCACGGTTTCATTCCCACGATTTTGTGCTTGATAGGTCTATAAATAGAGGTGTGAGGAAGTCTTCATTCCATCACCTCCTCCCACCAAAACATAGCTTGAAGTCTTCCTTTCTTCTCCCACAAAGCATAGCTGGTAAGTCTTCTTTCTTTCCATCTCAAATGTTTCATCCCCAGCCACCGAAATACGGCGAAGTCGCCGGAAAACTGACCCGACGGCTTTTTAGACTCATCGGATCAGCTACTGTCCCATTTTCATTTTCGTCCCTTTATCAAAACCCATATTTTATTATATAATATGATAGTTCTTGGCGAGAGGATTCCGAAACAGTTTTCGGAATTGCAATCCGAGCTCTAAAACTCCGGTTATGGCCGGTCAAAGTTTAGGCGAAACCTATATAACAGAACCACCTTCAAAGAGTCATAGCTTGTTGTTCCAAACTCCGATTCTATTGTGGTTGGTCATTCTGGAAAGCTCTTGACAAGAGCTTTCCATAGCCGTGTCTTAATTATAATTCCGATGACCGAATCATCGGTAAAGTTTGGTCAAAATTACTGCAGAAATTCTTGTACCATTTTTTTTTAAAAAATAAATTAGATATTCTTTAAGGGCTAAAATGCAATTTTTTATTTCAATTTCTATCAGCCTTCTTTTTGGAAGTCAACAAATCCATGTATTTACGAAAATGCCACTTCCCTTTTTATACAAATTTGCCACTATTTTTCTAGAAATTACAAAATGGTCCCTCAACTTTTATAAAATTACAAATTTTGCTCCAATTCTTCAATTTATGTTTAAAGCCTAGTACCCACCTTTGCTAAGACAAGTATTCTATATTGTAGGACTAAAAGAAGTTGAAGTAGAAGAGGACCTCTGTCTAGAGAAGGACTATACAACCAACTAGTCGCACACACTTCTAGGTGGGGTAACTCTATGTGGCTATTTTATGTTGTCTACTTGCTTTTCATGCAAATTATTGTTATAATGGTTTTTTCATGAATGATTGCTTACGCCTATGTTTATGTGATGAGTATGTGAAATTTATGTGAAACTTGTGTGAAATTTATGTGAAGTCATGGGTAAGCCATATTATGTGTATTGTATACGGGTAATACCGTACTAGCTATGTTAGGACTGCGGGTAACACCGTACAAATCCTCGGATTGCTCCCGAATATGCTATGCTTTTCAAAAACCTTGCGGGTAAAACCGTACACGTTATGCTTTTCAAAAACCTTACGGGTAAAACCGTACACGCTATGCTTTTCAAAAACCTTGCGGGTAAAACCGTACATGCTATGCTTTTCAAAAACCTTGCGGGTAAAACCGTACACGTTATGCTTTTCAAAAAACCTTACGGGTAAAATCGTACATCCTATGCTTTACGGGTAAAACCGTACACGATTATGCTTACCGGTAAAACCGTATATGATTATGCTTATGGGTAAAACCGTATATGATTATGCTCTACGGGTAACACCGTACATGTTATGGATCGAAAGATCACCCTCGGGTCGCTCCCGAATATGCTATGCTGCTCGAGCGGGGCAACACGTGCCCCACCTATGTGCTCCTATGTGTATCTATATAGTATGTATATATGTGTATATTTATTTTAATTTAGAGTCCATCATGTTTTCGGGTGTGTTTTATGTGTTGATGGTATATGCATTGTTTATGTAACTGTCCATTATTGCAATTCTTTGTATGACATCTAAGTGGGCAACCGAGTGAACCCACAGGTGTTTTTCTCGAACACTCACCCCCTCCTTTCAGGTACTAACGTGGAAGAGGAATGAAGATGGATGTGGGCCCTCGTCCGAAGTGAAAGTTAGTGATAATTAATAAAGAACTTTATTAAACTCTATTTTGTGGGTCATGTAAGCAAACTGTGGAGATTTTGTTACGCACTTCCGCTTTAAACTTTGTTAAACTATTTTTTCAAACTATGCAACCTCTATTTAAAAGTTATGTTGAACTATCTTGAAGTAATTATGAACTTCCGCTTGTTTTAAGATTGCGTCAATGTGACTTACAAACATCTTTTGAGTATTTATTATTTCGAGCAAGAAAAATATTTTTTCATCAATTAAAGTTCAACGATTTTTTTTATAGGATTTAGTGATGTTGCCCATTTTTCTAATAAATATAAGTTTCTTTGAGATGGGGACGTCACAACTTTCATAGTTGAGACTGAAGATGAGCAAGCTAATTCAGAATTTGACAGCAATAAGACAGGAAAGGAGACTATAATGGTTGGTACATTTTCTAGAATAGCCTAATAAATTCAATATTTATATTTTATATCAACTCATTGTAAAAGCACTATAAACCCATTATTTACAGGTAACTCAGTCTGGTATTCCAAAAAAAATAAAGTCAATCCTGAAGAAGTTTACGCAAACTACAACACAGGATTTTTTCGCGATAGACAATGGTCAGGGACAACAGAACGTTTCTACAACGTGGAGGAAGTACGTTTTGCTAGGGTACCCATACACTGAATCAAGAATGTTAAAGGATGAGTCCTTGATGAAGCTCTTAATGTTCATGACCGATGCTAACCAACAAGGGAGGTACACTAAAATGATGATTGTCGTATTCGTATTTCCTATTCAAATTACACTAATATTATGGTACTAAATCATCTAACGTCTAAACTGAATTTTATCTTTTTTTTTAGTGCCATTGTATCAGAGACCAGAAACATGTATCTTAATAGACAAGAAGTATCGACTTTGTTGCCTCGGCGATGGCTCACGTCGGCGGTAAATAATTTCACTTAATAGTTTAACTGAAATTTATATAGAAGTCAAATGTCCTAGTGACTATCTTAGAGCAGTTTATACAACTTATTACAAAAAAAAGTCTTATGTCCAGTAACCTAGGTGCTGAACATAGCAGCGGGACCTACTAAACTTCGAGGAAGAAAGAAAGATGGGTTTACTTGTTTGGTTCTTTCCAGTATTCCTAGTGGTATGAAAAGACTTGCATATAATAATCCACAACAATAATCTGAAGAAAAAAAAAATGTATTTATATCTGTGCATGTATTCTTGCAGTCGGGGCCATTGTTGGATGCTAACAACTTCCTGACTCAATTAAACCAAAGGAAAGTAAAAGACGATTTTGTCAGTACGCACATAGAATCGATTAAATTGGTATGTTAAGATCAATTGGGATTATACTATATGCACATCAAACGAAAATGTAAAATACTGATATATTTATTTTTTAATTCCTACAGATTTTAATCCCCCTACACTTCGGAAATCCGGGGCACTTCAAGTTGTTGGTAATTGATTTGCTAAGGGCAAGGGTGATGATACTGGACTCCAAACCATCAGATCCAGTCTTGGATGACTCATAAAAAATAGATATCCAAACTATAGTGAGTTAAAATTTTCTAATTAATTTTTCTTTTTTATTCAATTTTAAATTTTGATTTTATTTGCATATCTTAAAGATGATACACAAACTGAAATACTATAATAATATATTTTTTTTTAAGTTGGGAGGTGCTTCAAGGAGTATACAAAGAGTATATCAAAGAGCACGGTTTGGATGATTTTACTAGTTACTCGATTGAGAATCAAATTGGTGGCCCAAAACAACTAAATTCGTAAGTCTCAACAAAACAATAAAGAAATATACTACATGGGGAACATTAGCTTTACTTTAATTTACAAAGAAGAGCTGAGTAACTATCTTATTCATGTTGTAATGTAGTTATGATTGTGGGATTTATGTCATAGATAACATGAGAAACGCCAGAAGAATCTCCGAGGGTAAAAGTTTAGATGATATGGAAAAAATTAAAGACTTAAGTAAGATGTTGCTCCCATATTAATCTATTAGACATACATTTTATGCTTTTCTACAAATCAATCAAGATCTTTTCAGTTACGTCCCTTTTAACAAAAATGAATTTCCTATGTAGAGTGACAGCGAGTACATGAGGGTCAGGGTACTAATTTGGATAGCAATGCACGAGAGCAACCTACCGCGCAGGCGGGTGATGGATGATGCAAATATTTGGTTCGAATCTAAATTACCTGGAGGGATTATGAGTGCATGCAACAAAGCAGAGACGAGTAAAGGGAAGGGATCTACTTCTCTCCCTATATATTATTAGGAGCCACAAAAGGGTTACTAATTCTTTGGGCCTATTATTTTTGTTTCATGTTTATGTTCTTATTAAAAAAGTAGCATCTCCATGAGGTTATTTTCTTTTGAGAGCATTGTCTGTTATTTTTGATTGATTTCTAAGTAGTGTTTAGTTGTATGAACAATTAAACAATTTTGACTATGTTACGAATTTAAATGGCGGTTAGTCTTGCTATCATGGAGTTAATTTAATTTTCAATTTTTCATTGCTAGAATCGATTTCAATCGCTCACTAACGTAGCATAAATCTTATACCATGTATGGGCATGAGCGAATAAAAATAGTGAAATACCTACAAAGTACACATTAACATGAAAATAAGACATTTCAAAACAAATATAACATTCTCAGGTCCCCCAACTGAAATAATGGACAATAAATAGAGAGAAAACAAAGGCCACAAAGGATAGTTATGTGTAAACTCGGCCATATAGACCACAAAACCGAAGCATTAAAAATACTCTTAACATGAATAGGTTAAAAATCTAGTTATAGCAATGACAACTAACAAAACATAGATAAAATTTATCAGAATCGAACCTGTTGGACAAGTGGGGATTATCCAAGTATTATTTTCAAATAGATCCAATTGAAGAACACACATAAAAACCACAAAATTGGAGACGGATCGAATAACGAATAAAATCTCTAGAAAAAACAAAAATAGAAGATAAATTTTTTAAATTAAAAAAGCGCGAAGTGGCATGCAGTAGTTAATCACACTTAACTTCTAAGAATTATATCCCTTGATAACGGAGAGAGTGCCTCTAACTAATTCTTCAACAGCCACTAAAAAATGTCTATTTGGTGAACTCCAATTTCATGAGTTGCAAGGACTAAATATGGGGACGATGTATCGTAAAATAGGGAGAATAATTGGATCTATATCGGTGTCTAAGCTGGGAAAAAAAGGGAAAAACGGAGCTCTTGAATTGTGTCAATTAGCTAGTACCAAATGAAGAATAAGTTGAAAAGTGCTTCTCGCTCACAATTATCACAACTATATTAAGTGTCATATTAAATGTATTTAGTATTAAATAATTTAAATATCTGATGTTTTAATTACAATTCAAATCCTAAAATTAGAAAATTACTTAAATGCCTCATTGCTATTGGTACCACATTAGTACCATAGAATCATCCCTAAACCCATTATATATATATATTAAAGCACATATTCTATCCATGGTGACGTGTTTGTGTACTGCATACAAGGAATATATATATATATATATACACACACGTATAGGTTGCTATGTTTGTCAGAAGGAAATTGAAGTTTTAATAAAAGTTTGGAAATACTCTCGCAGGTCCTGTCAGTGGGTTGTTACCTACTTTTTTACTTACTTAACTTTTTTCTTGATGAAATGCCCCAAAAGTAGTGTGCTGTCTTTTTTACCCTCCTTCTAATTCAGCAATTCGATAAATTTAAATTGGCTGTGACTCACAGACAACATCTCATGTAAATATTGAAATTATTGCTGTGTACAATTTTAGGAATATCGTGTAAGCAATAATAGGATTCTCGTGTAAATTTTGAGATTATTGCTGTATACATTTTTATCCATATCGTGTAAGCAATAATGAGATTCTAGTGTATCTCGTGTAAATATTGAAATTATTGTTGTGTACAATTTTAGGAATATCGTGTAAGCAATAATAGGATTCTCGTGTAATCTCTTGTAAATATCGAAATTATTGTTGTGTACAATTTTAGGAATATCGTGTAAGCAATAATAGGATTCTCGTGTAATCTCGTGTAAATATTGAAATTATTGTTGTGTACAATTTTATCCATTTCGTGTAAGCAATAATAGGATTCTCGTGTATTCTCGTGTAAATATTGAAATTATTGCTGTGTACAATTTTATCCATATCGTGTAAGCAATAATGGCATTCTCGTGTATCTCGTGTAAATATTGAAATTAGAAGCTGTGTACAATTTTATCCATATCGTGTAACATTTACTCCTTGTATAATTTTAGGAATATCATGTAACCTACACAAATACTATTCCAAGTTTACATGAGAAAAGTTCATTCTCGTGTATCAATGGCTGACCTAACAACTTCCCCTTCAAATTTTGACTGGGGCGCCGGCGGTGGCCGGCAAGACGGCGAAGATGACCGGAATTTGGGGATTCCCGCGGCTGTTGGTGATTTCTCTAGTACAGTGGTGGGAGACGGTGGCGCGGAGCAAGACGGCGGCGCCAATGTTCACGTCGACGCGGAGAGCGATGCCGCCGTCGCTACAATTTCTGTTGTGGAGCTTCCCGAGACGTCCACATCTACAGATCCCGCCGGAATTGCAGCCGGAGAAGATGACGGCGCCGGAGAGGTTGGTGTAGGCGTTAATTAATTTTTTTTTTTATTTGGAAACTATGGTTTTTTTAACCTTGTATTAGTTACACGAGATTGAAAACTAGGTTTACATGAGATACAATTAAAAACTGGAATCCTTACATGAGATAAATTTATGTTCTTACACGAGATTACACGAGAAATGTATTAGTTACACGAGTAACATTAGAAAGTTACACGAGAATAATTCAATGTAATAAATGAGATTACACGAGATTCTCATTACTTACACGAGATACATTATAGTTTACATGTGAATATTAGTATTGTGAACTTACACGAGATACATTATTATTTACTAACTTACACGAGATGCCTTATAGTATACATGAGATTAGAAACTTACACGTGGATAATTTTATGTATTAAACGAGATTACAAGAGATTCAGTAAACTTACACGAGATACATTATAATTTACATGTGAATATTAGTATTGTGAACTTACATGAGATGCCTTAGTATACATGAGATTAGAAACTTACATGTGAATAATATTATGTAATAAACGAGAATACACGAGATTCAGATAAACTTACACGAGAATAATTACAGTTTACATGTGATTATTAGGATTGTGAACTTACACGAGATACATTGTTGTTTACTAACTTACACGAGATGCCTTATAGTATACATGAGATTAGAAACTTATACGTGAATAATTTTATGTTTTAAACGATATTACACGAGATTCAGAAAACTTACACGAGATTAATTATAGTTTACATGTGATTATTAGTATTTTGTACTTACACGAGATACATTATTGTTTACACGAGCAGTCTTAAACTTACACGAGATACATTATAGTTTAAATGAAATTATTAATAGTGTTTAGTTACACGAGCAGCCTTATAGTTTGCATGAGATTATTAAATTACACGTGAATAATTTTATGTTTTAAACGATATTACACAAGATTAAGTAAAGTTACATGAGATACATTATATGTTACATGTGATTATGGTCTATGTAGTACTTATTAAAATATATTTTTTCTTAATAAAATTTGCTAATATGGTCTATGTAATACTTATTAACATATATTTTTAATAATTATCTAATATTATCTTAGTAAATATTAATAAAATATTATACTTGAAAAAAAAATTAATAAAAGATATTACTTAGTAAAATATTTTACTTATTCATTATCTAATATCATCATTGAGATAATTAATAAAATATATTGCTTAATATAATATTTTTCTTAATAATTATCTAATATTATCTTACAAAAATTTATTAAAATATTTTACTTAACATAATTTGTTCCTTAGTAATTATCTAATATGATCTTAGAAAAAAACAATAAAATATTTTACTTAATAAAATAATATTCTAATATTATCTTAGCAAAAAGTTAATAAAATATTATACTACACAAAAAAAAAAAAAAAAAAAAAATTAATAATTGACTTAATATTTATCTTAATAATTAGCTTAGAAAAAATTAATAAAATATATTACTTAATAAAATATTTTGTCATTGTAATTATCTAATATCATCTTTGAAATAATTAATAAAACAGGGTATTTGGCCTTGGCGGAGGCCAAATTTACGCCGTCACAAAGCCTACATAAATGGCTATTTTAAGTTTGATGTCCTAAAAGAGATAAGCAAGGAGTTAGAAGCTGCTGGAGGTGATGCACTAGTAGAGTTTGAGCGTTCATGCTTCGGGAAGTTGTTACACATCCCGACCGAGTCTACTTTCCCTCAGGCTGTTGTACACAGTTTGATTGTATCCGAGGTCATCAAGCCTGATTGTTCCGACGACGAGTTCTGGTACAGAATCGGCGAGAGACATGTTAGATTCTCGAAGTACGAGTACGCACTAGTGACGGGGCTGAGTTTTCGTGATATTCCTTTTGACCCGAGGAATCCTTCGCCTATCCCAGAACATGGTTTTTACGAGACGGTTGTCCGTAGAGGTGAACGACGAAAGACGAAGATTGGTGCGCTACGGAAATGGTTTGTAGCTGGAGACTTCAGAAGAAATCCAGCACATGACATCCTCATCGCCAAGGTGCTCCTCATATACATAAACTTGTTTGGGCGGGACCAGTCGCAGTACTTGGTCGATGATTGGGTATGGTCCTTGGTGGAGCAGCCGGATTTGTTTGATAGTTTTCCTTAGGGGAAATACAGTTACCAGATATTGGTTACATTATTGCCCACTGTCGGTCTTAATTTGGAGGACAGTTGCGACAACAGTGGTCGACTTGTATATCACTTCTATGGTTGTGAGCTCGCGTTTATGGTACGTGTTTACCTTTAATGTATTAGGGCTTAGAAAATAAATAACTTGGAAAGTACTGATATGGTTTCTTTTGGTAGGTTTGGGCTCTGGAAGCTATTCCCGCGTTGGCATCTAAATGCGGTACCTGCTTACCCGAGCCACAACCACAGACCCCCCGATGGCTTCGATGGCGATTTGGCTCGACGACTGAGGATGTCCTCGGACAACCTACAGTTGAGGTATTTACAACTGTTTTTCGTGCATTTTTTGTATTAAAGGCAAGATAATAATTGCAACTCTGTAGTTATTTATTTATGTTGTACTATAATGTAGATTGGGTGTCTTGAGAACCTGGTGCCCAATGCAGAGGAGATCACGGCTGATTATTGGCTATCTGCTGAGGCTGATCTCCGAGATGGGGTGGTACAATACGTCCCCCGAGAGTTCAAGGGTCAGAGTAAGGGCCCGACACTCAGAGAAGGTGCCCCTGAGGATAGGGCCCGTTCTATTGGTGCGAGGCGTGGTGCGCGAGGTGATTGAGGTGGACGTAGGGGTCGTGGTCGTTCTTCCGTTGTTGCGACATCTGACAATCAGCATGGTGGAGATGTGGGGAGTAGGTCGCAGTCAGCTGGTGACGAGTCGGAGCAGCCGAAGCCTCGAGCGGCGAAGAGACGTAGGATACGTAGTGCTTCGAGGAGGAGGAGGAGTTTGTCACCTGTTCCCGAGGATGCATCGACCCAGCCGATTGATGTGGAGCACTTGTACCCGGGACCCACCACTGAGGTACCTATTATGACCGCTTCGATCTTGCAGCCAGGAGTTGCTGATCCAGTCTCATCAGCAGGTGTGTTGCACACTGGTGAGACTTCCAGGTGTGTAGGGGATACACCTGCTCCGGATCCGGCTCAAGCGCCGGTTCCAGACGCGCATCCGCACTCTCCTCCTTGTATCAGTGATCTAGACACTCTCTTCAAGGAGCTGACGAGGTATATTGATGTGAAGATTGACGGGTTGGAGAAGAGACTGGATACTAAGATACCCAAGATGATCCAGTCAGCGTTGCTTGCTGATTCGTATAACATCGATTCGAACGGCCCGTTCTTTTCAAACTACTCATTCCCTCCTGGCACATCTGGAAGAGGTGGACGGGCTACTCACTCGTCCGCAAATCGGGGCGAAGCTAGTGGCGATGGTTCAGGTAACCCTTTCACCGTTCCTCGTGAGACCCATCCAGCTGAGCCCCCGCCTATTATAGGGGAGGACCATATGGAGGACCTTCATACCAGCACCTCGGACCCCTACGCTGGTCAAGTACGAGGGGAGGAGACGATCAGCAGGTGCTTGGTTCCGGCATTCGACAGTGCATTAGATATCCCTCCTATTGATCTGGTTGAGAGCCCGGAGCAGACTGATCCATTTATTGAGGAGGTATCTCGTGGGCAAAGCAGTACTCGTGTATTGCTGGATGCAGGGCTTAAGCCCGACTGGGTTGATTTAGATAGATCTATTGCGGATCGAGCCCCGAGTACTTGTGTTGGGAAGATTCCTTATGCGGTTAGGGTGGACGACTCGATCCGTGTTGCACGTCTTCGGCGACCAGCACCTAGTGTGTGCAGCCCTTACTTGGCGGGTGATGTCAGACGCATACGGGCGACCGGTAAAGATTTTGAGGCATTCCTTCAAAATCCAGATGGACTGTAAATATTATTATTATATCCAGAAATTTATTAAATTCTAGTATTTTATATATTTCACTGTTCAGTGTTATTGATGAACCGTGTTTGTTTACAGTAGGAACGTAGGTATTGGTTATGGAGTAGGACCAGATTGGTTCCAGGAATTCATGAACCCAGAGCAGCCAATTTCCACCGATGTACGTATTCCAGACATTTGGTTCAGATGTATTATCTTATTTTTTCATCCTCAACTGATATTTTTTTTTTCCTTCAGCATGTACTGGCATACTTGGGACTTCTACATGCCAGACCGGACATTCCTAGGGTGTTTATCAGCGCTGATTGGAAGGGTCGATACGGTATCGTAGATCCTTGCCTATGGGTATGTTTCTTTCCAATCAGTTCATGAAATATTAATTCTTATCAGATGTTATATGATCTATTGATCTATACAATCCTTGCTTTGGCTGTAACTTCACAGGATAGGATGATTCTTAGATATATAGAGCTGCATGTGAATGACCCCCCCAGGACGATTCCGAGCGAAGGCGTCCCCGAAGAAGTTCCAGGAAATATTCTGGATGAGTTTATGGGAGATGTTACTGGGGATCTTCCTCGCTGGGGCAATGTACGTCCGTGGATTGAGCTGGACACGGTTAGTACCTTCTGTTACCAATGTTTGTTGTAATTTAATTTCTTCATTATATATGTTTATGTTTATGTGCATTCAATAATTTATAAATTGTGAATAGGTCCTTTCGTGCTGGAATTGCAACGGACACTGAATCGTTGTTTGTCTTGAGCTGGCCACGAGTCAGTTTGCTATGTACGACACGATGCAGCACGGAGATTGTGATGACCTCCGGTTAGCCAGATGTGTAACCTCTAGACCACTACGACGCATGCTCAGTGCACTATTACGACATTCACTCATTTCGGAGCAGCGTCCAGACATGAACATCAAGCCTGTGTTTTCTGTGACCTACGCCGTGCCCGAACGGGTGTATGAGCTGGAGGATGTCGTTCAGACCGGTCCTATCACGCTTAAGCAAGTGGAGGGCATTCTACAGAAGTCAATCGACCCCGGAGTTGTTTGGGCTGATATTGCTAGTACGAGGAAGCAGATGGTCCTTAGTGTATAAAGATTTAGTACAGACGAATCCACACTACCTGTTCAGTTGGATGGCCGTTGATTTTTTTTTTTTTTTTTACTGTTGTATAAACTCCCATTTTGCTTGTTACTTAATTTCATATTAAATCAAACGTACGAGTTAATATTTGGAATGAAAATAAAAGTTAGGAGTTTAGTTTAGGGTTAAGGGGAAATGAATACAAAACAACAACAATGGAGGCACAGTACAGAATAACAAATTACATGTCAAACAACAATTTTTAGTAGGATTAACAACAATACGAAGCTTTTATGTAAAATGAAAATACGCAAGCTTTTAGTACAGACGAATCCAAACTACATTTCACGGTTGGAAGACGATCTCCATTGCCCGAAACTTGTACTCACCTTCATCTTGGTATGCATAAACAAAGTCACCCTCTTCAAGGAACCATGTTTGCCACTGTGACTCAGACGCTAAAATGAAGTTGTTTTTCATCCTCGAGAATAAAATATACCTCCTATACAAGAACGTGACTCTCATTCGAACGTCATTGGTGGTGAAGGCTCGTTGATCGGCAAATCGCTCACGTAAAAGACACCCGATCGCTGCATAACTTAGGTTGTTTGGCTCATTTGGAGTTGCAACCCAAAAACCTAATTCTCTTTCCCGACGTATGACGCTAAGGATGCAGTCATCCATCTCCGGTGTCCAATTAGTTTCCTCATAGAAATATATATTTTGAATAGTAAGTGGGTAAGTACGTGGGACGTTAGGAATTGCCATCAGGATATTTACAAAGGATAACTGTTTAAAGTTTTTCGGATTGGGAGGGATTGAGAATAGAACGTTTGTGGACGGAGACGTATTTTTATAGGCGCTCTCGTTTAGAATAGTTGATGGAAATGTCATGCCAATACAGTAGCACAAATACCGAGGTATGTCATAGTTGCAGCTTTGAGTCCATTTTATAATAGTAGGTACAGAACGCTGAACTGACTACACAAGCACGCGGTTTTGGCCATAGAGTAACACACAAGGAAACTATGTGGACAAGCAACATTAAACTGAACAAAGGATAAGAGACATTCTTAAACGGAGCGATGAAAATAAAACGTACAGAAATAAAATAACATTCAAATGGATAGATCTAATGAAGAGGTCCTGAACCTTAGAACCCCGGAGTTGTTAGGTGACTATCATCTTCAGTTCACACAGCCTCATTCAACTGTTGGAACACATACTCCATCATCTGATACATGTACTCGCCTTCTTCTTCGTATACTCTAGCAAACTCTCAGTGCTCATTGAACCATGCTTCCCACTGTGGTTGTTGAGCCACTATTATGTTACCGGCCTCATCCCAAACAACGTCTGGTGTGTTGATCATCTTACGAAAGATGGAAAACCTTTTGCGTAACCAAACAACTCTGGTTTTCACGTCTTCTGAAGTGAATCCTCTTCTTACCCAGGGGTATTTCTCATGTAACAAACATGCGGAGGACACATAACTTTGGTGATTCGGCTTCTCAGGATCTGGATCCCAGTATCCCATCCGTTTTTCATGATGTAGACTACGTAGGATGACTTCGTCCATCCCAGGAGTCCAAAGTGTATCCCAATAAAAATACATATATTGTAGACTTGAGTCTCGGATGAAATTAAAATCTGCCATGAAGGGGAAACTTCACGTCTTCTTGTAGGTAGTTTTGGTAGTTTTTTACGTATAGTCCGGTCATATATATATACATATCATGAATACACATATGAAATCCTGATGAAGTAACAACACATATGAAATATCTGGTGTGATTAAACATTCTGTGATTTGTTACAATGACTTATCATTTGACAACACAGTCTTACACGTTACTCTATGTAAGACTGGACAATGCAGCTGCCGATTTAACAACACAAGCAACACATTCCTCCATATAAGACAGGTCATTTATGTACGACGTGACAACACAAATGCTACACACTATCCCATGTAAGACTGGTCATTTCGCTACGACGTGACAACACAGGCTACACGTTCCTCCATGCAAGACCGGTCAAATAGGTGAAATGTGAGACAAGTTACACGTTAGTCCATGTAAGACCGGTCATTTCGCTACGACATGACAATACAGGCTACACGATCCTCCATGCAGGACCGGTAAAAAAGGTACGACATGACAACACAAGCAATAGTCTAGCTTAATTCACGTGACTCGCACTAGTAATAGTGTAGCTCGTATGCTATATATATCTTTCGAAGTCCGTATTGGAAACACCGCATATGTACTCACAACAATGCATCATTCTAATCGTAGAACAAGATCCAGTAATGATAATCTTCAACACCGCATGTTCTACGACAAACATTGGACAAAAGATGTCGATGAGACTTTCATCAAATTTCTGGCGATAGAAACGCGTAGGGGGAACTTCATCCTATGTGGGGATCACACCGCCGTGTTCACTGAAGCAAGATCGTATTTTTATGATATGCATAATCGGTTGTTTTCAATGGATTACCTCAGGAGCAGGTTAAATGAATTGCAGAATCGCTACAGAGCATTTAAAGCGTTGACTTCAATGGAGGGTGTTGTCCACAACAACCAATCCAACAGCATGCATATCCCGCCTAACATATAGCAGCATCATTTCCAGGTAACATCTCTATATACTTTATCAATCCCTATGTAGAATAATATAATATAGGTTTACATACACCTTTATGATTTAATCTACACAATTTTCTAATACTGCTGTCTATTGAAGCATGACACGTATGCGCAAGCTTATCGCCATGAAGGTGAAAGCATGTGGGAAACCATGGAGATGATTTTTGGGGTTCCACCAGACCCACCAGTGCGGCTCAACTAATGAACAAAGTTTGGTGTGTTATATGCGTCTGCAAGCATGATAAAATCTAATATTCATGGAACATTTGTTCTAGAGCGTAGGACGTGTAATATTAGTTTAATTTTTAAATTTGCCATGTACGCCAATTTTCCGTTATCCTGCACTAGTAGTTTTTGGACCGGCTTCAACCCATTGATAAAATTCTTTATCTTAACAGTTCTACAACTGGTAGGTGCAGTTCAAATGGTCGGGACACCTAAACATATACTTAAATCCATATAAAAGATACAAATTTTAAAACTTAAATGCTATTAGACCACTTCTTCGTTCAATGTTAGCGCTATTACATCGATTATAAAAAGAGAGTCTTACACGAGGAATGAAAAACATAAAAATTCCCGAAACAATAATGGACAACCTCTACACCGTGGTAGACACATTTGGGCCGACCAGACTATCCAAAATTTACTTCCAGACCTGATTCGGCAGAATTCTGATTAGTAATAAAATATAAATCAATAAAGTGTGGAGATAAATTATATTAAAATGCACAAACCCTTAGATTTATTCTGGCTGGGGCGTTTGGTTCAGGTCCAGATCTGGCCACTTGTTTTGGGCATGCAAACGCAACGGACATTTTTGCTTTGTATGATCATTCATCCGGCACAAACTACACCTTCTCTCTCTGCGGGTCCCAGTGGGCGGCTGAATTTCTTCAATCAGGGAAGGACGTGGAGAAGGACAAAAACAACTAGCAACATTATGACCTTCACCTTTGCACCGACCGCAGAGCTGAGGCTTCCTTCTGGTAGATGACTCTGCCGCTGACTGATAACGCTTTTCCTTTGGGCGACCGGCTGGTCTAGGGTTTTCTGGTGGCTTGCAAACCTTAGCCTTAACGGTTTCGGACACATTCCACTGACTAGGGTCAGGCACGGGGTAAACAATGCCCGCATACATATTTCAGAGACTTTCAAGCTTGTAACAATCGGCCACGTATGCGTGCATGTCGTGCCTTACCCTCCTGTCAGTTCATTCCAGAGTAAAATAAAGTAAAAAATAAAGATGTGTATTAATAATACGAGTTATAGATATAAATAAATATCATCTTCCCTACCTAATTGCAGCCGTTGCGTGAGGACAGGGGAACAAGTCATACTCGAACATCTTACACGAACACGCCCTCCGTTTCAAGTTCACAACAAAGACCTTCCGATCGTCGACTACCTTGAAGATCCATAAGTCTAAGCCGGTTACAGTGAACTTCATTCCAGCCTTAACGTTCTTCGATAGTCTAGCAGCAGCATCATCTGTCAATGGCCCGACCATGAGTTGTGCAGCAGTTCTTCTTTCAACAAACCATTTCTCAATAACAGACCTGATTACTTCTAGAACTGTGCAAACGGGTAAGTGTCTGGCCTTCAAGATCCGGGCATTAAAGCTCTCCACAATGTTAGAATTCATAATGTCAAACCTTCTAACAGGACACATCGACCGAGCCCACAGCTGAAATCCTTTTTCTTCCAACATTAAGAATGCTTTTGGTTTAATTGCTTGTATGGCCGAGACGTACTTTTGGAATTCCTCCACCTTGTATGTATATGCTACTTTGAGGAACAACTCCACCACTTGTTTACCATAAACACCGAGATTTCGCTTCAGGTGGTAAGTACATAAACTATGGATGGTAGAGGGAAACACCGTTTTAACTGCGACCGCTATACCAAGGTGACCATCCGAAACAATGATAAGGTCAGTGGGGCACCCATATGACTCTTTCAACTTAAGCAAAAACCATCTCCACGATTGCTCGGACTCCACTGCACCGATACCAACTGCTAGTGGAAATATCTAGTTGTTGGCGTCTTTGGTTACAACAACAAACACTATACCCTTGTAGGAACCTTTCAGGTGAGTCTCGTTAACAACAATTACGGGCCGTCCATAACCAAACCCAGCTCTACAGGCACCTAGTGCATAGAAGACAGAACTGAACCTCTTAAGACTGTCTACTTCTTCAACGGCGATAGTTCCTGGATTTGCTTCCTTAAGCAATTCTACGAACGATGGAATCATGCGGAACGACTCTTTTACATCCCCGTAAATAGCAGCAAGATCATGGTGCTTGGCCTTAAGTGCTAGGTCGTATTTGATTTCGAAAGAGTGATCCGTTTGCATTTCAGATATCATATCCCAAGTATATAGGACAGACCCCTCGCACCTTAAATCCTTTTCGAAGAAAGAACCTAGCACCTTAGAAGACATTGATCGGGGTGCACTGCAGTTGGGGTCCAACTTACAGTCATGCTCAACAAGTCTCCGAACTGTCCAAATCCCGCCAATTCCATTGGCCAGTAGACGGAATGGACAACCATCAATTTTACATATAATTAGATAGCGTACCTTATCCGATTTTGACACCCTGAACTCAGCTTGGTTGTGTATGTGATAGATACCCACAGCTGTAACCAGCTCCTTCTTGGTTTCGTACACAGCCCCCTCCATTAACACACTGGACGAACAAACAGATACTGATTCATCAGCTGTCGGAGATGAGACCACTGGCATGGCGTGGATTACCCACCTCCTTTTTGTAACGCCATCTGTGGAGAGAATGTTTTCATTTGTGAAATAGTCGCCCCGGGAACCTCCAATATCATGTGATGGTACACAGTAATCCATATTACAAATTGGCAAACTTAGAAATCCACAGTAATCCGTGAACGTCTGTGTATCCTTCCTTGCATCTACACCATACAAATTATTCATTTCCGACTGGATGTTCTCATAGACAACATCATCATCATCATCATCATGATAAGGAAAAGGTGGACAACCAGCGGACCCATTCACGCCACGAGCAGCATTCCTAAAACTGTCATCATCCCCTAAATTAACAACAAATTCTTCAGATGAATTTGTATCGACCCCCAACACTTGGGTATCGATCTGTGGAGTTGAACTGGGGCCGCCAAGGTCTCGTGTGGAATTGCCCAAGTGTTGGGAGTGGAATGTGTAGCCACCACCGTATCTCGACTGATTAGTAGATTCAACATAATTTCCGCTAAACCCTCCAACACCACACACATCTCTCCCGCCAGCTATTGCCTTTAAGGTAACGTATATAACAGGATCCTCATTCGATGCCAAGAGATATTGTACGTCAATGTCATTTTTCAGCTTCAACTTAAAAATTCTACTCCCATTGCCATCCAATGAAACTAAGACATAAAGAACTCCACTCGTATCAGCTTGGACGATTGACTGGATGCGTTCTAGTAGGCTCGTATAACTTATACCACCCGGCGGCACTGGGAGCACTTCTTCAACACCGTCCTTATATTCAAGATTTTCCCAATGCCCACCGAAACAAACTACTATCCGTTTCCAGCTCATCTATTTCAAAAAACATATGACAAAAAATAATTACTAAATGTAATAAAACACATATTTTCGAAAATAAAATTTTATCCAATATTAGATCATTATTAAGTAAATATTTTATTAATTTTTCACAAGTTAATATTACATAATTATTAAGTAAAAGATTTTATTAAGTGTAACAATTTATTAATTTTTTCTAAGATAATTATTAAGTAAATGATTTTATTAAGTAAAATATTTTATTATTTTTTTCTAAGATAATTATTAATTAAAATATTTTATTAAGTAAAATATTAAAATATTTTATTAAGTGAATTATGTTATTATTATTTTAATTATTATTTAAAATATTTTATTATGAATAAAATTATGTTCTAAGATCGTGATCGTAATAGATAATTATTACTTAAATTATTTTATTAATTAAATTATTTGATTAATTGAATTATTTTATTAATTGATTTATTTTATTAATTGAATTATTTTATTAATTTTTCTAAGATCATATTAGATAATTAATGAGAAAAATATTTTATTCATCTAATGTAATTTTTTTTAAATAGTTCGTGTAAGGTCAAAAAGGCATGTAAAGGCATTTAGTCTCGTGTAAGTCTTAACAAACTCATGTAAGATCAAATAATTAATCTCGCGTAAACCTAACTAATCTCGTGTATGATCAAATAATTAATCCCGTGTAAACCTAACTAATCTCGTGTAAGATCAAATAATTAATCCCGTGTAAACCTAACTATAACGAATCTCGTGTAAGTTCACACTATTAATAATCACATGTAAACAATAAAGCATCTCATGTGTAACATGTTAATCTCGTGTAAGATGATTACTCTCATGTGTAACATTTAATCTCGTGTAAGCAATAATACATCTCATGTGTAACATGTCAATCTCGTGTAAGCTGATTACTCTCATGTGTAACATGTTAATCTCATGTAAGATGATTACTCTCATGTGTAACATTTAATCTCGTGTAAGCAATAATACATCTCATGTGTAACATGTTAATCTCGTGTAAGCTGATTACTTTCATGTGTAACATGTTAATCTCGTGTAAGATGATTACTCTCATGTGTAACATGTTAATCTCGTGTAAGCTGATTACTCTCATGTGTAACATGTTAATCTCGTGTAAGCTATATCGATATTACACGTGTAATCTCGTGTAAGGTATATTTGTTTTCTCGTGTAATCTCGTGTAACTCATGAAAATCTCGTGTAAGCAGTTTTCTCGTGTAAACTGTCATTCTCATAGCAGAAATATATAAAAAAAAAAAAAAAGGGCAATAACTGAGCAATGGTAGACGATCGGAAGTAAAATACACACCTTCGAAGTGAAAACTGTACACGATTAGTGGAATCGAGCCTGAATCCAAATGATGCAAAGTTTCGAAGATTTAAATTGTTTTGAGAGCTGTGAAGTGAGAGTGGCGAGGGGGGTGACAAAAGAAGAGTCAAATGGGGTGAGTGGGCTAACTTTAATGCAGGGGTAACTTGGGGTCTTCATAGTAAAAGAGGTATATTGTAAGTAAAAAAGTGAGATAAGTAAAAAAGAGGGTTGACAAGACCTGACAAGGGCACTGCAACTTTTCTCCCAATAAAAGTAATGATGATGTGTTCTTTTGATTTGTTTGGGTGTGTTAAAGCGCAATCCGTTTATACAAGGAATTCGAAGTAAAGTACGATTCACAACGCTACCAAACGCAAGAAAAGTAAAGAACACAAGATATATGTGGTTTGATCCGGAGATCTACGTCCACGGTGTTTTTCACTATCTTCCTTTCAATCTTACACGTTCCAGTTTTAGAGTGCAAAGTGCCAACCCTAAATCTGAGTACAATTCTACTATTTATACTATACAATTCAAAATCCTAACTAAATCCCTACAATTGCGCCTATCAAATCTGCATGGAAGTTAGGAGGAGATCATGTGGATCGCCCATTAAATCTGCATGGAAGTTAGGAGGAGATCATGGGGATCTCAATTCCCAAATATGTCGCGATTGGGCTCAGGCATAACTGGGCCGGCTTAGCTATGTTGGGCTCGCACTCCTGGGCCCAGACCTGGAGTTGCTGGGCCAAACCTATCAGGGTGTATGCTTGTATATTATAATTGTATATTATAATATAGTGTGTTGTGCTTGTATGAAAATTTACTAAAGTAGTGACCATTTATTTGTTTTAATGGGTTTCAGTATATGCTCTAAATGCATGTCGCTATGTTGAGGGGAAAAAAGAGGAATAAGACTGGGAATGTTGGGTCAAATCTGACTGAGAGAGATAATGAATGTGCTTTATTGGGATTCGATCCTCTAATTTTACTAAGTTCAATCTTAGCAAACGAACCCTGAGGACTTTTTTATTGCTATGTAGTATTGTTATGCGTGTTTATATAATTTGGCATGTGCGGATGTGTACGTGGTTGTAGTATTGTGTCATTAGTTATTAATTTTCAAGCATTCTACCTGTTTTCTTCAATAATTTTATTAGTTGTGTATTTGATTCTATAATTGTGTTTTAGGTTTCAGTATAATTCAGAAATTTATATTCTTTTTCTCAATCAGTCCTTCAAACTCAAATTCTTTCCTTTGAACCCTAATATTTATATTTATAATTACTTTACATACAAATTTATTTTAAAAGTTATGTTTCTTAAAACGATTATATTTGCTGTGATAAGGTGACGAGGCAAATAAGACTAAGGACTATAGGACATCTGCTGTCCTACATCTACATTACATTATCTGCTTATTTCAGGTGGGGATTTCTAAATTATCTGCAGGTTGTTTCTCTATTTTAAATACTTTATATGTTATATATTTTGATGTATCAGCGAAACATTCCATAGGCTATAGACAACAGGTTATATACTACGTTATGCTATGTTGATGTTGTGCTATGTAGTCAACATGCAAAACGTTTTTCTATGTTGATCAACATCAATTTACAGTGTGTTTGTATGATTTCATTATTATTGCATCTGTTGTATTTAGAGTCAACAAACTTATCCCCGCTGAGCTTGTGGCTTGCTCACCCCATTTACATTTCAGTGTTTATAGGTCATTTGGAGCTTGGTCATGGTACGAGGTGGTGGATACAAGAAAAGTCAAGCTTTTCGGGCGTGCTTATCTTTTAGTATATTTCTATTATTTATTTCAAGACTTTTATTAGGAAGAATAAAGTTTTGCAAATAGTTGAATTTTGGGTTATTTTGTTAGTTCCTTAGAATGGATTAAGAAGTCTAGTTAATTTGTTTTAATTCTTTATTTTAAATTAGAAGTTAGTGTGGTGAATCAAATTATTTTTATATATGTTAAAATATATATATATATATATATATATATATATATTGTTTCTAACATTTATGTACAAGTTATTCACGCTCCCGCTTAGTTAAAGGGTAAATTTATTTTTGTTTATTTATAAATTGCGATTGAAATTTTAAATTCTTCTAACTAAAGAGTGTCTACGAATATTTTAGAAAATCGGGGTGTTACAATATTAATATTTTTTGGTCGGCTCGGGCTCATCGGACTTTTAGCCTATTGTATTGTGCTTGTTGGGCCACCCGATGGTACTTCAGACCTACATTTCTAAGAATCCGGACCATCTAAAATGCCAGGCAGGCTAGGCCAGACCGATTTTCTCAGTTATATTTATGGGTGAAAAGAGACCCTGAAAGGTAAAAGTGGGATAATGTAGGTTTATTGATCTATTACTAGGGGTGAGCATTAGGTCAGTTCGGTTGAAAATCGAATCGAATCGACAAGAACCGAAACCGAATTTTTCTATATTTTTAAAACTAAACCAAACCGAACCAAATTTTTTCGGTTTGGTTCGGTTCGGTTATCGATTTAGGTTTTAAAGTTTTTTTATTTTTATTTGTTTTTATTTTTTATAGCAACAAATCTTGATTTCATAATATTTTTTTCTATTAAAAAGCTAAATTAAAGAAGGGACCAAAACATAGGGATAAATTTTAATTTTCATGCATGTTAAATGTGAAAATTACTAATGTATATCAATTCAATCAAGAAAAATAGTATACAATAAATATATAATTGAAAAAATATAATTAAATATGAGTAATTCGGTTCGATTCGGTCAACCGAATTATTTTTTTATTAAGAACCGAATCGAACCGAATTACAAATCGGTTATAATATTTGAAACCGAACTGAACCGAACCGAATCAGTTGGTTCGGATCGATTTTTCGGTTTCGGTTCGATTTTGCTCACCCCACCCCTGTCTATAACCCACCTTATTCCACAAATAATTAATTTAAAAACATTCCTCCTATACGATTAGCAGATTGAATATGTGCTTATGAATTAATCATTTCATAGAATAATACTTAAGATAAATATTAAGTACAAAATAAAAGTATCTGTTCTAAAATTTGATTTAATTATGTTTAAAAATCAAACATCTCTTAGTTTCTCTACGTCATTTTTGACCTATATGAATAACAATAGATTGTTAAAACAACCACAAATATACACAAATATACACGACAACTCATTGAAAAACAAGGAAAAACAAACTAATATTTATAAGAAATTTTGATTTTTTTTTCTTATTTAACTAGTCTCATATCTATATCTATATATATATAATAAGCCAAGTCAGCTAAATATAGTAAATTTAATATTTTCCGGCCATTTTATAAGTTTCTATTTTCGTACGTAATTCAAAAATTCAAATTCGAAATTATCCATTAGTTTTATGTTATATTTTTTAAATTTGAATTTATATTGTTCCTATTATTATGGTGATTTTTCAAAGTTTGAAAAAATAAATCTTAACGGAACTGTTGAAACTGATTATGTTATGAATAATTAAAGATATATCATATAATAACGCATTATAATTGGATCTCACAATGAAATTGAAATTCATATATTAACAAATTCTATTCGTATTCATGTATATATATACATCATCATCCTTTTTCCAATCTATCATTTTCCACCACACTAATTTTTGCACGCTGCTTACGATGGAAGATTCCAAAAATGTATGTGCAAATGGGGATCAAAATAAGTCAATTTCACTGCAGCAGCACCAATTCATGGAAATGAGCTACAAGGAATCCGTAGTATTGAAATTTACCCGCCATCAACCTTTTTACACGTTGCTTATGATGGAACATCCCAAAAATGTATGTGCAAATTGTGATCAAAATAAGTCAATTTCAGTGCAGCAGCCAATTAATGGAAACGAGCTACAAGAAATCCGTAGTATTCAAATTTACTCGCCATCAACCTTTTGTACGGTTATAAATTATTTACAACATGATTTTTTTATCAAATGGCTGACGCGTATATATTGTGTTAAGAAATGTTGATTCAATTTTTATTTATATACAGCCAATACAGACATAAATTTGGCAAAAGATAAAAGAACAGCAATCAACATATGTCGCGGATTTTGGGCATAAAAAGGATGGTCGATCGCTTAGTATCAACAATTTCTAACTTAGCATTATGATCAATCATTCAAAAGTGTGTTTGTATATACATACATATATAGATTGTATTTTTGTTAAATATAATTATTAACTTTAAATGTTGATATATTAAAAAATCAAAATATATTTTTAAAAATAAATAAATCATCATTTATCGAAGTGGGAGATTGAAAGACGAATTTAAAAAAGAAATGCAGAAAAATGATTTATAATATTTTTAAAAACGGATACACTGCCAATTCGTGTAAAAGTTAACAATTCATCATATTTGAAGTTCGGAAACTAATATAAAACGATTTAAATATAATGTCATCTTTTTATATATATATATATATATATATATATTCAAATTATTATTATGATCAATGAAAATTTAAATCCCGAAATTAGGAGAATCCAAAAAAAATATGATATACTATTAAAGTATATATAATTAATGTTCAATACATATTTGAATTCCGAAAATTAAGAGAATCCGAATAAAATAAAATATATTATTAATTTTATTATCAATTCGAATATTATATTGGCTGGATATTCTTTTAGAGTTATCTACCAAAAAAATCTCCTATTTTCAAGGATTCAAATCGAAACAAAATAACGGGAAGCACAAAATATTCTTTTAAAATATGAAATCTAAACAAAATATTATCAATACATATTTGAATTTCGCAAAATCAAGAGAATCCGAATAAAATATAATATAATATACTACTACTTCCGTCCCGTTCAGATTTGCACGTAGGGACGGGCACGGAGGTTAAGAAAAAACTATTTTTCGCTTTTTGGTTGACTTTTTCAAAGGTGGAGATTGAAGATGAAAATTTTGAGGGTGAAGATTATTTGGAAAATTTCCTTTTCAAGGGTGTGCAAATCTGAGTGGAACGGACCGAAAAGGAAAATGTGCAAATCTGAGCGGGATGGAAGAAGTATTAATTTTATCATCAATCCGAATAAAATATTAATTAAATATTCTTTTCTAGTTATGTACCAAAAAAATTGCCTATTTTTAAGGTTTCAAAAATAAAGATTAATTACTGGTTCTATTGCACATATCTACCCTAAAAAAAGGTCTATATGGTCAATTTGTACAAATATACAGATTGCTTATAGTATATTCGAGATCTTTACAAAAAATAACCACCTATATTCAAGATTTTGAAATATAAAGATTGATTACTGATTCTATTGCAGATATATACCCAAAAATGTCTATATAAAATCTTGAGCAAATATATAGATTGATTAAATATTATATTTGAGATCTTTACGAAAAATAACCGCCAATATTCAAGTTTCCAACATATATATATGCGCGAAGTCAGCCAATATTAGTAAGTTTTATATTTTCCCGCCCATTTTGTAAGTTACTATTTTCGTAAGAGATTTGAAATTTGAATTCGTCCTTATCCATTTATGTTATATTTTGAAAGTTTGAATTAATATGGTTCCAATTATGATGATTCGTTTTAGAAGTTTGAAAGAAATCTTATCGGATTCGTCTTTATCTCTCGCGAAAATCTGATATATAACGATTCTGTTATGAGTAAATTAAAAGAACCTATAAAAACGCAATACGATCAGGATTACATAATAAAATTCAAATTCAAATGTTTAAAATGACATCCGTATTCACACACACACACACATATATATACACATTCGTGTTTTTAAAATCCTCACTTTCCACCCTTTTCATCTATGCTGCTTACAAAGGAAGATCCAAAAAAAAATATCTGCAAATGACGATTAAAATAAATCAGCCACAATGCAGCAGTACGAAGCTGGAAAAGAGATAGAAGGAAGTTGTATTATTCAATTTTACCTGCCATCAACCTTTTGTACGTTAATACATTATTTACAACATGTTTATTTAACTATTCAATAATGAGCATATATTGTGATAACAAATGTTGATTCAATTATCTATATATATATAATAAGCCAAGTCAGCCGACTTTAGTAAGTTTAATATTTTTCCGCCCATTTTCTAAGTTTCTATTTTCGTATGCAATTCAAAAATTCAAATTCAAAATTATGTAATTCAAATTTCTCCAGTAAAGCAAAATTATTTGTAAATTATATCATTTACCTGCCATTTTTATTGAGTTTCTATTTTCAGATGAAGACTTTCCAAGAAAAGGAAATGTCAGATGGTCCAGGTCATCACCACTTAGCTAAATTTTCACGACATGAAAAAGCTTTTAATTGAGTTTATGTTGTTTGCAAAGCTCTTTATGATGGTTTTGTAGTGAAAAAGTGTGGGGTATGTGAGTTGAAGAAAAAAACGACGTGCGTAATTGAATTAGTGCAAAACATCATCTTTTAACATATAAAAGTCCTTTTTTTTTTTTTTTTTTTTTTTTGCGAGCTTATAAGTGCATAAATTATTCTTTATGAAATTTGGGAAGCTGCATAAAAGCATTGATGTAATTCCTTATATACATTTGTATGTTTACTGAGAGTTGGGCTTAGTATCTATTGAGGTATTACATTCTTCATGGTAAACCAAATGTTACTTTTGGTAACACAAAATGTAGTATTTCATATGGGTGTTATTTTCTGAAAATGTTATGCTTTGTTTTTTGTTATTTGAAAATGTTTGATTTTTTATTTTCATGTCTAAAATATTGTGTTTGATTTCCTAACAAAGTAGGTGGAGGTGTTGCCAGAGTTATAAAAATTCTTAATTAAATTTTGCTGAGAAACTACGCCTATTATTTTTAATATTTGCTAGGTTTGTAATTTTACTTCATTTACTATATTTCAAGGGGTAAGATGCAACTAAAATTTTGTGATCTATTTTTTTTTTTTACAATTCATCCTAATTAGATGATCATTTTGTATGCATTTATGTTTTGAGGCGTTGAGAAATTGTTGAATGGCCATGTTGCAATTCATTGTAAGACGAAGAATTTAGTAATGTTAGTAATTAATAGGATTAACATCATCCCATCTAGACGAGGCGTTGTGATCTATTATTTAGGCATATTGGACGACCTTTGAATATTATTTTATTTATTTAGTTATTTTTGTATAAAATAACTTCTGTGGATACACGAGGATATGCGATAGTCGGCTAATTCTATCCTACCCAAGTGAATAGTGTTCAAGTGGGGATCTACCATACACTTAGAAAGTGTATGGAGATCAAAAATAGATTAGCCACCATCATTTTCGTGTATGGTGGATCTCTTTTGATTTCATTGTCACGATAGTCATTAGGTATAAACGGTTATCCATTAGATCATCATACCTCATAAGTCGCGATAGTCCATTCAAAATAAGAAAATTGTGGGTTCACCTTTATTTTGATATCAGGATCTTTTTTCCTTTTCTGTTGCACTGGATTTGAGCGTTTAAGAATAAGTAAGATTGCTTAGAAACCATGAGTGGTTCTATTAAACTATAAAGCCTTTTTCATTTCATAAGCATAACAAAAATATGTGTATAGTTTACATTTTTAGGTTACTTTTGGGGATATATTATCCAAATTTATTCACTTTATTTTACCATGAAATTTACTTCTTCTCTATCATGCAAGATAAACGCATCAAATTTTGTTGCCCATTGGTTATGCCTGTGTATTTATTTGTTACAATTTTTTTTACGAATGTTCATATTATTTCACCTTTTTTTAGATATATGGTTTGGGAGGATTGAAAGTTTTGCGATCACCAGAGCTCCATTCTATCCAAACTTCTAAAGGCTCGATATTACCCGAATGGAACATTCCTTGCAGCACCTATTGACAATAATCCTAGCTTTACGTGGAGAAGCATAGCGGCGGGGAGGGATGTTTTACAACAGGGTTTAATATGGAGAGTTGGCGACCAGTCGAAGGTGAGAATTTGAATGGACCCTTGGTTGCCTAAAAATAAAAATTTTCGGGTTAGAAGTACTAGACCGCTGAACTGTCATTTGGAACAGGTGGGTGAACTGATGAACAGCCTGGGAAGGAGCTGGAGGACTGATATTATACAGGAAATGTTTCAATCGGATGACGTGGAGCAAATAGTTTCGATCCCGATCGTTCCTGGTATAGGTACAGGCAAACAGATTTGGAAATGGTCAAAAAAGGGGAAATATGATGTGAGGACTGGATATTATGTAGCGTTATACTTGATTGGAATTCGTGGATCGAGTGCTTCATCCATGCTCAACGCTAGGAAATTATGGAAATTTATCTGGCAAATGGATATACCGCCGAAAGTACGGGTTTTTGTATGGAAAACTGTGAATGGTTTTCTACCTGTTGCTTGGAGTCTGCGACGCCGAGGGATAGATGTTGATGGGGATTGTAGACGATGTGGAGAAAAAACAGGGGAATATACGTTGAGAGATTGTAGGCGGGCTGTACATTATTGGAGAACATCACCGCTTCGGTTGAATGGTGAGTGGCTGGATCAGAATGGATTGAGAAAGTGGCAGGGGTAGAGGATGTGGAGTGGCAAAGGACATTTATGATGTTACTATGGATGTGCTGGAGAAGTCGGAATATGTTGTGGTTTGAAAATAAACATCCGAGATTCCAAGATTGCTTTAATATTGCTGCTGCAACTCTGCGTGATTACAATTTAGCAAAAATGCCGAATATGGGGATATCACAGCGAATGGTTGCGACAGTGTGGGAACCGCCGGAGGATGGACTGCTGAACTTAACTCGGATGCGTCGATAAGCACGGCTGGACTGACAGGGTTGGGATGCGTTATCCAAAATCAGTTGGGTGAGGTGGTGGTCGCGAGAGTGGAAAAGGTGAGTAACAGGTTGGCAGTTGAAACAACAGAAGCGGTAAGCTGTTTGGCGGGGGTTCAATTGGCAATTTCCAAAATTATACAAAAGCTGATGGTGGAAGTGGACAATTCGGTGATTTACTTAATGTTTAGTCGGGCGACACACGATGAGTCTTATTGTGGATCTATTATTCCAGCTGTGCTTGATTTACGTTCTAAGTTTTCTGCTTTCTCTTTTAGTTTGGTTAGAAGTACGGGATCTTTAGCTCATAGTTTGACTCGTTTCGCTTTTTTCTGATGGTTTTTCTGAGGTGATGATAGGAGATGTCCCGACATCATTGGAACAGTTCGTTATTGCGGACGTGGTTTTGAATTAATACTACGTTTTATTTCCCTAAAAAAAAAAAATCTCTAATTACCAAAACCTATTCACCTATATACCTCTTCGCTCATCATCATCATCATCATCATTTTCATTTCATTTTCTCAACCTTCAATTTGTTTAGACTCTAACACTTAGCCCATTTTCTTAAAACCTATTTAAGCCGAAAGGTTAGTGCATTTCCAACTAAGTCACTTATCTTTAGTTTCTTCCATTTTCAACCTTAAATTTCTGTTTAGTTAACTGAATCATTCTAACTTTGTCTTTTCTTCTGTCCTTTTGAGTACAATTTATTCCTACATATGAATATACCTTTCCTCAAGGCTCACGATTTGTACCTCTAAATATATATATAGATGCATTTTTATCCTCAATTCCCTACTAAATTACACCCGAATTCAAAATTGTACTTATCATTAAAAATTATATTCAATATCATATATACTAATGCAGGTTCATAGTCATCAAAACCCACAAGTTTTCCACATTATAATGCAGAGATGTATACATTTCTATTCTACCCAAGAAGCAATTGAAGCACTTCACATTCCAAAAACTTTAAATCTTAACACAAGGGGCTTAATCTACCATGCTAACATACTCTCTCTAGCCCTCATCTTCAATCTCCCACTAAACAAAGAACACCATATCATCTTCCACTTCTCCGTCCTTCTCTTACAGAAGCTTACAACAAAACACCCTCCCTTTCCACCACTTCACACTTCACATTCAACCCTTTTCCAAGCTACAGTTATTCTCAAGCTTTACCACATCCATTTCACTACAACAAAAATGATCTTTTGCATAAGACCTTTTGACACCACGATTGTGGTCACTAATAATAAGTTATTTGTGACCACTTGTTGTCACAAATCTCTCTACAAATTATTTGAGACAACTTTAAGACTATATTTAGAGACAGCTAGTTGTTGCAAAAAATATTAATTTGAGACGCATTTGAGACCACTTTTATGGTCACAAATATATTATTTGCGACCGAGTTATTGAGACCACAATAAAGTTGTGACAAATACTCATAAGTTGTGACAAATACTCATTATTTGTGACCACTTCTCATAAATTGTGGCAAATACTCATTATTTGACATCACTTTTTTGTGGTCTCAAAAGACCATTTTTGTTGTAGTGATAGAATTTGGTGATACCGTACTGTACCGAAAATTCGGTATGCCGAAATGGATATACGGTAACGGTATTACCATTTTCATACCGATTTGTTTAATACCGAAAATACCGAACTTTATTTATACCGAAATTGCCGAAAAAATACCGAAAATTTACTAAAATATTACATCAAATTAGTGTCAATACAACAAAAGATTAAAACAAAAGTAGTCTGATAAGTGAACCATAAAGTCCAAAAAATATTCCATCAAATAGAAATCACAATAAAAGAACAACCAAAACAACTTGGGGTCACTACAACAAAGCGCACAAACAAATTAAGTCAAGGATTGAAATCCTTATTTAAAATCCACTTCGAAGCTATCTTCACTTCAAATCCTTGGAAAGGAACTACCTGCATTCAATAAAATTCATATAAACTTACTAGAAAAAACTCAAATGGCAAATCTATATTAATCAATGATTATCAATCCAACACAAGTCAACTTAAGCGAGTTATTCTGACGAATGCCACACAAAATTCATATTAATCAATATCAATCAAACAGAAGTCAACTTAACCTTGACAATGGTATAATACCACATAAAGCAACTTAATTGTTCTAGAGTATGTTGAATATAGTGAGAATCTCAATAAGTGATGTAATGCCACTACACAACAATCATAAATCAACTTCTCATATGCAATTACACTTTTAAACTACTCCAGCTAAGCCTGTTTTCATACTTAAAAAAATATATTACCTTAAAATGCTCCACATCCAACAGATTAAGATGTGGTAAACAAACTCAAACACAAGTCCCTAAACCACTGAGTTCAAGAATGTAAATATTTACCTTGACATCTTTTACACCATAGATAATGTGGAGGCTGGAGAGAAAATTTGAGAGCAATCTTGATTGGCATTTACCGCTGGAAAAAAAAAAAAAAAAAAAAAAAGACGTGATTAGAAGATTCATATAAGTGTAACATAAATAAAGGATAAAAATTTAATGTGCTTAATTAATAAATAAACACTTACTCTTTTCAATTTCTTCAATTTCCTTATATAATTCAAGGTCATCATCGGTCGGATCTTTATAAAGGCTGAACTCCTCCGCTTTTAGCCAATCATTAGTGCACACCAATGCCTCTACCATTTTAGGACTCAAACTACTCCTAAAAGGATCCACAACTCTTTTGCCCAAACTAAAAGCGGACTCACTAGCCACAGTTGAACTTGGAATTGCAAAAATATCCTTGGCAATAATTGAAAGAACCGGGTACCTAGTTTCACTTCCTCTCCACCACTCCAAAAGATTAAAAGACGAGTTAGATCGTTTTTCAATCTCATCGGCTAGGTACTTATCTACTTCATTAGATATCTCTTGAAGTTGTTCTTCTTCATTTTGTGCTTCCACTTCATTAAAGAGTTCATCCCATAGGCCATCACCATCACCGGTTCTAGTACCCTCTCCACCATCACACTCTATCTGCATACTTTGTTTCTCAATTTTCAAAGTATCATTTATTCCCTTATACTCCATCCACAAAGTTACCAAATTTTTCTTAACCTTATCAATGAATTCTTGGACCATTTCCGGAGTACCTCCCAATTTCTTGACACTAACTTTAAACATTTGAAGCTTGTTTCTAGGGTCCAAAACATTGGCGATAAAAATCAATGGGTTCATGTTATTCCAATTTCCTCAATACTTACCGAATTTTATCTTCATGGCACTTGCAACCTTTTTAAGAATTTGATCTGAATCATCATTCTTTCTTTTCTCAATCTCAAATTATAGAGCAATCATTGATGGATAAATCAATTGGGAGGTAGGAGTCTTTGATGCACTTAGTTCTAAAGTGGCATCATAGAACTTCTTTAGAAAGTGCACAAAGGCCTTTGCTTTCTCCCAATCCTCTTGAAGTGGAGGCCCCATTCTTTCTTTGCCCTTTTCATCCTTCTCACGGAAATAATTCACAAAAGGCAACCATTCCTCAGACATCCTTTCAAACACCCTTCTATACTTCAATGCAACTTCAAGCATTTTGTAAGTTGCATTCCACCTAGTTTTGACATCCATAGGTACTGTTGACGTACTAGCAAATTTTGCTAGCACGGCAAATTCCCTAAACTTATTCAACCTAGAGGGGGAAGAATGAATAAAAAGAACTGCATTTCTTATGGATTTAATTGAGGTACTAAGCTCCTTCAAACCATCCTTAACAATTAAGTTAAGAATATGACATGCACACCTCAAATGTAAATATTTTCCATCAAACAATAATGTATTCTCACTTTTCATTCTTTTTTTCAAATAATCAATTGCAGTATCGTTAGAAGAAGCATTATCGACTACTATCGAAAATACTTTTTCTATCCCCCACTCTCTTAGACAAAACTCTACCAACTTCCCAATCTCTTCCCCTACATGACTAGTGATTTTTGTGAAATTTATGATTCTTTTATGCAATTTCCAATCTCTATCCAAAAAGTGAGCAGTCACAACCATGTAATTGATGTTTTGAATGGATGTCCAAGTATCGGTTGTGATACTTACTTTTTGACCGCTAATCACACTTTTAATCTTAGTTTTCTCAACTAAGAATAAATCATAAACCATACCTGCCACCTTTTTCCGATCTGGAATTCTGAACCTAGGTTGTAGTTCATGCACCATACCTTTATATCCCTTCCCTTTTACAGCTCTAAAGGACATCTCATCGATAATCACCCACTCTGTCACCTTTAGCTCACAACGTTTTTTATTAAAGGAATGAGAAACCATGGCATTTCCTTGCCCCATCGTCTCATTCGTCAAGACAACTTGATTTTTCTCACTCCCAATTGCTTCGTATAGCGGGCTTCCCTTGCACCTCTTCTCTAAGTGATTCTTTAACCCACTAGTACTCCCGTAAGCTGCCGGCACCTCGGCCTTACAATATTTGCATATCCCTATTTGTTGTACATTGCCATTGGCCAAGGTCCTAGACCCTTCTTCACAATGCAACCAATACATACTCCGTTTTTTGTACTGCTGTTTGGGAGCTACTGGAGGCTTTTGGTGCAGAAGTAGTTCTTGCTCGTTTTCGACTCGTAGACTCATCATGTGCTCGTTCCGGACTCGTAGACTCATCATGTGTTGAAGTATCTACTATATTTGGTGTTTCAGATGGACTAGGCAATGAATGGGAAGATTCAGATTCCATTCCTATCCTGAAAATTAGTAAAAATAATAAGAATTAATCAAAAAAAGATACTAGAATAAGAAAATTATTTTATTTGTGACCAAGATTGATCGTTTAGGTTTATGTTTGTGATTAATAGTTACCCAATTTGAAAAAAGAAAATACTCCCCCTAAAAAAATTAATGTTTCTATATATAACTTTTTATTTTTGCTCAATTTGATGAAGACACAACTCTCTAAAATCTATAAACACACACTTACATAAGTTATTTTATTTTTTTATTTGACTTATTCAATCATATTTAACTAATTTGTTCACTAAAAACAAACAAAAAATTACTTAAACAAGTAAAACGAGATATTAATTTTGAAATACAACTCTTATTTTGAAATAAAAGCTTTTTTCAACATAATTTGTTTAAGGGACGGAAGAAGTAATAATTATGATCCATCCATGCCCTTAGCTAGCTACTCAAACTTATAATCTGTAATCTGTATGACTCTAAATATATCAAAATAGTTTAACCGAAATAATTTTAAGTTAGGCTCGACTCGATTCAAACGGTTCGAACCGCAACCTACATTATTGTTCGCTAAAAGTTAGTCAATCACATAAATATACAGAGACTCATACTTTAAACTTTATTCAAATTAAGATATGCATTAATTAGCTAGTACTAGCTAGATTAAACTTTATTCAAATAATTTATTGATGAATTACATTAATTTACTGTCCAGAAAGTTTGATCGAATTAATAAAGCATACCTTGACGTCTATGAATATTACAGTTATGTCCTTTAAACTTGAAAAAGAAAATCACATCATACCTTGACCGTAGTTAGGGGTAATTAGTCCAAACTCATTCAATTATTGTTGATGCCACTTTTTAATAAGAAGTGTTAAAAGAGTCCTAATTAGTACAAAGATCAACAGAATAGACCAGCATAAGGCTTGTACACAATGGCAAACAAAACCACAGCCTCATAGCTTCCATTTGAATATTGAGTCAGGAAGAACTTCTATGTAGTACAGTGTGAGGTAAATGTATAGATGTAATTTGTAATCACAAAGAAAGTAATTTGTAATCAAGACATCAATGCAAAACGATATATAGATGTAATTTGTAATCACAAAGAAAGTAATTACCAATTAAACCTAATATTTATAACCTCAATCCTGAAGAAGGAACATTATTATAGAACTATATGGACAACTTGATTACACTGAATAGTTCACCTTGTTTCTTTCAGTTTTTTTCTTCTCCAATATGAATTAGCTTACATACAGAAAACTGAAGCAAGAAATCAAACTCCAGAATCTTACAGTGCGAGGAAGATGATGTCGAAGAGCTGGCGGCGGAGCAAGCGGCGGAGCGAGTGACGCGAGCGGCGGAGCGAGTGGCACGAGCAGCAGAGCGATTGGCGCGAGCAGCGGAGCAAGTGGCGGAGCGAGTGGCGCGAGCAGCGGAGCAAGCGGCGGAGCGAGCGGCGGAGCTGGTGGCGGAGACGGTGGAGAGGAGCGCGGGCTGCGCGGCTAGGGTTTTAAATTTTTAATGTTGTGAGTGAGACTTCAGAGAACTGAGAATCAGAATCAGAAATGAGTGAAATTAAACGTAACTACTAACTCTCACTAATACAACATTTCTTATTTTATTTTGACTTAAATTTTAAAATAGCTGATAAAAAAAAAATTGATATTAATTCGGTAATTTTCGGTATTACCGGAAATCTTATTTACTGACTATTCGGTATATACCGATTTTTACGGTATATACCGGAATACCGTTAATACCGATGAGTTCGGTATATACCGAAATACCGTACCGATTTGCTTCGGTATTCGGTATATACCGAAATACCGAAAATTTGACATTCCTATACCGATACCGTACCGAAAATCTTCGGTACGGTACCATATCGTACCGAAAATATCGGTATACCGAAAACTTCGGTATTTTCGGTATTTTTCGGTATGGTACGGTCGGTATACCGAAAATTCGGTATTTTCCCCCACCCCTAATTGAGTTAAGTGGGATTAGATAAGTAGATAGATAAAATGAATTTAGGAACTATATTAGGATTAGTTGGGCTGAGATCTGAACCCAATTAGGCCCAAGTGTGGACTTTGGACCCAAAGGGCCGATTCGGGTAGGATCTAGCTCAAATAGAATTTGAAATTAATTAATGATGATTAGGTGAAAAATGAAAGATCAAATGAAACAAATTATTAGAATTACTTAGGTTAAGTTTAGAAATAAATTATTAAGTTAGAAATGCATAAATGAAGTAGGGAAAATTAATTGATTTGGAAAAGAATGATTTAGGAATAAATGTGACTTACGAAAAATGATAAAGAATTTACGTTGAAATGTTAGAAAAAAAAATTAATAAAGAAATTGATGAAGGTGTTATGATGTTTATGGTGTTAATTTGTTGATCAAGAGTGATCAAATGTTAATGGAATGAAATGATAAAATTAAGGTTGAATAAGTGATACACGATTTATAATTGAGTTAGGGTATTTAGATAATCCTTGTAAATCAGTAAATAAAATAAACACAACTGAAATATGAAACAACTTAACATTCTAATAATAAATAGGTTCCACACGAGATGCGAGGATACGTGATAGGGATGGCCCAATAAATGCGGATCGGGTTGGCACTCCGACCCGACCCGAGCGACTAAGCCCAGTAATCGGCCCTGAAGCATGCGTCCCACATAACGTGGCCTAATTGGGGTGGCCCAACTGTGGCGTATCCCAAGATTCTAGGCCCACGATCTGCTCCCAACTTCCATGCAACGGAAAATAGGCGCAATTATAGGGAGTTAGTTAGGGTTTGGAATTGATGAGTATAAATAGGAGAATTGTTCTCAGGATTAAGGTTCGCGTTTTGGATTCTAAAACTGTTACGTGTAAACTCAAGAAGATGATGAAGAAGGCATACTTACTTGTTTCGAGTTTGAGAAGTTTTGAATTTGAGATGAATCACAGGCGCACAGAATTCTCCTCTTTTCCCGCTTTCTAAAACTTGCCAATCACAATGTAGAAGATGAAGTGTACTGTGCCATTCTTCCACATATATACTCAGAAAACCAACGGTCCAGATTTAGCCTATTCGAATTCAGTGTTTCAGATTTGGGCGTGCTAAACACGCGCTTTACAGTTCCAAGGCGCGTGGGGAACAGGTTTATGGGAAATTGCAGAGCGTGTCACTTCACATCCCTCTCTCTCATGATGGCGCCGCCAATCACATCAACCTCATTCTTGCCCAGGAAGATTTGGACGACACTCCGGTGCCTCCTTCACCTCGGCCAGATTACTATCTTTTTCCGCTACACCTTGTTGCCCTCAGGATGCTCGGGCCCTTGCCATCACCTCGAGGGAGTTCAGCCCAATTCGGTTCGGCCCCCGCGGACTCCGTCACGCGCTCCACCCCGGTCATAACCGAAGCTCCTTCCTCGCTCCGGCTGGGGGGAGGGCATCTGATAGGGATGGCCCAGTAAATACGGATCGGGTTGGCACTCTGACCCGACCCGAGCGACTAAGCCCAGTAATCGGCCCTGAAGCATGCATCCCACATAACGTGGCCTAATTGGGGTGGCCCAACTGTGGCGTATCCCAAGATTCCAGGCCCACGATCTGCTCCCAACTTCCATGCAACGGAAAATAGGCGCAATTATAGGGAGTTAGTTAGGGTTTGGAATTGATGAGTATAAATAGGAGAATTGTTCTCAGGATTAAGGTTCGCGTTTTGGATTCTAAAACTGTTACGTGTAAACTCAAGGAGATAGTGAAAGAAACACCTCGGCAGGTGCCATTTTTCAGCCCGTGGACGTAGATCTCCGGATCGAACCACGTACATCTTGTGTTTTTTTATATTTCTTGCATTGGTTTTCGTTGATTTTCTTGGATACCGGATTGCGCATTATCAATACGAAACATATAGTTTCACGCAGTCAATCTCCACAACTTAAACTTCGGAAATGGATAAACCTGTTATTTAAATTTTTACATTTAATATGTTTTGTAAGTATGAACAGCCACAAGGGTCGCATGTGAGGTTTAAGGCCACTGACCGAGAAAAGGAGGTGTGTAAATAATGATAAGAGAGCAGACGTGCCGAAAGTCTGCCCCTACCGAAGGGGGAAAGCACAACGCTGTTAAGCGGACATGCATGCTTTAAAGTGTTGATTTAAGTACCAATTTTATCACACTGAGTCAAAAACTCATGTTTTCTCAAAATCACTTTTCAGATAATGGCGGCGCCTTACAACGAAGCAGTGACACTCACTAGATGCCTTGTAGGAGTAATAATAATATTTTTCATTTGTTGGCTCTGTTGAGAAACCTCCCTGAAGCATTTCCCATAAGACCAAAGGGTTAAATGTAATGAATAAATGATATGTTTGAAGAATGGAATGAAAGTTGAGAGTATATATATATATATATATATATATATATATATATGTGTGTGTGTGTGTGTGTGTACTTCCCTTTCGTGTGAGTTTTTGTTCAGGACAGCTTAGGCTACTAGTTTCTCTTCCGCTATGTGAATCCAAGAAGTAAGTTAAGAAAGGTTGAGTGAGAAAAATAAAGTTAAGTTAGGATAAGTAAGGAAAGAAAAAGAAGAAAAGGGACCAGGTATGTAGTGGCAACTCGCTTCACTGTAAAGTGAGTTGGGACGCTACAGATGGAATCATTTTTGTGGAGGAGAAAAGAGTTTATTGGAGGACACTATTTCCTGAGTGTAGTGTCAACACCTCTTCTACTTAGTTGTTGATCAAGTGTAGGAGTATGTGTGTGCCTATGGCCGCAATACTATAAGGTGAATTAGAGGCTAAGGAATAAAGTGATGTGGACTTGGTTCGGCAGCCTAGGGTGGTGTGGTTCCACATTATGGCTTCGGTTCAAGGTGTGGCTCGCCCACCAACTAGTCCACCTAGATCTATCTTTCGTTTGTTTACACATTTACTTAATTATATAAGATAATTTCTTAATTTAGAAATTTTAATTTCGACCTAAAAATGCTTCCTAATCGGGTCCTCACTTTGAAAAAGCCTGTTGAAGCTATATTAGTTCTTTTGGCAAAATGAATAAAAGAAGTGTTGTTTGATTAAAATTTTTGAAGTATATAAGTGCTGATATCTCATATCCACATGTCTATTTAAGTAGGATTTAACACATTTTATTCTAGGTCTATAGTCTTAAAATTCGAACACACATATGTGTACGAGTCATGAGAATTAGATAATCTGTATGCTTGGTATTTATTGCTCATGGTGTTAAAAAATTTCAAGACAAAGAAAATGAAAGTGGACGTGCGCATGTGTTTTAGCATATGGTCACTATTGCATGGAATATTTCATAAAAAAGTATTAAGAATCTCACATTTTGCATATAGTTATCAAGTCACATTGTAATGCCCCAATCCCATTAAAATCGGGATTAAAGTGCTATTAATTTTTTTTTCCTTTTAATTAAGTAATAAATTAGATAAAGTGCGAAAGCGTGACATGAAATATTTATCGGATAAAAGTAGAAATTTTATTGACAATAATACACTGCCAAAACATATTTAAACTAGTGGTTCCAAAGTTTCTCAGAAAATGAAAACACCCGAATTTTGTGACATGTAAACTTATTTATATACATCGAAGAGGCGAAAACATCTTAACGTTGCGGATAGGAAAAGGAACCCGGTGACCTTTGCCGCAACAGCCCCGCCACCCCACTCAGCTAACCTGAAGATTTGTAATTAAGGGCATGAGTATAAACTTAGTGGGAACTTTGTAAGCAGTTATACTAATGAAGGTGCACAATAGTAAACACATCCTTGACTTAGGAGCCCATCTTACGACTCAAAAACCATATTGCTAGACTAGGGGGTCAATCTTACGACTCCCAAGCCCTACTCAAAAGCCAATCTTACGACTTAAGAGCATTTCTCAAAAACCAATCTTACGACTTAAGAGGTATCATATCAATAAGCCCGAAGGCAAACATATTTATCAAAGTACATGTTCAATAGCATAATGTACTTAAAAATAGCCCAGTCACCCACCTTGTTTTGCTTGCTTTAAAGTAGGTAAGTCGCGTATACCCCAAGGCCTAACCCGCACTACACCAAGCACATGTTGTTTAATTAATTAGTATTACTTATCGAGTTTAGTATTTTTAAAAATAATTAAGTGTGGTACACTATTCTTGAGTTATGTCTATTTTTTACAATCTCTAATACATAAGCCAAGTTATTATAAATTATAGTCCTAAATTAAAAGGCCTAATTATCTATTTAATTTAGATTATTAACACATTAATAAATATTTTAAACTAACTAACATGCATCTTAAACAACAACTATTTAATACAAACTTAAGAAAATAGCTAAATTTATAAATCTACTTAAATCAAGAAAATAATTAAATTCCTAAATCTATATAAACTATAAATGAAAATGACAATAAGAAAAAGAAGACTATTCAAGAAGACATACCTCAAAAGATTTTAACACTATACGACAACTTCCCAAAACACCGGACCGAGCGTTGTCGAAAATAAACTGATAACGACCTCCTAGTTAAAGGAAATACAATATATATTCAATGCAATGTTTACTTATTATTTCTAATGTATAATCTACTGCCTATTTTATATACAAATCTTTGTAAATTTTACAAACTTATTTTCTGGGATACTTATTTTACTACAAATGCATCACTTATACTTTTACTACATATAATAAGCTAGATTAGTTTATTACTTACAATGTTTAGTTTACTAAATGTAGTAATATGTTTTACTAAAGATAGAATGTTACTAATTTGTTATCATTATTATCATTATATGTGATGCTTATTCGTAGGTATGCAAATATGTATATAGTTAGTTATTATCATATTAACTTTATTACATGTATAAACTTATATATATTTTTTTTAGCTTTAGTTTTTATTTTAGGTAAATGTAAAATATTTAGAATAAATTAATTTTGTCACTTATTTCTTAAGTTCGATGTTAACTTTAAGCTTCTATATTTTAAATTTTTAATTCTTTCCTTTTAGGTGTTAGGAGTGCAGTCGACCAGGTACATCGCGGTCACACTTATTTTTCTAAAATAAAATCATAAAAGTCAAATAATTTTGCAATTTAAACTAAAATAAAATTGGTAAAAATATTTTAAAATGCAAAGAATGTATTTTATTGTTTTTCAAAGATTCGGGGTATCACACACATGGATTATATGTACATCTTATTTTATTGTGCTCATATAGATATTACATGTCATGGATATATGCTTATATAAACTATAACAATTAATAATCCTACGAGGTTTTTGGTTTAGACTTAAGTAAGTTGGGGGAAATCCTGACTTTGAAATCCTACGATTTAAAAATAAAGATAAATAGTAAAGATGTATGTTTGTTTTGAGATTGTATATGGTAGGATTGTACTATAGATGTCAAATCAATGTTGAAAAATAGAAATAAGTATTTGATTGTGTATAAGATAGGTATAGGTAGGTTTTATAGGATATGATTGAATTGAATGAAATATTTTGAGTTGAAATCTTAAAACAAACAGGGATTGCGTATTTTAACATCGAAAATCTGTCCGTGTTAAGCCTACACCAAACACCCCACATGTCATGAGTGTCGAGGTCATACATATATTTAATTATAATCGTATATTAAACGAAATTAAAATACTTTTAATGATACCTTTTATATCTTTCTTTCTTCTATTCGATTGAGTGATACAAGTGAGCTCGGTCCTTGATAACTCCTCCTGTAAATTAAGTAAAAACACTTAATTTCATGAAAGTTCATTAGCCTCGACATTTGGATAAAGAATTAGACTTGAAGAACTTTAAAATAAAATAAACTTAAACAATTATTTCTATAAAATCAATAAAAATGCCAACTAGAATGTCAGTTGCTTTTGGTTTGAGGTGTTACAATCTCCCCTCCTTTTAAAAATTTCGTCCCCGAAATTGTCATATATTAACTAAGTACTTTGGGTCTTTGGCCATACGGATTATACCTCCATGGTGTCGTCTTAGCTAATGAAAAATTGTAACTGTTGATTCATGCTTAAGTAGTTTTTACTAGTACCTCAAAAATAGTTCAAGGCTCAACTTAATCATAGACAATACACACGACTTATCTAACACGTATACTTATCTTACATAAACTATCGTGCACTGGTGCACACAGTGGTCCGTGTATGTAGTAAGTTATAGCATGCTGATAGTAGTGAGATTGCATAAGACAAAGTAGAGAAAGGCCCTACTTGTTTCGATGGTTTCTCGTTAATCATCAAACATTCTAAGGGTCTTTATTAATCTTTATTCAGTTGAACCTTAAATTTTTCTCTGTCTACAACATCAAATCAATCGAGAACTCAACTTAAACTTAGGCAATAAGCACAACTTATCTAACATGTGTACTTATTGTACAACACTCGAGCACACTGTTGCAATCAGCGGCCCATGGATGTATTAAGTTGTAGCATGTTGACAAATGTGATATTGTAAGATAGAAAAAGTTCTAACTATATTGAAATTCCAATGGTTCAAGTACTCCCAGAGTCATTTTCTTAGCTTATTAACCCAAGTCAACAAATTAAGCTCTAAATTTCCATATCTAAACTACGTTTTGCTGCGCTACTCGGATACTTTCTTGTTCTTAGTATTATATCGATCTTTAGTGAATTCTGATCATAGGACTTTAAAGTTAATTCCTTGTTCAGTACAATAAACTATAACCTTCTTTTCTTCATTCATCTACTTCATTCTTAAAATGAAATCAAAACCTTCCCACAACACGTCGGTTAACCTAGAATTCTTGCTCACTCTAGTTCATCTTAACATTTCTTAATAACCTTAAAATACTTAGTTAATCTACTTGAAAGTGTTATACCTTCAAAGTTCACTGTTACAACATCATAATCCCAATTCTTTTCTAGACTTTTTTACTTTCCCCCTCATTCCCAACTTCAACATGCTTTCCAGCTTAGCGCTACTCATCGGTTTAGACATTTTGACCATTAAAAATCTATTTGGACTTGTCAATTCTTTCAGGCAAATCCTTGCTCAAATACATGCCATCATTATACGTGGCGAAAACAGAGTCCTTAGTTTACTCCTGTGACTTTACTCGGATTCAACCTAATCAACATTTACTAATATCCAAAATTCAAATACAACAATACCTAACAATTCACAGGGAGATGACCTATAAAGAAATGCTTTCAATCATTAGTTAAACTGATAAACAATTTTATAGTCATTTTTCGAGAAAAGTAAATAGATAAATCATCAACTTAAACATATACTTGTAGAAGTTTCATTATTCTTTTTCTTTTCCATCTACTTACCCTCTCTTATCTTTTTTGAAAGGTAACTCTTCTTTATAAAAAAATTAGGCAAAATTCACATAATCATAAATCATAAATTCTGTAACATAAAATAATTTATAAATAATGTTTCTTTCGTATAAATATTTTTCGCAAAATTTCTTCCTTTCTTTCACTTCACCTGTTTAAACTCATTTCATCTCACAAAAAATTCTTTGAAACTTTTAAATGCATACCTCTAGACTACTCGGATATCTAGCTGAGCTGCGGTTCTCATTTTTCGTAAACTTCTTTTACTTTATTTCTTTCTTGTACCTCTATGTGTACTGGTTTAGAAATTAATATTTCTTCTATATTCCATCATCTTTGATGCATATTTCATTTATTTATTACAACATCTACTGCAATAGCTTTCCTTTCTTAACCAATACATCATACTTCCTTTAAAATATAAGTCTTCAACTCTCAAGCTCAATTCTCAATACTTCTCATAACTTAATCGTTTGCCTTTTTCTTTAAGAAGTCCAATAATGTTTCCAAGTAATTTTCTTTTTCAAAACTTTCTGAACTCATCTCTTTTGAAAATAAAAATAAATTATTTCTAAAGTATTTTTTTTTCTCAAACATTTTATTGTAATTATAAAACTATTGAACTGTTTCTTTCTTCTTTTTAAAGAAAAATAAAATGTGTATAGACTCACACACTTTTTTAACAAAACAACTAACATGACAAACATTTTTTTGAAACATGTAGACTCAAATGTTTTTTTAGATTAGCAAAATCTTTTTTTTTTTTTAATATTTTTAACTCAAAGTCCGAGGTGAAAATGAACCCCGGCTCTGATACAACCTATAACACCCCAGGCCTGCAAGCAGGTGAACGGTTACTACTAAAACATACTTCTACTAAAATATTTATCAGTGGAAGACCTTCTACTAAAATACGAGTTACAAAATTTTCTTAATAATTAATTAAACTATTATTTACATAAAAAGCTAAATCGTATAAAAACTCACATCTTTGAGTTAAAATTTATAATATAATTTTTAGAATATTATAATAAGTAGAAAATTCTGATTAAAAAAATATTAAAAGATACGATACTTATAACTTCAAAATCCAATAACTTTTACTAAATTTTAAAATTATTTTTAAATACTTGCAACTTTAATTAATCAAATGTAAATTAAAGAGTTCTACTTTGATATTTAACTTCACATGCACTTACTTTATTCTTTCTTCTTCTTATTGGGAACTTGTCTGCGCCAGCTAGATCTTCTGTCATCCATTGGTCCTGAAAATGTGTTAAGCATAGCATCATGAGTTATGCGAACCCAGTTGAAAAACTCTATAAGCAGTTGTACTAAATGAATATGCACTATAATAAATACACCCTTGACTAAGGAGCCAATCTTACGACTCAATAGTCTTTAACTTAGGAGCCAATCTTACGACTCGAAAGCCATATTGTGTGACTTAAGAGCTAATTTTACGACTCAAAAGTGTGACTAGGAGCCCATCTTACGAGTCAAAGTCATATTATTAACATCACTTAAGAGCCAATCTTACTACTCGAAAGCATTCGACTTATGAGCCAATCTTACGACTCAAAAGCCTTACTCAAAATCTCATCTTACGACTTGAGAGTAATCATATGTCTGAAGGCGAACATATAAATCACAATACAAATTCAATAGTATAAATGCTACACAGTTACCCACTTTTCATGTAGACTTTCTTAGATTGATGTAGATATTCTTTGACTGAATTGCTTTGAAGAAGTTCCAAAGTTTCCCGGTCCAACTCGTACTACACTCGCTGATTATAGACCTTTAGTCTTATAGCTTTACTTATTCTGCTTCCCTTTGTCATAACTTATTATATCTATCATAATCTTAGCTCCTACACAAAATTAGTGCACATGTATACTTATACGTTTAATCACATTTATAATATATTGACGTAACACCATAGTATCTATAGTAACATGTGTGTAACTTAACTAACTTATTAATATATTTACGTTCACATAATTCGTATAATCATGAACATGTACATATATATATAATATATGAAATAATGTAACATCCAAAATAGTTCATTAAATCCAAGTGTATGTTTTTATAAAATTCTTCTATTATAGTAAAAAATAGCTAGTTTTAGGTCTTTGACTAGCCTGTCTTGTAAAAATTCACTATAAATAATATTTTTCATAAAAACCTCTCAAATTTTAATTATAAACTTATAATGTTATATAATATGAAATTGTAAACCATTTTTTAAAAAAGTGTAGGGAATAATTTTATAAAATTCATTTTCTTGTTGCAATTTGACAATTTTATAGCCAAAACCAGCTTAGTTTGCAAAATTCATAAAATATCATAAACTTAACTTCAAATGTTAATCATATATTACTAACATCATATAAAATAACATAGTACAACAATTTTGGAAAATAATAAGTAAATAATTTTATATAATTTTTCAAAGTTGCATGAATAATATGAACTTCTACTAATAAAGTATTCAAATAAAGTTCACACATTTAGATAATATAATCTATACTTATAACTATATAAATAACATAAATGATCAATATATTAAATATTATAACACATATACTTAACATATGTGTGCCGATTTTGCACCACGTAGCAAAATCGGTAAATTCGCGGTCAACCATATAAGACCCCTAGGTCATGTACACTTACTAATATGCATTCTATATAACATCTACTTAGCATAAATTAATAAAATAATTAAATTTCTAAATCTATATAAATTACAAAAATAAGAAAGGAAAAGAAGACATACCTTAAAATGAATACACTAAACAACGACTCCTTGAAGAGTCGAACCTTCAAACACCGTCTGACACACAGGGCTTTCGAACATCGTATAAAATAAAATACTAAGAGTCTCCTAATTAAATGAATCCCTTGTTAATAGAACATACATAATTATGTATGAACTACATTTAATTTTTTATTCATTCTAAAACAAGTGAATGACCTATTTATAGATTTGGAGTGTCGTTGAACCTTTTCATTTCTTCACCGGTGTGGGATGAGTGTGGAAATATTTTGCAAGGTGGCGGCCTTAAGTCACATAGGAGAAATAGGATTAGGTTGTGGTGACGGACGTGGGCTTTGGAAAGAGACAAATGAACTCCTGCTTCATTTGTATTTGAATAATTAATTAGGTGTCTATCTTTTAAGTAAATAGATGAGGCTGCATAGGTGTCCTCACATTTAGGTTAGTAACTAGTAACTAATATATATATCATTATCTATTTCGTGGGTGTGGATTAGGTGTTTAGTTTTATCCATGCATATTTCCACCTTTTTTTTTTTTAAAAAAGTAAATACATAGTTAAACATTATTATAATCATAGTTTTCTTTATTATATTTTAGTATAATAGGATATTTATATATTGAGATTCATTTAACATACCAAATAATTTCCACAACTAGTAAGTGTAAGCCCCTTTCCCCCATGTCTTAACTTAGGATAAGGGTTTTGAAAATATTGTGATACATTATAAATAATGTAAACTTATATAAATAATTGACTGTAATTTGTAGTGAAATTCTACCTGTAATTACTAAAGTAAATTTTGATCCTATATTAAATGAAATTAAAATACTTTTAATGATTCTTATCTTTTGTATCTTTCTTTATTCTATTCGAGCAAGTGATATGAGTGAGCCTCGGTCCCTTGATACTCCTCCTGTAAATTAAGTAAAAACACTTTCTCTCTTGAAAGATCATTAGCCTCAATATTTGCATAAAGAATTTGACTTGAAGAGCTTTAAAATAAAATAAAACTTAATAATTATAAAATCAATGAAAATGCCAACAAGAATGTCAACCACTTTTGGTTTTGGGGTGTTACACCTTCACTAAATTTCACCATGGTTGACGAAGGAATCAAGTTGGTTATCATCTAAATTTCACCCCGCACTCGCTGTCAACAATGTGCGAAATTTTATTCCTATCAAACTTGAGATGGAAACTGGACAATACACATCTTGGGAGGAATTACTCAAAATACATTGCATCGCCTACCAGGTTCGCAATCACATCCTTCCCGACGAGTCCACTGGTTTGAAAGAAAAAGAAATATACCGAACTCTAGAACCGACTCGATGCCATTATCCTCCAATGGATATATGTCACGATCGCTAATGATCTCCTCCACACCATTCTTAAGCTAAACACCACAACAAAACAAGCTTGGGAACGTCTTCAAAACATGTTCCAAGACAACAAAGGTACTCGGGCCATGAATCTGGAAAAACAGTTTACGCTTTGCCGTTTGGATGATTTTCCCAATGTCTCTGTAACGACCCGATTTTCATAAAATATTTTAAAGTAATTTGAAATAAGAATAGTCAATTTCGTATTATTATTTTCTTACACAAAAGATAGTCACAATAAAGTCGTTAAAAAGAACTGAATGAACGTGCCTCTAAAATTATTTTGCAAGTAATATTGAATTCAAAATTTAAATCCTGATTAATAACCTATGTCCACTAACATCACTTTGCACTTGAAAATTATACCACTTCATAGCACGTATAACAATAAAACAAATAAACAATTACTAGTCAAACCCATATTATTATTTAACAAATAAATGATCATGAAAAAATCTAATTGAAACAAAAACAATAAAATAGAATTATTCTTAAACATTTTCCTAACAAATCAACTTCACATAGTTATTATGATTTTACCCAAGGCACATTTCACAATATTAACTATTCAAGAATATTCGAATAATTACTAGTAACATCAAGGACGTAAATACATCAATATCATTGGTCAAACAATCAACAATTAAATAATATTCTAGCCAACACTTTAATACTAAAATCACTTTGAACTTTAGATAACTCAAATAATACAATCAAGTGCAATTTCACATTAAAGGCTACCAACAAAACAATTCAGGAAACTTATATTATTCCTAAGCCTATTTTCAATGAGGGGTTATTTACTATTACCCATTGACATGCTTATAACAAATAAATTTTGAACATATATAAACTTATATCACAATTTTTATTATTTATAACCTAAATAAATTCAAATATAAATCATGCGTAACAACGGGTACACAAATCATAAGTAATTAAATAAGTACCTACACAATCTAGACTGTAGCAAAAGTGAAGACATACATAACAACAGAGACACAAGTAAAGTTTATAATTAAAGCATGCACGGGATTTTGCAAATCAGCAACTATGTTATCACGAAATAATTTATTTATTAGTTAAATTATAGGAACATAATATTAATAAACATGTCACGAATAAAATTATCAAGATAAAATTATCACACTTCCAACAAAAATATAATTCAATCATCACATCTAATCATGCTTATAATATAATTAATTAACAACACATAATATAACAATGGCCGTATGAAAGGAGACCCACATAAGTGTACTTTAATTTATCCTATTAAGTATAAGTGTTTGCGTGCGTGAATGTACAAGCATACCTGATATACAAGCCTATATAATCAAGGTACAATCAAGTCATAGTACAAGCACATAAGCATATTGCTTATTTTATTTCAATAAGAGATCATATAATAATTCACTCATGCATTGTCACATAATATTTGAAACATAATTAGACATTCAAGCAAGTAATTTATGCAAATATCACATATTTCGAAGATAATTAAGTAAATAGCTATGTAGCTTTATTAATATTTTACCCATTAATCTAGTCACAATAAGCCATTTCAATATCTCAACATAAATTCAAATAGCTACATATAAATGGTAAATTATTTACTAAAATTTTAGTGATTATCATATGCTTCAAGCCCCGCCTCAACTCCACTGACCCACACCAAAGTAACATGAAAGGATCAATATTGGGTTAGGGTGAGCTTCCTTTAGCTCGTGGGAGTCACAGTTTATCACAATAATTATATAAACAAAAAGGTATACAATCACTACAACATAAAGGGCCTATTGTAGCACATATTTGTAACACTTTTTACATACATTCTTTATGTAATACATCTTTGTAACACTTTTAAAAATATAATATTTCTGTAACACTTTTGTAACATTTTATTATTTTGTAACATAACATTATTAAATATGTAACGTTATTTAGTAACACTTATTCACATTCTAGTTCTAGTAACACCAACAGGTAACATTTTACTTAAATATTAATTTTTTGTAACACGATTTAGTAACACTTTATTGGATTACACATTTCAAACAACAATATTTTTAGCTAATTGTTACCGGTTTGGCTTCTCATGTATTTTATTTCTTTTTTAATTTTCATTTCTATGAATCAGCCTACCTCGTTTGATATTTTATATGAATTAGGCTATAGTTTTGGCCGAAGTACTTGGCCCAATACGTTGACTAGCCCAGTTTGATGTATGTGGTTGCCTAATAGGTTGAGTAGTGCTGGTTGGACAAGTCAGACCGCCCGAATTATCACCTTAATAACTACATAAATATTATTGTTCTTGAAATTGGAAAACATTTTTTCATAAATTTCTATAATACAAATAAAAGAAAAAAATATTTTATTATAAAAATCTATAATATAAATGAAAAAATAAAAGATAATATTCTCATTTTTAAAATCTATGATATAATCGAAAGAAAAAGGTAATATTTTCATTGTAAAAATCTATACCAACAATGAAAGAAAATAATAATATTTTTATTATATATAAAAGTGAAATATAAATAAAGATTAGTTTCAAACGAAAGTACATAATTAAATTCGAAGTATGATTCTCTATTATCTACCGGGTACAAGTTTAATTAGGCTATTTGCTTACTCTTGTCATATAAAAGAATAAAAAATAACCCCAATTAAGTTGATAACAAAAAGATAAAGGGCTGATTACTTAAAGATACAGAGATGGGCATCGAAACCTGGATCAGTTGATGAAAAGGCCGGTCTCCTACCACTAGGCCACATTTCTATTTGTATCAAGAGTCCTAATTTTCTATTTTAATAGTAAAGACGACGAGGGCTTGTCAAAGTGGGGGGAAGGTTTCTAACTTATGTGCAGAAAACCATTCTTGTTCCAGCCTCTGTCGAAACAATCTTCCCCACCTCCCCTTCAATTTGTTTTCTTCTAAAATTTCCATCAGTTTGTCGAGGATTTACAAATGGATTTCACTCTCAAAGTTTGAGTGGTGGTGAAGCTTCGAACATGACAGCTGCGTAGCTATCCATTGGCGTGTTTTCTTGAAGGAAGAAATTTCTCAAGATTGGAGTTTGGAGCAGATTATTTAGTTGTTGTTGATGCGGGAAGGATTCTAGAAAAATCTTATTAATTCTCCAGCATATGCCAAAAACTTTTGATTTTAAGTGAAATCTGAGTTTCAAGTTTCAACAGAGAATTGGTTCAATATCAGGTATATATTCCGTATAATTTTTCAGTTAGTTTTACTGTATTAGCCTGAGTAATTGTTCAAATTATGATATATAATGTCGTTCAAAATTACTTCTGATAGTTGTTCGTCTAGTTAATTTGTTTCCTGAACTCTAGTTATTTGTGAAAGAGTTTTCTTACTTTGAATACAAATTTTTTCGTACTTCTGATAGTTGTTCGTCTTAGTGTCGTTATTGTTATGAAACGTTAGTTTAAAGCGATGTTTTTCATCGATTTATGAATTTTCTTGTGTGGAAGTACTTAGGAATTCCATTTAATATATGTTCGATGTCCAAGAGTTGCATTTCTTCACGAAAGATAAGCGATCAAATTCTCATAAACTCTCTTAAAATGGGAATCGTCTCGATAAAAAACTTTCCACAATTTGAAGGATTATCAAATTGAAAATGGTGTGGATATATAGTAGGGATGTATACAATCTAAATTATAATTGAATGTATGTTTGAAAACTTAATCTGGAGAGTTTGAGAAAGAAGAGTTAAACCATACTTGTAAACAAAATTGACAAATGGGGACACTGTATCTTGTTACATTACATGAATGATAAATTAGTACCTAGAATTGAAGAGGAAGAATGGTCCTTGATGTCTTCATGGGTGTTCCTTCCACCATGACAATTCATACAAAAACAAAATATAAATTGACAAAAATACCAGGAAGCACATGCTTTGCACGCAGGGGGAGAAATGCAATAGTTAGATAGTTTGGCTTTTTAATTGCTCATTTTTTTAGTTTTTGTGGTAAGTTAAGTGTAATAAACATCATAGTTTTTTATTAACCTCTATTTAATATTACAACCATCAACCTTTTTGTATTACTTTTATCAGGTTGGACAATGGATTGGATCAATTTCACACAATCCAGTAGTCAATATGCTAGAGGAGTAGAAGGGTATCTAGATCATGCATTTTCTACTAGAGCAGATGGAGACCAATTGTCTGTGTAAGAAGTGCTATCATCGTTTTTAGCATAATAGAGAGGAAGTGTATAATCATTTGATTGTTAATGGCATTGGACCAGAGATTAAAGAATGGCATTTTGAGAAGGGTACATCCTTTATGCCAAATACCGAGAGGGACATTGCACATGATAACATGGAAGGCTTGATCTATGATACTCATAGAAATTTTGTTGATAATTTTTTAGACCATAATGAAGATGGCCTACATGCGGAAATTGAAGAGGATTATAGTGTACGTAGAAGCTAAGAAGTTCTTTAAGTTGGTTGATGATGGTAAACAAGAGTTATATCCAGGGTGTAAATCTTTTTTCAAAATTATCATTCATCATTAGATTATACCTTTTCAAGTGTGAGCATGGGCTTAGTAATGCAGCATTTTCTGATCTTCTACAGATTATACAAAAATTGATTCCAAAAGCCGAATTGCCAAAGTCTTTCAATGAAGCTAGGAAGTTGGTAAAAGATTTAGGCCTTCGTTATGAGAAGATTGATGCATGCCATAAACATTGCATGTTGTACTGGAAGGATCATGAAGATGCCAACTCTTGCCATGTTTGTCATGCATCAAGGTGGCAGGAGGTTGAAAAGCAACAAGAACATATTGATGACCATTTGTCAAAAGAGGTCCCAAAAATTCCAAACTAAGTAGTATGGTACTTTCCTTTAAAACCAAGACTCCAAAGGTTGTATATGTGTGCTGAAACACCTGAGTATATGAGGTGGCATGATGCAAAAAGACCTAAAGATGGGAACTTGCGACATCCAGCAAATGGTAAAGCTTGGAAAGAATTTCATTCTTTATATCCAGATTTTGCTCAAGATTCTCGTAATGTGTGATTGGAACTTGCTAGTGATGGATTCAATCTATTTCGAACCATGAGCACCATACACAGTACATGGCCCGTGGTTTTGATTAACTATAATTTACCACCATGGTTGCTCATGAAGGCGGAGTACCTTATGTTATCTTTACTTATCCCAGGACCTCTCTCCCCAGGGAATGACATCGATGTGTACCTTCAACCATTAGTGGAAGAGCTAAGAGATTTATGGGAGTTTGGGTTAGACACTTATGATGCCTCAAAACGCCAAATGTTTCAGATGCATGTTTCTCTACAATCAACAACAAGCGACTTTCCTGGCTATGCCATGTTATCTGGTTGGAGTACTAAAGAGAAATACACATGCCCATATTATCATTATGAGACAGAGCACTTGTACTTGAGTCATAGTAAGAAATCATGTTATATAGGTCATCGTAGATTCTTGGATGCAGATCATCATTGGCGAGATGATACCAAGTATTTTGATGGGAAAATGGAGAAGAGGGCAGCCCCAAAACCATTAACCGATAATGAAGTCCTATATTTGTTGAAGGACTTCAAAAATAAGTTTGGGAAGACACAACCGAGAAACAAAGATGAAAATGTCCCATGGAAGAAAATGTCGTGTTTTTTCAATTTACCTTATTGGAAGCAAAATGTATCTCGTCATCATCTAGATCCCATGCACATAGAGAAGAACATTTATGATAGCTTGCTTGGTACTTTGTTAGACATACCAGGAAAAACCAAGGATCATCTAAAGGCTCGGCTGGATCTAAAAGAAATGGGAATCAGAACCTCACTACACCCTATAGAATCTTCTGATAAGCGCTACATGTTGTTGCCTAAAGCTTCTTTTTTAATGACAAAGGAAGAGAAGTCCATGTTTTGTGAAGTTCTGAAGAGGGTAAAGCTACCACAATGGTGTGCGTCGAATATTGTGCGTTGTGTGCAAGTGCGGGAGTTAAAAATATCAGGTTACAAAAGTCACGATGCACACATTTTGATGCAATATTTACTTCAAGTAGCTGTTAGAAAAACTCTACCAAAACATGTTTCTCTAGCTTTGATAAGATTAAGTGCTTTCTTTAGAGGCATTTGCAATAAAGTAATCAATCCTCAAACTTTGGATCACTTGCAACATGAAATTGTTGAAATCCTTTGTGCATTTGAGAAGATATTTCCACCTTCATTTTTTGACATTATGATTCACTTACCTATCCATCTAGTTAATGAAGTCAGGTTGAGTGGTTCAGTCTGTAATTGGTGGATGTACCCAATTGAGAGGTACCTTGGGAAATTGAAATCATATGTCCGGAATCGTAGTCGTCCTGAAGGCTCTATAGCGGAAGGATATTTAGCTGAAGAGTGTTTGATATCCTGCTCAAGATATTTGCATGATCCTTCGAAGAAGCGATTGAAGTTATTTCATCAAAGCTATGAGAATAGTGTCGGGATTGATGACAAATCACCTATTTTTCCAAAGATGGGTTATCCTCTAGGGAGAAGAAAAAAAGGGAAGAAAGGAATGGCATTCTCTCTAGATTCTTACTCAAAGAAACTTGCCCATCGATATGTGTTATTTAATTGCCAAGATAGTCAAATTTAGAAATACATCGAGTGAATTAACTTTATTAATATTGTATAACTTTATTACTATTGTATATCCTTTTCGTCCTAAACTTGTGTTAATTAGTATTTTGACTATTTATTGAAATTCTACACTGTAGGGAGCATGAAGATGCAACGAAAAATATATCCAAAAATAAGCAAAGAAAGAGGTGGAGACAAGCTCAACAACACAACAAAGAATTTATGGATTAGTTTAGAGAAAAAAATAGTCTCAGAGCAGGTTCCTGATCATATAAAATGGTTGTCATTCGGTCCTAGTCCTATTGGAAGGAGACATGTTGGGTATTTTATTAATGGATATAAGTTCTATACTCAAGAACATGATGCAAATTGTAAGACACAAAATAACGGAGTATCTTTGACTGCCTTAACCTCAAGTTTTGCCAGCACTAAGGATCATAATCCTATTCTTGATAGTGTCACTTATTATGGGAGGATACAAGAAATTGTTGAGTTAGACTACTGGAATTCTTTTAATGTCGTCATATTCAGATGTGAATGGTTTCATGTGGAAAAAGACAAGTATGGTCTCACCCGTGTTAATTTCAACAAACTATGTTATGCAGATGATCCTTTTATCTTGGCATCACAAGGGCATCAAGTCTTATACATAGCGGATCCAATAGAAGAGGGTTGTTGTTACGTAATGAAAAAGTTTCCCAAGGAGTTCTTCAACTTCGAGAAGCAAACAGAGGATACATATTTGTCTGAATCTAAGGAATCTTCTAATGATGGGGTAGTAGATGTATTTGATGATGCCGGTCTTGCTGATGAGGACTACTAGGTGGTGTAGCGAAGGTGTATCTCACACTGTGCTTTAGATGTACAATGTTGCATTACAGGATCCAACACCTGTTGAGAACCATGAAAGAAGCTCAAATTTGGATGACACATAATAGCCTCTTGTTGTTTACAGGTATGAGCCTGTTCTGCTGAATTTGCAATGTATGTCTTTATATTTTATGAGGTAGCCATGTATTAAATATTTATCTAATACTCATGTATATTGTTTTTTTGTTTTTTCTTTGTGGAGAAGGGTATACACCTTCTCTCTATGTTCTACATTTGGAGATACATGCAGTTTTACGGCTATGATTTTTAAATTTCTTGTTGTGGGTCTATTGATCTATCCATTTGAATGGCAATTGTTGGTTGTTTAGAATGCAAAATCTGAAAATTTATAATAAGAATTGCATTATTGATCTCTATATCTCATTTTCGATCCCACAATGGTGAAAAGTAATTACAAATTATTTTTCGAGTATTTGATTGTTTATTAGAATACACAGCTCATGGCTTATCATACTTAGAGTAATGTGAAGATTGTAATACGATGGTCTGTCATGTTTTTACGTTACCCACATTTTCTTGCAGATAGTGAAGGAAGCTGAAGAACCAGTGCACCTCCTCGAGCATCTAGCCCATTTTTTGTTGAAAAAGGGAAGTAGGCAATCATGTGTAGATGAAGATGAGTACGATTAGTTAATTTCCTGAGAGATGGTTGATTATGGAAATGGTTTAATCTTTAAAATAGTATTGATAATAGGTTGATTACTTTATTTTTTATTTTTTATGAGAAACAATTGTTTATTATTTTTGTGGACGTGTTATAGAGAAAGAAAAAGTATGGTGTGAATACTTGGTTTAAACTATACTCCCTGTAGTACGTTTCTTTAGTGTCTTCTCCAAGAGCTTATAATCATCATTTTGTTCTTAATGGTTATGGTGTCTTTGGTCATAAGGCAGTCTGGTAGTAGTGGCTTTATCTCTGCTTCATTTTTTATGTGTAAAAACTGCAAATGAGGTGGGCAGTCCCTAGGTCTATGGTGGTACATGATTGTGGTGGTGCATCTGTCCTCTTAATTTCTTTTTGGATTTTTCTGAGTAGATTAATCAGCACCCGAAGATCCTCGATTCAAGGTGATATGTGTAATTGTTCTTTATTTAATTTTTTTATTTAATTGTAATCCAGTTAGGGCTTGATTCGGTTTTAGTAATTGATTCTCACAGTGTTACAGAACTTGTTTGTAGTGTAGTAAATTATAAGCAAGGTTGCAAATTTTTCCAACTAGTCTCGATTAATCACCGTCTAGACGCTAGGCGTTTATTGATAGTCTATATTTTTTTTTTATTCCTCCCCACCTAATCACGCCTATATCCCGATTAACCCAGATTAGACTCTGACTAGTTTCTAGGCCCCAGTCCATCGCCTAACAGGCGCCTAGCCACTTCTACAGTCTTGATTATAAGTATGCAGTGCATCAGTCAGTTTTGTCTGTATTACAAGACAAAAGAATTCAAACCAATAATGGTGGAAAAAATCAAATTAAAAGAAATTTTAGTATCTTAATATCCAAAATTCATTCAAAACAATCGAACATGCCTAGAACTTCGTGTTCCTATATAGAAACTAGAAATTTGCAAGTTAGATTTTATTTTTATTTAGTGTAATTAAAAGTTAATTAGGATGACATATATATACATATTATATATAATAATATATTATTCCCCATGTCTATATATATATATGCGCATTTACATATTTTTACATAATATATATATATATATATATATATATATATATATAATTTAATTTAATTAAGTGTGCAAGGCATGGTGGTATAGAACCCGTGCCCGACCGCCCCGCTTAGGGGGTGGGGATGACCAACCTTGTTCTACTATGAATCGGGTTTCACCCTACAAAATAAGAGTATATTGATAATAAATTTATTAGTAAGTGAAATATATTACTATAATAAATTAAAAATATATTAAATATTAATATTGTGGGTTTATTAAAAACACTACCCAATCAAACCAGAAGTATTTATTTATAACCCGTCCACATGCACTCAATCGCCTTTCACATGTATAATTCACTATCATCTTCCCAAAAATGATATTCTTACGCACTAGGCGGGACCCAATACATATATGGTAAAGGGGGTCGACAATCAAAGAACCGAACCCCGACCAACATCAATATGCACGTGATAATAAAAATTAAACATATTATATTTATTATTTAGATAGAGTATAACCAATATTTGTCATTAAATAAGTCGAAATGTATTATTAGTTACTTATACATTCAGAAGTTAATGTTGATCTACACATAAAATAATAAATTAAATACAAATAATTGTGAAGTGCCTGCCACATAAGGGAATGGGTGAAGGAAGATATGCATGTCAAAATCGATTTGCCCCGCCCCGATTCGCTCTGACCCGAGACATTTGGGGCAGGGCAAAACCGACCCATTCGAGAACGGGTCAAGGCACGGCCCGCCCGTCCACGGGTCGGGTCGAGCACGGCCCCGCCCGTCCTATATATATATAAATCTATATAATATCTTTTATAAATATATATTGTGTAATATTATATAGATTTATATATATATATATATATATATACAGAGAAATATAAAATATATATGTATTTATAATATAAAGTTATATATATGATATGTTATATATATATCATCCTAATATATTAAATTATGATAAGAGTAAATTTAAATAATTAAATTTTAATTTTTAATAATTAAATTTAAAAAAAAAAACTGAAAATGTTGAAAAAGAAAAAGCTAATGTAAACTTAAAAATTAAAACCCTATTAACTTCAACAAAAAAAAGGACTTTTTAACAAAAAAAAAAACATTTTTTTAAAAAAAGAAAATGGAGGCAGGCGAGTCGGGGCAAATCACGGAGCGCACATTTTTTACCTGTGAGCGGGTCGGGGGGGCGTGCAGGCAGGTCAGAAAATCCAAAAGCCTAATTTGACCCGTCTCGTTGACATGCCTATATGAAGATGTGAAAACAATTCCAGCCCGGAAGACTGACTCTAGCCTAGCTCTAATCATACAAGGGTTGACCCTTAGCTTTATACGCTCTTATAACTTAAAAGCTTTTAGTTAACCCCTTTTTTAGTTGAAGTTTGAATATACCGATTATAGAGTTTGAAAACGGATAAATGTCAAAACAAGTGCAACCCTGAAGGTCGATCCTAACCCGACTCTAAAAATACAATGGTTAATCTTCAGCTTTACATGACCTTATAAGTTAGTGCTTTGAAGCGGGTAAAGTGTTTTGCTAAGCTCGTCCCTAATTCGACCCGTGTATATGAAATATATAAATATTTTATAATTATATAAATACATAATTATAAAATATTTATTATAAAATAGTCCACACCCCCGCCGACCTAGGTGATGATATTTTGATTTATATTGATTATTTTTATATATTTTGTATGATTATGTGGTATTTAGGTGTTTATGTGAGCCTCATGTAAGCTTATTAATTTTTTTTTTTTTTTTTGTTAAATGAATATGAATGTGATTATTTTGAGTTATTCTGCTTTCTTGTTTCTTTTTTTAAAATATTAAGTTACTTAATTATTTGATATTTAATTTAAGAGTCATCTTTAACATATTTAGTATTTAATTTAATTTCTCTACACTCGAGGGCAGGTGTGTTACATGACGGTTAATTCGATTAGACAATACAAGTTACAAATTTATGAATTCTTATACGAAATGGGTTATGAATTTAGCAAAATCCGCTCATTGTCATCCCTAGTCGGACCTTATTTAATTTTTTTTAAATGGCACGATTTTTTATTTTGTTAAGAAAGTGTTGAACTAAGTAATGACCTTAAATTTTTTAAATTAAAATAAATGAATCCAGCAAATTCACTTTTCAAGTTGCATTTAGTTAAAATAAATGAATCCAGCAAATTCACTTTTAAAATAATGACCTTATTTAAAATAAATGAATCCAGCAAATTCACTTTTAAAATAAATAAATGATACGACTCTTCATCTAGCACACCATTCCCATTGAAAAAGGAAATAAAAAAAAAACAAAACAAAAAAAAAAAAAGAGAAAATTGGGCTTGCTGAATCCAGCAAAGTCTCTTTTCAATTCGCGTTTCATTGTTATTTTGTTATTTGAATTTTTCATTTTTTATTTATCAAAGATATTTGCTCAAGCTTCTTGTATGACAGAAAAAATATCCCGCCATCTAATGATTTCGATCCCCACCCTTCTGATTTCAATCCCCGCCCTCTTGATTTCAATCCCCTGTTTTTCAGACTTACCTTTTGTTGTGTCTCAATTTCTCTGAACCCTAGTCTAAGCCCACAACAAATTCTTTCTCAATCATATAATCGATTCAGGGAATCTTCCACAGTTAACTGATAAAATTGTGACTGATAAATCCGGGTTGAGCAATTCCGATTCACCGGTATTCAAGAAAACAATTGACAGATTTGGGGAATAATCGACTCAAAAATCTATCACAAGGTAACGTTAGTCGGTGGTATAACCTTACAAATTGATTGTCTTTTGCATATGAAATTCTTATTTTTGTAGAATAGCAGTATGTGGTATGTGGGAAATTTGTTGCCTTTGCTAATTTTATTGATTAATGTCTTTCTTTTCACATGATTAGTGTATAATGTATGCGAGAAATGAGAATAGCCTTAGTTGGTTTATGAAAAAGTTTGTTGTCTTTGCTAATTTTAGTGATTAATTTATGTTGTTTAATATTATGAACAGGATCTGATCCATATTTGCAGTATACTATTAGTTGGTTTTCGGGAAAGATGTTGCATTTTCCTAATTATAGTGATTAATGTCTTTTGTTTAATATGATTAAGGCATAATAGTTAACATAGAACTGATTTATATTTGTAGAATAACATTAGTTGATTTATGGAAAATTCTTGTTCTTCTTGTCTTAAAGAGTCTTGTTTACTTTAATGTTCTTTAGAATGACTTATTTCGATTGTTCCCTCTTTTTGATCATATACTTTAGTTTGTTAGATTGCTGCTCAAATTAAGACTGATTTTTCTCATGTTTTCAGTTTAAAATAGCTACAATTTGTAGTAAGTAATGCAAATCAAGTATATGTATTTGTGTATATTATGCAACTTCTCTTGATTTTTTTAACCGTAGATCAGAATGACTGATTATGAGAAGAAAAGATTGGCTACGATTAAAGAAAATAAAAGAAGGATGAGGGAGTTGGGCATTGAACACCTTGTTTATGAAACAATGTGTTTGATGGACCCGAAGCAACAAAAGATCACCAAAACGTAGCCTAACAAAGCTCTTCCGAATGATGTTGAGTACGTCCCTGATGAAGAAGATGAAGTACACCAGAAAATTGGAGAGGGTGAAAATGACAGTATGCCAAATATTACAAGCTTGAGGACTCGTTCGAAGAAGGTTATGTTTATGTAATTCAAGAATTTAGTTATCAGTTTCTTGATTTATTATTTAATATGTAATATGTAATTCATTGTTAATATTATAGGTAATGGCGAGCAAAGGTGGCAATGTTATAAAGAGTGCAGATAAACAACCACACTCTGCCATCTCCATGGCTGATTTAGTGAAGAAACGGTCTCAAGCACGTACAATCCAAGAGCAACGGAAGAAAGAGAAATCTTTAACTTCACTTGGCCAATACGAGCTTTCTAAAACAAATGGAAGAGTGCCTTCAAGGGAAGAATCTCAAGAAAGGGTGGATGTGGACATCATAAAAACTTTGCCCTCATATAGTCAACAAGGAAAAAAGGCTCGTAGAAACACCTCAGCAAACAACGGGCAAAAGAAAATGGTGCCACCTGGATCAATTGATGTTTATGCTAGGATGAAAGAGAAATTGAGAGAACAAGAACGAATATCAAAACCCACTGATGCTGTCTTAGAGCCTATTCAACTAAATGATTTGCTTTCTAATAAACTAATGGATAGTACACAGAAAAGACGAGCTAACTATTCAGAAGTGTAGGCGTCTCGTGGTGATGGTGGCTGTAGTTTTGGCTTAGTGGACTTGGAAGAGGATTCTGAAAATTCAAATACCTATTTTCCTGAAGAAGAGGAAGAAGGTACAAAACCACAAGAAATTGAAAAGGATGTAGCCGATGTTTCAAATGAACTTATTCATATTGAAGACCATCAAGATCAACTTGGTAAGGGTCGTGACTAATTGATGGACAATTGCATTATTTAAGGTTTTCATTATTTACATTCTTTTTGGGTGACGTGGGTTGAATATGTTGGATTTCACATCTATACATGTTTGGCATAGTGATACATTTCTTTTTTTTTTTTTCTTCTTTTTTTTTTTAAACTTTTTGGCTTAATTCAATTGAGATTATATAGGTCTGGAGAAACGAACAAGAGGACCAAGAATGTGCAAAGACGTTCATGGGTAGACTCTTAATGATCGGAAACCTTTTATTTTGAATGGAAAGGGTCAGCCAATTGGGCCAGATAAGGACACTTTAGAAAAGTTCAGTCGCTTTCTTGGATCATTGGCTCGATCTTCTCTTGTGCCACTCAATAAGATTAGTTGGCACCATGTTCCAGACAAGGATTCGATTTGGGAATATGTGAAGGTATGGTCTTACACAATTAGGTTTATTATGTTGTTATCAATTTCTTGTTGTATGTCCACATTTTATGTTCTCATGTTGTGCGATAAAGTGTAGTAGTACTTATCTAGTTATTTTATGAGATCCAGTTAGCATGATTATGAAGTTAACTACAATCAAGTTTTTAGACGAAGTACATACTTCCAGAGGAAGGTAAAGACTATGTGCTCGGTTCAATTGGAGCTCTTTGGCGTAGTCACAAGAGCAGAACAAAAAACAAGGTTCTCGGAAAAGGTGGAAAAAAAGATGTTAGAGTCAAACCAGGTGAAATGACAATGTCTAGTTCACAGTTAAAGGACTTATTAAACTACTGGAATCTTGAGGAAGTTCAGGTACTTGTTTCACTTGTGCAATTTTTTTAAACAATGTACTTTTGTTCAATATTCTTTTAGTTTTCCTTATTGATATCATTTATTTATTTTTGAAAAGTTTTATTTTAAATTTTATAATATCAGGTTCTCTTTTACGTTAGATAAGTTGCGATGTTTTACGAGAAATTTTTAAATATAATGAGTTTGATATGCAGGCTCGTAGTCTAATAAATAAGGAAAACAGTGAAAGCCAAAAAGATCGACATACTACATGACCTTTTTCCTTTGCAAGGAAGCGTCATGCGCTGGTAAACAATTTCATATGGTTACTCTTAATTATATATACATCATTACCATGTCTACTAGTACAAGAATGTGAAAAAATTGTTATTCCTACACATTAATATTAAATAAACATGCTGATGTGAAGAATAAATTACTTGGGCTCCTAAATTTCACATTTCAAACCATTTAATTGACATGGGATGTGAATATATATTTTTAAGTAATGTTTAAGACTAAATCTTATTGTGCAACTTATAATTTATGGTGGACAGTAGGAGTATGACTATTTTATTATGTTTTGATTATTTTTTGAATTTGTTATATAAGTTCTCTAGTTAAAAGTAAAAAGGAAAAATAGGTAGAAACTATTGAGATTTATAATTTTTTTTTAAAGTTTTGATTTTTTAAAATTTAGGTTCGGTTCGGTTCGGTTAGCAACTGCCCACCCCTAGCTACGACCCACCTATATCATGAAAACTAAAATGATTTTGGTATTTTATGATTTTGGTATCTGAAGCAAGAATGTATTGTGAAACTTACAAAAGGACAATCGGGCGAACGTACAAGACAACGTACGAAGTTATAGAAGATAACATCGTAAGTCTCAGTTTGTTTTTTTGTTTTCCGTTTTTTAAGTAGTACACCCGAATATTGTAGATACAACTAATTTTATATGATACACCAAGTTGTTAGTGGCAATAGGCCAAGTTAAGGTCAAATTGTGGCAAGACGAGCCTTGATCCCTTCCACCTCTTCCTTAACGTCAAACCTTTTCCTCCACTTGTGGATTGAGTTCGGGCTTCAATATGTTAATCACCTTCTCCATTGTAATGAGAGAACAAACTGTTGATTCCCCCTTTATGTATTCGTGGAGGATTCTGCTCCTATTTTTGTTTATTTAATCATCTTCCACTTTCAGTTTTATTTTTGTATATCACAAAATCCTTAATCAAGTATAATGGAAATTTTTCACTTCATTAAATGCCAATTGTAAGTGGCATTTATATTTTATGTTTCCTTTTTCAATGCCACAATATTTTGCTTTATTTGATAGAGTTTGTGACTGCTAAATATTTGTTGTGCAAATATGTAATTTTCCCTTGATTAAATATTTTAGTTTATAAAGGAAAAATTGATGAGGGAAAGTATACTAGTTTTTATATTAGTGTTAGGCTTGCATCTCTTTTGACATATATTTGCAATACTACTCGATGGTTGATTTGTACTTGACAATATATTTTGCATTAATGTTCTTGAGATGTACTTGACAATATTCTTGTATGGAATATTCTCATAATATTTAGGCAATGTCACAGAATCAAATGAAGGGAGATCAGAGCAAAAAACAACGTAAGCTTTTGGGCAGGTGTACTAAGAAAGTAAAGGAGCCTTCCAATTCCAATGTGCTAATTCCAAACGAGTTTTTGGAACCCTATAGAGCCCAAATTGTGAAGGATACTGTAGCAGAGATTATGCGAACTTTAAAGCAACAACTTCCGTCTGAAATATTTTCCCGTATCGTCCCAGCGTTTGAGGATCAATCAGGCCATCTTATCAATGATATACAACAATATTAGCTATTCTTCCTCAATTTCCTTTGTTTTTCCTTATGATCATATATGTTGTTCATTCTTTTTATTTGTATGGTGAATTGACTTCACTTGCCATATTGCTTTTTTTTTTTTTTTAATTAAACTTAATGCAACGCATGAACATTTGGATATTTGAAATTAGACTGTGATTCTAGATTCATATTAAGTATCATACAACTTGACGCTTCCACTATAATTTGTGCATTATAACTTCTTTGTTGTTATACTAATTATGGACTCTACCATGATTGTTTTACTTAATGATGCTTTAACTAGTATTTTTCATATGAATCTATTGTTTGTTATAGTACGGGCTATAATATAACATTGTGAAATTATTATTATTATTATTATTATTATTATTATTATTATTATTATTATTATTATTATTATTATTATTATTATTATTATTATTATTATTATTATTATTATTATTATTATTATTATTATTATTATTACTACTACTACTACTACTACTATTACTATTATTATTATTGTTGTTGTTGTTGTTGTTGTTGTTGTTATTATTTTTTCTTTTTCTTTTTCTCAGGACGATAACAATGGAGAGAATGAAGTAAATCATCATGATGGCCTTGAAGGGACGAAGATAATTGATAATGAAGAGCAGAATGATGAAGAATAGTTTTTAGAGATATTTTTCTAGGATTGATGTTTGTAGGATTTAAGTTGTCTTACGTTTCACTTTTTATTTTGAAGAAAAATGGTGCTACTATTATTGTATAGAGGAGGATTCTGGATTTGACAATTGACATCTGTTAATATATTTCTATTTCTATTTTCGTCAATTATGATTCCATATTTTCATAGATAATGTGCGTAGACAAGCTATAATGAAGTGTTTTGTAACTAATTAACAGTGATACATTGGATTGTTTAAAGTGTTACATTAACTTTTTAAACTGATACAAATTAAAAGATAAGATGTCTTATTGTAATTGAAAGTGTTACAAAAAATTTGTTACATTTCTAATAAAAAAGTGTTACATAAAGATTAAAAGTGTTGCTAAAAATGTGTCACATTTCAAATAAAAAATGTTACAAAAGATAAAAAGTGTTATGAAAAATGTGTTACATTTCAAACAAAAAGTGTTACATAAAGATTAATGTGTAACACCTTTGAAGTGTTACTATAAAATATTACAATTGATCAAACATATAATAAGTGATACAAAAAGTCATTAAAAGTGTTACATTAGACTTTAGGTAGCACGGGCAAATGCGACGCTGAAAAAGTGTTACCTATTGTCTATAGTAACACTTTATGACTATTATGTAACATTCTTTTGGTGTTACAATAGGCCATTTATGTTGTAGTGAATGAAGCAATTATTATAATGATGCGCTTGTATTGGCAAGACACATAGAGCTAACTTGCATTGGCAAGCAGCATACTAATAATAGGCTAAACTTGTATTGGCAAGTAGCATAATGTCAATAAGCTAAACTTGTATTGGCAAGTAGCAAATTGAATAATTACTTGTATTGGCAAGTATCAACTTGAAAATAAAAGCACATGTAGACAGTCAAGCAAATATAATTAAAGCGATAAATAATAAACCCCCACCTGAATTGACTTGAATAAAGTCGATGAAATGACATGAAAATGCTAAGCCCGTGCTCTTTGACCTTTGCAACCTACATGATTGAGATATGTGTCTTTAATATTATTGTTGTTAAAGCTTAATTGTTGGGATAGGGAACTGAAAAGAGCTAGACTTGGATTTTGGAATAAAATGGATTATGGGGTGAATCTGTACCATTTGAAAAAGTTGAATATTTTTTAAAGGTTGACTATTGGGATTAAATCCCCTTTCTTCTGGGTACAAAGACCACCGTCCCCACTTAGCAAAAGAAAGAAAAATAATAAAATATAACAACAATAATTAAAACACCTTCCCCTCAAACTCTTTCTCACATTACTCATCATCTCTCTTATTTCTAATTAAATCTCATTCTCACCCTTTCTCTCATCTCTGCACACACACGCACACAATATATCACACCCACAAACACATGCATAAACACACACTATATCACACACGCACACAAACACATGCATAAACTCACACTATATCACACACACAAACAACCACACATTATATCAAATACACACAAACACACGCATAAACACACACTATATCACATACACCCAAACACACCATATACACACGCATAATCACACTGTATCACACACTATAGTTCTCTCTCTCTCTCACACACACACACAAAATATACAGAAACACATATACTCATGCACTGGCACACACACGACGACCCATGTTAACCCACACTAACATCCTCCAACACACACACACCATCTATCCTTTCCAAAATCTATTGGATTCGACTCGACAGAGAAAGATAAGTTCATTATTGGCCGATTGAGAAACTAGAATTGAAGTTGGAATAAATTCGTTTTCATTTTCATAATAAGGGTTCAGTTGAACAAGACTGTGAAATTTGTGTTGGTACAACATAATTGCCGAAAATAAAGTTGTTTTACTTTTTTAGAGGGAATGAATAGTTGTACCTCTGCAACTATCTCTTGATTTGGTGTTCCAGCCTACAAGGCGGGAGACCGATGGTTGATCTGAGTGTAAATCTGATTCTCGAGTCTTGAGATTGGATTCTTTGTTTGGTTTGTAGGGTTGGAAGGATAATTGAGGGTGGTGGTGTGATAGTGTTTGTTTGATTAACAATTCAGTAGAAAATATATATTAGAGTTCGGTGGTGGTTTAAGGCGGCTCGGAGTAGAGGCCGTGAGATTGAATGGTGGATACCGGAGTTCCACCGAAGGACAAGCGGGAAGGATAAAAGTAGAGAATACCTAGGTGTAGATTTTTCTTGTTCTTGATTATATAGCTAGGGTTGGGAAATGATAGGGTTGATTCTTTAGTGTTGTGGGCTTGCGTTATTGGGCTCAAAGATTTGGGCTTAGCGATGACATGTAGAATGCATAAAATGGATATGTAATGAAATAGTTTTCCTTTTGAGACATTGACCTAAAATTAATAAATAGTTGAATTCCAAATGGGAATGTAAATAATTAAATAATGACTCCCAATATAATTGAGCTTGGAAATATTAAACGAGCCAAATTGACTTGTGTTAGGCCCTAGGCCCAACTTTGAATTGAAACTATATTGGTTTGGCCCAATTTAATAAATCAATAAATGAGTGAATAAATTGAGAACGAAAAATATTGAATTTAATTAATAATGTATAAAACAGAATACTGAGTGTTATTTAATCAAGATGAGGGCCAAATATATTATCTTAAATTTTATAACTAGCCTGAGATCAAAATATTATAAATAAGATTTTTAGCTAAATTTACGTATTAATATTTTTGTTTCACTTTTGTGTTACAAATAAATATCAAGGAACAATTTTAGAAAGAAGTAATAAATTATATAATATCTAATTATTTATACGAGTACGTAAAATAATATTTTAGAATTAAATAATAAACCAAAATTTTGGGATATTACAGTCTCTGCCTATTGTCTAGAGCTTAAGATGATCGCTGACCAACTCTCCAATGTTGATTCTCTAGTATCTGAGAATCGTCTGGTGCTACAACTAATCTTCGAGTTGAACGAGAATTACGACACAGTCGTAACGCTACTCCAACAAAACAATCCTTTACCGGCGTTCTATGAGGCTCGATCTTGTCTTGTTCTTGAGCAGACGAGAAATATGAAACAAATAGCTTCTGCAATATGCACAATACTGCCTTAGCCACTTCCTTCGATGTCGATGGCAATCCTACCATGCATAACGGGCTGTCTTCAAGCCAATCAAAGGGACGTAACACCAACTCTCAAGCCCGTCAACAACCTAAAAATAATGCTGCGAATCGAGGTGACAATAGGGGTGGCTCCGGCAAAGGAAAGAATGGTCAAGGAACAGGGCACTTGAGCGATGGTTTTGGCACTGGTCATGGACGTGGACAACAAGGAAATTATCCTCCATGGATGCAATATCCAAATTGGGCACCCTGGAGTGTGCCATATGAGGCTCCACCAATCTGCCCCTATCCAACTAATGGTTGCGCTCGCCCCCAGGCCCAACAAGCAGACATCTTAGGACCTAGGCCTCAATAGGCCTTCAATGTCTAATCCGCTCCACCCGATGCACCCCAACAAGTCCAACAATACGAGCCCACCAAAATTGAGGAGGCGATGCACACAATGTCACTCACACCTCCGGATGATGCTTAGTACTTGGATACTGGAACTACGTCTCACATGATGGGTTCACAAGGTACACTCTCGTCTTATTCTCATTTACACACAGTTTAAAATATCATCGTTGGTAGTTGGCAGGAACTTCCTGATAAAGGGTTCCGGACAAAAATCCCCAACACCACCCCATCCATCTATACACTTAAAAAATGTCCTTCATGCTCCCCAACTAATCAAAAACCTCGTTTCTGTATGTCGTTTCACTCGTGATAATAATGTATTTGTCGAATTCGATTCCCTTAGTTTTTCTGTGAAAGATATCCAGACGGGAACTCCTATAATGAGATGTAATAGCATGAGAGATTTATAACCAATCACTCCATCCAGCTTTTGCGTCTCATCACCTTCAACTTTTGCAGCATTTTCTCCAAGTTTATGGCATAATAGACTAGGCCACCCTGGAGCAAGTATCTTAAGTGTTTTGCATAAAAGCAGTTTATGACATGTAAACGTACTTCATGTTCCACTATTTGCAACTCTTGTGTGTTTGGGAAACATATTCGTTTATCTTTTTATTCTTCTAATACATGCACTTTTCTTCATTTGATATTGTGCATAGTGATGTTTGGACTGCTCCTATCTTAAGTTCAACTGGTCACAAATACTACGTCTTATTTCTTAATAATTTCACCAGTTTCTTATGGACTTTTTCTTTTGGTAAAATATCTCATGTATACACCACTTTCTTGTCGTTTGTACATTTCATCAAAACACAATTCGAGAAACCAATCAAGAATTTTCAATGTAACAATGGCAAAGAATATGATAACCATGCATTCAAAACCTTTTGTCATAATAATGGTCTTAATTTTCATTTTTCTTGCCCCCACACTTCCGCTCAAAATGGCAAAGCTGAATGCAAAATTCATACCATTAATAACATCATTCGTACATTACTCATTCATTCATCTATGCCACCTACTTTTTGGCATCATGCTTTGCACATGGCTACGTAACTTCTCAACATTCTACCTAGTAAACTTCTCAAACATACCTCACCCACAGAATGTTATATCATCGCACCCCTCCTAGTCACACCTTAAAATATTTGGTTGTCTATGCTATCCTCTTCATTCCTCTACTCAAATTCACAAACTTCAAGCATGCTCAACTCTGTGTGTGTTTTTGGGATATCCTTCCAATCATCGAGGTTATAAGTGTTACGATATTTCTACACGAAAAATTATCATTACTCGACACGTAACCTTTGATGAGTTTATTTTTCCCTTTGCAAATCTTCATCTACCTATCACATGTCAATTCCTCACAGATGACACAAATCCCCTCATTCTTCCTATTCTTAACTCGTCCACCCCGTCACACAATCTTACAACACAAATAGGCCCCAACATTCCACCACACTCACCAACCCCAACTACTAACCCAAAAACTCACAGGCCACCAACTCAATCCTCAACTCAAACTCTAACTTCACAACCCAACCAATCACCACACCGAGCGTCGCAGCCTAACCCCACTACTCAATTCCACCAAAAAAATCCTAATGGTCCACCAACTCACACTATAACCACAAGAAGCATGTATGGCATTTATGTACCCAAACATCAATTTAATCTACACACTTCCGTTAAACCATCTCCACTACCTAAAAATCCTAAACTTGCCTTGCCCATCTAATTGGAAAGCTGCCGTGGTAGATGAGTTTAACGCTTTACTTGAGAATAAGACTTGGGTGTTAGTACCCCATCCTTGTGATGTGAATATTATTCGTTGCATGTGGATATTTCGTCATAAAACTAATTATGATGGTTCTTTTGAGAGGCACAAAGCCCAACTTGTTGGTGATGGTAGGTCTCAACAGATTGGGTCCAGTTATGAAACCAACCACGATTCGATCAGTGGCCAGCATTGCATTATCCAAGTCGTGGTTTATTCACCAATTGGATGTCAAGAATGCTTTTCTTCATGGTCAACTAAACAAAACATTACCTCTCAGCTTTTGAGACACCAAACATCCGGATTATGTTTATCTGCTTAAGAAGTCTTTATATGGGTTAAAACAGGCCCCTCGTGCTTGGTATCAACGTTTCACAGGCTTTTTGTCTTCAATTGGATTCTCTCCCATCAAATCCAACAATTCTCTATTTGTCTATCGACACGGAAATGACATGGCGTATCTTTTATTATATGTTGATGACATCATTCTTACCACCGATGTTCTTCGCAAATCAATTATGACAAGGCTTACTTTGGAATTTGCAATGAAGGATCTTGGTCCACTTTACTATTTTTTGGGAATTTCCGTAACTAGACACAAGGATGGGCTCTTTTTGTCTGAACGAAAATACACCAAAGAAATTATTGAATGTGCTGGAATGTCTAATTGCAAACCAACGGCGACACCAGTTAACACAAGCTCTAAGCTTGGCCGAACAACTAGTGCTCATTACCATGATCAAACTCTTTATCAAATTTTAGCTGAAGCTTTACAGTATCTTACCTTCACGAGACCAGATATATCCTATGCAGTGCAACAAGTATACCTCCACATGCATGATCCTGCCGATGGACATATGGCAACTCTGAAATGAATCAGGTATATTCAGGGGACACTTTATCATGTGCTTCATCTCTATAAATCTCTGATTGCTACACTCACTGCTTATACATATGCAAATTAGGGAGGTTGCCCTGATACCAGAAGATCCACTTCTGGTATTGTGTTTGTCTTGGCGACAATCTTATCTCATGGTCTTCCAAACGAAAACCTACACTCTCACGATCTAGTGTCAAAGCAGAATACAGAAGTGTTGCTAATGTCGTCTCAGAATCATATTGGCTTAGGAATTTGTTACTAGAACTTCATCTTCCGATCAATAAAGTCAAACTTGTCTATTGCGATAATGTTAGTGCAATATATCTCACTGCGAATCTTGTTCAACATTAGCGCACTAAAGATATCAAAATGGACATCCACTTAGTACACGAAAAATTACACGCGGTCAAGTTCGAGTCCTCCTCGTTCCTTCTGTTATCAAATTGTCGATATTTTCATTAAATGGCTTTCGCGCATTCTCTTCCAAGAATTTCGAGATAGTCTTAGCGTACGAGAACCTCCCATTTCGACTGCGAGGGTGTAATAGCCGAATCAATGTGAATATTATGTAGTTAATGTAAATATTTTGTATTATCTCGAGCCAATTAGTTAGCATAATTGTAGCATTTTGTTAGCATAATTGTAGGCTTGATTTATTACTTAACTCTTGTATCTGTTGACTCCCTAGTAATGAGAATGACAACAAAAACAAATTTACTATTACTATCACGTTATATATAAATATGTGTATGTGTGTGTGTCTATCTGTTTATATATACATATATGATCTGTAGAGTTTTTACTCACACATGACATGCAAAAAATTATAATTAAAAGCAAAATTTTGTAAATAAGATTTCTTTTGTTATATCTATTTTCAGGTATTAATTTATATAAGTACACTATAATATTACATGATATTATAACTGAAAAATTGTAGAAGCAAATGTCACATTGCTTGATAGATTATATACGTGCATGTAATATAACAATTAAATAATTTTAATTTTGACATATTTATGTTATGCATATATACTCTACAATGACATTTCCTATTGAACAATTATGCATAATTTACGCTATAAAATTCATTTCTACTTTAATGGTGTATGCATATATATATTTGTTAGATTTACGCATTTATTATTAGGCTAATTGCAAAGAAATACACTACTTTTATCTCTATTTGCAATTTTATTCATTTCTTTTTAGAAATTACAATTTAATGCATATATATATATTTTTTATTTTTTCTTATTCAATGCACCATGGAACTTTTTAAATTGGATATTGATAAAAGAATTCTCAAAATTCGACATTCGTTATCAAAGGGTGAGCAATATAATCAAGATATTTTTAAAATACTTCAATTTACATAATTTGTCGTGTATTTTATATATATATATATATATATATATATATATATATATATATATATATATATATATATATATATATATATATATATATGGCTCTCAAATGTTGTATTTAAGAATTTTTGAGTTTTCTTTGCTTATTGATGGAGCATCTCTCAAAGAAGTAAGTATCGAGTTTCGGGTGCTAAATTATCAAAATCTCATAAGAAATCATGATTATGCATCAAATTACAATAAATCAAAAGTTTATTGGAGACCAGGTTCTAAAATAAAAGCTCACGTCCATGATTTTTACTTAGGGTCCAAGAAACACTTTTCTAGTCCAATTAAGAGTCCTAAAACATTAGTATAATCTATATATACGGGATTCATCTCATAAGCCAATATCGCCACCAAATAATCTGATTTTCCCAATTCTTTTTATTTAATTTGAGAGAAGGTTACAACAAAGATAGAACATTGATAAAAAAACACAAGGAAAATAGAAAACAAAAAAAAAATACTAAAAATATAAAAATTTGAAAAGAAAAAATATGGAAAATATAAAATATAAAGAAATATTATTTTATATTTTCGGATGTTTAAAGTTTTCAGTTTTTCATAATTTCTAATTTTTCCAGAAAATATAGATATTTTCACTTTTTTTTTTAAATACAGAAATTAGAAAATATAATAAAAATATAAAAAGTATGTAATATATAAAATGGATAAGTACATAAAAGATAAAAAAAATACATAAAATATTGAAATTATTTTTACATATTTTCAATTTTAAATTCCAAAAGTTATTTTGTATTTTTTAATTTCTTGAAATTGTTTTGTATATTGTGGTAGTTATTTTTAATTTTCATAATTTATTAGTTGTTCCTCATTATTTGCCAGTCATTCTTTGAAATTCATTGTAATTTTTAAATTTTAGTCAAGTTGTAACACTTTTTATATAACACCCTAATTTTTCTCAAAGGTGAATATTAGACCTGCATTTAGATTTTTATAATTTTGTGAAGTGTTAGGATGATAATGGTGATAACTGAATTTAGTTTATTTGTTTTAGGTGCTACTAAAATATTGGAATATTATTGCTCATGTTAATTAATATTAGACTATTGACATCTACTTAAAGGATATGGTATTTTTAAAAATCATTAATTAAGGTAGACCTTATTAACAATCTTATTTATAAATAGTTGGACTCAAGTGTTATATTTGGGGAAAAAAAGTTATTATTTGTCTAAGTGGGATTATGTATTAAAGTAATGATTGGGTCCAAAGCCCTAGATATCCTATAGCATCTCCATAGCCGCAAAGACGGGTGTTCGTAGAAAGGAGAGATGGTTGGCATCTCCCCCGACAGGGACGGGAACAGCCTTCGGGCTTTACCTGTTACCGATCACATCCGGTTAAGGCTACCCACTTCGGTGGATCTATAACCCATAGCCGCAAGGACGGAAGTTATAACCTATTCTATAGACGGGAATTGGAAGTAAACATTAGATGTTTACAAGCATTTGGAGTTGAATTTTGAACATGGTAGTATCACCAACAAGTTGATAATACGCAAGTTAGGGAGATAACACTAATTTAACTATGTTAAACTTGGAAACTTGAATAAAGTGTTATAATAGGAAGTTTAAACACAGTAGCCAAAACATTTATTAGGAAGCCTCTCACCTGTCTAACAGTATTCATCTATCGTATGTTTGGAGATTAGAGGTAAGTACATCTCTCACTGGTAATATGAGTATTTTAATGAATTATTATATGCACGTCTACTTTAAGTGATTGGTATATGATTTTACTAAACTGAGATTATATTCTATGAAATTATATACTTACTGTTATAAGTAAAGTTTGAATTTATTATTGTGCCTATTATGTGTAATTTGTGTCTGTTGTGTGATAAGCAATTTTAGTTTTATTATTGTGTCTATTATGTGAAGTTGTGTCTATTGTGTGAGAATTAGTTTGAGTTTATTATTGTGCCTATTATGTGAAATTAACTTGAGTTGATTTATTTTATTATTTGGACTTATTGTGTGAGATATGCTCGAGTTGTTATATATGGTTTAGTCACTAAAGTCTTATGATGTTCTATTGAGGTTATGTATCCTTAAAGTTGATACACGTATTGTGTATGAGATTCTAGTCCATCTCGTCTAATTTATAAAGTTAAGTTTTTGCAAAAGTAATATATTATTTAGTTTTTATTATATTTGAAGACTGTTACCGGGGCACGGGACTGCCCTATCAGCTTTTAGTTGCGCGCATTTGTACCAAGTCCGGGCCCTTAGTAATTTTCATTATATTTGGTAAATGAGATATTAATAGAATTCGAGAAGATATAAACACATTGTGTAGTACGCAAAGAAAAAGTTTTGAGAAAGTTTTATTATTTTATTATACTTTCAGGACTGGTACCAGGGTGTACAACCGCTCACCCATGAGGTTTTTGGTACGAGACCACCCAGTTATGAGTAAGGTCGCGAGGCCCTATGAGTTTTATGAGTAAGGGCGCGAGGTCATATGAGTTTATGAGTAAGGGGCTGAGGCCCTATGAATTTTATGAGTAAGGGCACAAGATCGCCCTATGAGTTTTTATTGCTCCATTAGGATTCGCTGGCTAGCTACCCTGTGTCTTTATGAAGTTGCGCACATTGGTACCATGTCCGGGGCCACAATAATTTTTATTATATAGTATAATGAGTCTTTGTTTTATTAGATGATTTTAAAGTATTTTAATTGAGTTTTATAGTATGAGTGTGCATATTTGTAAACTGATATTCTTAAGTACTTGAGTTTTAAAATAAAATATTTTATGAGATAGGTGATGTACTTACTAAGCATTAGTTTATAGTTATTTACCTCATATTGCAGATAAAGGAAAGAGTTAGAAGGAAGCAAGACTGTTGCTGAAATGGTACTGGCGGTGGATCCTCGGAATTGGCTAGAGACTTAAAGAGTATCTCGAATTAAGTTCTTCGAAATATGGTCAAAATAGAAGTTGCGCACTCTGTATTTCTCCTAGTATGCTTTTGAGTTAGAGTTACTTAAATATTCTCCTCTGTTCTAAAATGAGTCAGAGTTTATTCCAGGTCTTATAATAAAAAGCTTATTACTTTTTTTTGTAAAACTATTGGGTTAAAGTTACTAGAACTGAATTGTCTATGTTATACCGTGTGTTAGAACTTATTTTAAGTTTTAGAACAAAATATTACTCGTTATAATTTTGAGTTAAATTGTTCAGGAGTAACTTTCCTATGTTTTAACTAAGTTAAATTTTACTATTGGTTTTATAGAGAAAAAGTTTATTTCCAATTGTTTTTTATAAAAAAATTAAAAATAAATTTACAGAGGTTATCTTTCTTAAAAATTATTTTAAGAATTGAAGTATTAGCGTCAGAGTAGAAGTAACATCCCACTTGAGGGAGCGGTGTTACATTCTATAATTGTATTTCATCAAAACAACAACACATTCTGAACAAAAAATATACATTTCTTTAAAAAAGTGTAGTTCATTAAATAACAAATTAATCACCTTTTTTGTAGTCTCTAATTTGACATTCATATCACATATATAAAAGTTTGACATTACCTATTCAAGAAAATGTATTGCTCGTTGGTTGGTTACTGAGTTAGTCTTAAGTATTTATTGTGATTGGTTATTGTACTAGATTTAAACTACAAATAAAAATTAGTTAAATAATTTTTTGAAAAAATATGAGATAATTTTAGTTTTTTCTGAAAATATAATTAATTACTAAGAAAATTTACCATATTATCTTAATTTCATCCTATTAATTAACCCATATATACATTATACTATATATATAATGTGTATATATAGATACATACGTGTGTGCACTAAAAAAAATAGAGTTAAAACTGTAAGTTTTTATATTCTTGTGCATCATAAATCTACACGATTTCAAGGATTCTATTAATGTATGTGGTACAAAGCACAAATTGTTATATTGCCAATATTATGATGGTTTTTTGTTAACAACATTTTTCACTTTTTTAAAAGAAAAAAAACTATCAGTCTTATTTTGTTTCCATTTATTTTTCCATATATATATATGAAAAAATTAAAAAAAAAAAAAGGAATAGACTCAAAGCTAATTCACAATAGATAGATCAAAATCTAAATCACGTTAATGCACCCGTGCAATGCACGGGCTATTTTATTATTTTAAGAATGAGTCAACATTATCACGAAAAGTACATTTTTATTGCAAAAGAATTTGTATTTGATTATATATAACAATAAAATGAAGAGAAATGATCAAAATTTGTTAAAAAATAACTTTCCTTTTCTTTTTTAAATGTGTTCTTTCACATTATTTTTGCAAGTGCAAAACGAATGAATTTAATAAAAGGCTAGAAATAACGATGCGTTAAATTATTATTATTATATGAAAAATTAAATAAATTCATAAATTTTGAAAAATCTCCTTATACATAATATGCGTAGTTTTACTACTATACAATTCAAATACATCATAATTAAAAAAAAAAAGTGATATTTTGCAGTTTAGTGGTTAGTGCTGAAATACGAATGAAGTAAAATCACAATCATTAATCTATAAAATCATCTTGTTATAAAAATAATACTACAAATTCTAGAATATTTTCAATATATAAATTTTTTAGTGATAACACTACTCTTACCGCTCTTGTCACATTTTTCTTTAAAAGTCAGTCGTTTACAATTATTAACTTCTAAGACAACGACTTACAACTGGTATGTTTACAATCTTGCGTCCTAGAACAAAGGCAAACGTGAGACGACAATTGTAAACGGACAATTGATAGATTTATGAACGGGTCAAATAATTATGTGATAGTTACATGAAAGAAACACGAACACACACACACACATACACACACACAAAATCTAAAGTTATTCTAACTTGTATTTTCAATGTTTTAGTTTGGTAAACATTGAAAAATTCTATTTTCATATAAAAAACTAAGATGTTATTTTGTTTAAACTAATTCTTTTGTTATTTTTATACATATATCAATTTACCATATTTTAGAAAAAATATTACTAAATACACAACATATTTTTCTTTATGTATGATATAATGTTTAAGTATCACAGAAAGATTTTATGATTGTAAATGCAAAAATAAATACTTATATGAATAAACAATATTTATTACAACAAATTGAAATAATATTGTACAATGAACTTACAAAAATAACAAACCATAGCAAATATGATTCCTCATAAAGTGAAGACAACTAATGAATTATGTATACTTATTTATTTATATTTCTTAGTTTAAGCATTTTCATTAATCTTGTGAATAATTGGTTCCAATGCAATTTTTGAATTATCTTTTTCTTTTTAACACTTCTAAGAAAAGAGAAGATAATATTACAAGACAAAACCTTTAAAATATCATATGCATGGATCTTTTATGTGTAAAATGGGTCGGTATGATTATAGAAGTATTGCCTTTTTGGCAAAAAGAATGACTTATTGGCCAAATATAGTAACCTTTTTTAATAAAATTATCCGTAAAGCGATTCTTTTATAATTGGTCTAACCCGAGTGGACCTCAAGCAAATTGGAATCCATTTCATTTGTCATCAATTTCCCAACAATTACTACTTTTTTCCATAAAAGTTATACTTTTGTAGGAAAACTAATACTTTTCTGAGAAAATGCATGATTTTGTTAAACAACAAAAAGAAAACATGAAGTCTCACATTTTCCTTAAAAAAGTATCAATTAATCTATTTTTTTAATTGAGCAAAAATTTAATGTCCAGTTGGATCGAGTTGACCTGTTATAAATAAAAAGATGAATGCATATAGAACATAAGTCTTACGTTATCAATCGCCACCCTTGCTTAGCTAGGAGTGCAAGGTTAAAAGCTTACATATCCCTCAAGCCCAGCCCACCTTCCTCTTTACTCTGACAAAGTTTGCCCCATGCGCCCCAATGAATTCTTCTATCGAACCCCTTTTGTCCCTACCAGAAGCTCGAACACATAGATCTTAATCGTCTGATAATTGTATATGGGAGGCGAAAGCAACTCATTACATAGGTTGGTATGGTTTGTGCCACCGATTTTATCAACGTCAACCGCCCCGCATTTGATAGACAAACTCTCTTCCAATTCTTTAGTTTTTTATCAACCCGGGCTAAGATGGCGCTAAAAACGGACTCTTTTGATCTCCCTACCGACGCTGGGAGGCCCAAATAGATGCCATGTTTGCCCACTAGTCTGACCCCCAACCGGCCTGCAAGAGTCACCCTTCGATCTTCCCCTACTCCCTTACTAAAACTCACCTCCGACTTCTCAAAAGATATTAGCTGTCCCGAGGCCTGTTCATAACTTCTGATAATCGCTCCGATAGCATCAATCTCATTTTATGTAGCTCTACCAAATATGATGTTATCATCGGCAAAAAACAAATGTGACATGGGGTCAGCTGCACGACAAATCTTCGCTCCATGAATAATACCACTAATTTCCGCCTTTTTAATGAGTGCCGAAAAAGTCTCTACACAGAAAAGGAAAAGATGAGGAGATAATGGATCCCCTTGACGGAGACCCCGGGATGGGTGAAAGATATCCCCCGGAGTGTCGTTCAAAAGGATCGAAAAAGACACAGAAGTGACACATCGCATTATTAGCTTTACAATATTCCAATTCAGTCCAATTCTCAGCATGATACATTCCAAAAAAGACCACTCAACCCTATCATAGGTTTTGCTCATATCTAATTTGAGAGCAAAAGTGCCTCTCTTTGCAGTATTATTGTTCATAAAATGAAAGATTTCGAAAGCTGCTAACGCATTATCAGTTATGAGTCTGCCTGGGATAAAAGTTGATTGGTTTGGGGAGATGACACTAGGGAGCAACAATTTGATTCTATTTGATATAGTCTTAGTAATAAGTTTGAAGGCTACATTACACAGACTAATGGGTCTAAAGTCCGTAACGAGTTCCGGACGCTTTTTCTTTGGGATCAGGACAATGAAAGTGTGATTAAGAGCATAGGGGTCAGTTTGGCCATTTAAGACATCAAGAACAATAGATAAGACATCATGGGAAACAATAGGCCAGAACTTCTGATAAAAAATAGCAGCCATACCGTCTGGCCCAGGGGCCTTTGTTGGGTGCATCTATGTAAGCGCCTCGACCACTTCTTCCTTTGTGAACGCCTTGGCCATCATCTCCTGCATTTCCAGGGTGACTTTCGGTTCTATAGCCTCAAGCGCAGCATCCATATTCAAATTCATCCCCGTCGTAAAGATATTTTGGTAATATTCCTTAAAACACTGTTTTATCCCTTCCTCTTCAGTAACCCACTCCATACCGTCATTTTTAATCTTTTCAATAGTGTTCATAGCCTTTCGCCCATTTGTCGTTATGTGAAAAAAGGTAGTGTTCTTATCCTCGTCCCGCATCTAATTAACCCAAGCCCTTTGATGCCACATAGCCTCCTGTTTCGTCTGAAGAGCTGAAAACTGTGCTTCTAACATATTGATCCAGTCAAGTGACTGCGCTGTAATCTCACCTCCTTGGGCACATTTCAGCTTTTCCTCACACTCCCTTATCTGTTTATTGACATTGCCAAAATGTGTGTTTTCCCAGACCCCCAAACTCTCTGTACATGCACTCAATTTTTCCATCAGATTGGTTGGTTGAAGTGATGCTGCCGTTTCGATCCAACTTCGTTCCACAGCCGCTATACATGTGGGGTCTTGTAACCACATACTTTCAAATCTCTTCTGCTTACATTTACCTTTCTTCCCTCTATTACTCACTTGTTTCAGCCAACTCAGGAATAAAGGGCAATGATCAGACTTCCTTCGTGTTAGGTGCTCCACGTGAAATCGGGGAAAGAGACTTCGCCAAGCATCATTTCCAACCCCCCGTACATGTGGGGTCTTGTAACCACATACTTTCAAATCTCTTCTGCTTACATTTACCTTTCTTCCCTCTATTCCTCACTTGTTTCAGCCAACTCAGGAATAAAGGGCAATGGTCGGACTTCCTTCGTGTTAGGTGCTCCACGTGAAATCGGGGAAAGAGACTTCGCCAAGCATCATTTCCACGTGAAATCGGGTAATTAGAGAATTAAAGGGGTTTTAGCCTAGAGAAATTTTTTAGTTGTGATATTATTAGTTTTATGAAGTTAAGAGTTGTTCAAAAAATATGTGGGCAAAAATGGTAATATATAGGTAGACGTGTAATAAAATGCCTAATTGGGCCTTAGTGAGCCTTAAGAGCAAATCGGGCCTTGAATTGGGCAAAGGCCTGAGAGATTTTGGGATTTAGTGAGCCCAAGTGAGGAAATAGGAAAAAAATAAATGGAATAAGTAAAGTAAAATAAAAATTTGAATAAAATAGAGTGCTATAATGAATAGGGTAAGAAATTACAAAAGATATTATAAAATAATTAGGAAGCTTTTTGAGCTTATAAGTAACTAAGGGTTGATAATTGGCCTTATACAATTTAGGGAAGAATAAATAGTAGACTAAGTAATAAAAGAAACCTTAAGGCTCCATTTGGATGGAGGGATTTGATTTGTCAGGGGATTTAAAATGAATAGATTTCAAAATCCTTAGATTTGAAATCCATGGATTTGAAATCCCTTGTTTGGATTTATGGTGGATTTGTGAAAGGATTTTGAAATCCAAAATTTTCAAATCCATTATTTGGCAAAACACTGATACAATATTTGTAAAATTCAATTTTTTTTCTTTAAAGTTTAAACTAACAATTTATATTTTTTATTAAATAAAATAATATTTATCTACATCAAAATTAACCGAATAATGTTTTTTCTAATTATATATATACACACATATATACATATTATGTATTTTATATCCCAAAAATTTATTGGGAGCATTTAATTGGAGATAAAAGGAAAAGAAAAAAAAGAATTAAGAAAAATATTATGAGCATTTTATTGGACAACGAGAGGAAGAGATAGCGATAGGGAGAAGAGAAGAAGAGAGAGAGCGGGGGAGGAGAGAGAGAGAGAGAGAGAGAGAGAGAGAGAGAATACGAGAGAGATAGAGAGAGAGAGAGAGAGAGAGAGAGAGAGAAGACGAGAGAGATAGAGAGAGAGAGGCCGAGAGAGAGAAGTGTGAGTCAGGAGGGATTTGTAAATGACTACCTTTGTCAAAGGATTTGAAATCCACGCAAATATAGTGTAAAATGGAGAATTTCAAATCCTGGATTTGTAAATGGGTTGATTTAAAAATCTGGATTTTCAAATCCACTCATTTAGTATTTTATCCAAACACATGGGGTGGATTTGACAATGGATTTATAAATCCATAGCACAAATCCCTCCATCCAAATGGAGCCTAAGTGTAAATAAGAAAATTAAAAGAAAAGTTTTGAATATACATGTATACCTATATATATAAGTAAATAGAGTTTTTATTTATAAATACATAAGTAGCTTTAGCTAATCTTGGAAGAGAAATAAATTAAGTAGGAGGGAGTAAGTGAATCGAGTATGTGAAACTTAGCAGAAATGATGATGGTAGAAGTAGGGTTTGGTTTGGTAATGCCTAAGTAGGAAATTAGGTTTTGTGTAGAATATAAATGCTTTTACATCATACCAATTATGTGTACTTGAATTCTTTTGTGAAATGTGCATTGATTGCAAAGATAAGATAATGTTAATTGTACATATATATGTGATACTTGGACGTGATATCAATATGCATTGATATATGATAGAGTGACAACTAAGTTAATCTTGTAATGAAGCATAATTGGATTAGAGTAATTATAAGGAGAAAACTCTAATTAAACATTAAAGGCTAAAGAATGTAAAGTAACAGACTATTACACGGGACATCAATAATGATATTGAGTAATCTCAAGGAAAAGAATGGCGGCTTAGTAATTAATAGGTTGCAAGTTCATGATAGGCCAATGCATGTGGATATTGAGATAGGGGAACATGCGCTCCGAGTTTGTGAGTGGTGCTAGTTACTGGCTACTGGCTTGTAGTAACAGCAGATAGGTGTGCTTGTCTTGAGTTCAAAGTGGATGCATTGTACTCCTTTTTGCATGTGTTTTTCTTTTATACTCTTTTGGTTTTTTCTATAATACAACCAACTGTTAGCTTATATAAAACCCTTAATCTGATAATTAATCCCTAACAAACTAAATGAAATAAATTTATAAATCATGACAGTCTCCTTTTGGATGTTGTTGTTGGGGGTGTCACATTCCATGTTGTTGGTTGCATCCATATCTGATGGATCCCAATATAGTTGGGATATATATCTGACGAGATATTTAATATCTTATTAGATATATTCCCGATAGGGATGGAGATCTTATCCATAATAGGAGATAGATCTCTCCCATACTAATATATATACGAATATACTGGTATTCGTAGACTACGAAAAATAATACCACGGAATACATATCTCCCCTTTCTCGCTAATATCTATCTTGGAGAGTCACCGGAGTCCTCCAAGAGTCTAGGGTGTGAAGTAGACGGCGAATGCTCTAGTAGTATTCGTCCAGACGGGCTTGTAGACGAATCAGTGCACGATCCTTCAGTTTGGGAATCAACCGAATACATTCCGCTGCAACTCAACTGAGGTATACCGATTCCCATATACGTGTTTACGTGTTTTACGTGCTTTAATTGCTAACAGTGGTATCAGAGCGGTCAATTGATTTGTCATCGCCTGGATTAAAATTCCGTCAATTTTTAATTAATAGAAGCAGTTTCGTTTTTTTATGAGATGGAGTTTTTTTTAAAACATAAGCAAAGCTGGTTCCATATTCTTTTTGGGAATCTGTTAAATCAAGAATTGAGATTAACGAAATCTGTTTCAAATTGGAATTGAGAAATCGCGTCGGCGCGACTGCGCGACGGAGGCGCGGCCGCTGCTGTTACTGTTCCGAATCGTCGCCGCCCGGCGCACGGCGCCGTCGCCACCCTGCACGCGGCTTTGGGGTTGCCAGGGCCGCTGCCCTGCGCGCGGCTGCCCGGCCGAGCTGCGGCCACTGCTGCCTCTGCGTAACTCCGTCTCTTGCTCACTGCTGCTACGCTGCGCGCGGCGCTGCGTCCTGCTCCGGCGGCTGCGCGGGGCGCTGCTATGCCGCTGCCTTGCGCACGGCGCCGGCGCTCCGCTGCGCCACTGCGGCTCCGCCCGGCTGCTGTTTCTCGCGGTTTTACAACCACATCCAGCAATCGACGGGAATAATGAGAGCGATCTTAGAGTCAGTGGGAGAATTCCATTGCATGAAGACTTTCAAGATCTAGAGTTGCGCAGGAGCAAGCGTGGAACGGTTCCCCGAAGACGTTTTGAACTCGAAGGGGAATTTTTCATGTGCGCAACAATGGATGTTGATGAGTCAGCCACTTATGAAGAGGCTGTAACTTCTCAAAATGCTACAGAGTGGATAATTGCTATGGAGGAAGAGATGAGTTCGATGGCTAGGAACCAAGTTTGGGAGCTAGTCGATCTACCGTCTGGACGCAAGACAATTGGGAACAAGTGGGTTCTCAAAGTCAAACGAAAAGCATATGGCTCGATAGACAAGTATAAGGCTCGCCTAGTGGCGAAAGGCTTTACCCAAAGAGAAGGTGTGGACTATGAAGAGACATTCTCCCCGGTGGTGAGGTTTGCCTCTATCCGTCTCCTTTTAGCAATTGTCGCCCATCTTGATTTGGAACTGTTCCAAATGGATGTGAAGACAGCATTTCTCAATGGAGAACTGGGTGATGAGATCTATATGGATCAACCTAAGGGTTTTCAGGTAAAGGGACAAGAGCGCAAAGTGTGCCGCTTAAAACGTTCCATTTATGGACTGAAACAATCATCCAAACAGTGGTACCTTCTATTTCATCGAGCTATCACTTCGATAGGCTTTACGCACTACTACAAAAACTGTTAATTACTACGCCCAAAAGACAACGGTTTTACGCAATAACCGTAGTCTTTTAGCGCTCAACCGTGGTCATTGTACAAACCGTAGTGTTTTACATTTTTCTTTCCGCTAAAAGACTACAGTTTCGCAAAACCGTTGTGGTTTAACCGTAGTCGAATACCTATTTTTAGCTAAAAGACTACGGTTCGCAAAACCGTTGTGGTTTAACCGTAGTCGAATACCTATTTTCGCAAAAAGACTACGCCTCGCAAAACCGTTGTGGTTTAATCGTAATCGAATACCTATTTTCGCTAAACGACTACGGTTCACAAAACCGTTATGATTTAGCCGTAGTGGAATACCTATTTCATTATAATTGACTTCAATTTTCTCCAACACAATTTCCCCTCTTTCATTTTCTCTTCTCATCTATTTCTAGGGAATCATCTCCTTCCAAACCCTAGCCGTCGTCGCTCATCACCACACTACTGAACCCTCCGCCACCCAATTACTCCTCGCACAAGGTGGATTTGGACGTCGCCTGCCGTTGGACGGTCAAAGAGGTCTAAGTAGCTGCTCTCTCTCTCTCTCGCGTGCTTAGGGCTTGGCCATGGGGCTGCGCAAATCAGTCTCTTTCCTCTTCAGGGACCAAATCGAAGAAGTTGGGGAAGAAATATCAGTCATTGAAGGCGACAAGCTTGAGTCCAGATACTGTAACGTCGTTGTTAGAGTCTGCCTCCTCCTACTCGTGCCTAGGGCTTTGCCCTGGGCCTACACGACTCTTCCTTTATACGCGACTCCAGTCTGCACCTCTGAAGGTTTCGTAAGCCGATGAAAGAAAAGCCCTGGGTTCCGAGGTCAACTCTGTATCCTACTTCCCCCCCCGCCAAGCAACACACCTCCAAGTATGGCTGTGTGGATTTGCTGCCACTTGAATATATGTATGTGTAGTTTGTGAAAATATTTTAAAGGGAAAATAAGTCAATTTAACTATACATTTTAATTAGTTCGTGCCACTTATGAGAAGGGTGACTACTTAGGAATCTAAGTTTGATATATGTGGTATAGTGATAGCAAGTTTCAGATGGATGAACCCGATTTCGAGATGGAACGTGAGGAAGTTCTTGAATCTTGTAATTCCTTGCGAACGAGGTAATATAAGCATGATATATGTGAGCGTGTGTGTGTGAGAGAGATTAATTGGATATATTAGACATCATTGATTAATGCGTTTGTTCTTTATTTGTTCTTCATGAATCTAGGGGAGACATCAATTAAGAATGAGATCAGCCCGTATGAAGATTATAAGAATCTGTTGAATGCCACAAGAGATGATTATGAAAGTCTGCCAAAGTACATGATGGGCTTGGCGTCACGGGAGGTATTGTATTCTTGTTTGGTGTCATGAGTAAATTGGTTAATTGTTCTTGGTCAGAGCAGGGAACTAAGAGAAGAATGTGGGAAACCACATGCACCTCATTGAAGTCGAAAAAAGTGAAGGGCAGTCATTCAAATGATTGTGAGTTGGTATCTGGCAGTTCTAATTGGATAAATGATGACAATGTTGCCAATTCTGGTAGTAATGGAGCATTGAATATCACAAAGGGGGAAAATGGCAGTGCAGGGATTGCACATACAGCAAAATCTTATAGGATTATGCTGATGAACATTGCTGATGAAGTAAAGAAATCACATCTTGTCAAGGTATTTATCGATGTGATCTTATTCCCTGTTTTATATAAATGTGAAAATTAGATATGGGCAGCAATTCTTGTTATTAATCGCTCATAGTTGCAGTAGTTGATTGCCAAGGAATTACCCTGTGATATGACTTTTTTTAATTTGAGATAAATGTGGAAATAAGATTCGAAGAAGTATTTCTTGATTAGTTCATAGTTGCAGTAGTTATCAGATGATATTAAGGAGATCTAATTTGTTGCAGCAGGATCATTTGATGCAATTTTGTGAAAGCTTAAGTTCATTTCCTATGACTGCTAGTCTTATTGTCCATGCTAAATACTAAAGCTGGAAAAGCTAAAGCAGTATATTTCCTAGCACTTTGTGTGCTAATTTCTTTGTGTAACAAAAACTTTGCTGAAATAGATAATCGAAGGTCTAGGTGGGGCTGTTGCTTCTGACGGATGCGAAAGCACACATGTCGTTACAGGGAAAGTTAGGAAGACATTGAATTTCTGCACCGCTCTTTGTTCAGGGTCAGTCTTCCGTTCTTTATTTACCTTGTAAGACAACTTCTGTGGCAGTTGATCAAATGATAGTATTTCCTTTTCCTAATATATTCCCTTGTAGGAGTAAAATCTCAAATATTTGGTATCATTTACAACTTTATTTAGTACTTTTCTTAAAGAGATTTTCAAGTTCTTGTAATCGTTTCTGATGTGGATACATACACTATACAGAGCTTGGGTTGTCTCACCTGGTTGGTTGAAAGAAAGTTACAAGAATGGCAGATTTGTCGGTAGGATTCCAATTACTTTTTAAAAAGCTCTCACTTGCACACTTTCTTTGCCACCCAATCTCACCATGTTATGCATATATCTGCATAGATGAAATGCCGTTCATTTTGAACGATGAAGATTACAGGAGCAAGTACAGAATGGATCTGAAAAGAGCAGTTGTTAAAGCGAAAGAAGGTGCCGGTGCGTTGCTTAAAGGTCTTGATATATGGCTGGCAACTCATGTCCAACCTCCACTTAATACTCTATCTGCCATTGTTAAATCAGCTGGCGGAAACGTAAGCGCATCAAAGTTATTTTTTCTTCATTAGTGTCTTGGTAATGCTATAACAGTCAAAGTCAGTCACATTTGTTTACGTTCATTGATAAAGCTCTCTCTGTCTCTGTCTCCGTCTGTCTCTCTCTCAGGTGATCCGACGAAAGAGTGAGATAAAGGACGTGTCGGTGACCATATTCGTCGCGTGCGAAGAAGACATGGAGGAAGCTCTGTCAGCAGTAAGGATGGGGATTTGGACATTCAGCAGTGACTGGCTTATGAACTGTATAATGAGGCAAGAGCTTGATCTTGATGCCCCCCAGTTTGCTGAATCCCTTTAGACTTAATCACCCTTTGTTGCGTAGAAATTTGTACATAATATTTCTCCTAGAAAGGGTAGTTTCAGAAGCTTAAATCATGTTGCATCTTTTTATTTATTTAAAGAAATGGTTAGTGGAATGAATCGGATGATACAGACACGCATGAGTTTCCCTTTTGTTTTCTTGGAGTGAAACTGAGGTTTCACATTTCAATTCAGTGTTTGTGAATATGGTGTTTGCAATTCTTCTAAATTATTATTTTGATTTGTGAGAAAGGGGTCCGTAAATATGGTGTTTGTGTCTAAAATTAGTCGGCCTGGTCTAGGATATTTAATTTTTTTTCTTTTCTAGTTTTGAGATGTAATGTAACTTTGATATTTAGAAATAAATGATTTTTCTTAATCCAAAATTTACTCTTTCTTATTTGATATATTCTTATATACATTTATATATAAATTACAAAAAAAAATATATAAAAAAAACTATAAAAGAGCATCATCTATAACAACGGTTTATGAAAAAGAAAAGACAACGATCTTTGACCGTAGTCGAAGAAAATCACCAACCGTGGTCATACATACCGTAGTCGTAGATGCTACTATTACAACAACGGTTATCAACTGTAGTCATTAGTATATATTACTACGGTTTAAACCGTAGTCAATGGATTTCCAACCGTGGTCATACATACCGTAGTCGTAGATGCTACTAGTACGACAACGGTTCACAACCGTAGTCTTTATAATTAACCACTACGGTTCTGAACCGTAGTTATTGGTAGAGGGTCTACGACTACGGTATGTACTACTACGGTCGCTGTATGCCTTTAACTACAGTTTTTGACCGTAGTGTTAAACGATTTTTTGTTGTAGTGACGATGGTTGAGGAAGATCACTGTGTGTATGTCAAAAGGGATGAGAAAAATTTCACAATTCTCTCATTATATGTGGATGACATTTTGCTGGCGGGAAATGATACGGAGATGATTGTCGCCACTCAGCAGTGGCTCTCATCTACTTTTGAGATGAAAGACATGGGAGAGGCAGAATACATACTTGGTGTTAAGATACACCAAGATCGCTCAAAGAGACTCTTAACTTTGTCTCAAGAGACTTACATTAAGAGGGTTCTGGAGCGATTTCGTATGCATAATGCTAAACCCGTTGACACGCCTATGGAAAAACATTGTATTCTTAGCAAAGATCTATGCCCAAAAACAGATGATGAAAAGGAAAGCATGGCTAAGGTTCCTTATGCAAGCGCGGTAGGGAGTTTGATGTACGCAATGATGTGTACTCGACCAGACTTGTGCTTTGCAGTAGGGATGGTGAGTAGGTATCAAAGTAATCCTGGACGCGCTCACTGGGCTGCAGTCAAAAGGATACTTAGATATCTAAAGGGGACAAGTGATTTAGCTTTGTGCTATCACGGTGGCAGTTTGAAGCTACTTGGTTACAGCGATGCTGATGGATCAGCAGATAGAGATGAACGCAAATCCACATCAGGATATGCATTTTTTTTAGGTGGCGCTGCTATCACTTGGAGTAGCAAGAAGCAGCCTTGTATATCTCTATCCACTATGGAAGCAGAGTACATTGCTTGTACATCTGCAGTTCAAGAGGCTATCTGGTTGAGAAGATTTCTTCAGACTTTGCGCGTCACGGCGCATGTAGATGATGCAGTAGTTGTCCTTTGTGATAACACAGCTGCACTAGCATATGCTAAGGACCCCAAGTATCATGGGAGGACCAAGCATATTAACACCAGATACCACTTTATCCAAGATAATATTGCGCAGGGGCAAGTGGTTCTCAGGCACGTTCCCACTGGTGAAATGATAGCTGATCCTTTCACCAAGCCTTTGAGTAGAGATGTATTTCAAAGGCATGTTAGGAGTATGGGACTACGTAGAATTTAAAATTCTTTTAGCCTGTATGAACAATTTTATTTATCAATAAAATGTGCCCTTATTATATGTTAGAAGTAATGTGTCTATTATGTGTGATATGTCACAAGGCTTGGATTGTCCCACTCACACGGGAAATCGCCCTGGCGCTTTGGTAAGCGAGCAGGATGAGACTGGCGGATCAAACACTTGAGTGATCACCTTCGTGAAAGGAACAACACGAAAGGTTGTTGCCCAGAGTCGCCTTGGCAAGAGGCCAAGATGAGATCATACTTGATCGATTATGAAGAATGTCCTAACTTCATAAAAGCTTCTTAATAGCCGAGTGTGCGAATCATTAGGAGTTGTGTTGGAGACAAATTCCTAAGTGGTCCGCAGGTCAAACGCTAGAAGAGCGACTGGACTAAGACTCGTATGAAGTTCAGAGCGTGACATGCCCTTTGGGACCTCCATCATAGCATGTATTCATACTACATGCGCTTAATGACGACCTTAGTAAGAGGAGTGACCAAATAGATCCCTGCTTCGTCACTGTGTGAGCTCTTATAGTGTTTTATGTGCCCTTTGGGACTTTGGACTTTGTCATGAAGTGTAAGCTTGATGACGCTACTTTAGCATGTGTTCAATGGCCATGGTTGATACGGTCTGTCGGAGCATGACTAAGAAAGCTGTCAAGTCCAAGCAGATTGACATTAGAGGCCAAGGAAAAACTAAGCTGGTAATGCACTTGTGTATTATGGCTCATAGGCCGGCCGACTAAGTCGAATTAGTTTTGACATAGTCATGAGCATAGATACAAGTTAGGGGGTCAAACATGCTCTATAAGAATACGAGGGGTCAGAGATGTTTGGTCTAGTGCAACCACGTAGTTTGGGGTACACAGCGAGTCTCCTGAATTGATGACTTATGTTAGTTGGGTGATAACTTAATATAACTCTCCTCACTTTGTTCCATTCTGTTCTCGCTCGGTCGCACGCCTTAGTCTCTGTATGAAAGAAGAGATATGATGATGAGAATTGTGGAGTCTTTCAGATTCGAGTAAGTCGGATCAGATTTGTATGAGTGGGAGATCTTGGTTGCATCCATATCTTATGGATCCCAATATAGTTGGGATATATATCTGACGAGATATTTAATTTCTTATTAGATATATTCCCGATTGGGATGGAGATCTTATCCATAATAGGAGATAGATCTCTCCCATACTAATATATATACGAATATACTGGTATTCATAGACTACGGAAAATAATACCACAGAATACATATCTCCCCTTTCTCGCTGATATCTATCTTGGAGAATCACCGGAGTCCTCCAAGAGTCTAGGGTGTGAAGTAGACAGCGAATGCTCTAGTAGTATTCGTTCAGACGGGCTTGTAGACGAATCAGTGCACGATCCTTCAGTTTGGGAATCAAGCGAATACATTCCGCTGCAACTCAACTAAGGTATACCGATTCCCATATACGTGTTTACGTGTTTTACGTGCTTTAATTGCTAACACATGTGAATTACTGAAATAGTTGGAGTTGATTAGTGCACTAAAAAGAGCTTACACCGTTGATAATGCGCCAATTGATAATGCGCAATCTGATATCCAAGAAACTTAACGAAAACTTGTGCAAGAAATATGGAAAAACTCAAGATGTACGTGGTTCGATCCGGAGATCTACGTCCACGGGCACAAAATAGCACCTGCCGAGGTGTTTCTTTCACTATCTCTTTGAGTTTACACGTAATAATTTCAGAATACAGAATGCGAACCCTAATTCAGAGTTCTTTCCTCATATTTATACTATCCCCTACTAAACCCTAACTAACTCCCTATTGTCGCCCCTATTTTCCACTGCGTGGCGGTTGGGAACGGATCGTGGGCCTTGAATCGCGGAACAAGCCATAAGTTGGGCCGCGCCACATTATCTGGGACGACGCGTATTTCTGGATCTTCTGGGCCTGTTGGGCCGCGCCACATTATCTGGGACGACGCGTATTTCTGGACCTTCTGGGCCGGTTAGTGGGCCGAGGTATTAACCCGACCCGAAGTGACTGGGCCATCCCTATCAGATGCCCCCCTCCCCAGCCGGAGCGAGGAAGGAGCTTCGGTTGTAACCGGGGTGGAACTATAGGCAAGATGAGCCGTGGTCACTGGCGAGCCGAAGTGTTTGTGGATGACCAAGACTGTTCCGCGTCTAAGGTACTCCGCGGCGTAGTCCGTGGAAGCGGAACTGAACTAGGCTGAATTACACCGGGATGATAGCGAGTCCCCCAAAAGCAAGAAACGGTATCGGAAGTAGATAATAATCTGGCCGAGGTGAAGGGATCACCGGAGTGTAGTAGTCTGGCCAAAATGAAGAAAGCACCGGAGTGTGGTAGTCTGGCCGAGGTGAAGGGAGCACCGGAGTGTAGTCTAAATCTTCCTGGCCAAGAGTGGGGTTGATGTGATTGGCGGCGGCATCATGAGAGAGAGAGATGTGAAGTGACACGCTCTGCGATTTCCAATGAACCTGTTCCCCACGCGCCTTGGGAACCGTAAAGTGCGTGAATATCACGTCCAAATCTCAATCGCTGAATTTGAATAGGCCGTATCAGAGCCATTGGTTTTTTGTGTATATATTTGGAATAATGGCACAGTAACTTCATCTTCCTCATTGCGATTAGCCAGTTTTAGAAAGCGGGAAAAAAGGAGAATTATACGCGCCTGTGATTCGTCTCAAATCAAAAACCTTCCAAACTCAAACCAAGTAAGTATGCCTTCTTCTTCAACTTCTTCTTCTGTTCAAGAAGTAGGGACTCAGAGCGCTCCGTTAGATGTGCCACCCCTTCGATATGTTATTCCGGAGAGGAATGAGATTAGGACAGTAGAAAGGGCCGACGGCATGGAAACCAACATTAGGATGGTCGGTTTCTATGAATGCGCGGAGGAGGACTTTGAAGTGTCCACTGTAGCGTTACGGATGACGCGAGTGCAGATAGAAGCCCTAATCCCCTCCTTCTACTTCCCATTTAACTTAGAATATATAGTTCTGGATCCCAGCGATAGAGCCTGTTGTCCCCCGCAGGGTTATATCGGTGTATATATAGATCCGTTAAAAATAGGTTTGAGATTTCCCCTCTGGGACATTGTTATCCAGTTACTGAGATACTATAACATCGCCTTGAGCCAGTTAGCGCCTAACGCGATTAGGCAAGTAGTCGGGTTCACCGTAGTGTGTAAGAATTCTGGGGTGGAACCAACCGTAGAGCTTTTTAGGTACTTTTATCAACTAAAAGCCTTCGGGAAGTCCAAGGGGTGGTACTCTTTCAGTCCCCGAGCACGAGGTGGCTTCAAGGTACAAAACCCCAGTAAGGTTGAGGGGTGGAAAGAGAAGTTCATCTTTGTGAAGAGTGGGGTGGCCCTTCCGAGGTGGAGTCGGGAGGAGGTGCTAGATACTGCCCCGGTGGGGGACCCGGACGCCGAGGTGGTGGAGATATTCCGGGCAGTGGGGACCTTCAAGACCCTGTGTTCGGAGGAAGAGCTGGAGGAGGCTGGACTAAGCCCATATTATTCGGGCGATACAACGGGGAAGTCCACACAGGGTCAAGAATCGGGAGCCGGGGTGGCCGAGGAGGGTAGGAGTTCTCATACTTGCTTAGAAATTGTTGTGTTTGTGCAGGACTAATCTGAATTTCTGTGTGCAGTGGGACGCTTCGGGAAGGAACCAGCGGGAAGCTCTACTGCGGCTGCGGCAGCGAAGAAGAAGGGAAAAGCTGCTGAGGTGTCCCCCCGGGGGAAGATGTCACCCAGTCCACGACCTTCTGTGGGGCTTGAGGAACGAGTTGTGACTGCGGGGTCAACCCCCGGAGCGAAGAGGTGGTCAGAACCGTCCGGGACACCTCCGGCACCATCCAAAAGACTCCGAACGGGGGAAAGCACTGAGGTAAATCTGAAATGCCCCTGTTTGTTATTTTTTACGTAAATGAAGTATGTACTACCGGTACTGATTTCTGTTTTCTGTTTTGTGCGATATTTTGAAGGAGCAAGTGACCCCGGTCTGCTGGGGTTGGAGGGCGCGGACGCCGAAGAACTTCTGCGGTTAGCTCGGGGAATCATGGAACTTGGCCGGAAGAATGAGATAGAGGCCAAAGAAGAGCTGGCCGCGGTTGTAAGGGATCTTCGCGTGCGCAATGACAGGCTCACTCAGGATCTGACCGAAGCGCGGAAGAGAGCGGCTTTGGTAGAGACTGAAGTAGCGCGTCTGCGCGAGGTGGAGGCGGAAGCCGGAGCCCTACGTGGAGAAACAGCCCAGCTGCGGGCAGAAATGAAGGCCCAGGAAGCGGCAATTGTCGAAGGTCAGGAGGCAATGCTGAAAGCATTTGCCGAGAAATTACTCCAGACGACCACATTCCTGGACTTTCAGACTGACTTCGTTGCTATCGGGGACACGGCCACACGCTCGTTGTTACTGGAGCAGATTAAAGAAGTCTACCGAATGTGGACGTATACCGTCCAGAGTTCGGGTATGACTATAATGCTGTGGCCGGGGTGGAGGAGGCCTACTACAAAGCCCTGACACACCTCCCGGAGTGGCCCCTTGTAAAAGCTCTGGCAGAGAAGAAGGTAATATTAAGGGCTGAAGAGATTGCGAGCTACGAGGCGGACCAAGACCGGGAATTCCTGGCATTCCGCCGGGGTGAGCTTGTCTCCGAGGCCCGAAACAAAGAACCCCCCCCCCCCCTCCGGATGGAAGTTGCTGCTATGGCTGCGGATGAAGCTGCTGCAGTTAACGCTGAGGAGGAGGCAGAAGTGTCGGAGGGCCGGCGAGAGGTGGTGCCCGAGGATACTGAGGGGATCGAGCTGGAGGTCAGTCGTTCCCCTCAAATTTAATGTAGTATATAATAGGAGTAGATGTAAACTTTGTACTGAATCATGGATAATGTACTTTGATTTGGTTGAATATAAATCTTGCTTTTGAGCTGAATTCCAACTCATTATATGCTTGAGATTGATCGTTCTCCTCGATTCTTTTGTCTGTTTAGAATACCGCGGAATTGCACGAAACGATAAAGAAACTCATGCGATCACTAGAGTGGTTCCGCGGAGAGAAGAATAACCTGCAAATGCACGTAGTGCCAAGGCTAGAAAAACGGGTGGCCGTTGCGGAGAAGACGGCGGAGGAGGCCGAAGAAAGAGCCAGGGACCACGAACTGAAATACCGAGCTAAAGCTGCTGAAATGAGCCGTGTCCTCGTTCATCAAAGGGAGTATGACCGGATACTGTCTGAGTTCGGCCCACTGACTTTTGAGGAAGTGGAGGAGCAGGTCATAGAGATTCAGGGCGAAATCTCAGTACTTATGGCAAATGACCCAGCCGAGTCCTCGAAGCTTGTAAGAAAGCAAGAGGTGTTGGAATTGCTCCTCAACATGTATGAAGGACTGAAGGGCCGTGGCAGGTGGCGGCCTTCTGCCGAGGAATACATTGCGAGTACAAGCCGGAGCCAAGGTACTTCAAAAGCCCCCCGGAAGGGTAAAAAGAAGCCCGAGGGAAAGAGCAAAGGCATTGTTATTCGAGAGCCAGTTCCAGTGACTACGATCGAAGAAGAGCCCGCTGTTGTCGCCGAAGAGGTAGTCGAAGAACTGGCCAAAGAAATCGAGGTGATGGCCCCTGAGGAATGGGACCCTGTGCAATGGGTCCAAACCCCGAGGTCTACCCCGCAGCCAAGTAGCCGTGCTCGTACAAGAGACGAAGTTCCCAGACAAGCGCCAAGAACAAGTCCACGGCGTCGGGAAGCCCGCGGGGGGGAAAGAGCCGGAGCCCGAGGCCGAAGAACGACAAGATCCCGGAGGACACAGCGTAGGTCTAGGAGTAGGCCTCAACGCCGGGGCGCTGAATACTGGCTCGGGGGCCGTAGATAAATGTCTGTTCGTTTTTTTTTTTTTTTTTTTTTTTTTTTTTGAAGTCTTATGTAAAAACCTTTTTGGCATCACCTCGAAGGAGGATAATAAAATCGTTTTGGTGTGCATAGTTGTGTTAAGGAAAACAACAAGTTATTAAACAAAAGTAATAATTGTTTTAACGGGTGTTCGGGAACATAATATGGATAACTCCAATTTAAATCTCCCCGAACGGATCGGGCGGGAGCAAACACCTCCCTGGTTAAACAGGCGAGAGAGTGATACGAGTCCGGGGACGAAATGTGAATCTCCTCGGACGGACCGAGAGAGAGAGATTTAGTTGTCCGGAGACGAATAATAATAATACGACTGCATTAGGGCGTCCCCGTAACGTAGAAGAGAACACAGCAAGATGCATAAACAAAGAGTATTTATTCAATGATGAGTGCCGGAGCAAATTGAAGGATACAAAGAGAGATAACAACGTAAAAGAAGCGTACAATGAGCATAAAGATAAGATGATACTTGTCATTTGGCATTCACAGATAGAAGCGTCTCAAGTTGGTAACATGCCAGCTTCGGGGAATTGAGGTTCCATCGAGATGCTCTAACTGGTAGGATCCGGAATCGTGCGCGGCAACGATGCGATAAGGACCTTCCCAAGAAGCATGTAATTTCCCCTCGGGGGCAGCTTTGCTGGCTGAATTGAGTCGAAATACTAGGTCCCCGACATTGAATTGAGAGCCTCGAACCCGGAGGTGATGATACTGGGCTGCACGTTGTTTACACCTGGCCTGCTGGATGAATGATTGAGCACGACGATATTCAAGCTCATCCAAATTTGCACGGAGAGCTTCGTCATTATCCTCGGGAATCAATGTGATGAGGCGGGGGCTTGGTACGCTGATTTCCGCCAGAATAACTGCTTCGGAGCCTTAAATTAGGCTGTAGGGGGTCTCCCCGGTAGAGGTATGCGGCGTCGTGCGATAAGCCCATAGAACTTGCGGAAGGTTTTAGGCCCAAAGACCTTTAGCATTATCCAGGCGTTTCTTTATACCCGTGAGCAGTGTATGATTGGTGACTTCAACCTGACCGTTGGCTTGAGGGTGAGCAACCGAGGTGAAAATTTGTTTGATATGAAGCTCCTCGCACCATGACCGGAAGGGATCGTTGGCAAATTATTTGCCGTTATCCGAAATAATAGTGCTCGGTATGCCAAAACGACATATGATATTTCGCCAGACGAACTTCAAGATGTTTTGACCAGTGATGGCAGTAAGAGGTTCTGCTTCTACCCATTTAGTAAAGTAATCCACGGCGACCACAAGAAATTTCAATCCCCCCGGAGCGACTGGGAACGGGCCGACAATGTCGATTCCCCACTGGATAAATGGCCACGCACTTTGAATTCCAGTGAGCTCGGTTTGTGGCAGGTGTTTCACACGAGAGTGTAGCTGACACTTGCTGCATTTGGTCACTAAGTCGTGGGCATCGTTAAACAAAGTTGGCCAATAATATCCCCAGCGGAGAACTTTCTTGGCCAATGTCCGGGAGCCGATATGACTGGCACAGGCCCCTTCGTGAACCTCCCGTATAACTTGATTAGCCTCGGCAGGAGCGAGGCACCGGAGACTCGGTTGTAGGTACGACCGTCGATACAAGACTCCATCATGAAAGGAGTATTTGGGGGCTTTAAGGACTACTTGCCGAGCTCGCAGCTTATCATTAGGTAGAATTCCATCTCGGAGATACTGAACGATAGGAGTCATCCAATTCGGATCACTATCGGTCAATACCGAAACCGTTGCCTCATGAATTGCCGGATGAAATAAATCTTCGACTATAATATCCGGAGATATATTAGTTCGGACCGCGGAGGCTAATTTGCTAAGCGCATCTGCTCTTGCATTCTGAGTACGTGGTATTTTCTGGATAACAACCGTATCAAGAGTTGACATAAGTTTGAGTGTTAAAGCACGATACCTGATCATTGTTTCATCCTTGGCGACATAAGTTCCCTGGATTTGCTTGGACACGACCTCGGAGTCCGTGAAGAGCTCAAGATGGCGAATAGCTAAGGATTGAGCGAGCCGGAGCCCGGCGAGAACTGCCTCGTATTCTGCTTCATTATTGGTCACCTTAAATTTGAATCGGATGACGTACCTAACTTCAACTCCCTCGGGGTCAATGAGAAGCACCCCAGCACCACTTCCGCGAGTCGTGGATGCACCATCCACATATAATTGCCACTTACGAGGTGGGGATACGAGGGTAGCAGGATGATGGGTACCATTGTCTGCAGAAGATTCATGATTATCCCCCGGGGTTTCAGCCAAAAAGTCCGCAAGTGCTTGACCCTTGATAGCTCGGCGGGGAAGAAATTGAATATCATATTCGCCTAATTCGACAGCCCACTTGGCGAGGTGCCCTGACACCTCGGGCTTGACAAGAATCTGACGGATAGGATGATTGGTCAGAACTCGTATTTCGTGCCCTTGGAAGTATGGCCGCAAACGCCGAGCCGCCATGACAAGGGCCAGCACGGTTTTTTCCAGCATGGAGTACCGTGTCTCTGCCCCGTGAAGTACTCGGCTTGCGAAATACACGGGATGTTGAACACCATTGACTTCTCGCACGAGTGCGGCGCTAATAGCTTCCTCGGCGGAAGCCAAATACATATAGAGAGGCTCTCCGGAGAGAGGAACTGACAAAGTGGGCAATTGCTGAATATGATGCTTCAAAGCCTCGAAAGCCTCAGTGCACTCCGGAGTCCACTCAAATGACTTCGCCTGTCTCAAAATTATGAAGAATGGGAGTTGGCGCTCTGCCGCTTTAGATAAAAAGCGATTTAAGGCCGCCAAACCACCTGTGAGGCGCTGAACGTCTCTGAACGTCTTCGGTGGTTGCAGATCTAAAACATCCTAAAGTTTGGCTGGATTGGCCTGAAGACCGTGTTGTGAAACCATATAACCAAGAAACTTTCCAGAGCCAACGCCGAAAGTGCATTTTGCCTGATTAAGTCGCAAATTGTAACGCCGCAGAGTACGCAACGTTTCGGCAATGTCTTGCACGCATGAAGAATGGGAGGTACTTTTTATAACCAGATCATCGACATAAACCTCGACGTTGCGGCCAATTTGATCGCGAAAAACGCGGTCCATGAGACGTTGATATGTGGCTCCAGCGTTCTTGAGCCCGAAGGGCATTTTCTTAAAAGCAAAACACCCAAAAGCAGTGATAAATGCCGTCTTGAGGGCATCCTGAGGATCCATGAAGATGTGGTGGTATCCCTTATACAGGTCTAAGAAACAAAGTGCCACGTACCCAGTAATGGCTTCGGCCTTTTGGTCGATGGAAGGTAGAGGATAACAGTCCTTCGGACAATGTTTATTGAGATCGGAGAAATCGACACACATTCGCCATGCCCCGCTGGACTTTATCACCATCACTGGATTGGATAGCCAAGAAGGGTAATACACTTCGAACAAGATGTCCACATCCAAGAGTTGTTGCACCTCGATTCGAATTGCTGCATTTCGCTCCGGAGCGAACTTCCTTTGCTTTTGCTGTATAGGCTTTACGCTGGGATCGATGTTCAGCTTGTGGGTTATTACATCGGGAGAGACCCCGGGCATACCCAAAGGGGACCATGCAAAGACATCGGAATACTCTCGCAAGGTCTGAATGATGGCCTGGTGTAACCATGGCACATCCACGGCACCGACAGTTACAGTTTGTTCTGGTTTGGACGGATCAAGCGGCACCTGGACAGTGGTATCCCCCAATGAGGTACATACCTGAGGTTCAAGAGCCGATGATGCTACCTGAAGCTGCTGTTTGGGAGGAACTTTGGTAGTCTTTTTGAGTGCCACGTACATGCACTCCTTAGAAACCCGCTGACTACCGCGGATAGCCACTTCGCCATGTGAGGTGGGGAATTTTAGCGCGAGGTGGTATGTGGAGCATATGGCTTTGGCGGGAGTAAGCCAATCCCGACCCAAGATCATGTTGTACGGTGACGGGGAGTTAACCACGTAAAAATCCACGAAAATGGTTTTTATCGCCGGATATCCCCAGAGACGCCGGGAGAGTGATGACACCTTCTGGCTGGACTTCACCCTGGGTGAAAGTCTGCAATGGCCCGGGGGCCGGCCGAAGTTGTTCCCGAGGAATCCCCATCTTTTGGAAACAGTCGGCGAATATAACACTCACTGCGGCTCCATTGTCCACGAAGACCCGCTTTATTGTAACATTGGCTACAGTCATGTCGATGACAATGGCGTCAGTATGAGGTGTTATCTCTGGAACCGGGTCTCTATCTGTGAAACTAACAGTTTCGGATTGATGGAGGCGCTTATGACGTGGCTCCTCGGGAGGAGGACGGCGAGCCTCTGCCTTCAAGGCATTTCGCGAAGCCCCGGTGGGGAGGGCCCCATATATCACGTTTATTACGTGAGTGGGTGCATTATCTCCGGGTCCTCCCGGAGAAGGAGGTGGTGGCAGAAACGAGGTTGTTGGCGATTGCCAGAGTCTTGCCGTGCATAATTGCTAGACCCCGGCCGATTATTCTGCCACGGCGGCCGATTTTGTTGTGTACCCCGGTCATGATAACCTCCGCGGTTTTATGAGACGAACCCCCATTCTGACTTGTCCGAGGTTTGTCATCGGTCCGCGCAATGTATTGTGGCAAGAGACCTTTCCTTAAACACTCCTCAATTTCCTTGCTGAGCTCTCGGCACTCCTCTGTCTCGTGCCCATGATCTCGGTGGTACGCACACCACTTTCCACGGTTCCTCTTTTCAGGCGGAGCAGTCATCCGCGGACAGGGCCGTAAATCATTCTTGTGAACAGAAAGAATTTCAGCTCGTGATTTTGTCAGCGGAGTGAATTGTGGAATATCACCTCGAGATTCTGAACGCCCCGGATTCAGACGAGAAAAGGCACTAGGTCGTGTGCTAGGCCCAACTTGTACCCTGTCGGACTGCCGCTTGCTAGCATGTTTCTCACGTTTCCGACGAGTCTGCTCCTCGGCCTTAGCATATCTGCACACCGTATTAAACAGTGCTCGGGTTGTGACCGGTGGATTACGAACCAACTCGGTGTAGAGTGGTCCGGGACGGAGTCCATTCATGAATGCGTTGATGATAACATCATCTGAGCAACTTCCCACCTTGAGACTCTCCGCTGTAAAGCGGTCAAGAAATTGGGTAACGGTTTCGCCGTCCCGCTGTTCCATATTCATGAGGTCGGCCAGGGTGGCCATGGGCTTCGCACGTGCTTCAAAACGCGCCCAAAAGTGCTCGGCGAGTTCTCTAAAAGAGGATACACTATTGCGAGGGAGAGAATCAAACCAAACCCGAGCTTCATCCTGAAGGTACTCAGGGAAAATCTTACAGTAATGAAGGGATGTAGTATGATCGCGACTAAGCATGTTGTGCCTGAAAGCTCCAAGAAAATTGGTTGGATCTCCGGTGCCGTCGTAAGGTGGTATGGCAAGCCTTTTGAACCCTTCGGGAAGGGAGGTGGCCATGATTTCTTGAGAGAACGGTGTGATAATGTCCCCATTGGCATCAAGGCCCAGGATTCTGTCTAGCTCGACATTGCGTTGGACTCGCTCATACTCTTGAAGATCTAGAGTATGAGGATTGGCATAACGAACTCTTTTAGCCGCATTAAGTCGACGGCGGCGGTCGACATCTGCAGGTTCATCGTTGCGCTGTCTTGACCCGTTAGAACTCCCATGGTCCTCGGGAGAACCAGGTCGTTCCCGTCGCCGATCCTGACGCCCGCGGTGCACCGGGTCTTGTCGATCATGCGAGTGCTGGCGATGTGGATGCACCGCGGGATTGGTAGCATGTCCGGCAGGTCCATCGGGATTCGGGCGATTGGCCGCCCAGTCTTGAAGAACATGAGCATGCTCTTGTAGGAAAGCCTGGAGTAATTCTGGAGTTATTTGAATATTGACCGGTGGCCGGGCGACAGCGGGATTAGGGTTTTGCATGTCTTGTGGGGGCAGAGGTAAGAACTGGTTGTCTGGATTCATAACCGGGCCTTGGTTGCCCTGATGATGAGGCGTACCTCGTATCGGCGATTGCCTCGGCGGCAAAACTTGATCCACGGGTGGATCTTGATTGGCTTGATCACCCTGGCGAGATTGATTTAGACGAGTCATCACCATGATATTTGAATGCACTGTTAATATCAAAAACTACTTGCGGTTCCCACAGACGGCGCCAATTGATAATGCGCCAATTGATAATGCGCAATCTGATATCCAAGAAACTTAACGAAAACTTGTGCAAGAAATATGGAAAAACGTAAGATGTACGTGGTTCGATCCGGAGATCTACGTCCACGGGCACAAAATAGCACCTGCCGAGGTGTTTCTTTCACTATCTCTTTGAGTTTACACGTAATAATTTCAGAATACAGAATGCGAACCCTAATTCAGAGTTTTTTCCTCATATTTATACTATCCCCTACTAAACCCTAACTAACACCCTATTGTCGCACCTATTTTCCGCTGCGTGGAAGTTGGGAACGGATCGTGGGCCTTGAATCGCGGAACAAGCCATAAGTTGGGCCGCGCCACATTATCTGGGACGACGCGTATTTCTGGATCTTCTGGGCCGGTTGGGCCGCGCCACATTGTCTGGGACAACGCGTATTTCTAAACCTTCTGGACCGGTTAGTGGGACGAGGTATTAACCCGACCCGAAGTGACTGGGCCATCCCTATCCGTCAAGAAAAATATATGAGGTAGGCTATCTAACATGTCCTCTCTCCACTATAAATGCCACACCCTCTCTCCAATAAAAAATTAATTAGGTGGACATACTCTTGTCTTCCTCAAGTTTGGCTGCAAGGTATGTACTTGTATTTTTTATCTAATTTAAAATCTCTTATATTAATTACAAGAAATCCAGTTATTTTCAAACTCATTTTAAATGACTTTTTTTGTAAATTAATGTATGTAGCCTGAATTCTGGATATGTTTGATGTTGACAATATTGGGTCACATCCTTGGAATCATATACATTGTTTACGCCATCTCCTCATCCCACTATTATGCTAATCTTCTTGAAGCCTTTATGAATTTTATTATTAAACAATATTTTGTTGAAACATCTCAAGCATATCTTGTGAATTAACTAAAATACTTATTTCCACGTAATTGAATTTTTTTGGTAGTAAAGTTATTACTTTATTTGTAATGATCACAAAAGTTGAGTTATAAGTTTCCCATGAACATCAAGCATTCTTAGGTCTCAATTTTCATGCATAAGTTTGCAAGTTCCATGCCCGCTTGGTTTAAAATTAGGAACGGTAATGATAATTAGTATGAATGAAGAGTTAATTATACTACGGAATGATGTTAGGGAACTTGTTAATAAAAGAGATAACGATTAACTTATTCATATGTATCAAACATAAGAAACAGGAATTGGGCATCTTCTATTCACATTACTCACCCTACTCCATATCAAGCGGCCTCTACAAGCAGATTACTTATTTTCCAACCTAAGGAAAACTAACAAGGAACAAAATTCAATTTCAAGAAAATTAAAACACAGCGGAGAAAATTGAGGCCTCTTATTAAAAAGAGGGAAAAACAAACTTCCCCTGTTTATTGCAACACACTAATATGTTCACTATTAGTATAAGATAGTCAAATTTAAATTACAATAGAAAAACTATGGCTCGCAAAAGAGAAGAATTTAAAAGAAAATAAAAAACTTCTATTTAATTTAATGTTGGCTTAACATATGTTTGTAGGAATTTCTAAATTTTCCTAGGACCTTCTTGGTTGTCATAATTCAATATACAAATTGATTAATCCTAAACATGCATCTATTAATTTAAATACAATACATAGGTGTTTTAGAGTTGACCTGAGAATCGTGTGCACAACGATTCGATGTTAGACTCCAGGATTGACCTTTTGGACCTTATCCCTGCCTAATCCTCAACACCGGATGGACGACGAACTTTGAGGAATACCAAGTGTGGGAACTAACACTGTCGTCGCCGCTCTTTCACTCTCTGTTCTCTATTCTATGATTTTTTACGTGTTTCTATATATTTCACAGACTGAGAGTTATGTATTTAATACATAATAACTGGTGTGGGTCTAGCCTGGTAGTTTCCTTCCCTACTGGGCTAGGAGCCTGATGGGCCAGTTCAGGGATCGAATACAAGAAATAAAGATGGGTCTAACTATGAACTAATTCTTCTATGTTCAGCCCATAACATAATTAATTCATAAATATTAATTCATTCCACTAAAGAATTAATACTGACTTACCCATTTATTCCCGAATTGAGTCGGGGCTTGAATTAGACTTAATTAATCTCAGTATTTAAGATATCGAATATCCATTAATTAATTAAAGCCCCTGATAGCTTAAATTAACTAATTGCGTATTAATTCCTCAAGTAGTACCACTCAACTTCATTATTGTACTTGAACTTAATCAACCTCCAAGGTTTAATACAATAAACTTTTTTAGCTCCTTAAGGGGCTATCATCATCTTAAACGGATACGATTACCTAAACATAAATTACCAGTTATCATATGCAATCTGCTATCACCCAAGATATAGAGTATGAGAGTTAGCACTTAACTCTCACCCATAGTAAATCAAAGTGACACACAGACATGCACACATAACTGTAATCTTATTTAGGTTTTAGATTACAATAAGTCACAGAGATCTCTTGTTCTTCACTAAGGTCAGGCAGAAGAACTAATCTCACCCTGATTCTATCAATACGTAAAGACGTACTAGTATGAGTTAATAGTCAAGATAAACTATTCCTACTTGATACAGCAGCTTATACCAATAACTCGTCCTCAAGTTGTCTCAGCTGTGATATATATTTTATATCTCATTAAGTTTAACCAATCATATGATCTTCTGTGATCTACAACACACCCTATGATCTACTTATAGAGAGAGATATAGGGACATATATAGTGATTAGTGTAAATAGATTCAGATAGGAGATTAATAGTGAATAACTGGAAATATTGTATATAAAAGATCTTGCTTTCAGTATACAAATCCAACAATCTCCCACTTATACTAAAGCAAACTTTTAGTATACTAGGTGTCTAACTATCTAATTATTACATTCTCCCACTTATACTGAAAGTTTACTAAGTGGGTGGCATCAATCGCAGCCCTAGTCCCTGAACCTGCTTGCCGTAGACTTTATGGGGTAAGCTCTTCATGAATGGGTCAGCCAAATTCTCTGTCGTACAAATCTTCTCTATCCGCACATCTCCTCGCTTTACGATTTCTCGTATTATGTGGTACTTTCTCTCTATGTGTTTAGTCGCCTTGTGGGTCATGGGTTCCTTTGAGTTTGCCACTGCACCTGGGTTATCACAATAGATTGTGATACTCTTAGGCAAACTAGGTACCACGCCAAGATCCAAGAGGTAAATCCGGAGCCATACTTCCTCCTTAGCAGCCTCTGAAGCGGCCACATATTCGGCTTCCATAGTGAAGTCCGCAATGCATCTCTGCTTTGCACTCCTCCATGAAACAGCTCCTCCTCCCAAGGTAAACACATATCCCGAGGTAGATCTTTTCTCATCCCGGTCAGCCTTGAAATCTGAATCCGTATAACCCAAGGGAGTTAGACTGTCTGCCTGGTAAACTAACCTGTAATCTCTAGTCCTCTTGAGATACTTGAGTACATGTTTTACCGCAGTCCAATGTGTCTGTCTAGGGTTAGACTGATATCTAGCCACTATGCAACTGCATAGCAGATATCAGTCTCGTACATAGCATGGCATACATAAGACTACCTACTGCGGAAGCATAGGGTACCTGTCTCATTTCCTCTTTCTCCTTAGGTGTCTTAGGACACTTCTCCTTAGAAAATGGAACGCCATGTCTGAAAGGTAGAAATCCTTTCTTGGCAGTTTGCATGTTAAAACAAGTGATCACAATATCAATATAGGCCGCTTGGAATAACCTCAACATCATCTTCTTGTGATCTCGTATAACTTTGATCCCAAGAATGTAAGATGCCTCTCCCAAGTCCTTCATTTGAAACTATTCAGATAACCACATCTTTGTGTCTGATAATACCTCCACGTTGTTGCAAACTAGGAGAATATCATCTACATAAAGTGTAAGAAATACTTTATCTGCGATACACACAACTCTCATTTTCACTTTGAGAAAATCCATAGGATTTAATCACCTCGTCAAGACATAAGTTCCATGACCTGGAAGCTTGCTTGAGTCCATAAATGAACTTCTTGAGCTTCCACACTAGATGCTATTCGCCTTCCCTCACATAACCCTCTGGTTGCTACATATAGTTGTCCCTACCTTCTTCAAGATAAACCATTTAAGAAAGTGGTTTTGACATCCATCTGCTAAACCTCAAGGTTTAAGTGAGCTGCTATGGCGAGAAGCATCCGAATGGACTTGAGCGCTGCCACCGGCGAAAAGGTTTCATCGTAGTCTTTACCCTCGATCTGGGACCCTTTCGCCTCTAGCCTAACTTTATAGGTCGTGACCTCTCCATCCCCTCCTCTCTTTCTCTTGTATACCCATTTACTGTCTATAGCTTTATAGCCATCTGGCAGTACAGCCTTCTCATATACATCCATAGCAGTTATGGATTCAAATTCAGTATCCATAGTGAGATGCCATTCTTTCGCATCTACGTACTGTCTCAGCGTATGTCCAGGGATCCAGATCAGCATGTCCGTCTCCTGGGATCAAATCCGAAGATTCTCCCACAAACATGTATCAATCAGGTTGACGAACAACCCTCCTAGTACGTCGAGGCTGTGTAGGTATTATGTCAACAGGTTGTGCAGTACTTGGTATTATTGCCTCTTGCAGTTGTGGTTGTGGAAGTGGAATCGTATTGACATTCCCTTCGAGTTCTTGAAAAGCAATGTATGTTCTGGACTTGTGATTAATCATATAGTCCTCTTCTAAGAATCGGGCGTTAGTGCTAATAACGACCTTCTGATCCTTAGGACTATAGAAATAACCCTCGTTCCCTTTGGATACCATATAAACAATCTCACCTCTAACCTAGATCTCAACTTGTCAGCATCCTTGTTCAGCACGTGTGCTGGACTACCCCAAATCTTTATATGGTTCAAGCTATGCTTATGCCCAGACCATGCTCGATAGGGGTCTTGGGCACCGACTTGGATGGTACCAGGTTTAACAAATAAGAAATTGTTTCTAAGGCATATCCCCAGAACGAAATGGGCAAAGATTCATAACTCATCATAGATCTAACCATCTCAAGTAGAGTTCGATTTCTTCTCTCTGCTACACCATTCTGTTGAGGAGTACCCGGTGTAGTTAATTGGGATGTAATCCTAACCTCTGACAAGCACTGTTGGAACTCGTTACTGAGGTATTCGCCACCGCGCTCAGACCCCAATGACTTGATACTTTTCCCTAACTTATTCTCCACTTCTGCCTGAAATTCCTTGAATTTCTCAAAGCATTCAGACCTGCAGCTAAGTAGGTAAACGTATTCGTATCTTGAGTAATCGTCAATGAAAGTGACGAAATACTCATACCTTCCACGAGCTTGAGTGGACATCGGTCCACACAAGTCAGAATGGATCAGCTCTAACACCTCATTTTCCCTACTCCCCTTTGCCTTAAAAGGCCTTGTCGATATCTTTCCTTCTATACAAGATTCGCAGACTCGAGTCTGAATTGGTTGGAATGAATCCAACACCCCATCAAATATTAGTCTTTGGATCCTGTTTAGACTGAAGTGACCTAATCTTAGGTGCTAAAGATTCGTTTGATCCTCTTGAGAAGATAACTTTCTTTTCTTTAGGTTTGATGAAGTAGATGCAACTAAGTTTTGGGTATTATGTACAAAAGTTATAGTATAAAGAGAATTGCTCAAAACACTAGTGCAGATTACTACGTCATTTCTCATGATAGAAACATTACTACCAAAAACAACTAAATATCCATCACAATAATGTTTTGAAACTAAAATCAAGTTCCGAAAATTCGGCACAAACAAAACATCTCTTAAAACTAAAACAGTGTTATTAAAGCATAAAGAAAAATCTCCAACTGCAACTGCTGCGACCCTTACTGCATTACCCATGGAGATAGTGATCTCGCCACCCTTAAGTTGCCTTGTCGGCTGAAAGCCCTACAAGGTGTAACAAACATGATCAGTCGCACCCGTATCTACTACCCACGAATGAGTAGAAACAGAGGTCAAACATGTTTCAGTTACTAAAGCTAATGGCTTACCTTCGTCCTTTGCCTTTAGCACCGGACAATCTTTCTTCCAATGCCTAGTCTTACCGCGCTTGAAGCACTTTCCCTTAGGTTTCTTTACTCCACCACTAGGGCCCGCTACTTTACTCCCACTATTTGTCCTGGCCTTTTTGCCCTTTTGCCTCTTTTTCTTGTTTCCACCTTTCGGTGGAACAGCGAGCCCATTGGCAGTGATCAAAGCATGTGCACCCTTCCCATAACCCCTTCTATTGTAACTAGGTCATTGAGTAACTTATTAAGAGTATAGTCTTTCTTGGCCATAACAGCATTGAGACAAAAGTTCTCAAAGGATTTGGGAAGTGTGTTGAGAATGATATCGACCTTGGCCTTGCCGTCGATACCTCCTCCTATCAAGTCAAGCTTTTCCATGACGTTAATCATGTGCATGACATGATCGTGTACTGAGCTGCCCTCGGTCATCCGACTTTCCATGATTTGCCTCATTAAGTCAAACCGAGCAGCATTGTCCTTCTCCCCATACACCTCTTGAAGGTTCAGCATGATGCCAGCGGCTTCGTCCATGGCCTGATGCTGGAGCTGCAAAGTAGATGACATAGTGTTCATAATGTAGCATTTAACCACATTATTAGACTTATGCCACATATCATGCTTTTCCCGCTCCTCATCAGTGGACTGATCAGTAAGGGGATCCGGACGAGGAGTAACTAGACAAAATAGTGTTCCTCTGCGATAAGAATATACTCCAGATTACGTTTCCATTCTTTATAGTTAGGACCAGTTAAAGGGTGTTGCGAGAGAATATTGATGACAGATGACAAAGACATATCTGAAAATATATGAACAATAAACATGTAAGAACACAATCACATATAATTTGAAACAACAATATTGTAACCTTTTGATATAAGCAATATTGATAGAATCCTCCAATAGCCTAAAGGATTCTACATATAAGCCACGCGGGTGGACGTTTATATGTAAACCCCTCGGCCAGACTAAAACATCTAGTCATTTAATTTCAATCCATGTCAACCTATCTTTTGACAAATGAAATTAATAATTGGACATTTAAACTAGACCATATTATTATTAAGAAGGGACTCCTCGGGGAGTTGTACTTAAAAAATTATCTAAGCAATGATCATAACCTAACCCTTGTAAATAAATTCTTGGATTTGACACACTTACGCGGACAATGTCACTTCCAACTTATTTAAACTTTGTTATCCCTTTTAATTCTATTTTTCTAGAAAACTTGTGAAAATACGTGTAAGCCACACATGTGGACGTTTATGCGTGTAACTCCCACTATTCTTTTGAAATTAAAAGATTTATTTAGAAGTCTCAGCTGGCAAACTTATGAATAACAAATATTAACAAGCCACGCGTGTGAACGTTTACTAATATTATTATTCACTTTGTCTTGAGACCGGTTGTGGAGGTCTTTGACTATTTTAAAGGAAATATTAAAAAATTCGGGTTTTGCTTAGTCGTTTACTTCAAAAGGTTTGTCCATGCAACAACACGTAACCCTAAGCATAAATAAAACTAAACTCAACAAGTAAGGCATGCTCGGAGAATTTAAATATGTTAATAATACGTGATGTTCCTAGCGTGACAGTCTAAGTGCAATTAATAAATCACGTAGATATATTTGACATAATAATAAATATTAAACATCCATCGAGCGAAAAGGAACGATAAAAATAAATAATATTCGTTCTTGGGCTTCAAGTTTTTGGGCCTTCACGTCAGGCCTTCGTGGCTCAACATGGAAAAAAATTAAATCCTAAATTATTACATAATTTAGAAAATACAGGTCTTCAAGTTTTTGGGCCTTCACGTCGGGCCTCGCATACTCGGGTACGGACCGGGCTAAAACGAAACATCGAGCTGAAGACGAGTTGCATGGGTCGATGGGCTGTCGAGCCGCCGAGGCCTGCTGGGCCGAAGCTCAGCGCCTCGCGTGCACTCGGGCCCGTGCACAGCAACGATCCGCTAGGGTTTGCAAAACCCTAGCCGCCGCCGCTACTGCTGCCAGGTGTAACGCCCGACTTTTTCGTTTATTATTTTATTTATGTGTATATGCCATATTAATATTTTGCCATATATGTATATAAAGTATTTGTCATATTTTATTTAGTTTTTCCAAGTTTAGGGCTAATTACATTTTTAGGCCCAAAATAATATTATTTACGATAAGTCAATTATAGTTCATGAAATTATATCCTGAATTCATGATTGAGCCTGTAGTCTAATTCATGCATCATTATTTATTTTAGGCCCGGGTTTTATTTAAAATATTTGGGCCTAAAGTCATTATTTTTAAAGTTATGAAAAGGGACAGTTAGTTGGCCCAAGTTATAATTTATTTTAAGCTGCATATCCGTAAAGTGTCTTATATCACGATGTTTCTTGATCAGATATACTATTCCAAATCTTTTAAGATATGATTAGATATTAATTCCTTAATCCTAAACCTAACAGTTAACTACTTCTCCTTATATATATATACCTCCTCAAATACCTATCAAATACATACGCAGTCGAATAACACTACGCCCTAAATCATCCGGAGCAGCAGATTTCACTCATCAGCAGAAAATACCACGTTAGGTAATCTGCCTTTATTCCTGTTCTTATTTTCTTCATACGATAAGTATTTTTAGATACTTAGCCAATCTGTTAATTTCGTATCAAATCCTGGACGAAATTAGGTGTCATCATCGTTATTTCCATACGAAACACAATAGTGTCGGACAAGGGGAAGGTTCGTATGTGAGGTGGTGAATTTGGGTTGTTTGTGAGTCGGTGTGTGTGTGTGTTAGGGTGTGATGATGCGTATGTATGGTGTTTTGATGTGTTGTGTGAGTAGTAACCTGTGTGCAAGTGTGTGTGTGTTTCATAGCATATGTGTGTGATAGTATGTGATGGTGTGTAATAGTGTGTGTTAGAATGTATGTGTGATATTCATGTATGTGTGTGATAGCGTGTATGTGTGGAGTGGAGCAGGGAGATATATTCATGGAATGGGGGGATAATTGATGGATCAGGAGAGGGTAATTGAAGAAGATAGAAGAAAGATTAGGAGAAGGGTATTATGATTCTGCAGAAGGGGATGTCGAGTGATAAGCAAATTCCCATATTCTTGATCAATGTTTAATCATTTTCTTTTTCCAACTAATCCCATGTTGTTCCCACAAATTAGAGATTTAATTCTTAGCCCATTTTAGCCATTTTCCAAAACTGATCTCTCTTTTTATTAAAATTTCCATCTATTTAGTTTCTTTTACTAAGTTTAGTAACCTATATTACTAAGATACATTATTTATAATGTAGGGTTCTCCGATCAAGAACACGGTGGTTAAACACTTGCGTGAAATTTCAAGATTTTATTCAAACTGCTCTATCTAAGGTGGAGTTCTTACTTTCTGTATTGATTATATATGTTTGTCTCATTTATGTGATATAATTGTTACTTATGTGATGCAAGACCTAAGTTGCATTGTATGTTTATGATATGCAAGATCTAAGGTGCTGGTAGGTAGGGCCCAAGTTGCCTAAGGTCTCAGGCCGGCCCAAGTTGTTTATAGTTGGAATCCCAAGAATTGGCCCAAATATGGATTTGATAATTGGGTTGTAACGGCAGCGCAAGAGGCCTCAATCGCGTGGCCCACGATTTCCTCTCAATCACGATTTCTTCCCAATCACGAAGGCAAGTTTCGTGGCCTTAATTGCAGGAGTATAGTTAGGGGCCTCAATTGTAGGAATATAGTTAGGGATGTAATTTGAATGATATAAATAGTAGAATTAGAGAGAGAAGAGGGGTTGGAACTTTTGAAAAGAAAGAACGCTTGTAAACAATAACAAAGAAAGAGAAAGAAAAGGAGCCCAGTAGGGATACCATTTTTCCCGTGGACGTAGATCTCCGGATCGAACCACGTAAACCTTGTGTCTTATTGCTTGGTTATTTTCTTGTTTAGTACTTTTCGTAAATATTTTGGTGATAGCAGATTGCGCTTTATCAATTGGCGCCGTCTGTGGGAACGTAGAGACGATTGGATTTTTAGTATTGATATTGCACTTGAAACCATGGTAACTACTCACTTGAATTACTCTCGCCAAGGTGATCAAGTTAATCAAGATCCACCCGTGGATCAAACCTTACCAACGAGGCAATCGATAATACGGGACGCCTCTCACCACCAGGGCAACCAAGATCCAGCTGCGAATCCAGATGACGGATTCTTACCTCTACCTCCACAAGATGTACAAAACCCTGGTCCTGCTACTGCACAACCACAAGTTAATATCCAGATGACTCCGGAACTACTTCAGGCCTTCTTACAAGAACATGCTCATGTTCTCCAAGATTGGGCAATCAACCGATTAAACCCTGATGGCCCTGTTGGACATAACATCAACCCCGTAGTGCAACCCCCTCGTCAGAATCTGTCCAACCAACAAAATCCAGTGCACCATGAGAGACAGGATCGCCGATGAGAACGACCTGGTCCTCCCGAGGACCATGGGAGTTCTAACGGATCGAGACAGCGCAATGACGAACTTGTTGATGTTGATCGTCGCCGTCCGCTTAATGCAACTAAGAAAGCTCGTTATACCGATCCTTATACTCCAGATCTTCATGAGTATGAGAGAGTACAGCGGAATGCTGAATTAGACAGAATTTTAGGCCTTGACGCTAATGGAGACATTATCACCCCATTTTCCCAAGAAATTCTGGCTACGTCTCTTCCTGAAGGGTTCAAAAGGCCCGCCATACCACCTTATGATGGCACTGGAGACCCGGCCAATTTTCTTGGAGCTTTCAGGCATAACATGCTCAGTAGAGATCACACCGCATCTCTTCACTATTGCAAGATCTTCCCTGAGTACCTCCAGGATGAGGCACGAGTTTGGTTTAACTCTCTTCCTCGCAATAGCATATCCTCTTTCCAGGAACTTGCTAAACACTTTTGGGCACGTTTTGAAGCACGTGCAAAGCCTATGTCCACTTTAGCCGACCTGATGAACGTCGAACAAAAAGAAGGAGAAACCATCTCTCAATTCCTGGAACGTTTTACAACTGAAAGTTTGAAGGTAGGCAATCAGCCAGATAATATCATTGTCACAGCTTTCATGAACGGATTACGGACCGGACCACTATACACCGAGCTAGTCTGTAATACTCCCGTCACTACCCGAGCTCTTTATCATGTGGTTGGGCGGTTTGCTAAGGCAGACGAGCAGACCCGACGTAAGAGGGAAAAATCTGTTGCCAAGAGATAATTAGATAAAGGACCATCTGGGTCTAACACCCGTACCAGTGCCTTTAACCGACTGGGCGGAGGTCGACCCGATACTCGTCACGATCTGCCCCAACTAACACCTTTAAATCGGTCCCGAACCGAAATACATGCCATTCACAAGGCTGATCTAAAGCCTTGTCCTCGTATGACAGCCCCGGCTGATAAACGAAACCGTACCAAGTGGTGTGAATACCATTATGACCACGGGCATGATACTGAAGAATGCCGAGAACTCAGCAAAGAAATCGAAGAGTGTATAAAGCAGGGGTATTTCCGTCAATATGTTGCTCAATCAGACAATAGACCACAGCACCGAGGTGGAAACCAACACCAGGACCGAGCTGGCAATAATAATCGTGGCTTCCAACAAGGTCGGTCACCATGGCCGAATAACCGCTCCGGGAATAACCATTACCCAAAACAAGATCAGGGAAGCAGACGCAATGCTCAACAGCAACAACCTCGCTTATTGCCTGCTCCTCCTCCCCAAGAAGAAGGGACCAATCCATCAGCTCGCGTTGTTAATAGTGTTATCCATATGATCTATGGTACACAGCCAGCAGGAGTGTCCCGCAAAGCTCTTATTGCAGAAGCTCGCAGACCTCCTACCGAGGAACCCCGTCACAAACGTTTCCACAATACTGAGACAGTAAGTTTTACTGAGGACGACCCCGTACCCGAACGCACGCCTCACACCGATGCTATAATCATTGATATGACTGTGGCGAATATTATAATCAAACGGGTGTACGTTGATAATGGTGCAGCTGTAAGTGTTATTTTCTCAGATTGTTTCCAAAAAATGGGCATATCTCGAGATTTGCTTCGGCCTGCTCCAGGACCTTTGCAGACATTCACACAAGGGGAAGTTCGCGCAGAGGGGATTATTAATCTACCAGCCTCGGTAGGTACTCATCCTGCAATCAAAACAGTTTTTGTCGACTTTTATGTGGTGTCATCTACGTCTCCTTATAATATGATTCTTGGACGGGACTGGCTTACTTCTGCCCAAGCCATATGTTCCACATTTCATTTAACGATGAAATGTCCTTCACCCTACGGAACCATAGCCATCCGTGGCGATCAGAAGATGGCTAAGCAATGTATGCTTGTTGCACTCAAACCACGAACTACACAGACGGTTCAACCGCAGTTTCAAATAGATACCCCCGGGCTTGAATCAATACCAATTCAACCTCTTGGTGAAGAGGTCGTAGAAGTCCCTCTTGATCCAAATGTGCCCGAGCGAACTGTTAAGGTCTGTGCTATACATTTACCCCTACTTCACAGTGCCATCGTTCAAGTATTGCGAGAATACTCCGAGGTCTTTGCCTGGTCACCTTTAGACATGCCCAGTGTCTCACCAGATTTGATTACTCACAGGTTGAACATTGACCCCGCAGTCAAACCAGTACAGCAGAAGCGCAGACAATTTGCTCCCGACAGAAAAGCTGTTATTCGCACAGAAGTTGAAGCATTGGTAAAGGCAGATATCCTTTTCGAAGTCCATTATCCGACCTGGTTGGCAAATCCTGTTCTAGTCCTGAAGTTTGATAATACGTGGAGAATGTGCGTGGATTTTACTGATCTGAATAAATATTGTTCGAAGGATTGTTATCCGTTACCTTCTATCGACCAGAAGGCTGAAGCCATTACTGGACATCCCGCGCTTTGTTTCTTGGACTTATATAAGGGATACCACCAAATTCACATGGATAAGAATGATGCGATCAAGACAGCATTTATAACGGACTTCGGAATCTTCGCATACAAAAAGATGCCCTTCGGGCTCAAGAATGCCGGAGCCACTTATCAAAGGTTGATGGACCATGTTTTTCAGAACCAAGTTGGTCGAAATGTGGAGGTTTATGTCGATGATCTAGTCATCAAGAGTCGAACTTTTGATCATGTGTTCGGGATATTGCTGAAACAGTGGAAGTACTTCGACGCCATAATCTTCGCTTAAATCCAGCGAAATACACCTTCAGGGTCGGTTCAGGCAAGTTTTTAGGATACATGGTCTCTCCTCAGGGACTACAAGCTAACCCCTCTAAAATTAGGGATATCCTCGACCTCAAAACACCCCAGAAAGAAAAAGATGTTCAACGCCTTACTGGACGATTAGCCGCGTTAAACAGGTTCCTATCTAAAGCGGCTGAACGGCAACTTCCTTTCTTTAAGGTGTTACGACAAGTTAAAGAAATTCGAGTGGACTCCCCAGTGTGAGGAAGCTCTGACGGCTTTAAAGCAGCACATCCGTCAACTTCCCATTATTTCTGCCCCGATTGCTGGAGAACCCCTGTATCTATATTTGTCCACCGCTGATGAAGCCATCAGCGCGGCTCTTGTCCGCGATGACCACGGGACTCAGAAGGTAGTATATTTTGCCAGCCGGGCTTTACAAGGAGCAGAAATCCGATACTCAATCATCGAAAAGACCATATTGGCATTGGTTATGGCAGCCCGCCGCCTCCGTCCCTACTTTCAGGGACATGTTATTAACGTTCTTACAAACCTACCAATCCGTCAAATCCTGAGTAAGCCCGATCATTCAGGTCGACTTGTCAAATGGGCAATAGAGTTGGGAGAGCACGACATTCAATTTCTTCCTCGTCACGCTATTAAAGGCCAAGCCCTGGCTGATTTTCTAGCCGAAGCTACTTATGAGTGTCCGGACTCCAACTCACATCCTGAACACATTTCCCCTACTGATACCAGTGTTGAAACCGAACGATGGCATGTTCATGTAGACGGTGCTTCCGCTACACGGGGAAGTGGTGCCGGGGTCATCATCAATGGACCTGACAATGTTGAAGTCAAGTATGTTTTGCGCTTCAACTTCAAAGTCACGAATAATGAAGCTGAATATGAAGCGATTCTTGCGGGTCTTCGTCTTGCAAAGACTTTAGGAGCTGCACATATTCGACTATACACTGATTCCGAGGTGGTTTCCAGTCAGATCAATGGCCTATACATAGCAAAGGAGGAAACCATGAAACGGTATTTGGCTTTAGCTCAAAGTCTCCTACACACATTTGCCTCCGCCCACATTCACAAGATTCCCCGAGAAGAGAACACAAAAGCTGATGCTCTTAGCAAACTGGCCTCCGCGGCTCCCTCAAGTATACCTTCTGATGTACTTGTAGAAGAGATGTCTCATCAGTCAATCCACGAACAGCATGTCTCGGTAATCACTGATTCCCAAATTACTTGGATGACACCCATTATCTAATATTTACAGGATGGAACCCTACCCGATGACAAGTTACAAGCCCAACAGGTGATCTTGAAAGCACCAAAATACACTTTACATGACGAAGTTTTGTACAGGCAATCTTATCTTCAGCCCAGTCTCCGGTGCCTTGGCCCGGTTCAGGCTCGTTACATCCTCAAGGAATTACATGAAGGCTCATGCGCAAACCATATTGGTTCCCGAACTCTTGCTAAAAAAGCACTCCGATGGGGATATTATTGGCCTACTCTTTTTAATGATGCGCATGAGCTAGTGTCAAAATGCGAGAATTGTCTGCGGCATTCACGGATTAAACACTTACCTCAAACTGAACTGACAAGCATCCAGAGTGCATGGCCTTTTATTCAATGGGGCATAGACATCGTGGGCCCTTTCCCTTTAGCTCCAGGTGGTCTTAAATTCTTAGTGGTCGCGGTGGATTACTTTACCAAGTAGGTCTAGGCTGAACCACTCACTACCATTACTGGAAGGAAAATTCTTAATTTTGTTTGGAAGAACATTGTCTGCCGATTTGGTATTCCTAGCACCATTGTTTCTGACAATGGGAAACAGTTCGCGAATGACCCTTTCCGTTCTTGGTGCGAGGAGTTACATATTAAACAGGCATTCACTTCGGTGGCCCACCCCCAAGCTAACGGCCAAGTCGAGGTGACAAACCGAACACTTGTTGAAGGCATTAAGAAGCGCCTAGGTGAATCTAAAGGACTTTGGGCTGATGAACTCCCTCAGGTATTATGGGCTTATCGCACTACACCACATTCTGCTACTGGCGAAACTCCTTTTAGCCTAACCTACGGCTCCGAAGCTGTCATCACAGCGGAAATCGGTGTAGCCAGTCCTAGGGTGCTGAATTTCAATCCAGAACAGAACGAAGATGCTCTCCGTACTAACCTTGACGAAGTAGAATATCGCCGAGAACAAGCTTTTATCAGACAGGCCAAAAATAAACAGCAGACAGCGAGGTATTATAATGCTCGAGTTCGGAATACACAGTTTAAGGTTGGTGATCTTGTGCTCCGGCGCAATTCCGCCAGTAAGGCCGAGCCCGAAGGCAAGCTCCATGCAGCATGGGAAGGACCATATCGTGTGGTCACTGCTCATCCCCTTGGGAGTTATCAGCTTGCACGTGTTGATGGTACCCCGGTACCTCGGACTTGGCATGTTACTAATCTTCGAAAGTTTTTTCTCTAAACACTGTTAGTTTTACTTCGATTTCCTATCTCTTGCATAATTTGTTTTTATTATGATAAGTTTGCTTGGTTAATCATGTTATTCTGGTCTGGCTATTACGTGTTTGTGATATCGTGGGGACGCCCCGATATCTTTATATTCATGTTTTCGAACACTTATTTTCGATCCGTCGTATATAATACATGTCTCCGGACTCCATTACTCAATTCCTAAAATCGGTTGAAGTTACATATTTCAACCTCAGGGTCCTATTCAAATTCTATCTCACTCGATCAGAGATTACAAGGCGCTATTGATTTGTCTCCGGACTTCAACTCATTTTCTTTACACACTCTTCATAATCTATTTAAGTGTCTTTGTCTTTTTTTTTTTAAAAAAAAAAAAACAAATAATAATAAATAAATAAATATATACAAGTAACATTTTTTAACTAGTCATATATAAGTTACAACAGACTAATTACTCTTTCATTACATTAACTTTGGTTGGGTATTAGCTGTGCTATTATCTTCGGACGTTGCTCGGAGCCCTCTCCGAACCAGTACGCGAAACCGCGTCGCCTTGTCTCTGATCGAGCATGTCCCGTCCTCCGGGATGCTTCTTGCGCGTTCCGACGACGCCCTGCTTCGCTTCGGCTACGGACTCCGGTCCCATACCTATAACTTGTCGCTTGGGGACCCCGGTCATCTGCAGCGTGTCCGGTTCTTATCCTTGGCCCTGACATATTGATCCATTCTGCATGGCCCCATTCTAGTGGCGCCAATGGATCCATCACCTCGGGGGTTTTATTCATGCCTTCCCTGGTTTTTTGACGAGGAGGCTCTGGTGACTTCCGAGGCACTGGGTTTATTCTCCGTTCCCTTCCCGGAGTGTTTGCCCATTCTACAGCATCCCACTCCTCAGCAGGCATTTCATTAATCTCCTTGGCCAACGCTACAACTGTCGATCCACTGGCCTCCGGCTCCATCACGTGTGTTCCTTCCGGTTCTTGGGGTACGTTCGATATCACTTCGGGCATGGTATTGGTCTTCCCAACACCTACAGTTTGGTCCGCCGACAATATCTTCTCTTGGATATCGGCCTTTGCTTTCTTGCCCCGACGCTTTTTCTTGCGGCTGTGTTCTTGTTCTTCTTGCTCTGCAATGTTCAAAGCTTCGTTCCGTGCCTCGACTTTCTTTTGCAGCTCTACCAGAAATCCTAGTACCAACCGGTCCCTTATGACTTCAGGATCATTGGCATCACCTCGCTCGCTCCGCTATTGAACGTCTTCCCGGATTTCGGCTCTCCGGGCTTGAATCTCTTTCATCGATAATCGTCCGCCGTCCACAAGCAAATGCTCACACTCTTGTTGGTTTATACGGAGTTGTTCCAACTCCAGATGTTTTAACACACACTGCGCTTTGTACTGCCTCATTTGTTGTGCAGATTCTTTCCATGAGCTCTCCGCTTCTACGCATCTCTTCTCTACTAATGATAAATTCCTTGATAACCGTGGGACTTCATGCAACTTCAACATATCTCGGTCTTTCTGTAGCCAAACTATTGATGATTGAAGCTGCTTTATTACTTCATATGGGTTTTCAATATTTTCCTGGCAAAGGAGACACCTCGGTTTTTAGACTTTATGAATACATGTACATTGTTCGGATAGGAAAGTAGCAACATTTGATATCCATAAAAATATTTCAACATTGTTTATTTCCCCGGAAATACAAAGTTGATCATTACAAAGCAAGAAACTACAACGGAATCCTTTTTACAGATCATCTACCCTATATTCTGCTCATGAGTTGGGAGGTCACTGACCTCTCCGGGGGTGGGGTTGGTTTCTTTTCCTCCCGAGGCCTCTACAACGTCACTCGCAACCTCCGCTGCCTTGCTAGGGCCTTCGATCATGACGGAAGGTCTAACAACTTCTTTGCGGGGAATAGGAGCTCGGTTCCTTAGCTCCCGTACATAAAAACCGTTGCGGAAGCCCAAGAAGTCCTTATCCTGGTCTTCATTACACCGTTTAATGATTTCGGGAGTGAGGATTGTGTTCTTCTTAGCTAAGGCCTCGATCAATGGCCACTTCGGAGCTTTCATCAACGCCTCAAAATATGCACCATCTTCGTTCCCGACTGCATCGTAGTTATACCCGAAGTCCTCATCATAAACATTGACCTCCGGGTATTTATCATATACGGTTTCCAACAGCTCGTTTTTTGTGGCCGTGTCACCTGCAGCCACGAACGTGCTCAGAAACTTCAGGAATGTCTCTGTTTGCATCAATTTTTCGGCGAACGTCTCTAGTACAGCTCCCTGGCCCACGATCGCCTTGTTCAGCTCTTCCCGCGTTGCAATTAGGTCGCCTCTCATCACAGCAACCTCGACGGCCTGTTCGCGTAGTCTAGCCGCTTCTCTCTCGGCAAGTACTGCCCTGTCTCGGGCTGCTCTAGCACTCTTTTGAGCCTCCGCGAATCCGGCCCATAATTTGGCAACCTCGGCCTCTAGCTCGGTTACTCTGTCTTGGGTAGATTCTTTCTCCAATCTCCCCACTAGTCCGCGGATTGGCTCCAGCAGTCTTTCAAGCTCGGCTCCGGCCGCCGTTATCTCCACTCCTTGCCCCTGCATTGCCTTACTATTATGATGGGCGTGTGCGAGGTATAATAACACTATTTACGATGATACCTCGTGAGCCGGGGTCATATGCGCCTTTTTGGGAGGCGGTGGTGTTGTCGGAGAGGTGATCCTTCTCTTGGTACTTGGTGTCAACCCGGAGAGTGGAATGTTGTCTTCGGGGTCAGCTTTGTGGCTACCTTCCGCTGCTGTTCTTTGTAGCTCCGGGGTTTTAGACCTATCATCTCGTCCCCCGGAGCTGGCTTCTGTACTCTTCCTGGCGGCACTCTTGAACTTACCCACTGCACATGAAAAACCAATATTCAGGGAATTGACAAGTTTATCTTATACAACTTATACAGAAATACAAGCCCTACCCTCTACTTCTGCCCTGGTTTTCGTTCTCTCCCCCTCAGATATGCTCGGTGTCCTATCAGAATCAGTCCCGGTTGGGGTATTGCTCTCTTGGGAATCCGAAGTCCCAGCAGCCCATCTGGAATAATACGGGCTCAACCCAGCTTCGTCTAGGACTTCTTCTGGGAATCTGGACTCCAATACACCGGCTTTCTTCAAAATATTCACACCCTTAGGTTCCCTGTCGGGGCACTATCTACTACCTCTAACATTTGCCACTTGGGCAACACTGCTTTCTGCCTAACATAGATAAACTTCCCTCTCCATCCTTCAATTTTACTCGGATTCTTAACCTTAAATCTCTTTCCCGGCCTGGGGTTAAGGTAATACCAACCTTTATTTTTCCCCATCGTTTTCAATTGAAAGAAATGCCTAAATAAACCAATACTAGGCACTAATCCCCCCTTACTGCACTCCACTAAAAAACCTACCACCTGCCTTACAGCATTAGGTCCTAATTGTCCTAAAGCTATCCCATAATAATCCAACAATTTTATTAAAAAATCCCACAGAGGAAACCTCAATCCTACGGCCAGTTGATCTATGTATACGGATATGAATCCTTTGGGAGGGCAGCAGGCTTTGTCATTATCTTCGGGAATAATGAATTCCAAGTCAAAGGGTAAGAAAAAATTTGGCACCCATCTCCTAATTTGAGTCTTAGTTACGGTGGGTCTTACCCCTGCTACCTCGAATCCCTCTATTTCCTCTTCACACCGGGGAAAACTTATTGCCTCTACTCTTATTTCACTAAGATCACCGCGATGGATTTGTCTACTTTCGTTGTTCACGGGGAAGATCACTCGTATAGGAGGTGCTTTAAAAGGCACCCCTTCTGTGCCTACCTCTCCCACCTTAGATGAAGACGAAGATGAGATAGACATACTTACTTGTTTTCTTTGGTTGGTTGGTGAGAGATATTCTATCGCCACAAGTTGGCACAATAGCGGATTTCTCTAACACGCGATTCAGATAACTGCAAAAGAAGAAGGTGAAGGGTTTTTTATTTCCCTCATTTTCTTATACATTCAGCAACGGTAACGATTCGATGGTTTAAAATCAACGGTCCTGATCTTTACGTGCTACACACGCGCCTCAAAACCAGCAATATGCGCCGTTTCACACGCGCTTACTCGAATACCGTGTACAGCTGTTGGTCACGCGCCTCAGTTGTGCTCATCACTCGTGTTGAAGAAGCTTCTCAACCCCGGTTAAAGGACCTCGGGTTTAACTTTTTCTCAACCCCGGTTGAAGGACCTCGGGCTTTTACTTTTTCTCAACCCCGGTTGAAGGACCTCGGGGTTTTACTTTTTCTCAACCCCGTTTGAGGGACCTCCGGACTTACTTTTCTCGACTCCGGCATCCCTGGTTTACTTTATCTACTTTACAAAGCCGAATCCTTCTGCTTCGGCTTCTTTGGGGGAGGGGCCTCTGGTAGGTAAGGCCCAAGTTGCCTAAGGTCGCAGGCCGGCCCAAGTTGTTTATAGTTGGAAGCCCAAGAATTGGCCCAAATATGGATTTGATAATTGGGTTGTAACGGCAGCGCAAGAGGCCTCAATCGTGTGGCCCACGATTTCCTCCCAATCACGATTTCTTCCCAATCACGAAGGCAAGTTTCGTGGCCTTAATTGCAGGAGTATAGTTAGGGGCCTCAATTGTAGGAATATAGTTAGGGATGTAATTTGAATGATATAAATAGTAGAATTAGAGAGAGAAGAGGGGTTGGAACTTTTGAAAAGAAAGAACGCTTGTAAACAATAACAAAGAAAGAGAAAGAAAAGGAGCCCGGTAGGGATACCATTTTTCCCGTGGACGTAGATCTCTGGATCGAACCACATAAACCTTGTGTCTTATTGCTTGGTTATTTTCTTGTTTAGTACTTTTCGTAAATATTTTGGTGATAGCAGATTGCGCTTTATCAGGTGCATATATATGTTATGTTGGTGTGATCCGGGGCAACCTGTGCACACGTATGTTATGTGTAAGTTAGCTGTTATTCATGTTTATGGTTCGAGCATTTATTTTTAATACAGACTTGTAAGAGGCTAGTGTAGCTTACCCCCCACAACTAATAGTTTCAGGTTGATTCGGAGTTGCGTGACTAGAGTCGAGGCGGGCGGATAAGCATATGGCTACTTAGGAATTATTTATAGTTGAATTAATTTCTTTTATTCCATTTTGTTTTAGGATTATTTGATAATTGTTTATGCTTTGATACATACGAATACTTTAGGGATATTTATGTTTAATTGAATTATTTATTTATCTTTCTTGTGGTAGTTTTTGAAATATAAATTATCTTAGTAGTTGATTAGGATTATTTGATAAGTGCTTATTCGTATGTCCTTACTTTTTTAGCTTATGGGGAGATTGGTTATTTTGATTGTTATTAATTTGTTAGAAAATTATTTCTATTTTTCTTCCGCTGCTACAAGTTAATATTTATGAAATATGATTATATGATATGTTTTGCGTACGAAAAATGACTATTTGAATATGTGTTATGAAATTATTTATGCCCAAAATGTTTTTAACGGCCCTGATTTATAAACAATTTTATATTAAAATTAAGGATTTTCATTGATAGGATTATTTGGCTCCCTAAAATGCTTAAAATAGAATTTATGAAAATCGGGTCGTTACACCAGGCGCTAGGCGCTGACTGTTGTTGGTTGTCGGCTGGCTGCATGCTGCTGGGCGTCGGCTGCTGCTTCTGTCGGGTTCTTGCGTTTTTCGTGTTCTTCATCTTCGTTCTTCGACTTTTATAGATTTTTCAACAAAAATACAAGCCAAAACGAACCTATTCTAACCACGGATTTTCTCGTGGAAATACAATCACAACGTCAACAAACATGACATACCAATAAAAAACGAGCCACGAAGAACGACAATAAAATAATCGCACATATAATCAATAATTGAATTATATCTGACAGAGCTAAGAAAACTGATTCATGCTCTGATACCAATAGTAGGAATTTCCGAATTTCCCTAGGACCTTCTTGGTTGTCATAATTCAATCTACACATTGATTAATCAGAAACATACATCTATTAATTTAAATACAACACATAGGTGTTTCAGAGTTGACTTGAGAATCGTGTGCACAATGATTCGATGTTAGACTCAGGGATTGACCTTCTGGATTGTATCACTGCCCGATCCTCACCGTCGGATGGACAACGAACTTTAAGAAATCCAAAGTGTGGGAACCAACACTGTTTTCGCTGCCCTTTCACTCTCTGTTCTCTATTCTCTGATTTTTTTACGTGTTTCAGTATATTTCACAGACTAAGAGTTATGTATTTAATACATAATAACTGAGAGTGGGCCTGGCCTGATAGTTTATTCCCTACTGGGCTAGGAGCCAGATGGGTTAGTCCAGGGATCAAATACAAGAAATAAAGATGGGTCTAACTATGAATTAATTCTTCAATGTTCAGCCCAAAACATAATTAATTCATTCCACTAAAGACTTAATACTGACTTACCCCTTTATTCCCGAATTGAGTCGGGGCTTGAATTAGACTTAATTAATCCTTGTATTTAAGATATCGAATATCCATTAATTAATTAAAGCCTCTGACAGCTTAAATTAATTAATTGCTTATTAATTCCTTAAGTAGTACCACTCAACTTCATCATTGTACCTGAACTTAATCAACCTGCAGGGTTTAGTACAATAAATCTTTTGAACTCCTTAAGGGGATATCATCATCGTAAACGGATATGATCACCTAAACACAAATTACCAGTTATCATATGCAAGTTCTTGTCACCCAAGATACAGAGTATAGAGAGTTAGCACTTAACTCTCACCCATAGTAAATCAAAGTGACACACAGACATGCACACATAACTGTAATCTTATTTAGGGTTTAGATTACAATAAATCACCGAGATCTCTTGTTCTTCACTAAGGTCAGGCAGAAGAACTTATCTCACCCCGATCCTATCAATACGTAAAGACGTACCAGTAAAAGTAAATAGTCAAGATAAACTATTCCCACTTGATACTGCAGCCTATACCAACAACTCGTTCTCAAGTTGACTCAGCTGTGATATATATTTTATATCTCATTAAGTTTAATCAATCATATGATCTTTTGTGATCTACAACACACCATATGATCTACTTTTAGAGAGAGATATAGGAACATATATAGTGATTAGTGTAAACAGAATCAGATAGGAGATTAATAATGAATAACTGGAAACATTGTATATAAAAGGTCTTGCTTTCAGTATACAAATCTAACAATGTTGTACAACAGTATATGCGAGACGTAACGGGTGTGGAGCTGTTCTCTCTCCAAGTTTAGGGGGTACACAGAGAGAGAGAGAGAGAGAGAGAGAAAGAGAGAGAGAATATAAGTGCAAAGTATGTTAGAGTGAATTTAAGTGCAAAGTATGTTAGAGTGAAATTTTATTAAATAAATTTGGGTCTATTTTTTAATTAAATTAGTTTTGGATAATTAAGACACAGTGTGTCTTTTCAACTTATTGACCCGGTCTTCCCCACTCCCTCTCCCATTTTTCTTAACTTCCCTACTTACATGATAAAACCCCTTATTATTTTTATTGTATAAGAATACGCGAGAGTAGGAAAGGTCACCACAGAGAAACTTAAAACACTTACTGAGAGAATAAAAACTTATATACAGTGTGTTCCAAATTCTTCTTCCTTTTTCTTTTTCTATCAGTATTCCTAGAGGAATTTTTCTTCTATTAGTATTCCAAGAAATAGAGGAAGGAAGTATACCGGTCTCTTTCCAGTACAGAATGGTTCTAAGACAGAGAGGATTTCTGGGCTCTTTTGTCTTGGGGACAACAAGGCTAGGTACTGCTTGCACACTTTGGGCAGAGCTGCGGAACGTCTTAAAGAGAGTAACCTAGTGCGCAAATCAACCCAAAGAATCCGGTAATGTCATTCCTTTATATTTTTGCAGCAACAATTTTAAGATGTTATTTATCTGACATGACTAATGAAATTGATTTTATATGCAATAATTTCCATTTGATTGATCTCACTGATTATTTTGATAATTTATATGATTATCGTGTTTCTAATAATTTTGCAAAGGAAGTTTGGGTTATACTTCATAATTATTCTGAACAATTTGTTATTTTTAATAAATTTCCCCATAGTTGGAAAAATTTCATAAGTGGTATGAGGCTTAATAATAGAGAATTTTTACGGGCAAGTCTTTTCACTTGTCTTCGCATTTAGGAAGGAGTCCGGAATCAACAGTAAAAGAATTTCTATAATAAAATTATTCAAAAGAATCCCACCTCTATTTAAATTGGATGTTGATGTTTATAAAGTTTCCCTTTCTGTTTACATCTGTTCTTTTAATACTTGGCGTTCTAGATTGTTTCATGTTAACAAACATGTTATAAAAAAATATGAGCAATATAGGCCTTATCCTTGAATTGTCTTTAAATGATTTCGAAAAATGTGAGTTTTGTAGTCAAGCAAAAATTACAAAGGCTCCCCATAAATCAGTAACACAAAAATAGATTGAGCCACTTGATTTGATTCATTCAGATATATGTGAATTGGATGGTGTGTTGACTAGAAATGGAAAGCGATATTTCATGACATTTATTGATGATTTTTCTGATTATACTTTTGTTTATCTTATGAGATATAACAGTGAAGCATTTGATATGTTTAAATTATTTGTCACTGAAGTTGAAAATCAATGCAACAGAAAAGTGAAAAGATTGTGTAGTGATAGAGGTACTGAGTAGGATTCTGGTATGTTTATTGAGTTTCTTTAATTTACATGGCATTATTCATGAAAAAATAGCATCTTATTCTCCCGAAATGAATGGAAAAACTGAAAGAAAAATAGGACTTTGACTAAGTTTGTTGTTCCTAATTTGTTAAATTCTGGTGTTGCTACATATTGATGGGAAAGATTTTATTGATTGCATGCTATGTGTTAAACTTCATTCTTAAATCAAAAAGTAATATTTCTCCATAAGAAACTTTTAAAGGGAGAAAGCCAATTTTTTCTTATTTTAGAATTTGGGGTTGTTTGGCTTATGTTAGAATTCCTAATCCTAAAATTTGGGGTTGTTTGGCTTATGCGAAAAATGCATTTTTAAATGGTGAATTGATTGAAGAAATTTATATGGATCAGCCTAAGGGCTTTGTAATTTCTAAATAAGCAAATAAAGTGTGTAAATTAAATAGATCACTTTATGGATTAAAGAAGGCTCCAATGCAGTGCCATAAAAATTTTGACAATCATGTTATATCACATGGTTTTAAAGTGAACGAAAGTGATAAGTACGTTATTATAAATCAAAGAATAGGCTTTGCATTATTCGCTTATATTTAGTTCTAATATTCATGTAGTTAACAATGTGAAATCCTTGCTATGTGCGAATTTTGATATGAAAGATCTTGGTGAAGTGAATGTTATTCTTGGGATTAGGATTACTAGCCTGAAAAAGGAATTTGCTTAGACCAGTCACATTACATTGAGAAAGTTCTGAAAAAGTATAATTATTTTGATTGTAAACCTGCATGCACACCATACAACTTTAGTGTAAAATTGTTTAAAAAATACTGGTGATAGTGTAAGACAATTTGAGTATGCGAGCATAATTGGTAGCCTACGTTATGTAACTGATTGAAATAGACCAAATATTGCATATGTTGTGGGATTGTTATCTAGGTTCACAAGTAGGCCTAGTATTGACATTGGCATGCAATTCAGAGTTATGAGATATTTGAAAAGAATTGTGAACTTTGGTTTACACTATGAGATATTTTCCATTGTCCTAGAAGGATATAGTAATGCTGATTGGAATACCCTTTCAGATGACTCCAAGGCAACCAGTGACTATATATTTAATATAGATGGTCCGCTGTCACTTGGAAGTCAAAGAAGTAGACTATTTTGGCTCAATCTACTATGGAGTCTAAGATGATAGCACTAGCTACAGCCAGTGAAAAAGCAGGTTGGTTAAGAAGTCTGCTATGTGATACTCCCCTATGGGAAAGACTGGTTCCAGCTGTATTGATCCATTGTGATAGTACCGCGACAATTGCAGAATTACAGAACCGTTATTATAACGGCAAAAGACGACAAATACGTTTGTAAGCACAGCACTGTTAGATAATACATATCTACAGGGGCTGATAGAGTGGATCATATACGTGCTGATGAAAATTTTGCTGATACTTTGACTAAAGGATTAGCACGAGAGAAAGTATGGAAAACCTCAAAAGGAATGGGACTTTTGCCCATAGAATGATTGATGAGTTACATAAGATGGTAACCCAACATATAGACTGGAGACTCCAAGAAATGGGTTCAAAGGGTAATAATAAGTCGTATGTAATATGAGTGAATCATGTTGTTTTTATAATTTAGAATCCTTTCGAATGATGTTGGGTGAAGCATGATATCCTGAAGTGATACGATATTGAGTTTATATGTTTTAACTCTTAATGGGTTCTATATAGCGATTGGGGTGCCTAGCTACATGAGTACTCTTGATAGACTCACCTATGTAAATGTGGAAGTGAGGCCGCTTCCTATGAGATTGTGGGCAAAATCTCAAGAGCATTCACTTAACGGGATACATGTGCATTGTCGTAAAAGCACGGGATTTTGAACTACTCCCTAGTAGAGTTGTGTGTAGAATGTTGTTAGAGATAGAGTTCAAAACTATGAGTTACTCTAGTAAAATCTAAATCATCCACACCACGTAAAGGTTCAAGTTGATCAATACCTTTACTTATGCACACCTTTATAATATTATTTGATGAAATTGTTTTGGAAAAATTCAAGTGGGGGATTGTTGGAGTGAATCTTTATTAAATAAATTTGGGTCTATTTTTTTAATTAAATTAAGTTTTGGATAATTAAGACTTAGTTTGTCTTTTAACTTATAGCTTCCTCTCCCACTTTTCTTAACTTCCCCACTTACACGTTACAAAACCCTTATTATTCTTATCATATAAGAATACACGAAAGTAGGAAAGTTCACCACGGAGGAACGAAAATACACTTACTGAGAGAACAAAAACTTATATACTGTTCCTTTTTCTTTTTCTATCAGTATTCCTAGTTATAAAGGAATTGCGGAATTTTTCTACTATTAGTATTCCAAATAGAGGGAGGTAGTGTACCGGTCCCTTTCCAGTGCAGAAAGGTTCCGAGGCACAGAGGATTTCTAAGTTGTTTTATCCTGGGGATGATGGGGCTAGATATTGCTTTCACACTTTGGGTAGAGTCGTGAAACGTCTTAAAGAGAACGACCTAGTTTGCGACTCAACCCAAAGAATCCGGTAATTTTATTCCTTTATATTTGTGGATCAACAGATTATGTTAACTAACTTCATTTAGAAAAATCTAAGGTGAAAGAGAAAGAAACATATAGTTTCGAATGAAAGCTAACTCACATAGGACTTATATCAAATGAGTTCAAAGTATTTATCATATAACTTTCAAATAGAAGATTTTATTATCAATCATTTTAATCCACGTGGAACCTCAAAATTAATACAACTTTCTTTATTTTCTTCTTTTGGGAGGGGGGGGAATTAATAATGATTATTCATATTAATTATTTTTATTCTGGGACAGGTGACAGAGGTAAAGGGGTTTGTTCATTTCCTAGTTGGACAGTGTTAATTGAATTGGTATTGTGTGTGGTTTTAGGTAGCTATTCCCTTTTCTTTTTCTTTTTTTCATTTTTTTCTTTCGACTTTCTTTTTTCGTTGGGGTTTTCATTTATGGATTACCCTATTTTATTTCATGATGTAGTGATGTAAAATATACTGATTTATTTTATGTCTCGATTGGTCTCATTCCTACGTAAACATGATTAATAATTGTAAACATGATAGATAACCTCCTAATTACAGTAAACCTTTCTAAATTTATAAATTTGGACAATGAAAATCTAATAACTAAAAAGAAATATTATTTATCAAAAAATTCATAATGTATTAACTTGTAGAGTAAATGCATTTACATTTACTAAATTGGTTCGATTCAATAACAATAAACATTAATTTAGTATTATAAATAATAGTAACGGATCTGTAATTAAGGATATTATTATAAAAGCAATGATACAACACCATGCTTGGATCGTGTTTCAAAAAAACATTTAAAACCATGACAATGCCCATAATTAATTGTTACATTTGAGGTGTCAATTCTACAACTTGTAGATGCAATACCAAACATTAGATATGAGGTTCAATTAGACTAAATTTCAAGGAAATGAAAAGGTTACAATCAAGTCATATTTTGATAACACTTGCCTAGTATAAAAAATAAAAATAAAAAATATTTTAATTTTTGGGATCATATAATTATATAAAGGTTCTTCTGATAAGTTAGTATCTTAATATTTTATAGAAATAGGTCCCAAGCCGGGACAAGAGTAAACTGTTATAATATTGAAAAGAATATTAATTTATCGATTTAATTTAGAGAGGTTTTATTTTATGTCTCAGATTGTGCGACTCACTCCCTTGCAAACTGACATGAACTATACTGTATATGCCTCAAAAGTGCGACCCACTCACTTGCAAACTGACATGAACTACTGTTTTATGTTATTTTACTGAGAAAAACATGAAATACTAAATTGCAATTTGTAATTGATTATTGGTAATTTATGTTATGTTTCGTTTCTTAAGAAACTCAATAATTGGTTTTGTACAAATAATTTCCATGGCAGAAGTTGCAATTATGTGTACATCTAAGGATATCTTTTTTTTTTTTTTTCTCTAAAGAAAAGATATCTTGTTTTTCTTGATCTCTTTGTTTTTCCGGTCATCACGACGTTACATAGTATTTACCTTTTAGTATAAGTAATTACAATAAATAATTAAATATATCGTTGGTTTATTTCATATATTTTTGAGTGGGACTTGGGTGCATAAGATGCACAATAGTGTTATTGTACACTTGCTGTGACCCACTTACTAATTTAACCCAATAGGTAAAAGAATGGCCGCCTATTAGGTAAAAAACCAAAAATAGTAAAAACGTAGCAGCCCTTTCCTTGTTTTTTGCAACCAGTCATCCCACAGTTCGTTCCTCATCTCTTAGCTGAAAAATCTCTTTGCTCTCATCTCTCTCAGACGCCTCCGTTTGTGCTCGCATCTCTCTCAGTTTGGGAAATTGTCTCAGTTATCATCTCTCTCAGTTCACGAATTCAGCAAAAATTTCTTCTCAGTTGACTTCGATTTCAGAAAATTAAGCTTTTAATTTAATTTTTTGCGTGATCTAGTGCCCAAAAAAATCTACAGATTGATCTTAGGTTGAAAATTGCTCAATTTAGGTGTTTATAGTTCATTAGATAATAAGAAATTATTTTTTACGATGGTAAGCCTCTTTTATTTATGAATTATTTTTCTGATACCCTAATTGAAAATGAGCATGAAACTGAAACTTTGAATATTGAAGTGTAGTATACTTTTAGTTACATAACAGTATACTTTCCAAGTGACTTTTTCTGATTTTTTGATAGAAATGGATATTGAAGTATATAATGATAAAGTGGGGCAATAAAATCAAGGTAACATGTTAAAAAATAATTTTCAATATATAAATATAAATTATAAATATATAACAATAAGTTGTTTTAATGTATTCAATTTCTGATGCAATCCTAATTGAAAACGAGCATAAAACTGAAAAAGGTCAAGTTCAGTAAAAATATGCTCCAGAATGAACTTAGATGATGGGTTGAACAACAACAATGAAGGTAAAAAACAAAAAGCAACATATGACTTATTGTTTGACATATATAGTATACTTTATTATCTATAACAGTACACCTTCAGTTGCAGGACAGTATACGTTATCTGTTACCTTTTTTATTTTTGACGGAACTTCCAAATGAATCAATGAATATCGAAGTGTATAATGATAAAGTGGGCCAAGAAAATCATCAAGGTAACATTTTAAAAAAGTAATTTTCAATATATAGATATAAATGTATACATGTATAGCTATAAGTTGTTTTATGTGTTCAGTTTCTGATGCAATACTAATTGAAAATGAGCATGAAACTGAATCGTTGGGTACAGTACAAATATGCACTAGATTGAGCTTAGATGATGGGTTAAACAACAACAATGAAGGTAAAAACAAAAGGCTACATATGACTTACTGTTCGACAGATATAGTATACTTTATTCTCTATAATAGTATACTTTATATGCTGCCTTTTTGTGATTTTTGACAGAACTTCTAAATGAATCAATCAAAGGTCTAGTTCAGTACAAATATGCACCGAATTGGCTTAGATGATGGGTTGAAGAACAACAATGAAGGTAAAAACAAAAGGCTACATATGACTTTTTTTTTAACAGATATAGTATACTTTATTCTTTATAATTGTACAATTTTAGCTGCATGAAAGTATACTTTATTTTTTTCCTTTTTATGATTATTTACGTAAAATCAATAGATATATTTGGTTCACTACTTGGATTTAAAGGAAGCACAGTTTCTGAAATGTATGATTTATACTGCAAGCATGCTCGTAGCCAAGGTTTCAGTGTTCAAAAGTTTAATGAATAGATTCTCAACAAAAGGAGAAGTCGTGGGGAAATTTATTTTTATGTTCTAAGGCTGCACAAAAAAAGAAAATCAAACGAAAAGAGGAAAAGAAAATCGACTATTAGAACACATTGTGAGACCTTAATGAGAGTTTCAAACAACACAGAGGACAATTTGAAGTTGTGAAACATTAATCATGAATTAACTAGGCAAGAAATCAACCACTTACATCGTTCAGAGAGGAAAATCCCAGACGAAAAGGCAGAAATTATAGCAAATATGGTTCAATCTGGAATAAAAATTGACTCTTACAGATACATGGTTTATGAAGCTGGGGGTGAAAAGAGTATTGGACACACAAAAAAAGATCAGTGGAATTTCATAAACCATATGACAGTGCAAGCAATCGAAGAAGGGGATGCAGAATCTATAATAAATATGATACAAGAAGAAATTAAAGAAGAGGATGAGTTTTTCTACAAATTGAAAATGAAGGATGGCAGATTATGCAATATCTTTTGGAGAGATTCAATAATGATGAAATATTTCGATGTCTATGGTGATGTTCTCATATTTGACACCACATATAGAACAAACAAGTACAACTTGATTTGTGCTCCTCTTATAGGAATAAACAACCATTGGAAAAATGCAATGTTTGGATGTGCCTTTCAGCAGATGAAAAAGTGGAGTCATTTGAATGAATTTTCACAGCATTCAAGAAATCAATGAGAGGGAAATCTCCAGTCACAATAATCACTGATCATGATTTTGCAATTGCAAAAGCAATTGAAAAGGTATATAAAAACTTATTCCTGAACTCATACTATTTCATTTTCGTTAGTATACTAGACCGTTTATAAACATATATTTTGTCTATTTCATAATATTTCAATTAATAGTTTCGGAAAACTATATATACCTTTTCATGTATATACATATACTACATCAAATACATATGTATATTGTACTGTCTAAAAATATGTAGCATGTCTACTATATAATATTTACAGATTCTATTTCAGCACACTGTATATACACACTTTCATATATATACACATACTACATCAACTACATATGTATATTAAACTGTCTATAAGCATATACTATGTCTACTGTATAATATTTATAGAATCTATTTTAGCAATTGTATAAACCAATGGTATCAGTGTCCTTATACTTTTAATTTATAATTGTAGGTTTTCTCTGATTCAAGACATTGCCTTTGCCAATAGCATCTTTACCAGAATGCAACAACAATGTTTGCAAGCCTAAAAGGTAACATCACATTCAAGGATATATTCACAAGTGCTTGTTAGGGTGTGTTGTTGAATCTAATGGGTTGTACATCACTACTATTCGAATTCTCGAATCTTATGCTGTCACCAATGATGAACTATGTGACACTAGTTTATACAGGCTTTGGCATGACCGTCTTGGACATCCCAGTCGTGATATGATGATCCGTATTTTGAAAAACTCACACGGGCATCCTTTTTTTCGAGTGAACCATAGAAAGTGACGCAAATTCGATACGATGGACGATATCGGTCATGTTGTTGCTCCATCGCAACCTGTGTTTTCTGAAGCACCAGATGCGCTATCTACATCCCACCCTGCCTCATTACAAATGAGTGGTTTGCAAGATTGTACAATCTAAAGGACAAATGGTGCACTGCATTGAGCAAGAATTTCTTTTCTGCTAGAATACGATCATCCCAAAGAAGTGAAAGCACAAACAGAGTGATTTCATTCAATTCAAAGAAGACAACAAGTTTGATTGATCTCTATGGTATCTTCAAAGAAACAGTGAAATGTTGGTGAAGCACAGAAAAAATCGATGAGTTTACATGTTCAACCTCAAAGCCCGATTCAAATTTAGTAATAACAGGGATCATAAAATAAGCTTTGGAGGTATATACCACAAAAAAATTAAAGATTTTCAAGACAAAATTCAAAAATGCATTTCCAGCTATTCAAATATCTTTGGATGAGAAACAGTACAATGATCTATCAAGTTTCATCAAGCATGGCTGAGAATAAAAGAAGTAGAATAATATATGACAGAAACATGAATTTAATTTCATGCACTTGCAAGAAATTTGAAGAGTATGGAATTCTTTGTTACCATTGCTTGAGAGTATTGCGGATAAATTATGTCCAAAAAAAACTAACACCAAAAGAGATGGACAAAATGGCAAAATCAAATGTTTAGGAGAAAAGCACCCAAGTCAAAGCTAGACACGGAAAGTCATCAAGTAAACATTAAATAGAGGCATCAACTGGTATGAAACTACTATAACTTGATATTGAAAAGCTAACAACATGAAGAAACAAGAAAAATCAAGGAAGAAGGATATGTGAGAAATAAAGAAGCTATTGATGCTTTCTTAGAAAATTCAGAACCAGTTGCTCCCATTGAGTCATTTAACACCATTTTTATCCAGTTCAATCAACTACAAAAGGGAGGAAGCCACAAAGGGTGAAATCTCAACTTGAAAAACGAAGAAAGAAGAAAGCATGAGAATCAGTTCAAATCAACAACAATGAATTTGGTTCAAAAACACAAAATGTCAGTGTCATTAGTTATGTGTAGTGAATATATCTTTTTCATGGATATTGCTCAATCAATAATATTGTTATTCAGTTTAAAAGAACATTATTATTTATACTTGAGCAGGATTACTATCACAAATAGATAGTATAGATTGTGCTTGAAAACTATATTGTTTATACAGGTTATAGTATATTTGATGTTTGTTTATAATATGTATTATGTTGCCTAATAGAATACGTTTCGTATAATTATATTTTTGTTGTATATTGCTATATATTTTTGTTTTTGCAGCTTACAGTATAATAATTACTCCTTTATATTACATATTGGGTTGCTTAATAGTACAATTTATATAGTAATAGATTGTATATATATTTATTCTTTGTAATTTACTCTATAATTATTTTTTCATATTATAGTATATTTATTGTTTGCTTAAAAGTATGTATTATGTTGCTTAATATATGTTTAGTATAATTATTATTTTTTTGTTGTATATTGTTGTATATTTATTTTTTCAAACTTATAGTATAGTTATTGTTCCCTTATAATATACATTAGATTACTTAAAGTATAAGTTAATTTACTAATACACTGTATTTACTCTATAATTATTTTTTCAAGTTACAGTATATTTAATGTTCGTTTATAGTATGCATTATATTGCATAACAGTGTACATTTAGTATAATTATATTTTTGGTGTATACTGTTGTATATTTTTGTTTTTGCAGCTTACAGTATAATAATTGTTTCCTTTATAATATATATTTGGTTGCTTAAAAGTACAAGTTCATATAGTAATACATTGTGTAATTTATTATTTATAAGTTATTCTATAATTATATTTTCATGTTGCAGTATATTTAATATTTGTTTATAGTATGTCTTATGTTGTCTAATATTTAGTATAATTGTATTTTTTGTATACTGCTGTATAGTTTTGGTTTTGAAGCTTATAGTATCATAATTGTTCTCTTACAGTATATATTGGATTGCTTAATAGTACAAATTCATATAATAATACACTGTGTTTATTTATTCTTTGTAAGTTACTCATGCTTTTTTCATGTTACAGTATACTCAAAGTTTGGTTATAGTATGTATTATGTTGCCTAATAGTATCGTTTAGTATAATTATATTTTTTGTTGTATACTACTGTATATTTTTGTTTTTGCAACTCATAGTATAATGATTGTTATTTTATAGTATATATTGGGTTGTTTAAAAGTACAACTTCATATAGTAACACTGTCTGCCTTTTAATTCTTTGTAAATTACTAAATAATTATATTCCATGTTACAATATATTTAATGTTTGTTTGCAGCATGTATTATGTTGGCTAATAATATAATAGTATAATTATTTTTCAACATTACAGTATATAAAATGTTTGGCTATAGTATATATTATGTTGCTTAATAGTATATGTTATTACTTACAGTATAATTATTTCTGAAGTACATACTGATGAACAACTATATAATGAACAACAAAGATATAAGATGACAAAATTAAAGATCAAAGTAATAAACTGATGATTTCTCAAATCTTCACATCACTTCGCATAAAAAACAAAATATATGTGCTAAAAATTGTTAATTTTTTTTCACATCACTCCCCATCAACCCAAGAATTCTTTCTCACTTTAGAAGCCTCCTTCTGCCACTTTTGAAGATAAACTTTTTGTGCAGTAGCTTTACCTCTCTCAGAAGCAGCTTTTCTCTTTTCTTTGTAATCCTCTCTATGTGTACAGCTTGAAGAAGCTCTTGCTCTGCTTCATTAAGGCTTGAAAAAATAATTTGAAGGCAAATTTCAGTGTGTAAAGCATGGTGAATATTAGCCTAAAATATAAAAAAATTAGAATTAGAAATAGATAAAGCAAAAGAAAAAACACATAAACATGTAACAATAAAAAATAAAAAAAATACCTTGCACAAATTTGGCACTGAGTAAACAATGTCATCAAAATGCATCATGTAAACATCACAATCTTGATCATGCTTCCTAGTTTGCCATTTAAATGACACATTATCAAACTCATATCACAAAAATCCTTTGCTTTAGGGTTTTCAATCCGATCAAGAAATTCCGAATTTTGATTTTGCTATAGAAAAACAACACAAAAACATATTACAATGAAAGCACATAAAATTAAACCTATTGTTACTTTTCAAAATATCTACTATTATATTCTATATATTGTACTATAAGAACTACACAAACTGACTCTAACCAATAGTGTGGCAGCTTCAATAAAAACAATATGATCTCCATCATATCTCCAGTCATCCAAGAAATAAAACTTTGAATCCACAAAATTAATGACAACACAAGCAAAATGACGATCAAGACGAAAGGGCATAAAAATCTACAATGAAAAAAAAAAGGACGTTAATAAAAACAACTAAAAAATCAACAAACAAGTAAAAATAAACATATAACAAACAACTAACCATATCAACGAATTTAAAAAAATCTAAGTTTCCACGGGCCCACAACTTCAACATGGCCTCAAATTCTCTTCTTCATCACCAAATTCAACCAACAATCTCCTCAACGACTCCTACTAATAACAAACCAACAAAAAAAAAAATTACCAAAAAAAAAAAAGTAAATAAAGAATTTGAAACTTACAGTATGCTCTATATTAAAGGTATATTGGGTGAGTCGGTTTGCAGCGCCTTCTCCCTGATTGATCATATAACTTCATGTGTCAACAATAGACTTAAAATTTTGTTTAGATGGATTTAAAGATATTATATTCTCCTTCGGAACAATATGCAAGTTCCCCAACCTAAACACAACATCAATTAGAAATAAAACATATACTGTGTCAATATGAACTAATACTGTGCAATTAAATTAAGTATATTGTAAACAAAAAAAAAAGTTTATACTTACATATCAGCTTTAGGCCCTTCGCTAAACAAGCAATAGTCTAATATTTCTTTCTCCTTTGACTTCATGGAAGACAACAAGTCTTTGTGTGAAAGTAAAAAACTGAGACACGCCTAAATTAGGGGCTGGATTGCTCTTTCTTGCACTCAGAGACTTCAATGCATCAGATAACTCTTCACCAGACACATGTTCATCTTCATCGTCTCCACCTTCACCAGATTTTCCTACCTCAGGAGACAGTGTTAGAATATTGAACTTAGGGCCATCGAAATCCATATTCTTGAATTTAAGAAAATTATTCACAACATCATCAACAATTATATGGACTCGTTCATAGAAAAGAATCTTTGAGAATATGACATTTCAGGAGTTGAAGTATTTCCAGCTTCCTTTGTTGAAGATCTCTTCATTTTCAACAATTTTATCATATAGTGGTTGGAAACAATTGAACATCCCTCTTAAAGAAAAGAAGGATTTCATGAAGAGGTTGCAACAATAAAATAATATTAATATGATATACTTTATCAACATTACATTCATACTACTAGACAAGAAAACATATACTATCAGTATAAACCTACATACAAATAAAACAAAAAGAACATATACTATATCAACATTACATTCATACTACTAGGGAACATAAGATATACTATTAGTAAAAACCTGCATAAAAATAAAACAAAAAGAACATATAATGTATCAACACTACATTCATACTACTAGATAATATAACATATATTATTAGTATAAACCTGCATAAAAAATATAACATAACATAAACAATTCATACTTACATCAGTGGATGCCCTACATATATTAAAATTCTTCATCTCAGAATCAAGGATAAAAAAATTAATGTATCTCGAGTCTTCAATATTTTCCTTCTCTTTTGCACCAAACCTTCTTTCATCATTTCACATCCCCCATCACTTGTACGACCTAAAATCTACCCATTTCTAGATATTGGATACTTGTCCAAAATCAACTCTCCATCTCCATAATCCTTCGTTTTCGCCTCCTTAGAACATCTCTTGGACATTTTCTTATCAGTCCAATGATGTATAAGAGGCAAAAGGGATGGTTCAGCCAACCCTACCACTTCACCCTATGAAAATACATAATTTGCAACAACACAATACAACCCCCTACATAAGTACCATCATTGTTGACATTATTATCAATAGACATAGTATCTCAACAACATAAGTGCACCAATCAGAGTTACAGATAAGACTAACATCTTCAGTAGATTTCAAGACACCAATAGTCAACAAACGATTTGGTGAAGGGGCCAAGAAGGAACAAAGGGCATAAAATACAAAAAAAAAAAAAAAATCTTTTAAAATCATCCCCCATGTTTCTTAACCTATTCAATATCAAACTATCTAACATTGTCAATGGTGCACTAGAAACTATACCATAATCAGCTTTTAACCTAGACAACAGTTCAGGATTTTCTTTAAACTAAACATAGCTTAGAACAGCAACGTCTTTATCCCGAGGAATCATGAAGACATCATAAACATCACTATAGAAACTATCTAATTTTAACATCCTACTATCAGGATCAAAATTGCATACGAACCACTTAAGCAAACCATAATGGCGATTTCTATTAATGCGTAAATGCATCAACCCCCCAAATCCAATACTCTCAACATCTTTCTTTCGCGCATCAGTTATTTTTCTATAATATTATACGAACTTGATGCTCTGCACTGAAAATGAAACTCCCTGAAAATTTTAAAAAGAACAAAGTCTTAATAACAAATAAAAAAATATTGAATACATAAACTGTAAATTGTATAGAGTTTACAGTAAACTTATACTATTAGGCAAGTTAGAAATACTATAATTATACAATAAATTGCAAAAATAATTATACAGTAATAAACAAATTTTTACTACATCAATAACATAACTACACTGTACGGTTTATAAACATATACTATTTCTACTGTATAACATACACATGAAAACGTATAAACATATACTACATCAAAAACATACTTACACGGTACAGTTTATAAACATATACTATATCTACTGTATAATATTTACATAATCTGTTTTAGCACACTTATTAACATATATTATGTATATTGTATAACATACACATGAAAATGTATCTAGATATACTACATCAAAGACATATTAATACTGTACAGTTTATAAAGATATACTATGTCTACTATATAACATATTATAAAACTGGAAAGAAATTACCTTAGTTTTTTATCCTCCTCCTCTTCATCAAGATTCACATAGTTATCTTGATTTTTCCTTTTGCTTCCAACTTCCTCAATATATTTTCCTTCACATTTCCTTGTCTTTGTATCAACAACTTCCCCTTCAGTACTTTCCTTTCTCTTCTTTTATTTTCAACACTTTCAACAAAATCAGTAGAACCCTTTTTCTTGCCAGTTGCTTTCTCCTTCGAAATATTTCCAACAAATTCAGTAGAAATCTTTTTCTTGCCAGCTACTTTCTGCTTCGAAATATTTCCAACATATTCAGTAGAAACCTTTTTCTCACTAATTGTTTTCTCCTTCAAAACATTTCCACCAGATTCAATAGAAATTTTTTTCTTACCAACAGCTTTCTCCTTCAAAGCACTTCCACCAATTCCTTTTTAATAGACTTTATTAAATCTTTTACATTTCTTCCTGTATCTCTTTCAGGAGATTTAGCATATCCAAATAGAACTTGCTTCCAGAGTCAACTGTTTTGTCAGTTGCTTTCTCAATATCTTTTGATGTCATTAATTTCTTGGCAGATTCTTCAAGTCTTTTCTTATCGAAAGATCTAAGAACTTTCTTGCGAATCCTAGGAGGCTTATGAAACATTTGCTTAAAATAAGGCCCCCGTCTCTTTGACACTTCATTAGTATTATCTTCCATTTACACCTAAAGTCTGTGAATCTGTTACACTAACACACAGTAGAATTAAAAACAAAGAAACTAAACAACATGTATTTCTTTCCAAGCTTTTTGGGATTTCTTTCCTTTTTTTTTTTTTTTTTTTTTGGTGAAATCAAACACAAAATCAAGAAGACGAAGATGAACAATGTTAATAATGATCAAAGTATAGAATCACAGTTAGTCGATCGATCTTCCATTTATTGAAATGGCTATATATAGCTAATATTTATCGTATCTGGATTTATGTTCACTATTATTTTGAAAATCTGTATTTATTTCTTGGTAACTACACATGTGCAAATTGTCTATACAAACAACATAAGAGAGTTGGGCGGATAAAGCTTCCTTCAGATAAGCATAATACTCCTATTGAGTTGTGCAATGGAGAGAACATCAGTGTGGGAGTTCAAGACCCTCTCTATAATTTTTTTCTTATCAATGGAATCAATTTTTCCCTCAATTCTTCGTTACCTGTAATTGCAAATGGCAGTGGAAGAAAATTCGAGCAAATGGCAATAGAAGGACTTAAAAGTAATAAAAAACTGAAAATCCACAGATACCAAATTCACAGACAGAGCATTAAAAAAAAAGATTTGCATATTTGTGTTGGAATCAGAAGTTGAATTTTAAGTTTTAACCAACTAAATTTCAACTTCCTTCTTCATATCCTCACAGTTCCTACTAAAATCAGAGGAGAATCCAGACAATGACATACAAGATAATCGAAATTCATTGGTAGCGCGAACAATTAGAAAAGCAATTTACCTGCTGGAGATTCGACGAGGATAAACTAACGAACAAATTTGGCTTCGAAACACTAACCTACAGAGATATTTGGCTTCGAAACAACTGCGACGAACAAAGTACAACTTCAAAACCTAAGAAATGCAGAAAAATCGCGAATAACAAACAAGCATATCACAAAATCGCGAAGAAATTGACGAGAAAATGGGGAGAAAGAAGGGAGAACAAAATCGAAATGGGGAGAGAGAGAAAGCCACGAGAAAAAAAAAATAGTAAAATTTTGAAAAAATAAAGTAAAAGTAATTATTGGGGTTAAAACAGGTCAGTTCAAACCGGTCTGAACTAGCGGAAAATTGATTGTGAACCGAAGAGTGCACAATAACACTATTGTGCATTTTATGCACCCAAGTTTTTGCATATAATGTTTCATACCATGCCATGTGTTTGTTGATGATGTTACTGAACACATGTGCTACGTGGTGATTATTTAAAATATCAAATTGAACACTATATGAAATAGAGAATCCATCTAATTCACTTTTATGTGAAATGTTGATTTAATTTAGGATAAATATAATGTCTATTATTGCACATTCATTTTTTCGATGCAACCTTTTGACCAAATAAAATTTGTAAATTAAGAATGTGATGCCGAGCGTGTGAAGTAAACGAAGAACACTAAGAATGGTTCTCTTTTTCATTCCTTTAATCAAAGATTTCTAAACTTGTATAAAAAACAAATAAATAACCAATGAATCCTATTTATATGTAAATAATAACCAGCATGGTAGAAATCACAAAGCAACCCTCAAAAATCTAGGGGATTCATGATTTCGAAAATAGAGGTACGAAAACCTATATGTATATAAAAGATAATGTTATTTAATATGGAGTTAATTGCACCAACTTCGCCAAACTATCAGCATTTTTACATATAAAATATTAAATTTTTTTGTGGCATCAATGCATACAAACTATACGGGTTTTGTAGATAAACCACCAAACTTATTTTTCGATTGGCAGATAAACCAAACTTATTTTTCTATCATTTTTCGTCGGGATTCCACACGTGACTTGCACGTGATAAACTTTAATGTCTCTTTTTTTTTACAAAAAACCTTTTTAGTATGTCAAAAGTGCAAAATTATTTCACACATTTTTTTTCCATAACAATTTCTTTGAGTCATCAATACTTCTCTCTCCCAATAACTAGAACCTCCATTATTAAGATGAGTGGCTCCTCTACCTACTAAAAAGCGTGTTTGGTTAAAAAAAAAGTATTTATAATTTTATAACGCGCAAGTCACATGTTGAATTTCGGCAAAAAATGATTGGAAACAAGACTGGCCCTAAATATTTGGGGGTCCGAGGCGAATTTATATTTGGAGGCCTTGAAATACAAGATAACAAGTATATATCTTTTGTTTATTACTTCCTCCGTCTCAACTATATAGTTCTCTTTTTTCTTTTTGAGATATCTAAAAAAATAGTCTCATTTCCTTTTTATGAGTGTTGGTAGGTATGGCCCGGTAGCAGCTCAACCGGCCCAATTACGGCCTACCCAATCACCAAGGCATCTGGTAGGTATGGCCCGGTAACAGCTCAACCGGCCCAGAAGTACAAGTCCAATAGCTTAACCGGCCCAATTATGGCCTACCCAATCACCATGAAGATTTGGTGATCGAGATTGCGGCAGCAACGCATTGGGGAGTGGAGATTCCCCCCACGATCTTTTCTCAATCACGAGTGCAGATTTAATGGCCGGAATTATAGGGGTGTAGTTAGGGTTGTGATTTGTATGGTATAAATAGTAGAATTAGAGATGGATTGAGGGTTCGAACTCTTGCGCTCTAAAAACTATAGCTTGTAAGACTAGCAAGAAAGAAGTGAAAAGCACCCCGGAGGGGACCTTATTCTTCCCGTGGACGTAGATCTCCGGATCGAACCACGTATATCTTGTGTTCTGTGTCTTCTTTACGTGGGATAATCTTTCCAATTGGTTTTCTTTGACCTGAATTTCCTTGATAACGGATTGCGCTTTATCAATTGGCGCCGTCTGTGGGAACGAGAAAAATATTAATACTGCACTTGTCACACCATGGTGACTACACGCCAAACTCAATCTCACCAAGGTGATCAAACCAACCAAGATCCACACGTGGATCAAACTTTGCCGCCGAGGCAACAGCTGGTGGGAAATCAACCTCACAATCAGGGCAATCAAGATCCACTCGTGAATCTGGAATATCAAATCCTACCCTTGCCCCAAAGGGGTGTACAGAACACTAATCCCGCCGCTACACAACCGCAGATTAATATTCAAATGACCCCGGAATTGCTCCAAGCCTTTATCCAAGAACATGCTCATATCTTCCAAGACTGGGCAGCCAACCGCTCGAACCTCAATGGGAATGCTGGAAATGCCGTCAATCCCGCAGCACATCCACCTCGTCGAAACCCGCCTAACCAACAAGACCCTATACATAATGTGCGACAAGATCAACGTAGAGAGCGACCTGGTTCCCCCGAGGACTATGGGAGTTCTAATGGGTCAAGGCAACGCAATGAAGAACTTGCCGCTGCTGACCGACGCCGTCCCCTTAACGTGGCTAAGAGAGGTCGCCACGACCATCCCCATCCCTTAGATCTCCAGGAGTATGAGCGGGTACAATGTAATGTTGAACTAGACAGGATTTTAGGTCTTGATGTCAACGGAGACATTATCACCCCATTCTCCCAAGAAATACTCGCTACACCCCTTCCCGAAGGGTTGAAGCGACCTACTATATCACCTTACGATGGAACTGGAGACCCGGCCAACTTCCTAGGGGCCTTTAGGCACAATATGCTCAGTCGAGATCACACCGTGTCTCTTCACTATTGTAAGATCTTCCCTGAATATCTTCAGGACGAGGCCCGGGTTTGATTTGACTCCCTTCCCCGCAATAGTATATCCTCTTTTAGAGAACTTGCCGAACACTTTTGGGCCCGTTTTGAAGCACGAGCAAAGCCCATGTCCACCCTAGCCGATCTGATGAATGTTGAACAAAAAGAAGGAGAAACCATTTCTCAGTTCCTCGAACGCTTTACAACTGAAAGCTTGAAAGTGGGGAGTCAGCCTGACAGCATTATCGTCACGGCCTTCATGAATGGATTACGCGTCGGACCACTGTATACCGAGCTTGCCCATAATACTCCAGCCACTACCCGAGCTCTTTATCATGTGGTTGGTAAGTTCGCCAAAGCAGACGAGCAAACCCGGCGCAAGAAGGAAAAGTCTATTGCTAAGAGACAGACAGATAAAGGACAATCCGGGTTCAACACTCGCACTAGCACCTCCAGCCGGCTAAGCAGAGGGCGATTAGAACCCCGTAACGATCTACCTCAGCTCACACCTTTAAATCGGTCCCGAACCGAGATACATGCCATCCACAAGGCTGATTTGAGATCTTGCCCTCGTATGACTGTGCCGGCAGACAAATGAAATCGAGCCAAGTGGTGCAATTATCACCATGACCACGGGCATGATACGGAAGAATGCCGAGAACTCGGCAAAGAAATTGAGGAGTGTATAAAACAGGGATATTTTCACCAGTACATTGCTCACCCCGATAATCGGCAACAGCACAGAGGTGGCAACCAGCAACGAAATCGGGGTGGCTATAATAATCGAGGCCAACAACAAGGTCGGTCACAATGGCAGAATAATCGATCCGGGAACAACAACTACCCTAAGCATGATCAGGGAAAGAGGCAAAATAATCAGCAGCAACAACCTCGTTTATTGCCAGCCCCTCTTCCTCAGGAGGAAGGGAACAATCCTCCAAATCGTGTTGTTAATAGCGTCATTCATATGATTTATGGCGCACAGCCAGCAGGAACTTCTCGCAAAGCCCTTATTGCAGAAGCTCGTAGGCCTCCTCCCGAGGAGCCCCGCCACAAACGTTTTCACAAAACCGAAGTGGTGAGCTTCACCGAAGACGACCCAGTGCCCGAGCGCACCCCTCACACTGACGCTATTATCATCGATATGACTGTAGCAAATATTATCATCAAACGGGTATATGTCGATAATGGTGCCGCTGTAAGCGTTATTTTCTCTGATTGTTTCCAAAAAATGGGTATATCCCGTGATCTGCTCCGACCTGCACCGGGACCTCTACAGACATTTACACAGGGAGAAGTTAAGGCGGAAGGGATCATTAACCTCGCAGCCTCTGTAGGTACTCACCCTGCCATCAAAACTATTTTTGTTGATTTTTATGTGGTGTCGTCTGCATCACCCTATAATATGATTCTTGGGCGAGATTGGCTTACCCCTGCACAAGCTATCTGTTCCACGTATCACTTGACGATGAAGTGTCCTTCACCCTACGGAGCAATTACCATCCGTGGCGACCAAAAGATGGCTAAGGAGTGTATGCACGTTGCACTCAAACAGAGGACTAAGCCTGCTGCCAGTCCTCAGTTTCAAATAGATACCCTGGATTTATTCCGGCCCCTACTAAACTTCTTAGCAACGAGGTAGTCGAGGTACCACTCGATCCGACCAAGCCTGAGCAGACTGTTAAGGTCGGTGCAGTGCATTTACCTCTACTTCACAGCGCCATTGTTCAGACATTGCGCGAATATTCCGAGGTCTTCGCCTGGTCACCCTTGGACATGCTAGGTGTCTCGCCAGACTTAATCACCCACAAACTGAATATTGATCCAGCAGTCAAACCAGTCCAGCAGAAACGTAGACAGTTTGCTGCGGATAGGAAAGCTGCTATCCGCGTAGAGGTTGAAGAGCTTGTGAAGGCAGATATCCTCTTTGAAGTACACTATCCGACCTGGCTAGCGAATCCTGTCCTGGTTCAAAAGCTCGATAACACGTGGAGGATGTGTGTGGACTTTACTGACCTAAACAAATACTGCCCGAAGGATTGCTATCCACTGCCTCCGATTGACCAAAAGGCCGAGGCCATTACTGGACACCCCGCACTTTGTTTCCTGGACCTCTATGAAGGATACCACCAGGTCTACATGGACCGAAAGGATGCAATCAAAACGGCCTTCATAACGGACTTCGGTATTTTTGCGTACAAGAAAATGCCTTTCGGGCTTAAGAACGTCGGGGCCACTTATCAACGTTTGATGGATCACGTCTTTCGAGACCAGATAGGCCGTAATTGGGCCGGTTAAGCTGTTGGGCTTGTACTTCTGGGACGGTTGAGCTGTTACCGGGCCATACCTACCAAGTGTGTCAGACGACTATTTCCCTAATCTACATCTATTAAGTGTTTCACTGAGATTACCATTCATACATAACATTTTTTTTTATCATATTAAATAAGGGTGTAGCAGTAATTTACACATGTAATAGACGAATTTCTTAATCTATCTGAATTAAAAAAGAAGACTATCTTTTTAAGACGGAATGAGTAATTAGTTTTTCATATATCAATTCTGTCAAAATATTATTCATTCAACAAAATTGTTAACTATTTAATCTTCCACGTAACATAATTTAATATAAATAAGATATAGTTAATTTTACTTTAGAAAATCGTTTATGTAGGAAAGATTTAGTAATAACTTGCATATGTGGTTAATGATTTAGTAATAACATGCATTTTGAAAACAATTTAATTATTTTGGAACATATTACTCCAAATTGTTGTTTGCAATTATATATGTAGAGACCCAACATCCATGAGTAAGCTGAAAGGGCAAGAAACGGCATAAAACTTGTAAAGGGACCATCTCCCACCAAAGAGCCTCTAAATATTCTCACTACTCATTTTCAAAAATTAAAATAACCAAACTCATTTGCAATACCTATCAAATATACTCGCACTATATAAAAAGGAAAATCCCTTTTTCTTCAATAATTCAAAAATTCTCTATACTTTGAATTATTAATTTTAGTCTTCGAATCCAATTTTAGTCATATATATTAAGATCGAGTTAAATTTAAGGATAAATTTACCAAGAATTTTTAAATTGACCGAAATTTATCACGTGCACTTCATGTATTCACAATTTTTTGGACTTTCCGTCAATTGATGATGATTTGTTAAACATTGTTGATATATGTAACACATCACATCATTTAAAATTTTTAAAAAAAAAATGACTTTTTGATATGAAGTAGGCGTAGAAGAGTGCATCGATTTTTTAGGGTGCATTGCAGCCTATTGAATTACATGCCCAAATTTTTTTAACACGTGCAGTGCACGTGACAAATTCTAGTCAATTTTATAATTTTCGGTAAAATTTATCCTTAAATTGACTCGATCCAAACATACAGGACTAAATTTAACAATTCAAAAATATATGACTTTTTTTTCTTACAGACCCTAAGTTACAGGACCAAAAATAAATTTTTTCTTATATAAAAAGATCAACCACACGTACACCGAAAAATGGAATCGATGGTTAATATTTGTTGCGTACATTAAGTCTTTAGGGAAAAAACACTCAAGTTTATTTTAGACTTGATAACATAAAAATACACGACTTTTTAGTTAATTATCAAATATAACATGATCTTTTAAATTTAAAATACATCACTTTTTATTTTTTTTTCAATTTAATACAGGGACTAATTCAGGCGCCAATGACTGACTTGGAGCCCGAATCGGAAGTTTCGGCCATGACGTTTTTGACATGAAATTATAAGTTTTCATTTTCATTTTTTTAATAACCTGTAATCGAGTGAAATGACGTTACGTAGATTAACAATAGGAGTCGGGTACGAGTCACTATTCTCAAAGGCAAACTCATCTTCTCCTCAATGAATTTCCTTGCGTTGCAGCTACGCTCATATTTTCTCCTCATTATGTTCTTTTTCGTCTCGTCCTCATATCCAGGATTAAAAATGTCGGTAGTTTTCATCAAGGATGGTGTGGCTATAGCAGCTTTGTCCTCTATTCTTCAGAGAGTTAAATTGATCGAGGAGCGCTACAATTGTGAATATGAATTAATACAAATTGTGGTTGTGAGAAAAATTAAGTCAATATCCTCCTACGCCAAGTAAAAATGATGCTTGTCACTGCTGCTTTGGTGAAAATTGTGTACAAGAGCTCATGTAATTGAGTACGCAATCATACATTTAATTCATTTTTATTTGCAACTGCAGTATATATAAAAAAAAAATTAAAGAAAAACAAAAATAGAAGTTAACATACTTGTCTTACATTAAAAAAGAGTATGCGATCATAATCCATTGGGTGGTAGAAAATGGCAAAATATTTTAGTTTACAAAGAATCTTATTCTACTATGGCATTTGGGATTAGAGAATTTCTTTTAGCGGATTGAAGCTAAAATTTTAATTTCAGGCTCTGCTTCAGCAATTGAAATATTAAATTGAAATTTTTTGAATGTTGTGTATTTTTATATGTTAAATTTAAAAGATGGTGTTGCTTTTGATAATTAATCAAAAGTGGTGAATCTTGACAAGAAATAAGTATAGAAAAAGGTCAAAAAAAAAGGACCCATTGAAACCTCATATCCACCATTCTGAATGGACCTCTATTTGCTCTTGATCCAAATGTTAGACTGTCTTAAAGGCCCTGAAACAACATTTGTTATTCGACAATATCTTCACCATTTAGATTGTATGAATACTCTATCCAAATTTTAGCTCCATTCACAATTGGAAATTTGGCAAAAGCTTCTGCAACTTTTTTTATTAAAGTAGCTTTCAGATTCTTGGCCTCACATACCAAAAGAGTTATCTCTCTTTTCTTTCTTATTCTCTTGGTCATTCATACATTTAATTCATTGCTAATACAACACTTAGGGGATATATCACTCTGTTATTGTTTTACCCTATCCATCGGACTTTTGGATGGATAGGGATTAAAGTGTCCAACGCATACCCACTATATATTCTAACATGATCTGTAGAGTCCCATGTTTACTATAATATTTGTCCTTCCTACAAATAGTGGACTGGAAAAATTGATTTCATTTATGACTCATTTGCACACACTGTAAACTCACATCCCCTAATTAACCCCGATAATTGGCTTCCCCATTTTTCAAACTCAGACGCCGAAAATCCTACAATGGATCAGAGCCAAAAACCTGCTGCAAATGAACGAGAATAAATTGAATGGAAAACAATATTTGATTTGTATGTTGTACAACAATAACCAAATGCTAATCTCATTTTTCAGTAATTGTTGAGCAGAAACCCCAAACAAGATTCAAACACCGGAGGAATATATGCAAATTTAAAAAAAAAAAAATAATAAATAAATAAATAACCAAAAGTTTGTGTAAACAATTCGTTAAATCGATAGTTTGACTACGACTGTACATACTTGGTAGATCGAAAACCAATCGAGGCTACTTACGAAATTACGACGATTATTTCTCAAATAACTTACCGTCGCAGGGTAGGATGCCGAAGATCAAGATCGCAGCAGAAAATGAGGCGAACGAAGAAATGGAAGAAGACCTAATGTGCATATTTGTTGAAATGGGTTGTTGGGGTGGGCTGGACCTTTTCTTAAATTTAATTGGGCAGCAAATGATAATAGAATTCCTCGAACCCACCTCTGTTGGGTGATGGTGACTTTAATCACATGTAATGACAGGCCTGGTTAGTCCAACATACTAGTAAAGGTAGAATTGAGGTATACTAATCTAATATAATAAACGTGCCCTTACATTATAGAATTAATAAAGTAAATATGAGGTGACTGCGAGTTGGAAAGCCAACCCGACAACTTCACAAACTGTTTTTTAATTAAAAAAATCCTGCTTTTGTTTTCGATCAAGCTGTTCTTTTTCACAAGTTTATTGCCTATTTTGGTCCATCAGAAGTCAACAACTTTAGAATATGATGGATTCTGGGGTTGGAAATACACTGATGCTTCATTACTGGAGACATTCAAAGTTACACTTGTGCATCACAATTGGGTGGGCCGGGCCTGCTTGACCTAAAGACCAATGGGCTAATAAATGTATAGCCCAACCCACCTCAGCCTAGCTGGTCAAGACCAAACTAAAATTACTACAAGAGTCCAAAACACAAATTTCAAACTAAAATTACTACAAAAATCCAAAACTAAAATTTCAGCGCCACTTTGAACTTTTGAGACAAATGATTCTATTCTAAGGTTTACAGTTTGTAGAACTTAGAAAGTTAAAAATGAAGTAGAATTCAAAAAATATTTTATTAGTATTTACTAAATATTATTTAATTAAACTAAAAAATATTTAAATAAACAACTAACTCCCAAGTCCTTCCTACTACATCGCCACGAATGTAGAAGTAAATCCATTCCTGATGTGGGTTAAGGGTTTAGCGGGAATCCAGAATTACATAAAAAAAAAATGGGGACGGGCGGCCTGCGGTCCATGGACTACAACGGGCCTCAAACCATGGGCTATGTCTAGTTGATAGGTTGTGCCTGATGGGCCCAACAACCCCTTGGGCCAGAAATATTAGAGTCCGCCACCTATATGTGGGGTTGAAACGATTTTGCAGGCTCTATCCACAATAAGATATATTATTTCCAAGTAAAGGAAGTAACTCAAAATGAATCTAACAAGTACACTGGAAAAAGTATCGAGTCCTCGAACCAAATTGCGTTTCAACATATCCAATCCAAACCAAACATGACCTGCTCACGATGTCAAAGCATTCTCGATCCCAAACAAAAATAACAATCTGAAAATAACAAGCTAAACAGATGCAATCCTGTTGAAAATGCATAGCAAGATTTGCATACTCCAATTATGAGAGAGAGAGAGAGAGTTAGAGAGAGTTACCATACCTTGGACATCATCTCTGTGTGCTCATGGATTCTAAAACAGAACACGGAATGATAGAAACTACATAAATGGAAAACATTATCCCATGGAAACATAGCTGTCTAAGGCGTGAGGTGCACCGAGGCGCAAAGGGCCATCTGGCGCCCGAGGCGCGCGCCTTTTGGACAGTGGCCAACAATTGAAAAAAACGAGTACTAATAGCAAAAATAAATCAATTCTACTCATTATTAGGCTAAAATAAACATTAAACAAGTAAATAATTGCACAAACACACAAAAAGAAACAACATAATAGTTGAAAATTCAAGTATCTAAACACGCAAGTGACAAATCATAAGATTCAAACAAGTTCATTAGTTTAACATGCAAATCTAACATGGTCGGCGGCTGTTGGCAGCAAGCGGGAGTGGGTGGTCGGCCGGCCGCTGGGCAGTGCCGTGGGTGGAGTCATAGACCTTTTTTTTATTGTTTCTCTACTTCTATTATTTGAAACCCTAGTTTCTAAGAGCCTAAAGAAGTGTTGAACAACTTAAACATTAAAAGAAGGGTCAAAATTAACTTCAAAATCGTTTTTTTAAGCAAAATAGGCAGTGTGTCCCAAAGGCGCGCCTCGAGGCGCCAACCATGAGGCGCACGAGGCGCAGCGAGGCGTGCGCCTCCTGAACTGCGCCCGCCTTTGATGTATAGAGGCGCAGACTCCAAAATCTCGCCTGAGGCGCGCCCGAGGCGTGCCTGAGGCGCGCCTTTGACAGCTATGCATGGAAATCAGACAAATCAGAGCAGCGATCCTAGCAAACTCATCATACAAAGATTTCAGGGTAGGAACGATGAAGAACAAAATACTGCTGTTTAAGTTCTAACTTGTTTACCTACTAAATCCACAAAATAATAATAACAATAACCATGAAACCTGCAACTTTACGAGACAGCTATGGCCAATTCCTTTACAAGTATTGATGCCTCCAATTTAGCAGGCTGCACAATATTCTAATCCTTTTTTCAAATGTAGAAGCAATTAAATGTAGCCAATGAGAAGCTAAGCGTTTATCTTTGATTTAAGAAAACTCTAAAACTAGTAACTGAAGTCCATACCTATTTTACCAAGACTGGAAGGCTCCCAGTTTAGGATAAGTCTTGGCCAAATCTCATGAAATTTGCTGATTGCAAAATAAATTTCATTTTAAATATCCCAAGAACAAAGAAAATACTCAATCTATGTATCAGGATATTCTCTGCCTGCTATATATGTATTTGATAAACCAACTGCATTTGTGTTGTTCCCCTGTTTTGTAAAAATGATAGGGAACCCCGAATTGTTTTCATTTCATTGAGATGTACATGAACAAATTCTAATATATATATATATATATATATATATATATATATATATATATCTCAATAATGACATCAATGGCCTAATCCAAAAGATTAAACAGCCTCCATCACGTTTGAGGAGACATTTCATGTCCATCCTTCTGCAATTCGATCATGTTGTTCAACTTGTCTTGGTGCAAGGACCAAGCTTATAATCTACTGGAGGGACAGTTGACCACAAGAACAAGAAAAATAAATCAATCAAATTATTATAGCGAGAGGCATTGTACCCTGTCAGGAAGACTTTTAGGAATGGGCACAGCAGTTACAAATCTTTGCGCACAAGGTTTATGAGTGGCTGATGTTGCCTCAGTGGATGAAGTCTCGGAATTATCACCTTGCCCCCGACCATGGAACTTAGCAAATCGATTGATGACCGAGAACTTTTCCAGATCTTGGCATTCCAATCTTAAGTCAAGTATTGATGCACTCTTGTCCAGCCTACAAGGAGAAAGATAAAGACTATGATCACTGTTGATCACGGGGAAGCATAGCAAAACACAGATGAAGAGTCAAACGCCTCCACTCACTTTCTCCAACCCCAAAAGGAGGAAAAAGGAAACAATGAGAGAGAGAGAGGGGTAACAGAAAGGACAGAAAAAGAATCAAGCAAACACTGGTTTACTTATTAAAAAGATAAATAGTATATCTGACAAGAGTACAGTTATTTAAAAATACATGATAAAGCATATTCAGATAATACCAACAGTTGCAATTTGACAGGATTAACATTATTCAGCTATATGACCTAAGTTAAAATGGTGCAATGAAACAATGAAGCAAATCAGTAAATTGTGTGCCCTCTTAAGTTGGGTTTACACCCACTGTAATTTACAGTCAGTATCTTTGTCGTCCTCGCTTGACTTCATTGCCAAATAAAAAGAAAATTACCAAATGCAACATGAGGCAGTAAACTGCAAGTTTTACGGCATTCCGAAAGCAGTTCAAATCGTTGTCACAATACATTTAATTCTTCTCACTAGAGACTCACAAACCTCATGGATGCAGAAATCGCACACTCAAGCACATATCCAATAAGTGCAGGTGGGTTACCTTACCATTCTCTTAAGTTTGGACTATTGTTTCCATAATCAAAACAATGATGAAACAATCTTGCTATTGGTTACAAGTTTACTCAGACATCTAACATGTATAATGAATGTTAATTATGTTTTGCAATATTTTATGTACATGGTAATGTAATACCAATTACAGCCCCACAATTTTTGCTGATAATCTCCTATATCAGGTAATTATGTTAACAAAATTTCCATAATCTAATATAGAAAATAATTAGCTAATCGAAACACGGAATCTAAATTAAGCAGCTTGTAGCAACTTTCAACTTATTAAAGAGTTAAAGTTTTTTGGTAAATTATTATATTCAATACTCTAAGATAAGAAGAAAGACACTTCTGCAAACTAAATAAATGAAAAAAGAAAAAAAAATTGTCCATAATATTCATGCATGGTTGCCCTTTTTGCAGCTTGCGTTTGTGAAAGTATAAGTTTGCAAATTGAGCGTACAAATCACAAAAATAAATTAAGTTGCCCAGACGTGGATGACAGAACAGGAGATTGGTCTTTTTTTCTTTTTTTTTGGGGGGGTGGGGGGTGGTTGGGGTGGAGGGGGAGAAAGGAAGAGATATATATATATATACACTTTAAAATTAACATATAAAAAGAAGACGAAAAACTGGACCATTTTTTGCCTCCGCTGATTTTCCAGTTCTCAACTGTTTCCGATTTAACCAAAAATCTTATTTTATTTACCCACTTAAAAAGACTGGACAAGCGAACAGTTCGGGATCCTGTCCCGTATTGTCTTAAAAAATCATTGGTTTTGACACTTAATCCCGTGTACAATTCCAGTGGGATTGATTACAGTAGAACACTCTGTAATAGTTTGGAACTCATTTCCATGTGCACAGCACTTCATCTGGTTAAATACTAAATCCTTGGTACTTTTAGTTTTGGCTACTTGCATTCTCATACTTAGCTAAAACCCCTACAGCTGCAGGGTTCCAATTAGCCCCTAACTCGAATACAACTTAAGTATTTCCTTCCATAAGGTTTAAAGCTCAAAGATGTGAACGGTTAGGAGTCTTACAAGCTCAGTTATGTGGACAAAATTATGAATGTTGACAAAGTCCTTCAATCCTACACCTTAGTAAGTCGTAGCTGCAAATAAATATATCATCCTCAGGCCTTTGTGCATCAGACTACTCCTACCTAACCATGCACACTTCCTGACATCTAGAAGCATTACAGTATGCACTAGAGCTACATGGTTATAAGCATATCACGGCATCAGAAAGTTCATTCATCATTAATCATATCCATATCTTGATAGTCATATGCTAACAATATCATAGTTTTTGGATTCTCATTTATTTAATAAAATTACTGCTATTGATAAATAAAGATATGAATAAGAAACTTCACTATCCTCCATGAATGACGCCAAGAATGAACATTACTTAGAACAAAGGTTGAAAATATCCGTAACAACAAATATTGTTCCTCAAATTTACAAGAATGAGTACATAAAGGTCAAATATAGAAAAATAATAGATACCGTATTTACTTAAAGAAATACAGTACTATACAACAATTTAATATCAAGAAACATAAATGCCTAAATTTAACTTAAAGCGCCAACAAAATGAATTGTCACGCTACAATAAAAGTTAAAAAATCACTTAATACAAGACTATATTAGTACCAAAATGATGCCCTATGAAGTTCAAATACTAGTGTACCAATTTCAAACATTGTAAATTACATGATAAACTTGAACACCTAAAAAAACTAAAAAAAACACTGAACTGTTCAATAAAGTGGCTTAGCAAGGAAGAGAATTAATATTATTGTTAGAAATTAAGACAAATTAAGCAGAGATGAATTTGAATTGTGTAATGCATACAAAGTTATACATAATGTCCAAGAATAGGCCAATGTAATGAGACAGTAATTCTAAGGATTAATTTCACAGAATAACAGTAAATATTAGTATGTTACATTAGGTTCCAAATGTTCAAAACCAATCTGCCAAGCATTGAGAAGAAACTTCAATTACTGTACTAAAACTAATTCTTATAAGAAAAACTAACTGGATGTAATCATACAAAACTGATAAACATGATATCTGGACACAATAAAAAAAAAAAAAGAAAAATCCAGACAAAAGGTAGATTTACCTCAAGAAATCATTTTCTAGCTTCCTGGTTTTTCCCAATAAATCATCAATGACTTTTGCAAAGTGAGGATTGTCACCCTTAACAGCATGGCTAAAAGATAAGTCATAAAAAATCAGTTATTTGGACGGGATAAAGGAACAAAAATATGACTATAACTAGAAACATATGAAAGATCTTTGCATTTTGCATGATTCAACCAAATTCAAGGAGTATGAAGTTCTTACAAGTGATTGACATCACACGGCAAACCCATTTTCTTTGAGCTTGAAAGGGCACTGCACGCATCTCCAAGTGCTATCCTGGACACGGTATAAGCCACACACTCATATTTAGAACTAGCATCAGCAGAGAGAACAGTTTCTGTTGGAGGACGAAGTAATTGCTGCATAAGCTGTGTTGTAATGATAAGCCTTTTCTTTGATCTAAGCAATGGAGGTCCATCTTCAATCAGCTCAACATCCTCTTCAACCTGCCATTTGTGAAAGAGATCATGAATACAGTTACCTATACCAGAACTGGCATACATCATTAAGGCATTGATGGCAATCCCATCATACCTTTTCAGTTAGATGATTTGCAGCATTACTCCAGTCTACTTCTGCCACACTGCATGCAGTAAATTTCATTAATATTGACAAATAAATGTATAGGAAAAATATAAGTACATAAGTTCCTACACGATTACATGAATCAGGTCTGTTCCTTCACATATTAATATTAATAAAAGCAAATGTCTAGTGAGAAGCAGAGAGGAGAATATACTGATTCATGACAATTACCCGAGCATAGAAAGACATCTTGAACCATCTGATATTTCTTTCCACCATGGATGGAGGTCAGAAGTAGCACTCTTCCGCTTCTTGGGTCTCAAAATCACTTGATCTTCACCAGTGACATTCGGTTCCAATGAGTCAGCAGAAGTATTTCCTTCTGACATAGGGGCAGAATTCAGAAAAGTGCTACCAACTTGGCATGCAACAACAGGACCAGTACTTTTATCCTCTAAATTAGGAATATCCATAACACTAGAAGATTTCCCAAGAATAGCTGGAGATTCTTCAGGTCTCATGCATGCATTGTGCATGGGCAACGGTTGCCAATTCTTAAAAGATCCATACTGGTTGAACCAGGACGGTGCCATCTGGGGGCTAACTGAATGATGCTCAACTCCACCAGTAGTAACATCAGCAGAAGGGTTGCTCAGAGAATCCTGAAGACCAGCTGCTACAATAGCCTCTGAGGCAGCATTCCTGTGTGGCGAAGTTTTTTTCTGCAAAGCATCAGATTGTGTGGAGAACCTCAGCATCCTAGAATCTTCAGAAGGAAACCCAATATTTGAGCCCAAGGAATCTCCAATATTATCTTCATTTTGCTTCTCATTCGTCAGATTGGCTTGGTAAATATCAAGAATATCGGCTGGTACTTTCATTTTCTTTGAGAACCTGATGCTTGGATCATTCTCTGCGTCCTTCAAGGCCCTCATTTGGTTTAGTAGAGCAAGTTTCTCATTAGGGAAGACATTAGGTTTTAGGGATCGGCCAAATGCTTCAATGTCCTGTGTTGAAGCAGAATTAGCAGGAGAATCATCAAAGTTATTCTTAATGGAGGATGCTCTTCTTAGAGGTAAATCTGTTTTTGGAGCTGAGCCAACATCCATGAAAGATGCAATCTGTCCAGAGCTTTTCATTAACCTATGTTCTTCCCCATCAACACCAACTGGAGAGCTGGCATGAATTGCATTTGTCTTGGATGAAATATTGCCCCCTTTACTATCATCAAGATCACCTTGAGCACCTGATTCCAAGATATTTGGCTGGGTCAGCTCGGATAAAAGTGGAGCCTTAGGATACTGAGCCGCCAAAGTATTTTGTGATGTAGGAACCTTCGTCCACATGTTATGCATAAACTGGCTGGAAGAACCCGGCCGAGAAATGTCAGGCAAGCCAAAAGGCTGAGAACTACGTATCTGATCCCTTGTTGATGCAGTAGTAGGATCCATCTCTTGTACACCATAACGACCAGGTCGTCGAGCCGTGCTCACAGATGAAGGAAGGTTATCTTTTTTAAGATTGCCAGATGCATCCTGTACAACAGTCTCTGTAGACCCTCTTTGCATAGAGCGTGAGGTATTAGAGCCGAAAGAGGAGCCAATGTGCTGATCTGCCGCCGCTTTTCCACTTACGCTTGCTATTTGTTTATTTTGAAGCTGACTTCTCGTGTACAGGGTATCAGAAGTAAATGCTGGATAATGGTTTCCAGGCCCCTTAGACAGAGAGCTATTGCTCCCCCGATGACCTTGACCTGCAGATCTGTCACTTCCAATTTCAGTCCGAGATCCTTCATTAGGAAATGGCAAAGATTGCGCTGACGATGCTGGGACCGTAAACAGACCTTTCTCTCCCCTTTTCGTGCCAGCATGACTAGTATGCATGGAACTAACTGTGTCTTGAGCATTCCGGGAAGGTGATGAAAGGTCAGGATTCTGCAAAAGTTGAGATGGAGGACCGAGCTGTAATCCAAAACCTTGGGCGGAAGAACATTGACTATGCTGAGTAGATCCATCATTTTTTTCTGCTTCAGGTAGCTGAGGTGATACACTGTATTCAGAAGAAGTTAAGTGCACCACAGAATCATGGTCCCTAGATTGATCCACCTTGTGAAGAAGCTCCAACATGTTTTGACTAGATCGAATAAAGACATAAAGAAAGTTGTCATATTATGTAACTCGAAAAGAAAATGAAAATAAAAACTGAGAGTACCTGGGCAATGATGCCTTGGTTGTGTATGAATCGAAAGGCCGACTTGAAGGAATAGGTGTACAAGGCTCATATCCAGAAAAGCTGCCACCAGAGGCCTCTCTATCAGGGCATCTATAGTCTTTTAGAGGCTCAACCTGTCGAGAAAACAATGCGAATAATTTGTTGCTCCTAAATAGCAAGTGCCCAGTGTCTATAAGGCTAGTATGGTTCATAAAATTACCTTTTCCATGGAGTTACTCGAGGACTGACTAAACAATTTCGACTGAACAAAATGGGCATTCTGCAGAGAAATGGCCTGTCCCTGCGCAGGCTGCTTCAGACCATGCGTAGGTTCTACATCCGCATCCAAATTTCCCATGGGATGATACTGAAACTTACGAGGAACAGAAACTTTACTAGCAAGCTGATTAGCCGACTTTTGTTTACCAGAGGGCATAGACCTTGAATCAATCGCATCAGAAAATCCAGTTTCTCTGAATCCACCAGAAGCATGACGAGATAAGTTTGAGTGATGGCTATCATTCGAGTTCTCCTTCACAGCACTATTTTCCCTATTATATCTTGTGACTTCTTCTTTGTCAGAGCTATTCAATGGCCCCTGATTCTGTTCATTAACCTGGTCCATCATTCTACCCATACCTTCACCCCCTTGGAATTTAGCTGAAGGGGAGGCATTTTTCCACTGATTCAGTAAATAGTTATTTTGAACAAATGGACTGGCTCCATCACCTACTCCTATACTGAAGGAGTTTGCTGCTGATGAAGTAGTATCATGTAAACCCGTAACCCCTTTACTTCCTTGCCGATTTCCAGTCACAGATCTTACAGGGCCCATTTCATTAGCAGAAGGAACAGAAGATGAGTTCCATAAAGAACTTCCATGTACCAATTCTCCTTGCATTACCCTCACTTGGTTTTTTTGAGGATTTTGTGACTCCTTCTCAGCCTCAAGAATATTCAACACCCCATCTCCACCAGATGATACAGCAGCTGTCAGAGCACTCCAACCATTTGGTTGTGATCTATTTCCACTATGACCAGGGGCCCATGCTGTAGAAACTGTCTTAGGAATCCTCTCTCCATTGAGAGAATTTTGTGAGGCATTTCCATGTATTTGGCCACCTTCCACAAATCTTTGAGAAATATCAGTAGGCACTCTTCCGCTTGGGTCCTTCTGAAAGCTTTGTCCAGGTGGACTTGATTCCATAGGGTTGCTAGTATTAATATTAGAAGGGGGAACATTGTCATTGTGAACTGAAGGGAATTGATTTGCTGAAGAACTGTCAGTATTGTGAAACATCAAACCACTCCACTCCTCTTGTGGGCCTATATCATTACTGGAAGTTTCTGCAACTGCAGACTGCATAAGAGCACTCCAGCTACCACTTTGCATTGATGGAACCCCATTAGATAGCCCACCAGTATCAAATAAATCACCAGCTTCTCCACTTATATTCGGGCTCTTGCCAAAGGCAGCCCATACATTATCATCCGAACCATACAAGATCTTTTCTTCAGCCGGATCTAGGGAAGCTTCATCCTGAGGTGAAGAGATTTGCATTCTAGATCTTTCATGTGAAGTCTGTGATCGGGTAGCCAGTTCCTGCCTCCCCGCCAACTCATGTTGAGTTGGATCACTTTGCAATGAATTTACTTGCTGGAGAAACCCCATACCCATTCTGCCAGTATTTAGTGACTGACTAGAAGCATTTTCATTATTTTCATTCTGAAACTTCTGCCTAGACATGAAAGTTGCCTCCTGTCCAGAACTCCGATCAGACAGGAAATTATGATGATTACCGTGAACGGAGTTGCTAGATGTTGCTATTTGAGGCATTGAAGATCTCTCTGTCATGCCCTGAGGATGTTGGTTTACAACCAAACCCCTTGAATTGGAAACTGGAACTCCATAAAGTGACTGATCAATTTGTTGAGGGAAATCCATTAAACGCTGTGTCAGGCCATGTTTTGGCAGAAATGCAACTCCACTAGGGGACCCTTGCATGGCTGAAGAACCACGGGTAAGCCAGTTTGTACTGGGTTCAGTTGTCCAAGGATTACGCAAGGCATCAGAATTTGGAGTGCTATTGACAAGAGGGGAATGGCTTCCAGATGCCTGTATGGTAATTGGGGGAAAATTTAGATTTTGATGCCTTAAATCAAGCTGCTGAAGTTGTGATTGCCTTTGAAGCTCTTGCATTTTCCTGAGCATGAGTTGCTTTTGCAGTTGCTGCATGTCACTGGAGCCAGATTGCTGATGCTGGAACACCTGCAGCATACTTGCTTGCTGTTGGCCCATCTGCTGCTGACCACCAAATAGATCAAAACTAACAGGAGGGACAGATTCCGATCTATGTGAAGCTTTTTGTGGTTCATGGCCACTCCCTTGCTGTAATTCATGGACCAGCAAGCCTCTTGAGGCTATAGTATGTCGCTGATCAGAATCCGTATCCACTGCAAGAAAGTTTGCTTCATTTTGCCTACTCTGGTAAAACTGATTGCCATACATAAAGCCATTCGGAAATTGCTGCTCATTAAGGGGCTGACTTCGGGAGAAATCAGGTCTGAGATTTGATTGAGAAAAATTCAAGCCATGTGCTGCATGAACAGGGTAGCTTTGCTGTCCTCTATCTATTTCTGCTTGTGCAACCACAAAATACAGAACATAAGAACAATATGAGTGAAATTGGATGTAATGAGGACTGCCCATAAAGAGTCAGAATCAATTTACAGGACACATTTAAACTTGACACTGAAGCAAGCAAAAAGGTAATACAGGAGCCATGTGGAGAGAAGTTTTTACCACTAGAATTCAGTACATCACTTTGCCTCGGGCTGCCAACCCAAAAATTGTTATTATGCACAGGCCAATTCCCTTCCATAACATGTGATTCATGCTGCCCCTGCAATGGATTGTCTTGCGCAAAGAAATTGTGAACCCTATCTCCAAGTTCGTTGCCAGGCATAGGTGGTTAACCCAAAATCTCAACCGCTGGATGTTGGATACTGAAACTGTTAAACTCTTCCTCTGGGAACGAGTATGTCAGCATCCAATGCTCCTGATGATTATCGTCAATCTTGTGCCAACCTCTTAAACATGGAGAACCTCCTCAACAAGACAGTCCAGTATGATCACTATCTAAAAATGAAAAGAGAAAAAAAAAAAAAAAAAAAAAAAGCCAAAAGTAAGCACCATTAAAGAGTCTCAAATGCAGTTAGCGTGAACAACAGCCATACACAGATTGATTGGTGAGAAATTAACACCAACTACATGTAAACACCCATTTAAAGGAAAGGAATAATTAAAACTGATAAATACACCGGCTGACCAATTATCAGTAAAATACTTGTAGAGAAACCAGAGCGCAGTATCCTAGACCTATCATGGAAAAGTGGCAGTCTATAGGTAAGAACTGGAAAAGATGTATGCTGTCATTGTGCAGGCATTAGCTCCAACAAAAAGTTGCAGCAAATGAGAAGACAAATGTTGCAGTTCAAGCAAATAACGAAACAAAGACAAAGATTTACTTAGATGTATGTGTGCATGTGGACTGTGGATGTGGATGGGGTTGTGGGTGTGCACAGGCTCACACAAGAGCGCTCTATAGCACGCCACCAAAATACTTGTGTTTCCTACTATGAGGCCCTGAATGCAGAGTTAAATAAATATTTAGGTTGAACTGCACATCATGCTTGCCCAACCCAAAAGGCACCAACCCAGTCAGCGTGCAGTTATACTTTTCAGTGATCTTTCCTATTAATACCAAATGTTTACAGAGCCATAAAGAATCCTCAAATGAAGGGGGAATGCCCACCAATTCTCAACTAGATTTTTTAACAAGCTATGAAATATAGTGAAACGAATCCTCAAATGTGAGTTATCTAGAACTCTACTTACTATGATCATGCTTATAATCTTCTTTCTATTTTGATTAGTTAAACTTATATATTTTCTGTTGCCATTTGGCATAAAATCTTAGACAAGAAAATAAAGTTTTTACAATATATGAAGACATGCAGTTGAAGTGTCCTAGCACTTGCATTGCTAGTCACATTACATTAATTAAGCTACCATCACAAGCATACAACAATTAAATTGTATCATTAAAACATATCAGCAGAAATCATGTTCACATAAATAGATAGTAATAATAATAATAACAACTACAACCTTTTGCCACCCAATGAAGAAAATGGTGGGGGCAGAATGTCCAGTCTGTTCAACATCCATTCAGTATACTGCAGTCTATGTATCAAAGTTTCATGAACCCATAGTCACTCTTAGCGTTTTCTTGCAATCAAAAGCACAGCCATACCCTACTTGAAGATGTGCATAATTGTGTGGTAAACCACTTACTCCGGGGACCAGTTCCTAGAAAAGTCATATGAGCCCACAAAGGAGGTCCTTTTTCTTCAAGATAATATCCCTAAGGGAAAATAGTCCCGCTACCTCATTCGCTTATGAATGCATGAATAATAGACTTGTAATCCAAACACTTTGATTCTAATAAAATGGAACAGTATCACCACCACCACCAACATATGAAGTCAAACAAGGCACAACAGATGACCGAAAAAGTGAAAAAGCAGAAAATGGAGATGAACAAGACAGGGGAACAAAAGAAAGATAAGTTGGTAGATGAATGAAACCAAGATATGTTAAATGGAAGTATGATACCAGCCAAGGTTCAAGCTTGTGGTGATATCAAACATCAGTAAAACATTATTGAAGTGATTAGTTTTGGTTGAAGTCAATATACAACACAAAGAACAAAGGGGGAATGTGAACATGTATATCATCCATTTCAGTGCTCAGAAACCATAAAAATTGCATCACAACACTATAAGGTGGCTGGATGGTCACTTTTGAAAACAATAGACAACACAAAGCCACTGTCATCACTGCGGCTAAGGTATGGATTGCAAGCTGATGTATTGATTAGAACCACTGTGGCAATGAAAAGCATCTCGAGTAAACCATGAAAGAGTCATATGAGCATTGTCAGCACAGATTTCGGTTAGTCTTACATTATTAATAGTGATTAGTAATGGCTTAAGCCCATAGCTGTAAAATGAGTAAAAAGAATGTGTGTTCTCCATTCTAACAGTGGTGGTCACTGCACTATAAGGAGGACTGCACTGTGACTATCCTTAATTACAATAAACTATGGGAAACCACTGCAAAGACTATGGATCACTAGCCATCTTCAAAACATTATGAGGCAACACAAGATAGTCATCTTCGCAGTGTCAGAATAAATTATCTTTTAGTCCAAAATGTCAACTTTTTCCTCTTCATGACATGTGCCAAAAAGAACTTTTAATCCATGATGATCAGGGGTGGGAATAACACATTATGAATACAACTTAAGTCAACTGTTGTTACATGATCCGCCAAAGATCTTTGGTTCAGCTAATTCATTTGGCTTCAGTGGAAAATAAAGTTTAGCCACCAACACAATTATCTTTCAGCAATTTCCACAAAAAGAAAAAATCAACCATCCAACTAAAAATAACTACTTTTTACATAGACAACGGGTATTTTACAGTACCAGGGGTTGAGACAGTTGTTTTGATCTCTTCCGCCATTGGCTTAAGTCACTAATTATAAACCCTCCCACCGTCCCCCTGCCAGAAGAAAATAAATGCACCTAACTAGAGTTCTAGCATTTCCTTATTCACAGCTTTTTCCTTTCCAGCTGGGACTCGAACAAAGTTGAGTTTTAAATAAATCATCAAATGTTTCAGCAATCGCAGCTCCCACAGCACAGACTTAAAAGAGATCATGTTCAAATAGAAAACAATAGGACAGACACGAAGAGGGAGAAAATATGTGATAAGCTGTGGTAATAAGTTCAAATGTGTTTTGCATTATAGAAGAAGCCCAAAATGTTGAATAGTGATCAGATAGCACCAAAAAAAAGCTAAAAATGGACCTTCCCGACACCTTCAATCCCAAAACCCTACCCCCAAATCATGCCGTCCAACTACGGCATCAACCAATACACCCTTCCCACAACCCCCACCCCCTTTCCTACCCACATTTATGCGTAAAAGCAATTCAAAGGGCAATAAATATATATCCCCATGAGATAAAATTAACTAACAAAGAAAGAGAGACTTACGTCAAATTAGGATGTGCGAGTGCAGAGAATGGAGATGAAACTCGATCTTCAAATAGTGAGAATTTTGGTCCTAGGGTTTTGAATCGGCGAGCAGAAATGGGGAGGGGGGGGAGCTCTAGAAAGAGAAGAGCAGTGGGATGGCCTGTGGGAGAGATAAAAAAGGTGAAATTTTCAACGAACTGTGAGAGAAGGGCAGGTTCGGGGCGGAGGCTAATCGGAGGCTCCGAAGCGCATTTGGCCCCACGAAGATAGATATCCAACTACAAATCGACATACGGCGTTTTACAAAAAGTATATGCTTTTTCGTTATTTCTCCCTTCTCTCAAAACTACCGTGTCAGGTAACCATTTCAACTGTCTAAATATGAAATAATTTGATATTTTAAATTTTAACAGGTTAATCCTAATAAAATAAATATAAATTTTTCTCACTCTATATATAATTTACGTTATATTCATATGTATATACATATACTATAGATTAGCATTAAGATAAAATATTAAATTTAAAAACAAAATAAATTTATTTTCAAAATAATCATTTCTTTTTCATTGACCCATTCAGTGTGTTTGTCATTCTTGATCAATATGCGTACACAAATAGCTTAATTAATTATAAATGTTTTTGTTTAAGCAAACAGAAATATCTAAATATCCACTCATATTATTAAATAAAGTAAAATAAATAATATTATAAGAATTTAGTTCTCCTTTTTTTTTCATTTTATTTTAATTTTTTATAATTTATCTAAATAAAGTTTCAAATTTTAACTATAACTATTCAACTTAGAAAAAAAAATCTCATTTAAAACTGTACTTGGTGGTTTCAATTGTGGGCTATTCTGGGGTGCACCTGGAACACGGTGCACCCGGATGAGTTTTACCTGATGTGCAGGTTACATGTAATTATATTTCCATTTTCAATTTTTTTGTATTTTAAATATATTTTCTCCATCTTTTATATTTTCCAATTTTCTCCGACTCTTTAAATAAAGGCAACGTTTAGCATATTGTTTGGGCCGGACTTTTATATATTTTTTTTTTAATTTGGGCCTTCGATTTTTGTGGACTCTATTTTCTTTAATTTTATTTTTAGTGTTTATGACCCAATTTTTTTTTTTTCTTGGCTTTTTAATATGTATTGAATCCAATTTTTGGTTTTCATTTTTCGTACATATAAAATGATCGGAAAAAAATGTCGTAACTGACTTTAGAATTTTTATAAAAAAAAAAAAAAGGTAAAATAAAAATATATATATCAGTCTTCGATTAAATTTTCTCTCGTATTATTTTTTGATCGTAGGTGTATTAATTTCAATGCTTTACAGGATTGAGAGGATTAAAATGTTGATTTTAAATTGGCACGTATGCATATTTATATCAGTTATCGATTCAATCTTCTCCATTATTATGTTTACTGTCGTGGGAAAATTAATTCCAATATTATACCTAAGGAACAAAAATATTGATTTTAATTTGGCATGTATGCATTTTTATCTATAACAACGCTTAAATAAACAATCAGCACTCTGCTTATATATTTGATACGAGATTACTATTATTATCGTGCCTAGAATTTGAATCGACGTTGTGCTATAAAACTGGGAAATTAAAAAATATACAGTAGACTTACAACACCCAACATGCCTTGATTGTTAGTAAAAGTATTGGTATTATGTGAAGTAAACAAGTTATATATTCTACTTTAATCTAAATTTAATTTTCATTAGAGTTAACGACTACATCCTACAGATGATTAACTCATATCGAATGTTGGATCAAATGTGTAGAAAATGTGACTTGGAAAGATTGTCCAAAAACACATAATAATGGTATGCAATTGTGATATAAAATTGTTTGTATTCAGGTGAACAAGTCATCGTCATCTTCCGGACTCTTGCTTCGAACCAAGGCATCTGGCCCCGTTTCGTCTTTCAGCAGTGGACAGTTGGACTTGTAGTGGCCTGGTTCCTTGCATATACCGCAATGGCGAGTTTTCCCTTTACTCAATTTCCTCTCTAGCTGAGACCCTTTTGTGCGGACTACATCCGGATCTTTTATTATGTTCTTGCCATCTACATGCAGCCATCTGCGTTTGAAGCCGCCTCTCAGTGCTTCATCCGGTATAGTGGTTTCTGCCAACAACTTACATATTGTGCTCTCCACAGTAGTCATTGCACTTCTATACAATTCTTCAATTTTTTAAGCTACCTGACAAAGTTGATAAACCTTTGCGTGTAAGGAACCGAATCTCCTTTCCACCGGCTGATGTATAGTCGAGTGCATATCTGCACTGTCCTTAGCTCCTGCACTGTATACCCTTGCCCATCTCTTGTTTAGCATAACATCAGGTATCAATGTCATATTTAAAGCTTTCAAAGATTCAAACCTTCCGCAACTGCAAGAAATAAATTTATCCGTATCATGTACGGTGACATTGACTTCCCTTGCCGGATCCTCCCCCTACTTAACAATTTCCACGTGACTGCATCTATCATTATGTTCAACATTCACTGGAATGTATTTGCTCTCTTTCTGAATTTCGCCATGTACCTGCATATTTTATATCGTAATGACAACAGCTAAACAACATTATTAACGACTTGACTACACTTTTTAGCGTAAAATAATAATCCATCTATTTCATGATAAATGATGGTTTAGTAAACAAACATACATTCAGGTTTTTAAGATTTCCTTCACAATATCCCCACGAGGTGGTCATTAGTCATGCATTGGGTAAGTAAATAAGTGGGTTATAGGAATTAATCAACAAAGAGCAATGATATCCAACAATGAAATGTGCTCAACATCAATTATACTTTACAGCCTCAAATTTTCGAAAAAGTCACTCATAATGAATAAGGGAGTATTTTATATTGGCAGGTATTGCGATGCAATTGTTGTGAAATGTCGTAAAGGGATAATTGTTGTATTTTATTGTTTCTGGAACGTTTAAAAAACATTACAATTACCATAAGTATTTGAAAATGATCTCTAATCAATTGATGATTACCTCAATGAAAACACGTTTGTTGTAGTAGTTGAATGCCGCTTTCTCGATACCTTTAAGATGCTTAACCGGTCCAAGTTCTGTGTGGTTGGTGGTGAAGTCCAGTTGAAGAGTATTCTGCCTTAGTCGGTTTATAGCTCTGCAAAATTGCTTAACAAAACAATACAAACTGAGGTCTGTGTTGAGGAAACGGCTCATATAAGCATGTGTGCTTTCACATCTTTGGGTCGTGGTCATGCGACACAGAAAACCCCTTTGAAATAAGCCTCTGTTCATTTTTCCTTTTTTTTTTTTTATACAAATCACTTATCCACTCGTTTCCTTCTAGGTTGTGTTTCTCCGAGAATACCGTCCACCTCATCTCAAATTCCTCAACAGAGTAGCGGCAACGTATGCATTTGGCAAGGTCGGTAAGAAAGCTTGTTTGGGTCGAGACTACACATGAGTTCCGCATCAGGTGCCATGAGCATAGCCTGTGTCTTGCTCATGGCATACACGTCACCAACGCTGCAGCTATTGCTTTGTCGCCATCAGTGAGCACACACTTTGTCTGTCTTCCTTCCATAGCATGCATAAACGTGCTGAAAGTCCACGTGTATGCCTCAACAGTTTCTTCAGATACCAAGCAACACCTAAAAACAACAGTAGGTCGATGATTGTTGACTCCAACAAACTCAACAAGCGGCATCTTGAACGTATTTGTTTTGTATGTTGAGTCGATGACTAACATGTCGTCGAACATATTGTAATCCATTAGCGACTTGGAGTCTGTCCAAAATATTATGCTTAACTTATTTTCTCCATCCAACACGAACCTTACGTACAGACCAGGATTGTTGTCAACAAGAGCATTGAAATACCCTATTGTGGTTTCTGCATCCGTGTTTATCCTCCTCGTACGTTCTTGATCAGAACTGATGAAATTATATAGATCCTTAACCGTGAAGCCTACCTTGTCATATCTACCCAAAGTCGTAACCATGAAATCCACCATCTGGCAGGTTCTTATCCCGGCTTCCTCCATGGTTCATATCTCCATTGTTTGCCCTGCCTTTATTCCTCTGTTTGATCTAAAGAAATGAACCTGATTACTGTTTGTCAAGTCGTGATTGTGGTCAGGACTAAACGAGGACACCTTGTATGTGTCTGTTGTTCTTTCTATCCTTACAACAAAAGCAGTTTTACATTTGCATCTTGTGATGGGAACGGGTTCCCTCCTGCGATCCTTCGTGATTTTACTTTTTATTTTTCTTATTCCTTGACGATTGCAAACTCAGCGACACATTGTAATTGTTCCGTCCTCGTCAGATACAATGTTGTGACGGTGGATATCAAAGCCTAATTTCCTTGAATAAGCTTTGTAGAAGGATTCTGCATTGGCTACTGTTTGAAAATATTTTTCAATCAAGTCTTTATACGTCCAGCACGACACATCTTTCATCCGCAATTCATCGTCTTTCTCCAAAGCTAAGAAATGATGCATAAGGTTATCAACTTTACCTTCGTACTCTATAGCATCTTCCGTAGGATATATTGGTGAATGGTTCGATGACTTGTTGTTGTAACCTATTTCATCGCTGGAGTCAATACTAACGAAGGAATTATTGTCGGTGCTCGACATTTGCGAACATTGTAATATGCGAATAGATTATCTGTATCTTCGTCTGCCATGATCTTACTGTTTGCGAGTTAAACTGGAATTTAACACACAAAAATTTGTTAATATACACATTGCAATAAACTATTGAAGGGCAAACACTAATCAGAATTCGTCATACAAAACCAAATTTTAAGCACAAGATTAATATGAATAGCGAAATTCAGATGCATAACTGCACAATTGCACGTGGATTTTCAATCTCGTGTTGCAAGACGAAACTACGAATTCAGAGTTTAGAATATGCATGATATTAGTATGATTAACCGTTGAATTAATATTCAAGAGTAGAGACAAGATATGGATCACGGATTATACACCACGCCTTTATGAACAATGTAATCGCAATTACCTGCCGTTGATCTTGTGAACGATCCAAATTTTCGTCGATTTTCTCCTAGCGCATGAAGAAATTATGTTTTCGTGCAGTGTGTTGATAAGATTAGGCAGTTTAGTTAGGGTTTAGTGATATTAATTATTGTTTCAAAAAAAAAAAATCTACACTCAAGTAGTCAAATCGCGCCAAACATCTTTTTTATTTGTAATTTTTTTTCCATGGCCTGTGAGATATTTGTGGATGGTTATGTGTATTACATTATCATTATCATAGGGATAATACTTTCACGTAGCAAAATAAGAGTCAGAAGGTATATTATTTCATTAAAAAACATGTATATACATATATATTAATTTTTATTTCTATTTGTTAATACACATATATATACTTATAATATATGCAGGGAGACACACAAACATATATATTTTATTTCTAATAAAGAAAAACAAAATTTCTCGCACTTATTTTTATCACACATAACATGCATAGGTCCATAATACGTGTGTTATAATTTTTTTTTTTACATTTTTTAATTAAAATGGTTTTTTTTTTCTGGATGTGTAGTTTAGTTTAGATATAGCAACATAATATAGTCGGGCAAAAATTAATGTTTTAGAGATTTATTACTACTACTACTACTACTATTATTATTATTATTATTATTATTATATTGATTAATGAATAAGTTGTTGAATAAGTTAAAAATTGAATTTTATTATTTTTAGAAGTGAGGATTTCATTTCATTGTAGTTACTTTATTTCCAGGTAGAAAGTACAGTATTACCTATGTAACAAGATATCGTGGAATAAATTTTTTTTTTTTTTTGTTTAATTGGCAAGTTTTTTTTCTATATTCATGGAGTAATGAAGGTAGAGGGTATACGTGAGCATCAACATCTTGTAAAATGTGTGAAGAGATTATTAGATATTAGTACCGAAGATCCTATTAGTTAATAAAGTACTAGGATTAAATAACTTATAAACGAGAAATTAAATGGTTTGTCTAAGCATGAACTTAGGGGACTAATTTCAAAAACTTGTTGCAAACACACATTGAATAGTTTGGGATGTGTGTTTTGTGTGGAGTGTTAGTATCTTGTGCCAAAAATGTGTAGTGTCTGTAGTGTGTGTATTACGTCCAAGTAGTGTGAAGGTTGCGAATTGTGTGTGAGCTATGTGTAGTGTGTCTGTAAAAAATTTGTATTCTGCTTTCATTATCAATATCTTTAAAAATTTGGTGAGACATTTTTTTTTTAACCTTTGAATACAATGTCTTGTTGGGGTGTTTTGAATCGCATGTGAAGCTGAAAGTAATCTTCTCAAACTTAGTACGTTCATACCATATTAACTTTGATAATTTAGCTCTTACCATGGGTCAAATGTAATCGGTAAATTAAAAATTGTATGGATGCAAGAGTTGTACTCTTATTAGTAAATTGAATGTCCCTTTCAAGAAATCATGTCAATTGTTTGTGATAAAGTAACTCAGTAGAGATGAAACATATACTTGGTAGAGTATGCATGAAACCGTTCTCATATATCTATAGAAAGACTTACTTGAGTGCATAGTGTTTTGTACCTTAACTAATCTGCAATTGTTTTTTGTTTTTTTTTTATAGGAAAAATAGACAACGGTTCAATAAAACAATTGTGGATGGTAAGCATATTGTTTGTCGAGTATGTTAACTTCATTTTGACTATGTGATGTCATACAATTTAGAAAAGCAACAAATTTGTGTTTAGAGTTAGAATCTATGCATTATAGTCTTACAAAAAACACATTTTCATTTATTATCTAACACCAATTGGCAAAATATCTGAATTCAAAGTTTGTGAACTGGTGAGAAAAGTTTGCAGTTGCACCATATTAATAAATCCCATTTACATAACGCAGCAGATGATTATTTTATGGTTCAGGAGGGTTAACATGCACATCAAATGTAGCGGTAGAAGGATCCGTCTCACTTGGGTTGAATTCGAACATAACATCATCTCCATCATTGAGGCCATTGGTAAAGTAAAAATCATGCCACCCTTTGCCCATTCTTAGTCGAGTGTATGGAACATTATTTACCTCCACATGCATGTTGGTAGATGTTCCTCCTCTTCCTCTCAAAATAATAGTCCGAACATTATAGTTAAGGTTATTCGAGCGTACTGTACTAGGATGCTCTGGCATGTATTTGAAAAAACAAACTAAAAATCAGGAAGATGTGTAACATTTAGTTCGCCACAAACTGACGATACTCTAACAAGAAGCTTACCACTCGGTAGTTTTCCCGTGCATGTACACCTCCCATCTTCAGGATAAAATATGTTCTACGGCTGATTGATGAAGCATTAGCTATCTGAGATGATTCTCCTACCAAATAAGAATAAATTAATTATTTGTGTTGGTTGCATCCATATCTGATGGATCCCAATATAGTTGGGATATATATCTAATAAGATATTTAATATCTTATTAGATATATTCCCGATAGGGATAGAGATCCTATCCAGAATAGGAGACAGATCTCTCCCATACTAGTATATATACGAATATACTAATATTCGTATACCACGGAAAAACAATACCACGGAATACATTTTCTCTCCCATTTTCTCTCTAATTCTCTTTCTTGGAGAATCACTGGAGTCCTCCAAGAGCCTAGGGTGTGAAGTAGACGGCGAATGCTCTAGTAGTGTTCGTCAAGACGGGCTAGTAGACGAATCAGAATACGATTCATCGCTTGGGGAATCAACCAAATACTATTCTGCTGCATATACAATTGAGGTATATCGATTCTCATATATGTGTGTAAATGATTTACGTGCTTTAATTCCTAATAATTTGGATTCAACAATGTGGTATAAAACCACATATCAAACATAATTACTACAAGAGCAACACATACCCCTCTGCAATTCAGCATCATTTTTTGTCTCCATGTCCTGGACCGTTGGAAAATCAATTTTGGATTCATCCGAATCAAACACGGTAGCATCGAACTACATCCCTCCTTTTATGTTGGAACACTACAAAATCCCATGTGCTGATGCAGTGATACGGAACAAACTGGTTCCAGCCTTCATGGAAAGTGAAACGACCCTCGTCAGTCCTAGTAACCATCACATCAAACGCCCCACATCGTATCGTAATTCTTGCCCTATCCGATGTCTCTGCTGCCAATGTGGGGCAGAAAGCACGTGTCACATCGTATAAAAAGTCAGATACAAGTTATTTAAATAGCAATCACACCAATACGAGGGATGATGATAATGTTGATCGATAAATATTACAACAGAAACATACCATAAACATTTAAATCAAACTAACCATTTTTTCCTCGTAGCCGGGTGCCATGACCTTGAAGAAAGACGAAGGCCTAGCAACATATCTGACCATCGTTTCTAGGAAATTTGTGGATACAAAATATGATAATTTTTACTTCAAACATATTGTAAACATTGTGTATTACTAAAAGATTAGCACTACACAGTATAATTTGTAGATTATTGCAGGAGGACCATAAATAACTGTTACATTTCCGTCAATAATCAGGGACAGATATTGTATGAATCCTTGAGGGGTTCAACTTGTAAACAACACATGTTACGAGTGCAATATGTATACGATAACATGAAATTAAATATACTAACAATTAACAAATGTAGAGCGCCAACATACTTACCAGTTGTTTACCTTACCAATGTTCACCTGCAATAAAGATCAAGGGTTACACTCCAAGTTTATAGATCGCAATACATCGATTTGGAGGGCAAACCATAATAATCGAAGTACCATCGCAAGTATGTTTCGATCAGTAGAGGGGAAATTTAATATTTTCATGCTATTGACAAATACATCCACAAAGTCTTAATATATATTACAAGATTTTTATGGAGGTTACTTGATTACAAAACTAGAAAACACAACTTTATGACACGTTATTAGCAATCACATATTAATCTAAACATTAACATTAATCTGGAATGCAATAATCATTGGTGAAGCTTACCTCGTTTGGCATGTTTTGCCCCCACGTCACCGTAGCACCCTTGTTAAAATTTACACAATTAGATTGACTCTTATGCAGCTCTTCAATTACAATGTTTAAAATGTCATAATATCTTCACCACTGTTTACGAATCTTCATTAGGTAGTGAAATAGAGGAATAAATGGTAAGATGTCGTAAATGAGTTCATACCACAAATGATCCACTACCGACCGAAACGTGTATAACGACACAATCTATAATTTTTTGTTCATTTTTTCTGAAGATTCAATAGTTCATGCCACATATTAGTCCGATACACATATTTATACAATGAAATTATATATTCGAATTATGATGTAATTAGTAAAAATCTTGGTGAGGGGGGAAAAAGAGTATGCAAATTACAATCAATGGACAAACAAGTATAACATCTACAATATTCTATTAGGTCATACAAATTTAGATTGAAACAACAACATATATATTTCGTAAACCTACTTTCTGCAAGACGATCGAATATAGAAAGAGTACATGGATACCAGATAATCCCAACCCCAATTCTTTGGTTTATTAAAATCGACAATCTTCAAATCAAATTCAATAAAGTAAGCTAAATTAAAATAGCAACCTTATTCGTTCGAAATGATTGACGACGACACAAGTTTGTATCCAGCGGACAAAGTGTAGAGTGAATGAAAGTTCTTGAGAAATTTTATGCCCCGTATGCCCTAATTGCCTAAAATGGGTAATGACATTAATACATCATAATTAGGGTTATAAGTTGTATATTAGTGTATAACGTAGCTATTTTCCAGATTTAGAAAAATAAAAAATGTCATATTCTTTTATTTCGCATTATCTTGTATAGTGTTATTGATATTACATATATACATGCTAGTCATAGTTAGGGCAGCCCGACCCATTTGGCCTTCACAATCTGTCCGACTCGTTATTGGGCGGTGGGTTGGATGCATCCAATATTTAATTATCCCTACAATTATTTGTCCCGACTCGACCTGAAATCTAATAATATTAAAAAAAAAATTGGGTACCTCCACAGTCCTTATGTGGACCGGTTGAGATTAATCATATTTTGTGAAATTCTTTTTCAGGGACATGTCAACTTAAAAAAAATAAAGTTAATGTTAATTAAACCACGAATACTTAATTAGATCAAAGAATGTTATGGAAGGTCATTCCTCAGAGTTTGTACCTTTTGGTGTGATTATTCGAGATAGTCAGTGAATTATTCACTATATTCATGCATTCATTAAAATATTCATTTGTTTAATTACTACCCTTTCTTTTTCTCCGCTCACCTGCTCACTGGATCTCTTCATGTCTATTTTGTTCATGAATCCTCTGTCGTTGATAGCTAAGATTTTTTGTTTAGTTCACTCACACTGACCATCTTCTACGTGGTTATTCACATCTTCTTTGTACAAAGTTATTCAAACGTATAGAGAGATAACAATATGTGAAACAATATGCAAAATGCACAAACTAATTTACGTTGGATCTGATAGAAGCCGTCTCTTTTTGTCTCCCGTGTCCTATCTATGTTAATACGGTTGAAATATTCTGACAACTCTCTTACTCAATCTATATCTCTTTTCACCATCTAATTATTTTCTATATATCTCCCTATACCCCCTACTCGGTTCATTATTTATTCCGTGTTCTCGCTATGTTTTCCTCTCTTTCACCCTCTAACTCTCTCCATAGCTCTATCTCTATCAACAATTCATCCATATGATATCCATCTCTCTCGCATTTAATAACTACCACACATAATCTCTCTCTCTCTCTCTCTCTCTCTCTCTCTCTCTCTATCCCTCCCCTTATCATTTTAGTTCTTTTACATTCAATTCGCTCCAACTATGACTTATCATATCTCTCCTTACCTCTATTTATATTTCGATGTCCCTCTATAACTTGTACTCCATTACTATCCATATCTCTTATTCCTTCTATCGTTATATTTATTTTGGAATGCTAGTGTGAATGGATAAAAGTATTTGTTTATTTTTAATTTTTTTTTAAATAATTTAATATTACAATAATTGACACCTGATGTCATTTCTATATAGCAACATCATATTTTTAAAATGATGTAAATCATGGGGTCTACTTTCAAATCGACAATTAAGGTAATGTAGAAATGTTGCGATGGTTGTAGTTAATTGATATACTGAAAATATGTTTAATACTACTTGGGATGTATCTTTTTTTCTTTTGGCGATCAAGCTTGTGGGTGGTAAAATATGAGTGATAGTTTTATGCATACATACCAATATAATTGATAATGTAAAATTTTGAGTATATATTCCAGGTACATTAATTATTGTACGATGTATGTGGATATTGGTTTCTATCCTGATTTACTAAGAATGGTTTGCTCTAAAAACCAAAAGGGAATGTCACAAAAAATGCTTCTAGCAATTCAAATATGTAACTACAACATAGTGAGTGGAGGATTAAGTGAGGTGGGGTGGCAAACTAATTTGTTACATTCAAGTCATGTCAACCCTTTCGATTGGTTTGATTGCATATCATGCTGAGAATTGTAGTATAACAAAATTTCCCCTTCTATTCTACTTTGCACGAAGTGTAAAAACATTAAACACTTAATAGTATAACCATCAATTAATAAAATTAAAGACTATAACTGATGAGTTTGTTGGCCGCAGGGATGTGAACAAATATATATGTAAATGTTGAAAGCAGAACATGTATCTCAATCTCATCTGAGTATCAGAAATTGTTATGAATGTCAACCTTGAATTTTATCGGATTGTGCTCAACAAGAATGAAGAGCAACGTCATGCCAACCTAGATTTCCTCTTGTTTTAAGAAAAGGGGAATGCCCTTTTGCAAAATGATATAGTCTGGTAAGTAACTCTTTGCTCCACATTCATAAATTGTCCCTCTCATCTGCAGTCTCACAATGCAATCTCTTACAGTTTCATCCAGAAAAAAAATATCGGCAAGTTAGTTAGGAACTCTCTGCGCAAATAGAAGAATAAGAAAAGTTAATTCGTTGGTTCCAAACAAAATTAGAAGAGTAACTGAATTCATGTAGATTCGTTTTCATACCAGTCTATTCTTATATAGATCTCAAAGTGGATGGCATTAGGGGGACCGGAAGGAATGTTGTGAAATTTAAATAGAAAAAATAACTTCACAACGTAGCGGCGTTGATAACCCAAAAACCAGATAATATATTTTTGTTAATCAATAATTTCAATTTCGATTCACTAATTACTTTATCGTATTCTGATTGGTTTAATATGTGTTATACAATTACATGCACAACTCCTATGTATTCCCAGTTCATGCCAGAAGGATAACAAAACTGCTCAGGACAATGTAATTGTCAGGATAAGTCATTCTAATCACTTACGTGGCTCAAGTTAGTGTTACATTCCTAATAACAATGCAGTAAGTATGTATCCCAAAATCAGTATGTTTAAGGATTATATATATTAATGTAAGCACGTCTTTAATATGTATCTTTAAATGAGTCATTGAGGTTTAATTCAAGTTACGTATGGCGCATTCAAATTAGTTAAAAGAACGATTGTATTAATAGAAACTTACATCATCTTCAAAGACACGCATCTGCCGGTAAATTCCTCACTGGGTGAAAACCTTGCACTGGAATATGTTGTCCCCATTGAAATAGAAGAAGATAACATCACCAGTTGTAACCCCACTCTCTTTGACAAAAAAATACCTACCAAGCTTAAATTTGCATTTCCCCCCATCACGATACCTTACGGCAACATCCCATTCCATATTTTTTTCACCTCTAATCCAACACACATCTTTAAATTTTTGTCCAACAGACATCAAGAATTGTGCAGGAATTTCCTGCGGTTGGTACACAAACTACATTTAATTAGAAAATATTTATGAAAGAAACATAAGCGTAGTATGGAATTAATTGTTATTTGGGAATACCATCGAGTCATGATGTGTTTGCTCATGAAACATGCATAAAAATATTTTTGCAGGAATGGCCAGACGAACAACTCTACCATCGCCTAATATTCACAAATTGGGAGTCGTCATGAATCTTCAAACCAATTATTATCATAGTTTTGCAAAAGTGAATCAACCAAGTGAAGCGAATCTCAATACCTGTTTGCGATTGTCCCACTAGGTTTTGAAGCATGGCTGGGGCTTTAGTTTTTGCACAACCATCCCTAGAGAAAATGGACACAAGAAAAACAGAATTCCGACTTAGGCGGAAGATCACGATGTCCACTGGTTCAATGTAGTTTTCTTTGCAGAATCTTAAATATCCAAACTGGAACATTGTGTTGTTTTTCTCTGTCGTAGTCGTGACGACCCAACGATCACTGTGGTGGCCCCTTAGTTCCACCTGGGGTGGGATGGGGTTGATCAACGAGTCTGTAAATTTTTGCAGAATCATCTGAAATAATGTTTAAGACACAAAGGTAATAATCTCATACATTCAGAAAACTATATCTAAAATAAAGAAATAATTAGGTAAAATTTAGCAATAAGATGGTCGTCTATTCTTGCCTTTGCAAGCATTCCGTCAGATTGGGTTGTAAGTATGAACTCATTATGTGAGATCTACTGATCAGCCAACTTGAATTTAGTATGATACATTTGTACGAACATTCTGTCGATTAGTAGATGAAAGTGTTTATCATTCCTACCAGTAATTGCATACATGGCGTGTTGACAAGTTTAACTAGAAATATTTCTACTCCAAATTTCACTTTTCAAAGTATCTAAAAAATCACAACAAAATAAATTTATCAAATGCACTGAAGGTCTAGTGAGATCTTTCACATTGCAGGGTGGTCTCATTGATTCTTTTGTTTTTTTTTTTTTTTAATAATATTATTTGGCCGCTGATTGACGGATTACTAAAGTACGAATTTGAAAATGCATCCTGATAATACATCTTAATACAACTGCCAAACTAACCATGAATAGAACACAAAATTAGCGTAACATCAAAATTGACGATGAGTGTCACACATAATCAATGTAGTCGTAACAAATCACAGATCACTTGGGCGAATCACATATTACAATGATAAATACTAAATACTATATTATACACCCAGTAAAGAACTAAAACCGTAAGTCAAAAATAAAATTGATTGTCGCACATTATTCATCCTTATATCGATTGCACAACAAACGTATCCATCATCAAACCCATCTGCATCATTCAGTAAAGAACACAAATTTTGTTCATTAGCAAACCCTTTTCGGATAATGGCATTCCAAATCCAAATACAAATCTCCAAATATACAAAATCATTACGAACACATATGAAATAGATAGTGATCGGTAATGGAATAGTTCGCGCTAACCTTTTGATCGAACGTTGTTCTTGAACATTAATTGAGCGTCTATGTGTTGTTTACGGGAAGAGATTGCGATGGCAAGAATTTTGCGAGGGTTTGCGCTAAATAAAAAAAGAGAGGATTGAATGAAAGTATGTGTTAGTGAAAGTGAATATTATCTGCGGTTCAGAAAGTGTAAAAAAGTGTATTAGTTAGAAAAGGTATAACAAAGTCTAGTTAAATATGGTAATTGTAATTTTATTTTTTTTGGCATACATTGAAAATTTGGAGTTTGCACATAATATAGAGTGCAATATTTTTTTTTTCATTATGTAGATTTGTGTAATTACATTATTACTGTGTTGTGTATCATTCTTATTTTTTGAAATTCCAACATATAGGATTATTTAGTTTTATTCTTAAAATCTACTGATACAATTTTTTTTTTAAGAATTGAGATTACGTATACCCGCTGATAAACACCAACAGGCGAATTCCAATCCCCTTTAGATATCGTCTGTAGTTCAGTTAACCAATTTTTCTTTTTTTCTTTTTTGTTTTCTTTTGTTTTTTTTATACAGATTGTGATTTTTTGGGAAATTACCCAAAAAAAAAATTATATGTATAAAGATTACACCAATTTTAATGTGCACATTGACATTGATGGATCAAGAAGTCTTTTATGACGGGGAACAAATTGGATGAACTAAGGAGCGTAGTCAATATAAATTACTCCCTCCGTCCCGCTCTAATTTGTATATTTTTCTTTTCGGTTTATCCCAATCTAATTTGTCAGCCCATAAATGACAAATTTCTCACACAATCTCCACCCTCAAAATTTCCACATTCAATCTCCACCTTTGAAAAAGTCAAAGATTCCACAAAATCTATTTTTTCTTAACCTCCGTGTCCGGCTAAGGTAGGCAAATTGGGCCAGGACGGAGGGAGTAGTATATAATGTAAATAAAAAATTGACTAAGGCAACACTATTATTACTTTAACGCTATTGTGTGTATTAATTTTATAACAAAATGAAATGATAATAAAAATACATGAAAAAAAATTAAAATTCTATGGGGTCTCGTGCCTTTATGATTTGAACCTCAGTTCCGGCTACACACCTTACTTACACGAAATGAGTTAATGACAATAATCACATTATTATTATTATTATTATTATTATTATTATTATTATTATTATTATTATTATTATTATTATTATTATTATTATTATTATTATTATTTTTTTTTATTATTATTATTTTTTTTTAACGAGAAATAGATATAGTTTGTTAACAAGTACTGGACCTTTACTAAAGTAGTTTTTTATTTTCTAATATTAACGACTATTGAATTCTTTTTCTATTAACCGATCCAACCTCATACAATTCGTGTCTGATAGCTTTGCGATGGTCATGTTTGGCTTGACATTATTTGTTTACATTTTGAGAAATTTGTCAACTATTATTTTTTATTTTTTTAAATATACCTTTTAAACAATGCTCCCATAACTTCCCATAAGTGGGTGTTTGCAAATAATTGGTGTTATAAACACATGATGTATATTGTGGATTGTTGTAATATTAAAATTAGGTCTTTTACATATAATATGACAATATATACAAAAATATATAAAAATAAATAACATCGATAACATTTCAATTGATATAGCAAAAAATCAAAAATATTTCGGAATGAATATTACATGTGATTCTAAAAATTATTTCTATGAAGTGATCAAAATTTTAAAGTACAATGTGACTAATATAAATGCCTGCATATTTAATTGTTTTCTAGAAGTTGATTTATTTTTTGGTAATGAAATTGCATTCAGGATATAAAAATGTTTTCCACAAATAAATCAGTAGCCATAAGGGAAAAAAATGCAGAGTTACGTCTCTTCCCAAACAGACACCTCTTTCCCTCTGAAACTTATCATTTCTTATTTAATCCCTCATAATCCAAAATATAAATATTACATAAAAGATAAATTAGAAGAATAGTGCAAAAAGGAAGCCACTTTGGAATTTTTAAGGAACAGCCGGCAAAAGGACATTTACAACAACAGGCACCATCAATGGCGGCAACATCGTACGTGATCAAGTTATGAACAACATCGACATTAATGGTGGCCCGTCCGAACCAGACGAGATATTTTCTGCATTCATACTGAGAATTAAAAGCCGCATATACCCTCGAGGCCAAATTAATGTAGGAATAACGTTGTTTTTTTAAACATATTTTTCCCTATCAATATTTGCTAATGTTTTAGTTTTAATTTAGCCAGGCGATACCCGATCAATTTAGTAGTTCGTGTCTGACAGAGAATTATATTTTGCGGGGTGATGCTCGGGTCAGGGTAGGCACGCGGTGTTACATGGTGGCGGTTAACCGTGGAGACGACAGTGTTGTACGCCTAATACAATGCAGACGGGTGCTTAACTTCTTGGGAGTCGGGTATCTTGACAAGATTGTATTTGAACTGGATACCACAACACCCGACCTTACTTTTAATGCCTATGTCATATAGGGACATCGCATTTGAATTAATATATTTTTACTGCTTATAGTCCATTTTACAGGGTTAATGCAATTGTTGCAAATGCTTATGTAATCATGTTTTTTTGAATTTGGTGTTCTTTAAATTTGTGAGATGTCTATAAATGCTTGTTATGTTAGGTTTTCCAAATAGTATGCCAACAAATACCCATTAGAAATTGCAAAGGGAAAAAATATAAATGCATTAAAAGTGTAGTTATACAGATACACGGAAACGTAAGAAAATCAATTGAGGACTGATCTTCCCAGCATCAATCGGAACTTACTCGTACAATCATTAGCATAAAACACAAATAATTAAAAACGAATTTATAAAACAACTATTGGTCTATCAAAATATCAGTAAGGTACAATCATAAGTACCAATTCATGGCTAATTCTGGAAATGTATGTTATTGTTATGTTGTTGTAATGCCAGTTGGTTCTACATGCTAATAAATTTTCCAGTAGGATTTAATTTTGTAAAAAATAGATTTGTGCCTATTGATGGTTTCACGTTTAAAATACATTACGGCTACTGTGACATTACAAGCCAGACGAATATATCTGGGACTAATAGAATAGGTATATAAATAAGATTGTCCTAATCTAGTATCAAACAAATTATTTGGCCATACCATATCTCAAACATAGTAGTCGATATTCAATTGGAATGCCTAAATTTTTTGAAGACATATCATTATGAAACATTTTGTCTGTAATGTGTACTGTTCTTATTTTTAATGCATTTGTTGCAAAATGCAAAATATATATGTAAGGGTGTAATTATATGTATTAGAGGAATTGTAGGTCTAATAAATGATGACTTATTTTTCCATTTTAGTACCGACTCAATTACATAATCCTAGTTCGAAAGCGCAATTAAAAAATAATGGGTGTGGTACATATTGGGTATATTTGAATATCATCAGATATTAAATAGTTATTATAAGTTATGCCAATCTGAAAAAGATGCAGTTAAAGGATTCATGTAACGGCTTCAGGTATCTAGGCAGTCACGTTCAAACCATTCAATAATGCACAAATCAAGTGAAACAAATTAGATTTAAAATACTTGAGGGTTGATGATATATAACATACATAGCGAACATTATCTCAAGGCCAAACCAAAACGATACGGGAATACTAATGTACAAATCAACTAGAGAAATGTACGATACAAAATAGTTCAAACATATTAGCAGCGATTTACCCGGCATGTGTTGCGTGTTTGATCACGATCAAGTGGAGCAGCCATTCGTCGTCCATTTCTGTAGAATGTACACACGTACATGCATGTTAATGCAATTTCAGTTGTATGCATAATAGTAATAAACTAGATTAGTGAAGGTTAGTTCTGGTATTTTGCAGCTTAAGCATGTATAGCCTATATAAGGCATCAAATTGTAAAACATACGCAAGTTTACAGTTTCAATTTGAGAGCAGTTATTGGCTCATTGATCTAACTGCATTTTTCTCCAAACTGTCTTCTTCATGAATTCCAGCTCCATAGCTGATTTCTTCATGGTATCAGTCGCACAATTGATCCAAATGCAAATCGCTTCCGTTTAAATTAATCCTTTACCTCTGTTCTTCCATTGATTCAAGCTCAGATTCAATTTTATGGCGCTACCTCGTCAATCACCTCTCAATCTTGGAAAAGACGATTGGCCTGCACTAAACACTATGGTGCATAACGGTTCGCCATCAGTGCACTCTGGTTCGAGTTCAGCGAATCCTGCATCCACTCCTTCGTTAGATCTTCGCGGAACTGATCCTTTCAGCTTATCTGGTTCTGATAATCCAGGTATTAGCTTAGTCACTTCTTCTTTAAATAGCTCGAACTATTTACCATGGAGTCGTTCCATTCAAATTGCATTATTAGCTAAAAACAAAATAGGATTCATAACTGGTGACATCAAACCTCCAACTGATCCTACACTACTCACTCAGTGGATTCGAGTTGACAGAATGGTTCGCTCATGGTTGATCAACTCGATTTTGAAAGATATCCGTGAATCCTTTTTGTATGCTAAAACTGCACGTATTCTATGGGAAACTATTACACGACGCTTCGGTGAATCGAGTGGTCCTTATTTGTACCAAATTCAATGTGACATAAGCACAATTGCCCAAGGCAATCAACCTCTGATCACTTATTTCAATAAGCTGAATAAACTTTGGGAGGAACTTACTCTTTTGAAACCGATTCCTATGTGCAAATGTGGTGGATGTACTTGTGGTGTTTCGAAAGGATGGATGGAATTTGAGGACAGTGGTAAACTAATTCAATTCCTAATGGGCTAAAACGATTCATACGATGAAATCCAGAATAATATACTCATTATGGATCCTTTTCCATGTGTTGATAAAGCTTATTCCCTTGTGTTACGAGTTGAGAAACAACGACACTTACAGACTTCCTACCCTGACTCTCATGATCATTCTGCTCTTTTTACAGAATCTCACCAAATCAAACCATACCCTCAGCCTCCACATCCTCAATCATCTCAATCTCATACTGCCAAACCAACTAATAATCAATTTAGAGGCAGACGGAATCAGCGAAAGTCTAAAGAAGAAAGGGAAAAACTGTTATGCACTCATTGTGGCATGCCCGGGCATAATGTAACTGAGTGTTTTCAACTCATTGGTTATCCAGATTGGTATCATAAACCAAAAGAAACCAGAGCTGCTCATATGGTTGATGCTTCTTCTGCTAACTCTGTTACTACCACATCTGGTGATTGCTTAACAGTTTCCAACACCACTGACATACACAGCTTGGTTCAGAAGGACGTTGCTAGGATTTTGGGTTCCAAAACCACTATGCCCAACTCAGACCAGTCTTCCAGCTCCAACACATCCGATTTTAGCTCCTACTTTTCCTTCACCACTCTGGATGATTTGAATCTAGGTGCCTGGATTATTGATACCGGTTGCAGTAAACATATCTGCACCATGGCTTCTCTCATGGTTAACTTGGAACGAGTTCATCCTTCAGCCTTCATCACATTACCAGATGGCAGCCAACAACAAGTAACTCATGTTGGACAGGTTACAGTCACAGATACTCTCTTGCTTACAGAGGTGTTTCTGGTTCCTACGTTCAGGTTCAATCTTCTGTCTATTTCTCAAATAGCTACCTCTCTTCACACAGCTGCTACATTCACTCCAAAAGGTTTTGTCATTACTGACACTCAGTCTGCCAAAACTATAGCAACAGGATCACTTTTTGGCAAGCTTTATATTCTTGATTCTTCACCATCAATTCCTGCTATTGTTGGTTTTGGTCTTACTGCAACTCATTATCAGAGGGTGTTCTCAGATTGGCATAGAAGATTAGGACATGCTAGTCCATATACTTTACAACATCTGGATTTCATCAAACACATTTGCACACCTTCCATATTTCAACAATACCAGCACTGTGATATATGTCATTATGCTAAACAGACTAGACTTGCGTTTCCCACCACCAGCATCCAAACATCAAGGGTCTTGGAGATGCTTCATGTGGACATTTGGGGACCATATAACAAGCCCAACTTCACCAACACTCCCTATTTCTTCACAGTAGTTGATGATTACAGCAGGACTACTTGGATTTGTCTCCTTCAAGCTAAGAAACAGGCTGTTACTGCTCTTACTACATTTCTCAAGATGATCACTACCCAACTGGAAAAATCTGTAAAGATAATAATGGAGCTGAATTCACAAGCAATGCATGTCAATCTATATTTGCTCAGTTGGGAATTCTGCATCAGAAATCCAGCCCATACACTCCCCAACAGAATGGGGTTGTAGAGCAGAAACACATACATTTATTAGAAGTGGCTAGGTCCATCATGACTAAGTCAGTTGTACCAAATTTCTTGTGGCCTTATTCAATCCTTACAGCAACATTCTTGATAAACAGATTGCCATCAGTTGTTCTTGGTTCGAAAACTCCATATGAGGTCATGTTTGGCTCCGCACCAGCTTATGATATTCTGAAGCCTTTTGGCTGTCTCAGTTATGTCACAACCTTATCTCCTGATAAAAATGAATTTTCACCAAGAGCTTCAAAGTGTATTTTCATTGGTTACCCCCCCCTCCCCCAGGGCAGAAGGCATATAGACTCAACAATCCTAATACTCATAAGGTTTTCACATCTAGAGATGTGGTTTTCTTGGAATCAGTCTTCCCTTATACCACTGTCAAAACAACTTCTTCAGATGTTCCTCTACCTGTGTCTATTTCTGAGGACGATGCTTCAGGAAATGGCAGCAATAATTTTGATGGTACATCAGACTCTAATACATCTGCCAACAGTAATTCCCCTGACGTTTCTGTTGCTGAATTTGCTGACCATCTTTCTCCTGCCCCACCTCAGAGAAGAAGTGTTAGGATTGTCACCAAGCCCCATATCTGAATGATTACATCACCAATTCTGCTGCAGCCAATAATGATCCTTCAAATCCACAAACTTCTACATTCAATCCACCACCTTAGTTTCTTGCCTTCATGGCAAATAACTATGGCATTTCTGATTCCATAACCTATAAAGAGGCAATCTAATACCCACACTGGATTTCTGCCATGAATCAAGAACTTCAAGCATTGGAATCCAATAATACTTGGGAAATTACAGATCTACCTTAAGGAAAAAAAAAGCCATTGGGTGCAAGTGGGTATTTAAGACAAAACTTAAATCTGATGGAAGTATAGACAGACACAAGGCCAGACTTGTAGCAATGGGCTATAACCAAATAACAGGAGAAGATTACCTAGACAGTTTTTCCCCTGTGGCAAAACCTGTCACAGTAAGGATGCTCATTGCTGTAGCTGCTTTGAAGAACTGGCATATTCATCAGCTAGACATTAATAATGCCTTCCCCCATGGCTATATTGACAAAGAGGTCTACATGAAACCTCCTGAAGGATATTCCAAAATAAAGCCTGGACAGGTTTGCCAATTAACTCGCAGTTTGTATGGTTTAAGACAAGCATCACGCCAATGGAACAATGAATTTTGTTCCAAACTGATAGCTTTTGGTTTTATTCAATCTGCAAATGACCATTGCCTTTTTACATGGTCTAAATATGGACATTTCCTAGCCTTAGTGGTTTATGTGGACGATGTTTTAGTCACTAGTACATCACTCCCACACATTTCTAATTTGAAAATGTTTCTGCATCAGGCGTTTACTATCAAGGATCTGGGTCCTGCAAAGTACTTCTTGGGGGTGGAAATTGCTCGAAATCCCACTGGGATTCACCTTAGTCAAAGAAAATACATCTTGGATATCATCCATGATGCAGGTATAGAAGATTGTAAACCTGTTCTTACTCTCTTCCCTAAGATCTCAAACTTTCTTCTACTAATGGTACTACCTTGCAAGATTCAGAGCGGTACAGGAGGATTATGGGGCGTCTGTTGTACTTGAATCTCACTCGTGCTGACATTACATACGCTATACAACAGTTAATTCAATATGTTCAACGCCCTTCAACTAATCATTGGCTGGCAGTGCTCCATTTACTCAAGTATCTCAAAGGCACTTCCAATCTTGGCTTGTTCTACAGTTCCAAAGGTGCTTTTACAGTTCGTGCTTTTTGTGATTTCGATTGGGGTTCATGCCCTGATTCTAGACGGTCTCTCACAGGATACAACATTTTCTTTGGTGGTTGTCTCATTTCTTGGAAAACCAAGAAACAAACAACAGTTTCACGCAGTTCAGCTAAAGCTGAATATCGAGCATTGGCCACTACTACTTGTGAGCTTACTTGGATCGACTACATCGCTTTTGATTTGGGCCTTGTCATTCCCAAACCGATTTCACTGTATTGTGACAACAAGGCGACTCTCCACATCGTTCAGAATCCTGTGTTTCACGAAAGAACAAAACACATAGACATCGACTATCACATTGTTCGTAATCGCTACAAAGACGGTTTTCTCACGCCTCTTCACATTCCCAGATTTATTCACTAAACAACTCAGAATTCACCTATTTCAGCTTCTTTTTTCCAAGCTAGCTATGGTTCCCATGTTCCAGCTTGAGGGGGGGAGGGGAGGAGGAGGGGTGTAGAATGTACACACGTACATGCATGTTAATGCAATTTCAGTTGTATGCATAATAGTAATAAACTAGATTAGTGAAGGTTAGTTCTGGTATTTTGCAGCTTAAGCATGTATAACCTATATAAGGCATCAGATTGTAAAATATACGCCAGTTTACAATTTCAATTTGAGAGCAGTTATTAGCTCATTGAGCTAACTGCATTTTTCTCCAAACTGTCTTCTTCATGAATTCCAGCTCCATAGCTAATTTCTACAATTTCAAACAAAAGAGTGTCCCCTGGCTGAATGTTCTCATGTTGTACGACCGCACTCCACTCGGTCGTGAACCAACATATCGATTGATTACTAAGCTCGTGACAATCGTAATCACAAACATAACTTTTGCTCGTATACCCAATCTCCACTTCAACAAAATCGTGTCGAGGAAGATATAAGAATGGATTATGTGGATAAAATCTTTTGGTAAACTGAACTCTGTGTGTTGGCATGAGGGGAGATGTTTTTGTGGCCCAAATTCAGTATGTCTTCAGAAAAACTAATTCCCAATTTCAAACAGTGAATTAATACTTGATTTTTAAGGGAAAAAATGAAACTAAAATTACCTACACCAAAATTACCCTAACCCTTATACAAACCCTAAACCCTAAACAATAACTCATCATTACCATGTAACAAAGAAAGTGTAATTGAAATTTTGTAGCTTACCGACTTCCTATATAAACTTTGAACAATGGTGTATATAACTTGTACGATATTATACAAGTCTGAACCCCGTAAAATGATTTAGAATTAATTCGGGTTAGTCCCTATATTAATTAACCACACCGGCCAGCTAATTGACAAGATTCCTTTGATATCATAATAATTTTCGCAGATTCCTAGTATTAATTACGTATTTCAACTGAATGGACAAACGACTAAAAAGGTTAATTAACGATCATCTAATTAGACAATTAACGATATAAATTAAGATATTTATATTGTGTAGTACGTCAAGTGTTCACGGACTTGTTACGTAAAGTTCTATTCATCATCGTATAAATAGTGTACTCGATGCATTTTCAGAATTAACCATGTATATAGGATTCGTATTGACTAACAGTAGCTACAGGTGTTTATAAAAAAATAAATAAACATAAAAAGATTAAAAAATTACACTATCTGTGTGTATGATTTAACATTCGCGTCAGCCTATTTCATGTTTATGAAGTACTCCCTCCGTCCCAACTAAATTGTCATACTATCTTTTACGGTCCGTCACACTTTACTTTTCACACCCTTAAAAAGGACATTTCTCTCACAATCTACACCCTTAAAACATCTACAGTCAAATACACACATTTAAAATAGTCACGGAAAAAGAAAAATCTCATTCTTAATAACATCTGTGTCCGGTCAACTTTTAACTGCTTACTGGGACGGATGACGTACAGTAGAAACTCGATAAACTAAAGTAATCTAATGTTGTGCATAGCCAGAATAAATAATTGACACATAAGGTTGAATTATGTAAAGTTCTAAATTTATTAGACTAATTTCAACCACACTGAAGGATTACGTTGGTAAATGTCATTAAAATTACTCAAATTTTGAAAATTACAAGAGTATAATTGAAATTTTCTTACATACACGATTTCACTTGGACAATACATAATATATCTGACCAATTCAATGAATTATACCCCTCACGTACTTTGACAAAGGGATATACAAAGGACATTTTTTACTTGTAGTTTGTTAGTATCATAATCATGGATTAATTAAAAATACACATAAACATTATAAGTAGGGTTGAAGTTTTATTTATATATTTATTTTATTTTTAATGTTTATTAAATTTTAATATTCAAACAATAAGCCCTCTGTCATATAATAAGTGTCACTTTCGACACTTGGAAATAACTAAGATTAACTATGAATTTTTGAAATAAAAAAACACAGTTATTCCAACATTACTCCTTAAAAAGCTACTTAGATTAGTTGAACAATTTGTTATTCAAAAAAATCCATCCCATATGAAAATAGAGGTTAAATGGATATATTACTCATTTATAATCATTTCAAATTCTCCACAAAAATCGTAAGTGACACTAATGTATTAACGGATGGATTTCTAGAATATTACTGACGTTACGATTCAATATTCTTTTCTTTTACTACTCTTGTTATGTAATGTTATTAACATTGTTTTTGTATATGTAATACAATTACTTAATTAATTACTTTTGGAAGATGTAGTAAACAACATACAATAATGGATAGGGCGTCATTTTAAATATGGATTTTTTTTGGGAATGTGTTCTTATTAATAAATTCGGCTAAATATGTATATTAATACAAAGTTAGTTAATGGACCTATAATACAGTAAAAGATTCCAATTTGTATTATTTATCTTCAATTAAGATCTAACAACTAAATCTCATAAACACAACATTACATTATCCCTCGAAACTTTCCATATAATCAGTAGTTTCGCATTAAAAGCAACAACGCTTCCAAATTCTGTAGATTATGTGAATCTGTCTATATATAATTAATATATTAATCAATTGGCATCTTAAAACACACCATTCAATACAAATTTTTTGAGTCCTATAATAAGAAACCCCAATTTATAGTGTGTCCACCATAATATTTACAGGTTAGTATTACTTAAATTGTTGTATAAGAATTATAATTGTCGTTTCAAAATTTACAAAATAATGGCCCCGATCAGTGAAGAGAGGGAAGGACAACGGACCTAGTCTGCCGATGAGGAGTTCTACTTAGTCGAACAGTTGGTCGGGTTAGGCCATAGTATTCATAGGTTGGATGATTCAATTGCATTTCGAGATCAACACTTAAGGAGCCTTTCTGAAAAATTATCTATTCAATTTGGGACTGAAATTGATCCAGAGTCGATTGTGAAAAAGATGCAAACTTTCAGAGACGAGTTCAAATATTATTACTGGACTAACGTTATAGAGCAAGATACACGTACTACACTCAGAATTCAACTGTGGAATACAAATGTAAGTGTATAAGTTTCTTTGATGTACATCTGTTTTATAAGGTTTTGCTACACCAACATACACACACATAAAAACATTAGGCAGTTCTATATTATATATATATATATATATAAATTTAAACATTTATGCAGTATTTGTTTTTAGAACAATTGTATTATTAATATGGATGATTTTACCATTTTGATGTAGGAAGTACGAAGTTTCCTGATCTAATTCGCATACCTTTACAATTTCAAATTTATGGATCGGCTCGATCTTCGGTGGATACTGCGAACTGTAAATCGGCCTCCTTATAGAGAAGGGTGGGAAGAGTCACCTGGGGAACCAAGACCAGGCACATGCTGGCATGATTGGGATGTTTGAGTTTTTTTATGTGGATATGAGGGCATAGTCTCAAATAGCTATTTCATAGCATATTTTATTTCCTATTACTAACGGATTTAATTACTTGTTTGTGGTTAATTTGTTTACATATTTTTCAATCTATCAAGTAACCGATAATATGTGAAGTCATACAATTTAAATTCCTAAATGAGTAGTTTTTAATATATTATAAAGGGAATGGTTCCTTTTGATTTTTTTTTTTAAAATTTCGTGAATGTTAAATTCACATGTGTCGACCGGTCTCGATTATTTAGTCAATCATCTAATGTAGAGTTCTTCAATATTTTCTATTTTTCCTAGCCAATAACCCTACCAGCGAACCTGATTTCATACTTAGGTGTAATATTATTTATTTTATGTCATAGAACTTGGACGAGGAAAAATGTGTTGCATCTACTATTTTTGGAAATACATGAGTGGCTACTAAAAATAACTAATGCATAATTAGGAAAACAATATAAATCATAAGCATCTAACACGCTATAAACAAAATATCTTTTCGGCCACTCCCTCTTTGTTGCGACCCCATTTAATAGTAACAAAAAACCATAAGCTTAGCAGTGAACAATAACTATATCTAAAATATATTAATTATTATTTCTGATTTAATATGTGAAAAAACATATCTATACTGTTTCAAGAATAAATGTGCCTATTGTGATTGATTGTGTCACATTATAAATGATATATACAACATGTACATATTATATATTGTTTACGGTTAATTAATATATATATATATATATATATATATATATATATATATATATATATATATATCTTGACCTATGGTATAAGTTAAAATTACAATCTTGATTTTTAAAACTTATAAAAGTTGGTCATCAAATTTAATTATTTGACAATTACCAGTGTAGAACCCGTGTAACACACGGGATTATACCAAACTATATAAATGAAAAAATACATATATATATAAGATTTAATATAATATTATAAAATAATTAAACGACGTCAAAATACAAAAAGATATAAGATGACGGAGTAAAAGAAAAAATATTTTATAACATCCTGTTCTTAAAGACATCCTTATTATTTTTTATTTTTTTTAGGGGAAAAATACATCCTTGTTAGTGTTATGAGTAATTTCACTTCTCTCCCTTTTTGTTCCTCTATATACTCGCTCTTTTTTATATTATCTTATCTTTTTATTCACATAAGCAATTATATTAATCATTTTTTGTTCTTTGTCCTTTTTATTTATTTTTTTGTCAGCCACTCACATACAACCATTCAACTTCACTTGTACTTCTCTTTTCCATGTATATATAACAAAATCTTATTTTTTATAGAAGCGTACCATGTAAATAGATAATCAAGTTTAAAGAAAATTATGATACAATTTTAGAAATTTGAGGAAATAGAAAAAAAAAAATGAGGACTTGATTGTCCATTTAACTCCCTCCTTAATTTCCTACTCATAAGCTAAAAGAACAACTAAAAAAAACCAGAGGTGGTATTAAATAAAAGAAATCTGAAAATCAAATAGATCAAACAATAATGTTTAACTTTAACTTGAAACCACTTATCTACTAAAATCAGACAATTTCCTTAAGCAATATATATCATTCAATACATCACCTTAAAGTTTTCCTATAAACAACATTAGTTGTTTTGCTGCAAACTTCGCCATCCTTATCACAACAAAGAATCTTCAGGCCTTTTTTTTTTTTTTTTTTTTCACTCTCCATGATCTCTACCATTCTTCATAACTCAAGCAAACCTGCCAATGAAGCTTTGACCGCTGGTGGCTTGAACCTTAAGTCTCCTGAAATATATAGGAATTAGAAATGCATGAAATTTTCAGTTATCAACCAAAAAGAGGAAGAACATAAAAAAATGAAAGAGAAAGATTGATGGAAATTACTGAAGGGGCCTTAAGGAAGTCCAAGTTAGCTCGTACATTCGATCTCTAAACTATATGCATAAAATGGGCCTCCTATTCATCCTGACGGTCTAAATTGGTCAGTGGATGATATAAGCCTATTCTTATACAATATCTTGATGAGAATATAAAGCCCAAATTATAAATCAACATCATTTCCCTCTCTGAATCCGTTTTACAAAATAATCTCATTATCCTGACTCTTAATATAAAGGAAAAACACACTAAATAACTTTATCATACATTTAACATTAGCTAAAAGAAAATAAATCTAAAAACAGACGATCAAAATCAATTTTACAATTTTGATTCACCAAGTTATAATTTACGGAATATCAATTCATAGCCGGTTAGAATTTATTAAGTGCTAACAGGAAAACAATTTAATTATTTTAATCTACGTATGATATTCGTTTGTCATAATTGTTTTTCCCAGTCGAAGAACATTGGCTTACTCCTGTTATCATCGATCTGATTTGGGTTTCTAGGAAAGGCTTTATTGTTTTGTGGTTTAAATTATCTATTTAATTTTTATAGAAAGCGTGATATCTCTTAGCAGACCTATGTTCTTCATTTCCGAATGTAGCCAATGGGACCACTGGACTCGAATGGTGATCTCCTAAATCATGTTGATTTTTTACTTTTCAATTCGTTTTTAATATTTGTCGTGATGACTTAAATGTGATAGGTTATATGTGGTTTATATCCATAGAGATTACTGAGTGGTGCAATAGATGTAACTGGTACCCAAGCTAAATTCATTCAATTAGAGATTCGAGTTTCAAGGAAAATTTTCGACGTGTTGTATGAATATAAAGTTGTGAATGACGTGCCGAGTTTTCATTTTTCGGACGGGTGGAATAAGCTGTGAAAGAAATGCAACTAGAGGATGAAAATATGTGCTTATTCAAACAATGTGGAAGTAATTCAAATAAGTTCCACATTTCAGTGTTAGGTTGTTCTCCTTGATCATTTTGTAGTTTTCCAATTTATCATCTTGTTAAGCAAGTAGTTGTGAGTCGGAAATAATACATTCGACATTCTTAATTTTAATATTTCATTTATTTTATCTTTTTTTTTTTGTTGTACATTACTGCACAAAAAAAAAAAATATTATCGCGCATATAACCTTCTTACTCACGAAAATATCGACTTTAATAAATAAAAATACTAATACATTTAAACTTTAATAAAGCAATGCATAATATAAGAGATCGTCGTTGATATATAAAGATTGTTGATATATGAAGATTGTATATCTGATAACTTCTGATCTAAACGCCAGTGCCACGCAATAGTCGTAGGCACCTTACCATGTATCTTGGTGTAGTTTATGAACCTGGCTTCATTTCCACCTTTGGGTCTCACTTTGCGAAGCATTTTTCTGCGATCATCATCATTGTTCATCGGTGCACTGTTTGACTTATTCAATTCAAGAGCGTATTTTTTCACACTTTCGTTGAAAATCGCGCACCTTCATAGAACTTCCCAGCGTGCGTCCTCCCTTTGCCTTCTGAGTACTCCCAGTAATCATTATTCGTATTGACATTGGAGTTTGGTAGTACCATTTTTTCCGCAAATGTTATAATGATAATATAATCAAAATGTATGAAATATTTTTAGTATGGGATGACAGCCTTATACATGTTTATATGTTGTTGCAATTGGTTTGATTAGGAAAAAAATTACCATCCCATAATTAAATATGGATAATGATGTATATGTGGTGTAAACAATAATAATTAACAACCAAAGCAAGTCTGAAGTGTGTAATTTGTTTGCAATGAATTTTTAGCTAATATAATTATTCTTCCTAATTCTTTTTTTAATCATACTTTAAAAATGTAAGAAAAACCATACACCATGTGTTGGTGACCCGAATGTTGACTGCAAAATTTACTGGAGGAATGACAAAATTGAGTTGAAATAAAAAATCAATTACCAACATAGCTCTCAGTGTAATATACTATTAGATTATATATTAATAATTATTATGTTATTTATTAAGTGATTGAAATCAAATTTGAGTTGAGTTATTTGCATGGCCCTTTTGCAGATGGATTTTGCAGAACCTATCCACACGAATAGCGTGAAACTTAGTCATTTCATAGTATACAAGATTAGGGTAAGAAGATGAATGCATCATCTATACTTAACTCATTATATTTGTTTTATAATTACAAAAGGATTTAGGAAGATTTCATTGACATTCAAACTGTTTTGCTCCTTTTGAAAACTAATATTAGCCGGAGCCTGAAGACTTTAAAAACAGGATTGTGTGCCTATCCAGCCTGTATGAAGAGATGCAATAATTAGAAGTTGAGATAATGCGTGTTAAAAACAGAATCAGACTTGCGCACTGAAAGTTGATCAAGGGAAGAAGGCTCTAGAAGAAGATTTGAAAATGTTGAACGATTCACTTAGTGGTCATTTGGGGCACATGGTTGATCTGAGGGGTATGTATAAGAACGAAGTTCGGGTCCTGATGGAGTCATAAAAAAAGTGAACTTTGAGTTTCAATATGTAATCGATTTCATTATTGAACATAGAAGCATAAAATTTTGCGTATTCTTGTTTTTAATAGTTAACATTATTAATATAATTTTCTTTATTAAGATGTTGCTATTGATTATATATTGTTATACTAATATATAAATGGCACAAATATACGGGTAAATTGAAAAATTATAATAGTAAGGCAATATGTTTAGGTTGCAATGATATATATCGAGTTTGTGTCGTTAGTGTGACAACCCAATAAGACAAGATAAAATTCCCATCACATTGGGCCAACGCGTTGATACCCAATAAGGATCCGAAACCAAATTATAATTAGTATTAGTACTACTACTACCTCTTCTAATGATGATGATGATGATGATGATGATTATGATGATGATGATGATGATGATAATAATAATAATAAGAATAATAATATGATGATAATAAGATGATGATAATATATATATATATATGTATATATATTTTGTGAAATATTGAAGTTTGCTGATCTAGTGGATAAAAAATTAGATTAAGAATGAGGTAGCTGACATGCGATCTAGCCGTCTAGAATGGATATGTAGATTGCTAATAAAAATTAAAAAAAAAAAATTAAAAATCAATTGCTCATTAACTATGCCTAATGTTAAACCCCGCACAAATTGCCACACCTACAATTTTTATTATTATAATTTTATTTTTCAGTTTCGAGGATGACTTAGTATAACCGATGTTTTCTATTGGACACTTTACACGTCTTTTTAATTAATTTTATTTCATCATGATTTCAATGTTTAGGATAGTAAAAAATGAAAAAAATTTGTTACTAATGTAACTATTTAAACAATGGCATGGAAAAGATTATACATTTGTTTTCTCCATTACCAATTTACCATGCACTATCCTTCTACCCACATGTTGACCATGTTCAGCTTAGTGGGGAAAATAGTGGTAATGTGTCTATTATTGTAATATTGGCTGCTAAATATTATGATTTATTTATTTATTTAACTAGCTCATAATATTTGTGAACATTAGCCAACTAACCAATCTATGTTTCAAATTTAAAATTTAGAATACTGAAATAAACATATATATGGCGAAATCAATACCCAAAAATATCTCTAACTACTTTACTTTATTTTATGATATTCCTAATAAGAAACTTTGATTTTTCCACAAATTTTACACGTTTCTTATTTGTAAATAATATCGTTAATAATAGTTGCATGCAATTATTGGTTTGTCAATAATTTTTTGAGATAATCTAAATGTTATATATGTCCGTGATTTTACAAATATCACTTATAAATTATATTGTTGAGAAAAAAAATATGCCTTCTTGTTTGAAATATATAATAACAACACAATATCAAAATTCGAATATGTTTCAGTTTACCTATATCATCTAGATATTTCCGATAAAACAACAAAATTATTTAAGCCAAAAAAAGAGTTGACCCCAACGCAACCACTAGTAATCTAGGTTTACCACCTAAAGTAAAACACATTAGTTTCAAAAGAAAAATAAGAGCAATTTTTTTTTTTCCAGAAGCCATGTCGTCTCCTTGCAGAAAGAGATACCCGAACCTGGATGAAGAGTTCAAAGCAGAAATGACTGAGATTAGAGAATTCAACAGAATAAGTAGCAATTCGTTAAACAGATTTGATTTGGTGGACGATGAATCAAATGACTCACTAGCAAATTTGACGGTATGAATCAAACATTACTTTATCTCGCATCTTCCAATTATGTGTATTTAAGAGGTTTAGTAGTTGTGTTACTATGTTTTAATTTATCATTTACCGTTCATCCTTACGAAGGTTAATACAAAGAGACAAATTAACCACCATTTTTATCATGAAATTAATCAATATTCAGTCATATGTATGATTCATAATGACAGATTTACGTTACAAAAAAAAAAAAAAAAAAATTAGTAATCTGTATTTTTCTTAAATTTGACTGTGTTTCACAAATGAACTCACACGTTAAATTTTGTTAGTCGAAATGTTAAGTTACATAACAACGTACATTTTTTTAATAGTGTTTCTCATGCGAATAATAGAGGTATTTATTGATGATTATGTAATTTTGTTCCCCATTTTATAGTATCTCAATTTTCAGTAACACTGGTTTAAAATTTATTACCAATTAGTATTCATGTAATTTGACGTATTTATGTAATTTGACACAAAATGTATGTCCGACACCCCATTGTTAAACTTATTAATCCAAAACCAGCGTAGTGACGTACTTAGCGCGTCAGGTAGGAGACATCTGACGAGGCATGAAGCTAGGACATTGATATCGGCTATGTGTCTATCGGAAGCGGTATGGCCCTGAACATTCATATATATGCCCAAATGTGTAATAGTTATTATATAAGTAATTTACATTAATGTTTCATCTATTGACATAGAGCTTTCCTATTTCGATCCACCAGGTGTTGAACATTGCATCCGAGCTACTGAACTACAAGGAAATGACATACAACAATTCTCAGCTCAAGATATGCTACCTACCAGTTCTGAATGTGGTAAGAAATTAGTAATGACATAATCTTTAAGTTTTTTAAATTCATTGTTTCAGTCGTAATAAATTTCCTATACCTGCGCACAATATAGGTTAGATCAATGAAGGATGCAGCGCAATTTACCGCATGCTTCAATATGTTGAACCTCAAGGAAAACATACATTGTACAATCAGTGTGTGCGACAAGGTTCTTATGCCTAAATCATTTCATTAAACCGTAATTCATTTCTTATTCTTATCTGACCCAAATACAACGTCCAAATGGATCGATATAAACAGATTTGCGTACCCATACACACCCCTGCTCCAGACCATTACAGACTGATTGTCTTGGACACGGTCATGCGTTTAGTGGAGCTAATGGATTCCTCTCCTAATTCTCACGAGATGGACGAGGAAATCGCTACAACCATATGAGTTATGGTAAGATATGTTGTGGTTGACAATGAACAAATGATTGGACGTCATATATAATGTTTGATCAATATTTACTGCCTACTTCTACTATTCAAAGCAGTCAAGACTTCAAGAGATATACGGATTCGACCTAGGTCGGGCACGCTTGGGATCGTTCACCTCATTTGAGATAAGATGTGACATCCTCGGGGAAAAGCAGAAGAACTCATGAGATAATATGGAGGCTCAGTTAACATTTTATTTCAGCATTACTTTTTTTATATTTGAGAAACTCAACTCTACCCAAAATTATTTTGTACTAACATCTTCAAAACTTACTATCAATGTCCGTGTAGGATGGATTGTGGGGTATACGTTATACAAAACATGCGAGCTACACGGAGTGAGACGCAGAACATGAGAAATTTCACATTCGAAGATCCAGAGGTACTGTAACCACACCTCGATAGAGCACATTCAGAAAAATTGTGTTATGGTTAATACTAAGCGCTAATATATAAGTGCCAGTACATAAATAATGCTCGTTAATTTCAAATGTCAGGAACTAAGCCATGAACTACGCCTCCGGGTTTTGATATGGATTATGAAATATGATGGGAACATGCACAAAAGAAAAGTGTGGAGGATGCGATTGCCTTGTTCGACCTAACAGGCAAATCCAGGACGAAACACGGTTCTGCACCAACCACCAAATGTGGCAGCCGTGACATTCAATGCAGATCCGCACCTGATACGAAAACAAAAAAAAAAAATGTGTTTTGATACGGATGAAGTCGGGAATGAGACACAATATTAACACTTAAGTTTTATTTGGGATATTTTTTTACTTGTTATATTATGTTTTGGGTCATGGGTTATTTTAAACGTGGCTAACTTTAACATTTTGTCATTTGTTCACATATATTTTTTGGTGTTCCAATAGTTGATTTCACTTTCAAATTTCGGTACGTCTTGTTTGTCATTATGGTATATAATATTTTCATGCATTACATACAATATTCTTTGGTGTGTTATACAATTTTTATTACTTTCCTTTCGAACCGGTTGGGATTTTATACCAACATATGCGTGGTTTTCACGTTATACCACCAATTCGTTCCGTCCACTTAAACATTGTCTTATACTGTAATAATAAGTTTTGAAATAATATTGACATACTACGTTATTGCATCTTACAGCTACATAAATAAACACCTAAAATCATAAATTGTTATATTATTAATTATGTGATATCGAATAACAAAGTTGTGGGCGAGATCGAATAATAGAATCAAGCTTCGATCTGCACCAACATTACGTTTTTAAACACCATATTGGTTGTGTTAAATCTCGTTTAGCGTCAAGCCAGGGGACTATCAAAGTTGTGGGCGAGATCGAATAATAGAATCAAGCTTCGATCTGCACCAACATTAATTTTTTAAACACCATATTGGTTATGTTAAACCTCGTTTAGCTTGGGATCAAGACGCCTCAATTAGAACACGATAAAATATAAAAATATAAAAATATTATTTATCAATGCGCAATTAAGCCAACGAGACTGCTGATAAAAAAATTAAAAAAAAAATCCACTCGGAATCGATACCTGCTCGGTCTCGACTACTTCATATCGCGTTATTTTAAATCTTATTAGTTTTTTTATTATACGATTCTGTATGACCTACGAGTAGTCTCGACTCGGTCTCACCCCAAAATGGAACCCACAAATGGCATTCATACAATTCTAACATATAATATTTGGCCCATTAATTAACTCTATAAATAAAAGAATGGGTTTTTATATGATGATAAAGCATATCTATCTGTTGGCCCATAAATCAAATCATTATGAAAAATAGTGGACTTTTAATTGAACACTTGTATTAATTAATAGTTAGGTAGAATTTTTTCCATAAAACAAACCCCTCTGCTAGGGTTCTTTAATTCTTCACCTTAAATTTTCCTCAACAACTTATGTGTTTTCGTATTATTAATCACTATATTTTCAATACCAACTTCTTTGTATTTGTTTGCCATATATCTATAAGCATATTCGATATGATCGATCTATAACCTTTTTTGTTCGAAAGATGATGAATACAAAATTTACAAAAAAAAAAAAAAAAAAATTGTCTTCCTGATTAGTGTTTTTCATTACACACATCAACATAAAATGAGGAGGTTGGTTGTCCCTACAATCGGATGAAATCTACGGGCCACTACAAAATGATAAGTTACATTTTTGTCAATCACTGAATTATAGTAAGTTTGTGACATTCCGATATGCGATCATTTCTTTTCTTTTGTGGCTATGTTTTTCGTTGTGATAAGTCCACATTATAATAAGTAATTCACAAACATACACAATGTCAAAATATGTCACCAGTATACCAAATTCAACAAATGAACCCCAAAAATAACGTCTAAAAAAAAGGGATAAAAAACATCAATTCAATTACTGCGAAAATATACAATATTTGACAATTCCAGAAAATCATGTGCCATTAAAAAATATACTACATATAAAACTTAGTATTCGAACTACACTATCCATTGTTATACCATTTTTTTAATTTTCTTATGCTTTTTTTCAAATAATTTTCGCAACTCCTTACAAAGTTGTTTATTGCAAATTTTATACATATCAAATTCTCTTGACGACATCTTAATAAATTCTCGATGATGCTCTTTGTTAATGAATTGCTATATCTTCATGGTTGATACATATAAAAAAAATAGATGTTAAAAGACATTATGATAAAGAATTGGTTAGACCGTTTGAAACCCAATATTTGGAGTTTAGCCTATATAAGCTCGTCCAACATGATAATACTTTAGCACCCATTCCTATTACCTAGCCAATTGAAATAAGGTCGTCATTTATTTACAGAATAACATTCAACAGAAACAGAGTCAGTGTTATATAATGTAAACGTAATGATGCCACAAAAAAAGAAAAAAAAAAAAAAACTCATTTCGCGTTGCATAACAAAAACAAATGGCAAAAAACTAACCTTAACAAAAAAAAACTCTAGAAGTCACCACAAATCAAGTGTCTATGTTTGACATTGCATTTTTCCAACTAAACCTTCAATAAAAGCGACGTACACCCCACTTTATCCAAATACATAATGAGTTACTAGGTGAACAAAACATACCATTTGCATACGTGTGAACTTACTTTATACGTTAAACTGAATAGACTCTATAAGTGAGTTCCTATTACATAAATTAGATAAGAACAACAAACAAATGAAAACATGCACCGAAAAAAATAAATATACGCAAACCGTTTGCAACGAAGGACATATCGATTAACTTCACAAATTAAAATTATGTTAATCGTTGAAAGCCCATTCATTTGCATTAGCAACCGTGAGAATGTGCGAAAATATAACAACCATAACTAGAAGCTAGTTTAGATCAAACAATCTCTACCAATAGAGAGATCACACTCAATGAATACGCAGGAGCACACTAGTTGCATTACCAACGTATGAAAGTATTAAATATTCATTCAATAACATATCGCATAAAACAACAGTTGTATCAATCGCTCAAAAAATAAAATTGTTACTCTACTTCAACATTATCTTATGAATTTGTACCCCATTATATGACAACCAACAAAATACAGTGAAAAATATGAACAAAAACAAAAACATCAAACATACCAATCTAATCTCAAACATATCTAACTCCTTTCTGCAAACAAGATCCTCAATTTCAGCAATTTTCTCCATTTTTAGTAATTTGGCAAAGTGTTGGAGCTCCACAATTTTACAGGATAGCTCAATGTTTTGTTCAATAATTTCTTCTATTTCAATAATCTTCTTATCAAAATTTTTCATAAGCAACTTATCTACCTCATTCTTGTTCATCAAATGATTTTCGAGCAATTCTCTTACACCTTTCAACTTAAAAATATACTCCTTCCGGAATGGCATAAGAGGAGGATCAATCATTCCCAAAATTCGCAATCATCTACCTACATCCAAAATAAGACTACACAAATCTTATAAACTGACAACAAATTGAAAAGAAATAACTTTAAAGAAATAAAAAAAATAATAACCCCGAATCATGTAGATAAGCAAATTGAAAAACCTTTGGAACATATTTTAATCGAAACAACCTACTAAACTGTGAATAAACAAGGATCTCGATTCAATACACTAAAAGACTAAAACAACAATTCAATTGTGTTATAGTGATTTATTTAACGACAGTTTTGATGAGAATTCACCAAGTAGAATGGGAAACGAGCAAACCTCCGTGCGCGATTGACGTCGGTTGTGGAGAGAAACTCAATAGTCTTCGCCTTGTAGTTGCATAGAACAAATGGATGGCTTCCAATCGACTTCGAATAAGATTCATTCGACATATTGTTGAGAATAAAAATTTAAACTGTATAAAAAGCTATGATCGACGTATTTTTTTGGAAGGAAGAAGAACTGAAATCTGGAATATCGAAGGAATGAACCAAAATGAGTTTGATCGAATGAATATATGAAAAAATGGAATGACGAATAAATGAAGAAATTTATTTTGGACCGAGATGAATTTGCAGAAGAAAAGAAAGGGAAGAGAAAAACGTTGATGAAGATAACAATAAATCATGATTCGGGAGATATTATTGCAATTAATAAATGCCAATTTTTAATGTTAATAATTTTATGTGAAACCTGTTGAATAGGTAACAAGTACAAGGAGAGAGAGTATTATTTTGACCTAACGGTTGGATTATGATTTGTTTAAATCTAATGGCTTAAAATAGTCCAGGTGCACCGTGTCCCAGATGCACCAAAGTTGGACTCTTCAATTGTACTAAATCTGTAGTTGGAATAACGAAATAAAACATATGAGTTTTTTAATATTTCTTAATATTTTCATATAAATGTAGAAAATTTTCAAATATATTTTACATTTATATTGTAAATACTATATTTCTATAAAGTTCTATATTGATAAAAAAAAAAAAATGTTAGTTGGCAAATGTGATAAAAAGAAAAAAGAAAAAAAAAGACATTGTTATGATTTGTTAACGTGACAAAATATCATGTAGGTTTGCAGAGTCTAAAAAATATATAATTCGGGTTGATTAATTTTATTTATTTAAAAGAATTTTAGGTTGCAACGCGTAAAAAAATAAAATCATAGTTTAGGTTGGAAAGTGTGATTATTTATAAAAAATAATATTAATAAATGAAAAATAACAATAAGTAGTTCAAAATAATTATCATATATAAAGTTATATATATGCGAGAAAGTCGTAGACATGTGATTAATAAAAAAAAAAAATTATTTATTATTATAACAAATAAATATCAGCAAATTCATAATCTAATAAGCTGATTATAAATCAAATTTTAAATTTTACTTTTAATTTAATAAAGTATGTATTGAATTATATATACATTGATTTTTCTCTCAACTTAATAAATGAAGAAAACTTGATAAAATTCATGTCGGATAAAATAAAGGGTAAAAAATGAAAACCCATCTCAAGTTTAAGTCATTTAGCAGTTTACTATATTATGTTTTAAAGTTCCTCATTTACCATATCAAGGTCATAAATTTTGGTAACTCAGTATAAGTGACTAGGTACATGACTATTAGTTTTTTTTTATATTTCAGTTTTATTTTACTTTATGTTTCTAAAAAATATAAGATTAATCTATATAAATATGAAAAATAATTTAATAAAGGAAAAAAATAAAATCTAAAAAAAACACCCACTTCCACACCCCCGTCATCACCCCTACCACCCCCATCTCACCCATCCACCCCTGCCATCCCAGGCTATTTTTTTTTTCTTTCTTTTTTTTTTTTTTTTTTTTTCAAGTTTTCATTTGATACCACCCCGCCCTAAGCATGTCAATGGGGCGAGTTTTTATTTTCCCGCCTCTTGCCCCGCCATGAGTCCGAGATTTGCGTCCCATGCCCTGCCCCGTACGGGGTGGGGCATCTTTTATTTATTTTATTTTTTTTGAAAAAAATGTTGTTTAATGCACAAAAAAAATTTACAACAATGTTTTATTTAAAGTATAATAATAATAATTAACTTTATATTAACAGTTTTTTAATTTAATTATCAGAAACTTGATAACCAAATTATGTTTTTATTTAGTCCTACTCTGATAAATTAGAATGACATATATATACACATACTAATATAAAAATTTATGTATAATAATATATATTGTATATATATATATATATATTTATGCATATATATAATACTCCCTTCGTCCCTGCCTAATTTGCACACTTGCTCCAGCGTGTATATTAAGAAAAACTGTTTTTGCTTTTTAGTTGACTTTTTCAAAGGTGAAGATTTTAAGGATGGAAATTCTAAAATTTCTTTCCATTTTGGAGGTGTGCAAAATAGGGTGGAACGGCCGAAAAAGAAAAGTTTGCAAATTAGGATGGGACGGAGGGAGTATAAAATAATATATATTTTTAGGTTCATACAATATATATATTATATACGGGCATAACGGCTTATGAGACGTGTGACCCGACACGGGGCGGGGCTGACCTGCCCCATTCTCGAACAGGTCGAGTTTGACCTGCTCCAGGTCAAAATTTTCTTCTGATTTCTTTTTAAGGTTTTTTTTTCCCTTCCGTAATGCTCTTACCCACCCATAATCCACCACTATTCACCCCTTCACGGTCAATTTTTTTTTTTTTAATTTTTTCGATTTTTTAAGTGGTTGCACACATGCAACCCACACTCCTAAAATAATTAAGAATATTGAAAAAATTAGCCTGAGGAAGTGGGGCATGGGGACGGTTAAAAAGAGCTAGAAAAAAATTGGCTGGGGGATGGGGGGTATTTTTAAATCTTATTTTTTCTTTTATTAAAATTATTTTGTATCTTTCATATTATACAAAATTGGAAAAAAAAAATTGAAAATATGAAAATTAACATGCATTTGCATGTCACGTGATATTTCCATCCATTTTTTTAATGGTTGGGCCAAAAGAACCACTGTTGGGCCAAAAGGGTCTAGAATAGGGCCAAAGTCGATTTTTTCCCACATAAATTATAAGAGAAACAAGTGTATATTTTTGCTATGATTTTATGCTCATAAAGTACGTAAAAATACTAACGATAAGTGAGTCGCTTGCATCTTTTTCCACAGTCTGGTTTGCTCTTAATAACATCACGTGCGTTCAAGGCACGTTCGTGCATTCTGGAGAGAATGATGCGTGCGAGGGAGAATTTGACTAAGATGTCAAATTCGTGGAGTGGGTATGTCAAACGACAAAGTTTAAAATATAATCCAACATAATTAAAACATACTAAGTTGCCAAAATCCATGAACTTTATATGGTAAAAGGCGAATTTTAAGCATAGTACAGTAAGTTGCTAAATGACCTAAACTTGTGGTAGGTTTGGATTTTTTACCCTAAAATAAATTGATTAGTTGTGGTTTTAATAAAATAGTCAAGTAAAATATTTTTTATAAGATACTCCCTCCGTCCCAGCTTATCTTGACAGGAGGGTAGGCACGGGTATTAAGAAAAATTATTTTTTTGTTGTTTGTTGACTTTTCAAATGATTGAGGGTGGAGATTTTGTGATGACTTTCATTTTTTAGGTTGTGCAAGATAAGGTGGGACGATCGTTTAAGGAAAGTGTGCAAGATAAGGTGAGACGGAGGGAGTAATTATTTAAGTGATTTTTAGTTGTAAACCAATACTATATAGTATAATACACAATAAACACTAAAATCTAACTCAAATAATCAAGGAATAAATAATCTAATATTTAAATTGAATATCATATCATAATATACGTGATATGGATATCAAATGAAATATCGCCAAAAGAGGACTAGTTTGATGTATTATACATAGTAAATAGATTAGAAACGGAAAAAATTATTTGCTACTTTTAAAATTCTTACAAAATGTGACAACAACTTACCAGTTAATTACATAATTGCCCCTAATTTTCCTTATATATATACATACACGCAAACACACACATATATAGATGTTTTAATTTATGAAAATAATTTATCAATTCTAATCATAAATAATTAAAAATAATCATGAAATATATAGTGAAGGAAATATTAAAAATTAATTTGGATATTTCAGATGTAAATAAAAAATTTCTACTCTTTTCTTTATGTTCCTACTTTTGTTTTATATTTTTAATTTATCTAAATAATGTCTAATTATAAATATTTAAAACTTGCTTGTTAAAGTTAGATTCTCTTTTGCAACTTCTAATGTTTCACTTGGTGGTTTCAAACATACTAAAATACTTCTTATTTTTCAATAAATTCTTACTTTAACAAAATAAAATCTAAAAGTTATTTACTAATTAAAAAAATAAATTAAAGTCCGTGAGTTCTTAAAAAATTAGAATATTTCATATTTTAATTGATATTGTAATTTATTTATATAAATGTTATATTTTTCTTATGATTTATGAATAGTTATTTATTTAAAAGATAAAAATTGATCTATGTGAACAAAATTATTTAGGTTGTTAAAAGTGAAAAAGATATAGTCGATGTTAATTAGTGCGACAAAGTCTTATTTATGTTACAAAGTAAAATAAGCATTGAGGTTTAGTTAACGTAAAAAAATAAAAAGATTGCACAATTTAACAAATATCATTATTTCAGTTAAAAAGAGTAAGTTTCCTTGAAAAAGCCATTTTAACAAAATATACATTATAAAAAATATATATAAGTAATAAAAAATAATTTCAATAATATTGTTAATACATAATCATACATATGCTCAAAGCTCGCATACTCTCGTGATAAATAAAGTATTAAATGACTTGATGATTTAATAAACTGAGTATATTTTTCCTTTGATTAGAATTTCGTTGTTTAACTGTTGATTTTTCTTTGCGTAACTTAAATCACGAAAATATTTGAAAAATCAAGTCAAATAAAATAAATGGAAAAAATCCATTTTTAGTTAAATAGCTTAGGCCGGTCAATAAAAAGTCATGTATGTTTTGTATTATCAATTTTAGTTATGTAAGTTAGGATCGAGTTCAATTTGAGGATAAATTTCGCTGGAAATTGTAAAATCGACTAAAATTTGTCACGTGCACCGTACGTGTTTACAAATTTGGGGCTTTCCGATCAATTGCTTCTAACTTGTCCAAAATTACTGACGTGGCACGCCATATCATTTATGGCCTAAAATTTAGGCGAAAAAATTAAAATTACATAAATACCCTTCACTTAACTTATATATATATATTTATTTTGTTACTATGATAAATCTGTTGATACGCAAATTTTGTATTCAATTAAAATTCGTCACGTAATAAAATATATATTAAAAATTAATTTTATATTAATTATTTTAATATTAAAAATTAATTAAATAAAATTTTTAAGTTAAATAATTAATTTAATTAATAATTTGATATTTATTTTATTGACTTATCGGAAGCGGCTGCCTATCGTGATGATATCAAGATGTTGCAAAATGACGAAATCGTGAGTAGGCATAATATTGGCTGAATATGCCAACTTCATCAAATCCATCAAATTGTCCACGTGATTGGCTAATCAAACTGGAGTATCAAGATTGATTTATGATATTGGTTTGGTTAGATAAAGATCATATTTTCTCAATGATCTTTCTTATATTTCATGCGGATTTGAGGATAAGATTAATATAATTAATATAGTAATTAATTTAATAATCATCTAAAAAATATTTGATATTTTAGAAGACCAATCAAATTACTTTATTTGGATCCTAGAACCATTAGGATTCTCTACCTACAACTATAAATAGAGCCTCAGTGTTCCACCAAAAATCACAAAACACAAGTTCAAGAAAGGTTTCAAGAGAGGTGTTATAAAACCAATCTTGATATTAAGGCGTTACAAAGTTAATCTTGAGATTAAGGCGTTACAAAGTTAATCTTGATTCAGGATTTTACTCCAACCTTTGAATTTTATTCGAGAAATCCGGCAAGAAACATCGTTTAATCCAAAATTAAGCTTTGGATTAGTGTTATTCAAGTCAATGAATTTGAAGAATACAATTGAAAAGAAGATAGGATCCACAAAGTTGTAAATTTTAATCTTTTGACTCGAATATTGAATTTTGTACATATTTTTCGTGTTTATCCATTCAATACACGAAATTTGTTGTTACAAAACTATAAGAGTAGTTTGTTAAGGGTGGTTTACGCACACCATAGTCCATTACTCATCTCGGTGAGTGATTATGAAGCACAACTGTTCTGAAGCATGACAATATAGCATGGAGTACGGTAATACATACAACACTTCGATGATGACTTGGTAATTTTCTATATAAAAGATGGAGTTCAACTTGTGTACCATTGTAGTATTGATACCACTATGACCTTACTGTTGTTCGGATTAAAAAAAATTTAATCTTCCCCATTTATTTCTATCAATAAAAAAAGGTAAATGTAAATTTGTCCATGCCGTATTTCCTTTTTTCAGCAACTCTCATAATTGTAGATCATTTCTTCAGCAAAGCTTCAAGTACTCTCCACTTTTTGGTGAAAAATCAAAACCAATTTTCTCTCGTCTTCTGAAATTTCTATCCAGAGTCATTTTTATTTTGTTCTCTTTGTCTTCGATTTGCTTCATCTTTCCATCACTCTTCAGCTTCTCACACATTCCCATCTTCAAGATTCCTCATCTTATTCTTCAATTCAAGAATTAAAAAAAAAACTAATGTCTTCTACATAGGGTTCCTCTTCCAACTACACTAGAGTGAATATATCTTCCGTTGGAGGAGGAGGAGAATGAGGAGCATATATGCAGTTGGGCTCTGATGTGGTTCTCGTGGATTAATCAAACCCAGGGCTCCGCTTCTTCAACTATCCGAAGCAACGGTTACTTTAACAATTTATTTTTATATATCTTCTCCACCCTTGAAGTCTTTTAATTGATTGCGTATTTGTTTATATAATTTGATTTTATGCCTCGATTTTTTTAGTTTGTTGATTCTTGTCTAGCTAACAGTGGTATTTGGGGCATGTATAAATTTGCTTTGCTTTAGGGTTTTTGGCCTATCTGACTTGTAGGATTTCATTGTTTATTCGAGTTATACTTTGTCCAAACATTCTAGCTTGAACCCTAAAATCAATGTCATAAGGCATATAACTTGACCTTGAAAGAGGGAGGATTTCATTGTTATTGTCAACTAGAGAATCTGTAGATATGAAAAGGGTTGTCACTTGGGGGCCTTGTTTATGTGGATAGGATGCTTTCGATGTCAGCATATAGTGAAAAAAGAAACAATCCACATCAAAAAGTCACTGGACTTTGACATTATAAATACATCAAGTTCTTGTCTAATTTAAGCCAATTACTTGGATTATAAAGTGGAAACTGTAGTTTGTTTTTTGTTGATCGGTAGTGTGTATATGTGGGTGGATCTTTATAGTGCATAATGTCTTTTGTTTTGTAATTATGTGATGAAATTGAATGAAAAATGTACTTGTTGATAGTTGATACACGTTATTTATGCATGTATTTAGGTCGATTTAGGTATATGTATATTATGACATTCACCTGCATATTAGGCCAAGAAATGTTTATATTTGTTATATTTTAACTTGTTTTGGAGTTAATTAGGTGATTTTATTCCATTTGGACGAAGTTTGAAGAAGAAATAAGTCAAATAGGATAAAAAAGGGACAAAAATGGAGTTAAAAGATAAAACAGGTCAACCAGGGACGCGGCCGCATCAAAAGTGGCCTAGAACATGAAAAATACGTTGCCTAACCAATGCGGTCGCAACAATATGGCTAGCGGTCGCGACGAAAAGCTTTCCGAAAGTGAAGTTTTCCGTCAGCTTGACACACCTCTAGTATTTTGGCCATATCTTGAGATCTACAACTCCAATTAAGGTGAAATTTATGGCATTGGAAATCTGATTCAAAGGGTTACAACTTTACCTAAAAGAGACAAAACAAAAAATGACCGGAAGACCCTAAAAAATGGCTTGAAAGTCAGACCTGAAAACTCGCCAGGGCACTCTACTCGTGGTCGCGACAAAATCGGTTGTTTTAAGATGTTTTCGGGTAAAACTTGTCGCAGTTATGACAGAACTTGCGCGCGGTCGCGACCTAAGTCTAGTTCTACAAAGATGTCCTAATTTTATTAGGATTTTGACCATATCTTCCATAGATTCGCCCCCAACTCTTTAAAAAAGGACCCCAAGCTCGAGTTTTATCATAGAAGATCATACACTTTCATATTCTAAACAGTCGAGAATGCTTGGAAAGCAAAGATCGAAGATCGAGAAACAACGACGAAGATCGGAGAGCCGAAGATTTCGAGTTTATTTACTATTTTTCCTGTATTGATTTCTTTTTTTGTTTACAAATATTATATGGATTTGAATTTAGTTATGAGTAGCTAAATATTTTGTGTTCTAAGGTTAGAAAGTAGGTTACTTATGGTGATGTTTTGATTTAATTCTTTAATTATAGACTCCAATTGATTTTTCATTTATGTGTTTCTTTGCTTTTGATGATTAAACTTGAATTGATCACATAAGTTAAATCTACATGTTTAGTAGTTCCGCTCCGGGAGGAGGGAATTGTTAATAGACGATTAACACATAGCGCGATTGTTTATGATCTTGTAAGCTTTGCTCTAGGATCTTTTGGGAGTCTTTAGATTTAGTCAACTTGGAAGGGTGATTAAGTCTAGTAGATCAACAACCTAATCGCTTCGAGAGGAGGGTTAGGTTTACTAAAGTGCCGTCTAATCATTATAACTGGTTTAAAAGTCTATAAGTTTAGGTTAATCATGCATTAGAGTTGTCACTAAAATCTATGCCTTAGAATACGTTTCTCTCCATCTAAGTTTTCCTTCAGTATTCAAACCCTTGTTTCTCTAAGTTATTCGTTAGTTATTCATTAATTTCATGCAAATTAGGTTTAGAATTAATACCAACCTTTATTAATTTAGAGTCTAGTTAGGAGAGTCTTAGATTAATCAGAGTATCGAACTACGTATTACAATTAGTCTCTGTGGGATCGATCTTGACTAGCGCTACCTACACCTACACCATACACTTGTAGAATACTAGGGTTAGGAAAACCTCTGTCAGTAGACTGTGTAGTTGTATTTCATGAATGGACATTTATGAAATTAGAGTGGTGATAGTGGATGATATATCTCGTGAGGATATGGCATGCATGAACATGATTTTATGTAACCACATATTACCAGATTAGGTATGAAAACGCAATACTCCGTAGATCATAGTGTCCAATTTGATAATCAAATTAAGATAGAGCCAGTCAATGCTTCTTTGCCAAATACAATTTTCCTGTCTTGGGATACATCTTCTTACATTTTATCTTTGACATACATATTTAGACCCATGCCATTATTAAAAAAAACATCACGGAACAGACGTGTTCACAATCCCGATTGTTTTGTTGCTTGTTTCTTATACCACGAGTGCATTTGTTCTGGATAATTTTTCTTTTTTTTTTGTTTTTTGTTTTTTTTATCATTAGAATAGGATAATAAGAAGTGCAAATTTTTTCCAGTAGTATGATAATCCCTTCTTCCCCCGTGCATTTGAAATTACAAACAACTTGAAGAATGAAAATGCTTACAACATAAATGAACTCCGACACTACATGTCCTTCAGATGTGAGTATTGTAGATACAAATAGTTAGTCAACAACACAAAATCGATGTTTACAATCGGAGTTGCAGGAACAAATTTTACGAATTTCGCACGAGAAAAGAAATACTTTATGTTTGAGATTGTCACCCTATCTCTCTTGGGTAGGTTTTAGTTTGATCATGTTGATGATTCTTGGTCGCTAGTTAGTTAATTATGTAATGTTAGATCCTATATGGAGTGTACGATCACTGATTTGGCCCCCTTTGTCTTTTGAATATTTCGAACTGGAGATACTGCATGAAGCTCCTTTTTGGGTTGTAATGCTTTGGAACAAGTCATGTTTTTTTATAGCCAGTCATTTCTTAAAATGTTTTCAATATAAAATATCTCATAGGAAATTCTTCTTCTCAACCTTATTTAATCAATAATGAATGCAAAGTTTCTATGACATAACTTATTTATGTTGTTTTACTTCTGATGGAGAGTGATTATGCACGAGTTTTGAAATTAAACAAACATCGCTAGGTCCAATCGCAAACTATTTTATTGCCAAAGTAGCCTATCAGTAAAATAAAATAAAAATTAAGAAAAGAAAAGGAAACCGGATGGTTGCATAAGTATACTTTCCGATGTAGTAACTTAAAATAAAATTACAAAATACATCTTGAATGCAATAGTTTGGCCAATCACACTAATTGGTAGATCTAAAAGAATCCTCCAACATACTCCGATTGTACCAATGCAGATTAAGACTAGTTCTCTAAAACAAATAGCTAATAACATTGTCCACCCTAATATTAGTTAGGTGCAGATTGAAGATGCAACAAGGAACCCAAAAAACATAAAAATGAAGCATAAGTTTGCTCCAAATCAGGAAAATAATTAACCAAAATTTAAATAACATTATTCACCCTAAACTGAATGAGAAATTCGATTATTTAAGCCCAAAGATTTTTTTTTAAATAGGTAGTATTATAAATAAAGAAAATAAAACAAAGGAAAGTGCGAAGAATGTGGAGACCACAAGCTGGTCACTCACAAGACATAAACTAAAAACCTTTTCATGTCACAAGCTGACAGATAAAGGTATCCAAAATAAAATGGCTACGGAAAATATTAGCAATTACAAATAAAGCCAACTAGTGCATATCAAACTGGAACTTCACGGATTTGCTGAGGGGAATAGCCGGTTTAGGAATGTCATCGAACATACTACATAAATCGAGCTCTCAATCAAGTGCCCAATGTCACGAAACCCGAGCGTGGGGGAGTTCCAACGCTCCTCACATCGGCGTGAGTTCAGATATCCCTAGGAAGAATTTCAATGTCATAGCTTAGAGCAGTCAAATCTAGAAATATGACCCGACGATAAATTCCAAACCGTGTAATCCCTCACCAAAACCCAAAATCCCAGCAGTAATATCCAAACAAAGCAACCAAACAATACTAACAATAAAACCCACGGTCTTGCTTTGCAGTCCGAAAATAATCTTGTGCAACATATCAATGTCAACCAAGATAAATAAAAAAGAAAATGCCCACCATATTCTACTGATATCACAAATGTAACACGAGATTGAACAACAGCCCATGGTCAAGTCATATATCAAAACGCGCAAAAAGACGCACGAGCCTTGGCAAGAATCCCGGAATATCAAGCTAATTCAGCAATCACCATTCCAGGTAGGTTCACAGTCCGTTAAAATCATCAAATCAAGGGAACAAGGACTGCGAAGGCGTCTAACGGAGAAGACGCTGTTTGAAAAACCAGAGATTGTACCGGTTCGGTCGGACCGGTTCGCAAGCGGGTTCGGGTCGGATAGAACCCATTGTGTCCCAGAACCTGTTCGCAAGAAGGCAGGAATGAACCCTGCTATATCCAACTTGCCGGTTCGCCCACCCCATACCGGGTCAAGTCGATAACCCGGTGCCAGCGAGTCGACACAGTGAGCGAGTCGACACAGAGAGTAAGGGCGACTGACTCAGCGAGAGCTACCTTGAATCTGCTCCATCCATGTCGGCCGACGACTAGGCCACAGAATCACGAACAGAATCGACCCTCAGTAGCTAAGACGAGTCGCAAGATGAGCAGAGGCTCACGCAATGGTTAGTCGCTGCATCATCAGGAGCCGCCATACTTAGATCGGAGAAGATGTGGTCAGAGCCTCGATCGGCGAAGGAAGCCCAAGACATTCGCAGACCAGATCTGAAAAAGAGGCGCCACTGTGAGTATGGACACCAGCACCGCCGTGAGAAAGCATCTGAAGCCCGAGACGGCAGATCTGCAGCGGCGGCACTCCGAGGAATATCAGCGTCTCCCGTGAAGAAGAAGGCAGATCTGAAGCCTGCACTCCCTTGCAAAAGATGAAAAGCAGAAAGGACAATAAATATGACTCTTATGGTGCGGGATGCGATGGCATCACTTGTCCCGATCTGTCCCCAAAACCATAAATCAAAATATAAGAACAGTTCTCCAATAAGAATGGAATTACGAAACATTAAACTGGAAAATATAAATCAAACGATATGATTAATAATGAAATAGGACAACAAAAAAGCTATAACAAAAGATGGATGTTGCCGCCGGCCAATGAAGAGGACTCGAGTGTGCTTAGTTTAGAGAGAGGAGAGATGTATTTAAGCCCAAAGATTGATATCCCTTCAAGTACTTCTCCTTCCATTAGATTCTCCTACTTTACTCCCTCTACTTCCACAAGCCCTTTGTTACTGCTTAGTTCCACTAGCTTCCATTCCTATGGTTCAATAAGAACAAGGTATAATGTATCATTAGTTTAAAATATTAATGAGTATTGTTATTCTCCAAAGACAATTTAACACTAGAAACCTTGGTGAATCTAATGGACTAACCGAAAATACGAATGCACCAGTAATCAACATTACATAAATATATCATCCTCCTCGTTAGCCTTATCGTTAAAATCATCTTCTTTATGTGTTGTTGTTCCATTATTTAGCTCTTCATGACCTCATTTCAGTGTTGGACAACTTGACTTGTAGTGTCCCGTTTCCTTGCATTTTCCGCAGTGCCTTTTCTTCCCTTTCTGGTCTTTATAATTTCCAAGTCCTTGAAGATGTTGGAGCAATTTGCTTCTGCATCCATTCATTATTCTCATCAATATGTTTAGGTAAAGTCGGGATCGTCGATTCGAAGATAGAAATGACACGGTTGTAGCTTTATTCATTGGTAGAAGCAATGTGACACAACTGCTGTTCCTTAGCCAGAATTGGCCGTATTAACCTGTTTACTATATCGTCCTTGTTGTTGCTGACTTTGTCCAACGATTCTTCAACATATTTCGCCTAAGTTCACAGCTTTCATCACGCAAAACATGTGCTGACAAGTCTACCATACCGACTCAACTAGAAAGTATAAAGATTATTGTAACGACCCGATTTTCATAAAATAATTTAAAGCATTTAAAATAGGCAATAATCAATATCATGAGGGTTTTTTTTCCACACGAAAGATAATTATTATTCAGATCGTTAAAAGAACCGAATGGACATACCCCTAAAATTATTTCAAGTAATATTGAATTCAAAATTTAGATCCCGATTAACAATCTATATCATTTTTTTTTCACTTGAAAATTATAAAACTTCACAACACATGTAACAACAAAGACAAATAAACAATTACTAACTGCATTATGCACTTGAAAATTATATAACTTCGTAACACATGTAACAAAAATATATATATAAATAAAAAATTACTCGTCAATCCCATATTATTTATTAGCAATAAGTGATCATGAAAAATTAATTCACACTAAAATAATAACATGGAATTATTCCTAAACATTTCCCTGAAAAATTAACTACACATAAGAATCATGCTTATATCTAAGACAATTTTCATAATATTAACTATTCAAGAATATTTGAATAGTTACTAGCCACATTTAGGACGTATTACGTCATCACAATTGGTCAAAAATCAACAACTAAACAATATTATAGTCAATACTTTAATACTAAAATCTATTGCACATTGAATAATCCAAATAACACAATTAAACATAATTTTACTTAACACGACACTAAGAAAATATTTCAAATAAACTTGTATTATCCCTAAAAGAAATACCCTCATTAAAAATATTTCACTAGTTATACACATGCTAGTTGTATCAAATTTATTTGAGAACACAATTATCTTCAATAAGGCATTATTTAGTATCATACATTGACATGCTTATAAAAAATAATTTAGAACATATATAAACTTGTATCACAATTTTTAATTATTTATTACCTAAATAAATACAAATATAAATCATGTGTAACAACGGGGACACAAGTCATTAAATAAGTACCTGCACAACCTAGATTATAGCGAAAGTGAAGACAAACGTAACAACATGGATACAAGTAAAATTTATAATTAAAGCATGCTTGGGATTTTGCAAATGAGTAACTAAGTTATCACGAAATAATTTATTTATTAATTAAATTATGAGAACATAATATTAATGAACATGTCACGAATAAACTTATTAAGATAAACTTATCACACCTCCAACAAAAATATAATTCAATCATCACATCTAATCATGTTTATAATATAATTAATTGACAACACATAATATAACAATGACCGTATGGAAGGAGACTCATACGAGTATACTTTAATTTATCCTATTAAGTATCCGTGTTTATGTGTGTGAATGTACAAGCATACCTGATGTACAAGCCTATATAAAATGCAAATCGTATCAAGGTACAATCAAGTCATAGTAGCAGCACATAAGCATATTACTTATTTTATTTCAATAAGAGATCATATAATAATTCAGTCATGCATTGTCACATAATATTTGAAACCTACATAGACATTCAAGCAAGTAATTTATGTAAATATCACATATTTCGAAGATAATTAAGTAAATAGTCATGTAATTTTATTAATATTTTACCTATTAATTTAGTCACAATAAGCCATTTCAATATCTCAACATAAATTCAAATAGCTACATATAAATGGTAAATTATTTACTAAAATTTTAGTGACTATCATATGCTCCGGGCTCTGCCTCAACTCCACCGGCCCACACCGAGGTAACCTGAAAGGATCAATATTGGGTTGGGAGGAGCTTCCTTTAGCTCGTGGAGGATTACAATTTATCACAATAATTACAAATACAAGAGGCATATAATGTAACAATTATCATAATTGGTAGGTGTGGCCCACTAACAGTTCAATCGGTCTTAACTAGCCCAGAAGTACAAGCCCAACAGTTCAATCGGCCCAATTACGGCCTACCCAATCACCATGAAGATTTGGTAATTGAGATTGCGGCAGCGACGCGTTGGGGAGTGGAGATTCCCCCCCCCCCCTCCCCCCACGATCTTCTCTCAATCACGAAGGCAGATTTGATGGCCGAAATTATAGGGATGTAGTTAGGGTTGTGATTTGTATGATATAAATAGTAGAATGAAGGACGTTTTGAGGGTTCGAACTCTTGTACTTTGAAATTATAGCTTGTAAAACTAACGAAAGAAGAAGAGAAAAGACCCCGAAAGGGACATTATTCCCCCTGTGGACGTAGATCTCCGGATCGAACCACGTATATCTTGTGTTTTGTTTTCTCTTTGCGTAGGATAATCTTTCCAATCGGTTTTTCTTTGGCTTGTATTTTCTTGATAACGGATCGCGCTTTATCAATTTGCGCCGTCTGTGGGAACGAACAAAACATTGATACTGCACTCGTCACACCATGGTTACCACACGCCAAACTCAATCTCGCCAAGGTGATCAAGCCAACCAAGATCCACCCGTGGATCAAACTTTGTTGTCGAGGCAACAACTGATGAGAAATCAACCTCACAATCAGGGCAATCAAGATCCACTCGTGAATCCGGACGACCAAATCCTACCCTTGCCCCAACGAGGTGTACAAAATCCTAATCCCGCCGCTACACAGCCACAGATTAATATTCAAATGACTCCAGAATTGCTCCAGGCCTTTATCCAAGAACATGTTCATATCTTCTAGGACTGGGCAGCCAATCGCCCGAACCTCGATGGGCCTGCTGGAAATGCCGTCAATCCCGCAACACATCCACCTCGTCGAGACCCACCTAACCAACAAGATCCTATACATAATGTGCGACAAGATCGACGTAGAGAGCGACTTGGTTCCCCCGAGGACCATGGGAGTTCTAATGGGTCAAGGCAACGCAATGAAGAACTTGCCGATGCCGATCGTCCCGTCCCCTTAACGCGGCTAAAAGAGCTCGCCATGACCATCCTCGTACCTTAGATCTCCAGGAGTATGAGCGGGTACAACGTAATGTCGAACTAGACAGGATTTTAAGTCTTGATGCCAACGGAGACATTATCACCCCATTTTCCCAAGAAATACTTGCTACACCCCTTCCCGAAGGGTTCAAGCGACCTGCTATATCACCTTATGATGGAACTGGAGACCCGGCCAACTTCCTCTATGCTCAGTCGAGATCATACCGTGTCTCTTCACTATTGTAAGATTTTCCCTGAATATCTTCAGGACGAGGCCCGGGTTTGGTTTGACTCCCTTCCCCGCAATAGTATATCCTCTTTTAGAGAACTTGCCGAACACTTTTGGGCACGTTTTGAAGCACGAGCAAAGCCCATGTCCACCTTGGCCGATCTGATGAATGTTGAACAAAAAGAAGGAGAAACCATCTCTTAGTTCCTCGAACGCTTTACAACTGAAAGCTTGAAAGTGGGAAGTCAGCCTGACAGCATTATTGTCACGGCCTTCATGAATGGATTACGTGCCGGACCATTGTATACCGAGCTTGCCCGAGGGTCACTACCCGAGCTCTTTATCATGTGGTTGGTAAGTTCGCCAAAGCGGACGAGCAAACCCGGCGCAAGAGGGAAAAGTCTATTGCTAAGAGACAGACATATAAAGGACAATCCGGGTTTAACACTCGCACCAGCGCCTTTAACCGGCTAAGCAGAGGGCGATTAGAAGCCCGTAACGATCTACCTCAGCTCACACCTTTGAATCGGTCCCGAACCGAGATACATGCCATCCACAAGGCTGACCTGAGATCTTACCCTCGTATGACTACGCCGACAGACAAACGAAATCGCACCAAGTGGTGCGATTATCACCATGACCACGGGCACGTTTCGAAAGAATGCCGAGAACTCAGCAAAGAAATTGAAGAGTGTATAAAACAGGGATATTTTCGCCAGTACATCGCTCAACCCGATAATCGGCAACAGCCCAGAGGTGGCAACCAGCAACAAAATCGGGGTAGCTATAATAATCGAGGCCAACAACAAGGTCGGACACAATGGAAGAATAATCGATCCGGGAACAACAACTACCCTAAGCATGATCAGGGAAATAGGCAGAATACTCAGCAACAACAACCTCGTTTATTGCCAGCCCCCCCTCCTCAAGAGGAAGGGAACAATCCTCCAAATCATGTTGTTAATAACGTCATTCATATGATTTATGGCGCGCAGCCAGCAGGAATTTCTCGCAAAGCTCTTATTGCAGAAGCTCGTAGACCTCCTCCCGAGGAGCCCCGCCACAAACGTTTCCACAAAACCGAAGTAGTTAGCTTCACCGAAGATGACCCAGTACCCGAGCGCACACCTCACACTGACGCTATCATCATTGATATGACTGTAGCAAATATCATCATCAAATGGGTATATGTTGATAATGGTGCCGCTGTGAGTGTTATTTTCTCAGATTGTTTCCAAAAAATGGGTATATCTCGTAATCTGCTCCGACCTGCACCGGGACCTCTACAGACATTTACACAGGGAGAAGTCAAGGCGAAAGGGATCATTAATCTCGCAGCCTCGGTAGGTACTCATCCTGCCATCAAAACTGTTTTTGTTGATTTTTATGTGGTGTCATCTGCATCACCTTATAATATGATCCTTGGGCGAGATTGGCTTACCCCTGCACAAGCTATCTGTTCCACGTATCACTTGACGATGAAGTGTCCTTAACCCTACGGAGCAATTGCCATCCGTGGCGACCAAAAGATGGCTAAACAGTGTATGCACATTGCACTCAAACAGCGGACTACACCTGCTGTCAGTCCTCAGTTTCAAATAGACACCCCCGGACTCATTTCGACCCCGACTCAGCCTCTTAGCGACGAGGTAGTCGAGGTACCACTCGATCCGACCAAGCCCGAGCAGACCGTTAAGGTCGGTGCAGTACATTTACCTCTACTTCACAGCGCCATTATTCAGACATTGCGCGAATATTCCGAGGTTTTCGCTTGGTCACCCTGGGACATTCCAGGTGTCTCGCCAGACTTAATTACCCACAAACTGAATATTGATCCAACAGTCAAACCAATACAGCAGAAACGTAGACAGTTTGCTGCGGACAGGAAAGCTGCTATCCGCGTAGAGGTTGAAGAGCTTGTGAAGGCAGATATCCTCTTTGAAGTTCATTATCCGACCTGGCTAGCGAATCTTGTCTTGGTTCAGAAGATTGATAATACGTGGAGGATGTGTGTGGACTTTACTGACCTAAACAAATACTGCCCGAAGGACTGCTATCCACTACCTCCGATTGACCAAAAGGCCGAGGCCATTACCGGACACCCCGCACTCTGCTTCTTGGACCTCTATAAAGGATACTACCAGATTTACATGGACCGGAAGGATGCAATTAAAACGGCCTTCATAACGGACTTCGGCATTTTTGCGTACAAGAAAATGCCCTTCGGGCTTAAGAACGCCGGGGCCACTTATCAGCGATTAATGGATCACGTCTTCCGGGACCAGATTGGCCGAAATATAGAGGTTTATGTTGATGACCTCGTCATCAAAAGTCGTACTTTTGATACATGTGTTCGGGACATCGCTGAAACATTGGACGTACTCAGACGTCACAATCTCCGATTAAATCCGGCCAAATGCACCTTTGGGGTCGGTTCCGGGAAATTCTTGGGATACATGGTTTCCCCTCAGGGGCTCCAAGCAAATCCCTCCAAAATTCGAGATATACTTAATCTCAAAACACCTGAAAGGGAAAAAGATGTTCAGCGCCTTACTAGGCGACTAGCTGCACTGAATCGGTTTTTGTCTAAAGCAGTTGAGCGACAACTTCCTTTCTTTAAAATTCTGAGGCAAGCTAAAAGATTCGAATGGACTCCCCAATGTGAAGAAGCTTTGGTGGCCCTAAAGCAGCACATCAGCTAACTCCCTATTGTCTCTGCACCAATTGCTGGGGAACCCCTATATATATATTTGTCCACATCCGATGAAGCCATCAGTGCAGCCCTTGTCCGTGAAGACCAAGGGACTCAGAAGGTCGTATATTTTGCTAGCCGAGCCTTACAAGGAGCGGAAACTCGGTACTCCATAGCCGAGAAGACGGTATTAGCACTGGTTATGGCGGCTCGCCGCCTCCGTCCCTATTTCCAGGGGCATATTATTAACGTCCTCACGAACCAACCAATCCGTCAGATCTTAAGTAAGCCCAATCATTCCGGCCGACTAGTTAAATGGGCAATTGAGCTGGGAGAGCATGATATCCAATTTCTTCCCCGCCGAGCTATTAAAGGTCAAGCCCTAGCCGAATTTCTTGCTGAGGCTCCCTTTGATGACTCTGAGTCCAACCCGCATCCTGAGGTCATCCTACCTACTGATCTTGACATCGAAGCCAAGCGATGGCATATACATGTCGATGGCGCATCCGCCACCCGGGGAAGTGGTGCTGGGGTCATTGTCAATGGGCCCGGCGATGTAGAAGTCAAGTATGTTTTGCGCTTCAAATTCAAAGTCACGAATAATGAAGCCGAATATGAGGCGGTTCTTGCTGGCCTTCGCCTCGCAAAGACTCTAGGAACCTCACACATCCGAATATATACTGACTCGGAGGTAGTCTCTAGCCAAATCAATGGCTCATATGCGGCAAAGGAGGAAACCATGAAAAGGTACTTAGCTTTAACCAAAAAATCTCTTGCTCACATTTTCCTCCGCTGATATCCACAAGGTTCCCCGAGGAGAGAACACAAAGGCTGACACTCTCAGTAAGCTGGCCTCCGCGGCCCCTTCTAGCATATCATCGGACATACTTGTAGAAGAGGCATCCCATCCGTCCATCAATGAACAAATTATCTCGGTGATCACTGATGCTAAACCCACTTGGATGACACCCATTGTCTAATACCTCCAAGACGGGACTCTACCCGATGACAAGGCACGGGCTCGCCAGATCATCTTGAAAGCACCGAAGTATACACTCCATGATGGGGTCTTATACAGACAATCCTACCTCCAGCCCAGTCTTCGATGCTTTGACCCAGTCCAAGCTGATTATATCCTCCGGGAATTACACGAGGGCTCCTGTGCAAGCCATATTGGTTCCCGAACTCTAGCTAAGAAGGCACTACGGTGGGGGTATTACTGGCCTACTCTTTTTAACGATGCACATGACTTAGTGTCAAAATGTGAAAAGTGTCAGCGGCACTCACGGATAAAACACTTACCTCAAACTGAGCTGGTAGGCATACAGGGCGCTTGGCCTTTCATTCAATGGGGCATAGACATCGTGGGTCCTTTCCCTGTGGCTCCAGGAGGTTTTAAATTTTTAGTGGTCGCTGTGGATTACTTTACCAAGTGGGTCGAAGCCGAACCGCTTACCACCATCACTGGAACGAAAATTCTTAATTTCGTGTGGAAAAATATTGTTTGCCGATTCGGTATTCCTAGCACCATTGTTTCCGACAATGGAAAACAGTTTGCAAACGACCCTTTCCGTTCTTGGTGTGAAGAGTTACACATTAAACAGGCATTCACTTCGGTGGCTCATCCCCAGGCTAATGGTCAGGTAGAGGTGACGAATAGAACACTTGTTGACGGCATGAAAAAGCGCTTGGGCGAATCTAAAGGGCTTTGGGCTGATACCCTACCTCAAGTATTATGGGCCTATCGTACTACGCCTCACTCTTCTACAGGCGAGACTCCTTTCAAGCCTAACCTACGGCCCCGAGGCTGTCATCCCGGCAGAAATTGGGGTACCCAGCCCTAGGTTATTGACTATCGATCTGGAAACTAATGAAGAAGCAATCCGTACTAACCTCGACGAAGTGGAATATCGTAGGGAACAAGCACTTATTCGACAAGCCAAATATAAAAAGCAAACAGCAAAATACTACAAAGCTCGAGTTCGCGGGACACAGTTTCAAGTCGGCAACCTTGTTCTCCGGCGCAATTTCGCCAGCAAAGCCACTCCCGAAGGCAAACTCCCTGCGACATGGGAAGGACCCTATCGTGTGGTTGCCGTTCATTCTCGCGGGAGTTATCAGCTCGAACGCGTGGATGGCACCCCAGTGCCTCGTACTTGGCATGTGACTAACCTCCGAAATTTTTTTCTCTAAAAACTGTTAGTTTTATTTTTGCTCCTTATCTCTTACATATTAGTTTGCAATTTGACATTGTTCTGACAAATTTTGCTTAATAAAATCTCCTGTTTCACCTTTATATTGCTTGTTTACTAAACCGTGGGGACGCCCCGGTGTCATTATATCAAATGTTTCCGAACATTTTTATCTATCTTCTGACCAGTCAGGTGTAAAGAACAAGTCCCCGGACTCAATTACTTCCCTGCCTGATCCGTCCAGTGTAAATGTTCAAGTCTTATGACTTTGGTTCACTCTTACCTAATCCGATCGAAGGATACAAGTTACTTACTAATCCTTCCGAGGAGTCATTAATTTGTCTCCGGACTTAATCCCATTTCCCTCCTTCGTCCCCGTCGATATAGTCAGTTACTTTGCTTTCAAACAAAATTTTGTCTGCTTTATATCGAACATAAAGAATATATGTATACCCTTAATATGGTCATTACAAAAGTTATTTCACAATAGTATACATCATACATTTTTCTCTACACAAAGGATGACAATAATGAATACAGTAAATAATAAATATTTTTCAATGCATTGTTTCATCAAGCATTCCCCTACACTGCGTCTTATTGTTACTTTTTTTACTCCTCTCCGAACCAGAATGCAAAGCCTCGTCGTTTCGTTTCCGATCGACTACTTCTAGTCCTTCGGGAAGCCTCCTGGGTATTACATCGCAATCTTACATTGCCTCGGTCGAGGACCCCGGTCCTGGGCGTGTCAACCGTCCCTTGCGGACCATGGTCCGTTCGTGGTTGACTGGATCTCCTACTTGGGCCGGACATGTTGTCCCACTCTGTGTGGTCCCACTCTAACGGCGCTAGGGGGTCCATTTTCTCTGAGGCTTGTGTAACGCATGCCCCCGTTTTACGCCGATGATGCTCCTTTATTTTTTGCAATACCGGGTTTGCTTTCAGCGTACCCCCCGGGGTGTTTGCCCACTCCACAGCATCCCACTCCTCTCCCGGCATCTCGTCAATTTCCTTCGCCAAGGCTACAGCTGTTGCTCCACTGGGCTCCAGCTCTTCCGCACATGCCTTCTTGAGTTCTTTGGGAAGACCCGACCTCGATTCAGGAGTTTTCTCTGGGTTTCTTGAAGCCGCGGGGTGGGCCCCAGACCCCGCCTCCTTCCGTATAGCAGTCCCTGCTTTCTTACCCCGGGATCCCTGCACGTCGCTGCGTCCTTGTTTCTCCTGCTTTGCCACGTCGAAAGCATCGTTGCGGGTCTCTATTTTCTTTTGCAGCTCCAAGAGAAATCCTAACACCAACCGTTTTCTGATTAGTTCGGGGTTATTGATATCGCCTTGCTTGCTCAGTTGCTTGACGTCTTCCCGAACTTCTGTTCTCTGAGCACGAACCTCGTCGATTGGTAACCGCCCGCTGTCGACAAGCAAGTGTTCGCATTCTTGTTGGGTTTATGCGGAGTTGTTCCAACTCCATATCTTTCAGCACGCACTCTACTTTATACTGCCGCATCTGTTTCGCAGCTTTCGTCCAGGAATCTTCTGCCTCCGCACATCTCTTTTCTATTGATGCTAACCTCTTCGATAGCCGGGGGACCTCTTGCAACATCCAGACGTCTCCGTCTTTCTGTAACCAAGCTATCGAAGACCTAAGTTGCTTTATCACCTCGTATGGGTTTTCGACGTTTCCCTGACAGAGGGGACATCTTGGTATCAAGTACGCACAGACACATACACATTGTTAAAGTAAACATGCGTTGCGACACATGAAGCTTATAAAACCAATTCATCGTCATTCATTCCTTCAGAGTACAATTGATTCATTACAAAACAAGATATTACAAAGCATTCTCCATCTGTTTACAAATAGCCTATTCTACATGCTTGTCATGAGTCGGAGGATCACTGACCTCTCCAGGGGTAGAGGTGTTTCCTAGTCCACCTGGGAGCACTGCGGGGTCCCCGGTTGCCTCTATTGCTTTTCCGGAGCCTCCAGCTGAGTTCTCCTCCCCAGAAATCACCGTTGGCACTACGACTCCTTTGTGAGGGATGGGGGCTCTGTTTCTTAATTCCCGCACGTGAAAGCCATTGCGGAATCCAAAGAAATCTTTATCCTGGTCTTCGTTGCAGCGTCTAATCACCTCGGCAGTCAAGAGCACATTCTTTTTTGCCAGGGCCTCAATCAGCGGCCACTTTGGTGCCTGTGTCAACGCTTCAAAGTATGCCCCGTCTTCATTCCCCACTGCATCATAGTTATACCCGAAGTCTTCATCATATACATCGACTTCCGGGTATTTGTCGTATACAGTCTCCAACAGCTCAATCTTGGTGGCTGTGTCACCTGCTGCCACAAATGTGCTCAGAAACTTCAGGAAAGTTTCTGTCTGCAACAACTTTTCGGTAAAAGCCTCTAACATTGCTCCCTGGCCCTCGACTGCTCTGTTCAGCTCTTCCCGAGCTGCCATGAGGTCACTCTGGATAACGGCGACCTCCACAGCTTGTTCTCGCAGTCTTGCTGCCTCTCTCTCAGCTAGCATTGCTCTGTCTCGGGCCACCTTGGCATTCTTTTGGGCCTCCGCAAACCCGGCCCGTAGTTTGGTGACCTCGGCCTCCAGTTCAGCCACTCTATTTCTGGAGGATTCTTTTTCGAGTCTTCCCACCAACCCGCGGGTTGGATCCAGTAGTTGTTCCAGTTCGGCTCCGGCCGAAGTTATTGCTCTCCCTTGCCCCTGCATTATCTTACTGTCACGTTGAGCCAACGAGACGAATAACAAAGCGCTATTAACGCACTTACCTCGTGGGCAGGGACCACATGCGATTTCTTGGAAGGTGGCGGCGTTGGTGGCGATGTCATTCTCCTCTTAGAGCTCGGGGTCAGCCCCGAGAGAGGAACATTGTCCTCGTGATCGTCTCCAAGACCACCCCCCGACGTAGTTTTCTGTAGCTCGGGGGTCCCGGATCTATCACCTCGCCCACCGGAGCTGGTTCCGGTTCCCCTTTTTGCGAAACTCTTGAACTTGCCCACTGCACATGACACATGATGCATTGAGAGATATTACAACTCACTATTACACAACTTATACAAAAAATAAAAGCCCTACCCTCTATTTCTGCCCCGACTTGAGACCCCTCTACCTCAGCTACGCCTGGCGTCTCTTCTGAGTTCGTTTCAGCTGAAGTATCCTTCTTCTGGGATTCCGAAGTCCCAGCTGTCCATTTGGAATAATACAGGCTCAACCCAGCTTCTTCCAGGACTTCTTCTGAAAATTTGGACCCCAGGACACCTACTTTCCTCAATACATCTACACCTCTGGGGTTCCCCCCCGGTGCACTATCTACTACCTCCAGCCTCTGCCACTTCGGCAGTACTCTGTCCTGCCTAACATATATAAATTTACCTCTCCACCCCTCTATTTTGCTAGGGTTTTTTACTTTGAACTTTTTACCTGGCCTGGGGTTAAGGTAATACCAACCCTTATTCCTCCCCATCGTTTTAAGCTGAAAGAAATACCTAAATAAACTAACACTGGGCTTCAGTCCTCCCTTACTACATTCAACTAAAAATCCTACCACCTGCCTCATGGCATTGGGTCCCAACTGCCCCAGGGCTATTCCGTAAAACTCCAACAAATTTACCAAAAAATCCCATAGGGGAAACCTCAACCCTACCGCCAGCTGGTCTATATAATACAGATATAAATCCTTTAGGAGGGTAACATGCCTTATCCTTGTGTTGGGGAATTATGTATTCTAGGTCGAAAGGCAAGAAGAAATTTGGAATCCATTTTCTGATTTGGGCCTCCGTCACACTGGGCACCACTCCTGCTACTTCGAACTCTTGTACCTCCTCCTCACAATAGGGGAAACAAACTGTCTCCTTTCTAATTTCCCCCTGATCGCCCCGATAGATTTTCCTAGTCTCACTATTTTCTGGGAAAATCACCCGGTATAGGGGCAGCTCTATAAGGCTCCCCTTCTTTGCCCACTTCCTCAACCCTAGACGAAGATGAAGACGAGATAGGCATACTTACTTGTTTTCTCTGGTCGAAGAGGTGATAATCTTCAAAGTTTGCAAGATCTTTGATCTCCCTGATGCGTGGTTCAGAATCCGCAAGTGAAGAAGGTGAAGGGTTTTGATTTCCCTCATTTTCTTATAATTCCAGCAACGGTTCAGATTTAAAGGTTTAAAATTAACGATTCTGATACTCGCGTGAAATGCACGCGCCTCGAAACTCAAAATATGCGCCGTTTCATATGCGCCTACTCGAATTCTGTGCGCATCTGCCAGTCACGCGCCCCAATTTTCTTTAGCACTCGTGTCGTGGAAGTTTCTCAACTCCGGTTGATTGACCCCGGGGATTTCGTAGTTTCTCAACTCCGGTTGAATGACCCCGAGGGTTCCTAGTTGTTTCATCTTGGAATCCTAGCGGGTTTTCCTTCACATCAGCTCCCGCCTACCTTCATTTACTCTTCAAGCCGCAGCTTCTCGCTCCGGTTTTTGGGGGGAGGGGGGGCATCTGGTAGGTGTGGCCCACTAACAGTTCAATCGGTCTTAACCAGCCCAGAAGTACAAGCCCAACAGTTCAATCGGCCCAATTACGGCCTACCCAATCACCATGAAGATTTGGTAATTGAGATTGCGGCAGCGACGCGTTGGGGAGTGGAGATTCCCCCCCCCCCCCCCCACGATCCCCCCCACGATCTTCTCTCAATCACGAAGGCAGATTTGATGGCCGAAATTATAGGGATGTAGTTAGGGTTGTGATTTGTATGATATAAATAGTAGAATGAAGGACGTTTTGAGGGTTCGAACTCTTGTACTCTGAAATTATAGCTTGTAAAACTAACGAAAGAAGAAGAGAAAAGACCCCGAAAGGGACATTATTCCCCCTGTGGACGTAGATCTCCGGATCGAACCACGTATATCTTGTGTTTTGTTTTCTCTTTGCGTAGGATAATCTTTCCAATCGGTTTTTCTTTAGCTTGTATTTTCTTGATAACGGATTGCGCTTTATCAATCATGATGCGCTTGTATTGGCAAGCAACATAGAGCTAACTTGTATTAGCAAGTAGCATACTGGTAATGGGCTAAACTTGTATTGGCAAGTAGCATGATGGCAATGAGCTAAACTTGTATTGGCTAGTAGCAAATTGAATAGTCACTTGTATTGGCAAGTAACAACTTGTAAATAAAAGCACACATATACAATCAAGTAAATATAATTAAAGCGATAAACAATAAACCCCCACCTGGTATGGTATATGTCTTGAAGAATACAAGGATTTAATATTATTATTTAATATTAAATCCTAGGATTAAATAATTATGAATTAAGGCATAATTTTAATGGAATTGCTAAATTGTATGAGCTGGTATTGGTAAAGGGTGGATATTAAACAAACTAAAAATTTGGGTATAAAACTAAGATGAAAAGAAATCTAGAATTCCATAATTGAGGCCTGGTGATTGAAGAAAAGGAAAAGAAAGGATAAATAGAATAAAAATTCAAGTAATTGAATTGGGAATAATTCCCCATTCCCAACTAACCAATGTCTCCATCATCATCAAATTAAACCCAATACTCCCCCTCTCTCATCTCTGTACACACACACACATAATATTGCACACACTATATCACATACCCACAAACACATGCATAAACACACACTATATCACCTGCACACAAACACACGCATAAACACACACTATATCACATACACACAAAACATGCATAAACACACACTATATCATACACACACACCAACACACGCATAAACCCACACTATATCACATACACAAGCACACTATATCACACCCACACACAATTAATGTATATATATATACACACACACACACCTTCTAACACCCAATTTCACATGCTGATCTGCACACATGCGAAACACACACACACGCACTATCAACTAATATCCCGCGCATCCTCGGCCGACCAGCCTTGAAGGGGCTCCGCCTCTGGCACCAACAGTAGTTGACAGCGACGGTTAATGGTAGAGATTAGGGGAGTTGTTTTTTCGAAATTATAAAAGAATGATAAATTTTGGCCGGTATTCATTGACAGTAGGTTAAGAAAAGGAGGGGAATATACCTTGGCGTGGAAAAAGTATGTGTATGTTCGGTGTATGGTGGCGGTTGCTTGCCGGAGTGGTGAATGGCGGCGTTAATCAGAAGCTCTTTATTGGATGGTAGACAGAGGGCTTGCGAGGAGATTTTGCCAATGAACGTTGATAAGTAGATTATTGTTTTATATTTAGGGTTAGGGATATGATAGGACTGATTATTTAGTGTTGTGGGCTTGCGTTATTGGGCTCAAAGATTCAGGCTTAGCAATGACTTGTAGAATGCATAAAATGGATATGTAATGAAATAATTTTCCTTTCGAGACATTGACCTAAAATTAACAACTAGTTGAATTGCAACCAAATGAGATTGTAAATAATTAAATAATGACTCCCAATATAATTGAGCTTAAAAATATTAAACGAGCCAAATTGACTTGGGTTAGGCCTAGGCCCAACTTTGAATTGAAATTATATTGGTTTGGCCCAATTTAATAAATCAATGAATGAATAAATACATTGAAAATTAAATGAAATGAGATTTCCTAATGAGACATGAAGTGGTTCACACAATATGATTTGGCAAAGGCTTGGACATTAATTCGAGACCTGGGCTCTCGACTAGTTTTGAAGCAATGACTTCGGCAAGAACAACAACATAAATTGATTTGTACCAACTAATATAATTATTCTCATAAGTATATTTCTAATAATTTAATAGTAAGTACGTAAGTCTAACGTGAATTATGCATCAAATCTAACTATACTAGATTTTAATTTAAAATAATATTATTTTTGTTTTCATTTTAGTATTACAAATAAATATCAAGAAACAACTTTTAGAAAGATGTAATAAATAATATAATATCTAATTATTTATACGAGCGCGTAAAATAATATTTTAGAATTAAATAATAGACTAAACTTTTGGGATATTACAATTATGTAGGAGGGGACCTGAACAGTTGAAGGAACAACCACACATCTTTACTATTTTATCATGTCTTTGGATATTTTCAATTACCATGTAAGACCTCGAGTAATCGATATCCTTCACAGCACTAAAAGTGGAACTGGAACCATGTTCATTGTGGAAGACAACATATCAAGGAGAAAATGGGACTTCATCAGATTGTTGTATATATTGTATGTGTGTAAATTGTAATGCAGATGATGAATTGTATAGTAGTATTGCTATATCTTGAATTCTGAAAAGTCCCTAGGGGTTTTTTCATTTCCAATATTTTAATTTAAAATAACATTTTCTTGTGGATTGAGGATGATGCTCCTCGTGGATTGTGGAAAGTGGAGTCACGCAGCCGCCCTGAATAGTCATGTTCCCCATACAACCTTTTTTTTTTAAGGGTACCATACGACCCTTTCAATAAGACATAATAATTGCCAAAAAGATATTAGGACAGTTGGGCGGAAAAATGACATTTTTATAAATATCCCCAACTGTTCTGCTTTTATATAGTTAAAGATAGATGCGATATAATTTTAAAATTAATATTTTTAAAAGTATCATAATCATTAGCTTTTTTAAAGAAGATTATAAATATTTACTTTTATTGTACATCTTAATAAGTTTTGGATAGTTTGAATTATTTTGTTTAAAAAATTGATGAAAAACATAAATTGGTTACATTTACATTTTACTGTAGAAAAACTTAGATATATTTATTAACGAGATTTGTTGATTGAACTAATTTGCTTTTTAATTTTTTTTCTATTTTGTGAAAAAATATTATGTTAACTACAAAAATAATAAGTCGATCATTTTTTATTTGAGTATGACATGATAATATAGTTAATACTCATATTTTTAAGTAACTAATATAATATGTTTAGGACATCTTATGCTTCTTATTATGTTATTTAATATATGTGGCTTTCAAACTATAATTATTCAAATGTTTGACATTATTTTCCCCTAATACGAATATGTAATTATATTAATATATTATGTAACGCCCGGTATTTTCTTACCTATTATTATTATTATTATTATTATTATTATTATTATTATTATTATTATTATTATTATTATTATTATTATTATTATTATTATTATTATTATTATTATTATTATTATTATTATTATTATTAATTGACTTGATTTATTAAATTGGTCAATCAACCAATCATTTTATTCATTTATCCAATGTTGGGTTTAGGCTCAACAACAATTCACTTTGGTCCATTTGATAAATTCCAAGCTCGATTCATATTGGGAATTATAATTAACTTGTGATTCCATTTATTTGCAATTTACTCGTTTATTTATTTATTTAAGCTCGATGTCTCAATAAGAATTAATTTATTGTATTCATTTATTTATTCATACATGTCATAATAAGCACATCCCTTTAAGCCCAAGACTTAAACCCAGTTCATTAATGTGCAAGAGCCCATCTTGATCCTAAAGGAATTCAGAATTCCAACAACTGAATTACGTTAATTACCACCGACGAAGATTTCCCAAAAATTCGATAATCCCTATCCAAATATTCCTAAACCTAGTAGGTATTAGTTATATAATAAGCAACCAATACATTACATTCTTACAAAAATAATACGCAGTCAATTTCTTCTACAATCACAATACTTTCGGGTAAATTTTGATAAGGTATTACACCATCTCTGTCTCTTCTCTTATGTATTGATTCGCTGTTCACAGAAATTGCTACTCTTAAATTACTTTTGTTGATATGCAAATTTTGTATCCAATTAAAATGCACCACGTAATAAAATATATGTTGAATATTAATTTTATATTGATTATTTTTAATATTAGGAATTGGATAAATAAAATTCTTAAGTTAAATAATCAATTTAATTGGTGATTTACTATATATTTTATTGACTAATGGAAAGCCGCCACGTGTCAAGATGATGCAGATATTACTAAATTAAATTAAATTAATTTAGTAATTATACAAGAAGATGAGGATAAACATCAAGTCATGCTGGACCAATCAGAATGCTCCATGTGTCAAGTTGTTGCAGTAATTATTAAATTAAATACAATTAATTTAATAATTATCTTATGGATAATGATATTATGAAAGACCAATCATATCGCTCCGTTCAGACTCAAGCCCATTAGGGTTTTCTCCATCCTACCACTATAAATAGGGCCTCATTCTCCACCAAAATGACAAGAACACAAGTCAAGAATCAAGTGAAGAATTCCGGTACAAAGGAATATCAAGCGAAGAATTCCGGTACAAAGGACTATCAAGCGAAGAATTCCGGTACAAAGGAATTTCAACGTTCTTCGAGAAAATCAACAACAAGATAAGCTCAAGAAAGGTGGTACAAAACCAATCTTGAGCTTAAGGCGGTACAAAGCCAAAATCCAGCGTTACAAAGTCAATCCGATATTACAGTCCGACATTACGAAGCCAATCTTGAGATTTTTTCAAGGCGTTACAAAACCAATCTCAAGATTTTCAACGTTTGATCCGAGATCAAGGTGCTAAGCCCCTCCGATCGGCGTTTCAAGTCATAACTTCGAAGGTGTTCTTCGTCGTTCGTCAAGATCTTCGAAGACGTTCTTCGCATATTGAATCGAAAGTATTGTTTAATTAAAAATAAAGCTCACAAGCCTTTGAATTAACACTACTCAAGTCAAAGTCCAAAATCAGGGAAAATCAAGGTTAACTCCGACATCAATCAATCGAAGAGAAGAATCAGAGGAGAACTAGATATAGGATCCACAAAATTGTAAAGTTTACTCATTTGATCAAAAGAAATCTATTTTGTACATCTTTTCGTGTTTATATATTTTATACACAAAATTTGTTGTTACAACTGTTCTTTAATTCCGCCTATTTTCCTGAACTGGAGGTGTAATAGTAAAGTAGAGGGGGAAGGTGAATTAGAAGTATGTTGGTGTGGGTAGACGACTTTTGAATAATACTGTAAGGTACTGGCCGGGGTGCACTGTTGAAGGTGCAAAAATATATGATTATTGTGTGTGTGTTGCGTGTAGATATATGTATAAATATGTATATATATATATATATATATGAGTCCAACTTGTGTGCAATGGTTGCTTTGGTGCAACCTATCCATTTCAGCCTTTGGATCCTATAATCTCTTATCCTAGTCGTTTTTAACCTTTAAAATTTTGAAAAGTGTCAATGTGTCATTGCACTCATTGTTATTTTCCAAGAAGTCACAGGTACCAAGATTCTTTTTTCTTAAATTTCAATGTTGCCTCTCTCTCAGACATTGTTCCTAAATTATTCATTTTTCCATCTGTGCTCAGATTTTGAGCATTTCTGCATAGTCTTTTCTATTTTCACAAACCGTAGTTGTCAACAAATTATTTTCCACTATTGTGAAAAAAAGGACGAGGAAATGGAAGAACTGACGTTTGGACTAACCCAGACCTTCAAACTTCATCACCTTCATCGCTGGTGAGATTGATGATGATTAATGTTATGATAAACAACAAACTTCAGATTCAAAAAGGGAAAAAAAATTCAATGATATTCCTGGGCTATGAAATTAAGAAATTAAAATATTGCCAAGGATCCCACTAAATATTGTAAAAAGACAACTATATCCTCAAGTTGCACCGGTACAACGGTTGTGCCACAGAATTACCCATATATATATATATATATATTGTGTGTAGGTATGTGTGAAATGGTATTATGCGTGTGTGCGTGAAAATATGTATAACCGTGTGTGTGTGTGTGTAATAGTGGGAGATAGTACTTGTTGGCAGAGTGTGTATGATAATGGACCGTGTGTAAATATTGAACTGTGTGTGCTAGGTTGTATAGAAGATGAAGAAGATAGACTGCTAAACAGATAAAGTGGCGATAAGGGAGAAGGAGAATTTATATGTGTGTAGTATTTTGTCCGTTACATTTTAATTAATAGGAGAAAGGAATAAGTTGAGCATTAAATGATGATGGTGATGGAAGAGATGATGGTTGAGGAGAAAAGGAAGGAAGGAGAAAAGGTTGGTGCGGCCCATTATTAATTTAATATGTAGGGAAAGAAAATGAAAAATAGAAATCAGTTGGGAATAGGTTACTCCAGCTTCATTTGGGGATTAGTATTTTGATTTAACTATTATTTTCATTTGATTCTTCTACCCTTTCAACTTAGCTAAATTATAATTTCTTATTTTCAATTCCCAATTTCCCTTTATTTCGAGACATCAGACTCATCCCATCAATTTCCAACTCCTCATTTTAGACCTTGATCAAGTTATTCCTTTTATTTTATTGACTCCAATCAATTTCGATTATTCTGTTTTGATAAGACTTCTTAAACAATTAGTATTAAAATACACGTGACTTATACGTGTAGGTTGTACGGAATTCGGACCACAGACTTAATATTGCATGTCATTCCATCAATTTTAATCAAGACAATTCAGGTGGGGTTTTTACTGTTTATTGCTTTAATTGTATTACTTGACTGCATACGTGTGCTTTTATTCCACTATTACTTGCCAATACAAGTAATTGTTTTATTTGCTACTTGCCAATACAAATTTAGCCATTATCCGTATGCTACTTGCCAATACAAGTTAGCTCTACGTGACTTGTCAATACAAGCACATCATTATTATAATTGTAGATTGTAGATTGTAAGCCTCTTTGTTGTATAATTATTTGTGATAAATTGTAATCATCCACGAGCTGAAGGAATCTCAACCCAACCCAATATTGATCCCTTCAGATTAGCTTGGTGCTGATAGAGGAGCGAGGCGGACCGGGGCATATGATTATTAATTATTTTTGCTATTTGAACCTATTTTTATTTCATAAATTTGCTCATTAAAATTTGAATTTAGACCATGTTCGTTGAATTTATTTTATTTAGTTAAGTAATTATTTAGGGAATGCTTCCGCACTAGTTCTATTTAGTTTTTGCCATTTACTTATTCGTCATGGGTTAACTGCTTTTCTTATTTTATTTATTTAAGTTTGAAGTTGAATTATTTAGTTAGTGATTTTGGAAAATTAAGTATAATGTATTTTGTTTACTTACTATTTATGTATTATTTTAAAATAGGTGTGTTTGTGGAGTTTCGATTTTAAAATATAAAATTTAGGCTGTTGGTAACGATTTGTTTGAATTTTTTTAATATTATTTAGAAATTTTATTTATTAATAATGAGTTGTGGAAAATATTTTATTGAAAATAATTTTGAAAATTGGGTCGTTACATGTCATTGCAAATATTATAACCTGTGTAGTGCACTGGTAAAATAATAGGTAGAGCAGACTCATCAAATCATGCATTCAAAATTTCAAATAATTTAATTAACAAACTTTATGAAAATCTAATGATAGTTTTAATTTGTGATACTAAAATGTATTAAAATTAAAACATAAAAAATTGAATCAACAAAATATATTGAAATCTAATTGGTAGTTTCAATTTGGGATTATGAAAGGTACTAAAAGTAAAAATAAATACATGTAAAAAATGATATAGGAGGAAGAAAATAATTGGACAATAAAAATTGACTCTAAATTTTGTATATTTCAAATAATATACAAGTGAATAATTTCATTACATCTACTTTTAATACTAAAAGAGAGTTGCATACAAATTGAAAAAAAATCGTGTCGCTCCCACATAATTTTCACTCTTTTTTTTTTTTTTTTTTTTTTTTTTTAATTATTGAAATTGCTCTAAAAATGTCCACTACATGTGTTATTAAAAGAGAACCCCTAAAAAAGGGAGAGACATGTGTCTCATCATAGCCAACATTTATGAAAATCTAACTGGTAGTTTCAATTTGTGATAATGTAAACATAAAAAAATAAAAAAAAAAATAAAAACAAGACACACACAGATGTAGAAAGTTGATATATAAGGAGGAAGAAAGATAATTGGACAAAAAATATCAATTCTCAGTTTTATATTCGTAAATAATATATAGGTTGATAATTTTATTTTATATTATTATAATAAAAAAATACTCATTCCATGCATCGCACGGATGGACATCTAGTATTATTATAATAATATAAAAAATATTCATTCCTGCATTACTTTTCTTTAGGCTTAATTGCAAAATAAAACATGAATTTTCACCAGATTGCAAATTTAACATAACATTTCATATTTTGTAAAATAAATCACGAACTCAGCAAACTTTTGCAATTTTAATCATCAACCAATTTCTAGTGATAAATTCTCAATATGTTGATTATTTATGTCATGTAGGGTATCATTGTTGGTATAAAATTTTTAAAATATAATAATAAGAATCCGGATCAAGTAGTACATAATTGAACAAGTTGTAATAGACTTTTCTTCTCAAATCGAATCATTTTTTCTCCTTACTAATGCAATGAGCATTATCCGATTATATGAACTAAAAATTATCGTGTGAGTCATAAAATTAGTTTTCGCTTTGTCACAAACATGTCATAAATTTATTATTTGTGATTCTTTTTCTCTATTTGTCAAAGATAAGTGATTTTTAGTATTAAATAATCAATAAGGTATGAGAAATTAGGTATCAAGTTGAGAATACAAGTTCGTTGTGATTTCTGGTCTAATCAATAACAACTTGATCCGTAATTTCATTAATTATTTTTTAGTTTTATTTTGTAGCTCAACATGACATCCTATATCGCATTGCATGGCATAGATAACTATACACATTGACAATTAATCTTTGAAAAATGACTAATGATTGAAATTGCAAAATTATGTAAAGTTCGTGATTTATTTTCCAAAATTTGAAAAGTTGTGTTAAATTTGCAATTTAATGAAAATTCTTGTTTATTTTCGCAATTAAGCCTTTTCTTTTTCTTTTATCTTTTCTATTTTTATTCATTTCCCTTCGAAATTTCAGGCCTTATAATTCTTTCCTCTCAACTCGGTTTTTCGTAAAAAATATATCAAATTATTCATCTTTGAATGATCCTCGATTAAACATCCATAATGCATATATTATAATTAAAATATTAATTTTGAAGGGTAAAATACATTTTAGGATGATAATGATATATTCTTATTTTTAAACATTTGTATATAAATTAAAATGTGATATAATTCCAAAAATAATATTGTTTTGAACGGATTAAATGTTTTTTAAAAGATTAAAATATTTATTTTAATTTTTCCTAGATAATTTAAATTATTTGGTTTAAAAAGAGTTAATAAAAGTTACATATTTGTTAGGTTACACTTTACAATAGAAAAAAACTTAGATATACTTAGTAAAGTGGATTGTTGACTGCGTGAGTTTGCTTATTTTTACTTTTTCCTGTTTTGTGAAAAGAAAATTATGTTACGTACAAAAATAATAAGTCTTAGGTAACTAATATGTTTGTGACTTACTATACAAATATTATGTTATTTAATATATGTGACTTTCAAATGATAATTAATCAAATTTTTTGACATTGTTTGATGCCTATGTAATTATTACAATCTATCTAATGTACTGCTGAAATAATAGGGAGATAAATAAATCAAATTTTCAAGTTATATATAAAATTTTAAATAAAATATTCAACATCATCAGATCATGTATTCAAATAATTGAATTTACAAAATTTATGAAAATATAATTGGTAGTTATAATTTGTGATAATGAAATGTATTAAAAATTAAAATATAAAAAATTGAATAACAAAAATTTATGAAAATCTGACTGATAGTTTTAATTTGTGGTAATGGAGAATATTATATGTAAAAAGAAAAAACACTCATGTAGGTTAATAATTTTATTTTATATTATGATTATTATTATTATTATAATAAAAAAAATACTCATCTCATACATCGTAAATGAAACATCTATCTAGTTTTATTATAATAATATAAAAATAAAATTTTTTCATTCCTGCATCACACGGGGGTGGACGTCTAGTAAGATATATCAGGAGAGGGAGGGTTGGGAGAGATCCCCAATACACACAGAAGTCCGAACACACGGTCGGAGTTCTCTTTCTTTTCTTTTCCTTTGTTGAAGCCACTTCAAATTGCACGCACAAATTTACCCGAGAGCTGACGTAAAGATGGTTGGAGAAGAGAAGAGGCATCAAATGATGCAGAATTTGTTCGGTGACCAATCTGAAGAAGAGGAAGAGGAGGTAGAATCGGAGCACGAGTCCAATCGTCAACCTGATTATGCCTCCGTATGGATGAGTTTTATCTCTCTCTTTTTTCAAATTTGCTCTTGTTCTTTTTGGGGAAGATAAATTTGAATGAAAAACTGGAAACTGAATGGATTTAGTATGGTTTATTTGGTGATTGCTGTGAATGTGATATCATTGTCATGTGTTCTTATATGTGGTAGATGAATCTTTGGTTCAATTAATAATTTAGTATCCTCTTTTTTCTTTTGTTGGTTTTATTTTCTTTTGTTTTTGCAGAATTTATCAGTAAAGTCATTTTAGTTGGACATCCAAAATCAAGCTATCCAATTTGCTTCGCATCTGTTTATTGGTTGTTATTTGATACACGTACATACAGCAATTGCACTTTTTTAATAATATGTTATTGACTCGACTTTTCCCACAATATATTTCGAAAATTTGATTTTCAGTATTCAATAGCATCAATGGCAGCTCATAATAGGAACCTTTAATATGATGAACCTGGTTTATTCACGGCATACAATTGTGTGGTGATAACTTTTTAGTAGAGCAGCCTAGATTTTTTCATTTTTTTGGGAATGTTAAACTGCAGTCTAGCTTGTAAGCATGTGAGTAGTAGATATAACTATAGGAGACCCTGGATAATTGAACTTTTAGGCGGCATATATCCCATTTTTCCTGAAATAGATGTTGTTGCAGTACTGGAAACACAAAAAAATGAAGTGTTATTTTGTGGAAACATTGGCTACTTTGTCTCATTTTATGCCTCTATATGGTTTTATAATGAAGAAATTATGACGGAAAATGTGAGAGATGCAAATATTCTTAGTCTAGTTTTGCCTCGATGTTTATTTTGAATTAGATTTTTTATTTTATTTTGTCAGGATGAAGGGGATGCAGGACCGGAACCTGAAGATGAAGGTGATGAAGAAGTGGAAATTGAGGATGAGGGTGAACCTCATGATCTGGATAACAGACGTGGGGAGAGTGAGGGCGAGAAAGACCAAAGTTCTCAGGAAGTTGAAATAGGTGATCAAAGGGAAGAAAGTGAGAAGAAGTACTCGGAGAGTGATGAAGAAGAATACGGCCAACACGTTGTAACCAGTAGAAGGCGTGATGCAATACACAGTGGATCTGAAGCATCTGGGGAGAACCATTATGCTACTAATGAGGATGATGAAGTGAATCATGCTCGGAGTCCAAGGTCTCTTGCTCACTTTTCTGTTCATTGTTGTCGATTAGTCCTCTCTCTTTCACCCCAAATACACATTTATATGTGTATATGTATGTATATATTACAGTTCTGCCTGTGTAGAGAAGAAAATTGAGGGAACTTCTCTCTTTTGCTCAGAATAGCTATAGCTACATATTACTCTGTCTCTTCTGCTTTCTGTATAATTCCTGCCTCCTAGAAGATAAGCTAAGCTGCATGGTAATTTACATTTCCTGCTATCATTTTATGTTTTTTAAATGCCAATGTCTAAATTATGCGTAATTGTTACGCTCATTCGTTGGTAGTTATCATTGTGGACAAATTTGATGCACTGGTAAATTTACAGGAGACATATTTTGCAATATGGCTATTAAAATGAAGGTTGAACAGAAAAAGGACTCTGTAGAAGCCCAGGCATAGGATCTTTGTTTTTCAAATTCTACCTTTCTGTAAAGTGAATACCCTGAACTGGCGAATCTTAGTTTCATTGTTGTTGAATATGATAATTTATTGAGGTTTTTCCACACCATTGTTCTTAGTGTTGTGGATATTCTTTCATTTATTTAATGCTTCCTGCAACAGCTGCACATTCGTCATGCTTAAATTTTAGGCTAATGACTCTTCTTTCGCTATTAAAATGTTATACTAATGACAAAACTTCTTGATTGATGATTCTTCTCTCTCTCTCTCTCTCTTGATTTTTCTTGGTGGGTGGGGGATGTTTGAGCTGTAAGATATCAATTATAAGTTGTAGTTTACAAAGTGATATAATGATACAGAGGGGTGAAATTACAAGAAAACAACTTGGATACGAAGCTAATGCTTATTATTATTATTATTATCACGTACTTGTTATCATTTGATGCCTGCTATATTGTTGCTTATATGTAATGGTTTATGACTGGGGTATCAATTAAACGAGTTGCAGCAGAACACCTGGCGAAGATAAAGATCAGGATCAATATTTTAACTCAGCTCCAGAAATTCGCGATGTTTTCGGGGACTCTGATGATGAAGAGCAAGCAGACGATGAAGGCCGGAACCGGATTGAAGATGAAAATGTTTGCATGAGATTTACTATAATAACTTAATGTCTTGCTTTGAGCGGTGTTGTGTGTCTGTTTGAATATATTAACCTCTATTTCCCAAATACAGCAATCACCTATGGAGGAAGAGAGAAATTATGAGGAAGAACTGAGGCCAGAGGATATAATTCCTGACGAAGATGGAGCCTATGATTCTGAAGAAGAGCATACCGACGCTAAACATAAGGAGAAACCAGCTGGCCCCCCACTGGAGTTGGAAATTCCTCTGCGTCAACCTCCAGCCATATCTGATAAGGTGTTGCTCCATCCTGTTTTGGTTCAAGCCTATAACCTAGACAAATGGCCAGTGATTTTGTATCAAATTATAAAAGACCAGATTCATGTCAAAGTTATTTATGCCGCTTGATAGCATTCCAAATTTGGTCAAGTATAAAAACTTTTTCTTTGAGTAATTTATCCATGTATAGTAAAAAATTATAGGAGCAATTTTGGATAAGTGAGGATGTGGTGGAGTATATCCTATAACCTTTGTGGGATTACTTGAACTGTACGCCAGAACAGTGTGTAAAGATGCAACCTGTGTTACAAATGAGGTTAGGTTTTAGTCAATCATTGGTAAAAATTAAAACATTAGAAGGACGTAGGAGATCTGATATAACAATGCTTACTTTATATGTACTTGATAATATGTTGTTATATTGAAATTTGTTATTAAAAAATAGTAGTAATTCATTTGCCCTACAATGCATAGACATATTATTTCCTACATATGTTTATAGTATGTGATTATTATATATGATGTTATACATCTTGAAGTTGATGAATATGAATGATGTAATGAGGAAATCTGTTTCTTTGGATAAGAATATCATTTATGGTCATTAGCATGTTGACGCAGGAATCAGATACCGAGTTTTTTATATTGTAATATATTCTTTTGTTGCAGATGAATATGATAAAAGTTTCTAATATAATGGGCATAGATTCTAAACCTTTTGATCCCCACACATATGTGGAAGAGGATGTTTATGTAACTGACGAGTCTGGATCAAAGAAGCGGATAAGGCTGGAGAATAATGTTGTACGGTGGAGGAAGGTCAAAAAACCAGATGGCACAACATCAGTAAGTGAACCTTTTTTATTTTTCTGCTATTGAATATTTGCTCATTCATCAAAGCAAAATTCTCAATGCCCTTATATTTGTTAATCGCAGCTACTGAACTCGTGTACGATCTTTCCTTTCTGTAATTCTATATTGTTTGGATAACTCCGAACAAAGATTGCTTCAATTTCTGAGTTTTAAGGGTTTTTGCATGTGTCTCTGCGTTACATCATATGTATAACTCCATAGCTTCTGATTGACTTCCCTCATGGAATTTAGAAGGGATTAAACTATTGCAGGTAACTTTGTAATGCATGGATCAAGAGTTCAGACTGCAGATATTGACTTCTCAAGGCAGTGTTTACCTTTGTTAGATAGTCTATCCACCTGACAAATGTCTTACATTTTCCATAGTTTACTTTGCAAGAAAAGAATACGCAGGTTGTCCCTTAACCCGGGATAAAAACCACAAACCAGGATAAAAGCCAAGATAATAGTCTCCCCTTCCCCCTTGGGATAAATGAGCAGTAGTCAGGATAGCTAAGAAGGATTTAGGCTTCAAAATCCCAAACGGCAATATTAAAAGGGACATTTAGGTAAATGACACTTTATCCCACTTTCATATATCACATAGTAAGCACCGCATAAGGATAGTTAGTATCATTATCCAAAGGATATATGTAGGAGTAATCATCAGGTATAGAAAATAATGTTCTCACTATCCTTTGAAGTTATCTTAGCACTATGGATAGCTACACTATCTTACTTTGACAAAGTAAACATTGTGGAATATGCATGATGATAACATGATCTTTGATAAAACATTCAAGGAAAAATCATTGGAATTTTGTGTTCTGTTACTAGTTCTGAAAAAGCACATCTTTTTACATTGTGCAAAATCTGAAAACCTGAAAATAGTGTGACCAGTATCATTGGAAAGATTAGGAATCCTAATGCATGTTTTTCTGAAATCCTGGAAATCAATATATTTTGCTTTTCCTAGCCGGGAAAGTGGACGGCTTATTTCTGTCAGACTGACGTGACCTATCTCCATATAGATAGCATTAATTTGCATCTAAATTGGTATTCCAATATGTCCTAATTATTTACTAAACAATTGCTTAACTGGTCTCTAACGTAGATATTGCTAACCTTTTAAGTCTAGCAACTTAATTGAGCTGATCAATTTGATACAAGCATTTGATGTTTTCCATTCTGATCTTATGCCTTCATTCATAGTTAAGATGTGGATTTTCTGCAACTTTTTATGTAGGTCCCACAACCGTTCCTTTGGCCTAGTGTTTACCATTGAATTACTATTTTTGCTTCTTGGGGACTTCTTTTCCCTTCCTTGTATTTTGGTTAATAAAACCTTTTTCGTTGTTAAAATAATTGCCACACTGGCTTCAGAGGACTGGATGTTAACAGAATTTGATGAATCTTAGGTTTTGCCATATCCATGGTGTCTTTGATGTCTCTGGCTCTTCGTCTCGTAGCATGGTAGTTTGACTTTGTATTTCTAGGTTTCAGTGTTTAGAAAAAACTACTATGTCTACTTCACTTTTATTCGATCTTATTGCCCTGCATGAAATGCCATATGTTTGGAGTCTGCTACTTCTTTCAGCTGTTTTGCTGTGTTATATTAATATTTGACTAGTGTGTGTAGATTGAAAGCAATGCTCGCTTTGTGGAATGGTCCGATGGCAGCCTTCAGTTACTTATTGGAAATGAAGTACTTGATATATCCAAGCAAGATGCTCAACACGAGCAAGCACACCTTTTTGTCAGGCACGGAAAGGTAAGTTTCCGTTTATACTTCAGGTTCTGTATTTCCTTTACTACAATTTCGAATATGCTGGAGATAACCTCGCGGTTACATGAAAACCTAGTTGGTCATCTGTTGGATCTGTGGCATCCGATATTTCTCAGTTGGATGCACTTATTCCTATAAGATCTCAAGGTAAAATTATGACTGATCAGAAGTTATGTTCTGTTTGGTGTTTCCAGGGTATTCTCCAATCTCAGGGGAGAATTTTAACAAAAATGAGGTTTATGCCTTCATCTTTGACTTCAATTTCTCATCGAATGTTGACTGCTCTTGTTGATTCTCGCCACAAAAAAGTGTACAAAGTCAAGAACTGCATCACAGACATCGATCCTGAGAGAGAGAAAGAGAAGAAGGAAAAGGTCTTAGCTTTTATCAGTCTAATTTGTTTCCCACATTTTATCAGGTTAATGAATTCTGACTTCCATTCTCTTATCTGGCTCTTAGGCTCTTAGTCAATCAATTAAAGCTAATGAACTTCTTAGTCGGAAGAAGGAGAAGGTAAACCGTAAATATACGCAACCCATCCGCCGGGAGCGCCAACTTTCACCTGGTTTTCTAGAGGATGCACTTGAGGAGGTTACTTGCCTTTCCATTTACTGGTCATTAGTCTTAGTCTAATGAGAACATCCACTTATCCTAATTAACCATAAGAAAAATTCTCTAGAGGGAAAATCACCACTAAGATGCTTACTTTCTTCAGGAGGATGAACAAGATTATTATGAGCCTCGAAGGTCTGCTGTTCGTCGTCGCTTTGATGATGACCTAGAACTGGAAGCTCGAGCGGAGAAGCGTATGATTAATGCAAAGAAGGCATGCTACAATTACGTCACTTGCCTCTATGACCTTTTACCCTTGATCTGTACGATGAAATTGTCATCCATGCTTAACCAAAGATTTGGTTTCACTTTCAGGGGCACGGACCGAAAGATATCCATCGTAAGCCAGCAATGCCAGCTGCCAAATCATCTCGACGGCCTATTGATTTCTCTGAAAGTGAGGAGTCTGAGTACGAAACAGAAGGGGAAGAATATGAGGGTTCACCGCAACATAGAAACGAGGACGATGCTGAACAAGATTATGCTGAAGAAGATGAAGAACGTGAACAAGAAGAGGAGACTAATGTAGAATCAGAAGAAGAGGCTGAGGTAAAGCAATTTCTCTAGGAAAATTTTGCGATTACCTAAAATATTTTTTCTAATGGTGTTTAGTGTTTTGGCAAAATGCTAATGCATGCATTTTTCGTTTTGTTGCTCATCTCTTCGGTGAGGATGCTATTTTCTAGAATTGACTGCAAAGTTAATATCCTTTCCTTCTTTTATACTTATCGAGCATGAACTAGGTTTTAGGTGCATCATTGTTATTCTCGTGTTAATGTGAAACCAGATATATAAAGAGCTGTTGCGAGAAGCTTCAACTGTCTTTCTATTTCCCTTATTATGAATTGTAGCTTGAGTAAGTTCACGGCGTATATTTCTATCTCCATAGATGTAGTATATATTGGAAACATGTGAAATCACCATTGTAGTTGACTATCCCGAGAATAAATATTTTGAATATAAGAAACTAATTACCTTTATAGTGAACTTGCCAACCCCTAATAGTTGCTTGGACGGGGAATTTAAGCGATGCTGTATTAGTTTCAAGTAATTAGAGCTATTTCATATTTTTAGCACATGACTGTAGTTGCCTGTTAGCAAAATAGATATATCTGAGAAATTTGTGACCTATACTATCTGGTTTCTCCTTGTAATGTTATGATAACCTCTTGACTTCTAATTAGTGGGTTAGCGTATTGAAAACAGCGGTCCTAATACTAATATGAAACAGTATATCATATGTCGAACATTAGGAGTTGGAACTATATTCTGTAATTCTGGAGTAGCATTTGTGTTCCTTTGTATTGTGTACCTCTAGGGGGAACTCTCTTCCCCCTTTTTTTCTCATCAATTAAATACTGTTTCTTATCAAGAAAATATGAAACTGTAGCCGACCATCAGGTGTCTTCTCATAAACAACTGAGGCCATGCTGGCTACTTGTTTTTACTTTCGTCTTGAAGATCTAAATGCATTGTGTTCTGAAAAGGAAAATGTATATGTATGGGTTTACATCATAAATGATTTGCGGAATGTGTTCTCAGTAGTTGAGGATTAGACACCCTCATATGTGTGAAATTAAAATTTCTTAGATTAGAAGTTGCACAGATAGTGGAAATGTTAATTTGACCTTTCATTTTCAGAATGTAAGCTGAAAGTACTGAAAGTAACGGTTATTTATGTAAATATTGAGATGAAACATGATTTAAGGTTTTAAGAAAGAGAGGAGCACTTCCTTCCAGCATAGCTGCCTCCATCTGCCCCCTCTCTCTATGGGGAGTGTTTGCCTGGACTTCTGGTTAGGAGAGTAGTAAGTTAAAACGAAGTGATGGGACGAAGCAGTGAATTTGAGGTTGGTCTTCTAGCTAAAAAACTTCTTATAGGGCTTATATATGGTCTGGTGAACTCCACAACTAGGTGAACGAAAAACAGAGAGGATGGGTTACAAAAAATAAAAAACTGAAAGCCAAGATGTGGTCTGTCTGCTGCAGATCTAAAACCTTGTAAATTGTTTATGCAAGTGTTATAGCTATAGTTATTTGGTGCTTTTAACTTTTCAATTGTTGGCTGAATCCACTCTTACCGTTTCCTGCATGACGCTATTATTCACAGGAGCCCAAACATAAGAGCAAAGGAGGCAACCTCAAAAGGAAGGACATTGAGTCAGATGAAGACTCTGCTCCTCGGAAACATACAACCCATCGACGAATGAAAATGGTTTACGAGAGTGATGATGAGTAAGACATATTCAAGAAAGTAAGTCTCATCTCCTGAACACTGTTAATGTTGAAACCTGCTATCCAACACAGGCACTTGCAAGATCTATTAATTTTCAAATACACATCCATCAGATAGGAGCACTAGAATATATAATTGGGTTGTGTTGTCTGGATGTGTATTTACATGTGTACGTGTGTGTGTGTACTGGCACTGAGATGCATTTCAAAGAACATGATATAAGGAATTCCTTGGGGACTTGAAAGAGATGAAGATGGAAGCATATGCATTCCAAGTATATGTCAGTATTTGTAAATTAGAGATTTTCAAAATTGCGTTAGAGAAACTGGTAAGTACAGTTTTGTTGTCTTACTTAAGAAGTTTTGCAAGCTACATGTTGAAGTTTGTATGATCTGCCATTTCCGTTTACTATCAGTGTGCTTGATATTCATTTTTATAACACCGTCTGATATCCTAATTGGTTCAGATGTTAATGATTTTTTATTTTTCATTTGTTAATATCCCAGCTTAATAACATTGTTCCTTTCCATTGCAACTTTATTTTTGGGAAACTATGCAGCTAGATGTATGAAAATGTTGATAATTGATTTCTCGAATATTCACCAAATTGCACTCATCAAAGGCATGGAGGTGTATACCTATGGGATTTTAAGGGGTGCCTTTTTTTGCTTATTTTAAGTAAATATGGGATTGGATTATAGCTTAACTAATACAATACTCGTAGACCGTGTCCATGGTCGTTGGGTACTCCTGCAATTTACAAAAAAAAAACTATTGAAAATACAGTAACTAAAAACTTGTATTCAAATACCCTCAAAAAAGAAAAAAACTTGTATTCAAATACTTATATTGTTATTTATTCTTCGTACAGGTCTCTTTTAATTTTATTGTCTATTTGTATATCTATCTTCATATAGGTAATGTTTGGTTGGGGTTGGTCCAATCACTAATTGGTTGGGCCAATCCAGCCATATGTTTCTTTGGGAGACTTGGCCAAACCAACTATTATTTGGGGTTGGGGGACAAAAAAATCTATCAACAATCACACACAATATCAATCAATCACAAATCACAACACGACTTTAATCATTCTCTCAATCATTAATAACTATCTCTTACACATATTACATCACCTTTTACAAATAATAATTAAATTTCACATTCCAACCACAATCCCAGCCACCCAACCAAACATCACTCTCTAATATCCCAAGCCACTAACTCCAGTCACTTGCCCCAGCCCAACCATCTCAGCCCCAGCCGAACATTGCCATCTATTACGCTCAATCCCCTCTTACTCCTTAACTCGACGAATGAATGATCAATATTTTTTTTTCTACTGGAATAAATCATGTACAGTTTTCTTATTTAATATATTAATAAAAAAAATTCCTTTTAAATCGTTCAATTTAAATTAACATTACTTAAAATAATAAAAGCGGCGGCTAATGCCACCACATAATTTTCTAAGTACACCACAATTACTAAAGGCACCACATTTTAATAATTAAAATACTTCTATTTTCTAAATACACCACAATAAGTTCCTTTTTTACCCTTAATACTATTATAAATAATTACAAATAATAAAGAAAAATAAAATCATAAAAAAAAGGTTAAAAAAGAAAAGAAAAAGTCCAACGTTATTATTGTTAAAGTATCGCAGTTTGACGAATTAAAAAAACACGCTATTCATTCTGTTCTTCAAGAAAAACACTATGAACTCTGCCATGACTTTTCGACAACAACAGCGGGGAGTCCTCGAATAAGATCACATTGAGTCTCTCAAATCAAATTATCAATCCACTAAAGCAGCAAATGCACATTTTATCCCTTCTTTATCTAGATTTCAACAAATTAGGGTTTAATTGAATGATTGATTGTTGTTTGAATTTTTTAATTATTGTGTGATTATTGATTGTTATGAGATGTTACGATGAAGATTAACAAATTTTCATTGATTTGGGACTGAATTATAGTGTTCGGTTGGAATTCTGGCCGAACACCGTTCATATGTTCGACGTTATTTGGTGCGAACAGACTTCACGTGAGTAGGCGTTACTTGGGACAACCATCTTTTGTCTGTGAGTAGGCGAGATGAAAAGGCTGACCCATCATGGGAGCGTCACACAAGCTACCTGGATTGGTTCATGTCTATTTTGCATCCAAAGGTTCGGAACCCAGACCTTGGATCAACTTCTAGCGCCCCTCATTTAGTGTGGATTCTGGCAGGCCATGGAAGCGGATACTTTCTGCCCGTAACTTGCTTAAGCCTTTAGTTGAGAAGTGGAAAAATTGCGACTTGCATATGACAGTTGACTATTTTATGCCCATAGTAGCATATGCTTTGAAAGCTCTAAAAGGCCTCACTTTGGATGATGTGCATAAACAAGACCCACCTATGGAGAGGTCGAGGGGTCAGGCTAATAGTAGGTCACTTAGGGTGAAGATGGTGGTAGTTCTAGGGATATGTAATATTTATACTATCCCGAAGTCTTTATTTATGTCTGGTCCAGTTTGAAATTGTTCCTTTGAAACTTCATTGATATTTTGATTTATTTGCTAACTTTGAGGTTTTGTAGAACTCATACTCATTTGAACACGACTTTTGTGCTTCTTTTTTAACTTTTATGTTAGTTATTTTCTACTTTTGGTTTTATATGGAACCTTAAGTTTATGTTGCTTGTAATGCCTGAATAAGTACACGTTTTGTTTCTTTTGGGAGTCTCTGAAAAGTGAAAAAGAAAAAGACCAATTTAGATATGCTCTGTTTTGCTGTATGAATTTGATGCACGATCATCAATCATAGATATCATTAGTTTAAAATCTATTTGAATGGTTGATAGTGATAGCTAATTTTATAGTGCGGGGTGCTTGTTTTTATGTGATGTCCAGAGCATTAGTGAAAGAAAAAATATATTTTTTTTTTTCGAACACTATCTACTTTTTAAATAAGTGATTTTTTTATAGAATCTTTAATTTTAATTAGTTTTTCAAAAGCAAAAACAATCGCAAACATCCCTTACCAAAAGACCAAAAAATTGGAATTTTTTTTTTCTACTTTTAGCTTTTAGCCTAAAATCACTTCTATTAAAGCTAAAACTGTTTTTTCAAACACTCCAAAATAACTTTTCTCAAGTTATAAGCTGAAAAGCACTTGGGACAAACAACCTTTACGAGTTCAGCTGATATTCTGTCCGAACACTCTTCACAGTGTTCGGCTACTTTATGGGCCGAACAACGTCTACAGGGTTCGGCTGATTTTCTGGCCAAACACCCTTCACGGTGTTCGGCTGGTTTGGACCGAACATAATTCACGATGTTCGGATGTTATTTGGGCCGAACAATCTTAATAATGTTCGGCTACTATTCAGGCCAAACAGACTTCACGGTGTTCGAATGCTATTATAGCCGAACATCCTTTACGATGTTCGGTTGTTATTCGGGCCGAACAACTTTTACGGTGTTCGGCTATTATTTGGGCCGAACAATCTCTCCTATATCTCTGTTTTTCAAAAGAAATGGACAACCACATTTTTTTGTTCCAATACGCTTTCGTTTACCAAAGTTGTTCAACTCATTTTTAGAATCTCCTTCTTTTCCTCATTCTCCTTTGGATTCTTGTTTTTCACATATCTCATTAGATGATTTCTTCATTCGATCATGGTACTGACCACTTCGCTCACAACCTAACCATAAGCGAGCTCGTCTCTTCTCGTTCCCAATTTCTGATCGCAAAACAACAATAATAATAATACCATACGGAAGAGCTCTTTCACTTACCCATCTAATCAAGGTGTCTCGAGATTAAAAAAATCCATTGTATTGAATACATCCTGATAGTCCATAACTATATCAGGGCTCAATGGATTAATGATACTACACTCAGTTGATTTTTCTTCTTGATTCTCCTAGTAAAGGACACAAAAAGTATGAGTTCATCACGAAAATTAAAAATTATAAAAAAGTAAACTTTTTTCATTTTATAATATGAACACTTGGATAAAGTTCGAAAAATACATAGAGACCATCGAGCAACATATTCGGAATTCAGTAATATAAACAAATAAGTAACTATTCGGAACATGTATTCCGAACAGCTACCAAAGTGTTCGGAAATCCGATTATGAACATTATAAGCAATGTTTGAAAATATGATTATGAACATGATAAGCAGTGTTCGGAAATTTGACCACAGACATGATAAGTTGTGTTCAAAAATTTATTTACGAACATGATGAAGAGTGTTCAGAAATTTGTTTACGAACATGTTCGGATACGATAATATGAGCATATACGCATATGTTTGAAAACTATATTCCGAACAACGATCAAATTGATCGGAAAATAGATTTCGAACATGATACAATATGTTCAGACTATGATTTTCGAACAAAATCAATAAAGTTCAGAATATGTTTTTCGAACAATTATTTTCGAGAAACGTACATGAACACCAAAAACATAAATTTTAGCCATGAAAAAGTATGGATTGTCTTACATTGTTCACACTGTTGGCCTGCATATTGTCCATTATCTCTTTTTCAAGCGAATTATTTGTCTTTTACGTATGTGGATAAATACTAGGGTTTGTAGAAGAGAAAGCGTGAGTGTGAAGGAAGGAGAGCGAGAAAAGAAAATATCAGTTATCATCAAATATTTTAAATAAATTATTTTATTAAAAATAATATGGTGTACTTAGAAAATATTATGGCGTCTTTAGTTATTTTATTATTACAAAAGGATAACTTAGTCATTTATTTTAAGGTTATTTTTATCCCATGTCAAATTGTGGTGTACTTAGAAAATTATGTGGTGGCATTAGCCGCCGCCAATAATAAATGAATTACAGATATTTTTGTCAATGCCAGTTATGTTTAGAATACTTGTAGTTATAATCACTATCTTGTACTCCCTTCGTTCCGACCTAACTTGCGATTGGACACGGAGGTTAAGAAAAAATAAATTTTGTGGAATCTTTGACTTTTTTAAAAGTGGAGATTGAGGGTGGAGATTTTGAGAGTAGAGATTGTGAGAAGAATTTGCCATTTATGGCTGACAAATTAAGTTGGGACAAATCGAAAAAGAAAGTAGACAAGTTAGAGCGGGACGGAGGTAGTATTAATTTTATAAATTTTACATTTATAGGTTTCCAACTGTTGCCCAATTGGTAAAATATATTTTTTTTTTACATCATTTTAGGATATCTAGGCCACATACCACTACATCCCAAATCAAGTATTTCATGTAGATTTCTGAGCGTTGATAAATTTGTACTTGTATAATATATACATTTTTGATTGAAATATAAACATAACATGTTTTATTAACACTACTTATCTACTTAAAACATTAAAAAAAAAAAAAAAAGCAGAGGGAAAAGATAATAATAGCTCTAGTACAATAAAAAGACAGTAAACTAAACTTTACATCTAAACCTAATTATCACCAATCATCAACATTAATTCTTCTTCATAGTCTGGAGCTCGAAACACCATTTGGTCATATCATACTTCGTGAATTTTACGACCATGACTCTACAGTCCTTCAGATCCACATGCCATTCTTTTCTAGGGTTAACATGGCAAGATAACTTCTGACCAGCATAGTGTGACGTGTCACGTACGGATACAAGTCAAATCAAATAATATTGATTCGATTCGTTTTCGAATCCGAATTCAAATTATTTTTTATGTCCGCTTAAAATTCGAATCGAATTCGAATATATATGTATCCAATTCGTCAAATTCGATGATTCGATTCGATATACATATAATATATTAAATATATACTACAATTATAATAAATAAATACATATTTAATAGCAAATATATATTTAATAATTGAGTAATGTATTTGATTATATTTTGGTACATTGAGTTATTGGCTGCTAGTTTATCACTTAATAATTCTCTTAATGTTGCTTGAAGTTTATTAAGTACTAGATGATTTTTTTTTCTGTTTTTATTATGCTCTTTATGATTTCTAAGTACCGGAGGACAAAATCTGAATTTTCGAATCTCGAATTCGAATAGAATATTTTCTAAAGAACAACATTTTTTTTTTCAAAATTTGAAATTTACGAATCACGAACCAAATCGAATATATTCGAAATTTCGTTTCGAACCGAATTTGAATCAGTTTTGAAATTCGATCAACTAATCGAATTTCACGAATTCGAATCGAATTTCTTAATATTTGCTTCAATTTCGATTCGTTTACATCCCTTGTGTGACGGTGTGTTCTAGTTAATCACAAAATATCTTTGTATATAAAATGAAAGATTATGTTTTGGTAGTGACTGACAATACTTTTTCTAATCTTAGTATTACCGTAAGTGTATGGTGTGATTGTAGCTAGCTGTGAGCAAAGTCGATTTCACAAAAACTGTTTACCTATGCCAATCTAGTACCCCAATTGTAATAATTCAATTCTATTTATACTCTCGAAAGTTGGATTGTGTTGATTATCTAAGATTATAGTGCATAAAATAAAGTACACAAAATATATAAAATGCTCAAAGGAAACAAACAAGTAATCATGAAGGAATAAATAAGACGAAATACATATTCTAGGGTTCGATTTCAGTTAATTTTCTATATATGATTATCTTATTATTCTAGATCTTTGAATCGAATTCTACTGTTTATTACGTGGCACTATTCTAGTTAACCCTCCCTTTGCACGATGATAATGATGTTAATGTGTTGATTACGTACAAATAATTCTCCTCCAAGTATATAACCCCAAAGAGCTCCTAAAACCAATGCATACACAAGTATCTCACTCCTCTGGGACGGCTACTGATACTTATGCTATACGCCTCATGTCTATTAATAACCCTCTCCTTTCGGATTTTGAGTTATTAAAAAAATAGAATATAACCAAGTGACCAGATTAATCAATTCATAAATAAGAACGAGCGTATAAGATAAACACATAGAACTGAGTCGAATTTGAAAAAAGGAATCAAAACACAGTCAATTATAACTTACTTTCTAGCCCTAGAACACAAAGGGAAATTAGCTACTCACATTTGCAATTAACATCCAAGAATATTCATAGACACACATTCTCAAAATATAAAAACAAAGACGAAACAACAAAACTCGAAGTCGTCGATCTTGATTGTCTTCACTTTGTGTTCCTCGATCTTCGATTAAGCCTCCAAGGTGTTTCTTATGATATTTTTTTAATGATTTTCGGACTTGGAGAAACTCTATATGTAAGTTGGGAATGATTGGGGTTGAAACAAGTCGCAAATAGGCCAAAATGTGTGCAAAATGTGTAGGAACCGCCATCGGAGGCGGCCGATTTACCGAACACATTCGTGTTGGCCATACAAGTTTTTAGGTCTGTCTTTCAAGCCATTTTTAGGGTCTTCCAATCCTATTTTAGCCTTGACTATTTCTGGTAAAGTTGTAGCCCTTTGAATTAGCTTTCCAACGCCACCAATTGCACCTCATTGGACATATAGATCTCAAGATATGAGCAAAATACTAGAGGTATGTCAAGCTCACAGAAAAAACTCCACTTTTGGGAACACTTTGGGCACGACCGGTTTGCTGAACGCGGCGGAATTAGGTCATCAACGTGTTTTGTGTTTCTAGGCCAATGGGCGCAGCTAGACTTAACCCTTTTCCTCTTTCTACACCTTTTTGTGACGTTTTAACCCTAATCGACTTGTTCTTTTCTCCCAGACCTTATTCCAACGGATTTTAGTCCTAAAAAATGCGATTTTCTCTACAAAACTAGTAAACATATTATTCGGCTGAAGATAATCAATTATAACACATGACCACCGAATATATGCAAACACTACCAAAATACTCGTGTAAATCGGCCTAAATGCGTGCACACACTACATGTATCAACGACTATTTACAACATATAAATTTCTTAACGTAGCACACTAAGTTAATAAATTAAAAGTTTCCCCCTAAAAAATAAATTAAAATATTATTATAAATGTTTAGATGTCCTTAATGATAATAAAATATAAAGAATTTAAAATAATAAAGCATAAAATTCCAAAAAAAGCTTCGCTGTCGAGTTTGTGGTGGCGCTGAATCCAGTAGATGTGATCTTTCCCAGCTCTTGAAATGTGACTAATATGAGTAACTGTAATTTCAAACAAACAACCGATGGTGTGGTGCGGGAAATATGAAAGGAAAACTTACCAATGCTAAAGGACCAAGTCAGTGCTGCGCTAATGAGAAATGCTCTCATATCTCCTATCTACAGTAATTACCATTATAATTACTGCCGACCCCTACATCTCGAAGGTTAAGGGGCAGTTGCCGTCGTCGCCGCACGTCGGTTGTTGACAATGACGTGAAGACATCAAGACGGAGGGCCAATGCTACTGTACAAATGATTTATTTCCATCATATCAAGGTAGGGCAAAAATTCAAATGACGCCGACGAACAAATATGAATCAAATTAAAATGTTACTTGATATTAATATTTAACATATTTTGGTTTATTAATGTGTGTTGTAATTTTAGATACGAATAATGACTGGAACTTATATTTATTAAGAAATATTTTATTTCAAATAATTTAATTACGTAAAGAAGGGTAGAATTGGTATCAAGTGGGACATGTAAAGAACATTTTACTCATTTTTTAAATAAAAGTGGCATGCATTGAGAAGTGAGTTGAGGGCTGCGAATAGTCGCCGCCTAATATCTTTTACTTATAAATTTTCCGATACCTATGATGGGTGTATCGTAGGACATCAACTGGATTTTCAATATGTATCAGTTAATTTTTATATACACGTATGTATATGTTGGAAAACCATGGCTCATTAATGAAACAACGAAACGAAACCGAGAAGAAGACATAATGTTGCAGACAATTTTGGTATATTGAACCAATGGATAATACAAGACCTTTACATACATATATACAACTCTTAGATCATTCAAGACTATAATAAATTGTCTCACTATGATAAATTACACAATAATAGGACATACCACGTGATGCTAGTAACGTGAGTTGTGTGGTGCGAGATGTGCATGATACGTGGAAAAGCTGACGTGGAAATGTCTTTCTTATTGTGCTGACTAGGTATGCTTACACACTCCCTCAATTCGAACATAGTGAAAGGAACAACGCAAAGCTTGTTTCTAAACGAGTGAAAAATTGCTTTGAGGAGGTTTTGTGAGAATATCAGTTGTTTGATTATAACCAGGAATGTGATGCATGAGTACATGCTTGTTGGCAACTCTCTCTCGGATGAAATGGATGTCTATCTCCACATGCTTTGTACGAGCATGATTAACAAGATTGAGGGACAAGTGTACATCTCCAAAATTCTCAGTCCATAAGCTGGGAACTTTGACTCTGATATGTCCTGAGCTCCTTCAAAATGGACTAAATCTATGCTAACTCACACAAGGCATGGGCCATGCTGCGGTACTCAGCCTCCATGCTAGAAAGTGAAACCGTAGCTTGCTTTTTAGAAAACCAAGATATGAGATTCTAGCCTAAGTAAATACAAAAACCTGAAATAGATTTCGATCATCTAAATCAGCTCCCCGAATCAGAATAAGCACTAAGATGAAAATCTATTGAAGGGAACATTGCAAGCCCATAGTTAATAATGTCTGCAAGATATCTTAGTGTACGCTTGACTGCCTTCCAGTGAATATCCGTTGGACAATGCATGAACTGACTTACTTTGTGCACACTAAAGACTATGTCAGGCCTTGTTATCACCACATACTGTAAACCACCCAGCACACTCCTATATAGTGTGGCATCAGAAAAAAGGAACACCATCATTCTTTGAGAGTAAAGGAGAGGATACCATTGGTGTGCTCAACCCCTTAGCTTATTGCATCTTGACTTTGCAAAGAACAACCTTAATGTAATGCTCTTGTCTCATATGTAGTTCACCCATGTCTTTAAGTAATACACCTTATTCAACCTTGTACATTACTACTTCCTATGACAATTACATAAACTAACAGAATCACGGAGTTAGTCTCAATGAACTTGAAGAACAAAGAAGTATCAGCTCTTGAAGAAGTAAAACCAAATTTGTGAGAAAAACTTTGAGAGCAGTGTACCATGATATTGAGGCCTGCTTTAAGCCGTAGATGGCCTTCTTCAGTTTGTGTTGGTATGACCTGTAATTATAAATTATTGTAATCTCTAGTATATATCCTTTGATTCTTCTCTTCAATTGTTTTATGCCTTCAAGCTTGGAGTTGACTTTGATCTTATCTGGTTTTGAGCTTTGACTTGAATAACGTCAATCCAAAGGCTTGAAAGCTTGATTTTGGATAAAACGGTCTGCTCGGATGAATATTGGAAGAACAACTTCGAAGATCTTATCTTGGAAATACCGATCGAAGGGGCTCAACATCTTAATCTCGAATCGAACGCCATTTCTTGATGGACTTCTTGAAGAACGCCGAAGAACGCTTGAAGAAACCGAAGTTGCCTCTACGCTGGAATTCTTCACTTGCTTCTTGACTTATGTTCTTGTTTATGATTTTTAGTGGAACAATGAGACGCTATTTATAGTTATAGGATGGAGATCCCTAATGGGCCTAGGATCCAAATAGAGCAATTTGATTGGTCCTCCAAAATAACAAATCTATCAAATATCTTTGAGATACTTATTAAATTAAATATGATTTAATTTAATAATATTTGCATGGATTTGACATGTGGCGGTATTTGATTAAGTACAATATTTGTGTATCTACACGACCGAGCCAGTGGGCCAGATCCAAGGTCGCCCAAGTGGGCTGACCCGATTAATGGAAGTAGATAATTATGGGAGGCCCATCTCTCATAACATAGGTCCACTTCCCCCGCAGTACTTGTACTACAAAGTGTACCGGGTACATAAAAGAATATATAAGAGAGAATATAATTGTTTTTCATGTGTGAGAGTAGGAGATAAACCCTAAACGTGATTTCACATCACGTCGGAGATGGCTCTTGGCTCGTGGATATTGGTAGATTTCTGCTTGTGATTTCCACCCCGACCAAGAGTACAAATCATCAAGGAGAGACCGTGGTACAACCCGTATACGATCTGGGGATCCATCCCACTGCAAGATAGAGGTACCCCAACTAATTCCAATAGTGGTATCAGAGCCACATAGGTTAGTATTCGGTCCCAATTGGCTTTTGATATTTTTGGTGCTGTGTTGTTAAGATTGAAATCGTGCTGTCACTTTTTGGCCCATTTTCATCATTTTTTTCCCGATTTTTGGCATGCTATCAGTATGATCTAAACGTACTTGTTTATAGCTTCAATATCCAATTTGAATCACCTTATTCCGTTAAGAAGCGGAGTTATATGTGTTTTTGAGGTTAGGCCTGTAAATCTGAATATTTTGACCAAAAATGATTTTTTTCAATATATTTCGGGTGCAATTTTTGTCCTGTTACTGTACAGTTTTTGCGTGGTATGATTATGCTTGGGTTCTATGTTGAATGTGCTTTCCACAGACATATTATACGCAATTTTTCGGTTTGAAACGAGTGAGATATGTGCTTTTAAAAATTTAGACGAAAATTATGAATTTTTGGTTTTTTTTTTCCTAGAAACTTGAAGATGTTCATGTTTTTTATAACCCAATTTGAGCAATGTTATTGTTTTATTTGACACATGTATGTAGTATGCTTGTGTTGCTTGTCGAATATGCTTCAATTTGATTTATTACATGTGTAAATAGGACTTGTATTGACTGTGATAACATGCTTAAAATATTAAAAAAGGATCAAATTGTGTTCTTGATATGTTCTTGAGGAAGGACATGGTTCTTCACTCTCCAAGAACAAATGGTTTGATCCAAACATATATTTAGGAGTGTCGGACTGAGAAACCGATTGCACCGTCGAACTAAGAATGGCCGAGAATGGGGGGTAGCCGGAGTGTTGCCGGCCGAAAATGCCGGGAAAGCGACACGTGCGGTTCACTCTCCGGCCAGTGAGAGTGGGCCTTTCTTGGTCAAATGGGTGATACACCAGTGCCTCGTTAGCACACGTGGACGAATGAGATCATGCCACATATGCCACATTATCGCACAATCAACAACAACGTCAACCGACACGTGGGAGAATAACATCACGCCACATGTGCATGGTCAATGCTGGATCATCGACCACATGTAACGCCATGTGGCGACACATAAGCCACTATCAACCAATGTCGTGCGCGCATGTAGCATAAGTGCCGTGGCATAAGTGCCATGGCGTCTGGGACCACGTGAAACACACATGGTGGTGAGTGAGGTGCCTCTAGGGCGCGTACTTGCACGTGTTGGTGCGTGGTTTTGCATTTTGGCGCATACGAGCACGTAAGGCATGTGTTTTGCGCATAGATGTATGTGTTTACCTGTAAAGTACGTGTACGGGCTCGTGTCCATGCATGTGAGCATGTGAAGGTGAGTGTTGATGCGTAACGAATGTGTGGTGAGGCATGACGGAGCATGTGTTGCTTCTAGACGTGCGTATGGGGCCCTGCTTCATCAATTTTCTAATTGGAAAGTCTCCGTGATACTGTTCAATCAACCTCATATTTTTTTGTGATCTCAATTATTTTTATGGATTTCGCATTTTGGAAATTTGAATCCAATTTTAGAATTTAATTATAATCTAGAAAATTGGGTTGGTTTATGAGAATAATACAATATTTTCTCGGAGAAATCGGTGAAATGTGTACCTGACCATAAGCTTATTAGAATATTCAGTAGGAATTGATGAGCAATGAATCACATGGGATTATTGTCCATGTTCCTTAATGTTCTGAATAAGTATAAAAAGGCTATTGATTGGATATCTCTAATCTAACACCTACCTCTATCATTCTATATAATTGAGTTGCTTGTCTTGGCTTTAAGATAACTGAGTGTTAAGCTTAGATCAAAAGTGATCATAGGGCTAAGTCAACATTCGGCGAGATGTTAGATCTGCTGATGGATAAAGATGAACCTTATTACAATGCTGATACAAGTGCATTTAGAGTTGAAATATGCTTCGTAAGCATGCAATAGGAAGGTCATCTATCATAAATGGAATTGAGTTAAGAATATTAATTTGCTTTGGAACTGCATTTCCAAGTATATAGACAGTGCATGCATTGAGATCTTTGACACTCAACTGTGTGTTGATATGTGTCATCAACTTGTTGTCGATACAACTTGAGTGTGATTAACATAGTAAAATCATGTTGAGAACATGGTTGGTTTGCTTGAGTGGGGGTTATGGGTTGAAAGAATCTTTGCATTCTCACCCGTAACAGTTGAAGATTTTGTTTTCCTTTTTGGAAGAATCTTTGCATTCTCACCCGTAACAGTTGAAGATTTTGTTTTTCTTTTTGGATTATGTTGTGGTAATGCGACAGTTGGATATGGGTGATGATTGGAAACATAGTGAACTTTCACAATATCTTGTGTACATTTAGTTTAGTAAGCACATAAGCGTGCATTCACCTCCTTTATTCATAGGCCATGGCATAAGACACAATAAGTTAGTTGCTTCTTAATTAATCTTACCTATAGTGACGAGTAGATGATGAGACTATTATGAATAGGAAGTCATAAAATTTAGATATGTATTGGACTTAGAGGTAGTTTTGAATGACATAAACCAAATCATGTGAACCCTAGAAGGGTGTTAGTGTTGGAACAGAGAAAAAACCAGAAACAGTTCTACTAGTATGGAATTGAAGGTGATTCCTCTACCGACGAAACCTTGGATGTTCAACAGATTCTATACTTGGTAATAATTCTCATTTAATAAAAATACTTTGACTCAAGATATCAGGGTATATCGAAGTAAAAGTTTAGCAACTCTACTGCCATCCGTCAGAGGTTGATAATCCAAGTCTCCTCTGTGCAACAATAAATTAAGGCTTAAGTTAGAGGCTAGTATCTTCCCGTTGAGTGGGGGCATCTAAAAATCGATCATGCCATTTGGGGTGGTTCGGATTTTTGGGAATGTCGCCCATTATAGTGATTATAAGTGGTTAAATGCTACTAGTTAGTCAATTACATGTTCTTAGTTAATAATTGGATTCTAAACATAAGAGGATTGTGATAAAAAAAGGGAAAATACTAACAACGATTATTTGAAGAACGTCTCCCAGTAAAGATAAATGGGTCATTTTGGAAAACCTAAATTTTGAGCAAATTCATATTTATAGCCTAAACATGGCACCAATAAACCCACAATTAAGGCTGGGCAACAATTTTTAAAAACCGCCCGAACCGCCCAAGCCGCACCGAATTGCACCGCTATACATGTTTTTTTAGGATAAACCGTGGTTAATTATTTCAAGTAAAATCGCACCACAAAGATGGTGCAATTGAAAATTTGGTACATAACCGCACCGACCAAACCGCCAAACCGCCGAATGGTCACATAGTACTTACTAGTATAAGTTATAGTATTCGACATACTATCAATAAATTATGTTATTCCACTTAATTAGTTATAATATTGTTTTCCAAGTTTTGAGTGGTAAATTATATTATTTCTATCCAATTGAGAAGTCAGGCTACTAGTTTTCATTTTTTGGACACTAAATTTATTTTATTAGGTTGGTGTTTGTGAAAATGGAATTGGATTTTGTTAACATTTACTTAAACCGCCAAACCGCCCCAAACCGCCCCGAACCGTTTCAAACCGTACAATTAATTTTCTTTGATAAACCGCGGTTGAAAATATAGATAATTAACCGACCGCAAAAGGCAATGCAATTGAAATTTTGTGAAAGAAACCGCATAACCGCACCGTGAGCACCCCTACCCACAATAAGTACTGAGATCTAACCAACTAATAAACAAATGTATCTTATTTAATATAATATCACGCTTTTATATATGTGATATAGATGTCAAATTAATGATCAGAAAATGATTTATCGGACATATAATACGTAAAAAGTAGTAAATAGACAAAAAACTTATCTGTATTTAAAAAATTGAAAAATGACTATTTTATAAAGAAGATAAAAAAGAACAAACAAATAAAAAATTGACACTTGTACAAATAACCATAAATAACACAAAATATTTTTGTTGGAAAATGCAATATACATTTTTAACTCTCTTATAACATTTATATTCGATAGGTTCTTTAATATATATAAATAAAATTTCAAGTTTTAACTACAAATATTTATTGTGTCTTTCTAAAATTTGATTCGCATGCAACTTTTAACATTTCACTTGATGATTTCAGATATGCTCAAATGCTTCTTATTTTTAAATAAATCTTAATGTTAACAAAATAAAATTCAAAAGTTATTCAATAATTCGAGTGACAATTTAAAGTATGTGAGTTTTTTTAAAAATATTAATATTTTACTTGGTATTGTAATATATTCAAATAAATTTTATATTTTATATTTTAAATATTATATTTACTTAAAGATAATTTTAACAAAGGAATTTTATAAAAGTAATTTATGTTTAAAAGTATAAACTTACTTAATATAATAATTTTAACAAATATACATTATATAAAAGTATGAATAAGTAATAAGAAAACAATCTCAATAATAATTATGATATATAAATATACACATATTTAAAGCTCCCTTACTTCCTTGACTAATAAAATAAACATTGTTATTACACACACACACACACACATATATATATATATATATGTATTATGAGATGTAATGATTTAATATTTTTTTTAAAAATTAAATATTAAACTTTTGGCTTTAATTTAATAAAATATGAGTTATTATTTAAATAATGATTTATATCTCCGACATAACTTAAGTAAAGAAAAAATATTTGAAAATTCAGGTCAAATAAAATAAATAATTTGTTGTACGTTAAAAAAAGTCAATTAATATTTTTGATAAGTGATTTAATTATTAACTTTTAGTTGTATGCTCGACCCAATACGATAGTTTAATTCGTTATAAACACTCTAATCTAAATTAAAAATCGTGAAAAGATGAATGATTTAATATATTATGCATAAAAATAAGTTATAAGTTATAGATAAAAAAGAAAAATTTCATTTTGAAAAATAAAATGAAAACTACAAACGTACTAAGTTGATAAAAAGAAAGCACGAAATGATTACTAAAATTTTAGGCAATAAAATGACAGAAAAATCCTGTGTTTTTGGAATAGGATGATAGCGGGACCGGTGATCTACATAAAGCTGGAAAATTCCTAATAAAGAAAAAGGAAAAATGGAACAGTAAAATTCTAGTACATTCTAGTCCCAACTTCCGAATTCCAGATACATCTTCTCACTTAACAAAAACAACCTTCACTCCCACCGATTTCACCGCAATTCACACAATCACTCAAACGCTCTTGCCTTCATTCTCAAATCAAACCAAACGCAGATTTCTTGATTCTATCTCGTTTTTTAATTGTTATAAACATAAACATTTTCTTTTCTACATTCCACTAACCGTAAAGGTACGACTCTATGTTTTTATGTTTTTTTTTTTTGAGGATTTGGGTATGGTTTACATGCATTCGTTGTTATGTGTTCTCTTCTGTTTTAGTTTTCGATTTCGTGTTTATCGGTTCGGTGGAATGGTGCTCTTTGATACTCTGTTTCGAATGTGAAACAGAGTTTCGATTCTCTTGAGTGATGATATAATTTAATCTGGAATCGAGATTCCTTGTTTTCCCATGGTCTAATATGGTCGCAATTGATTTGTTTCTCCTGGTTATAAGTGATGTATTTTTGTTATATTCATAGTTCTGGTTATTTATGACATGAAAACAATGCACTAATCTGTAATATAATTCTCTAATTTGTCTATCTTTTTCGTTATGTTGAAATTCTGTTTTAATGCATTTCTATCAATCCTACTTGTTAATTCTCACCGAGTTGGTTAGTGGAAAGTGGAAATTGAACTCGTGGTTTGTTTTTGCAGATTTTGTTGGTCCGGCAATGAATCCTGACAAATTCACCCACAAGACCAATGAGACCCTGGCGGCGGCTCACGAACTGGCAATGAGTTCCGGCCACGCCCAATTTACTCCTCTCCATTTTGCTGCTGCTTTGATCGCCGACCCACACGGCATTTTCCGGCAAGCAATTGCGGCAGCCGGTGGCGGGGATGAAGCCGCAAATTCAGTAGAGAGAGTTATCAACCAAGCCATTAAGAAGCTGCCATCTCAGACCCCTCCCCCTGACGAAATCCCCGCCAGCACATCTCTAATCAAGGTCATCAGACGTGGCCAATCCCTTCAAAAATCAAGAGGCGACACACACTTAGCCGTTGACCAGCTCATCCTTGGCCTTCTAGAAGATTCACAGATTCAGGACCTTTTAAAAGAGGCAGGGGTGGCAGCTTCCAAGGTCAAAGCTGCCGTCGAAAAATTGCGCGGGAAAGATGGGAAAAAGGTGGAGAGTGCATCTGGTGATACCACATTCCAGGCTTTGAAAACTTACGGCCGAGATCTCGTGGAGCAGGCTGGAAAGCTTGATCCGGTGATTGGTAGAGATGAGGAGATTCGTAGAGTGGTGAGGATTCTTTCTAGAAGGACAAAGAACAATCCGGTCCTCATTGGAGAGCCCGGTGTGGGAAAAACCGCCGTTGTTGAGGGGCTGGCGCAGCGGATCGTAGCCGGCGATGTCCCTAGCAACCTGGCTGATGTCAGGCTGATAGCGCTGGACATGGGGGCGCTGATCGCCGGTGCAAAATACAGAGGAGAATTTGAGGAGAGGTTGAAGGCTGTTTTAAAGGAAGTGGAGGAAGCTGAAGGGAAAGTGATTCTGTTCATTGATGAAATTCATCTGGTCTTGGGAGCTGGAAGGACGGAGGGATCCATGGATGCTGCTAATCTGTTTAAGCCAATGCTGGCGAGGGGTCAGCTGAGGTGCATTGGCGCAACGACTCTCGAGGAGTACCGGAAGTACGTGGAGAAGGATGCTGCATTCGAGAGGCGGTTTCAGCAGGTCTATGTGGCGGAGCCTAGTGTACCTGATACCATCAGTATTCTGAGGGGGTTGAAAGAGAAGTATGAAGGTCATCATGGTGTCAAGATTCAGGATAGAGCTCTTGTTGTTGCCGCGCAATTGTCGGCTCGGTACATCACTGGTAGACATTTGCCCGATAAGGCGATTGATTTAGTTGATGAGGCTTGTGCAAATGTTAGAGTGCAGCTTGATAGCCAGCCTGAAGAAATTGATAATCTTGAAAGGAAGAGGATACAGTTGGAGGTTGAGTTGCACGCGCTTGAAAAGGAGAAGGATAAGGCTAGCAAGGCTCGTCTTGTTGAAGTAAGAATTTCCTTCATATTTAAGATATTCCTATCATAATTTAAGTATTTAGTTGGGGTAATCCTGTCAATTTTGGTGAACTGGAAAAGTATATGGTATTGAAATATACTTCTTAAGTAGTATGAAAAAATATAGATTTGCTTCCTAAGTGTATCTACCGTCATCAGAGTTAACTTTGCTAAATACATGCCTTAAATCTTGCAGCATCTCCTTTAGTAAACATGATTTAGGTAGATAGATGGAGGTACGGCTTTTAAAATGACGTGTTATGAAAGCTAGCTGTAGATGTGAATTTTTATAATATAGAAAGCTGGTGTTATAGCTGATTGTTTTAACCAAGTTGTTACAAATTGTTACAGGTGAAGAAAGAACTTGATGATTTGAGGGACAAACTGCAGCCGTTGATGATGAGATACAGAACGGAGAAGGAAAGGATCGATGAGCTCAGAAGGCTGAAGCAAAGGCGAGATGAGCTTTTATATGCATTGCAAGAAGCCGAGAGGAGGTACGACCTTGCACGAGCTGCTGATTTGAGATATGGGGCGATACAAGAAGTGGAAGCTGCCATTGCCAAGCTTGAATCGGGTGCGAGTGATAATGGGATGCTTACGGAGACCGTGGGGCCTGATCAGATAGCAGAAGTCGTGAGCCGTTGGACTGGTATACCTGTGACGCGTCTTGGCCAGAACGAGAAGCAGAGGTTGATTGGTATGGCTGATAGGCTGCACCAGAGAGTCGTGGGGCAGGATCAGGCAGTGACCGCGGTCGCCGAGGCCGTGCTACGGTCGCGGGCTGGGCTTGGCCGGCCCCAACAGCCAACTGGCTCGTTCCTATTTCTGGGCCCGACGGGTGTTGGGAAAACAGAGCTGGCTAAGGCTCTGGCAGAGCAGCTGTTTGATGATGATAACTTGATGGTGAGGATAGATATGTCTGAGTATATGGAGCAACACTCTGTTGCTCGGTTGATTGGAGCTCCTCCTGGGTAAGTTAAAGCACTTTTTGCAATTTAAGTTGAAGTGTTAAATGATGGTTGCTTATCGGATTTGTATGATATTGTTCAGCTATGTTGGCCATGAGGAAGGTGGACAGTTGACAGAAGCTGTGAGGAGGCGGCCTTATAGTGTTGTTCTCTTCGATGAAGTGGAGAAAGCGCATACTGCTGTGTTTAATGCTTTGCTGCAAGTTTTGGATGATGGGAGGCTGACCGACGGCCAAGGTAGGACTGTGGACTTCACGAATACTGTCATCATCATGACGTCGAATCTTGGAGCGGAGTATCTTTTGAGAGGGTTATCGGGGAAGAGCTCAATTGAAAGTGCTCGTGAGCTGGTGATGCAAGAGGTAAATTTGATCTTCCTTTCCAAATAAAGAGTTTCTGTTAGTACAAGTATTGACACGTTGTTTTGCAGGTGAGGAAGCACTTCAAGCCTGAGTTGCTGAACCGGCTGGATGAGATTGTGGTTTTCGATCCGCTTTCTCACGAGCAGCTGAGAAAGGTGTGCCGTCTCCAATTGAAGGATGTTGCGAGCCGCTTGGCGGAGAGGGGTATCGCCTTGGGTGTAACTGAGGGAGCATTGGACGTTATATTGGCTGAAAGTTATGATCCGATATATGGGGCACGGCCGATAAGGAGATGGCTGGAGAAAAGGGTGGTGACAGAGTTATCTAAAATGCTGATTAGAGAGGAAATAGACGAGAATTCAACGGTGTACATAGACAGTTCAATGGATGGGAAGGAACTGGCATACCGAGTAGAGAAGAATGGAGGGCTGGTAAATGCTGCGACAGGGGAGCGGTCGGATATTCTGATTCAACTTCCTAATGGGCCTGCTCGCTCAGATGCTGCTCAGGCAGTGAAAAGGATGAAGATTGAAGAAATAGACGACGATGAAATGGATGAGTAAATAACTAGAATGTGTATCTTCTGTTGGAGAGAGCTGTGTATTATGATAAGTCATGTAATGTTTCTCTACTTGTCATGTTGACCAGCTGAATGATTTTTATGTTATCTTTTTATAAATTATGTTTGAAACTTAAAACACAACAAAAGAAAATGTAAATAGCAATAAGTGCTATGTAAATACAAAAACTATTTATTCAGTGAACATTGGTTGAGCTTGAGCTAAAAACTTGAAAAATTTAAAATAGTAACCGACACAACGTTGTTGCTTGTCATGCATCAATCATAAAAATGAAGTAGCATTGTAGTAATTATCGATTACATCTGTTGCAGAATAATCAATTGAGAATTATGATCGTGATTTATAACTGAATTGAACGTTGAGTATTGATTACGTTGAAGTTGGAATAACTTACTTGTTGCATAATTAATCGGCCTGAATTGAGCGATTGATTCACCACTTCAGGTATTTACGCGTATGTCGTCCGTCGCAGGAATTATCCTCGGTACAATCGTTCATGATCGCTAGAAAATTCTTTATTGAATCCTTTGATGTTTCTTACTGACAAGATTAATTATCCCTACAATAGGGAATATATTGTTGGGATTTGTGCCTTGAATCTTATTGGGTTTGAATCGAAGTTCGTATCGAGGTGGAGGATTGAAGTTGAGTATTGAATTGTCGCTGGAAAGGAGGCGTCCGGCGCGGCCGCGCCACATTGCTGCAGAAGATGGGCCTCGGCCGAGGCGAAGATGGCCGCGGCCGAGGCGGACCTGGCGGCTCAGCAGATGGGCCGACGCAAGTCTAGGTCCAATTGGACTTCTTCTTTGTATAGAATTAGGTTTTGGGGCTTATATATAGGTCTTATTGGAGACCTTTGATATAGAGAGAGATTAGAGAGTCTTAGAATTGTTTTTGGCTTGATTGTTCAAGCATTGATAATTTGTTTGGGTCGACTATCAATTGATAGATACTCGACTATTGGTCTTTGTTTGACTCTCGTTTGAATTTGATTTGGGATCCTTCCTTTTTTGGCCGTGGACGTAGCTAACAAGTTGTTAGTGAACCACGTTAATTCTTTGTGTCGATTTTGGCCGTGGACGTAGCTAACAAGTTGTTAGTGAACCACGTTAATTCTTTGTATCGATTTTATTGTTTCTTGCACGCTTATTATTTGCTTTGTTCGTTTCGTTTATTCGCTTATTTCCCAACATATATATATAGTTCATATACCCTAAATATATGAGCCTAATATTCTGGTCTGCTTTAATTAATTAATTAAAACCCATATCCTAATCTAGTCCATTACTTTCAATCTCCCACTTTACTAGCATTAGATATAATTCGAAGAGTGACACTCATGTGCATAAGATGCACATTAGTGTTAATGTACACCATGTGGGCTCACTTATAATTTTTGCGCGCGCGATCTATATATATTAAGATGTGTTTAAAATCACAAAATAGACGCTAGCTTAGTTGGTAAAGGCGTGTCATTTTACTCTTCAGTGCGCGGGTTCGAATCTTAACAATACCTTTTTATTATGATGCATAATAGTATATTTAATATTTCGATGTAGTATACGTTATGTTGTCTGACAGTATATGTTGTTTTAGTTAAGTTTTGTTTATACTGCGAAATATTTATTTTTTCCAACTTACAATCCTCACAGTATATTTAATACTTCGATACAGTATACGTTGTGATGCCTGACAATATACGTTGTTTTAATTAATTTTTTCGAGCATAGTATATGTTATGATGCATAACAGTATATTTAATATTTTGATGTAGTATACGTTATGTTGTCTGACAATATACGTTGTTTTAGTTAAGTTTTGTTTTATACTGCGAAATATTTATTTTTTCCAACTTACAATACTTACAGTATATTTAATATTTCGATACAGTATACGTTGTGATGCCTGACAGTATACGTTGTTTTAGTTAATTTTTGTTTGATACTGCGAATTTTTTTTTTTCAACTTACAATACTCACAGTATATTTAATATTTCGATACAGTATACATTGTGATGCCTGACAGTATATGTTGTTTTAGTTAATTTTTGTTTCATACTGCGAAATATCTATTTTTTCCAACTTACAATACTCACAGTATATTTAATATTTTGATACAGTGTATATTATGATGTATGACAGCATAGGTTTGGTTAAATTAATTTTTCTTGTATATTGTACAATATTTATGTTTCGAACTTACAATACAATTATTGTTGCATTATAAAAAAAATTAATAATACAATTTATAATTTTTTCCAGACTCACAGCCTAAAAGATAAAAAAATTAAAGGGCAAAAAAAAAAAAAAAAAAAAAAGAAAGAAGAAGGAAAAGGAAAAAAATTGAAGGAAGGAGGAAAAAAGACGCAAGCGAAATTGAACCATTGACCTCAAGGTTGAGATATTTAAGGCTGCATTAAATACCACCAGACCACTTGCTTTTTGTGTTCAACAAACAGGCCGTTAATTATATAAAATGCGCGCGCAAAAATATTAATATAATAATAGGTGGTGGACAATAAGCTATGGTGCATCATATGCACCCAAGTTTTTGCCTAATTCGAAACACCAACATTGTACCATTGAGCGGAACAATAATACACATAAAGTGTGACCCTTCAGGCCCCCATTATCGACGATAATCTAATTAAAGTTTGCACAAAACTTCTAGACTGCGTTGTGCAGCGAACTCGATATATGAAGGATGTTTACGTGAATCCAGTAAACAAATATTTATATGAAGTTTATGTAATATCCCTTCATTCACGAACGACCTGGTTGAGCCTAGGATCTACCATGTGTCTATCCAAATAGCTCAATTATTTTTCTCATCTTTATTATATGACACATTCGATCATATTCAATTACTTTAATTGAATATATCTTTTGCATTGGCCAATGACTTTATTGTCAAATAAAATAATGAAATATGAGTGTTCTCTCGAGTTTCAATCGAGGAATGAATCTCATTCTTGGCTCAACTACCATTTCCATTTGCCTCATGATGAACCCAACATAAGACGTGTCTTATCCTCCTTTGGGAGACAAGCGTTGTACTTGGTCAAAGTTCCTCATAAATCAAACAAAATGAGTATTGACTTCAGGTCAAAGGATCTTTACATACTCCACATACTAATAAACCGCAGACACTAAAACAAACGGTTTAATAGTAGGGTGTACCAATACTCTCCAAAGTACCCATGTGTCCATCACGGATATCTAATATCTCGTAGTCGTGAGACCACTACATTCTCTGAGAATGTGATGCAGACCATATGCTAACCTATCGCGTGTCATCAATATCCCATTCTTGATGATCATCGGTTATGGCGATTTTAGAATCATAAAATATTATTTATGTCTCACTCCATAAATGACAATCATGATTCAAGGGAACGGTTATAAGAATAATAACAAACCATCAAAATAATTATTCTAATAAATGCATAAACCCTAAAGATAATCAAATGTCATAGAATGCGATCAAGAATGAATGTCTCAAACAAAAGGTTTTTAAGAGATACAAACTATAAACTCCCACTGAATTAAAGTCAACTACCAACGTGCCAAGCTCTCAAAGTGCTTGTTGTGCCTTTTATACACAATTGTTTGGTTGAAAGGATTAGTCAAGTTATCATCAGTGGATACTCTATCTAGCTCCACATCTCCCTATCTATTATTTCTTCAATCAGATTATATCTCCAGGAAATATGCTTGTTTCTGTTTGTGCTCTCGATTCCTTTTCCTACCGCAATCGCACTTACCATTGTCACAATACAACGGTATTGCACTGCTAGCACGTGGAACGACACCTAATTCTTTTACGAACTTTAACAAAGCAACAACCCCTTTTGGCAGCTTCAGATGTAGCAATATACTTGGCTTCAGTGATGGAACCGACAGTTCTACTCTGTTAGGAACTATTCCAACTCATTGCACTACCATTGAGAACGAAAACATATCTAGACAAAGACTTGAAGTCATCATGGTCCGTTTGGAAGCTATCATCAGTATACCCAAGAAGAAAGAGGTTGTTGGAACATCTGATAAGAACATTGTTATAGCTAATGAAGTTATACAAGACTTATCAATTACTCTGACCTTGCTTAAATGCAAATAGGGCATACAACTTGATATTGAAATTCTATATGACCCACATGGAAAGAATGTTATACTCTCCTTGTCAGCACTCACAAACTGTCCCACAAAAGAAAGTCTCGACTTCAACAACCCTCACCACCCATACTAACCATCCACTACCCCCATCCAACATATCCTTACCATCAACAACCACTAATACCCATCACCCTAGACTAAACTAAACCTAAACCTAAACTAAACTAAACTAAACTAAACTAAACTAACCTAAACTAAACCTAAACCTAAACCTAAACTAAACCTAAACTAAACTAAACTAAACTAAACCTTACAAAAAGCTAACCACACACCTAAGGACCCAACTGTGCAATAAACCACAAATATGGACATGAATGATAGCAAATTGCATGAAGAGAACTATATGCTACAGAACCAAAACCTTAAATCCAAGCCACAAACACACTCTACATATTCCCATGCAAAACCCCGCCAACCACATCCACAATATTAACATGACCTTTCCTATGCAGACCTATACAGAACCAACCCCAATCCATGCACCCATGCATCACAAAATACTTTAATCCATTCCCCATCACTCACTAGCTCCTCTCCTCAACATCTACTGAGCAATTGACCAACAACCCATTCTACACCTCAACTAAAGAAAATAAGCCCACAAAATAAACCACCTGACCCCATAAACACACACCAAACTGAAACGATGCCTAACACTCATCCCATCAATCCATAACTCATTAACCCATCAGAGCTCCACTCAAACCAAACTTTAATACCCATCCATGTTCTACAATAAATGATCTAATAAACCAACAATATACCTACTCAGTTAGCAAACAAAAGAAACCAGTACTTCATAAGGGGAAGATTGAGAGACAACATGGTCGAGATATCCAACAATCAAAACACACCCTTCACATTGGTGTCAAGAGAGGTAAGCTATCATTGCAAGATGTCGTGATGAATTGGAAATGAAAAAGGCGAAGGGAAGATTAAATTCCAACTCCACTGATAAAGCGGCGGCGACCGAGATTCGGCACCACCAAGCACAATGATTACCTTAAGTTGGAATATCACAGGCTTGGGAACCGGGCGACAACTCAAGCACTTATAAAGATCCTACGTGACGAAAACCTTGACATTGTGTTCTTGATGGAACACAAATGGATAAGTTGAACTGACGAACTTTTGAGTTTTCAAGGGTATATTACTGTTGACTATGTAGGCTAGGGAAGAGCGCGTAGTTGCGGCCTCTGTGTCCTATGGCGGGATGATGCAAATTTAAAAGTTACATCTTTTATGTAGAATCATATTTCGATGGAAATGACTAATGATCGTGGAAGAAATTGGGTCCTTTCTGGTGTATATGGCTGGCCGAAGCGGGACAAAAATAGAAGATATGGAAACTGATGAGACAGACTGATCCGAGGAGACACCAACCCTGGTTATGCTTGGGGGATTACAATGAAATATTGCAGTCGTCCAAAAAACGAGGTGGAAATTTTCGGCTTGATAGTTTAATGTCACTATTTTGAGCCGTATTGAAAGACTACAATCTCCAAGATTTGAGATTTCATAGTGTACATACGTTCACGTGGACAAACATGCAAAGTGGAGATAACTATATCCAAGAAAGAATAGATAGGTGTCTAAGCAATATAGAATGACAATCTCTCTTTACGTTTTGGAATGTGGCACATCTTGATAGGTACAAACCGGATCACCATCTGATTTTAATCCAATGGGACCGACAACCTTTCAAAAAGGCAAAACCTAATCCGAATAAAAGAAGAATGAGGCGCTTCATGCTTGAGAATTTGTGGCTGAAGCATGAACAATGTGAAGAGGTGATAAGAAATAGTTGGGAATGTGGCCAAGAGATGTATTCTGTTAAAATAAAAAAATGTGGGGAAGCTTTGCTCTCATGGGATAAAGTTACATTCGGGGATGTTAGAAAACGTATCAGGGAGCTGACTGAAAAGTTAGCTGAATTACATATCTCTACCCAGTCTGATGAGGTAGTCTCGGAGTGTGCAAAAAATTAGAATGAATTGGATGATCTAATGATGAATGAGGAAATAATTTGGCTACAAAGATCGAGAGTTCTTTAGATCAAAGAGGGGGGGGGGGGGGATAGAAATACCTCTTTGTTTCACCAAAAGCCACACAGAGGAGAAAGATATAGTGTTGAGAAGTTGATGGATGGAGAGGGACGATGGGTCAATGAAGAGGTTGATATCTCTAGGGTGTTTAGGGAGTATTTTATGTAGATCTTCAGATCCGTCCCACCATTGGAAATTGATAGGATTCTTGATTCTATAGATACCAAAGTAATGGCAGAGATGACCACAAGGCTTGGAATGGCCTTTACAGAGGAGCTGAAATAAATACATCCTTCAAAGGCCCCCGACCACATGGTATGTCCCTTGTTTTCTTCAAAAAAATTAGCCTATCGTTCATAATGATGATGTTAAGTTCATCTTAGATGTTCTTAATAATGGTTCTGATCTCTCTTATTTGAATTTAACTTATGTTGTGCTAATTTAAAAAATCAAGTCACTAGTCTCTCCAAAATATTATAGGCCCATTAGCCTTTGCAATGTGGTCTTCCGTGTCTTAACTAAGACCATAGCCAATAGGTTGAGGCCTATCTTATCGAATGTTATTTCTAAGTCTCAGAGTTCGTTTCTACCGGGTTGCTTAATTAATGATAATTTTGTTGTGGCTTTTGAAATATTTCATTCTATGGAAAAGGAAAGAACTAGTTGGGTGGGTCACCTTGCACTTAAATTAGATATGAGTAAAGTTTATGACAGAGTGAAATGAGGGATTCTGGAGGCTATACTCAAGAGGCTAGGTTTCGCTAATAATTTTGTTAGCCTTATCTTAATATATGTCACTACGGTATCATACTCGATTATGGTAAATGACAATCCTACTAATATCTTTACATCGAAAAGAGGACTCTGTCAAGGAGAACCTCTATTACCCTACTTTTTTTTTGTGTTGTGCAGAGGGGTTTACGATGCTTATTAGGCAGGCAAAATGAATAGGAAGCTACATGGCTTAAAAGTAGCCAGGGAAGCACCTAAAATTTCTCATCTTCTGTTTGTTGATGATGGCATATTATTTTTCAGACCGACTGAACCAGAAGTGGATAAAGTGGATGAAATTCTAAGGGTGTATGAGGAAATCTCGAGATAGAGGATAAACCTAGAAAAATCCAAAATGAGTGTGGGGGGGTAATGTTCGACATAGCAGGAGGGTGGAGCTTTGCGATAGGCTCTGGGTCAGACATGTTGAGAAGCATAGTAAATACTTGGGGATACCTACATAAGTTGGTAGGAGGAAAAATGGAGTCTTTTGATAATTCTGGAGAGGGTGGTAAGCCGAATGAAGGGATGGAAGGAGAAGACAATATCACAAGCGGATAGGGAAGTATTGGTTAAGGCAGTAATTCAATCAATACCAATCTACCTAATGTCTTGCTTCTTACTTCCGGTTACTGTTTGGTCGGCTATTGAGAAGACGATGTGAGGTTTTGGTGGGGTTGTGGAGATGGGGAAAGAAATTTCCATTGGTCTATATGGGGATTATTATCATAACCGAAATCGAAAGGTGGCATGGGTTTCCGAGAATTTTAAGTCTTTTAACTTGGCAATGCTCGCTAAACAATATTGGAGACTCCAATTGAACACATCATCTCTTACATATCAAGATTTCAAATCTAAATACTTTCCAAGGGGGAATCTTGAAGATGCAAAACTTGGTTTCCAACCAAGTTATATATGGAAGAGCATATTAGCCTCGTAAGAACTAATTGAAATTGGAGCGTGATGGAGAGTCGGGAACGGAGAAAAGATAAGAATAAGAGGCCAAAATGGACATGATTGAAGCCATCACATGAGACACGGACTAATGTTGCAACAGTGCCGAACCACCAGCTTGTGTCGACCTTCATCATCAAAGATCTAAGGCAGTGGGATTCTGAGTTGGTTGTACAATCGTTGGAGCCGTAAGAAGCAGCCGAAATCTTGCGCACACATTTAAGCCTTTGACTCCCATCGCACCGGTGAATATGGTGCGCAACAAACAATGGCAAGTTCACCGTCCACAACACTTATAGACTGGCTTTGGATAATCTTTCCTCGGTACAAAAATAATTACCACATCCTAGCAATGTTTCAAATGCATGGACTAAGCTTTGGAGAAATGAAGTAATTCTAAAAATTCGAACATTTATTTAGCGTGCAACACATAATGCATTACCGACGAAGGAAAACTTGGCAAGGAGAGCTTGGGATGGGGATCCCATATGTGCTTTATTTGGCGAGGAAGTACAGTTGATAAATCATCTCATGCTTCAGTGCAAAGAAACAAAGTATATCTGGAAGACGAGCGCATTGAGGTACGATTTGAATATTGAAACTTATGGAATTTCTTATGGGCTTGTATGGATATGATGGACAAAGATAGATCGAGTATGATGTGTATTTTATCATGGATAATATGATGTGCGCGTAATCGATTTTATTTCAAAAATTAACCCTTTGAATGGGAATGGGTCATCCAAAAAACCCAACAATTGATTTTTGAAATAAGATCTGACACATCAGTGCCCCTGCATATACAACCTATAGCAAGAACCAAGTACCTGTTGGGAGGCTCCATTAACTGGGATGTACAAAATTAACAGTGATGTGGCTATTTTGATAATGGAGAAGTGGGTTTGCTTTGTAGTCTAAGATGATAAATGGTAGCTTATGTTAGGTGGTATTAAGTGGACTATATTGCAATTCGAAATACGTGGGAAAGTGGCATCTTTCAATTACGAGTGGAAAGCGATTGCAAAATATTGGTGAATGGATTAAAAGGAAAAGGGAGACACTACAACAGTTCTGCAAAACGACAACGGTGGAAAACCGTTGTCGTTTGTGATAAGTGAGCGTTGTCGTTTGTAATAAGTGAATGTTGTCATACTTGCGTTGTGATAGATCCAACCTACCACAACGACTTTTCAGCATTGTCGAAGATGTCTATCACAACGGTTTAAAATCGTTGTAATTTCCATTACCACAATCACCGTTACAACGCAACTGAACCGTTGTCGTTTGGATCGCAACACTTATTGTTAACAACAATTATTAACTGTTGCCTTTTGTGTCTTTACAACAACAGTCATTACAAGAATTTTTTACCTTTGTTGTTTAAATCCTTACAACAACAGTAAAGACAACGCTTTATGATCGTTGTCGTTTAATCCTTTATAACAATAGGTTTGTCGTACCTATTATTAGCTATTGTTTTCCTGTTTTTTTTTTTTTTTAATATTTTAAATAATAAACAATTCAAGAAGAAATACATCACATAAAAGGATAAAATAAATAAATAAAATAAAATAAAACAAAAATTATTTTGATAGTCAAATCATCAAATTAATATCTGGTACATTGTCTTGAACTTCAAAGCACTTCAACAATATGGAATAATTTAATTCCTCCATTTCGCAACAGCTCATGAAGATCAGAAGTACCTCACAAAATGCAAAAGGTAATCAAGTAAAAATAAATAAGCACAGACAAAAAGAAAAATGACGAAAATAAAAATGGACCTAATGTAAACAAACATCGGAGAGACATTTAGGGAATGCAAAAATGAGGAAAAGGATGATTACAGACAAAGCATTTATATGATGGTACAATTATCAATGATTTGTCATGCCAAACTAAGTTTTTATCCTACCATGGAGGGTCTCCTATATGAATCAACACATATCAAGATGTCTTGTATTTTTTTTGTGCACCTTCTCAATTTTAGGTTTTCTCCTCTCAAAGCTTGTAACTTTATTTCTTGTAATAAAACATACTTACTGGTGTGAAAAGAGCCTCAGGTGCTTGAAAACTCTCATTGCCAACTTTTATGACCCTTCCATCTGAAAGCTATTATTGGAGCTCACTTATATGAATAAAGACATGCATATAATTTTAGTTGTTCAATAAATGATAAGAATTTGAATAGTTCCACTTACAGTATATTTTTTAACAAGGATGGTAGTCTAAAACGTCCCAACTGATATTCCCTTTTATAATCATAATTGCAACAGACTAGGCAAGTGTCATGATAATGCGCAATCCGATATCCAAGAAACTTAACAAAAACCTACGTAAGCAATATGAAAACACACGAGATTTACGTGGTTCGATCCGGAGATCTACGTCCACGGGCAGAAAATCACTCTTGCCGAGGTGTTTCTTTTACTCGAACTTTGAGTTTACAAGTAATAATCCAGAATACAGAATGCGAACCCTAATTCAGAGTTCTTTTCTCATATTTATACTCAACCTTCCTAAACCCTAACTAACTCCCTATTATCATGCCTATTTCCCGCTGCATGGCGGTTGTGAACGGATCGTGGGCCTTGATTCGCGGAACAAACCACTCGTTGGGCCGACGCGTGTTTCTGGACCTGCTGGGCCTACGCGTGTTTCTGGACCTGCTGGGCCTACGTGTGCTGGGCCGGTCAGTGGGCTCAGGTATTAACCCGACCCAAAGTGATCGGGCCATCCCTATCAGATGCCCTCCCCCCCAGTCGAAGCGAGGAAGGAGCTTCGGTTGTCACCGGGGTGGAACCATAAGCAAGAGGGGCCGTGGTCGCGGGCGCGCCGAAGTGTTTGTGGATGACTAAGTCTATCCGCGTCCCAGGGACTCCGCGGCGCAGTCTGCGGAAGCGGAACCGAACTAGGCCTAAGTGCACGGGACAGATAGCGAGATACCGAGTCTCCCAAAAGCAAGAAACGTGTCGGAAGTACATAATGATCTGGCCGAGGTGAAGGGTACACCGGAGTGTAGTAATCTGGCCACAATGAAGGGAGCGCCGGAGTGTGGTAGTATGGCCGAGGTAAAGGGAGCACCGGAGTGCAGTTTAAATCTTCCTGACGAAGGGTAAGGTTGATGTGATTGGCGGCGCCATCATGAGAGAGAGGGATGTGAAGTGACACGCTCTGCGATTTCCAATAAACCTGTTCCCCACGCGCCTTGGGAACTGTAAAGCGCGTGAAGAGCACGTCTAAATCTCCATCACTGAATTTGAATAGGCTGTATCAGAGCCGTTGGTTTTTTGCGTATATATTTGGAATAATTGCACAGTAACTCTTCATCTTCTTCATTGCAATTTACCAGTTTAGAAAGCGGGAAAAAGAGGGGAATTCTGTGCTTGTGATTCATCTCAAATCCAAACTTCTCAAACTCTACCCAAGTAAGTATGCCTTCTTCTTAAGTATGCCTTCTTCTTCATCTTCTGCCTCTATTCAAGAAGTAGGGACTACGAGTGCCCTGTTAGATGTCCCCCCTCTTCGATATCTCATTCCGGAAAGGAATGAGATTAGGACCGTAGACAGGGCCGACGGCCTAGAAAGCAACGTTATGATGGTCGCGTTTTATGAATGCGCGGAGGAGGATTTTGAGGTGGCCTCTGTAGCGTTACGGATGTCGCGAGTGCAGATTGAGAGAGAAATCCCTTCGTTTTACTTTCCATTTAACTTAGAGTATATAATACCGAACCCCGATGATAGGGCCTGCTGCCCGCCGCAGGGGTTTATTAGTGTGTATATAGATCCCCTTAGAATAGGCTTGAGACTGCCCCTGTGGGACATTGTGATCCAATTGCTGAAATACTACGGTATTGCCTTGAGCCAACTAGCGCCGAACTCGGTAAGGCAAGTAGTGGGATTCACCGTAGAGTGCAAGAACGCCGGGATAGAACCGACCGTAGAGCTTTTTAGGTTTTTCTACCAATTAAAAGCCTTCGGGAAATCCAAGGGGTGGTACTCCTTCAGTCCCCGAGCCCGAGGTGGGTTCAAGGTTCAAAACCCAAGTAAGGTAGAGGGATGGAAGGAGAGGTTTATATTTGTAAAAAACAAAGTAGCTCTCCCGAAGTGGAGGAGGGATGGAGTACTTGATACCGCTCCGGTGGAGAACCCGGAGGCCGAAGTCATACATGTATTCCGGTCAGTGGGGACTTTCAAAACCCTCTGTACTGAGGAAGAACTGGAGGGGGCAGGACTGAGCCCGTATTATTCGGGCGATGCGGATGCCGAAGAGGGTAGGAGTTCTTCTGTCCTGCTTTTTACAAACTATGACTGTGTATATAACTAACTTTACCTTCTGTGTGCAGTGGGACGCTTCGGGAAAGAGCCGGCTGGAAGCCCCGCGGTGGCGGCGGCGGCCAAAAAGAAGGGCAAATCTGCTGAGGCATCTCCCCGGGGAAAGATGCCATCCGATACGAGGCCCAGTGCTGGGTCTGAGGAGCAGGTAGGGGTAACGAAGCCTACCCCTGTGTCCAAGAAGAGGCCGGAGCCATCCGGGACTCCTCCAACATCAGCGAAAAGACTTCGCACGGAGGGGGGTATGGAAGTAAGTTCCAGACGTGTTGTCGGCTACAGTTAATGCAATTACATTGTATGTTTTTCTGTGCTGATCATTGTGTGCTATCATTGGTGGCAGTTGAAGGAGCAGGGGCCCTCAAGTCTATTGGGGTTAGAAGGCGCGGACGCCGAAGAACTTCTGCGCTTGGCGCGAGGTATCCTGGACCTCGGTCGTAAGAGCGAGAAGGAAGGCAAGGAGGAGCTGGCCGAAGTGGCTAGGGAGCTTCGGGCGCGCAACGACCGATTAACCCAAGATCTGACCGAGGCACGCAAGAGGGGTGCCTTGGTTGAAAATGAGGTTGCGCGTCTGCGCGGAGTGGAGGCAGAGACCAATGTCCTCCGAGGTGAAGTACTGCGGCTGCGGGCAGAGATGGAGGCTCGGGAAGCTGCCGTAGTCGAAGGGCAAGGAGCGATGCTGAAGGCATTCGCCGACAAACTGTTCCAAACCAGCACGTTCCTGGACTTCCAGACGGACTTTGTGGCGATAGGGGACCAGGCCACGCGATCTGCGCTGCTGGAGCAGGTTAAGGAGGTCTACCCGAATGTGGATGTATATCGTCCAGAATTCGGGTACGACTTTGAGGCAGTGGCCGGGGTGGAAAAGGCCTACTACGCAGCTCTAGCGAATTTGCCGGAGTGGCCCCTGCTGAAGGCTCTAGGGGAGAAGAAACAACTTCTGACGGCCGCGGAGATCGCCAACTGTGAGGTGGACCAGGACCAAGAGTTCATGGCGTTCCGCCGGGGTGAGCTGGTCTCCGAGCCCCGAAATAAAGAACCCCCCCCTCGGATGGAGGTCGATGCCACAGCTGCGGACGAAGCTGTCGCAGCGAATGAGGAGGAAGAAGCGGAAGTGTCAGAGGGCCGGCGAGAGGTGTTGCCCGAGGATATTGAGGGGACTGAGCGGGAGGTCAGTCGTTCCCCGCAAATTTAAAATTGTAGATAATAGGAGTATATGCAAACATTGTACTGAATCCTGGATATTGTACTTCCATTTTGTTGAATATAATTTTGTTTCTCAGACACTTCGTCTTCCTTTTGCTTGAATGATCAATTTATGTTTGTTTTCGAACTGAAACCAACTCTTTACATACTTGAGATTGATCGATCTGGTTGACTCTTCTTTCTGTTTAGAATACCGCGGAATTGCACGAAACAATAAAGAAACTCATGCGATCACTTGAGCGGTTCCGCGAAGAAAAGAACAACCTGCAAATGCACGTAGTGCCAAAGCTAGAAAAGCAGGTGGCCTCGGCAGAGAGGAAAGCGGTTGAAGCCGAAGAAAGAGCCAAAGATTTCGAACTGAAGTACCGGGCTAAAGCTGCTGAAATGAGTCGTGTCCTCGTTCATCAAAGGGAATACGACCGGATACTGTCGGAGTTCGGCCTTCTTACCTTTGAGGAAGTGGAGGAGCGGGTCGTAGAGATTCAGGGTGAAATCTCGGCGCTTGTTGCAAATAACCCCGCGGAGTCCTCAGAGCTCGTAAGAAAGCGAGAGGTTTTGGAGTTGCTTCTCAGCATGTACGAAGGACTGAAGGGCCGAGGCAGGTGGAGGCCTTCTGCCGAGGAATTCATTGCGAGTTCAAGCCGGAGCCAAGGTACTCCAAAAGCTCCCCAGAAGGATAAAAAGAAACCCGCTGGAAAGAGCGAAGGCATTGTGATCCGAGAGCCAGCACCAGTGACTACGATCGAAGAGGAGCCCGCTGTGGTCGCCGAAGAAGTAGTCGAGGAGCTGGCCAGAGAAATTGAAGTGATGGCTCCGGAGGAGTGGGACCCTGTGCAGTGGGCCCAAACTCCGAGGTCTGCTCCGCAGCCAAGCAGCCGCGCTCATACAAGGGAAGAAATTCCCCGACAAGCGCCAAGGACAAGTCCACGGCGTCGGGGAGCCCGCGGAGAGGAAAGAGCCGGAGCCCGAGGTCGAGGATCTACAAGATCCCGGAGGACACAGCGCAGATCTAGGAGTAGGCCTCAACGCCGGAGCGCTGAATATTGGCTCGGGGGTCGTAGATAATGGCTTATCTTTTTTTTTTTTTTTGAAGTTTTATGTAAAAAACTTTTTGGTGTTGTATCATTTGGAAGATAATAAAATCGTTTTGATGTGCACAAATGTGTTAAGGAAAACAACAAGTTATGAACCAACAGTAATAACTGTTTTAATTGGGTGTTCGGGAACACAGTATGGATAAAACCAATGCAAATCTCCCCGGACGGATCGGGCGGGAGTAAAATCTCCCCGGACGGGTCAGGCGGGAGTAACCACTTCTCCGGTTAAACAGGCGAGAAAGTGATATGAGTCCGGGGACGGAATGTGAATCTCCTCGGACGGATCGAGAGAGAGAGTTAATTGTCCGGAGACGAATAATAATTTTATGAATGCGTTAGGGCGTCCCCGTAACGTAAAAGAGAACACAGCAAGATGCATAAACAAAGAATTTTTATTCAATGATAAGTGCCGGAGCAAATTAAAGAATACAAAGAGAGATAACAATCATAAAAGAAACGTACAATGAGCATAAAGATAAGATGGTACTTGTGATTTGGCATTCACAGATAGAAGCGCCTCAAGTTGGTAACGTGCCAGCTTCGCGGAATCGAGGTCCCATTGAGATGCTCTAACTGATAGGATCCGGAATCGTGCGCGGCAACGACGCGGTAGGGACCCTCCCAAGAAGCATGTAATTTCCCCTCGGGGGCAGCTTTGCTGGCTGAATTGAGCCGAAGCACTAGGTCCCCGACATTGAACTGAGTGCCCCGGACCCGGAGGTTATGATACTGGGCTGCACGTTGTTTACACCTGGCCTGTTGAATGAATGATTGGTCACGACGATTTTCAAGCTCATCCAAATTCGCTCGGAGAGCCTCGTCATTATCCTCTGGAACCAATGTGATGAGGCGGGGGCTTGGTACACTGATTTCCGCAGGAATAACGGTTTCGGAACCATAAGTAAGGCTGTAAGGAGTCTCCCCGGTAGAGGTATGAGGTGTCGTGCGATAAGCCCATAGGACTTGCGGAAGGTTTTCAGCCCAAAGACCTTTGGCATTATCCAGGCGTTTCTTTATACCCGTGAGCAGTGTACGATTGGTGACTTCAACCTGACCGTTGGCTTGAGGGTGAGCAACCGAGGTGAAAATTTGTTTGATGTGAAGCTCTTCACACCATGACCGAAAGGGATCGTTGGCAAATTGTTTACCATTGTCCGAGATAATAGTGCTCGGGATGCCGAAGCGACATACGATATTGCGCCATACAAACTTCAAGATATTTTGACCAGTAATGGCCGTAAGAGGTTTGGCTTCGACCCACTTAGTGAAGTAATCTACGGCAACGACCAGGAATTTCAATCCCCCCGGAGCAACTGGGAATGGGCCGACAATGTCGATTCCCCATTGAATAAACGGCCACGCACTCTGGATTCCAGTGAGCTCGGTCTGCGGCAGATGCTTCACACGGGAGTGCAGCTGACACTTGCTGCATTTGGTCACTAAGTCGTGGGCATCGTTGAACAAGGTTGGCCAATAATATCCCCAGCGGAGAACTTTCTTGGCTAATGTCCGGGAGCCGATATGGCTGGCACAGGCCCCTTCGTGAACCTCCCGTAGAACTTGAGTAGCTTCGGCAGGAGCGAGACACCGGAGACTCGGTTGTAGGTATGACCGTCGGTACAAGACTCCATCATGAAAGGAGTATTTGGGGGCTTTGAGGACAACTTGCCGAGCTCGTAGCTTATCAGTAGGCAGAATTCCATCTCGGAGATATTGAATGATAGGAGTCATCCAATTCGGATCACTATCGGTCAGTACCGAAACTGTGGCCTCCTGAATTGCTGGATGAGATAAGTCTTCGACCATGATATCCGGAGATATATTAGTTCGGACCGCGGAGGCCAATTTGCTGAGCGCATATGCTCTTGCATTCTGAGCACGTGGTATTTTCTGGATAACAACTGTATCAAGAGTTGACATAAGCTTGAGTGTTAGAGCACGATACCTGATCATTGTTTCATCCTTGGTGATATAAGTTCCCTGGATTTGCTTAGACACGACCTCGGAGTCCGTGAAGAGCTCAAGATGGCAAACGGCTAAGGATTGAGCGAGCCGGAGCCCGGCGAGAACCGCCTCGTACTCCGCTTCATTATTGGTTACCTTAAATTTGAATCGGATGACGTACTTAACCTCAACTCCCTCAGGGTCAATGAGGAGCACCCCGGCACCACTTCCTCGAGTTGTGGATGCGCCATCCACATATAACTGCCACTTGCGAGGTGGGGATACGAAGGTAGCAGGATGATGGGTACCATTTTCTGCAGAAGACTTATGATTATCCCCCGGGGCTTCAGCCAGAAAGTCGGCGAGTGCTTGACCCTTGATAGCTCGGCGGGGAAGATATTGAATATCATATTCGCCTAACTCGACAGCCCACTTGGCGAGGCGCCCAGACACCTCGGGTTTGACAAGAATCTAACGGATAGGATGATTGGTCAGAACTCGTACTTCACGTCCTTGGAAGTATGGCCGCAGACGCCGAGCCGCCATAACAAGGGCCAACACGATTTTTTCCAGCATGGAATATCGTGTCTCCGCTCCGTGGAGTACTCGGCTTGCAAAATACACGGGATGCTGAACGCCATTGACTTCTCGTACAAGGGCTGCACTAATAGCTTCCTCGGCGGAAGCCAAATATAAGTAAAGCGGCTCTCCGGAGAGAGGAATTGACAAAGTAGGCAGCTGCTGTATATGACGTTTCAAAGCCTCGAAAGCCTCGGTGCACTCCGGAGTCCATTCAAAGGACTTCGATTGTCGCAAGATTTTGAAGAATGGGAGTTGGCGCTCTGCCGCTTTGGATAGAAAGCGATTTAAGGCCGCCAAACCGCCCGTGAGGCGCTGAACGTCTCTGAACGTCTTCGGTGGCTGCAGATCCAAAACATCCCGAACTTTGGCTGGATTAGCCTGAAGACCGTGTTGTGAAACCATATAACCAAGGAACTTGCCGGAGCCAACACCGAAAGTGCATTTTGCTGGATTAAGTCGCAAATTGTAACGCCGCAGGGTGCGCAACGTTTCGGCAATGTCTTGCACACATGAAGAATGGGAGGTACTCTTTATAACAAGATCATCAACGTAAACCTCGACGTTGCGGCCAATCTGGTCGTGGAAAACACGGTCCATGAGACGTTGATATGTGGCTCCGGCGTTCTTGAGTCCGAATGGCATTTTCTTAAAAGCAAAACACCTGAAAGCAGTGATGAATGCTGTCTTGAGGCATCCTGCGGATCCATAAAGATCTGGTGGTATCCCTTATACAGATCTAAGAAACAGAGTGCCACGTACCCAGTAATGGCTTCGGCCTTTTGGTCAATGGAAGGTAGGGGATAACAGTCCTTCGGACAATGTTTATTGAGGTCGGAGAAGTCGACACACATCCGCCATGCCCCGCTGGACTTTATCACCATCACCGGATTGGATAGCCAAGAGGGGTAATACACTTCGAATAAGATGTCCGCATGCAAGAGTTGTTGCACCTCGATTCTAATTGCTGCATTTCGCTCCGGAGCGAACTTCCTTTGCTTTTGTTGTATAGGCTTTACACTGGGATCGATGTTTAGCTTGTGGGTTATTACATCGGGAGAGACCCCGGGCATACCCAAAGGAGACCATGCAAAGACATCGGAATGCTCTCGCAAGGTCTGAATGATGGCCTGGTGCAACCATGGCACATCCACGGCACCAACAGTTACAGTCTGTTCTGGCTTGGACGGATCAAGCGGTACCTGGACGGTTGTATCCCCCAATGAGGTACATACCCGAGGTTCAAGAGCCGATGATGCTACTTGAAGCTACTGTTTGGGAGGAACTTTGGCAGTCTTTTTGAGTGCCACGTACATACACTCCTTTGAAACCCGCTGACTACCGCGGATAGCCACCTCGCCATGCGAGGTGGGCAATTTTAGAGCGAGGTGGTACGTGGAGCATATGGCTTTGGCGGGAGTAAGCCAGTCCCGACCCAAGATCATGTTGTACGGAGACAGGGAGTTCACCACATAGAAATCCACGAAAATGGTTTTAATTGCCGGATAGGTCCCCAGAGACGCCGGGAGAGTGATAACACCTTCTGGTTGGACTTCACCCTGAGTGAAAGTCTGCAATGGCCCGGGGGCCGGCCGAAGTTGTTCCCGAGGAATTCCCATCTTTTGGAAACAGTCGGCGAATATAACACTTACTGCGGCCACATTGTCCACAAAGACCCGCTTTATGTAATATTGGCCACAGTCATGTCGATGACAATGGCATCAGTATGAGGTGTTATATCCGGAACAGGGTCCCTATCTGTGAAACTAACAGTTTCGGATTGATGGAGGCGCTTATGACGTGGCTCCTCGGGAGGAGGACGACGAGCTTCTGCCTTCAAGGCATTTCGTGAAGCCCCGGTGGGAAGGGCCCCATATATCACGTTTATTACGTGAGTGGGTGCATTGTCTCCGGGTCCTCCCGGAGGAGGGGGTGGTGGCAGAAAACGAGGTTGTTGGCGATTGCCAGAGTCTTGCCGTGCATTATTGCTAGGTCCCGGCCGATTATTCTGCCACGCGGCCGATTCTGTTGTGCGCCCCGGTCATGATAACCTCCGCGGTTATGAGACGAACCCCCATTCTGGCTTGTCCGAGGTCTGTCATCGGTCCTCGCAATGTATTGTCGCAAGAGTCCTTTCCTTAGACACTCCTCAATTTCCTTGCTGAGCTCTCGGCGCTCCTCTGTCTCGTGCCCATGATCTCGGTGGTACGCACACCACTTTCCACGGTTCCTTTTTTCAGGCGGAGCAGTCATCCGCGGACAAGGCCGTAGATCGTTCTTGTGAACAGAAAGGATTTCGGCTCGTGACTTTGTCAACGGAGTAAATTTTGGAATATCGCCTCGGGATTCTGAACGCCCTGAGTTCAGGCGGGAAAAGGCACTCGGTCGCGTGCTAGGCCCAGCTTGTGCCCTGTCGGACTGCCGCTTGCTAGCATGTTTCTCACGTTTCCGGCGAGTCTGCTCCTCGGCTTTAGCATATCTGCACACCGTTTTGAACAGTGCTCGGGTTGTGATCGGTGGGTTTCGAACCAACTCGGTGTAAAGTGGACTAGGACGGAGTCCATTCATGAATGCGTTGATGACTACGTCATCTGAGCAATTTCCCACCTTGAGGCTCTCCGCTGTAAAGCGGTCAAGAAATTGGGTAACGGTTTCACCGACCCGCTGTTCCATATTCATGAGGTCGGCCAGGGTGGCCATGGGCTTTGCACGTGCTTCGAAACGCGCCCAAAAGTGTTCGGTGAGTTCTCTAAAAGAAGATACGCTGTTGCGTGGAAGAGAATCAAACCAAACCCGAGCTTCATCCTGAAGGTACTCAGGGAAAATCTTACAGTAATGGAGGGATGTAGTGCGATCGCGACTAAGCATGTTATGCCTGAAAGCTCCAAGAAAATTGGCTGGATCTCCGATGCCGTCGTAAGGTGGTATGGCCGGCCGTTTGAACCCTTCGGGAAGGGAGGTGGCCATGATTTCTTGGGAGAACGGTGTGATGATATCTCCATTGGCATCAAGGCCCAGGATTCTGTCCAGTTCGACATTGCGTTGGACTCTCTCATACTCTTGAAGATCTAGAGTATGAGGATTGGCATAACGAACTCTCTTAGCCGCGTTGAGTGGGCGGCGGCGATCGACATCGGTAGGTTCATCGTTGCGTTGTCGTGATTCGTTAGAACTCCCATGGTCCTCGGAAGAACCAGGTCGTTCCCGTCGCCGATCCTGACGCCCGCGATGCCCCGGGTCTTGTTGATCACGCGAGTGCTGACGATGTGGAGGCACCACGGGATTGGCATCATGTCCGGCAGGCCCCGCGGGGTGTAGGCGATGAGCCACCCAGTCTTGAAGAACATGGGCATGCTCTTGTAGGAAAGCCTGGAGCAATTCTGGAGTGATTTGAATGTTAACCGGTGGCTGGGCAGCAACGGGATTAGGGTTTTGCATGTCTTGTGGGGGTGGAGGCAAGAACTGGTTGTCTGGATTCACAACCGGGCCTTGGTTGCCCTGATGATGAGACGCACCTCTTGTCGGCGACTGCCTCGGCGGCAAAACTTGATCCACGGGTGGATCTTGATTGGATTGATCACCGTGGCGAGATTGATTCAGTCGAGTCATCACCATGATATTTGAATGCACTGTAGTCAGAAATTGCTTACGTTTCCCACAGACGGCGCCAATTGATAATGCGCAATCCGATATCCAAGAAACTTAACAAAAACCTACGTAAGCAATATGAAAACACACGAGATTTACGTGGTTCGATCCGGAGATCTACGTCCACGGGCAGAAAATCACTCTTGCCGAGGTGTTTCTTTTACTCGAACTTTGAGTTTACAAGTAATAATCCAGAATACAGAATGCGAACCCTAATTCAGAGTTCTTTTCTCATATTTATACTCAACCTTCCTAAACCCTAACTAACTCCCTATTATCATGCCTATTTCCCGCTGCATGGCGGTTGGGAACGGATCGTGGGCCTTGATTCGCGGAACAATCCACTCGTTGGGCCGACGCGTGTTTCTGGACCTGCTGGGCCTACGCGTGTTTTTGGACCTGCTGGGCCTACGTGTGCTGGGCCGGCTAGTGGGCTCAGGTATTAACCCGACCCGAAGTGATCGGGCCATCCCTATCATGTCAAAAACTATATATAAAGTCACAGGTCAGCAATATGTGAAGGCCACCTTATGTAACATAGCTTCTCTTGATATTCCTCACAATCTCAAAAATCAGCAATTCTATTCATGGCATACCTTCAGGAGAAAGGTCCCATTATCAAGAAAGTTTCACACAGTCAGTATCCCACGCCAACATAATTCAACAACTAACTTTTCTAAAGTTTGAAGAACACTTATCCCCTCCTCATAAGCAGACCAACAAGTATCCATCAACCACTGGTACCTGAAATAAATCCCACACATGCATCACATCATTTCACAAAGTAATAAAGCATTCATCAGCAGCTTTCCCAGTTAAATGCAGGCAAACCGAAATGAATCTCAGTATGCGCATTAACCAATTATAGATGATAGTTGTAAGTTCATAATGCTTAATCTATATCCCATTTCTCTCAAGTATACAACTCCCAGCTCTGTACATGAATTCTTAATTAAAGATCATTCAGCAAGCAAACAAATACTACATGAGATCAGGCTAAGACAAAGTTAGCTAATTAACGATCCTACACTACCAAATTACACCACATATATAGCATTATAGAACTTACCATATGAGTGACTCCATCGCAAGCGTTAATGACTTGTCCGGTAAGCAACCCTGAGGTATTCCAAGAAAGCAAATCAGCACCCTATTCGACAGGAATGTTAAAACTGTAACAAAATTTTATAAAATGGACAATAGCCTGTCAAGATAGTGGGCTTTTGTTCTCATTCCAAGACGTAAACTAAAACCTCTAGAAAGAAAGTAGAGCCATGTGCACATTCGTCCAATTGCATTGTCTGAATATGGGGACTATAGTCAAAGGTGCTAACATACTATGAACATAGACTAATGTTCTATAGAATGTAAAGCAGACAAACATGATAAACAAGAACCTAAAAGATGCAGATGGCAAAGTACTTCTTATTACCTTGGGATCATACGTCATTCCACTCACGAAATTAACATTTGGTCTAAATGAATAAGTTTCAACAGATACTTCCTGAGAATCGAACTCAAAATAAGAAGCAGCTTTCTGTAATTTATAATTCAAACCATCTGCCAAGGATTGTAAGACTCGTGTAGACCATTACTATTAGATTTTTTTCCTGTGCTGAATGATGATCCCAACACAGATTAATCATGTGCCTTCTCAGCCTTGTCAAGCTCTTGGTAGACCATAGAAATTGTTGCATTTAGACCATTAAATGGGACTGAGTGATTTCTTAAATCTATCAACTAATCGCCAAAACCAAAGTTGAACCTAGACATTTTACAATATACAAATTCAAACATAGTGATGAAGAAAAACTATACAAGGCTGACAGTTCTAAGGCTCCATTAGGACCTTTGATTACATAAAGCAAGATAATAAACATATAATTTTTTACTTTTAGAAAATAGAGCAAAGAGAATACTCATGTAGAGATGATTAATTTACAGTATATCATCCCTAACTCTTGATATTCAACAAAAAACTAAAATGTAGAATGCCAATAAACCACTGTACTTTATGTATATGTTCGCACACAAACAATCACACATTTTCTTCTGTTGTACTTCAATACAAACGAAAACTAAACACACTTCAATCTGCAGCAAAAGCAAATGTGACATCTACAATCCATCCTCAGAAAATGACATCTTTTCTTTTCACAAAAAATAGTCAGAAATGTTTCTATTCACCAGCCTTATAAAAGAACTTGAAACTAATAATCAACTACGGCAAAAAAATATATAGCCACATCAATAAATTAAACAAATTAATATACAAATTTAAAGAAATGTTCACCTGAGAAGGGGCTAGGAGAAGAAGCCTGGATTACACGAGACTGACGAGACAGAACGACATTCGCAGACCACAACGCACTTCAAATCAGTTTTATTTCCTCCTGCAAATCAATCAAATCAAACACGAAAATAAGCAAATCAGTTTGGACGTTATCTTAATATCCTGGACTACTTCTAGCATTTTCACCTACAGGTCAGTCATTCTGATGTTGAAAAATATAACAGTCTGTATACTGCAAAAATATAATATTTGAAAAAACTTAAGATAAAGTGAGTAAGAAAGGTTATTGCATACCTTTAATTTAAAGTCATCGTCATCCATGATAATATGTTGGTAAATAGATGGAATGGGGGTGAAGAATCTATTTGTAGCATCAACTATAAGACTCTCTGACAGCTGGAGTATGATTTGTATTTAACAAATTATTGATTGTATAAAAGCCTCAAAACTTGAAAATAGACCATCAAACATTTTTTTAAAAACTACTACTTTGTTTCTTGATGAATGTAAAGCAAACACAATTGAAGGACACAATCAAGAGGGGGTACTCACGATAAACACCTTTCTAGATATTAGTTTTGCTGAGTCTCCCTAGTGATATTTCGGACAAATTGGTCTCGAGTTCCATCATAGCAGCCCTGAAAGAAATTTATGTACAATCAGGAGTATAATACTCATATATAACCAAAAGAAATGCATCAACTTACACAAAATAATCAAATTTAGTATATGGTGGAGCTTCAATATGAAACTTTGATATATTTCAGTATGTGCAAAATGAAAATCAAATGACACTCCATAAATACAAAAACGAAATCACAAACAAGAGACAACAGTCTAACTGAAGGGATAGGATTAGTGTTAAAGGAATATATAGAGAAGACCACTGGGCTCACCAGAAATCCTCTTGACGCCCCTCTGGTCAAATATTCTCGTAGCCCAGTAGAACGAAAAGGGCAAAAGAAGGTGATCAGACAAATAAAGTGATATGGAGTGAAAGAAAGCAACATTTGGCAAATGTATTGTAATTCTTGTAGGAGAAACTGTATATTGGAGAAAAAGAGAAAAAAATTGAAAGGAAAAAAATAGAAAGAGCAAATCCCTGTAAACTTATTCTCACTTCTTTCTTTTTTTGCTTTTCTTGTTTTCCTTAATCTGTTTTCTTTTTTCTTTCTAGTAGTATATTGATGTGCACAAATAGAATTCAACAAAACGGGGAGAGTGATTACATTACATACACACCAAAAAGTGCCTTCAAATTTTGAAACAGTAAGGTGACTCGATCGATCTGGCAGCCATTTCACAAGGCCAAAATCACATACCTGAATTCAAAGTGAATTGGATAAATTCATTTGAAGTTACTAGACCAAAAATAGGCAGGAAGGTTACAAAAGGATGCTATGGGGTAACGATGAAACTATTGCGTGCAGGATCATGATAATCAACATTACAAACATCTACAAGAAGAGATATACTGTTGAATTCCATGTCAACAACAGGAGTATACAAGAATAGCACAAACAACTATTTCAGCCTGATCAATTGAAAATGTATTGTGACCATATACATTCATCAGATTTACCAGCATGCCTAGGATGTTTCCACCAACAATATTCCGTTTTCTCTAACAATTGAAAGGTATTTAGACGGTAAGCACTTGTCAGGAGTACTAGCATGCCTAGGATGTTAGCACTAACAAAACTTCCATTTTGCTCCAACAATTTTTAGTTGCTCATTGAAGCAAAGAACTTGCAGATAGCATTATCATTTCATTGTGTAAACAAAACAAACATCTACATTCTAATTGCATTCCCAATTTCAAATTGTTGGCCATGAAAGAGAAGCTCTAGGTATACACAATAGAACATACCATGCATCCATCACAAACTCGACTGGTTGAGCATGCTCATCTGCTGTCAGGGCAATTCTCCCTTGTGTGCACTTGTCACATAAAATATCCCCACAGTTCCGGCAATGATGTTGATGACATGTAGATAAAACAGAAAGACTACCTAGTAAGCAAAGAATATTATGCTCCAGTATGCAGCTAACACAAGGCTTAACAAAGTAGATGGAAAAGAGCAATCGAGTATATAAGATCTCATAGAAATTAATCCAAAATAATAAACTACTAGAATGAATTAAATATTATTCGACTCTTATTATCTAAGTGTATTTTAGTGTTACGAGTAGCATATGGTGCTAACTATATGGTGCTTGAACTACCCCCATCAAGGGAAAATGAATCTTTGAATAAATTACTTTGGCTTCTCGGGTATAAGTAACATAAAGAACAACATCAGATGCAATTTTTTAGTTTACTATTACTATTACTACTCAATCACATGAACACCAATTACAAAGAACATTTAGATGAACCAAATAAAAAATATATATAAAAAAAAAAAACACTAAACTTAGTTCAGAATGGACACAGACCTACACATATATGGTGGTCACTGTGAATATGCAGATGTAGTGGAGCCGGAGGAACAAATATAACCTGCGGAAGATAATTAAAAGGTAACCTTGAAATCTACCGCAAATACATTCATAAGAAAAACATCAACACTCGAAGTTATATATGATGTATCTACACACAAAATGAAAACAGGAGAGAGAATCTGTGGAGGAAACCAAGCCAAACATATAAATGTGTAGTTGGTACAAAACTTAAAGGGGCAAACACAATTATTGGAGAAAGCTAGCAACACAGACATAAATTTTTTGAAACAACTAACTCCATAACTGAAGTCATTACTCCATATTAACAATTCAAAAGTTTCTCATTTTCTTTCTCAAACTAGATGTGCACCCGTGCGACGCACGGGATGAATTCTTTTTATATTATTATAAGAAATCATAAATATATTAGTCACTTACGTATATTTTTTATAAACTATATTATCATGTCATATTCAAATAAAAAATAATCGACCTATCATCATTTTTTTCACATAATAGAAATAAATAATTAAAAAGCAAACTAATTTAATCAACAAATTATTTTAACAAATATAGCTGAGGTTTTTCTACGGTAAATATAAATCTAACTAATTTATGTTTTTCTAATCATTTTTAAGCAAAATATTTCAAACTATCCAAAAATTGTTAAGGTTTAAAAAAGGTAAAATTAAAGTAAATAATTTTAATTCTCTTAAAAAATAATATCACATTTTTATTTTATACGCAAATATTTAAAAAAAAATATCATAATCATCCTAAAAATATATTTTACTATTAAAATTAATATTTTAATTATATATTCATCATGTATGTTAAATCGAAGATCGTGAAAAATTTATTAATTTGGTATATTTTTCATCGAAAATCGAGTTGAGACGAAAAAGTTAAAAAACATTTAAACTTCGTAGGAAAAATACAAAAAAAAAAAAAAAAGAAAAGAAAAAATTGATTGGATGAGAACCCAATAATTTTAATTCTCTTAAAAAAGTAATATCACATTTTTATTTTATACGCAAATATTTAAAAATAAAAATATATCATTATCATCCTAAAAATATATTTTACAATTAAAAGTAATATTGTAATTATATATATGCATCATGGATGTTAAATCGAAGATCGTGAAAAGTTTATTAATTTGGTGTATTTTTCACCGAAAATCGAGTTGAGACGAAAAAATTATAAAACATTTAAACTTCGTAGGAAAAATACAAAAACAAAAAAGAAAAAAAAATTTGATTGAGTGAGAACCCAACAAATAAGGAGAATGCGACACCTCAGCGGGACACTTGTCAGAACCTAAATTATCACGCTTCTTCTTTAGTATTAAGTATAGATTTTTGACATTATTTTTTGCAAATTAAGCATTGAATCTACTATTTTAGTAGTTGATTAACTACAAAAATAATAGTTTAAGATTCACATATAACTAAACTCCAAAACAATAATGAGCATCTCATCAAATCTTCAACAAAGAATTAGATTTTTTTTTGGTTATTATTTCCAGGTTCTACGCAAAACCACTGACAACTATTACAACCTTCAAATTTTCCATAATGCCAAAACCTCTATTCTCTTGTCATTGCACCACCAGTTCTCCTTAGCAGCTGATAGGGATGACCCGGTTACTTCGGGCCGGGTTAATCCTGAGCCCATTCACCGGTTCAGCGAACACGCCAGCAAGCGCGAAGGCCCAGGCCCAACAGGCCCAACAGGCCCAGCAACACGCATTCGGTCCAGCGAATCAAATCTGTTCCATGAATCAAGGCCCATGATCTTTTCCCAACTGCCATGCAGATTTGGTGGGCAAGATTATAGGGATTTAGTTAGGGTTTGGGTTTAGTAGTATAAATAGGTGAAAAGAACTCGGAATTAGGGTTCGAACTTTGTTTACTGTAACATGCACTGTAAACTCAACTTTTGAGTGAAAGAAACACCTCGGCGATTGCCGTTTTCTCCCCGTGGACGTAGATCTCCGGATCGAACCACGTAAATTCTGTGTTTTTATATTTCGTTCTTGTTGATTACTGTTCGATTGGGTGGTTACTGGATTGTGCTTTATCAAATTGGCGCCGTCTGTGGGAACGACAAGGCAGTTTTTTGAACGCATTAACCGGTAATCTTTGACGTTCGCATTGCATTCAAGAATCATAGTGACGACTCGTTTGAATCAAGCCCGCCGTGGAGACCATTCCGATCAAGATCCACCCGTGGATCAAGTTGCACCGCCGCGGCAATTGCCGGAAGCGAGTGCATCCAATCATCAGGGTAATCAAAACCCTCCACCCCCCCAAGATCAGCAAGACCCTAATATTGCTGTTGCTCAGCCACCGGTGAACATTCAAATCACCCCAGAACTGCTCCAAGATTTCTTACAGGAGCATGCGCATGTCCTACAAGATTGGGCAGTTAATCGCCTACGCCCAGCGGGGCCTGCCGCAGAACCTGTTAGCCATAACGATAATCCTGGGGTGCCTCCACCTCGTCCGCGCGGACAGCAGGAACCGGGCTATCGCGGGCGTCAGGATCGACGACGGGAACGACCTGGTTCTTCCGAGGACCTTGGGAGTTCAAACGGATCACGACCACGCAATGAGGAACCAGCTGATGTGGATCGCCGTCGTCCACTTAATGCGGCTAAAAAAGCTCGCTACGCTGACTCTCATGCTCAGGATCTCCAAGAGTATGAGCGGGTTCAACGCAACGTTGAACTGGACAGAATCCTAGGCCTTGATGCCAATGGAGAGATTATCACGCCGTTCTCCTCCAAAATCATGGCCGTCACCCTTCCCGAAGGGTTCAAACGGCCAGCTACATCACCTTACAACGGCACGGGAGATCCGGCCAATTTTCTTGGCGCTTTTAGGCACAGTATGCTTAGTCATGATAACATCACATCCCTTCAGTACTGTAGGATTTTCCCGGAGTACTTACAGGATGAAGCTCGGGTCTGGTTTGATTCTCTCCCACGAGACAGCATATCCTCATTCAGAGAACTCGCCGAGCACTTCTGGGCAAGGTTCGAAGCCCGAGCGAAGCCCATGGCCACTCTGGCCGACGTTATGAGTATGGAACAACGGGACGGTGAAACCGTTGCTCAATTTCTGGACCGTTTCACAGCGGTAAGTCTCAAGGTGGGAAATTGCCCCGACGATGTGGCCATCAACGCCTTCATGAATGGACTCCGCCCTGGAGCACTCCACACCGAGTTAGCTCGGAACACCCCGGTCACAACTCGAGCACTGTTCAAAACAGTGTGCAAATTTGCTAAGGCCGAGGAACAGACACGGCAGAAGCGTGAGAAGCACGCAATCAAGCGACAGGCCGACAAGGCACAAACTGGTCCTAGTACGCGAACTAGCGCATTTTCACGCTTGACACCGGGGCATTCAGAATCCCGAAGTGCAATTCCGCAATTGACTCCACTGACGAAGTCACGGGCTGAAATTCTTTCGCTCCACAAAAACGATTTCCGACCTTGTCCGCGGATGACGGCGCCTCCTGAAAAGAGGAACCGTGGAAAGTGGTGCGCATACCACCGAGATCACGGACATGAGACAGAGGAGTGCCGAGAACTCGGCAAGGAGATTGAGGAATGCCTCAAGAAAGGGTTTTTGCGGCAATACGTTGCGCGAACCGGAGGCCAACCTCGGGCAAACCACAATGGGGGCTCGTCTCATCACCGTGGAGGGTACCATGATCGAGATAATCAACAAAATCGGTCACATTGGCAGAATAATCGGCAGGGGCCCAGTAACTACGCGCGACAAGATTCTGGCAATCGCCAGCCGTCACGTCTCCCACTTCCTCCTCCTCCTCCGGGAGGACCCGGGGACAACGCACCCCCTCACGTGATAAACGTGATATATGGAGCCCTACCTACCGGGGCTTCACGACATGCCTTGAAGGCAGAGGCTCGACGTCCTCCTCCCGAGGAGCCACGCCACAAACGCCTCCATCAGTCCGAAACTATCAGCTTCACGGATAGGGATCCGGTTCCAGAGATAACACCCCACACTGACGCTATTGTCATTGACATGACTGTAGCCAATATAACAATACGACGGGTCTTCGTGGACAATGGTGCTGCAGTAAGCATCATATTTGCGGACTGTTTTGAGAGGATGGGGATCTCCCGAGACCAACTTCGACCGGCCCCCGGGCCATTACAGACATTCACCCAGGGTGAAGTCCGGCCGGAAGGTATCATTACCCTCCCAGCGTCTTTGGGGACTTATCCGAAGATAAAAACTATCTTCGTGGACTTTTATGTGGTGAATTCTCCCTCACCATATAACATGATATTGGGCCGAGACTGGCTCACCCCGGCAAAAGCCATATGCTCCACGTATCACCTCGCGCTAAAGTTTCCCACTTCGCATGGTGAAGTGACCATCCGTGGCAGTCAACGGGTCTCAAAAGAGTGCATGTATGTGGCGCTCAAGAAGACTGCTAAGGTTTCTCCCAAACAGCAGCTTCAAGTAACATCACATGTTCTAGAACCTCGGGACCGTACCCCATTGGGGGATGCCACCGCTCAAATCCCGTTAGATCCGTCTAAGCCGGAGCAGACAGTAACAGTAGGGGCCGTGGACGTGCCATGGCTACATCAGGCCATTATCCAGACCCTGCGAGAGTATTCCGATGTTTTCGCATGGTCTCCTCTGGACATGCCCGGAGTCTCTCCCGAGGTGATTACCCACAAGCTGAATATCGATCCCAGTGTTAAGCCAATTCAACAGAAGCAGAGGAAATTCGCTCCGAAGCGAAATGAAGCCATTCGAATTGAGGTGAAGCAACTCCTAGATGCGGACATCTTGTTCGAGGTATTCTACCCCTCCTGGTTGTCCAATCCAGTAATGGTAACAAAAAGCAGTGGGGCGTGGCGGATGTGTGTCGATTTTTCCGATCTTAATAAGCACTGTCCCAAGGACTGCTATCCTCTGCCCTCCATCGATCAAAAGGCCGAAGCCATTACGGGGTACGTGGCACTTTGTTTCTTGGACCTGTACAAAGGCTATCATCAGATCTTTATGGATCCACATGATGCTATCAAAACGGCGTTTATCACGGCCTTTGGATGCTACGCTTTCAAGAAACTGCCCTTCGGGCTCAAGAATGCTGGGGCCACCTATCAGCGCCTAATGGACTTTGTCTTCCACGACCAAATAGGTCGCAATGTTGAGGTTTACGTCGATGACTTGGTCATCAAAAGCTCCTCCCATCCTTCATGTGTGCAGGATATCGCCGAAACATTGCGCACCCTGCGGCGTTATAACTTGCGACTCAATCCGGCAAAATGCACTTTCGGTGTTGGCTCCGGGAAGTTCCTCGGATACATGGTTTCACAAAACGGCTTGCAAGCCAATCCGGCTAAACTCCGTGATGTATTAGATTTGCAGCCCCCAAAAACATTCAGAGAAGTTCAACGCCTTACAGGTGACCTAGCGGCTTTAAACAGATTCTTATCGAAAGCAGCGGAGCGTCAGCTCCCATTTTTCAAGATCCTGAGGCAAGCGAAGTCCTTTGAGTGGACTCCAGAGTGCACCGAGGCTTTTGAAGCCTTGAAACTGCATATACAACAGCTGCCTACTTTGTCAGTTCCTCTCCCCGGAGAGCCACTGTACTTATATCTGGCATCCGCCGAAGAAGCTGTCAGCGCCGCTCTTGTGCGCGAAGTGGAGGGGGTTCAACATCCCGTATATTTTGCAAGCCGGGTGCTCCATGGAGCCGAGACGCGATATTCAGAACTTGAAAAAACAGCTTTGGCTCTTGTTATGGCAGCTCGGCGTCTTCGGCCATACTTCCAGGGGCGTGAAATACGGGTCCTAACCAATCACCCTATACGCCAGATCCTTGTGAAACCCGAGGTGTCCGGGCGCCTCGCTAAGTGGGCAATTGAGTTAGGTGAGTATGATATCCAGTTCCTTCCCCGCCGAGCAATTAAAGGTCAAGCACTTGCTGACTTCCTGGCCGAAACCCCGGCAGATAATCATGAGTCCTCCGCAGACAATGATGCACCACACCGCGTCACACCTACTCCTCCACCACGGATGTGGCAACTATTTGTAGATGGAGCATCCACAGTCCGAGGAAGTGGTGCTGGGCTGCTTCTCATCGACCCCGAGGGGGTCGAGGTCAAATATGTCATCCGATTCAAATTTAAGGTGACTAACAATGTAGCAGAATACGAGGCAGTCCTCGCCGGGCTCCGGCTCGCTCAATCTTTAGGTGTTCGTCACTTAGAGCTTTTCACGGACTCCGAGATCGTGTCTAAGCAAATTCAGGGGACTTATGTCGCCAAAGAAGAAACAATGGTCAGGTACCGCGCTCTAGCACTCAAATTCATATCAACTTTTGATACAGTTATTATCCGGAAAATCCCGCGTGCTCAAAATTCCAGGGCAGACACACTCAGCAAGTTGGCCTCCGTGGTCCAAACTAATATATCTCCGGATATCAAGGTTGAAGACCTTTCCCATCCAGCTATTCATGAGGCTACAGTCTCGGTACTGACCAACAGTGATCCGAACTGGATGACTCCGATCATTCAGTATCTCCAAGATGGGATTCTACCCACTGACAAGCTACGAGCTCGGCAAGTTGTGCTCAAAGCCCCCAAATACTCCCTTCATAATGGAGTTCTATACCGACAATCGTACCTACAACCGAATCTTCGGTGCCTCGCCCCTGCCGAGGCTATTCAAGTTCTGCGAGAGGTTCATGAAGGGGCCTGTGCAAGCCATATCGGTTCCCGGACTCTAGCAAAAAAAGTTCTCCGTTGGGGATACTATTGGCCTACCCTATTCAACGATGCTCACGACTTAGTGACTAGATGCAGCAAGTGTCAGCTACACTCCAGGGTGAAGCATTTTCCACAGACCGAGCTCACCGGAATCCAAGGAGCATGGCCGTTCATCCAATGGGGCATTGATATTGTTGGGCCTTTCCCTGTCGCTCCGGGAGGATTGAAATTCCTGGTTGTCGCCGTAGACTACTTCACTAAGTGGGTCGAAGCCGAACCACTTACGGCTATCACCGGACAGAACATTTTAAAGTTTGTGTGGCGCAATATTGTTTGTCGCTTCGGCATCCCGAGCACTATCATCTCAGACAACGGTAAACAGTTTGCCAACGATCCATTCCGCTCATGGTGTGAAGAGCTCCACGTCAAACAGATTTTCACTTCGGTGGCTCACCCTCAAGCAAACGGGCAGGTTGAGGTCACCAACCGGACCCTTCTCACGGGAATAAAAAAGCGCCTGGATAATGCCAAAGGTCTTTGGGCTGAAAACCTTCCACAAGTCTTATGGGCTATTCGGACAACGCCGCACACCTCCACCGGGGAGACTCCTTACAGCCTTACTTACGGCTCCGAAGCCGTTATCCCCGCTGAGATCAGTGTGCCGAGTCCTCGCCTCCTCACATTAGTTCCAGATGATAATGACGAGGCTCTTCGCACAAATTTGGATGAGCTTGAGAATCGCCGGGAACAAGCGTTCGTTCACCAGGCTAAGTGCAAGCAGCGAGCTGCCCAATATTATAACCTCCGGGTCCGAGGTACTCAGTTCAATGTCGGGGACTTAGTCCTCCGACTCAACTCGGCCAGCAAAGCTGCCCCCGAGGGCAAACTACATGCTTCATGGGAAGGCCCCTACCGAGTCGTTGCCACGCACGACTCCGGCTCTTATCAGCTTGAGCATCTCGATGGGACCCCCATCCCCCGAAGTTGGCACGTCACAAATTTGAGACGCTTCTATCTGTGAAAGCTATACCGCAAGTACTATCTTTCCTTTGATTTCTTTTTTTAGTTATTATTTCCCTTTGTACTTTTGAGGTTTGCTCCGGCACTTATTACTGAATCAAACATCTCAGTTTATGCATCTCGTTGTGTTTTTCTTTACGTTACGGGGACGCCCTAACACTAACATATGATCGTTGTTAGTCTCCGGACCATCACAACTGTCCCTCGATCCGTCCGAGGAGATTCACATTTAGTCTCCGGACTCGTATCACTTTCTCGTCTGATTAATCGGAGAAGTGTTTTCTCCTGCCTGATCCGTCCGGGGAGACATTACTCCTGCCTGATCCGTCCGGGGAGTAACCTATTCATACTGTGTTTCCGAACACCAACTTAAAACAGTTAACAAGTTCCCTATTATGTTCCCGAACACCCGATTAAAATGATTTGCAACGAATTACTTCATTTTTCGAATATTACATATCAAATGGTTTTTTACATAAAACTCAAAAAAAAAAAAAAAAAAAAAAACAAATAAACAACAAGACAACAGATAAACCTACTGTCTATGGCCCCCGAGCTAATACTGCGCGCTTCGGCGCTGGGACCCGCTCCCCGGTCTGTGTTGAGTCCTCCGGGATCTTGAAGATCTTTGACCTCGGGCTCCGGCTCTATTACCCTCTTGGGCTCTGGCTCGGTCATCCCTTCGCGGTTCCCTTCGCCGAGGACTTTCTCTAGGCGCTGGCCTAGGAGCTTGATCTCTGGTCCGTTCTCTGCTGGTTCGTTGTGACGTGGACCTCGGGGTTTGAGCCCATTGCTCCGGGTCCCACTCCTCCGGGACCATCGCCTCAATCTCTTGAGTCAGCTCATCGACTACCTGTTGCGCAATCGTCACGGGTTCCTCTTCAGTTACAGTCACCGGAGTTGCCTCTCGGATGACTATGCCTTTGCTCTGCTCAGAGGGCTTTTTCTTGCCTTTGGTCTTCTTTTCCTTCCGAGGAGCTTTTTGCGTACTTCGGTCCTGGCTTGTGCTCGCAATAAACTCTTCAGCAATGGGCCTCCGCCTGATTCGGCCCTTTAGCCCTTCGTACATACTAAGCAGCAATTCCAGGACTTCTCTTTTTCTCACCAGCTCCGCGGACTCGACCGAGCTCCCCGACATCAACGCCGCGATGTCACTCTGAATTTCAACAGTCCGCTCTTCTACTTCTTCAAAAGTTAGAAGACCGAACTCGGACAAAATCCGTTCATATTCCTTGTGGTGAACGCGGACGCGGCTCATCTCGGCAGCTGTGGTTCGATACTTCATCTCGAAGTCTTTGGCCCTCTCATTGGCCTCGACCACCTTCTCCTCTGCCGAGGCTATCTGCTTCTTCAGCTTCGGCACTACTTGCATTTCCAGACGGTTCTTCTCTCCGCGGAACCACTCAAGTGATTTCATTAACTTCTTTATTGTCTCGTGCAGCTCCGCGGTGTTCTAGACAGTTGGTAAGAATCAAACAGAATTACTCTCAAACATATAAGAGTTGAATACAGTTCGACAACACACAATGGATTACGTAAATGAACAGATTGCAAGGGTCCGAAAAGAGGAAATTGTATTTCACATTGCCAAAGTACAATGGTTCAATTACATCATTCCTATCATTTCTACAAATTTACAAATTTAAATTTGCGGGGATCTACTGACCTCCCGCTCAATTGCCTCAGTCTCCTCGGGCAACTCTTCTTGATGGCCCTCAGGCACTTCGGCATTTCCCCCTTCGGCTGTTACGACGGCCTCGGTTTCAGCGGGGACCTCAGCTTCCATCGGTGGGAGGGGCTCGGTGTTTTGGGGGGCTGGGACCAGTTCACCCCTGCAGAAGGCCAGGAATTCAGCGTCCTGGTCCACTTCGCAGTTCGCGACGTCTGCGGCAGTTAGGGGCTGTCTTTTCTCTCCGAGTGCGTTCACCAACGGCCACTCTGGCAGCTCCGTCAAAGAGGCGTAATAGGCCTTTTCCACCTCGGCCGCTGCCTCAGGGTCATACCCGAATTCTGGACGAGTAATGTCCACATCCGGGTATGCCTCCTTCACCTCCTCCAGCACCATGGCTCGGGTGGCCTTATCCCCAATGGCCACAAACTTCATCTGGAAGTCGAGGAAGGTGGTGGTCTTGAGCAGCTTCTCGGCGAAGGTCCTCAGCAGAGCTCCCTGCCCCCCCACCACGGCTGCTTCCCTCGCCTCCATCTCCGCTCGCAGCTGCATCAGCTCGCCCCGGAGACCATGGTTTTCCGTCTCTACTTCGCGCAGACGCGCGATCTCAGACTCAACCGAGGCAGCCCTCTTGCGTGCCTGAGTCAAGTCGTACGACAGCTTGTCATTTTTAGCGCGAAGCTCCCGCGCCGTCGCGGCTAGCCCTTCCTTGGCCTCTATTTCGCTCTTCAGGCCGACCTCAATTATCCCTTTGGCCAGCCGAAGAATCTTCTCGGCATCTGTGCTATCAAACCCCAGCATACTGGGGATCACCTGCTCTCCCTGGAAAAGTTAAACACAACGCGGCACACGGATTAGACCTCGGTTATACCCCTCGCGTAAGTTCGCATAATGGGCAACGTTTTTGAGTGTTACCTGCGAACTCTCCCCAGTCCGGGGCCTCTTGGATGGGGCCTGTGGCGTCCCAGTAGGCTCCGGCCTCTTCTTTGGCAACACCGGAGACCCCGCCAACGGCACTCTTTCCTCCGACCCAGCCGACGGTCGCGAACCGGTTGGTGTCTTCCCCCGGGAAGATACTTCCGTGGCCTTTCCCTTCTTCGTGGCCGCTTCAGTCTTAGCGGGGCTCCCTGATGCCGGTTGCTTTCCGAAGCGTCCCACTGCAAATATATCAATGGTTAATTCTGCGCCAAACAGTAAGCTTAAATAACAGGACACAAGAACTCCTACCCTCTTCGGCATCTCCATTTCCCGAATAATACGGGCTAAGCCCAGCCTTCTCCAGTTCCTCCTCGGAACAAAGGGTTTGGAAAGTCCCCACTTGCAGGAATATGTGCCTCGTTTCGGGCCCCGGATTCTCTACAGGAGCGGAATCCTGCACCTCGTCACTCCTCCACTTCGGGAGGGCTATTTTATTCCTCACAAATATAAACCTCTCCTTCCACCCCTCTACTTTGCTCGGGTTTTGAACCTTGAACCCTCCGCGGGCTCGCGGACTGAAGGAGTACCACCCCTTAGACTTCCCAAAGTTCTTAAGCTGGTAAAAAAACCTAAAAAGTTCTACCGTTGGTTCTATTCCGGCCTGTTTACTAACTACAGTAAACCCTACCAACTGCCTCACCGCGTTCGGCGCTAACTGGCAAAGAGCAATGCCGTAGTATCTTAACAACTCTACGACTATGCCCCACAACGGCAACCTCAATCCTACTCTAAGGGGGTCAATATATGCGGTCATAAACCCCTGCGGTGGGCAACAGGCCCTATCCTCGGGGGTCGGAATTATGTACTCAAGGTCGAAAGGAAGATAAAATGATGGGAGTTCCCTCTCAAGCTGCCCCCGCGACATACGTAACCCTATGGAGGATACCTCAAGATCCACCGCCGGGCATCCATAAAAAGACACCACCATGGTATTACACTCTAAACCATCCACTCTGTTTATGGTTCTAATTACATCCTTCTCCGGAATGATATAAGCTAGAGGGGGGATATCTAACGGATTATCCGAATCTCCCATTACTTTGACCGAGGCCGAAGAGGGAGCAGAAGATGAAGCAGATGAAGAGGATGACATACTTACTTGATTTGAATTCGAAAGGATGGATTTGAGAAAATTTTGATCTTTGATGAATCACAATCGCAGTGTTCCTCATTTTCCCGCTTTCTATAACAGATGAATCACAATGGAGAAGATGGAAAGTTACTGTGCAGTTATTTCTAATATAAATGCAAGAAACCGACGGCTCTGATGCAGCCTATTCAAATTCAGTGATGGAGATTCATGCGTGCTCTTCACGCGCTTTACAGTTACCGAGGCGCGTGGGGAACAGCTGTCTTGGAACTCGCAGAGCGTGTCACTTCACGTCTCTCTCTCTCATTATGGCGCCGCCAACCACATCAGCCTCACCCTTCTTCAGGAAGATTCAAGATACACTCCGGTGTACTTTCCACCTCGGCCATACTACCACACTCCGGTGCCCCTACCATTTCGGCCAAACTACTCACTCCGGTGTACCTTCCACCTCGGCCAGACTGTAATATACTTACAACGCGTTTTTCGCTTCCGGGAAATTCGATATCTCATTATAGGTCCCAAACACTTCGGCCCAACTCGGCACTGCGTCCATTGACTGCTTCGCAAGGTCCCAGGGACGCGGACACACTCCGGCATGCACAAACACTTCGGCCTGCCAGTGACCCCGGTCTTCTTGCCTACAGTTCCATCCCGGTGACAACCGAAGCTCCTACCTCGCTTCGGCTGGGAGGGGGGGCATCTGATAGGGATGACCCGGTTACTTCGGGCCGGGTTAATCCTGAGCCCATTCACCGGTTCAGCGAACACGCCAGCAAGCGCGAAGGCCCAGGCCCAACAGGCCCAACAGGCCCAGCAACACGCATTCGGTCCAGCGAATCAAATCTGTTCCATGAATCAAGGCCCATGATCTTTTCCCAACTGCCATGCAGATTTGGTGGGCAAGATTATAGGGATTTAGTTAGGGTTTGGGTTTAGTAGTATAAATAGGTGAAAAGAACTCGGAATTAGGGTTCGAACTTTGTTTACTGTAACATGCACTGTAAACTCAACTTTTGAGTGAAAGAAACACCTCGGCGATTGCCGTTTTCTCCCCGTGGACGTAGATCTCCGGATCGAACCACGTAAATTCTGTGTTTTTATATTTCGTTCTTGTTGATTACTATTCGATTGGGTGGTTACTGGATTGTGCTTTATCAGCAGCATAAAAAAATTCTTAGAAAATCATCATATTTCTACATAGGAAGACAGAGCATTACCAGATCAATTTCTAGAGTCCTCCCCTGACGAGCGTTCGTCTTCTGAATCGGGCACAACGATAGAATTGACAATAATATTCAATGAAGGCCTTTGCCTCAGCCTGTTCTTTGCACCTACATTCATACTTTGCCTCATGCTTTCTGAAGCGCGAATTGTTGATGAACAGTTTGTTCTGCTCGTGCGAATGAACCATCCCTTGGTTTCCATCACTATCCTTTTGAACACCATCGTTCTTTTCCTCATCACTAGAGTCACCAGAATCGTCATTTTCTTGGTGACCGCTTGACTCGTGATCACTTTCAATAGATTCGTCATTTGAGCTAGTTTTCGATCTTTCCTACGGGCAGCCTCAATGTCCGTTGGTGATGAAGCTGATTTATCATTACATCGATGTTTTGTGCCACTTCGTCGGACTCCGTGGATCTCCGCCAAATTTCTGCCATGTTTGAGAAGAATCAACTCTTTTGCCGAAGAAAATAATAGGAATTACTTTCGAAGTACCACTCGATCGTGAAACTGGGGTTAATTGGGGAGTTTCTACGGGTAAACGTGAAATTTTTCCTCTTTCCCATTTTTTTTTTTTTTTACATAACAAACTGATAGGTTTTAATCCATAGATTCCAAATTTTCAATAGAAGGCAAAATTCATCAAGAAATAGCTCCAGAACACCGAAGTATGAGCTGTAACATTAAAAAATATCGTACCCTGAATTGGTCGCCATATTCGAGCTAGAAAGCACCCTGATGGCACCCTGATGGACTCAGCGAAAGCATGGTGGCCGCCGCTGGTGTCGCTCATCAGAATGAGGACATTTTTGGTCCTCTCGGCGCTAATTTACTCCAATTCCATGTTTTCATATTCATCTTTAATGGCATATTTCAGCCTTTTGTGGCTGCTACTTCCGCCTAATCCATATGGTTAGCACATACCGTGGAAAACTCTAATTTGTGACACATAAAATTAAATTGCAGAAGATAAAAGTGAATCGTACCGCAGAGCAAACGGATGAAGATTCAGTGCAGCAACTTGTGCAGTACTGCAAAACTCCTCTACACCTTTTTATCGCTTTTTCTTTAATTGTGAAAAAATAAAAATTTAGTGCAACTACACCATGCAGTTACAGCACTCAATTAGGATTTAAAAGGGATGATCCGAATTAGAAAGATAAATCATTTGCAGCGCAGAGAAATTTCCATCTCGTAAAGAAATTTGGGGAACAAATAAGGGTTTTTAATTCCCCTTGTCTTCTAATGATCGTACACAGTTTTTCTGAGTTCATGTTAATTAGTGGTTTATTTTTAATGAAATGTTTTAAAGTTAATAGTAAAATCTTGTGGGAAATAAACCCACCCAGTTTTCGTTTTTGAAGGACTTTGCCGGCCAGAATTGGTAATAACTACTTACATTCGTCCCGCTCTAACTTGTCTATTTTCATTTTCGATTTGTCACAATTTAACTTGTTAGTTCATAAATGGTAAAATTTCTCTCACAATCTCCATTCTCAATCTTCACCTTTAAAAAAATCAAAGATTCCACAAAATTTATATTTTCTTAATCTCGATGTCCGATCAAAGTAGGCAAGTTAGGCTAGGACGGAGGGAGTTTGATGGATCCTACCTTGGTTTAAAATAATGAGAGGAAATTTGAGTTATTAAGATAACTCTTTTAAAGTGTCACAATATTAAGCCTTCGTTATATACGTTAATTAAAATAAATAAATAAAAATTTGTTTTGCAAATCTATATATATATAAAAACAAAATGGATTTATACTACAATTGGAAAATAGTGTTTTTCCCGTCCAAACCGCTTACTATATATGGTAATGATAAAGCGCAATCCGGTATCCAAGAAACTCAACGAAAACCTATGCAAGAAATATGGAAAAACACAAGATGTACGTGGTTCGATCCGGAGATCTACGTCCATGGGCTCAAAATAGCACCTGCCGAGGTGTTTCTTTCACTATCTCTTTGAGTTTACACGTAATAATTTCAGAATACAGAATGCGAACCCTAATCCTGAGAACAATTCTCCTATTTATACTCATCAATTCCAAACCCTAACTAACTCCCTATAATTGCGCCTATTTTCCGTTGCATGGAAGTTGGGAGCAGATCGTGGGCCTGGAATCTTGGGATACGCCGCAGTTGGGCCACGCTCTTTTAGGTCACGCATGCTTCTGGGCCGGTTAAGTTACTGGGGCCACGCATGTTACTGGGCTGGGTCGGATCGGAGTGTCGACCCGATCCGAAGCTAATGGGCCATACCCATCAGATGCCCCCCCCCAGCCGGAGCGAGGAAGGAGCTTCGGTTATGACCGGGTTGGGGTTGCCAACCAGAGGAGCCGCGGTTACTGGTAAGCCGAAGAATTTTTGGGAAGCCGAGAATTTTCGGAGCCGGAGTTGATCCGTGGTGTAGTCCGCGGGGGCCAAATCAAACTAGGCTGAACATCCCCGAGGTGATAGCGAGGGCCCGAGCACCTCGAAGGCAACAAAGTGTGGCGAAAGGAAACAGCAGTCTGGCCGAGGTGAAGCAGGCACCGGGGTGCTTTCCAAATCTTCCTGGGCAAGGATGGGGTTAATGTGATTGGCGGCGCCATCATGAGAGAGAGGGATGTGAAGTGACACGCTCTGCAATTTCCAATGAACTTGTTCCCCACGCGCCTTGTGAACCGCAAGGCGCGTGATTAGCACGTCCAAATCTCAATCGCTGAATTTGAATAGGCCGTATCAGGGCCGTTGGTTCTTTGAGTATATATTTGGAATAATGGCACAGTATACTTCATCTTCTTCATTGCGATTTGCCAGTTTTAGAAAGCGGGAAAAAAGGAGAATTCTGTGCGCCTGTGATTCATCTCAAATCAAAACTTCTCAAACTCAAACCAAGTAAGTATGCCTTCTTCTTCATCTTCTTCTTCTGTTCAAGAAGTAGGGACTCAGAGCGCTCCGTTAGATGTGCCACCCATTCGATATGTTATTCCGGAGAGGAGTGAGATTAGGACAGTAGAAAGGGCCAACGGCATGGAAACCAACATTAGGATGGTCGGTTTTTATGAATGTGCGGAGGAGGACTTTGAAGTGTCCACTGTAGCATCGCGGATGACGCGAGTGCAGATAGAGGCTTTAATCCCCTCCTTCTATTTCCCATTTAATTTAGAGTATATAGTGCCGGATTCCGGTGATAGAGCCTGTTGCCCCCCGCGGGGTTTCATTGGTGTATATATAGATCCGTTAAAAATAGGTTTGAGATTCCCCCTTTGGGACATAGTTATCCGGCTACTGAGATATTATAACATCGCCTTGAGCCAATTAGCGCCGAATGCGATTAGGCAAGTAGTCGGATTCACCGTAGTGTGCAAGAACTCCGGAGTGGAACCAACCGTAGAGCTATTTAGGTATTTTTATCAACTAAAAGCCTTCGGGAAGTCCAAGGGGTGGTACTCCTTCAGTCCCCGAGCACGAGGTGGCTTCAAGGTACAAAACCCCAGTAAGGTTGAGGGGTGGAAGGAGAAGTTCATCTTTGTGAAGACCGGAGTGGCCCTCCCGAGGTGGAGTCGGGAGGAGGTGCTAGATACTGCCCCGGTGGGGGACCCGGACGCCGAGGTTGTGGAGATATTCCGGGCTGTGGGGACCTTCAAGACCCTGTGTTCGGAGGAAGAGCTGGAGGATGCTGGACTAAGCCCATATTATTCGGGCGATGCAGCGGGAAAGTCCACCCAGGGTCAAGAGTCGGGATCCGGGGTTGCCGAGGAGGGTAGGAGTTCTCATACTTGTTTAGAAATTGTTGTCTTGTGCAGGACTAACCCGAATTTCTGTATGCAGTGGGACGCTTCGGGAAGGAACCAGTAGGAAGCCCCACAGTGGCTGCAGCAGCCAAGAAGAAGGGCAAAACTGCTGAGGTGTCTCCCCGGGGGAAGATGTCACCCAGTCCACGACCTTCTGTGGGGCCGGAGGAACGAGTTGTGGCTGCGGGGTCAACCCCCGGAGCGAAGAGGAGGTCTGAACCGTCTGGGACACCTCCGGCACCGTCCAAAAGACTCCGAACAGGGGAAAACGTTGAGGTAAATCTGAAATGCCTTGTTAGTTATTATTTACGCAAATGAACTGTGTACTACCAGTACTGATTTCTGTTTTCTATCTTGTGTGATATTCTGAAGGAGCAAGTGGCCCCCGGTCTGCTGGGGTTGGAGGGCGAGGACGCCGAGGAACTTCTGCGTTTGGCTCGGGGAATCATGGAGCTTGGCCGGAAGAATGAGAAAGAGGCCAAAGAAGAGCTGGCCGCGGTGGTAAGGGATCTGCGCGCGCGCAATGACAGGCTAACTCAGGATCTGACCGAAGCGCGGAGGAGGGCGGTTTTGGTAGAGAATGAAGTAGCGCGTCTGCGCGAGGTGGAGGCGGAAGCCGGAGCCCTTCGTGGAGAAACGGCTCAGCTGCGGGCAGAGATGAAGGCCCAGGAAGCGGCGATTGTCGAAGGTCAGGAGGCAATGCTGAAAGCATTTGCCGAGAAATTACTCCAGACGACCACATTTCTGGACTTTCAGACTGACTTCGTTGCTATCGGGGACACGGCCACGCGATCGTTGTTACTGGAGCAAATCAAAGAAGTCTACCCGAATGTGGACGTATACCGTCCAGAGTTCGGGTATGACTATAATGCTGTGGCCGGGGTGGAGGAGGCCTACTACAAAGCTCTAACGCACCTCCCGGAGTGGCCCCTTGTAAAAGCTCTGGCAGAGAAGAAAGTGATATTAAGGGCCGAGGAGGTTGCAAGCTGTGAGGTGGACCAAGACCAGGAATTCCTAGCATTCCGCCGCGGTGAGTTCACCTCTGGACCCCGAAACAAAGAGCCACCCCCCCGTATAGAAGTTGCTGCTGTTGCCGTAGAGGAAGAGGCAGGAACGGCTGAGGGCCGACAGGAGGAGGTGCCCGAAGAGGCCGAGGGGACCGAGGAGGAAGTCAGTCGTTCCCCTCAAATTTGATGTAGTAGATAATAGGAGTAAATGTAAATCCCTTGTACCGGACCATGGATAATGTATTCTGATTGTGTTAAAAATAAGCTTTGTTGACGAACTGAGTTGTCGTTCATTGTTTGTTTGAGGTTGATTTCTCTTGTTCATTCCGTTGCTTGTTCAGGATACCGTGGAATTGCATGACACGATAAAGAAGCTCATGCAATCATTAGAGTGGTTCCGCGGAGAGAAGAATAACTTGCAAATGCAAGTAGTGCCGAAGCTAGAAAAGCGGGCGGCCGCGGCGGAGAGAAGGGCGAAGGAGGCCGAGGAGAAAGCCTGGGACCAGGAGTTGAAGTATCTGGCGAAAGTTGCTGAACTGGACCGAGTCCTCATCCATCAAAGGGAGTATGACCGGATACTGACCGAGTTCAGCTTACTGACATTTGAGGAAGTTGAGGAGCGGGTCGTAGAGATTCAGAATGAAATGTCAGCACTTATGGCGAGGGGCCCAGCCGAGTCCTCGGAGCTTGTAAGAAAGCGAGAGGTGTTGGAGTTACTCCTCAACATGTATGAAGGATTGAAAGGCCGTGGCAGGTGGCGGCCCTCTGCCGAGGAATACATTGCGAGTTCTAGCCGGAGCCAAGGTACTTCGAAAACCCCCTGGAAGGGTAAAAAGAAGCCAGCGGGAAAGAGCAAAGGAATTATTATTCGAGAGCCAGTTCCAGTGACTACGATTGAAGAAGAGCCCGCTGTTGTCACCGAAGAGGTAGTCGAAGAGCTGGCCAAAGAAATCGATGTAATGGCCCCCGAGGAATGAGATCCTGTGCAATGGGCCCAAACTCCGAGGTCTACCCCGCAGCCAAGTAGTCGGGCTCACACAAGAGATGAAACCCCCAGACAAGCGCCAAGGACGAGTCCACGACGTCGGGGGGCCCGCGGAGGGGAAGGAGCCGGAGCCCAAGGCCGAGGAATGACAAGATCCCGGAGGACACGGCGTAGGTCCAGGAATAGACCTCAACGTCGGAGCACCGAATACTGGCTCCGAGGCCGTAGATAATTGTAAAGAAAAATCTATACTTTTTTGTTTGTTTGTTTTTTTTTTTCTTTGAAGGCTTATGTAAAGAACCTTTTGGCATTTAATCGAAAAAATGTAATAAACCGTTTTGGTGTGCATAGTTGTGTTAAGGAAAACAACGAGGTATTAACCAGAAGTAATAATTGTTTTAACGGGTGTTCGGGAACACGATATGGACAGCGCCAATTTAAATCTCCCCGGACGGATCGGGCGGGAGTAAACACCTCTCCAGTTAAACAGGCGAGAGAGTGCTACGAGTCCGGGGACGAAACGTGAATCTCCCTGGGCGGACCGAGGGAGAGATTTAATTGTCCGGAGACGAATAATAATAATACGACTGCGTTAGGGCGTCCCCGTAACGTAGAAGAAAACACAGCAAGATGCATAAACAAAGAATATTTATTCAATGATGAGTGCCGGAGCAAATTAAAGGATACAAAGAGAGATAACAACGTAAAAGAAGTGTACAATGAGCATAAAGATGAGGATGATACTTGTCATTTGGTGTTCACAGATAGAAGCGCCTTAAGTTGGTAACATGCCAGCTTCGGGGAATCGGGGTTCCATCGAGTTGCTCTAACTGGTAGGATCCGGAATCGTGTACAGCAATGATGCGATAGGGACCTTCCCAAGAAGCGTGTAATTTCCCCTCGGGGGCGGCTTTGCTGGCTGAATTGAGTCGGAGTACTAGGTCCCCGACATTGAACTGAGTGCCCCGAACCCGGAGGTGATGATACTGAGCTGCACGTTGTTTACACTTGGCCTGCTGGATGAACGATTGATCACGACGATATTCGAGCTCATCCAAATTTGTACGAAAGAGCTTCGTCATTATCCTCGGGAGTCAAAGTTACGAGTCGGGGGCTCGGTATGCTGATTTCCGCCGGGATCATAGCTTCGGAGCCATAGGTCAGACTGTAGGGGGTCTCCCTGGTAGCGGTATGTGGCGTTGTGCGATAGGACCATAGGACATGCGGAAGATTTTCGGCCCAAAGTCCTTTAGCACGATCCAGACGTTTCTTCATACCCGCAAGGAGAGTACGGTTAGTGACTTCCACCTGACCATTGGCTTGAGGGTGAGCTACCGAGGTGAAAATTTGCTTAATATGGAGCTCCTCGCACCATGATCGAAAGGGATCATTGGCAAACTGTTTGCCGTTATCCGAAATAGTAGTGCTCGGTATGCCAAAGCGACATATAATATTTCGCCAGACGAACTTCAATATGTTTTGACCAGTGATGGCAGTAAGAGGTTCGGCCTCTACCCACTTAGTGAAGTAATCTACTGCGACAACCAGAAATTTCAATCCCCCCGGAGCGACTGGGAATGGGCCGACAATATCGATTCCCCATTAGATAAATGGCCACGCACTCTGAATTCCAGTGAGCTCGGTTTGTGGCAGATGTTTCACGCGAGAGTGCAGTTGACACTTGCTGCACTTGGTCACCAAATCGTGGGCATCGTTAAATAAGGTTGGCCAATAATACCCCCATCGAAGAATTTTCTTGGCCAACGTCCGTGAGTCGATGTGACTGGCGCAGGCCCCTTCGTGCACCTCCCGAAGAACCTGATCGGCCTGTGCAGGAGCAAGGCACCGGAGATTCGGTTGTAAGTACGACCGCCGATACAAAATTCCATCATGGAATGAGTACTTGGGTGCCTTAAGGACGATCTGCCGAGCTCGCAGCCTGTCATTAGGCAAAGTTCCATCCCGGAGGTACTGAACAATAGGAGTCATCCAATTCGGATCACTATCTATCAATACCGAGACCGTTGCCTCATGAATCGCTGGATGAAATATATCTTCGACCATAATATCCGGAGATACATTAGTGCGAACCGCGGAGGCTAATTTACTGAGCGCGTCTGCTTTGGCATTCTGAGTGCGTGGTATTTTCTGGATAACAACCGTATCAAAAGTTGACATAAGTTTGAGTGTTAAAGCGCGATACCTGATCATCGTTTCATCCTTAGCGACATAAGTACCCTGGATTTGCTTGGACACAACCTCGGAGTCCGTGAAGAGCTCAAGATGGCGGATAGCTAAGGATTGAGCGAGCCGGAGCCCAGCGAGAACTGCCTCGTATTCTGCCTCATTATTGGTCACCTTAAACTTGAATCGAACAACATTCTTAACTTCAACTCCCTCGGGGTCAATGAGAAGCACCCCGGCACCACTTCCGCGAGTTGTGGATGCACCATCCACATATAATTGCCACTTACGAGGTGTGGGTTCAAGGGTAGCAGGGTGATGAGTACCATTGTCTGCAGAATATTCATGATTATCCCCTGGTGTTTCAGTCAAAAAGTCTGCAAGTGCTTGACCCTTGATAGCTCGGCGGGGAAGAAATTGAATATCATACTCTCCTAATTCGACAGCCCACTTGGCGAGGCGCCCTGACACCTCGGGCTTGACAAGAATCTGACGGATGGGATGATTGGTCAGAACCCGTATTTCGCGCCCTTGGAAGTATGGCCGCAAATGCCGAGCTGCCATGACGAGTGCGAGTACTGTTTTTTCCAACATGGAGTACCGTGTCTCCGCCCCGTGAAGTACTCGGCTTGCAAAATACACCGGATGTTGAACACCATTGACTTCTCGCACAAGAGCGGCACTAATGGCTTCCTCAGCGGAAGCCAAATATATATAGAGCAGCTCTCCGGAGAGAGGAACTGATAGAGTGGGCAATTGCTGTATATGACGCTTTAAAGCCTCGAAAGCCTCGGTGCACTGCGGAGTCCACTCAAATGACTTCGCCTGTCTCAAAATTTTGAAGAATGGGAGTTGTCGCTCTGCTGCTTTAGACAAAAAAACGGTTTAAGGCCGCCAAACCACCCGTGAGGCGTTGAACGTCTCTGAACGTCTTCGGTGGTTGCAGATCCAACACATCCCGGAGCTTGGCTGGATTGGCCTGAAGGCCATGCTGCGAAATCATATACCCGAGGAACTTTCCGGAACCAACGCCGAAGGTACATTTCGCCGGATTAAGTCGCAAATTGTAACGCCGCAGAGTACGCAACGTTTCAACAATGTCTTGCACACATGAAGAATGCGAGGCGCTTTTGATGACTAGATCATCAACGAAACCTCAACATTGCGGCCAATTTGATCGCGAAACACGCGGTCCATGAGACGTTGATATGTGGCCCCCGCGTTCTTGAGCCCGAAGGGCATTTTCTTAAAAGCAAAACACCCAAAATCAGTGATAAATGCCGTTTTGAGGGCATCCTGACGATCCATGAAGATCTGATGGTATCCCTTATACAAGTCTAAGAAACAAAGAGCCACATGCCCAGTAATGGCTTCGGCTTTTTGGTCGATGGAGGGCAGAGGATAACAGTCCTTCGGACAATGCTTATTGAGATCGGAAAAATCGACACACATCCGCCATGCTCCGCTGGACTTTAATACCATCACTGGATTGGACAACCAAGAAGGGTAATAAACTTCGAACAAGATATCTGCATCTAAAAGTTGCTGTACCTCGATTCGAATGGCCGTATTTCGCTCCGGAGCGAATTTCCTTTGTTTTTGCTGTATAGGCTTGACGCTGGGATCGATGTTCAGTTTGTGGGTTATTACATCAGGAGAGACCCCGGGCATATCCAAAGGGGACCATGCAAAGACATCGGAATACTCTCGCAAGGTCTGGATGATGGCATGATGCAACCACGGCACATCCACGGCACCGACAGTTACTGTTTGTTCAGGCTTGGATGGATAGAGCAGCACCTGGACAGTGGTGTCCCCTAATGATGTACATAAATGAGGTTCACAAGCTGATGACGCCACCTGAAGTTGCTGTTTGGGAGGAGCCTTGGTTGCCTTTTTGAGTGCGACGTACATGCACTCTTTAGAAACCCGCTGACTGCCGTGGATAGCCACTTCACCGTGGGACGTAGGGAATTTTAGTGCGAGGTGGTATGTGGAGCATATGGCTTTGGCGGGAGTAAGCCAATCCCGACCCAAAATCATATTATACGGGGACGGGGAATTAACCACGTAAAAATCCACAAAAATGGTTTTTATCGCCGGATAAGTTCCCAGAGACGCCGGGAGAGTGATGACGCCTTCTGGCTGGACTTCACCCTGGGTGAAAGTCTGCAACGGCCCGGGGGCCGGTCGAAGTTGATCCCGAGGAATCTCCATTTTTTGGAAACAGTCGGCGAATATAACACTCACTGCGGCTCCATTGTCTACGAAGACTCGCTTTATTGTAACATTGGCTACAGCCATGTCGATGACGATGGCGTCAGTATGGGGTGTAATCTCTGGAACCGGGTCTCTATCTGTGAAACTAACAGTTTCGGATTGATGGAGACGCTTATGACGTGGCTCCTCGGGAGGAGGACGACGAGCCTCTGCCTTCAAGGCATTTCGCGAAGCCCCAGTGGGGAGGGCCCCATATATCACGTTTATGACGTGAGTGGGTGCATTGTCTCCGGGTCCTCCCGGAGGAGGGGGTGGTGGCAAAAAACGAGGTTGTTGACGATTGCCAGGGTCTTGCCGTGTATAATTGTTAGACCCCGGCCGATTATTCTGCCACGGCGGCCGATTTTGTTGCGAACCCCGGTCATGATAACCTCCGCGGTTGAGGGACGAACCCCCATTCTGATTTGTCCGAGGCTTGTCATCGGTTCGCGCAATATATTGTCGCAAGAGACCTTTCCTTAAACAATCCTCAATTTCCTTGCTGAGCTCTCGGCACTCTTCCGTCTCGTGCCCATGATCACGGTGGTACGCACACCACTTTCCGCGGTTTCGTTTTTCAGGCGGAGCAGTCAGCCGCGAACAGGGCCGTAAATCATTCTTGTGAACAGAAAGAATTTCAGCTCGCGATTTTGTCAGTGGGGTGAATTGTGGAATATCCCCTCAAGATTCTGAATGCCCCTGATTCAGACGAGAAAAGGCACTAGGTCGTGTGCTAGGCCCAACCTGTGCCCTATCGGACTGCCGCTTGCTAGCATGTTTCTCACGCTTCCGACGAGTTTGCTCCTCGGCCTTAGCATATCTGCACACAGTATTAAACAGTGCTCGGGTTGTGACCGGTGGATTACGAACCAACTCGGTGTAGAGTGGTCCGGGACGGAGACCATTCATGAATGCATTGATGATAACATCATCCGAACAACTTCCTACCTTAAGACTCTCCGCTGTAAAGCGGTCAAGGAATTGGGTAACGGTTTCGCCGTCCCGTTTTTCCATATTCATGAGATGGGCCAAAGTGGCCATGGGCTTGGCACGTGCTTCAAAACGCGCCCAAAAGTGTTCGGCAAGTTCTTTAAAAGATGATATGCTATTACGAGGGAGAGAATCAAACCAAACCCGAGCCTCGTCCTGAAGATACTCGGGGAAAATCTTACAGTAGTGAAGAGAGGTAGTATGATCGCGGCTAAGCATGTTGTGCCTGAAAGCTCCAAGAAAATTGGCTGGATCTCCCGTGCCGTCGTAAGGTGGTATGGCAGGCCGTTTGAACCCTTCGGGAAGGGAGGTGGCCATGATTTCTTGAGAGAACGGTGTGATAATGTCCCCATTGGCATCAAGGCCCAGGATTCTGTCTAGTTCGACATTGCGTTGGACTCGCTCATACTCCTGAAGATCTAGGGTATGAGGATTGGCATAACGAACTCTTTTAGCCGCGTTAAGTGGACGGCGGCGATCGGCATCTGCAGGTTCGTCGTTGCGCTGTCTTGACCCATTAGAACTCCCATGGTCCTCGGGAGAACCGGGTCGCTCCCGTCGCCGATCCTGACGCCCGCGGTGCACTGGGTCTTGTCGATCGTTCGAGTGCTGACGATGTGGATGCACTGCGGGATTGGTAGCGTGTCCGGCAGGTCCATCAGGATTCAGGCGGTTGGCCGCCCAGTCTTGAAGAACATGAGCATGTTCTTGTAGGAAAGCCTGGAGTAATTCTGGAGTTATCTGAATATTAACCTGCGGCCGGGCGGCGGCGGGATTAAGGTTTTGCATGTCTTGTGGGGGCAGAGGTAAGAATTGGTTGCCCGGATTCATAATCGGGCCTTGGTTGCCCTGCTGATGAGATGTATCCCGCATCGGCGATTGCCTCGGCGGCAAAATTTGATCCACGGGTGGATCTTGGTTGATCTGATCACCTTGGCGAGACTGATTTAAGCGAGTAGTCACCATAGTTTATCAAATACAATGTCAATATCACAATCACTTACGATTCCCACAGACGGCGCCAATTGATAAAGCGCAATCCGGTATCCAAGAAACTCAACGAAACCTATGCAAGAAATATGGAAAAACACAAGATGTACGTGGTTCGATCCGGAGATCTACGTCCACGGGCTCAAAATAGCACCTGCCGAGGTGTTTCTTTCACTATCTCTTTGAGTTTACACGTAATAATTTCAAAATACAGAATGCGAACCCTAATCCTGAGAACAATTCTCCTATTTATACTCATCAATTCCAAACCCTAACTAACTCCCTATAATTGCGCCTATTTTCCGTTGCATGGAAGTTGGGAGCAGATCGTGGGCTTGGAATCTTGGGATACGCCGCAGTTGGGCCACGCTCTTTTAGGCCACGCATGCTTCTGGGCCGGTTAAGTTACTGGGGCCACGCATGTTACTGGGCTGGGTCGGATCGGAGTGTCGACCCGATCCGAAGCTAATGGGCCATACCCATCAGGTAATAAAAAATATTTTTTTAATTAAAAAAAGAATACAATATATGCCTAAAAAACTCCAAATCTGGTACATCTACCTTTAATATTAAAAAAGAGTTGCACAAAAGTAGGAAAAAACACGTGTTAGTTCCACATATTTTTCGCCTAATTTTATTTTTTTTAATTATTAAAATTGCTCCTTCTTTTATGGATTCTCATCCAATCAATTCTTTCTCTTTTATTTTATCTTTTTTTTTTTTTATCTTTTTCCTTTGGAATTTTAAGGTCTTATAATTCTTTCGTCTCAACTCGATTTTTCATAAGAAATATATCAAATTATTCATCTTTTAACGATCTTCGATTTGACATCCATAATGTATATTTTATAATTAAAATTTTGGTTTTTAAGGATAAAATAGTTTTTTAGGATGATAATGATATATTTGATTTTTACATTTGTATACAAAATTAAAATGTGATATAATTTTACCTTTAATTAATCTTAATAATTTTTGGATAATTTAAATTATTTGGATTAAAAAAGTTCATAAAAGATAGTACATATTTATTAGTTTTATACTTTACAATTAAAAAAAAAAAAAGCTTAGATATATTTGCTAAAGTGATTTGTTAATTGCAAGACTTTGCTTTTTTTCTTCTTTCTGTTTTGTGAAAAGAAAATTATTTTACCTACAAAAATAATAGGTCAATTATTTTTTATTTGAATATAACATGATACTATAGTTTACCACTCATATACTTAAGTAACTAATAGGGAGAAAAATGAATCAAATTTCAAGTTATATATAAAATTTTACATAAAATATTCAGCATCATCAGATCATGCATTCAAATAATTGAATTTACAAAATTTATGAAAATATAATTGGTAGTTTTAGTTTGTGATAATGAAATGTATTTAAAGTAAAATATAAAAAGATGAATAGTCAAAATTTATGAAAATCTAACAGGTAGTTTCAATTTGTGATAATTGAGGATATTAAATGTAAAAAAAAAACACGCATGTAGGAAAATGAAATGTAAGGAGGAAGAAAGATAATTGGACAAAAAATATCAACTCTCGATTTTATATTCGCAAATAGTATATAGGTTGATACTTTTATTATATATTATTATTATTATAAACAAATACTCATTTCGTGCATCGCACGGGTAGACATCTAGTATATATGTAATGATAATGTTTTCGTAAAATTAGGGAAGTTGTTGCTGAATTTATTGGAATGAGTTCTTTTGTCCCTAAATATAAGTAATAATTAGTTGTATCCAGATTTACTTTACAAAATTATCAAATCGTAAGATACAAATCAATCTTTAACCATAATATTTTAGAATGAATCTTTACCAATATTATTTATGTTACAATACCTAAATAAATCAGCTATTTCTTTTATCGAAATTACTATGCAGATGAATCTACAAATTTATTTTATCGCATAAAATTAGGGTAAAAAATACTAATTACAAACCCTTTATTCCAACTATCTAAAATGTATTATTTTTATATCTGGAAATAAAACATTTCATCCCCCCTCTTCCCCCAACTTATATACTTATTTGGGAAATAAAAAATTATTCTATTTATTATTTGACTGTAAATTTTAATTTATGGTTGGCCCACTGACCTACCATTTTTTACTCCGATAAATTAGGAAACGGTTTCCTTAACTAACTAATTTGGTAAAAATTAAATTAAATCACATTTTTTTGTGAAAGTTATGTATCCCTCCCTAAAAATAAAGAATAAATAAGCATATAGATTTAATTTACAACATAAAATCCCTTAATTTTTGCAACTGAATATCTTTCAGTATTTGACTGAATACATAATCCATTTTAATTGATGAATCTATTAATATATTCACTCCGTTTTGAAACCTGAAATATATCAATCTTATCTTATCTTACATAATAATAAGACATCCACCATTAATCTATTTTTTTTTACAAATTTGATATTAAAATCATTTATAAATTATTCAAATTTTGAAAAAAAAAATTGAAATCCTTAATTTGTGGTGATAAAAATCGGCAGATTTTAAAACTCCTATATTTTAGATTATTATGTTATGGGACTTTTGACCTAATAAGATATTATAAATATCACATCTTCACACTTCATTATCTAAGGTTTACTTGACAACCTTACATCAATGGCAATCTTGAGGAATGATTCCATGGAGCTATGGCGCATCACGAGCACCTACTGTGGGAGGGAAGTATGAAGATTTTGTTTGGCACTGCCAAGGGGTGAGTCTTTGTTGTCGGTATTTTGACTTGTTTGAGAGCATTTGTTCCTGTCTTAACTGTTCATCTCTGAATATATTTTGTGTCTTTGATTTGTTTTATTTGGCATAGGATTAATTAAATTAGTGTGATTCTTGATAAATAACTTAGTAGCGAGACATATGTTGTTACTATTGGTTATTATAGGGCATTTGTTTCTGATTCAGTAGGTTCTCTTTTTAGAGTGATATCAATATGTTATTGAAGTTAATGTTGCAGGTTGGGTTGTGCTCGAAATACGGGTTGTATGAGACAAACTGAGAATAGTTGCAAATTGTAAGATTAGGTATCAGATTTAATACTTACATGTTTTCAAACTCTTCGTCAAGTAAATTTCTTCTACTAGATCAATCAACTCCAATATTTCCAAATAAATTATTACTCATAAGTTATAATTAGAATGTTAAAGTTATAGGGCAATTATTTGATTTGCTCGACCAAAATTATATCGTTGTTCCAAATTTTATCATTTCTTATCAGGTTGACCCTATAATGACCCAGGTCTGATATACATCCACCGGAACTTAGAATTATCATACGAGTTCGTATTTTGGTAACGTGTCGTGTCGAGTTTTCCATCTCTAATTTCTTAACATTAAACAAAATGACATTATTGCATATAAAATAGAATTATTTAAGATATTTTCCGTGCATCGTACGAGGACATAACTAGTTAAGTGTCATAATAGAATTGTATTGGTCTACTTATTTTATGGTGTCATAATATGGGTGTAGTAATAGACTTTTTTCTCTTGTAGTGTGTAATTAAAAGTGTAAAGTGTAATTTGATTTTTTTTTTAGGTAATGTAAAGGTGAAATGAGTAAAAAACAATATAGTTTAAAAACTTGTCTTCCGTGTTTATGAAATTATGAGTAAAAAAATCCAAAAAAAAAAAAAAAGAGTTAAAAAAAATAAGTAAAAAGTAGAATTTGATTAGAGGAGAAAAAGAATAAATAAAATTTCAGCGCTAAACAACAACAGCGGTACAACAACGGTTATGCTTAACCGTTGTTGTTTAGCGAATTTTTGTAAGAAACAACAACGGTTATACAAACAACAATGGTTACTTGCTAACAAACAACGATTTTAAGAAAAAATCGTTGTCTTAGGAGCGTTGTTGTTTAGCAGATTTCTTGTGGACTTGTATGATATGATGGACAAAGATAGATCGAGTATGATGTGTATTTTGTCATGGATAATATGTTGTGTGCGTAATCGATTTTATTTAAAAAAATTAACACTTTGAATGGGAACGGGTCATTCAAAAAACCCAACAATTGATTTTTGAAATAAGATCTGACATGTTAGTGCCCCTGCATATACAACCTATAGCAAAGCCCAAGTACCTGTTGGGAGGCTCCATTAACTGGGATGTACAAAATTAACAGTGATGTGGCTATGTTGATAATGGAGAAGTGGGTTGGCTTTGTAGTCCGAGATGATAAATGGTGGGTTACGTTAGGTGGTGTTAAGTGGACTGTATGCGAACGAAGTGTTACATCGATTGAGGGTATGGCCGATGATTTTTGCAATTCGAAATACGTAGGAAAGTGGCATCTTTCAATTCTGCGTGGAATGCGATTGCAAAATATTAGTGGACGGATTGAAAGGAAAGGGAGAATTAGACCCTGTTGTGGAGCTCATCAAGGATGACATTTTTTTTTTTTTATTATTTAGGATGAAAACACCAATATCATTATGTCATGGCAACTGCCTCATTGTCTACAATAAAAAAATAAAGCCTCTGAAACAGGGCCAGAGGCAAAACTAGGAAACGAAAATGAAAAAGCAAATTACGCTAGCGAGTGTGCAAGAAAATTTGCCTCTCTACCAACATAAGTAAATGAAACAGAACTAAAATGTGGAATCATCACAAGGATTTCTTGCACTATGCACCCCACCTCGGACATGTCCCTCTTCTTCGTCAGGATTAGCTGGAGTAAATTCTTGCAATCCCCTTCTACAGCTAACTTCTGTATCCCCAAATCCATTGCCATAATCATCCCTTCCCTGCATGATAATGCTTCTCCCACTTCTATGGAGTGTACAACCAATAATTTTTGTTGTCGAAATCTTATTACCCCTCTTCCCCCCTCCCCTCTCCCTCTCATTTCAATCGCGAAGAACAACTCCGAGCCCCGTTCCCACAGATTTGACAATCAAAGCATCAGTGTTTAATTTAATCCAACCTGTTTCCGGATAGCACTACTTTCCCGACTTCTTGATCACCATTTGAGAGATCCTCCTTGCCATATTTTGATACTCAACCAAAATTCTAGTTGATCTAGCCATACACTATTATTTCGTTTCATTCTTCTCCTTAAAGGCTAGCTCATTTATGCTCCACCACATCCCATATAAGTGTGAGAAGAATAAGCATTGCAATTCCTCCTCCCTGCCGCTGTAGATTTCGTATACCCAATCATCCATAGTTGCATGCTCAAAGCTTGTTGTCTAATACGGTCAGGTGCTGCAGACAAGAAAACCCGACTCCAGTTACAATCCCGTAAGGCATGCTCCAGCATTTCATTGTTTGCTCCATATCTAACACATTTATTTTCGACATGCACTCCTCTTCGGACTAGTGTTGCTTTCATAGGTAACACCTCTTTGAGAACTCTCCATACAAAGACAATATTTTTTGGAGGAATGTTCAATCCCCACAACCATTTCCAAAATTTCCTTCCCCTATCCGAAGAAGAAGCCACTGATCGTTCGTCATCCAGGACTGTCATAGCACATTTATAGCATGTCTTTACCGAATAAAACCCATCCTTCCAATGATGCCATATGCTTCTATCCTTGGACTGATTTTGGGTTAGTGGAATAGCAAGAATCTGTTGAACCTCATCTGGTCGAAACATATTATCAATCTTCTCAGTATTCCATTCCCTCCTATCAATCTCCATCAAGTCACAGACGCGCATGTCTCCTGGCCAATTCCCTCTCTCCGATCTGATCTGAAACTCAGGGGCATTCCGCAGCCGAGCGTTATTCCATACAGAAATGTCTCTTCCATCTCCTACTGACCATACAAGCCCCCTCATCAATCAACACCTCTCTGCCCGCCAACATGCTACGCTATGCATAACTTGGGTTATAACCTTTTTTTGCTTCCGAAAAGGATGTTCTTGGATAATATCTAGCCTTCATTGTTCTTACTAGAAGAGTACTATCAGATGTCATTAATCTCCACCCCTGTTTTGCGAGCATCGCCTTATTAAAGGCTCCAAAATCTCCAAAACCCAACCCTCCTTCATATTTTGGTCTAGACAGCTTCAACCAAGCAACCCAATGGATTATCCTCTCATCCGCTTTTTGCCTCAACCAAAAAGCCGATACCATGGAAGTAAGATTGTTGCAAACCGATTCAGGGAGCAAAAAACAACCCATAATATATGTTGGTATGGATTGTGCCACTGACTTGATTAAGACCATTTTACCTGCAATAGAAAGTGTTCGATCCTTCCACCCTTTCAATTTTTTCCGTACTCGATCCACCATTTTACCAAATACCTCCTTTTTTCGACCTTCCAATCACCGCCGGCAATCCCAAATATGTATTGTGCTTCTCCACCAGTTTAACCCCTAGACGGGTTGCCAATACATTTTGTTTATCGCTGGATACCCCATCACTAAAGCCCACCTCCGATTTATCAAAATTTATCATCTATCACGATGCCTCCTCGTACTTATTAATAATATCCTTCACTTGCTGAATTTTCGCCTCCGTTGCATACCCAAATATCAAGTTGTTGTCCGCAAAAAATTGGTGGTAAATTGGCGGGGCATTGCGACAAATCCTCGCCCCTCGTAACGAATTATCCTTTCGGCTTTTCGAATTAAGGCCGAGAAAGCTTCTGCACACATAAAAAAAAGGTAAGGAGACAGCGGGTCCCCTTTATCGGAGACCCCTAGTTGGAAGGAAAGTATCACCCGAATTGCCATTAATGAATTAATTTGAAGTAAACCGATGTTACACACTTCATAACAATATTGACAAAACATGCGGGGAAGCCTATTTTTATCATCGTTTTCCTAAGAAAATCCCATTCAACCCGGTTGTCAGCTTTACTCATATCAAGCTTAAGAGCAAAAGTTCCTAATTTTTTAGCATGATTATTCTTCATAGCATGAAAAAATTCAAAAGCTAATAGAGCATTATCCGATATAAGTCTATCCGGGACAAAAGCACATTGCAAAGGATCGATAATATCCACTAACAGGGGTTTTAACCTCTTTGTAATCATCTTAGTAATAAGCTTAAAAATAACATTACAGAGCGAAACAAGTCTAAAATCAGATGTCAGTTCAGGTTTTTTTTTTTTTTTTAATTTTTTTTTGGGATGAGAATAATATGAGTACTATGAAGGGCTTCAGGACTAGCGTTACCATTAAGAACACTAAGGATAATCGACTCAATATCAATGTGGATAGTATTCCAAAAAGATTGATAGAATAAATCAAGCATACCATCAGGACCTGGTGCTTTCATGCCATGCATTTGAGTCAATGCCGTCTTGATTTTCTCTCTAGTGTATGGTTTGCTTATGCTTTCCTTCATTTCATCAGTTAATTTTTTCTCCACAGCTGCAAGGGTTCCATTTATCTCTAGGTTTGATCCAGTGGTAAACAGGTGTTGATAATAACTCTGAAAACTTCTCCAATCTTCTCCTCATCCTCCACCACATTACCCTCCTCATTAATTATTTTTTCTATAGTGTTCCTATGCCTTCTTCCTGTTGTAGTTTGATGGAAAAAATGAGGTGTTTTTATCCCCGTCTCGCGACCAATTTACTCTAGATCGTTGGAGCCACATTGTCTCTTGTTCCTGCTTTAAAGATGTGAACTGCATCTCAATGCCTTTCATTGTGGAAATATTTTCTCTTGTAGGTTGCAGTTTCTGTAATCTTTCAAGTTCGCCTTCGAGTTGTCGCAGTTACCACGTAATGTTGCCAAAATTCGCCCCTTTTCAATCCTTTAGCGTGCTACTACAGTTGTAAAACATGTAAGGCAATTGCCTCAACATAATGAATGAAGTTATCTATTTCCCCTAAAAAAAGTTACTACCTCCGTCCCATCTAATATTGCACACTTTCCGTTTCCGTTCGTCCCAGCTAATCTTACACACCCCTTAAAAAGGAAAGTTATAACACAATCTCCACCCTCAAAATGTCCACCCTCAATCCACCTTTGAAAAGTCAACAAACACTTAAAAAATAACTTTTCTTAATACTTGTGCCAACATCCCCTGTGCAAGATTACCCGGGACATAGGTAGTATAATTTAGATAGATTTATTTTCAAACGACTTCACTTGAAAGGTTATTTATGATAGATTTATTTTTCATGACATCATTAATGTATCTATAATTGTTATTTCAATTCAATTTTCATATAATATTTATTTTTTATCTCTATTTTAACATTAATATAATTTTTTTAATGATCTCTTAGTGGTACACGTGGTCATGCACGCACTTTAAGGTCACTTTAAGTATCTTTTTACGGGCTGTTGTGTGCATATTCACGTGTATTTTGTCCGTTTATTTCTTATTGGGCAGTTTGACGTGTTTAGTTCGTATTCATGTCAAAACAGGTGAATTAAGGCCCAAAAACAGGTTCGAAGATCTCAAACTGACAAATCGAGCTCAAAGGGAAAAGAAAACAAGGAGAAACAGAGGACCATGCCCGAGTTGCTGATGCCACGCCCGTGGCACAAGCCACGACCGAGGCTGACTAGCCCATGGGCGTGTTAACAGAAGATGGCCAGTTTTTAGCCTTACCTGCCTCGGCCGAGGCAATATCACACCACGCCCGTGGCGGGCCAAGGCCCATGGCCGCGGTGAGGATTAGCCACGCCCATGGCTAATGATCCAGAAGAAGGGGTAAATCCAGCCCAATCAAGACCACGGCCGAGGCGATAACTAGACTACGGCCGCGGCGCCAAATTGGGCCCAAACCGTTGTTTTACCACGCCCACGGCGGGCCCTCCTGTTTTTAAAAACCCAACACATTGTTGCCTAACTTGGTACAAGCACTTTTCCTCCATATATATAACCTCCCATTCGAAAATGACCTATCTTAGAACACATCCAGCCATTTTAGAGCCACCATCATCCTTAAGGACAAGTTTGAGAAGAAGATTGAAGACCTTTCACTCCTTAACCCAAGTTCTTGGTTCAATCTTTAAGTTTATTATGTTTTCTTGTATTTCCATCAATACTGGGTGGCTAGAACCCTTAGAATTCACTCTTGATCAATGTAAAACCTTGAGTCGAAGATATTTATGTGATTATTGAGGTTAATATTACCGATTGGATTGTGTATTTAAGTGTTTTATGTTATTTGTTGTTATTGAGTCATATTTATGAATTGATTATTGGATTGATCACCTTTTAGGAGATTTATGAATGTGTTGCTTGTAGTCGGGGTAGCTATTTGTAATTTTAGTGCTTTCGACTCAATTGTAGCAAATAATGAATGTTCATTGGTGATAACATAAAGTTCGACAGCTAAAATCGAGCTTGCGAGTTTTATGTCGTATTTATCTCGCTGTCTTGCCTAATGCATTTGATTATCGAATCTAAGAGCGCTTGTTCGAGGATTTGGTTAAATCGAATAGGGTTAGTCGAATAGCTTGTTTTGATTAACTAGGATTAAGAGACAACAAGGCTATTAGAGCTTGTTAATAGTCCTGAGATAAGGGCTTGAATCATGATTAATCGGGTATTAACAATAGTTGCATAAATCGTCTAAGACCAAGGGGAAGCATGATCAAGGGTGGATCATTTTATTACTTGAAAACTGAAAATCGAAAAAGCATTCTATCGTCTTTATTTATTCGAAATTTCATTTAATTGCTTTCTATTGTTATTAGTAGGTTGTTAGTTGTTTACTAAAACTCCCCCCTCCCCCCTCCCAACTTGTATTGCTTTTCTAAGTTGTTTAAATTTCTATATATTTAACTCTAATTTCTTGATATTGGAATCAAACCTAATCGACCGTTCTCTGTGGGATTGACCCTTGCTTGCCGCTCTACTAGTTAGAGTCGTAAGATAAGGTTAAGTATATTTTTATATACATTAATTTGGTGGTGAATAACGAACGCTACCAAATTTTGGCGCCATTGTCGGGGAACAGTGTTAGAACGGTTTTGTTTTTAGTGTTAAGCATCATTTTTACTATTCTAGTTAGTTGCTTTGTTTAGTTAATCAATTTTATACTCACTACACATTGTTTGTTGCCTTGAAAAGTGGATGTTCACACGTGCTCAAGGGCACAAGGAGCTATTATTTGAACTTGATATAGTTCTTCGCGGACGAGATTTGAGAAGGCAAGCAAGAGAAATTGTGCAATTTTGTGGAGAATTTGAAGGATTAAATCTTGTATCTGAAGAAGAACCGAGAGAAGAAATGAAGAATGAAAGGGCACCCGAGAGGACCATGAAGGAGCTAGCAAACATGGGGGTCACACACCAATCCCTATGTATTACCTTCCCCGAGTTTGAAGAGGATACGATTTTTGAATTGAAGTCGGGTCTTATACACTTGCTACCATCTTTCCACGGTCTTTCGAGAGAAGACCCTCATAAGCATCTCAAGGAGTTTCATATTGTATGTTCAAGTATGAATCCTGCAAAGGTAACGAAGGAGCAAATAAAGTTAAGGGCATTCCCCTTTTCTTTGAAAGATCTAGCCAAAGATTGGCTATACTACCTTCCACTGGCTTCTATCACAACATCGGAACAAATGGAGAGACAATTCCTTGAGAAGTACTTTCCGGCCTCTCGGGCCACAAATATTCAGAAGCAAATTAACGGTATTCGGCAATGCCAAGGAGAGACATTATACGAGTATTGGAAAAGGTTCAATAAGTTAGTTGCTAGTTGCCCACAACACCAAATCATTGATCAACTTCTTTTACAGTACTTCTATGAATGCCTGTCCTTGACCGACCGGAACATGATCGACTCGGCAAGTGGAGGAGCATTGCGTGACAAGACTCTAACAAGCGCTTGTTCATTAATCTCCAATATGGCTGCAAACACTCAACAATTTGGTGTTCGTGAGCTAACACGTATGGTTAGGGAGGTACATGATTCGACCATTGATGACAAATTGGAGCATCTTACTAACTTGGTCAAGAAGGTGTCCACGGGCAACACTCAAGCTCCTAGGCCGTGTAGGATTTGTAAAACCACCGATCACAATACCGACACATGCCCGATCTTGGATGAAGAACTCGAAGCTCATGCAAATGCCATTGGCAACTTCAACGGGGGCAGGAGGTATGACCCATATTCTAAAAGCTACAATCTCGGGTGGAGAGATCATCCAAACTTTTGGTATGGTAACCAAGATGGCCAACAAAGTGACCAAGGGCAAGGTCGAGCACCTCAACCGAGAGGGATGTACCAACAAAAACAACCTACCTAATCATTATCCGGTCCATCATTAGAAGACATTGTGAAGAGCCTAGCAACCAACACAGTCCAGTTTCAGAAGGAGACCCAATCAAGCATCAAAAACCTTGAAACGCAAGTTAGCCAACTTGCAACCTTAGTGTCTCGACTTGAAAGTGCAAATAGTGGCAAACTGCCGGCTCAATCGAAAATTAACCCTAAAAACGTCAGTGCAATCACCCTAAGGAGTGGGGTGGTGCTTGGAGAGCCTAACAAGCCCGGGCATCACTTTGGGGGTGAAGAGGAAGATGAAAAAGAGGGAAAATTTACTGAAGAACAGGCCACCCACGCAAAAAGAGGCCTCGATCGTGGCCAACTTGAGAAATTCGAGGAGAACCTTACTGGAAGAATTTCCACGCTCGAGACGGCTGGTGCCTCACCCATGGTGGATACCTCGGCCGCGGCCACTGACTGCCACAGCCTCATGCAACAACAAATAGGGCACAATTCTAGAACATTCACCACGACCGCAACCACTAATGTCTCGGCCGTGGCCCCTGAACATACTGTTCCTATTCCATCACTTCCCTTCCCAAGTCAAATCAAGAGGATGGTAGATAGAGATAAGGACCGGGAAATTCTAGAAGTGTTTCGGAAGGTGGAAATAAACATCCCTTTGATTGATGCCGTAAATCAAATTCCGAGATATGCTAAGTTCCTCAAGGACTTGTGCACTAACAAGAGGAGCTCAAGGGGAATGAAAAAGTGATCATGGGAGAGAATGTATCCGCAATCTTCCAAAAGCGACTTCCACCGAAGTGTAAAGATCCTAGAATGTTCGTGATCCCGTGCAAGATAGGTAACTGTAAAATTGAACGTGCAATGCTCGACTTAGAAGCTTCAATTAATGTTATGCCACGTTCAATTTTTCATTCTTTAAATTTAGGACGACTCAAGGAAACAGGAGTCGTCATTCAACTAGCCGATCGAAGCACTTCGTATCCCGATGGGGTGATCGAGGACGTGCTAGTTGAAGTTGACGGACTCGTGTTCCCCACTGATTTCTATGTGTTGGATATGCAATGCGATTCATCAATATCCACACCGATCTTGTTGGGAAAACCATTTCTAAACACTTCCCAAACCAAGATCGATGTTCGTGAGGGCACCCTCACGATGGAGTTTGATGGTCGAATTGTTAATTTCAATATCTTTGATGCAATAGGGTTCTCGGAGGATGTTCATTCCGTATTTTCCATTGATGTTATTGATCCACTTGTGGAAGAGTTGTTTGAGTTGTCATATAGGGACCCAGTGGAAGTTGCACTCATCACTCATTTAGAGAAGGGAAAAGAAGAGGTTTGGGACTAATGAGGCATTGGTGGAAATAGTGGCACAAATGGATGCACCTAAGTCATCTCTACCAAGATATTCGCAAAAGTTCATTCCATTGCCGGTTACACACAAGAAAATGCTACCTTATACAGTGGAGGCCCCGACCCTTGAGCTCAAGTCTCTTCCCGACCACTTGAAGTATGCTTACCTTGGAGCGAATGAGACACTACCGGTGATCATCTCATCCAAGTTTTCTCCAAGCCAAGAAGCATCCTTGATAAAGGTCCTTAGAGAAAATGTAGATATCAGTTCAATATCATCAAGTGTTTATGGTATGAAGTAGAGGTTTTGAGGATTTCAGAACTGGGTTCGAAGTGCAAGGAACCGGATTTTAACCGAGATTAGAAATGGAGTTAAAAGAAGAACCGGGCTTAAGGTAGTTATAACCGTCGTTCACAACGATTTTAGTCTGTTGCATGAGAAACCGTTGTGAAAGCCCCGCTGCGGCAGTTTTGAATATCCTGAGTCAAAGTGGTTACAACTTCCTCAACTTCCAAATTCGAGCTCCAGCACTTATATACATTATAAACACTTGTAGTTGCGAACTAGTAAACGTAATTTTCCCTCTGTAAACATTACTCAATCAAGAGAATTAGATCTCTAGGGTTTTCTGCTCAAATCAAGCTATGATTTGGGGTTTTACTGGATTTCTGGATAATTCTTGTAATTGGTTGATTAGTGGAGTGAATTGAGGTGTATAGAACCTCCGTGGATGTAGATCATCTTTGATCGAACCACGTAAAAGTCTTGTGTTCATCATTTCATTTATATTCTTTGTTTGGTTGTTGATTGGCCGATTTCTTGGTTGTGTTTTGTTCAGATTCTGTTGCGTGTTGTTTTGTGAGAGGTTGAACTAATCATAACGGAAAATAAGGAAGCGATTGGTTGGACTATTGCCGACATCAAAGGCATTAGTCCATCTCTTTGTATGCACCGTATTCTACTTGAGGAGGATTCAAAACCAAGTCGGGAACCACAAAAGAGACTTAACCCACCTATGATGGAGGTGGTGAAGAAGGAAGTCATCAAGCTACTCGATGTTGGGATTATCTACCCTATGTCGGATAGCAAATATGTGAGCCCAAAACAAGTCGTGCCCAAAAAGTCGGGAGTGACGGTAGTGGAAAATAAAGATGGGAAATTAATTCCCACTCGTTTGCAAACTGGGTGGAGGGTGTGCATAGATCACCGCAAGTTGAATACCATGACCCGTAAAGATCACTTCCCCATACCATTCAACGACCAAATGCTAGAAAGATTGGCCGGGTATTCATTTTACTGCTTCTTGGATGGATACTCCGGGTATTTCCAAATAGTCATTGCACCTGAAGATGAAGAGACCACCTTTACATGTCCCTTTGGTACTTTTGCATGGAGAAGAATGCCATTTTGGCTATGCAATGCCCCGGCCACCTTTCAATGGTGCATGGTGAGTATCTTTTCCGAATATGTTGGGCATATTATTGAGGTCTTCATGGATGATCAATGTGTATGGTGAGTATTTTGAAAAATGTCTTGATAATCTTGTTAAGATCTTGAAAAGGTGCATGGAAACGAATCTTGTGTTAAATTGGGAAAAATGCCATTTTGGGGTTGAGCAAGGCATAGTTCTTGGGCATATTATTTCATCAAAGGGCAATGGAGTTGATAAATCTAAAGTTCATCTTATTACTACCTTGCCTTACCCAGCAACTGTGCGGGAAGTGCGATCGTTTCTTGGCCATGCAGGTTTCTACAGGCGATTCATCAAGGATTTCTCGAAGATTTCGGCCCCTCTATGTAGGCTATTGCAAAAGGATGTCGAATTTGAGATGTTGACTGATTGCAAGATCGCCTTTGATCATCTTAAAGAGGCCCTTACTTCACCTCCCATTATCCAACCAGCGGATTGGACACTGCCGTTTGAGATAATGTGCGACGCTAGGGACTATGCAATGGGAGCTGTCATAGGGCAAAGGAAGGGGAAGGTTGCATATGTGATCTATTATGCTTCGCGCACTTTGAACCCTGACCAAGCCAACTACACCATAACCGAAAAAGAGCTTCTAGTTGTGGTCTTTGCACTTGAAAAATTCAGGTCGTACTTAATTGGAACTAAAATTGTGGTTTTCACTGACCATGCAGCTCTTAGATTTCTGATGTCAAAGAAAGAAGCCAAGCCAAGGCTAATTCGGTGGATCTTGTTGCTCCAAGTGTTCGATTTGGAGATTAAGGATAAGAAAGGTGCATAAAATGTTGTGGTTGATCATTTGAGCTAGGTGAACCAAGAAGAAAGTGAATTGCCTCTTCGAGAAAGCTTTCCGGATGAACAATTGTTCCTAGCATCCGATTCAAGTCCTCCATGGTATGCCAACCTAGTGAACTACTTGGAAGTGAAGAAGTTTCCCGATGGAATGAGCATAGCCCAGAAGGGTAGACTAAGAAGCGAAGCAAAGTACTATAAGAAGATGTATCCCGGAGACCGAGGTTCAGTCTATCCTCACATTCTGTCACTCCTATGCGTATGGAGGGCACTTTGGATCGAAGAGAACAACGCATAAGGTTCTAGAAAGTGGACTCTTCTGGCCCACCTTATTCAAAGATGGTTGGTAGCGTCGTTTCTTACTACCAAATTAATGTGCATAAAGAATACACTTAACCTTATCCTACTACTCTAACTAGTAGAGTGGCAAGCAAGGGTCGATCCCACGAGGAACGGTCGAACAATTTTGCTTCATTGTATTAAGCTATTATGATCGAGAAACATAAAGTAAATAAGCTAGAAAACAATAAAGAAGTGGGGGGATTTTAATTAAATAACAACTAACACCTAAATAAACAAAGACAATTAAAGAGATTTTTATAGGTTTTTGGTTTTTTTTCTAAATAACAAAACGATTCACCCTTGATCATGTTTCACCGAGGTCTTGGACGATTTATGCAACTATTGTTAATGTCCTATTCAATTGTGATTCTAGCCCTTATCTCAAGGCTATTAACAAGCTCTAATAGCCTTGTTGTCCCTTAATCTTAGTTAATCAAAACAAGCTCTTCGACTAACCCTATTCAGTTTAACCGAATCCTCGAACAAGCTCTCTTAGATTCAATCACCAAATGCATTAAACAATAGGACAACGAGATAAATTCAACATAAAACTCGCAAGCTCGGTTTTAGTGGTTGAACTTTGTGTTATCACCAATAAATAAATCTATTGTTTGCTACACGGGAATCGAAAATCCTACAATTACGGATAGTAATTTCCTATTCTAGCAACACATTCACAAATCCCTTAAAGGGTGATCAATCCAATAATAAATTCATAAATGAGAGTCAATAAGAGCAAATAACACAAAACACTTAAATACACAATATTTTCGGTAACATTAACCGTAATAATCACATAAATGTCTTGAACTCAAGGTTCCACAATAATCAAGAGTGAACAAAAGGGTGATAATCACCCATTTTACCTATTACAAAGATAAAATAACAGAAAATTAAAGAAAACATGAAAATAGGATAGAAAGAACCAAAAGTTAGGGTTGAAGATCACCCTTCCATTCCTTTGCTTCCAATGGAGAAAAGTGGCTGATTATGTGTGGGGGATGGGTTCTAGGTTAGGTTAAATTCGAATGGGATGATATATATATATAAGGAGAGAAGGTGCTAGTAAAAAATAGGCAAAATCGCATTCAGGATTTTAAAACAGGGTAGTGAATCTCGGCCGAGACGGAAGTGTGTCTCAGCCGAGACGTGAAAAAGGGTTTTCAGGAATTTTGGGTCGAAAGCTGATCTCGGCCGAGATTGGGTTGCATCTCGACCGAGACGTAAAAAAAGGAAATTAGGGCTTTTTGGGATTTGACTCATCTCGGTCGAGATTGGATTGTATCTCGGCCAAGATCTTCATCTTTGATATTCTTCAAGAATTCCCTGGAGACTCATCTCGGCCGAGATTTGCATCTTGTCTCGGCCGAGATCTTCAATTAGCCCTTCCTTTTGTTGCCTCGATCGATCCCTCGACTCCGCGGTCGTCTGATGTTCTTTTTCGATCCTTTTTCACCTGTCTTAACACAAAAACAGCACAAACGCATTATTTTGCCCATGAGAGTATAAAAGCACTAAATACACGTGATTATGCACATTATTGACACTAAAATGACACTAAAAATGCCCTAAAGTGCGTGCACGAAACACGTGTACCAATGGTTATGCCTTTTGTAAGTCTTGTGAAAATTGTCAGAAGACGGGGAACATCTCACAAAGGAATCAAATGCCCCAACAACCAATAATGGTGTGTGAAATCTTCGACATTTGGGGCATGGATTTCATGGACCCATTCCCATCGTCTTATGGGAATCTTTATATCCTGTTGGTTGTGGGCTATGTGTCCAAATGGGTGGAAGCAAGGGCTACTCGTACAAACGATTCAAAGATTGTGGCGGATTTCGTCAAGTCCAACATATTTGCAAGATTTGGGATCCCGAGAGCCATCATAAGTGATAGGGGTACACACTTTTGCAACCGGACCATCGAAGCACTCTTCAAGAAATACTCAGTTTTGCATAAAGTGTCTATCCCATATCATCCACAAACGAATGGGCTAGCCGAGACTTCAAATCGAGAGATCAAATAAGTGCTAAAGAAAATCGTCCAACCGAACCGTACAGATTGGAGTTTGAGGCTTAATGATTCTTTATGGGCATACCGGACCGCCTACAAAATGCCTATAGGTATGTCCCCATATCGCCTTGTTTATGGCAAACCGTGCCATCTTCCGGTTGAACTCGAGCACAAAGCCTATTGGGCCATCCGAAGATGTAACATGAGCTTAGATGAGGCGGGTGTGCACCGAAAACTTCAACTCCAAGAACTAGAAGAGATTCAGAATGAGGCTTTCGAAAACGCTTTGATCTATAAGGAGAAAACCAAGGCCTTCCATGATGTAAGAATCTCCCGGAAAAAAATTGTGGTTGGAGAGAAGGTACTTTTGTACCACTCGAGGTTGAAATTGTTTCCTGGGAAGCTTTGATCGAGTTGGATTAGACCATTCATTGTCAAGAAGGTATTTCTACATGGAGCCATTGAGATAGAAAGCGGTAAAACGGGCAAGGTTTTCAAGGTGAATGGACAATTGCTCAAGCCGTTTTTCGAAAGTTGTCAACACAACCCGGGTGAAGAGGAACGAGTAGAAGACCCACCATTGAGCTAAATGAGCATCCGTCAAGCCAAAAATGTTAAATAAATGTGTTTGTCGGGAGGCAACCCGACGGTTACTTGTTTTTGCATTTTGAATTCGTAGTTTAGTAGTAGTTTTACTATTATTATAGTGTTTTGAATTGTTTTGTTAAATGTGTGTAGGTACCGAACAAGCCATTCAAAGAGATAGTGTGAAATAGGGGTGAAGGAGTCCGAAATAGAGGTTTTACACTTGAGAAAGTCACCACGGCTGAGGTCTATACGCCTCGCCCGCGGGCCTCCAACAAAGAAAAAAGGGACAACATTTTGGAAGAATTACCACGGCCATGGTGTTATCATGCCACGCCCGAGGCGAAGTCATACCTCGCCCGAGGCCTTTCCATGACATGGCCGTGGCATAAGAAGCTGGAAATCCACCAAAGCCACTGGATAAAACACCACGACCGTGGCAAGATGGACCTCGGTTGTGGTCAGTATCATGCCTCGCCCGAGGCGAGTATACGCCATGCCCGTAGTGCAGGAGCTGAAATGCCAAGTTTACTTGACAAAATGCCACGACCGAGGCAAGAGAAGACCTAGACCGCGGTAAAGATGAGCCTCGCTCGTGGTGTTCCCAGACCACGCCCGAGGCCAAACTTGCTCAAAATCATGCAATCGCACTGGAAGAAATGCCACGGCCGCGGCAGGTCCACGCCAAGCTCGCGGTGCAAGGGAACACACGCCACAGCCGCGGCAATTCACCAGGTATAAATAGCAGACGCAAGCGAGGTAGGGCATTTTCTTCCCCCTCCTCGCGAATTTGTGTAGCACACACTCACACACACACAATCCACCATTTTCACTCAATCAAAGTCACTCAAACTCACACAATCATTCACCCACATCACCACACATACTTTTATCCAAGTAGTTTTGGATTTGGTGCAAATTTGGAGTTGGGTAAAAAAAGAGCGCGAAATGCAAAATTCAAAATTTTCTCGATTAAATCTGATCAGTAAGTACGACTATCCCTTCCCCTTAGTATTTTAGTGATTATTATGGACTTTGTTGTTAGATTGGGGGCGAATTTTGTATTAGAATAGCTACTACATTGATATTGGTTATACACGAGCTTAATGTTGTATTTTTTGCCAATGTTGGTTTGTTTTGTACATTCTAAGACTTAATTTTTTGTGGTAGCTCTAGTACTTACGTGTTGGTTGATGTGGGATGATGATTAGGGTGAGAACCTTTAAAATTTGGAGGTAAAATTGGTTGTGGCATATCACCGAACACATGGCATGCATTCCACTATTGTTATTCTTTTGTAGTTTCTTTGAATGATGTGCTCAAATTTTAGGTCGATTAGTTGAAATTATGGTGAAGACTAGACAATTTTAGACTCTTGTTTTGTAATGAAAAGAATTTGACCTATTTTTATTGAGTATTGATTAATTTTAATTGCAATAGGATAATAATTGGGAATGTTTGACATATGTGCAAATTGTGTCAAGTCAACTGAATTATCCATTTTGTAAGTTCATTTGTGAGTTACTTGTTGATTGAATGCGAGTAATTGATATAACGATCTTGACTTTTTATTGGATTCTTTTTCGATTGAACTTGATGTGTAAATTGGTGATGAAGTTGTCAAATCGGGAATTTAAATGTGTATGATTGTCTTTGTAGGCCAAATGGGACCATCAAAGAAGACATCTCAGAAATCCATCGACAAAAGTGCCACCACAAGTAAAGGCACATCAAATATAAGTAGGGGCAAGGGCAAATTGGTGATTCGGGACCCTATCCCGGACGATCCTGAGATCGAAATCCCGGAGGTCCCAATGTCCACAGGGCCAGATAGCCGGCTTTTCGACATAGTATTGGAGGATCCGGATCACCAAAATAGATTTGCCAGATTATTGAAGCGCCAGATAGCTGCCACCCGCTATTTCAAGGCTGAGTGCTTAACTGCCATGAGGATCAAGGATGATATAGATGAAATTCTGAGAGCGTCGGGCCTCATTAGACTATTCACTCCACGACCAACCTATCAACGGTTTGTCCTTGAGTTCTTCAGCACACTTTCGGTCTGAACCAACTCCGAAAAATATGAAAATAGAACCCACAGTATTTTGTTCCATCTGATGAACGAAAAGAAGACACTCTCGATATCGGAGTTGAGAAGGATTTATGGGTTCAAGGAAGATCCCTCCACCACAGACTTAGAAAAGATAGATGAGTTCGATGTCGGGCAATTCTAGGGGTAAATAACTGTTGCTCCCGGCTTGGTTAAACCACAAGCTTTTGATTTGAAGAGCTAAAAAATGAGCTGGATTAGAAATCCAATAGTAAAAGTCTTGCAAAAGCTTCTGGCTTGACACCTTTTGGGAGGAAAGAGACGGGAGCAGCAAGGATGTCTGAGCTTAGTATCATATGATCCATCCTCAACAAGACCGATAGGAGATATGAGGAGGTTCTGATCGAGTCTTTTGAGAGGACGGCGAAGGAGTTGACAACGAAAAGAAAGAAAGAGGCAAAGCAGTTCGATCCCGTCTTCAACGGGGCTCTTATCATACCCATCTTCGAGCACTTTGGCGTTCCGTTGACCAACTTAAGGCCTGTATCAGAGTCATTCCTTCTGGGTTGGGAGGAACCCAACCCAGAAGCAGCTCCGTCTTCCTTCCCTAAAGCAGCAACCCTCATGTTGGCTAAAGCCTCCCAACCCAGACCTCACCCATATCACAGACCTCAGTGCCACAGATAACCTGCCTTGAGCTCAGAGGCACACCGGGCAGCTTCGAAGGAACCAAGTGCCCTTGAGCTCCGAAAATATTAGAGAGACCAGGTGTCAGAACCTGCTGCAGAAGGGGCTGACCCCACAGGCGAGGGTGTGAGCAGCCAACATTCAAGAAAAAGACCAGTATCCGTTGTTCACTCCCACACATAATTTCAACAACAAGTGGATGAGAGATTGAGCACATTGGAGGTAGATAACAAGGAGATGAAGGTGGACATCAAGGATATGAAGGTGAATCAAAACAAGATCCTCGAGCACTTAACAACATTCGAGCATCTTTTGGTGGCCAAAGCTCTCGATCTTCACGACCCTCCAAATTGTTGTGAGTAGGAGCACCAAGAATATCCTTTCTCTTTTTCAAAAACTTAGTTTTCAACTAAGTTTGGGGAGAGAGTAGGGAGTAGGATGTTCTTGGCCGCCCCTGTGTTCAAATCTTCCGAGCTTCCTTTCCATATTTTACTGCCTGTTGAATATTTAGGCATGTGTGCCCCTTCTGATTTGCATATACTTTGGATTCATGGCGTGTGTGTCGTTTGATTGTGACTTTTGTTGTTCTGACTTTTGCTTGTACTGTTTTATTGGATAATCTGTTGGATGTTGTGCATTGATTGGCCTGTATGCCATTTTCTACTATCTTATTTGATTGTTTACTTTAGGATTTGTCATTTTTATATGTTGAATTTTTTGTACATACACGTATAGGAATAATATTTTGGTAGTTTTAGTTAATTTTTGGGATGGATGACTTTGAATGATTGGTTGAGTTCATTAAGCACCAATCCGTCTTCCTTCTTTCCACAAACTTTGGTTTTCAACCAAGTTTGGGGAGGGGGTGGTAGGTGTACGGATTTGGCAGCTTGAAAAAAGTTGATTTGACCAAATTGGAACGAGAAATGTGGCAATGGTTAATGATGAAACTTTTTGGTCAAAATGTTTTAAAAATGGGCCATGGTAGAGCATGATAGACTTTTGAAGCAAAATTGAGCTTGCATTCAAAACTTGTGATCAAAATTTTGCCAAAGTGAGCTTTTGAGCCTTAAAAAGATACTCCCATTTTAGGAGTAATTCAAATCTTCTTTCGGTGTGAAAATTCATTGAATGCAGGTATTCATCTCTAGAACTTGCCCTAAATTTTTATATTGAATAAGTTGGTATATCGTGTGACCTTGAAAGTGATTTAGGCATTTCTTGATTTAAGCTTATTTCAAAAACTTGAAACTGCTTTCTTTTCACCAAATATTTAAAAGAATTTGCTTCTAGTTAGCCCATTGAGCTTTTAGCCTTTTTGTTTGATAGCCAACTCTATAAGCCGAATCTTCTCCATTAGCCTTCGAACCTAAATGGACTAATTGAGTATGAGGAAGGTGGTTGGAAGGTAGTCGGGTTTGGAAATTGGGATCAAATTGGGTAGAATAGAGGAATCATCGAAGGGTGAAGAAAAATTACACAAAATAGGGAAAAGGTCGAGAACATTAGCCTCTCCAATGTTTGTAAATATTTATTAGTCCAAAAAAAAATAAAGTCGAGAAAATAAAAAAAAGTTGAAAAATCAGAAAAACAAAAGAAAGAGTTGTTTGTATATGTCTTGCTAGTGTTTAGATTTGGAGAGGCTAGTGAAGAGTACAATGATCTTTGATCAACATTCTCAAAGTTTTTAAAGTCGTAAAAATCACACTCCAAGTGAGAATTTAGAAGAAGGGAGTTATGGTTGGGTTGAGGTAAATAAATCGAACCGAAGGATCAATCTGATTAGGAAGAAAGAGAGTGAGGTAGAGTGATTATTGTTTGAGGGGTATCTGAGAGTAGCTAACTCATTTAGTCCGTTTTATAGTCAGTTTTGCCCAAAAATTGTCCCACCTTACCCGAAGCCAACATTACAACCCTTGTAAAGGCCTTTTTTATTCCTTGTCACACATTTTGAGTACATGTTCTAATTTAGATGATTGGCAAGCCTATGGTAGGTGATTCATGCATTTCAAAGTGAGCGCATACACTATCCACTTGATACACTCGAGATTTGAGAGATACACTCACCCGGTGAGGATCTCAAGTCGAGAATGTCTAGTCTTGAAAGTAGTTGAATTAGTCTATCACATATGCTCGTTATTACCATGATTGCCTAAACTTTTGAGAAAATATTCTCAAACCAATTAGCCACTTAAATCTGTCCTAACATGTGTCCTTTATTCTTTTTCTTTATTTGTTCGGGACGAACAAATGTCAAAGCTTGGAGAGATTTGGTACACGTGATCGTGCACGCACTTTTAGGTCACTTTTAAGTGTCTTTTTACGGGTTGTTGTGTACATATTCACGTGTATTTTGTGTGTTTATGTCTTATTGGGCAGTTTGACGTGTTTAGTTCGTTTTCATGTCAAAACAGGTGAATTAAGAACGAAAAATAGGTTCGAAGATCTCAAACTGACAATTCGAGCTCAAAGGAAAAAGAAAACAAGGAGAAACATGGGACCATGCCCGAGTTGCTGATGCCACGCCCCATGGCACAAGCCACGGCCGAGGCTGACTAGCCCACAGCCGTGGTAAATCTTCCAGTAGATGGCCAGTTTTCAGCCTTACCTGCCTCGGCCGAGGCAATCTCACGCCACGCCCGTGGCGGGCCAAGGCCCATGGCCGTGGTGAGGATTAGGCACGCCCGTAGTTAAAGATCCAGAAGAAGGGGTAAATCCAGCCTAACCAAGACCACGGCCGAGGCGATGAATGGACCACGGCCGCGGCCCTAAATTGGACCCAAACCCTTGTTTTACCACACCTGCGGCCAATTGTGTGCCACGGCCGCGACGGGGCCCCCTGTTTTAAAAACCCAAACACTTTTTGCTTAACTTGGTACAAGCACTTTCTCCTCTATATATGTAACCTTCAATTCGAAAATGACCTATCTTAGAACACATTTCCAGCTATTTTAGAGCCACCATCATCCTCAAGGACAAATTTGAGAAGAAGATTGAAGACCTTTCACTCCTCAACCTAAGTTCTTGGTTCAATCTTTAAGTTTATTATGTTTTCTTGTATTTCCTTCAATATTCTAATTGTATTAGTTGTAATGGGTGGCTAGCACCCTTAGAATTCACTCTTGATTAATGTGAAACCTTGAGTCGAAGGTATTTAAGTGTTTTATATTATTTGCTGTTATTGAGTCACATTTATGAATTGATTATTGGATTGATCACCCTTTAGGAGATTTATGAATATGTTGCTAGTAGTCGGGGTAACTATCAGTAATTGTAGTGCTTTCGACTCAATTGTAGCAAACAATGAATGTTCATTAGTGATAACATAAAGTTCGACCGCTAAAATCGAGCTTCCGAGTTTTATGTCGTATTTATCTCGTTGTCTTGGTATCTAATGCATTTGATTATCGAATCTAAGAGAGCTTGTTCGAGGATTCGGTTAAATCGAATAGGGTTAGTCGAAGAGCTTGTTTTGATTAACTAGGATTAAGAGACAACAAGGCTATTAGAGATTGTTAATAGTCTTGAGATAAGGGCTTGAATCACAATTAATTGGGTATTAACAATAGTTGCATAAATCGTCTAAGACCAAAGAGAAGCATGAAAAGTGTGGATCATTTTATTACTTGAAAACTAAAAATCGAAAAAGCATTCTATTATCTTTGTTTATTCGAAATTTCATTTAATTGCTTTCTATTGTTATTAGTAGGTTGTTAGTTGTTTACTAAAACTCCCCCCCCCCCCCCCCCCCAACACCCCAAACTTGTATTGCTTTTCTAAGTTGTTTAAATTTCTATATATTTAACTTTATTGCTTGATATGAGAATCAAAACTAATTGACTGTTCTCTGTGGGATCGATCCTTACTTGCCACTCTACTAGTTAGAGTCGTAGAATAAGGTTAAGTATATTTTTATATACATTAATTTCGTGGTGAATAATGAATGCTATCACTTAGTAACCGATTTTTTCATAATATAATAGATTCAATAGATCCAAATTATTATATCAAATTGTTAGTTGTCTCAAAATGATTCGTTAAGAATATTTATAAGTCACCAAATATTGATTCCGATATTTTGGGAGTGTTGGATTTCAGTTCGGTTTCCAAATTTCCCAAGTTGTATTTTTTAGTCATTGTCTTACCATCGTTGTACCTACACATATCTTCCATCTACATTTGATGCACGAAAATAGTGTGAAGATAAAATTAGGTTGGTTTTTATATTGCGAGGATATAAACACAAGAATCGTTTGAGGAATTAAATGTCTTCATGCCACTAGAAATTCCAAATTTATTTATTCGATAGGACACAAGTATTATGTCCATTACATATTAATAAAATTTCATATTTGGGCTTGATAACACATGAGGGCCCAACCTAGGCCTTGGGTGAAGTATTAAAGGTCGAGCCCGTTGTAATGTCAACCCATAAGCTTCTTCCATGTTTAAATTATGGGGCAGCTGACCATCAGCTAATTGAAAATCAAAGGCATGGATCAAATTAGCAACCAACAACTGGACCATTCGTATTGCTAATCCCATTCCTGCACAACTTCGCCGGCCTGCTCCAAATGGAATCACTTCGAAATCATTTCCTCTAACATCAATATTGGGCCTTTCCAAGAACCGTTCGGGCCGAAACTCTAGTGGGTCGGCCCATACATTTGGATCACGAGCAATGGCCCAGACATTGACTAGAAGCGTCGAGCCCTTTGGGATAAGATAACCATTAATTACGCAATCATGATGGGCCACTCTAGGGAGAGAGAGGGGAGTAGAAGGATGGAGGCGAAAGTTCTCCTTAATTACAGCTTGGAGGAATGTCAATTGGGCTAGATCCGATTCTACAACGAGTCGACCCTTGCCTACTGCTGAGTCAACTTCTTGTTGGGCTTTGACCATAATTTGTGGGTTGCGAATAAGCTCCGCAATAGCCCATTCCACCGTACTTGATGTTGTGTCCGTTCCTGCCGTGAACAAGTCCTACAATGAAATATTTAAATGTGGGGTAAATTTCTTATTCATCATTCAGAGAGTGAAATTCGGACCTACTAATTTAGAGAAGAAGAAAAAAAATGCATGCTATTTTTCTATTGCAATTTTTCTTACTCATAGTACCTGCTCTATATCTATTTTAGTTTTGTACCAGTAGGTCATTTTATAAACATAAGCTTAATATAAAAAATAACTTAACCTGTAATATTTTTTTCTATTTGTTATCTTACCTTGAAAACATATCTGATTGTTGTCTGCATATTATGATTTTTGTTAGCTGCTATTTAAACTGTCATTTTTTCACCCAAAAAGAAAAAAAAAAAAAAAGGAAGAAAGAAGAAATTACAATTGAAGTCAAAATTTAATATACTTTGTATTTTTTCCAAAAATATTAAAATCCTAAACTAATTAAAATTTTATTTGTGCCTGAAAAAACACGACATTGAACTATTTAAAGCCTTGGAATTATCGTTGGTTAAGTATGTGACAATTGACCATGCTTGATGCTTCCACCTTTTAGTTAGTCTAGAATTTTAATGTTTGGAAACCAAAATAGGAATTAGACTAGCTAAGCTTGAAATATCAAATTTTTATACACGATTTGTTTTTATGCATACTCCACTCATACAATTTTCTTTTTTAGTTTTTCTTTTTTCAGGTTTCTTTTGGACTCTGCAGGGTTTTCTTTTGCTTTCCTTTTCAATATATATATATATATATATAATATTTTTTTTTTCCCTTTTCTTTGAGACTTGGTCTAACATAAAATATTTATAGACCTACTCCAAACTTATATACAAATACAAAATTGCTTTCCCACCCACCGTTGATATATATTAATATGTCAATTGCTAGTATGTAATTTACTTCTTATTATAAGATTTTAACACATTGCTATGCACATATAACATGTGCTCATGATGAATAGAGAGGAGTAATAATAATAATAATAATAATAATAATGATAATAATAATAATGGAAAATGTACAAATTTACCCCTCAATATACTCCAGGTTCATATTGGACCCTTTTTTTCTTTTTTTTTTAAATAGGCGCTTGAACTTTTTAAATAGGTCAAATAGGCCCATGAAGTTTTAAATTCGAGACAACTAAAACCTTTCTAAACATTAAAATAACTAAATAAATTTAATTAATATTTAATAAGTCCAAAAGTAAAAAATTAAATAAAAAACATATATGTAAATCAAGAAAATGTTTAAAATTATTTAAGTAAAAAATAATACCAAATTCATAAGTTATTACATATATATACTAAATTATTTATATTGATTGTAAGTTATTAAATAAATTGTAAATTCTACGTTGTTAATTTTGACCTTTTTATGTATATTATTTTCCTTTAATTTGTTGTTTATAATTAATTAAATATCTCAGAATGTGGTATTTATGATGAATTTAAAAGTTGAAAAAATAATTGAGGGAGGTATAAATTAAGGGGTAATTTTGTAGGTGTTGGACGTACCAATAGTAAGGCTTTAATTTGGGTGTCGGTGAGGTTCCCTCCAGAAATCAACGTAGTCAACAAGTCCACGTGTCGATCTGCAGTAGCCTTATGATCCTCAAGTATTTTGGTGAAGAAATTGTCGAAACGCAAGTGAAGTCTCTTCATCTTAGCCACAACTCCTTGCAAGTCCAAGCTTTTGAGAGCTGGAATGAAATCACCTATGTTGAAAACTCCGGCCAATTCCATCAACTCCACCACCATTGCTTTGAATTCGTCCGCCTCCATATCACCGTGTGCCACCACCCGCCGCCCCAGCATCACACGTGCTATTGCGTTTGTGGCACATGCGTTCAACAATTCACCTATGCGAACTGCCCTTTCTCCTTCACTTGCTAGAGTATGAATCAGGATCCCCACTTCTTCCTAATACACATGCAACTTAAATGCTTTTACCCAGAAGAGGTAACAGTTTAAGCATAAATAGAGTTGAATAAGTAACCTGTCTAAGATGCCGAAACTCATCCAATGCCTTGCTGGAAAAGAGGTGCACTGCACAAATTTTCCTAAGCAACCGCCACCTGTGGCCGTACGGTGCAAACACCAAGTCCTGGTAGTTGTAAGCAATGTATTCAGCACCTGAACTCGGCGGCCGGCTCAGGAAGTTGGCGTCGTGCACCTTCAACAACTGCTCCGCCACCCCTGCCGACGCGGCCACCACCACGTCCACAAAACCCATCTTCAGATGGATGAGGGGTCCGTACACACGTGCCATGGCCGCCATTGATTCGTGGGGCTTCCGCCCCAGCTGCGGCAGGTTGCCTAAGATAGGCCACCTCCTCGGCCCCGGTGGGACTGGGAGGCCCTTACCGCTGAGGAGGAAGTATAGGATGATCAGTAACCCCAAAATGGAACTGCATATCATCAAACTAATTAGATTACTGCTACTCATGTATGTCCTCCTTCTTCTCAACTGTTGCAGATCTTTTCTTAATTTATATATGCTGATGCTCATTCTGATTCTGATTCATCTCACTCTCTTAACTCTACTGGGGGTTGGGGTAGTTGAAAGGTGCATGGGAGCTATAAATATGCTATATATTTTAAACACTTTTGGAGTATTATTTTGTAAGTGCTTCATCCTATAATTCCTTCATGCAACAGGAAATACATGTTCTATAAGATTAATAGATGCTTATAAAATGTAGTATTGTAATTTTCACGGAAACTAAATTTTTGACTTATTTGCAAATAAATTTTTAAATAATATAAGTGGGTAGTAAGAGTTAGAGATGTGTTTTTGCCACTGAGTTTGAGAGTAGGGTAGCGCACATGTTGGGGTGGTTGATAATCCACTATGTTGAATGGTTGTTGCTTTGGCTATATTTTTATCCTTCAAAATTCAATGTCAGGACCCAACATCATCTTTTCATTTGCTTTAACTATTCAACAACTCATTAACACTAAATATTATGTTAAAATTGTTGTGTTTCAAAATAAAAATGATTTTGGTCAAATGTAAAAATCGGAGTGCTTGATACTTAACCAGTTTTTAGTTTATGAGTTAGAAAAAAAACTTTTATTTATTTACCAAAATACAAAAAAAAAAAATACGTAATCTACTTTTAACTTTTGACATAAACTTACTTTTATAAAGCTGAAACCGTTATCCTAAACATTTCAAAACAATTTGTCTCAAGTTATAAATTGATAACGCTCACTACAAGAAAACTGCCAAATTCCAATGGAAAAAATTCCAACAGCATAAAAACTGTTGGAATTTTGAAAAATTCCAACGGTAATTCCAACGGCAAATAAGCCATTGGAATTTTTTCAAAATTCCAACAGCAAAAGTCCATTGGAATAGCTGTTGGAAAAAAAATCCAACGGCAGAAGTCGTTGGAATAACTGTTGGAAAAAAAATCCGAACGGTAAAAGGCTCCGTTGGAATTACCGTTGGAATTTAATTATTGGAAAAAAAAAATTCCAACAGCCACTTTTCCAACGGCATAAAAACCGTTGGGATTGAAATTCCAACAAAAATTTACCATATTCCAAAGGTCTTTTGTAAATTACCATTGAAATTTTAATTCCAACGGCAATTCCAACGGTTTGTATGCCGTTGGAAAAGTGTTTGTTGGAATTTTTTTGTTCCAACAATTAAATTCCAACGGAAAAATGATTCCGACGGTAATTCCAACGGATCCTTTTACCGTTGAATTTTTTTTCCAACAGCTATTCCAACGGCTCCTGCCGTTGGAATTTTTTTCCAACGGTTATTCCAACGGACTTTTGCTGTTGGAATTTTTTCAAAATTTCAATGGCTCATTGCCGTTGGAATTACCGTTGGAATTTTTAAAAATTCCAACAATTTTTATACCGTTGGAATTTGGCAGTTTTTTTGTTGTGGCTTAAAAAAGCTTTTGCCAACACCCCCAAAATATACTATGTGCATCCTTTGCAATCTAATATATTTTACACATAATAGCGATCGATAAGGAACCCACCCATCTCTTAGGGAGTCAATATGTTTATGTGGCTTGACACTATACATAGTAGTCAAAAGGAACTCACCATTAAATTTTCTTATGGAGCCAAGATGCTGATATGGCTTTGACACTTCATCATGTATGTCAACAAATTTAAGTGAAATGATTTAAAATTATACTTTTTCATGATTTTCTCATACGGCATGCATATCTTTTTCTTCCCAATTGCATCTTCTTCCTTGAGTTTTATCAATCCAAAGTGCATTGTAACAATATTAAAACCGCTTTAGGATCAGTTAAATGTTAAACACCCAATAACTAAAGAAGTATTAATTAAAATATAGAAATGGAGCAATTCATTGTAAAATAATGTTTCATTGGGTTTGAAAAAACTTTACTGCTATAAGTTTAATCTGAATATTTTAATTTGGAAATGTCATTCTCAATATTTCTTCTTTATTCTCTAAACATGAGAACACAAATCATTTCAACAAAGAATGGTTATCTATTGGGCTTGTTAGAAAGTTTAACACGTATTATAAATAAATACGAAAGAAGGAATTGATATATACCTCAATTGAATGTAACGAAAATAAAATTGATCGATTCATCAAATGTTAGATTTTACTTGGTTCATCTACAAGTCCGTCCTAAAGAACACTACCAGAGCGTCCGCCAATTACTACACACCTTAGACTCTTGGAGGAATCTGGTGATACTCCAAGAACGAGAATATGAGAGAAAAGGGAGAAACTGTATTTTCTCTGTGTATTTCGTACCCTATGAATATCTGATATATCCGTATTTGTACTGGTATGGGAGAGATCTCTCTCCTATTTTAGATAGGATCTCCATCCCTATCAGAAATATATCTAATAAGATATCAAATAACTAATCAGATATATATCCCAATAATATTGGGATCCAATAGATTTGTATGCAATCAACAGGGCTAAAGTTACTTTTCGTCCAAAGAATGATGGTGTGATGATCCGAGGCCACCCTCGGCAGAGTGAAAAGAGGACCAAAGAGCCAAAAAATAAGCAAAAGAGAAAGTTGTATCCAAAAATCTGATTAAGAAAACATTTAGAGAAATCTCAAGTAGCCTAGCATATGTGGTTGCACCAGACCAACTAACATAACTCATCAGCTCAGGAGACTCGTTGTGTACCCCAGACTATGTGGTTGCACCAGACCAACCATCTCTGACCCCTCTTATGCATATAGAGCATGTTTGACACCTCATATTTGTATCTATGCTCATGACTATGTCAAAACTATTTCGACTTAGTCGGCCGGCCTATGAGCCATAGTACGGAAGTGCATTATCAGCTTAGTTTTTCTTTAGCCTCTTATACCAATCTGCTTGGACTTGAAAACTTTCTTAGTCATGCTCCGACGGGCCGTATTAACCATGGCCATTGAACACATGCTAAAGTAGCGTTATCAAGCTTACACTTCATGACAAAGTCCAAAGTCCCAAAGGACACAAAAAATCACTATAAGAGCTCATACAGTGACGAAGTAGGGATCTATTCGGTCACTCCTCTTACTAAGGTCGTCATAAAGCACATGTAGTATGAATACATGCTATGATGGAGCTCCCACTCAAATTTGGGGATGTAATGCTCTAAAAATCATACGAGTTTTAGTCCAGTTGCTCTTCTAGCGTCTGACTTGCGTACCACTAAAAATTTGTCTCCAACACAACTTCCAATGATTCGCACACTTGGCTATTAAGAGGCTTTTATGAAGTTAGAACATTCTTCATAATCGATCAAGTATGATCTCATCTTGGCCACTTGCCAAGGCGACTATGGCAACAACCTTTCGTTTTGTTCCTTTCATGAAGATGATCACTCGCAAGTAGTGTTTGATATGCCAATCTCATCCTGCTAACTTACCAAAGCACCAGGGTGATTTTCCTTGTAAGTGGGACAATCCAAGCTTTGTGACATTTCATATATAATAGACACAATACTTACATATACTAAGGGCACATACCATTGATAAATAAAATTGTCCATACAAGCTAAAAGAATTTAATTTCTACGAAGTCCCATACTTTTAACATGCCTTTAAAATACATCTCTACTCAAAGGCTTAGTGAAAGGGTCAGCTATCATTTCACCAGTAGGAACGTGCCTGAGAACCACTTGTCCCTACACAATATTATCTCGGATGAAATGGTATCTAGTGTCAATATGCTTAGTCCCCCCATAATACTTGGGGTCCTTAGTATATGCTAGTGCAGTTGGGTTATCACAAAGGAAAACTACTGCATCATCTACGTCCACCATGATGCGCAAAGTCTAAAGAAATCTTCTCAACCAGAAAGCCTCAAACTGCAGATGTACAAGTGATGTACTCTGCTTTCATAGTGGATAAAGATATACAAGACTGCTTCTTGCTACACCAAGTGATAGCAGCGCTACCCAACAATAATGCATATCCCGATGTGGATTTGCGTTCATCTCTATCCGCTGATCCATCAACATCGCTGTAACCAAGTAGCTTCAGACTGCCACCATGATAGCACAAAGCTAAATCACTTGTCCCCTTCAAATATCTAAGTATTTTTTTTACTGCAGCCCAGTGAGCGCGTCCCGGATTACTTTGCTACCTACTCACCATCCCAATTGCAAAGCACAGGTCTGGTCGAGTACACAATATTGCGTACATCAAACTTCTATTGCGCTCGTATAAGGAACTTTAGCCATGCTTTCCTTTTCATCATCTGTCTTTGGGCATAAATTTTTGCTAAGAACATAATTTTTTTCCATAGATGTGTCAACGGGTTTAGCATTATGCATACGGAATCGCTCCAGAACCCTCTTAATATAAGTCTGACAAAGTTAAGAGTCTCTTTGAGTGATCTCAGTGTATCTAAGTACCAAGTATGTATTATGCTTCTCCCATGTCTTTCATCTCAAAAGTAGATGATAACTACTGCTGAGTGGTTACAGTCATCTCTGTATCATTACCAGCCAATAAAATGTCATCCACATACAATGAGAGAATTGTGAATTTTTTCTCATCTCTTTTGACATACACAAAGTGATCTTCCTTAACCATCGTAAAGCTTATCGAGGTGATAGCTAGATGAAATCGAAGGTACGATTGTCTGGATGATTGTTTCAGTCCATAAATGGAATGCTTCAAGCGGCATACTTTGCGCTCTTGTCCCTTTTCCTGAAAACCCTTAGGGTGATCCATATAGATCTCATCACCCAAATCTCCATTGAGAAATAATGTCTTTACATTCATTTGGAATAGTTCCAAATCAAGATGGGCGACAATTGCTAAAATGAGACGGATAGAGGTAAACCTCATCACTAGGGAGAATGTATAGTCCATACCTTTTTTTTGGGTAAAGCCTTTTGCCACCAGGCGAGCTTTGTACTTGTCTATCGAGCCATCTGTTTTTCGCTTGACTTTGAGAAATCATTTGTTCCCGATTGTCTTGCGTTCAGACGGTAGATTGACTAGCTCCCAAACTTAGTTCTTAGCCATCGAACTCTTCTCTTCCTCCATAGCGCTTATCCACTCTTTAGCATTTGGAGAAGTTACAACCTCTTCATAAGTGGCTGGCTCACCAACATCCGCAGTTGCGCACATGAAAGATTCCCCTTGAAGTTCAAAACATCTTCGGGGTACCGTTCCACGCTTGCTCCGTCGCAACTCTAGATCTTGAGAGTCTTCATGTAATGGATTTCTCCCACTGACTCTAAGATCGCTCTCATTATTCATGTCGATTGCTGGATTTGGTTGTGAAACCTAATCCACGCCAGGAATTCCAGCGTTGTCTTCGGGATCTTGTAACTCATACAGTTTAAGATCTCCTTTAACTTCTCCAATTGTTGGAAATTCCTCCTCGAGGAAATTGACATCACGTGACTCAATTTATGTCATTCTCCCTTCTGGATGTTCACCATACATCACATAGCCTATCGAGTGGTCACAATATCTTATAAATATATGTTTGACTACTCTAGGACCAAGTTTCCCATGCTTATAAGAAGTATTATGAACAAACCCAGCTGATCCCCAAGGGCGCAAGCCTTCTAAGTTAGGCTTTCTTTCATGCCACAACTCATATAATGTTGAAGGAACTGACTTAGACGACACACGGTTCAATATATAGGCAGCAGTTAAAATAACATCTCCCCAAAAGGATATTAGAAGATTTACTTGCGCCATCACTGATCTGGCCATGTCCAGAAGTGTCCTATTCCATCTCTCTACAACACCATTTTGTTGCGGAGCATATGGAATTGACAGTTGTCTAATGATCCCTTTTTCCTCACAATATTGTCTGAAACTGATCAGACAAGTACTCTCGCCTTATATCAGTGCGTAAAGTTTTAAGTTTCCTATCTCTTTGGTTCTCAACTCAACTAAGAATAGGTTAATGGTAGCGTCGTTTCCTACTACCAAATTAAATGTGTATGAAGAATACACTATACCTTATCCTACTACTCTAACTAGTAGAGTGGCAAGCAAGGGTCGATCCCACGAGGAACGGTCGAATAATTTTGCTTTTATGTATTGAGCTATTATTATCAAGAAACATAAAGTAAATAAACTAGAAAACAATAAAGAAGTGGGGGGGGGGGGGGGGTTAATGAAATAACAACTAACACCTAAATAAACAAAGACAGTTAAAGAAATTTTTATAGGTTTTTGGTTTTTTAAAATAACAAAACGATTCACCCTTGATCATGTTTCACCAAGGTCTTGGACGATTTATGCAACTATTGTTAATGCCCTATTCAATTGTGATTCTAGCCCTTATCTCAAGGCTATTAACAAGCTCTAATAGCCTTGTTATCCCTTAATCTTAGTTAATCAAAACAAGCTCTTCGACTAATCCTATTCAGTTTAACTGAATCCTCGAACAAGCTCTCTTATATTCAATCACCAAATGCATTAAACACTAGGACAACGAGATAAATTCAACATAAAACTCGCAAGCTCGGTTTTAGTGGTTGAACTTTGTGTTATCACCAATAAATAAATCTATTGTTTGCTACTCGGGAATCGAAAATCCTACAATTACGGACAGTAATTTCCTATTCTAGCAACACATTCACAAATCCCTTAAAGGGTGATCAATCCAATAATAAATTCATAAATGTGAGTCAATAACAGCAAATAACACAAAACACTTGAATACACAATATTTTCGGTAACATTAACCGTAATAATCACATAAATGTCTTGAACTCAAGGTTCCACAATAATCAAGAGTGAACAAAAGGGTGCTAGCCACCCATTTTACCTAATACAAAGATAAAATAACAGAAAATTAAAGAAAACATAATAATAGGATAGAAAGAACCAAAAGTTAGATCTTCAACCCCCTTCCATTCCTTTGCTTCCAATGGGGAAAAATGGCTGATTATGTGAGGGGGATGGGTTCTAGGTTAGGTTAAATTCGAATGGGAGGAGATATATATAAGGGGGAAAAGTGCTAGTAAAAAATAGGCAAAATCGCATTCAGGATTTTAAAACAGGGTAAGGAATCTCGGCCGAGATGCAAGTGTGTCTAGGCCGAGACGTGAAAAATGACTTTTTAGCTGGTGGGTCGAAGGTTAATCTCGGCCGAGATTGGGTTGCATCTCGGCCGAGACGTGAAAAGAGGAAATTAGGGCTTTTCAGGATTTGACTCATCTAGGCCGAGATTGGATTGCATCTCGGCCTAGATCTTCATCTTTTGAATTTCTGAAATCCCCTGCAGACTCATCTCGGCCTAGACGCATTATTTGTCTCGGCCTAGATCTTCCATCTCGGCCTAGACGCATTATTTGTCTCGGCCTAGATTTTCAATTTTGCAATTCTTCATGAAATCCCCTGGAGACTCATCTCGGCCGAGATTTGCATCCTGTCTCGGCCGAGATCTTCAATTAGCCCTTCCTTTTGTTGCCTCGATCGATCCCTCGACTCCGCGGTCGTCTGATGTTCTTTTTCGACCCTTTTTCACCTGTCTTAACACAAAAATAGCACAAACGCATTATTTTGCCCATGAGAGTATAAAAGCACTAAATACACGTGATTATGCACATTATTGACACTAAAATGACACTAAAAATGCCCTAAAGTGCGTGCACGAAACACGTGTACCAGTTAAATCAATCAAGCGCTTCTGAGCAGTGAGATAGGAGGTACACTGAACCATAGCGCAAATAATCATCAATAAATGTGAGGAAATAAGATGCACAGTGTCGTGCCTTCACATTACAAGTCCCCATACGTCCGAGTGAACTAACTCTAGAGGTTGAGTAGCACTCTTTGCCTTTCCAAAATGCTTCCGGCAGGCTTTTCATGCCAGACATGGTTCGCACATAGGAAGGTTGACTTTAGAGAGATTTCCTAAAAGACCTTCTCGAGCTAACCTAGTCATCCTTTCACGTCCTATGTGTCCTAACCTTGTATGCCATTTAATAGAATCATACATAACATCAATAAACGAAGAAACAAAAGATGTGCATGCATTAGATAAATCCAACATGCAAAATCCATTGTTCATATGACCGATGCCATAATGGTTGTTGCCAAGAAAAATGGACAACATAGTCTTTTCAAATAGAAAAGAAAAATCTTGACTCAAAAGGTTTGAAACTGAAAGTAAATTACACCGAATACTAGGTGTATAATACACATCAGTAAGAAGCAGCTCGCGCTCAGTGCTAAGTTTGAGCTGGTATAATCCAACTCCTACAACCTCTTCTTGCACGCCATTTCTCATTGCAATGTAGTGGCTGCCCGCTGGTACTCGATGATAATCTAGAAATTCAACTCTATCTCTTGTCACATGTTTGGTTGCTCCCGAGTCTAAAATCCAACCATGGAGAGAGTTAGCAATGAACACATGTGAGCAAATAAATGAATTAGAAGAGTTTAGAGCAGGTCTTACCTTCTTTGGCTCAGTACAATTACGAGCAAAGTGACCCAGCATTTCACAGTTATAGCAATTGTCTTTCTTCTTTCCGCCCCTTTTACCACGGTGACGCTTTTTAGCCATTTCATCTTGCGGACCCAAGTTTTGATTTTTGGCATTGCTTTGTCCTGCATCTTTTTGCTTTTTCCAACGAAGCAGTTGCTTGTGCTCGTTCCGTCTCTCGACGGTCAGCCTCAATTCTAAGATGACTGGCGACATTGTCAAAGGTCTGAATTTTCTCATTTTGTGTGAGCACAAGTTTAACGTGTCCCTAAGTCTGCTCGGGTAGCGACCATAGGGCTGCCAAAACTTGTTGTTCATCAATGAGTTCATTTCCAGCGTTTTGAAGCTCTCGAATCATGTCTTTCGTGACATCAAGATGCTGGCCTATACTGTGTTTTGGGTCAAGTACGTACTTGTTAAACTTAAGAGTAAGAGCCCTTAATCTCGTTGCCGAGGTAGTGTCGTACGTGACCTTTAGGCCTTCCCACAGCTCTTTAGCTGTAGGAAATGTCTCGAACTCATGAATCAGATGATCTTGCATGCAACTCAGCATAGTATAGCGCACAGAATGATCTTGATTAACCCACTTGTTGTACGCATCCAAATCGCGACGGTATGCATTTTGTCCGTTCTCTGGCTCAACAGGCATAGCCGTAGTAGTGGTGAGATGGTCAAGGACATTCATATGGTGTATCAGAAACTAGATCTTATGGTGCCACATGGCATAGTTATGGCCATCTAATTTGCCAGAGCCGTAAAGATTAGAAAAACGACTTGGACATCCATTTATGTTATTATGCGCAATATGTTAGAATCTAGTCTATTTAAGATTTTTATTCGGGCCCAAATAAAATTTTATTATTTTTCACAAGTGAATGAGATTGAAAATTTTGCCACATAGGGTCATAATCATCTCCCACTCAATTGAAGACGATAATAAAAAATTAAATGATCGTGAATAAAAAAAAAGTCCATCTAAGAAACATGCAAAAAAAATATATCGAGATGTCAATGACCTACGGTAGTAAATACGAAACAACCAAAAAAAAAATTACATGCCTTAAAAAAATGATCTCTCTAATACATGTGCCCTAGTAAGAAGCGAAAAATAAAATAAATAAAAAAATTACAAATTTCGTTCCTACTACATGAGTTTATAAAAAAAAAAAATTACACTTAGACATTGTATAACCACCATCATCATTAACCATCTCACACATACATAAATCAACATCACAAAATTAAAAATCGTAGACAATAAATTAAATGATATAATATATGTAATTAAAAAATTAAAATAAATGGCCCAGCCCAATTCTTTTTTTTTTTTTTTTTTATTTGCAGCCCATAAGTGAATGGGCAGCCCATATAAATAAAAAAAATCTAGAGCAACCCTGCTCCTTTTCATAAGGCCTAGCCAGATTAAAAAAAAAAAAAAAAACAACAACAAGTCCAAGCCCATTTAATTTAGCCCAGTAAATGAAAGCCCCAAACCAGTCCAGCCCAAGTTCATCAATCCGGCCCAAAAACTAGACCAGTCTAATACCAAGCGCATAACCCATAACCCTAGCCTTGCCCGCGCCAGCACCGCAACCGCCGTCGGAATGCGCAGCAGGAGCAGCGAAACACCGCACCGCCGCCGCCGCTGCAACTGCTGGAGCGCGCAGCAGGAACAACGCAGTAGCACGTAGTGAAGCAGCGCAACAGCACGAGACCCACGCCGCCGCCACGACCACCGCCGTTACCGAAGGATATCAGGCGCACTACAACAGCAACGAGAAGCACCAGCGCCGCCTGTCGACACCTACGCTGCCACCGCCGCTGCTGAAAACCCACAGCAGTAGCGCGCCAGCAGCCGTTGCGCGACCTCGCGCCCCGTCGAGCCTCGCCGGACCCCACCACCACATTCTGCAACAGCAGCGGTTTGCACCGCCGCTGCCGTGGCTAGCGGACGGGGCCAAGATGAGAGCAGTTCTTTTTGGGCAAATTCTGCCTCTTTTTCAATTGAATAAAAAACACAAAACAATAAATTAACAATAATACAGGCGAGAATGAATCAATACTCGCTCTGATACCACTGTTAGAAAGTTTAACACGTATTATAAATAGATACGAAAGAGGGAATCTATATATATCTCAATTGAATGCAGCGGAACTAAAATTGATCGATTCACCAAAGGTTGGATCTTACTTGGTTCGTTTACAAGCCCGTTCTAACGGACACTACTAGAGCGTTCGCCGATTACTACACATCTTAGACTCTTGGAGGAATTCGGTGATACTCCAAGAATAAGAAAATGAGAGAAAAGGGAGAAACTATATTTTCTGTGCATATTTTCGTACCCTACGAATATCTGATATATTTGTATTTGTACTAGTATGGGAGATATCTCTCTCCTATTTTGGATAGGATCTCCATCCCTATCGGAAATATATCTAATAAGATATCAAATATCTAATTAAATATATATCCCAACAATATTGGGATCCAACAGATTTGTATGCAATCAACAGGGCTAAAGTTACTTTTCGTCCAAAGAATGATGGTGTGATGATCCAAGGCCACCCTCGGCAAAGTGAAAAGAGGACCAAAGAGCCAAAAAATAAGCAAAAGAGAAAGTTGTATCCAAAAATCTGATTAAGAAAACATTTAGAGAAATCTCAAGTAGCCTAGCATCGTCAATAGCATTACGAGAGGGACGAGAAATAAAGGAAATCCCAAATACCGCATTAAAATCACCAATAATGCACAATGGTAATGACGTTAAACAACTTAAAGCTGGCGACGTTATGAGCATTTAGAAAACCCAAAGAAATATGAGCATGATTTTAAATAGATTTATGGACATAAATCCGGCGAAGATATATGATGGAGATATTGGTGAAGCAAGTCTGAATCCCTAAGAGCAAACCGGAGAAGAAGAATCTGCAAAGGTGTGGCAAATGAGACGCTGGGGGAGATGTGATTGGAAGTGGGATAGAGTTAGTAAGTGGCATAAACCATGGTATGAGATGCCCAAGCTGGTATCACCAGCAGTCCGGGGTAGGAGGAGCATACATGGAATGCGCCAAGCTACTGTGTCATGTCCTACAATCTGGCAATGTGAGCTCAACTCTTTGCAGTTTGAGCCAAACCCAAAACCCATGTCCTTGTCGTTCAACCAAGCCTTGTTCAACCAAGACTTGTTCAACAAGTGATCTTCAAAATCCACCTCCACCAACACTCCAACAAACTGTCCCCTCGAAAGCCCTCTCATCAACTTTAAGAGGATTGCTAATAGTGTTACTGATCCCCATAATAATTGGAGTATCCCAATACTCAACACTCATCTGAATACACGGACCTAGACTTGAGCAACGCAAGTTTGCAGTTTGTACGCATTAAAGTCTGAAAACCATCTAAATAAATGTAATGTACCTAGCTTCAAAGGTAAAACAGAACGAGCACAAGCATTCTTCTTATCTGAAGGGTTAGTGTAAAGGTTAGACACAAAACACAACAATAAACTCACAACAAACACAAAAAAAAAAAAAAAAAAAAAAAAACAGAAACTCAATCAGCAAATCAGAAACATAATTCAACACACAATACTTCAAGATTTACATGGTTCGAATTTGATATACAAATTCTACGTCCATGCAGAGCCAATCCAACACTCTTTATTATTTCAACTGAAATCTGAGTTAGAAGAAGATTTCAACAGCTACGAAACTGATCCTCACATACACTTGAGATACAATCACACATTTGCATACATTGTCTCTTCTCTATTCTCTCTCTCTAGCGTTGAAGATAACTGAGCTTCTCTCTCACTTCAATTCGTAAGTTTGGAAGAGGATCCTGTTGCAACTGCTTTGATGAACAATAGTTAACACATTAAATGCTCTCATGCAAAATTAGGGCATAAGCTACGTCCAATTTCCCCAATTAAGAGAACCCCTTAATTTGACAACTCTATCCCCAACTTAATATCTAAAATGACAGAAATACCCTTGAGCTAATTCATAACTAAACTACCAGAATTTGAACTAACTCTCACAATTCTCCACCTTTGGTCAAATTCACACTTCTAGCTTGATTGGCTCTCAACACTATCACATTAAGACAACACATTTGTCTTTACACTAACCAAATCAAAACATAGCTCAAACTTTGATAATGGAAGGGCTTTAGTAAATCCATCGCATGGTTTAACTCAGTGGGAATCTTAGACATTTTCACAGCTCATTTTGCCACAATGTCTCGAACGAAATGCAACTTGATATATATATATGTTTTGTCTTTTCATGATAACCTTGGTGTTTGGCAAAACGTATTGCATTTTCCTTATAACAGAAAATAGTTACCCTCTTCTTCTCAATACCAAACTCCCTGATTATGCCTTTTAACCACAAAGCCTCTTTGATTGCTTCAGTTAAGGCAACATCTCAGATTCTGAAGTTGACAGGACTACCACAGATTGATGTGTTGCCCTCCAACTTACAACAGTTCCAAACAAAGTGAAAACATAACCTATGAGTGATTTTATAGTATCTAGATTTGCTGCATAGTTAGCATCAACAGATCCAACAAGAGGAGCACATAGATCTCTTTGATATACCTCAGGATCCATTTTACAGTCTCACAATGAAAAACACCAGGGTCCTTCATATACCTGCCAATAATGCTCAAAGAATAGGCCAAGTAAGCCCTACAACAAACCATAGCATACATGATACTAGCTACTCCATTGGCATATGGAACCTTTTGCATCTTAAGTTTATACTGTTGTAACTTAGGACTCTGCTGCAATGAGAGTTTCATGTGTTGACCCAATGGTGTAGATACAGTTTTACACCCCTGCATATTGAACCTTCACAATACTTTGTTCAAATAAGCTTTCTGAGATAGAAACACCTTTCCAGATTTCCTGTTTCCGTCAATATAAATTCCCAGAATCTTCTTAGCTTCGCGAAGATCTTTCATCTCAAACTAAGCTTTGAATAGGTTTTTAATCTTTTCATTTCCTATTAATGTTTTACAAGCTGATAGCATATCATCTACCTACAAAAGAAGATATATTTGAGATGAATCTTCCTCTTGTCTGAAGTACACACTGTTGTCAAACTTACTTCTTGAGAAACCAATCTTCATCATAAACTCATCAAACCTCATATACCATTCCCTTGGACTTGTCTTAATTCCATATAATGATTTTCTGAGCAAACATGCCTTGTTTTTCAGCATCCTCAATCTGTAATCCTTCTGGTATCTTCATGTAGATCCTTTCTTGTAATTCACCATATAAAAATGCAGTGGTGACATCCATCTGATGAAGTTCTACGTCAAACTGAGCAACAATAGCAAGATAAATTCTTATAGAACAATGCTTAACCACTGGAGAGAATATCTTATTACAATCCACTCCTCTTTGAGTGAATCCTCTTGCAACAAGCCTTGATTTAAATGTGATATTTCCTTTATTCATAGACTTCTGCTTCTTCTTGTAAATCCATTTATAACCAACCAGTTTCTGCTTCCTTGGTTTATCCACAATTTCCCATGTACATTTATTTTCCAAAGACAACTGTTCTTCTTGCATATCCACAAGCAATTTTTCCTTTTCTACACAACCGATAGCATCCGAATAAGAACCCGGTTCATAACTCTCCACTTCTTCTGTTGTGTAGAGTGCATATGAAACCATATCTGCATGGCCAAATCTTTGCGGAGGATGGATTTGCCTCCTCTGTCTATCCCTTACCAGTTGGTATTGTTAAAGTCCTCAGTTGCATCTGCCTCTTCATCAAAATTCTCACTATTATCTTCAGTATTAACTATTGTAGTTAATATCTCAGGCTCCACCAAGCTGGTTCCCTTCTCCACTTGCATTTGGACTTAATTTCTCCAGGTTCTTGTCTCTTTAGGGGGCATTATATTTTCATTGAATATCACCATCTCTACTAATGATGCACTTCTAATTTCTAGGCTCTACACACAACTTGTATCCCTTCACCCCTTTTGGATAACCTAGGTTCAAGTTTTTCTTGTCTTATGTGTGCAAAGGCCAGACAACCAAATACTCTTAACTCAGTAGTTAGCAGGTGATCCATTCCAAACTTCTTTAGGGGTTTTGAAATTAAAAACAGTAGATGGTGATCTATTTATCAGGTAACATGTTGTTGTTACCACTTCTCCCCAAAAGTTCTTAGATACACCAGAGCTAGAGATCATACACCTTACTTTTTCAAGTAATGTTTCTATTCATTCTCTCTGCTAAGCCATTCTGTTGTGGAGTTCAACCACTATCTTGAGTCTTACAATGCCTCATGCTTTATAGAATTGATTGAATTCTTCTAATACATGTGTTGATACGCAAATTTCATATCCAATTAAAATGTGCCATGTAATAAAATATATGTTGAATATCAATTTTATATTGATTATTTTTATGTTAGGAATTAATTAAATAAAATTCCTAAGTTAAATAATCAATTTAATTGGTGATTTACTTTATATTTTATTGACCAATGGGAAGCCGCCACATGTCAAGATGATGCAGATATTACTAAATTCAATTAAATTAATTTAGTAATTATCCAAAAGATGAAGATAAACATCAAGTCATGGTAAACCAATCAGAATGTTCCATGTGTCATGTTGTTGCAGTAATTATTAAACTAAATACAATATAATCTAATAATTATCTTATGGATAATGATATTATGAAGGACCAATCATATCGCTCCATTCAGACCCAAGCCCATTAGGTTTTCCCATCCTACAACTATAAATAGGGCCTCATTGGTAGGGTCGTTTCCTACTACCAAATTAAATTGTGTATGAGAATACACTTTACCTTATCCTACTACTCTAACTAGTAGAGTGGCAAGTAAGGGTCAATCCCACGAGGAACGATCGAACAAATTTTACTTTATATATTAAGCTATTATGATAAAAAATTATAATGTAAATAAACTAGAAAACAATAAAGAAGTGGGGGGGGGGGGGGGGATTTTAATGAAATAACAACTTACACCTAAATAAACAAAGACAAATAAAGAGATTTTTATAGGTTTTTGGTTTTTAAATAACAAAATAATTCACCCTTGATCATGTTTCACCGAGGTCTTGGACGATTTATGCAACTATTGTTAATGCCCTATTCAATTGTGATTCTAGCCCTTATCTCAAGACTATTAACAAGCTCTAATAACCTTGTTATCCCTTAATTTTAGTTAATCAAAACAAGCTCTTCGACTAACCATATTCAGTTTAATCGAATCATCGAACAAGCTCTCTTAGATTCAATAACCAAATGCATTAAACACTAGGACAACGAGATAAATTCAACATAAAACTCGCAAGCTCGGTTTTAGTGGTTGAACTTTGTGTTATCACCAATAAATAACTATTGTTTGCTACACGGGAATCGGAAATCCTACAATTACGGATAGTGATCTCCTATTCTAGCAACACATTCACAAATTCCTTAAAGGGTGATCAATCCAATAATCAATTCATAAATGTGACTCAATAACAGCAAATAACACAAAACACTTGAATACACAATGTTTTCGATAACATTAACCGTAATAATCACATAAATGTCTTGAACTCAAGGTTCCACAATAATCAAGAGTGAACAAAGGGTGCTAGTCACCCATTTTACCTAATACAAAGATAAAATAACAGAAAATTAAAGAAAACATGAAAATAGGATAGAAAGAACCAAAAGTTAGGTTAAATTCGAATGGGAGGAGATATATATAAGGGGGAAAAGTGCTAGTAAAAAATAGGCAAAATCGCATTGAAGATTTTAAAACAGGGTAAGGAATCTCGGCCGAGATGCAAGTGTGTCTCGGCCGAGACGTGAAAAAGAGAAAATTTGGAATTTTTAGGATTTGACTCTTCTCGGCCGAGATTGGATTGCATCTCGGCCGAGATATCCATTTCTGGAATTTCTGAAATCCCCTGCAGACTCATCTCGGCCTAGACACATTATCTGTCTCGGCCTAGATTTCCATCTCGGCCTAGATGCAAAGTCTGTCTCGGCCTAGATTTGCAATTTTGCAATTCTTCATGAAATCCCCTGGAGACTCATCTCGGCCGAGATTTGCATCCTGTCTCGGCCGAGATCTTCAGTTAGCCCTTCCTTTTGTTGCCTCGATCGATCCCTCGGCTCCGCGGTCGTTTGATGTTCTTTTTCGATCCTTTTTCACCTGTCTTAACACAAAAATAGCACAAACGCATTATTTTGCCCATGAGAGTATAAAAGCACTAAATACACGTGATTATGCACATTATTGACACTAAAATGACACTAAAAATGCCCTAAAGTGCGTGCACGAAACACGTGTACCACTCATTCTCCACAAAAAATCACAACAACACAAGTCAAGAAGTGAAGACATAAGTTGAGAGCTTCAAGAATTGGAAGAACTCCAAGAAATCCAGAAGACTCAAAGTTTTTGAAGATTCGAAGACATTCTTCAAGATTCAAAGACGTTCTTCATCAAATTCATCAAGAAGTAGCATTCAATCCGGAATCAAGCCGTTCGGCCTTCGGACAACGTTATTGAAGAACAACTTAAGCGGCGGAGGAGATCAAGAAGAAGATTTTCACTCAAAATCATCAAATTCAAAGAAGATATTCGAAGAGAAGAATCAGAGGATTGAAGAATAGAGATTGTAACCAACAAAGTTATTCATTTAATCCAGTTGGAATTAATTTGTACAAGTATTTTGTGTTTGTTAATTTAAAATGCAAAATTTGTTGTTACAACATGCTCTAAGCCATTATCTGTCCTGAGGTGCTTAACTTTCTTACCAATTAAGTTCTCTGTTTCAACAAGCCATTCTTTAAATTTTGAGAATGCTTCACTTTTGGCTTTGAGAATGTATATCCATAGTTTTCTAAAAAATTATCTATAATGGTTAAGAAGTACTTGCCACCACTCATGGTTTGCACCTTAGCAGGTCCCAAAAAGTTTGAGTGGATATATTCCAGTTTCGCTTATGTAGTATACCTTTCCTCAGCAAACTTCAATCTCTTTACCTTACCATACACATAGTGCTCACACAAATCCATGTCTGCGATACATCTCCAGACAATAACCCTTGCTTGCTTAAATCCTGCAAACCCTTCTCACTAATATGTCTAATCTCTTGTGCCAAAGAGATGTATTATCTCCACTGATTGTGCTTGATGCCTCTCCAGTAACAGTATTTCCAATGAGGAAATACGGTTCATATTTCTTGACAGCCTTAATCATAACCTGTGATCCTTTTGACATTGTGATGTTCCATCTTCAGAATGGAATTTATAGCCTATAGTATCTAGCATACCAAGAGGATATTAGATTTATTTTAAGTTGTGGAACATATCTTACATTGTCTGGAATTCTAACAGCACCATCATGCATTCTAATTCTATTGAGCCAGTCCCTTTGATCTTACACTCAAGATCATTACCCAATAAAACAGAACCTCCATTCTGATATTTGAAATGATAAAATATTCTTTATTAGGACAGATATGAAAAAAGCATCCAGAATCTAATACCCATTCTGAGGTCGTTGAAGTGGAAGATATAGTTAAAACCTTACCTGATTCATATCCATCAGTGGCCTCTGCTATATTTGCAGTATGTTTTCCCTTCGAATTCTTGTTATGTTGGCTTTGATTCTTCCCTTGGTTATGTTTGACCTTCTTTGGACAATCCTTTGCTAAGTATCCAACAATATGGCATTTGAAGCACTTTCTTGTTTCTCCCTCTGCAGAGAGATTCTTTTCAAATTTTTTCCACTGTTGTTTATTCTTTGGATTATTGAACTTCTTTGGATTGAATTTCTTAACCATTAATCCTTCACCTTGTTGTTCCACATGGCCAGTTTCAACACCCTTCTATAATTCTTTAGACTTCAATGCAGATGTAACTTCACTGAATGTGCTCTTGTTTTCCTCCAACCAGAATTGCATCCTTGAAGTTATCATAAACTTTTGGAAGAGAACTCAAAAGGACAAGTGCTTTATCCTCATCTTCGAGTTTTACATCAATGTTCTCAAGATCATCCAAGACCTTGTTAAATTCATCAATTTGATCAGAGATACCCTTTTCTTTAAACATCTTGAATGCATGCAGCCTCTGCTTTATGTGAAGTCGATTTGCTACAGATTTTACCATATAAATGTTCTTCAATTTCAGCCAAACATCTTTTGCAGTGGTCTCTTTTGCTACTTCCCTTCTCCTTCAAGAGCCATGGTTAAACCTTGTTGGACAAGGTGTGCCTTCATTTTAATCCGCCACAGTCCAAAATCTGATTTCCTAGCGAACTTCTCCAAATCAAATCTAGTTGGTCCCATGGAGATTTCCTTTTTCCCATAGATGATGCCAATCTGTGAAAATTAGAGACAAAACACAACAACAAACTCACAAAAAATACACACAAAACAGAAACTCAATCAGCAACTTAGAAACATAATTTAACACACAATAATCCAAGATTTACGTGGTTTGAATCTGATAGACAGATTCTACATCATTGGAGAGCTAATCCAACACTCTTTATTACTTCAACTGAAATCAGAGTTACACGAAGATTTCAACAGCAACAAAATTGATCCTCACATACACCTGAGATACAATCACACATTCGCATACACCGTCTCTTCTCTATTTTCTCTCTCTAGCGATGAAGATAAGTGAGCTTCTTTCTCACTTCAATTCTTAAGTTTGGAAGAGGATTATATTGCAACTACTTTGATGAACAACAGTTAAGACATTAAATGCTCTCATGCAAAATTAGGCATAAGTTACGTTCAATTTCCTCAATTAAGAGAACCCCTTAATTTGACAACTCTATCGCCATCTTAATATCTGAAATGACACAAATACCGTTGAACTAACTCTCACAATTAGAAAACTGAAAATCAAACTAGCCTAAACCCAAAGGAACAATACGCCACAGATCCTCTCTACTCCATAAATTTTGTAATTTTTTTTGCAAATCAACAACGCACAACAATTTATCTTTTTTGACATAAATCATACGACCATTAGTCGTATTCTCAAAAAAACTTAATACGAGCAGCATTTCAATCCTCATCAACTGAATCAAAATAATGTTACCTTGATGAGCAAGTTCGATAGGCTGCGCTGGAGGCAAATAAGGACCAAAGTACCCTGTAATGCCCCATAATTTATTTAATTAAATTATTTTATCTTATTTTATTTATATGTTAATATGTGTCCACATAAGTATTTTGTTAAATATATTCTTATATGTCATATTATATTTTCCTAGTTTCTGGCTATTTGTATCTTTAGCAAAAAATAATATTATTTATTAGAAGTCAATTATAATTCAAGAAATTATATCTTGAATTTATAATTAAGTCCAATATGTACGATATTATTTTTATGTTCATGTCTCATATTAAGTAGTCTATTTCATGCATCATTATTTATTTTGTTTATTTATTTTAGGCTCAATTCCTTATTTAATTTATTTGGGCCCAAAGTCATGATTTTTAGTTTTATGAAAATAGCCCGTCAGTTGGCCCAAGTCATAATTTATTTTAAGGTTCATATCCTCAGTTTTTTTTTTTTTTACTTTTTTTTATCAAAATTCCGATATATACAAAATATAGTTTTCCTAATCAATTAAGATATATTCCATAATCTCAACTCTAACCCTTATAGGAGATCTATTATTTCCAACTATGTATATATATGAAGGCGCGAATCATCACGGTAGAAAACACACACAACGCACATACAATTCTAATCCACCGCCACTAAATTTTTTTTATTCCTACAATTCTCGAACGACGTTCGATGGCATCATTAACAATATATATTTATTTTCATTTTTGTTCTTTATATTGTCATAAAGATTCTTCAAATTTCCTTCAACACCAGTAGATCAACCCTGTTGTTAACCTAGAAAATTGTTATTCACCATCACCCAAACACCACCACCATCCCACTGCTTTAAACTACCCCAGTAGAGAAATAAACCACTTTCTGTGACCCATCTCAGTCAAGCCCGAACTAATGAAACTAATCCTGAACCAAAGTCGCGTATCAGCGTTGCCTACATACGCTATTCCTCTTTGCCGTTGTATAGTTTTTCCATCCTGAAATGTCAGAGGTGGTGCGCGTGTGTTGTGTTCTTAAACAGAATGGCTTGTAAAAGAACAATTGAAAAAAGTACAAACTTTAATGAGAACAATGATGTACTTTTAATGGTTTAAAGATTTCGAAGAAGAATCCCTTCTTCCTCTTAAACTTATTATTAAGGCAGGGTTGCAATACAAAACTTATAGGACTTTCAAGAATCCTTCCTAAACTGCCTAAGTTGTAATAACTCTCCCTAACAACAAGCCCAGCCGTCTGGTCAAATGGACTTAGATGTGCAGAGAAGCCCTTCTTTCTGCCCTTCTTGAATTATCCCGAACTGGACAAGACACTATTCTCCTGAAGAATGTCCTGACTACTTGATGTTCCTATAAGGTATGAACAACTTTAGTCCTATTACAAGCAATTGATGAAATGTACTTAGTACAGACTCAAAAGACTCAATCTTTCGTAATGTTTTCTCTTCATTCTTTATACTGCATTCTTCCAGCTCTTCAATCTATCCTTTTTCAGGAATTGGGTGTGATTGAAAGTAATTGGAGAAGCTTTGACTTTCCCTCTTTGGCATGATCTTTGATTGATTCCTTGATACTTGGAACAAGATCACCTTCTCTGATTTCCTGAAAATTCACCTTGTCCCCTTTCCTTTCTTTCCTTCCAATCTTCATGGTCATAGCAATCTATCAATCTTATGCAACAAGAGTATTTTTCAATAAATATCATTTTCATAAAAAAATTGATTTTTATAATCTCCTCCTTGGCATTCTAGTTTGAAAAATACTGTTGTTAATCTTGCAAGACAGAGTGAGTTCCTAATTGTGAATCAATCAATCACATAAGTGCAAGACGTATGTAAGTCAGAAATGGTTCATTGGCAGTATGAAAAAATTAGGCACTATTAACCCTGCACAAGATAATCAAAATGATATACTATAAGAAGTAACCGTAAAAAAGAAACAACCAAGTAAATTATCTAGGGGCTCAACCCAAACCAACAAGAGTTAAAAAAGAACAACTAAAAGCAATACCATATTAAAGAGTTAATTGGTAATCAAAAGTTGTGACTTGCATCAGCATCATCATCTGTGGAGATATGATCTCCTTCTTCCTCTTCTGCACTATCTTCAGCCTCCTCAACTTCCTCATTGTCCTCTTCGGCAGTTGCTCTAGCAGCAGCTGCTTCAGTAGTCATTTCCCCCCCCCCCCTTTTGATCTAGAATGCGAAGGGTGAGAGAGAGTGCACAACATCTTTTGATAATATGCCTTTTGAGAAAGTGCGACCTTGGCCATGCTATCAAAGATGGTGATCTACTGTTGCAGGAATTGTTCCAACTCGCCCAGGAATAGATTGTGGGTCAATCCTTGAACGGTCTTGAGGCAGAGTGTGAGTGTTTGTCATACGGGGTGACACTGTGAATAAAGTCTCGGTAGGCTCGAGAAAATCACCATATCTATCATCAACGAGGATCTTTTGCTTGGAGATGATGGCCTAAATCAGACTAGGAAAATGAAGATTCTTTCTAGGCTCAGGACGACCTGCAAATCCAGCAATAGTTTTAAATGCATGCTAGCCAAAAGTTAATAGGCTTGCCAGTCAAAATGAGAAAGATGATTACTCCTTGAGTGGGTATAAGAGATGATTTTTGAGCAGTTGGTGTCCTGTTCAGAATCCCAATTTTATGAAGCATATTGCCTTCGAGTGTGAGATTGGTAGGTGATAAAACAGAGTTGGGCCACTTGGTCACTCTGTTGCTTGTGATAGTGGTGGCAACTACATCCATGTCCTCCACAAGTTCGTACTCTGGAGGATCGGTCAGTCTATAATGAGAGTTTATGAGATCAGGAGAGAAATAAAAAATAGCATTCCTACCAAATACTTTATGAAACCTAGATGAAAGGTTAGTGATGGATGGGGACAAGTTAGCATAGAATTCCTTTACAATGACCCCGCAAAAGCGATCGATTTTCAAGATAGTGCGATCAAGGCCTATAACAGTGATTAGGGCAAGAATGTCGTATCGTTTAAAAGAAAAAACATCCACATTTTTCTCACCCCATACACTCATAGTGGAGAATGACTCAAATCTGGTTTCAACGAGAGGGGTGTCAAATTATTTGGAAAGTGCACGCTCCTTTTCAAACAGTTATATTTCAGGATCGGGATGCAACGTCTATTTCCCTTTTCCTTTTGGTGGAGCTGATTAGTTAGTTTTCCCTTTAGCAATCCGGGAAGATTTTCTAATACCAGCAGATGGGGCAGCAGGTGGGACGAACTCAAGATCAGGAGTTGGCACTTTGGTGGGTCGCTTGTGGGGCCAAGATATGAGCACTCCCTATTTGGTCTTACGGGGTTCTATCGGAGAGTGAGACTTGGATAGAACCCTGCTACGAGTCTGAATCGGAGAATCATTAGATTTAGAGTTAGTTGAGCAAAGAGATGGGTTTGGCGAGAAATCCCATTTCTTTGATGAAGAGGCTGGTGGCGGCTTCACAGGGGTTTCTTTGGCCACAGAAGATGGCGGTGTTGATTTTCCCGAGAATGAACTAGAGGAGTCTTGAAGACCTGCGATTAGAAGAGAACCAATGGAAAGTATAGCTCATAGTGGAATCGCATCAGTGACGGTGGTTTGGGCAGTGTCGGCTGGCGGCAGAGCCACCGGAGCAGGAGCAGTGCACTTTCTTTTTGCTGCCTTTTTTGTGCGTACCCTAGCACAGACTTGAGGAAGGGAAGTAAAAGATAAAGCGGATGAAGCTAAAGAGTCACATATATACTGATAATGACATAGATAAGCCCAGAAAATATGTGATGTGATACTAGAATATTTTCAAAAGATTTGGGGAATCAAGATAATTAAGGAACATATCTTTGTACCAGTATTTATTTAAGTAACACTTTGACTATGTTTCAGGAAAACATATGAAGCGGATTTTTGAAAAATAAGGAAGACATGTATATTCCTAATTATGCAAGTGTATTGGAAATAGATCTTTACGATTCGTCCCTATTGCACCGCATATTTGGCAAATATCCTGTCCAGTAAGCAATGTAATAATTTTCATTGAGGATCACATATCCAACATAAGAACTCAGAAAGAACAAGACCTTATGACTGCACCTTTTTTTTTCTTTTTTGGTACAAATGTTTGGTTGCGCGTGGAAGCCACTTTTCACTTAGAGACAACATAAATATTTTTATCTGAAGTCTATCCTATTACTTTATGGTTTCCTTGAAGACGAATCATGCTTCACTTAGAGCTATCGGAATTTTCGCCCTAAATCTACACCACTATTCCATGATTCTCAACATCATCATTAACTTAGAGCAATCGAAATTTTTGCCCAAAAGCTACCCCACTACTTGATGATGTATGCAGGCATCAATTTTCGCTTAGAGCCATCGGAATTTTTGCCAGAAAGCTACCTCACTACTTCTTGATGCTTATAGTGCAACATAAACAAACGAACTCTGTAAGGACATCGTCATTAGCTTTCACACACTTGGTCATTTTCTATGCATGAGACTTATTTGCTCACAATAGCATTTTCCGACTATAGCTCTTTTTAACATAAAACAAGGTAAGTGATGTAGTCAGAGAAAATTATTTTTGCTACCTTTTGGACTACCAAACAATGGACAGGAAGGGCCAAGATCATGAAGATGTGTATCCATGAGTTCCACAGATGCTTAAATGCAAAAATTCCTAAATGCAATGAAATATGTTTATTTTATTTTATTTGAACACGAAAGTAAATTATGAAGTGCATATTCCTAGAGACTTCCTTAATGTCAAAAACCTGTTTGCATCAAGTGCCTTGGTAAAAATGTCGGCCAGTTGCTTACTGGAACATGCTCCAGAATTACAATTCCTTCTTCAACCATTTTTCGAATGAAATGATATTGAATGTCAATATGCTTCATTCTAGAGTGTTGGACATGATTTTTGGAAATATTTATAGCACTGGTATTACCACAAAACAAGTTTACAAAAGTGAGATCAAACCCACAATCCTTAAGCATTTGCTTCATCCAGACAAGTTGAGCGCTACAACTACCCGCTGCAATGTATTCGGCCTCGACTGTTGATAGTGATATACTGGTTTGTTTCTTGCTCATCTAGGACACAAGATTGTTCCTTATAAAGAAGCATCCTCCAAATGTACTTTTGCGGTCATCAATATCGCCTGCCCAATCTGCATCACAATATCCAGCTAGGCTCGCGTTAGTTTCACGGAAGTAATGGATGCCAAAATCGGATGTTCCTAAAATGTATTTTATAATACGTTTCACTACTTTCAAGTGAGATTCCTTGGCATTTGCTTGATACCTGGCACACATTCCTACACTGGAACAAATGTCAGGACGACTGGCAGTTAAATACAACATACTGCCTATCATGCTCCTATAGAGAGTAGGATCTACAACAGCTTAAGAGGAGTCCCTGGACAATTTAACATTGTTCCCATTGGAGTGTCAGGGTGTTTCGCCCCTTTAAGACCAAATTGTCTTACCAGATTCTTGGCATACTCTGTTTGACCTGAAATCACAAGAAATAAGACAATTCTCCTACCATGATCATTTCAAACTCACTCGACATATTGTATACAAACCCATTGACCTTGGCTATGGAAGTAGACCCAAATAAAATATCATCCACATAAATATGTGCTATGATAATGTCTTTGTTATTACTTTGAAGGAACAGAGTTTTGTTAACTCAGCCACGTTTGTGGCCTTGATCAAGAAGAAACTGCGGTAGTTTCTCATACCAGGCTCGAGGAGCCAGTTTGAATCCATATAGAGCCTTTTTGAGTTTGTAAATGTGGTTATGATGAAAAGGATCTTCAAATCCTTGGGTTGTTCAACAAAGGAATTTTCTTTTAAAAATCCATTTCAGAAAGCATTTTTTACGTCCATTCTATAAAGAATAATTTTTTTAATGCAGACAATGGACAATAACATCCTAACATATTCTAATCGTGCCACATGAGTAAATCTTTCTTCAAAATCAATTCCCTCTACTTGAGTGTATCCTAGGGCAACCAGTCTTGCCTTGTTCCTTGTTATGTTACTAAACTCATCTTATTTGTTACGAAAAATCCATTTGGTTCCGATAACATTGGAATGTTTTGGTCTAGGAACAAGTTCCCAAATGTAATTAGTCTCAAATTGCTCCAATTCTTCTTGCATTACCTTAATCCAACACTCATCAGTTAATGCTTCCTTAACAATGTTTGGTTCAATGATAGAGGTGTAACAAGCAAGTATGAGTATCCCATCATTTTTCGATAATAAGGTTTAGGGTTACCTTTGATTTTCATTCCTTCATTTAGTTTTCTGATGACCAGATCACTTGGATGATCTTTTTGGACCTTAGGAGGTGGATCCCTCTTAGGATCAGATCTTTCTTCCAGAATATCACCTTCATTATAGTTTTCGGTATCAGGTTCCTTTGGAAAAGGAACTTTAGGAGTGCTCAAGTCAAGTTGAATGGGCTCCAGAATGTTATGAACCACAAAAGTATGTAATGATCGTCAAAGACAACATTGACACTCTCCATGACATTCTGCGTTCTGAGATTGTAAACTCTGTAGGCTCGACTATTGTTAGAATAACCAAGAAAGAACCCTCGATCACTTAGAGTTAAATTTACCAAGAGGTTCTTTGTCTTTAATCATATAACACTTACACCCAAAGACATGAAGGTGACTTAGATGAGGAGTTTTACCTTTCCAAATTTGATATGGAGTGATACCCATACATTTCCTTAAGTACACCCGGTTTATAAGGTAGCAAGCTGTATTTACAACTTCGGCCCACCATCTTTGTGATATACCTTTGGAAGCAAGCATGACTCTGGCCATTTCATGAAGTGTTATGTTCTTCCTCTCAATGACCCCATTCTTTTGGGGAGTCTTAGGTGCAGAAAATTCATGAACAATGCCTTTAGAAGTGCAAAAATCACTAAACATGGAATTTTCAAATTCTCGTGATTAGATCTGATTTTGAAAATTCCACATTTCTTCACATTTTCCAATTTTAAACACAAAGTTTTGAATATTTCAAAGGTTTTAGACTTTTCTTTAATGAAATGAGCCCATGTTTATCGAGAAAAGTGATCGACATACACAAATATAAACTTCTTACCACTGATACTTCATTTTGGACTGTACCCATTAGATCCAGGTGCAATAGCTCAAGTACTTGCTTGGTAAGAACATCGTGTATGGCCTTGTGAGATGTATGTTTCTGTTTTCCGAATTGACACGGACCACATGTGCCAGTAACTTCCTTTCTCAGTTTCGGCAAACCTTGAACAACCTGTGAGTTAGAAAGTTTCACCAAATGATCATAGTTAATATGGCCAAGTGTTTCATGCCAAGTTTCAGTTTCGCTTAAGGAACTGAAGTGACATGTGTTATATATCATGATCCAAAATGTAACAATGTTCCACAGTCCTGGTACCTGTAAGAATATAATCATTATTTTCATCAAGTACCCGACATTTGTCTTGTGTAAATCTAACATTTAACCCTTGACCACAAATTTGGCTGATGCTTATCAGGTTTGCTGTTTAGATTTTCAACAAACAATACTCCTCCCAAACTAGGCATACCACTGACATTTAGTTTCTGTTCCAACAACCTTGTTTCTCACACCATCCCCAAAAGTGACGAATTTATCATTTACAGGTGATACACATGAGATATTTTTTCGTACACCTGTCATGTGCCTCGAACATCCACTATCGAAATACCATGTCCCTTCAAGGTTCGAATTCAGAGCAAGGATGGAAGTAAAACATTTATTTTCCTTTTGAACCCAGATCTTGGTTTGTTTGTGATTGCTCAAGTCTACTTTTTATTTTGGGATTTGGATTTACCAGTGTATAAGTCATATCGCATCCTATTGCAATTAGGTCGGATGTGTCCTTTAATACTGCAATAGCAAGTAGGGATAATTTGAAGTTCTTATGACCAGAGTGTGAATTCGACACAGGGTGTTCGTGGTCAGAATGAACAGTTTGAAATTTTACCTATGTCCAAACACTGTTCGTTCTTAGCTAGAACTCTTTCCAAAAAAAACTCATTTCGGCTCCTTACCTCATTACCTTTACCTTTTGGATGATTAGAAGACCTCCCATATGAGTTGATGGCCGATGGTTCTTGAGCTCCATTCATCACTCTTGACAGCTCCCTTTTGAGCATTTGTTTCTCCTTTTCTTTGTCCTTGCTAACCAGTTGCACATTAACAAGTTCTTGTTCTAAGGAACTTATTGAGATGTCTTTTAAGTCAATTACCTGTTTGGCAACATTAAATTCATTCTCCAGCAGAGTATACTTTGATGAGGATATGTCTTGAACTTGTGAAGAAGTACTTGGATCTCCTCTTTTCTCGTAAAGTCTGAATTTTGCTTAGGATTTTATGATCTTAGCCGCTTTGTTTTCCCTTGAGGATATTTCTTCATACATGGCCTACAACTGTTCTGCAGTAGGGCATGACTCATCATTAGAGTCCGAGATGTCTCCCTTGTGTTTTCGAAATGTTCCTTGGAGGAACGAACATGAGCCATCAGACATGTGTAGTCCTTTGTGGAGTTGCAGAGGGCCATATTTCTTGTATGTTGAGTAATCTCTTCAGGCTATGTTACTTATCAGATTCTGAGTCATCCAGGTGGCATTGTATGCTTTACTCTTTCACAAAAAAATCGTACATTCGGCTAACTCTTTGCATTCTCTACATTGGTCATTTTCCTTCTTGTTTCCCATTATTTTAAGGTATGTTCTTGCCTCCAGTCTTATTCTTGCTGGTGTTTCCCGGGAAGTTCTTTCTAGGACCTTTGGAGTTGTTGAACCGCTTCGACATTTTTCTGTAGGTCTAGGCAAGAAGTGCCATGGTGTCTGCAAAGCCCATCATATCCGGATCTCCAGCTTCTTCTTCCTTCTTTTGCGACACTTCAGCTATTAACGCAATCCCTTTGGCCTTAATTAAATCATAGCCGTTGTTGATTTCGAAGGTTCAGAGTTCACCATGAGGTCATCCAGTGTTATCTCTTCGATTTTCATGAATGATTAGAGGACCGTGATTTTTTCATGAAATCATCCTGGTAGAGTTCTCATGATTTTAGAGATATGCCTTTCCTCGGAGATATTTTCGCCAAGAATGTAGCGCTCATTCAAAACATCACAAAAATGAGTGTACAAAACTTCAATTTTTTCCTCTTCATTCATGTGAACATTATCAAATTGGAGAGACAATCTATGAAGTTTGGAGGTCTTGACTAATGCATTCCCTTCGTACTGGCTCTAAAATACTCTCTAGGCCAGAAATGCAAATATGACAATGTAGTTTGCCTCCGATTCTTGCCTCTCCTTTTCACTGAAGGTTTTCTCCGACTTTGGAATCATTTATTTTTATACATTTTGGACTTGTGGCCATTCCCATCTGTTCGCAACCACGAGCCATTTCTTGGACCGAAGGTACATCATCATCATGGATTTGTAGTATGAGTAGTTTGCCCCGTCTAGATACGGGGGTTGCAACAATGCTTGATCAACAGAAGACATTTCAGGTCCCTTGATCTACTTGTTAAAATAAACTGGAACCTGCTCTAATGCCAATTTAAAGATCATAGTTGGTATGCGTGTGCAGTGTTCTTAAACAAAATGACTTGTAAAGGAACAAGTGATAGTTGAGTGAATATGTGTTTTTATAAAGTACGAAGTTTAATGAGAACAATGACGTACTGTTAATGGTTTAAAGATTTCGAGGAAGAATCCTTTCTTCCCTTTAAATTTATTATTAAGGTAGAGTTGCAACACAAAACTTGCAGGACTTTTAGGACTCCTTCCTAAACTACCTAAGTTGTAATAACTCCCCCTAACAACAAGTCCAGTCGTCTGGTCCCCCAGATTGACTTAGATGTGCATAGAATCCCTTCTTGTTGCACTTCTTGAATTCTCCCGAACTCTAACAAGTTCTCCCGAACTAAACAAGGCACTGATCTCCCGAAAAATGTCGTGACTACTTGATGTTCCTACAAGGTATGAACAACAACAGTCCTAGTACAAGCAATTGACAAAATGTACTCAGTGCAGACTCAAATGACTCAATCTTTCTTAATGTCTTCTCTTCATTCTTTACATTGCATTCTTCCAGCTCTTCAATCTATTTTTTCCAGGAATTGTGTGCGATTAGAAGTTGGAGAAGCTTCTGACTTTCCTTCTTTTGCATGATCTTTGATTGATTCCTTGATATGTGGAACAAGATCACCTTTTTTTTTTATTTCCTGAACTTTCACCTTGTCCCTCTTCCTTTCTCTACTTCCAATCTTCATGATCCTTGCAATCACTCAATCTTATGCAACAAGAGTATTTTTCAGTAAATACCATTTTCATAATAAGTGATTTTTACACATCTCATAATTTAGAGTAGGGGACGGATTGCTAGAGGAAATAGGGTTAGGTTATAGGGGTGTTATTTCTTTATTATATATAAATTCCTCCGCTGGGAGGCTAGACGTCATATGTGTGCAAGAGAGTGTCTCTAACAATTACTGTGTGCGGCATTAGATTTATCGAAGTATGTGTATATACTATAATGTGTGAATGGGTGTGAATAGGGTGAATCTTGTGTGAGAAGAAGATGGTGTTGGTGTGTGTGTGGGTCAGTGTTCATGTGTACATGAACTGGTGTATGTGTGTATGCTTATGTATGTGTATATCGTTGGGTTTTGTATGTGTGTATATAGTGTTACTTTGTGTGTGTGTCTGCATGAAATGTGAGAGAGAGAAAGATACTTTGTTCTTTTAATTGAAGAAGAGAGAGAGAGAGAGAGAGAGAGAGAGAGAGAGAGAGAGAGAGAGAATAGGTATCTCAAATAAAATAAAATAAAGGCGACAAAGATGGCGAAATAAAACCTAAGAGCGGCTATTACAGACTAATAGCTCGCCCCTAGCCTCATTAAAACCTAATTATGGCAAAACCCTATAGGGAAAAAGAGTACTAGTCTATATATGAAAACGGAAAAATTCAGAAGTCCTATCAACCCCAGATTGATAAACAATATTAGCCAGAGGAACATCAAACCAAGTGGAAGGCACCTACAATTTGGAAAGGGCATCCGCAGTTTGATTTCCTTCTGTATAAATATGGGAGACCATGAAATCCATGCCTTGTAAGACATTTAGAATACATCGCTAACGGGCCTTCAACCTCCGCGGAATGGGATCCGAACGTTCTTGAAGAAGCCAAATCACATTAGTAGAATCACTTTCAATCCAGAATATACGCCAATGTCGAAGTTCAGCTTGCTCAATTCCCACAATCAATGCCTCTATCTCTGCATCGTAGGCAAAATCGTGGCCAAAGGATGAAGCAAAGCACCCAAGAATTCTGCCATGGTGATCTCTGAAAATCCCTCCACCATAAGTCAGTCCCAGAGAAGTCAAATCACTCCCATCTGTATTCAACTTGATCCAGCCAGGATCAGGTGGATACCAGAAAACAGAAAGTAGTTTAGATTCTTTCTTAGGAATATGATCAACTCTTAGTCTTCTTAAACAGGCAAGCTCCAAGGACGAGCTATGCATATAACCCACTTTAAATGAAGCAGCTTCCCTGACAGCTGTCCATATAAAAATCAATACCTAAGGTACCATTAGCATACAATCATCAAATATAGCACTATTCTTGGCTGTCCAAATGGCCCAAACATATGTCACAATAGAAACCCTCCACAACGCCATCAATTTTGAACCCAAGTAGACATCCATAGCTTGCACAATAAAACTATGAAAACCACAATCAAGATTAATATAAATCTCAAAAGCCCAAATAATCTTTCTAATTACAAGAAGGGAAAAATTGCACTGGGTAAAGAGATGGTCCAAATCTTCCTTTTGTGTGCAGCATAGAGGACACCAAGAGGGACCTTGAAAACCCCAGCGGTGCAAAAGATCCCAAGAGGGAGGACGGGAGTGAATAGCTCTCCAAATTATATACAACCGACATGGAGGAATATAGTGATTCCAAATCCAACTCCCTCTGCGCACTCTAGGGAACTTCGCTCTATGATGATCATATGCCGCCTTAGATGTGATGATCCCATGCGGATTCGGAATCCAAATTCGACAATCTTCTTCCTCAGGTAAAAAAACGCAAGAAGCAAAACACGTCAAACTGCACAATAAGAAATAAACGCACAAAACACTTGTGAATATGCACACAAAAGCCACAAAAAGACACTTAAATTGACCTAAAAGTCCATGCACGGCCACGTATACCAACATCATCCTTAAAACCACTCTTTAAAGCAGATTAAGTCTCCCCTGCTCAATATCTCTCTTTTTCCCTTCCAAACCCACCTCAAACTCCCCAAAAACTCCATCAAATTTCTAAATTTTAGTGTAGCCCTCGACCCAAAATAGCTCCCTCAAATTCGACCCGGCTCGGCTCCCATCTCCGTTGGCGTGCGCCATCTATCACCAAATGCAATTCTATATTTCGATAAATTTAAAAAAAATGGGGTGGATTAACTTATTCCGGAAAATCGTTCAAACATGTGTGTTTTTTAATAGCTTTCAGTTCTGGAAGATTTCATTATGATTGGCTGCAAATGTCTCTTCAATCAACCAAACCCCATCAACATAATAATCTCCAATACAAAACATGAGGAACGGTCGAACATACTCTGGAATGCCAATTCTGTCAGCAATCACATATCTAAGCCAGTTATCAAGCCAAAAATTAACTTTAGAATATTTCCCAGGAATCCATCTAGATTCTCAGAGAGCTTGATTCAAAAGTCTACGAGAACAAAAAAAAAGAGATGAAGGGACACAGTAATGTCTAGGTCTACCACCCTTAAACCATCTGCCCCATATAAAATCCATACCCGACGCCTGGCTAGAAAGAACATCCCAGGCAAACTTAAACAAAAGCGACTCATTCGTAAGACGAATGGATCGAACACCCAGACCTCCCTTCTTTCTTAGACGCACAAACTCTTTTCCAAGCAACATTAGAATGGCCTTTCCGAGAAACATCACCTATCCAAATGATAGCAATCTCTCCCTCTTTAACTAATGTATGAGGCCATCTATAAATCATCATCGAATGCACCATGCTTCTAGGTTGCATTATATGTTTACAAAATGCAAGACCTAACTTGCATTATAAGTTTTATTGATCAATCCCATAAGTTGGTGTGGTGTAGCGCAACCTATGCACACGTATGTTAAGTTGTTGTGATCCGGGGCAACCTGTGCACAAATATGTTATGATAAGTTGTAAGTTGACTATTATTCATGTTTATATTTCAATTATATATTTTTAATATAGACTTGAAAGAGGCTACTGATAGCTTACCTCCTACAATTAATATTTTTAGGTTGAGGAGCTGGCGTAAGGACAAGAGCGGTGCGGTGAAGGCGTATGAAGCATTTATAATATAATTATATGTTGATTTGAATAATTCGCTAAAATTATTATACCACATGTTTTAATTAAAGTTAATTTAGGGTATTTGTTAGTTAAGTTATTTAGTGTCAATATTTGCTATATATTGTCAAATTTGTAATTTTACTTAAGATATTCGACCTAAAGATTTGATATTAATAAGTCATATGAAAAAATTATGTTTGCTTAAGTTATTAATCTTAAACTATTATGTGAATATTTTATAAGCATGTTTATAATTTAATTATGTTAAATATTTTCCGCTGCTACAAAATATAGGTTTATGAAATTGGATCATATGAAATATTTATGTGTGAATATTATGAAATTATTTATGCTCAAATAATTTTTTTCTAACGGCCTAATTTTTTAATTATTTCTCTATTAAAATGAAGGATTTTCAACGATATGATCATTGGTCTTTTTGAAATGTATCCTTTTTTTTTTTTTTTTTTTTTTGTGATGAAAATCGGGTTGTTACAACCCTGAAAAGGAAACATTGACAAACTTGGGGACTCAACCACTGACGAGGAATAACATGAAGTAGGACGCTAAAATGCTAGATAAAGAATCGTGGCAAAGCACTCTGTAGTTGGATAAGCACCTATATTAGCACCTTCCAATGAACACTCCACATGGAAATACAACCCGTTCTGTCACAGGATGTATGGCATCAACGACTCTGAAGCTAGAATGCATGGATGGCGGTAATGGCAAAGAGAGGGAACCAAACCGCAAGGGAGGGTCAGTATCGGCGTGACCTAAGAGATGGACGAAGCTAAAACTGAAGACAAGATTGAAGACGAAGACATGCAAGAAAATGACCAGACAGAGAACCCCAAGATATAACAATTTTCCCCTACAATGGCAACTCCAAAACAGGGCAAGGGCCAATCACACCGATAAAAATCATTAGTACTGAGGCAAAGTGCAACGACCGAATCATTGGCAAAGACTTTATACCCCGAGCATGCGAGATCCCAAGATGACCCCTAGTAGCCTGAGTGTTGGTCCCAAGTAGTAAAGGTTTAGAGAGGGAGTGAATAAACCTCCAACTCGATTTTCTCTTTCTGAAATACTTTGAGCACAAGATTGTTGCTTACTACTAGAAACTTGTTGTTGCAGCAAATCTATTACATTAAGCTTACTGATGCAGTAGGCACAAAGAAGACTGGGCTAAAGTAACGTATAGTAAGTAATGCTCAAGAGAGTTTTACGTGCAACAGAATATGCTTAAACTTTTTCGTACAAATCTATGCAGTAGATATGTAATATGTCAACACCAATAATAAAAATAATCCTTCTACATCCACTCTTCCCTCACTCAGTGGGAAATTTCACTATGAAAGCTTACACACAGTACAACTTAGCTACTCTGAAGTCTAAGTCCAACTTAACTCATTATAATAGTTTTTGTCTATCCTTAGAAGACTACTCCTCTATTATACACATGCTTTACGGAACACAAGTCAGCCTTGAATCCCTAATTCAAATGATGACTCATTGTTTCAAAAGCCTTTCATGAGATTGATTTAATGAAAGGTTCCCTTCAAATTTTGGTAGCTTTCACTAAACTTGAATACAATTAAGATGTGGGAAAGCTTCCTGGTTTGAGAGGGATTAGGACTGAAGTAAAGCTTGAGAACTAGCTCAACTTGAATTGTTGTAGCTTTGGATCTTCACTTATGTGCCTGCTTCTTTCTATCTTGCTCTAGTATACTTTGCATGAACATTGGTATGATTATGAGACTGTATGCTTTGAAGATTTGAATAAGAATATTGAGTGCTTGATGCTAAGTAATTTTGAATGCATGAGTTTTGATACTCTTTACTTTGTCCTCCATCTCCTTGTATTTTAGTAGTTGGGATTCTTTCTTGTTGAAGAGAGAGAAATAATCCCGTTGACATTTAATTCTCCTTATACGACAAAGAGTTGTTTGTCCTTTCTCGCAAGGAGTTGGTCAGAGTGGTTGTAGCTTGATATCAGTGTCCAGTGTTGCGTTTATTTTTTATCAGGTGACGTGTCCCCAAGTTATTGGATAGTCAGTACAAGGTTTTAAACTTATCTCCACTTGCTATATATTTGAATTCAAATACCGTTGTTTTTTACCTTGACTTTGACACTGTGGACAATACTTCTGCTTACTTGATGGTTGTACCTTCCTTGCTGCAAGTAATGCTATATTCTGGATGGGCGTAAGTAACCATGTTGTGTGCTTATTGTAGTCTATATTCCCTGCTACTATAGCAAACTTGTTGCTTCAAATAACCTTGTTGATCTTGCTGCTTGCTTGTTGCTACTTCTATCTAAGTAGAACTAGCCCTATCTATTACAAAGATTTACATAATTTTTGGGGGCACTAGTTCATAATTAACATGAGGCTTTTGCCATCATCAAAAGGTACTAAATGAAACATGCATGATGTAAGATTACGAGTTGTAATCATTTAGCAAGAATGATAATTGTTTTCATTAGATATGCCTACCTATTATAGTTATAATAAGAATGTGCCAAATCAAAACAATCTTGCATCTAGCTATAGACAAGAAACAGTTTGCCCGACAGTAATTCGCCGTTTGTTCTTCTTTTGGCGACGCTTTGTGAAATTATGCTTGCCATGTTGTTTGACTATGTGCCTTGCTTTGTCTTCTTATTTCAGATCCCTACTCCTTCTGAGTCTATCAGGATCATTGTCTGTGCCTCCAACATTCACTATACATATTCTGGTCGAAGTTCTTGTATTCATGTTGTACCTCATGAGTGAGATCTTCCATCAGCCACCATTCATCAGAAGGGGAGATCTTGTATCTTTCCCACTTTAAGCCTTTGAGCTGAATCTGGAATGGAAGTACTCCTATGTGTAATTATCTTCCATATTCTTTCAGCTTGTCTTTAGTGGAACAACCGAAATTGTTGTACTTGCCTTCACTTAGTAGGTACTAGAAGTATCTGAGAACTTCACTCATCCTCCAATGATCAATTTCCTCTTCTTTAGGATTTCTCTCTGTTGGAATTTGATAAGTATGAAAATCATCTAGTTGCTCATCTGTGCAGTCATGTAGCAAACATCCTTCATACTTAGGGAGGATTGATAGATTTGGAGGCAGGCTGCTTTGTGTGAACAGGTGGGTCATGAACTATCTTAGTAACAAGATAGATCTCGTGGAGTTCAGCTTCTTTCTTTTCAAGGATATGATGTACTCTTGCTTCTAACTCCTGTAAAGATCTTTCAAAATCGTGTTGTTCGTGAGTTTTCCATTGTTGTACTCTCCTTTGGTTTCCTGTTCTTATCTTCTTTGAGCAGCAATGAACCACTCTTGTTGTTCTCTTTGCTATTACTCAACATGCCTTTCCCTTGCCTCCTCTTCCCTTTTTTTTGAAACCATCAATATTGATCTCAGTATGGGCTTCTAGTATGTTCAGGATATTGACCAATATTATTTTATCCTCTACTTTCTCATGCCGCTGTAAGGAGAATTCATCCTTCAAGGAATGTTGACCGCGCTCTTCCAGCCTTTTCTTCATGATGGATGTGAGACCATTAACTTATTTACTGGTGTAACTGATAAACTTCTTGACAACTTCATCCATTCATTGCCTTTCAGCTCGTGCTTCATTCACGAATTAGAACTTTAGGTCTCGCATGCTCTTAGGAACTAGGGGTACTGCTTTGAAAACAGATCCAAGAGCTTTGAGTACCCCAGAAGCGTTATTGCTCATTGCTCTTCTGTTGTACCAAGAGCTCAATTGCTTGCAGTGTATGATCAAATCATTCTAGCACTTCTTGCATAGCAACACTCGTTGGAAGATTTAACTTTACATGGGATTACCTAATTCCTTCATGCGTAAGTGACTTCTTCGCTCGTCTCTTTTGTCTTTTCATTGCCGCTTGTGCTACATCTGAAAGGTGTTTGAGCTGCTTTTATAAGTGGAATTCTACAGGAGGTGATAATTCACCACTCCCTCAAATATCCAAGTCTTCATCAGAACTGTCAGTTGGGGTTGCTAGAGGAGCTGGTGATCTCCTTATCTCTTCCACATGTGATCTTCCAGTTGTAGCTTCTTTTGTTGCTCCATGAGAATGTCCAGTAGGCTCACCATCACTAGTGGCCTTCTCATGTTGTTGTGTGAACTTGACTAGTTGCCATTCCTCCTCAACTGATCATGCATGTCAATCAGTAGCTTGAGTAGGCAACTCAACTTCTACTCCAGCATCTGATTTGCCTTGAGTCCCAGCTTCATTTGTAGGGTTTGCATCAGTTCAAACTGCATCAGCTGACTCCTTTAACAAACATTGTTCAACATCTATTGGCTTAGCCACTGTATCGTCTGTGGATCCTGCGTTAGTACAGGTAGCATCAGCTTGCTCCGTAGCCAAAATCCCTTATGTGGCTTGAGTTGATGCTTCATTTGCTAAGCTTGCTTCAATACAAGCTTCATCAGTTTTCTCCTTTGCCACTTCCTCTTCCGCTTCCTATTCAGTCGCTATATCCTTTAACATTTCTACTATATCCTCCATAGTAGTTGGCACTTTATCACGTAGCCTGGCAGAACCATCATCAATAGCTAAAACATTTTCCACATCCTCATCTTCCAATAGATAGTCTTCCTCCTCATCTGCATTGCTCTGGGAAGGGGTATCATTGTAATCCAACAATTGTTCATCTTCATAGTGTTCAACTATCTGTGAGTTTGGAGTATCTCTAAGTATGATTACCTCAACAATAGTATGAACAGGTACTTCAGCATAAGGTGTTGCAACTTCAGCAAGGTTACTGGTTGTGTGAAACTGCTCCTCACTTGCTTCTATTTCCTGCTGTTACAAAGTAGTTTTTACATCTTCTACTACTTCTGAGATCCCATCTTGTGTACTTCCTGGTGGCTGTACACCTGGTATGTGAGAGTTGGGCACTGCCTTGTCTACTGCAATCTCTCCTACAGTAAGTTCATCGGCAAACTGTGAAGTGCGTGTTGCCTTGTCTGTTACCGCTTCATCAATAACAGATTCATTGGCGATCGTAGCACCTGCCTCAGCTACTTGTTCTACTCTTTTGGTAGATTCATGGGCATTCTGAGAGGTTGTTGTTGCCTTGTCTACTGTGTCCTCTCTTACAACCAATTCATTGGCAGGGATCTGAAAATAGCAGATAAATGTATTTGATCTTCCTCAGAGCTTTCTGCAGCAATTAGCTGTGCTGCTGTAGAATCATCAGCAGGTTGTTGTGACGAGTTTCCTGATCCCTTTACCACTGGAACCTCATTATCTCCAATTGGTATCATATCTGATGTGCCTCATACATTAGTTTCATTTTCACCATTAGAGTCACTATCGTTAGCGTTTAAAGGCAGTCTTCTCCTTTGGGCAAAGCCTTCTTATTTCCTAAATGCAATCATAGAAGGTCTTTGAGGGCATTCATCAATATCTTTACATTGTGCCCAAGAGGTAACACATTCTTCTTTCTCACCCCAACTATCCCACTTTAAGATGGAATGGTACAACTTTACCCTATTAGAGCGCCATATGTTGTATCTTTCCACCTCCTCCTCTAGCAGCTCCCAAATGAGCTTGTCTTCTTCATGTTGTTATGGAGAGGCAGCATTTTGTTCGGCAGCAAGTCTTAGTTCGTGACCTGCTACACATCGTTCATCCCCTACTTCATAAGGTTCAACCTTTGCCCGTGAAGTGTGTTGGGGGGCTGCCTACTGGGTTTTCTGCTTGAACCAACAACTCTTCAGCTTGATTCAAAGCATCTGTTACTTCTTCTTCTTGTTTTGCAGAAATAGCAGGGAGTGGGTTATGGCTAAGAGGCGGGATAGAGAAAATAACATAAGGAGCGAGAGTGGTAGGACAGTGGGCTTTGACCAGCCTCCTATGTTTCAACTATTAAGATCTCTTCTTGTAAGGGCCTTTTAGAACCATCATCTTTTGCTTCCCAACAGGAGCGGTAGGGGCGTGGGTGACCCTTTCCTTTTCTTCATCCCTTCGCTTGGTACCTTCTCGCGTACCACCTATCCACTTGCCCTTTCCAAGTTCCACACCACCGGTGATCCGGATACCAAGACGATATAGAATATAGTTGAGCACGATTGCGTAGCTCTTGCGGCCCTTCGTCTTCGTGACCTCCTCCACAAGGAGAGTGAAGAGGAACATTGGTAGTTCACTGAATTCTCTTTCCGTAGAGCAATTGCACTTATCATAACTCCTCAGTTTTGCACTCTATACAGTGACTAAATATATCGTGCTGAAACTCAAACTCGAGAATGAAAGTGACCTTGGTGCAGGATTCGTGCACATTTACTGCTCGTTGGTCATCTGTGAATTCCTTCCAGCATTCGAGCAGTAGATCTCCACTAAAGGTCTTCAGTTGTGCTGGATTTAATCCTTTATTCAGCATAGAATAGATCTTGGCGATCTTAGAAGGAGTGATCTTCATAATACTCCTTCCAACAGTGCATGTGATGGTGGTTGGTTCACCCTCGGAGTTGTGATTGACCTCTGCAGTTGAGTAGAACTGCTCCACCAAGTCTTCCAAATATCTTGGTGTGTGGGCACCAAGAAACAAGGTCAGATGACCCGAAGGCAACTTTCTCCAAATTATCTCAATCAACTACAATGCTTTATTTCTCTCAGCCATCCGTATCCATAGATACTCGAGAGATGCAAGTCTTCCTTCAATGAAGTCGGACTTTTTGGTTGGAGTAGATTTCCAAGATGTCGAATTTGTATACTGAAAGCAAAACTTTTTATATGCAATGTTTCCAGTTATTCACTGTTTATCTCCTATCTGATTATATTTGCATTTTCACTATGTATGTGTCCCCATATCTCTTGCAAATAAGTAGATCCTATAGTGTGTTGAAGATTACAGAAGATCATATGATTGGTTAAACTTAAAGAGATATAAAATGTAAATCACAGCTTAGACAACTTGAGGACGAGTTGTTGGTTTAGGCTGTAGTATTAAGTAGAAATAATTTATCTTGACTATTTACTTATACTGATACGTATTTACGTATTGATAGGATCACAGTGAGATATGTTCTTCTGCCTGACCTTAGTGAAGAACTGGAGATCTCGGTGACTTATAGTAATCTAAAGCCTAAATAAGATTACAGTTATGAATGCTTGTTTGTGTGTCACTTTGATGTACTATGGGCAAGAGTTAAGATATAACTTTTATACTATGTATTTTGGGTGACAACAACTTGCATATAATAATTGGTAATTTGTAATTAAGTAACCGTATCCGTTTAGGATGATGATATCCCCTTAAGGAGCTCAAAAGCTTTATTGTACTAAACCCTGCAGGTTGATTAAGTTCAGGTACAATAATAAGGTTGGGTGGTACTACTTAAGGAATAAATAAGAAATTAATTGATTTAAGATGTCAGAGGCTTTAGTTAATTAATGAATATTCGATATCTTAAATACGGGGATTAATTAAGTCTAATTCAAGCCCCGACTCAACTCGAGAATAAAGGGGTAAGTCAGTATTAATTCTCTAGTGGAATGAATTAATACTTATGAATTAATTATGTTCTGGGCTGAACAAGGAAGAATTAATTCATAGTTAGGCCCATCTTTATTTCTTGTATTTGATCCCTGGACTGGCCCATATAGACTCCTAGTCCAAGTAGGAATAGAGAATTAAATTCCTAATAAGGAATTAAATTCCTAAACCTAGAAGGAATTAAACTACCAGGCTTGGCCCACACTCAACCATGTATTATAAATACATGGTCTCTCATTTTGTGAAAAAAAAAAAAGAATTAATATTCAAAAAGATCACTGAATAGAGAAAAATAGAGAGTAGGCGGCGGCGGTTTAAGGTGTTCCTTCCCACTTGGAATTCTTCAAAGTTTGTCGTCCATCCGGCGTTGAGGATTGAGTAGGGGATACAGTCCAGAAGGTTAAGACGGGAGTCAGAAATCATTCAATCAGAAATTGACTTCTTGTGTAAACAACTATCAGGTCGAATCCCTTAACTCCTATGTGTTATAGGCGCATGTTAGGGTTTATATAAATTTATAGATCCATCTCTAGGGTTAATTAATAAAGATACAAATTATGACAACCAAGAAGGGTCCTAGGGAAAGGGATTAATTATATTACTTTCTACAAGAGTATAATAATAGATATAAATCCTACACAAGATGCCATTTTTAGCTTGTTGAAGAAGAAGAAGAACCTTTGAGGATCTGATTTTGTTTAGATCTTTTAGGGTCTCTTTTGGCAAAGTTGTGAACAAGAGTCTTTTCCCACTTTTGAAGGTTAGGTATATATAACCTGTCACTAGAGATAATCAGGAACGACTCCTGGTTCACTTGAGACTTGATCAAAAGTTTTGAGTACAAGCTCAATTTCACCTCAATTGCCTATCATGCTCTATCATTTGCCATTTGTCAAAACGTTTGTATAAATAAAAAATAAAAAATCATCCCATCATTAACTATTCATCAATTATCAATCCCCATCACTATCCATAATCAAATCGAGAGCGGCCAATATCTACACCTACCACCCCCTGCCCCAAACTTGGTTGAAAAACCAAGGTTTGTGGGAAAGAAAGGGGTATGAATTAGTTCTCTACAAAAGGCAATCAATCAATCAACACTATCGAGTGGTTCTTATTGACTTAAATTAACCATACAAAACACTAATCCATACAAAGATACCAAATCTAATCCAACTCTAATCAATCCCAAGGGCAATAGAGTAGCATACGAAAGTTAAGCTCGCGGGCAGCAATACGTACACCTACCCACCCCTTCCCCAAACTTGGTTGAAAACCAAAGTTTGTGGGAAAGAAAGGGTACGAATTGGTACTCCAACTCATAGTGGCTTTTGGGCTTCGTCACCCCCATTTGGCGCTATCTCTTTGAATTTCATGGCTTGGTCAGTTTCTCATCATCATAGTCCCTGCACAATAAAAGAAAACCATAAGACAATATCAAAATCTATAAGTAAATAATCTAAACTATGAAATTGAATACACGAAAATCAGTAAACATCGGGTTGCCTCTCGACATGCGCCTTTGTTTAACGTCGTTGGCTCGACGGAAGCTCTTTTTCTTTAGTGTTTGTTCCAAGGTGGTTTCCATATTGGCCCAGACCAGTTCAAGTACTTTACTTCATGTAGCTTCTCACCTTCCTCTTCACGATGCTTCAAAGATGTGGAGTATTCAACTTATTCCTGCACCTTATCTTAAATTCTTTCTCAATAGGAGGGTTAACAACATCATGAGGAAAAACAGGATGAAAATCTTTGGGAAAGTGCTCGGTATCAAAAATATTAAATTGCATGGTTCTTCCATCAAAATCCATCATGAGTGTGCCTTCACGAACGTCTATCTTAGTTCGGGGAGTATTTAGAGATTGCCTCCCCAATAAGATAGGCGTCGGGATTGACGAATCACCTTGCATCTCCAAAACATAGAAATCAGCCGGAAACACTAAGTTATCAACTTCAACTAGCATGTCTTTAATCACTCCATCGGGGTATGAAGTGCTTCGATCGGCTAGTTGAACGATGACTCGTGTTTCCTTGAGTGGCCCCAAATTCAAAGAATGAAAAATTGAGCGTGGCATAATGTTAATTGAAGCTCCTAAGTCAAGCATTGCACGTTCAATCTTACAGTTACCTATCTTGCATGGGATTGCAAATATTCCGGGATCTTTGCATTTCGGTGGAATCTTCTTTTGGAAGATTGCGGAGACATATTCCCCCATGATTACCTTTTCATTACCCTTAAGCTTCCTCTTGTTAGTGCACAAGTCCTTGAGGAACTTAGCATACCTCGGGATTTGCTTCATGGCATCAATCAAGGGGATGTTTATCTCCATCTTCCAAAACACTTCTAGCATCTCCTTATCTTTGTTTTTATCCACTATTCTTGTGACTTAGCTTGAAAACGAGAGTGGTTGAGTCAGTATAGGAGATGAAACTTCAAATTTCTAGGCAGTAAGGGTCGCGGCCGCTACTAACTGATCAACAACAGCTGGAGATGGGCTTTCACTAACATGGTCGTGGCCGCGAGTGGATGTCGCGGGCACGACTGGCTCTTCGAAATAACCATTCATTTCAATTTTCCTTCAACTTCCCCTTGAATTCCATCCTCCAAAGGTTGCCCGGGCTTGTTAGGCTCTCCTAGCATCACTCCGCTTTTGAGGGTGATGGCACTGACGTTTTTAGGGTTGATTTCCGGTGAGCCGGCAGTTTGCCACTGCTTGCACTTTCAAGTCGAGACACTGAGGCTGCAAGTTGGCTCACTTGTGTTTTAAGGTTCTTGATGCTCGATTGAGTTTCCTTCTGAAACTAGATGTGTTGGTTGCTAGGCTCTTCACAATGTCTTCTAATGATGGACTAGATGATGATTCAGTCGATTGATGTTGTTGGTACATCCCTCGTGGCTGAGGAACTCGACCTTGGCTTTGGTCAATTTGTTGGCCACCTTGGTTACCATACCGAAAGTTTAGATGATCTCTCCATCCGGGATTGTAACTTTGAGAATAAGGGTCATACCTCCTTCCCCCATTGAAGTTGTCAATGACATTTGCGTGAGCTTTGTTCTCTTCACCTAAGATTGCGCATGTGTCGGTATTATGGTCGGTGGCTTGACAAATCCTACATGGCCTAGGGGCTTGAGTATTTCCCGAGGCCACCTTTTTTACCAAGTTAGTAAGCTGCTCCAGTTTGTCATCAATGGTTGAATCATGTACCTCCCTAATCATCCTTGTTGGCTTATGACACCCAAATTGTTGAGTATTTGCAGCCATCTTGGAAATTAACGAACGACCGGCTATTGGAGTCTTGTTAACCAATGCTCCTCCACTTGCCGAGTTGATCATGTTTCGGTCGGTCAAGGACAAGTCTTCATAGAAGTACTGTATAAGAAGCTGATTCATGATCTGGTGTTGTGGGCAACTAGCAACTAACTTAATAAACCTTTCCCAATACTCTTATAGTGTCTCTCCTTGGCATTGTTGAATACCGCTGATTTGCTTCTGAATGGTTGTGGCCTGAGAGGCGGAAAGTACATCTCAAGGAATTGTCTCTCCATTTGTTCCCATGTTGTAATAGAAGCCGGTGGAAGGTATTATAGCCGATCTTTGGCTAGATCTTTCAAAGAAAAGGGGAATGCCCTTACTTAATTTTCTCTTCCATCACCTTTGTAGGCTTCATACTTGAACACACAATATGAAACTCCTTGAGATGTTTATGTGGGTCTTCTGCCGGAAGACCGTGGAAAGATTGTAGCAAGTGAATAAGACCCAACTTCAATTCGAAAATCGTGTCCTCTTCAAACTCAGGGAACGTAATACATGGGGGTTGGTGTGTGACCCTCGTGTTTGCTAACTCCTTCATGGTTCTCTCTGGTGCCCTTTCATTCTCCATTTCTTCTCTCGGTTCTTCTTCAGGTGAAAGATTTAATCCTTCAACTTCTCCACAAAATTGCACAATTGTTCTTGCTTGCCTCCTCAAAACTCGTTCTCGAAGAACTACATTGGGTTCAAACAATAGCACCTTGTGGCCTTGAGCACGTGTGAACATCCACTTCATCAAAGCAAACAATAGCAAATAATTATCAAAATAACAAAAGTAACAAAAATAATGAACTAGAATGATAAAAATAGTGCTTAACACTAAAAACAAAAACATCCTAATACCGTTCCCTGGCAACGGCGTCAAAATTTGGTAGGGAGTTGTTCTACCGCCAAATTAATATAAATATAAATATACATATATATATATTGTTATGATCAACTCAATCTCACACACAAACAACACACAACTGTATTGAATGAAAAACAACCAAGAAATCGGCCACTTGCAACCGAACCAAGAACAGGAAAGAAAAATGATGAAAACAAGACTTTTACGTGGTTCGATCAATGTGATCTACATCCACGGAGGTTCTATACACCTCAATTCACTCCACTAATCAATCAATTACAAGAAATATCCAGAAACACCAGAAACCCCAATTCACAGCTTGAATTGAGCAGAAAACCCTAGCATTCTAATTCTCTTGATTGAGTAATGTTTACAGAGGGAAAGATACATCAATTAGCTCGCAAATACAAGTGTTTACAATGTATATAACTGCCAGAGCTCGAATCAGGGAGTTGAGGAAGTTGTAACTAATTTTGACTCAAGAACTCAAAACTGCTGCCACGGGCTTTTTACAACGGTTTCTCATACAACGGATTCAAACTGTTGCGAATGGCAGTTATAACAAACTTGGACCCGGTTTTCCCTTTTAACCTCTTTTCTGAACTGGTTAAAATCTGGTTCTCTGACCCGGTTCCTTGCATTCCAAACCCGGTTCTGGAATCCTCAAAACCTCTACTACATTCCATGAACACTTGATGATATTGAACTAACATCTACATATATATATATATAAATATACATATATATATATACACATATACACACACACACACACACACACACACATATATATATATATATATATATATATATATATATATATATATACTTGTCCTTAATCTACTACCCTAACTAGTAGAGTGGTAAATAAGGGTTGATCCACCAGGAACGGTCGAACAATTTTGCTTCATATATTAAACGATTATGATCAAGTAATATAATGTAAATAAACTAGTAAACAATGAAGAAGTGGGGGTGCAGGAGTTTTGATGGAATCACAACTAACACCTAAATTTATATTAAGTAACTCAAATAACAATCTATACACTAATATAAAAGTGCCTTAAGTTTCAGCCAATTTACGTTTGACCTATTTTACCCCTTTTAAGTTTAGATATTCAAAGGACAGTATTGTAATTTTCTAATATATCTAATTATTATATTATGATCCTAATTATAATCCTAATTGTATTCTAATTACATATCCTAGTTATATACCAAACACCATATATCCTAATTATTATATTCGGATCCTAATTCTAATCTTAGTTGTCATTCTAATTACATATCCTAATTATATATCAAGCATCGTGCATCAAGGTTGTATCCTAATAATCCTAATTTATTCTAATTACATATCCTAATTATATACCAAATACCATACATATCCTAATTATTATATTCGGATCCTAATTCTAATCTAAGTTGTCATTCTAATTACATATCCTAATTATATATCAAGCATCGTGCATCGAGGTTGTATCCTAATACGTGATATGTATGTATGAATAAGAAAGCTGATTTAAATTATCTAGCATTAACACTTAATATGTTGACTCATATATATTCTTAAAATTTTTAAATCCACTTACATGAAATTTCATTTATTGAAAAATGAAGATAATAATTAAATATTCAAATTAAGTTTAGCCCAATAATGTTGTAAATAATTTTTCTAATTTTTAGGGGGCAGGGGCAGTCATATTTTCATTCATTATTTCCTTTTTCAAGTTTGACATATTTTATAAGTGACATAAATCAATACATAAAATAAAGCTTTCAAGTAATGGAGAACAAAGAGTCGAATATGTAATTATTCCCTTATAACTTTTTTTAAGTACAAATCATGGTTGGGGTGAGATCAGTGAGAATTGTGCCCTGGTCAATTCTCTGCGTTATAAGATGCTCTACCAATGGAGCTACAACCAATTCCTTATAACTTAAATCTCTTAGATGTCACTGACATGTATCTTCTACTTCCTCTGTTCCATATTAACTGTCGTTCTATTTGCACCACAATAATTTCTCACCACACCACATTTACTTTATACACCACAAATCATTTTAAAATATATTTATTTTTCTAAACGCACCACTCTATCTACCATTTATGCCATTGGAAAAAGAAAAAGAAAGACCTAGGTCTCTCACCTTCCTCACCACCGCCATGCTCGTCTATTTTCTCCTCTTTCTTCTACTATCTTCTCTAAAACGAAATAAAGTTAGCATGTTTTCATTGGAAAAAGTTAGATTCTTAAAATTGAAACTATCCCATTGATAAATTAATTGCTAAAACCTAAAATACCATATAAAATATGAAATTCATAGAATAAAAAATAGAAACAAGAAAGAAAGGAAATTTTTTAAGCTGAAATAGTGACCCCCGTTCCTTGATGGGATACTGATTTTGAACTGAAAAATCTGAAACAGAAACAAAAAATGATCCAGATTTCTATGTTGCATAAGTTGTATGATGTTGTTCTGATTTAAATTCATCTTGCAATTACAATTCAAAATATGTTGATGAACAGTTGGAGATGGAGAGAAATAAAACAATTTTTGGGATTTTAATGTTGATGGTGACACAGTTCAAAACTTAAAGAATGGAACAATTGATGAAACGATGAAGGGTTAGAGAAGAAGAGTAATTTAGTCATTTGATATAAGGTTACTTTTGTTCAAAATATATATGTGGTGTGAAAAGATGTTTTTGTGGTGTAAATAGAAACACCCATAAAATATATGTGATAGGTTGAAAAGTAGAGATATTCTAGGTTTGAGCTAGGGAGAAGATTGATAAAATTGGTGAAAAATATCTAAACATCAATTAATTCGAAAAAGGAAAAAGTAGCTAGAATGACAATTAATAAGGAACGGAAGGAATATAAAATATATATAAATCATCGGAAAGAAGATTCAGAATAAAGGAAAAAGGTATTAATACAGGGACAAAATGAATCCAAATACTACGTAAAATTAATCTTACAGAATGCAAATGAGGTAAGGTTCTTGATCGCACAAAATCAAAATACTAAAGTTGTTGGACAAAAACTAGTATGAAACCGTCACATCGTGTGACCGTCATATGACGGGAAAAAAATATCACTTTTTGTAGTAAAAGTATCACTTTTATCTGTAAAAGTATTATTGTAGCAAAAATATCAATTTTATTTGTAAAAGTATCACTTTTATATGTAAAAGTATCACTTTTCCTGTAAAAGTGTATCCTGTCGCACGTGAGGCGTTACACACAAGACTCACTCAAGTTGTTGAAAGAAGATTGCATGCATTAGCAGAGACAATAGAAATGATGGAACCTACATAGCAAAATGAAAAGAACGAGAAAGATACAACTACAACAATACTTGAGGATAAAACTACAAAAGTTGAAGAAGAAAAGAAGGCGAACAACAAAGAAAAAATAAGAGGATGGAAAAACTACAAGAATGGAAGAGAAGAAGAAAAGACAAAACACAAAAACAAAAGCAGAAGACTACATTTAGATTAGAAGTGATGATGAGGTGATACAGATCATAAAAAAAAATAGAGGGGGACAAAAGTACAACTTTAGTTTTGGAGGATAAAACTAAAAAAGTTGAATGGAAGAAAACAATAACAAAATCAAAGACAAAACAACATGAACAAACTGCAACCACGAAAGAGAAGAAGACAGGAAGAAATACAAAGAGAAAAATAGAAGACAACATTCAAATAGAGAGTGATGATGAGCAAACACTCAAACATTTTCTTACAAATTACAACAAAAAAAGCCTCAGTAACAAGGAAGATCAAGAAGGAAAAAAAAAAAAAAAAAAGTGTGTGATACCCCGAATCTTTATAACGCAATAAAGTACACTCTTTGCATTTTAAAATATTTTTATCAATTTTATTTTAGCTTAAATTGCAAAGTTATTTGATTTTATGATTTTATTTTGGCAAATAAGTCTGACCGCGGTGTACCAGGTCCACTGCACTCCTAATACCTAAAAGGAAAGAATTAAAAATTTAAAATATAGAAGCTTAAAGTTAACATCGGGCTTAAGAAATAAGAAACAAAATTAATTTATTCTAAATATTTTATATTTACCTAAAATAAAAACTAAAGCTAAAAAAAATATATAAGGTTATACATATAATAAAGTAATAACTAACTATATACATATTTGAATACCTACGAATGAGCATCACATATAATGATAATAATGATAACACATTAGTCTCATTCTATTTTTAGTAAAACATATTATTATAATTAGTAAACTAAACATTGTAAGCTTATTATATGTAGTAAAGGTATAAGTGATGCATTTGTAGTAAAATAGGTATCCCACATCGAAAATAAGTTTGAAAAATTTACAAAGATTTCTATATAAAATAGGCAGTAGATTATACATTAGAAATAATAAGTAAACATTGCATTGAATATATTGGATTTCCTTTAACTAGGAGGTCCTTATCAGTTCATTTTCGACAACGCTCGGGCCGGTGTTTTGGGAAGTTGTCGAATAGTGTTAAAATCTTTTGAGGTATGTTTTCTTTAATAGTCTTCTTTTTTATTGTCATTGTCATTTATAGTTTATATAGATTTAGGAATTTAATTATTTTCTTGATTTAAGTAAATTTATAAATTTAGCTATTTTCTTAAGTTTGTATTAAATAGTTGTTGTTTAAGATGCGTGTTAGTTAGTTTAAAATATTTATTAATGTAGTTAATAATTTAAATTTAATAAGATATTAGGCCTTTTAATTTAGGACTATAATTTATAACAACTTGGTTTATATGTTACAAATTGTAAAAATAGATATAATTCAAGGATAGTGAACCACACTTAATAATTGTTAAATACTAAGCCCGATAAGTAATAATAATTAATTAAACAACTTGTGCTTGGTGTAGTGCGGGTCAGGCCTTGGGATATACGCGACTTACCTACTTTAAAGCAAGCAAAACAAGGTGGGTAACTGGGCTATTTGTATACGACTCAAAAGCCATATTGCTAGACTTAGGGGCCAATCTTAAGACTCCCAAGCCCTACTCAAAAGCCAATCTTACGACTTAAGAGCCTTTCTCAAAAGCAAATCTTACGACTTAAGAGGTATCATATCAAGCCCGAAGGCAAACATATTTATTAAAGTACAAGTTCAGTAGCATAATGTACTTTATTATACACCGTTGAAAGGTCACTGGGGCATTCCATAAGCCGAATGGCATTCTCCACCAAGCGAACGTCCCAAAGGGCTCCTAAGTCAATGATGTATTTATTATTGTGCATCTTCATTTAGTATAATTGCTTACAAAGTTCCCACTGAGTTTATACTCATGCCCATAATTACAAATCTTCAGGTTAGTTGAGCGAGGTGGCGGGGCTGTTGCGGCAAAGGTCACAGGGTTCCTTCTTCTACCCGCAACTTAAAGATGTTTTTGCCTCTTCTATGTATATAAATAAGTTTGTGTGTCACAAAATTTGGGGTTTTCATTTTCTTAGAAACTTTGGAACCACTAGTGTAAATATGTTTTGGCAGTGTCTTATTGTCAATAAAATTTCTACTTTTATCCAATAAGTATTTTATGTCTCGCTTTCGCACTTTTTCTGATTTATTACTTAATCAAAAGAAAAGAAAAATTTAGTAGCACTTCAATCCCGCGTTAATGGGATTGGGGCGTTACAGAGTGGTATCAGAGCAGGTCTACTTTTCTGTATACTTGTTTTATAAAATAAAATCAAGGGGAACCGTGACTTTGCCAACAGACTGACACTGGCTTCAAGGTATGTATATTTTACTATTATTTTGTATGATTTGGAAATGTTTTACTTCAAATTTATATTTCATAAAATAACATGATACTTGTGAGATGTCCTTGAAATTTTACCACCAATTAGGAAACCAAATTAGAGATTTTGATCTATATTTCTTCTTTATGATAGGATGGTTCGTAGGAGGCAAAAGGCGAGAAAACAAGTAATATATAGACACAGAGTACTTGCCGATAGAAATGTGCCATCACCTGCAATATCTACTTATCAGGGGTCTAGGCAGGGAGCACATCAGGATATAGAAGAATATATTATCATGTTACAGGGACGCCGCAATAATGTTATACGCGAGGGACACTATATTAGCGAGCATGAGGCAGCAGTGCACCCAAGAGAAACTATCCGGCCATCCTTTAGAGCCATTGCCCGTCGGATTTATGATAACATGCTTACGGTAGACTCTATTATTGGACCAGTTATTGATTATACACGCTTTGGACTTCGCCTGGCAGTAGCTGTCAAGAACCGACAAAGGTGTCTCACTACTGCTGATCGAATGGAGAGAGAAGCTGAAAACCAGAAACAAAGGGCAGACCGATATAATGAAATTGCAGCTAGTAAGTGTTTAGAGGCTGTTGCTAACGAACGTCTTGCTGGGCGTGCTAGAGAATTAGTAGAGTTCTATCGCGAATATGCAAGATTGCAGCGTGAGGAAGCAGGCATAATAGAAGAAGATGAGGAGGAAGAGGATCCTTCAGAGGAAAGTGAACCTAATGAGTCTATAGGGTCACATCCTGGTGAGAGAATACCAACTAGGGGTCGTCGTGTGCGTACCCCACCAGCAGAGAACCGGGCAGGCCCTAGTAATTGGTTCTGATATAGTTGGAAACCTAGAGGATGTACATATAGTAATAGTTGATAGCTTTTGTATAGTGATGCCTAGTACATAACTAGACCGTAAATATCCTTTTGCTAATAGGAATGTATATAAGTCATCCTTTGATCATGCTTATCTTTTTGCTCGTATAAGCATGATAAACCAATCGTCATTTTGTATGGGTTAGAGTACTAAAACCATTGTACTTATTGTATATATTAATGAATTTGTAAACCCAATATCTTCTATGTATATGATTTGCTTATAAATTATTCGGTATGTTAAACAAGGGTATATATGCATATAATTAAGTGTTATTTCTCTTTCTCCCAAAAGTATGGCAGCACGAGGAAGGCCACGTAAACATGTGCAAAATGAAAATGAGTCATTTGTCGGGCCAGCTGCTGAGAGGCAACCTCCACCTGCTGTTGAAGTACAAGGAGCGGATTTTGCACGGGAGTTCCTGAATTCTCTACAGGGACTCATACAACAAATACCAGCTAACCAAAATATACTAAATCCACAGAACCAGGGTGTCAATACTAATATCATTATAGAGAAATTTCTTCGTTTTTCGCCCCCAAGATTCAGAGGTAGCGAAGGACCTATGGTCGCTGAGGAGTGGATTCTTGAGCTTGAAAGAATCTTTGATCATATGGAATCAACTCTCATGGATTTTCTAGTCGAGGTCTCGTTCAATGACCCCGAGATAGTCACACGTGCTAAGAGTACAGCCCAAACCGACCCCGAAGCCAACAAGTGGCATGTATACGTAGACAGCGCCTCTGCTACCCAAGGCAGTGGTGCCGGGGTCCTTCTCATTGGTCCCAATGGCATCGAAGTCAAATATGTCATGTGCTTTAAGTTTAAAGTGAAAAACAACGAGGCTAAATACGAGGCCGTCATTGCTGGGCTCCGGCTCGCTCAGACCTTTGGGGCTTCGCATATACAACTATACACTGATTCCGAGGTGGTCTCAAGCCAGATCCGGGGCACATATGCGGCAAAAGATGATACATTGAAAAGGTACGTGCTTTAACTCATAAACTTTTATTAACTTTCACCTCGATTGATGCCAGCAGATCCCCCGCGAGGAAAATACTAAGGCCGATACTCTCAGTAAAATGGCCTCCGCGGTCCCGTCAAATGTGTCTCCGGACATAATTGTCGAAGAAGCTACCCAGCCTTCAATTAATGAACAGGTGGTCTCTGTGTTGACTGATGCCGATCCCAATTGGATGACTCCGATCCTCCAGTATCTCCGGAGTGGCACTCTGCCCGAAGATAAATTGCTTGCTAAGCAGATACTTTTAAAAGCACCAAAGTATACGCTCCGCGACGGGGTTCTTATACTGTCAGTCATACTTACAGCCGAGTCTCCGATGTCTTGGCCCGGCCCAGGGCGACTATGTCCTTCGGGAATTTCACGAGGGAGCATGCGCAAGTCACATAGGGTCACGTACGTTGGCCAAGAAAGTGCTTCGGTGGGGATACTACTGGCCCACCTTGTTCAATGATGCCCATAATTTGGTGTCGAAGTGCGACAAATGTCAGCGGTACTCCCGAGTAAAGCACCTGCCATAAACTGAACTCATAAGTATACAAAACGCCTGGCCGTTCATACAGTGGGGTATCGACATTGTAGGTCCGTTCCCTGTTGCTCCGGGGGGACTTAAATTTCTTGTGGTCCCCGTGGATTATTTCACTAAATGGGTCGAAGCCGAGCCACTTACTGGCATTACTGGACAGAATATTCTAAAATTTATCTGGCGTAACATTATATGCCGTTTTGGCATTCCAAGTACAATTGTATCCGACAACGGCAAACAGTTTGCCAATGATCCTTTTTGGTCCTGGTGCGAGGAGTTGCACATCAAGCAGGTTTTCACCTCGGTTGCTCACCCCCAAGCTAATGGTCAGGTTGAAGTCACGAACCGCACTCTTGTCGACGGCCTCAAGAAACGACTGGATCAGGCCAAGGGTCTATCGACGGAGAATCTTCCGCAAGTTCTCTGGGCTTATCGCACAACGCCACATTCCTCCACCGAGGAGACTCCTTATAGCCTCACCTACGGCTCCGAGGTTGTCGTTCCTGCCGAGGTAGGGGTACCCAGCCCTAGACTTTTACACCTCGATCCTGAGGCTAACGAGGAAGCACTCCGTACGAACCTTGACGAGCTTGAACACCGACGTGAGGAATCCTTCATCCGGCAAGCTAAGTGCAATCAATAAACAGCTCGGTATCATAACAACTGGGTCTGAGGTACACAATTCCAGGTCGGAGACCAGTGCTCCGGCTAAACTCGGCCAGCAAAACTGCTCCCGAAGGCAAATTGCATGCTACTTGGGAAGGGCCTTATCGTGTCACTGTTGCTCATGCCTCCGGGAGCTATCAGTTAGAGCGATTGGATGGCACCTCGATACCCCGCACTTGGCACGTTAGCAATCTGCGGCGTTTCTATCTATAGTTTCCCTTTTCACGTAATTATTCTTCCTTTAAATTTATGTACATACCTTTACTTAACGGCACTTTAAATATTACTTTTGTATTTTTTAATTGTTCCGGCAATAACTATGAGTGCAAGTTTTTACTTTCGACGCATACACTGTTTCTCTTCTACGCCGCGGGGACGCCCCGGCCTAGACTACGCGCACATTTGTTGTGTCAATCGTTAGCTGTCTCCGGACACATTTGCCTCTCGCCTGATCCGTCCGGAGAGGTCCTAAACCTTGTCCCCGGACAAGAGCCACCTCTCACCTGATCCGTCCGGAGAGGTTATCAACCTTGATTCATCCAAGTGTTAATTCCCGCCTGATCCGTCAGGGGAAATTTATACCATGTTTCCGAACAAAGGTTTATCTACGCTCTGTACTCCTGAGTACTCATTAATACATTACTTACCTTACATCATTCAAACAACATTTTTGCATGTGCATATACTTCAATTTGCACAATATACTCAAATTTTTCCTTTATATACACTTATTTCATACAATAACTTTGTCTTTTACAAACAATTATTTTTTACAAAAAGATACTAAGGCGCTACATATCATTTTTTGCCTCCTAACCAATATTCGGCACCCTGGCGCCGCGGTGTGCCCTATCCTGAGCCGGAACTCCTCCGGGATCTAGCAGCACTTCGGGGCATCCCTCTGCTCCTAGGGCCCCTTTGGCTGCCTTGACCTTCGCGGTTCGGTTGATTCGCCCTCTTCGCTGGCCCAGACTTTTGTGCCCATTCGACTGGGTCCCATTCAGCCGGGGCCATTTCTTCGACTTCTTGAGCAAATTCCCAAACCTCTTCGGTGGATTTTAAGCTTCGCTCCGGCTCAGCTCCTGATCGCCCTGCCGGCCTTCTTTCAGGCCTCGACCCCTGCTTACTGACCCTGCTCACCACGGCGGTGCTCGGTTCCTCAATTATTATTCCACCAGCACGCGCTGTGTGAGTTGGCCTTCTTCGGCGTATTTTGGAGGTCTTGGTCCGACTGCTGCTCGTGATATTCTCTTCAGGGGTGCGGTGCACTTTCTTCCTACCTTCTAGATTTTGGTACATGCCGAGGAGGAGCTCTAACACGAGACGCTTTATGTACAACTTCTGAGTTCGGATTCCTGAGGTCCATCGGCTCTTTTATTTCTGCTTGCACCTCGACAGTCCGGGCCTCAAGATCCTCGAATGTCAGCAGACCAAACTCCGTCAACATCCGTTCGTACTCGCGGTGGTGCACATACATTCGCTCCACCTCAGCATCCTTAGATAATGATTGCAGTTTGAAGAGCAGCGCACTCTCTTTGGCTTCGGAGCGCGCCTTTTCGGCTTCGGCAAGGCTCTTCTCTGTTGTGGCTAGTTTTTTCTCCAGCTGTGGCACAACATGCTTCTGCAAGTTGTCTTTTTCACCTCGGATGCACTCCAGGGAATGCATCAGCTGCTTTATTACGTTGTGCAGCTCCTCGGTGCTCTCCTGTTAGCAGCGCAAATTCAGTACTATATACTATACATCTCATGCTGCATCAGAGGCAAATCAACAACATTGTTCCAACATTCACACTTCATTGCCAAAAAATTATCACATACAATATTCAGTCTACATACATCATGTCAGAAATAAAAGTTCAACCTACTGACTACAGTGTTTACAATTGTTCAAAATTGAGGGGAACTGACCTCCCCCTGTTCGGTCCCCTCGGCTGCCTCTGGCTCCTCCTCCTCCTCCAGCTCCTCTTCCGGCAAGGCTTGGTTGTCCCCGGCGCCACCCTCGGCTGCCTCTGCTGGAATTTCCATCCGTGGGGGTGGGGACCTTGTTCGCGGCTCCGAGGCAAACTCTCCCTTCCGGAAGGCCAGGAACTCTTCATCCTGGTCAGTGTTGCAGGCGGCAATCTCCTCGGCGTTAAGCACTTTGCCCTTCTCCTCCAACGCCTTCACCAAGGGCCACTCCGGGACCTGCGCCAACGCCTCGTAGTACGCCTCCTCCACGGCGCCCATGGAATCATAGTCATATTCGAACTCTGGACGATAAACGTCCACGTTCGAATAGACCTCTTTGACCTTCTCAAGTAGCGCGGAGCGCGTCGCTGTGTCGCCAACGGCCACGAACCTCATTTGATAATCGAGAAACGTGCTCGTCTGCATCAGCTTCTCCGCGAAGGTCTTCAGCAAGGCCCCTTGGCCCTCGATCACCGCTGCCTCTTTCCCCTTCAGCTCGGCGCGCAGCTCCGCCACTTCCCTGCGGAGCAGTCCAGCTTCTGCCTCCACCCCCTGCAATCGCGCCACCTCTTTCTCCACCTCGGAAGCTCTTTTTCGAGCCTCGGACAGGTATTGCGTTAAACTGTCATTTCGAGACCGGAGCTCCCCTACCGCCTCGGCCAGCTCCTCCCTGGCCTCCCTCTCGCTCCTCTGCCCGAGGTCCATTATCCCCCGAGCCAGCCACAGCAGCTCCTCAGCCTCGGGCCCTTCGAGGCCCAGAATGCTTGTTTGCCCCTGTCACCAAATAATCTGTTAGAAAGCTACGCTTTATTGCGAGACATATATCATTGACTGTACCTCGGGAGCTGTGTCCGCGCGCATTCCCTTAGCCTCCGCAGGCGGCGCCGAGGAGGGCTCCGGCCTCTTCCTCGACCTCGGTGTCGAGCCAGTCACCACCACCTCGTCCTCTGTCCCCTGCGACCGCCTTTAGCTCGGCGACACCACTCCTTTCGGGGCTACTTCAGCAATTGTTCCCCTCTTCTTCACTGCCGGTGGCATCACCGGGCTCCCCGATGTATCTTTCCCGAAGCGTTCCACTGCAAAGACAATACACAGTTAGCACTCTTACAACCTAAAATAGCTCACATAAACATTAAAATGCCCTACCCTCCTCCGACGCCCCGGCCGACGAGCCCTGACCCCGGGTCAGATTCTCCTATGCTCATCCCGAATAATAGAGGCTTAACCCTGCCTCCTCTAGCTCCTCCTCGGTGCAGAGCTGTTTAAACGCACCCACGGTGCGGAAATCGTCATTAGACTCCGGCTCCAACACCGGGGCGTTGTCCACAACCTCCTCCCTCCTCCACCTCGGGAGGGCCACACCCACCTTCACAAACAAAAACTTATCCTTCCAACCCTCTACCTTACTAGGGTTTTTAACCTTAAACCCACCCCGGGGCCTCGGGCTAAACGAATACCATCCCTTAGCCTTCCCGAATGCTTTGAGCTGGAAGAAAAAACCTAAAAATATCTACATCCGGCTCTACCCCGACCCTCTTACATATTACCAAAAACCCAACCACTCACCGCATTGGGCGCCAGCTGGCATAGCGCAATGCCATAATACCCAACAGCCGAACTACGAAATCCCACAGTGGGAACCTAAGTCCTACCTTAAGATGATCTATGTACACCCCTATGAACCCCTTGGGTGGACAACAGGCTCGATCTCTGGGCTCCGGCAAAATGTATTCTAAGTTAAAAGGAAAATAAAACGACAGTATAATTGCTTCTACTTGCACCCGAGACAGCCGCTGCACCTCCGCGGCGACCTCGAAGTCCTCCTCACAGCAGCCGCTAAAACCTACTGCTCGGGTTGCAGTTTCCATACCGTCCGCCCTATACACCGTTCTAATTTCCCCCCTCTCAGGGATAATATACCGCAATGGTTCTGCGTCTAGAGGGGCTTCCGTCATCCCCATTCCCTAATCGAAGACGAAGAAGAAGACATATTTACTTGTTTCAGATATTACGATTGCTCAAGACTTTGCAAGGGTGATTCTTTTTTTCTCCCACTCTTTGTCTGTCACAAATTGCAAATGAAAGTGATTGTAAACTTCCTGTACACGCCTTATATAGACACCCAAGAATAAACGGCCCAGATCATGCCCTTTCGAATTCAACGCTTTAGATACACGCGTGTTTGTCACGCGCATCACAGTTACCTAGGCGCGTGGGGAACACGCATCTTGGAATTTGAAACAACGTCACTTCAATTACAGTTAGCTCTGTCACCCCGGGGATAACTCAGTTCGACTTCGGTTGACTCGTTCACCCCGGGGACACCTCAATTCACCTCCGGTTGACTCTTTCACCCCGGGGGTAACTCAGTTCGACTCCGGTTGACTCTTTCACCCCGGAAGAAGCTCAGTTCGACCCCGGTTGACTCTTTCACAACAAGAGTCAGATACTACTCCGACTCAACTTCGGCTACAGCGCATACACATCGGCCCACATATCTATCTTTTTAACCGAAGCTCCTACCTCGCTCTAGCTGGTGGGGGGGCATCTGATAGGTATGGCCCAATCTCCCCGGATCGGCCTAGCCCGCCAGACGGGTCAATTGGGCTCAAGAGCGCAAGCCCAACGCAACCAAGCCCATATGCGGCGTCTTTGGGAAGTTGGGAAAAGATCCCCACGATCTTTTCCAATGGCCATGCAGATTTTGATTGGCGGATTTGTAGGGATTTTGTTAGGGTTGCCATTTTATAGTATAAATAGGAGAATTGTTGTTGAGTTTAGGGTTCGAATTCTGAATTCTGAGATCAGTACTTGTAAAGATTGTACTTCGGTACTCAAAGGAGACTAGGGAAACACCTCGGAAGGTTATTGCCTTCTTCCGTGGACGTAGATCTTTGGATCGAACCACGTAAATCCTTGTGTCGTTTAAGTTCTTGCATGTTTGATTATTTTGGATTATTGCTGTGATTGTGATCCGTTTGATATCCGGGTTTCGGCTTTATCACCACCCAATTAGAATTTCAAGATTTGAGATTCACCATTTTACACTATATTTTGGTGGATTTCAAATCATTTGACAAAGGTAGTCATTTACAAATTCATCTTTACTCACACCTCTCTCTCTCTCTCTTCCTCTCTTCTCCCTATCCTATCTCTTCCTCTCGTTCTTCAATGAACTGCTCCCAGTATTTTTTTATTCTATTTTTTTTTATCTCCAATGAAATGTTCCCAATAATTTTTCGGGATATAAAATATATAAAATTTATATATGTGTGTATAGAGGTATGATCTGAAACGCTACAAGCGTGTGCTCTACTTGCGCTACACATGTTCCATTCATTTTTTTTTTTAATTTAATATACTGTTCATCGAGACAAAAAATCCCCGCCCCGACCCAACAATATGTCCAAATAAATTACAAACTGAATTTCTTTTTTTTTTTTTACCAACTAATTTAACACAATTTGTTATCGGTATGTGTTAAATAATAGAAAGTGTCTTATTGTTGGTTGAGTTGTGACCCATTTACAACAGATTTTACACAAATTTTGAACATAATATATTATGATAGGGATGTAACAAATCAAATACTTTTGATTCGATTAATGATTCGAATTCGATTAAGATGATTCGGATTTAAAAAGTTCGATTTCAAATACAAATTAATTATTAGGTTAGTATAATATTCGAATCCGAATATTCGTCCATTTATATATAATATATTTTTAAAATTAAAATTAATTTAATACTAAATGTATATATAATATATATTTATATAGCTATATATTTAAAATAAATTTATATACAATACATATTATTAAATTTTGTAATATAAAAAATAATAATAATAATAATAATTGAATACTTAAAAATTAGAAAATAGATAGAAATTAAAATAAAAACATTTTTTGAATCTCAAATCGAATTGAATATGTTCGAATATTTTTCAAGAATTGAATTTGAATCACCTTTTAAAATTCGACTAATATTTGATTCAAATTTGAATTCAAATTCATATTTGCGAATTCAAATGGAATATCTTATTCGGTTCGATTCAGTACGTTTACATCCCTACATTACTGTTACAAGTTGATTATCCAACCTATTTTGAATTTGGATATCAATAAAAATAAAAAATAATTGATTTGTATACAAATCTAAAAAAAAATTAGGTTGTGTCGCAAATTATCACCCCTGATACCTTATGCTTGCACATTTATGTATGTTCTTCATTGATAGGTATGGCCCAGTAACTCTGGGTCGGGTTAACCCGCCCCGGAACGACCGAGCCCAGAAGAACGAACCCAGCAACTAAGCCGGCTCAGAAGCACGCATGAGTGAGCCTAACACAGCCCAGTCGCGGCATATTTGGAAAGTGAGATCATGGGGATCTCCTCCCAACTTCCATGTAGATTTGGTGGGCGCAATTGTGGGGATTCTGTTAGGGTTTTGAATTGTATAGTATAAATAGTAGAATAGTACTCAGATTTAGGGTTGGCACTTTGTACTCCAAAACTACAACGTGTAAGATTGAAAGGAAGATAGTGAAAAACACCTCGGCAGGTGATTGTTTACGCCCGTGGACGTAGATCTCCGGATCGAACCACGTATATCTTGTGTTCTTTACTTTTTCTCGCATTTGGTAGTGTGGTTAATCGGACTATACTTCGAATTTCTGGGATAATCGGATTGCTCTTTATCATTCATCAAGGTTGTCAAACTCGCAATTTTAAGTAGAATCGGTGGCGTGTCAGTAAAATCGGATCGTAAAATCGTAAGATTCTACTACCAATACCAAATAACCATATATATAAATTATTCAAAATATATTTTAATTACAACAAGTTTTATATAGATATCACTTATAAAAAATACACATATTATATACACAATTAATAAAAAAATAAAAAATAATACAATATGGAGAAATGTTTTAGGCATTATTGTTCATATATATATTTAGTAAATCATTCCTAATTGTAATTATGAATACTTTAATTTTAAGAGAAAATTAACAAATACTTTAGTGAAATTAAGTACTACATAAAAAAATATAAGATATATTTTTTATTAAGCTTAGATTTTAATTTAGAACTTGATAGTTAAAAAAAAAAAATCAGCAAAATTGTCTCTCTTTGTGTATAATTATCTCTAGAAAAGTTTTAAAACCTCAATTTTAAGTTGGTACAAATTCCACAATTTAGATTATATGTTTTTTAATTGGTGAAATAGAACAAAAAGCAATAGGTTATAAAATTGTTAAACTCATACACAAAATTGTAAAATTGTAAAACTCGTAAAATCGCATGAGCAAACTCGAGAGTTTACTCCGATTTTATCAGATCTCGATTTTATCACGAGTTAACTCGTTAGGGAGAAATAACTCGTAAACTCGTAGAATCTTAAGAGTTAACTCGAGATTTTGACAACATTGTTCTTCATATTCTTAGTCATTTTTATCTAATATTTAAAGTTTTAATAATTTTATTAATAAAAGAGGGAAAGAGTGAGCCACTTTTTATTAACAAAAAGAAAAAAATAAGTGGGAGTTTTGTTATAGGCTAGGAAATCTAAACAAATTGCAATATTTATTATATTAAAATGAATAATAAAAATGTTCTAAGTTGTAGCGCACGTAGCATGTAGCGTTTTTCATCGAAACTATGTGTATAGTATATATATAATTGGGAAAAAAATTGTTCGATTAATTTAGATGTAGGTAAATATTATTTTATTTAATAAAAAATATAAAATTTTTAGTTTAAACTTTAAAGAAAAAAACTGAATTTCACAAATGTTGTATCAGTTTTTGGCCAAACAATGGATTTAAAAATCATTTTACATATCCACCATAAATCCAAACGAGGAATTTTAAGTTCATGGATTTCAAATCTAAGGATTTTGAAATATATTCATTTTAAAGCCCTTGGCAAATCAAATCCCTCCATTCACATGGAGACTAAAGTTTTATGTAAAGAAACTTGCAATAACTTTCTTAGCTTTTCCGGTACGAGTTCAGTAGAAAAAGTCGGTATTGTTTTTTCATTTTTTCTTTAATATTTCTGATAAATTGATCTCGTTTTATTTAGGTTTATTCTTGTCTTAGATCACATGTTATCAATCAAGGGTTATGATGGTCTAGTTTTTAAAGTAATGTCTTGGGGTTCTTTTATAATACACATGGTGTATTTATACACCTGAATTTTAAACAGCTGGATTTAGCTATATTAAATAACAACCGTTAGATCAAATAATTATTGTTGACCTACTAATGGCTGAGTAGGTTGCCAAATGAGAATCAATTTATTGATATTCATTAATAGTCATAGGATATTGAAAGCCTTACGCTCCCTCCGACCAACAGATCTAAACTATCCACTATCCCTTTACCTCTCTTCTTTCTTGGAAACAATGTCAATATTCTGGCAAGAAGAGGCAGCCATGGACAACAATCTATTGGTCTGAGAAGATAACTTCGCAAAAAAAATCTGGGTGGATATTTTTGTTAAATCATTGATAAATACTAAGAAGATCTTAAAGGAGATTAAATTTTTGGATTTCAGAAAAATAAAAAAATCATTTTTATGTTTTTTAGAATCAGAAATTAAAAATCAATTTAATTGTTCCATTGATAATTGGAACGACTGCGAGAATAGAATCGGTAATGGTAAATCTAATGTCAATTAAGAAAACAAAATAATATATTTCATAATTTTTGTCACAAATAAGAGCTATTTTGTGTTTTCAAATATTTTAGTTGCCAATATAACTTTAGAAATAAATAAATAAAATTGGAAGATGTATCCCAAAAACACCAAATTTTAACAAAAAACAAAAGTACTAGTAATTACTTGCTCACAATTTAAGGTTCAATTCGTGTACTATACGAATTTCATTTAGAGTAAAAATATTCTAAAAGAGAAGTAATGATAAATTTTTTATCTAAAATACTATGGTGATGATGGATTTTATTTTTTGTCGCCTAGAGAAATAAAAATAAATAATAATTAATTCATCTTCTTTAAATCATAGTCCAATTTCAACTGCAATGAACCTTGATTTATTCTCTAACAATGTAAAGTTAGAGAAACAAGAATTGAATAAAACGTGAGATGCATATGTCATATATATTTTTTTTAAATAAAGTGGCTTATAGTAGAATAATAGAGTGGAATTAGCAAATATAATGTGATGCATATAAGCGGTAACCTAAATGATAAGTAAAAAGTTACTTGTTAATAACCTATTATAACAGGTTAAATTCTTAGATGTATTAATACATCAGGTGTATTATAGAAGAACCCAATGTCTTGAATGCTTATTCACAAATTTGTGTATATGGCATATGCTCAGTTTCCATTTTCTGCTTTCTTTTTTTTTTGTTCTGTTGGCCTATTGGATATAGAGGTGGCAATTCGGACGGCCCGGTCGGGCCGGGCCGGGCCCAGTCGGGCCAAGGGAAAATTCGGGTCGGGCCCAATTTATTTCGGGCCTAGAAATGCTAGGCCCGGCCCGGAGGACCTCGGGCTATCGGGCCAAAAAGTCCACCAATGAATTTTTTTATTTTCTTTTTTATTACTTTAACCATGAAGTAGAATTATATATTGAGGCGAACTTCAGTTTAATTCTCTTAAGAAAAAACTTGATCAGAAGATAATATATTACTATTCGTTGCAATATGGAATGATATCTATTAATCTATAGGCATGTCTCAAACCTCAGATATAACAATAATAATAATGATAATAATAATAATAATAATAATAATAATAATAATAATAATAATAATAATAATAATAATAATAATAATAATAATAATAATAAAAAATAAGGAATGGATGAGTGATACATAGTTATATAATACACGTCACAAGTTATTTAATTTTTGTGTACGTACTATACTACATGTTAAACACTTTTTCATTTTTCGACACATAATAAATAATGAGCATGCTTGGATCCAATTCATTTTCCATCTTCGGGCTAATAAAACTGAAGAAATAGAGTATTAAATTAGTCAAATGTTTTAATTTCTCGCTAAATAGATACATTTATGCTCTACTAGAAAAAAAAAAAAAACATTTTTCAAATAGTACACAAAATATTATCTAATTTCTAAATTTTTCTTATTGGATTAGTGAGGGGAAAAAAATTCAATTCCATCGGACGGCCCGCGGGCTTTCGGGTCGGGCCGGGCCAAAAAAGCCCGAATTTTTTCGGGCCTCTAATATTCCGGCCCAGCCCGCTCTATATTTCGGGCTAAACGGGCCGGTCCATCGGACCGAGCCAATTTTGCCAGCTCTAATTGGATATAGTATTTCATTCTCAATTTCAGGTGGATTCCATCATTTGTAGAATCAAATTACATCAAATTGCACATAGGCAATGACGAACCTAGAACTTATGGTAGAGGGAATCGATTAACAAAGGACCCTGACCAATATTAATATACACGTTGTAATAAATATTAAATATATTATATTTAAATAATAAATATAATATATAACATCAATATTTATTACTAAATATGTTGAAATGTTATTACTTATCTATATATTAAAACTTAAAGCATTTTTATTGTATATTATGAAAATTTTCTAGTATTTTATGATTTTGAGGGGAGCCAAAAGGCACATTCTTAAAAATAAATACACAATATACATATTATACACATTTATAAAGATAGTGGGGTAGGGTGGAGGCTGGGGGGGGGGGCAGTGCTATCCCCACCCATGGGGTAGGTCCGCCCCTGCACAAAGGCACATGGATATGTGCAGGGACGATCTAGAATTTTTTTCCAATGAGGTGAAATTTCTCTGACTATGTTAGATTATAGGAACTAGATTTTTGAGTCATGGGGCGAAGTTTGAAAATATCATTATCTAAAATTATAAAAATAATAACCTTCTTATATTATAAAAGCTAGGATCAACACCATTGCTAGAGAAGTTGAAATAGCCGGATCAAGTAATTATTTGTGTGTAAATTTTGTTTCCTACTTGTGTTTCTGTAATACTGATCTTACTAGAATATGAATATGGGTGTTACTTGTCTCTATTTTGTTGAAACGTCATGTTTATATTTCTGATTTTGTCTTTCTACTTACCGTGGGAAGAAAAAAAAGATGGCCGAACTTCTGAGGGATTATGATCGATTGATTTGTGTTGTGGATTACTCTCAGCATATGGAAGTGCTCTTTCGTCACTAGATTCAATTGTTGCTCCCGTAGTTTTTTGTTTGTGCATATAGTCTAATATTGTGATCTATTTCTCAAGGGTCTAATATTTATGACTGAATCTTTATTATTTTATTGAGGGCATTCTCAATCTCTAATACATATATTTGCTCTCTTTCTAAATTATTCTAAATTTAATGTGCATAGTTGATTTTCAACATCATAATTATTTCAAATAATGTTGTATTGATCGATGATTTTTTTCGTATTTTTTATTGAAAGTATAAGCAACTCACCTACCTAGGCCTACTTGATGTTAGCAAACCCAATTTCTTTTTTAGAGTGCTTATATACCTTTTGTTATGTATAATCTATGGCTTGTATATGTTGATGAAAATTTTGAATCTATGTTATATCAAAAGAATTTGACATATTTTACATAGTATGGCCTTGCTTATGTTTCACTCTATATATTATAAGAATCTTTATGCATGTATGGGGTCTAATATGATAGGTGTAAATCTAACACATATAAAATATATATATATATATATATATTTTTCTCTAGTAGTCCATCCCATGTATCAAATTGATGAAATTGTATTTTGTAGTATTCAGAAACGGCACCCGGAGAATTACGCAATCTAAAATATAAGTACTACCTCCGTCCCGGCTTATTTTGCATACTTTTCCTTTTCGGTCGTTCCACCTTATTTTGCACACTCCTAAAAAGAAAAGTTCTTTCACAATCTCCACCCTCAAAATCTCAACACTCAATCTCCACCTTTAAAAAAGTCAAATAAAAAGCAAAATCTGATTTTTCTTAACATCCGTGCCCGGTCACCTGTACAAAATAAGTCGGGACGGAGGGAGTACATCCCAAGCATGTCTCAACAAGCTCTCAGAGATATAAAATTTAAGCCCATTTTGACTGATACATTAATAATGGCATTTTTTCATTTCTTTTAATAGTGAACAATCAGTTTGATATATTTCTTTTTGGCCTTTTTAGGCTTGACGTATTGGTGAAGAAGTTGAAGGACGAGAAAATTTGGATCATTAGCATTTCAGAGTATTGAATGAGTGAAGCTTGAAGATGAGAACTAGGATTTTTATTTTTGTTTTTGTTTCTCTCTTACGCAGTCATGTTCTTTTTTAGTGATGATTACTAGCAAGTCAATTTCTATGTTCTAAAAGATTTTATTTATTTCGGATATTTAGGTTGAATGTTTTGAACTTTAGCATGCTAAATCATCTCATTCTACTTAGTATTCTTGCTTATTCCTTTATTTTTTATTTTTTATTTTGTATTGTTTAATTTAATGCATTTGCAATTTTATAAAGTAAAACAATATTGTGTCACTAAAAACTTTCACTATGAATCTAGATGTCACCATAAAATCCATTTAGTGATTTTGTTTTTTTCATTTTTATCGCCAAAATTACACTTTCAATATGATTTACATCGTTGCATTTTAATTTATTTTACATTATATACGAATTTATTAGATGACGATTTGAAAAAATTGTCTGTAAAAGTTAATAATTTGTGACAACTAGTGTGTGCCATACATATTTATATTATGATGAAAAATATCTTGTCATCAGGTGTCACTTTATAATGATATAATATATTGTCACTATATCTATGTTTTTAGTGATGATTTATAGTACCGTTAAAAAATTATATGGTGACACACATCAGTCGTCACCACTTATACTCATTTAGTGACAGTAAATATTTTGTCACTTAAAGTCACTTTACAATGACAAAATATATCGTCGACATATCCAAGTCTTTAGTGATAAATATAATTTTCGTCACTCCATGCAATTTTATTGTGACAAAACACGTCGTGATCACGTGTACTTATTTAGTAACATTGAAGTTTTGTCACTAAGTTTTAGTCTTTGCGGACATAATGCATTGTTACTATCGATATTGATAAAATGACAGTATGTATTTTGTAACTATAAAGTAACTATTTTGTGACGATTTATTATAAACATGACAAAATAATGAATATAGTTGTGACAATGAAGTGTCACCAAAGTTTGATGAGTTGGGTAGACATTGATTTTCATCACCAGTATTTGATGTTTTAATGACAAAAATAGCTTTCATCATATTATACGTTTACTTTCAATGATGAAATACAATATATGATGGCAAAATTGGGCTTCACTGTAAATTATAAGATATGGTGACAATGACATTTAACGTCATCAAAAGGCATTCTTTTGGTGGCGAATTCAAATACTGTCACATATACCTAATACTACGGACATACAATGACGATCCTTGTGACACTAAATTTTGTCACCAAATATTTATAGTGACGAAATATGATTTTTATATGACGAATTTTATCGTCACAAAAACTTAATTTTCTTATAGTGAAAGAAATTGAGTTACCACAATTGATATTCCTAATAGGAAACTACTTTCATAGAAAAAGAACTACATCCTACAAGAACTACTCTCACGATCATATCATTAATCGATCCATTGACAAAGCACTGTCCAACAAAGTACGTAAAATTCAAAGTCAACACCCTAATGTACTTGAGGCGACACATTAATCATAGTTTATAATAGGAGTATTGTTTAGGTGAAAGTCACCTGGTGAATTGTTGAATACAATAATAGAAATACTAAAACCGTAGATGACTCTCTATTTAAAAAATAAACTAGCTATTTGAACGAAATCAATTTACTAGATTACAAAAAAGGGTCAATAAATTCATAAGGATATGTTGCGCCTAAAAACACATCTTACTTTCTATGTAAAGGAAATCATAGAAGATTATATGATGCATGAAAAACCTCTCTAGTTTTCCTACTCCAACATTTATACTAGTGAACCACTATATGCTAGAGTATGAAAACAAAAGAATAAAAAATTTCAATAAGTAACTTTGAGGTGTGAATTGGTTATACTAGAACCAACACCAGACATCTGGGATAAAGAAAGTTTCCGAGTCTAACTATGGTGAACTAAATAGTGAAAATAACCCAAAGTGAAGAGAAAATGTTGTGTCTATCCATATAGGCATGGTAATGATACACCAGAAGATAATAGATGTAGGGGCCATCGAGGCTTTCCAATGTAACTGCCCCAAATGGACATGGTGGTTATGACACCAAGGTGCAAAATACACCTTAAACAAAAGGAAAGAGCTGGTAATAAATTTTGCTATAAGTGTGAAGATACTACTTTTTATACAAAAGCTACTAGATCAGTAAGTATAAGAGATAGTAAGTCCAAAGAATAGAGACTCACACAAGGGATTCATTATGCAAATGTCCGCCTCATGATTGCAACATTAAAAGACAATAAGCACTTTTTTTAGTTAGTGAATGTCTCAAGAAAGTTGAGATAACTTGATATGGCATTCTACTTAGACTATTGATTTTGGTCTTGAATTTTATTCTTTAATGAATTCATTGTGACTATCATGCTTAGAGCATCACAAAAGGGCGAAGAATCATCGAATTTTCTAGATGCCTAATGCCATAACAAATAAAGTCACTAAACAAAGTTTTGTATGCACCAAGAGCTACCTAAACATTAAGATACTTGTGTCATAGTTTATCTTTTAAAAACTACTTGTGAGAATGGAACTGAATATATTATGACACTTCTAATGAATGTAGAAGAAAGTACATCTTAGAGAAATTAGTCGATCTAGTGACATTTACCCCCTATATACTATCCTGATTGTTGAATCAAATATTGTTACCCACAATGGACTTTGGGACACAAACTCATATGTTGTCAGCAAAAAACGAACTTTGGGACAGTGATTCATATGTTGTTACTCACAATGAACTTTAGGACACTAACTCAAACATGCTTTAGTACAAAGGCTTTAGACATTCAAGTCGTGACATGATGATCTATATTTAAGAAATTATATAGACATTCTTTTTTTCGAGTGAAATGCAAAAGAGATGAAAATCTGATACGAAGTACAATATTAGTGGAAATTATATTATAACACAGTCAATGCTTTCTAAAGTACTAGAAGCAGACCAACATCTCAGTCTGCCTCATTAACTATTTTAAAGACCCATCACTCGTTCAAACAAGCCTATTACTTAGCAAAAAGTAGGATTGAGACTTTCATGTACCAAATATATAAGCAAGACATTCCATTCTTACAATCAAGACAATACAATATATGTGGTCCTATCAAAACAGAACGCATGTCATTCAAGTATCTACGGTTCTGGTAGATGCTTTGACACACTAACAAATTACTATAATTTGTCCACAAGAAATGTTGCATTTGAAAAACCCTGGAAAAGACTATATAAGGGTTCATCACCCTCACTCCATAAACTCTATCAAACTTATTAACTCTAGAGATTCTCATCATAAGGATTTGATGATTATTACTTACGTGTCAGGATCAATGTAGAACATCCATTTATCCCAAGTGCATACATTAAAAAGGTCTCATATAAGCCACCATCAAAAGGATATAGATAGAGGATTAGGCATTGAAATGCACACTAAATGCCTATCAGATATAGGGTTATGCAATACTGTTGCAACTTTACTTTATTCGTCTCAAACCCACTGCTAACCAATAATTTATGTGTACTAGTTGGTAACTAGAGTTAGCCTAATATTTTACATTTACACATATTTAGTTATGCAGTATATGTGCTTATTACACCCCCAGCGCACCAAAAATAGGTCTTTAAGATGATTAAGTATGTATATTGGATATAGATTCCTAACTACTACCCGCTATTTGGAACCTTTAATAGGCGAGATCTTTTTACCGTGAGATTGACGGATTGTCACTTTGATGAGACAATCTTCCTGTCATTAGGGGAAGATAAGAAAAAGAATTTTCTAAGGGATCGACATGAAGTGTTTTCCAATAAGCCTCACTAGGATCCCCATACTTCAAAATGTAAAGTGAAGTAAAATGAATTATCGATCTTCAAAGTATGAAAGATTTAATTTGATGCATTTGCTAAAATTCCTAAAGTGACGAGATCATATATACTAGCTGCAAATGTGCATGTAATATTAAAAGTCCCCAGTTAGGGGCAAAACACCGCATATAAAATGTTGCAACCATACTTAGTGGAGGTGTGGTTGAGATTGCGGCTCCAAAAAGGATATCAGGGATGCCTCGTGGTTCGATAAACACTTGTTCAAGGAAGGTGGTATGTATGACACAATTCGAATCATTAATGAAAAGAATTACTCTCAAATTATCTTTGATTAATTATGTCAATGAATATCATGGAGATAATAAGAGTGCATGTGAGTTAATGGAAAAATCTTTCACGTGCATTGATGATGTATACATTCTTACATAATGAATTATAGAGCGCGACAATATCGAACCACACTCTGTTGTAATATATCAACAAAGAGCATATTGGCCTATATGAAATTAATCTAGGTAGAACTTGATTCTATGACAACATGACAAGTATTTGGTTTGGTAGTGCTAGTCTCACCAAGTGTAAAGCATGTAAGACATAAAATAAGTTTTTTCAGTAAGTGGAATGAGAATAATAAAGTCCTCAGATGCAAAGCATACTGACAGGTGATACATGTTGTGTATGCATGCATTTAGGTCGATTTTAGGTGTGCATATATAGCATTTGCATGCGTATATGGTCAATAATTGATTATATTGCATACATTGTATCATTTGACGTGTTTTGTGGAGTTTTGTGGATTTTAGGCCAAAATATCGAGTATATGGCGAACTAGAGACGAAACGGACCAAGAAGAGGTGAAATGAGCTCGGAATAGGATTTCAAGTCTGACTTCAAACCAATTTTTGAGGGTCTTCCAATCCGTTTTGAGATTTCTCCTTTCAGACAAAGTTGTAGATCTTCAAATTAGCTTTTCAACACCATCAATTTCACCTCAATCTGATTTGTATAACTCAAGTTATGGCTAAAACACTGAAGGTATGTTAAGCTGACAGAAAATCACCATTTCGGGGCAAGAAGTGACGCGGCCGTGTCACATGCCATTCAAGGCCGCGTCGAAATCAGCCTACAGGGGTGACTTCAGTGCTGCCATTCAAGGCTGCATCGGACTCGTTCAAGGGCACGTCAAAATATGTGTTTTGAGTGAAACGGAAGCCTCTTCCAACGCGGCCGCAATAAGGCTTTTCAAGGTCGCGTCAATATCCTTCCAGAACTCCAAGTCGGGTTTAAGTTGGGCTTTTTGTCCTAATCTTTCAAGATTTCATCCCAAACTTAAAAATAGGACCCCAAGCTCGTGAATTTAGGTTAGACACTCCATATTCTCACATCTTCTTAGAAGAAGAAGTAGAAGGCTTGGAGGACGAAGAAGACGAAGATCGACAAGACGAATTCATTCGGGTTTAGTTGTTTCTTTTCTAGTTTTTGTTCTTTACAATGTTTTCCATAAATTATTGTATCGAATTTCTACTAGGCATGAGTAGCTAAGCTATTCGTGTCCTAGGGTTTTGAAAGTAAGGATCTTTATAACAATGTTTTGAATTATATGTTTTAATTTATAGACTCCGTTTTTATGTGTTTATCTCTGTGTTAGTTTTTCCAACTGAATTTAGCTTGATCACCTAGATTTAGTTAGCTCGTTTAACAATTCCACTTCGAGAGGAAAGAATTGTTATTAGACGTACGATATAGAACGCAGTTGTCTATGACTGTGTAGGCAGTGGCTTAGGAACTTTTGGGAGTTATTAGGATTAATTAACTCGAGAGGGTAATTATCTTAACTAATCTACGATCTAGTTGCTTCGAGAGAAGGGTTAAGTTATTAGAGGCGCCGCCTAATAAACACTAGAATCCAGTTTAAAGGTCTATAAGTTGAGCATATTCATCATTGAAGTAAAATCCTGAAATCGAATCCCTATGATACTTTTCTTATTAATTGGAATTCATTTTTGTCCGACAAGTGGTTAAGTAGTTTAAGTTCTTAAATTTAGTTAAAAACAACCTTGCAATTTTAGTATCTAGTTAGAATAATCCTAGATAATCGGGGTATCAAACTACCTAACCTATTCCTTGTGGGATCGACCTTGACTGTCATTACTACACCTACACCTGTACACTTGCGGTAATTAGGGGTTAGAAAATAGTCCTGTCAACATGCCTAATTTCTAACCCTAAATACCACAAGTATACGGGTGCAGATGTGTATAGGATAAGTCAAGGTCGATCCTCAGAGAACAGGCTAACGTAGTTCGATACCCCAATTTTATAGGATTACCCTAACTGGACACTCGAATTGCAAGGTTCATTTTAATAAACTAAATTACGTATACTAATTAACTTAACTTGTCAAACGATTAAATTCCAATTAACGAAAGTGTATCCTAGGGCTTCGATGTCGTGAATTACTTCAATGTTGATTAAGTTTAACTTATAGACTTTTTAACCAAGTTTTAGTATTTATTAGGCGGCACTTAAGTAAATTAGTCCTCCTCTCAAAGAGACTAAGTCGTGGATTGAATAGGACAACTACCCTTTCGAGACAATTAATCCTAACAACTCCTAAAAGAACCTTAACCCTTGTCCACACAGTCGTTGATAATTGTTCTATATGTTGTACGTCTATTAACAATTCCCTCCTCTCGAAGCGGAATTGTTAAACGTGTAACTAAGCCTAAGTGATCAATTTATGCTTAGGAATAAAACAAACATATGGATAAATACTTAAACTGGAGTCTATAAATTGAAACCTTAAATCAAAACATTGTCGTAAAACACTACTTTCTAACCCTAGGACACGAGTAGTTTAGCTACTCATGCTTAGTGTCAAATCCTTACAATAATTCAAGGAATACATCATAAAGAAATAAAGACTAGAAAAGAAATAGTTAAACCCGGCTATGTTGCCTCGTAAATCTTCATCTTCTCGTTCTTCAAGTCACTCTCTAAATACTCTTCAATGCGGATATGATGTAATGTATGTGATTCCACCAAAAAACGAGCTTCACTTGTCCTTTTATAGACTTCGGAACAGTCATGGGGAGTTTAGGATCCGAATCCTACTTGAAATAGGAAAAACCCAAAAATTGGATTTCTGGACATGACCGCGTCAGTTGAATCTGTTCTTTCCTTTGCAACCTTCGACTCGGCCGAGTTGATCTTCGACGCGACTGAGTTACAGCTTCGACGCGATCGAGTTAATAGCTGACGCAACCGCGTCAGTTGCTACTGGACTCGCCTGTTTCAGCCCTTCGACGTGACGCTTGACGCGACCGTGTCGGTTGCTTCTGTCATTGGGCCTTGTTTTCAGCCCATTCCATGACCCATCTCATCCTTTCTTAGACTCGTTCTTCGTGTTATCTCATAAACTCTTCATTTTAACCTAAAAAACTATGAAAACACTACAAAATGAAGTAATACACGTCAAATTACATAAATTCATACAATTCTTGACGTGTATCACATACCTTAAAAAGGTTTTCTCACAAAGCCTTGGAATTGACTAAGGAGACATACTCTCCCGCCAACGGACGTCATAACGTCTTATTGATAAGTTTCCAAAGGATTGAAAATGCACAATATGGTAACAACATATCTCTTTGGGGATCTTGTTATTGAGATATGTGAAAGTGTCTGATGGACTTGCATTCCCTAACTCAAATCTCTAGTCCACGAAGTACATTTACAATATTAATTGAAATACTCACTTTGATTAAAATAATCTAGACGAACTGGTATACCTATCCAGGTGACTACTTGATTGGGAAGGGAAAGAACACCACTATGCATTTATAGAGAAAATAAGTTCTATATTTGCAACTATAGCAACTTATGTCGATGTTAAGGACATAATAGGTACTCTTAGAGAAATAAGAGAAACTGTGATGTATTTGGAATCTGAATTGAAATAAAAGATCATGGGAAAACTCAAAATTATGTATGCCTTGAACTACTAGAAGACCGAGTTTGTGGAATATTAATTCCTCAAGTTGCATATATCTAATAGATTATCAGGCAATTTAACGTGGATAAAGTGCAATCTGTTAGCACTCATTTGATTGGTTGAAGTGTGGACATAAGGAAAGATACATTTGAGTCTAAAGGAAATGACAAAAGGGTTATTGGGAGATGAGATTCCCTACTTAATTGAAATGTGCATTATTGTACAATTCTCAATGCACTCAACCAGATATTACTTTCTCAAATAACTTGTTAATTATATTCTACTCAAGACAACGCAATATCAGTGGAATGATATGAAAAAGTATTTTGACATCTTAAAGAAACCATTGACATGAATTTTTTCTTCCCACATTAGAGACATGTGAGACTATAAATGAAATTGTAACCTCTAACGCAAAATGTCAAATACTCCCATATACAGAGATAAAAGGATTACAAAGGACTATGTAACTCCGAAAGAAATGTTGAAGTTACCCCCTACTCTGGAACACCAATGTACTACCTTAGTTGGTTCTTATTGATATTGGTAACCTCATTGGCCAATGTAAAGGTCATTACTAAATGGTTATGTACTACCATGATGAATGCGATGAAATCTTGAAGATCCACCAAGCACAACCTATTTCTCTACCTCACCGAGTGAAGCAAAGATGGTTGTCCTACATGAAGGAGTTCTTGAGTACTATGGTTAAAGACCATCACAACAAATATAAAAGAGACTGGTGGCTTGAGTCCTACTACAGAAGACCTACCTGAGTTTATGAAAACAATTCAGTTTGCAGAAGAAGATAGAACTATGTTACATAGGAGATGATTATACGAAGCATATGTCACAAAGTTTGTCTATAAACAACAACCACAAACTTTCCTCATGATTTATGTAAAATCGAGGATGCGGAGACTTTCAAAACTTTCTTGATAGATATACGTATCGGGGTAGATGTGTAGACTTCAGGAAGAGTCTCAATATAGGTGTGTTGCTCTCTTTTTCCCTTCTATCAAGGTTTATTTTTCCCACTAGGTTTTGTTACTTGGCAAGGTTTTAAACAAGGCAACAAGTTATGCACCAATTCCTTTTTGTCTTGCTACAAGGGGGAGTATTGAAGGAAGAACACAACTAATGTGCCTTCGTCGAAAGTAATTGACGAGGGGCAATTCAGGTATTCACTTATTTTTTGTGTATTCGTGAAACCCTTGTATTTGGCACCCTATATATAGAGATCTGATGAATGAGAAATCCCTAATTATTATGTGTCTCTCTTGTCTTCTTTACTTTTACGTTTTCCTAGAATATTATACAGATTCCCAAAAATTTGTGATGTATGGCAATTATTTGTTGGTGTGCGTAACACCCGAGAAATAAAAAACTTAGTTGAATTTAGCTATAATAAATCCGTACTAATTTATTTTTAACCATAATTTTGGATCCAATATATTATTATTTAACTAGTCTAAATTTTAGGACTAATTACTAGTTCAATTACTTCAAGCTAGCAAATCTCGTCTATCTCAATTTTGAAGTCCATTCCTTTTATTATTGCAAAATTTGGCTAGTAATGTTGTAGCCCACAATCACTTATAAAACTAGTCTAAATTTACAATTATTTTATCATATCATTTTTGGCACAATATATATCAATAATGTACTTTATAATAAAATAACCAACATATATATATATATATTTATATATATATATATATATACGCACACATGCAACCCTCTTAGTCATCAACAGAGACAACACTTGATGCAAGGTGAACCAAATTTTGACACCTCGTTTACTGACTCACCAAGCATAATTTATACAATCATATGAAAATTGTTTTCCACATTGGCTTGCATTAGCTACTTCCAATAAGTCTCCTATTTAATAAAAGACTATGAGAACATATTAAGGTTGTTGCGAAGAAGAAAAATCGAAGTAAGTGTTCATTTTCTTCTTTTCCTTTTAACCCAACCATCATCAGCCTATCTTCGAGCTTGTCGTTCCAGATATTAAACCATCCAATCACCAGAATAAAATATACCGGGTTGAAGCCTGTAGAACATACAAGAACAGACTAGGCCTTTAATTTGTAGAAATAGGGATTGAGAAGATAATAAAATCTCAACAATAAGCTTACCATAGCCGAATTCTCTCTCTCCCGACCTTTCTCGTCCTTCCATGTGTACCGAGCGCTTAGTCGCCCGCAATGTGTGTGCCTTGTGTGTGAATGTGTAAAAGTGTGTGTTGTGTGTGTGTGTTTAGTGTGATGTGTGCTTGTGTGTTTGTGTGGTATGTGTGTGTACGTCTGTGCGTCTGTTCTATTTCAGTGTTCTGTCTCATGAACGGAAGGGAGTCATGGGCCTCTTAACTAGATTTAATATTTGGGATGGGTCTAAATATAAGTAAGAACACGAAATGATTGGGCTTTGGGTTGTTAATTAATTAGATAATGGAGTGAGTAATGGACTACTCAAATATTAAATGGTAATGGGCTAATATAGTAATTATAGACTAGGCTCCATTTATTTAGTAGTTAGGTCTATAGATAAAATCGTGTTAGTTTAATTTAGAAAATAAGTATAAATTTTAAATTATTTTATTTGAAATATTAGAAAGTTAACTAAAATTTAGAATTAATTAGAAAAATACTATTATTTTCAAAATACCTCCTAAATTTTAGGAAAACTCCTAAATACGGCCAAATTCTCCATTGATCGTATCGACCTATTGGAAGGCCTTAAAAACCATACAAACCTATATTTTAAATATAATTAAATATTTATTATTTTATATAAAGTACTAAGGCAATATTTCTACTATTGTAGGTTCCAAAGAGACAAAGTCTAGGAAACTTGCATTCCCACGCAGATCAAGCATACTGAGGTGGGGCAACTTCCACTCTCATTTCTGAGTTCAAATATTCGTATATTGTGATTGCTTAAGTTGAAATGTATTATGTGATTTGCATGTGTGGTGATATGTGCATAGTATGCTAAAGTTATATAGGCAAAGCATGTTCTATTATGACGGGTGTACCCCGCCCTTTGGCCAGGAATAGATCTGCAAATTGAGATGACCCAAATGTGTTAGATTTATCTTGCCTCAAGCCAGGTGTACACATTTCTCTATCATGACGGGTATGATCTACGGACATAACACCGCCCTATACTTACGGGTATATTATGTCATTGGTCTGGCCAAACTTACCATAAGTTAGGTATAACATCTTCCTGTGTTAGGTTTGTTTTGCCCTATGGTAGTTATGCACCTCCCTATTGTTGGGTTCGCCCGAATATACAATGTCTGATCCTATTGTTTAGATTCTATGTGATATGTCTTGCTACGTGAACTCACATTCACGCCTTTGAACTTATGCAATCGAAGTTCCTCACTAGATGTTTTTCAGACACTCGCCCTAAAAATCAACATTTCAGGTCAATGAGTAAGTGTGGAAGGATGACTCTAGGTGTGTGGGCTACTAGTTTGATGTTTTTAGCTTGTAAATATAACTCTCGAGTCCCTCTTGTAAATCAAATATGGGATTTGTGTGAACAATTCGTCTGTGTGCGAATAGTGGTTTGTCTTTTACTATACAATTCGCATGTTAGCGAAATGTTGTTTTTTTTACGGATTTGAAAACTTTTTGGATTTATAGGTTCTATATTTATAAAATATTGGGGTGTTGGGATAAGTTGTTGCAACAACTATACGTTGGCTTTATTCAATTATTACTAGGATTGGAACTCCACTGTCTTTTGAAATTCATTATTTCTTTTATGAAATTTTATAACGTCTCGAATTAAAATATGTGTTTTGGAAAATGTGGTGTTACAGTGTGACTGGAATTATCACGTGGATATTGGCCAAATATATTTTATACATTTACGATCGATTCTTAGAATAGAATCTATATAAAGAATCTTAACATATCTTAACTTAGAATTGTTATGTTCAATAAATAAACATATATATTGCGAAGATTAGACTTGCAATTTAAACCACAACGTAGTCAACAATGGTACACCATATAGTTATTATAGTTGCCATCATTTACACAGATTACTAAAATAAGCCGCAGTCGGTTGATTTAATTGAGTCAAATTTGTATCTTAGTTGCATATCAATAATGATAGATAATTTATACATAAATATTTGTACATTACTTAGATATCGAGGTACTATGCAAAGTACGAACATTTACATCATGCAAAATTTATCTATGAGTATAAGGCTAATTAGATCATATTATGGATATCGTGCATACTTTGAAAAATATATGTATTCGACCAAATGTAATATATTGCATACTTGTTATCAGAATGTAATATATAAAATCTGCAGCGAACACTTTAAAATTAGTCAGTCGAGTCCAAATGTAAGGTACTACATACTTGTTCTCATGTAAATGATTTGCACAATAATTAGAAAATGTATGCATTTGGACCTAGTTTATCTCATTAGATGTTCCCCACAATAATAAGAACATTTCTAAAATAATTCCAATTTTTTTATTATATGTTCAATTTTATATACCATTAATACCGATTATCTTAATTCGGTAAATTTCCTAAATCAAACATAAACATAAAAAAAGCTGAGTAATCTTGTGTCATTTTTCTCAATTTAGCACAAGTATTTTGATATTTCTTCACCTATCATGTAATATATTTGATGTATTTCGCAGTTCTTCGCCTATCATGTAATGCGGTATGGAATTTCAAAAGTAAATTTAGTTGAGGCATGTATTGCTGCAATATTTTATGCACTACGCATTGTATACATTAGTATTCCGAGTATACTTACAACTATGACAATAGCCACGATGATAGAGGATACAATAAAATAATATTTGAGTAGGGAGAAAACAAAAACCTTAAAGCAACACATATAAATAATTTCAAGTTCTGAACAATATAAATATATTTAAAAACCCATATATTTTTTAAAAAAAAAAAACACCAAAAATGAAAAACTAAATATCAGTCTCGATCCAAAAAATAATATCCATGATATAAAAAATAATACGACAATTTTGAAAAAAGCCACGAATAATCTAGAATTAATCTTGAACCTTGACATCAAACAGCAAGACTGACTCATCCACGAAAATGAACGTGCGGGTTGATCCCCTAAATAAATTATTATCAAATATGAAGTCAGAAAGATCGATTTCTTGCATCCAAACTCTCGATCCTTCATGCATCACCCTTACAGACCAAACTTTTTTATTCATCGACAGCTTAACAAACCTCGCGTTATCATTGGATCCTCTCGATATTGAATTCAGAACTTCATAGGAATAGGCTGAAAATTATGTCACCATGTTAGTGTAATACTATAACAATACTAATTTAAAGTAGTAAAAAATACGTTAAACGATGAAGTAGATACATATCAATTTTGCTACCAAGCGTGGCTTCACAATGTGTGCTTGCTAAATTTCAATCGTGTGACTCTTAAACCCTCAATTTCCAGCAATTTCTTCAGCTATGTCCCACCCCCAACCCCTCCATTATGAATTGGTCATTTTCCTCTCGCTCAGCAACTGGAAATGTGTCACATGGCGTCTACGTCGATCACATCCACATCAGTTTCGTCTTCCTTCTACTACTTATGCAGAGGAACAACTCTGGTAACCTTATCACTGTAAACTGGTAAGAAAGTATCAGAAATATGATTAAACCAAACACTTAGAAAAAATAAAATATTATAATATGCTACAACAATTACATAAAACATAACGATCATGGGAATTTAACCACCTAATTCACTGGCAGTGTCATATCTATCATCATCAATTTGAAGTCCAGTCTCGACATCATCAAGTTTCGATTAACTATAAAATTAAAAAAAAAAACACACACACACACACACAAAAAAAAAAAAATCAATTACTAAGAAAACAAATCAGTAAATAGGATGACATACTTATGCTAAGAGATTAAACGAATTACCCAGAATAAACATCACGGAATCATCAGTGGGCATATGCATCTTCAAGCACATATCACACTAAATAATACATGTCAAACCATCCATAGGCGATGTAAATAAAAACCATAAATTCACCTTCATTTACCCAATTATTGTAAGCAAACTTTGACGACCACTAGTAACATTGTTCGAGCTTGTCATGGAACTAATTTGCTTCTATGTGATAACATTTTACAATAGGCGCAAGGTGGAACAAATTTCTGCGCAATATAGATTATATAGACACCCATATATAGATTTATAATATATGAGATGATTATGCGTACCAACATACAAATCGGTATCGACTTGATGTTATTTAGGAGACAAATATAATATCATTGTAAAAAGAGAAAATATATTTTCATAAATAGAATCGTATAAGTTTAGGAATATATTGACTCAAATGGTAAGTACCCAAAATTATGCGAAATATTAGATATTAATGTATCTAAGTCAACCCTTATCTAATATACCACCTTAGTTAGATGAATGAAATATTTATACCAACAATATAAACATAACCCAATAAAAAACGAGCTTATACTCCATGCATGTTACAAAATTAGATCAAAAATCTATAAATTACAATTATTTTGAATTTTAATATATGTATGTTTATAAACTATAAATACCGTGTTAAATTAGTCAATTGTTAGTATTAGGTCAAATACTAACATCCGACACAATAGTAAAAAACAGGCCGCAGAGTGCGATAATTATAATAATCAGCATGTTACCACACCTTTAATGTTTAATAATATAAAGCTAATAAATGGTAGTTAAAATTATAAACTGGAGCAATTAAAATATTTTATAATCTTTATTACACGGTTCAGTAGACACTCTTAAATTGTACAATATCACTACATGTAAATATTGGAATTTTTACGATAGTAGTGTAAGCAATTTAATACGTAAGATTAAGTCCCGTAAATACTTACAATTAACATTAATCATCAGACATTATACATACCACAACTGCAAACATCTTAGAAAATATTGTACAACTATGTGGAATATCTAAATAAAATGCTCACCGCAAACGAAAAGATAAATGGCCAAAATATACTCTATTCTCAAAGATGGAACTAAACGATAAACTAATTTGTCCAAGACAACAAATATTAAAAATTCAATGTATATAATAAAATTCCAAATTAGAACCAAATCTGTAATAAAAAATTTAAATTTAATCAGTTAGTGGCCATAGACTTATGATACACAAACATCCGAAATGTCGAGGGTACGACGTACTTAATGAAAATTTATATGATCACCAACTTAGATTTTCAAGACTTCAACAAATTGAGGTCAATCATCTTCAATATAGTACAGATTGTCACGACGGACCACTCCCACATCATACGACACCCCTTGAGACATATTAAGTTTGAATTTGGAAGGAACTTCAATTGGGAATTTTACGTAGAATTGCTCAGGAACAAACTACAACTAAAAAAATTGCAAACTATTTGAAACTATAAGATACTTGCGAATTGGTAAACATACGTAAAAAAATAAAAAAATTATTTTCGAACTATTACAATAAAATGTGCATGCTTCAAATTGTTGTACACAACAGCGTACTCCGAGTGGTCCAAATAGTACGGATCCCATTTAATAAAATATGTATCAAGAACTTCGACGAATAGACATATCGAGCTGTGATTCCATTTTATATGAACGTACGAGTTGGTTCACTAAATCGTGTGTCGCATCATGTACCACGTAAAATCACTTTTAAATAGCCTAAGAGTTCGCGCCTTAACTGCATTCATACATGGTAGTTATATCATTTAATCAATTGAATATTTGAATTGAAGTAATTATGCTATAAGAATTACTAATCGCTCTCTTATTCCACGTGACAGAATGGACAACTTTGACCAATCAAACCACTACATTAATTATAAGGCAACAGATATGTTTGGCAAGTTGAATAAAATCCACACATATTGGATGTAATTACGTAATTTATGGTAGAACTAAGGAAACATTATGCAGACGAAATATTGCCCAAGTATTCACATTGATTTGTCCAAATTTTACATGTAATATGTATACAAATTCAGCTAAAACATACACACATGATTTTTAGCCAATTTTTAAAAGAAAATATACTTAGTGCATCTAACCAAGGGCGCAAAATACACATATGCAACGAATGTACCAAAGTTGTTAATATCTTAACCATAAAATCACTATTTCCACATTTAGGATATGTATTTGGGCGGAAAAAATGGAACCTGCTATTTAAAGTTGGTTCTATTTTATTATTAAGTAGGATTAATAAATAGGGAAAATTCATTTACTGCCTAGTATGTTTTCGTTATTTAAAAACTAGGACACTAAGTATACCACCTTTTAAAAATATCTTCAAACTTACCAAAAATTGGTGAAAATGCCCCGTGACCGGCTATAGGTTGTTACACAATCAGTCATTGATGAGATGCATCTCTTTTTCTAATGTGGCATTAATTTTCATTTTCTTTTTTCTGCTGACTCACATGATAGGGTGAAAAAAAATAATAATATGAAATGTCAATTTGAATTTCCAAAAAATTATAATGCCCAAAAAATTGTTTAAAATTCAGAAAAGTAAAAAATGTATTTGTGAAATTTATTTTAAAAATTATAAAATTCAAAAAAATGAAAATTTATTTCTGAAAATTATTTCAAAAATTAGAAAATCCATTTAAAATTCAAAAATTTAAAAATTTACTTCTGAAAATTATTTCCAAAATTATAAAATTCATTTAAAATTTAAAAAGTAAAAAAATTATTTCTGTAAATTATTTGAAAAATCATAAAATTCATTTAAAATTTAAAAAATTATTTCTGAAAAATTATTTCAAAAATTATAACATTCATTTTAAATTCAAAAATTAAAAATTTGTTTCTAAAATTTATTTTAAAAATTATAAAATTTATTTAAAATAAAAATTTATGTGTCTTTTTATTTTCTTATGTGTCATTAGTTTTACGATTTTTTTGTGGTTTTATGTTGACTCACGGGTTATAACAAAAATTAACTATACAGACGTAAATAAAATAAGCCAAGCTCCGACCCCATTTTCTTGTCCCCAAATCCAGATCTCACCTCACCACGATGTGCAAACCAGACTCGTCATCGACGTTGACTAGAAGACCCGCAGCAGATCCAGAAGTGGATCGTATGTTGTTCACTTTGGCGGCAACGGATTCGGCAAGGACGGGGCGAATAGGCGAAGATCAAAGAGGATGAGGAAAGCAAGATCAAAACTTTAATCGATACTCCAACCTTAGATCGGTAGCAGTGAGAAACTTTTAGCTTAGTATTGAACTTCTCCATAATTACTTATATTTTTTGCGCTGGTAGAGGTTTTGGACAGGGCATGGGTGGGAGAATGATGTTGTACGTGGTTTTAGTTATTTTCATACCTCTTATAATTCGATCTGAAATTGTATCAAAAAAACATTCTATCTGAAATACTTTTTAACTTTTTAGACTTAAATGAATTTTATAATTTTTAAAATAAATTTTAGAATTAAAATTTTATTTTTTAATTTTAAATGGATTTTATAAATTTTGGAATAAATTTTTATTTTTAAATGAATTCTATAATTTTTTAAATAATTTTTAGAAATAATTCTTTAATTTTTTTAATTTAAAATGAATTTTATAATATTTTAAATAATTTTCAGAAATAAATTTATAAATTTTTAGATTTTAAATGAATTTTATAATTTTTAAAATAATTTTTTTATTTTTTTGAATTTTAAACAATTTTTATGGGATTATAATTTTTTATAAATTCAAATTAAGATTTTTTTATTTTTTTATTTGTTTTATTTGTCTTTTTTATTTATTTTTTATTATATATTATTTTTTACTCCTGAATAGACAATATCCTCGGGATGACGAAGCATAAAAAAGTTGGAAATGGTTTGCTGAATAAATAAAGTGACACTTTCTAAGTTTCAGAGTAGCAAGGTATATGAGTGAATTAATTCAATACATTTGAAAACTCATAATTTGGCCACTGACTCTCTCTCTCTATATATATATAGTCATAGATAGATAAATAAGATAATGATATCGAATCATTAGCCAAAAATTTTTGACAAACCTGACCACAAGAAACTATTCAATAATGTCAAAATACCATCATAATATCTACTCTCCTAATTCAGAATAAAAAGTCAATATATAACACTACAAACCTCATGAATAAAAAAAAAAAAAAAAATCCATCAATCCATTCCCGCCGTCATTGGAAATTATATATTGTTATTCCAAGTTTTCCTATTATCAAATCAGTTCTTACATAATTAAATTTTTATTGCTTTACTATTTGAGAGAAAATCTAAAATAACCCACCAATAAGAATAAGAAATTACAATTCTAATAATTTCGGATTCTTTCTTTTCCATTCATCTACACTTCCTAATTAACCACGAAATCAATTAAACAAAAAGGTATACAAAGAAAACTTAGGCGTGTGATTGTATAATCTATACCCCTTTAGGCCTAGCGGTAAGTCCGTTAAAGACACGTTTCCACCCTTTTCCTTTAGGGCGTAGAAAACTTTTAAGAAGGAGGAACTAGGGTTATGACTATAAGTATCAATATAAAACTATATCTAGTGTTTAGAGTAAGGCATATAATAATGCATCAACTTCTTATAAGGATTCCTCATTTTGGGCAGGACTAACTATCGGCAATATACTTGCACTTAACATTGGCCCGCATAGATTAGATAAGATTTGGGCTTAAAATAAGTAATGATTCTGATGTATTGAATTGACTAATTATCATTAGACATCATGTCTAAATATCACATATTACTCATCAAACTCAATTATAATCTCAAGACATAAGCCCCCTACTGTAATTGGCTCAAAATAAATAATATTGTTTTGGACCTATTGAGACGTTGAGTTTGAACCAGCGTTGTTATAACTGGACTGGATGATGAAGCGGAGTGAGCAACAATTGACGGTTCAACTGGTCGAACTGGTTACCGGTAAAACATAATTTAATAATATTTGAAAATATATTATCTAAGATATATTTTTAAAACTAATTCACACTTGTCCAAGAATAAAATTCACACTACTAGGGGTGGGCACAATTTGGTTTTACCGACCGAACCGTATCAAAACCAAAAATTTGGTGTGAACTTAACTGAATAAATTTGGTTCGGTATTCGATTTTCATTATTTAACTTTTCGATTTTGATTAGGTTCAGTAAAAACCGAACGATAATTCGGTTTTTATAGAGTACCGATCGAGACAGCCTAGTTGATATAAATTTATGTATATTATTATGTGGCCTAATGGTCCAATAGGACCAAGACCAGTATTTAACTTAATTTGCATAACTGAATTGGCCCAAATCAAGTCAATCATGGAATTAGCCCAAGTAACATAAATCCTTTCAAGTCTTCACTTGAATTAAATCACTTGCTGACTTACGGGAAGGAAGGATAGAGAGAGAATAAGAGTAACACTGCTGCCCTAGGGTTCAGTTCACTTCACCATCGCGGTGTCGCCTCCCTCCACCAATCGTCCATCCGCGGCCCACCTCCCTCCACTAATTCGTTTGTGTTTTGTTTTTACGGTTTAACCTCAATGTATTTAAATAGTCTTTAGGTATCTACTGATTCGTTCAAACTATGTGGTTTTTGTTTAGGATTTCTGTAGATTTTGCACTATATGTTCAAAGTAGGGTGTTGAAAAATGAAAAAAAGAGCCTAAATGGGCTAGATCTGCTAATCTGCAGCTAAAAAAAAACGGTTTATATCAAAAAATGAAATATGAAATCGAAATAATTCAGTTTTTAGCGCACCGAAATAAAATGTTTCAGTTCAGTATTTGGTTTTACAAAATATACAAAATTTCGGTTCGGTTCGGTTCGGTTCGATTCGGTTCGATTTTCCAGAATGCCCACCCCTAGGGATTACAAAGGGAAGGAGAAAACTGCAGTTTTGATCCCACGGGACACAGGACAATTGTATTTTGGTCACAAAGTTTTCATATTTGATCCCACAAATACAAAACCGAGCACATTTTATCCCACCGTCACGTTTTCTATTAATTTTGCTAGCACTTTTAGTCCCAAAGTTTTTGTACAGTTTTGGTCCCAACCAAACAAGCACTTTTAGTCCCAAATTTTTTTGCATTTCTCATCCCAAACCAAACAATCATTTTTTCCATCCAAAAATCAATTTTTCGGTTGATAGCTTACTTAATCTCTTTTCCTCTTCTTCCATGCTCATCTTCACATCAAACTGCATTTTCGTCTCCAAACTTGGCCGTCAATATCTGAAATTTTTGGAACTTTTGATTAATATATGGCACACCTAGGAATATGATCAAATATATAAATAACCAATATAAAGTAACTGAATCTCGCCTCTTAGTTTTTGCTTGAAATTCGATTTTGCTACACTAATTCATCCAAGTCGCTTAACCAAAAAATCGTATAAATATAAATTGATTCTCCATGAGTAAGCTATGAAGATATAATAGGAAAACAAGAATCTTTCTGCTATTTTACTTCCATCTCTTACAACCAACATTTCAATAATTTAAACACGCATATCATGGAAATTATGTGAAGCAGAATAATGGTACAATGCTCCACAACCCTTTTGTGGATATTATGAATGCAAAATGATGGATCATGAACCTTATATTGAACATATATCCTATATAAATGAGAAATATCAGCAAGCAAAGTTCTTTTCGGTCCCAGCCAAATAGAACATTGGAACGTAGTTAAAAAAATAAAATAAAAAAATAATGATTTTCAAATCCATGAACATCACAACAATAATAGATTTGTTACTCTATGGATTTCATTTAAATGAGAACATTCTAATTAGCTTTTGAAAATCTAGAAAAACTTATTATAAGCTGTAGGATCTGAAAAAGTCTTCATTATTAGCAATTTGCACTTGTATAATTGCATGAAAAATGGTCTGTAACATCTCATGACTCCACATTCTCAAATCCAAATTCATTTGAATTCTAACCAAAAAAATACCTCGTACATGGGATCATCAACGGTCTCATCTATTTTAATGTACTATACTTTCGCAAATTAATTTGTGTAGATCATGAGGGGCCCACAAATGATCCATGGGGCAAAGGCTGCCCTTCATCAAGCCTCACCCATGGCTTTCCCTTCCCGCTCCAGTGCATCGAACTAACCCGACCCGCATGCAAACCCTAGCAGCTATTATCTACATTATATCCACCTAGACCATGCTGATTTCACCTATGATCAATTCCTTCTATCTCCCCTAAAAAACCAACATGAAGGGGGCAAAAGATCCCAACTCATATATCCTCCTCGCCTTATGTATCTCCACCCATTTCCCAATTTGCTTTGTGTATCTTTCCTTCTCCATCTCTCCAGATCCATCACCATCACCCCTGTGTTGAAGTAACACTCCTTCTTCCCTTTAAACATGCCCGAAAAAATTGGGTCGGACCAATATGAGATAAAAAAAAGAAAAGATGGGACTGAAAATGAACGATTTGGGACTATAAATGCTTGTGAAATTTCTTATAGGACTAAAAGTGCTTGATTTTAAATTTGTGGGATCAAAAGTGAAACTTCGAGACCAAAATGCAACTGCCACGTGTTCTGTGGGACTAAAAGTGCAATTTTCTCGTATTTATTACATCATTTAACGCACATGTGATATGCACGTGATCGAAAACGTTAATGATAAACGTCGTGGGGCTGAAAATGCAAAAAACTTGGGACTATAAATGCTAGTGAAATTTCTCATGGAACTAAAGGTGCTCGGTTTTGTATTTGTGGATTCAAATATGAAAACTTTGGGATAAAAATGCAACTGCCTTGTGTCCTGTGGGACCAAAATCGCAATTTCCTCCAAAGGGAAGAGGTTTCGCTCTGAATTTATAACAGTAGCTTATGAAATCACATGAATATAATGCTTAAATCCCTATGCAAATCCGAAATAAAATATTCCTTAAATTCTTTGTGGCTACTAATCCAAGAAGTAACCGTAGCTAATACTTGCTCCCAAACTACCTTACTAGACTCCTCAACATTTTCAAATATCCTTTTATTATGTTCCATCCAGACAGACCATGCTATCGTGTGGGTTATCATTTTCCATAGGATTTTAGCCTTCTTACTAATTGAGCTGCCCCTGTTTTCTATAAAGTAATTCTTGATGCCTTGTGGTGTGGCCCACGCCGCCTTAAAAGCTGTTAAAACCCTGCTCCACAAAAAAGAGCAAAAAGAGCATTGCACAAATAGGTGATCCGAATTTTCAGAATTATTTTTGCATAGTACACACCAATTTGGGGATAGATTCATATTAGGGAAACTTTTTTGCACATTATCACAAGTAAGCACTTTATCCTGAATCACAAGCCATGAAAAAAAGTGAATCTTTCTAGGTATTGGGGATTTCCAAATCAAGATGTGAAAGGTATCTTCTGGTAGGCTGAAAAAAGATGAAAAGAAGGAGTGGCATGAGAAAAACCCAGAAGGTTCTAATAACCACGTTTTGTAGTCATCCCTATTTAATTCTATAGTTACGCTTTCTAAACACCTTAGTAGTTTATACAACTCCTCGATTTCAGAATCTTTGAGCCTTCGCACAAACTGAAGGTCCCAGGAAATATTTTGTTGACGTTCTTGCACTAAATTTATGGAGTAAAAATAAGAAATATGTTTCTGTTTTATCTTTGAGATACAGCATAAGGAAGGAACTTGTGAAACCAACGGTTGTTCCCCTAACCATGAGTCTTCCCAAAACCTCACCAGATTATCTTTTTTCCACCTGGACTTTAACCGAATCAGCAAAGAGACTGAAATCTTGGAAATAAAAAAGGAGATCTAAAAGTAGTTGGTATACGTGTTTATGCATCCATAATAGGTCGAGTTAAGTGTCTATTTAGTGGCATTTGCATGCATAATTGAACGTGTGTTCCCCATATTTGCATTATTGGACGGTTTAATATTTGTGATTTGTTTTGAAGTTATTTGGGTGAAATTAGACAAAAAAAAGTCGAACTTGACTACGGATGGATGTGAAAACAAGTCCCCACAAGTTAAAAGCCGGGAAAAATCGAGCCAAAGCTTCAGGAGACTGATCTCGACCGAGACAAGAAGGGCTCGGCCGAGTCAGAAGGTCAGGGAAAACTAAGATTTTTTGCTGTAGAAGATTCTTGGCCGAGACAACTAATTCTCGACTAAGAATTTGGTGCACAAGGCTCGGCCGAGACAAGCCATTCTCGGCCAAGACGCGAGGCGTCCCATGGAAGGTTTGCTCGCTGATTATCTTTTTCCAGCCCAAATTGAGCCTAGTTCATCCTCGTCTATAAAAGGAATATCCCAAGTCCGAAAATATCACATTGATTTGGGAGCGTGAAATTGGGGATCTCCGACGAGCACGAAGAGTCAAGATTCGGCATCTCGGGTTTTCTAGTTTTATGACTTTCTTCCTTAGTTTGTTCTTAGTGATCACTATGATCGGGTAAACCTTTATTTTCCGTCTTTAACTAAGTTGAACCCTAGAACGATGCTTTTGTAATTATTCCGGTAATTGTTTGATTTAGCTATGTTCTGAGATTATTTATGTTATTTGCTTTCTTCATAGCTTTTATATGTGTGTTATTTGGACTGATCACCCGGGTAGTAGGCCTATAAATGTTGCTAGGTCGTAAATTCATAATCCATAATTGTTATGCGTTTATCGTCTAAAAGTAGCAAATAGTGATTTATTCGCTAGGATAACATAAGTCGTTGTCACTTGTACCGAGCTTGCGAGTACAACACCGTATCCACACTGTTGCCTTAGTTCCCTATTCATTTGATTAATGGTGTTCTAGCGATCGTATCCTAGGACTAATTAATTAGATAGGATTAATTACTAAGTGAACATGTGATTAATTATACTTAAGGAGTAACAAGGATTATCTAAGCGTACCTATTAATTCTTGGGGTAGGGGTCTTAGAACTAGTTTGTCAAACGGTTAAAATAGTTACATGAATGATTCAGACTAGGGGGATACTGGGTTAAAGGCGGGAATACTTTCATCATAACTAAATTCATCTCAGTTGTTAGTTTAATTGTTAGCTGCACTAGTTAATTGATTCTCATCAAAACTCCCCCCACTTTATATTATATGCACTATAATTGGTTATACAAATTGGTTTAATACAATAATTCGATTAGTTTCTCTGTTCCCTGTGGGATCGACCCTGACTTACTCTACCTACTATTAGGAAGAAAGTTAGGAAAATAATAATTAATTTAACGTGCCTCGACAGCGCGGTCAGTAGTTCTTTCAGCTAGGCTGGTGTCCCATCCATTCTCTTGCAAACCATATTTGTTGGATATGACCTTGTGCCATAGCGCCCCCTTTCACTTGAAAACCTCCACCATTTACCCATCAGTTTATTCCTATGCATTAGGTTCTCGATCGCCAGCTTTCTTTTTTCCTTTTGCTTAGCTACCAAGTCCCATGCCACCAAATTAATGTGTTTACAATCGTCGTATCCTTCCCACATAAAATCTCTCCTCTTCTTCTCAATAATGTTGGGAACTCCTCTCGGAATCCGAAACAAAGATAGAAAATATATCGGGATTGCATTAAGCACGGACTGGATAAGAGTGATTCAACCCCCCTTGGAGAGGTAGCCTTTCTTCCACCCTGCCAATTTCTTAGATATTTTTGCAATTACCGACTCCCAAAACGAGATCTGCAGCAGGTTCCCCTAATGGCACTCCAAGTAATTAATTGGCCAAACTTCCTTGGTACAACCAATTATCATAGCCCAATTTTCTATCTTGTTATGTTCCACATTGATGCCAATTAGTGCACTCTTATCCACATTCAACTTCAGCCCCAAAATCTCACCAAACAATTTTAACACACTTATTGTGCCCCTTAGATTACCTTCGTCAGACTTTAGAAACAAATCGTGTCGTTGGCAAATTGGAGATGAGTGACTTCAATCCTATCTTTTCCAACATCCAACCCTTTGACTACCGAAACATCTCTAGCTCGCTCAATGATTCTACCCAACTCGTCTACCACCAGGTTAAAGAGAAAAGGTGATAGAGAATTTCCTTGTCTCTATCCTCTAGTGACTCTAAACTTCCCTCTTGGTTTCCCATTGATTAAAATTGAGAAGTTTACCATTTGTAGACAGCCTTGGATCCATCTTCTCCATCTGTCCTCGAACCCTTTCTTCCATAGCACAAAGTCTAGGAAACTCCACTCTACATGGTCGTAAACTTTTTCAAAGTCCAACTTGAAGACGATCCCTTCCCTACCTAAGCTTCGGTACTCCTCCACCACTTCACTCGCCCATAAGAATTGGATCAAGAATCTGCCTCCCATTGATATAAGCCGATTAATGGACATCCATCGTAGACGCGATAACTTTTTTCAACTGATTGGCCAACACTTTGGTTATGATCTTGTATAAACTTGTAGTCAGGCTGATTGGTTGGAATCTCTTATTTTAATGGCATTTCCTTCTTTGGGATCTAGCAAATATATGTCTCATTTTTTACGGCATTAATGATTTCGCTCTCATGGACCTCCTCGAAGACTTTTAGTAGGTCTTCTTTAAGTATCTCTAACAATCCCAACATGTAAATATCTGGTCCCAGGGCTTTGCTACTCTTGCACATGAAGACCGTCTTCCTAATCTCTTCTTCGGTAAAGGGTTGTTCTAAGTTCCTCTTCGCCTCTATCTCTAATGGTTGCCACTCAAGTCCCTCGACTCCCCACCCAGCATTTTCATTGTTGGAGTACATCTTTCTATAGAACTTGATTATTTCAGCTTCAATTCTTCCTTCATTTGTGAGGATCTCCCCCGATTTAGTCTAAATTTTCGTAATTGCTTTCTTCTTCTTTTTGTGGATCAACATTGTGTGGAAAAAATGGGTGTTTACGTCCCTCGCCCTGATCCATTTTATTTTGAATTTTTGCTTGAGTATGACCTATTGTTTGTGGCAAACTTCTTCTAGATCAGTCTTATAGGTTCTTCTCTCCCGAGCTTTTTCTTCGTTCCAATCTACCTCGTTGTTTTCACATCTAGGTTGATTATCTTATCTTCCAAATTCGTCCTTGTGTTATCAATATTCTGAAACACCTCCGTATTCCACTTCTTAATTTTCTGCTTCATGTTCACCATCTTCTTCATGAATCGATAATCGGCCCATCATATACTCTGATCCTCATCCTACCACTTTTTGAAGTTGCCCATGAATTCTTTATGTTGTAGTCACATATTTTCGAACCTAAAGGGTACTAGACCCTATTTCACCGTGTCTATATTAAGTGCAATTGATGAATGATCGAACGTTTTTCTCCCCAATATATCATGATTAAATTGCGAGAATAGCTCCACCCATTCTTTGGAAAGTAGGAATTTGTCCAGTCTACAACATATTATGTTATCTCTACAATTAGACCATGTGAAGAGCCCGTTAGCAGGAGATGGATCTCTCAATTCTAGCTCGGTGATGAGACTACCGAAGCAAATCATGTTGTTGGTTGTTCTCCGAGTATTTCTAGCTCACTGTTGTAATCACGTTAAAATCGCCCCCAATGCACCATCTCGGTCCACAGATTGAGTTGAGGCCCACAATTTCGTCCCATAAGCAACTTTTGTTCCTCGAGTCGTTTAGTCCGTACTCTACTTAAAACCACCACTCATTCGCTCCTTCTTCTTTGATCTTGATTGAAGCCATGAATTCTCCCACTAGATTATCAATAACCTCTGTTTGTTTGTTGTCCCACATTACTAAAATGACTCCTGATCTTCCAGTTGCTGGGAGTCTGATCCATTCTATGAATCTATTTTTCCATAGGCTTCCAACAGTCTTCCGATCAATTGTTTCCTTCTTTGTTTCCTGAATGGTGACGATTGTTGGTTTTTCCTTTCTAATTAGGGCCTTTGATTAAGCTTTTTTTTTCTTGTCATCCTCTATACTTATGACGTTCCACAATACTATCTTCATATTTTTAAATATCTCGTTCCCTTTTGGTTCTGACTCCCTTCCAAAGTTGATACCAAACTGGAGGTTCCTCAGCTCTCTTGACCCTCTTCTAGTCGGTTTTGTCTTTTTCACTATCTTCCACTCTGTTTTAGCTCTTATCAGATTTAGTTTGGATAGTATAGTATCCTGTCCTGATTCCTCCTCTTCCATATGATTATCTTATTGCATCTCCAATGTGGTCCTGTCTTCACTTACCAGCCTCGGTTCAGGTGTTCCTCCCTCACTCTCCCCCTTACCCCCCCCCCCCCCCAACCATTAGAAAGGTTCAGATTAAGCAGGTTAACTGGAACAAAAGCAATCTGGGAAGGAGATGTTAGATTCAGTTTTTTCCACACAGTTAGAGAGGGTAAAGTACTTACCTGGATTGGCGTGTTAAAAAGGTCAAGTATTTCTTCTAGCCCCTCTTCGGTGGTATACGCAACATCTATGTTCCTGAGAACCATCTCATAATCATATGTGGCGATTGACTCTGTTTCCTCTTCATCAGTTTCGTTGTTGTCCTTCCCTTCTTCCGTCTCATCCTCTGATTGGTTTGTGATCACATCCTCCTTATCCGCTTCATCCCTGAATTCTGCCTCTAGCCATTTTTCATGCATTGTCGCTGAATTTTCCTCCCACTAGTATCTGGGTTTTGTCTGCATATTTTCCATCCATCTGAATTCCTCGTGAAAATCAATTTTGTTCCCGTGTGTTTTCTTTTTGTCAATGGGTTTTTATTATGGATGACTTGTGTTAGTAGAAATTCCCTCTAGGCTTTGGATTTAATTTAAAACCCTTGGGCCATTTTTTGAAAGTGGGGTCCGAATGGGCCTTCCTGGTGTCCACCTGGGCTAGGACTATGGACACAGTATGATTAATTAAATCCAGCCTTTTGAATAGGTTGCTGAGAGTTAAGTATGGCCCAATAACTGGCCCACTTTGAATAATACCACTTCCTTTTACCACGTCTCTAATGGTCGCCGCCAAATCTTCAGAATTTGTTCATTCTACAACAACCTTCAGGGACTGTTAGTGTTCTCCACGTAGAGATATTGTTGATCCATAACAACTGCCGCCCTTCTTCCTTGGAATTGCACTCCCTCATGAGTTTCCTATGCGTGTTGTATTTCTTCCCGAGAGAGTGGCGCGTGTGTATCACTTTCACCTGAATTGCTATTATTTCATTCGGGAAGTTGCTGCACCTTGACGGAAATTCGGACTAGTCTCCACAGCTTTTTCTGATTTCTCCGCTCCCTACGCTAAACTGCAATTCTATCGGAGGTGGAATAATTTTGAACTTGTGACTTTGACTTGAGGGGGTTCAAAGTTAAATCTACCGTATTTCCTCCCCATCCCAAACATATTTCATGGTTTAAGAAGTCGTTCTCATGCCCTTTGACTGGAATGACGACCTGTTTGATGTCTCCCATGTGTATGGTTGCTTTGTCAATTTGGAGAAGACTCCCGCATTTATCCCCTATATTTTGAAACACCTGGTCATTCCATAGATGGAACAAGAGATTTTCAATGGCAATCCACGAATTATGGCACTTGAATACATTTTTTTTACTGCCTTCTAGATTCCATTTGTCTAGTAAGACTGTTATCTGTTTCCCTAAGAACCACCTCTCGATCCATACTAGACCTTTCATCCCTGTCTTGCATCCACCACAAGGCTTTATTGTCCTAGAAGGGAAAATTGTTGATTTTTCTTTGAAGGATGCTCAATTGCACTTCAATGTCCCACCAAGAATTGTTTATTTTGATTCTGGTAATCACGTAAGCCTTGCTCCAATCTTTTTTGTTCTCCCAATGAACTACATATGCATAATTCCTCTTCCCTTCCCCCCCCCCCCCCCCTCCCCCCTCCCCCTCTCATGACGTACTATGTTGTTCTTGTGTTGTTAGCTTCTCTACTTTCTGTTGTTGGACGCGCCTTGTTTGGTTCAAGAATGTGTCTCACCATGTTTGTCAACATCTGCCAACCAGGGTAATTAAGGCTTACCAGGATGATGATTTGATGTTATGTCTCTAAGTTGTGTGTTTTGTTAGTTTTATGAATGAGCCCCGTCTGTTTTCCATGATTTACATAGTTATGAAGAAATTGTTGCCTCTATACCAGTTGTATCTTCGCCCTTTGTTCTGATTTGCTGCTTGAGCAATCACTTGATTTGCTACCTGTTTCTCTCTAAAATCCATATCGTCTTGCCATGATCCAAGATGATATAGACCTTTTGGTCTATCTGAAATTGATTCTCTAGATGATGGTAAGATTTTTCTTTCCGATTGTAGCCTGCTCTACCTGTTGTTTCCATTTCACTCATTGCATGTTTTCTAAAAGAGTGATATCACTTTATTTCCACAGAAACTCCAATCAGTATTCGGAACCTGATTCTTCCGAAGCTTATGCTCCAAGTGTGATGCTATCCAAATGGTTTCCAACGGCCCCTATTTCACAAATATGAACTGTGAATAAAACATTTCTCCTTTCTCCCCCTTTCGAACCCAATAAATGATTATACTACTCTCACAAGCAAAAGTAGTACTACTCCAAGCCGAAGCCATTAGCTTATTCTATCCCTAATTTATTGATCTATGTACACATACAAACATTCAAAGCCTATACTACATCACTCAAAAGTAAAAATTCAACTTTAAGTTACAATCATTGATGAAGCACTGAGCCTTTCGCTTCAATCAGGAACCCCATGCAAATTAAGAACAATCTACATCCAATTCCCATTCCAAAACCAAACCACCAAACCCTAGACACTACATAAATACTTAATTCCAACAGCAAACCCAACAAATAGTCACAAAATCGATATTTTCCTGCATCCGCACCAAATTATCAGCTCAAGTATCCCCAATCAAACGCACAAGTTGTAATTCCAGCTCAGATCGAAGTTGGAAATAGAGTGTACAGTGGAGGTTACAAAGACGTATGCATACAGTTTATCTATGTGCACAAGTAGAGAGAGAAAGTAACTAGAGAGAGAAGACCTTGAATTGTGTGCAACCTGAGTGAAATTTCTCTTTCTTTCGTGGCCACGAAATTGTTCTATTGCCTAATTTCCATTCTAAAAAAAGAGGCCTAATTTCTTTTGGTAGCAAAGTACAACGTGTCGCTCCCAATCCCAGTGGCATACTGTCAATCAAGTATTAGTGCCATAAGTGATTTTTATTTCTCTCTCCTCTTTCAATCATGGAAACATCTCTTACCTCTCTCCTTATGCATTCACTTCAGGCTCCAATACCATTTTTCCCGTCCGAATAATGCTTCCATGGTTTTAATCTGCATCTTCCAAATCTCTTGTTTTGTTCTTCATTTTCACCTATACATCCCAAGTCCCCAACTATTCATCATTGTAACATAGAAATCTATTGTCTGCAACTAATTTCTTTGATTCAGAAACACCTAGATGCAGCCCATCTATCAGATTGTGCTATAAATTGATTTTTTGGCAGATTGATGACCAACATAGAAGAAGTTACAATTCTTAAAAAAAGAGATAATTTGTTTAAAATCTTTATCAGATCTGAAAATACAATGTCGAACAAAGTAGATCTGTTTTTTCTCTCTCCCCAAAAGCTTCATCTACCGGTTTCATCAAATTTTTTTCCAATTCTTACCGGTTTTCTCGATCGGACCTCACATCCGTTTATTTAGCATGAATTTGACCAGACCAGGGTTCAGTTCCCAGTTAAACCGATTGAACCAGCTGGTCTAGTCCGGTTGTAATAATATTGATTTGAACTATAAAGCAAACAAACTGAGTTGAACCTAAGATCACGTAAAAGTAAATTCTTGAGATGTAATGGCGCTTATAATATTTATAAGAGCTTCCTTAACTAAATTTGGACTAAAATAAATAAATGCTAACAAACTAATGGGGCCAAATAATAAAATTAAACTAGTTTGTGCTCAATATTTTATAAATAAGATTTTGACCTTAATATAAATAATAATGTTTTTGTGTCACTTAAAACGGTGTAAATGAATATCACTTCCCAAACTTAGAAAACTATAATAAAGTTCCTCAATTTATTAAGCGAGAACATAATGACTTATAATAGAATAAAAATAATGGAATAAAAAGTTGGGTGTTACATAAAGTATAATAGATGAGATTTCATTTCACCGAGTTTATGTAAGATTATGTTTCTTTCAATATTTCTATGTAGCGTACCGGAATTGTGCAGTTATTATTATTAGTATTATTATTATTAATTATTGTTGTTATTTTCTTTTTAATAACTTAATTTTAGTTTATGATGTTTATTTCTTCTTGTCAATGTCTTATTTGATAAATAAACATTAATTTTGAATAACATCTTCCAATCATTATTATTGTTGTTGTTGTTGTTGTTGTTGTTGTTGTTGTTGTTGTTGTTTTCTATTTAACAACTTAAGTTTGGTTTCTGATGTTTATTTCTTCTTGTTCACGTCTTATTTGGTAAATAAACATTAATTCTAGAATAACCCTTTTTTTAATAAATAAACATTAATTTTAAAACCACATCTACCCATTCATATTTTCCATATTCATCTAATCTTTTATTTTTCCATAATGATAGTCCTATTATACATGGGTACGTTTCTACATTTCATCTATTGAATCATATTTACAATAAGAATAGAAAAAATAAATTAACTTCTTACATATTCATTTTTGTTATGCTTTTAGCTCTACAAATACAATTAATTTATACTTCACCAGTACAAATATTTCTTATAATTTTCGATATTATATTTTTTTTTATTTAAAACTAACATTATGGTTCTAACAAAATAGCAAATTAATACATTAGTAACCTATTCACTTTTTCTATTAAGAAAAAAATAATTTAATAGACCCATGGATTTTTTTACAGGTATTGTACCAGAAGAGAGGTGACATATGTTGTGGGAAAAAATTTAGTTCAATTGTAGACTTCCTAACATAATTTTGTTGGTTTTATGATGTAGGCTTTGTTGCATATCATATATCATTTCAATGGGATAGTGCTTGGGATTATGATCTATGTAGTTAGTGATGGAAGTTTATTAGGAAGCATTCAAAGACTGTTTCAGTTTCTCAGAATGTCAACTTTACACAACTACTTGAAGAAAGATATATTGTGTTTAAGGTTCAGGATGAGGATTATGAAATCGAGATGAGCAATGTGCTTTCATTTCAACGCACATATTTGTTGCCACCATGTCCAGTTTCTCATGATGATGACGTGCAACTTTTCCCGTACATTGCATTCCTTACTTTCTTTTGAAAAAATTTAGTGTACTATTTTGAAACTTATATCTCTTTCACCTTTGTCCCAGACATTCATGAAAGCATATTCCACATCTTAAAGAACTAGATGTGATTTTCCTTTAGAACTTCTCTGTAGGACTTAGAAGTTTTCTATATACAATCTTCATCCCCAAGTGTAGCCATGATTAGTGAGAACTCCCTCACCCCAAATTTTGACTCTTTGTCATTTATAGGAAAAATAATCTTTTCAGAGGACTTCGAGTTATCTTGTCTGAACAAGTGTAGGAAAATTATCCTTGAAATTTTAAACTCTTTTGCAACATGAAATATCGAAAACAAAACTTCCTAGACTTAATGATATTATCACGAGTTAGTTTTTCTTTAAATTCAAGAACTCGCATTTGGCTCAACAACTAATTATCTTCTTGACATAATCATCTTCGTTTGGAACAAGTACCATTTCATCCCTGCTGTAAATGAAGGACATGGACAATGTAAAAATAACAAACAAACAAACAAACATATAAAAACTGAATGGTGGATACGATAGTAGGCAAGATAGTGGACATACAGATAGTCATAACAGTAGCCACATAGAATATCATATTTTGTATCATGACTTTGTAGAACTGTAGGCATAACCGTGGAAAGAAAAAGAAAAATCTGTTTTGTTTCATGAATTCGGAACACGATGGGCATACAAAGAAACCTATTTCATATCATGATGTAACATGGTGGGCACAACAATGGGCATTAAAGTGAGATACAAGGAATTCTATTCAGTCATAAATTCTAAACACAATGGGCATACAAAAAATCTTATTATATTTTTTCACAAAAAATAGAACATATATAGGTAAGAAAAATTGCCCGTGAACAAAACATTAGGCATACACGTGGCATATAATGGGCAAAGCAATAGAAATAATGGTGGACATACAAGTGCAAAAGGAAGTGTATATATATTTAGATGTTCCAATTTCTGAAATCTCCCCCCGGAAAAAAAAAGAAGACGAAGACTGTGGATGGTTTAGAAATGAACCTGAGATTCTGAGAGATGAATACTATGAGCGACGATGATGTTCAAAAAGCGGCATAGGGCTTCATATATGACATAATCAACGGGAGGCGGCAGACGACGGTACCGCGGGGGGTTATGAAGGAGCAGGTCACACATATAACGTATGGAAAAGAACTACTTATTATTTTACATGTTTTCTAATCTTTTACTAATATTGAAGGAGAGGGAGAAAGAACATCCTATTCTTGAAATTGAAAGAAAGAAAGAAAGAACAACCTATTCTTGAAATATTTTTCCTTGGAAGGATAAAAAATTATTTTCTAAGTCAAAAAGTTAGTTTTATAAAATAGAAGGATCGGACAAATATAAATAAATAGTTCATAAGATGGGCATTTTTCATAGGGGTGAAAATAGGTCGAGCTAGGTTAGTTTTTTAGGTGGGTGGCTTAAGCCTACTCTTAAATTGTTTGGCCTATGTCTGGCTTATTATATCAAATAGGCTTTTTTCTAGCCCAAACCTGGCCTGTTTTATAGACAAGCAGGGCATATGGCCTATTTTAAAGCCTACTTACTACACACTTAATACTTCGTAATTAAGATCTATAATACTACATTCGAGATAAAATATTAAAACAACAACCAAAATCGAAAGATCAAAATCAAAAGCAGTAGACCCGTGAGTTAACACTCGATTGAACTTAACGAACGCAGAATCTTGGAAAGGGGACTATGGTGGCTTATAATGGAAGGAGAAGAAGTCTACATACTTGTATATTTGTTTTAGAAAAGGAATGGATGGATCATGGCTTAATTTTAATTTAAAATTATATATTTTTTAATTAATTATATAATTAATATATATACATATATATATATATATATATATATATATATATATATATACACATGGGCTGAAAATAGACCGGTCTGATAGGTCTACAAGGCTTTTCTAATGGCCTGATGACCCAAACCTATTTGTTTAAGAGACTTATGAAAAGGCCGAAGCCTAATAATATAAGGTCAAGCCTAACGTAGGCTCGGCCGTAGGCCCCTATCGAATAGTCTGGCTTATCCCACCCCTAATTCTTTTCATAATTTTGCCACCACTTTACTGGGGCAAACAGTTAAGGCAAAAACTTGTGTGCATCCAACACACAATAGGCTTATTGTACGCTCCCCTATTTAATTTGGAATTAAAGATACATATAAGAACCTTGTTTGGATGGATTTTGCAACAATAGTATGTGGTGCAGTGGTTTGGCTTTGTATTGTGAAGCTTTGAGGCGCGCGAAAGTCAAGAGTTCGAACCCTGCTCTCCTGCTGTTCACCTCTTTTTATGTTATTTAATAGTATATGTTATATTGCGTAATAATATATATTATAGTTACATGTATAATTTTTTAATAATATAGTATGTTGTGTAATAGTATATGTTATATTGTGTAAGAATATATGTTTTGTTGTGTAATAGTATATATTATAGTTACAGGTATAATTTTTAATAAATATATTATGTTGCTCAATAGTATAGTATATGTTATAATGCGTAATAGTATATATTATAGTTGCATGTATAATTTTTTAATAATATAGTATGTTGTGTGATAGCATATGTTATATTGTGTAATAGTATATGTTATGTTGTGTAATATTATATATTATATTAGGGGGTTCGAACCCTGCTCTCGCGCTGTTTTTACCTGGTTTTATGTTATTTAATAGTATATGTTATATTGCGGTATAGTATATATTTTTTAATAATATAGTATGTTGTTTAATAGTATATGTTATATTGCGTTTAGGGTTTAGTTTAGTTTAATTTAGTTTAGGTTTATATGTTACATTGTGTAATAGTATATATTATAGTTACATGTATAATTTTTAATAAATATATTATGTTGCCCAATAGTATATATTATGTATACTAATAGTATAAGTTTATTAGTTACAAGTATACACATTTTTTTAATAATATATAATTTTTTTTAATAATATATTACGTTTTTAAAAAAATTATAAGAAGTACATAACAGGTTCGAATGCAGGCCATCACACGCATAAGTAGGTGTTTATCCACTAGACCACCGCCTTATATTGTTACATAAAACATGACGCAATGTATTAACATTAATAATAATACATGCAGATATAAATGTATTAATATTAATTATAATACACACAGAAAAAGAAATATATATATATATATATATATATATATATATATATATATATATATATAGTTTATTGAATGGAAAGAAAAAAAAAATCAAAAGGTGCACGCTGTGTGAGGCTCAAACACAACGCACAAGTAAATTCCAATCGCTGCACCCTCAACATTTTTTTGCAAAATTAAATTAGGGAGTATATAATAAGACCCAAGAGCTAGTGAAAAGTTAATTATCAAATTTAAAGAATTGTTGAAACCTAGATCAAACAATTGTGTGAGCTCGACATCAGTGACTTTCTCTCTCTAAGACAAACGCTCTCTCCTCTCTCTAAACAAAGCAAAGCCTAGCCTTCCTCCTCCTCGGCCGGCGGCTGTTGCCGCCGGCAGCCGCCGGCCACTCTTTCTCAGTTTTTTATTTTTTGCTTTTATTCACTTGTTTCGTTTTTCTGTTGTTTTTATATCTAAGTTCGTCCAGATCTTGGTTTTATTTCATTATTTCTAGGATTGACTCTTTTCTAATGATTTTTATCAACACTGTTGATTATTATTCACTCTACAGCCTTGTCTCTTGGTTCGAACTTCATATTTTTTTAGATATGCTCGTCTTTAGTTATTTGTCAACGTTGGGGACTCTACGTTTCCGCCATTCAAGGAGTTTCGAGCTTCTGGGTTCGAGCTCTTTTGGTATTGATTTGGAAGAATTACCGGGTTTGTCTTACTGGATCATTTTGGCGTTGTGAAGACCGGGTCTACCATTGAAGGCATATCGAAGGTCGCGAACTTTCCGCCATTGAAGGCCTCTGCTTGCTCCTGGGTTCTTCCTTTTTTCCCAGATCCGCCGCGGAAGGGTACCAGATTCATGGCGGCGCCGCTGCTCTCTATGGCGGCACGGGTCTTGCTGCGAAGGCTCGCTGCAACAACCTTCGTCGGTTCACAGCGGCGATGCTGGTCGCCCGGCGACATGATTTCTACGCATCTCCAGGCCGCGCTATGTCCCGATCTGAGGTCGATTTGACCCTCCATGTCACTGAGTCCGCCAGCCTTCTGAGTCGACTCACTCTGAGTCAATGGCCGGGTTTGCTTTGCGGTGCAGGTATTAGATTATGTCGGACCTCCGGCTGAGCAGGTATTGGATTATAGTCACCAACCAGCCACCATCACCCCTGTGCCTATTGCCGGAATTCTGGAGGAGCCTCCGATGTGGGTTCAGGTGGTCTGAGTTGGTGGTCCAGCATTAGAGTGTTGGATTTTTTGAGTCTATTTGCGATTTCAGGCAGCGCCCGTTTTACAGTCTATTCCAGAATTTTTAGGTTCTTTGACACGGCCTGTGTGCCTTTTCTGCGTGAATGATGTGGTGACGGCATGCCCATGAGGCTGCCTTGTATTGATTTTACCGAATCGAGTATCAGCATACACGGCTACATCTTCATCTCTTTCTGCTGATTTTTACTGCTGCTATTGAGACCCGTGTGTCTCATTCAGCTGCTATTGAGACCCATGCTTTGTTATATGTTTGACGGCCGGTGAGCCTTTTTAGCCGAGTGGAGGTGTGGTTAAGCTGCTGTATTAAACTGATAATTGAGTGACCTGCTTCCATTTCGTTAGTGGACTTTTATTGTACTTTCTGTGGTTCCATTTTGTGTCATATAGAAGACGTCCTTCCGCTGCTTGACAATTCCGATGCATAGCCTCGGCAATCCCGGGCTTTGATTGGAGGCAATCCCTCCATTGTTGCTGTGTTCTGGGATATGTCATTTGGTCGTGCTTACAGATTACAGCTCCGAGCTAATGCATTGGAATCTTCCCAGGGATTTTGGACTCACGCCGATGCGAGAAGTGTTGGACTTCCCCCACGCTTCGATTTTGTGACATAAGGCAAGGTGCTTCGCATCTGCAGTATGCCAAATGACAATTTCATTCAACACCATATTGACTTGTTCTTGTATTTGCTTATATTTTCTTTAGCTAATTTTACACTTATTATGTACACCTTTATCTGCCGCCTTGTGACATGAAAAGATTTTTAGTTTGTCCCTTGTGAATGACCGTCATGTGGTCTCCACATTATTCGCACGTTTCTTTGTTTTCTTTTCTTTTTTATAATACTACCTATTTGGGAAACCCAGATCAAACAATAGCCTCGGTGTACAAAGTGTGAAGTATCGAGTTTATAAGGTGTAAAATGTTACTAAAAACCCAGAAAAACATCTTCCTCACCGATCGCTCTACCCCCACCCCTCTCTCTCATCAATATAATTGCTGATCCTCACAGCTGCGGATTTCATTTTGATCACGTCAAGTACTGGTCCCGATTCTCCGTTAAATTGATTCGATGATTACCACTTTCTTGAAATTGAGTTGAATTTCAGCGAATGTCAAACCCTAATATAACCCTCTCGATCGCTTCTTCGCAAAACATTACGGATCCCCCTATCCGGAGCAGTATCGGGGGTTTCTCCCAATGGTACAGCTCCGGATGCAACAGTTTCTGGCGGGAGGCGGCCCTTGTAGTACCGTCGGCTTTACTGGTGGTGTACCTAGGGTTTCAGGCGAGGCGCAATGTGAAGAAGCTCAGGCACCGTAAGTCATACGTCATGATTGCGTACTACGCCCTTCTATGGCTCTCGGCTCTTCTCAATTTGGCGTGGTCTTTTCTTCAGGTATTTCTGGATTCTTGGCTCAATTTTTGATTTGTTATTGTTTTGAACTGAATTTCACTTCGTCTAGATCATTGTGTTTTACAAGCTTGGTGCTGGATTCTAGAATTGCAGCAATTTAATGAATTTTTTTCCTTTTTTAATTAGCTCTACATTTTTAATATGGTATTCATTCAAATTCTGGGAATACATCATTTGTTTTGAAATTCTTATAAATTAGCAGTCATTTATTGACTGCAGTCTGTATATTCGACATCAATAAATTTGAATTCCATTAATGAGAATTGATGTTACAAGGAACTACTGGCATGATTATCTTTCTGGACGGGATGTTGTATACTTATCTTGATTTCCGTTCAGATTTACGCAATAAAGTGCCTGATGAATAATAGAGCAGTCGTTATGTATCAGGATGACGCAATACCATCAGCATTGACTATCTTTTGATAGGAATCAGGATCAACTATTAGGCGATAGGCTTTTGCAGATTAGATTTTTTACCTTGTTATATATTTTATGCTTTGATAAAATTACCCATTCTGCATTAGTATCACTGTCCATAATGAAGGTAATAAATCATGAGCTCTTTTTTTGGGGGGGTGGGGGGCTCAATTTAGTTATTGAATGGAGAAGTACCATAGAGACTTGGTCTCTTTAAATACATACAAAGATTTACAGTAGCATTCTCTTGTTCTGAAGAATTTCTCCTTCAGCTTGAAGGAACTTATCTTCTTCGATGTTAAATCTCCTGTTCCTGGACAAATTGGCTGTGTAATGGCTCAGTGTACTTTTAGTTTCACAGGATCAGAGGCCCAAAGTATCCATATTTGATTGTATTGGTTTTGTTTGGAAAAGCAGGGATGGCAATGTGCCCCTGAGAAGGCTGTTGCTTGGAACGTGTTGTCGTTATTCACAGAAGGTGGAATGTTATCTTTAGAAATTAGCATAGTGGCATTTCTGCTCCAGGAGAATTATGCTAGTGGGTTGGAAGCACTGGCACACACTTTCCTACTTTCAGGTTCCTTTGTTGCTGCTGATATACTTATCCAGGTAATGAATGTCTCCGGTTCTTGATTGTTTAAGCTTTTGGTGGAAGTGTTGTTTCGTAACATCTAGGATACGACTCGTTTATCGTATCACCATACCAATATAAGAATAAAGGATTGACCAGAAGGATGCTGAATTGATGTTGGGAACAAGCTGGAAGGTGGATGATAGTTATTATCCAATTAAAATTCATGCAAGATAATCACAGATGGCAAAGAGGCAGCCACATCTTGTGCAGCCTTTAAGGCTTTAACAGAATTTTATGCATAATCTTGATCCTTTTCTGTTAACCCAAATTCAATTGAGCATTCATGAACAAAGTACTTCATTTCTGTTGGACTAAACTTTAGAAGAACTATTTATGGAAGTATGTTGAGTTCCTTTTCCGTCAAATGCATTTTCCGGCCAAAAGCATGGGATCATTCTTGCCCTTTGCAGGCAATCTTCATATTTGGATTTGGAGTGCCCCTTTTCATTAGTGCTGACGCTGCACATTGGGGAAAGTGGAGTGTATTGTTTGTTCATACGTTGGTTCTTACAGCAGTCTATTGCTACATATTATTTGTCCACTATTCAAAGTGGAGAGACAAGTTGCCACGTTAGTGATCTTTTCTCTTTTTAACTGATATTGAGTCCTTTTACTTCCATTCTGGTTATTTCCTTGAACTTCCCAAACTTCTTTTAACGAAATGCAGCAAGGCCATCATTCTACAACTACGTTGTTGTCATGTTCATAGTAAACGTTATGGGATTGTTTGGTAGTGGACTGGCTGGGATTGGTTTTGGCGTTGGATTTTGGTATGTGTCTTTGCCTAATCATTAAAAGGATCTTGCAATGTAATACGAGTATTTATATTGATTCATCTCATGGAATCGTCGTGTCAGGTTGTACAACTTTATAACCATCTGCCGTCACTCGCTTTATCTTCCTTTCCTGTATGTAACTTTCCTGGCCGACTTTTTCCAGGTAATTGTGCTTTTGTACGTGCTCAATTCAGAGCATTGTGTGCCTTAACTTTTTATGGTAAATTACAAGAATTAGTCATTGAAGTTTATCCTATATATAAATTAATAGTATTATACTTTGAAATTACAAATACTCCTACAAGAGGACGTCCTTCAGGTTCGTATTTTAGATGCAATTTGCAAAATTAAAGCAAATATAGGGGAGGAATGGGTAACCTTTCAGTATTCTTCCTACTTTTTAACGGGTTAGGTTTTGATGTCTGCAGGAGGAAGACTGGCTACTGGACAATGCATATTACTCAGAGATGAAAGATGCTGGTTTTTTCGACACGGATTGGGATTAGGTTGATGTGGATATTATTGATGCTTTCAGCTAGGCATGTAAATAAATTCCAGCTTAAAATTGCATCTTTTTAAGTGCAGTTATAACTTATAAGCAAACTATTTCTGCAGTCTAACAATTAATTGGTTAGGGGATTTGGTCCACGACTGGTGCATTTAGAAGCTTAGATTTTGTTGAGGAAATAAGGGGAAAAATTCAAAATTGACTTATAGACCTTATCAAAAAAAAAAAAAAAATCATGTATATTACATAATATCAAATTTAGTCCTGTATCTCCGGCAGCGTAATTGGCTGGGATTAGGCACGTAGTGATCAATTTTTGGTTTCCGATGTTCTTGCTGACATAGCAAATTTATGCCCACTTGAAATGCCAACAACAATGGCACCGCAATCCCCACCGGGGATTTGCACGTATCCAATCGGCATCTTCCACAAAATTGATTATAATCGAACCCTTCCAACGGCGGTCCCTCCACAACCCTACATGTAAGCCTCTGTGTTGCCTCGTGGTGTATCTTCGCAGCCTTGAAACATTCTTTGAGCTTCGATTCTAACGAATATGACGGGGTGTTCCTGGAAACTACTCCAGTGACAAGTTCCTCGTTGTCCTGAGGCATCTCCATCTCTAGTTTCGACTTTGAAACAACCGGCGATTTCGACGGCAACGAACAATGAATATTTCGTCTTCATGGAAAATGAACCTCTGGTGCATGTCATGTGCCTAACTCCGGTCATTTCGTCGCCGACGATGAACCTTGTCCTTAAATTGGACAATTTGACAAACATACATGGCTAAAATTGATATTATGTAACATGCAAGATTTTTCTTTTAACAAGATCTAACTTACAAGATCAATTTCGAATTTTCCTAAAATATAAGGGAAGTATTAAAATGGAATTTGGGAAGGAGAGAAAACTGCAACTGCCAATCTTATCTTGTATATACAAAATGCTACGCACCCCGCTGACATTGGCATTTGAGAGATATGAGTACCAAGGTTTGAGTAGTGGTTTGCTAGTACTTGTTTGGTAATTTACAATGATAGTAAGGGCCAACTAATTAAGGGGTTATTACTATCCTGAGATAATTTAGCTTGTTGTGTTTAGCTTATGATAGGATGAGGTTGGAGTACTGAAGGCTGAGATCTTTCATCCAAATATTTTTATCAGCTTATAAGCCTTTAAAAATTGCATCTTATAAGTTCTGTAAATAGCTTATAAGATGTTTGAAATAAGTTTAGCCAAACACGGTCTTAGAGGGTATTTGGCGAAACTTATTTTAAACATCTTATAAACTTCAACATCTTATAAGTTGTTTCAAGAGCTTATAAGATGTAATTTTTAAGGAGCTTATAAGTTAGCAAAATATTTGGATAAAAGAGTTTATAAGCTTACAATGAATATATTGATTTAGCTATAAATTTGGGGTCTAATTTTAAAATTAATATTAAACACATATTTTGATTAGTGTGTGAAATGTATATAGTTTGTGTAGTTTGTGTAGTGTGTGAAATGTGCTTAGTGTGTATAGTGTGTGAAATGTATTTTTTGTGTGTAAGTGTATGAATTGTGTGTGAAATTTGAGTGTAATAATTAAGATCTTGAAAAATAAGATGAAAATAAGATGGGGTATAACAACTTTTTTTTTAGACCTTATAAGCTCTTAGAGCTTATTTTTTTGTCTTATAAGCTCCTAAACATCTTTTTTTGCCACACACTTTGCAAGAGCTTATAAATTCCTAAGCATCTTATAAGATGTTTTTAGGAACTTATAAGTTGAGCCAAACACCCTCTAAGTCATGTTATCTATTTACTCATCTCTTATCGCCTCAATCAAATGAGCCTTAAATGTACTCCGAAATTAAGAATAACACTAGATTGCTCAAGCGACATTTCAAATGTGCGTCTACTTGAACATCATATCAATTTTTGGCAATTGTATTATCTCTGTAAAAGATACTACCTATGTCCCAACTTAACCTGCCTACTTGTCATTTTAATTTGTCCCACCTTAACCTGTCAGCCCCATAAATGACAAATTTATCTCACAATCTCCACCCTCAAAATCTCTATTCTCAATCTCCACCTTTAAAAAAGTCAAAGATTTCATAAAATCTATTTTTTCTTAACCTCCGTGCCTAGTCAACCTAGGCAGGTTAAGCCGGGACGGAGGAAGTATAATTTTTGCCCTCTGAACAACAATATTAATTTTTTGAATACTGTTTTAGAATCAATAATGCTAGCATGTCTGGATATCAGTTGGTTGCGAAGAAGTGCCCATTAACAACAATGAAACATAACTACGCTTATGAGATTATGTTTAAGACTCGTATTGCTTACCAAAACCATAAATGCGACATTTACTTAATTACACATATATGCATTTTATAATGCTTTGTAACAATATTAAAACTTTGACATAAAATATTATGTCTCGTGCACAGCAGAGAATGCAACTGATGAATTCGGCTTGAATGGTTTTAAATATAATCCACCTAAATTAGGTTGTAAATGACACTTCCCAAAAATGAGTTGGAACTGTTAATGGTCGCCATATCAATTGAAACAACAATACAAATTTGACACAATGTAAGAACGTCCTTCCTGTGGTTGAACTATAATCAGGAATGCCCGCCTAAAACTACAGCTGTCCTCTCGGAATAGAGTACTCTTGATCCAAACCAACATAGCAATCTGAAACCACTATCAGCTTCATACCCTGATCACCAACAAACTGTCCTCTTACAAAAACAAATACAAAGCACAAGACAATCGAATCACAAGCTGCACTTACCTGCACATCTGATGGGATATCCATGTTTGTCCGCAACGAGTCCTTGAAAGAAACTCGCTTCAAGGCATATAGTTGTGAGGTAGAGGTATTTCCAAGGACCAACCACCAAGCTTCATCTTTTACCTGTGGTCACCATCTTTTCTTAATAAATGAACAAGAGATCAACAACGCAACAAAGAGACCAACCTTTGGGAAGCGAGGAGCAAAGGCTCTCGATGTTTTCTTGTGTCTAATTGCTGACAATCTCACATTCAGACTCACACCAGGGTTATCAGGAGTGTTTCTTTTCTGGACTCTTAATTGTGCTTGTATGCGAGGAAGATGCAGCACTTCCTGTGCACATGAAAAGTTTCTTACAAAGTAGTACGATTGTTGGATAAAGACGTAATTACAAAAAAAGTGCTCAATAGTATGAGTATCATTTTAAACATAAGAATAAGGAAATATTCCAGTAACAGTTCGTATTTATAACGAATATTTAATAACCACATTTATTGGTACTGTGGCATAAAAATGTAAGCAACTCTTTAATGTTTATTTCAATGCTATACAACTACGAAAATTGGTTTTTGACAACTGCAGGCAAGGAGAATTATGTGTGCGTGGATTCGCGTATGGGATCAGAAAACACTCAAGGCAAGCATTTGAAGAGAATACGGTGTCCTTGTTACCGTCCCTTCTTGAAATGCTGCAGATAAAACTGCCATCAATCATGATATCACATAATATACAATTTCATTTATCAACTACCCATGAATATAAAATGGGTACAATTGAGAAGTGGAAGTGTAGTCACAGAAGAAAACGGAGGAGAACTAATTTAGATGAAACCACGAATCTCATCCCAGATTGAAGTGGGAGAAGATTACACCTCACTCAACCAAACTTTATCATGTATGCAGTAAATCAAATATCCTTACCAGTCCCCAATGTGTTACACCAACAGTCACCTAAAGACGAGAACTTCAGAAACTTCTACTCGTTTAAGATGACCTCAATAGTACACGGCTATGTTGAAACGCTAAAGATCTCATAAGTAATTACGTAAATTACCATATATTCTAAAACTGAAAATCACTTGAAGGCAAAAATACTGTTACTGTGTGATTTGGAAAGCACTAATTTAGTCAAAATACACATAACACAGTAAACTTATGTGCTCAAATTGATTTTATAAAGAAGATAACAGACCTCATATAACCTTGAGGAAATCAAACTTCTTGTGAGAGCCTGCAAAGTTTCCAAAGGAATATCTAATAACTGCAAGATATTCATGATTCCTCTCTGGCTCAATGCACTAACAAGATCATTTGTCATACATGGGAGCATCCACAAGGATGGATTTTGGTCGAACCACAAACCCTGCAATACACACAAAAATAAAAAATAAAAAATAATAAAAAATAAAAAAATAATCCAAGGAAAAACAATATTGAATATGAAGAATATTGCTTTAGCTAGTTTCCACACACATCATTGTGCAAACAAAAGAAAGAAAAAGACATGAAACATACAGGATACCATTATAAATAGTGGAATTTTTTAACAAAGAACTGTTCATTGTAAAAGTGGTATACAGACTACCTGCATGACCATTTGAAGAAGATGCATACAAGTAATCGTACTAGAGAGCCATCCACTGTTTGCACATAGATCTATCATTGCCTGGATAATACGAATACTTTGATCCAGCACTGACTTCAAATCTGTGACATAGTCAGTGACTGGTAGTTCGACTCGGGAAAAGTGTGCCTGCATCCCATTAAATACATCAGGAACAAGAACGAAGTAATCAAATATGTATATTAACAAAATATGTTGCTAATCAAATATGAGACGAAAAGGCGTAACCATGGTTATTGCAAACAAATTGGGTTAAAGAGAAAAAACAGGGAGATCAACAACCTGAAAAAGGAGATTTGCCTTTACATGAGGGTCGTCAAGAAGATTCTTGTCTACCATGTAGCGAACCTTGCTGGACAATTCCCCATTGTGAATTTCCTTCAGAGCAAACAAAAATCCAAGCTAAATAAAGAAATACAAAATCCAAGAACTATAAAACAGAGTCAATGGAAGACGAGAAGAGAGAAATTAAATAGCGTCAGATGACCCTTAAGTTTAAAGCTATGGTACACTGAATAATAAATAGTGTGACATGTACTAAAGCTCAATTTATTTTAGACTTGCAAATTCTTTGGCAGTTGAGATCAAAATCAAGAAAAGAAAAAATTCACTATCATCCCATAAATAATCAAAGAAGATAATGGTAACTTGCATGAACAAATAGGCCCCACACTGATTAACATTATAGCCTTTGTGATGGAGCAACAAATACTATTTACGGTTAAACTTGTATGGAGATTATGGTCAATGTCATTTCACAGGATAGCTAGTCTGCTGCTTTGAATGTGTAAACGATGCATCTATATGAGACAAGAATAAATGACTACAAATGATAGATTAGATATTCATCACAATTCACAAGTTGCTAAATCAAATCAAGGTCTTTTCAACGCACATACATATTTGGGGCCAGGAAGGCAGGGGGGCAGGGGAAAGCAATAGATACAAAATGCAGATGAACAAATGAACATCTAGTGTAACTTACTTCATTGTGCCGCACAGGAAGCTCATCATATTCAGAAGCGCCAGATAATATGTGAAGGAAAACCTAAAACGAAATATGAAGTAGATAACCAAATCAAAATATAAGAAAGTACACAAATTGATATGAAACATGGGAGCTAACTGACTTCAAGCGAGGTGTCTGCTTCTATATTTGAAGCAAACATCGATAAAGTTGTGTACTTCATATAATACTGAGATGCTATTGAACCCAACATCATTGGCTCCACCCTATCTTCATCAATTTTGATGCAACCACTGTCTTCAAGATCTTCAAATGTGCTCAGCACTAAGCTGTAAGAAGACAAGACACTGATTAATAACATCTGAAAACCAGAGATCAGAATAAGCACTCAAAACTAAAGTTATTGTACCTTGACAAGTAAGAACTCAGAGTTCCAGGATCTGCACTCTCTAAGCCATAATAAGATGGATTAACAACCTGTAAAAGAAGAATGAAAACTTGTATTGATAAAGATAGACACACAAAATACCAGCGAAAAGAGCATTACATTCACTAAAAAACAAAATGCATAATTGAGTATTTGAGCTCTTTCATACTTTAAGCGCGTCAAATGTCAGCATTATCTGGAAGATGTAACATATCTAGCATTAATAGCTTTACATGAGAACGCATAGCATATACATGACCATGCATGTTATCAGAAGACAATATGCATATCAAACATATAAGTTTGAGCAATTTGTCTTGTTAACAGTTTAGTATGTGCTCTCTCTCAGCAGCTGACGATGGTCGGCCATAGTCTCCACTTCCATAATTGTTTTAACTTTTAAATATAAATATACTACTTTCTTATACCATCACCAAGATAAATCTCTTTTCTTGCCAAAATGTTTAATATGCTGATGAGGCATGTATATTAGTCTAAGGGCGCCCCCCCCCCCCCCCCCCCCCGCCCCCCGACACATACACACGCGCACAAACGAAGTGCAGATAGTCACATACATTGCAGGACACTTCTGCTTGTAAATATAGGACAAGTTCGTTAAGAAAATCAGAATGATGTAACAGTCTTGAGACAGGGCATTAATTCAAATTCAAACATAACAGTATCATACCAATCTACGGAATAAATATGTCCAGGTGAGATAATGTATCGCGTCCTCTTTATGGCAAATTGTTCCAGAAACTATCTCAGCATTGAAGTGATCATGCAACTGTTCTCTCAGGCTGCTTTCGACTGGAAATGGTTCATAGAGAAACTGCAAAAATGAAAAGGGTTTTATTTAACCTAATGCAGAAAATGTCCCTGTTATAATGAATGTAAAACAACAGAATTTGCAGACCTTCTTGTAGAAGGATTTTTTTGGTTCATGAACAAGAATAATAGCTTTCCCATGCTGGTCATACTGAGGCCGTCCAGCTCGACCCATCATTTGCAAAATATCCGTAATTGGAGAGTCCACATATCTCTTTGCCTTTCCATCATAATATTCTGTCCCCTAGCACAAGATGCACAAAGGAGCATGACTTCTCGAACTAGTGGAACGTTGCCAGAAACTAAATCTAAGGAAATTGATCATAAAATAAGGACAGGATAAAGCATGTAAATGTCCAGGTGCATATCAGCCCTAAATTATAATGATTTACGTATAAGTTAACAAATATCAGTTTCCACATAGAATCGATTCTTGTAAAACTAAATAGTCATCTAGGTCATTCTTTACAAACATGATACGAACAAAACTAGACCTGTAACCTACTCAAGGTAACTCTAACAAGTGCCCTTTATCATCTCCAACTTCCTGCACTTCAATTGTCTCTAGCAATGGAAATGGAAAAAGAACTTGTCTCACCTACCACTAGATATAGTTTTTCTTATAAGAAACAAAAGAAATTTAATAAAATAGGGTGAGGGATCCCTTTACAAAAAGCATCAATCTGATAAAGAGATAGTTATTACATGATATAGCACCAGTTCCTAGCAACGTCTGAAACATGAAAACCTTTAAATTTCCTATGGCCAGACAACCAAAGTGCTACTCTAAATTTAATCCTCCCCCACACATCCTCCTCAGGTTCAGCACTATCATTGAAATCCTCATGTTCCTTTCCAGCCAAATAGACCAACATAAGACCGGTACAACGATCCCCCAAAGAATTTCACTTCTTGTTAATGCAGCCTCCAAGATTTGACATAAAAAGATGGGATACTGATCGTGGTACTACCTTACTCAAGGCTCATTTCCTCGAGAGCTTTATTCCACAAACTTCAGCAAAGGGACAGTGCAAGAAAAGGTGATTCAGTAGATATTAGAAAGTGAAAATGAGTGAAAGTAATCTTTTTTGTAGCTTTTACTATCCTTTTGTCCCCTTTGTAAAAATGCTATAAACCTTTCTTTGTTCACTTATAACCTAATTAGACATACTTGCTCCCACATACTTTGTTTTTGCCGTAGGGATTGAGACCTCATTCTATCTTTCACATACACAGGTGCAATATCCCTTCAAATACAAAACACACGAAACACCAGCCCTGAAGGAGAATCTATTCAAACCATTTAATCCTCAAAGTTTTGGACTCACATTAATGTATATAAGGGGCCCCATTTTGGGGACTGTGTTTCAACTACTGGTTTGGGGTGGAATTGAGAATTGTGTGGAAAATAGAGAATTGCTTAAATAGAAGATAGAGGTAATTGGGGACGACTCATATAAACGTCATTGACATCTGATTGATGGAATTCCTATAAAAATTGTTGAGGCAAATCCATTATTTGTTTGAGTTGATACAACTAAATTAAAGAATATGTATTGGAATTTTGTTTGGTCACTACAGTGATGGTTTGTGGCAATTATATTATTGGCAGCAGTGACAAAATAATTCAATTAAATTTGTAGCAAATAAACATCAACATAGTTTCGTGGCAGACATTACCTTTGGTGGAAAAAATACATTTGTGGCTAGTACTTTCTGGAAATTACGTTCGTGGGCAAACTGCTTTTGTGGCAAGCATGTCCATGATTCGTGGCAATCGTGATATTGTGCCACGATTGTCACGAATTTGTGGCACATGTCCCACATGTGTAAGAAGGGCAGATACGTCAAAGAATGTTAGCGTTATGAGCAGGAAGGTAAAGGTTAAAGTATACTAAAGCTACGAAGTAGCTAAAATTATACTATAAATTGCAAAAAGGCTATTTTTAATTTTCTCCCTATTAAAATCCTAAATCAATAAAATAAAACCCAACATCATGAACTCTTTTTCCCTGGAAAAGGTTTTATGGATTTCTTATAAACTAGAGGAAAACCTATATAACCAGCAACAGATACTAGACACCAAACCAATAGGATGAAGATAATAGAATGAGGATCTAAGGATCAACCAGAAAAGGAAAAAAAGAAGAAAATGATATTTGCGGAGGAGAAAGATGAGGCAAAGCATCCGTAACTTTGACTAACCTTTATAATGACTAGATGAGCTGGAAGGTTCACACCCCAAGCCAATGTACTAGTGCAAACCAATACCTTAAAGGAGAAGAGAAATAAGACAATATCAGGAAACTACAGAAAAGTTATAACTTGAATTAATTTTTCATGTTTATTAAGATCAGAAATATAATGCCTGAATTTTGCTGTTTGCAAAAAGTTCCTCAACAAGAGATCTATCTTTATCGTTCAATCCTGCATGGTGCAATCCGATGCCAAACTGCAGAGTGTGCCTAAGGTTCTGGTCAGTCACTTGGGAGAGTATCATCTGAAGCGATTCTTCTGGTATAGCCAAGAACTGCCTTGGGTGCTCATCCGAAGCTGCATACTACAGTTACAAAAAAAGGCAAAAATAAGGTAAGCGGCTAAAAGAAGAACTTACACGAAATAAGCATTCAATGATCCTGACCTGAATGAGTTCCAATGCAGTAAGCCTAGTCTGACGACGTGATGACACAAATATGAGAACTGGTTTTGTGGGTGAATGGGTACATATAGCTGCGTATGTTGGCTTATTCATGCTATTCATTCTTGGGCAGTAAAACTTCCCAGGATATCCCTGATGAGGAAAACAATGTGAAGTCAGTATATAATTATGGCTGTTACCAGAGCATCAAACACTCTGCAAGCAACCAGACGGACGGGCGGGCGAGGGGGGGGGGGGGGGGGAGGGGACGTAATTAACACTGGCACCTACAAATGCATCTATAAGTAACAGTTATTTAGTTCAAGTATATTGGAATCGAAGCTTGCAACACATTAAGCATCTGTCAATATGGAAGAAGAGACGTCTATTTTTTCTTCTTTAACAACTTATTCAATCCCAGGATTCTTCTTTTCTCTAACGTTACAAAAAGAATTCAGAATACTTGATACAAAACTGTAATAAGAGCCTAATATGTCGGATGCAGGTTTTATTCAGAGGAACACCAGTATCTGCCTTCTTGCATGGCCCTTTTCCTTTAAATGTATGGCAAAGGATGTCATGACATTTTGACTTGCTGTGGATTACCACGATTGGTTGCGAAAAAAATTTGTATGATTTTGGGGGGTTCTTTTATTTGTAGGGATCGGGTTATTAGAGATGTTATTATCCAGCACCTTTGTCGGTATTTATGATTAGAAAGCAATAGAAATTATTCTTATGATTGAGGTTAGAAGAAGGTGTTGGATGGAGTTAATTTTGGTATCACATGGTGGGTAATGGGTATTGAGTCATAAGGAGTTTAAGGCCTTTTAGAGATTTGGGTTATGTTTTATAGTTTCCTTGTTTTTCCTCGAGGGAGAGCACATCCCTTTGTACTTTAGCTTTATATTATCTATGTGTGAGTATCAAATGCCGGAAAATATTCTATTTCTATTCAGTTACACTTATTGTAGGTGTGCTTTTTTTCTTTTTGCATTTTCCACAGATAAAACCATAAATCAACGTATCAAATACTTGCCAAAAGGATTCGATATTTACTGGTATTTCTGTATAACTCCCAAATATTTCCACAATTCGATCCAATTTTTACTGTAAACTAACTGATATTGTCATTGATGTCGATAACTAGCTATACTTCCAGATATTTCCCTGAAATTCAAGAGAAGTTCTCTTTCTCCCCTTATCAATGTTGGCAGATAAAAAGAAATACACTATTTCACTTTTTTTTCTTGGATAAGATTATGTTTCTAACATAGTAAGGAAATATAAGTCCAAAAGTCATCAAGAACCTTGAAAAAACTTAAAAAAGAAAAATCAAAAGTCAAACAGAACACGCAGCTGGAGGTTTTATCAATCTCTGACATAAATAACATTTTAACTTCTCTATGGCTTTACACCCACCAAGCCTCTCTGAACCTAGTCCTATCCCACCCTTTGTTGATGCATCGTCAAAAAGTCTACTATTCCTCTCAAACAAAAAGGACCACCTGCATAATGCTGGGATAAAAGAACAACACAGTACATGACCTCGTCAATGCCCTCCTAGATTTTTCTAGACATTGACTATAACATATTCAACTTGGGATTGAAGATCAAAACTTCCCACATCAGTTGTCTGGAAATATGTCGCTTTTCATGAATAAGAAAAAGCCATGCATTAAAAAAGACTGCTTCTGTTATTTGCACTTTTGATGTTCAATGTCCCTTTAAGTGCAGATAATTTCAGTTCAGATACATCAAGACGCATCTTAAACTCTCACTTAAGAATTCTGGATGAATATCGAAAGACACCTCTATCCTGCTAATGACAAGTAGAGCATTTTACCAACAACAGCACAGTATAGAGTAATATGAGCATTTAGTTCATGCAGTGTCAGATTTTGCATGCCCTTACATGTTAAATGTAGAACCAATAGTTGGGATGATTAAATATTCAGACGTATGTGTAAGTCTCCTGCAGTTCTACGAAGATGAAATTATGTAAGCCATGTACTTGCCTGGATATGAACTTCAAGAGGAACAGGCCTAACACTGGGCTTGAAATTGAACAAACCAATTTCTTCAACACCAAGCCAATCAGCCAAGTCACTGGATCAAGGGAACAGTTAAAAATAAGAAAAATAAAAGAATAAAAAAATAAGAACATACTCCTTATCAAAATTTATACACATACACACAGGAAGAAAAAAAAGAAAAAGAAAAGAACACAGTGTGCAGCAAGATGTCTATAAAGATACAGAGACATCGATCCGGGAACACTACGTGTGGATGTAAAGGGACATACGTGTACATAGACATTCATATATTTGATGGGTAACAGGGAATAGACTTAGAGATTGGTGCTAAGTACAAGAGGCATTCATGGTGGTGATGTGTAGACATTCACGATCTCTGGACGATGCCGTCATAGGTTTTTGAGGAAAACCAAGGCTCACTCTTCATAAGATGCCCGGGAGCAGTGAAACAACTAATTAGGACAAGTTAACACTTACGGGGTGATAATTTGAAGTGGCATTATAAAGCATCCACATTTGAGTAAGATTAGAATCTACATTGTCTACAAATTTTCAGATTAGTGGAGTTGCCTTCTGTGTCCAGGATTGCATATACGTAAGTTCATTCTCCATGTGAGAATGAAAGTTTTCATTCACATAATTCTGAGAAGAGAAAGAACAATGGAAAATAACAATAATAATGACGACAAGCATAATTAGTTTCTTTCAAATTTAAGGCTCACTCCCCTGAATAAAATTCCTTCAGGGATTACTCTAAGGGATCACCAAGACTAAAAGGATGGATTTTTGGTTGTGAACATTGTAGCTGTTTCTATTGTAAGTTATTTACAAATGCAAGAAAAAGTATACTTAGCATAGATTCATAGCAAGGATGTATAAAGGGCTTAAAACAAGACCGTTTATCTGGCATACAGGCATAATGGACTCACCTAGTCACCTTGTTAGTCCCAATGATGGTGACTACTATGTTGGTGTACACTGTAATGGCCTAATTACATGAACATGTGATTATGCTTGATCATGTGCCAGAATTTGGATCAGAACAAACTCTTCAGTTAGAGACGTTAAACTTTGACACAAGTTAAAAGCTCATTCAGTGAAAGGCACAACCGTTTCAGCAGTGGAAGAACACTCTTTCAAATACAATCATAAAGCAGACACTCATACGAAATGAGTTCAAGTCCTAAGGAACAGAAAAAACGGGCCAAGAAACATGGGATGTTAACAACTTACTGTGCATTTGCTAAAGCTGTTGAAAGACCAACAAATCTAACTGGGCGTTCTGTCTGTGATGATATATATCTCATTCGAGATACAATAACCTACAAATTTAAAACATCTATCAATCGCTGCAGGCTATAATTTCAACAAATTCTTGGGTTAAGAAAACTTTCCCAGGAGATATTAAAAGAGTAAATGCGCAGGGAGCCCTTTAACATTTAACAATATCCTTTTTCTCTGAATCATGGAATACACAGGCAAGGTGGTTCAAGAACCCAAAGGATCGATCAAAATCGAATCTGAAATTGCACACATATTTGCAAGTATTTAATACTCACAAATACGACTTATAATCAGTTGAGTGTATAAAATAGATAGGATTCTAACTACATGATTTGTATCAGAACCCTTTATCACCTTTACAAATAGAATATCAAAAGGAATTCATAATACATGGGTCTTTGTAGTTTTTTTTGGGTAAGAAACAAAGGGTCTTTGCAGTTAATGCTATAGATTTTATCAACAGAATAAGGACCAGCAGATATGAAGGCTTAGTGCAAGTGTTACAAAAGAGCAGTTCAGTGCATATTAATGGAACTCGGAGGGAGATTGCAAATAGAGCACGTTGTGCAACTTAAAAGTACAAGACAACCCTTAAAAGAGAAAAGATCCCTTTGAAGATTCAATACTGAAAAGATAGCTAAGGGGCTTCAGATGGGAAGTATTAACCTGAGCAGGAGAATTGGCTTATGCTTATTCTGCAATTCGAACCCCAGGATTTCTCGGGGGTGGTCAAAAGATGCAGTCTTTTTAGAGTAGAGATGAAACATGGAAAATAACTTGGCAAGTCTAGAATCAAGGGGAGGGGGGATGGATAATGCAGCAAGCCTTCAATTGGAGTCTCTCTTACTAGGCGTGTGTTTAGTCTGAGTTTGCATGCATGAGAGTATCCGTAAACCAAGATTCGAACATGAGAGTATCTGATAGAGTAAAGAGCAAATTATCAAATGAAACTGAAATAGATATACTTGGATGAAAGAAAAGAATTCCCGGGATGAATCCCGTCAGCCGAAGCTGCCCAGCCGAAGGCCGATTTCAAAGACTATTTTTCTGCCTATCTCATTCCCTAACACAACTATTATTTATAATACAATATTCCTAAAACCTACCCCAAAATCAAGCCACTAAGAAAATAATTATTCCCCAAATCCCCTCCCTCAAATCCCCCCAAATCAGCTATTTATGCTATCAATATTCTAATAATTTATTCCTAACATAGCTCTATCAATTACTCACCCCATTCGAAACAGCCTTGTCCTCAAGGCCGCAATCAAGAGACATTCATCCAGCTTTAATTTCAAACTCGTCAACCTTTCTTTCTCCTTCAACTTTTTCGGCGACCATTATGCTTGGGGATTTTTAATGTATGGACCAAGACCAAATACCCCACTCCAATTCTTATAAGCAATGTGCATATGAGATTCCTCACTAGATTCATTCCCAATCACCATCTCATTCTCCCTTGCGAGCTGCATGATATTGGTGTTTCAATGGCATCCTTGGTTTTGGCCAGGACCCGATTCTCTTCATGTAACGCATTTGGGAATGATCCTAAGCATTGAGGTTGTGATATTACTCGTGGAACTTGAGCCACTTGTTTTCAAATTCATTGGTGCATTCATCCACTTCATCTGTTTTAGTGGCTACAGAAATATTGAATGAATATATCATGTTATTTTTTCCGTATGAGAACAAGCGGACAGTTGGTCATAGATTAGCATCTTGTTACTTCCTTCAGTAGCTTCTGTCAATTGGCAGGCACCTCCACTATCATCAATCGATTTTCCTTATAACCAGCAATGTTAACAACTCCTCAATCTTATCTAGTTTCTCTAATTTTTTGTTTTGCCATGACAACTCTTCCCTTATGAGTTCAATGCTTTTTTCTGTATCGCATCAAGTCGGTGCTCGATTTGAGTTTGAGCCATTGATCTAGGACTGAGGAAATGAGATTGGACGGGGGGTAGGTCGGACCAATATTATAGAGTAAAGAGAAGAAAATAGATATATTTGAAAGAAAGAAAGAGATCCAGACAGCTGAAGCCGCCCAGCCAAAGGCTGATTTCAAAGACTATTTTTCTGCTTATCTCATTCCCTAAAACAACTATTATTTATAATACAATATTTACTAAAACCTATCCCAAAATCAAGCCATTAAGATCTTAATTGTTCCCCAAATCCCCTTCTCAAATCCCCCCAAATCAGCTATTTATGCTATCAATATTTTAGTAGATTATTTTCTAATATAGCTTTATCAGCATCCCTCAAGATTCTCATACTGCAAACATGCTACAAGTATCTTTTGGTAGACTACCTTGCCTTCCTACATGTGTACTAATTCATGTTGACTATCTCCTCCCTTTATCACTATTTACTACCTCAACAAGTTTTATGGAGCTGGCCAACCGGCCAACTGGCAGATCTTTACTTTACTTCACAGCCTCAGATATTGGGACATGAGAACTAAGGCAAGCTCAATGCATTGACTATCTTCGTTCTTTCTACATCTTTCAAGTAATAGTGATGCATGGGGTAAAATTGTTCGTTCGGCTTAGTTAGTATTCTGTTTTCCTACCCTCAAATGTTTTTTTCTGTTACTATCATCTAATTTTATCCTTCTACAAAGAATTTGATCAAATGAAACTACTTGGACTCCACAAGAATATTAGCTTTCTTGCAGTTAGATTAATGACACACCTTTGTCTCCTGATTAACATAGATACTTTGTTAATGCATGCCTTTTTATTACTGAATATCAAATTTCACCACTAGAGAGTTTCCATGGACAAACTTTGAAGAACTGGTTAACTTTTATCCTCTGCTCCAACCTCAGTGAGGATTTATCCAAATATCATTTCTGCGGGTTTTATATAAGAAGCTGAATACCATTTCTTTGGTATCATAAGGAAAACCAGTGCCAAGGATAATATTTTTACAATTGCATCAACCCTGCATGAGTTCACCTCTATAAATTGTATGAGGGCGGATGTCACAATCCAAGAATATTTCAATCTATTCCCTAGTTCACTTATCATACATGAAGTAGCGGAGTTCTTTTTTCAAAAAGAAACTGAAGATTTTATTGACATGGAACAAAAAGTATAAGGGAGTAGAAATTCCATCCACATTACAAACATCAATTATAAGAAAAGAAAAGAAAAACCAATGAGAACAAGAAAAATTAGAGAACAAGAAGAGAAAAGAAAAGGGAAGGCAAAAAAATTCATTTATTAAGTGGTGATTCTTGTAACTTGGTCTAAGTGGTTTAAGGGAAACTCGAAAATCTTCTAGGATGAAGACAAGTCTATCCATATTGTTTGCAGCTTAAGTCTCACATTTTGGTCTTACTGGTTAAAGCTGCAGAACATTTCAGTTGTGGCTTTAGCCTTACTTTGAGTGCTAGAAGATTGAAGTGATTTTCTTTGTTGATTGGTTTTATTTCATTTCCATACTGTTACACAAGTTCAGAGTTTTAGAAATCAAGCTCACAACATCAGCATAATACTACAACTCTGAAATATAAAGCCACAAATAGCAAGCAAATGTTGCATATCAATTCCATTTCAAGCACATGATAGCTTCCAACTGAACTTGGTTAGTGATTGTTCAACCTGTTCATTAATCCCAAGTTTAAGCTACTGTTAGAGTCAGCATACTAGACATGTCAAGCGCAAACAAAGGTTAACTGTTTAGATAGATCTACAGTTGGGTTCATGCAGCAAGAAATATGATATGGATTACATCCGATCAATGCACAGTGCATACCTCCAATATGGGTCCACGATCAGCACCAAGTAAATGAATCTCGTCCAATATCATTAGCCCAACCTAGGGATACTATAAAAGTTAATGAAGGGAACTTTAACTCGTAGATAATAGCATCAACATCTAACATTATCAGGATACTGGATTCATAATTTTCAGAATACAAAGGATTTATGAGCAAAATCGAGAGAAATTAAAGTGCGCGTCAACATTTGATCAAACATGTAAAATTCAACCTCGGTACAAAAGCCATTTCTGGTCAACTGAATTACAGCAGAAAATACAGTTCACCTTCTTAACATACGACCGAGTATGCCAATTACGACTGATACCATCCCATTTTTCTGGAGTAGAAATTATAATGTCAGCTGCTAACAGTGCAGTCACATCAGGGGTATACTCCCCTGTCAGTTCTACCTACGAATGAAGTCACATTAGAGTAGTTATTCTTGGCATAACTGCGTATGAAAGAGGGGAAAATGTGAGTACCATATGTTTTCCAAGCTGTGAAACAAGACGCTTCCTCCAATCATTCATTCTTTCTCGAACAAGAGCCTTTAAAGGCGCTATATAAATAATCTGCATCAGTTGACAATACAGTCATAGAAAAATCAGAAGAAAGGCCAGAACTTGTGTTGAATAAAACAGACATATTAGAAGGCTGAACCAGGTGCTGACATAGTATCACCAATGAGCCACAAGCATCTGATTATTATTGGAGTGTCAGCATGCGTGGAGTTTATATTTAAACTAAGTGCCTGAACTCAACAACTGATTGAGTCTTTGCATTATATGTGCTTTCTGAGTAGCACATCAGCATTAAGGGTTAGCAAACTAATCTACAACTCTAAGCTGGTCATTACAGAAGGTCACAAACCAAAGAAATCTCTACTGTCATTTATGTACATGGCTATTCAGCAGAGAGGTTTGATAAGGAGGTGGATCTTCAGGCAGAGATTAATGCCATCCTTCTCAGGCAGATGCGATTTTTTCGGCAAAAGAGTAGAACGAAGTGGCTTTCGGATGGGGATAGGGTATGTGCAATAGCTGAGCATGTGGTTGGCTGTTACTCGGGTCTATTTTCGGTGGATGAGCATCGGATTTGCAGGCGTTATTTGATTAGGGTATAAGTCAGTAGCATAATGAGTTCTTCCAAGAAATTGGCAGTGTATATCAACCATATAGACTACAAAAGGGAAATTGATAGAGAAACATATGTCAGATTATAGAGAGCCACTAAGCCAGTTTGAAAGATATGGCCTATTAAGAGCCATATATTAGTTATCATTTAATAATGATCGAAGAAGGGGGAAAAGAGGCGGTTCAGAGACAAGTGGCTGGTTGTTATGCGAAGTAGTAAGCAGGTTCTGTCTCATTTTCCATCTATGTAACAGGACAAGAAATAGTAATTAGAATAACGACAAAGATTTAGTGTTTTGAGCGGGGAATTGTGTTGCTACTGCAACCTGCTATCCACGATATCTACATCAGAAGTTCCTAACTTCTAGCATTTTGTAGATTCAGAAGTTATATTTCCTCAATAATGAATCATGTACTAAAACTATCCCGCAAAGACTTTCCTTATTCTTGAAGAATCTAATGTACTAATCAGGCAAAGAAGATATTTGTCGAAGAAGCTTATATAAAAGATCTTAAAAGTTATAAAGTTATTACATATTATAGGTGTGTTTGTTTAAGGTTGGGGAGTGTTGAAGTACTGTTGGCTGAGGTAAATAATGTGGTAAACGTAGGTAAAAAAGTAAATTTGACCTTCCCCAATATACTGGGGAGAACCTTAAACAAACACACCCTATAAATTGTTTTAAAAGCTGCAAGTTGTCAGATCCTATTTTAAAGATAAGTAGTTGAAGTATTTGGATAAGGTGAATAGTTTTTAGTCCATTTAGTTTCACCATTTTTTATTTAATGACATTATCTTTGGTCAGTTCGATTTTGGTCCTTTAGCTTTCGAAATTTGACAAATTATCATGTAACTTTCAAAATTTGACAAACTGGTCTTGTCACCGCCTACGACAGTTAATGTCCAATTTGTCGAATTTATCAAATTTCGACAGTGGTGCACCTTCTTCTCCAAACCAGGTTTCTTCTCATAGTCGAAGAAGCAAAAGACCTGAGAAGTGTATGAGATTTCTTAATCTAACAAGGTCCATATGACCGGAGGCGCATCTAGCAGGACTACTGGGTTTTTGGAACAGCCCTGATTGAATTTGTTAGAGTGTGGGTTCGGTCTAAATGAAGGTGGGACGAGACACGCCTCAGGTCTACTCCAGCCTTAACTCGCCAGATCTTGCTCTTCAAATCGGCATCATAAGCACTGACCTGGATAATACTATAGTACGTTGCATATACATACCTGGGAGGCAGCTCAAAATGCCACAAGTCATCAGAAGCATTAAATGTTTGAGGCCAATCAAATGCATGTTCTAACCAAAGGATAAAGATAAATACGAACTCTAAAAAAGCACTAACATTCAACACTTCCAACTTCATAGATAGCTATAACAGACCTAGACCCCGGAGAAGAGTGCCATCAAGATTCAAATGTAATATTTGTTGAAAGCCTAGTATGATGGCAGTGCATTTTGTCTCAGCTCAATGTAAAAGATCACGATGATTAAGAGAAATACCTTCATATCGGGCTGAGTATTAAACAGATGGAGCATGGCAAGCTCAGCTGATATGGTTTTACCACTTCCGGTCGGAGCTCCTAGAAGAACATTTTGGTCTGTATGGTATAGCACATGAAAAGCCTGTCATGATTATACAATTGAATCAAGTCAGGGGCAATAACCTTGAAAATACTCATGCTTGACCGAGACTTGGGAAAAAATATGAAAAATAGAAGAGAAGAGAATAACACGGAACAAGTTTATCCAAACCTGCGTCTGTATAGGGTTGAAGTGTGTGAATTTATACAGTGCTTCGTAAGTTCCATTACCAAGTGCTGTCACAGGAAGTGGTTTTAAGTCAAGGAGTTCAGTGTGAGTTGTATGAGCCTGAACGAAGATAAGAAAGCCAGACAGTTAATAACCTCCTGTAGAGTTGAAAAGAAGATATAACTCAACCCATAAAGTCACCTCCGGAAGTGTGAGGTTCTGGAAAGATATAGCGTAGAAGGACTCTGCGTGCAACCATGAGTCTGAAATTGCACGGATAAAGTATTGAGGTGGATGTGGCTCAAATATTGGCACAGTAAAGGATAGCTTCTGAGCTTCCCCTTTGGCCATCTTCTTTGTTAATGTAAAGAGCTCTGAGTAGTATATATGGTCGTTCTCAGAATCCTAAGAAAGGAAGATGAATAGCCAATGGTTCAGCTCCCCAGAATGAAGTTAATAACCTTCAACAAAGAGGTAAAAGAATCCTGAATGGAAAGTAACAATTCCAAACTACATGTCTTGGCATTTAACTTGATAGAAAATACATCAAGAAAAATTCAAGATATTAACACTTATGCAAGATGGATGATACAACTCATAAAATAAGGAATCATCATATGGTTCACAATAAAACCAGAAGCATTTCAAGCAATAAGCTATATCATGCTTCGCACCCAGTTCTAAAACATGAGCGTGAAAAGACAAACCCTATCCCTATTATTTGATCCATAATAATGATCTTGACAACCCTCTCCTTTTGTGCTATTCCTTTAGAACATCTGTAGGTCCAGTATGTACACCCTTATCAGTTTCACACTAATTTCTTTAAGAAAACGTAAGTACTCCATCCCAGAATGACATCATAGTATCAACCAGATCAGAATTAGATGAGTTGAAAAGGTGATAGTTTCGTGAAACTGTAATATAGGTGGTAGGTCTCAAGGGCTAGTATTTTATAAGTTCAATAGAAGCGTGGGTTAGAGACAGTAGAAAAACATTTGGGACATCCAAAAAGGAACATAATTCACAAACTGAGAGATGCGCGTAATAACACCAATGATAAAAGATAATCACTATACTAAAAGGCACATCATATTATAAATAATTATACACATTGACAGCTCTTGACACAAAGATTAAGAAAAAAAGATTGTTCATAGAAACCTTCTCCAAGAAAATATTCGGAAAGAAAACAGGAAAGAAGATAAATTATAGATTTCCAAAGTATTAAAATAGTGCGACAGTACAAGGCCAATGATATAGTGATAAGGCAAACAAACACTGAACATAATTAGTCTAGAAGATAACAAATATTTATAAAATTGTCAACAGGACTATGGGTAGTTGGGGAAAGAAAGGTAAACTATATGAAGATGAATAGAAGTGAAATTCTGTTGAAATTAATTTATTTTTAACTTCTTGTCTCATATTTTATCTTGGTTTAGTAAATTTAAATTATAATGGTTGTTTGAAATATTCAGTCATAAACCCAGTGCTTGAGCAATCCCCTGATGCTGGGGCGTATGCCATAAATACAATCAGCGCCAAGCTCAAGATACTTTTGGAAACTTATGACGCCTTTAAAATACTTCAGATAAATCTCAAACAATAATATATTACTTATTTAATAGCACGAGGCACAGTTCAAAATGCCAGAAAAAAAATTTGTCGATGTGGTCGTCACCTATTTATATATAAGAACAATACTCGGTAAACCTAGGAAATGTAGGAAAGAGCCTGTTCAGTTACGTAGAGCTCAACTTGACGAGACTTAGGATCTAATGCCGTAACTTTTTTCAGACCTCGACCACCAGGAATTTAAAGCATCAGGAATCTACTAAATCTTTAAACTAAAAATACAATGGAGCTCATGCAATAGCATTTTTAGTAAAAAGTAAGACCAACAAGGCAAGAACCCTCCTAGAGTTACTGTAATAGTGAACTACAGTGCTACTCATGCATCAGTCTTTACAATCTGGCAAAACTGCAATATAATATACAAACTTAAAGCAAGAAAGATATTTAACTAAACATAGAATAATTTATCATCTGGAAGGTTAAATTTTTTAAGTAGTGTACAACTGTTCTCCTACTTAGGCTTGCATATGTCAGCTATCTGGTTTAGTTTGCTTGACATTCGATCAGGATAGATAGATAGATCAAGTATTCTATTACAATTGTCACACTGATAAATAAAGCTTCCAAAGAGCCATAAACAGCATATCATTATAAAAAATCAAGTAATATCAGAAAATGATAAAACCACTAGCTATTTTTTATCATAAGAAAGCAAGAAGCCAACTAGTATAGAAGCACCTCAACCAAAATCCACCAGCGCTGTGCAGTACCATGAAAACGATCCTTCCAGATGAACTCTGGTGTAATAGTCAAATCAACCTAATATAAAGAGATAATGTTGCTTAGTATGACCTTACTGGTCTTTAAACCATTTGACAGCTGCAAATACTGAAGAATGACTTTTCATTACCTTAAGAACTGTTCTTGTGATCGGACTTACTGTAGCGGATAACTGGACCATTGGGAAATATCCCAAGTATTGCTTCACCAACTTCAATTGAAAAGGAAGTCAAAACATATTTTGTGCTTGATTAACAAAGTGAAAATTCAGTCCAAGCCCTGTAATACCAACTATAAAGAAAAATACCTTTCCTCCAGGTGCATAGCGAATTAAAGCTCCAATGTCTTTCTCCTCCATCTCATATAAGCGATCCAAGTCCACTCCTCTTTCTTCAAGCTTCCTCAAAATCTGAAGCAGAAGTAAAATAACAGATTGGTTAAAATTTTAAACTTAATTAAATTGAAGCAATAACCATAACAACTTATATACTTCTGCTGAAATTTCTCTATCAAATTGTCTGAGTGGATGTTGGTGGGGCCAAACTTGACGATCCACAGCCTTGCAGTACTCCAGCATGAAGGAAGACATCTCACTCCACCCTCTTCGTAAGCAAATCTCAAATAAAGCTCGAATAATGCGAGCCAAACTTGAACTTATATATGATGCATCAGAAACTAGTGAAAAAGAATCAATTGAGCCCCTGGATATGTACAACTGCAGGACAGGATTAATTTATTACCGTAAGACATTAATTTGTTTTTTTGCAAAGTAAGGTGTGGCTTTAGCCAGGAAGTAATGCAACTAACCTGTATAAGAATAGACACTTTTCCATGTTTATTTGATGGCCCACCCTTGATTTCTAGAGGACATGCGCGAGCCAACGTTTCCAGCTCATTTTGTTCCTCCTCTCGAACAACAATATTTTCAAATTCAGAAGAATGTGCAACCATGTCAATCACCTACAAGAAAGGAAGAACTTAAGCACTTGCCCAAGGGAAACTGCTATATTGACTAGATAAACGATCCCTAATTTATCCCATTCATTACGATTACGATGCTCGATAAGCTACACAATACCAACCCAAATTTGAAGATAGTGCATATGAAGCTATCTGACTTTGCACAATACTGCTACTGAATAGTTCAAGATGACTTGGTTGTTTTAATTTTTATTAAGCATTTTCACGTGCTATGCAGACAGAGTATAAATATGTTTTACACTATACAGCCTGCCTGCCTTTCAGTCTGATATCTTCAAAGCTTCTACCACAGCACTGACTCAGTTCATTAATTACCAGGACATAGAACAAGAGTGGAAAAGCCAGATACTGATCACTTACCTCACTATCATTCATGTGGCGTCTCAACATTTCATTATAAGTTTCCACACTAGAATAGTGAATGTAAAAGTGGCTAGCAATACGACCAAGCTCGGTACAATAAAAGTTTCCACTTTTCTCATCAAAGCGCATCATCTTTGCCTTGTCCAAAGCTCGTGCAGCATCAGATACCAGAGCTCGTTGTTTCAGGCTCAGTGAAGGATCAGCAATTACCTGTCACATCCAACAGGTAGTTTGACCAATGCAAAAGGATAAATGAGGACCAGGGATGGGGTCTTCCCCATGCACACATGCACCGAAAGAGAGAGAGAGACTTTCAGTTTCTCATGCAAAGTGATAGAACAAAAGTACCCACAACTGCATATGCAGCCATGAAGGAAAGGCAGCTCATGTGTAAACAAATGAAGATTGCATAAGCTGACTCGTACAGGATTATCACAGCCATCGAGCTTAAGTGAATTTAGATAATATCACAGATATCACTTAATATCTATTTTGCATATCATCGGAATACATTAACTCAACAGTGTTCTGATCTGAAAGATAGATTTTGCATGGCTACAAGCAACCACTAAGTTTGAAGCAGAATGTCACATACGACCAACATATGATGAAGGTTAAGTAGACCTCTTGACTAGTCATATATCCATTAAAGAGAGTAAATATAAGTAGTTCCAGAAGCAAGGAAGCTGCAATTAACGTATAGTTTTAGGGTGAGCATGCATAGCACTGAAGAAATTATAGTGAATTGCTAAATGAGCACCTCATCTAAAAGCCTATGGAGCTAGGCTAAATAGAAGGTCTTGAATTCAAAACTCACCACCACTAGTTCTTTTCACAAAAATAATTTGAGGTGCATATATAAGAGAATGAAATATTAAATATACTCCATACTACCAGCTTAAGATTTTAGATCACACTCCCCTATTCAAATAACAACTGCAGTCTAAGAGGAAAGTTGCAAAGTGTGTGCTTAATGAACAGATTGGAAAATAAAGAACGACAGGTCTGACATCTGAAATGCAAAAATGTGTTCCTTATTAGGGCAAGCATGTTGATTCAAAGTGTGCATGACGTTAGAAAGTGAGTTTTCGTCCTTTGGATTTATCGGGTGAGTTCGATTGTGAAGCATTCTTTTTGTCTTTCTTCCCTTATCTGTTTTTTCATGGCTCAAGTGTATTTTGAAGTTTCCCATACCTAAAAAGTTTCAGATATTCTCATGGTTGGTGGTTTTAGGAAAGGATCTCCCTGCGAGGAAATACAAAGACAGTTTTACCCTTTTCACATAGAATTTTGTCTCCGAGTCGCTGACTGCTGTATAAGTGAGATTCAAAGATATGGATCATCTATTTCCACATAGCCCCTATCTGTGGAGCATAAGGAATTGGGATTTTCTTGGTGTAGCAACAGTCTAATTCTAAAATGTTTTTATCAAATCTCAGAAGTAAAGTAGAAGGGTTAAGGTATTGCCAGAGGGTTTTACGGCTAAAAAGGAGCAGATGAATATATGAAAACAAATTGTGGGAAAGAGTTAAGGTTAGAGTAGCGTAGTGGGTTTCAGTCCATAAAGAATTGAAACCCTTCTCAACAAGAATTGTTAGACTGAAGCGTTCTCTAGTGTGTATGCTTGTTAGGAAACCTTCTTACCTTGGTACTAGCCATTTTTTAATAAAAAATGATCTGTTTAAATTTGGTAAGACCGCTTTCAGAATTAAATCTTTGCAGTAAATGTCATAGCAAAAGAATTAAGTTTTTAATGAAGCACTGTAAGTCAAGATACTAAAAGAATATCATCATCAATTTTGGACTGAATCATTAGATAAAGACATTCAAAAGCAGGCTATTTCAGTTGTATTGCTTCTTTCTTATTTTGCTTCACGGTCAGCTCCACAAGTGGAGGCCATAAATGAAAACAAATCAAAAACCACAACTCTGTTATTTACAGTAATTAAAAAAGAGAAGTTTGGAATATACCTCATCCCATCCAATACCGTAAGCCAACGGATTCATTTTCATCCTTATGAATAGATATGTATACCCTAGCCATGCACAGGCTTCCTTAACATTTGTCACCGTGCCCAATGCCACCTCAGCATTTAGGTTATCTTTCAAGGAGCTAATAAACTGTCGACCAAAATAACGGAATAAAGGATACTGCCAATAAGCAAATACTTTTACTAAAATATCACAGTTAAAGCTTTCTCCATCGCCCAAATTCTCAATGGCCACTTGCTCATTATTCAATGATCAGGGTCAATTAAAAGACCCAAAAGGCAACACAACGCTGTATTACTGGAAAGAGAGATGCACTAATATCTCAAGAAATACAAAGAAACACCATCCAATAACTCGATTAGAAGAAAATTAATGTAAAATAGATACAAGTCTGAACCTCATCTGAGCTTATCACTATTTATCAACCTAACTGCACCCCTCCGTTCCACTCTGAATTGTCTTCACAATTACCCCCGCTCATCCCATGACAAAAGCTTAAGTTAAATAACATTATTACATTTTAAGTCCTGATTTAACTTAAAGGTGAAGGCAAGGCAATCTAGTCACTAGTAGTACTCAAAGTCCCTTAAGATGTCTAATTATATTGCAAGCAACACATAAATAATGTCCTCTTTATTTACATTTTAGCAGCATATCAGGAAAAGATCTTTAGGTTCTTCTGTGGAGTCTATCAAACATAGTCCTCTATGGCGCAAAGGTTATATTAAGAATTTTCATCACTTGTCTTGTTGGTATGGTTGGAAAATCTGGTCACACACTGGAAGTGAATCTTTTGATTATATACTTGTGAAGAGTTAGCAAACCTTGTTCAGACTTGTAAATCATCACCAACTTTATGGATGAAAAGAGAAGGGTGTCTATTTCCTTATTTTCAATTGCAAACATAAATGGAGAAATGTAATTGATAATCCATTGGATCCATTGATCACTGAGTACACACGGATCACAGTGAAAAGATAATATAACTGAACCTTTGGAGCTATTGTATAATCAGTTTTTATATTAATATGAACAAATACATGGTATAGAGATGAATGTACTCGGTCTTTCAAAGAATATGACCAAATTCCTTGTTTCCTATCAAAAACAAAGTAGCAGGATATCAATTGCATGTAAAATGACTAAAGCAATCATCTCCTTTTCCTATTCAATTTGTATAGTACTTCATATGGCAAGAACCTCATTTGCAACTCAGAGGCTTAAGATTTCAAGATCAGATTCAGTTTCACTAACAATCAAGTCTCTTTGAAAGATAAGAGTAAGAATCAACCTGACTCTCAATGGGAAGCTGGCTCGTTAAAAGCCGCAAATAATACGCTAGTTTGTCATGACTAGTGATTATAATGCCTTCACCACTTTTATCAAACTGTGGTCTTCCAGCACGCCCAAATATCTATAAATGGACATTTTGGCCTTAGAAGGGTATATGGTAAAACATGACATATCAGCCACGAATTTATGTTGAAGCAAAATTGAGGTTGACCCTCACCTGCATAACATCAAGCATACCCAAATCTCGCCATCCACCAGCCTTTGGGTCATATATTTGAGTTCCCTGGTATCACATGCGTAAACACCAGTAAAAAGCCAAGAAATGAACTCTCACATGATTGTATGAAACATATATGAATCTAGCAAAAGTATATGGTACTTTGTTGAGTTTCAAAGATCAACAGTTAGGCTTTAGGGATCAGGCTGAAAATAAGCCAAAGGAAAATATCGAGAACACAACTAGATTACCAATTAGGCAGCATTACTGCATATCTAAAAACTTTACCTGAATATTGCAGAGCTGAAATTAAGTAGTACATAAAGAAAGAGACAAAACATCAAAATAGGGTAAGGATTAGCTGAGTAAAAGTCTCAGCAGAAACCTCACCTAATTTTATATTTTTTTGAGGGACCAGAAAAAATCTTCACTAGAATATTATTTTAAATGATAAATCAGTCACTCACTAATTAGAAAATTAGCAGAAGAGAATTTTTTTAGAGTAGAAGTCAAAATTAAGCAAGCTACTAGAGAACTCAAATGACTGAAGGAGAAAAGGTAATACTAAAACTGAAACAAAGTTCTCGGTTTAAACCCAGAGTCTCAATTCAGATCAACAGTGTCATCAAATACGAAAACAGCTACACGACGTTCCCATGTTCCATTGGATTATACCGGTTCAGGACATCAAACAAGATAAATTAACAAGTACTTCAGGAGGCAATCTCACTACCTCCCTCCAGAAACAGAAGTCCTTGTTTATAGTCGCATCTTAAATAAAAGTGGAAAGCAAAGTACCCATAGTCTCACTCTCAAAAGTTGAATCAAATCACTCAACCACATCATATATTTTGGAAATCGAGTTAATAGATTGAGAATGGAATATGATGGAAGGGCATTGAAGAACGAAAATGGCAGAACTCAGATGTCATCAAGAGCTCAAAAGGTACACCTCCACTCAGAAACAACATTGACAAGACCGACTATAATCCATGAATAAATTTTCTATCCCTCCACCAACTACAGAAAGGGATGGAAGACACAAAGATATATGTTGGTTCAGTTTTACCATAAATTCATAGATCTCCTTCCCAAAGCAGTGAGGGGAGGAGAGCTAGAGAGATGTTGACAACTGAGCTTTGTGGCATCTGGCTGAAAGCTAAAAGATGCCATGAAGAGAGTTGACAAGATCGTCTATAATCCATGAATAAATTTTCCATCCTTCCACCAACTACAGAAAGGGATGGAAGACACAAAGATATATGTTGGTTCAGTTTTACCATAAATTCATAGATCTCCTTTCCAAAGAAGTGAGGGGAGGAGAGCTAGAGAGATAGAGATGTTGACAACTGAGCTTTGTGGCATCTGGCTGAAAGAGCTAAAAGATGCCATGAAGAAAGGTGTTTCAAGGTATTGCATAAGCATATCATGGATTGGAGAAAGCAGTTGAATAGAGAGTAAATAAGAAACTATACAAAGAATTGACAAGAAATGAATATTGGATCTATGAAATTATACGTGGAAGTCCCTGATTGCTTCAATAACTGAGACAGATAATACATTTCTCAGAAGGTATAATTCAAAGTGCAATAACCTTAATTACGACAGTGTGAGCAGGCAGATTCACTCCCCATGCCAAAGTTGCTGTGCAAACAAGGACCTAGTAATAATAAAAGTGTATGTCAGAAGAAGATCCAAATTATAAAACAAGATGAAAAGTGAGCACGTACCCTTAAAAGTCCCTCAGAGAAAAGCCGCTCAGTCAGACCTCTGTCAGCACGTAACATTCCAGCATGATGGATGCCAACAGCATATTCAAAAAGTTGGACCAGCTCCTTATTTCTGGACTTCAGTACTTCTTTCTGAGTTGGATAAATTCATTTAAAACATAAATGTAAGACAAACAATTAACATTAAATAGGATCGTATCAAAGTAAAACTTATCAACAAAAGCACCCTTGCCTTTATAAGTCCCTGCTGCGGATGTGAAGCATTTGTGAAAAGATCAAAGTCCTCCTGTCTTTTGGCCATTTCAACCTGAGGATTGTGACGTAAAACAAAGTTATGAAGCACACTATATATATATATATATATATCTTTGCATGCAACTAAAAGAACCATCATTTTTGACAAATTCTGTTATTTACATATCTAATTAGTAAGTTCCTCTGAACTCTGCCACATTATATCCAAAATTAATGAATTGATCAGAAATGGTCTTGCAGATTCACTTATACCTAATGGGGAAACTTTTCCATGATAAATTATCAGATTTCCATATTACAGTTGAACATCTTATTTCCTCTGGAAAAATCCACACTAATTGTGCAAAATCGTACGCAATCTTCCACAAATTACTGTCAGACCCTGCCCCTCTGTTTTCCAATTGTTAGATTACCATTATTCAGAAAAGGAAAAAGAAGAAAGGGAAAACAGACACACAGAAAGATAACAAAAAGAAAGCAAAGAACACGTCCGCTGCTACAAGTGTAGAGGCATAATTGGCATGCATCCTAATGGACTATGCGCAAATACTAATGAGAACATCGGAAACCAAAGACAACATGTCAAAGCAATTATCAACTCCCTGGCCCATTTTGCTTTCATTGATTTCCAACAACTAAACATCCAAAACAATTGACAGAAGGCTATTGGGGCATAGTAACCCCATCGCCATTCTCTGACACAGTGTTACCTGCCATGACTTCCCCGGTTGGGAACTGAGTCATAGTTCATGATGAGTTTCGGATGATAGTTAGATAAAGTAGCATTTTGTCCTAAAGAAGTCATCGGAACATGACAGTGACATCTTTCCTTCAAATGCAGGTATATTTGAAGTAATAGATTCTTGATAGAACGCAGCAAGCTGAGACATAAGCTACATCTTATCTGCATAGCTTGCCTTTGTACAGAACCCATCTCTTCCGTTGACAGGTGGTTTAGATACAACTTACGAAATACTTCACTTTCATTTTGTTCAGGAAACAAGAAGTTATATATGTTTCCCTTCCCCCTCCCCCAACGAACACACACACATCTCACTTACTTAATCAGTGTTCAGGAAAAACAGAAATACGGGAAACTAGAGTTCCATTATTCTAGAGTATCCTTTTCCAGGACTTGGTTAACATAAAAAGAAAATAAAATGTACATAGATAGATTAATATATAACTATCATTATTACAATTTTCTTAGTTTTCCTTGAAACCAAGTGAAAGGAAAAATTTCCCTGAATCGGGCACTCACTCAATTCAAGGCCTTAAAGGAAATACGACTTTTCCAAAAAAATTATGAGAAATAAAGTTACCAGTTTGTCAGCAGTTTTTCCTGTGTCTTTACGTGAATGAACGAAAACCATAACCTGATGTCCTCGCCTAAGTGAATCAACCACCTGTATGGAAAAGTACAAAGAATATAAGTAAAACTCACTACTAAAATTGCCTTGCGCAGCAGCAATACACGAAATAAATCCAACCTTATTGTAGCAGATTTCATTCATCAATTCGTTTCGAGCTGAAAAGTTACGTTCAGAGATCCCAATGTAGTGCTGCTCAAGAGGCACTGGACGATAGCTTGAATCAAAAAAGAACAGGCCAGCTTCTGGATTTACCCTCAGGAATTGTGCGACCTAATTTTTACACAAGTATTAGACATCGACAGTTGATACTTAATTCATATAAATGACAACTAATTTGCAATATTATTCTGCCAAACAGTCATTCTTTCATAAAGAAAACAAAAAATATTTGAGAAAACTGAAGCAAGCTACCTCCAAATAATTAGGTAGAGTGGCTGAAAGGCCAACAATGCGTATCATACTTTGTGTGGATTCAACCTGTAGAAACGCAAAAAAGCATTGTTCATGCTCACAAGTTTATATGGGAGAAGAACACGTTTAGGTGTCTACGCAGAAATTGTAAATAACGCACAGACAAGCATTCAAGCACTTAAATTCAAAGACACAAGGTCAAGATGACTCCAGAAATTGTAGAGCTTGATACCCAATTACATGAGATATCAACCTGGTTCACGGCTGTTGATGCTCCAATTTACAAAATAATAGGGGTCTATGCTAATATTTTGATCCAATATTAGCCGTGTTCAATAATGAATTGCACCGACATTAATAATATTGTTTGAAGGTATGCCGCTCAATAAGTCATTTCAAATTCTTGGAAGAGCTCCAGAGGATTTGATGGATCATAGAGACAGAATATGTGGAAATTAATGTCAAGAGAATGCAGTATCATTATAATACAACCATAAGAATATCAATCAGAAAATATTTTGTCGTCAGGGCAGGATGCAAATCACACGTGCCTGGGCAACAATAGTATATAGAATGTGTAAGATAAGACATTTTAGGTGATGACAAGTGAAACAAGATGATGGCCAAATTGGAGTTAATAAGATGTCCCGAATCACATCTGTCTTATCGATATCACTCAAAGTCTCAAACAAAGCTGGTCTGTGAATTAATGGAAACTAAAGCAACTGAACCATAGGAACTTCAAACTAGATATCTACAAGAAAAAAGAGAACAAGGGAAGATAAGTTTTGGGAGAACTTCCTTTTCTTTAGTTAACAAAAAACCGTTGAAAATTTAAAAGGAAGGTAATCCGATGATGATGATGTATTTAGGAACAACTTTGCCAGAGATTACCTTTTAGTTTGATGATGATGATGTATTTAGGAACAACTTTGCCAGAGATTACCTTTGTCGGCTAGTTACAGGATGGCTTGAGGCATAAAGGTACTATTTAAATTTTATCAGAAAAGACTTACCTTAAAGAATTGCCAAAAACATACAGAGTTCAAAGCCATCGCAGTTACTGGTGTACTTGGTCTAATTGAAAAACTCGGAATGAAGAACAGATACACTTGTATATGTTACAAACATAATATAGACGGTTGGAAACAAGAAAATTTTAGAAAATTAGATGAGAAATATTAAAATTGGGCTCAGCCACTCGGTAAAGATCGTTAAAATAAAAAAGGCAAGATTGCACAATGTAGAGGGTGCTTTGGCATGGCAGCCAAGTAAAGATAGTTTATGTAAAAAAACTGGCAAGATTGCACAATGCAAATGGTGCTTTGGCAGAGAATGCTTTTGTTATCCACAAATCGCAAGAGCTTATCAGCATCATCTCATTCTCCATCAACTGTAGGCGTTAAAGTTGCAAAACAAAAACTGGAACTAAGCAAAAAGCAACTTCTTTATGACCTAGTTCAACCGTCTCACATCATGTCACCTCTGAATTTATTGTATTTTGAATTTTAATAGGAAAGTTATCTAAGATAAATAAAGGGGAGATACAAAGGGATGAGGAATTCCCAAGTATATTACAAACTACTGAGAAAACCTAGTTCCCAGCAACACAAAACCAGAAGATGGTTGAAGTTTTCATCGATAGAACCCCACCATGCAACACTAAACTTAATCCAATCCGTAACCTCATCTAAAGACCCTTCTACATTATCAAAATTTATTATATTTCTATCAAGCCAAATGGACCAAGAAAGAGTGAATGATGACTCCTCCACAGGATTTTGCCTCTTTTAATAACGAAGTCCCCAACATTTTCCTGACGTAAGACTTCAAGAGTTTGAGGAAGGACTCATGTCAGCCCAAACTCCACTAGTGATTTCCACCAAAGAGTCACAGAGAAAGGCAATAAGTAAACATGAGACAAAATCATCAAAACGCACAATGACACATCACACATCAATTTAACGGATAGCATGATGTGCTGGTGGACTGTTACCTAATTTGTGGCCAACTTTATTGTTTATTTGCATGAGAGAATGGAAGCACAGGGTATAACTTGGAAAAAGAATGAACTACATCTTTGAGCGAAGTATAATTTTAACATCTAATGCAGATAACGTAGCACACCTGACGAAGAGTACGAGCTACTAATGCCTCTATCACAGGACCTCTGTCATCATTCAGCAAATGTACTTCATCAATGATTAGGAGCTTCACTAGCATGGACAGTGACATATCACTGCTTTTACGAGTAATCACGTCCCACTTTTCAGGAGTTGTTACAATCATCTGGATCAGAATAAGAAAAAAGAAAAAAATGCAGTTTAAGAGTCCGGTCTACAAACTATAATAAATAATCATGCAATGTTTCTTGCGTATACTAGTGCTACGAAAAAATATTGAATTAAACCCAGATTGACAAATTACCTGTGTCTCTTCGAGCTCATTTTTTGAGAGTTGCATATCACCTGTGAGTTCCCTCACACTTATATTTAAAGGGGCTAATCGATGACTGAAGGTTGATGTAACCTCTGCAGCTAACGCCTAGGAAATTACCACTAAATATTAGCACTTGTTATAAGATTCAACTAGCTATGTGAGAGAAAATAAAATAAATAATTAAACATATAGTACCTTCATAGGAGCAACATAGACAATCTTAAATTCATTTTTATGCAGATAGCCATCTTTGAAGTGCTGTCCAATCTGTTAGAAAGTGTTTACCAGACAATAAGATACGTCTTTATAGGGAACAAATTTATCAAGCAAGAATGAGAACAGAAGAGATAGTAAATAGTTTCTAAGGATATGTTTCAAAAAGTCATCCAAGTGCAAAGATAATATAGAATCCTACTTGCTTGTGATAAGGGGGAACAAATACACAACATCCTAATGACAAGAGCCGAGTTTCTGCTAATTATAAATTTAGGTAATAGGCTTTTCCCCTCGGTCGTTAGAGTGATTTAACTATACCCATTATGTGCAAATGAGTGGGGGATGACAGTTAATCGAACAATTATGGAAGGAAACTAATGGAAGGAAAAAAAAAATTATCCGGGTTTATTTGTAGGCAAACAAACACCAGCATGTTTCCATCACGCCCCTATGATTGATACCACGGTGCATAAATTCTCTCATTCTCTCATACAGGTTCCCGGGCTATTGGTAGTTCACTAATCTACTGCATCTTTTGGTATCATAAGTTTCCACAATGCAAATAATATATGTTGACCTGTATGCGCCCTAGGTCACCGTCACTCTATCATTTCCTTTTTTTCTTAGTGTCTAGAAGTTGTAGGATGAAACTGGCATTTATTACAGCAGACAAGTACAAATATCACTTATGTGGGTGTTTCATTGGGAGGGAATCCACTAAAAATCTAGTTTTGGGAACTGGTGATTTGAAAAATATCTAAGAAATTGGCAGGGTGGAAGAAGATTTCCTTTCGAAAGGTGGACGATTAACTCTATTTCAATCTGTTCTTGATGTGGTCCCAACTTAACTTTTTATCCCAGCTTCGCATGCCCAACGGGTTAGTTAAATTATTGAGAAGAAAATGCAAGACTTTCTTGGGGAAGGATTCAGTGGAAGCAATCAGCTCCACTTGGTGTCGTGGGATACAGTTCAAACCAAAGGAAATCGGGGGACTGGGAATTGGGAATGTGTCTTTAAGAAATAAAACGTTGTTGGGCAAATGGTGGTGGAGGTATTCGCTAGAGAAAGAATCATTGTGGAGTAAAGTTATCACTAGAAAATACAGGGTACAAGAAAATGGACGGGATGCGGGTCTAGCTGCGAGAACCGCTTTCAAATACCCGTGGAAGTTATCTCAATAGTGTATTCGAATTTTGATAGCTTGGTTAAGGTTCAGCTGGGCAAAGAGAATAAGGTAAGTTTTTGGACAGATATATGGGTAGGAGATCAACCCCTTTGCCATCAATTTCCTGCGTCGTACCGCATTTCTACTTTGCACAATAAATCGATTTCATGTTTCTGAACTGCCAACTCTAACCAGGGACAAAACACTGATTTGTCATGAAACTTTCATTTTTCCCGTAACCTTAGGAGAGGCCAGGTGATTTCTGCAGATTTTCAGAAATTCTTGAGGAAGGGAGGGGGTGTTAACTTGTTAGTGTATAGGGATGATGTTAGGGCCTCGATTATGAAACAATTGGGTATTTTTTCCTGTTGATCATTTTTGGTTTCTTTTGTCCCACAGCTGAAATTTTCCCTATATATTCAGGTGGGTTCCCCAAAGAAGTTCAGTTCTTTTCATGGGTGTTTATGTTGGGTAAAGAGCTTACATGTGATGAAGTGCAAAAGCGCTTTCCCCATATACTCCTATCCCCCAATTGGTGTGTCCTTTGTAAAAGGAACTCTGAGAATATGGATCACACTTTCGTGCACACCTTCTCTCTCTCTCTCTCTCTCTCTCTGTGGTATAAGGCACTAACAGAGTTAAAACTATCATACCTCAGCGAATTAAGGACTGTTTTTTAGTTGATATGGGCAGCTTAATCAACAAGAGAGTCAAGGCTCTATGAAGGGTAATGGTACACACCGTGTGTTGGTCCATATGGCTGGAAAGGAATAAGAGAATCTTCGACAACAAAGAAGAATCACCAGAGGAAGTGTGGCAAAAACTAAATTTAGGGTACCCTGTTGGATATCAATCCATAAAGAATTAAGGACTGTTCCATTTCTGATTTTTGAAGAGATATTAGTACAGTTCGCCTATGGATTAGTAGTTGATAGATAGAATGATTGTATGATTGAAGACTGGGAAACCTCTTCCCATTGTAATTTTTCTATATATAAATAAAGTACTTGTTTCTTAACAAAACAATAAAGTACAAATATCACATAACCGGAAACAGGAAGGGATATTATGCACACCTCATGTAGGATAGAAATCATAGCTATATTTGTTTTTCCAGCCCCAGTTGGCGCACAGACCTGTCAAAATAAAATCAATTCTAAGATATCAAAGGCTCTATCTCTGCACAAAAACTAATGTTATATCTTGTAGTACAGAGATTGCTTCACCAGTATATTTTCATTGCTGTAGTAAGTTGTTTGGAATATTCTACTCTGTATCCGATTCAAAGACTTGTAACCATGAAAAGCAGCTTGTGCAATGTCATCTAGCTCCTTTATTTCAATCTGTCATGCATACGTATATGTGTATATCAAAAACTGTATGATGACAGAACTCCAACAGGCAATAAAACAAAGTTATGTAGGATGCACTCTTTCTGGGGTGAAAGAAAATGTGAAAGCCATGTTCTAAGTAAAAAACGAACATAAATTAACTGACTCATATTGACAAGTCATGATGAGGACCGCAAACATGAACATGGGGAAATCAGTAATGATATATACAAGACAAACACTTCCCTCCAATAGCAAATATACATCCACAGTTGTGATGTAAAGATTTGCCTCCAAAACGAAGAAGGAATCAAAATAAATATACCAGAAAGCACAGTCATACGTATTAAAATCTAAATAAGTAACATAGCCCTTCTACTGAGAAAAAATGAATACGGCATTGTTGATTAAACTTACCAGCTTCTCCCCAGGTTTCATTGGTGCTGTTGGTGCAGGAGGAACAATGACTTCTTCATATCCCTTGTAATGTTTCCTTAGAGTGCCCTGGGGAAGGGCCGTGGCAGCTAACTGAGTCCCATCACCATGTCCCACAAGGTCATCAAGTATACTTTTCTTCTCACTTGCTTTAAGTAACGAACTAAAAGAAAAGGAAGACAAGTTGTTCTCAGTTCCATGATCCGTTCCACGTCTGTTCTTCTTTTCCTCCTTGCGCCGAAGTTTATCAATTTGTCGCTCAGACTCTGTTTGTACAGTTACCTTTTTATACAGAAAACAAAAAGAATAAGTTTGTATACACCAAATTGAGCACTACAACTACTGAAAGATAAAGACTGAGAAATGAAAATCCGAGATTCACTTCACCACCTGAGTAGCATAACTAGGCATCTTCAGTTGCGTGTTTGAAGTTGATTTATCAGATTTGAGTACAAGTAGTCCATGATGGATACTCTCAACAAGGTCCTTCCTATGCTGTCAGAGGGAGGAGAAGTGTTCAAGAAACATAGAAAAAGGTCAGAACTCCAGCTAATCATCACGAATTAATAATATTCAAAAAGTTGCTTATCGCCAGTTTACTCTTGGAATTATATGGATATATCCTCATAAGAATGATTACTTAATGATTAGTAGTACGAGATATATTATGTAGAAAACTTCAACTATCTGTAAGAGGGTATTGAGTCCAATGTTGTTGAAGTAAATCTACAAGATTGAAATATTAAACTTGCACATCTCCAGTAGCTTCTGAAAATTCAGTCAATACGAAACGAACACAGTTATAGTACCAAAATCTATAAAATAAGTCAAGAAGCCAGTGTCATCCATACCATGATAAGGTCTTGAACAGTTTCAAACGAGCTATCACCAACAAGATCCAGTAAATCACCAGCAATCTTCAAATCAAATCATTATATAGTATGAACCCAGTGGCTTATAAATTAGAAAGAAAAATTGAGCATGACATATAAAAGCATTATCAATTACAATAGGATACCTCATCTCCAGGTTTCTCTGAATCAAGAATCCGGCAAATGGTCATTGCTAGTTCATCTCGTGGAAGCTGAGAAGTACTTGCCCCAACAATTCTGTCACAAGCATCCCGCAACCATTCAAGGTCAAATTTACCTTCATTGATAGAAGGATGGGAATTCACAGAGGCGCCATAATCAGACCACCCATTATGATTAGAAGCTGATGTACCAGTTTCCTCCACCAAAAATCCCCCAGCCTCCAAAGAACTATCTACTAGAAAGCGAGCAGGAGGTTGGAATATAAGATCTGCTCCAAATTCCAAGTCCTCAATGCCTTCACTCACCAATTCTGGTAAAAGCCCAGGCCCATGCTCATTCTTCTGCAAACCAGAAAGCCTCTTCACCAGTGATGCAACTTTCAGTATGTCTGATTCTGGAACAATGTGACCAACAAGTTTTTGCAACTCAAACCTGAATTACATGGACACGAAACTTCACTATGATTATAAAGCACAATGTTCTTACAGAAAAAAGAAATGCACACATGCACAAGTTTTGAGGACATTAAGTTTAAAATATGACTCGATAAATAAACCAACCAAAATAAAGTGATTGCAAATCTAAACTCAAAAATAGAACCTCTGTAGTATTCACAAAATCAATTCCTTTTCTTCTGTTTTCCTTCCTCTAACCATGGTTCACTATGCTTTTCAACCTCTAGAAAGTCCTACATATATGCAATAAAAATATAAAATGGCCCCGAAAGAAGACTTTTTTTTTTTATAAGAGACCCCGAAAGAAGACTTGTACATCATAACCATGCAACAGATTACAAGGACTGAACTCACCACACCTGAGGGCCCAACCTTTTTTTAATACGAAAAAAGAAACAAAAAATATCAAAAAGCAAATTATATAACATATACGAGGGCCAAAACTGTTTACTAGTTAAGGTATAAAATTTACATAAGCTAAGAGGAAGCAATGCATAGGGGTGTTTGAAAACCATAAGTGGTAGCTTAAAATCACTTTCCCATCCAATAATTGTTTTGGGGGTGTTTGCAACATCATATTGGAAAGAAAAAATGGCTTCTCAAAAGCACTTAAAATCTGATCTCAGAAGTTGTCAACACCCAGCTTCTACCAACTTTTGGCTTTGAAATCACTTTACTTCCAAACACTACCAAATCTGATTTTTTTATAAGAACATATATTTTGTTGCAATAAAAAAGGTGAGGAATGAGAGATCCCTCATTCAGTACATCAGCAGATCAGAAATTACAGATCGTGAATACATGACATAACTCCAACTCCTCACTAAATCTAACACAGAATGAGCCTACAGACTATGATTCGATCACCAGAAGGCTACTCTATATTTGATCCTACCCCAAATTCTAAATTTTTCCACAAAAATCAATTCAAACCACTTCTCTAAAGCACAATTATTTGCAAACACCCCCATAGTCCAATTACTTTATCAAGATAATTTCCAGAAAAGCATAACATGGTTGATACGAATTAACTGACTTCCGAAACAATAAGACTTAATTTTGCACCCAGTATTGATGAGTGGCAATTCTTATCTTGTCAATATAACACCATCAAATGAAACATATCATACTCAAACAAGTGCTCCCACTTAAAATGCATTTTCCAACTTCTCAGACATAAAACAATAAAAGGAGAACATTACTTTTTTGTCAAAATTCTCCTTTCCCTGTCATCTTCTTCAGGTTCAGAAGCCCCACAAAACAGCCTATAAACATTTAACGCCACTTCTTGGAACTCCTCTGACACCACTTCGCCACCCATCAACTCAACTACTGCCGCAATAAATTGCTTGTACAATTGCCGTACCTCAAACGAAGCTGAACAAAAAATAATAAATAACGAATACAAAAACAAACAAGAACTTGACATGCTGATGTCCATATCTTTCCAATCTCTGCACCTTAACTAAGCACAAATAAGGGCAAGCATCGCCTCCAACACAATAAATTTAACTTGGAAAACTCTTTATACAAGCAAACACTGGTTGAACAAAGCTATTCAGAGCTGCAATACCTTCATCCCATCGATAGATAATCCTACGCGCGAGTTCCGACTCTCCAAGCGAAGCTGCAGGACTATTGCACGGAACGTAATTCAGAAGCGAATCAGATACCGAGAACAAAAACATTTCAAATTATAGGAAAGCATTAAAACGGTGGATTATTCTTATTCTGATGAACATTAACATACTATGCATATATATACCTACGGCGATTGAGATTCTGAAGAAAAGATTTTCGGTCGAGATAGGCTTGATCGGCATCGAAAGGCTGCCTAAGAGAATTGGTTAATCGCGGCAGCTCCAGCAGCATTTTGGCGGTCGTTAGTGTGTCGCTTCAGTAGAAGGAATGGCGAGACTTGTGGAATTTGTATTTATACATGATATGATAAATATAGGCACTGGGTCCGGGCGTGTGGGTATTTGCCTATTTGGGCTTCTCTGCATCTTGCTAGGTGTTAAAGATGGACACGACCATTTTCAGACGAGTGTTTTGCTAAGGGCACCAACAATGCTCATTCAATTGCTATCCGATACATCATCGCCACGTCACTGCCACATCAAAAGTTAAAATTCCACCCAAATATTACCTATTTCTTCCAATGCAACTCAGATTCAATTAACACTATTTGTCACTATTTGAGGGTGACACCTTAAAATCACCATATTTATTTTCCCATCTTCAATTTAATTAAATCTTATTTACAATTTTAACATATATAATTAATTTGTAGATAAAAAACATATTACCGTTTTTTTAAAAAATAATAATTTCGAAAAAAAATAATCATTCGATTTTTAATAAAATATTATTAAATATATTAAAATACAGAGAAGGGAAAAACAATACAACATGAAATATTAATTAAAAAAAGAGGGAAACATGTTTAACCACTCTTGAAATATATCTAGGTAGAGTTATGATGCGTCCATATGTGCTCAATCAAGTCGGCCCGGAGTTGATGGTGTTTTTCCTTGTCTCGAAGATCGGTGCCTCTTTGTATGTCCCCTTTCTCCCCTATGGGACGTCACCGACTCCGTCGGAAGCTGCATCTTCGTCGAGGTTAATATGCTCGAGCCCCACAGGAGGCGAGCGTGGTGGGTATGGGAAAGCTGTCCCCGAGGACGGAGTGTTGCATTCCCTGTCGGTGCTCGATCTGTCTATACTCGCTCTTCTGGAGGAGTACTGGGGGGTCGTTGTTGTACTCTGAGGAGGAAATCCATAAGGAGGAGGGGACATATAAGGATATTGGAATCCTTCATTTGACACATAGCTTAAGGAGCACCCTGTGTAGACATGGGGTTGATATGAGGATATCCATGCTGCGAGAATTTTGGAGCTGGTATCATGTTAAGTCGAATAGGGAAATTTTGGGAGCTGGAGGTGGAATTTGGCGGACGAGGATTGGAATTTTCTTCCGAATCCGAAGAATTGTTAAACCAATTTCTCGACCAAGATCTTCCAGCCATTGTAGTAGTGATTCACAAAAAATAATTTGAAGAAATAGTAGGAGAAAATTAGAGATGTTGGTGAAGAAATGAAGATTTTTGCATGTATTTATAGGGAAGATTATTTTTAAAAAAAATTGTCAACGGCCGAGAATAGTGAATTGAGTCGTTGGCAACAGTAGTGTATGTCCCAATTCACAAAATGCAACTCCAAAATTAATAAAAACAAAGGCTGAATAAAAAAAATTGGGAAATTCTGGGTTGGTGGCCGACAGGCCATAATGGCGCAGGCCCCACTGCTCACGCCCTTCTGGAGCGCGTGCGGGCCACGCATCATTGCTGCTGCTTGCTTTCCGCGACTGCTGCCCACTCTCCGCGCGTCCCCTCCCCCCCCCCCCCCCCCCAACCCCTGCAGGTCCGATTAAAACACCCCAACCCTTTTAATTCAATTCCTACCCACCCCCTCCAATGGATTCCTACCCCCATTTCATGCCAAATTAAATCAAAAGCTATCCCCATTGACTAGGTTTATTCACAACCCAGCACAACCCAATTTATTAATAAAACATTCATTTCTCTCTCTTCCACATACACAATCTACTTCACAACAAAAAAAATACATTTTTATACTTTATCAATAACCTAACACAACCCAACATTTTAATAAATATTAATTACTTTTATCCAAATACATAACTTATTTCTCAATAAAATCAATATTTTTGCTACGATTTAATAATTGCATATTATTTTTAGCGTTTTTCTAATATATTTCAAGGGAAAAAAATTATTTTAATTTCACAATTACAATAAGGTAATTTTTTTCATGCGCTTAAAACAACATGCTAACACAATAACTAATTAAAATTACAAAAGTTGAATTACGAAATTGAAAAAAATGAATTAAGCTACAAATGCATGTGAGAAAAAAGATAATATTAGACTCTATTCATAAAGTTAGAAAAATAAAGAGCTTCAAATTTTAATTCAGAAATATGTCAACATTAAACTCTACTTGTAGAGAAAAAAAAAATAAGAATTACGATAATTTTCTAAAATTTTTGTAAAATAAAATTATGTCATTTATTTATCATTAAAACTATATCCAATAAATAATTTAATACAATTAATAAGGGGGTGACATGTGGCAGGTTGTAGAATGGAGTTGGGGTGTGGAATGGGTTGGTTGACCAACCCAAACCACAACCAGGTTGTCAAAATTTATTTTGTTTCTGCTTTATTTTTCTATCAATTTCTTGTCTTTTAGCACACGACCTGGGCAAAAGGTCATGGATAAACCCAGCCTAAGGGTAGATTTATCAAGGGACACGACCATTTTCAGACGAGTGTTTTGCTAAGGGTAGATTTATCAGAAAAACAAGGATAGGAAAAATGACAATATCAATAGATGCTAGTGGGATATATCAAATATGGCCGGATAACCCGGCTTATAATAAAAAATGGCATTCCTTCTATTTGACTTGATTTTAAAAAAAGAAAATTAAATATTTTCAGATTTTAAAAATTCAAATTTGAAATAAAATTGATTTCTCACTCTTTCTTCCTCATATGTATGCTCTATTTTATCTTCTCTTATTCCTTTCTCTCCATCTTTTTTCTCTCAACTCTCTCAATTCCCCATTTCTTCTTCTTTTTTTTCATAACTCCATCATCATGTTCGGATATTTTTTACAGGTGTGTGTTTGTTCTTATTTTCTTTCATAACATACTTTATTTTGATATTAAATCTATAAACATTATGTTTTTTAAGATTTGAGGTTGTTATTATATACATATATGATAGTTTTTTTCCCATTAGTCAAGTTATGCAAACAATATGGTAGATTTGTATTAAAAACGACTGAGTTGTTTAAAACAACATGGTTGTTTTGTGTTTAAACAACCGGGTAGTTTAAAACACTGATGTTGTTTTTTAATCAAATAACCTATTTGTTTAAACAACTCGGTAAACAACTCAGTAGTTATTTAAACAACTCGGTAGTTGTTTAAACAATTGGGTTGTTTAATATGTCAAAACATGAGTTGTTTAAAAAAGAGGTTATTTTTTATTGTTTAGAATAAGTAAGGTCATTCTTGATAAGTCATACTTTGACTAGACCATTTATGAAAATATCCCTAGATGCTAGGGGCCCTCTTCTTCATGAACCTAGTTGAAGTAGCATAGTGATTGTACAGACCTATAGTGTGTGGATATGTGGGTTTGTAAATTACAATAGGCTTTTAAGGCAATAAATACACAACATGGGTTGATGAATATTGTGTTTGCTTGAAATATTTTGGTAGGTTTATATTTAGTAGCCCTTGTTTGTGGTTGGTTTATGAAACCCAACGTCCCATGGGTGCCACTCAACCGGACTGGTAGGTTTAGAGAGACGGGTTTCTAACAAGAAAAAATTGGTGATTTTTGCTAAACTAAACAGATTATAGAGTGAGTTGTCTTGTGTAATAAGGGTTTGTCACCCCAACCAACACAATGCCATAAAGTCTATAAAGCCACCGAAGGGATTTTCAGTGGAAAATTCTTCGAGGGTAAAGTGATAAAGTGATAAATCAATTGAAGGAAGACTGAATATGGAACTTGCAGGTAAAGAATGAAAACGATTAATTTGTGAGAGATATTGAATAGGATAGTTTTGCATGTGTGTTAGTGTGTGACAATTTGAGTGGTGAGTATTTATATTCACCTACTCCCCAAAGGATAAAAAGTTCTTTCGATAGTCTTATCTAACCCTAAATTCGTACCATTTTTTGGGTCTTATCTACCTTCATCAGATACCCAAAATAGGTGCTTATATTTTGATGTACGACTGTACGAGTATTCAAGTTAAGCGTACTATGTTTGATATGCAAAACTAATAATATTCCCTAGGGATGGGGGCACTGACTCCAAGAGGAGATAGTAGCAATGTGTATGAGCCCTAGCAATAATACTCTTAGCTTTTAACATATTAAAATTGATTATTATTTCAACAAGAAGGGTACACTTTCCAGCTCTGAATTGGATGTTATGATGGCGGCCTGAAACTAAGTGCTTACCTGTTTAACCCAAAAAAAAGATTATTAGGGCTTCTACTTTGCAGCCAGTTTAAATATCCGGGCTTTTTGGATCAGACCGCTAGGTTCGCAGTTTATCCGGGCTAGTCCATAACTTTTATCTCTTGAAAAATATATTTTATGCAATCTGATTATCATTTATACGTTTGTAACTCGTTTTTTAGCTTTTGAGAGAGCTCTAGTCTCAGCTCTTGGTGAAGAATATTTACTTCTCTTGTGATCCATCTATGTGTGCTCAAATGCACGAATTTCATGACTCATAATTTTGTCCCCTTCTGTCCCTGATTCTGTAAAATTCTCCAACTTTCATTTTAAGGTTTACTTATGTTGCAAAATGGTGTGCCTTTGTTAAATTTATTTGACCAATTTTATTTAGTATATATCATTAGTATCATCCGTTAGATGTCGAATTTGTCTCACATAGCTCAGTGTGTAGTTAGGGCTTTCGCTTAATTGGAGTTTGATTTTGAGGATGAGTTTACCCCAACTCCATTTATCATTACTCATTCAGCCATCAAAGATAGTCATATTTCATTTTTGGGTTAATTACCAAAAAAGTCATAACCATTTGTCCAATTTTTAATTGTAACATGGCCTTTAAAACTTAGCAATATTAATCACCAACTATATTTTTTCTTCAATTACAACATCCGTCGTATTTTTTTACATCTAATTGCGATACCACCACTATTATTAGATAAGTCACAACGAGATTGGTCTACATCTGTAACCTGTTTTATCATCCATTGCTATAATTGTAGTGAATCGGTCATTAAAATTATTATGTCACGTCTTCCACTACCAATTAATGGTAGTGGAAGTAACAAATTATAAAATTGATGGAGGGTAAATGATGGTCTCGTCAAGGTACATCTAAAGATAGTGGTGGCAATACAATCAGATGTCAAAAAATATAGTCGATGTTGTTACTAAAAATGCTTCAAAGTTGGTGATTAATATTGCTAAGTTTTGAAGGTCATGTTCCAATTGAAAATTGGACCAATGTTCTTTTTGGTAAAACCCTTCATTTTTCACACATATTAAGAAAGCATCTTTACTGTACTTGGAAAAGCAAATTTAATCCACAAATTCTGTTTAATTTTAGACCATTAATTGGTAATGCAATATCATTCAAGCATATTTTATAAGAGTTTTGATTTAAATAAATAGCTATAAAATTCGAATTTGTAGCCTGATAATAGACTGGCTAGCAAAACAACTGGTAGGGTTAGGTACAACATATTGTCGGTTTGTTGATATGACCCGACAATCATGATTCAATTTGCTCGAAAATTGCTAGGGTCGGCCCGTTTAACGCCCCTATACATACCAACATAGCATCGCAAGTTGTTGAGACCACTTGTAGCCCAAAATTATGGAGCTGATAACATTATCAGAGTCTTTCAACTAGGATTGTCACATGCAAATGATATATGTGTGCCCATTCAAAGTGATGTTTGTTTAGCTAAAGGTGTCATCTATTTGCACCAAACTTTTCTGCTAGGTACACTTCCTTTCTATTTTTGTAGGACAAAAAAATATATTTATACTATAAATTGTTGATTCTTTAACTATTCTTTTCGACCAAACATAATCGAGCATGTTTCCAACGTTCACTCTACGCTCGAATGCACATTGAAACGTTTGACTGTGGTTGGTTGAACATTTTTTAAGTGTTCGAACAACATGTACCGAACATTTTAAAATTATCTAAATAAATATAAAAAATATAATTAAAATTTTATAAATATAAAGAAAATAAACCTTGTGATTTTCATATGTTTATATATGTAGGTGATATGATTAGCATAATTTATACAAATTTTCATGTTTATTTTGTGATTTTAGATTCTAGTTCAAATAATTCTAAATATTAATTTATTTATAAAATTCTAAGTTTAATAGAACTTTTTATATTTTAGTTGGTATTTTATATGTATTTAACTAATTTTTATATTAAGATTGTAAGGTCAAGATTTAAAAAAAAAATTAACATTTTAATTATAATTGATATTTATTTATTTAATTAATTTGAGGACGTTCGATCTATATTGGTCGAATAGTTTAAGAATGATTCACCTGCCTCGGTTGAATGTTTTTATATGTGTTTTATCAATGTAGAGCGAACATTTGGAACATGTTCCACTATGTCCGATCAAACAAAACAATTACACTAAGGATATTTTTACCGAAGACAATAGAAGCGAGTGTAATTAGCAAAAGAATTGGGTGTGGATAGACGACGCCTTGCATTATACTAGAGAAATAAGTGGTAGGGTGATCAATCCATATTTTACATGATTTTTAGGCACTAAATCAGTTAAAACTATGTAAAAGTACATGAAATAATGTTTGCTAATCCTTGTTATCGTATGTTAGGCGAATTTTCAATTGTTTTATAGCATTTTTTTTTTGTAAAAAATGGACTTATTTGGAGTGCTTTGTGAATCCCGAGAGAAGCATGTGAAAAGACAGCTTGGAGAAAATATTAGAAGTGATCAAGTTCAAGAAGCACCTTAGACCGGTCCAAAACAAAGTAAGTGTAACACCCCGAATTATTATGTTTTGGGCTATATTAGTGATTATTAATATTTCTATTATTTATTAGGCCCAATATGCATCATACATATCTTATGTGGGTTAAATCAAGTTATTTGGGCCCAGTTGAGCCCAAATCATAATTTATAATTATCCATAAAGGCTGTTAGTTAATTACGTATCTTGACCAGATTAACGTCTGTCTATTAGACACTTTCCAAGCGGATATCTATTAGAAAAGCATTTTTCCTATGGAGCTTCTGATTAATACCCAGTAGGAGTATAACCTAATATAAATATAAGGCAGTAGAATAGAATATCACTTTCATAATACGCTCACCGCCGAAAAAGAGAAACCCTTCCCTTTCACATACAGCCGCCATTTTAAATCCACCTCCAGTAGACAGTTGATTTCTTCCGGAGGTAAATCAAAATCCCTGTTCTTCATTTGATTTAATGAAATTCTTCTTTTTCTTTTGATTTATTAAATTCCCTTCTTCGTTTTTTTTTAATTTACTAAATCAATAGGTAATTTGAATTTAATTAATTTGAGTTAGGGTGATTAAGGGATTAATTGATTTTGTTATTATATCTGTGCGTGTTCCAATATGTGTATACGGGGATTGTGCAGTTGTGTGCGCATATATATATATATATATACGTAACTGTGTATGTTTGGTTTTTGTGTATTGTTTGTGTTGGAGCATATGGGTGTGTGTGCCATGTAGGAGTGAGGGTAAGAAGGGATGGGACAGGAGGTAGAAAGAGAAAATAATAATGATGACAAATTTGAGGAAATGGAGGTGATGGAACTTGGGTGCTGGCGGGATTTGGATATGTATATATATGTAGGTGTACAGCGGAGTGTTGTATTGTATGGTGTGTGTGATCATTGTGTGTGTGATGTGTTGGTGATGTGTGTGCATATATATATATATATATATATATATATATATATGTGAGGTCAGTAGTTGGGGGGGAGGGTGATCATAGAACTACCAGATCCTTGGGATACTGCACTGTTCAATCACTTTGATGCGGGTTTGAGGAGACCTATTGCAGAAAGGATAGAGGTGGACGTGTTTCAGTACTCCGTGGCAGAAGTGCTAAGGATGTATGCATATGGAAGGATTCAGGTGGCGCCTCCAGTCGCACCTGTGCCAGTGCCTGCACCTGCGCCTATACCTGAGCCGGTTGTAAACCCGGTGGAGAATGAGGAAGAACCGGAGGAAGATCCCGAAAAAGATCCAGAGGAAGATCCCGAGGTGAATGTTGAAGCTGACAATCCTCAGAGTAGTTCAAACTCGGACAGCAGTAGTGGTGAAGACCAGCTGAGTGATTCTGACAGTAGCAGTGACAGTGATTTCCTCATATTTTGGAACGAGCCTGGAGACGGATCGAATCATCTTATAGTTATTGATTAGATTAATTTATGACTTTGCGTTTAGTTTCATTTAGTTTTTGCGGTAGTATGAAGCAACAATGACAATTTCCTTCTTTTTTATTTTGGTTTCAGTCTTGGAATATGAATGACATTTGTTTATTTATATTTAGTGAAACTGCTCTTAGTCGTTTCTTTCTTCTTTCATTTGCCTCATTTCTACTTCGTTTATTATTGTTGCATTTCATAGTATGGTGTTATAAATAGTGTTCGGTCGGTTGTAGGGTCATGGCATCACGACGCAACAATGGGAACAACCCTCCACCCGTGAACCCACCTCCTGTGAATGCACCACCAGCGAACCCAGGTGCAGGAGTACCAGCGGGGGCCCTTGATCCTCAACAAATGATGGTGGGTTTGGCTGCCCTACTGCAATGGGCACAACATAATGTTCCACCTCAGGAGCCTACGCAAGCACAGGTGATAGCTCAATTCAACAAGTTTGCTCCACCAGCATTCTTTGGAACTGAAGGCCCCGCAGCTATTGAGGAGTGGCTCCTCACATTGCAAAGTATCTTTGATTACATGGCCTGCACGGATAACCAGAAAGTGTTGTGCGCTGCTTTTCTTCTGAAGGGAGATGCACGAACTTGGTGGAATGACTACTGGAGCTACGATCGGTGGAAGAACGTGCCGGACTAACTTGGGATCAATTCACTGAAGATGTCAAGGAAAAGTACTATCCCCGGGTATACCGGGAAAAGATGGAAACTGAGTTCCTGAGTTTCACTCAAGGTGGGATGACGGTAACTGATTATGGGCGTAAGTTCAATCACATGTGTCGGTTCGTGCCTCACTTGGTCGACACACCCCAGAAGAAAGCCCAGAGGTTTCGCAATGGTCTGCGGGCTGAGATTCGCCATAACTTGGCGGGGCTCGGAGCTATGACCTACGCTGAAGCGGTTGTGAGGGCAGGGGATATATCTGCCAGTATGGATATGGAGACAACAAGGCTAAGGAAGGTGGAAAGCTCCAACAAGAGGGAATGGTAGGACAACCGAGTGGATACGCAGAACAAAAGGGGAAGAAATAGTGGGCCATCTAGACCCGCACCAGCTGTTAACCCGATAGTATGCCCTAAGTGTGGAAAGAGGCATAGAGGAGAGTGCCTGCTAGGTCAGAACAAGTGTTTTCGTTGTTTTGAAACGGGACACACAGTTTCGCACTGCCCTAGGAAGCCAGCTGGACCGGATATAAGGCCTCCCAATCCTGGCCTTAGGGGCAGAGCTAGGATGTTTGGGATTACGCAACAGGAAACTGAGCAGAATCCAGACACTATGTCAGGTATGTTGCATGTAGCTGGAATACCTGCTTTAGTGTTGTTTGATACGGGTGCTACCCATTCGTTTGTTTCTAATAAGTTTTGTGATATGTTGGGTGTTATAAGTTATAGAGCTGATAAACCACTTGAGATTAGTATACCTTCTGGTAAAGCTTTGTCTACTCATAAGATGGTTAGGGAGATAACTTTGGATGTGAACGAACTTAGACTAGGGGCTGATCTTTATGTGTTAGAGATGAATGACTTCGATGTAATTCTGGGTATGGATTGGTTGAGCGAACATCGAGCAGAGATCAAGTGTTCCGAAAGGGAGATAACATTGCGATCGTCGAGGGGTGAAAATGTGGTTTTCCATGGAGTTAAGATGAGATTGGTTCCACGTGTTTTAAAAGCAATGAAGGCTGTGAAATTGCTTCGAAAGAAGGGGTCTCAAGGATTTTTGGTGAATGTGATGGCGAAATCATCTGCTGAGTTGACGATTGCTGAGGTACCAGTGGTCAAAGAATTTCCTGATGTGTTTCCGGAGAATCTTCCAGGAATTGCTCCCGATAGACAGGTGGAATTCACCATAGAATTGATACCTGGTGCAGCCCCGGTATCGAAGGCTCCAAATTGTATGGCACCAAAGGAGTTGCAAGAACTGAAGGTACAAGTGCAGGAATTACTCGACACGGGTTTTATCAGACCAAGTGTTTCACCTTGGGGTGCTCCGGTGTTATTTGTGAAGAAGAAGGATGGGTCTATGAGGATGTGTATTGATTATCGTGAACTTAACCGACTCACGATAAAGAATAAGTATCCACTCCCAAGGATTGAGGATCTTTTTTATCAGCTCAGGGGTGCCGGATTTTTCTCTAAGATTGATCTAAGATCAGGATATCACCAATTGAAGATTAGGGAGAGTGATATCCCTAACACTGCATTCAAAACCCGGTATGGTCACTACGAGTTTGTAGTTATGCCATTCGAACTGAGTAATGCGCCAACAGTTTTCATGGACTTGATGAATCGTGTGTTTCATCCTTTTTGGATCAGTTTGTCATCGTTTTCATAGATGACATACTAGTGTATTCAAGGGATGAGAAACAACACGAATAACATTTGAGGTTGGTGTTGGAGACACTTCTCAAGGAGAAGCTGTACGCGAAGTTTAGCAAATGCAAGTTTTGGATAGACAGAGTCGTATTCCTTGGACATGTTGTAACTGCTCGAGGAATAGAAGTTGATCCAGTAAAGGTAGAAGCTGTGAATGATTGGAAGGCTCCTTCCAGTGTGAATGAAGTTCGGAGTTTCTTGGGTCTTGCCGGTTATTATCGGAGATTTATTGAAGGATTTTCGAAAATAGCCGCGCCAATGACTAGGTTAACACGGAAGGAGGAAAGGTTTGTATGGGACCAGAAATGTGAGGACAGCTTCCAAGAGTTGAAGAGGAGGTTAACCACAACGCCAGTTTTGACAATTCCGGATCCTATGAAGGAGTTTGTGATTTATAGCGACGCGTCGAAGCAAGGGTTAGGATGTGTTCTGATGCAACATGGCAAGGTGGTAGCCTACACATCGAGACAATTGAGGCAACATGAGGTGAACTACCCCACACACGATCTCGAGTTGGCTACGGTAGCGCATGCTCTGAAGATTTGGAGACACTATCTCTACGGAGGTAAGTGTGAGATATACACGGACCATAAGAGCTTGAAGTACCTGTTCACGCAGAAGGAACTGAACATGAGGCAGCGACGGTGGTTGGAGCTGGTGAAAGATTACGATTGTACGATACACTATCACCCGGGAAAGGCGAACGTGGTGGCTGATGCACTTAGCCGGAAAGCTAGAGGAGAGATAACTTGTATCCTGATGAAGGAAGACCGGTTGATCAAAGAGTTCGCTAAATTGAGACTCGAGGTAGTAGCGCCGCCGAAGTCTGTAGAAGCGGTCTGTGCAGCTTTGGTTGTGAAGCTAACTTTGAAGGAGAGGATTAAAGAGGCACAATTGCGGGATAAGAGTTTGCTTAAGGTGAGGGAATGCATCATGGCCGTGGGTGTCGCGAAGTTTTATTTGTCTGAAGATGGAGTGCTGTTGTTCGAAGGAAGAGTTTGTGTTCCAAACGATTCAGTTTTGAGAAAGGAGATACTGATGGAAGCTCACCGTATGCCATACACTGCTCATCCCTGCAGTACCAAGATGTATCAAGACCTGAGGAGAATGTATTCTTAGGAAGGCCTGAAGAAAGTCGTGGCCGAGTTTGTAAAGAGTTGCTTGACGTGTCAACAAGTGAAAGCTGAACATCAACGACCCTATGGATTGTTAAAGTCTCTTCACATCCCTGAGTGGAAGTGGGAGAATATAGCTATGGATTTTGTTGTGGGACTTCCGTATTCGGAGCTAGGAAATCATGCAGTATGGGTGGTGGTGGATCGTCTCACGAAGTCCGCCCACTTTATTCCAGTGAAGATGAACTTGCGAGTTGACCAGTATGCCCAGATTTATGTTCGCGAGATCGTAAAGTTGCATGGAGTTCCGGTATCTATCGTCTCCGGTCGTGATCCACGTTTCACTTCGAAGTTTTGGGAGAGTTTGCAGAGGGCTATGGGAACTACGTTGAGCTTTAGCATGGCTTATCAACCTCAAACAGATGGACAATCGGAGAGGACGATACAAATTCTGAAAGATATGTTGAGGGCTTGTGTTCTCGGTTTGGGCAATAGTTGGGAACATTTCTTGCCTTTGGTCGAATTTGCCTACAACAACAGTTTCCAATCTACCATCGGTATGGCACCTTACGAGGCGTTATATGGGAAAAAGTGCCGATCGCCATTGTATTGGGATGAAGTTGGAGAAAAGAAGCCGATAGGGCCCGATATGGTGAAGGAGGCCGTAGAAGTGGTGGAGAAAGTTCGAAAAAGGATGAAGGTGGCCCAAGATCGCCAAAAGTCTTACATCGACAAGCGTAGGAAGAGTTTGGAGTTCGAGGTTGGAGAGAATGTTTTCCTAAAGGTATCACCTATGAGGGGTATTTTTCGCTTTGGGAAGGTATGTTGGACCATTCGAGATTCTCGCTCGAGTCGGGGATTTGGCTTACCGTATAGCTTTGTCGCGGGAATTTTCCTCAATACACGACATGTTTCACGTATCCATGTTGAGGAAGTACATTCACGATCCTAGTCACGTCATTAATTACTCAAATTTGGAAGTGATTAAAGATCTATCATACGAGGAAGGGCCCGAAGTAATTTAGGATAGGAAGATACATCGACTGAGGAACAAGGACATTGAGCTTGTAAAGGTGAAATGAAGTCTCCATGGACCCGAGGAGGCTACTTGGGAACGTGAAGATGAGCTACGCGCCAAATACCCAGAATTCTTCACACATGGTACGCCTTATATTTTCGAGGACGAAAATTTTCTAACGGGGGTGGGATGTAACACCCCGAATTATTATGTTTTGGGCTATATTAGTGATTATTAATATTTCTATTATTTATTAGGCCCAACATGCATGATACATATCTTATGTGGGTCAAATCAAGTTATTTGGGCCCAGTTGAGCCCAAATCATAATTTATAATTATCCATAAAGGCTGTCAGTTAATTATGTATCTTGACCAGATTAACGCCTATCTATTAGATACTTTCCTAGCGGATATCTATTAGAAAAGCACTTTTCCTATGGAGCTTCTGATTAGTACCCAGTAGGAGTATGACCTAGTATAAATATAAGGCAGTAGAATAGAATACCACGCACCGCCGAAAAAGAGAAACCCTTCCCTTTCACATACAGCCGCCATTTTAAATCCACCTCCAGTAGACAGTTGATTTCTTTTGGAGGTAAACCAAAATCTCTCTTCTTCATTTGATTTAATGAAATTCTTCTTTTTCTTTTGATTTATTAAATTCCCTTCTTCGTTTTTTTTTTTTAATTTACTAAATCAATAGGTAATTTGAATTTAATTAATTTGAGTTAGGGTGATTAAGGGATTAATTGGTTTTGTTATTATATCTGTGCGTGTTCCAATATGTGTATGCGGGGTTGTGCAGTTGTGTGCGCATATATATATATATATACACACACGTAACTGTGTATGTTTGGTTTTTGTGTATTGTTTGTGTTGGAGCATGTGGGTGTGTGCGCCATGTAGGAGTGAGGGTAAGAAGGGATGGGACAGGAGGTAGAAAGAGAAAATAATAATGATGACAAATCTGAGGAAATGGAGGTGATGGAGCTGGGGTGCTGGCGGGATTTGGATATGTATATATATGTAGGTGTACAACGGAGTGTTGTATTGTATGGTGTGTGTGATCATTGTGTGTGTGATGTGTTGGTGAAGTGTGTGCATATATATATGTATGTATGTGAGGTGTCAGTAGGGGGGGGGGGGTGTTGCATAATAAATGCATACATATATATATGAATGAGTGTGTGCTTTGATTATGTATATATGTATGAGTGTATGATGATGTGTGTGTTAGTGTGTTATATTGCATACATATATATATATATACATATTAAAATGTGTGTGTGTTATAAGTATATATAAATGGGTATACAGAAGGGTGTATTATGTTATTGTGTGTGTGGGTTATGGGGGACCACATATAGGGTAGCAAATGTAGGAAAAATTGATTGATTTTCCCCTTGTCCAATTCTCTTTTTGGCAGAACTTTTACACCTTTTACCAAACTTAGAAAATTTCAAATATACAAGCTTATACCCTTTCCTACCAATATTATCTAGCTTCGATTTGCCTAATTAGGATCTCTTCCTTTATTAATTAAAAATGTACTACGTATTGATTAGGTCCTTCTGGTCAGGAGTACGTGACTAAGCTGTAATTGCACAACATTCACGCATTCAATAGAAAAGGTGGGGTTTTCTTTCCTTGTTTGCTTTAATTAAATGTTTGCTTGTTTTGTTAATATGATGATATGGTGATATGATGGATTGAGTTTCAAATTTATTTGATCTCGTTATGGTGATATTATGCTATGGTGATTATTAACGTGATGTTATGGTGATATTCTATATGGTGATAATATGGTGATTTGATTGTATTGATTTACTTGCTTATATTTAATTTTAGCAAACTAAACCCCACGAGCTGGATGTAGCTCACCCCATACTCTGAAATTAACTTTCAGGTTAAGGAGTCGGCGGAAGGAGTGGATGGAAAGAGGGGCTAGTAAATTACGTTATGTTGAACAATTTTCTTTTTATTTATGATGGCTTTTATTGGGTTAAGTTATTAGGAGTATTTGATTTCATTGAATTTCTTGGTGAAACTGGTTGGATTAGTTTGATGTGTTTTTGGATACTAGATTTATTTGGATCATTGGTTTTAGAAAGTAATTGTTGGTTTTAAAGTGGAAAAAAACAAGGGGTCATTTGCTATTTCTGTGTGGACATAAAATTTATTTCTTCTATGGCCTATCTGGAAATATAGCTGTTATCTGGTTTATTTTATTAAAAGTTCTTTGTGGTGAGAATTATTATTATTATTATTAACTTTACTTAGGTGCTAAAAAACAAAACCCTGATAAAATAAATAAAAATTTATTTAGGATGTTACAGTAAGACCGACCTAAAATAGCAAGGAAAATACACCACAAAGGGCAGAATAAGCAGCCTGGCCGAGCAAAAGCCCGTGTCGGAATGACTCAGCCAGTCGGGCAAGACTTTGGCCCGTGTCAACCTACATGGTTTACGCGTATTAAGGCATATATCAAATTTTCTCCCTGCTCTAACCTAGTTTTGTGTATTCCTATTGTCTAGACTCTTTATATAGACATATAGAGTCTATTATATACTCTTTATTTAGCAATTCTTAGAGTAGTTTTAGAGATCCGAGAGGGAAAAACTGTACTAGCGGGTATCCAGAAGGAGCACACTGTCACATTGTCTACCATCTCCAGTGGCTAATTTGTTTAGTATTATTTCTTGTTAAATAATGTCTTCTATTTCAATGATTATTTTTATTTATTTAATTATGTAGTGGTCGTTTATATCACAAGGTTATAGAAAGTAGGTTTCTTTTGCAATGTCGACAATGAATGTCTTATCCTTTTAATTCATGATTGCTTCATGTGTTATTGTTTATGTTGTTGAGTTATAATTTTTGCACAATTCACCAATATTATGCAGACACGAATCAATATCACAATCCTGGAGATAAGAATATTAATGGTCAAACAACACATAACATATTATTTGAAAGACCGGGGAGAATAATATGGGGGTATTTGCTCGACACTTTTAGGAGCTACATACACAGGCTTAACCGGGGAGGTTAGTTTGTTGTATATAATCTACACCTCATGCGCTCTATGAGGGGGTTTAAGATACATTTAGTGAAACATCATAATAACAAGAACAACTTAATTAGGAGATAATCGTCATTGTTGGACTTCTAATCAATTTTGAAATCGATAACCTTAAGATAGTCTTTTATTAATAAATTAAGTTTATTAATGTGTTTCTTATAATTGTCCAATTACTTGGATTAAGGGTCTAGTTAAAGTAGTTAGGGCAATACAAAACTATCACTTAATCGATCTACCTAAATAAACTAGGATTAACACATCGTAGTACTTACCTAGGTAGAATCCCTTCACTAGTCTATGTGGGATACGCCATTAATTGCCACTAGACTATTAACTACACTGTGCACTTGCGGTTTAGCTGGTAGGATGTAGAGCGATCAAACCATAAGTAATTAGGATGATTTATGTCAAAAGTTCTTATTCAAGTACTTCCCCAAAGCAAAACGCTAAAGCTAAAGCACGAAATAATCCAATTCGCTAAATGGGTTTAGAGCCTCTATATGAAGCGTAGGAAAGATGTCAGAATTGTTTGAGAATGTGCTCCTCAACATGGGTTCCTTGAGGATCATCAAATATGTTATTTCTACAATAAGCTATCGGGACATACTAAGACCATTTCGGATGCCTCAACTTGAGGCTCTTTATTTGCTAAGTCCACCAAAAATGTTGTAGCAATCCTTGAGGAAATGTAAAGGGATAGATTCTAATGGTCAGTCGAATTGTCAATGTTGAGAAGGGTCACCGAAGTATCCAAGAAAGACATATAGGCAGCACTATCAGAGAAGATTACAACATTGGCAAAATAGTACGTCTGTTGTCGAAGCTACCTCAAGAGATTTTAATGGGGCCAATGCATAGTAACATAGAAGCAGGAACAGGAGAAGCATTTTACATGAACACCATGGGGAATCGGAATTTTAGTATGAATTTCAAGCTGAATCAAATGAAGAATAGGTACAACTCGGTGATGCACAATCATCCAAATTCTATCCGGTTTTATCTTTATTTTAACCTAATGTTGTGTGATGAATGTGAAAGTATAATCTTTTCTCATTTGTTTAACGTTCATATTCTTGTCTGATTTGTGAATGCATCATGTTTACGTGTGATTTCTTGATTTATTGCATTCTCAGGTTAATTTTCCTTTTTGGTATGATTTAATGCACTTTCGGGTGTTTTTGAGTTATATTTTCAAGGTTAGGAAACTCGAGGAGAAAAAGAAAATCTAATGCACGCACTTACCAATTCTGGCTTGCAAGATGAGGCCCCAATAGGCCTGAATCAGGACCTCATAAAATCCTAACTCGAAGATCGTCGAGATGTGAACAGATGTCGTGATGAATTTCGAGTCGAAAAAGTGAGAGGAAAAGGGTTAAAATAACAATGGAAGAAAACGGCGCACGAAAGGGGAACACGACATGCTCGGTGCACGAAAAATCAGACAAGGGAGCAATAGCCGGACAGATACCGGCCTCCTTAGCTGCGGTACCGGATCGATAAATCAAGGTAGAATGTTTTAGCCGGACAGCTAGCCCATTTAGGTCCCGCACTTCGGTCAGGTTTTTAGTCCGGATTTTGTAGGACTTCCGACTTTTCGCCTTAACTTTCCCGTCCGAACTTCGATTCGAGTGATTCAAGATGTCACGCAATGAAGAGATGAAGATCTACAATATTTTATGTTTAGGATGATAGTTGAATCTACACAGGTTTTCTGAAATTTGATGAAAAGGATGAGTCGAGTGCGATTGAGAGGCTCGACTCAACACTTAAAGGCTCCTTGTATTCTTATATGTAATATTACTATTTACCCTTACGTGTACTTCGTGCATTTAATTCTCATTGGGAAAAATAATGCGGATGGTTTTTTTTTTTGTGTTAAAACAGGTGTAAATGGATCGAAAAAGAGCATCAAAAGATCGCAGAGTCGATGGATCGATCGAGGCAACAAAGGACAGGGCTAAAGGAAGATCTCGGTCGAGATGACCTTCCAGGGAAACTTGAAGTTTTAAAGAGTTAAAGATCTCGGCCGAGACGAGCAATGCATCTTGGCCGAGATGACTTTCTAGGGAAAAGCCAAATTTTCAAGAGATCAAGATCTCGGCCGAGATGAAACCCAATCTCGGCCGAGATGAGCTAAACCTTAACAAATCCTTGATTTCCCCTTTTCTCGTCTCGGCCGAGATTCAATTGCATCTCGGCCGAGATGAGCCTTTGATTCACCCAGCAAAAAACCTTCATTGCTTCGTCTCGACCGAGACACATTTGAATCTCGGCCAAGATTCTGTACTCTGTTTTAAAACTGTGAATGCGATTTTGCCTTAAACTCAAGTGACTACTCTTCCCTTATATGTATAAGTTCCATTTCGAATTTAACCTATCCAAGAACACAATTCCAGCCATTTTCTAGCCACCAAAGCCACCAAGGAGGGATATTGGGCAAGAGATTGAAGGATCATCTTCTCTAATTGACATCTTTGGTTTCATCTATCTTAGTATCATTTTTTCTTGCTTTTCTACTTATTTTCTGTTTGTTTTAGCTTCCATGGGTGACTAGCACCTTTATTTCAGCCCTTGATCATTAGTTGAACCTTAGATTTAGGATGTTTGTGTAATTTTTTCGGTTGTTAACCGATTGGATTATGTTTTTGGAATGTTCTATGTTATTTGGGATTGTTGATTCACACTTATGAATTGAATTGTGGTTTGATCACCCATTTGGTTATTTGTTTGTGTGTTGCTAGAATTGGGCTTATAACCCGTAATTGTTATGAATCTGATTCCCGTGTAGCAAACAATAGATTTATTTTATTGGGGAAAACATAGAATTCGACTGCTAAAACTGAGCTTGCGAGTTTTATGTCGAATCTACTCCATTGTCTTGATTCCTAATGCACTTGATTATTGATTCTTAGAGAGCTTGTTTTAGGAATTGATAAGTTGAGAAGGATTAATTGAAGAGCTTATTTTGATTAATTATACTTAAGAGACAACAAGATTGATAGAGCTTGTTATTAATCTTGGAGTAGGAGTTCTAAGGCTAACTAATTGGGTAGTAACATCAATTACATAGATTATTCGAACCAAGGGGATACTTGATCAAGGGTTGAAAACTTTTATCATTTATAAAAACAAAACCCGAAAAATCATTCTAATTGTCTTTGTTTATTTGAACTGTTAAATTGTTAAGTATTTTTAGAGTAATTGTTCTTTAAATTGCTTTTTATTGTTATTAGTAGGTTGTTCGTTGATTGCTAAACCCCCCAACCTTTATTACGTTTTGTAGATATTAGTTCAATATCATCAAGTGCTTATGGTATGAAGTAGAGGTTTTGAAGAATCCAGAACCGGGTTCGAAGTGCAAGGAACTGGATCAGAGAACCGGGTTTTAGCCAGAATCAGAAAAGAGGTTAAAAGGAGAACCGGGCTTGTGGTAGTTATAATCGCTGATTACAACGATTTTTATTCTGTTGCATAAGAAACCGTTGTAGAAGCTTTGCTGCAGCAGTTTTGAATAGCTTGAGTCAAAGTGGTTACAACTTCCTCAACTTTCAGATTCGAGCTTCAATACTTATATACATTGTAAACACTTGTAGTTGCGAGCTAGTAGACGTAATTTTCTCTCTGTAAACATTACTCAATCAAGAGAGTTAGATCTCTAGGGTTTTCTGCTCAAATTAGGGTGTGATTTGGGGGTTTTCTGGATTTCTGGATAATTCTTGTAATTGGTTGATTAGTGGAGTGAATTGAGGTGTATAGAACCTCCGTGGATGTAGATCACCTTGATCGAACCACGTAAAATCCCTGTATTCATCATTTTCCATTTCTGTTCTTGGTTCAGTTGTTGTTGGCCGATTTCTGGTTTGTTATTCGTTTGAATTCTGTTGTGCGTTGTCTTGTGAGAGTTTGAGCTAATTCTAACAAGTGGCGCTGTCTGTGGGAAACCATTCTCACGCAACCAGAAGGAAAAGATGTTAGGAATGAAGATGGATTTGGATAAATTCTCAGGGAAGAATGATTTCTATCTATGGAAGATCAAGATGAAGGCCATCCTGGTGCAAAATGGATTAGTGAGTGCTCTTAAACCTGAAGGTGACTGGGTAGAGGCTGAGAAACCCAAATATACAGAGATAGACCAAAAGGCTTTGAGCCTAATCATCTTGTGTCTTTGTGATAAGCCTCTGAGGGAAGTTTCGAGGTGTAAGAATGCAATTGAGGCCTGGACTAAACTGGAGGACCTCTATCAGTCCAAGTCAGTATCAAACAAGCTGTTCCTCAAGCAGAGATTGCTGGCTTTCAAAATGGTGGAGGAAAAAGACATTTCTAATCAATTAGATGAGTCTACAAAACTTCTTGATGAGCTGGAAAATCTTGGGGTAACAATGGAGGATGATGACAGAGCTTTGATGGTGTTAAATTCTCTACCAAGATCTATGGAAGGACTCAAAGATACTTTGATGTTTGGGAGGCAGGATAAACTGAGTTATGACCCAATCATTACTGCTCTGAAGACCAAATGTTTACAGAATCAAGGAGACAAGAAGGCAACTCAATCTGGTGAAGGACTAAATGTTAAGTTCAAAAGAAACTACCAAAAGAAGAAGGGCCAAACCTCAAAGAATCCCAAAAGTGGCAACAATGCTCCAAAGAAATCTGGAGAATGGGTAGAAAACAGAAAATGCTTCAAGTGCAAACAAATTGGGCATCTAAAGAAAGACTGCCCACAGAAGATGAAGAAGAAGGAAGGCCAGGGTGCTGAAGTTGCTACAGTTGAGCATGAAGAGGACACACCAGAGGTCTTGATTGTTACTGATTAAAAAATGGAGATGGAGTGGGTATTGGATACTGGTTGCTCTTTCCATATCCTATGAAGAATGGTTTCAAAATCTCAAGAAAGAAGATGGAGGGTGTGTACTGCTAGGAAATGACCAATCCTGCAGAGTTCAAGGCACTAGATCAGTAAGCATCAATATGTTTGATGGAGTTACAAGAAAAATCACTAATGTAAGGTATGTGCCTGGACTTAAGAGAAACTTAATCTCCCTAGGATCTCTTATTGCTACTGGGTGTGAATTCAAGTCAGTTGATGGTCAGTTACACATAACCAAAGAGAATAAACTGGTAATCAAAGGAAGACAACATAATGGCTTGTTTATTTTGATGGGAAAACCAGTGGTTGGAAATGTGGGAAACATTCTGGGCAAAGATGAACTAACACTGTGGCATAAAAGGTTAGGACACATTGGGGAAAGGGGGTTAAAAGAAATATCCAAAAGAGGCATAATAGGAGAGGTTGGAAACTAGACCCTTGAATTCTGTGACAAATGTGCATTAGGCAAATCACAGAAATTGCCTTATGCAAGGGAATTCACATTACCCAAGAACCTCTAGATTATGTTCATTCTGATATCTGGGGACCATCCAGAACTGAAACTCATGGAGGAGGAAGATACTTCATGTCTGTTATTGATGATTTCAGCAGGAAAGTGTGGGTGTTTGTTTTAAGAAACAAGAGTGATGCCTTCACTAAATTTTGCATGGTTACTTCAGATGGAAACATTAAAGGGGAAGAAACTCAAGCATTTAAGAACTGACAATGGCTTAGAGTATCTATCTACTGAGTTTACAACTTTCTGTAATGAAAAATGGATTACTAGACATAGAACAGTTCCCATGAATCCTCAACAGAATGGAGTGGCAGAAAGATTCAATAGAACTGTGCTTGAGAGAGAGTAAGGTGTATGTTAATTGATGCTGGGCTGCCAAAGGTGTTCTGGGGAGAAACAATCAATACAGCATGTTACTTAATAAATAAATCACCTTCATCATCTCTAAGGTTCAAAACACCAGAAGAAGTATGGAGTGGAAGAGTTCCAAATTATTCAGGTCTAAAGGTGTTTGGATGCTTGGCATATGCTCACATGAAATCAGACAAACTTGATCCTAGAGCATACAGGTGTGTGTTTCTGGGATATCCAGAAGGAATAAAAGGTTACATGTTGTGGTGATTGGAACCTGGAAATCAGAAACTAATGATAAGCAGAGATGTGAAGTTCAATGAATCAATTATGGGATATCACTTCACTGGAAATCAAGAAGAACATAATGGCAATACTGAATTAGAAAGGTTATCAGTTCTGGTGGAGACTCAGATGGATCATGGGCCACAAAGAGGTGAGAACTTGACTGAACACTCAAGTGACAGTTCTTCAGAAGAAGAGGATGTGCCACCCAGAAATACAAACTTGAGAGACTACAGCATTGCCAGAGATAGACCAAGGAGGCAAATTCAGAGACCAGACTTCTATGGATAGGCTGGAAGTGTACATTATGCACTCAGTATTGCTGAAGACATAGAACATCATGAACCACAGAATTTCAAAGAAGCTGTCAGTGGTGATGAGAGTGAATACTGGGTTAGTGCAATGATGGAAGAAATGGAGTCTCTGGAAAGAAATGGTACTTGGAAACTGGTGGATAAACCAAAAGGTTAGAAGCTGGTAAGTTCTAAATGGATATACAAGAAGAAAGTTGAAGCTGGAGTCTCAGATAGGATAAGGTATAAAACAAGATTGGTGGCAAGGGGTTTTACTCAGAGAGAGGGTATTGATTTCAATGAGGTTTTCTCTCCTGTGGTGAAACATTGCTCAATCAGACTGCTTTTGTCAAAAGTAACACAAGAAGATATGAAATTACAACAGCTAGATGTAAAAACAACATTCTTACATGGAGACTTAGTTGAGAACATATATATGAAGCAGCCTGAGGGGTTTGTGGTTCCTGGAAATGAAGAAAAGGTATGTTTTCTCAAGAAATCATTATATGGATTAAAACAAAGTCCAAGGCAGTGGAACAAGAAGTTCAATGAGTTTATGTTAAAAGCTGGTTTTGTCAGAAGTCTGTATGATAGTTGTGTATACTTTGATAAGAGTACAAGTATTGATCCTGTATACCTGTTGCTGTATGTGGATGACATGCTTATTGCAAGCAAGAGTAAACATAAAATACATCAGCTAAAGAAGAAGTTGAGTTTTGCGTTTGACATGAAAGATTTAGGGGATGCAAAGAAGATTCTGGGAATGAGTATAATGAGAGATAGAGCTGTTGGAAGTCTATGGTTGTCTCAGAAGCATTATCTTCAGAAAGTGGTGGAGAGGTTTCAGATGCTTGAGGCTAAAACACAGAGTATTCCTGTAAGCCAACAACTCAAATTATCATAGGAACAGAGTCCTAAGACAGCAGAAGAAGTGAGATACATTAGAAATGTGCCTTATGCAAGTGGGGTTGGAAGTTTAATGTATGGTATGATATGCAGCAGACCAGACTTAGCATATTGTGTGTCTCTGGTTAGTAGGTATATGTCAAATCCAGGAAAAGCTCACTGGGAGGCTTTGAAGCAGGTGTTGAGGTATCTAAAAGGAACAGTCAATCTGGGATTGAAGTTTCAGAAACTAGCAAATGTGTCTATTCCACTAGAAGGTTTTGCAGATGCTGATTTTGCTGGTAATGTTGACACTATAAGGTCAATTACAGGGTATGTGTTCACTTTATATGGTATTAGTGAGCTGGAGAAGTGTACATCAATCTGTAGTAGCTTTATCAACTACAGAAGCTGAGTACATAGCTTTGACAGAAGCTATTAAGGAAGCTGTGTGGTTGAAAGGAATTCTGAAGGATCTGGGGATCAAGCAGGAGTGTGTGACCATATATTATGATAATCAGAGTGCACTACATCTGGTAAAACATCAAGCTTTCCATGAAAGATCCAAGCATATAGATGTTAGGTTGCATTTTGCAAGGGATGTGATTGATGCAGGGTCAGTAGAGGTTAAGAAAGTTCACACAAGTGACAATGCTGCTGATTTCTTAACTAAAGCAGTGCCTGGAAGCAAGGTAGTTCATTGCTCAAGCCTGGTTAGGCTTGAACGATGTGATTGAAAGATACAAAACAAAGCAGAATTGAGGTAGTGACATACACTTGAATTCATTGAGGTGGAGATTTGTAGATATTAGTTCAATATCATCGAGTGCTTATGGTATGAAGTAGAGGTTTTGAAGATTCCAGAACCGGGTTCAAAGTGAAAGGAACCGGATCAGAGAACCGGGTTTTAGCCAGAATCAGAAAAGAGGTTAAAAGGAGAACCGGGCTTGTGGTAGTTATAACCGCTGATTACAACGGTTTTATTCTGTTGCATAAGAAACCGTTGTGGAAGCTTCGCTGCAGCAGTTTTAAATAGCTTTAGTCAAAGTGGTTACAACTTCCTCAACTTCCAGATTCGAGCTTCAACACTTATATACATTGTAAACACTTGTAGTTGCGAGCTATTAGACGTAATTTTCGCTCTGTAAACATTACTCAATCAAGAGAATTAGATCTCTAGGGTTTTCTGCTCAAATCAGGGTGTGATTTGGGGGTTTTCAGGATTTCTGGATAATTCTTGTAATTGGTTGATTAGTGGAGTGAATTGAGGTGTATAGAACCTCCGTGGATGTAGATCACCTTGATCGAACCACGTAAAATCCCTGTATTCATCATTTTCCATTTATGTTCTTGGTTCGGTTGTTGTTGGCCGATTTCTGGTTTGTTATTCGTTTGAATTCTGTTGTGTGTTGTCTTGTGAGAGTTTGAGCTAATCCTAACACGTTTACTTGTTTATTACTATATTTATTTAAATTTCTTAGTTGCTTGAATACATTAAAATAATATTATTCGACCATTCCTCATGGGATCGACCCTTATTTACCACTCTACTACTTAGAGCAGTAGGATAAGGATAAGTATATTTATTTATATATACAAATTAATTTGGTACGGTCCGACGACTCGTACCAAAATTTGGCGCCGTTGCCGGGGAACGGTTATAAGAATAGTGATATTTTATTGTTCAAGCATTATTTTTAGTTTATTAGTTGTTTATCTATTTTCTTGTTTATCTAGTAATTTGATACTCTCTAGCTTCTCTTGTTTTTGGATAGGTAGTTGATGTTCTTGTGTTCCCAAGGGGAAAAAGGACTTCTATTCGAGTCGGAGATAGTTGAACGCGAAACGATATTGAGGAGAAGAGCAAGGTTGCTTGAGGAGATCCGAGGATCGTTTGAAGATTTGAATATTGAAGGAGAAGGACTAAGTGAGCCGAAAACAATGGCAAACGAGCAAGGTCCCGAAAAGACCTTGAAGGAATTGACGAACACAAGGTTTGCAAATGAACCATTGTGCATCACGTTTCTAGAAATAGGGGAAAATACAAGCTTCGAGCTCAAGTCTGGGATTGTGCATCTATTTCCTTCATTTCATGGATTAGCAAGGGAGGATCCCCACAAGCACTTGAAGGAATTTCATGTAGTATGTTCAAGCATGAAGCTAGCAAGTGTGATAGATGAGAAGATCAAGCAAAGGGTATTCCCATTCTCTTTAAAAGACCTCGCGAGAGACTGACTCTATTATCTTCCCCCGTGCACTATAATAACGTGGGAACAGATGGAATCCCAATTCTTAGAGAAATATTTTCCCGCATTAAGAGCTACAAATATACGAAAGGAAATCAGTGGAATAAGGTAGATGCAGGGGGAGACTCTCTACGATACTGGAGAGGTTCAAGAAGTTGGTCTCGAGCTGCCCTCAGCACCAGATTACCGAGCAGCTCTTGATACAGCATTTTTATGAGGGACTCTGTTAGAGTTATCGCAACATGATTGACAGTGCGAGTGGAGGGGCGCTATCAAACAAAACACCCACTGAGGCTTGGGCCCTAATTTCAAAAATGGCTGCAAACACGCAACAGTTTGGGACCCGGGAAGCTGTCAGGCCCGTTCGAGAAGCTCAGGATTCAAACATAGAGGATAGATTGGATCATCTTACAAGTCTAATAAGGAAAGTGGCAGCAGGGAACATTCCGACACCTAAACCATGTAGGGTGTGCAAGGTTACATATTACACTACACCCACATGCCCTGTTTTGGGAGATGATATGGAGGCACACACAAACTCATGCCATAACTTTTATTCTAGGCTAAAGTCCCCAGAAAGAAGGAAGTACGACCCGTACTTGAATACGTATAATCTGGGGTGGAGGGATCACCCCAATTTTAAGTATGGGCCCCAAAATCAAAATGTTCAACACTCGGGTGAACAAAGCAACCAGAACCAACCCTCTTATCCTAAGGGGATGTATCAGCAAAGATCGCCTGCAGATTCGACTCCTTCAGACCCATCAATATCTGACATTGTTAAGAGTTTGGCAACCAGTACACTTCAGTTGCAGAAATAATCCAACTCGAGGTTCACGAATATCGAAACCTAAATGAGTCAGATTGCTTCAGCCGTGTCTCGATTGGAGAATAACCAAGGTGGAAAACTATCGGCTCAACCGGAGGTGAACCCTAAGAATGTTAGTGCAATAGGCATCGTGAGTGAGGACGTGCTTGGAGAGATTGAAAAGCCTGGGCCCTCTTCACATGCACAGCCAGACGGCCCACATGACAGTTTGAATGAAGAGAAGACCTCAACTCCTCAAGTTGCTGAAGTTCAAGTCCGTGTACCAAAGTGGAAACTTTGCAAAGGATTTGAGGAAACAAAAGGAAGCAATGGCGGCATGTTTCCCCAATTATTTATTGCCATTTCCCACTAAGAAGTACCTTTCATCCAAGGAAACCGAGAATGTCAGCGTTAGTACTTTGAGGAGTGGGAAAATGCTCGAGAAAGGGAAGTTGAGAGATGAAGAAAGGAAAGTTGAAAACGAAGAAGAAATTGCTGAGAACAGAATCTCGGCCGAGAAACACCAAGATCTCGGCTGAGATTTCTTACTTCGATCACAAGGAAAAAGTCCCTGCCCACCCATCTCGGCCGAGAAGGAAGTGAATCTCGGCCGAGATCAATCAACCATGGCTGAAGGTGATAAACGCTGTAAACTCGTCTCGGCCGAGACACAAGCCAATCTCGGCCGAGATCTTCAGGGATCACAAGTTAATGTTGCAACTCCACCACTTCCGTTTCCCAGCCAGATCAAGAAGGTTCCGGATAGAAACAGAGACAGAGAAATACTGGAAGTGTTCAGGAAAGTTAAGATTAACATTCCATTGGTAGATGCCGTGAAACAAATCCCCCGATATGCAAAATTCTTGAAGGACCTTTGCACCAACAAGAGGAGACTTCAAGGAAATGAAAAAGTTCTCATAGGGGAGAGTGTGTCAGCTATTTTCCAGAAGCAATTGCCACAAAAGTGCAAAGATCCGGGCATGTTTGTCATACCCTGCAAAATCGGTAATTGTAAAGTAGAAAGGGTTATACTTGATTTAGGGGCCTCAATTAATGTGATACCCCGCTCTATTTTTGACAGTCTTAATTTGGGTCCTTTAAAGGATACAAGAGTTGTCATCCAACTAGCCAACCGAAGCACCTCATTTTCGGACGGGGTGATCGAGGACGTACTAGTTGAGGTGGACAACCTTGTACTTCCGGCAGATTTTTATGCGTTAAACATGCACGGAGATGCATCGAACTCCACTCCAATTTTGCTAGGGAGACCGTTCTTAAACACTTCCCAGACCAAAATCGATGTACGTGAGGGAACTCTCACTATGGAGTTCGATGGTCAAATTGTAGAGTTTAATATATTCGAGTCCACGAAACATCCTGAAGAGTCCCACACTGTTTTTTCTCATGATGTTGCTAACCCTCTTGTTGGGAAAGTAGTTGAGATAAGATGCAGGAATAAAACGAACATTTCCACATCTTTGAAGCATCATAAAGAGGAGGGTGAGAAGATACATGAATTAAAGTGCTTGAACGGGTCTGGACCAATATGGAAATCACCTTGGAGTCAACGCTGAGGGGAAGAGCATCCATCTAGCCAACGACGTTAAACAAAGGCGCTTGTCGGGAGGCAACCCGACGTTTATTGCTTTCCGTATATTCGATTTCGTAATTTAGGTTGTTTACTTATATATTTAGATATTGTCTTATTATCTTCTTTTAGTGTGCAGAGACTATGATGACAAGGAACCGACCAAGCCATGAAATTCAAAGAGATAGCACCAAATGGGAGTGACGAAGCCCAAAAGACACTGTGAGTTGGAACACCAATTCGTACCCCTTCTTTCTCACAAACTTTGGTTTTCAACCAAGTTTGGGGAAGTTATGGTAGGTGAACGTATTGGCAGCCCACGAGCTTAATTTTTCGTATGCTATTCTATTGCCTTTGGGATTGATTAGACTTGAATTGGGTTTGGTATCTTTGTATGGATTAGTCTTTTGCATTATTAATAAACTGGATGATGTTGAATAACTGGTTGAATTCGGCGAGCACCAACTCGTACACCTCTTTTCCACAAACTTGGTTTCCAACAAATTTGGGGAGGGGGTGGTAGGCGTACAAGTTGGCTGCTCGAGAAAAAGTGATTGAACTGTGTAGGAACGAGAACTGTGGCATCGGTTAATGATAAAAATTTTGGACAAAAATTTTGAAAATGGCACTTGATAGAGCATGATAGTATTTTGAAGCAAAATCAACTTGCATTCAGAACTTGGGATAAAAAAATTTACCAAGTGAGTTTTTTAGCCTTAAAATGATACTCCCACTTTAGGAGTAATTCAAAATTTCTTTCGGTGTGAAATTCATTGAATGAATGCATTTTCCTCTATAACTTGCCCTAATTCTCTACTTTTAAATAAGTCGGTACATATTGTGGCATTGAAAATCATTTTAGGCACTTCTTGATTTGAACCTATTTCAAAAGCTTGAAAATATTCCCTTTTTTAACCAAATATAAAATTGTCTCTAGTTAAGCCCCTTGAGCTTAAAGCTTTTTTGTTTGATAGCCAACTTTACAAGCCAATTCCCTTTTCCTTTAGCCTTTTAACCCAAATGGACTATAAGAGTATGAGGGAGGCGGTTGGAAGGTAGTCGGGTTGGAGAGTTGGGATCAAATGTGGGTTGACTAGTAGAAAATGTTGAAGGGTGAAATGAAACACACAAAATAGGCAAAAATCGAGTATTAACCTCTCCATTGGTTGTAAATATTTACCAAAAAAAAAAAAAAACCGAGAAAAAGTCGAAAAATCAGAATAACAAAAGAAATAGTTAATTGTATATACTCTCTTAGTGTTAGAATTGGAGAGGTTAGTAAAAATCACACATCTTGTGATCATCACTCTTAAAAGTTGAAAAGGTCATAAGATATACACGTTAATTGAGAGATGATAAACAAGAGATTAGTAGGTTGGTTTGAGTTGAGGTAGTCGAATCTTAGGATCGACTTGATTGGAAATTGAGAGAGCGAGGTAGAATGACTATTGTTTGAGGGGTACACGGGTAGGGCCCACTCGTTTAGTCCTTTTTTATAGTTACTTTTACCTAGTATTATCCCACCTTACCCCAAGCCAACACTAAAACCTATATAAAGACCTATTTGATTCTTTGCTACACTTGTCAAGTACGTTTTCAAGTTTAGATGATTGGCAAGCCTATGGTAGGCGGTTCATGCACTTCAATGCAAGCGTATACACGTCCCACTTGATACACTCGAGAGTTGAGAGATACACTCACCCGGTGAGGATATCAAGTCGAGAATGTCAAAGTGTCGAAAGTAGTGGATTTTGTCTATCACACATGCTCATTACTTTCATGTTTGCCTTGCTTTTAAGAAAATAATCTGAAACCGATTGCCACTTAAATCTGTCCTAAACACGTGTTCTTTCTTCTTTTTCTTTATTTGTTCGGGACGAACAAAGTTCTACGTTTGGGAAGATTTGGTACACGTGTTCATGCACACACTTTAGGATGCTTTAAGTGTCAATTTAGTGATGTTTTTGTGCAATTTCACTTGTACTTCGTGCATTTAATTCTCATTGGGCAAAATAATGCGTCACCTTACTAAAAGAGCTAGTTTTCATATTTTTTAGTCTTTTGCTTGAGAAGGGTTGGGGACTCTATAAATATCCCCCCCCCCCCCTCATTTTAACAACTATTAGCTTATTATTCACTCTTAGAATCTCTCTCTCTTCAGTTTATTTTCATATTTCCTAGGGTTCATCCCTCTTTAAGAGAAGAACTAGGGTTTTTGGTGGAAGCTTGTAAGAATATATCAAAGGGGTCACAACCTTGAAGATTTATTGAAGATTTTCCGATTATTATCATCACTAAGCATTTCTTATCTCTTTCTCTCTCTATTATTATTTATTGTGATTATTGCTTGATGATGTTATTTGTTGGGATTTTATTGATGGATCTAGCTCTTATTATTTCCCGAAGCAAGGAAGTAGCCCGAGCTTTGGGGTCGATGTTTAATTTATTGATTGTCGAGTTGATTTGGGTTTGGTAACCTAGGGTTAAGGTTTGGTTGATTTTGTATTGATTTCCAACCATAATCGAGATTAAGTTCAGAGGGCTTGCATTACGGTCGCTCGACTTTTAGTGGTTTAGAATTATTTTGATTGGATGTGCAATTGAGAGATGATAGTCAGCCCCTAGGCTAGGGATTGCTGCCCTTTCGAGGTTTGCCGACTAGAACTTGATTGACGTTAGGAATTTAATTACTACGCCTTAGAATGGTCGAGTTGGGAATTAATTCTTAATTATTATATTAATCGAGACCTAATTGGTAGAAGGGAAACCTATGGAGGAGAAGCTCTACCGAGAGCCGGGGGGAGGGGGGGTAGAGTCTAGGAGGCGTCGGTTGGGATAGACAAAACTAAATTTAGTTGTATGTGTAAGTATTACACCCGTACGCTGGTCTAAAGCGTAGGAGAAATCGGGCTATCTTTTGCTAGTCCCACGTAACTGGAATCCCAGGGCCCGGGATTGATCTAGGATTGTTAATCGGTGTAGGTAGTCTACTTTTACTCACCAATCCTAGGGGAATACGACACCTCAACTGTATTCTAGACGTATCACCTAATTGGGATGCTAGTTGGCTAGTATTTCAATCGGTTTAACTTTATTTTATCTCGATAATCGTTATTCAAACATTGGCCTTAATACTGGGTGAAACCGAGTTGTGGGGAACATTTACATCATTTGCCTTATTTATCATATGTTGCGATTTTAGTCTTAAACCATCTTCAAATTCCAATTAGCTAAACTTATAGAACCATGACTCGGACAATTCACATAAAAATCCTCCACGTGGATCGATTTATTACTACCACTGTCTTCTCATGTTTTCTTGCGAGATAGGGAAACACTTTCCTAGCTTGATGTTTGATGTGGGTTTTTTAGATAAGTTCGTTGTGTACTTCTATATATATGTAGATTAAGTTTTATCATCACACAACATCATTAATATTAGAGAGCATCACATATTTCACTTTTACGTTATAGTAGGTTTTAGAGAATAACAAAGATAAGGAATCGAGGAAGAAGGAGGAGATTAGCAGTGTTCATCTGGAGTATGCGTCATGCCATCATCTTTATTGGTAAATTGTAGTATGTAGTACTTTGTTAGGGATATATATTCATGTTTGCGTGTGCAATTTTCAATTATTGAACATTAATTATTGTGAAATCGAACATCCTAAGATAACTTTCTTAATATTGAGTTTCGTTTTAATTGATTACATTGCCTTTATTGTTATTTATCCATTGTCTTATTTTAGGGTCTTAATTATAGTGACTAGGGCAATCACCAATCAATAACTATTCATTCCACCTAGATACTTGAGTACTAGAAACATTGTAGTAATCCGATTAGGTCATCTTCACTAATCTTTATGGGATATGACACTGTGTGCCACTAGGCTACTGCTATACTGTGCACTTGCAATTTAGCTGGTACTAAATAGAGCAATCACATGTTTATAAGCAATATCCACAGCCTTAATGGCCACTGCCAGCGCAGCCTCATAATTATAACCACGTCAAAAAGTAGAAGAGAAGCACCCCGAACAAAACCACGTGAAGTACGAAAAATTTCGCCTCCATCAATACGGCCAGGTGCCCAAGAAGCATTGCCATCCACATTCATCTTCATCCAAGCGGAGATGGGAGAGGGAGAGGTGGGGTAAATCAGCATACTAAAATGACACGGGGGCCTTGCAAGGCGTACCTGTACCTCTAAGAAATTGAAAGATAGAGAGGTCCGTTGATTATCGAACATCGTCCCAATATCCATCCAGTTGACCTTCTCTACATCTTCCATTAGAGCAATCCAACCTACTTCAAGTCGAACCTACACGTCATCAAAGAGAGAACGGTTACGTGCATACCAAATATGTCGTAACAGAAGAAAGTTAGGGGATAAAAGTAAGAGATATCCTCTGTAGAATGAGATCAAGCACCCCTCAAGAGAAATCCCAAGAAGCCTTGAAGAGAGTAAGGGCATTCTACCACATATGCGTTACATAACTGCAGGTAAGAAATGATGATCAAAGCTCTCCTCGTCCTGCCGGAACATCAAGCATAGACCTAGGCCCTCTCATTCCCAACGACAAATATAATCCCATGTAATCAGTTGACTGTGAATAAGCCGCCAAATCAATAATGACAGCTAGGAAGAACAAAAGAGGACCAAATTCAGTCTCTCCATGATGGTATCTAGTAATATCTTTCACCATGTCAAGGAAAGAGAGAACGAAATCCTCCTGAAAATCCAAGTAACTTATCCAAATAATTCGAGATGCGCTGTACAAAGGTGTTGATGATGTGGCAAAATATGCACGCGATCGACTATGATATTGCCCAACTAATTATCGAGCCAGAATCGAACCTGAGAGTGATAACCTACCAACACCTTAAAGTTACGAAGAAGCCCAGGATCTCCACCTTCATGCCTCCTATAGTGGACTACTTTAAGTAAGTCGTACAAGGCAAAAGATCTACCTTAAGAAGATAGTGACTGATAAGCTGCTTACCAATGTTCTCCACCATAATGACATCCTAAGCCAGCTTACAAAGATAAGCCAGATTAGCAACTACAACCCTGTGAATCCCCAAATCACCTCTGGTCTTATGAGAGTAGCAACATTTCTAAGAAAACGAGGCAACATCAAGCTCTCTCAATATGCCAGCGATAACATATCATTGAGTGAGTAATAGACCCCAAAATCACATAATCCACCAAATAGATCTTGCCTGCCATAGAAACCATGCAGCCCACCCACTTAAAAAATCGAAGTAAATTAGTATCAAGCAGGGGCCAAATGAAAATCCACCGAGGGGCACAAAGAAAGATAGGTATCCCCAAGTATGTGAAAGGAAGCGTACCTTCCGTAAATCAAGTCAAAGTACAGATGTAATGGTGAACTCTGTAGGCTACATAACTCCCAAAATAAATGTGAGATTTTCCCTCACTAACACACTGTCCAGAGGCTAAAACATAAGTCTAAAAATGCGAAGTAAAATCCTAGGATTACCTCTTGTAGCTGCACAAAACACCATGATATCATCAACATAGAGGAGGTATGGAGGGCAACATAAACCCTGCATGGCCTCATAGGCAAGAGACATCCCTAAATGACTGCCTAATCAAACATACGGGTAAGGGTATCCTCCACAAGATAGAAAAGGAGTGGTGATAACGGATCATCCTACCGAACTCCACGAGAGCAAGCAAAAAATCAAAATGGGCACCCATTAAGCAAAATAGATAGATAGCCTAATCCCGAATATCCATACACCATCCCACAAATGTAGGCCCAAGACCAAAGCGAAGGAGAACCTTTAAAATAAAACACCATCTCAAAGTGTTAAATGCCTTATGAATACCAACTTTTAGAGCCATCATGTCTGCCTTATCCAGACAATTAATCCTCACAGAGGCCACCATGGTAGCGTGATGTATGTTGCATCCCGCCACAAACCCAAATTGGTAGAGGGAAAATAATATGGTGAGAAGCATGTCAAACTGATCAACAATAATCTGGGTAATAATCTTGAAGAGAAAGTTAGCCTACATAATGGGACAAAAATCATCAACTCGAACCATTCACTGATGCTTTGGCAAAAGAACCATGATGTTGGATAAGGCCAGTATTGAGAAAACATGAAATCGTTGTGCCCACATCCTCGTGAATAATATACCAGACATGCCTTTTGGTAAAACATGTCTAGAAAACCATCTGGCCCAGGCAAACCATAACCACAAAGATAGGAAACGACCTTCCAAATTGAATCCAACATATGGACCTGGCAAAGGAAATAATTATCCTCCACCAATAAAAAAGGCTGAATAATTAAGTCCAAAATAGAATAGTCCTATGGTCCCGACCCAGAATCGGTGAACAGTCTCTAGAAGAAATCAATGATGTGCTGCGAAGCAATCTTCATATCCTCAATGAACGAGCCTTCAATGTGTACACCACAAGGATTGCCGACATTTCCACTCGGCAATGCTCATATGGAAAAAGGTTGAGTTGTGGTTCCCTACTTCAACTACTATGTAACACCCGAATTTTCGTAAAACCTTGCATATTATGTTTAAATTGATTTTTTTTTGGACCTCTTTAATTATACGCACATATATTTTCACTAGACTTTGATAAGCTAACATCTTAAAAGGGGAAACAAAGTTCTTTGCACAATGCAGGAAAAGCTACCAAAGGAAACTGAGCTTGCTCGTATTTCACTTGACCGGCACAAGAAGACGATGTTATAAGATAAGTTATGTAAGGCCTTGCAATTATTACCTCCTAAGTGGTACACCATGTTAAACATTATAAATCATCAAATAAGTATACCACCCTTACTTTCCCACACCACAATTATGAACAAATAGTGTAGATGAATGGATAATGGTTATCAAGGGATAAACTCCCTACAAGTTTATCAAATTAAAGCATGACTAAGCAAAGCTAGACTAAATGACTAAGCAAAGGTAGACTAAATGACTAAGCAATCCTACTAATGCTTCCTTAATGCCACGTAGAGGATTTTCATGAACTAACTAAATACATGCAGCCCTATATAAATATGTTACATGTAGAAATAAGGGAAGGGAACTTCACATTTAGGAAAAGGGAAAAAAATATAATGAAAGCCACTAACCTCTCAAAACCGACGAAGGGTGCCTCCTGACGAAATACTACACTACGAAGGTCTAACGAGGCAAAGGATAGGCTCCTTAATTGTCAAGATAAAAGGTAAAATGTCTAACCCCTTGAGCTAGTGATCATATAAATGATTAGAGATCTTATATGATTAATCATCACTCATCAATTTTGCTTCACAAGGTGAAGCTTACAAAAATTAAATAACAATATCTACTATATATTATTCAAAAATGTTTTACTATAATTAACTATATGATGTTAGGAGTTTATGGTAAAAATTTGAGAATATTTCGTCAAGTCTGTGATTTTTGGCGAATTTTACAAGTTAAGCTGATTCAAGGTCCAAACTTGGTAACTTACGAAAATTAAATAAAAATATCTACTAAATATTATTCAAAACTGTTTTACTATGATTAACTATATAATGTTAGGAGTCTATGGTAAAAATTTGAGAATATTTCGTCAAGTCTGTGATTATTGGCAAATTTTACAAGTTAAGCTGATTGAAGGTCAAAACTTGAAAACTTACGAAAATTAAATAAAAATATCTACTGAATATTATTCAAAACAGTTTTACTACAATTAAATATATGATGTTAGGAACCTATGGTGAAAATTTAAGAATATTTCAACGAGTCTATGATTTTTAGCGAATTTAACAAATTAAGGTTGATTTCAGGTCCAAAATGGGATAGTTTAGACCTTGAAAAAAAACCTGTTTTGCGTAAATTTATTCCTTAGGAGTTTTTGTGAAATATTGAATTCTTAAAATGTGAGAGTACTACAAAATAAGACTAACAGAGCAAAAACCGTCACAAGTGTAGTACGAGCTAGATCAAGATCTTCCTGGAGCTTACCTCTACAATCAAATGACAAGAGTGGGTAACTTTTATTTAATGTTCTTCAAATTTTGTGTATTCTTGTGTATGCCGGCTTGGCTTCAGTGTCATTCCGTTATATAGGACCTTTGGATCACCGGCTTGGCTTCAGTGTCACTCCGTTATACAGGACCTTCGGGTCACAGACCTTCGGGTCGGTAGTTAGTTGGTCGACGGGTCAATTGATTATAGTCTTACACGTCAATATACAGTTTCGTGGAATTTTGAATAAACATTATCCACTGGGTCACATAACTCATGATGATATGTGTAAACGATTTTAGGTACGACGGGAGATGAGGATGTATAGCTAACTGGAAGACAGGTTTCCCAGTAGATGCATATGTAAATATTTAAGGGTGTTTACGTTCATTTTGAAACTCACAAATCGTGCAGGCTATGTTTGAAATTGACCAGAATATGTAAATAAATAAATGTGAGTTGAATTGCTTTGCATTCTAGAAAATATTATAATATGTTTTTATTTTTGAAAGCTTCTGATTCAGAGATGTGGGTGGAACGCGAGTAATTTCCCCATACAGTACGTAATTTTGAAAAAGGAGAAAAAATTATAACTCGTGTTTTGTATCAAAGTTATTCTTCCGTTGTAACTCTTCAGCTAAAATCATTCGCCAAGTAATAGAGAGTATCAGTAACGACTCTGAACCATGATTCTAGGTTCGAGGTGTTACATACTATGCACGACTTCTATGAATAAAACAAATGTTGATGAACTAAGACGATTTTAATCCCCATTTTCTCAGAGACCTCAGCGTAAAATGCATCAGACAAGTCCCCCTATGAATAAATATCTTACTGAATATCACCCAACTCTATATAAGCAATTTCGAGCTGCCTGTGAACTTCCCCAAAAATGTCTTTGTTCCATGCTCGGAGGGTACCACGTAAGTGCTTCAGCTTACCCACACTACAAGAAATATCACTAATAGTGACTGATTTTAGTGACGGACAATTTCCGTCACAATCTAATTACGGACTAGTGACGGAATAAAGACGGATATGGACTACAAGAGTGTTTGAGTATTAGCAACGACTTAGTGACGGAATTATGGCGGAATTTAGAGACGGAAAAAAATCCGTCATTAAACCGTAGTTACGAAGGGCGCTAAAAATGTGCGAATAAAATATTTTAAGGTTGTGACGGAAATATTCCGTCATTAATCTTATATCGACGGATTAATGACGGAATTTTAGCCGTTGCTATGTAGTGACGGAAAATATTCCGTCATTAATCTTGTATCGACGGAATAGTGACGGAATTTTAGTCGTTGCTATGTAGTGACGGAAATATTCCGTCATTAATCTTATATTGACGGATTAGTGACGGAATTTTAGCCGTTGCTATGTAGTGACGGAAAATATTCCGTCATTAATCTTGTATTGACGGAATAGTGACGGAATTTTAACCGTTGCTATGTAGTGACGGAAAAAATTCCGTCATTAATCTTGTATTGACGAATTAGTGGCGGAATTTTTTTCCATTGCTATGTAGTGACGGAAAATATTCCGTCATTACTTAATGCCCATGTAAATGACGTTTACTTAATGACCTGAAACTATAGTCATAAATTTCGAGAATAAATCGCAAGTTATATATTGAAAGTGATAATTTCGTTAATATCGCGACATTTCACGCTGTAAATTGGTTTAGTCTATTTGAAACAAATAAACATAAATTTAATTAGAAAAAATAAGTAACTAAAAAAAATTAATGTATTTAACCCGATTGATGAGGCGAAAATTTTCCATTTTATTTCCCAAATAAAATTTGTATCACGAATTACTAATAATGCTAAATAATACCCGTATCCATATTTTATTACTATGCTCAAAACGACATCATTTTGGTTGGTAATGACGGAAAGATTCCGTCATTATACTTGAAAACTCGCGCTTATAAAAAATGTGTTGGTAGAGACTCGAACTTGGACCTAGGAGAATTATATCAAGTTACTTACCACCAGGCCAGTTCTTGTTATTAGTGAATACTTGCATTTAGCTTTTACTTATTTAGTTATTTGACTTTCAGAATTTTTACTTAGCTAGGGTTCAATCAAAATTAACTCAGAGTAACTTTTCAATACACTATTCATCTTCCTCTTCCCCCAATTCCGACGGCCTCTCCACCCTAATTCCGACGACCACCTCCATATTCCGACGTATACAGTCGCAGCCGCCTCCACCGCCGCAACATTCATCTTTGCTTCCAACAGTACAATTCGTAATGGCAGCTATGAAAGCGACAGCCAGTACGAGAATGCTCGCGGGATCAGGACTGCACTCCCAACTATCAACTCGTTTCTTCCGTAAAGCGTTGCCGGCCGTTGGTTTCGGTGAGGCAGACCGGCCAGCTTTCAATGGACACGGCGCTGCGCGTTTCGCCACGAAATCGGGTGGCGGACAGAAGTCTCCGTCGCGGCTTGCTGAGGTTCACCGACTCTTATATCAAGCGGAGGAGCGTTACGGGACAGGAGGCAGCCTTGAGCCCATCCCCAAGATAACCCTAGGTAAAAATTCGTCTGTTCGAGTTATTCATTATTTTAGGTGTTTTGAATCCAGTCTCTGAATTTCATTGTCGTTATTGTCAGATTGAGAATGTGAATATATTTTGGAGGCTGAACAGTTAATGGTGTGTATTATGAGTCAAAGATTCAGGTCTGAAGTTTTGTACTCTTGTGGAGTTGATGTTAAATGATTTTATGGTGCTCTAATCGCTGCTGAATGAACTTAAATGGCCTTCTTACTAGTTAATTTCATTAACCAGCCTTTAGGGGTCAAATATTTCATTGTGAATGGAGTAACCAGATATTTGAACTGAAGTTTTGATTCATATTGCCTGTATTTGTATTTGTATTGTTATTATATTGAGAACTGTTCTCACAATATACGTTAATCCCAGATTCCTCAATGCCTAATCTTGCTTAGACCCACGTAGCACCGTCCAACCCGCACTAAGCGTTAGATCTTAATTTCCCGCCCATTAGAGCCTACTGTCTTTTAGAACATTGACCTCGAAGTCATGGAGGTTAAATTCAAAAATTTAATTAGTGTTTAACATGTTTGGGAGAGTGATAGTAGTTACCATACATGAACTCATTACTTTGTGGACAAGATATGTTTGTAGCTCTCGTCCACTGTAGAGCTGCTCAATTTATTTCAGACAAAATAATCGAAGGACTTTAAAATAATTTCTTGTTGTAATAATCAAGAGTCTTGGCTAACTACGTAATGTTTCTGGAATCATTGGATTTGAAGGGAGTTGCTGGGCATTCTCTGCCATAGCTTCTGTGGAAGGTATAAATCAGATAGTCACCGGAGATTTGATCGCACTTTCGGAGCAAGAACTTGTCGACTGTGATCGATCATACAACGAAGGGTGCAATGGTGGCCTTATGGACTATGCATTTGAGTTCATCATTAAGAACGGCGGCATCGACTCTGAGGAGGATTATCCTTACACTGGCAGGGATGGAAGATGTGATCAAAACAGGGTTAATTTCTCTCTTTTTATCTGTCTCTCTCTCTCTCTCTCAGAGAGCAGATGTTTTGACTATGTTACTTGTTGATTTGTTATGCAGAAAAATGCACGAGTTGTATCTATCGATACCTATGAGGATGTTCCACCGTACGACGAGGAGGCGCTGAAGAAGGCAGCTGCAGCTCAACCAGTGAGCGTCGCCATTGAAGCCGCTGGGATGGACTTTCAGTTATATGATTCAGTAAGTCACTATGTTTTCCTTGTTGATTCTGAGAACCAATTGGTTTTACTTTTCTGTAACTGCTCTTATATTCAGGGTATATTCAGTGGGAAGTGTGGCTTGGACTTAGACCACGGTGTGGCCGTGGTCGGGTACGGCACTGAAAAGGGTGTGGATTATTGGATAGTGAGGAACTCGTGGGGAGCAAGCTGGGGGGAGGGTGGCTACCTCAGAATGCAGCGGAACGTAGAGTCGAAAGCGGGCCTATGCGGGATAGCCGTAGAGCCCGCTTACCCTATCAAGACGGGTGACAACCCGCCCAATCCTGGCCCGTCTCCTCCATCTCCGGTAAAGCCTCCGTCTGTTTGTGATGACTACTACGCCTGCCCAGAAAGCACCACTTGCTGCTGCACCTTTGAGTTTTATGGTTACTGCTTTGAGTGGGGGTGCTGCCCCCTTGAGGGGGCCTCCTGCTGTGAAGACCATTACAGCTGCTGCCCTCATGATTACCCGGTTTGCAATGTTCGCGCTAGGACCTGCTCATTGGTGAGTGGTCTTTGATTATGGTTTCTAAATATCTTCGTTGTGCTTGTGCATCAATTCTGATCTTAATGTCATGTTTACTTGAAATACAGAGCAAGAATAGCCCACTGGGGGTGAAGGCAATGCAGCGAATTAGTGCCAAACCAATTACAAGCAGTTGAGAAAGTTTGAAGGGCGACATCAATGAAGAAACTATATATTATGGTGATGGTTTCTTCATTGTACAAGTATTGAGAACATCAAAATTATCAATGGAAAATAAACATGCTGTAGACATTTTCAGGATCTTTGTGCAGTATCAAGGTCATGGTTGTCACAGTGCTTCGGCTCATATTAGGTGGTAATTTTTGTTGTTGCTTGCCTAACACTTCTTTCCTTCTCCAACAACTGTGGAATCTGCTTTGCAAGCCTTGCCCGCCGTAGAAAGAGCACAAGTTGCACTAGCAACTGAAGAGGCTGAAGTTCGTTATGATCCAAATATCTTGACCCACAACCAGATCATGGAAGCTGTAGAATATACTGGATTTGAGGCTATCCTCATCAGCACTGGAGAGGAAAGGAGCAAAATACATCTCCAAGTTGAAGGAGTTCGGACAGAAAGTTCGATGAGGATACTCGGGAATTCTCTTGAAGCACTGCCAGGAGTTCAAGATATAGACTTTGGTCCGGAGCTCAATAAGCTGTCACTTTCTTATCAATCTGATTTAACGGGACCTAGACATTTTATTGAGGTTATTGAGTCAACTGGATCGGGGCGCTACAAGGCAAAAAAATTTCCTGATGGAGCGTCGAGAGGAGCTCACAGAGAGGATGAAATAAAAAGGTACTATAAATCTTTCCTGTGGAGTCTAGTCTTTACTATACCCGTCTTCTTACTGTCGATGATCTTTATTCCTGGCATCAAGCATGGTCTGGAAACTAAAATAGTGAACATATTTCCTGGAAAAAAGTTGTTTAAAAAAACTCAATATTACTTTCACATTTTATGCAAGTAATATGGCTGAATTCCACAATTTATTGCCAAATTGAATTGGGATGTTACTTTACCTGGAAAACAATGTTGTGTTGGCAGTATGGACCAGAAAATGAAATGAGCCCAACAAGAAATACATATTGTGCTGGAACATTAATGACTGATGCTTCAATTTTACATGCAGCAGCCCATGCAGCTTCAAATGCCTGCATTTTCACCACACAAATAATAACGTGTGTATCTGCTGATTAGCCTTTTGTTTTGGCTATTTTTTGACAGGTTGAAAAAGCTCACAATGCTGACCTTCATTGTGTTGATTGGACTCTAAGGCTGCCCAAAAATCCTATTGGAAATTTGATTTATGTGGTGAAGCTGCTCCTGAGCAGCTTGGATTCGCCCCAGTCCAGCCCGATGAAGAAGCCCGATTTAGCTCGATCCGAGAGCTGCCGTCCAGCTCTTAAATCGGCCTGCTTGAAGTGATTTGTTGTTCTTGGAATAAAAATGGTGATTTATGTTTAGATTAGTGGTCTGATTGGTTTAGCTTTAGTTATGTTTGTTGGTATTTTATGATAAAAAATAGAATTCATGGTGGCTAACAATATTTAGTAATGGAATATGTTTTTGTTTGTTCATGTCCAATTATAAAGTTCAATTAATGATTGCTAATGGGGAATTTGTACATGTAATTGCAAATAGCTTGTTCATTTTTACAGGTTAAGAAAGAACATTTTTTTCTTAAATAATGACATTAATCAGATAGCATAGTGACGGAATAAAGACGGATTTTTTTTTTTTGTAACAGAATAATTCCGTTACTAATATAGGCAAGATAGTGACGGAAATATTCCGTCATTAATTTGTGACGGAAATATTCCGTCATTAATTCGATAGTGACGGACTAGTGACGGAATTTTAGTCGTTGACATTTAGTGACGGAAATATTCCGTCATAATTTTATGACGGATTTTTTTAGAATTGTGACAGAATTTCCGTCACTAAACTAGTGACGGAATAAAAAATCCGTCATTATCGGTTTAGTGACAAAGGTTTTTGTAACAAAACATTTCCGTCACTAATCCGTCACTATTCATTCATTGTGACGAAATTTTTCAGTTTAGTGACGGAAATTCCGTCGCAGTCAATTATTTTTCTTGTAGTGCCATGACTACCTGTAAAAGATTCGGAGTGTGAATAGAAGCTCACTAGGAAAGTTCCATAAAATCTAAAAAATAACTTTGAGCTAAACACATAGACTGGAGACAGAAAGGTTCATGACCCTCCCCAACACTATCCGCACAATGAAAAATAACAGAATGATGGTTGGATATATTTCTAGCAAGGTTGCAGAAGTCGGAAATCGTTAGTCGGGCGGTCTCCAAGCGACTAGCGACTAGGCCGAGTAGTCGCCGACTACTCCCCCGAGTTTTTTTTTTTTTTTTTTTTTTTTCGGCATGACCTATATATAATTATATGTCCAGAAAAATCAGAAAAAGTGGAGAATACTCACAATATAATTATACTAGTCCCATCAATTCAAGCGACTACATACTAACAAAAAATCTAAAATACACATCAAAAGTTCAAAACTAATACATATTAATTACTATTTACTAATTAGCCAAGGAGACACTAAAACCACATAAATAAGTAATAATCAGTTTAACCACAAACTATCAAATAGGAAAATACTCAAATAGTCAAATAGTCCATGATACATAACATAATAAACCAAATATTCAAATACCCAAGTCATAAACACATTTTTTTTTTATCCAAAATGACATCAAATTCATATTTCAAGTAGCAGCGACGGAGGGTATTCAACCCTAGTTTTTTTTTTTTTTTTTTTAATAAGTTTTTCCCCTTTTTTGTGTAGTTTATTCAGCCCTAATTCTAACTGTAATTAAAAACAAAATGCAAAAAGGAGGGGAAACCGACTAGGCCGAGTGGAACGACTATGCCGAGTGGACCGAGTAGTCGCCGAGTGGGCCGAGTAGTAGGCGACTTTTTGCTTAGGCGCCTAGTTTGTGCGATTTTAAGAAAATCGGGTCGGTTAACCACCGACTAGCGACTACTCGGCCGAGTAGTCCAAGTTCTTCAACACTGATTTCTAGCAAGTGAAAATGCAGACAAACCAATCCACAAATCTGAAAAAACATAGTTAACCAAAATACACAATCCCGAGGCTCGAAGGCCTAGTGAAAAATTCCTAGTCAGCCAAGTACAAGAAGCCCAAGAAATATCAACATCTAATAAATCACATTCACCAATAATCTGTCTAAACTCGCGGTAAGCAGTCGCCCCACAAACACGATTTCCCAAACGTTTATGTGCACCCAAAACCAAGAAAGTCACAATTAAATTACACACACGGGATGCTAGGGTTATACTGTAAAGCATGCTTTTAAGTGTTGCTTTGTATATAAACTGTTTCTTGCACTTTATTGAATGAAAATAAATTATCACTGATTGCTTTAAATATTATGAATATTATATATATTTATTGCATAATATTTGAATACTTTACATTGTAGACAATGTGATGTGCAGTAGATCACATAAGATCACATTGTTGGTTCCTTGTAATAAGTATAAAGGTTCACAACTTAGATGGAGTTGAACAATCCATTGGTAGAAGTTGATGTGTAAGGCTCCGATTGGTTTTTCTTAACCAAGAGATTACACAAGTGCATTTGTTGCACTGAATTGGACCAACAACAAGATAATTTTTCTAGACTGACTAGAAGGAAAAATTAGATCTCAGTGGTTATTGTTTTCTTAATTCCTGTTACTTAATTGAGATTGTATATAATTAATTAATGTTGCTTTGATTTATTATGGGTAAAGAGTCATTAGGACTCAATACTCTATACTTTGAGCAATATTATTAAATATATGACAGATTGCTAAAATTAATACAGAAAATCATGTCTTGGTAAAACAAGTTGATTATGTCCCGTTGATGGGCTCATAATGTTTATCACATCAAACATGTACAATGGATTAACTTCCGATACGATAATAATGTTGAGGTGTTTGTTCTCAAGGAATAAAACATATTAATTAATTAAAGCATTCAGTAGCTTAAATTAATTAATGGACATTGAATTTTAAACTCGGGAAAAATAACCGGGAGCCATATTTCGTAATATGAATTAGGATGGGTAGTTCAATATTAAACCTATAGTGGAATGAATTAATATTAATGGCTAGAATAAAATTGATGGCTCATATGGATATCTAAACCCATAGGGAGGCCCAATCGTATTCCTCCTAAAGGCCCCTTGAGTAGCCCAATAGAAGTCCATTAACTAAAAGAATAAAGATTAATTAGAAGTAGGAGATAAGGAAAGAAAAGATATGGAAGAATCTAACTCCTAAGGGGATTAAGATTTATCCATATTTTCCTCTCCCAAGTGGGAAAGGATTTCCTAATCCTAAAATGACTAAAATTTTCGCCCCCTATCCCCTATAAATAGGGGATCAATCTTGGTCCCCATATGCCATAAAAGATGCATGAGTGAGTGGGTGTTTTTCTAGAAAATTAATCCTTTCCTTGAGAGTTAAAAAGTCATTTAATTTCCCACCGAATTGGCGAGCTTGGACTTAGGGAATACTCAAGAAGATCTTTGGGTTGGAAGGTTAATTCTTCTCAACAATGTCTCTCCGATTCGAAGGTAAAATACTATAATCCTTGAGTTCCGCATGCTTAGGGCCTATTGTATGACTACCTTGATTTAATTACATGAATTATATGATTTGATTGTTCATATCTTTGTTGTTTGATTATTGAAAATAGAAATTCAAATTACAACCTGAATAGATCCTTCGCACAATCCCCGATTCCCCAACAACTGGTATCAGAGCCATTGATTCGAGCTCTGTAGTTTTGAATATAATTTTAAAAATCAAATTTACGTCTATTTGAAATTGGATAGTAGAACTATTAGATCTGTTTTGCAGGAATCCAATTATCATAGTTTTTTATATATGTTTTTAATTCATGTTGGATTGAATATTTTTTTAATCTGATTCGTTCAGATTCATTTTTCTCGTGAGAAAATCCACGAGTAGATTATGTCTTTTTTTATGTATTAGATTAGTCTAGATGTTAGATTTATTTTTTGTAAATAAATCGTAATGGATCGAAGACGAAGACAAAGACGGATTACAAGAATCGAAGATGGTGGAACTGTAGTCTGCTCTACGCCAAGGGGACACGACCGCGATGGGTACAACACGCGACAACGAAGTGTGTAACGTGCGACCGCGACGGATGCAGCACGCGACCGCGATGGGTGCAGCGACGTGATCTTCTAGCAATTGGGTTTCTCGTTTCAAAACGGGAAAATTAAACCATGATGATTGGATTTAATTGTCTAATATGTGTTTAATTTATGTTTTATTTTACTTTGTGTATGAGGAACTTGGAAAATCTAATTGATCAAAATTACTAAGTATTTTAATTTTAATTTATTATTGATAATAAATTAATTACTGGCATCCATAACTGATTTATTAAAGTGAATTTTTGGCTATGGCATGCACCTTTCTCCTTAACGGATATGCCAAAAACGAGTTCACTAGAATAAATTTCGTAAGATAACTGTGGGTTATTTTAAGTGGCGATATGACCTTCCCAACGGAGGCTTATAGAAAACTGAGTAATAATACTGTGCTAAGTTATGGTTAATACTTAGATATAAAATTGATAAAACTTACTTCCTAATGAAGTCCCTGTTAATTTTATATGGCCAAAGTATAAGCCGAATATTAATTTGTGTTAAAGGTTTGTGATTGTTAAGTTTGTAACGTGCTTAAATGTATTTAAGTAAACGTTCACACTCAACGTTACTTGCTTAAATTATTTTAAGATGTTAGTTAATGCATGTATACATCGTTTTGTGAGATTTTGATATAACACATGTGATCAAATTTTGTGATAATGTTTATGTTAATTGGATGTTAATATGAATGTATGTTTTATTCTCAGTTCAAAATATCAAGCTTTAATCCACTGTTTAACATACTCAAAGAAAACAAATTAGAAGGGGAGTTATGTAGATTGGAAAAGAAACTTATTGATAGTCCTGATTGCTGAAGGACACAAGTTTGTACTTGATGAACCTAGACTAGCTGAGCCTACGAACAAACTAGTGATGACGATAGGGAATATCATGGGCAATGGTTGAGATCCGATGAACTGGCTAGGTGCACTATTCTGGCTTCAATGTCAGATGTGTTGCAGTACTAACACCAGAGCATGGGAACCGCTGCAGACATTATGATGAACCTTAAGGAACTCTTCTCTCACCAGAATCGTATGGCTAGGCCGATGGCCATGCGGGATTTGTTGTCGCAAAAATGGCTGAAGAGACGCCCGTAAGGGATCACATTCTCAAAATGATGTGATACCTTAACAAGCTTAAGATTCTTGTTGCTGATTTCGATGCGGATACCTAAGTCGATATCATACTCCATTCTCTGCCAAAAAGTTTTGAGCAGTTTAAGCTAAACTATACCATGAATAGTCAAGCGTATATGTTGGTTGCGATCATGCAAGCTTTGTTCGCGGCAGAGATGCTTATGGGGCCGATAATCCAGGCCTTGATGACTAGCAGTGCACCTTCCTCTTCTGCACCGAAAGGCGAAAAGAAGAAGAAGAAAACTAAAAGTAAAAAATTGGCTGATCTCAAAGGTAAGGAAAAGATTCCTGCTGAAGGTGGTATTATGTAGAAAACAAACAAGGGAAAGTGTTTCAACTGTGGTCTGAAAGGACATTGGAGGACGGACTGTCCCCAGCCTAAAAAGGCAGGAAAATAAGGTAAATCTCATGCCCTAGTTATTGAAACTTGTTTAGCGGCGTGCTCTTCCCAATTATGGGTGGTGGACATAGGAGCCACTGATCATGTTTGTTTCAATTCTTAGGGGTTTCAGCAAACCCGACAACTTAGTTGGAGTGAGATCACCATCAGATTGGGCAATGATGCATGAGTAGCATCTGTTGCAGTGGGAGATGTGCACTTATCTTTTATGGAAAAGATTTTAGTTTTTAGAAATGTTCTTTATGTTCCAAGGTCTAGAAAGAATTTAATTTCAGTTCCTAAATTATTTTTGGATGGATATTCAGTTTCTTTTATAAGAATGTTATTATTACTCGTAATAATGAAGTTATCTGTTCTGGAACATTAGTGAACGATCTATATACTGTTAATTGTGCATAGCCCACAATCATACAAAAAACATCATATAACACATCTGCTGTTTCTAGAAAAAGAAAGTATTCTTCAAATATGAACGAAACACTTCTATGGCATCTTAGACTTGGTCATGTTAATCTAAAAAGGATTCGAATGTTGGTGGGTGATGGTTCATTGGAATCACTCCAAGTAGAGCCGTTTTCAACATGCGAATCATGTTTAGAGAGGGTAAAATGCCTAAGAGAGCCTTTGGGGCTAAGGGGAATAGAGCCACTGAAGTGTTAGAACTCGTTCATACTGATGTATGTGGTACAATGTCGATTCAAGCGAGAGGTGGTTTCGAGTATTTCGTTACTTTTATCGATAATTACTCGAGGTATGGATACATTTTCCTAATACAACATAAGTCTGAAGTCTTTGATAAGTTCAAAGGGTTTAAGGCTAAAGCATAAAAGCATAAGGAAAAGAGTATTAAGTTTCTACGATTTGATAGTGGGGGCGAATACCTTAGCAATGATTTTTTGAGTTACTTGTTAGAGTAAGGGATTATATCCTAGTTAACTGTGCCCAGAACCCCTCAACAAAATGGGGTCATAGAGCAAAGAAACAGAACTCTTTTGGAAATGGTAAGGTCTATAATGAGTTATTCTAACTTACCCAAATTGTTTTGGGGTTATGCCTTGGAAACAACAACTTACATTCTTAACTTAGTACCTTCTAAATCAGTTCTGAAAACTCCCTCAGAATTGTGTTCTAGATGCAAACCTAGTTTAAAACACATGAGGATCTGGAGATGTCCTACATACATGCTAGACAAGGAAGCAGATAATTTGGAACCTCGTTCAGAATAAAGGTTGTTTGTAGGTTATCCCAAAGGAACGAAAGGGGGTTTATTCTATAGTCCTGAGGATTAGAGGATTGTGGTGAGTGAGCATTCTAGGTTCTTGGAAGAAGACTATATGAGTAACCGGAAGCCCAATAGTGAGATTACCTTGAATGAATTACGAGGGAGCACTCATATACCAATTGTATAAGATGATATATCACGTGATACACAAACACAATTGGAACCTCATCGTAGTGGGAGGGTTGTTCTTCAGCCTGGGTGATTCATGTTCGTGGGAGAGTCTTCGGACTTGGTCCCCGGTGAAGATGAATCTGACCTCTGGAGACACAACGAGGCAATCAAAGACAAGGATGCAAGTTCTTGGCAAACTGCAATGGAAGCAAAAATGGGATATATGGATCACTGTAAAGTGTAGGAGCTTGTTGAACCACCCAAAGGTGTAAAGCCTGTTGTAAAGCCTGTTGTTGAAACCTTCAAGGCTAGGCTTGTGGCAAAAGGGTATACTCAGAGAGAGGGAATCGATTATGAGGAAACCTTTTCGCCTGTAGCTACGCTTAAGTCGATCCGCATTCTCTTGTCGATAGCTGCACACCTAGACTTCGAGGTTTGGCAAATGGATGTCAAGACGACATTCCTAAACGAAAGTCTTAAAGGCGACATCTATATGTGTCAACCTAAAGGCTTCATTGAAAAAGATCGAGAAAACCTTGTATGCAAGCTTAAAACGTCAACCTATGACCTAAATCAAGCATCGCGAGCTTGGAACAAATGTTTTGATCAAGTAATACAATCCTATGGATTTGATCAGAATGAGTTTGAGAGTTGTATTTATGGAAAGTGTATCCAAAACGCCTTGGTATTCTTAGTACTATACGTAGATGATATTCTGCTTATTGGAAACGATAAAAAGGTATTGTTAAACGTAAAGGTATGGTTATCAAATCAGTTCGATATGAAGGACTTAGGAGAGGCTGGTCATATCCTTGGAATCAAGATTGTTCGAGAAAAGGATGATATGCTTATCTCAAGCCTCGTATATCGATACTGTGCTAAAACGATTCTGCATGCAAGATGCCAAGAAGGGTTCTATACCTTTCAGGCATGGGATTCTTCTATCAAGAGACATGTGTCCTTAGACATAAAATGAGATAGAAGAGATGAGGAAGGTTCCATACGCTTCGGCAGTTGGAAGCCTCGTGCATGCAATATTGTGCATGAGACTGGATATAAGCTGTGCAGTGGGCATGGTGGCAAGATATCATTGTAACCCGGGTAAGGGATAAAATGTTAAGAACATTCTGAAGTATCTGAAAAGAACTCGAGATAAAATGTTAGTCTTTCAATCAGACAGTTTATGTTCTATGGGTTAAACGGACTCAAATTTCTAATTAGACATAGACTCCAGAAAATCTACGTCGGGAAGTGTGTTTATCTTAGGAGGTGGAGCCATCACATGGAGAAGTGTAAGGCAGAAATGTATTGCTGACTCTACCATGGAAGCCAAGTATGTCGCTTGTTCAAATGCGGTTTCGCTCAAGAACTTCTTAGTGGACTAAGATGTGATTCCGAATTTGCATAAAAGCATCACAATTTATTGTGATAATGCGGAAATTCGAAGGAACCACGAGCTCACAAGGCGAGCAAACACATTGAAAAAAAATACCATCTCATACGAGAAATCGTTAAGAGAGGAGACATAGTGGTGGTAAAGATAGCATCGGAGGACAACCTAGCAGATCATTTCATAAAGAGTCTGCCTCAGAATACATTCGAGAAACATGTGGAAAGAATGGGAGTCAAGTGTGTTGCTACGCTACTTTTAGTATAAGTGGGAGAATTATTAGGACATGCTACAATATAGTTAAAAGCAGACTTTGAGTATAAGTGAGAGATTGTTAGGGTTATACTGTAAAGCATGCTTTTAAGTATTGCTTTGTATATAAACTGTTTCTTGCACTTTATTGAATGAGAATAAATTTATCACTGTTTGCTTTAAATATTATAAATGGTATATATATATATATATATTTATTGCATAATGTTTGATACTTTACATTGTAGACAATGTGATGTGCAGTAGATCACATTGTTGGTTCCTTGTAATAAGTATAAAGTTCACAACTTAGATGGAGTTGAACAATCCATTGGTAGAAGTTGATGTGTAAGGCTGCGATTAGTTTGTCTTGACCAAGAGATTACACTAGTGCTTTTGTTGCACTAAATTGGATCAACAATGATATAATTTTTCTAGACTGACTAGAAGGAAAAATTAGATCTCAGTGGTTATTGTTTTCTTAATTTCTGTCACTTAATTGGGATTGTATATAATTAATTAATGTTGCTTTGATTTATTATGGGTAAAGAGTCATTAGGACTCAATACACTATACTTTGAGCAATATTATTAATTATATGACAGGTTGCTAATTAATACAGAAAATCGTGTCTTGGTAAAACAAGTTGATTATGTCCCCTTGATGGGCTCATAATGTTTATCATATCAAACCTGCATACTGGATTAACTTCCGGTATGATAATAATGTTGAGCTGTTTTGTTCTCAAGGAATAAAGCATATTAATTAATTAAAGCATTCAGTAACTTAAATTAATTAATGGAACATTGAATCTTAAACACGGGAAAAATAACCGGGAGCCATATTTCGTAATATGGATTATGATGGGTAGTTCAATATTAATTCTATAGTGGTATGAATTAATATTAATGGGCTATAATAATATTGATGGCTCAATATGGATATCTAGGCCCATTGTGAGGCCCAATCCTATTCCTCCTAAAGGCCCCTTGAGTAGCCCAATAGAAGTCTATTAACTAAAAGGAAAAGGATTAATTAGAAGTAGGAGATAAGGAAAGAAAAGATATGGAAGAATCTAATTCCTAAGGGGATTAGTATTTATCCATATTTTCCTCTCCCAAGTGGGAGAGGATTTCCTAATCCTAAAAGGGCTGAAATTTTCGGCACCTATCCCCTATAAACAGGGGACAAATATTGGTCCCTATAGGCCATAAGAGATGCATAAGTGAGTGGGCGTTTTTCTAGAAAATTAATCATTTCCTTGAGAGTTAAAAAATTCGTTTGATTTCCCACCGAATTGGCGAGTTTGGACTTAGGGAATACTCAAGAAGATCTTTGGGTTGAAAGATTAATTCTTCTCAACGTTGTCTCTCCGATTCGAAGGTAAAATATTATAATCCCTTAGTTCCGCATGATTGGGGTCTATTTTATGATTACCTTGATTCAATACATGAATTTATATGATTTGATCATTCATATCATTGTTGTTGGATTATTGAAAATAGAAATTCAAATTACAACCCGAATAGATCCTTGGCACAATCCTCGATTCCCCAACACGGGGATGTTGCGAGGACGATTAGATTGTTCCACAAAGTACGTCTCCTGATGTAATCACAATTTGTAAGCACACAACCCAAAAGAAATTCACAAGTACTGAAATAAGACCGAATAACCAGTTTTTTATCAGTGGCAAGTAAAAATCAAAGTAAAAATGGTAACATAAGAAGACCAAAAATCCCTTATATCCGAGACCTCTGAACGACATTTCTCACCCACTAAAACCATAATTCAACGTCGAAATACTCGTTTTTCTTGCATGATCTAGGTTCATATTTAATTATGAAATGTGAGTGTTTACTATGTTTAGGTGCAAATTCGTGTTTAAGCGCATTTTTTGGTTGAATTTCCTTTTGGATATGATTTCATGTGCTTTTAGATGTTTTTTAGTCGTGTTTTGAAGGTTCGGAAAACCCGGGAGTTCAAGAAGGTCATTTTCATTCCATTCCTCATCTAGCCCAAAAACTGAGGCCTTAACGGGCCCCAATCAGGCTCGGGTCAGCCCTGACCTTAAGATAGTCAAGTTGTGAAAAAAGTTATGAAGGAGTCGAGCCGAGAAAACGAGTGAAAGAGCCCGAAATAACGATGCACGAAGATGGCACGCGTGATGGGAAAAGGGAGTGCCCGACGATCAAACTCGGGGCAAGATTGAGAATTCCGCGGCGTTACCGGCTGTGGCATGGACTCCAAGGGTCATGTCCACCGTGCAGTACCATGCATATGGGTGCAGTATCATGTCGTGGGTTCGATCGAGTTTTGATTAGCTGTCATGCGTCCGTATTTTGACCGAATCTCCTTGATACGACGTCTGATCAAGGCAATTCTGTTTTACTTATTTTATTATGTGTTTGTTGCTGGTGCTTTGAATACTTTGTGTTGCATACATGTGCTAACTCAAATGTTCCACTATGTTGAATAGAGAGAAAACCAAGTTTCACTACACCGAAGTCACAACTTCCTACTCCCAGCTCGTCGATTCTTGCACCTAAGTAGAAGTCACTCCTGCCATAATATACTTAGCCTGAGGAATGAAATTTAGTGGGAAAGAAGACGAAGACTTATATGAGCATCTTGAGAAATTTTTACAAATTCGTGAGTGCATGAAAAGCTAATGAACTTATAAATGAATACTCTATCAAGCTCTTTCAATTAACACTTGAAGGAGACGTGAAACATTAGTTTTGTTAAGAGTCATTCTATTCCTCATCTCTATTGGAAGAAGTCTCTACTTCTTTTCTTCATAAATTCTTCCCGGCAAGTAAGAGTGTAAGAATTAGGCGTGACATCTCAAGCTTCACTCAACGGAGTGAGGACGTTGGTTTGAAGCTTGGGAAAGACTTTTAGATCTTTGTAGATCATGGCTACACCATGGGTTTGATGAAGCTTTTATTCTTTATGTCTTTTATGCCAGTCTAACTCATAATGAGCGTGCTTTCTTGGATATATCATTTGGGAGGTTCATTCTTTAACAAGGAAGTGGACGAGGCTCTCTCTTGGCAAAATGAGACGACATTCAATCAAAATCAATGGGACAAGGAAGACAATAAGAGAAGAAGCTAAACCAAGAAGAAAGCGCAAAAAGAGGGAAAGCTTGAATCCTTAGAACTAGGTGAATTATTTCTAAGTACTACATAACAACAAGGATTCAAGGTAAACGTCATTTCTCCCTTTTACTCCGGGTACGAAGCTAAGAACGCCATAAGACACTCTTGTTTCAAGGAGTCATCTATGTCTGTAGAACCCATGCTTCGCTAGTTGCTTGGAATCTAATTGAGGATGACCCTGACGAAATTTCTACTGCTACTAAGGAACAATAACTTAAGTTAGTGGGAAATTTATTTAGAAATAGTGGTGGCAAAGAAAGAGGGTATGCCCTAGCACTGGAAAACTTGTGTAAAAGTGTTTGATAACCTTGATGAAGAAGGAATTTTAACTCAAGAAAAGTCGTATGCTAACCCCTTAGAAAGCGATAATGTCGTTGCACTCCGAAGTGGTAAGCCACTTCGAGAACTTGAGCGTGGAATCCCAGAAAGGGTTTTCGATGATCAGGGAAAAGAAAAGGTAACCGAGGAGCCAGTAGAGGAAATAAATGACCCTCTTATTGGAATAAACCTTAACCCGTTAATGGCCAACTTCAACTACCATTTCCGAAACGTGAACGGGCACGCAAGTAGATTGGTAATTCTAAAATTTCCTTGATTCTATAAATCAACTAACTCTTATATTATCGTTCATCAAGACGGTTGCTACCGCTCCCCGCTTCGGAAAAATCTTAAAAGACATCATTAATAACAAGAAGGAGTGGGGTCAAATAGAAAAAAGTTTATCTAGCCTAAGAAATTAGCGCAGTAATTCAGAATAAGGCGTATTCTAAGCTTAATGATCTGGGTAGTTTTAATTTTGCGTGTTCCATTTACGATGTGGAAATAGATAGGGCCTTACTTGATTTGGGAGCTAGTGGTAGCTTGTTACCTTCTTCTATTATGCGTCAACTCAAAGATAATGACCTCAAAACCATTTCCATTTCTCTTCAATTGGCCAATAGATCAATCAAGAAACTTATAGGAGTTCTTGAGGATATTCCCATTCGAATCATCGAAATTGATATCCAGTTGACTTTGTTGTTCTTGACATGAAAAAAGATCCCGGAACTCCTATAGTTCTTGGTCGACCATTCATGGCACCCGCGGGTGCCATTATTGATTTCAACGATGGATGCGTCTCTTGAGCTCGGTGATCAAAGAGTTGAGAATGAAACTTGGGAGACAGTTGTTGAGCACATGGAATAGAAATAAGAGTTTGTAAGTGAAGAAAATGGATCCACAACGGAATATGTCATCAAGTGTGAGAAAGTTGAGCTTGCGAAGGAAGAAGTCAAAGAGGTGTGTGAGGCAATCAAGAAGAAGGAATCAAAGCCACCTAAGGTGGACTTGAAACCACTTCCTTCACATTTGAGGTATGAATTTCTAGGCCTAAACTCTACTTACCTGGTAATTATAGGTGCTCATTTGAATATTGGGTAAAGTGTCCGATTGTTATAAGTATTGAAAAAATATATACATACCTTTGGGTATTCTATAAAATATTTAAAGGGCATACATCCCTCACGATAGGAGCAGTGTTGCGGCAAAAGAAAGATAAGAAACTACATGTCATATATTATGCAAGCAAGACTATGGATGAAGCCCAAAGAAATTACACTGACGGTGGAGAAGGAGTTTCTAGCCATTGTATTTGATGCCGACAAATTTCGAGCATACATAATCGGATCAAAAGTGAGAGTGCACATGGATCATTCGGCTATGATATTTGATGGCTAAGAACATCTTATTCGTTGGGTATTATTGCTTTAAGAGTTTGATTTCGAAATCATTGACATGAAGGGCACCAAAAACTGAGTGGCAGATGATCTCTCTCGAACTCAGTTGAAAGAAGAGGGCGCAAGCAATGCAAAGATCAATGAATGTTTCCCGAACAAGAGGCTATGTTCCGTGGGGTTAGAGCTGGTAACTCGGGCAGCCCGGCCCGGCCGAGCCGGGCCCACTGGGGCCAAATGCTAGTTTCAGGCCGGGCCTGATTTATTTTGGGCCTAGAAATGCTAGGCCTAGCCCGACAGACCTCGGGCCATCGGGCCAAAAAAGCCCACCAATGAATTTTTTCCTTTTCTTTTTCGTTACCCTAACCATGAAGGAGAATTATATATTGAGGAGAACTTCAGTTTAATTCTCTTAAGAAAAAGCTTAATGGGAATAGTTCAGTTTAATTTTATCCCAAGTATTGGGTAAACTACCCTAAGGGGGAGCCTAGATTATTATCTAAGGTTTTATCCGAATTTTAGCATTTTAGTCTGGGTCGGAAGGATAACCCAGCTTTTTATTTTCACCAAGGAATTCTAGATAAAGTGTCACTATCCTAAATTATCTGCTAAAGTAAATGGAGCCAAAGAGGACGAGTAATCATAGATAGACTCGCCCAAAGAAAATATGTGGCAGAAGTATTCACATTATAAAGTGGCTTATTCAACATAGAAATATAAGAATAACGGCATGAAAGTTTACTAAAAACTTAATATAGTTTGTCCTTAATACTAATAAGCTCCCCAAAACACTTATGTATCAAGAAATAGATATGCTAAAGGACTGCGTCTTATGTGCTCCTGTTTCATCGTAGCAATTTGTAGGTATAACTTGGCCCAATTAATTTGATAACATACACCAACCATTAGCTAATTAGCTAAAAAAAAATTAATTTATCGGGCCGGCCCATAAAAAAAGCCTGTTTGGGCCGGGCCAAAAAAGCCTAATTTTTTTTGGGCCTCTAATATTCCGGCCCGGCCCACTCTATATTTTGGGCTAAACAGGCCGGCCCATTGGGCCAGGTCTGTTTTGCCAGCTCTACGTGGGGTACACATATGCGCTTTGGTATGCTGACTTCGCTCTATTCGGTAGGAGTTTATCTTTCCATGGGATGGAGCATCAACAAAGGAAGAAGTTCCTCTTGGATATAAAGCACTATTACTGGAGTGAACCATTCATATACAAGAGGGGCAAAGATGAGGTGTTCAGGAGGTGCGTCCCTGAAGAAGAACAAGAAAAAATTCTTGAGAGGTTTCATTCTTCTCCTTAGGGAGGACACGGAGGAGTGACAATACTTATAGAAGAGTGCTCATGGTTGGCTTCTTTTGGCCAACTCTCAAGAGCAATGCATATTGATTCATGGCTAGATGTGACCCTTGTCAAATAATTAGGAAGATTTTGAAAAAAAAAATGAGATGCCTCAAGAACTCTTGTTAAAGAATTTTGAAGATTTCGAAAAGAAATGAGATGCCTCAAGAACTTATGCTAGAGGTCAAAATTTTTTATGTGTGGGGCATAGATTCCATGGGCCTATTGAACTTGTCACAAAAATCGCTCTAAATCACTAGGAGTAGAATGATTTTCTCAAAACTACAAGCGTAAAACTTGTGACAGAGGTAGTATAAAAGATTGTGGAACCACATGGAGGATTATTCTGTGAGAACTGGCTTAAGCACTTTCGAGTAAGTCAGTCCAAACATAAATAAGAGTGGAAACTAAGCTAAACAACATAAAAGCAATTAAATAGTAACAAGGAGGGAACCTATCAATGGAAGCTAATCCCGAAACTCACTTTGAAACAACCAAGATGGGGTTGATATTTCAAAGATGATTATAAGACATTGTTGTGAGTTTTATGTGATTGAATTTCCAAAAACCGACATCCCAATTGGATGTGAATTCTAGAAAAGCGGTTGAGGTGACCCTACTCCCATAGAGATAGACAAGTAAAAAAGATCCAATATAGACTACTTACACTAATAGGATATCGAGTTGATCTCGAGCCCAGGGGGTCTTTGTTACGTAAAGCTAGAAGAGGTTAGGCCGACTTCTTCCACAATAAGGACCGGTGTGAGGGTATACCGATGTACACATGAAACGAACCTAATTTCGCTCATCCTAACTAGAATTTCCTAAACGCTACTCTCCTCCCCGATAAAATTTCTGCCTTAGGTCTCCCCATCATCAGTTAGGATTGGCTCCGGTATTAATTCTCCACCCGCATATTCTAAGATTAATACCTAATCTCATTTTAGGATCTAGTTCGAGCAAGCCTCAAATGGCTAGTAACTTCCAGCTTAGGGGCCAAACTATCCTTTCCCAAATGCACAACCATGAATCTAATTCTTAAGCTACCAAAAGACGAGCTACTAGTCAAGCCTGTGAACTTAATTACGAAAATTCTTGGGAATCATTACATTTTTTTAGAGTGGGAATCATTACATATTAATTAAACCCCAAACCTAGGTTATCACAACCCTCAACAAATCTAACAATCAATCAATGATTCATCAACCCCGAAGCTTGGACCACTCCCGAGCTTCGGGAAATAAGGAAATTACTCACAAATCATCAAAGCATAAACAAGAACCAACAACATCAAGCAAAAAAGCAATAAAAACTGAAAATAAATAGAATGAAGAAGAAATTGCTCAATGAGTTAAGAATCTTTGTAGAACTTCAATAATCTTGAAGGGTGTCAAAGGCCCTTGAATAATATCCAAGTTCTCCTCCAAAGGTGGCTTCCTCCTTGAAGAGGAAAATGGCCATCTTTCTACTCTAAGCTAACTAAAGGAAAAAATCTGAAAATTGGATATGGCTAAGAATTCTAATGGAGGCTTGTTACAAAATGAAAGGGAGAAAGGGGGTATTTATAGATCCCCAACCCTACAAAAGTTAAAAAAAACTTAAAATCTACTGAATACAATGTTGTCAAAATCTCGAGTTAACTCTTACGATTCTACGAGTTTACGAGTTATTTCTCCCGAAACGAGTTAACTCGTGATAAAATCGAGATCTGATGAAATCGGAGTATACTCTCGAGTTTACTCATGCGATTTTACGAGTTTTACGATTTTACGATTTTGTGTACGAGTTTAACAATTTTATAAAATATTATTTTTTATTCTATTTTACCAATTTAAAGAAATATATAATACAAATTATAGAATTTATAATAACTTAAAATTGAGATTTTAAAACTTTTCTAGAGCAAATTATACACAAAGAGAGCCAATTTTGCTGAAAATCTTTTTTATTATCAAGTTCTAAATTATTATTTGAGCTTCATAAAAAATATTTATGTAGTATTTAATTTTACTAAGGTTATTAATTTTCTCTTAAAATTAAAATAGTCATAAATATAATTTAGGAATGCCTTAATGTATATATATGAACCATGATGCCTAAAATATTTCTTCATATTGAATATTTTTTCTTTTTGATTAATTGTGTATATAATATGTGTATTCTTTATATGGGATATCTATTCAAAAGTTGTTGTAACTAAAATATATATAGAATAATTTTTATATATATATATATATGGTTATTTTGTATAGGTAGAAAAATCTTACGATTTTACGATCCAATTTTACGGACACTCCACCGATTCTACTTAAAATCGCGAGTTTGACAACCTTAACTGAATATGCTCTTTTAGTAAGGGTAGAAATGTAAATGACTAGAGGTGAGTGCTTAATTAATTTTAAGTCGAGTCGAGGCACCCAAATATAGCTTGGTTCATCTTCTCAGCAATTCTGGAAATTATTCGTCTAGAATCAACTATTGACTTGAACAATAAAGTTGTAGATCTATGTATAGCTATCTGTAGCAACTTGAATTGTTGGAATCCAACTTCAGATGAAGAAGTTATGGCCAAAATATGAAACTATAAGGCGCTGGGAAAAAAAACAGGGGGTGCTCTCAGGGAAGGTATATCGCGGGCGGTATGGCCCATTTTTACCTTGCGTTTGACCCCTAGCGTTTCCGACTGTCGTTGAATGTGCCATCTTCGTGCATTCTGAGGCCTTTCCACTTTTCTTGACCCAACTTTTTCACGACTTTTGTTCACAACTCGATGATCTTTGAGTCGAGCCTGAGGAAATAATCAACCTCCCAGCTTCGCTTGGTACTTATCCGGCGATAAAAACCATCTTCGTCGATTTCTATGTGATCAGCTCTCCATCTCCATATAATATGATTCTGGGCCGAGATTGGCTCACCCCGGCGAAGGCTATCTGTTCCACATACCATCTTGCATTGAAATTTCCTACACCCCACAGAGAGGTCACCATCCGTGGCAATCAAAGAATTTCCAAGGAGTGCATGTATGTTGCACTTAAGAAAACAACCAAGGCTCCTCCTAAGCCTCAGTTTCAAATAGCCACCTCGGCTCTTACCCCGGGTTCATCTGAATCACTTGGAGACGATACTACCAAGGTGCCACTCGATCCTGCTAAACTGGAACAAACTGTTACAGTAGGCGCCGTGAACATACCGTTGTTGCACAATGCCATCATTCAAACACTACGAGAATATTCTGAAGTATGGTCTCCCCTGGATATGCCGGGGGTCTCTCCCGACCTTATCACTCATAAGCTGAACATTGACCCCAATGTGAAGCCCATACAACAAAAGCGACGATAATTTACCCCAGGGAGGAACGCAGCCATTCGAACTGAAGTTCAACAACTTTTGGATACAGACATCCTATTCGAAGTTCACTATCCGTCTTGGCTTTCTAATCCAGTGATGGTGACAAAGTCTAGTGGGGCATGGAGGATGTGCGTTGATTTCTCCGATCTCAACAAACACTGCCCAAAGGACTGCTATCCTCTACCGCCCATTGACCAAAAAGCTGAGGCCATTACCGGGTATAAGGCGCTTTGCTTCCTGGATTTATACAAGGGATATCACCAAATTCACATGGATCGCCGAGATGCCCTCAAAACGGCCTTCATTACTGATTTTGGGTGCTTCGCCTTCAAGAAAATGCCCTTTGGGCTCAAGAATGCCGGAGCCACTTACCAACGACTCATGGACCACGTCTTCCGAGACCAGATCGGACGCAATGTTGAGGTATATGTCGACGACCTTGTTATTAAAAGCTCCTCTCTACATCATGTGTGCAGGACATTGCCGAGACATTGAACATGTTGCGGTGCTATAATCTTCGCCTCAATCCCGCCAAGTGTGCCTTTGGCGTGGGGTCAGGAATATTTTTGGGGTATATGGTCTCACAGCACGGTCTCCAGGCCAACCCAGCCAAGATTAGGAATGTGTTGGATCTTCAACCGCAAAAAACTGTGAAAGACGTCCAGCGTCTGACCGGCGGCCTCGCAGCTTTAAACCGTTTTTTGCCAAAGGTAGCAGAGCGTTAGCTTCCTTTCTTCAAAATTTTGCGCCAAGCCAAGAAATTTGAATGGACTCCGCAGTGCAACGAAGCCTTTGAAGCTTTAAAACAACACATCAACCAGTTGCCTACTATGTTCGCACCTCTCCCTGGAGAGCCTCTTTATGTGTATTTAGCATCCGCCGAAGAAGCCATTAGCGCGGCACTCGTCCGCGAGGATCATGGAAGTCAATAACCCGTGTACTTCGTCAGCCGAGCATTACAAGGGGCAGAGACCCGATACTCTGTAGCGGAAAAGACAGTACTAGCCTTAGTCATGGCGGCCCGCCGCCTGCGTCCCTATTTTCAAGGACGTGATATTAGGGTTCTCACTAATCAACCTATTCATCAGATTCTCACCAAGCCCAATGTGTCGGGACGTTTGGCTAAGTGGGCAATCGAGCTCGGGGAACATGATATACAATTTCTACCTCGCCGAGCCATCAAAGGTCAAGCTCTTGCGGAGTTTTTGGTCGAAGTTTCATTCACTGACCCCGGGGCAGTCACATGTGCTACTACTAAACACCACCCCGATCCCAAAGCTGAAGCCAACAAGTGGCGGGTATACGTGGACGGCGCCTCTACAACCCGAGGCAGTGGCGCCGGGGTCCTCCTCATCGGTCCCGATAACGTTGAAGTTAAATATGTCCTTCGTTTTAAGTTTAAAGTGACCAATAACGAGGCTGAATACGAAGCAGTCCTTGCTGGACTCCGGCTGGCTCAAACCTTTGGAGCTTTGCATATCCAGCTTTTCACTGACTTCGAGGTGGTCCCCAACCAGATCAAAAGCACCTATGCGGCAAAGGATGATACATTGAAAAGGTATCTGGCGTTAACACTTAAGCTTTTGTTAACTTTTACTTCGACTGATGTCCAACAGATACCCCCGCGAAGAAAATGTTAAAGCTGATGTTCTTAGCAAAATGGCCTCCACGGTTCCGACAAATATGTCTCCAGACATAATCATCGAAGAAACCGCCCACCCTTCGATTAGTGAGTTGGCGATCTCTGTGTTGACTGATGTCGAACCCAATTGGATGACCCCTATCATCCAATATCTTCGGAATGGTACATTGCCCGAAGATAAATCACACGCTCGGCGGATAATTCTCAAAGCACCGAAATATGCACTTCACGATGGATTCTTATACCGTCAATCATACTTGCAGCCGAGTCTCCGATGAATTAGCCCGGACCAGGCCGACTATATTCTTAGGGAATTTCACGAGGGGGCATGCGCAAGTCATATTGGGTCATGGTTGTTGGCTAAGAAAGTCCTTCGGTGGGGATACTACTGGCCCACATTGTTTAATGATGCCCATGATTTGGTGTCGAAGTGTGACAAATGTCAGCGGCATTCCCGAGTAAAACACCTACCGCAAACCGAGCTTACTGGCATACAAAGTGCCTGGCCATTCATACAGTGGGGGATCGGCATCGTGGGTCTGTTCCCGGTTGCTCCGAGGGGATTGAAATTTCTTGTGGTTGCTGTGGATTATTTCACCAAGTGGGTCGAAGCCGAGCCTCTTACTGCCATAACTGGCCAAAATATCCTGAAATTTGTTTGGCGTAACATCATATGCCGCTTCGGTATCCCAAGTGCCATTATCTCTGACAATGGCAAACAATTTGCAAATGATCCCTTCCGGTCCTGGTGCGAGGAGTTGCACATCAAACAAGTTTTCGCCTCGGTTGCTCATCCTCAAGCTAATGGCCAAGTCGAAGTCACTAACTGCACTTTGGTTAACGGTTTGAAGAAGTGATTAGATCAAGCCAAAGGTCTCTGGGCCGAGAACCTTCCGCATTCTCTGGGCCTATCGCACTACACCACATTCTTCAACCAGGGAAACTCCATATAGCCTCACCTATGGCTCCGAGGTTGTCATTCCTGCCGAGGTGGGAGTGCCCAGCCCTAGACTCGTACACCTCGAACCCGAGGCTAATGAGAAAGCACTCCGGACCAACTTAGACGAGCTCGAGCATCGCCGCGAACAGTCCTTCATCCGGCAAGCTAAATGTAAACAATAGGCGGCTCAATATTATAACCTCCGGGTTCGGGGTACATAGTTCCAAGTTGGAGACCTTGTACTCCGGCTAAATTCGGCCAGCAAAGCTGCCCCCGAGGGCAAACTGCATACCACTTGGGAAGGGCCTTATCGCATCACTACCGCCCATGCCTCCGGGAGCTATCAGCTGGAGCATCTGGACGGAACACCGATGCCTCGCACCTGGCACGTTAGCAATCTGCGGCGCTTCTATCTATAATTTCCGTTGTCAAGTACTTTTTCTTCCTTTACATTTTTGTACATATTTTCATTTTCATACCATGGTACTTTATTTTTCAAGTTCACACTTGTATTCTTCAATTGTTCCGACAATCGCTATGAATAAAAGTTTTAACTTCCAATACATAAACTGCTTCTCTTCTACGCCGGGGGGACGCCCCAGCCTCGAATATTTATTATGACAAATTATTATTTGTCTACGGGCACATCGGTCTCTCGCCCGATCCGTCCCGAGAGACCGCAAACTTGGTCCTCGGACATGTATTCCCTCTCGCCTGATTTATCCGGAGAGGTCAATAACTTTGTTGTTAAACACTAACTCCCGCCTGATCCGTCCGGGGAGACTCTATGCCTTGTTTCCGAACAAGGGCGTATTTACGCCTCGTACTTCCGAGTACTGACTACCACATTATTTTTATCATGATATATAAAAATAATTCAAAGAAAATTGCATCATGCCAAAGTACTTAACTACTCTATTTTATTTACGAAACGTACTTGTTATATATGTCAAATATTTTCACTAAAGTTTTATTTACAAAGGGTACTTTACAAATACAAATGATATGTTACAAAAAACATCTCTATTTATCTGCGGCCCCCTAACCAATACTCCGCGCTCCGGCGTTGAGACCTGTCCCGGGAACTCCGCCTTTGTGTCCTCCGGGATCTGGAAGCACCCCGGGACTCGGCTCCGGCCCTCCCCCTACTCTAGCCTCCTCGAGTGCGAGGACTTGGTTGATGGCCTCTTTACACATGAGAGCTTGGTTGTCGCGCTGGCCTTGAAGGGTTAGCCCATTCCACAGGATCCCACTCTGCGGGGGCCATCACCTCAATCTTCTCGGCCAGTTTTTGCACCACCTCTTCGGCAACCACCACCGGGGTCGGTTCTCGGATTATGATACCGGTCGGTTTTTTCACCGACCCCTTTTTACTTCTCCGCAGAGCCTTTAAGGAAATCCCCCGGCTGGAGCTGACGATATTTTCCTCTGCAGTACGGCGCCACCTTCTGCGGCCTTTTAGGTCCTCCTACATACTGAGGAGTATCTCCAGCACTTCTCGCTTCCTCGCTAGCTCGGCGGACTTAGCATGCCCGCCCTCTATGAGTACTGCGATCTCTTTCTGAATCTCGGTAGTTCGCTCCTTGACCTCTTCAAATGTCAGAAGACCGAACTCCGACAAGATTCGCTCATACTCTCTTTGATGCACAAAGAGTCACTCCAGCTCGGCACATTTAGACAAATACTTCAGCTGATGGTCTATTGCCTTTTCCACGGCCTTAGCTCTCGCCTCTTCAGCTTCCGTTGCCCTCTTCTCCGCCGAGGCTAGTTTTTTCTCCATCCGGGGTACAACATGCTTTTGCAAGTTGTCCTTCTCACCGCGAAACCATTCCAAGGAACGCATAAGCTTCTTTATCACGTTGTGTAGCTCCTCGGTATTCTCCTGTTCGCAGCACAGATTCAGTACTAATATGTCGCTGTCAAAACGGAAGCAAAAGCGCAGTAACTCAACAATATTTATTCAACAAACTTCATTATCCAAAAGACTGTCATATACACATTCATCTTACAGTACATTATAGCAAAAATACAGATTTCTCCTACAAACTACGATATTTACAACTTATCAAAATTGCGGGGAACTGACCTCCCACTGATTGGCCCCCTCGGCCGCCTTTGGCACCTCCTTCTCCTCCTCGTACTCCTCTTCTGGCTCGGTTGGTTCACCCCCACATCACCCTCCGTTGCCCCTACAGGGGTTTCAATACGCGGGGGTGGAGCCCTTGTTCGTGGCTCCGAAGTGAACTCTCCCCGGCAAAAGGCCAGGAACTCTTTATCCTGGTCTGCATCGCAGGCAGCGATCTCCTCGGCGCTCAGTATTGTGTTCTTCTCCGCCAGTGCCTTTACCAGGGGCTACTCCGGGACCTGAGCCAGTGCATTATAGTACGCATCCTCCACGGCGCCCACAGAGTTGTAGTCGTATCCGAACTCAGGACGATAGACATCCACATTCGGATAGACCTCCTTAACCTTCTCCAGCAGCATGGAGCGCGTTGCCATGTCGCCGACAGCCACGAACCCCATTTGGTAATCGAGGAACGTGCTTGTCGGCAGCAGCTTTTCTGCAAAGGTCTTTAGCACGGCCCCCTGGCCCTCAACTACCGCCGTATTCTTCGCCCTCAGCTCCGCGTGTAGCTCCGCCACCTCGCCACGAAGCACCCCAGCATCCGCCTCAACCTCGCGCAGCCGCACCACCTCCTTCTCCACCTCGGAAGCTCTCTTGCGAGCCTCGGACAGGTCGTGAGTTAACCTGTTGTTTCGAGACCGCAGCTCCCTCAACGCCTCGGCTAACTCCTCCTTAGCCTCCCTCTCACTCCTGCGGCCGAGGTCCATTATCCCCTGAGCTAGGCGTAATAGCTCCTCGGCCTCGGGCCCCTCCAGGCCCAGAACACTTGTTTGCCCCTGCCAACACAAGACCAAAGAAAACAAAAAACAAGAAGAGTCTCAGCACGGTACGCTTTCCTGAGAAAATAACTATCCCTACTGTACCTCGGGGGTTGTGTCCGTGCGAAGTCTTTTAGCCTCCGCAGGCGGAGTCGAGGAAGGCTCCGACCTCTTCCTCGACCTTGAGGTCAGCCCGGTGACCACAACTTCATCTTCCATCCCTTGTGACGGCCTCAGGCTCGGCGACACCCTCACTCTAGGGGCCACTTCGGCAGCGGTCCCCTTTTTCTTCGAAGCCGGAGGCACCACCGAGCTTCCAGAAGTGTCTTTTCCGAAGCGTCCCACTGCAAGAGAAGCCATGGTTAATATCATACAATTTACACACAGTTCAAAAACATTAAGAGTCCCTACCCTCCTCGGCTACCCCGGCTGCCGAACCCTGCCCCCGGGTGGGATTCTCCTCTGCTCCTCCCGAGTAGTAGGGGCTTAACCCTGCTTCCTCCAGCTCCTCTTCGGTGCAGAGTGTCTTGAACGTACCCACGGTGCGGAAATCATCAACTGACTCCGGCTCCACCACCGGGGCATTGTCAACTACCTCCTCCCTCCTCCACCTCGGGAGTGCCACACCCACCTTCACATATATAAACTTCTCCTTCCAACCCTCTACCTTACTCGGGTTTTTCACCTTAAACCCACCTCGGGCCCTCGGGCTAAAAGAATACCACACCTTCGATTTCCCGAAGCTTTAAGTTGGAAGAAGAACCTAAAAATATATCTACATCCGGTTCTACCCTGGCCCTTTTGCATACTACCAAAAACCCAACAACTTGCCTCACCGCGTTGGGTGCTAACTGGCAAAGGGCAATGCCATAAAACCTTAACAGACGCACTACGAAGTCCCAGAGAGGGAACCTCAGTCCTATCTACAGGTGGTCTATATACACACCTACGAACCCCCTGGGTGGACAGCAAGCTTGGTCACTAGGCTCCGGCATAATATATTCTAAGTTAAAGGGAAAATAAAATGATGGTATCAGGGCTTCTATTTGAACCCGTGACATCCACAGCGCCTCCACGGCAACCTCGAAGTCCTCCTCACTGCAATCACTAAAACCTACTGCTCGGGTGCCGGATTCCATACTGTCTGCCCTATATACCATCCTAATTTCTCTTCTTTCGGGGATAATAAAGCGCAAGGGTTCTACGTTTAAAGGGGCTTTAGTCGTCCCTACTTCTCTAATCGAAGACGAAGACGAAGAGGAAGACATACTTACTTGTTTTCGATTTGAGATTGCTCACGACTTGGCACAGATGATTCTCTCTTTTTCTCCCGCTCTTTGTCTATCGCGAATCGCAAATGAGAATGATAAAAAGCTTACTGTACAAGCCTTATATATATACTCAAGAATCAATGGCCCAGATCTGGACTTTTCAAATTAAGCGTTTGGGATATGCGCGTGACTGTCACGCGCATCACAATTACCTAGGCGCGTGGGGAACACACTTCTTGGGATTTGCAAAAGCGTCACTTCACATCCCTTCACCTCATGATGGCTCTATCAACTCGGTTGCTACTGCATTCCGACTCCGGTTGACTCATTCACCCCGGGGGTACTGCATTTCGACTCCGGTTGACTCATTCACCCCGGGGGAACTGCATTCCGACTCCGGTTGACTCATTCATCCCGGGGGTACTGCATTTCGACTCCATTCACCCCGGGGGTACTACATTTCGACTCCAGTTGACTCATTCACCCCGGGGGTACTTCAGTTCAACTTCAGTTGACCCTTTTCACCCCGGGGACACTCCATTTCAACTCTTGTTGATTATTGTACCCTAGGCGTAGTTTAGTTCGGCACGACGTTGCCTCATTCATCAAAGGTCTCCGATCCTGCTTCGACTCAACTTTGACTACAGCGCATGCACCTCGCCCACAAATCCTTGTTATAAACCAAAGCTCCTACCTCGCTCTGGCTGGTGGGGGGACATCTGATAGGTATGGCCCAATCTCCCCGGGTCGGCCTAGCCCGCCAGACGGGTCAGTTGGGCCCAAGAGCACAAACACAATACAGCTAGGCCCAAGCCCAGTCGCGGTATCTTTGGAAGCTGAGATCCCCATGATCTTTTCCCAACTGCCATGCAGATTTGGCTGGCGAGATTATAGGGATTTAGTTAGGGTTTCGATTTGTATAGTATAAATGGGAGAATTGTAGATGGATTTAGGGGCCCGACTTTGTTTTCTAAAATTACGGCTTGTAATATTGGGTTCCAACATTGAAGGAAAGATAGTGAGAGCACCTCAGAAGGTTATTGCCTTCTCCCGTGGACGTAGATCTCCGGATCGAACCCCGTAAACCTTGGTGTCATTTTAGTTCTTGCATGCTGTGACTGTGACTGGTATGATATTCGGTTTTATGCTTTATCAGAGATTATACAAAGTTATACTATTATTACTACAAAATATACATGAGTCATAATTTGAATAATACTTTTATAGGTATCATTCAGTTTGAAGAATAGTAATTTCATTGTAATTTTGTCAAATTATTGTTGTCTAAGCAAATATTTTGAAGTGAATTTTAAAGTTTAAAAGCAATACAAATTTGAAAATCACTATTAACGTATTAGCTCCTCAAACTAGTACAAATATAACTCACCAAAAAAGATTATGGTTAAACAAATTATTTAACATTTTTATATATGTAACTCGAATACATATTATATAATTCAATTGTATTCAAATACAACTCATGCATATATAGGCATGTAAAGATAAATAATTCCACCAAAAAGAGAAAAAGAAAATTATATTTGTTGTTTATATCGTTATTATATTAATGTCAAATTAAAGATAGCAAAAAGTTGGTTAATGGCATATATTACGTTAAGAATTAATGTAAAAACAAAAAAGTGTTCGGTCGTTTTAGTAAAAAGTTGGAAAATAAAAACAATAAAAATAACATAAAGAGAAAAAAATAGAGTTGCAACTACGACATGATTTGCATTGCTTGACAATATTGTTCTTGGCTAGTATTCAGAATAATATATTGTACATCATTTTAATTTAGAATTGTGATGATGATAAATTTAAAAACAAATTACAATCATAATAATATTTTATTAACGCTACAGGCTGGTTTTGTAACTATATTTTGTACCTATTTGTATATTTTATTAAATAAATAATATATGATAAAAATTACAATGTCACAATGTAAATAAAATGTATTGGTAAGTGGATATCAAGAAAGAAACTTGCAGCTGTAACAATATGGAAACAAAGGATGAGCTATGTCATATCAAAAAAGTAACATGGAATATAAACCTAAAAAGAAATCCAATAAAGCTCACTGTTTCCTTCAAGTCAATATATCTAATATGCAATTGACGTTGCATATTTAAAAAATTGTCCACAAGCAGATGCTTATATAGGTGCTCGATCACCATAAATGTGCAACATATTCATTCTCTACAGGCACATGCATATATTTCAAATTACTAAATAAAAACTCCTGATTTTATATTTCAACCACAAATTTTCCTTTAAAGATGAAACTTAGAAATTGCAATTTGTATGTCTTCACTTTGGCTTCAATTAATCACACTATCTCAATGGCAAATACGTGATTCCCTTTCTCCTATCAATGTTTCATCATTGTAGGACCACACAGTTGTGTCTTAAATGTCTTTCTTTCAATCTTTTGGTGAAGATCAAGGGTCGCCTCAATTTCTCGTGCAATTTTCAGCTTTTGCAATTAGTAGTGCCAAAAATTTGCAACAGTGACTCCAATGTAAGCTGAGTGTCACTCTAATGATGAAATGCAGACCTCCAAAATAAGATGAAGACAACATTAATAAAGAAAGCAAATAAATAACCCGAAGTTATGATAGGTATAATAATTTTTTCTAACGAACCTGTACTTGGTTCAACAAATAATTACAAAATCACGAATGTGATGATTTTGTTAGCAACCCAATAGAGATAAGTGGATGTGTAATTTCGGAACGAATTCTAGAGAAGCCATTCTAGTTATCCTATAAAATTATGCATTTTCATGACATCATTAGTACTAAAGAAACAAATTATCTGAAAGAGCATAACCGCCATTTTTAAGGGGTCAACCATTTTTTTTTTTTTTGGAAAATTCAGGACAACTACAAAATTATTTTAACAAATAAATAGTAAATTTCCATAGTTAATATCACAACATATTATTCTATGAGTAATATAATTTGAACTGAATTTCGTTATCAACCGTGAAATTATTATTAAAATTCGAAATCCCAAAACCTAAAAATAATTTAGAAGCACATGAAAATAATTACATGCTATATGAGCACAATAAATCAATAACGAAAGTCTTTATTCCAAGTAAATATGTTGCAGTTGAACAACTCACCTTATAAGTTTATGATTTCTAGTGCTCCACCACAAACCTACTCCACACAAATTGACTGATTTACAAACAATTTCCCGACTAACAATATGAATCTGATGCTACATTAATCTTGTCCCCTCCCTCCCCCCCCCCCCCCCTCCCCCCTCGAGGATGCTGCATATATTTTGAGAGAAATAAGTGTTCATATTATAGATTAGTAGTACTATCTATAAAGATGTTGATCTTGATAAATTAAGACGCTGATAAATCTGATTATGAGACAATGGTGGATAAATATATTCCTAAGTATTTGAAAGTTGAAGATCTAACTTTTGTGTTGAAGGTTGTGTCTTGATTGTAGGATCTGAATAGATTTTTCTATTAGACTTGTGCTCCCATATATCTTTTTCGTGCGCCGAACCATTAATTGTCCACCCACAGCAACCTGATTTAAACCATTACCCGCGGCTCGCCCGCCACCAGTGTTGTTATAATTCATCTTCCATGGTTCTCTCGCAGAGTTTTACATTGCTCTTGTCAAAGACTTAATTTTCATCACCTTTACCAACAAATAGGATCAAGTTTACTTCTCATCACAGAGGAAACGACATCAACTAATTTCAAGATGAGGTTACAAAATCATAGTCGAAGCAGCCCAATAACGGAGATCGATTAAGTAGGAAATGACATCGACTAATTTATATTGCCTTAAAGTTGACAAAATCATAGTAGAAGCAACCCAATAGAGGGGATCAATTTGGTAATTGTTGTGCATCTAAGATGGAGACGAAAAGAGTTGACGTTGAAACTTTAGAAAAGATGGGAAAGAAGCTTCGCAAGAAAAAAACATTAATTTGAACTTTGGAAGGATTAGTTTTGGCACATACGATTTCCAGGTACTTTTTTTATGGGTGCCAAAGTGGTTATACCCACGTAACACACTCCTCTGCAACTGCTCAATCGCTAAAAATAATATTAAGCGGAACTTAGTCGAAAATTATGAGAGATATACGTGAATCTTTTTTTCTTCTATTAGGTAAGGATAAGGATTTTCTTTATTCAAATATTTGACCAAATTTAGAATAATGAGACGTGGCCATAAACAGTTTTCACGACCTTGGAGGATTCCGAAAATTCAAAATTTGCGAAAATGCTGAGGGAGCGCCACATATTTTGTCCTACATTTCAGAAATCTTCTTTTAATATTAAAGGTTGATGTGCTATGCATGCTAAAATATTTTTCGGGGTGTTACACCTTTCACTTGTGCATTAGAAAAGGATGACGTCTTGTTTTGTGAAGAGTTTCAAATTAAGAGCATTCTCGATGCATTGAGCGTTGATTTGGGTGAATCCTTCACTTTTACTTTAGAAAAGGATGACGCCATGTTTTGGAAAAATTTGCAAATGTTCAACATTCCTTATTTCCAAAAAAGTTTTGAATGAAATACCGTCCACCCATGTTGATCTTCAAGTTTCTGGGGAGCCACCCCTATTTGAGAGGGATAATTTTTTTTTCAAGAAAGGCATAACCCTACACTTGACAACTTGGATTTGAGGCTTTTGGATCAAATTTCCGTTTCTTCATATTTACCACAGGATGTGAAGAAAGAATTTTTAAACATAGCTAAACGTGATATTGTTGGGATGGAATTTTGTATCCAAATAATTCGATCTTTTTCAAAAATAGCATTGGTTTAATAATTCTTCCAAGTTGGAAAGAAAACCTTTTGGTGAAATTTGAAGCACACTCTATTGCAAAAGGATATCAAGAGAGGTTAGGCATATTGGCTAGATTTATCATATTTCTACTATCTAAGCTTAAACACTTTGTTCTTGTTGAGAAACCCTTTTGTAAGGAATGATTGACGCAAAAGGAAAAGATGGTGGAAAACATGTGGGAAGTGATAGAATGGAAATTCAAAGGATCAAGGAAAACGACTCGTTGGAGGTTCACTCATGGGGGAGTGTACAAATGCAAGGATGAGAATTTCTACTTCAAGCCTCCTTGACTAGCAAGGTGATGATAGAATCAAGCTAGTGACCTTAAAGAAGTGCACTCGGGAGGCATCCCAAGCACCTTTTATTGCTTTCTTATGAGTAAGTAGGGGTTGAGGATCCTCCCCTATGGGTTAGTCCTCTCGTAACCTTACCTTTTATTGCTTAGATTGAGTAGGATTACGACTTGTGCTTTGAAGATATGGTTGATATGTAAATGTGAGTAGTTATGAGGTCTTTGATTGATGAATCTTTGGGGAATAATGATCTTGACATGCATTGGATGATTTGTGCTTGATATTGTATTACTTGATTGAGAAATGCATATGTATTCCACCTTCTTGGTTACTTGGGCTTGAGAATTTCGCCCAAGTTTGTGGGGAGGGAGGAAATATTGTTATTTTTATGTGCTTGAAGAGGATGTTCCTCGTAACTGGTTTAATTGCTCGCAATTATGATATATTCCATTCTACCAAGTTGTATTTCTTGTGTATTTTATTACTTTAATGAATAATGATGGCTTGGTTGAAAATTGTTGTGTTGATAAATTAATTTATTTATGAGGAAGAAGTATTGAAAGTGTTCCACGTATTGAAAAGAAAAAAATCAAATTCTCTAAGAAGCTGAGCAATAAAAACTAGAGGATTCCTTGCCTACGTCAATAAAGTGATAAGGTGATGAGATCCGCAAGTAAGGAGAAACTTTGGCATATTAATTAGGACTGGAAGTTCAAAATAAAATAACGTATCCCGAAGTCGTGTCACCTGTGAGCGTCACTTTGATTCTAAAACACACACGACACGATTGAGGACGTTCTTGTGAAACATAGAATGAATTGACTATAGGTGATAAAAAAAAAAGAAGGAGATGTTGGAAGGCGCTACAAGGTGGATAAGGTCGTGGGTGAAGTCATTGAAATTAATTAATTAATTGTTAGATTCTAGTTAACAATTGCAAACTCCCATCATTGAGTTGAGCTTGTAAAGAGAAAAAAATACATTGTATGAAGCGTAAAAAACTCAAGTAAAAATTGAGTGTTGTAATCATTGAAATTTTTTGTTTGTAACTTGGAAAAAGTCTTGAAGTCTTAAAGAACAAAAATTAGAATAGTGCATTCATTTCATCTTAGACTAAACCCAGTGAAAAAATGAGTAATTAGAAGATAAAATAAAAATTTTTGGCTCGAGAGAGAAAAGAGCCGCATCACTCACACTGGACGAGTGCGTGTCATCTTCCCGAAAAAGAACCAATCGAATCACCTATGGTCAAGGATTTTGAAATATAATGAGTCATCCAAAGTCATTCACAAAAGCATGTTTTGGGGTTGAAGTGAAAAGTTCTATGTGCATGGCCTAGGGTGAAGTCAAATAAAAATACCACTCGTTTTCCTGAGTTTTAATTATGATTCTCAATTCCTTGCTTGTTTATCAAATTCCTTGAAACCAAATGACTAAGGCTAGTGTGGTGAATCAAAAAGTAAAAAATGTTCAACCAAAAAGATAAATTCAAATTGTGTGGACTTCCAATGACTTCCCAATCTCATTTTTATTGTGCTTAATTGCTAAAATTTGCTCGGGGATGAGAAAAAAAATCAAGTTTGTGGGGATGATAAACATTAAAATGATCATATTTGATTGAGAATGACGATTGTTTGATACATTTAAGTGGAATTTTGGGTTAAAATGTATTTTTGGGTTAATTTTCATTTTTGATATGATTTTATGCACTTTTGGGTACATTTGAGTTGTATTTTGAAGGTTAGGAAAATCTGGGAGCTCAAGGAAGTTGTTTGCAACAATTTCCCACTCCAGCCCGTATACAGAGGCTCAATCGGGTCTAATTGGTCCTGAGTCAAACCTGACTCTAAGATCGTCGAGTTACAAACAAAAGTCGTGAAGAAGTCGGGTTGAGAAAATGAGTGGAAAGAGGTCAAAACGATGAAAAATAGAAGAGGATGTCATTTGCACTTAATCCCCCACTCCGGCCCAAAATCTGAGGCCCAACAAGCTCGAATCAGGTCCGGATCAGGCTTGACACGAAGATTGTCGAGTCACAGACAAAATTTGTGAAGGAGTCAGGTCGAGAAAATGAGTGGAAAGAGGTTAAAACGACGAAAAACGGAAGAGGTACGTGAAGACGGGAGAAGAAAGACCCGATGTCCGAGTGCTTGAACAATACCATGCTAATACCGCACGCTTTACATCTTTCAGTAGTATCACTCCGCCGGCGATACCATGCCTACGGGTATGGTATTGCCCAGGGGATTCCGACCAGCCATTGCAATTTGGTATTTTGGTCATAACGTTTTTGTCCAAAGTCGGATTCTAGCGATTCAAGTTGCTACAGATAGCTTAGACGTATAGCTACAACTTTGTAGTTCAAGTCAAGATGTAATTCTGGACGGATAATTCCCATAATTTCTAAGAAGACAACCAAAGCTACACTTTGATGCCTCAACTCAACTTAAACTTAAATTGAGCACTCCCCTCTAGTGTTTATATATTTACCATTACTAAAAGGACGTATTCAGTAGGTTTTAGGTCATTTCACATGTGTAGGGTTGAGGTTCTATAAATACTCCTTCCCCCTTTCATTTTGTAACAAGCCTCTCATTTGTAAAACTTGTCTTACACTTTTCTTTATTATCTCTCTAGCTTTCTTAGATTTTCAGATTTTCTTAGCTTATAGTTAAGGTTTTCTTCCTCCTTTTCAAGGAGGAAGCCATCTTTGGAAGAGAACTTCGATATAATTCACTGGTTTTTGACAGCCATCAAGATTATCGAAGTTCTACAAGGATTCTTCAACCAATTGAACATTCTCTTCTCCCTTCTCTTTATTTTTGGTTTTTATGTTTTCTTGCTTAATATGTTGATCCTTGTTTATGCTTTGATGATTTTTGAGTAGTTTCCTTGTTTTCCGGGGTTAGGGAGTAGCCCACCCTAGGTTTGTGAATTTTAGTATAATATGTGTTGGTGTGCGTTTGATTGATGGATGAAATTGACAATGTGGGGTTGTACGACTTATACCTCAGGAGTAGCTAACCAGTTGTATATCGGTCTTGGGTCCATGGAGGACGACAAACGAATCACATTTTTCGATCTTATAGGATGTCTTATCTCGTTCCTTGAGCAAGATCTGCTTGGGGTGGGGAAAAATGGGTTAGTTTAATTACTTTATTAATTCACTTGTCTTATCTTTATTAATTCTATTGTCGGTCTTTAATAATAGGAATTAAGGTGAATTGTTTGTAATTGGTTAATTTAGTGATCTCTCTTGTTTGCTGGTACGGTCGTTTCTTACCACCAAATTAGTGTACATAAAAATATATTTAACCTTATCCTACGACTCTAACTAGTAGAGTAGCAAGTAAGGGTCGATCCCACAGAGAACGGTCGATTAGTTTTGATTCTAATATCAAGAAATTAGAGTTAAATATATAGAAATTTAAACAACTTAGAAAAGCAATACAAGTTGGGAGGGGGGGGGGGGGAGTTTTAGTAAACAACTAACAACCTCCTAATAACAATAGAAAGCAATTAAATGAAATTTCGAATAAACAAAGACGATAGAATGCATTTTCGATTTTTAGTTTTCAAGTAATAAAACGATCCACCCTTGATCATGCTTCCCCTTGGCCTTAGACGATTTATGAAACTATTGTTAATACCCGATTAATTGTGATTCAAGCCCTTATCTCAAGACTATTAACAAGCTCTAATCACCTTGTTGTCTCTTAGTCCTAGTTAATCAAAGGGTTAATTACCAAAAATTCATGACCTTTGGTCCAATTTTCAATTGCAACATGACTTTTAAAACTTATCAATGTTGGTCATCAACTATAATTCTTTTTCAATTACAACATCAGCTAAATTTTTTTACACTTGATTATGTCTCCATCACCACCATTAGATACGTCTGGACACGACATTCATTTGCCCTCGATCAATTTCACAATTCGTCAATTCTCCTGTCGTTAATTGAGAGTCGAAGAAGTGACATAATAACTTCAATCAACGATTAGCGATAATGGAATGACGGATTGTGAAATTGATCGAGGGTAAATGACGGTCTTTTCTAGGCGCATCTAATGGTGGTAATGTCGACACAATCAGGTGTTAGAAAAATTAGCCGATGTTGTAATTGAAAAACAAGTTATAATTGGTGACCAATATTGATAAGTTTTAAAAGTCATGTTGCAATTGAAAATTGGACCAAAGGTCGTGATTTTTTTGGTAATTAACCCTTAATCAAAATAAGCTCTTCGACTAACCTTATTCGATTTAACCAAATCCTCGAACAAGATCTCTTAGATTCGATAATCAAATGCATTAGGCACTAAGACAACGAGATAAATACGACATAAAACTCGCAAGCTCAGTTTTAGCGGTCGAACTTTATGTTATCACAATTGAACATTCATTGTTTACTACAATTGAGTCGAAAGCACTACAATTACTGATAGCTACCCCGACTACTAGCAACACATTCATAAATCTCCTGAAGGGTGATTAATCCAATAATCCATTCATAAATGTGACTCAATAACAACAAATAACATAAAACACTTAAATACACGATCTAATCGGTAATATTAACCGCAATAATCACATAAATGTCTTCGACTCAAGGTTCCACATTGATCAAGAGTGAATTCTAAGGGTTCTAGCCACCCATTACAACTAATACAATCAGAATATTGATGGAAATACAAGAAAATATAATAAACTTAAAGATTGAACCAAGAACTTGGGTTGAGGAGTGAAAGGTCTTCAATCTTCTTCCCAAACTTGTCCTTGAGGATGATGGTGGTTCAAAAGTGGCTGGAAATATGCTCTAAGATAGGTCATTTTAGAATTGGAGGTTATATATATAGAGGAGAAAGTACTTGTAACAAGTTAGGCAAAAACGTGTTTGAGTTTTTAAAACAGGAGGTCCCGCCGCGGCCGTGGCACACAATTGGCCACGGGTGTGGTGAAAACAAGGGTTTGGGCCCAATTTGGGGTCGCGGCCGTGGTCTGCTTGGCTGGATTTTACCCCTCTTCTGGACCTCTTACCACGGGCGTGGCCAATCATAGTCGCGGCCGTGGTCTGGGAATGCCACGGCCACGACCAATCCTAATCGCGACCGTGGTCTGGGGGCGCCACGGGCATGGCTCTATGTTGCCTTGGCCACGGTCCTGTTGAGTGAAATTTGACCATCTTCTGTACAAATTACCACGGCCGTGGGCTGGTTAGCTTCGGCCGTGGCTTTGGCCACGGGCGTGGCATCAACAACTCAGCCAAGGTCCCCTCTTTTTTCTTGTTTTCTTCTCCCTTTGAGCTTGAATTGTTAGTTTGAGATCGCCGAACCTGTTTTTTCGGCCTTAATTTGCCTGTTTTGACATGGAAACGAACTAAACACGTCAAATTGCCCAATGAGAAATAAACGCACAAAACACACGTGAATATGCACATAAAAGTCCGTAAAAAGACACTTAAATTGACCTAAAAGTGTACCATTTGCCCACTTGGAATTCTAATTTGGTCACATGACCTTCCTACATCGTCTGTTCCACTATTCGCTCATATTTGCTTGATTTACTTTTCTAAGCTTGTGTCAAACCAAACTTCAGGAATATCTCCCCATCAATCGGTTGCCTTATTGTTTACATTTATTTGTCTTTATGTTGTTTAGTATAATCTCTTCTCTTATTTGCATGTGGCCTTACTCAAAAGTGCTTAAGCCGATTCTCACGGATAATCCTCCTTCTAGTTCGATAATCATTTATACTACCTCTATCACAAGTCGTACGCTTGCGATTTGAGAATATCGTTCTAATCCTAGTAATTTAGAGCGATTTTTGCGACAAGTTCATTAACCAAAATGAGAAATTCAAATTTTATGGACTTCCAGTGGCTTATCAGTCTCGTTTTTGTTTGTGCTTTATTTTTTATTTTCTCCGGGACGAGCAAAGCCCAAGTTTTAGGGGATGATAAACGTCGAAATACTCATTTTTCTTGCATTATCTACGCTCATATTTGATCATGAAAGCAAGTTTTTATTACGTTTAAGTCAAATTTGTATTTAATTGTATTTTCGGGTTGAATTTTCTTTTTGATATGATTTTATTCGCTTGTGGGTATTTTTATTAGTATTTTGAAGATTAGGAAAACCCGGGAGCTCGAGAATATCATTTGCACTCCATTCCTCACTCCGACCCATAAACCAAGGCCCAAATGGACCTTAATTAGGCCCGGGTCAGGCCCGAGTTGAAGTTTGTCAAGTCGTAAATAAAAGTTTTGAAGGAGTCGAGCCGAGAAAACGAGTGGGAGGGCTCTGAAATAACGATGCACTAAGACGGTGCATGCAACGGGAAAAGGGCGTGCTCGACGATCGAACGCTGAGCAAGATCGAGTAGCTCCGCCGTGGTACCAACCGCAATATGGATTTAAAGGGTCAGCTCTGTCGTGGGGTACCACACCCACAGGTGTGGTATTATGTGGCGGGTTCGGTCAAGTTCCGGTCGGCCATCGTGCGTTCTTATATCTTTCATATCTCCCTAATACGACATCTAATTGAGGCGATTCAAAATGTCACGTATGAAGATCTACAACTTTTTAGTTGAAGTCGAAGGATAATTCTGGATGACAAATTCTCAGAATTGCCGAAAAGATCGAGTTGAGTTTGTTTAAGGAGTTCAACCGAACATTTATGAAGACCAAGTAAGATATTTTTATAATTTACATTTGTACCCTTACTAAGGAGCTTATTTCTGCATATTTTGAGGGTTTAAGAGGGGAAAAGAGCTCCCCATATAAGTACCCATTTTCTCTCTCTACAATAGAATTCTCTCAAGAATTAGGGTTCTTCCCCTTATGTAACAAGAACTCAACCTAGGGTTTTCTAGCGACTTAGAAAGAATTTAGGGCTTTTGCTAAGGGAGTTGGTGAAAGTGTGCTACTACAACAATTTGAAGATTTCCTCCTCATTAAATACAAGACTAAACATTTTCTCTCTTTTATTTTATTTTCAATTTCATTTATTGCTCATTCTCTCCTCTAGTATAAAATGATTGGGTGTTGTTATTTATTGGTTGTTGAAATGGTATTAATGACTTGTGAGTACTTAATTGTGGTTTCCAAGGGTTGGGAGTAGCCCGACCCTAGGATTCTGACTTTTAGCTAATTACTTATAAATAATTTATTTGGGAGGAGGAGGGGAGGGTTGTGTTGGCATTGACATTATGGAAATGTATGGATTATACCTTAGGTGTAGCTAACCGGTGGTATATTGGTTCTCTTCGATGGGCCTATAGGGGATGAAGAGAGAACCCGAATCATAATTGTCAATCTCGTAGGATGTCTTAAGGTCTCGCTCTCTAAGCAAGATTCGCTTGGGATAGGGATTGATGAGTTTATTTTAAGTTACTTTATAATTTCACTTGTCTTGTCTTAATTAATTCCCATTGTCAATCTTTAGTAATAGGAATTAAAGTGAATTGTACTATGATTTGGTTGATTTATTGATCCCTCTTGTTTGACCACTTGGATTTTTAATATGGAAATATGACCTTCCTTCACAATTCATAGGTTAATTACTGCTTACTAGATTATAATCCTCGGATTAAGGTGAAACCTACACCTTGGTTACTCATTCCATTATTCTAGAGTACTTTTTACTTATTTAGTTGTTTTAATTAATGGTTGATTAGATATTAATTAATTTCCTACCATTTTCGATTTGGCCTAACATAGTTGATTAATTGACTTTGAGTGTGTTAGATGAGAACATCTTCTCTGTAGTTTGACAATCTCATACTATCTATGTCACAAGTCGTACGTTTGTGGTTTGATAAGAGTGTCCTAAGCATATCAATTTAGAATACTTTTTTAGACAAGTTCAACCTTAGATAAAGATCTCTAAAAATGTCGGAAATAGATGAAAAATAACCCTCCAACTCGATGATAATAAGCCAATCCAGTTTGTGCAAAGAACACTAATCATACAAAGCATCTCAGGAGAGATAATTACCAATCCCCCAGATATTCCATATGACAGCCTTTATTGAGAGACGGATAAATGTTGTAATTCTTGGACCTCATCTAGGAAGTCATCCATGCCCCCCCATGACTTGTGGCCACGCATAACATACTAAGCAACAACCTCGTTAAAAGAGACCCGACGCGAAGTACTCGAGGCCACTCTAAAAGGACTAGTGGCCACTTGCGATAATTCTTTAACATTTCAATGCAAGATGGACTCTGAATGACACAGTCGAAGATGGTGCGGCTCTTAGATGAATGAAGTCGATACAGAGAAAAAACAATCTTCATGGAGGAATCGGGCACCGATGGTAGGTCCGAGGCATTGGGATGGAAAGTAGTTGGGCTTTATTGCTAGCAACATGACTGTATCAACAACAAAGGGCCCGGCCGCAGCTAAATGAGTCGCCTGAACAAAAGTGTCACGACCGAAGTATCTGAAATTATCGACACCATGAATAAGGCCAAAGACATAGAAAATGCCGAAAATGTAGGAACTTCGGAATCAGTGGCAGGGGCATCGGAGTCGATAGAAGACTGAGCTAAAGTTATGCCTAGAGAATCTTGTACATCATTAGCAAGAATAACAACATGTTCGAAAGTGTAGCAAGTTAGTAACGTGCACAACATTCACGAAAGAAGAATGGGGTGGCGTGGAAAGAGAAGTGGTAACAGACTCAATCTGGTGTGATGCTTGAAGAGGGCGGGGAATAGTAGATGTTCCCGCTAGGGTTGTAAACAAATCAAATATTTTTTATTCGATTCGTGATTCGAATTCGATTAAGATGATTCGGATTCAAAAAATCCGAATTCGAATTCGAATACAAATCAATTGTAAGATTCGAATAATATTCGAATCGAATTCAAATATAGTTGTATTCGATTCGAATATTCTATTCATTTATATATAATATATTATAAAAATTAAATAATACATGTAATACTAAATATATGTATATAATATATTTATATATCTATATATTTAAATTAATTTATATATAATATATATTATTAAATTTGTAATTGAAAAATATTTTAAAAAATTAATATATAATATATATTATTAAAATTTGTAATTGAAAAATATTTTAAAAAATTAATATTTGAATATTTAAAAAATAAGAAATATCAATATGTAAAAATAAAAAAGAACTTTTCGAATCTCGAATCGAATCGAATAGTTCGAATATTTCTCACGAATCGAATTCGAATCAGCTATTTAAATTTGTTTAATATTCGATTTGAATTCGAATTCGAGTTTATATTTTCGAATTCGAATCGAATTTCTTAATATTCGGTTCGTTTACACTTCCCGCCGAGCATGAAGGACTGTAACATTTTCTAAAAATATTCCTGTTATTGTTGTAGAGGTTTGGAGGGCCTTGTACGAGATTTGGAAGACCATGCTTAGCTGGGGAAGTAGCACGAGAACCTAAAGATTGTGGTTTAAGTTTACAACATTTTGAAACAGAATGACCAATCACTTTGTAAGACGGATAATGAACCAGAATGTTCTCAAAATCCAATAACGGGAAAGTATAATAACCCGCTGACTCAACCATAACGTTCTTGTCAAGAGTTTTTGATAAATCAGAGCATGTCTCTTTCTCCCACCGACCATCTACCATAGGTGCATTAAGACTCCATAGTGCACTCAAGTAAACAGGGCCATTGGGAACATCCAGGCCGTCTTCTTGAGAGGCCTCATTTGCTTCCCTGAAGGGTTCCTCTAATCCAGTTGTTATACGTTCAACAACACAGTCCTTTTCAAGGCATCTTGTAGCCGATGGTAGGTGCTGAAGTAAACCACCTATAATACTTTAGTGTAGCTGTTGATAAGAAAAAGATATTGAATTTATGTACGTTCGGCCGAAGGTAAAAAAATTAAACATGCTACATTCGCTCGAACTAGTCGAACAACATCACTAAAGTTTGATACTGCTTGGTTGAACACCACTAATGTTCAATCAATCTTGGTCGAACAACATCACAAACATTAGACTAGCTGCAGTCAAACAACACAAATGATGTTAGGCCAAGTGCTGAGCGAATGTCCATTTTGAACAAATTCAAAACCATTACGTTCGATCAAGGATGGCTGAACATGTCAGAGATGTTCAGTAGGGTTCAGACGAACATCATTGTCTTGTTCGGTTCACCATAGTCGAACGTCTTCAATAAGAAATTCACATCAAATTCGTTTGAATTTCTAATCTATATTTAAACTCTTGAAAAGATATATGAAATTCACACCAAATAATCTATGGAAAATGAAAATTTGAATTCTAGTTGACTGATCGCATTGGATGACGAAACTTACCTCTTTCAACGTGTGGACGTGGTTAAACTGGTGGAGGGTGTCCTTCCATCTTCTTCCTTCAGTGGGCTTTGTAACGAATGTGTGCTCGAAGTTGGACGAGAATGACAGTCGAAATGATAGGGAATCCTTCGCTTTTGATCCCATAGGAAAATGGTTGAAACTTTTTTAGTCCCACTTTTTTCACTTATAATCCCAACTTTTTTTTTTCATCACTTTTGGTTCCAAGTTTTCAATTTTGATCCCGGATACTTTCAATTTTCATCACTATTAGTCCCACTTGTTTCATCACTTTTAGTCCCAAGTTTTTTTATTTTTGGGACTGAAAGTGATGAAAAAGAGAACTTGGGATTATAAATGAGAAAAAAGGGATAAAAAAGTTTTGACCCTATTTATGTGGGACTAAAAGTGAAATTTTCTCCGAACGAATATGATTTGTGAACACCCTTTACGATCGAACATGGAGAAACAATGAGAAGCTTCGTTCTCTTTTTTCTTTTCTTTTTTCCGTTTTCTATTCTTATTTTCCGTGTTTTAAATTTTTGTCTTGAAAGGGCAGAATAAGAAATAAATTGGGTTGCACGGGAATATAAGGCTTAATATATTTTTGTTATATATAAATGTATAAAGTTATAAATCACCCCCACTTTTTTGTTTGGAGATTTGTTTGTTGATTTTTTTGCAAGAAAATCACAAAGAATTTAATTGATTTTGAAAAATAATTGAAATTATATGGGAGCAAAGGAGACCATAGAAAATAATTATGGGAATCTACATCAGAGGAAGAAAATAAAAAATAAATAAAAACAAAGAAAAAGATAAGAAGAAAAAGTCCAATAGGAAACTCTTCCACAATATCATATTGAGTGAATACCTACAAATGCCTTAAACCTACTTAAACTTATGACATGACACCATATCAATCATCGTCTTTATACAACATAATATCTACCTATTAGAGCTTGTAGACTAAAGAAACTTTTAAAAACAATTCAGTTATTAATGAATTTGCAATTCACAAATTTCCTTAACTACCGCACATTTTTTTAAATCTATATTTATATAATAAACATGGTAGTTTCCTTACATCTTTAATCGCAACCCAAAATAATAAAAGTCATAAGTATGCCTTTGATCAGCTAACCACCACTCACTTTTCAAATTGACATTTTTCATAACTACAAAGCCTCTTCTATATGCATTACTAAAACATTGATGTTAATGTAAAGCACCACATGAGATTCTTGTGCTTGATATCCCACAAAAAGTTACCTTTCTTACTTCATCAATGATTCATAGGCGAAAGGGTTATAAAAGCACCGTCTATATGAGATAATATAGATAACATTAAAATTGAATTTTAAGAAAAATAATATGATACATGGATTAACAACAAAAACCCAAATCTAATAAACTAAACAAAGAAGATAGGAAAAATATAATTCAATGTTTTACATGTAAGAATGTAAAGAGTAAATTGTTACTCCCATTATTCAAGTAATTTATCACTTAATATGTTAATAATCATTGTTTATCTCCTGAAGTGTAAAAAAAAAAAAAAAAAAAAAGAATTATCATTTTTAGAATAAGAGTTACTATGACAATCTTTCCACTACCCTTGATAATTTTTTAAAATGAAAATTAAATAATATTGTTCATTGCGTTTTCAAAATTGACTATAAAATCTTTATAGTTATCCTAGTTAGTGCATTAGAAGTTTAGAAAATACATGGTTGTTTATTTAATTTTTCATTTATTCCTTTGGCTTTTTTTTTTTTTTTTTAATTTCTATTGCATATCCCACTTCTAATTCATTTGATAAAAGTTATTATTGCAATATAGAATAAAAATACTTTCCCAAATTAGAATGTAGTTTTGGTGGGAACATCGACTCCAATTATTTTAGGACTTAACTCTCTTTTTATATAGATATAGAGATATCTTTAGTTTGTTTATAGATATAATCCTTAGTATATCGGTGTACTTAGAAACTATCTGGTGTAACAACCCCACCCTAATGCATTACATAGGTGGATAAGTGTAATTGTGAGTGGTATAGAAGTTGGGGGACTTTATAAATTGAAGAGCTTAAAAACTTCCTATATTAACGTATATTGTATATTTTAGATTTTAAATGGGTGTACACCAAGAATCGTGTGAATAGCGGCCCATAGCCATTGAACAGAAATTAAAAGGGACAACCTGGTGGAAGTGGAAGCATGAAATCCCACTCGCAATAGGGTACACCAGAAAACCAAGTCAAGTTCCGAATGTAATTTCATAGCCTCTCTCTCTCTCTCTCTCTCTCTCTCTCTCTCTCTCTCTCTCTCTCTCTCTCTCTCTCTCTCTCTCTCTTATTAGGTGAAGTGAATTCCTAATTTGTATAAATGATAAACAATTCTAATTTCCAGGTCGACTGCTGACAACCTAGTTCTGATACGGACGAACATCGACATTGATGGCCAGAGATTTAGAGACTCTTTCACCTGGAATCCTTCTGGTAATTATCACTTTCTTGAGCTCCTCTAATCACAAATATTATCGATGATATGGAGCTAACTTCCTAAAATTTTGTAATTGTAAAAATCTAGAAGCTGAAATTATGTGTGTTCTAACTGTAAATCTCGATTCTGAAGTAGTAGTGTTTGCTAAAAGAACTGTGAAGGACTTGAAGCTTTGTTCGCCTATTTTATAACCTAACGATCCGCAAGTGTACGGGTGCAAGTGTATATAACGGCAAGAAAGGTCGATCCCACAAGGACTGACTTAATGACTAGTTTGATACTCCAAATATCCTAAAACACTCCTAACTAGGCTCTCAATTGGATTGACTTGGTTATTAAACTAATTTTCCTAAACTATTACTTAACACTCAAATCCAAGAATAAGAAAACACTTTATCAAATACTCAAGATTGGAAGACAAATTCTAGAGAATTGATTTCAGAATTAACTAAGTATGACAATCTAATTATTCTAAACTAGCAATGATTATTATCGTTATTAGACGGCACTTATATATGTTAACTCTCCTTTCGAAGCAATTAACTTGTAGATTCATTACCCCTAGCCACCCTTTCAAGTTGACTAGACCTAACGAACTCCCAATCGATCTTAGACCAATGCCTACGCACTTATCTCACCTCCTTTCAGAGCGCTCAACAACTACGCTATATATTGTCTTTCCATTCACAAATTCCTCCTTTCAAAGCGAACTTATGAATTATGTAGAAGTAGTTAAGTGATCAATTTAACTATTCATGAAACTAAATCACAACACATAGATAACGAATAACAATCATTAACTAGAACAGAAAAACTTCAATTAATCAAACATCGTTAAAACCTACTTTCAAAACCCTAGAATAATAAAGAACTACTCACTCATGTTCATATTCATAACACAAATATGTTCATTAACCCCTCCTCCAACTTTCTCTTTTCCAAGTTTTTTCCTTTTTCTTTTTTTTCTTTTTTTTTCTTTTTTCTAGGAGGGAATTTTTCTCTTCTTTCTCTTTTGCCTCCCCGAATCTCTTTACCACATCATCCCAAACATCCACTCCACCTTGATACTCTTACCCCTCTACCTTCCAATACACCTTCCTCTTACTCAATTAGTCCAATTACGCGGGCCAAAGCTAAAAGAAAGGTATAAGCTCGTAATGTATGGCTTTGAAAAACAAGGCTTTAAAGCTCAAAATGGCTGACTAGGGATTTTTCATTTTTTTGGTACAAAAGATTATTTTTAAAGGCTCAAAAATAGGGCTTTTAGCAAAGGAATGCCTAATATCATTTTCTATGCCACAACATGTACTCGACACATTCCTATAAAGACGCAAGGCAAGTTCTAGAGGCTAAATACTATGTGATCAATCACTTCACACCGAAAGAATGATAAAACTACTCTGTAGATAAGAGTACATATAAAGCTTAAAACCTCACAGGTTAATTTGTGATTATTGTTCAAGTCTAAGCTCAATTTTGTCTCCAACTGCCTATCATGCTTTGTTATGTGTTCTATCCTCATTTACTTCCAAAAATAAATTTCATCATTGATAAATTATCATCTAATACCCTTTTTGTGCTTATCAAGAACCAAATTGACGACTTCTAAACAACGAAATTTAAAATTAACCTAAAATCACAATTAAAATGCAAAACATAAAATAACACTAACTAATACGACGGATCAATCAAATCAGCTATTCTGGCACACAGACCCGACACTACTCAATACTCAATATGGCTCACAGACCCTTTACCAACTAACACAAGCAAGATATAAAATGCGAAACACAACCAAGAACAATCACGACCTCAATAACACCGAATGAATTAACAATGTAAAAAAATAAAAGCGGCCAAGACGTAACACTATCCACCCTCTCCCCCAAACTTGGTTGAAACCAAGTTTGTGGGAAAAAATATGATACGTCTTGGTGCCTACTCACAGTGCTACTGAGGTGGGGGTGGTGGTGGTGGGTTAAAACCCCATGGCTGCCAGAACTGAGCCATTGCATCCAACTGCTGCTGTTGATAAGCTTGTCTCTGCTCATGTCGGATCCACCTCTCATCTTGTTGTAATCTCCAAGTGGTCTCTGTATTCCATCGATCATCCTACTGAGCCCACCGTTCTTCTTGCCGTACTCGCCACTGTTTGTCTTCCTCAATCCTCTGATGCTGCTGTGTCATCAAATTGTTCAAAGATGTAATCAATGTAGGGAGCACCTGAGCCATGTTCTCTTGGCCTCCTTGGCCCGATCCACTAGTTCCTTCACCTTGACTCTCAATTCGGTGCATAGCTTGATAAAGTCGAGACTCATCAGGAGTAGGGTCAACTTCTTGTGCACGATGAGCTGGGGAGTGCATCTTCCAATTAGCTATATCCTCAAGCCCCTCAATCTTAGTTAGTTGGGCATTAGGAAGACGAAGGAACCCTCCTCGATTCTGCAACAACAAATATTGATCCTCAGGTTTGCTCCAAAAAATCATCTTCAGCCTACAAACATCATCCAATGATATACCCCAGTCGCCGGGAACTCTCTCAGCTGGGTCATCATTAGAAACAACTTGAAAGTGATTAGCTATAGGAGTAATAACACCCCCAATCGAAATATCCCCCGATTGTTTCACTGCTTGGCGATCGAACTGCTCCATCAGAATTTGGCTGAGATCAATCTTTCGTCCCGTTGCCACACACCATAAAAGAAACATCTCCTTCTGAGTCACAGTGCCCGTCTCAGGGCGAGCAAGCACCGTATAAGCAATTAAGCGATGTAAATACCGGAAGACAGGATTACGAATCCAAGACACCATATTCCTCGATGGATCGCTCTTCATCCAAGGCACAAGTCCCGGGACTTCTACCATATGATTCCAGAACGTGTGCTCATTATATTCATCTGGCAGGGTGCAATCTCCGGTGTTTGGCAGCTTGTAGATGTCATTCAGTTCAGCCCGAGTAAGTGTGTAAGTCTTGTTGCGAAGCCGGAATGACGTACTGCTCGGCTTCCTGTCTTGAGCAGAGGTAGGGTGTAGAACTAGAGTAGTGAGAAACTCTAATGTATCATTCCGATATGTGACCCGACCTCTTCCCAATAAGTTCTCCCAACCAACCCTCTTTATGAGCATCCATAAATTCCTGTGAATGCCAAAGTGGTCTTCCACGAAAGAGACATTAAATTTAGTGGGGATGATCTTTCTCCCAATGATTTTCTTCCATCTTCTCTCCTCTTCAGGTGATTGTAATCTGATGTTGTAAAATAGAGGATTATCAGGCGAGAATGCCGGTGGATTAGCCGAGGATGTTTCACCTGCAACCTTCCGTTTTTTTCCTTTAGGTGGCATTATATACCCTATAAAACAACATTTTTCAATTAGTACCATGGTACACACAAGCAACACCGACTCTCCTAGGCTTTATGAACGTTTAATTCATTCTCCGACTATGTTAATTGCAAATTTGCATCAAATTAGCACACAAGAGATGTAAACATCAATATCACTATCAATACAAACTTCTCTATTATTCTTCATCAACATAGAACATAATTGAACCAATTAAAGCCTAGTCTTCACCCAAGAACCATAATGTACGCAACATATTCGATAAAATGCCACAATGACTCTTGCATGTGAATTAAAAGAAAATAGCTCTAAATTCAACCCACAAGTATAACTACTCAACTATATATGCAATTCACTCAAGTCCACTCATAATAAGTTTTCCCCAACAAAATTTGCTACAAGGTTGCACTACAAGTGCAAACATCAATGTCATGCTCAAAACTTATCAATAGCAACTACAATCCCAACTAATAAACACAATAACTATCCTTGATAAACAAACAAGTGCAAGTTAAGCATTCTTACCGGAAAGTATTAGTTGCAAGACCCTTTTCGAAATTGAGCCCTAAGTGGAGAAGAGAGTCCCAATTTGTCTCTTTCACAAAGTCAAATTGGGGAACTTTGAAGATTATGAAGTGGGTTTGTGAATTTCGTGTGTTTTTGAAGAAGATTAAAGGGAATGGGGGGAAGGGAATGGAGGGTTCTCGGTTTTTTTAGAGAGGGAGAAGAGGGAGGAGGTAAAAATTTAAAAGAAGAAGGAGGAAATCGTGTTTAAAACGCTGGTACCTGCGACTCGACCGAGTTACCTGAGACTCGATCGAGTTATTCTTTTCTGAAAACGGCCCCGTTTTGCCCTGAAGTGCACCTCGACCGCGTGAATATGGCCTCGGTCGAGTTACGATTCTGACTCGGTCGAGTAGATTTGGCCTCGGTCGAGTAGATTTAGCCTCGGTCGAGTCCAACTTGTTGGAACGGCTCGGGTTTTTCCCGTCAAAATTGCCTCGGGCGAGTTATTCTCGCCTCAGTCGAGTTTTGGTGGCCTCGGCCGAGTCAGACTTGCTGGACTTTCTCCGTTTTTTCCTTCAAAATCGCCTCGGGCGAGTGTGATTTTGCCCCGGGCGAGTTGTTCTTGCTGACTCTCCCCTGTTTTAGTCTTTTTCTCCGTTTTTACTCCTTTTGCTCGCATCTTTTCACTTCTTTCCTTGCTTTTTCGATACCATCGTATTTCCTATGCACACTAACAAACAAATTAAAAAAATTCAAAACATAAAATTTAAAATACGTAAATTTAAAATAAAATAAAAACATCGGGTTGCCTCCCGACAAGCGCTACTTTTATCGTCTTTAGCTCGACGACCTTTTGGATTTTTAGTTCAGCTCGGTCAACCGTAATTCATCTACGGTTGCAATTTGACTCGGGTTGTAGTATTTCTTGATCCTCTGACCATTTACAAGGAATGTGCTTCCTTGTGCATCCATCAATTCCACTATGCCCGACTTTCGCACCTGCTTAATTGTGAACGGTCCCGTCCATCGTGACTTTAGCTTTCCGGGAAACAAGCGCAGCCGTGAATTGAACAAGAGAACTTGTTCACCGGCTTCAAAGTGTCGAGTCTTTATCATTCTATCATGGATCCTTTTTGTGCGCTCCTTGTAGATGCTTGAGTTCGGAATTCTTCCAATTCATTGAGTTTTAGAACTCGAGCTTGGCCCGCTGAATCAAAGTCGAAATTGAGTTTCTTCACAGCCCAGTATGCACGATGCTCCCATTCAACCGGCAAATGACATGACTTTCCAAAGACCAATTGATATGGTGACATACCCAATGGCGTTTTGTACGCCGTTCTATACGCCCACAATGCGTCATCTAACTTCAAAGCCCAATCTTTACGGTTCCCACTAACCGATTTTTCTAAGATTTGCTTAATTTCTCGGTTGGCGAGCTCGGCTTGACCATTCGCTTGCGGGTGGTATGGAGTTGTGACACGATGCTTTAGTCCATATTTAGCTAGCAGTGCAGCCAACCATTTGTTGCAGAAGTGCGAACCCCCATCACTCAGTAATGCTCTTGGTGCTCCATATCTTGTGATTACGTTCTTCTGAAGAAATTTGATCACCACTCGTGAGTCATTCGTTTGGGTTGGAATCGCTTCCACCCATCTCGAAACATAATCCACTGCAAGTAGAATATATTGGAACCCTTTTGATGAAGGGAAGGGCCCCATGAAGTTGATTCCCCACACATCGAATAGTTCCACCTCAATTATATTCGTGAGAGGCATCTCGTGTTTTCTAGAGATACCCCCCGTCCTCTGGCAGCGATCACACTTCGTGATGAACTCGAAGTAATCTTTATGAATGGTTGGCCAGTAAAATCCGCTCTGCAAGACCTTCGCCGTAGTTTTTGCTGATGCAAAATGGCCTCCACTCGGAGATGAGTGGCACTGAGTGATTATGTCTCCTACTTCAGCTTGGGGAACACACTTACGAAGTATGGTATCAGCGCACCTTCGGTAAAGAAAAGGATCATCCCAAACATAAAACTTGATGTCATGAAAAAACTTCCTCTTCTTATGGGTTGTCAAATCCGGAGGTGAAATTCCACATGCTAAATAGTTCACAATATCTCCAAACTATGGTACCTCATCCACTGTCAATATGTACTCATCCTGGAAACATTCATTGATATCCTCTTTCTGCCCTTTCTTGTCCTCTTCATTGGTGATCCGAGATAAATGGTCAGCAACCACGTTTTCACATCCTTTCCAGTCTCGAATCTCTACATCGAACTCTTGGAGTAAAAGAATCCATCGTATCAATCTCGGTTTGGAATCCTTCTTATCGAACAAGTATCTAATGGCTATGTGATCAGTGTATACAATTGTTTTAGCTCCAATCAAGTACGACCGGAACTTATCGAATGCATATACCACAGCCAACATCTCCTTCTCAGTGGTAGTATAATTTGATTGAGCGGAATCAAGTGTTTTACTTGCATAGTAGATAACTCTGAATAGCTTGTCCCGCTTTTGCCCTAATGCAGCCCCTACGGCCATGTCACTTGCGTCGCACATCAACTCAAAGGGATGCGACCAGTCAGGAGTGATCAGAATTGGAGCAGATACTAATGCTTTCTTCAATGTCTCAAATGCTTCCCTGCAAGAATCATAAAAAACAAACGCAGCATCTTTTTCCAATAAACGGGATAAAGGCTTAGTAATTTTAGAGAAATCACGAATAAACCTTCTATAAAATCCCGCATGTCCAAGAAAACTCCTCACAGCTTTCTCATTTGCCGGAGGTGGTAATCGCTCAATGGCAACTACCTTTGCACGATCAACTTCTAAACCTGCAGCAGAGATTCTATGTCCTAACACGATACCATCCTTCACCATGAAGTGGCATTTCTCCCAATTCAACACAAGATTAGTCTCTTCACAACGTTGTAATACTAATGACAAATTATTAAGACAATGATCAACGAGGAACCAAACACAGAGAAATCATCCATAAAAACTTCCATTATATTCTCTATGAGTCTACTAAATATTGCCATCATACAACGTTGAAATGTAGCAAGAGCATTGCATAAACCAAAGGGCATTCTACGAAAAGCAAACACTCCATAAGGGCATACAAAGGCTGTTTTCTCTTGATCCTCAGGTGCTATCATGATTTGGTTAAACCCAGAATACCCATCTAAGAAACAATAAAACTCATACCCTGCGAGTCTATCTAGCATTTGATCCAAAAAGGGTAAGGGAAAGTGATCCTTACGAGTTGCCGCATTTAATTTTCTATAATCAATGCAAACTCTCCAACCTGTAACTACCCTAGTAGCTATGACTTCATCATTATCACCTTTTACTACCGTCATTCCCCCTTTCTTAGGTACAACCTGAGTGGGACTAACCCACTTGCTATCCGATATAGGGAAAACTATCCCTGCATCTAGCCATTTAAGAACCTCTTTTCGTACTACCTCTTGCATCATAGGATTTAATCTACGCTGATTTTGAACACTGGGTTTATAGCTATCCTCCATCAAGATTTTATGCATACATATGGTCGGGCTAATCCCTTTTAAATCATGAATTGTCCATCCTACAGCCGACTTATGTTTCCTAAGCACTCTCAGCAACTTTTCAGTTTCCACTGGCTTTCTCTTCAGGTGCTTCTTTCACGACTTCCTTAGTGATGTCTTCATGTTCTGCATCTTCCCTCCTCTTTTCCTGCAAAGCGTTCAAAGCACTAACCCCATCTACAAGATCAAGATTAGTAGCATCTATGTCTTTCACAGAAAAAATTGAATTTGTGATACAATGCTTTAACACACCAGAATCGCTAAGTGTCAGAATGTCTCCATGCAATGTAGTGTCTACACTATCTATAGCATTACATGTTTCAACTTGATTAACCTCTTCATCATACATGCATTTTCATGGCCTTATAAATAGAGAATGTCAATTTTTCCTTATTTACTCTAAGTGTGAGTTCTCCTTTTTGGACATCAATTAAAGCACTGCCCGTTGCTAAAAACGGGCGACCTAGAATTAAAGGAACATCTTTATCCTCCATCATATCTAAGACCACAAAATCTGCAGGAAATATGAATTTATCTACTTGCACAAGAACATCTTCTACTATTCCCCTAGGATAGGTCAAAGATCTATCAGCCATTTGAAGTGCAATTGTGGTAGGTTTAAATGTGCCTATTCCTAGTTTTTCAAAAATAGAAAAGGGCATAAGATTAATGCTAGCTCCTAAATCACAAAGTGCTCTTTCAAATGTGTCATTACCTATTTTGCAAGCAATTTTAAAGCTACCTAGGTCTTTCCGCTTCAGTGGCAGCTTCCTTTGAATCACTGCGCTGCACTCCTCAGACAGGTTGACAGTCTCATAATCCTCAAGCTTTCGTTTCTTTGCTATCACTTCCTTGAGAAATTTTGCATAATTGGGCATATGTTGAAGTAAATCCACGAATGGGATATTGATTTGAATCTTTTTGAAAATGTCCAAGAACTTAGCGAACTGGTCGTCCACTTTCTTTCTTCTCAGTGCTTGAGGGTATGGAATGGGAGGAACATATTTTGGGCCACCTTCAAATGTAATCCCCCGCTCTATCACGTTCTCCGCTTCTTTGCCTTTTTCCTCCGGCTCAGCTTGTTCTTCCAAGTGCTCTTTCTCAACGACTTTGCCTTCCACCACCGGCTTCTTCGGTCCTTCATATTCAGTGCCACTCCTCAACTGAATGGCTTGACAATGTTCCCTTGGATTAACCACTGTATCACTAGGAAACTGCCCTTTCTTATGTTGAGCTGCTGTTGCTCTGATCAAATGCTGGATGTCCGATGCCACACTTTTCAATTCTGCACCCATGCCCGCTATGTTTTTACTCAGCTCATTATGCTTCCCTTCCATTTTCTTCTCCAGCTGCGCTAACTTCTCCTCAAATTGTGCTGCTTGTGCTTCCCTTAACTCTTCCGAAGTTGGGTTTCTTCCATCATGTATGATTCCATTTGTGACTTTGAACCCTGGTGGAGGAGTAAGGGTATTCTTTGAATTTCCATAAGCCAAGTTGGAGTAATTCCGATTCCCTTGCGGATATTGGTTACCTTGTGAATATTGATTATACCTTGGCTGATTACCTTGGTAATTATTGAAATTTCGCTGATTCACAAAGTTCACATCTTCCATCTCTTCTTGGGTTAGTTGCGGCTGTGATTGCTCAGAATGTTGTGCTAACGTCAGATTAGTTAGCAAGTTCATTTGGGTCGTCAAAGCTGAAATCTGAGAAGCCAAATTCTGATTTGATTCCACTTCAAGTACACTAGCCACTCTCCTCGGCTGATTACGCTCATTCGGCCATTGGTAACTGGTTCTAGACATAGCATCTAGAATAGCAAACGCCGAATTCACACTCTTCTCCATCAGGCTCCCTCCTGCTGCAGCGTCTACATGATCTCTAGTTAGTGCAAGTAGGCCATTATAAAAGTTACAGATTTGTTGCTTCCTGGTGAACCCATGCTGAGGACAGCTTCGGAGCAAATCTCTGAATCTTTCCCATGCTTCACCCAGTGGCTCCTGATCCAACTGTCTGAATTGTGTGATTTTGTTCTGCAGCTCTAGCATCTTGCTGGGTCGGAAGTACTTCAATAAGAACCTTTCACTAAATTCATCCCACTCAGTGATCTCCTCTAATGAATTAAACCACTGCAGAGCTCTATCCTTTAAGGAAAAAGGAAAGAGCCTCATCTTCACTTGCTCATGCGGTACGTGGTTGATTTTTATCGTATCAGCCAGTCTCCGAAACTTCGTTAAATGAGTGTTCGGATCTTCCAAAGCAGTACCGCCATACTGATTTTGTTGCACAATATTGATGAGCGCTGGTTTGAGCTCAAAACTGTGTGCATTGAGCGGTGGCGGTTGTACTCCTCCAGGATTCTGATTAGGCAAAGGACGAAGGCAGTCACTTATTGGGGAAGTGTCCTCATCATCGTTCTCGTTGTTATTCTGATTTCTTCCTGGAAGTACTGGATTCTGTGGAGGTTGTTGTTGTTGGATACTTGTGACTCTGTCATCCAAATTGGCCAGTGCCATCAGGATGCGGTTCATAACCTCCTCTTGGTTCGGTGGATTTTCCATCTCAACCGGTTGATTTCTCCTTGCTCTGTGTCTCCGGGCTGTAGCTTCAATTTCCGGATCGCACGGAAGAAGATGTTCTTTTCCCTTAGACCTGGTATGCATGCACAATCCCTGAAAACACTAACAAGAAAATACCCACATAAAATCGAAATAGATAAAAATAAAAACAGAAATTAAATGTGCAAAAATAAATTGTTGCCTAGTCTAGTCTTGTTCTAGTTATCAGAATAAAAACTAAAACACTAAACTCAGTCCTCGGCAACGGCGCCAAAAACTTGTTCGCCTATTTTATAACCTAACGATCTGCAAGTGTACGGGTGCAAGTGTATATAACGGCAAGCAAGGTCGATCCCACAAGGACTGACTTAATGACTAGTTTGATACTCCAAATATCCTAAAACACTTCTAACTAGGCTAGCAATTGGATTGACTTGGTTATTAAACTAATTTTCCTAAACTATTACTTAACACTCAAATCCAAGAATAAGAAAACACTTTATCAAATACTCAAGATTGGAAGACAAATTCTAGAGAATTGATTTCAGAATTAACTAAGTATGACAATCTAATTATTCTAAACTAGCAATGATTATTATCGTTATTAGACGGCACTTATATATGTTAACTCTCCTTTCGAAGCAATTAACTTGTAGATTCATTACCCCTAGCCACCCTTTCAAGTTGACTAGACCTAACGAACTCCCAATCGATCTTAGACCAATGCCTACGCACTTATCTCACCTCCTTTCAGAGTGCTCAACAACTACGCTATATATTGTCTTTCCATTCACAAATTCCTCCTTTCAAAGTGAACTTATGAATTATGTAGAAGTAGTTAAGTGATCAATTTAACTATTCATGAAACTAAATCACAACACATAGATAACAAATAACAATCATTAACTAGAACAGAAAAACTTCAATTAATCAAACATCGTTAAAACCTACTTTCAAAACCCTAGAATAATAAAGAACTACTCACTCATGTTCATATTCATAACACTAATATGTTCATAGACAAACATGATTTGAAATACAAAAATGAGAAAATGAATAAACACCCTAATTGTCGTCTTGATCTTGATCCCTTGAAGTTGCTTTCCTCTTCAATATGCCTTGTAATGATCTCTAACTCTCTTTTTCGAGTTTGGGAACCTCCTTATATAGTTAAGGCCAAATTGGGCCCAAGATGGGCTGAAAATCATAAAACGCGCACATTCTGTTTTGGACTCGGAAAGCTGCCTCGACCGAGTCAGAATCGCCCTCGACCGAGTTGGGCCAACTCGACCGAGGCAGAAATCCCCTCAACCGAGTTGAAGTCTCTGACCAAATTCCCGTTTGGCTCTTCATTTCTCACTCGACCGAGTTGCTAAACAACTCGACCGAGTCATACTTTCTGATCATGCTTCAACTCCTCTTTGCTATTTCCGATTTTTCTTGCTCGTTTTTCATCCGAACCTTGCCCAAACGGACTTTTTGGCCTTTTTATACCTGAATAACACTATAACAAGTAGAAACACGTCATCTAGCTCAAAAGATGGAATTTAATCACTTTTCGCCCAAATACACATGCATATGTCACATATTACGACCTTTAATTGACCTAATATACATGTAAAACTAGCATGCATCAAGCTTCCTCTTGCTTTTGTCACAGATAGTGCTCAGTCCATACAAGTAAACTATATCCAGTAATTCTTTTAAATGCATTATATTCATCGTTTGCCCTCACTAGAGATTTTGGGGAATGATTGGTTGCTTTTGTTCCTTAATTCACATGCATGGATTTTATCATTGTTATAAACCATATACGCATTTGATTTCTCTGAAATGTATGTTATTTAACTATAGATTCCTACTTTTAATTTAATAGTTTACCTAAGTTTACATATAAACAGGATGCTTTGCAAAAGCTGGTCGATCTTTTCAGCAATACAAATGAACATACTTACTGGGATTTTTTATTTTTTCTACAATGGTTGCCCCGATTTTTTATGTTTATAAGGTCACTATTGTATACTCTTGTTACATGCTTAATTCTAACGGTTGATTCAAATGTCGATAATTGTAGCAGCTCTCTGAATTTAGGTCATATGAAGGGAAATATATGTATATTGGTGAGAAGGTGGTTTCTATAAAGGTTTGTCAACAACACAATTTTTCAGTTGTATTATCATTATTATTATTGTTATTTGTGAGGGCAATAAATATTGGTGGTGACAGTTGTTTTTTTCTTCCTTTGCTGAACCAGCTTAATCTCCGTGTTAACTATACTCTTATTAAGGACCATTTTCTGTGGGTAAGAACACACAAATTTGTATTCTCCCCCATTTTGTTTAGCAAAAGAATTATATTGTACATATAATTATTTTGCATTTTCTAGTTTAGCAATTGACTGGAATAAAGATACAAATTTTCAGGTTTTGAACAAAAAGAAGATTTGGCGTGCCACTATATATTGAGAGTTTGAGATTAACTCCATGAATGTGGACCAAAAAGGAAGTTATTCTTCCAATCTTTTCCAAATTGATTAAATATTTCAATGACTGCGCGCCACGGGACTGGATATGCTTAAGTTGCTACCCCTAGGTTCAGATATTTCAATCGATACTCAGTTGCATAACCTGGAAATATCGAACTAAAAGGTGACTTGAAAGTACTCTCAGTAATAAACGATAAATAAATACAAAAGAAGGAAGAAGGAAGAAGAAGAGAACGTTGTCTTCTTATGATGCAAAAGTAATTGTTGAGAGGGCCTCCTTTTATAGTTGATGATAGTGGTGGGTGTTTGGGAACTTGCCTTAGCAAATTACTTGATGAGAAAGCAAAAAGGTAATAAATACTGTCGAATCGAAGCATTTTCATTGTAGAGTATGTGACGATCACAAGGAAATTTTCTATCTACTTATAAGGAAATTTGAGCTACTTTGGAAGTAAGGAGAATATTGAGAAATCTTTTGAATCTTGTGGAAGATTTGTGGAGATTTGGCGGCCCGGTCATAAAAGCTCCATACAAATATTAAACTGCTTCAAATTGGAAACATAATGGAAGAGCATCATGATGCTCAAATCTTCAATGTGAGTCCAAATGGATCTTTCATGAAGAAGCTGAATAAAAGTGAAGAATTTATCCTTATGCATTAGGTCACACGTGGGTCTCAAACAACGAAGAAAATTGAAGCGGAATTGGTAAGAGACAAGTGTATGTTGTGTAGGTAAATTCCTAAATATGGAAAATATACTTCCAAAGTAGAACATATAAATGGGTTTTTGGTTGTCAAATTTAGCTAATATAATGATGTTTTGAGGATGGAGAGAAATAAAAATATTCACTCGATTTTCTATTGATTTTTTCGAAATTAGTGGATAAAGATAATGGACTTATATAGTAAACTTTAAGCATGAAGGTTCTTCGGGTCTATATATTTTGTGGGTCACTTGACCAAATTAATTGAGACTTAATTTGGGTTTCTTTCATTTAAGCCCACAAGTGTATATGCAATTCTACAACGAACAACTCAAAGTATATAGTTCAAGTTTATTCACAATCTATCCACTTCAACACGCGGCGTCCGTGAATATATCACGAGGGAGCATTTGTAGATAAATATTTTTTGTGTCCAATTAAATGGCGACCCATAAAAATAATTAAATATTAATGAAAAAATACTATGCATGTTTTGGGAATTTAATGAAATTAATTTCTATGTATATATTATAATTGACATTTAATTTGGGCCAAAATAAATAACTTGTCAACACTTTAGCAAGATGGCCCAATCAAATCAAGCAATGCCTAATCAAGTCGGAAGGACCTAATTAAATAAAAAGACCCAATCAAGTCGAAAGAGCCTAATTAAATGAAAAAGATCCAGTCAATTCAAAGGGCCTCTATAAATATGAGGGCCCAAAAGTCAGAATGGCCTACCCAAATTAATCAAGCTCAACCAAATCAATCAAGCCCAGTCAAATTAATGGTGGCCGATCATATGGCACCACCTAGCAAAAACATATGGAAAGAAGTTCTCCCTACACCTATAAATAGGAACCTCTCTTTATTCATTCAAAGATAAGTTTAGAGCTCCAAGAAGATTGGAAGAACTCCAAGAAATCTAGAAGACTCAAAGCATTCTTGAAGATTCAAAGACATTCTTGAGGATTCAAAGACGTTCTTCGTCAAACAACATAAAAAGACCATGGTTGATCCAGAATCAAGTCATCTGACCTTCGAACAAACATTATTGAAGAACAAAAAAGTGGAGCAGATCAAGAAGAATATTTCCATCCAAAGTTTTAACAACAAAGAATTCCACCGAGAAGAAGAATCAGAGGATTCAAGAATAGGGATTGTAACCGCATCTTATTTTCACTTCGATCTAATTGGATTCAATTTGTACAATATTTTGTGTTTCTTAATTCAATACGTAAAATTTGTTATTACAAAGTGCAAGTGAAGCTCAATATGTTTAGTGGTAGCATGTAGCACAAGGTTCGAGGCAAATGCTAAGATTATCAACCCAAATTATTGGTTCTCTTATTTGAGGAGCCTATAACTCATGTAGCAAGTAAGAAATCCAAGTAACCTCCGAGATGGCTTGAGCTAAACTGCAATATTCAGCTTCAGTGCTCAATCTTCGGTCATCTAAATCACAGGCCCAGTCAGAATAAAATAAATCAATAATGTTTGTGTGAGAAGATCTAATAAAATGAATACCAAGTCTTTGGTGCCTGCTAGATATCTGAGAATTCTCTTCAAAGCACGAAAGTGAGTATCCAAAGGCTCAGACATGTATTGGCTGACCTTATTGATAACAAAGCATATCTCAGTCTGGTACACTGTAAATCACTAACCGAACTCTAGTATTCGCTCCTATTAACAGTAGCATTTCCTTGAAGTTTTGAGAAGTAAGGTGAGGAAACCATGGGAGTAGCACAACCCTTAGCTTCCAACATGTTAGCTTTCAACAAAAGCTCCGTGATGTATTTCCCTTGACTCAAATGTATACCTTGTGCAGGTTCTATGATTTCAATCCCAAGAAAGTGGTGAGGCTTTCCTAAATCCTTTGAGGAAAAATATCGCTGCAACTGATGAATCAGTAGAATGGCTCCCGTAGTGAGAATTTCATCTACATAGATGAGGAGAAAGATATGATGGTGGCCATTGAATTTGAAGAAAAGAGAGTTATCAGCCCTGGAACTTTGAAAACCAAGCGAAGCTAAAACTGATTTGACTTTGAGAAACCATGCTCTAGAGGCTTGTTTCAAACCATAGATAGCCTTGTTTGATTTGCAAACCACCAAATCGGATCCTTGTTCAAAGCCAGATGGTTGCCTCAAATAAATCTCTTCTACAAGATCCCCATGTAGAAATGTATTGTTAACATCAAGCTTCTTAATTGACCAAGAGTGTGACACAACAAGTGAGAGTATGATTCTGATGGTTGTGGGTTAACCACAGGACTAAATGTCTCTGAAAAAATGAAACCAGGCTATTGCGTGTAGCCTTGAGCCACCAATCTAGCTTTGTGTTTAGAGATAGAACCATCAACATCCTTCTTGAGTTTAAAAACCCATTTGCAGCGCACTATGTTTTTATCAGAAGAAACAATTGTAAGAGTCCAAGTATTGTTACTGAGAAGAGCAGAGTACTCCTCTAAATGATCAGTGGGATCCACAAAGACCTGAAAGTGACAAATTAATAGGATGGTGTGCTATAGAGCTAAGTACATGATCTTGATATAGGGTCATATGTGTGAACCAATCTTGAGACAATTGTTAAGATTAAATGTAAGGAATCTGTAAAAGGTGTTAGGTTCAAAAGAATGTACGTATGTTGGGAAGTCCTTGAAGAAGGGATTCTTAGAGGGTTGTAGGCTTGTCATTTTCTTAGATGGTTGTCATTTAAAAAAGCTGTTGGCGGGATTGTACTACAGGGATAGATGGCAATAGTTGAGTTTATCCATTTGCCTGTGTTGTGGTTGAAAATGAGAAGAAAAGACATACGGCTGGTTCCTTAAGTTGTTTCTAGATATATGGACTATAATGTCTAGTAAACATAAAAAGGCTTATTAATGCAGTTGAGAGCTTGATGACATGATGTGAGCACATCTATGTAACCCATTTGTACCAAAACTTTAAATAATTACACATGGGCTTACATGTAAAGAACTTACTATGGAGGGCAACTAGGGAAAGTAAGGTTGTTGACTTTGATAAGGTGATGTGGGAGACTAAAAAGACAGATAATGATGCATTCCTTTGGTTGGCTGCTAAACCACTTGCCCATCGGTCTAGGTCTCAATTTAGGACCTTTAGTGTCTGTGATAAACTAGAGAATAACATGTCGGAGGGCTTCAATGCCATGATTCTAAAAGCAAGAGCTAAACACATAGCATACATGTTTGAATATGTTAAGATTTCCCTGATGAAGAGAATATTCATTAAGAGAGATAAGGTGAGGGCTTACCATGGGGAATTATGCCCAGTAGGTGAAAGCATGTTCGAGAATTTGAAAAAGAAGATGGGAGTTGCCTTGTGCACATGCAATCTCAGCAATCTATTATCTAGATCTTAAAGTAGAAACATACATGGACAATTGCTAGGAAAAAGACTTTCTAAGAGCCTGCAGTCACTTCATGGAGGCCATGGATAGCTCTGAGACGTGGCCCAAAACCCCATGGCCCCCACTTTGCTCTTAGTAGCTAAAAAGATGTTGGGAAGGCCGAATAAGTATAAGAGGAGGGGAAGACCAGGAGATGAAGCCCAGCAGGAACCAAAGTCACAACTAGGAAAAGAGGAAAGATTATTGATAAACCGGTGAAGCTATTAAGGAAAGAAAGGGTGATGACTTGGTCCATCTGTCATAAGGACAACTATAATGCTAGGTGCTATATAAAAAACTACCAAGCCAAGTTGCGCCAGACATACCTGCTACAAATGAGGCTGGACCATCAAGACCAAGAAACAAGGTGAGAATATTTCATGAAAACATGCATCTATTTAAGCTATGATTATGTTTAACATCTTTGACATTATATACAGGGCAAGAAAGTTAAACAACACAATTCTGGAGCAAATACTAGTGGAAGTCAAAGAAAGAAGGGAAGTACAATTGGAACTAGTGTACAAGACCCGAGTGAGACAGGACCATCCAATGTCCAGAAGTAAATGAAGAGCACTAAAAAGGTAGCTTGATGATCAAGCACAAAAGTATGTTAACTGGAGTTGGTGTAAAGTTTGGGTGTATTCTGTTGCAAGTTTCAAATAAGATGTAAAAGAAACAATGTTGTTGAGGTAGAACACACTGATCCACTATCATTTGTCCCTGAAGAGTGGTGGAATGTAACTTCACAAGAGCAAGCTACACAATTGACTAAGGTAAAAAACATGAAATTTCATTAGCTAGCTCTTTATAATAGAGCATTTATAACATTTTCATGTCTATGTGTATAGAAAACTCCCCAGACACAAGTCACCCCATCTCGGGTAATGATAAAGCGCAATCCGGTATCCAAGAAACTCAACGAAAATCTATGCAAGAAATATGGAAAAACACAAGATGTACGTGGTTCGACCCGGAGATCTACGTCCACGGGCTCAAAATAGCACCTGCCGAGGTGTTTCTTTCACTATCTCTTTGAGTTTACACGTAATAATTTCAGAATACAGAATGCGAACCCTAATCCTGAGAACAATTCTCCTATTTATACTCATCAATTCCAAACCCTAACTAACTCCCTATGATTGCGCCTATTTTCCGTTGCATGGAAGTTGGGAGCAGATCGTGGGCCTGGAATCTTGGGATACGCTGCTGTTGGGCCACGCTATTTTAGGCCACGCATGCTTCTGGGCCGGTTAAGTTACTGGGGCCCCGCATGCTTCTGGGCTGATTACTGGGCTAGGTCGGATCGGAGTGTCGACCCGATCCGAAGCTAATGGGCCATACCCATCAGATGCCCCCCCCAGCCGGAGCGAGGAAGGAGCTTCGGTTATGACCGGGTTGGGTTTGCCAACCAGAGGAGCCGCGGTTACTAGTAAGCCGAAGTATTTTTGGGAAGCCGAGAATTTTCGGAGCTGGAGTTAATCCGTGGTGTAGTTCGCGGGGGCCAAATCAAACGAGACTGAACATCCCCGAGGTGATAGCGAGGGCCCGAGCACCTCGACGGCAGCAAAGTGTGGCGAAAGAAAACAGCAGTCTGGCCGAGGTGAAGGAGGCACCGGGGTGCTTTCCAAATCTTCCTGGGCAAGGATGGGGTTGATGTGATTGGCGGCGCCATCATGAGAGAGAGGGATGTGAAGTGACACGCTCTGCAATTTCCAATGAACTTGTTCCCCACGCGCCTTGGGAACCGCAAGGCGCGTGATTAGCACGTCCAAATCTCAATCGCTGAATTTGAATAGGCCGTATCAGGGCCGTTGGTTCTTTGAGTATATATTTGGAATAATGGCACAATATACTTCATCTTCTTCATTGCGATTTGCCAGTTTTAGAAAGCGGGAAAAAAGGAGAATTTTGTGCGCCTGTGATTCATCTCAAATCAAAACTTCTCAAACTTAAACCAAGTAAGTATGCCTTCTTCTTCATCTTCTTCTTCTGTTCAAGAAGTAGGAACTCAGAGCGCTCCGTTAGATGTGCCACCCCTTCGATATGTTATTCCGGAGAGGAGTGAGATTAGGACAGTAGAAAGGGCCGACGGCATGGAAACCAACATTAGGATGGTCGGTTTTTATGAATGCGTGGAGGAGGACTTTGAAGTGTCAACTGTAGCATCGCTGATGACGCGAGTGCAGATAGAAGCCTTAATCCCCTCCTTCTATTTCCCATTTAACTTAGAATATATAGTTCCGGATCCCAGCAATAGAGCCTGTTGCCCCCCGCAGGGTTACATCGGTGTATATATAGATCCGTTAAAAATAGGTTTGAGATTCCCCCTCTGGGACATTGTTATCCGGTTACTGAGATATTATAACATCACCTTGAGCCAATTAGCGCCGAACGCGATTAGGCAAGTAGTCGGGTTCACCGTAGTGTGTAAGAATTTCGGGGTGGAACCAACCGTAGAGCTATTTAGGTACTTTTATCAACTAAAAGCCTTCGGGAAGTCCAAGGGGTGGTATTCCTTCAGTCCCCGAGCACGAGGTGGCTTCAAGGTACAAAACCCCAGTAAGGTTGAGGGGTGGAAGGAGAAGTTCATCTTTGTGAAGACCGGGGTGGCCCTCTCGAGGTGGAGTCGGGAGGAGGTGCTAGATACTGCCCCGGTGGGGGACCCGGACGCCGAGGTTGTGGAGATATTGCGGGCTGTGGGGACCTTCAAGACCCTGTGTTCAGAGGAAGAGCTGGAGGAGGCTGGACTAAGCCCATATTATTCGGGCGATGCAGCGGGGAAGTCCACCCAGGGTCAAGAGTCGGGAGTCGGGGTTGCCGAGGAGGGTAGGAGTCCTCATACTTGTTTAGAAATTGTTGTCTTGTGCAGGACTAACCCGAATTTCTGTGTGCAGTGGGACGCTTCGGGAAGGAACCAGCAGGAAGCTCCACTGCGGCTGCGGCAGCCAAGAAGAAGGGAAAAGCTGCTGAGGTGTCTCCCCGGGGGAAGATGTCACCTAGTGCGAGACCCATCGTTGGGTCTGAGGAGCGGGTAGTGGTGGCGGAGCCCACCCCCGGAGCCAAGAAGAGGCCGGAGCCATCCGGGACACCGCTGGCAACAGCAAAAAGACTCCGAACAGAGGGGAGTGTTGAGGTATATCTAAGACGTCCTGTTAGTTACTGTTTACGCAAATGAAGTGTGTGCTCACCAGTATTGATGTCTGTGTTCTGCTTTTTGTAGCAGTTGAAGGAGCAAGGGCCCTCCAGTCTACTGGGGTTGGAGGGGGGCTGACGCTGAGGAGCTTCTGCGCTTGGCGCGAGGAATCTTGGAACTCGGCCGTAAGAGCGAGAAGGATGCCAAGGAGGAGATAGCCGATGTGGCTAGAGACCTGCGGACGCGCAACGACAGGCTGACACAAGACCTGGCCGAAGCGCGCAAGAGGGCGGCTTTGGTGGAAAATGAAGTGGCACGTCTGCGCGGAGTGGAGGCGGAAACCGGGGTCCTTCGGGGGGAAATAATGCAACTGCGGGCAGAAATGGAGGCGCGGGAAAGTGCAATAGTCGAAGGTCAAGAAGCGATGCTGAAAGCGTTCGCCGAGAAACTGTTCCAAACAAGCACGTTTCTTGACTTTCAGACCAAATTTGTTGAAATCGGGGACAAGGCCACGCGATCTGTGTTGCTGGAGCAGATCAAGGAAGTCTATCCGAATGTAGATGTATATCGTCCAGAATTCGGGTACGACTATGATGCCGTGGCCGGGGTGGAGAAGGCCTACTACACAGCGTTAGCGCATCTGCCGGAGTGGCCTCTGTTGAAGGCTTTAGCAGAGAAGAGACAAATTCTGAAGGCCGAGGAGATTGCCAACTGTGAGGTGAACCAGGACCAGGAATTCCTGGCATTCCGCCGGGGTGAGCTTATCTCCGAGCCCCGAGACAAGGAATCCCCCGCCCGCATAGAAGCCGACGCAGTTGCCGTAGAGGAGGAGGCAAGAGCGGCTGAAGGTCGACAGGAGGAGGTACCTGAAGAGGCCGAGGGGACCGAGGAGGAGGTCAGTCGTTCCCCTCAGATTTGATGTATTAGATTGTAGGAGTAAATGTAAATCCCCTGAACCGGACCATGGATTATGTAAACTGATTGTTTTGAATAGAAATTGCGTTGATTAACTGAGTTGTCGTACATTGTGTGCTTGAGATTAATCTTTCTTGTTAATTCCGTTATCTGTTCAGAATACCGCGGAATTGCACGACACCATAAAGAAGCTCATGCAATCATTAGAGTGGTTCCTCGGAGAGAAGAATAACTTGCAAATGCAAGTAGTGCCGAAGCTAGAAAAGCAGGTGGCCGCTGCGGAGAGAAGGGCGAAGGAGGCCGAGGAGAAAGCCTGGGACCAGGAGTTGAAGTATCTGGCGAAAGTTGCTGAACTGGACCGAGTCCTCATCCATCAAAGGGAGTATGACCGGATACTGACCGAGTTCGGCTTACTAACGTTTGAGGAAGTTGAAGCGCGGGTCGTAGAGATTCAGAATGAAATTTCAGCACTTATGGCGAAGGGCCCAGCCGAGTCCTCGGAGCTTGTAAGAAAGCGAGAGGTGTTGGAGTTACTCCTCAGCATGTATGAAGGATTGAAAGGCCGTGGCAGGTGGCGGCCCTCTGCCGAGGAATTCATTGCGAGTTCTAGCCGGAGCCAAGGTACTTCGAAAACCCCCCGGAAGGGTAAAAAGAAGCCAGCGGGAAAGAGCAAAGGAATTATTATTCGAGAGCCAGTTCCAGTGACTACGATTGAAGAAGAGCCCACTGTTGTCGCCGAAGAGGTAGTCGAAGAGCTGGCCAAAGAAATCGAAGTAATGGCTCCCGAGGAATGGGATCCTGTGCAATGGGCCCAAACTCCGAGGTCTACCCCGCAGCCAAGTAGTCGAGCTCGCACAAGAGACGAAACCCCCAGACAAGCGCCAAGGACGAGTCCACGACGTCGGGGGGCCCGCGTAGGGGAAGGAGCCGGAGCCCAAGGCCGAGGAACGACAAGATCCCGGAGGACATGGCGTAGGTCCAGGAATAGACCTCAATGCCGGAGCGCCGAATACTGGCTCGGAGGCCGTAGATAATTGTAAAAAAAAATCGCTACCTTTTTTTTTTTTTTTTTTTTTTTTTAAGGCTTATGTAAAGAACCTTTTGGCATTTAACCGAAAAAATGTAATAAACCGTTTTGGTGTGCATAGTTGTGTTAAGGAAAACAACGAGTTATTAACCAGAAGTAATAATTGTTTTAACGGCTGTTCGGGAACACGATATGGACAGCGTCAATTTAAATCTCCCCGGACGGATCGGGCGGGAGTAAACACCTCTCCGGTTAAACAGGCGAGAGAGTGATACGAGTCCGGGGACGAAACGTGAATCTCCTCGGACGGACCAAGAGAGAGGTTTAATTGTCCGGAGACGAATAATAATAATATGACTGCGTTAGGGCGTTCCCGTAACGTAGAAGAAAACACAGCAAGATGCATAAACAAAGAGTATTTATTCAATGATGAATGCCGGAGCAAATTAAAGGATACAAAGAGAGATAACAACGTAAAAGAAGTGTACAATGAGCATAAAGATGAGGATGATACTTGTCATCTGGTGTTCACAGATAGAAGCGCCTTAAGTTGGTAACATGCCAGCTTCGGGGAATCGGGGTTCCATCGAGTTGCTCTAACTAGTAGGATCCGGAATCGTGTACAGCAACGATGCGATATGGACCTTCCCAAGAAGCGTGTAATTTCCCCTCGGGGGCGGCTTTGCTGGCTGAATTGAGTCGGAGTACGAGGTCCCCGACATTGAACTGAGTGCCCCGAACTCGAAGGTGATGATACTGAGCTGCACGTTGTTTACACTTGGCCTGCTGGATGAACGATTGATCACGACGATATTCGAGCTCATCCAAATTTGTACGAAGAGCTTCGTCATTATCCTCGAGAATCAAAGTTATGAGTCGGGGGCTCGGTATGCTGATTTCAGCCGGGATCACAGCTTCGGAGCCATAGGTCAGACTGTAGGGGGTCTCCCCGGTAGCGGTATGTGGCGTTGTGCGATAGGACCATAGGACATGCGGAAGATTTTCGGCCCAAAGACCTTTAGCACGATCCAGACGTTTCTTCATACCCGCAAGGAGAGTACGGTTAGTGACTTCCACCTGACCATTGGCTTGAGGGTGAGCTACCGAGGTGAAAATTTGCTTAATATGGAGCTCCTCGCACCATGACCGAAAGGGATCATTGGCAAACTGTTTGCCGTTATCCGAAATGCTCGGTATGCCAAAGCGACATATAATATTTCGCCAGACGAACTTCAATATGTTTTGACCAGTGATGGCAGTAAGAGGTTCGGCCTCTACCAACTTAGTGAAGTAATCTACTGCGACAACCAGAAATTTCAATCCCCTCGGAGTGACTGGGAACGGGCCGACAATATCGATTCCCCATTGGATAAATGGCCACGCACTCTGAATTCCAGTGAGCTCGGTTTGTGGCAGATGCTTCACACGAGAGTGCAGTTGACATTTGCTGCACCTGGTCACCAAATCGTGGGCATCGTTAAATAAGGTTGGCCAATAATACCCCCATCGAAGAATTTTCTTGGCCAACGTCCGTGAGCCGATGTGACTGGCGCAGGCCCCTTCGTGCCCCTCCCGAAGAACCTGACCGGCCTGTGCAGGAGCAAGGCACCGGAGATTCGGTTGTAAGTACGACCGCCGATACAAAATCCCATCATGGAATGAATACTTGGGTGCCTTAAGGACGATCTGCCGAGCTCACAGCCTGTCATTAGGCAAAGTTCCATCCCGGAGATACTGAACAATAGGAGTCATCCAATTCGGATCACTATCTATCAATACCGAGACCGTTGCCTCATAAATCGCCGGATGAAATATATCTTCAACCATAATATCCGGAGATACATTAGCGCGAACCGCGGAGGCTAATTTACTGAGCGCGTCTGCTTTGGCATTCTGAGTGCGTGGTATTTTCTGGATAACAACCGTATCAAAAGTTGACATAAGTTTGAGTGTTAAAGCGCGATACCTGATCATCGTTTCATCCTTAGCGACATAAGTACCCTGGATTTGCTTGGACACAACCTCGGAGTCCGTGAAGAGCTCAAGATGGCGGATAGCTAAGGATTGAGCGAGCCCGAGCCCAGCGAGAACTGCCTCGTATTCTGCCTCATTATTGGTCACCTGAAACTTGAATCGAACAACATTCTTAACTTCAACTCCTTCGGGGTCAATGAGAAGCACCCCGGCACCACTTCCGCGAGTTGTGGATGCACCATCCACATATAATTGCCACTTATGAGGTGTGGGTTCAAGGGTAGCAGGGTGATGAGTACCATTGTCTGCAGAAGATTCATGATTATCCCCTGGGGTTTCAGCCAAAAAGTCTGCAAGTGCTTGACCCTTGATAGCTCGGCGGGGAAGAAAATGAATGTCATACTCTCTTAATTCGACAGCCCACTTGGCGAGGCGCCCTGACACCTCGGGCTTGACAAGAATCTGACGGATGGGATGATTGGTCAGAACCCGTATTTCGCGCCCTTGGAAGTATGGCCGCAAGCGCCAAGCTGCCATGACAAGTGCGAGTACTGTTTTTTCCAACATGGAGTACCGTGTCTCCGCCCCGTGAAGTACTCGGGTTGCAAAATACACCGGATGTTGAACACCATTGACTTCTCGCACAAGAGCGGCTCTCCGGAGAGAGGAACTGATAGAGTGGGCAGTTGCTGTATATGACGCTTTAAGGCCTCGAAAGCCTCGGTGCACTGCGGAGTCCACTCAAATGACTTTGCCTGTCTCAAAATTTTGAAGAAGGGGTTGTCGCTCTGCTGCTTTAGACAAAAAACGGTTTAAGACCGCCAAACCACCCGTGAGGCGTTGAACGTCTCTGAACGTCTTCGGTGGTTGCAGATCTAACATATCCCGAAGCTTGGCTGGATTGGCCTGAAGGCCATGCTGCGAAATCATATACCCGAGGAACTTTTCGGAACCAACGCCGAAGGTACATTTCACCGGATTAAGTCGCAAATTGTAACGCCGCAGAGGACGCAACGTTTCAACAATGTCTTGCACACATGAAGAATGTGTGGCGCTTTTGATGACTAGATCATCAACGTAAACCTCAACATTGCGGCCAATTTGATCGCGAAACACACGGTCCATGAGACGTTGATATGTGGCCCCCGCGTTCTTGAGCCCGAAGGGTATTTTCTTAAAAGCAAAACACCCAAAATCAGTGATAAATGCCGTTCTGAGGGCATCCTGACGATCCATGAAGATCTGATGGTATCCCTTATATAAGTCCAAGAAACAAAGCGTCACATGCCCAGTAATGGCTTCGGCTTTTTGGTCGATGGAGGGCAGAGGATAACAGTCCTTCGGACAATGCTTATTGAGATCGGAAAAATCGACACACATCCGCCATGCCCCGCTGGACTTTAATACCATCACTGGATTGGACAACCAAGAAGGATAATACACTTCGAACAAGATATCTGCATCTAAAAGTTGCTGTACCTCGATTCGAATGGCCGCATTTCGCTCCGGAGCGAATTTCCTTTGTTTCTGCTGTATAGGCTTAACGCTGGGATCGATGTTCAGTTTGTGGGTTATTACATCAGGAGAGACCCCGGGCATATCCAAAGGGGACCATGCAAAGACATCGGAATACTCTCGCAAGGTCTGGATGATGGCCTGATGCAACCACGGCACATCCACGACACTGACAGTTACTGTTTGTTCAGGCTTGGATGGATCGAGCGGCACCTGGACAGTGGTGTCCCCTAATGATGTACATAAATGAGGTTCACCAGCTGAGGACGCCACCTGAAGTTGCTGTTTGGGAGGAGCCTTGGTTGCCTTTTTGAGTGCGACGTACATGCACTCTTTAGAGACCGGCTGACTGCCGCGGATAGCCACTTCACCGTGGGACGTAGGGAATTTTAGCGCGAGGTGGTATGTGGAGCATATGGCTTTGGCGGGAGTAAGCCAATCCCGACCCAAAATCATATTATACGGGGACGGGGAATTAACCACGTAAAAATCCACAAAAATGGTTTTTATCGCCGGATAAGTTTCCAGAGACGCCGGGAGAGTGATGACGCCTTCTAGCTGGACTTCACCCTGGGTGAAAGTCTGCAATGGCCCGGGGGCCGGCCGAAGTTGATCCCGAGGAATCCCCATCTTTTGGAAACAGTCGGCAAATATAACACTCACTGCGGCTCCATTGTCTACGAAGACTCGCTTTATTGTAACATTGGCTACAGCCATGTCGATGACGATGGCGTCAGTATGGGCTGTTATCTCTGGAACCGGGTCTCTATCTGTGAAACTAACAGTTTCGGATTGATGGAGGCGGTTATGACGTGGCTCCTCGGGAGGAGGACGGCGAGCCTCTGCCTTCAAGGCATTTCGCGAAGCCCCAGTGGGGAGGGCCCCATATATCATGTTTATGACATGAGTGGGTGCATTGTCTCCGGGTCCTCCCGGAGGAGGGGGCGGTGGCAGAAAACGAGGTTGTTGACGATTGCCCGGGTCTTGCAGTGCATAATTGTTAGACCCCGGCCGATTATTTTGCCACGGCGGCCGATTTTGTTGCGAACCCCGGTCGTGATAACCTCCGCGGTTGTGAGACGAACCCCCATTCTGATTTGTCCGAGGCTTGTCATCAGTCCGCGCAATATATTGTCGCAAGAGACCTTTCCTTAAACAATCCTCAATTTCCTTGCTGAGCTCTCGGCACTCTTCCGTCTCGTGCCCATGATCGCGGTGGTACGCACACCACTTTCCGCGGTTTCGCTTTTCAGGCGGAGCAGTCATCCGCGGACAGGGCCGTAAATCGTTCTTGTGAACAGAAAGAATTTCAGCTCGCGATTTTGTCAGCGGGGTGAATTGTGGAATATCCCCTCGAGATTCTGAACGCCCCTAATTCAGACGAGAAAAGGCACTAGGTCGTGTGCTAGGCCCAGCCTGTGCCCTATCGGACTGCCGCTTACTAGCATGTTTCTCACACTTTCGACGAGTTTGCTCCTCGGCCTTGGCATATCTGCACACAATATTAAACAGTGCTCGGGTCGTGACCGGTGGATTACGAACCAACTCGGTGTAGAGTGGCCCGGGACGGAGACCATTCATGAATTCATTGATGATAACATCATCCGAACAGCTCCCTACCTTAAGACTCTCCGCTGTAAAGCGATCAAGGAATTGGGTAACGGTTTCGCCGTCCCGTTGTTCCATATTCATGAGATCGGCCAAAGTGGCCATGGGCTTGGCACGTGCTTCGAAACGCGCCCAAAAGTGTACGGCAAGTTCTCTAAAAGAGGATATGCTATTACGAGGGAGAGAATCAAACCATACCCGAGCCTCGTCCTGAAGATACTCAGGGAAAATCTTACAGTAGTGAAGAGAGGTAGTATGATCGCGGCTAAGCATGTTGTGCCTGAAAGCTCCAAGAAAATTGGCTGGATCTCCCGTGCCGTCGTAAGGTGGTATGGCGGGCCTTTTGAACCCTTCGGGAAGGGAGGTGGCCATGATTTCTTGAGAGAACGGTGTGATAATGTCCCCATTGGCATCAAGGCCCAGGATTCTGTCTAGTTCGACATTGCGTTGGACTCGCTCATACTCCTGAAGATTTAGAGTATGAGGATTGGCATAACGAACTCTTTTAGCCGCGTTAAGTGGACGGCGGCGATCGACATCTGCAGGTTCGTCGTTGCGCTGTCTTGACCCATTAGAACTCCCATGGTCCTCGGGAGAATCGGGTCGCTCCCGTCGCCGATCCTGACGCCCGCGGTGCACCGGGTCTTGTCGATCGTGCGAGTGCTGACGATGTGGATGCACTGCGGGATTGGTAGCGTGTCCGGCAGGTCCATCGGGATTCAGGCGATTGGCCGCCCAGTCTTGAAGAACATGAGCATGCTCTTGTAGGAAAGCCTGGAGTAATTCTGGAGTTATTTGAATATTAACCTGCGGCCGGGCGGCAGCGGGATTAGGGTTTTGCATGTCTTGCGGGGGCAGAGGTAATAATTGGTTGCCCGGATTCATAATCGGGCCTTGGTTGCCCTGCTGATGAGATGTATCCCGCATCGGCGATTGCCTCGGCGGCAAAATTTGATCCACGGGTGGATCTTGGTTGACCTGATCACCTTGGCGAGACTGATTTAAGCGAGTAGTCACCATAGTTTATCAAATACAATGTCAATATCACAATCACTTGCGATTCCCATAGACGGCGCCAATTGATAAAGCGCAATCCGGTATCCAAGAAACTCAACGAAAACCTATGCAAGAAATATGAAAAAACACAAGATCTACGTGGTTCGATCCGGAGATCTACGTCCACGGGCTCAAAATAGCACCTGCCGAGGTGTTTCTTTCATTATCTCTTTGAGTTTACACGTAATAATTTCAGAATACAGAATGCGAACCCTAATCCTGAGAACAATTCTCCTATTTATACTCATCAATTCCAAACCCTAACTAACTCCCTATAATTGCGCCTATTTTCCGTTGCATGGAAGTTGGGAGCAGATCGTGGGCCTGGAATCTTGGGATACGCTGCTGTTGGGCCACGCTCTTTTAGGCCACGCATGCTTCTGGGCCGGTTAAGTTAATGGGGCCCCGCATGCTTCTGGGCCGATTACTGGGCTGGGTCGGATCGGAGTGTCGACCCGATCCGAAGCTAATGGGCCATACCCATCAGGTAACTAGGAGCAGAGCAACATCAATTATAGATGAAGCTATAAATCAAAGTCAAGGGACTGGAAGTACGGCTAGTGGATCTCCAAAGAGCATGAGAAGGGGGCAATAAGAAGCAAAAGTATTCCCTTGTTAGGAATACTCCCAAGAGGAATGCCAAGATAATTGTTGGGGCCGGAAGCTTGGCTGCTGGAACTCCAAAAAGGGACCCCGAGGTACAAAGAGATTCTCCTAGAAGGGTTACACCCAAGAGGTATGCCAAGAAAACTGCTGGAGTGGAAAAATGAACTCAAGAATCAAATAGTTTGCCTATGGAGAAACCCCAATCTATGAGGAAGAAACTGCAGGTAAATATAAGTGATGATTTTAGAATCTTTAATTCCTTAGTGACTATGTATGTCTTGAAATAGTGTAACCTCAGAACTTATGATGTTTCCTTGTGGGTGAGAAGACCTAAGAACCCTATGAGAGATCCAGTAGAAGGACCATCCACATTGGTTGACAAACCCAATCCAAAGCACTTCATTGAACCCCAGATGCCAGTTGGAGCAAGCACGGTGACAAGTGAGGTTAGCTTCTCAATGGCTTCACATGAGACTCCATCTCAGAAATCTTGTGTGGCTTCTGATGCACTGCCTATTTGCATACATATGTGGATCATATTAGAGTAGGCTTTGGATTGGTTTATGACTACCTTTTGCATATAACTTTTTTTGTGAAGTTTCATGTCTTTACTCAATATTTGTAAATTTTTAGCATGTTTTGTTCTTGTGAGGTCTGTGTCCCTCTCACTTTGATGCCCTAGAAGCAATTAGGATTAGCAATGTAAATTGTGGACCTTTTTTTTTTTATGCCAACATGTAGCATATAAGCTTTTGATGTCGTTAAAATCCAACCCTGGAGCGACTTTTGTGACAGATTGGTTGTAAACATTTCAACATGATTATGCAATGTCAATGATTTATTAGATGTTATGTGCCTCTTATTTAGAAGCTTGGTTCAATTTTGTGCATTAATTTCGTTGGAATTTTGGTTCCTATTGAAAGATGCACATACAAATGTACAATTTCAAGCATAGTTCCCTTTCTTTAGAGAAGATTGATCTATATAATTTGATACATTGTTGTGAAATTGGTTGGGCAGTGTTGGAGTTGTAAGCAGAGTATGGGACTTTGTATTTGGCTTAATTCCATCTTCAACACAAGTGTTTGTTAAATTTTTTTCATACTGGTGGAACACAAACAGTGGGTCAGCTTGCAAATGTGTTGAAACATTGTGCAAATTTTAGAGAACCAAGTTAAGTACAAGCTTTGATCACAAATTGCATATTTTTTCAGTTTTTGTGCACTTCCTTCAAACAAACCACTCCATTTTTAGCCATTAAACCAGAAACTAATTCACCGAATTCCATTTTGATAGTAAGGTTGAACTTCTATTACAAAAACAAGTCCAACATACAAGAGGATAGAAAAAATGAAACAAAGACTGATCTTCTTCTTCTACTACTACTACTACTACTACTACTACTACTACGACGACTACTACTACTACTACTACTACCACCACTACCACCACTACCACCACCACCACCACCACCACCAACACACTACAACATCCTTAAGTCTTAAACGAGTACATTAACAAGCAAACACACACTATAGCCCACAACCATTTTTCTCTACTTTTCACTCCCAGTAGCTCTTCTTCAACCATCTCAATTCTGTCAGCTTCGTCATCAATGTTGTTCACCTAGTGACCTTCATTTGCAGCATGATTTACCCGACGTAGTAAACCGAGAATAATCCGCCTCTTTCGATCTTCCATTGGTTGGTCGAGTCAAACGAAGAAATCACGCCCAGTTGATGTCTGGATTAGGTTCAAGATTAAAAAATAACAGTTATTGAGCTATACCATTTTCAAGTGACATAAATAACTAAGATTAAGGTTTGAGATTAAGGAATATTTTTTTTAGGGCTTGGGATTAAGGAGCTCATACCCGAAATCTTCGGCAGCCGACATAGAGGCGGGCCAGATTAAGGTCCATCCATGAAGTTTTCTTGACGACGGCGACACCACATCTGCTGTGACATTCATGTCTTCAATGGTGATTTGTGTGCACAAGAGGAAGGGGGAGAATGTATAACCAAAGACAAAATTTCTAATTAGTCAAATATTACCGTTGGGTGTATAATTTAAAGATAAAACATTAATAAAGGAATTAAAAGTTGAGAAAAATAAAAGAAAACTGTTAAAAATGGTAACACATGCTCGTCACGTGGCCCATATATCCGAAAATACAACCGGAGGTTGCAATAGCAAAATACTCATTATACCGGTTCTAATCGGAAAAAAAATAATTTCTTTAGCTTGTAAAGTGAAAAACATTAATAATACATTTGCTTTCTACAATTAACCAAAATAATTAAAAAAAATCATTATAATTGCAGATTAAAATATCAAATATCTTTTATCTATTTCTTATATCTTTTAAATATATTAAAAAAGGCTCCAAAATAATATTCAATTATTAAATAATAGCTCAAAAATATTGGATTGGTTGAGAAATGTGTTGTGTACGTGGATTAGAAAAATTAATAATTTTAAGATGTGGGGTTTGATTGCTGGTAATTTATAGAAAAATAAAGTTGAATTGAGACGTAGATGAAAAATAAATGAATAATTTATTTATAGATTGAATTGAATTAAGGTTATTGATAAATATAAAGTCGACTTAGGGTGTGAGGTGTCAATACCTTGGTGAAGAGAGAGAGGGGACACCGGACACGTTCACACAAAAAATATATTATGTTCTGAATTAAAAATTTATAATAAACTACGAGCTTAAAAAAGAACTTTCTAAATTAACGTATTTAATTTTTTGTATATTTTAGATTTTTTAATGGGGGAATCGTGTGAATAGCGGCCAATATTTGAAGCCATTGAACAGAAATTAAGAGCGGAAGCGGAAACATGAAATCACACTCGCAATGGGGCACACCCAAAAACCCTGTCAAGTTCCGAATGTAATTTCATGGCCCCTCTCTGTGTCTCTCTCACTTCTTGATTCTAAACAATTCTAATTTGCAGACCGACCGCTGACAACCTAGTTCCAATACGGCTGGACATCGACATTGATGGCCAGAGATTTAGAGACGCTTTCACCTGGAATCCTTCCGGTAATTATCACATTCTTGTGCTCCTCTAATCACAAATATTATCGATGATATGGGGTTAACTACCTGGAATTTTGAAACTGTGTGTGTTGTAACTATAGATCCCGATTCTGAAGTCGTGGTGTTTGCTAAAAGAACTGTGAAGGACTTGAAGCTTCCTCCTGCTTTTGTCACACAAATCGCTCAGTCCATACAAGTACACTATATCTACAATCGTTTGCCCTTTTATGCTGTGTTGGTGAATGATCGGTTGCTTTTGTTCCTTAATTCACTTGCATGGATTTGTTGTTGTTATCAACCACATACGCATTTCATTCCTCTGAGATCTCTCTTATTTAACTATTGATTCCTGCTTCTAATTTACCTATTAAGGTTACATATAACCCGGATGCTTTGCAAAAGCTTTTGGATCTTTTTTGCAAGATTACCTCTCTAAGTCATCGAGACAAATGAACACACTTGATGGGATTTCTTTACACCTATTTTTGAGGTTTATATGTTGACCGTTGTATACTCTTGTTACATGCTTAATTCTGACCGTTGATTCAAATGACGTTTATTGTAGACACAGCTGTCTGAATTTAGGTCATATGAAGGGCAAGATATGTATACTGGTGAGAAGGTGGTTCCTATAAAGGTTTGTCAACAGCACAGTTTTTCAGTTGTATTATCATTATTATTATTGTTATTTGTGAGGGCAAGAAATATTGGTGGTGACATTTGTTTTTCTCTTGCTTTGCTGAACCAGCTTGATCTCCGTGTTAACCATACTCTTATTAAGGACCATTTTCTATGGGTAAGAACAGACAAATCTGTATTTTCTCCCTTTTTGTTTGGCAGAAGAATAATATTGTACATATAATTATTTCGCATTTTCTAGTTTAGCTGTTGACTGGAATAAAGATACAAATTTTCAGGATTTGAACAACTTTGAGAGCGATCCTGAAGAATTTGCCAAAACTTTTTGCAAAGACATGGGGATTGAAGATCCTGAAGTTGGAGTAAGCACTTCCTTGGATTTATCTTATTTGTACAGTGACACTTTATAGATCAGAGTAAGAGATATTGAAAAGAAAACATCTATGCACTTTGTGGTCTTATTTGATATCAATATAAAGTTAAAAATCTGTAGCACTAGAAGAGGAAAGCTAGCAATGAGACTAGCACTTGGTTTGGTGTAATATTGCATAGCAACTTTGTTTTTTTGTGGCTCATTGAAAGAACTCATCAAGCGTAACTTACAATATTTCATTCCAATATGACTTCTCTTTTCATATTAAGTAGTTTTTAAACCATCCACCACCTACAAGACTTATAACCAGTATATTGCTCGAAATTGCCAATTTTAACATGTAATCTCTTCTTCCTCTTTTAATTAGTTTCTCTCCAAGCGTTGCTCTGAATGGATTGTTCTATATTTAGTCTGTTGTCACCTTATTATCTAATTTAATTTAGTGATTCTGTCTCTTCCAAGTGTGTTTGGATAGAATTGTTATAGGATTTAGTTTCTTGTAAACTAATTATCTGAATTATATTTATCTGAGTCTCTCCTTTTCTTTTTCTCCCCTTTATTTATATGATTTGTGTGTGTCCGTGCCTGGTTAAGATGCACTTTATGTTTCCGTGGAGCTGAAGACCACTAATACTCTTTTGCAGACTGAGGGTTCTCTTTTTCGTGCGATCTCTTCCTCTGTATGCCTTCTATAGTATGTTTATGTTCAGTTGTGGCCATGATCTAAAGTTAAATTGCATTATAGGCCGCTTTCATTTCTTTTAATATTGATGTGTTTCGTTTGAAATATAAGCATTTCTTCTGAATGCATATTAATCCAGCATTTATTTTGCAGCCTGCCATTGCCATTGCTATCCGAGAACAGCTTTACGAGGTGAGTTAATTTTCAGTGGGATGCTTATCTTTACGTCATTTTACCTTATCATATTTATTGTTCTGTTTCTGAAATGAGTCATCGGTTTTATGAATTATAACTGTTCATGCTTTTAGATTGCTGTTCAGAATGTGACTTCAGCCCGTGAAAGCAGAATAAATAAGAAAGGTCGTCGAGGGTTTGAACACAGCCAGGCCAGGTTTGTTGTTCGACTTGAGTAATTATTAGTTTGATGCAGTTGTCAGTGTCAATAACTGTAATTTGCTTTTTATTTCTTGTCTGTCTCCAGCAAGACCAGCGGGAATGCTGTGGACTTATTCAAGTTATTTAACAGCAAGTCCAGTGTTATTCGGTAAGCACCAATGTTGCTGTCCTTATTTCATTTTCCTTGTAAGAACACAGGATACAAGAACTAACCATAAATGACAAAACATGGTATGGAATAAATAATTTGATTTAACTGATTTTCTGACAATTATGTTTACCGTTTAATCTATTGTTGAAATCAGGAAGAAGAAAGAGAGGGATGTATACGAACCAATTGTTGATCTGTTATCAAATGAGGAGGTTGATGCCCTTGAAGCAAAGGAAGAAAGGAGTACACGAGGATGATGAACTCCATTTGCAATTTTCTTGTGTACAATAGAAACCCACACACGTGTTTATATTAATCTTTTTAATATTTGTGTCTGTGTGTGTGTTGGAGTGGTGGTTAGAACTGGAACGGATCATACTATTACTCCCAGTTCCGGTATGTTTGGTCTAAGTGACTGGTAGGATAATTTCACTGCCTAGTTCTCTTGCTATATGGAGTACATCATTATTTCATTGTAACAATAACCACACACTATCTGGATTCCTCAGGGGATAGAAAGCAAACTCTCTAGTCTTCTCTTCCTTGGCCGGCGGCAACATTTATTTATTTTCTGTTCTTGTTTTTTCTTAGTTTCGGATTTTATATCCAGTTCTTGAGGTTTCGTATTTCCATTTTTTTTGAGAGAACTGTTCTTATTATTTGGTTTTTCTGGACAAATCGGTATTAGCGTTTCATTATTATACCATAAGTCAACTTCTTGTCCATTTTCACTTCCATTCTCGTTTCTCCATGGGACTTCGGGGTGTTCTTGCTGTTACGGGAGGTCACCTTCATCCCCTGCCTGTTTTTTTTTTTTTAAGGCGGCGCAACTTAGGGTTCGTTGCTCAAAACTGCAATCTTCTCACTCCCTTGAAGGTTGATTTCAGATCGTGATTCCGGACATATGCAGGGGATGTCCTTGCACCTCGCGAGCTTCTTCGCGAATCTTGGAGATGCCTTTTCGATTTTGCAGATCTGGAGCGTCTTGTCGTTCCGGTGGTTTTAATCGCCGACGCTCACTGGTGGTGCTAACCAGATCCGGTGCTTACAGACCAGACCTGGTCTACGACCAGCTTCTCTTCCTGCGTCTGTCCAACGGCAGTGCTTCTTCTTCCTCATTGAGTCATCAACTCCGCGAGTCGACTCACCACCTGCTTTACTGCGTTCAGCCATTGACGAGCAGCGGAGTCACGGAGTTAATCAAACGAACTCGTTGAGTCGTCTCCGAGTTTCAGATCTACACAACAGAACCGGTCTCTTCTGTCTCGACTCGATTTGGTTTCCAGTCCGAACCGGGCTCGGTCCACTGTTGGGACCGGGTTTTTTCTGTATCGACTCCTACTGCTCGAGCGTTCGGCGGTGGATTTTTCCATCAGCTCCAGCTTTGAAACGCCTTCACTTTGAAGCTTTTTGGTATACAGCAGATACTCCAGCTGCTTTCAGGCTGATTTCGTTTATGGATGTGGTTGTTTTGGGTGGATTTGGGATTATGATGCTGAATTTTGAATGACCTGTGCGCCATTTTTTATCTTGGGAAAGACTGGTTCGTCTGTTTTGCATTCTTATCTGTTCACGGCCGGTGAGCCTTTTTAGCCGGGTGGAGGTGCGTTATGGTTAATGGCGTTGACTTCTGCCATATCTCACTTGGGGATTTTTTATACTGGCTACTAGGAGAATTACAAAAGTGCTTCTACATATCAGCTACAGGAGGCTGTTTATTGGGGTGTTTCTTTATTTTGCTTCCTGCTGATTTCCGAAGGTGACAAGGCTTGTGCGTTCTGGTTTCCATGATATGATCATGGGGCTGCTTTGTTTTCATAATCTTGAGTGGATCCCTCTATCATTTTCAAGCTTACACCAACTGATGAAATTGTTCTATTTTGGAGTAACTGGTGGAGTTTTATTGGTGCTGGGACATTGGTTTTTGGTTGAGAGTTTTTCTTTTTTTGGAATTAGTCGTCGGGTCGTACTCATAGGTTTGACCGCTCTGAACTGAGGCATTGAAATCATCAGAGGGATTTTTTGACTCACACGGATGTGAGGAGCGCTGCTAATCCCCCGCGCTCTGGTTTCGTGACATAGAGCAACATATTTGGGAGCTCGACCTCTGTAGTTTGTTCGACGATAGTTCTAAACCGGTTCTACTCTCCAACCGAATCGGCCAATTCCAGTCTTATTTTGCACTAAATTTGCTTTGTCTTGTAATTGTTTTATTTTCATTAGTCAATTTTAGTTTTATTCTGGATACCTTTATCTGCCGACTTGTGGCATGAAAAGATTTTTCGTTTGACTTTTGTGAGTGACCGTCCTGTGGTCTCCACATTTGTGGTTCCTTTATTTTATTTTCTTCATTTATAATACTACCTATTAAGGAGTACATCATTATTTATTTTTATTCACCAACAAAACTCTCTTTCTTTGAACAAAAATAGACATCCTATCCTACCTACTCTTAAAAGAAAAATCACCGGTGAAGCGTCTCATTCACCCATCTCCTGAAGAATTGAAGGGCTTAATGACTTTTTCACAAAATGCTCTGTTGTGTTGATTACTTATTCTGTTACGGTAATTAAGAAATTTATCGTGTAAAATGTGATTTTGGTTGGAGAGCTTTATATTACGTTTAGATATTGGTTTAACAATTAAGTCTTAGATTGTTCACTTATAATTTCCAGTAGAATATTTAATGTTTATTAGTCGAATCTCATCTAAAATATGTTGTTTTGTCTTATCTAATATGCTTTGCTTTTCTTCTTAATTTGTTTTTTTGAGTAACACTTGTGTGCATGTGATGTATAATAAACTTATTGTACATCACTATAATTTAACACATGGACTCCAAAAAATTGCTGAAATATAATTTATAAAAAATTCGCGTCCGCGAACTGGGTCAGCGCCCAAGTCGCGTCTTCTTTTTTTAAAAAAAGATATACTGTAAAAACACAATAAGTCTACTCTGAACACAAAATAACTATACTGCAAGAACATGATAAGTTTATCATGTAAACGCAAACCCAAAACTTTTTTTTTTTTTTTTTTTTTTAGTACCTGGAAGCTGGATTCCATTTATAACTTTTTCTTGGGCGTTGAAATATGTGTGATAATGTCTTAACCTGTCAATTAAAGCAAACTTTTACAAATATGTATTGTCCGTATTATTATTTAATGGGATGGGATTTATGCATTTTTTTATTAGTTTTTGTGATGGTGGGAAAGTGGTAAAGATAATGTATTGAAAATGGATGAATTCAAGTTGTATTTATGATTTTAAAAAAAAAAAAAGGTGTATTTATGATAAGATAGTTTTAGATTAAAAGGCCATGAAGAAATATTAATTTAGCGAATTCTGAAGCGTATAAGGTGATCTTTTATATAAGCTTTAAGGAAAATTATAAATAATCATCCCAACTTTACGTATTTTTGTAGATTGACATATAATTTTTTTTTGGGTTACAAATAATAATTTCGAACAAATCTCAATCGTTGATTGTCCAACTATTGACGGCCGAGATTTTTTTGAGATAGTAATTTGAAAAAAATTATAAGTTCAGATGATAATTTGTAACAAAAAAGACTTTATACGATAAACTGCAAAAATATGCAAGTGAGACGTTAATGTGTAATTTTCCCTAATTTATAATTTGGGTTTGGAAGATGAATTTTAATCTCATTTATGGGGTCCATCTGTCAGATAAAGTTGACAGAGAAAACTAAAATGAAAGGAGTTTATATTTCCATTGTCAAGTGAAGCTAAGATGAAGTCGGTGTATGTTATCAAGACACTTTCTTAAGTTGTTATTTATTGTAACCTACTCTCAAATACATTTGGTAAAATATATACAATCTTATTAGTAAAGGTATGCTATCTGTTTGAGATTGATCCATTTTGTTTTTACTCAATTATACTTCTTCAAATATCAGATTCTAATCTATGCTTATAACACTATATACAAAGGCAAAAACTTATATGAAATCGTCACACGGTGTGACAGGAAAAAATATCACTTTTTGTAATAAAAGTATCACGTTTATCTGTAAAAGTATCACTTTTTTGGAGCAAAAAAAGTATCACTTCTATCTGTAAAAGTTTCAGTATGATAAAAGTGTTACTTTTATTTGTAAAAGTATCACTTTTTCCTATAAAAGTATCATTTTTTTACTGTAAAAGTGTATTCTGTCACACGTGTGACCGTCACACACAAGACTTACTCATATACAAAATACATGTTTTAATTTAATTATTTGTCCATTATCCTTATATACGGTGCATTAGATTCATAATTTCTTTCCAATATGAATTAACACTCTTTCTTAATAGTTGTGTGTGTTTTCACCTTTGCCAATATGTACCTTATTTTGGTCTTATTATATCCGAGTAATCATATGATCGTTGTTTTATAGAGTTATAGATACTTCACAAATTTATTTCTTTTTTTAAAAAAAAAAAATAAAAAATTAATGTACGATTATAGGATTGGTCATATTGCTAAACCTTCTACAAAATGTAGTTGTAAACTTCTTTCCTTTTAATTTTGGAAACAAAATTTACAATTATAAAATTTTCATGCTACCTCTATTTTTGAAAGGTGTAATGTATATATATCTTTAGTTTGTAATTGATTATAATTCTTTTGAATACTATTATATTTTTCAAAATATGATTTTATCATGTAATTTAAATTTTATAAAGTACATTATGTCCCGTGCATCGCATGGGCGCACATCTAGTTAGAAATAATACTAAAGTACTCATTTCTTATTTTCTCTTCGCCAAAATTTAACTTCGGCCGAAAATTATATATCTCTTCCACAATTTCAATTATACAAAAAAATATAGTATCTTGCAAATTTAATTCTCCAAATTCACTTACATATTCACAATGGATGATCGGCAATCAAAAGAAAGATATGTACACCATAAATAATGGCTAATTATTATCAACTAAATTCACGATTTGGTATAAAAAATTTCAATAGTAGAGTAGTGTTCTTTATACCTGCATCGCACACTGATTCGGTGGTTAGTGATCGAATTATTGTAAAAATTTCGGTTAATAATAACCATACCACATAAACATATTTGAAATGTGATAGTCAGAATTTTTATAATATTTCGATAATTACTTGCCAAACTATTTCAATTTGTTTGGTCGTTACTTGCCAAACTATGTTCATTTGATAGGGACTTTGCATTTATTTAGATTGACTTGTGTAATTCTCTAGTATATTCAAAGACTATCAAAATTCAATTCAAAGCAACTCCTGTTTCTCTACAATGTCGTTTTTTACTCACTTTTCCACATAGGAAGATTATATATATATATATATATATATATATATATATATATATATATTCTAAAAAATTGTTAGTCGTTAGGAAGATTATATATATATATATATATATATATATATATATATATATATATATATTCTAAAAATTGTTAGTCGTTAGTCGGTCGGTTCACTGGGGCGTAGCGCCTAGAGCTTGGGCTACTCCCAAGCTTCAGGAAAGAATGAAAAATTACTCACAAAGCATCAAGGATAAATCATTCATCAACATTATCAAGCGAAAACTAAAATAAAAATAGAGAAGAGAAGGATAGAAATGCTCAATCATGATAGGAATCTTAATCCTATCTTCAACAATCTTTAAGGTTGTCATTCCCTTGGAGCAATTTTACAAGATACCACCAACATCCCTAATTTCTCCCTTGAAGAGGAAGAAACCCTAGAAGAAATACTAAAAATCTATGCTATTACAGGAGGAGTTGAAAATATGAAGTGAAAGTTATGAAATAAAATGAGGGGATGGGGTATTTATAATGTCCCAATCCTCCTAAAGTAAAAAAGACTAAAAACTTGCAAAAGACCCTATAGTAGGGTGGTAGCGTGATGTCGTGTGTCGCTTTACCAAATTAATTGTGTACAAAGAATACACTATACCTTATCCTACTACTCTAACTAGTAGAGTGGCAAGTAAGGGTCGATCCCACGAGGAACGGTCGAACGATTTTGCTTCATTGTATTAAGCTATTATGATCAAGAACTACAATGTAAATAAGTTAGAAAACAATAAAGAAGTGGGGGGATTTTAATGAAATAACAACTAACACCTAAATAAAACAAAGACAAATAAAGAGATTTGTTTTGGTTTTTGGTTTTTTAAATAGTAAAACAAGCCGCCCTTGATCATGCTTCCCCTTGGTCTTAGACCATTGATGCAACTATTGTTAATGCCCTATTCAATTGTGATTCTAGCCCTTATCTCAAGGCTATTAACAAGCTCTAATAGCCTTGTTATCCCTTAATCTTAGTTAATCAAAACAAGCTCTTCGACTAACCCTATTCAATTTAATCGAATCCTCGAACAAGCTCTCTTAGATTCAATAACCAAATGCATTAAACACTAGGACAACGAGATAAATTCAACATAAAACTCGCAAGCTCGGTTTTAGTGGTTGAACTTTGTGTTATCACCAATAAATAAATCTATTATTTGCTACACGGGAATCGGAAATCCTACAATTACGGATAGTAATTTCCTATTCTAGCAACACATTCACAAATCCCTTAAAGGGTGATCAATCCAATAACTAATTCATAAATGTGAGTCAATAAGAGCAAATAACACAAAACACTTGAATACACAATATTTTCGGTAACATTAACCGTAATAATCACATAAACGTCTTAAACTCAAGGTTCCACAATAATCAAGGGTGAACAAAAGAGTGCTAGTCACCCATTTTACCTAATACAAAGATAAAATAACAGAAAATTAAATAAAACATGAAAATAGGATAGAAAGAACCAAAAGTTAGGGTTGAAGATCAAGATCTTCAACCCCCTTCCATTCCTTTGCTTCCAATGGAGAAAAGTGGTTGATTATGTGGGGGATGGGTTCTAGGTTCTGTCAAAATCGAATTAGAGGATATATATATATAGGAGAGAAAGTGTTAGCTCAAATTTAGGCAAAAACGTGTTTGGATTTTTAAAACAGGGAACCCCGCCACGGTCGTGGCACAAAGTTGGCCGCGGGCGTGGTGAAAACAAGGGTTTTGGGCCCAATTTGGGGCCGCGACCGTGGTCTAACTCCTGCCTCGGTCGTGGTCTTGCTTGGGCTGAATTTGCCTTTACTTCTGGAGGACTGGCCACGGCCGCGGCTGATTCAGACCGCGGTCGTGGGGTTTGGATTGCCACGGTCGTGGTGTTTGTTTGCCTCGGTCGTGGCAAATGATGCTGAAATGTGGCCTTCTCTGGAGGAATGACCACGGCCGTGGCTTGAGCCACGGGCGTGGCCTCACCACCTCGGGCATGGTCCCTTGTTTTTCCTTGTTTTCTTCTTCCTTTGAGCTCGATTTGTCAATTTGAAATCTTCGAACCTGTTTTTCGGCCTTAATTCACCTGTCTTGACATGGAAATGAACCAAACACGTTAAATTGCCCAATGAGAAATAAACGCACAAAACACACGTGAAAATGCACACAAAAGTCCGTAAAAAGACACTTAAATTGACCTAAAAGTGTGTGCACTACCACGTGTACCATAGGGGTACAAGGGTAATTTAGCTAACTAGAGTGCTTGAGTTTGTTGAGTCCAACCCCTTGATTGCGCTCATCTCAACCTCCTAGAAAATTTCGGGGGCTGTTTCTTGACTAAGTGTGGCAACTTTAATCACCTTGATGGGACATCAGATGAAGAAGTTATGACCGAAAAATGAACACATATTGCCGACTAGAGCTCGAAAGGATCGTTGGGGAATACCACACCCGTAGGGCGCAGAACCACTGGAAGTGTGCAGCTCCTAGAAGATATATCATGGTTGGTACCACGGCTGGTATGGTCTTCATTTTCCAAGCGCTAGATCGTCGGGCACGCCATGCTCTCCCGTCGTGCCCCGTTTTCTTGGATCATTTCTACGAGCCCTTTCCACCCAATTTATCAGCCCAAGTTCTTCATGACTTTTATCTCTGACTCAACGATCTTCAAATTGGGCCTGACCTGGGCCTGATTTGGACATGTTTGGGTCTCAATTTGCGGGCCAGAGTGAGAAAATAGGTGTACTTGATCTTCTTGATTTCCCAGATTTTTCCAACCTTAAAAAACATGACTAAAAAATAAAACACGAAATCGCACCTAAACATATGAAACACTCGCATTTCACAAACAAGTATAAATGTAGATAATGCAAGAAAAATGAGTATTTCGACGTTCATCACCGGCCTAGTCTGTAGGGCCAACACCATATTCACTAACGTGTTGTGGAAAACTCAACTGATAGGTTTATCAAAATTTTCTAATTTCATTTAAGAAAAAAGATCCTAGAGGAACTGCACATGCAAGATTAGGTATCAGGATACACTCAAATTCCTTAATAGTGACTCAAAATAGAGAAAAAAAAAAAAAAAAGATCTTTATTCACATATAGTCATTTTACTTTCCATCCAAAAGCCCAGATGTGAGTTGAGATGACAATTTGGGTAGTCATGCCTAGTCTGTCGGGCAAACACTATAGTCACCCATCCAGAGAAATTAACCTGTATCTACACCATTCTTTAGCACCCAACACAATCCTACCAGACAAGAAATAGGGAATCCAGAATTGTAAATGAAGCAAAGTGCCTTTACCACAACCAGAGCAAGAGACCACGAAGAAGAAAGCCCGGCAAGATCAGAAACTTATCAGAGCTGCACCTCTCTATCATTAACGGAATCTTGGGAGCCTTGAGCCTTTCTCCTCTAGATTTCTTATCCACACACATAGTCCCGAAATTTCCTTAAATAATCCCGTTGCCACTTTCCATCGCCCAACCTAGTGGGCGGGCATAGAAATCTTGCATAGGCAGTTTCACTTCAACAATACAGGAAATACACAACACTTAATATACAACGAATTTCAACTGCACTGTTGTTGTTTAGACATTTAACCACAGTTTTTTACTTATCACTTGTCTATTAGCGAAAAAAACTCGCTAATAGACAATAGTTTCACCTAGTGTTGTTTATTAGTGCATTTTCACGCTAAAAGACAATAATTCAGTTTTTCTAATACGTAGGCTAATAACACATGACTTTGGTAATAGACCTTTGTTAATAATATAAAAGAAATTCCATCAAAATTTAATACAGGGCTATGTTTATGTTTATTTAAACAAACTTCAGATAAAAAAATCATACTCCCTCCCTCCCGGTTAACTTTGCACACTTGCCTTATCGGTCCACCCCACTTAACTTTGCACACCCCATAAATAGAAACAAAAGTCAATATCTTCAGCCCTCAAAAGTTACACATAATTACAGAATTGCCATTACTTAACTTAATTAAATATTCTAAATTAGACTAATTAGATTATTAGTTTTAATTAACTTAATTATCTTAACCTAATTAACTACATAATTCAGCAAACACACCCTCCTCCAACGCAACCCCCCACATTCTCGAATCATCTCACACACTCAGGAACATCCTCATTCCCCTCTCAAGCCCTAGTTCTATCTTCTCTCTCACTCTTCTCTCGCCACACTTCTAGATCTCTCTCAGATCTAAACCTGATCTTTCTCACCCACCCAACCTCCCTATTCTTTCTACAGTTTTTTTATGGAAGAATCATGTTGTGATTCCGATGATGGCTTCGTTTTCGATTATGATGAATCCTTCGTAGAAGAAACAGAGTTTGATTATGGCGGTGTTCCTCCTTCTGATGCCGAGGAGGCTATTCTGGTAGGAAATCATGCTTTCGCCTCGGAAACCGGTGTTTATCTACCGGTTGAAGGTGGATGGTTTGAATCCGCTGATTTATGGAGACCCTTTTTCTCGTGTTTTGCTCTCCGGTTTCCTGCTATCGTAAAGGTTAATGTCTCCTCTCCTTAGTTGAATAAAAAAAAATTGAAAAAAAATTCTTTATTTCTGATTTTTCTTTGAGGGTTCCAATCCAACAACGAATCTTTTGGTTGAAAAGAAAACCCCAAATTAAATTTGTCCCTGTTCTGATTTTCGAAGGGAAAACCCAAAATCAATTTTTAAAGTTAGGGTTTCTTGTCCCTGTTCTCAATTTTGAGAAGAAAACCCAAAATCGAATTTTAAAATTAGGTTTCTTGTCCCTGTTTTGATCTTTGAGGAGAAAACCTGAAATCAATTTTTAAAATTAGGGTTTCTTGTCCCTGTTCTGATTATTGAGATGAAAACCCCAAATTGAATTTTAAAATTAGGGTTTCTTATACCCCTTCTGATTATTCGTGTGAATTAAATACTGCTGATATTATTGAGGAATTTTGTCCCAACATTGGTTGGGTTTGAGACGTCTGATTATTTGTCTGATGTTGATAAGATGATGTACTTATGATGTTTGCTTTAGCTTGTTCCTTATGTGTGAGGTGATGTTCAATTTCATCAAGTGAGCCTATACTTTGTAATATGATGTGTTGGGAATGTGGAACCGGAGTCAGGGAGTGAAGAACCGGAGGTTTAAACCGGGTTTTAGCATCAAGAAGTCAAATTGGTCAGAACAAACCGGGTTCGAGTTAGTTTGGGATAACCGTCGTTTGTGACGAAGCAGTTGCAGTTAGTGACGAAGAAAACCGTCACATTTGTCCTGTAGCTAAACGAACACAGCGTGAACTTCTTGCAGTTATAACTTCCTGTTCAGTTGCATTCGAGCTTCAATCCATATATCATTGTAAAGCTCTCATTGAGGAGAAGATCACTACGTCGCATTATTTCCTTGTTCTTTAGATTAGAGAGAGTATTTAGAGATTGAGTGTTCGTGCCCTAATTTGTATCCAGAATTGGGCATTTCATTTCTTGAGCTTATTCTCTGTAATTGATTGAAGTTCTTAGTGGATTGAGGTGTGCCTTGCCTCCGTGGATGTAGTTCATCTTGAACGAACCACGTTAAAACTGTGTTTGATCCATTTCTAGTTCCTGTTCTGCATAAGTTCAATTCGGCCACAACTCTGGCCGAACTGCATGTGTGAATTCGAAGTGTATTCTTTGTACAATTTCCAGATTCTTTGTGTTGTGTGTTCCTGAGTTGTTTTCACTAACATTATGTTAATGTCTGTTGGTCTTGCTTTAATAGATTTTGTATTGGATTCTGGGTTGGCTGTAATACGAATGTTTTTGTGAATGATGATAGGTTGGTTCACTGAATCGGTCTTGATGTTGATAGTGTTGTGATTCTGTGTATTATGTGAAAGATAAAATTTGTTGTATGGTGGCTAAACAAGATGATGTGCAATTACCTGATTCCCTCTATGCCATCCAACAAATAACCTGGTTGCTAAAGTAAATGAACAAATAATTGCTGAAGTGTTGATTGTTGGGTGCTTAAACTAGTCTTATCTAACTAGTTTAAGGCTGCCCTCAACATAAGATAGGGCTTGAGGCTGATACCCAGTGATGAATCTGTTCTCAAGGTAAAAAAAAAAAAAAGAACTAAGTTTGATAAACTTAAACTTAATTCATTTGATCACATTGTTTACAGTATAAGCAAAACGTACACATCTGTTATGTTTATACTGTAAATAATAGAACAAAAACATATCTAATTTACCTAATTCACTTATATCCAAGTTCTATCATGAGTCCTCCTATGTCATAAGTACTTGCAACCTGTTCATTGGCAATTAGATACTCAATTCCTTCTCTTACTATCTATTCTTCAACTTCTAATGCTATAGGTAAGTTGCCTTATCTTACTTGTGCTGCTTTTGCAATGTGTGGTAGCTTGTAATTGTTGCCACCTTTAATCCTCATAACCTCTACCATACAAGCTTGCAGACTCAAAAAAACATTGTTGAGCTTAGTGATTTCAAGTTCTTCAAATGATTGAAGAACATTAGTCACTAAGTTTTGCACATTGTAGCTTCTTGTCTCAACTTGTAGAGATAATAGCCTGAATCTAACACATTAGTATCTGGTGAGTTTGGGGGTTGGCACAAAAGCTGAATCTCAAAACTATCTGATGTTGCTGCACTTCTGAAATCAGGATCAGAGTTGCTTAAATGTGGCTTTGCATTATCTTGCTAAATGATGATTTGTTTACTTGCATGAGCTGACCATTTTGCCTTAATAGCTGGTATAATCTGATGTTATCCAATGATGAAACAATGTGAAGTAGACAATAAATTGTGTTAGTAATGTCACCAATTTGTCCCAATAGATAAAACAAACTGTTAGGGCAGATTTAGAAGATTTACTAACAATAAACTAAATGATGAAACTGTTCTGATTGTTTAAAGAGTCACCTTATCCAATAGGCAGTTCTTAATGACCTGTTTGGTAATTGATTCAATTGGTTTGGTGACCAAAGTGCCTCTAACTCTGTTAACACTGTTTCTGAGCGCAGGTTCTAATGTTGTGAATAGGAAAATTCCTATTTCCTATCAAACAACAACTCCCCATCTAAAGTGTGTGTGGCCTTGCCGCAGCACACATAAACATTACCTTGGGAACAAATCGTTTTCTCTTACATTCCCTATGTGGATCTTCTTCCACTACAAGTGTATATGCTCTCTCACTTGTTCGTTGCATGTAAAATCACTTCTCATCTATGTGGACATGCTTTTATACTTGATTTTGTGAAGATTTTTGTCCATGTGTAAGAAGCTAAGTCTATATTTTAGCCTTTGCAACTTATTTGCATCACTTAACCGAGGCTTGATTGCATTTGTATGTAGCTTTATGGCCCCTAATTTTATCCATCTACCCACTTGACTTTTGCTGACACTCAGCTCTTTCGCAAGTCTTCTTATTGTGCCTCTTTTGGAATATGGGATGTTTTTCATACCATCTTCATCTAACGCAACAACCCTTGATGAAGCTGATATGAGTTTGATATCTGGAAATGAAAGTGGTTTATCTTCTAAAATCTGTTGCTTTGTAGATTGTCAAATAAGCTGAATCGTCCGTTTTTAAACTTTAAATGATGTTGCCACTTCTTTCATCTTACCGGTATCAAAACTCCGTTAGTGTTGTTGGCTAAAAGAATTTGAGCGATTAGAAGTCGGTCTGATGGAGTCAAGTTCGGCCCTTTCCATGTGTTTGTCATATTTTGATCTTCAGAATTTGAATCTGCTTTCTAGTTTGTAATTGCATTCAATGCTAATTTTAGGGGTTTTTATAGTGTATTGTTTGAATGATTTGAATGTAATTTAACTTAGGAGGGAGATTTGAATGTAATTTTAGGTTTTATTGAGTTGCTTGTGTAATTTCAGAATTTGGATTTTGGTGGGAAATTTCCCCCAAATTATTAGAATGTAAAATGCCAGTTTTTCAGCCTGTGACTAAGTCAATTTTTTTGGGTTTAATTGCAGATATTTTTTGTGTTTTTTACTGTTCATCAATTTGAATTTAGGAAGGGAAGTGTTAACGCACTAATCTCTCCCTTAAAAATCATATTGAAAATCCCTCAAAAGTCAAAGAAAAGCCATGTTTTTTTTTTTTTTAACATCTGTGCCCAATCAACTGTGCAAAGTTAACCGGGGCGGAGGGAGTATATTCTTTTGCTCGAAAAAAATTATACTCTCTCTTCTCTCTCTCTCTCTCTCTCTCTCGATATTTTCTCCCTCCCTCGTATTACAAATACCATAGATGGCGTCCATATATCCTCCATCTCTCCCGGTGTTAGAGACCTCTATTTCTTTCTCTCTTATAAACCTCCTCCATTATTTTTCCTCTTAACTATTAGTCTTATCCTAACCTGTAATGAGACCCAAATAAAAAAAAAAAAAAACAAAAAAAAAAAAACCCTTACTAAATTTCGAAGGATCTTGGTAGTGTAGCAGTGAAGAAGAGGATAATTGACTCTTAATTCTAGATCTCCTCACTAATGACGACTTTGAAAATTTTGAAGATTGAATCTTCTCAGAGTTCGTGCTTTCTTACGTTGTCCCCCTCTTTCAAGATCTTCAGCACAGCAAAAGTTTTTTCATCATTTACCCTTTTGTTTCTTTGAAATCTCTGAGTTTTTGTGTAGAATTCGTTTACAGGATAATACTGTATTCCAACTTTACTCAGGCAATGAAGCTTGAATTTAAGGTCCTAAGGTGATTGATTAATTCTGAAAGTATTCAACTTTCTATTGTTTCTTTGTCAACAATTTGTGGACATAGGGAACTGCTGATTGTAGAGTAGGCTAGCTTTGGGGGATTGATTTTTGTAGGAGCAGCAATAAACAATAATGGAGTGAAGGTTGATCTTAGAAGTAACATGTCTCCCAAATTTCTGCCAAACTATAAATTCTGTCAATGCATCTCACTAAGTGTATGTTCGGTTGGGGTTGGCCAACCCCTCCCTATGTTTGTTTAGGAAGGTTGATTTAATGATTAAAGTAGTATTGTTAATGTGATGGAGTTAGTGGTTGGGAGAGTAAAAAAATGATGTTTGTTTGGGTGGTTAGGTAGTGATTGTAGTGTAGGATATAATTTTTAATTGTAAAAGGTGATGCGATGTGTGTAAGAGGTTGTTATTAATAATTGATTTAATGATTAAAGTAGTATCGTTAAAATGTGATGGAAGAGATTATTAATGAGTGATTTTAATTGTTTGTGTTTTTTTTTTAAAAAAATTAATTTATAATTATTTTGTAAATATGTTTAATTAATTAGAAATTACGTCAATAATTTGGGATCAAAATTTTAGATATATAATTAAATTAAATAAATTAGAAATAAGTTAAATTTAAATCATGATTACTTCTTATTTGCAAATGTAATGTGCACATAACTCACCTCATCTCCTCTCTCTTTGTCGTAGCCTCTCTCTCTCTCTCTCATCGCATCCTATGGAGGCTCCACTACTTTCCATTGGTGTGCAAAAATGGTGAGCGACAATCTGTACATAAGCGTGCCGACTTATTTTCGCTGTCCTATTTCACTAGACATCATGAAATCTCCAGTCAGCCTTTACACAGGCGTCACCTACGATCGCTGCAGTATCCAGCGGTGGCTTGACGGCAGCAACAACATCTGCCCCGGCACCATGCAGGTGCTTCAAAACAAAGACCTCATCCCCAACCACACCCTCCAGCGACTCATCAACATTTGGTCCGATTCGATCTCGACTCGGTCTCCTAACTCACCTCTTCACTCGCTCACCGTCATTGACATCATCCACCCCCTCGAGACTGACCTCTGATATGCTCATAGACATATTTTTCCCCATTCCTCCGTAATCACCAAAAACCTCTCCAGACTACTTCATTCGCGGCGGAATCGGAGGGAAACGGGAGGTTTGGCGACGGAGGGTGCCCGGATTCTGCAATTGCTTGTTTCCCTCATAGGGAGAGTTAAGGATTTGAATTCGTTGGAGTTGAATTATCTCGTTTTGCAACCTCGTCCTGAAGAATCTCGACAAAACTGTACACTCAGAAGCACTAAAATCCAAAATTGAAATAGGAAATTTCGAATTTAAATCGTCAATTATGACATGATAGTATAGAGAGAATTAGCAGAATGGCAATAGAGAGAGAGAGAGGAGGGGTTGGGAGTGGTTGTGGAAACCATCCTAAACGAACATAGAGAGGGATTGGCCAACCCCAACTAAACATACACGCGGGTTGTAAGTTTCTTAATTGTATAATAACAATCAATATTTTGGAGCTTATTTTATTTTATGAAGTACTCCCTCCGTCCCACCTTATCTTTCACACTTTCCTTAAACGGCTATCCCACCTTATCTTGCACATCCCAAAACAACAAAGTATTTATACCGACTATACCCTCTATACTTACGAAATTAACAAAAATGTCATTACTAAAACCATTTACACAACCCAATTAAACATCTTAATTTTTCCTAACCCAATCCATTCTAATTAACCCAACATAATTTAATTAACCCAAACCCACTAAAATCTTACCCTATTACCCAATACCAACCTAACCCAAACCACTCTCATCCTGTGAATCAAGTCTGCCTCTCTCTCTCTCTCTCTCTCTCTCTCTTTCTCTCGCTCTCTCTCTAACCCTATCTCTCTCTATATCCTACTTTGATTATTTTCCTACACACCCTCAGATCACCAACCACACATCCGTTCTCCGATCTTGAATTTTTTGTTTGGCTACGAAAACCCTATCTTCAATAATTAGGTTTTTCTGAAGCTCTCTTGCATTAATGGAGGATTCTCCAGAATTTCCTCAAATTTGTTATGACTCAGACGACACCGTGGTGGAGGAGTCTTAGTTTTCGACTGATGTTTTTCGTGATGAAGGCTTGAATAAACCAGATCTGGATGCAGATCTGAGCTTCTCATCTGAAATCACAGACGAATCTGCTGCGCTTGGTGCTGAAATCCCAGATCTGACTTCTTGCAAGAGTCTGTGGCTGGATTCAAGGGAGAAACGTAAAAATTTCCATGTGTTGTTGACCCTATGGTTCCTGATCTCGGAAAGGTTATGAATTTATGTCCTAATATGCACTCGTTTATGTTGCTTGGTCCGAATTTGGTGCTTTTGCTAATTTTGTGGTTATGCTTTGTTCTAGAGTTATGCAAGTTTGATATTGGCCTAGTTTTAGGTGCTATTATGATTGTGTGGTTGATTGAATCTGTTAGGGTTGCTGGTTGCTGGTTTGGGCTAGGGTTTTGTGTGAAAAATAGATGTGCCTAACTGATGCTTTACTATTTGCTGATAGGCTTTATTATTGCTTCTAATTATGCATTCAAAGTGGTCTACGACCACATTGTGGTGGCTAATTCGAAGCAATAATATGTCTGGTGGGTGTTGTTGTGCCTAAATGATCTGTAAACTGTATACTTGCTGTTGTTGTGCCTACATGATGCATTTGTACTGCTGATAGGCTTTGATATTGCTTCTAATTATGCATTAAATTTGGTCTGAGACCAAATTTTGGTGGCTAATTTGAAGCTGTAAACTCTGTACTTGCTACTGTTGTGCCTAAATGATGTTTTGCACTGCTGATAAGCTTTGATGTGGCTTCTAATTGCTGTTGTTGTGCCTAAATGATGCTTTTCTTAGCTGATAGGCTTTGATATTGCTTCTAATCACGCTATTCTCTTTCTTAAATTGAGTGAATGTGTAGTTCTTTTTCTCTTTAAGAAAGTGGATTGCATAAAATGAGACCATGCCCAATGATGACATTTTCCTGAGGGTCTTAATTGAAAAATATCCAATCACATCACAAAATATGCTCCTATTACAGTGTTTATAGCTTAAGTAAAACGTACACTCTATTGTGTTTATGCTATAAACACTATACTGAAAGATGCTACCATTACTACTCCCTAACATACACTATATGTAACCTAAGGCTGCCTTTAGCCCACCAATTTGGTCTGTTCCAGCAGTGTTTTCAATTTCTATTAGGCACTCAATCCCTTCCCTAACAATAGCCTCATCAGCCTCTAAAGATTGTGGCAGATTTCCAGCCCTTTCTAAGGCTGCCTTGCCCAAATGAGGCAATTTGTAGGTGTTGTGTCCCTTACACTTTATTATCTCATTCATGCAGCCCTGCAAGCTTAAGAAAACATGATCTAGTTTCCTTACCTCTAGATCATGATATGACTGAATTACATTTTGCACAAGTTGCTCAACTATTTAAGAAAACATGATCTAGTGTCCCCTCAACACTTTTGTTGACTTCCATTTCTGATGCAAGTTGTCTTATGGTACCCCTGTTGTTGAACGGAATACCCTTCAGCCGGCTTATGTCGAGCTCTGTACTTATGACCACTTTATTCTGTCTTTTTATATTGAAACTGATAAGGATATTTGCTGCAATTTGTTGCCTTGTAGCCGCCCAAATGTTATGGATGATTCGACGACTAACTCCGAATGATGTTGCCGCCTCTTTGATTTTGCCATGATGAACCACCCGATTCGTGCTGTTATCGATAAAAAATTGAGCTATCAAAGAGCGGTCTGACAGAGACAAATTCTTCCATTGTTTCTTGTTGCAAACCATGATTTGAATTTTTTTTACTGCTGCAGTAATAGTTACTGATAGAGCATTGAATGTGGTTGTTTCACATTCAGTGCTCATTAAATAGGCTTTTAGTTAAATTTAAATTTAGGATGGAACTTGAAATTTTTGTAATTTTGGATACATTGGCTTGTTTGAACTGTTCTGCCTAAATTAAGTAGTGGGAAAATTTTCCTATTTTCAGAAATTTTATCTCATTTTACTGTTTCAGTTTCTATTTTACAGTTTCTGTAATTTTATCAGTTTATTTAAACAAATTTTGGTGGTTTTGGAACAGTAGCAGGTTTTACTTTTGGGTTATTTGCTGAAAATTGAGAGGAAATTAGAACATTAATCCTCTTCTTAATTTTCAGCAAATAGCCCATAAAGCAACTTTGAAAAGTCAACAAACAACTAAAAAATAACTTTTTAAAATCCGTGCAGACCCTCTCTATGCTAGATAAGTCGGGATTGAGAGAGTATATAATAGTTGTCAAACTATTGAACTTTTCTTGCATGTTTTAGGCTATCTTGTAGGTGATGAGGCTAGTAAATACTCCTTCCGTTTCATTTTAATAGACGTTTTAGGATGTTTTCTTCTTTTCCTATTAATTGACGTTTTACATATTTTTCACTAATTCTCTCAGTTTTCACCCTGCACTCAATCCTTAAAAATCTCTACTTTTAAATCTATCAGAGATAGTTTTATTTGATCAAATATTTATCCCTTAAAATCTTTTAAATCTATCAGAGATATTTTTATTTGATCAAATCTTTATCCCCTAAAATATTCCCGCTCATTATAGCGCCTTCTTCCCTCTCCCTCCTTATTCTACGCTTTCTCCCCTCTTCCTCCTTCATTCTACAATTTAAATTGAATAAAAAAAATTCTCTCTTTTTTCCCGGTAAGCGCTTTTTTCCCCTCTTCCCTCCTGTCATTCCCCTATTCGAAAATAATTGTTGGAGAGGGAAGTCGATAAAAAATACGATGATCTAGAGAAAGAAGATGGAATCTTGAGAGAGAAGACGGAAAATAATTATTTAAAGATGCTAAATGTTAGGATTCATATGAGAGATAAATAATTAGGATTCATATGAGAGAGATAAATGATTAGGATTCATATGAGAGAGATAAATAATTAGGTGAGGGAATATCTGTCAAAAAAATTCATTCTTAATCTTCTCTTTAATTCTAAAACATCAATTAAAATGGAACGGAGGGAGTATATACTTGATGGGGAAGTGACACTTGCGAACATCAAGGTTGAAACTTCTTTGGTTATTTCTTCAGTTAAAAGCTGCTTCTTTCCTCCCATGCTGACTACTTTTATTTGTTGGTTCATTTCTTTGTAATGTAGCAACTGTGTTATATTCATTAGGCATCTGGGGTGATTTTCTTGGAAGACAAACTCAAACCATTCCTTAAATCAGACCCAATTCCTGTGCTGTGAGTTATAATATTTTCCAACCTAATTACTTGTCATGTTGATCTGCTAATCAACATTTTTCACTTAATCTTTCTTGTTACAGAATGATGGAGATGTAAAAATAGAAGTTGGAAACGATTTCGATGATATTGTTTTAGACGAGTCTAAAGATGTTCTTCTTGAGGTATCATTGGGATTGATATAAAGCGGTGTCTTCTCTTTCATATTCTACAATGGTGAATGCACCAATACATCTAATTATCTGTATGTATAATTAGATATATGCACCATGGTGTGGCCACTGGCAATTTCTTGAACCAACATATAACAAGCTCTCCAAGCACTTGCGCGACATTGAATCTCTTATCATTGCCAAAGTGAACACCCCCGGGCCCAAGGTATTTTCAGATTGGACTTCCTTAATTCAAAAGATAGCATGTTCTGAACCTTGATCTTAGTTCAACTTAATCAGAACATCGACAAGGCTTTTCCTTCCAACAATTTTCGGTATTTTATGAGCGTTATCTAAAGTAGTTCTTTTACTAATCCCTCCAGTTTCTTACTTGCAATCCTACTTTCCCTTAAGATGGTTTGGATGTATGAAAGACTAAAATGAAATAGAAGAAACTATTTAATGATACATTTCACATGTAATTGAAATTACGGGACAAATCAGATATTCACCATACATTTCACTTGTAATCATGTTTATTTATATACTTAATGGGTTTTTGTGTGCGTTCCTTTTTCGTTGTGTAATGATGTAAAAGTTTCATAGTCTTAAGGTATTACTTTAGATGTTCTTTTATTTTGGGATTCTATATATGTGGCTGCGTTGTACTTAGCATAATCTTCAGGTAGGTGCAAGCTTTAGGCTGTATGTTACAGTTGTACCTTCTATTTTCAGTTCTTTAATCTTATTTTGGAGTTTAATTTGATCCTATAACTTTGGAATTGGTCCGGATCTAGTATTTTTCTCGCTGTTGGTGGTCAATTTGGCCGGAAAAATCGCACATACTATTTATGTAACTCAATTTTCCGGCCATTTTTTTTAATATGTGGCACCGACGAGTGACGAGGAATTAAAATAAATAAATAAATACATAAATAAAATTCCTCTTCTATTTTTTAATTTTTTTTTTTTTTTTACTTCAATGTCATTCGCCGATGCCAGGTATTTATAAATTGGTAAATGAGTCGAGTGGCCAGCACGTATCATTTTTCAGCCAAATTAGCAATCGACGACAAAAAAAGGACTAAATTCATACCAATTCCTAGGTTATGGGACAAAAATAAGTTGAGCCCATTTTTATGCTTTCTCGTTCTCAACCCACTCTGTAATTCCTTGACAATCTTGGGATTGGTTTTAGTAGGTATAAGTCAAAATGGAATCTTGCTATAAATATTTGTGTATATATTAAAATTGGGATCACACATGATTTATCCATAAGATATTGGCTTACATACCTGTATTAGTACTTGAATAAGAGTGATGAGTGAAAACTGATGCAGAAAACGGGGCAGTTTTAGCAGTGAGTGGAGAGCATTTAATTTGGAAGTCTTATTGATGTATTACACAACTAGAAATGGTGTCTGGTGTTGAAAATTATGATTCTGGTGCAGAAGCTGGTGGAGTAGGGGAGGTTAGGCACAAGAGACTGGTGAAATTAATTGGATGTTGTGCCCAAGGAGATGAACGGCTGCTAGTTGCTGACTACATGCCCAATGATACACTATCAAACCACCTCTTCAGCTGAACTGCTAGTCCAGGCAAAAGGGAAAAACGTGTTGCTGCTCATGAAGATGCTACTGCATTGGTTGTACTTGCCTCAGAGACCCTCCGTATGAGGCCAGAGATTGGCCTGATATCAAGTTGAAGATTGATACAAGAATATGCATTTAAACAACAATATTCAATAATAAAATCGTTGTTTTTATTGTAAGGCAACATTTCTTTTGTTTTATTTGGATTTAGGGATTAGGGTTTTGGGGTTTAGGGTTTAGGTATTATAAGTTCTTATAAAGTAAGAATAAGGATAAGACAGTAATATCAAGAATATCAATAAATTTTCGAGGAAGAATCCCTCTTCTTCTCAGGCATCTTCTGTTAGTGAGGTGCTTTGCACAAATACAGTTTGGACTTACAAAACTTCAGAACTCCCTCCTAAGTAACCAACACTATACGCACTCCCCCTAACTACTTGCCCGACCACCTGATCTCTCAGTTCGACTTTTGTGCAAAGAATCCCTCTTATTGCACTACGAGATCTCCTGAACTCGTTTGACAAAATTATCCCGAAGATGTCATATTCATGAGATGATGTTCCTAGACAGGACAAACATAAAACTGACCGATTACAGCTCTTTAATTTCTCTATTGTTGAATGAAAAATGTGAGAGTGTCTAGGTACCATACATCTCTTCAGACTTCACACTAGATAGTACACATTCCTACATCACTCTTGATCATGATCCTCTTTCTTTTTTCGCCTCTTAGTGAGTCATGGCTGATGTTGGTAAGTTTGACATCTTCCCTTGATCTTTGAGATAGGTTGGCACTTCTAATGAAATGATTTTGATTGCAAGATTTTCATTAGTGATTTCAGTTTTAGTTTCTTCCAAAGGAAAAAAAATTGTAGAACTGTTAGCATCTTGAGAGACTTTCTCGGTAACACGATCAACCTCAAACACATCGTTAGTATGACCAGGTTTTTTATGCCAAATTTCCGTTTCACTCGAGGTACTAAGATGACACGTGATATTGTGATCTAACAAACAACAATTATCAACTGACCGTGTTCCTGTAAGAACACAACTATTTTTTTTTTTATAAAAAACACGACATTTATCTTGAGTAAACTTAACATTCAACCCTTGGTCTCATAGTTAACTGATGCTTTTTAGATTTTCTTTAAGTTTTCAACAAGTAGAACTTCTTCTAATCCAACTCCTATGACTTTGTTATCGACTCCATCCCCGAAAGTAACAAATTTATCTACCACTAGTAAGATATTTAACTAGTTCACTCTAACACTAATCATGTGTCAGGAGCATCCACTGTCAAAATACCAAGTCCCTTGGAAACTTGATCTTAAGGCAAGAAAATAAGTAAAGCATTCATTTTCTTCTTTTGGAACCCAAACTTTGGGATGCTTGTGATTTCTCAGATTAAATTTTCCTTTTAGGAGTTGCATTTTGATTTCCTCTTGAGTGAACTTTATATATGTCCCGAAATGTTACATTACCGGTATAAAGATCATACTACATCCTATAACAATTAGGACGAATATGACCTTTGACACCATAGTAGTGGCAGGTAGGAACAAATATAAAGTTCTCTCCATGTCCGGACTTGATAGGAACAGGGGTTTCGTTATCAGTTTGAACAACAGGATTTGGATTCTTATGTTGCAACGATGTTCGCACATGAATGGAACATTTAAACAGATCAGTTCCATTTTTTAACAAAAAAACTAACATATTTCTCTTACCTCATTACCTCTATCTTTCTTACCGGAAGGTTCACCCGTGGGTTGCATTTCATTCCTTCTTGCATTGTGAGGGAAAGTAGTTGGGTCAGTTGGTTGTGGTCCTCTGATCTCCTTCATCACTCTGGTAAAGCTCATTCTTGAGCATCTGAATCTCCTTTTCTTTGTCCTCATTAACCTGCTGTAAATTAAACATTTCATGTTTCAAAGAACTTACTGAAATTTCCTTAGATTCGATTACCTGTTGAGTTATTTTAAGCTCGTTTTCCAAGATGTTTGTTTTGACTGATGCCATGTCTTGAGACTGAGAAGAGGTACATGGATCGTCTCTTTTTTTTTCATAAATTTTCACTTTCGCCTTTAGATATTTAATGATTATGGTTGCTTTGTTTGCGCTTGAGGGCCCTTCTTCATACATGGCCTGAAGTTGTTCTGCCTCCGGACAAGATTTGTCAGAGGAGTCTTCAGAATCTAATTTGTCTCCACTGTGCTTCATGTTCAGTTCCTGGGAAGTACGAACATTCGCCACCAAACCCATGTGATTACTTAAAGATGTGAAAGCAACAAGATTGCTGGTGTGCTGGGTTCCTTCTTCAGTTTGAGTCTCATCATCTGACCCGAAGTCACTCCAAGTGGCTTTGTATGCTTTATCCTTTCTCAAGAAATTTGGACATTCAGCTTGATAGTGTCCAAACCCTTCGCATTCTTGGCACTGATCATTCTGCTTTCTGTTTCCCATTGTTTTGAGTGACGAGATTCTGTCACCAGGGTTCTTCGTGTGGTTTGTTCCAGCAGAGTTCTTACTGGTTCCCTTGGAGTCGTTGAACTTCTTCACCATCTTCCCATAATTTTTGGCCAAGAAGGCTATTGTCTCTTTAGAGCCTTTTGCATCCAGATTTTCAATCACCTTTTGACTTTTAAGACACTTTAACATTCAAGGCAATCCCTTTAGCTTTGACCGAATTATAGCCATTGTTGATTAAAAAGTTCCATAGTTTTACCATGAGGTCATCCATTGTTTTGTCTTTAACTTTCATGAAGGATTCAAGAACAGTGATTTTCTCACGAAAGTGAGTTGGAAGTGTTCTCATGATTTTTTAGATCTGCCTGTCTTCAGAATCTCGCCAAGGATGTAAACACTCGTTTACAATATTAAAAAAATGAGTGTAGAAGACATCAATATTTTCATCTTTATTCATGTGGATGTTGTCAAACTGTATTAACAGTCTTTGAAATTTTGAGGAATTGACCGAGGCATTTCCCTGGCACTGGCTTTGTAATATTTTCCAAGTTTCCTTTGCAGTAGTGCATTTGACAATCATCTTGTGATGTACTTGATCAACCGAGGCAAGAATAACGTACAAAGCAGTGAAATTTACCTCTTCTTCCTATTTGTCCTTAACACTGAAAGATTCTGCTGGTTTCGGGACCATCTTGTTTTCTTCATTCTCTATTTCCAGCCATTCTCATCCGTTTTAAATGATGTGCAATCATTTCTTTGAACGAAGATAAACCATCATCATGGATTTCCAATATGAGTAGTTTGCCTCGTCCAAGAATGGGGGACGCAGTGAAGTGTGGTCAACGTATACCATCACAACTCCCTTGATCTATTTGTATAAATAAACTGGAACCTGCTCTGGTGCCAATTGAGATATCAGAATTCATTCGCATGTCCTATGTTCATATGAAGCACGGACATAAATAGAATAGTAATAGAAATAAAATATACTTAGTAGGTAATATAAGTTCTTATAAAGTAAGAACAATGATACGACAGTTGTATCAAGAATATCAATAAATTTTCGAGGAAGAATCCCTTTTCTTCCCAGGCTTCTTCTATTAGTGAAGTGCTTTGCAAAAATATAATTTGGACTTACAAAACTTTTGAATCCCTCCTAAATAGCCAACACTACACGCACTCCCCCTAACTAATTGTTTGACCACCTGATCTTTCATTTTGACTTTTGTTTAGAGAATCCCTCTTACTGCACTACGTGATCTCCCGAACTCGTTTGACAAAATTCTCCCGAATATGTCCTATTCATAAGACGATGTTTCTAGACAGGATGACCATCAATTGACTGATTATAACTCGCTAACCTCTCTATTGCTGAATACAAAATATGAGAGTGTCTAGATACCATACATCTCTTCAAACTTCACACTGAATAGTACACATTTCTACATCACTCTTGATCATGATCCTCTTTCTTTTTTGCCTCTTGGTGAATCATGTTTGAATTTGGTAAGTTTGACATCTTCCCTTGATCTTTGGGATGTTGACACTTCTATGGAATGATTTTGATTGCAAGATCTTCATTAATGGCACAATATTAGGAAATTTTCTAGTTTAACAGAGACGAAGGTAGCCTATTCTTGAAATGATTTGTAGATAAATCCTGGGTATTGACTGTTTTCTGTCCTTGGATCCTCAAAACAATTAAATAAGAGACAGATGGAGGAACAATGGCCATGAATGACAACATTACTCAAATTTGTATAAGATGGGAAGGAGGAGCCAAAATTACAAGTTGCTGAAATACTAGAGATTGTTCTAATTCAAATTTGGAGTTCAAGAAATGTGAGCATCATTAGTAGATAAAAAAAAAAAAAAAAACCAACCATTATGTATTTACCAATATTACATTCCAGATAATTAATTTTTGTTAAAGAATTCATGCAGATACTTCTGTAAATCGAGTGCCTATATAGCAGAGTAGAGAGTGTAACTTTAATGGGAACCTCACTTGGTGGAGTAAAAGGCTTCTTGGCATTCTCAGCCTCTTTGTGAAAATTAGACACGCAAAAAGGTAAAATCATTGAAACTATTTGTCCCCATAATTATTATGATAAAACTGTCAAATGCAGTATAAGCAAGTTAACCAATTAACATACATGATGTTCTTATATACATCCCAATCTCAATGAGCATAATCTAGTTGGAAGTTCTTCTGCATGTTGCATAATTTATGGTTGAAGTCCATCTTAATTTTGTTTATGAAATTTGAAATGGAAACTTCAATTCAGAATGTTCAAAGAAAAAATACGTGTGGAGGTCTTTATATTATTAAAATAAAAAATTACCAACCTCGTAATTGCATCAGAACATGTCCTGGGCATATATTGGGCTTATTATTTCATGTTAGCTATTCCCTCCGTCCCAAATGAACTTACACGGGGTCGGCATACATATTAAGAAAAAAGTTGATTTGAGATTTTATTGACTTTTCAAAGGTTGATTGAGGGTGGAGATTGAGGATGAAGATTTTTTTGAGGGTGGAGATTGTATTATAACTTTTCTTATTAGGAAGTGTGAAAATTTACTTGGGACGGATGAAAATGAAAAGTGTGCAAGTTCATTCGGGACGGAGGAAGTATTTTTTATTTAACAATCATTTTAAATTGTGAATGTTTTAGCTTGTTAATATATAGAGACACTTACAAGTGTCCGGAGGAAGTGTCCAACAAGCCAAAAATCTTTTGGAACACCATCCTAGGGGGACACTTTTAGCATCCTTAAAACTCTAAGTGTTTCAATGTCTTTCTTGGAACACTTTCTTATGTCCCAATAGATCATTTTTGTTGTAGTTAGTCTTCTTACATATGACATTTTCTTTTGGGAATCATATATACCTGATAACATATGATTCCTTCCAGGAGAAATTACATTAAGTTCCTGTAACTTTTTTCTCTTGGGGTGCATATGGCTAGGCATTGTATATGTAGTGTAATTAGTGTACATGTGTATGAGTGTTACACGTTCGGGTGAAAATATTGCAATTTCCCAGAAACAAAAATATCAATTTTACTTGAAAAATATCAATTTTATAGAAAATTGCAACTATTATCTCCAAAATGATGAAATTTTACTATTTATGCCAGTATGTTACATTCCATAAAAAGAGTCATATTTTCATAGAAGTACAACTATTTCATTTTAGTCTATTAAATAGGGATACACCATTTTAAAAACTATGAACTCACTCATGTGACATTTTTTATTGACTTCAATTGCTCAATCATATTTAACTTATTCATCATCTTAAGAATTTTAATTTCTTAATTTGAATAATAAAATAAAAAATTAACTTTTAAAGCATGACTCTTTTTAGGAAAAAAATTTGTGATTAAAACATGATGTTTTTAACGGAGGGAGTAGTAATAATATAGACATAGATAATTTGCTCATTAAAAGGATCTTTCCTATAGTCTAAACGCAATGCATATTTCCCTCTTATATGGACAACATGAATCATTATTTTTTGGTTTGATTGTTGGGAGTTTAGGGAATATTATATAGACAAAACTAGATTTTCTCAGGCGCATTATAATAACACTGTCCTAAAAAATTTACTTGAATAATCCCTCATGATACAATAAAAGTTCTAGCTTATGTAGATGCAGGAGTCAATGAATGTATGATCTCAACCCAACAATATTATAGTATATAGAAGATATTTGAGAAATATATAGGATGAGTTTTTCTTCCCTAATTATCACCAAAACTTCTAGTATATATGTGCATGGGAGCAACATTCTCAAATATAGTAAAAGAAGAAACGTCCAAAACTTTTAATAAGAAATAACATTACTCAACATCTATATATATATATATATATATATATATAATAACAAAATGAACTTTTGCTATGCTAGATTTGGAAATAATGGTTTTTTCCCGCCCATTTATACATACTAATCTTGGTAACTTTGTTTACCAAACATGCTTTTTTTTTTTTTTTTTTTCCAGAATTACATGGGCCCGTTCGACTACCATTTTTTCTGGCAAAAAAAATTGAAAATTCAGTTATCCTAAATGCAGAAAATCTGTTATGTGTTGATTATTTATGATTTGATATGGTAATCCTGAAAAATCTATTAAATTTGGTAATCTATTGGTATCTCATACTTATCAATTTAATTCCAAAAAAATATTGTTGAGATATTCACTCTCTTTTGTAAGCTGAAAAATATCGATTTACATTATGAAAAATCAATTTATGATCTTGATTATACAATTTATGATATTATTGTTGACCTAAAATATTTGATTTCACTTAGACACAGGGATTTTGGTAGCAAATATAAATCCTAGCTCTAAGGTCTTTAAATACTCAGCCAATAAAGTAATTTCCAATCAAAATTCATCAATCAGAGCGTGACTCCATTCTCATCAGTTTGTTATCGTAAGTCCCTGTTATATTTGACGGATTTTAGATATGCTGCATAAATTACATTATAATCGTGTTGTTTACATGTTATACGTCCCATATCTGTATTTTCTAATTTACATCTTTCGTGTTGTTTCTTCCCTTTGCTTTAGGCCCTTTATTCCATTTGCGAATATTTTATCCGAAATGAGATTCTGGAGTAGTTAGCTGCAGACACAAATAAAATCGATAATATAATCAGTGTGTACTGCAAAAATAGATAAAACAACGAAAAAAATCAAGTATGATCAAAAGCAGTGACGGACTGACGTTGGGGCCAAGGGGGGCTAGTGTGCTATTATATATGTGTTTCTCTTGGACTCCGTCATAATGTTTTACAATATATGCGTATTTTAATTGATTTTAATATAACTTAACTAAACAAAATAAATAATTTTATTGTTTAACTTAAAGTAGATGACTGTATTATTATCTATAAGCAATAGAGATAAATATATTAGAAAATATAATGAATGTCGAAATATTATATCTTGATATAGTTTTTTTACTTTTCGTGATTAAATCAATTTATTAATCTTGTCTAAATTATTAGTATTTTTTAGCTTTATTATACAGTTGCTTATTTTTAGGGGGCGCACAAAGATAATGCTCCTTTAATTTTCTAAGATATTATTTTTCAATATAATTTATCCAATATTTTAAGTTTAGGGCCTAAATATATAGAATTATTTAATTTCCAGCCTACTTAAAATCTGTCTCATATTTGATAAAAATTGCCACACGAGCATATATAAAAAAAAATTCGTGAGATGAACTCCGGAATCCGTTTATAAATGGGTCCCCTCACCTAAATTTCTGGATCCGTCACTGATCAAAAGCATTGTTGTTTCACACATTTCATTGAAATAACATAAGATAAGATCTGTATGTGTCATTAAAAATGTGAAACGATAATTTGCTGTATTTTACCTGAAAGAAACTATAGTCTGCTATTCTGAGTTGATCTAAGATACATTATCATATATGAGTATGATTAAAGAAATTGATCAATTTGATGTTGGTTTTCATTAGTTGCTATTTTAGTAACATGATAATTAAATAGATGATATGTCGCTTTGAAAATTGAAAGAAGTTGAAAAAGGATACCTTAAATCTTTATGAACTTGCACTTTTGAGCCGGCTACTCTGAAATACCATTTGCTTGCTCATATTAATTGTATTTATCTGTTAGTATTGAAAATTGTGATTAATGTACAGTTCTTACAAATTTTTAATCACATAAAGTTTGATTGAAAAAAAAAAAACGAATATGAGTATAGATTTACCTTAACATCAACATGTGCATTTTGGCATATCAGGAGATGACACCAGTCTTTGCTAAAATTAGTGACGTCAATGCTACTAGATCTGACTGGGCCCTCAAGCTAAGATTAGCTAGGGCTTGCATCATACCTGTATTCAAGAATCCTGATCAAATTTAAAGCTTTGAGTGCATTTTGTTTAGTCATCATGCTCTACATATCATTAAACTTCAATAAAAACTGATAGTTCATCATAACATCATCGTATATTTCATCCATTTGAAAAACGATAAAAAAAAAATATATACATCTGAGATTCACTTGCCGACCTTGTGAAATCAATGTGTAAATTCATATGTTTTGAATTTATAATCATACTACCTGTCAGCAAGAAGTGATAAATTTTGTTAATAAGTATTATTTTATGAATTTTTCTATTTTGCTTAATGAATATGATTCATCTATGAATCAACTTTTCCTATTTTGCTTAATATTAGGGGTGTGCACGGTACGGTATGGATCGGATATTTGAAAATATTCAGATCCATATTAAAGTTTGGTTATTTGAAAAATGAGTATCCATTACCGATCCAAAAAATCGAGACGATACGGTACGGTTATTAATTTTTTTCGGGACAGTTCGGTTCAGAATTTCGGATCTAACGGAACGGTTCAATTCGATTCAGTTCAATTCGGATAATTGGAGATTTTTTTTTTATCATTTAAATAATAGATTCAATTTGAACATGATATATTGACATCTAACTAATATAAATAATTTTATTACATCAAATTTGTTCCAACTTACTAACTTGTGTTTTGAAAATTATATAATAATTAAATATAATATTTTTTAATTATTTATGTTACATATAACTAACTACAAAATTATAAATAATTTAACTTTTAATTCTTATGTAAATTAATCTTTTAGGGATAATATATTTTTAAATCTATAATTTGTTATTTTATTCGGTTCAATACAGTTCGGTATGCTTCGGTACGGTTCAATACGGGTTTTGGTTCGGAAACTTGAAAAATATCCAAATTCATACCAAAAAAAAAATAATCGGTTCAGTTCAGTTCAGAAAAAGCCAAATGATCTACGAATTTTTTCGGTTCGGGATTTATTCGATCCGAATTTTGATTCGATTTTGGTAATCTCCAAGCTCTGTGCACAGCCCTACTTAATATACATGCTTTATCTCGTAAACCGACTTCAATCTGTTATTTCTTGGTAACATCAACACATAAGGCATGCATTAAGGAAAACAAAAAACATACAAATATGATATTTACTTACTGGCCTTTTGCAATCAGTATATGAGTTTATGTCCTTTGAATTTATATATTGCCTCATGCCCGTCTGCAAGTAGTGACATAATATGGTTGTTTATCAATAAATTTAATGGTTTTTATCAAATATAACCTTTATAATTAATCATATATATATGTGCAACTTGGATTACTAATAAAAGAATTTAAATTGTTTGCAGGGTTCCACGATTTGAGGTTTTGCGTTGGTATTCTGAGATTAGTTGATAATTTTTTTGTTTATATCTAATTTATTTTTGAACCCTTCAGATTGTTTTTTTCCTATATGATAATATGCAGAAAGTCTCCAAATAGTTTAGGCATCATTGGCTAAAGTGAGGCCATATAATAAATGGACGAGCAACACTACTTAGGGGTAACAAGGAAAGAACTGTTGGATTAGAGACTCACGAGGAAGTGGCATACTTATCCGGTTTTAAGGACATGATGTTAGAACACGTACTGATTAGGCGTGGTGATGTAGTTACATTCGAGAAACAACCTCCTAAAGGTTCTATCAATGTCAACTATATCTAAAACACCACAAAACAAAAAATCTAACAGGCAGTAACAAGATCAGTCAAACTTAAGGTTCAAAATCACATATTAGCATAAAAATGATGATATTTGAAATAGTTGTATCTAAAGGGTTCAAAATGTTGTCCTATGAAATCAATATTTCACTAAATTACATATGTAAACCTGAAAATAGAAGAATCTATTATTAGAATTAGAATTCAACTAACATTAGATATAATTTAGAAACTAATATCTAACTGAGAAGATTAAATACTTGTTGGGAAAGTATTTTCATACCTTTATGTATCTTCGTCCTGCGGAAAGAATATTTTAGTTTATTGCTTCATACAGCAACAATAGGAGTAGTGATTGAGATTCAACATTTTAGGGTAATTTTGGATGAATAGCATAGAACGAATGTAGTATATGCATCTGGAAGAACATTATCGAAATAGTTTACTGATTGAATAGGGTAGAAGAATGTGAAGAGGTTGAAGATGAATGTGAATGGGTCGATACTCTTCTGCATCTTCTGTAAGTAATACATGAACAGGGATGAAGGGGATGGGAAGGCGGTCAAAATTGCAGCCGAAGGGGTCGAAGGGGGTGTTTGAATAGGCGAAGCGGAATGAGTTTGTGCGTGTAGGATTAGTTTGTATAATGGGCTTCATCAACTTTTTTCTTTTTTTCTTTTTATTATAGTGGGTTGGGCCAGTAAGTATAGTTTCTCAAATTGTAAATATATATATATATATATATATATATATATATATATGCCATTTGTTAATTGATCATTGAACTCTCTCAAAACCCCATTAATTTAGGCTATTATCATATACATATAATTTTTTTGGTTTTGTTTTTTAAAGATAATCCAATAATTATGAATAAATTTATTTTGTGGCCCATTGTAATTGTGTAAAATGTAAACTGATAATTTGGTAGGCCAAAATTTAGGAGATTCTTTAATAGTTTAATTTATGTCAAAAATGCTCTTTAATGGGTTAATATATTTTTAAAGATCAATTAATCCAATTTAATAAATTAATTGTTGAGAGTTGATTAAGTATTAGATTTGTAAATCTTTATATTTATATTTTTTTCAAATTTATAAGCACTACTATGTAATAATATAATATATTGAAATAATGTATTAGTAGTACATCTCCGACAATTTGGGACAAAAGTTATTTTTATTTGTGATAGTCCAAATAATACATATTCATTTAACAGTTCTATGAACAAGAATAATATTTAAATAAAGAGACCTAATTTGGAACATTTCTTTTTTTTATTTGTTACGTCAAAAATGACAAATATTCGTGACCCTGGGTGCTAAATTAAAATGTTAACATAGTCTCTTAAATTAAGGAATGTGAATTAATTTACATTATTGTAAATGACAATAGTATCGGGGCCTAATAATTTGGTAATTGAATTTTCTACTTTGTTTTATATGTATTTGTGTGTATTAAGTTCAGGTACAATAATGAACTTTACTTTTATTTGGTTGTATTTACGTTATTTACCAATTTACACGTGTTATTTAAACATCCTAACTCAATCATGAACTCACGTAACGTTTACTACTCAAACCTATAATTTTTTGTCTTCATCTTATTTAGATTACATCACTTAATCTTGATCACTCTTGATCAACTTTACTCAACATCATCATCATCATCTCATCATATTATCATTCATCATCATTCTTACTTGTTCATCATTTTCTAACATTTATAATCTTATCGTTAATATTTTAAGTCATTTATTTTCTCACTTATGTTTTTAACTAAGTCATCATACTCCAAATCAACTTATATTATTTTACTTCCTAAGAAGTTTCCTGATTCAACTATTCCTATTTAATCATTTCTATTTCAATTAAGTTGTGAGTTGCATTTTGAATAAATTCTACATAAAAGCATAAGTATTGTAAGCAAATAACTTATAAATTTAAATCATCATCCCGTACTAACATAATTAATTGAATCGCACTATTTAAACTCATTATAGTCATACAAGTTGCTTAACCAAGATACAAATATCACATAAGTCACATAAAATAATACGAACCCTAATTCAAACCCTAATTTCAATTCGAAACGCTAACTTCGATTTTAAACCCTAATTACTTCTAATTCACATATTATTTCTACTTTGATAACTAAGTCATTTTATATCTAAGTTCAATTTAACATCTAACTATGTATGACCTAATTTTCACTACTACACTTAATATTTCTAGCTTATATTTGTTTCATTTCTAGTAGTTACTCAATATATATCCCTAATTATATGATTATCACTTAACTATCTTTTTAGTTGCTAACTAACACTTAACCTAATTAATTTCAGATTTGGTTTGGGCCCGACCCGGTTCATCTCGACCCGTTTTGGCCCGAAGTCCACACTTCGGCCATTTAGGTTCGGTTAAGCCCCAATCTAGCTAGTTCTAAGATCTATTTTAATTCATTTTAAGCCCATTCAAATTATTCTAAGTAAAATTCTATTTATTTGGGCCAAATTATTTATTTGGCTCATTTGTTTAATTGTTTAATTTCTTTAGCCTAATTAATTTATTGTAGGCGCAATAACATTATTAGTGTGAGCTAAGAATCTGTTATGACTTCACAACTACTGCATATTGGATTTACAGAACTCAACATGAAGAAGAAAGAAGCTGGAAATAGCTCAAAATCAGTTAAAACCATTTTTGGTGGGAAAAACAGTTACAAGTCTTCAACCGTTGTCAAAGAGTCTAAAACCGTTGTCAAAGGGAGAAGAAACCGTTGCGAGCCGATTCAACAGTTTCCAGATTCTGTTTTTCTTGTTATTCTGTTTTAAGAGCCAATGGATGTAGTTAGTCGATTTTTCAGACTATTTACATGATCTCTACACACTTGTAAATCATTCCAAGATAATCTCAATTGTAGAGAGGGAAACCAAGAGTAGAGAGAGATAGAAATTGAAGTAGTTTGGATTATTTCTCTTAGAAAGCTTGTTTGTTTGATTCTCTTGTAAACAATTGAGTGTTAATGAATTGGTGAAGGCATTATCACCCGTGGATGTAGGTTTCACAACCGAACCACGTAAAATCACTTGTGTTGATCTTGTTTTCTCAGTTTTAGTTTCATATTCATGTTTTGAGATCATAAGGTGTTAGTCTTATTGCTTGAGTGAGTTTTTGAGTCTTGTTCTTGTTTAGTTCTCGTTCTGAGTTAACAAGTGGCGTCGTTTGTGGGAAGGAGACGATTCCAAGAGTTGAAGAATATTCAGAATATCGATTCCAAAACTTGAGACAAAAAAATTCACAGGAAAGAATGATTATGGACTATGGAAGCTGAAAATCAAGGCACTTCTGGTGCAACAAGGACTCTCAGCAGCCTTGAAGGAGTCCAAACATGTCTCCAGTGGTAATGATCCTGGAAAGGAAACAGAAGATGATCCCAAGAAAGCTGAAGTTGATGCTAAGACTCTAGAAATGCAAGAAAGGGCTCACAACATCATTATTCTTTGTCTTTCAGACAAGGTTCTGAGGGAGGTGGCAAGAGAAACAACTGCTATTGGAGTAATGAAGAAACTAGATCAATTATACATGGAAAAGTCAATGACAAATAGACTTTTCTTGAAACAGAAACTGTATGCATTTAGGTTTTCAGAAGAAAAATCGGTTGAAGATCAATTAGAGTTCAACAAGACACTGGATGATCTTGAATCTATTGAAGTAACCATGAGAGATGAAGATAAAGCCATATTACTTCTGAATTCATTATCAGCATCATTTGATCATCTAAAAGATGCCATGCTCTATGGCAGAACCACTACAGTTACATTTGCTGCTTTACAATCTGCATTAAGATCAAAGGAAATGCAAAGGCTAACTTTAGAAGGGAGAGATTCTGTTGGAGAGGGCTTGTTTGTAAAGAAGGGGAAATTTCAGAAAGGCAAGAAAGTGGCAAGTTCTGCTGATAACAAGAAGATGCAAAGTTCAATCCAAAAACCAAATGAAGGGAAGGAAACCAGGAAGTGTTTCCATTGCAAGAAACCTGGCCACCTGAAGAAAAATTGCTATGAATTCAAGAAGAAGAAGCAATCCATGAAAGCAAGCATCTCAACCAACAACAATGCTGACACTGTTGAAGCCATAAATGAAGATCCACAAGTTTTGAATATAACTGAGTCAAATCCAGAATCTCAATGGATTCTTGATTCAGGATGTTCTTTCCATATGTGTCCTAAACTATCGTGGTTTGAAGATTTCAAAGAAATAGAATCTGGAACAAAATGCTGGGGAACAATGAACTCTGCCCAGTAAAAGGAACATGAGACATCAGACTGCGGATTCATGATGGTTCAGTAAAAATACTGAAGAATGTCAGGTATATTCCTAATCTGAAGAGAAATTTAATTAGTCTTGGTACTTTAGAAACCAGAGGATGCAGTTTTAAGTCAGAAAAAGGATATTTGGTGGTTTGTAAAGGAAATCAAGTGGTGATGAAGGGCATCAAGAAAAACAGTTTATATTATCTTGATGGAGAAGTAGTGGTAGGTGAATCTGCTATGGTCTCAAAGACAGATTATGATCTGTGGCATGCTAGATTAGCTCATGCAGGGGAATCTAACATCCAACAGTTAGCTAAGCAAGGTCTAATAAATGCCTCAGGAAATCTAAAATCTGAAAAACCCTGTGAAGAATGCATATTAGGAAAATCCAAGAAGTTACCATGTCCCACTGGAAAGCACACTTCTCAAGGAGTGTTAGATTATGTTTATGCTGATCTGTGGGGGCCATCTAGAACACCAAATCTAGGTGGAGGAAGGTTTTTCCTCAGTATTATGGATGATTACAGTAGAAACCTATGGCTGTATGTGTTAAAAGCAAAATCAGAATGTTTTGCTCAGTTCAAGGAGTGGTGTGCTGCTGTTGAAACAGAAAAGGATGTTAAACTCAAGTGCCTGAGAACAGATAATGGACTGGAATTCATGTCAGAAGAGTTTAAAGTTTTCTGCAAAAACAAGGGAATTAAAAGGCACAACACTGTCCTAGGAAATCCTCAACAGAATGAGGTTATTGAAAGAATGAAGAGGACAATATTAGAAAGAGTCAGGTGTATGTTACTAAGCGCTGGATTGGAAAAGAGATTCTGGGGTGAAGAAGCTACTACAGCAGCCTATCTTATAAATAGAACTCCATCAGCTGCCTTGAATCATAAAACTCCAGAAGAATTCTGGACTGGAAAGCCACCTAATTACTCACATTTGAGAGTGTGTGGCTGCAGAGCTTACTCTCATGCTAAGAATGACAAGCTGAAAGCCAGAGCATTAAAGTGTATTATGATAGGATATCCCAATGGGGTAAAAGGATACAGGATGTGGTGCACAGAGCCAAACAATAAGAAGATCATTGTGAGCAGAGATGTAGTATTCTGTGAAGAAGTCTTACCATTTAAGAAGTTGCAAGATGGAACAAAAGTGATCATGGATAGTTCTTTTGATGTTCCAATTAAGGTGGAGTCACCTAGCCCGGCAGCTGAATTGATACAGAGGACTCAGGTGAAGAGGATAATCAAGTAATGGACTCAGAACCTCAGAGTTATCAACTCATCAGGGATAGGGAAAGGAGAGTTATTAAACCATCAACAAAATATGTTGAGGATTATCTCACATCATATGCTTTAGTAACTGCTGAAGAAGAAGTGGAGTTTGCTGAGCCCAAGAATTATGCAGAAGCAATTAAAGGTCCTGACAAAGAGAAATGGATTTTGCAATGCAAGAAGAACTTGAATCACTGGAAAAGAGTCAAACCTGGGCATTAGTTCAGAAACCTAAGAATCAGAGGTTGGTTAGCTGTAAATGGATTTTTAAAAGGAAAATTGAAGTGACTGAGACAGAAAGAGTCAGATTCAAAGCTAGGGTAGTTGCAAGAGGATTTACTCAAAGAGAAGGAGTGGATTTCAATGAAATATTTTCTCCAGTAGTAAAACATACTTCTATCAGAATTCTACTGGCCTTGGTAGCTCAATTTGATTTGGAGTTGGAGCAGCTGGATGTAAAAACAACCTTCTTGCATGGTGAGTTAAAAGAGAAAATCTACATGTCTCAACTTGAAGGATACTTGCTACCTGGGAATGAACATAAATGTTGTTTGCTTTAGAAGTCACTCTATGGACTAAAACAAAGTCCTAGGCAATGGTATTTGAGGTTTGATAGTCGTATGAAGGTTATTGGTTTTGAGAAATCAAAGTATGACATCTGTGTCTATCTCAAAGTTGATGGGAAAGAAGTAGTGGTGTTTCTTCTTCTGTATGTGGATGATATGCTAGTGGCAAGCAAAAGCATATCAGAAATCTATAACGTCAAAGAACAATTGAAAGCAAAATTTGAGATGAAGGAGTTGGGGCAAGCTAAGAGAATTCTTGGGATGGATATCCTAAGAGATAGATCCAGAGATTTTCTGTATCTTTGTCAAACAGACTATGTAAATAAGGTGCTCAGGAAGTTTAACATGCATGAGTGTAGAACAGTATCAATTCCTCTTGGTCAGCAGTTCAAGTTGTCTGAACAACAGAAGCCCAGAAATGAAGAAGAAGTCATAGAGATGAGTAAGATTCCATATTCAAATGCTGTAGGAAGTATCATGTATATCATGATATGTACAAAAGCAGATGTATCTCATGCTATCAGTGTAGTAAGTAGATACATGTCCAATCCTGGAAAGAGTCATTGGGAAGCCTTAAAATGGGTGATGAGATATCTTAAAGGAGCAGGCAATTATGGAATTGTATATCAGAAACTGGAAGGCAGTGAGAAAGATGCAGTGCAAGGGTTTGTAGATTCAGATTTTGCTGCTAATATTGATTCGAGAAAATCTCAGACTGGATACATTTTTACATTGTATGGGTCAGCAGTCAGCTCGAAATCAATGCTACAACCTGTAGTAGCATTATCAACAACTGAAGCTGAATTTATTGCTCTAACAGAAGCAGGGAAGGAAGTTGTTTGGATCAGAGGGATACTTGCAGAATTTGGCATAAGACAGGAGTCTGTGAAAGTATATTGTGATTCACAAAATGCTTTGTGATACATGCTAGTTTTACATGTATATTAGGTTAATTAAAGGTCGTAATATGTGACATATGCATGTGTATTTGGGCGAAAAGTGATTAAATTCCATCTTTTGAGCTAGATGACGTGTTTTGCTTGTTTTAGTGTTATTCAGGTATAAAAAGGCCAAAAAGTCCGTTTGGGCAAGGTTCGGTTGAAAAACGAGCAAGAAAAACCGGAAATAGCAAAGAGGAGTTGAAGCATGATCAGAAAGTATGACTCGGTCGAGTTGTTTAGAAACTCGGTCGAGTGAGAAATGAAGAGCAAAACGTGAATTTGGTCAGAAACTTCAACTCGGTCGAGGGGAATTCTGCCTCGGTCGAGTTGACCTAACTCGATCGAGGGCGATTCTGACTCGGTCGAGGCAGCTTTCCGAGTCCAAAACAGAATGTGCGCGTTTTATGATTTTGAGCCCATCTTGGGCTCAATTTGGCCTTAACTATATAAGGAGGTTCCCAAACTCGAAAAAGAGGGTTAGAGGTCATTACAAGGCGTATTGAAGAGGAAAGCAACATCTAGGAATCAAGATCAAGACGATTAGGGTGCTTATTCATTATCTTATTTTTCTATTTCAAATCATGTTTGTCTATGAACATATTTGTGTTATGAATATGAACATGAGTGAGTAGTTCTTTATTATTCTAGGGTTTTGAAAGTAGGTTTTAACAATGTTTGATTAATTGAAGTTTTCTATTCTAGTTAATGATTGTTATTCGTTATCTATGTGTTGTGATTTATTTTCATGAATAGTTAATTTGATCACTTAACTACTTCTACATAATTCGTAAGTTCGCTTTGAAAGGAGGAATTTGTGAATGGAAAGACAACATATAGCGTAGTTGTTGAGCGCTCTGAAAGGAGGTGAGATAAGTGCGTAGGCATTGGTCTAAGATCGATTGGGAGTTCGTTAGGTCTAGTCGACTTGAAAGGGTGGCTAGGAATAGTGAATCTACAAGTTAATTGCTTCGAAAGGAGAGTTAATATATATAAGTGCCGTCTAATAACGATAATAATCATTGCTAGTTTAGAATAATTAGATTGTCAAACTTAGTTAATTCTGAAATCAATTCTCTAGAATTTGTCTTCCAATCTTGAGTATTTGATAAATTGTTTTCTTATTCTTGAATTTAAGTGTTAAGTAATAGTTTAGTGAAATTAGTTTAATACTAAAATCAATCTAATTGAGAGCCTAGTTAGGAGTGTTTTAGGATATTTGGAGTATCAAACTAGTCATAAAGTCAGTCCTTGTGGGATCGACCTTGCTTGCCGTTATATACACTTGCACCCGTACACTTGCGGATCGTTAGGTTATAAAATAGGCGAACACTTTGCACTTGGCTAAACATCATGTGTTTCATGAGAGATGTAAACACATAGATGTTAAACTACATTTTGTCAGAGATATTGTTGACAAGGGGTCTGTAAGTTTAGTTAAGATAAGGACAGAAGAAAATGCTGCAGACATGTTAACCGAAGCACTACCTCGAGACAGATTTCAATATTCTCCAGTTAGTGGGCATTAAGCTGATTTAAGCAGGAGGTGAAAGGGGCCCTTAAGTGATAAGGGCAGGTGGAGGTGTCTATAGTTTTCAATTCATGGTTGGAGGGTTAAGTGTGTTGGATGTTTTATTAGTTGAGAAGCCAAGGTGGAGATTGTGAGCTAAGAATCTGTTATGGCTTCACAACTACTGCATATTGGATTTACAGAACTCAACATGAAGAAGAAAGAAGTTGGAAATAGCTCAAAATCAGTTAAAACCGTTTTTGGTGGGAAAAACAGTTACAAGTCTTCAACCGTTGTCAAAGAGTCTAAAACCGTTGTCAAAGGGAGAAGAAACCGTTGCGAGCTGATTCAACAGTTTCCAGATTCTGTTTTTCTTGTTATTCTGTTTTAAGAGCCAATGGATGTAGTTAGTCGGTTTTTCAGACTATTTACATGATCTCTACACACTTGTAAACCATTCCAAGATAATCTCAATTGTAGAGAGGGAAACCAAGAGTAGAGAGAGATAGAACTTGAAGTAGTTTGGATTATTTCTCTTGGAAAGCTTGTTTGTTTGATTCTCTTGTAAACAGTTGAGTGTTAGTGAATTGGTGAAGGCATTATCACCCGTGGATGTAGGTTTCACAACCAAACCACGTAAAATCACTTGTGTTGATCTTGTTTTCTCAGTTTTAGTTTCATATTCATGTTTTGAGATCATAAGGTGTTAGTCTTATTGCTTGAGTGGGTTTTTGAGTCTTGTTCTTGTTTAGTTCTAGTTCTGAGTTAACAATTAGCAAGTCTAATAACCTACGCAAACTATTCAAAGGCCCAATTAACATATATAAGTCCATCTAGGTGATCCCAAATTTTATTTGTTTAATTATAAGTTCAACTAATCCCAATTTTAATCAAGAAGCACAACATTATCCTTCTTCTACCTTTTTGCCGAAACATACTCGTATTTACACAAACTTATAATTTTGCTAAATTTGAATCAATCAATTGCATTTCATACTTAAACACATTGACAATCATAATAACGACATAGTTAACATGAAATTACCACTTTGACCCCTGATTCCATCTTTACCTAAAGTTCGTTATAAATTTTCACAAAAAATATTTTTAATCCTTTTGTCCAAATTCCTTTCCAAAGTGATCAACACATTTATGATTCATCAAATTTCACTTTATTTTCACAAAATACCAACATTTGAACTTAACAAGTTTATGCCGAAAGCACATCACTTCCATTTTCATACGTTTTCATAAAATCATTCTAGAATATATACAAGATTAACCTTAATCACCTCTTAATCATTCTAAATAATTTTAACATCAAATTCACATGAAATTATACCATCTTTTAGCCGAAATATTATTAGGTATAATTATATAAAAAAATAACATAATTATCATACATTAACCCTAATTTACAACCTAATCACATTTTACTCCAAATCTACTCGTACTGACTCTACCTTTGAAGTAGACTCTGTAGTAGTCACATGCTAAGCCTCAAACTAAACATGCAATTCATCAAGAGTATAACTATGACATAAAATTAAACATGCTCATTTTTGTCACCTAACTAAATGCATGCAAGCGTGTTTATACTACTTGTGTGAGTGTTGATAATACAAGATACATAAGTTATAATAGTGTGTGGATGGAAATAATTGCTTAAGCTAACCTATACCTCTACTAGAGTGTGGATGGAAATAAAGATGGTGTTATGTGGCAATGGGTTTGGTGATGTGGAATGGAGGTGGCGGTCAAGGAGAGAGTGAGGTGGCACGGGAGAATAGCTAAGGGGTGTTTGGTTTGGCTCCTAAGGGTAAGACCTACATGTGTGACTTCTTTTTGTGTATATAGTTTAGTTTAGGGTGTGTAATCTAGGTCCAATCTAGTAGGTTTTAGTAGGGTTTAGTCCTATAAAAATGATACACTAAAATCCTTACATCGAAATCATATTATAAGTTCGTCCAAGTGTACACTAATCTACAAGTTGTACCAAATATCATAGCCTATGTATTTTCTATAACATTTTATAATCCAAGAATACTACGTATAACCTGCGTTAGGGGTGCTCACGGTGCGGTTATACGGTTTTTTCCACAAAATTTCAATTGCATTGCCTTTTGCGGTCGGTTAATTATCTATATTTTCAACCGCGGTTTATCAAAGAAAATTAATTGTACGGTTTGAAACGGTTCGGGGCGGTTTAGGGCGGTTTGGCGGTTTGAGTAAATGTTAACAAAATCCAATTTCATTTTCACAAAACACCAACCTAATAAAATAAATTTAGTGTCCAAAAAATGAAAACTAGTAGCCCGAATTCTCACTTGGATAGAAATTATATAATTCACCACTCAAAACTTGGAAAAAAATATTATAACTAATTAAGTGGAATAACATAATTTAGTGATAGTATGTCGAATACTATAACTTATACTAGTAAGTACTATGTGACCACGGTGGTTTGGCGGTTTGGTCGGTGCGGTTATGCACCAAATTTTCAATTGCACCGCCTTTGCGGTGCGGTTTTACTTGAAATAATTAACCACGATTTTTCTTAAAAAAACATGTATGGTGGTGCAATTCGGTGCGGCTTGGGCGGTTCGGGCGGTTTTTAAAAGTTGTTGCCCAGCCCTAACCTGCGTACTATTTTACGAGGCTAAAATTATAATAGTTAATTCTAATTGGTACAAGTATAATGTCAAATCCTATTGAGGTTTTAAGGTAGTGCAAGTTATCAAACAATATAACCTAAGTGTGTATAAAACAACAATAAAAATCATATTATTCCTAAGGGTGTGCTTCCAATTATAGAAAGTATAAGGCAAACAAACTTTGGTCATGTTGCTCCTAGTGGGATTCGAACCCTATACCTCTAATTTCCCAATAATTTAAGTCAAAATTTATAATATAAGTGAGTGGAAATGTATATGCGCGGCATGGTCATTAAACCAAAGTACAAGCCTTGCATGGTACAAGCATCACTACAAGAAAATTGCCTAATTCCAACAAAAAATTCCAACAGCAAACTTAGCTGTTGGAATTTTTAACATTTCCAACGGTAGAATGAACCGTTGAAATTTTCCGACGGATATTCCAACGACAATAACAATTGTTGGAAAATTTCGTCGGAAAAACTGTTGAAATTTAAAATTCCAACGGTCTTTCCGTCGGTAATTTATCCGTTGGAAAACATATAAATATTTTTTAAGAATATTTTTGAACTTTTGTTATTCCGACGATATTTCCAACGAGAGGGTACCGTTGGAATTCACTTAATATTGTTTGTATTAATATTGTTGGTATTAAATTCCAACGAGAGACTCATCTTTGTTCATATAATTTTACATATCCGTTGGAACAAACATCACCTTCTTCATCACACATACGCGCACAATCCGCCCGTCGCCACCGGCGCTGGAAATCTCTCACCGCCGTCGCCGCCGGAGCACAAAATCTCTCATCCCGTCGCCGTCGGCGCATTCTGACTCTCAATTTCAAGGGGAAGGGACGACTAGGGTTTTGAGTGTTGCTGGATCTAATTGGTGAGTTCTATGTTCATATTTTTCTGTAATCGGAGTGAGTTCTATGTTGTTTTCGCCTATTTGTTTTGCTAGTTTGACTCTGTTTTTGCCTTGATATGGAGAGCTAATTTACGTCGAGCTTTTAGGATGGAATAATCCTGAAACTCAGAACAATCCTCCATCTTCCCTCCGGTTGGAGTTCGCAACTGAGAAATCAATCTGCGTTATTTTTTGACATTATCGGCATTCGCAGTTAATCAGGTGCGGTAATATATTCCTTCAGCTCGTGATTTTTCCCAATGGTTTAAGGGTTTTTGCTTTTGATTTTGGCAATCTCTTTTAGGGTGTAATGCTGATTATGGCTGCAGAATCTGATACTATCATATTATTGGAAGTAGGGGATGGATTCTGGGTTTATCTTTTCATATTTGAGAACACCTAAAAAATATAAAAAATTATTGTGTGCTGATTGTATTTATGTTGTTCTGCTCTACACAGATTAGTGGTGTTATTCTTTTCTGGGTTGCTAAAAGAATGTGGAACCGATTAAAACATTTGTTTGTTCGTCACTCTTATTCTTGGCTTTCCTGACATCTAAAAAGTTCTCTCACGAAATTGATAACTGGAACATGTGATTTGCTAATCAGGAGATCAGTTAGAATAAACTTCAAGTGTTTAAGATTTCCTTATTTATAGTTGATGTCATTTGCTACTTTACAGTGACAACAATGTTGTTGGTATGGCACCTAACTCAAAAAAATGTTGGTCTGTTAACTAGTTTTTAGCTATGCTTCATCCTCTTGACTGTTTGATAATATTTACTCAAACCTGCATTTATTTAAGTTAGTAATTGATCTTTATGCTCAGTAGTATACAGCAATATGATATGGTACTTTTGAAAGTTCGAACAGGGATAGCCAGGGGATTCTTAATTGAGAGGAAAAGATTTAGTCTGAAAAGCTGGTAAGTATTTACTCACGTTGATGCCAGCTGTGGGGAGGTGCCATATTACTTGGCTAAGAGTGAGATGAACCATTTGAAAGTAAACTAAATATATTATATATATGGTTCCCAATGAAATAAATCTTACGATCTTGTTTGTTGTATTTACCATGAAATCTTTCTTATGTTCTTTAGTGCTTAGTTTTCTCATTCACCAATAGGAAATTAATATCCAAGAGAGTAGTTTCAAGCAACTGAGTTTCTAACTTCCAAAATATTTTAACCTGTTGTTACTATAGGTGTATTAAGATTTAAGAACAAAAAACACTCAAACATACTGCAGAAGCTTGTTGGGTGATTCTAAATGACATAGGCATTTCTGCTTTCCTGAAGCAATTGCTTGAGAGCATGATATCCCTGTTAGAGTAAGATTAAATAAATTTCTTTTTTTATGCATGATATCCTTGTTAGAGTATGATGCAAATTTTGATCACTTTAAAACTATACACTAAACTAAAGTGACATCCTACAAAATGTCAAGCTTTCTCATGCATTCTTATCTGGACTGTCATGCAGGACATTGGAGGTCCCTCTGAACAGAAAGACGAGACGATAAAATCGCGGGAAATAGAATTCCCTTCTACTCTTTCCAAGAGAAAGAGCAAGAAGAAGTTGGAGGCAACTTCAGCTAAAGATACACAGATTCATGCAGAGGTACCATCCCCATCATTGAACTTAAAGTTCATTTTAGGTGTGGCTCTGGTTTCAGTTATTGTTGGGGTTATTCTTGGCAAAAGGTATTAAAATTTGGTGTTTGGTTTTGGATTTGTGGGTTTTATTTTTTGGGTTTATTCATTTTTGAAATTAATTAGTTTGTTATTTATAGGAAGCTTTGTTGGTATTGCATTTTTAGTTTTGGTTTTGGTCTATAAGTCAGGAGATAGGTTTTCATTTGAATCCTGACCTTAGTTATAGCTGGGAAGAAAAAAAAACTTGAAAAGTGTTGTTCTTGCTGATAGCTTGTATTTATCTTTTTATGTTTTATTCTTTTTTATGTTTAGTTATGATTTGGTTGAATCTTTTATTAGTTATAATGGTTATTTTTTTATTTCATATTAGAATTAGGGCCAAATTTATTTTACTAGTTTAAATATAGACCTTTTATATTGTTTTAGATCAGATGTTAGTTTTTTTTTTATTCTTCAAGACTGTTAGATGTTAATTTATTAAACTGTAAAATTATGTCCAAATTTATTTGATATCTTTAATCGAACACATTCCAATCTTGTCTTACATGTATTAATTTTGTAGTCTTAGTATATAAGGGAATATAAAATTTTGCAGATAAAATAATTTAAAAGAATGAAGTTCACTATGATTAAAAGCACATTCCAATCTGTATGGTTCATTAATTTTTTTGAATGCAAGTTAGCATAACATGGGTGGATATGAAGATAAAAATGCACATGCATTACAATTGCACGTTTGCACAGTGAATTGAAGGAACAAAATCAGATTCTAAAAACTAAACCACTCAAAGTGCAAAGAAGCAAACAAAGCTAAATGTACTTCAATATTCTCATTCACTTTATTCCCTAATCTTTGCAGCCGCTAACAATCCAAATGATATTATATAGTCAAATATATTTCAAATCTTTTCCCTAATCAATATATTTCAAATGATATAGCTAAATCCTGCTTAAATTAACATCATACAAGGTTGTGCTTCTTGTCTTGAATTTTGTTAGATAAATAGGAAGGCAACCTATTGGTAGGTTCCCAGGGACTAACATTGTCTCAGCACCAAGTTTAATCAATTCCTGTTACGAATTAAATTCCATGACTTATATAAGAGTGTCCTTTCTGTTTTATTTACTTTTTCCATCATTGCTTATTTTTAAAGCATGCATGAAATTGTAATTGTAATAAAATAAAATAAAAAGTTTTTGAATGATGTTTACTTACTATAATGGTGGATCCAATGTAGTTTACAGCCAAGTGCATTGGGGTACGAGCAAATGGCAGCAATAAATATGATATGATATACCAATGTATCTATCTTTTCATGCTATGTGAATGACATTTGACTGCTAGTGAAATCTGATTTTGTAAGATCATTAGTATTAGCTCATTAAGTTTATCCTATAAAGTGGGATTATTTAGTCAAGACTCATCAAGAGTAAAACAGAGTAAGAGATCAATAATATATTTACAGAAATTAAAGTTGGCAAATTGCTGTGCAGAATGGTTGATAGATACTATGTCAGCAGTAAGAAAGACAGAACATGCCCCATTAACATGTATTTTCTCATTTCAAATCTTTTCTCAATTTAGTATTCAAGTTACTGTTGGAAGTAATTGTGATCACTATAAAACATCTAATTATACTTATATCTTAATCCAAACTGACAAATCTTTTTCATTCTTTTACTTTGACTTTAATGTACTTAAAAATATTCACATTTCATTTTATACCTTTCTTTAAATCTCATTCCGGAAATATCTAAACTTATTTTGCTTTGCATTCTAGTCTCCTTTCATCAGGCTAATACACAAAACCTGACCATCAATTTCTACAGGAGGACATGTCCTAATCTTGACGCTATCGCAAATCAGACGACCACAAGGATTATTTCCAGAAATACATTGATAAGGTATGATGCCTCATTCAACTTCTAACTTATCTTTGTATAAAACAATTTATCACATTATTTCATAGATATTATATATGTCAGCTTTTGCATTATTGCATCACCCAATTTTCTTCTTTTCTCATCTTTTCAACAATAAAATTATTGAATTTTGTCTCGATAGTTATAATGGAAATATCAGAGCATCGTCGTTGGATGTACATCAGGAAAGATCCACAAACAAATAGGATGTTGCATGAATTCATATTAGGTGTAGAGGAATTCATTTCAGTAGCAAGTGATCTTGATGTCTTTAAACAAGAAGGCAGATTTAGATGTCCATGCTCCAAGTGTCGGTGCTTGAGGTTTTATGAGCCAGACGTGGTAAGACAACATTTGTATAAAAAAGGTTTTCAACCAAATTACTACTATTGGCACAATCATGGAGAAACCCCACATCCTATATCTGATAGTCGTGATGCTGACCTTGATGATTTGGATCCATATGAGAGAATGGTTATTGATGCTGAAGGGCCTAATTTCTATAATGATCCTCAACCAGAAGAACCCAATCCTATAATAGTCAAGTTTACATTCTCATTTTTCTCTTAAAACCAAAAAGAAATTACAGTATTTCTTCATGATGTGTGTCCAGAGATTTAGAGGTTGTTTGGTTAAAATAAGATGTTAGACAACTTATAAAAAGTAAAAATAAGTTCCTTTGGTTTATCTGATTTTTTAAAATTTCATAAGTTATACTCAAATTTCACATACCACATGCTTTACGCACTTCACGCACTACATGCATTTTACGCACTTCACACACTACTCATAGTTCACACAATACGCATACTACACATATTTCGCACATTACACATAGTTCACACTACTCACAATTCACACATTACTCACACTACTCACATTCACACACTATGCACAATACACATATTTTATACACTACACACATTTCACGATTTTTACACAGTTAACACTTCACACTCTACACACATTTCACACACTATACACATTACACATATTTCACACACTTTACATATTTTACAAACTACACACACCATATATTCACACTACATTTCACACACTCCACATACACTTCACACACTTCACACACTCTACACACTACAAACATTTCACACACCAATGCACAAATTAAACACACTACACACACTACATACATTTCACACACTACCCACATTTCATAGACTACACACATTACACACATTTCATACACTACACACTACAAATACTATACATTTTCGCATTACATAATTTTCACAAACTACACACATTCACACTACACACATTTCACATACTACACACACTACATTGATTTCACACACTATACTTATTTCACACACCACGCACTTCATGCACTTCACACATTACACACATTTCACATAATACACTACATATTTCACACACTACATACATTTCATACACTACACATATTTCACACACTAAACACACAACAAATATTTCACACACTACACACACTACCCATATTTTACGCACTATACACACTTCAAAAAATTTACACGCTTAACACACTACACACATTTCACACACTTCACAAATTACACTCACTATATACATTATAGGATATGCAGTGATTGAATAATCAATTATCTATCAAGAATTAATTATATTTCATCTTAGCTACTGTTTGGTGTGATCAATATTCCCTTTTCCACCAATATTCAAATCTCAAGGATTCTCTCACGAGTATATCCATGCTGTAATTTATGTTTATAAACCAATCCTCAGTTCTTGCTTTTCTCTGTTTCTGTAATGTTCAATAGTCTTTATCTTGTGGGAGTGTTGTATATTGATATAATAAATGGCTCTGTGTATTTGATTATGCATCACCAAAATTTAGATGAGACTACTGTGTTCATGTTTCTTGTGTGAGCCCTCAAATTTTGACATGTATGTATCATCCATCTCCTCAAAGCCACTTCTCGTTAAACGTAGACAATAAATCAACTAGATCGATCAAACGAGTAGCTTGTATGTTGAACGTCCCATTGAACATTGTGATGTTATGCTGCATATTTGTCCTGTTTTTAACCCCCATTACTACATATATCCCTGACTTCTATTCAGAGCAAAATTTTGCAACTAAGAAAGTGCTTAAGTTGGTAACCCAACCACATCCCATTATTATGGTGTTGGAGAATGGAAATAATGTCATCATAATAGTTTTGGAGCTTCTTTCCCCCTCTTTACGGACGTTGTTGATGTAAAGTGCATACTTCATATACAAATTTGATCCATGAGAATTTGTATATACTTGTTGATTTTATGAAGCTTCATAACTACCTTTGACAAATCTCATAATGCAATATAGGATTGTTGATGATCTTTGTCTTCTATATATTTAATTATTTGGGATTGGGCTTTTGTATGGTTGTATTGTTTGATGTTTTAAGTAACTAAAGCAGAAGAAAAGGAAGATAAAACACAAGGATTGGTATCTGAATTCGTATGTTTTCCTTTCTGTAAAGATATTTCTTTTTGTGCTGGTTTATTTTAGAGAGTTAGCATTTGAATTACATAATGGTTAATCCTTCCTACTCCTCACCAAATACACCCACAAACCTTATAATTTATAACTTATTTCTAAATGCAACTACATTTATATGTTGTCTGGGGTCTTTGACTTTGATCTTACAGTGTCCATACGGAAATCGTGCATTCTTAGTTTGTATCTATACTTTCTAATCCGCGCATCGATAGCAGGAGACAACGAGCAATATTCCCTCAATTTGTATCTATAACTTATTCCCTCAGTTTGTATCTATAACTTATTCCCTCAGTTTGTACCTAATACACCCACAAACCTTATAATTTATAACTTATTTCTAAATGCAACTACATTTATATGTTGACTTCTTGTTGAATGTTATGTATATGCAAAATAGGTACGAGGAATTGAAGTCTAGCAAACTGGCTGAAGGTGTAGATGAAAAGGACATAGATCATTCGGCCTTGTTTTATCAGGCTAATGGCGGGAAAAATAAAAGAGGCAGGTCTTATGGATGTGGATCGGAAACAGTTTTCTTATCTTGTTCAAGATGCAAAAGGTGCAAACCGATACAAGGTACGAATGCTAAAGTTAAAGTCTTACATAGACGTCTGACAGTTGTGGAGAGGGAATTGGTTGAACTGCGTGAGCTATTTGAGAAGATGCATGGTGGTTGTTCTTCTTCAGCCGTGCCTCCCCCTTGCGATGATGAGAATGTGGATGGAGATGATATTGATCCTGTAGAGGAGGGTGCCGACTGATTATTATTATATAGTTTTTGTTATTATGCTTAAACATTTGTTTTGGATGTTAACATTTAAATCTTCGTATGTAGCTTTTTGTGTTATGACATACTTAACCTGGATATCTTCTAAAATGTTACTTTTGAGGATTTGATTGTTCGATATATATTTGCATTTTGTTCGTATGTTGCACTTTGTTTATATTATAAGTAGAAAGTAAGATTTTTATAGAAACGTGGTTGGAATTTGCACAAAAGGCTCCAACGGAATGACATTGGAACAAGTACTGGAAAAAAATTCCCGCGGTAAATTTTGCCACTAGAAAATCATTAAAAATAATGTTGAAAATAATTCCAACGGCTAAAATCTGTTGGAATCTCTGTTGGAAAAAATTCCAACAGTAAACTTACCGTTGGAATAGTCATTGGAATGAGTGTTAGAATTAAAATATAAAATCTGTTGGAAAAAAATTCCAACGGCTAAAAACTGTTGGAAAAACTGTTGGAAAAATTTCCAACAACAAATATAGCCGTTGGAATATGCATTGGAATGATTGTTGGAACTAAAATGCCAAAATCTGTTGGAAAATAATTCCAACGGAAAAAGAGCGATGGAATAAGCGTTGGAAAAAATCCAACGGCATGAAGACGTTGGAATGTGCGCTGGAATAAGCGCTGGAAAAAAATCCAACATTTACTGATTCCAACGGCAATTTGCCGTTGGAATGACCGTTGGAATCGATTTTTCGTTGGAATTTAATTGTTGGAACAAAAATTCCAACAACCACTTTTCCAACGGCTCAAAAACCGTTGGAATTACCGTTGGAATTGAAATTCCAGCGGAAAAATGCTATTTTCCAACAGTTTTTGGGTCGTTGGAATTTGGCAGTTTTCTTGTAGTGCATCTCTATTTTTTCCCAATTTATAGGTGCACATTAATATAAATCACACTCATGAAAATTTTCATATATTTCGAAGCATATTTAAACAATTATATAAGCAAACATTCGAACAATAATCGCCTAATTCAAAGGGTAATCTCAACAATTAAACAAGTAATTCATTATTATTTGTTAGGTCGAATAGGTTATTAGTCATTTTATGAGTTTGTTCGTTCAATATCTAATATCTCATGCGTATCCAATTATTAACTTTTATTACTTTTTAATTTTTATCGTATTACACGCCGAGACTGATATGTACGGATGTTCCTGCACACTTAAGTAAACAATCAATGCACAAGTTTAAGATAATGATATGACACATGTTTTCCTATTAACTAGCTAAATGACATGCAATGATAGTTAACATATACGTGGTATACATGCTCAAAATGTACTTCGGGGTGTTACATTCCCCCCTCCTTTAGAAAAAATTATCCTTGAACTTCCATTTTCTTAATTTAAAAGATATTGGTTAATATTCCTAATATCATCCTCACTCCCAAGTAGCCTCACCTTACTATGTCTACTCCACGGAACTAAAACTAACAAGATCGTTCTACTCTTCAAGACTTGATCCCGCTGGCTCCTCCGGATACGCAAAGTTGGGCCCTAACTTCACATCGTTCAAGTAAACCTTATGATCCGGCCCCGAAGCATATTTCCGAAGCATCAATACGTGGAGGACGATGTGCATTCCTGAGAGATCAGGCAGTAAAGCTATTCGATATGCTACCTCGCCAACTTTATCTAAGATCTCAAAGGATCCCACATAACAAGGTTTAAGTTTCCCTTTCTCACCAGTACGAGCAAAGCCTTTCAATGTTGATACTTTTAGGAAAGTTTATCGCCAATCTCGAACTTCAAGTCCTTACGTCGTATGTCGGCGAAAGACTTCTAACAGTCCTGGGCAGCACGAATGAGTTGCTTGATCCTTTTCAAGACCTTTGGGGCTTAATGGATTATCTCTGGCCCTAGGATAGGTCCTCTACCCATGTTGTCTCAATGAACAGGGTTCTACATCTCCTCCCGTATAGGGCTTCAAATGGGTACATCCTAATGGTGGCATGATAAGTTTTTCTATAAGCGAACTCGACCAAGGATAGATGCTCTTCCCATGATCCTCCAAAGTCTAAGACACATGCTCTAAGCATATCCTCAAGTGTCTTATTTGTTCTTTCAGTTTCTCCATCAGACTGTGGGCAGCACATCGAACCAAAGTTTAGTGTAGTCTCCAAAGACTCAAGCAAACTCTTCCAGAAACTGGAGGTAAACCAAGTGTCTCTATTCGACACGAATACTAAGGGAACTCCATGGCGAGCCTAGTTAACTGACTAAGGAAGTAGGTCATCCTAATGGGGATGACGTGAGCTACTTTGGCGAGTCTATCTACTATAACCTAAATGGCATCCCATCTAGGAGTCCAAGGTAATCCTACGATGAAGTCCATACAAATACTATACCATTTCCATTCTGGGAAAGGCAAGGGTTGCAGTAATCCTTAAGGTTTTCCACAAACCACCTTAACTCGCTGACACACTAGGCATCTTCCTACGTATTAGTTAATGTGCCACTCCACTGTCAAATCTAGTACTCAAGCCCAAATGCAAAGTGGAAACATTTTTCGCAATCATCGTGGTTATTTTTATGTTGTTTGAGTGCTTTGCATGGCTATGTGAATGCTTTTGAGGCTAAACCAACTACTATCATTAATAATGTGAAATTCGGTCTGAAGAGTCGTTCTATTCGTTTCTCTCATTCATGAAGGATATGAACAAGGTGGTGTCTCATATTTTTCAGGGAGGAAATCAAGTTGCAGAGACATTATCAAAGCTTACAAATGATTTCGCTTGATGGAGCATTGTTATAGATTTCACGGTGTCGATCCTTGCTACAGATTTGCATTTTGAGTTTTCCTTTTTATAAGTAGAATGTTGCACACCTCATACTCGTTTTTCTATGGGTTCCCACAAGTATGTTTTCACGATGCCAGCTTTGATTCTTAAAAAACCCAATATTTCAGTTATTGAGCATGTAAACACTAAGTCAACATTAATGATACTGAAATATTAGCAAATTGATGGTGTATTACTCATTTATGTACCAAAATGTATAACCATAATTAAAAGGACAAATTACCACAGTTGGATCTTCTAGATATGTAGAAATTTTATGAAGGCTTCTACGGTGCCCTAGATATATTGGTACCCAAATAAACATGAACCATTAGATTTTCACCTTTAAACAATTACCTCTGATCTTGTACCATACTAACTGAACAATAGGTTACTTAATTATATATAAAAGGAGAATATAATATCTCATGTTCTGACACCGAACCAATTATGTGTCATCAAATTCTGCCAAGTTTCCTAATATAAAAGTCATTCAATATACTTCATTAAATCCACATTCTCCATTAAAAGAAAAAAGAAGTCCCAAAATTAATTAATTTCATCTCTTATTTTTCTAGGGATTAAATGTTTAAACTTAGTTTTTAAAAAATACTAATATATAAACTTTTGTTAGTTTTGTTACTTTACATTTGCTTTTGTTAATATCTCCTCAAATAGTTTAATATTTAATTAAACTTTCAGAATATTTAAAATGTTAAACAGAGTAGAATGAAAAACTCTGTTTAGTCTTAGATCCTTAATCACCTTAGCCGGTATGGAATTGTGGTGCATTCTCCTTCATAATCCTTAATCTTCACTTAATTTCTTTTCAGATTATTAATTTATTTCAATTTGAAAGTTGATATGTAATTATTAATAGTTCATTCAGAAGAGAAAAATAGAGTAAATTACATGAATACTCACATCCTAAGAATTACCTATTTTATTTTCTTTTTTATTTTCAAGGGAAAATACTTTCTATTAAAATTAGACGCATTAAGATATGTAACTCATAATTCAATAGATACTTTTTATGAATGTTAACTATGTATCGTAAATAAATTGGTCCTCAATCATTTGATAACCAGAGTTACTCTTTGATGAAGGATCACTATGAGTCAAACTCAATAGAATTTGATTGATCCTTTTTTTTTTCCTATCATTAAGGTGGAGATTTGATCCAAGAATACTCTTTCTTCATCATTAATCGAATCACTATTTGTGACCCAGGATTCTATTTTATCATCAATCCAATCTCCATTTGCGTTTTTTTTTCCTTATCAATGAATATATCTCTTTACTTGTATGACTTAGATGTCTCATATTTCTCGAAAAAGTGATTCAATTGATGGGATTTGTTATGAGATCAATGATATCGATGAGATTGATACTCAAATATTTCTTCTTAGAACGTAATGATTTGACCCCATAAGCGGGACCAAGCATGTTGTCGTCGGAAGCCTGTATTTCTTCTAGAGAATCTCATAATTGTTCCAGAGCAACTAGAAAGAGATGATTTAACCATAAAGAATTCGGTGCAGGTGTAGGATACTTATCCTAAAGTTTTTGTAACTCCATCATAGATGATGGAATCATCAAATATTTGACCTTTTCGAACTCTGTTTATAGCTCACTAGAGGCTCGGGAAACAAAGAGAAGATCTGTACAAACGAGATATCCAGCAACAAGAAGAAGGAAAAGGATTGAATAGAGGAACTCCTAACATTTGGCGATCTCAATTGTGTCAATATCAATGGTGACTCATTATTTCAATGAATCATTTCTTCGGACAGAAGAAGATTATGGAAATACTCAAAATCTCACTTATCAGATTCCATTGTGGAAGACACCATTTTTCTGAAGAATCGCCATGATATACCTAATCCATGCATACTATCATGAAAAATGGATACAATTTTTTTACTGCTACTTAGTATCGACAATAGGTCTGAAAAAATATCTAAAAATATCAAATTTAGATATGTGTACCCTGTTGATGTAAGGAACCATGGTATATATCGTTGGAATAGATTCCATTATGAGAGAGTTGAAAAACTACTATCTCATTGAAAGGTTCTATACATTTGCCCTTTCTCAACGCATTTCTTTAGACAAATATTCTGTGTTTTTTTTCCCTTTCTTGGCTGGTAAATATTTCTCAGAACATGGGGTGTGATTCAAACCCATGTTTGAATTGAGATACTACAGCAAGTTCTTCCCTTCAGAATCAGATAGATTTATATGTGAAAGAGGTTGACAATAAGTTCTTTCAAAATTTGACTATTTATCCCTCTGTTAGAGGTGTTCCAAACATGTCTGCGATCGAGTAAATAGTTCTACAATCGAATGGATCTCTCTCCAATTTATGAAAAATCGTTAGGTATGAATATGTTAGATACCTGTGACTCGATTGGTGAAATAGTATCCCCCTCCCTCCCTCCTCCCCCCCAAAAAAAGCATGTGTTTTTTACCAATGCATAAAAAAAATATTATATTGCGAATGAACAAGATATTAAGGAATTGTCCATTCGTCTAATCATAATTATTGATACGGACCTTTTCTACAGAAACAGAAAAGGGGAATCTTGTATTACAATAGAAGCATAAGTGATGTGGATTATTCAAGAATCTAAGTCGGATTTGCTTTATAAAAAGAAGATATCAATGAACTTCGATGAAATGGTTTCACAATATTCAGTCAATTGTCTTGATTGTGGAATATCATTGAGAAATAGGAATCCGCGTTATCAAAGGATTTCCTGCGATTATTTCTAGTATGGAATGAGTCAATCATCCACTTTGGTATCTTATTGAACAAAAAGGGCATTCCTCCATTGATCAAGAATTTCGATTATCGGGAAGTATCATGATCATCCAATAAGAAGGGTTTTCCAGTTTTTCAAATGAACAATTTGACGACCTATTCATTCTAACAACTCATTGTAGAGTTGATCATTCGGACCTTTCAATTCATAGATGTAGATCTCGGACCTAAGAAGAGGATATTCCCAAAACTCACACAGAAAAAAGGAAGTGAGTTCGCCAAAAAGAAAAGCAACTTGGACAAAAAGAAACAAAGTGGATTCTCTATCATTATTGTTATTTTTTCTTTATACATGACGGTTTGAGACAATTTTTAGAAGGAAAAAAAACTATAGATATAATGCTCAAGGTTTGTATTTTCATTATAAAACATGTTCATCGCACATGCTTAATCTAGTAACTAAAATGTATACCTACCTGCCTGGCAGATATTCCTACACTAGAAAAATTATTTATCATTTTTAAATGGGTCTTATTATTTCTCATTTTTCTCTTTACTTGTAGTGTTTTTAGTTTTTCGACCTTCGTTCATTCCTATTTTTGGAACAACTCCGGCCAGTCACTGCCTGGGTTCAAGGATAAAAAAATTGACTCCAAACGCCTAGAAAAAGTGTGCAAGTGCAGTCCTCATGATCCTCATTCCTCTGTGCTTGTTGGGAGAAGAAGATGGTGAATAAGAGGACGGAGGATGGCTGATTTATTAAGAATGTGAAGGAATTTGTGAATCGGTGCTCGAAGAGGAGTATCCACTTGAGCTAACGTGGAGGTGGATCGATCGCAATCTCAATTTGCGCCCGATCTTTATTTACAGCTAATTTACCTGCAAAATTATGTCATTGTGGTGGAGCAGCTGCCATTATGATGGTTGTAGCAGGATCTATTTTAATAAAGAAGAAGAAAAAGAAAAAAACAGAGGGTGTTTGGCTAAGCTTATAAGTTCTTCAAATGTGTTTGGAAAAATAAGATGTTAAACAACTTATAAGATGGAAAAATAAGCTCTTAGAGCTTATAAGCTCCAAAAAAAGTGGTTGCCTCTAGTCTAACTTGTTTTAAAGATCTTGATAGTTACACTTAAATTTCACATGCTACACACACTAGACACACTACACACACTGCACACATTTCACACACACTACACACACTTCATACACTACACACACCACACACATTACACACTCTTCACACACACTTCACACACTATACACACACTACACGCACTTCACATTCAAAATTACACGCACTTCACACGCAAAACACATACTTCACACACAATACACACATTACACATACCAGACACAATACACACAGTTTCCATTCTAATTAAAATGTGTGTTTGATAGTTATTTTCAAATTAGTCCTCCAAATTCATAGCTAAATCACTTCATTCAATTGCAATCTTATTAGCCTTTTTATCCAAACACTTTAATAACTTATAAGCACTTGAAACAATTTATAAGATGTTGGAGCTTATAAACTGTTTAAAATAAGCTTAGTGAAACGCCCCGTAAATTATTTTTACTCATCGCTTAAGGCAGATCTCTACATTTTTCAGTTCCAATGGTTTGTGGAAAAGTTTTACTATAGCTTCTCAAATTCTAAAGAATTATGTGATGTACATATGTTGTTTTGTGATTCTTGAAATGTGTTTTCTTTAGAAGAACTTGGAAGCCAATCTAGGGTGCTTCGACTATAAGAATGTGTAGTCTCAGAGCAATTTATATAATTGCAAGGTTTTGTTAGGCTTGGTTTTTAATTAGCCCACAAATATTATTTACTCGCTAATACACATACTCATCCATCCAAAACGAAGGACAATAAAAGAGAATGAATGATTTTTTCCCAATCCCAAATAGGGAAACAGAATAACAAAATTCTGAATAGTGTTTGAGGCCGATTTATATTGCTAGAACCACCTGAATTAAATTGAATTCTTTAAGGAGGAATGAACATTTTTTATATTTATTTTTAAAGATATATTATTAATTTCAAGTAATTTCTTATTTATAAATTAACTATTAGTAAATTACCATAACTTCTCAACTATTGAAGTGTGATTTGATAAAATATCCAAAATTATATTTCAAACACAACATTGAAAAAAGTAAACTTCGAAACATTAAAAGCCCATGACCCAAATATTAGGAGCTACAACTCAAATAACTAATGTTGGTTAGTAACCTGCTAGTATATAAATTTTTCAAATGCACCATGAAATTCCTCTAATTTTGTACAATCACTTATTACAAATTATTGATTGGGACTCATCATGGCGGAGACTAGCAAGACACTTTTTGGTAAAACATTGGTCACTTAGAGTATTACTGCAATTCCTCGGCGAGTTATCCTTTATATCTATCTCAGAGAAAGAGCTCAGGTCAAAGTACCAGTGGCTAACAGCTTGCCCAATTGTCTGAAAATTGCAAATTATGTTATACTATAAGCACAAAATTTAATGTAAGATATATTTAAAATTTTCGAAAGAGTGGAATCAAATTAATTCAACATATAAGCCAATTTGTTAATGTTAATCTAACAGTTTTGATATGTTCCACCATTATGTTGAGCACCTTTGTGCACACCAAGTTATTGAGAGGACAATAAAGTTGTGGTAAATACTCATAAGTTATGACAAATACTAACTATTTGAGACAACTTCTCATAAGTTGTGACAAATATTTATTATTTGAGACCAACTAGATATTCACCCGTGCGATGCATGGAATGGTTACTTTTCATCAATAATAATAATAATAATAATAATAATAATAATAATAATAATAATAATAATAATAATAATAATAATAATAATAGAATTATCAGCCTATATATTATTTGAGAATATAAAATCGGGATATGATATTTTTTCGTCCAATTATCTTTCTTCCTCCTTACATGTTTTTTTTTTTACATTTAGAGGGTGTTTGACTAAGTTTATTCAAAACATCTTATAAAATATTTTTTGAGATTATAAGATGTTAAATCTAATTTACAAAATAAGTTGTTGAAGTGTTTGGTTATAATAAGATGATAGAGCTTATAAAATGTTAACAATTACATTTTTGTAATTAAAATAATAAAAATTAAAGTACTAAATCAAAATAAAATATTATATGAGAAATAAGTTGGACCCTCATTCCTTTTTATAATACAACTTATTTGAAATAAAATAAGAACTTATTTCAAAAAATGTTGTCAAACGCTTTGAATGAACTTTATAAGCTCTTAAACATCTTATAATATGTTTTAGAGAACTTATAAGCTCAACCAAAAACCCTCCTAATATCTTTCAATAACACAAATTGAAACTACTAGTTAGATTTTCATAAATTTTGACTATTCATTTTTTTTATATTTTTACTTTTAATATATTTCATTATTACCAATAGAAACTACCAATTATATTTCATAAGTTTTGTTAATTCATTATTTGAATGCAAGATCTGATGGTGCTAAATATTTTAAGTAAAATTTTAAATACAAACTTAAAATTTGATTAATTTCTCTCCCTATTACACATGTTGTAATAATTACATATGCATATAAGGATAAAATAATGTGAAATATTTTGAATAATTATCGTTTGAAAGATACATATATTAAATAATACTCCCTCCGTCCTACGGGAGAGTTTGCACATATAAGATTGCACAAATATTAAGAAAAGATTATGTTTTGCTTTTTGGTTGACTTCTTCAAAGGTGCAGATTGAGAGTGGAGATTGTGAGAGAAATTTTCTTTTTAAGGATATGCAAATTGATGGGGGACGTACCAATAAAGAAAGTGTGCAAATTCGGGTGGGATGTAGGTAGTATAATATTAGTACAAAAAGCCACAAACATATTAGTTACTTAAGTATCTGAGTCGTAAACTATATTATCATGTCATATTCAAATAAGAAATAATTGACTAATTATTTTTGTAGGTAACATAATTTTTCTTTTCACAAAATAAAAAAATAATAATAAGCAAACTAATTCAATAAATAAATCCCTTTAGCAAATATATCTAAGTTTTTTTTCTATTGCAAAGTGTAAACCTAACAAATTTGTATTTTTTATAGAAAATTTAGACCAAATAATTTAAACTGTCCAAGAATTATTTAGATAGAAAAAGGTAAAATTAAAGTAAATAACTTTAATATTTTAAAAAAATATCAATGCGTTCAAAAACAATATCATTTTGGAATTATATCACATTTTAATTTTATATAGAAATGTTTAAAAAACAAAATATATCAGTAACATCCTAAAAAGGTATTATACACTTAAATGTTATTATTTTAATTATAATATATGCATTATAGATGTTAAATCGAAGATCGTCAAAAGAGAAATAATTTGAAATATTTATTATGAAAAATCGAGTTGAGATGGAAAAATTATATGACCTTGACATTTCGAAGTAAAAGATAAAAGAACGAAATATAAAAGAAAAAGAAAAAAATTGATTGGAGGAGACTGAAAAGAAAAGGTGGATGAGACACGTCTCTCCCCTTTTTAGGGGTTTTTCACGTATTTAAGAGCAATTTTAAAAAATTAAAAGAAAATAAAAGTTCAGTGAAAAATTATGTGAGTGACATGTATTTTCCCCTATTTTTATGCAACATTTTTTTAGTATTAAATGTTGATTTTTGTGGTCTCAATAGAAACTTTTTGTAGTAATACAAAAGCAATTAAGTAGACCAAAATAGAAAACAATAAATCTTCCCACCAAAATACACCAGCTAAATTGGGAAAGACAATTTTATTTCATTTGTCTATCTTTTACCATCAAAATTTTAAATTTCAAATCATTTTTGATAAATAAAATCTTAAATTCATCATCACCTCATATTTTTTTATATATATAAAAATAAATTATCAGATCACAAATATAGAGTACATTTTTGGTGGGTCGTTGATTGTGCTATTTTTGGTGGGTTGATTGTACGATAAATTAGTGATTTGCCTATCAAGCCTAGAAGTTGTTACACCTACTTTTTAAGTTTATCGATAAGCATATAAATATACACATAAGTCTGTCAATAATTCACATGTCTTATTTATTGTTACCATTTTATATTTGTCTTATAATTATCGTTTAATCAGAATATTTAAATAAATGGTTATTTACTTCTTATGTACTACGTTTCCATGCTATATTTATAAACCGTGTACTGCATAGCTGCATTGATAATGAAAGAAAAACAAGTTGAGAATTAGTTTCTCCTTTTCTTCGATAGATTATGGAAATAAGAAACATAATATATATTCACAATTTATCATAAATTAACTAGGACTGAAGTGTAAAAAAAATAGTAATCTTACTTTATTTGCAAGCATATTTCCGACAACAGATGAGCATGTCCAGCCGTCTCTTGCCCATATGTGGCCATGACGATAGCAAGAATGAACATACATTCCTCTACTCAAAGACTCATCAAGTTTCATCAATGTCTCTATAAAAACACTTCGAAAATCTGAAATTCATTTTAATTAATTATTATAATCGAAGGAAATTACCTTAGCACCCTCAGAGTTCAAAAATATTATAATATGTCGAAAAGGTATAGTGTCAAAAAAGTGCAACTATGGCACATAAGTGCTACTGTTAGAACTTGTCACATGCTTTTAATAGACCTAACATATTGTCTATTCTGCATCAATATTTATTTTACATTTCTATAATAGTTTATTTGTGTGTATATTAATTCCGGTACCTTTCATGATTCCTAACTCGGTAGTATTACAAAGTGTTAAGTTGGTGATGCATTTATTCCATTGGGCCAAACCTCCAACATCAGGTATTAAGTTGAACTGGACCTGCCACAAATCAATCAACTAAAATTGTGAAACTATATATCAAATATAAGCCTACTTTTACAGTGGAACTAATGTATTGATACATCTACACGTTTTATATGGGAGGCAAGGAATTCTTTTTTTTTTTTTTTTGACTTTGTTTTAACAAACTTCAATTAGAATTTGACATGTGGAGATTTGTATATCATTTAAATATTTTGTGGAGTCAAATCTTGTAGATTGGAAATTAATTATCAAACCCAGGCTAAATGTTTCAAAGAAAAAATTTATGCAATTAAAAATGTAATATTATAAAAAATTTGCACATAAATATGATCTCCACTTTTATCATTTTGGCAAACTAAAATATATTAATTAACCTATAATGTATATTTGATTTAAAGTATCTAGTTTTTTCTTTTATGGCTCAATTTCCTTTTCCACCTTTTTATTGTTAATTATTTCTTATGAATGATATAAATATCATATTTTGAATAAGAATACTTTATAATATGATAGTTCTATTTTAATTCATACAAATATGGATGTTTTTTCTATTTGATTTTGAAATTGATGTGGTAATTGATTATCATTTTTTTTATATCTATATATTTTATATTTACCGGGGTTTTTTAATACTACCTTTGTTTTTTTTAGAAGTCTTTTTAGCTTCTATGTTTTGTTTATAAATAATTGTTCTTTTAACTTTTTTTTTTTTTTTTTACATTTTTTCCGATAATACCCCTATAATTATTTCTAAACACACTCTAATTATCTAACCTACCATACCTTTTAATTTTCTTATCCAAACCTAAAACAACATCTAGAAAAAATAGAGGTAGTATATACGTATCATGTATGATGTCTATCTTACATACATAGAGAGGAGAAGATCAAAAGCTAAAAGTTATGTTGGAAATTGATCGATTGGATTGCCTCATATTAAAATATTAGATATGCACTTGGCTGATGCACAAGATAAAATATATTTTACCGATTTAATATGATACAACTATATTATTGTTATATGCACTTAATTGGCTGATGCACAAAAAAATAAGGTTTGTACTAATGTAATAATATAATTTCTATTATACTTTATAGTATATTATCAATATTATACAATAGTTGCTCGCATGTAATGCACAATATTTTTTAATCACTTTTCTTATTAAATATTTTCAAAATTAATATAAGAAAAAAAAAATTGTATAACAGAAATTCGTGCGCTATTTTTCTATATAAATAAATAGTTATTTCATTTAAGAGTTGTCATACTTTTATCAGAATATAGATATCTAATATTTAATTGAATGCATGCTTATTTTTTTAGCGTTAAATTAAAGTACATTCATGGCCTCACCACAGTTCAATTTTTTTATCACCACATAAACTTTAAAAGTTGAAAATTTCTGGATTCTCTGTGAAATACCAATTATTTAATGTTGCTTTGGCCTAGTAATGTCACATAATAATTTCTAAGTAAATTAAGTAACAAATTATGAAATAAAAAAACCCATAAAAATAATGCATTTTTGTCGGAATAGTTGTAGTGTTTTCGTTTATAGTTCTATGTTTCGGTTATTTGGAAAATCAAATACCAAATTATAATTTAATATACATTCATTCTACCATGCTTGAATTGGTATCTTTAATTCGAATTGGTATCTAATATTAATTAACCACATGATATATGTGATAATTATGTCAATTAAATACTTTTTCTTGGCCCCCCGTATCTTTAATTTTTTATTTTTGTTTTATACAATTTATTAAGTGCTAACAATACTTAGAACTACAAATAATTTAAGCTAATACTACATTCATAATAGAGGTAAAGCAATACTTAGAATTAATATAAACAGTTTACAAAATAAAACATAAAAACATATATGTCCAAATCAAATACAATCATTCAACTCCTGAAAAATTGTAGTTCATACAGATCTCATTTTTGTTTAATTACATATAATATGAATACAATGACGATTAATTTTGGCATATCATACGTCAAAAAGTAAATATATATTTGTATTTTAAATATTACATAAAAACGAAAAAAGAAATTAGAAATTAATTGTAGCTTCATTACTTTTTTAATTTTAAAATAATAAAAAAATAAACAAGTCACACAACGTGTCGAAGACATTTATCAGTATGTGAATAATATTCCTGTAGCAGCGTGCATATGTGTTTGTGTGTATATAAAAAGAAAATTAGATATTCAGAATAGGTGTAGAAAGAAACATTAGTAATATAAATAGATTTTAAATTGTTAAATTGTGGCACATACATTCCCATAAAGCAGATATGACATATGTGGCATCCTCTTAATTTTATGTGCTCCCACTTTTTATATTTAGCATTTTTTATGTGACTGGTTTAATAAGTAACAAGTCATATATTGAAAGTTGATTCAATGATTTAGATAAAAAGCAATTAAAGTTAATGGTTTAGATCATAGTTGTATCAATACAAGGTTATATTATAGAAGGACCCAAACATAAAAATTGATCAATATTTGATGTACGAGTAAATGACTTTATTTTATATTTCATTAATATTATATTTGAATGTGATTTCATACCTGAAAACTATCAAAAGCTGACTCAATGATAAAGAGCGGCGTCTGAATATCTCCAACCAAATACTCAGGGAAAAGACACTGCCCAAATTAAATGATTATTTTATGCAATTGGAATAAAAATATATTGCAAATGCAACTTCTCTCACCAAACTCGGATTCATTTTTGATGTACATGACCTCGGCAAAGAATTAGCTAATTCCTGCATCCCACACATACCAAACACATGTTATTGCAACATAAAATATTTACTAACAAAAAAAATGGTTTTTTTGGAGAATAAAAAATGTTTTTAAATATGATTAATTACAAAACAAATGTATAATTTTCAATCGCAACATGACCTTTAAAATTTAACAATTTCTGGCACATCCTTTCAATTTGTTTCAATTACAACATATCCGCCAATTCAAGCCCCTAATTGCTAACATGGATGGGGGTGCTTCCAAAACAACATTTATTGATCGAGATGCTTCAACCGTGTCAGCAGACATGTGGAAATTATTAAAAATATAAAAAATTATAAGCACTAAATATCACTTGGCAGGTGGGAAGACGATGATTGATTTCTCTTGCACTTGCAGAGTTGGACGAAGACGGCGAAGACAACAACAACAACAGTAGCTTAGCGAAGGCAAATTTGAATTTGGGGGTTTTGCATCCTGGGGAGAAAGGGCTGGTAGAGGAAAAGGAGATGAGCATTATTTTTATTAGTTTTTACGTGTGGTTAGAACATCTCAGTCAATAGATAAAACGACATCGTTTTAGGAGCACCGTCATCCACATCAATTATTGGGGGTCGGAGTTGGGCAGAGATGTTGCAATTCAAACAACTTGAAAGAATGTGCCAGATATTGTCAAGTTTTAGAGATCATATTGTAATTGAAAATTAACTTCAAAGAATATGTCAGATATTGTCAAGTTTTAAAGACATATTGCTATTGAAAATTAGATTAAAGGTCATGATTTGTTTGTTAATTAACCATTTTACATAATGAGTATTTATCACAAGTTTATTATTTAAAACCACGTATCATCACTTATTCGTTGTCTCAATACTCAGTTGCAGCTTGCAACAACTACTTACCTCTAAAAAAGTTTTAAGGTGACCTTGAATTACTTATACAATATTTTATGACTGTAAATCGTCGCGTATAATTATTACTTCCTCCGTCCAGGGTAACTTTTCCTACTTTTCATTTCGGTCCGTCCCCCTTAACTTTTCACACCCTTAAAAATGAAATTTCTCTCACAATCTCCACCCTCAAAATCTCCACACTCAATCTTCACCTTTAAAAAAGTCAAAGAAAAAGCAAAATCTATTTTTTTTCTAACATCCGTGTCCGATCAACTGTAAAAAGTTAGCTGGGACGAAAGGAGTATTAGAGATAATATTTTTCGTGTCAAGGAATAGTAGACAAAATATGCTTTTGTGTTGGTCATAGCAGTATCTTTTATATTAGAAATAATATGGTCACTAATAGTGAGGAAAGTAACACAAAAACTTTTTGTGACGGTAGTGGAATAAAAATTAGAGTAAGAGAAGAATACATGTGTTGCAATCACACTAGCAAACCTTCTTTCTCTGATTTCAACTCCAGGGTGCTTCTTTCTGTTGTAAAACAGAGAAAAGGGAATATATATTTCATTAGTGTGTAAATATATTTCCTCGTTTTATAATAAAAATCATATTTTCAAAACTAAAACTTGTTATTTTTATCAATTGATGATGATATATATAATTCTCAAAAGATCATCAATTTACAATTATAAAACCCATTTTATTTATTGGTTTGTTTGTTCGATTACATTTAACTAATACGTGAAATTAAAAAAAAAAAAAAGCAATATTTTATCTCTTGCAAAAAATAATTTTTTTTACTGGACTCATAAATTAAACGAGATATTAACTTTTGAAATGAGACTTTTATTTTAAATCTTTTTAAACATGACTTTCATTATGGGACGAAACTAAAGAATATTTAATAATATGGTTAATATATTTGATTAATTAGGTTATGAGTTTTACCCATGGATGAAAAAACCAGAATCTGAAATACACTTGGTTCTTGTGGTATTAGGTAATAGTGCTCGAAACATATCACAATGCAAGATAGTGGTCAATCCACCTGCGGAGGTACCTGTCAATATTGCCTATAAAAGTAATATTAGTAAATACAATTGATTGTTTATATATATATATATATCTTATAAAAAACACGAATTAAGGATACCGCTTACCATCTCATAAAACTATAGCAATTGAAATAGACACGAAGTGATATATATGCCACACAAGCGTTCAAAAAAAAAAAAAAAAAAAAAAGTGATTAGGAAGAGTAATATAAAAATTAAGCATACATTTTGGGCATTCCTCATTCCTTTAGCTAGCATTTCCTCCATCATAACTTTAAAAATCCTTGCTCCCCGAAATCTAAGCTTCGTTTGCTGGATACAACAATTAAATGTCAATATTTTCTTATCCGTAAATTAGTCCTCTTTTAAAATCTCATACCTTAAAACAAAAGAAGTCGGTTTTAAAAATTAATATCTCATTTTAATAATTAATTAAAATACAATGAATTTCATGAATAATTTATATATATAGTGAAATAAGTAAGTCAACAAATAAAAGAAGTCTTTTAGATCAGAATTTATAAATTTTAGAAGGTGAAGATTAAAAATAGTCTTATAGATCAGAATTTATAAATTTTAGAAGGTGAAGATTAAAAATTGTAACTCCATGAAACATGGGTTCTTTTTTTCTTTTCTTTTTTAGGGGGAGAAGTATAACTGAAAATATGCTATATATTGAAAATTATAAATGAAATAAAAATATTTATGATTACTACAGTTAATACAATTAATTTTTTTTTTAATAAAAGATACATCCTGAAACTTACTGGATCAACTTGTTCGATGTCTGACATAAATGATGATCCATCACAATAGTAAATGTAAACTTTATGCCAATTGCAGAAATCTGAAAAGAAGAAAAAATGAGGAAAAATAATTGAAATTTTATCCATAATCAATGACAATATAAAGAGTAGCATTTAAATTAAATATATACCAGGATTAAATGAGCAATCATTGTCAAGTAATCCATTAAAGTAGGGATTAGTGATGTTGTGACTACTTCCTAGATTTCCTTTAGATCTTTCGAGACAGTCAGTTTTGGAAGTGCACCATCCACCACCCTGAAATCCACAACTCATGTTTCTTTTAAACAAGAGAAGCCATACACATTTTCCAACTAAAATAATTATCAAATTTAGAGCATATTATGCTAAATACTTTCGTTTCAGCAACTTGCAAATTGTATTCCATCATTAATCAATAGTCCCAATTTTATTTTATTTTTTACTTTCGCTTTCTATTACATCAAATACATACAATAATTGACTTTTACATAAATCATTGACAAATGGATGTCCCTCAATTATGCATTGCACATACAATATTATTCTGTGAGCTACACCCCACCTTCCCATACAAGAGTTATATATCAAAAAGATATTCTTATAATAAAAGTCATCTTTCATAAATCAACATATCGTTTTACTGGTTCAAGTACAAAATAAAAAAAAAAAAAATTTACATTTTAGTTAGATATCATTAAACAAGTAACCTAAAAAATTAAAATATCGTGTGAGTATGTATTGATGATTTTTGGATAGTTGTACTTTAATCATATTGACTAAAAATAAAAAGTTGAACATTTCAAAACAAGACTACTCTTATTATGGGACATATGGAATATTTCAAATTCCGGCTATAAGAAGATCATACTCAATCTCATTAATTCACCTACCCACCTTGAGCACGTGCTGATGTGTCCACTGCTAATATGTTAAAAGCACACGTGTTGATTATAAAAACGAGAAATAACTTATCTCTTCAAGGTCTTGAGACATCAACATGTGGGCACATTAATACGTGCCCACGGTGGGCCCATGAGATCACCTGTTTCATTTATGGTTTTCATATTATGTTTCACTTTAGTGTTGTTTCATTTATTCACGATACGTGTATTGAATGATGTCACTAATTAACATATATCATGTATTAAAAATTATTTAACAGAAGATGCAATAGATAGTGTCACAGAGAATCTGAATTTCACGGTGGGTAAGTTAATCTCCAAAATAAACCAATTGTAAAAGTGGTGGAAGATTACATAACTGGTTTTTTTACAAAATTTACCGGAATACAAATTAACGATCAAATTACTAAATTCATTTTCAAATCCTTCTAAAAAAATTACCTGAATATAAATGATCCAATTACTAAATCCACTCTCAAATCCTTCAAAATAAGCATAGGCGGGGGGACTCCCGTCTAAGCAAACTGTAGGCAAAACATATAACATAGGAATTCATTTACACAAAAAAAAAATACATTCAAACTATCATTGTTTAGTTTAGATATCAACTTAATGAATAAATATAAGTTAATGTGTCAACCAACTGATATGTCAAATTTTTATAAAATCAAGTTAATCAGTTATTCAAAATTTAGGGACAATCTTTACACTTTAGCAATATACATAATAATAAATACGCACGGTGGATATGAGAAAAATTCTGATAAAAATATACCTGCTCCTTGTGCCACAGCGGTTTCTAAAATAGTAATGTTGATGAAGCCACCACCACAGACTTTATCCACCATTACAAGTGAATATATCAGTAGACTCAACTGAACAACCACCATTCTTTATATATAAAAAATAACCAAAATATATATGATTAGCATTCAATAAAACCTCAACGAAATAGAAGTTCTGATACTAAAAGAATTAATTTATACCTGTTATTCATAAATTAAAAATATTTTCTTGCTATATAATTAAATATAGTAAGATAGGAAATTGGAGACCTCAAGTTATGTGGGTGAATGGAGCAACAAATTCTCATATTTATAGGGAAGGTAGGTCTCTTACCAAACCACAGCACTTGATTTTGTGTCCTAAGGTTTTAGCCTCTTAAAAAAAGAGAAAATTTATTTAAATTTTACAGTTGTAAATTCATCCATGGTAGCTTAGATTACCATAATTCATGGTTCCATCATTTTGATTTGGATTTGGAATTTAATTTTTAGGGATGTGAGTGTATTTCATTTAAATTATAAGCAATTGGGGGAAGTTTGTACTATTGCGGAAGAGATGCATTTTTATTTACACATCAATTCAATATTTTGCACATCAATTCAATAGTGTATAATTATGCAGGTATTACTTACATGAATAGGGTAGAAAAAACTCCGATGTAAAGTTAAAACTGGATTTATCAATAATAAATTCTCTAAAGCAAGTGACCGTAAAGTATTTATAACTCTCTTAGTTCCAAAATAATAGTATTAATAATAATTTATTTTAAATACATATTAAGAAAATATCTTTAATGTTATTGGAAAAAGCAGTTTTATAAACTACAAAAAAATTGCCAAATTTCAACGAATCATAAATTCGTTGGATTTTTTAATTTTTCCTACGTTCATTCCAACGATAAGATTGGCCGTTGGATTTTTGAAAACAATTCCAACGACTTTTGTCATTAGCTGTTGGGGAAAAAAAAAAAAAAGGCTCCGTTAGAATCATATTTTCATTGGAATTTAATTATTGGAAAAAAAAAATTCAAAGGCCACTTTTCCAACGGCAGAAAAACCATCGGAATTGTCGTGGGAATTGAAATTCCAACGCAAATTTACCGAAAACCTTTGGAATATGGTAAATTTCTGTTGGAATTTCAATTCCAACGGCAATTCCAACGGTTTTTCTGCTGTTGGAAAAGTGGTCGTTGGAATTTTTTTGTTCCAATAATTAAATTCCAGTGGAAAAATGATTTCATTGGCAATTCCAACGGAGCCTCTAACCGTTGGAATTAAATTTTCCAACAACTATTCCAACGATTTTTGTTGTCGTTGGAATTTCCGTTGAAATTTTTTTCCAACAGCTATTTCAACGGCTTATCTTGCCGTTGGAAATTTTAAAATTTCCAATAAGCTTATGTTTTGCTGGAATTTTTCTGTTAAAATTTGACAGTTTTCTTGTAGTGATATAATCCAATATTTTTCTTTAATACCCTTATTATTTTAGGGTAGATGGAGTTAATGATACACAAGCCATGATATAAAAATGAAATATTAGATTTTTTTTAATATATTTCCTGATTAGAGTGGGTTTGATAAAAATTAATTCCCTGAACTATTGTCTGAATTAAAAAATGTTCTAACAAATGAGCTACCACCTATTTCCGAAAATATAATTTTGTAGGCTAGGTTTACGATTTATTGGAAGTTAAACTATTTCTACTGGACGTTGACTACAAACAAAACTTAATTAGATAATATTTTGAAATTACTTTATTAAGTGATATTACAAATTATATGTTTAAAAAGCTTTAAGAGATTCAATTTGAATGCAATCAGAGACTTATTAATTTCACATTTCTGACATGCTATGCATGATTTATATATAACTTATTTAAAGTTTATATAGAATTGCGCCAATTGATATATATTTATTATATTAAAATCATACCTTGCATAGATTAAATACTAATCTAAATATCAGAAACGGTGGTGCAGTCAGAAAATTGACTCATTATTTTGAATCTAGAAAATTAGTTCAATCAAAATTTTCTTTACAAATCATTCTCCCAAAAAAAAAGGGATAGCTAAATGTTGCATAACATATACTCCCTCCGTCCCGATCTAATTGACCAATCTTGATCGCGCACAGAAACTAAAAAAAAGAACAAATTTTGTACATGGAATTTTTGACTTTTTCAAAGGTGTAGATTAAGAGTGAAGATTTTGAGGGTGAAAATTGTGAGAAAATTTATCATTTATGGGTTAGGACAATTAGATTGGGACAAACAATTATGACAAGTTGGGACGGAAGGAGTACAATATACATTTAATAATACTGTTTCATAGTTAATTGCATATTCCGATTTTATGAGTAATTTGACTGAAAATCCTTATTATAATTAAATTCTACATTACAAATTTTGCCATCTTTAAAGTGGTTTTACACATTCTTATGATATTTGAAGCAAAAATTATTACTCCATTCCTAGATATTAGTCATTTTATTTCAAAGATAAGTCATTCTAGAAAAACAAAAAAAAAAAAAAAAAAAAAAAAACAATCACATTTCTTCCAATAACACTAGGCAAATATCCCAACAAATTTTCTTAAAAGTCTTCTAACTTTATCATTACACTACAACAAAAGAGGTCTTTTGTAAGACATTTTTTGACACCACAATTGTGGTCACTAATAATAAGTTATTTGTGACCACTTGTTGTCACAATTCTTTCTACAAATTATTTGAGACAACTTTAAAACTACTTTTAGAGACAACTAGTCGTTGCAAAAAATATTTGAGATGCATTTGAGACCACATTTGTGGTCACAAATATATTACTTGCGACCGAGTTATTGAGACGACAATAAAGTTGTGACAAATGCTCTAAAGTTGTGACAAATACTCATTATTTGAGACCATTTCACTAAAGTTGTGGCAAATACTCATTATTTTAGACCAATTTTTGTGGTTTCAAAAGACCTTTTTTCTTGTAGTGTTACCTTAATTAATAAAAAAATATAGGTAAAAAAGATTTTTTTGGGAGGAAAAAAAGAAAATATTTTAGGATGATAGAAAGGGAAGATTCATTTTTAATCCTATTAGGGTTTGTTCAGAAAAAGTCCTGCATGTTTTGAAATTTCAATTTTAGTCCATTATGTTTTGAAAAATGTCAAATGTAAGGACACTTGATGCATCGTCCGGTAATTGTGCCACATGTGATCCAATAAATTGGGGGGTTTTAGGTAAATACCAGGTATACATACAAGTAATTTAATAAACCCGAAAAAACGAGTTATTTTCCTCCAGGAAATCTAACGTTGATGTGGATTTAGATTTTGTATGTGTTTAACCGGGGTGTTGATTTAATTACTTGGCATGTACACCTAAATTCATAACTCTAACGTTAACTTTTTGACCTGAAATTCCCAATTTATTGGGTTGTTTGTGCATATTCTGGCACAATTAGTGGTCGCGGACGTCTGATGTCCTTTAATTGGACATTTTTCAAAACATAATGGATTAAAATTAAAAATTTTATTCGGTGACGAGGCATTTTTATAATTTTTTGTAACTTAAAGGACATTTTTAAAAAGTGTCAAACTTAATAAACAATACCAAACAATTCTAAACTCTCTATCTCAAAGGACTCCAATAGGACTTATTTATTGAAAGTGATGGACTAGATTAGGATATGGGCTTTAGTTAATTAATAAGTTATACTGATTAATTAATTAAAGCAGACCAGAATATTAGGCCCATATACCTAGAGTATATGAACTATATATATATACACACATATACATATATCTATATCTATTCCCTACTGTAGGAAAGAATTAATCTTGTCAGTAAGAAATATCAAAGAGTTCAATAAGGAATCTCCTAACAATCACTTATTGAATGATTGTACCGAGGATAATTCATGTGGTGGATGACATACACGTGGATACCTGAAGTGGTGAATCAATCGCTCAATTTGTCCGATTAATACGCAACAAGTAAGTAATTCGAACTTATGCGTAATAATTGCTCAACGGTTAATTCGACTATAGATCACGATAAATATTCTCAATTTATTATTCTACTGCGTAACATTAGATGTAATCGAGAATTTCTAACAGTGATTTCAGAGCACGGGACTGGATTTATAACTGATTAAAACTTCAAATTAATTGTGGATTAATATTTGATAATTGAAATTCTTACAATTTGTTTTGAAATAATTTTGCAAATTTTGGAATATGTGGTATACTGTTATAAAAAAAAAAAAAAAAAAAAAATTGGAAATCTGGTTTTTTAAACAAATTTACAAGAAACTGATTTTGAAACCCCTCCTTCACGAATGCTGCCCACCATTAACTCTCCGACAAGGCTGTTGCTGTTGTTTGACGATGGCGGCAGCGGAGTCCGGCGTTGCTGCTGCTGTAGTTGAGCGACGCCGGTGGTCGCAGCGGCGAGAGTCTGGCACTGCTAGGCTTGCGCGTTGGACGGTGACCGGGGTCGCGGCGGCGACGGGCCGCTATAGTTGTTGAAGACGGTGACGTCAACTCTCCTGTCGTTGTGTGCTGTTGATCGGCGACGATAGTGGTGGCACGACGCTGCTGCGCGACGAACGTTGGCGGCGGCGGCATGCTCGGCGTCGGTGGCAGGTTGTGGCGGCAGTCAGGGTTGGCAGATTGCAGCCGGAACCCTAAAGGGTTGTGGACTGCTGAGCAACTTGGCGGGGGCAATGGGCTGTTCAGATATGGGTTGGACTGGGTCATTTAAATAGGCTGAAATTTTTTAGGCTAGGGGCATAACTGGGTCAATTTAAAATTTGGGCTAGACTAATAAATTCTGGACTAATGTTTATAATAAACTCACCCTTTTAATGGGCCAGTTCCTTTTATATATTAGCTTATCTTTAAAAAAAATAAAATTAATTTGATTAATTAAATTTGATTATTAATTAGATTAATTCATAAATCTCCATTACCATATTAATTGGTTAATTAGATTAATTAATCTTATTATTATTGTTTTAAAATAATAATAATAGACTTATACATTTATGTTAATTTGGATTTTACATTAAAAGTATACTTATATTAATTTAGAATTAATATATTTATCTAATTGACTAATATTAATTAGATTAATAAATTTTGATAGTATTATTAATTTTTGAAAGAATAATACTGGACTTATATATTTATATTAGTTTAGAATTAATATTAAATATATATATATATATATTAATTTGGAATTAATATATAATATTAATCCACATTTAATTAAAGAATAAATTTTTAATTGGATTAAAATTTTGTTCGTTGAGCTTTTATTTGATATTATGTGATAAGCTATTATTTAATTTTATGCTTATTCAATTTAAATTATAGTAATTTAAGATTGCTTTATGTTTGGGTAGGCGGTGCCCAATATATATAGTCCGTGATATTATGTATGGGTAGACGGCACCCAATATGTGTGGTCCGCATTTCTTATGCCTAGGTAGGCGGCACCTAGTAATTGCGTTTAATTTAATATTAGATATTAAATTTAACAATTAGCATCACATATAAAATCCCCATTAAAACCAAGTCTTAATTTAGAAATAAAAGCACCGTATATCATAATTGTCTGAAATTCTTAATCTCTTCGTCCACGAGTTTTACACTAAAGTATTTACTCTAAAACGACGAGGTTGGGGCTCATTCATAGATGCATGGTTGACATCGTGTGATGGAATTGACTTACTTAAATTATTTTGTGAAGCCAAAGCGACCTGAATAGTTTGAGGACGCAAAATTAATTAGATTAATTAATCAGGAATTGCAAAATCGTTGTTGCAATTGGCTTGGAGGCCTACTTAGTGATATTATTGCAGTTATCAGCCAAAGCAGAGGCTACAATAATATAGATTTGGATTTTGGACCACTAAGATTTATAATTATTATAAATTCGTGTTTTCTGTTTGGGGACACAAAATATGTTAAAATTAGTGGGAGCTAATCATTACAATAAACCTTTGTTTTGATTAGTGATATGAATGTGATCTTTATTTACTTTATTCTAATTTACTTTTCCGTTTGATTATTTTCTATTCAGATAAAATGTCAAATTTGGCTTATAAATGTTTGATGGAACCAAACAAGTTGACTGGGTCTAACTTTACGGTTTGGCTCTGTTTCTTGCGCTTGGTGCTAAGGCAAGAAAAGGTTGAGTATGTCTTGGACGAACCAATCAGTGCCATCCCCGACAAAACTTCTCCTGAGTATGCTAAGTTTGACGCAAATGCTCACAAGAAGCATGTTGAGGATGTCACGTCGGCTCAGTGTGTCATGTTGTCTTCGATGAATATTGAACTGCATAGGCAACATGAACACATGCTCCCTTATGAGATGATAAACACTTGGAGAGTCTGTACGCCTCACAAGCTCAGACAATGGAGTATGAGATACTCAGTGACCTCTTTAAGTGTAAACTTCATAATGGGGCCCAGGTTTCTGAGCATGTACTGAAGATGATTGGATTAATTGAGAGGTTGACATCGATTGTATCGGTGTTACCCTCAAGTGTCTCAACTAATCTGATCTTGCAGTCACTTCCTAGTTCATTTGAAAATTTCATAGTGAACTTCAACATGAACAACACGAAGGTGACTTTGCCTGAGCTTCACAACATGCTTAAGACCTATGAATCTTCTACTTCTAAAGGCAAATATGTGCTCATGGTGAGCTCTTCTGCGAAATCTTCCAAAAGGAAGAATAAATAGAAGAAGAAGAAGAAGAAAGCATTTAGCGATGCGGCCTTGAAGCTTAAGAATGGAGGGGTTCAAAAGAAGCCAAAACTGCCAAAGGATGAGTGTCTATTCTGTCATGAGAAGGGACACTGGAAGAGAGACTGCCCAAAATTCAAAGCACAAGGTGCATTGGTTGGGAGCTCAAGTATGTTTGTCATTGAGATAAATATGTCTATGAACAATTCACTATCCTGGGTATTAGATACAACTTGTGGCTCACACATTTGTAACAATGTGCAGGGTCTAAGTGACAACAGGAAAGTGAGGCCTGGGGAGGTCGACTTACGCATGGGAAATGGAGCAAGAGTTGTTGCTGAACGTGTAGGGACTTATAGATTAGATCTTCCTTCAGGATATAGACTAGATTTACATGATTGTTATTTTGTTCCTACAATTTCAAAGAATATTATTTCCATTCCAATGTTAGATATTCAAGGTATTTCCTCCCATTTTGTAAACATTAGATGCTCGTTTTCGCTTAATGGATTGTTTTATGGAAGTTCCTCTCGTTCGAATTGTTTATATATGCTTGAATATGAACAAAATATTCTCAATGTACAAAACAAACGACCTAAGTTAAGTAATACGAATAATAAAACCTATCTTTGGCACTGTAGACTTGGTCATATCAATGACAAAAGAATAGCAAGATTGAGAAATTTAGACTATCTCACATCATTTGATTTCGAATCATATGGTGCTTGCGATTCTTGTCTCAAAGGAAAAATGACAAATAAACCACTTTCTGGGAAAGGTGGTACCCGTGGTAGTGCACACACTTTTAGGTCAATTTAAGTGTCTTTTTACGGACTTTTGTGTGCATATTCACGTGTGTTTTGTGCGTTTATTTCTCATTGGGCAATTTGACGTGTTTGATTCATTTCCATGTCAAGACAGGTGAATTAAGGCCGAAAAACAGCTACGAAGATCTCAAATTGACAATTCGAACTCAAAGGAAAAAGAAAACAAGGAAAAACAGGGGACTATGCCCGAGGTGATGATGCCACGCCCGTGGCTCAGGCCACGCCCGTAGCTCAGGCCACGGCCGAGGCTAACCAGCTCCAGAAGAGGGCCAAATTGTTGCATTACATGCCACGATCGAGGCAGTCCAACGCCATGACCGTGGCAAGCCAAGCCCCACGACCGCGGTCAGAATCAGCCGCGGCCGTGGCCAAAGATCCAGAAGAAGGGCAAATCCAGCCCAATCAAGACCACGGCCGAGGCGGTTACTGGACCACGGCCGCGACCCCAAATTGGGCCCAAAACCCTTGTTTTCACCACGGCCGCGGCCAACTTTGTACCACGGCCGCGGCGGGGTTCCCTGTTTTAAAAATCCAAACACGTTTTTGCCTAAATTTGAGCTAACACTTTCTCCCCTATATATATATATATATATATATATATATATATATATATATATATCCTCTAATTCGAAATTGACATACTTTAGAACACAATTCCAGCCACTTTGGAGCCTTCATCCTCCTCAAGAACACATTGGGAAGAAGATTGAAGGCAAATTCATCCTCAACCCAAAGTTCTTGGTTTAATCTTCAAATTTATCATGTTTTCTTATGTTTCTATTTATTTGCTGATTGTATTAGGTAAAATGGGTGGCTAGCACCCTTTAGTTCATCCTTGATCATTGTGGAACCTTGAGTTGAAGACATTGATGTGATTATTGTGGTTAATGTTACCGAAAATATTATGTATTCAAGTGTTTTGTGTTATTTGTTGTTATTGAGTCACATTTATGAATTGATTATTGGATTGTTCCCCCTTTAAGGCATTTGTGAATGTGTTGCTAGTAGTCAGAAATTACTATCCGTAATTGTAGGATTTCCGATTCCCCTGTAGCAAACAATAGATTTATTTATTGGTGATAACACAAAGTTCAACCACTAAAACTGAGCTTGCGAGTTTTATGTTGAATTTATCTCGTTGTCTTAGTGTTTAATGCATTTTGTTATTGAATCTAAGAGAGCTTGTTCGAGGATTCGATTAAACTGAATAGGGTTAGTCGAAGAGTTTATTTTGATTAACTAAGATTAAGGGACAACAAGGCTATTAGAGCTTGTTAATAGCCTTGAGATAAGAGCTTGAATCACAATTTAATCGGGCATTAACATAGTTGCATGAATCGTGTAAGACCAAGGGGAAGCATGATCAAGGGTGGATTGTTTTATTACTTGAAAACCAAAACCGAAAAAGATCTCTTCTATTGTCTTTGATTATTTGTTTCTTTGAATTCGAATGTTAAATGCTTTTAATTTCGTTTCGTTGTCTTTATTTGTTACTAGTAGATTGTTAGTCCATTATCAAGTCCCCCCCAACCTTTATTGCTTTCTTAAGTATTTATTTCTTGCATATTTAATTATAAATTACTTGGCATCGGAATCAAAATTGTTCGGCCGTTCCCTATGGGAGAAGGGGATCACATAAGGGAAATGAGGGAGATGAAGAAACCCTAGGTGGAAGACCTAGACGAGAGACGCATAGGGAACCCTAACACTCAATCCCTTTTTTTAGATTGTTCTTGAGTAAATCTATCTTTGATCGTGGTTTATTCTGTGTTGTTTCTGGAGTAATGAATCAAGAATAGATGAAGATTTTGATATGTGATGATATGATCCACATAGAAAAAACTACTACAATGTACAACTGTTGTGTATAAATAAGTATTTCAAAATTTGTTAATATTTACATCTCCTTTGAGATATTTGAATAATCGTTATTATTCTTTTGTATGATGTTTTATCATATTATGATGTACATTAAAATTTTATAATTATGCATGTTTTTTATAGTATATATAAACTAAAATTGGTGTGAGCTTCTATATGAGGTTTCATGAGATACAAGGATTTATTAATATTTAATTATTTTAAATCTCAGTTACTCATCTACGGTGAATTTTATCATTGTTATTTTTGGTATAAAGATGTATTTAGGAGTGTAAAAATGAAAATTAAAAAAACGCGAACGAGAACACACACCAAAAAATAAATTTACATAGTGGAAATAAAAAAGTGTTTGAAATCACTTTTGGATCTAGTTATTGCTTTTGATGTGTTTGCAACATCACATTAGGAACTAGAAAATATTTCTCAAAAACCCTTAAAATTTGATTATGAGAAGTTGGCAACACACAACTTCTGTTATCTTTTAACTTTAAAATTACTTTATTTCCAAACACTACCAAATTCTGATTTGTCCATAAACAATAATTCAAATCACTTTCTTAAAAGCACAATTACTTGTAGGCATCCCCTTAATCTCTTTTTACATAATAAATGAATAAAGAAACATAAAAAAAAATGCCAAAATGAAAGTTTAGAATATCATATATAGTTATTAAATAAAATTCTTTCAGATTATCTAATATGTTGTAGGAAAATAGAAAAGAAGAACAATAAAGAGAGACGGAAGAGAGACACGGAATAATTAGGGTTCTCTTATTCATCAGATCCCCTTTCTATAGGGTATCAAATACAAGGGTTTCACAAATACATAATATTTAGTGAATACCTAAATTGCCCTTCATCAATTACTTTTGACGAAGGCACACTAATTGTGTTTTTCCTTCAACACTCCCCCTTGTGCCAAGTCAAAGGGGAATTGGTGCATAACTTGTTGCCTCGTTAAAAACCTTGCCAAGTAACAAAACCCAGTGGGAAAAAATAAACCTTGGTCGAAGGGAAAAAGAGTGCAACGCACCTTTGTTGAGACTCCCCCTGAAGTCTACATCTCTCCCTTGATACGTACATCTATCAAGAGAGTTTCGAAAATCTCTTCATCCTCAATTTGGCATAAATCATGAGGATATTATATGGTTAGTTGGTTATAGAAAAGTGTTGGCGGTACATGCTTGGTCTCGTCACCTTTGATGTGTAGCATAATTCATCTGTTTGTTGCAAATAACTTCATCTTCATAACTTCTGATAGGCTCTTCAGTAGCATAGCTCAATTCACTAATATTTTAACCATATAGGTTAATGAACTTCGTGAGATATCATCCATGAGTGATGTGATGAGGTAGCTTGAATAGTTGTGATAGGTTGATCTTCAAGTTTTCGTCGTGTTCATCATGGTAATACATAACCGATTTGATAATGACCTTTACATTAACCACTAAGATAACCAACATCTAAACCTACCAAAGTAGTATTTAGTATTTCGTAGTAGGGGGTAGCTTCAACATTTATTTAGGAGTTACATATTCATTTGTAATCCTTTTATCTCTCTACATGAGAGCATTTGACATTTTCTTTAGAGTTTTACAATTTCATTTGTAATATCTCCTGTCTCTAATATGGGAAGAACAAATATGAGCCAATGGTTTCTTTCATATGTCAAAATACTATTTGATATCATTCAATTGATATTGCGTTGTCCTGAGTAAAATATAATTAACATGTTCTTTGAGAAAGTAATACATGGTTGAGTGTATTGAGCTTTTTGTATAATAATGCGCACATTTCAATTAAGTAGGGAATTTCATCTCCCAATAGCTCTTTCGTCATTTCCTTTTGACTCAAACGGATATTTCCTTATGTCCACACTTCAACCAATCATAGGAGTGCTAACAGATTGCACTTTATCCATATGAAATCGCCTGATCATCTTTTGGATATATGCAAACTGAGGAATTAATATTCCACAAACTCGGTGAGTTTTCCCATGATCCTTTATCTCAATTTAGATTTCAAATACATCACAATATCTCTTATTTCTTTAAGAGTACCCATTATGTCCTTAACATCGACATAAGCTGCTATAGTTGCAAACATAGAAATCGTTTTCTTTATAAATGCATAGGGGTAGTACTACTTGTTCTTTCCCTTCCCAATCAAGTAGTCACTCAGACGGGTATGCCATTTCCGTCCAGATTTATTTAAATTAAAGTGAGCATTTCAATCTAATATTGTAAATGCACTCCGTGGTTTAGAGTTACTTGAGTTGGGCAACGCAAGTCCATCTGAGTTAGGGGGTTCTGAGGCGTCTTTTGCACATTGTTGCCATAACCACCATGTCCATTTGAGGTAGGCACATCGGAAGGCCTCCAGGGCTCCTATGTCCCTTATGTTGTGGTGTATCATTACCACTACTGTAGGGACATACACATTCGTTCCCTTTACTTCGGGGTTATTTTCACTATTTAATTTACCATAGTTAGGCTAGAGAATTTTCTTTATCCCAGCGCGTTTGGTGTTACTCTTTAGAAGAAACTGGTCATGACTCTCAACTACTTGCACTGGTTGATTAGCTAATTGAATATTGTAATTCTTTTATTTCATACTCTAGCCTATACGGGTTCGCTAGTATAAGCATTAGAGTAGGAAAGTAAATAGATTTTCTGTATCATAGCATCTTATGTGATTTCTTTACACATACAGAGAGTTTTGTTTTCAGATAAAACATGTCATTATTAAATTCATTGACCCTTTTGTAGTATGGCAAGTGGATTTCTTTCCACTAAATAACTTATTCAGGAAGTTGAACATCATCTATGTTTTCAAAATTTCCTTTATGGAATCCCGTAGTTCATCGAGTGTCTTTTAATTAAAGAATACTCCTAGTGTAAGCTAGGATTAATGTGTCGCTCAAATTCATTATGACGTTGACTGTGACTTTTACTTTGTTAAACAATGCTTTGTCATTGGGGTCGATTGATATTGTGAGAGTAGTTCTTGTATGGTGTAGTTCTTTTTCCATGAATTAAATTTCCTATTAGGAATATAAATTGTGGTAACTCAATTTCTTTTGAGTGTAATAATTCAAATACGGATTGAGTTGGTTTAATAATTCCCTTTTGGATAAGATTTTGAGTGGTCACACATTATTTCTCAATGCTTTGTGAAAATTCTTTATCACATATTTGATTTGTACTGATTTTGGTATTCTCCATGAATTTCCTTTATCATGAAATTCACAATGTACTAAATTCATGGGCAAAATACAATAATCAACTAAACTTGTAATCATGCAAATAAGTTTATCTATAACTTCTAGTTACAAAATCCTCAAAGAGCATAATATATATGAACAATTCAAGTCATACCTTTCAATTTTAGAAGAAAGTATTTAATCGGTCCAAACACTAGAGGGCTCCATGAGTAAATTTAAAACCAAGCAAAATTTATTGCCAAATTAAACGTAATAATATTCAAGTGCACATATAAATCTATCTCAATTTGCCCAAAGTCTATTTAAGTCGTAAGAGAGACATATAAGCATGATTGTTGCTCATGCACACTCACAAAAATTTTAAACGAACACATCATGCAATCATAACAGATATTAGTTATCTACATTTACCTTGTAAAATAGGGTTATTCAAAGTACCTTGCAGAAAAGACATGATTCTTTTCTATGACATTTTTCAAACCTTGCGAAGAAGTATTGCTGAATTTGGAACCACTGAATCGAACCTCCAGTGAATAGGAATGAGTCGACGCTCGCAAACATCAACATAAATCATTGAAATATGATTTTAATTAGTGTTCGTTTCAACAATATATCCGACCAGAACATACAAATAATAATTAATTCATTAGTTAGAGAAGATATGAATCTCATAGAAGTCACGACATCATCAACGGCATTCTTAATAAGAGTCAGATTAGTAACAGCGAAATCTGAGAATTCTAATTTAAATATTGTATCATATTCTATGAATTACTCAATACTCAAACATTCCAGTAGGTTATTTGAATTCAACAGTATTAATATCAAATAACATCACAAACATGTTAGCCACTATAATATATACAAGAGGATCCATATTAAATATGTATGCAATCGATTAATTGTGACTACATTAACGAAAGTAATTTCACCAATTAATTATGTCTACTATTAATCAACATGCTTACATATGGATTCACAGATGCAACTTTTGATTATTTACTGACCTAGATTGATATTAGTTCACATGTACAAAATATACCTCATTAACAGAACCTATTTGATACAAAATAATTACCTACAATCATGTCTATACAAGCTACATAGCAAATTTTGAATTTTAACCATAATCAAAGTTGGGAAAATAGATATTGAAAATAATTGATAGTACCGTTCACCAATTAGAGCCGTCGTGTCATTCAGTTTCCAACTTTAGTGATAAATTGTGGTAACATCCTTGTCTCCGGGTTGAAGCTTTACCATCCTTTTTACGGGCTGAAGTTTATAAGAGGACATGATCTTTATCGATCGAGTTTGTATTTGGTTTATTTTGGTAAGGCATCGTGCTGATAACGTGTTGTAGGAAAATAGAAAAGAAGAACAATAAAGAGAGACGGAAGAGAGACACGGAATAATTAGGGTTCTCTTATTCATCAGATCCCCTTTATATAGGGTATCAAATACAAGGGTTTCACAGATACATAATATTTAGTGAATACCTAAATTGCCCTTCATCAATTACTTTTGACGAAGACACACTAATTGTGTTTTTCCTTCAACATAATCAATATTTTATTTCAGATTATCTAATCAACACTCCCCTCGGCTAAGCTATATATTTTCAAACTCTCATTCAAGTAATTCTTCCACTAGATCAATCAACTCCGATCTTTCTAAATAATTTATTACAAATATTAGGCATAGTCATTAAATAAACTTTTTTCAAATTATTTAATCAACATTTTCTTTCAGATTATCTAATCAACATTTCCCTTGTCTAAGCTATATGTTTTCAAACTCTAGTTCAAGTAAATTTCTTCCGCCAGATCAACCAATTCCAATCTTTTCAAATAAATTATTACTAATATGTAATAAATAGAATTAATATAAAAGTTATCGAGCAATTATTTGGTTGGCCCGACCCAAATTTTATGGCGACACATCAATCTTCATGGGATATTATATCCCACCACTTAGGCAAGGCCAAGTGTTTACCCACCATATATCAATCTAAGTGTATATATATAAAATTACTGGTGTATATTTTTTAATTTAAATTAATACAAAATTAAAGGGTGGATATCCCATTTGGTTAGTATTAGGTTAACTTAGTGTTCCATTAAAGTTAACATCAGACAATGCATGATCTTAACCACTTGTTAGTTTGACTTTCTAGTGGAGCACTAACATTATCACTTATTCATCCATTCTTGTGCCGACTTTCCTTAAGTGGTATCAATCGAGACTTAGTGGAATAGGGCATAACCCAAACTAGAAAAAAAAGGAAAAAATATATTATTGGGGAAAAATTGATATAAATGTTTAGTATGTTTCTTCTATTTAAAAATTAACACTAAGTATATCATTTTAAAAAAATATCTTTTAACTTAACAAAAATTGGTGAAAGTGTCTCGTGACCGGCTATTAGTTGTTAACCAGCCGGTCACCTGCGAGCTGCCATTTTACTTTCGGAAAAATTGATATAAATGCTCAGTATGTTTCCCCTATTTAAAAACTATGACGCTAAGTATACCACTTTTAAAACTGTCTTCCAACTTACCAAAAAATTGTGAAAATGTCTTGTGACCGGCTATAGACTGTGACACAACTGGTCATTGATGAGGTGGAGCTCTTCTTTTAACGTGCCATTACTTTTTCGTTTTTTTTTTTTTAATTTATATTTTGCTGACTCACTTGTTAGGGGGGAAAAAATTCGCACTATAACATAAATGACTTTATGTAACGCTTCGTTTGTAACACTTTTAAAAAATTAGACTTTTATGTAACACTTTTGTAACACGTATGAATATGTAACATTTTTGTAACATCTGCGAATATGTGATATTTTCGTATAACACTTTTTATGTAACGCTTTGAGCGTAACACTTTTAAATTGTAACACTTCTATGTAACACTTATAAATAAGTAACACTTGTAATTAATAAAATTATAAATTTATTTTACTTTAAACTAACTAAATATCTGTGAATTTATTTTTTCTCATGTGACATATATATCTTATTTTTCTCATGTGTTACATCTTAATTATCGCTATAGAACATCCGTAACTTAAGTGGTGAAATGATTGACTCAGACCTACAAAAGTAACAATTGCACCTAAAGATTTACTTATTCGTTATCAAAAATAAATTTTATTGGTGAGAATTTGTAGCTTTAAGAATTTGAATACATTTCTTAAGTGTGAGAACCTACAGTTGTGACATTTGGTCAAGTCCCCTCATGTTTGTAAGTTTATCTTTTTATTTAAAATCTACAAAACACAAAAAAAGAAGTAATTAATCACTTAATTACTTGTAAATGTGACTTTAAGGTGTCTCAAAATTATCTACAACAAGTAATACATAAAATTACTATAATTAAAATTAATAATAGTGTCTTAAGATTTATATACAATAATTAGATGTATAAAATTAATGTGATATAAATAAGTTATATAAATGAGTTAATGAAAATGGGAAAATAATTAATGGAAACTTTGTGTCAAATTGATGTGGATAACCTAAATAAAATTAAGTTAGATTGTAGTTTGATGATAAATTAATTTTGAGAGTATTTTATTGATATTACAACAAAATCTTGTTTATATATAGTATTTATTAAAGAACTAACTAAAAGTTTATTGTAACCTAGTGGTTAAGTCATTGTTCTTAAGCTCTTGCAATTTAGCAACCTAAGTTTGAAACCCAGCAATAACAAATTTCAATTAAAAGTGTTACATAAGAGAGTTATATGTAACAATTTTTTAGTTTTACCATAAGTATTACAATTTAAAATCTAATGTAACACTTATTAAAAGTGTTACTAAAAATCATCAAAAGTGTTACATCAAACTTTAGGTAGCACCAATAAATGTAACACCAACAAAGTGTTACTTAAAGTCTATAGTAACATATTTTATCATATATGTAACATTTTTTAGGTGTTACATAAGCTCATTTATGTTGTAGTGTCGAAACTAATATAAAATATAAATTTGAATTTATAAAAAAATCATAATCCCCAAATCATTTTTTAAAATTCAGAAAAATAATTTTTTTTTTGTGAAATTTATTTTAAAATTAAAAAATTCATTTAAAATTAAAAAAAAATAAAAATTTATTTCTGAAAATTATTTCAAAAATTATAAAATTAATTTTAAATTCAAAAATTAAAAATTTATTTCGAAAAATTAAAAAAAATTCTGATATATTTTTTTAAAATCCATAATTTATTTAGAAATTAGAAAAATAAAAAAATTATGAAATTTATTTTAGAATTTTAAAATTCATTTAATATTTCTAATTTTTTTTTTAAAATTATATGAAATATTAATAGATTAATTTTAAATTAACCCTTTATAAAATTAAAACCAAATCGTTTCATTCTTCTTCCCAATTTCAACATACTAAACCCTAATGTTTATGGATGTCCTGCATTCTTATAAAGACACTAACATGGAAGACGAAGAAGAAGCCAACAATGCTTCGCCATCCCATCCATCCACCCACTAGCTGATCAGAACCTGACCAATCACCCGATTCTTCGCCTATTCGCCCTCTCTCTGCGAAAATATATTATAAACTTTTTTTCCACCCTAACAAGTGAGTCGGCAGAAAAAATAAAAAAAATAAAAAATTAATGTCACATAAGAAAAAAGAGCTCCATCATCAATGACCGGTTGTGTCATAGTTTATAGCCACTCAAGGGGACTTTTCACCAATTTTTGGTAAATTAGAATGAATTTTTAAAAAATGGTATACTTAGTGTACTAGTTTTTAAATATGGGAAACATACTGAGCATTTATACAAAAAATTTCGAAAATAAAAAGGCAGCTCACAGGTGACCGGTTGGTTAATAGCCTATAGCCGGTCACGGAACATTTTCACTAAGTTTTTGTAAATTAAGACATTTTTAAAAAGTGATATACTTAGTGTCCTAATTTTTCAATAGGGGAAGATGTTATATTGTATGGAGTAGGAGATCCAAATCCGAAAACCTTTATTTTTTATTTATTTAAGTACAATTCCAATTAAGAAGAATTTGGTAGGGTTTTGATACTTGATCAATAATTTAATTATAAATGGCTCTACCAACTAAATTATAATCAATTCACACCATTAAAAAAAAAAAAAAAACTATGTTGAGCTACCGAACAATGCAATGTTGCTTCAAAATCCCAATTAAAACTTTTACAAAATAATAATTAACCTTTGTACTATAGAGTGTCACTCACTACTGAGGCCTGAGGGACACTATAAAATTAAGCCACCTATAACTTTAGAGATGACTAGAATAGTCCGTCTTATATGATTTAATTACATTAGCTTTCGTCACCGCAGAATATATTTGAAAGGAAGCAAACATTAATTATCAATTACTATTACCTTTAGGGTTGGCAACGGGGCGGCGCGGGGCCGGAGCAGGTCCCCATCTCCGTCCCCGCGTTCGCGGGGATTCCTCGTTCCCGTCCCCGTAAAACTGGCGGGGATTTTTTTATCCCCATCTCTGTCCCCGCGGGGATCCCCATCCCCGCGGGGATTCCCCGTCCCTGTATTTTTTAATTTTTTTAATTTTATTTAATATATCTACTAATAAAATTTAAAATAAAATAAATTTAGAAATAATTAATAGACTTAAATTTAACAAAGTTCGACAAAAAAAATTAGGATATAATATATTTAGTTCATTTTAATATTACAATAATAGTAATATAATAAAAATAAAATATATTTTTACTAAATAAATATATAGAATTACATAATATAATTGGATCCCTACTATATATATTAGGAAAAAGAAAAAATTACATAGCGGGGCCCCGCGGGGAACGGGGCGGGGATCCCCGCGGGGCGGGGAACCCTATCCCCGTCCCCGCCCCGTCCCCGCCATCGGGGCAAAAATCTTCCCCGTCCCCGCCCCACCGGGGGAAGAAAATGGGGAATCCCCGCCCCATTCGGGGCGGATCCCCGTGGAGAACGGGGATTCCTTGCCCCATTGCCAACCCTAATTACCTTGTATTCGGAATTCTACACGCCTATCGGCATTAACTTGGCATGGGAGATGTCCTACTCCTACCCCACAATTTGCTCATTAAATGAAAATAAGTCACAATTAGTGTGCACTTGATATACATGAGGCTTAAGGTATATTCATCGATCTAGTTTCTTTTTTCGTTGGTTTAGACCGATTTTTTATCTGTCTGTTTAACCCTACGAAATAATTACTTTTTCTAACGTTTTACTGTATTTTAGTCTCGAGATTTCTCCGCGATTTTCTCTCTTCTTCCTCCCCCAATTTATCTTCGATTCTCCCCCGATTAATCTGTGATTCTCCCTTTCTTCGTCGAGAGTTCTCTGTGTTTGTTAGGGTTTCTGGTTATTATCAATATTTAAGGCGGGCCGTCGCGGTGGTTTGTTCATTTTCTAGAGTTTTCTCGTGAATCAAGTAATGAGTTCATATTTTCTTTGTGTAATTTTTGTAGTGTTTTTCTCGATTCTGAGTTCTAATTATGTGTTTCTATGAAATTGCTTAGTTGTTGTAGTTTTGGATTGAGGGTCTTGCATCCCCTTAAAGGTAATCTGGTGCTTTTGGTTGATATGTATTATTTCGATTGAAATAGTTATTAGGGTATATAAGGTAACTATAGGGCATTTGCACGCCTTAAATTTGCTGAGTGTCATCAAAACGCAACTAGCTGCAAAAGAAAACAGAGCTCATGTATGAGAGATCAAGAAATACTGGTAATATAATCTATATATATATAATAAGCCAAGTCATCCGGAAATAGTAATGTAAGATTTTTCCCGCCCATTTCAGAGTAACCTAAATTAGACGGACTTTTGAAATTTGAATTTTTACAGCTACAATATTAAATTAAGCGAATTCTCGGAAATTCAGTTAAAGAAAACCTGTTTCGTTTATTTTTTTATCCGGATTATGTTGCACATTTGTAAAAAATTTGAAATTTTAAAATACTTCTTATCCGATAAAATTTTTCTACATATAAATACAGCATTTTCATTAAATCATACGATTCCCACAAGGTATTTTTTTAGTACACATTGTTCATTTCGCAGTTTATTTTTTATCGAAGCGAAGGTCACTTGCATTTGATGAATATTTCTGGATTTGATTTAGCTTTTTTATTAATTATGGTGTTCAAATTTAGCCATTGTATATTTTTTTTTGTTTTAGAAATATAGTGATCAAATATCTCGATTATTCTGATGTTCCTTAATTCCTATTGATTTAGTGATTACACATATTTGGTTTTCAGATATACATCCTGATCATATCTCTGACGTTCATTGATTCATTCTTCATTATACGCTGTCATCTTTTATAGGTCCATCACAATGTATGTACAAAATGGTTGGCCTGCAAATCAAGAAATTAAATGATAAACAACAATGATGATTGATCATACTTAAATCAAACATAAGGTAAACAATAGATTTGTTTTTTTTAATCTTATGGTTTAATATGTAAATACAACCAATGTATGCATATTCGAATATACAATCAAAATCAATCTATTGGATAAATATATCTCATATCCATAAATCAATGATTATTTTATATATTTTTAGAATTGATTTCTGCTGGGTAGATATATCTCATACCAAAAAACAAAAAGGTTATTCAATATATTTTCAGATTTGATTTCTATTGGATAATTATATCTCCTATCTAAAACTGCGGATTCTTTAAGAAATTTTAATATTTGATTCCTGATTTGAAGTCCTACCTATAAAAACATCATCTGCAGAATAATTTTTCAGAGTCTTATAATTGCCTTCATTCTGTCGTTGTGAAATAACCGGCTAAAAGATGAAGGTTAACGCGTCATTGAACGACGAATTTGACAAGACACCTACGATGTTTTTCTGTATTCAATATAGAAGCCACATGTCTAATACACTGGTATGGATTTTTTTTTATTTTTTTTGTATCACAAATTCTTTAAACAATTCAATATCAATTCTTTTTTGGAAGCTGTTCTTTTTACAGGTTTTACCTTATGACTTTGTTGAAGAATTCAAAAAGAAAGAAACAATTCCACCTGGTTTTGGTTTGAAGAACGATTTCAACCAGTATTGGGAAACCCACACCATAGTGGATGAAGACGGCAGTGTACGTCTAACCAAAGGATGGGAGGTATTTGTATCTAATAATTGTTTGGAAACAGGTGACTTGCTCATTTTCTCATATGATGGAATAGTGATATTAAAAGTAAACGTGTTTACAAAAGATGGTGTCTGCAAAACAAACATATATGGCAGTGAAAGTAATCCACACACTAAAGGTAAGACAATTATTAAATCGAACCTGAATACTTTTTATTTTTTAAAACTAAATACACCTAAATTTGAATTCCAGATTTACATTTTAATGGTTTTGTCTTTTTCCAGATATTCACAAAAATCTAGATAGGACCTTTGTTCCAGAATACATTCTTAAATACATTGCTGACCAACTTCAAACACGAGAAAATGATCAAAGTCGCAACGAAGAAGGTCAAAGTAGCCAAATTCCTTTTTTTTTCACCTTGGAGATATGTAAAACATATAGTGCACGGAAACGGTTGGTATTTCAAATTCAAATCAGTCTTTATATATTTTACAATTTGATATGATTTTTATTGTATCTATCTACTTCTCTGTTTATGGTGGATAAATTTTTTTCAGCCTATCCCTATGAAATTTTGGAGAGAACAACTGACAACCGATCAGAAAAGATCAACAAAGGCCATTCTGGAAGCCAATGGCAATACATGGGCCGTGAAGTTGAAGAAGAAGAATGATAGAATATCCATGGAAGGGGAAGAAACGGAAGACTTTATAATGAACAATTTAGATGCTGGTCATACAGAGTAGACATTTTACTTACAAAACAATGAAGAGCTCAGTTTCCGTGTAGAGAAAAAATAATTTACCCATGATCGTTGTAACTTTTATTTTATCATTTTGTTTAGCAACATTACGTTGAATTTCAAATTTCATATTTTAATTAGTCAATTTCCATAATTAAATTAGTGTTTCACTACATATTTGATATGTTATTTATTCTTTGCAGATTATATAAAACTATATGAGCCAAAGATGCAATAACATGTATTAAATTTAAATCTATGCAGTAAGAAAAAATCAAAATAACATGAAATATTTGACAATTTATATTATGTAATAAAACTTCTCTACACATTCAAGAGCAATATTTGATATTTTTCCATAATATAGTCCAATATGATGCAAAGAGGCAACAACAATTTAATGCTTACATCTACACCCATAAAAAAATAAACAAGAAAAAGGCAATAATTGATATTTTTTCCATATTATAAAACGATATGATGCAAAGATGCAAAAACAATATAATGTTCAAATCTACAATCATTAAATATATATATATATATATATATATATATATATATATATATATATATATATATTTTATTGACAATTTCCATCGTAACAAAAAATTCGGTTTAGCGTGTAAACCGCAGAATTCCAATTCATGAATACAAATTATATTTTGATTGACCAGGCGAAAATTTTTCTATACGCCATTATTACATAAACAAAATTAATAGAAATACATATATTAAATAACATAAATGATAAAAAATATAGTTGTAATTAAACAATTTTAGGAAACGTTTTCATTGAAATATAATTTATAGATTATAAAAAAATAATCAGATAAGGAAAAAAATAATATTGTTGATAAGAATAGAAATAAGAAATATTTTAAATATTTTAAAATATATATCGCGCATATCCATCTGAACAAAATTCCACAGAAGATTTGGAATCCGAATATATTTAAAATTGCAGTTCAGATATATAAGGATATGATTTTAAGTTTGTATATATATATATATATATATATATATATATATATATATATATATTTAAAATTGCAGTTGAGATCTATAAGGAGGTAGATTTCAAGTCTATATATATATATATACATATATATATATATATATATATATATAAAATTGCAGTTGAGATCTATAAGGAAATAGATATATAGATATAAATATAAATATCGATATAAATATAATAAAATGAAAAACGATATATGATCGGTATAAGATAATATATGGATTTTTTCCAGATTTATAGGGTCTATTGTTTGGAAAATGCGTATTTAAAATTTAAAATATAATATAAAATACAATTGAGATATCTAAGGAATAAAAAATTCGGTTCTCTATCTTTTTACGCGATATACGTAACAGTACACATAATTATCCGAATGGATTCTAGGGTTAAACATGCATTATAAATATGAGACCTGTCAGCTATCACCATTCACCACTCAAAAGAATTTGCAGACTGAAAAAAAGGGAAAAAAACCAAAATAATCCCATAACTTTTTACTTTTTCGGATTTAGTCCCATAAGTTATTGCTTTTTCGATTTAGTCCCACATCTCTGGTAATTGCTCAATTTTGGTCCAATTTTGACCAAATGTTGACCAACTGACCGGAAAAGGTCACGTGACCTTCACGTGCAGGCGCGGTTTTGAAAATTTCAGCTAAAATGGTCCCATAACTTTTTACCTTTTCGAATTTAGTCCCATAAGTTATTGTTTTTTCGATTTAGTCTCATATCTCTAGTAATTGCTCAATTTTGGTCCAATTTTGACCTAATGTTGACCAGTTGACCGAAAAAGGTCATGTGACCTTCACGTGCCGACGCGATTTTGAAAATTCCGCCGACTTTTATGTTTTATCAACTCATTGTTGATGGACTCCAACTCCTTGTTCTTTAACTCCACCTATTTTTTTTTCTTTAACGAGTAGCTCATTCTCTCATTATCTATCTCGGTTACGGAAATAATTTCTTCGAGATTCATGCGGGCGTTATGCAGGACCTCATTTTCAGCGTTCTTCTCGTTAAGCCTTCACAAGAGCCCTCTCATTATGTGTTTGCTTCTACCACATAGAAGTGCATCTATCCACCTAAAACTCGTACAATGACCTTCATTCTGCCAAAATTATATCCAGTATGTTTCAATTAATTCAATTCAACCTTGAATAAACTAATAAAATTGAAGCAAGAACTAAAAACCATATCAGGTATCGTGAGAGCAGCCGTAGAACCTACGCCCAACATTTTCTTCTTTCCAAGAGGTTTTAATGGGGGAATTCAAACCTTAGTCGCAGACTGTTAAAGATATGGTTTATCAACTCAGGATTAAGTGTAAATTGATTGAAGAGGATTTCATAACAACTAAATTCTGTTTCAGGAAACTAATTCTGTTATTTCTGTTATTCAGCTTCTACAACGGTTTTTATTCAAACCGTGGTCTTTCAACTGTTGTTGTTTGCAGAAAGCAGTTAGTTTGTTACTTGAGGAGTTGTGATCCGGTTTCTTGATTTAATCTCATCCGTTGTTCTCTAAGGCGGTTTTTTTTCCCATCTCTGATACATATATATTTCTTGTCATTCCATATAGAGGGGGCAACAAGTGTATTGAAGGGAGAACCACGTAACTCTCTTTGTTGATTTTATATTTTCTTCTTTGTTAAACTTTCTTGCATACAAGTGTGTTCTTGAAACAAGTTGATTGCTTGTTTTGATTGTTTGATTGTTGCTGTAATCAATTGTGTTGAGCTAAGAGAGCTAGGGCTACGAATTCGCACACACAATACTATTTCGCAAGCTATTCCTAGATTGGGACATGGTTCTTTGTCTTCGTGTGTTCTCCAATTTTGGGGGAGTTGAAGCCGCGACTTTCTAATAGAAAAGATTGGAAGAGAAAAGTTAGAGCTTTTTCTTGTAGAAGGACGCGACCTGAAGAAGAAGAAGAATAAGAAGAAGAAGAAGAAGAAGAAGAAGAAGAAGAAGAAGAAGAAGAAGGGATGCTAATTCTGATTTAAGGGTTAGATCGATAAAATATTATATTTTCTTATTTTGCATTTGTATTTTTTGGAGTTTAATTCAATTCAGGTAAAAGAAAAATATAAGCTGACAAGGTAAATAATTTGCTGATGTGGTCTCCTAATAAAAAAAATTAAAATTCCACCTCGGAAGTCCGGCGACACGTGTCATAAGTCGTCAGAATTTCCAAAATCGCGCCGGCACGTGAAGATCACATGACCTTTTCCGGTTAGCTGGTCAACATTAGGTCAAAATTGGACAAAAATTGAGCAATTAGTAGAGATGTGGGACTAAATTGAAAAAGCAATAACTTATGGGACTAAATTCGAAAAAGTAAAAAGTTATGGGACCATTTTAGCCGAAATTTCCAAAACCACGCCGGCACGTGAAAGTCACGTGACCTTTTCCGGTCAGTTGGTCAATATTGGGTCAAAATTGGACTAAAATTGAGCAATTACTAGAGTTGTGGGACTAAATCGAAAAAGCAATAACTTATGGGACTAAATCCGAAAAAGTAAAAAGTTATGGGACCATTTGTACTTTTTTCCCCTGAAAAAAAATATTATAAACAACAAAAAATGGCTCCAGTTTTCAACATGATTGATGACCTCAATCCAGAAAAAATGATGTGGGCAATTAGAGTTCGCTTAGTCAGAGCATATGAAGTTCCTATGTGGGGACGTAAGGATGAAGTTTACAGCTACGATCTTATTCTCAGAGACCGTGAGGTAAAATTGGGAATTTTTTTTACAGTTCCATATTTATGAACAGATTGAGATGATTTAATTTTTTTTTTTAATGTAATGTAATTTCTATACAGGGGGGAACTATACATGCGACTAACAAGAAGTCACTCATAGAGCTGCACAAACCTAAACTCAAAGAGGGAGGACTCTTCATCATTTCGAATTTTTTGGTATCTGAAGTTAATCCAAGATTAAAATACAAACCATGCGAGCACCCATACAAGATACAGTTGATTGGAAAGACCAAAATTGTGCAACTACGAGATAACACATTTCCTTCAAACATGTACAACTTTGTTTCCTATGATGTAATTCATTCTATGGATGCAAGTACATGTTTCAAGCTATTTGGTAATTTCTTTCACAATATTTCCTGTTTTTTTTTTAAGTTAAATTTGAAATTATTTATATGATTCTTTGTCAATCGAATATGCTCTACAAATGTCATTGGAAGGGTGGTTGGCAAAGAACCAAAACACAAGTCTACAAGCGGCAAAGAAGTTATGGATTTACATCTAGAAGACTTACAGTAATCATCAAAATATTTACTTATGTGCATTAAATTTATTTTTTAATAATTCCCTCGACTTATTTAAAATTAAATGATATGGTGTATTATTTTGTATGATTTAAAATATATATAATATATTAGGAACAGAAAGACTTACTGTAACTCTTTGGGATGAGTTCATTGAGCCGGTAATGCCATTTCTGAATGTTGATAGTTCTGAACCGATAGTCGTTGCAATTCAATTTGGAAGACTCAAAGAGTACCTGTGTAAGAATTGCAATGCTTTATTAGTTTATTTTTAATGTTAGTTATAATTTATACATAATAGATAATTGTAAACGTAACTTAATATTTTAATGATAAAATGTAGATGAGAAACAAGTCACAAACACATATCATATCACTAAGTTGGTGGTGAATGGATCTGATCCACAAATCAAGTCTTTTTGTTAAAGGTAAAGTTTTATATTAGTAATATAATATAATTAATATCATACAACTACATTCTTAAACACTATGAATAAATTTCAATCGTTTTTTTCAAACTTTCTGTGATAAACACAGTATGGGAAAACGGCCAATCACTTCTCCGTGCGTTAGCACAATTTCGGAAATGTCTGGAACGTCTATTATTTCAGAGTTCACAAGCGGCGCAGCTAAAGTTCGTACTATTTCTCAACTACTTGAAAAGCCAACTACGGTATGTTATTTATCTCTAAATTCTGGACCAGCTTATCTATATATATATAATGATGTACAAGTCAAAATAAACATTTATTACCAATATCTTACAGATTTTTGCAAAATATAATAAACTATAACGTAACTTTATTTCACACAATTTGTAGGAGGGTCTGTTTTGGATTTCGGGTTCTATAGTTGAGATTGAGAATGAACAAAATTGCTATTATAGATCCTGTAATACATGCTTTAGGAAGGTTTCCCTCAATGGCGACATATACGAATGTTACAAATGCGGTGCTCAAAAGGGAGCTGAGAACTACAGGTATTAATTAAATTCAGAAGATTATCTAAGATAAATTTTATTCTGAATAGTTTAGATATAATAATATTATAATAATATTATAACAATTAAAGTATCTTACGCTTGAAATAATTGGCAAGTACAAAATTGAGCTACGTGTGCATGACGGGAAAGCTAATGCTTTGTTTGTTTGTTGGGATAAAGAGGGCACGACCTTACTAGGAATGAGAGCTTCAGAATTCAATAATATGATTGTGAGAATTCATAATATCATTATCAAAGATGTTTGTATAAATTCAAAATGCACAAAGATTATTGTATATAACATTTTATTTACATGTAGAATGCTGACAGAGAAGCGTTGCAAGAAGAAATTGACAATCTTGGCGGTCGCAAAGTACTGATTAAGGTGAGGATCAAACAGGATGACGCAGGTAATGTGTAACGACCCGATTTCCGAAATATTTTTTTTTAATAAAATATTTCTCCTCAATTCATTTAATAATTAATAAAATTTCTAAAATTTTATACAAGTCGTTACAACAACCTAATTTTTATTTTTTATTTTTTAAATCTAACTTCACAAGCCCACCTATATAAACCAATACATAACAATAAATAAACAGAAATACGTTTTTGCTTAATTTTCCAAAATTACTAACTGACTAACCCAATTTCAAAGTTAAATAAATAAAATAAAGCAATTGGTTATTCCCTAATAAGAAGTAAATAACGATAATTAAATTGAACTAGTGCGGAAGCATTTTTCTAAAAATTTCTTAGCTAAAATAAAATAAATCAACTAACATGGCAAAAATCCAAAACTTAACGAGTGAAATACTGAATTAAAATGAGTTCAAATAGCAAGAATGATTGAGAATCATATGCTCCGGTCCGCCTCGCCCCTCCGCCGACACCAAGCTAATCTGTAAGGATCAATAATGGGATGGGGTGAGCTTCCTTCAGCTCGTGGAGGATTACCATTTATCACAAAAATTATATAACAAAAAGCATACATAGTACATTTATAATGATGTGCTTGTATTGGCAAGTCACATAGAGCTAACTTGTATTGGCAAGCAGCATACTGGAAATGATTAAACTTGTATTGGCAAGTAGCAAATAAGTCAATTACTTGTATTGGCAAGCAATAATGAAATAAAAGCACATGTAGACAATCAATTATACAATTAAAGTAATAAAACAGTAAAACCCTCACCTGAATTGTCTTGAGTAAAATTGATGGAATGACATGCAATATTAAGCCCGAGGTCCGAATTCCGTACAACCTACACGTACGAGAATACGTGTTTTAATATAGTTAATGGTTTATAATGATATTAAATATAAGAAATAGTTAAAAGATGGTTTAGGTTTGACTTGGAAGGAAAACTACTGGATATAAGGCTATTATTAAAAAGTTGAGACATTCTGATCTTACTCAATTAAATAAGATGTAAGGAAATTGAATTCCTTTTTCCTCCCCTGAATTGCATAAAGAAAAGCATTTAATCCCCTACTATGTTTTATTAATTTAATCACTACCCACACATCATCCCTATGCAGCATACACGTACACACACACCATCACTATTTTCTCCCCTCTCTAGTCCATTAACATCTAAAAATTTGACAGGTGATCCCTCTACCCTTCATTACTTCCTTCCTCAGACACACACAAATTTCCAGATGCACTCACACACACACACACACGCACACACACACATCTGTACACACACCAGAAACACGCACACACACACACAAAAACACACACTAGCTCACACACACACAAACACACACTAGCTCACACACACACTGAAATTTCCAGAACACATTATACATACACGCATAATTTGCAACCCAAAAGCAGACTTGCACCCAGTATGTTTGCACAGACTATGATGTGAGCACGTACAGATAGACTAACCACCCATTAAAACTCTCCTCAATACCCCTATTATCCAGTTATAAATTCGGCTTACAGAGTGAGGCGAAAAATTTACCTATGTTCGATCGTAAAGAATGGAGGGTTGGCTTTGGGCACAGAAGCGGTTGGGATCGATCCACAACCTTGGATTTAAGCTGTGGAAGTACCACCGCAAGTATTTTTTTTTTTTTCTTTTCCTTCTTATACTGGAACGTGTTTTGGTGTTTCGGCAAGACTGAGGGAGGTGGGTTATATAATCCGTTTGTATTTAGGGTTGTATTTGTTTTGGATAAGGATTGTAGAGATTAAGCTCAGATTATTATTATTATTATTTTAGGTGATTATCGCTATAATCTAGTGTATCCTCGATTCTGCAGATGCTTGGAATTCTTTTGGGCTCAAGACATGGACCCTTGCATATTTAGTGAATTGGGCTTGAGTATTGAACTCAAAGAATTGGGCTTATTATAACATGTATGAATAAATGAATGAATGCAATAAATTAATTCCTATTGAGACATCGGACTTAAATAAATTAATAAATAAACGAGTAAATTGCAAATAAATGGATTCGCAAGCTAATAATAATTTCCAATATAAATCGGGCTTGAAAATATTAAATGGCCAAATTGAATTGGTGCTGGGCATAAACCCAACATTGGAAAAATGAATAAAATGATTGGTCAATTTGATAAATCAAGTCAATTAATAATAATAATAATAATAATAATAATAATAATAATAATAATAATAATAATAATAATAATAATAATAATAATAATAATAATAATAATAATAATAATAATAATAATAATAATAATAATAATACCGGGCGTTACATAATGTCAGTAAAGCTTTTACGGTCATCAAGATTACAGACGACACATATGTGATCGCACGTTTTGAAGAGTCGTATAATGCCCCACAGGTAATATTTATATAATACATATTACCAACTAAAAGTCTCAAACCATTTAATTAACTAATAATATTTATTTTATGTTTATAGGGGGATGAAAACATTTCATCTGTTCATCCTTCTGAGTCTGTGAATGCAAATGTAAGTTTTGTTCATGATGTATCATATTTTTCTATTAGGATTATAAGTAAATCGATTATAAAAAAAAAAATTAATACCTATTTTGATAAAAAATTATTAGGAATCTACAATGTCTGATGATGAGGTCAACACACCCGAGAAGACAAATGATAGAGTGGTTGAAGATGACGAAGTTGTGAAATCAACACCTATTGATGGCAGTCAAACGGTTAAACGACGACTAGATGAATCATTCTCTACTAACAAGAAGCCAAAAGTCGTCGTGGTAAAAAAAGAGAAGCCGTGAAAGTGTTGGGACTCATTTACTATAAATTCTTTGTTTCAATTTGTTTTGGTTTTTATTTGAACAATGTTTTGTCGGTTTCATTTCCTATGTTTTTTTATTAATTCGTTCAGTTTGAAACACCTACATTTATTCAATACATTGCTTTTTGGTTTAATCATCTTTTGCATAATAATTCAAGGTGAACGTATCTATCAGTTCTATATGGTTGGTTATATTATTGACATAGATCACAAAATACAATGATGATCAAAGGTATATATTACATGTTATAAACCGGAATGTAAAAAAACATTACTACAGGTGATACAGGAAGTGTATGAAATGATGAAATTATAAAATATAAACCTTTGACTTTTTGGTTAAACATCTTTTGCATAATCAATCAAGATGAACTGATATCTATATATTTAACTATATCAAAATGAACTGATATCTATATATTTAACTAAGTTCTTGGCACTCAACGCAAAATTAAATCATAGAAAAATGTCTTGAATAGATTTGAAAACAGTGGGTGTATAAAAACCCTAATGAGAACACATAAATAATACTTTTTAACAAAAATCAAGAATAATATTTATAAACATTACACGTGAGTAAGATACAATTTTTAGGATTTAAAAAATGTTATAAATGTTTATAGTATAATTTATTTGAAATTATGTGTGAAGTTAAATAGTTTATATATTAAACAGTAATAAACATTATATCCAATAGATGTCTTTTCTAATAAAATATATATGCAGTTGTAAAGAAACTGCAAAACATATATCATATAACTGCAAATAAATCTTATAACAAATTTATGTGAAATGGTGCACTTTTTCTAAACTAATAGAAATATTTATCAACACAATTATTTCTATAGCACCAACGTCTAGGACAGCAACAAATATGAATTATTATATAGATTTTATTTTTGAATCAGAAATTTATAATTTCATTTTAAATTTTAGTGAATGGTGCAATTTTTATTAATTATTTTTATTATTTATCAACAAATTTATTTCTATAGCACCAACATCTAGGACAGAAACAAATATGGATTATTCTATATACCGGGCGTTTAAATCAGAAAATCATAATTTAAAATAATTTATAAAATGTTTATAATAAAAAACGTGAATAAGATATAAAAAAATGTGTTACTATATCAAATCATTCCAGAAAATATTCATTTTAGTAACTAATTCCTACAGCACCAACATCTGGGAATATCAATCAAAAACCAACATCTGGGACAGCAAAAAATATGGATTATTATATAGATTATATGTTTAAATCAGAAAATCATAATTATTTAAATTTTAAAAATATTTATAAAAAAAAAAACGTGAATAAGATATCCAAAACGTGTTATTATATCAAATCGTGAATAAAATATTCATTTTAGGAACTAACTCCTAAAATACATGTCAAATACTTTCAAACAGCTTTCACATAGAACACAAATACGCATATACACACCGCAACAGATTCAAGTAACAAACATAACCAAATATACACGTTGCAGAGGCAAGAACCAACCATATCAGAAGGATGGCTCCTACCAAGAAAAAATCGATAAACAAAGAATCAACGGGTTAAATATACTTACTTTGATCTTTATGATAGTAAGTCGTCTTATGATTTTCACCGTTCCAAATCTTTCACTTTTATCCTGCATGAATACGTAGTGAGAAATATATTTTTGTGATAGTTTGGTATTAAAGATCACATAAAAGCATGTATTTTTATTTTTTATTTAATATGATAGAATTAGATATGCTACATGATTTAAAAAAATACGCTGAAAGATGTTGAGAATAAATGAATTTACACTGTTAAAGAAAACAAATTAAAGAAAAATTATAAACCCTTTTATATCTTATGCTGATTGTTAATATTTTGGGAACGAAGGGACAATTATAAAGATCATTTAAATTTTTTATATGAAATATGCAAAAAAACATCTCTAATAACGTAACTCAGTTTTATTTGTTAAACAACTAATAAATTTACCTTAATTTTAACTTTAAATAAACAGAAAATATGTTGAGATTATTAAAATCTAAACAATTTGTTGTTCCTATATTCATATAATTAATTATTTAATAAAAATTGAACAAATAAACAGAATTGACCATAATAAACATTGTAGATGACAGGACAATACCAACTAAATCCTTTGCAGAATACTTATATGATGAACAAAGAAATAAAACACCAACAAAAAAAGATATCAACATAATAGAAAAACTACAACTCAAGCCGAAAAATACTTATCTTTTTTCAGACCATCTTGGAATAACAAACTGATCTTCTTGCTAGCCGTTTTATATAATAAACTGCATTTATATTCATCAGATTACATTAAAATACAATATTTTGTGTATTTGTAATAATCTACTGTTAACAACAATATACAAGTAATACTTATCTTTTGTCGGACTATCTTCAAAATTTGGAATGAATAACTGATTAAATAGCTTGACGATCTAATTTCAATCTGCACGTCTCAGATCCAAACATACATGAAAGAAACAAAACATCATGTAATAATCATCTTCATAATTATGATGTTTTACAATAAATTCTCATAACATGTAATAACAGACAGATTAACAAGAAAATTTCAGACTTTAAAAAATTGATCAATTATACAGAAACAATGTTTGATTAAATCATCATTATACAGTCAAATATTTTTTTTTTAAGTTTTAATATATTCCTATCACTTTTAAGCAATTGGGCCCTAAGACGGAATTTGCCTGGGCTTATTTAGATGTTTATAAATTTGGATGATGAAAATATATTCGAGGTAATTGTTTTATGAGCAATAAGAATAAGGAAATGCTATTAATTACTTACAATGGATTTTATACTCAACAAACAGTCCCCTATTTTATGCATGTAAACAATTAAAACTATTTTAGAAAAACAAGTCATTAAATCAGAGATTATCAGTACAATGCATTGATTTTATTATAATCTGAAAAACTGCATGTATTTTATTATAATCTGAAAAACTGCATGTCTTAAAACTTTTAAATTAAAAATATGTTAACAAATGTTTAGATCTACTGTTTTTACTATCATAATTGTTAATTTTAAAACATCTCCTTCAGATTATACATACATGACTTCTTCAGATTATACATGCATGATTATATTCGGTTCATTAACATTTAGATCTGTTGTAACTGGTCCATCAGCACTATAAATTTAAAAAATTTAGAGCCATAAACCAAAATAATAAAAAAAATAACCAAAAATCGTCATATTCTGGTACTGTAACATTCAGATCTGATGATTTAAAGCTATGAGATTTCGAATTTACAAAAAATCTCATAAAACAAAACTGTATCTTTCAGATCTGTAGTTTTCATCTCCCTTTTCTCAAATTTACGGAAATTTTGTCAACCAATAAACAAAAATAGTAATAAACAATACTGTAAACGTCAGATCTGAAGTTTTACATATATGAGTTCTCGAAATCACAGTACATCTTAAAGACAAAAGTTTAAAAATATACATAGAATGGTTTGATCTCCTAATTAAAGATCCAGATTTGTGTTTTTAAGCACACATTTCATAGGATTCTGTAAAATAGTTAAATAAACATATAATATAAGAAAAATAGAAAAAATAACATGAACAATAAAACCAAAAATAAACAAGAACTTCCAGTCACTATTTATAACCATATGCATGTCTCCAAGATTAGATAAATCTTGGAGAAAACGACTAGATCTGGATATGCAACAGACAAAATGTTATATCTGATACCAGATCTTGCCGGAAAAACGATTCGAAAAAAAATTTATGAAATCTTGAACATATAACGCCGGAAACAACAGTTACATAGCGAGATACTGGAAAAAAAAAAACAGATTTAAAAAAAATACAAAACATTTTGTACGAAAAATGTCTCAAAACTTCTCCAGAATCAAAACACACTGATATAAAGGTATACCAGCAGTATTTCCAGGAAGAGTTGTTTAAGATCTGTAACAGATCGAAACTAAATCAGCGAAAAAATGAAAAAAAACTGAAAGGGGGTTAGAGAGAGAAATACAGAGCTAAACTATGGTGTGGGTTTGTCTCTCTTTCGAAACGGTGGAATAGAGATAGAGAGACACAGTAAATGTTTAGACAAAGCTGTCTAAATTCTCGCCGTCTTTATCCCTCCTGGAGTAGGTTATATATATATATATAGATGCTCACCTCAGTTTGGGACAACCTTTTATTAGGCCCGTTTGGCAAATTAATAGGAAATCTGTTTTGGGCTTCCGGAATTTATTGTACGGGCTATGCACGTGGGCCCACATTTTGACCATTCAACATGGGCCAAATTTAATGCCAAATTCATATGCCAAATATATATATATATATATATATATATATATATATATAATATTCTTATCCTATGATAATTTGGAAATACTATATTAATATGCCAAAATATTAATTTTTGGTTAAGAAACTATATGGGCTGGTTCTGGGCTTACGGCCCAATAATTTGCCTATATAACTTACGATCCCTCCGTCCCGGTTAACTTTCCTACTTTTTATTTCGGTACGTCCCACTTAATTTTTTATATTCTTAAAAAATATTGGGCTTTCATTAAAAAAATATGATAATTGTTATATTCTTAAATTTCATTCAAGAGCAATAATTGATATTTTTCCATAATATAGACCAATATGATGCAAAGAGGCAACAACAATTTAATGCTTACATCTACACCCATAAAAAATTAACCAAAAAAAAGGCAATAATTGATATTTTCTCCATATTATAAAACGATATGATGCAAAGATGCAAAAATAATATAATGTTTAAATCTACAATCATTAAAAAAAAAAAAATTATATATTTTATTGACAATTTCCATTGTAAAAAAAAATTCGGGCCACGTAATAAAAGATATTGGGCTTTCATTATAAAAATATGTAAGTAAATTTGGCTGACTAAAATTAATTTGAGAGAAATCTTTTTAGGGCCATGCAGTAATTCTATTAAATATGTGGTTATATATTTGTTTTAAAAAGTTAACCCATACAAACCGAAGTATATAAAATACAAAATCAATATGAATTATTTAGTAATATAAGATGTAAATTTTAATTTTAACAAGATTTATATATTTTTAAATAAAACTCATTTTATACTTTGAATGTAACATTGATTATGAGTCTCACATTGATATATTCATGATATTTATATACAGAACATCCAAATATAGGTACAAGTTCTTTGACGCGTGGATCAGGTGTGATAACCCCATTCAACAGACGTCCTGGATTTGCAGTAGATTCTTCATTCTTTAATAATCCTAGAAATCCCTTTGGTGATATCACAAACGGTACATTGATCTTATACACATATATATTAACATCTATTATTTAATTATTTGGGTATTATACTTATTATAATTTGTTTTTAGTGATTGGATCAAGTAGTCTATCGGGCAAAAATACTTCTACAATTACTCCATTTTCTTCTAAGGATGCATCAGTTATCATTGACTTGGATGAAGAAGAATTAACATATTCCACATCAGGTAATTTCTTAAATTATTGCATTTTCATATAACTTAGCAATATTATTATTTAAATATGGTTTTATCAATTAACTACTATTTTCTATTTTGGTTTAATTCGTAAACAGTACCACTTAACATAAGAAAAAGGAAACAGAGTAAAAGAGGATCCGATGTGCGAAATAACAAGCATGTAGTGATTGATTTGGAAGGTGATATGACTTTAAACGATACAAGTGGGGACATAAGTATTATACGTAAAACTATTCAAGAAGAGAATATCGCTGTTGGTCAAGGTATTTTAGATTTTGATAATATTGTTATTATAAATTACCATTTTATTGTATATAGAGCATAAATTTTCTAATATACTAACTTCTTTTTTTTTTTTTTTTTTAAAGATATCGACATAGAAGAAGTTAATACAGTGCCTCAAGAAGCTAATGTTTGCAATGATATTCGTATGAAACAACATCCATAGTTTTTTTAAAATATTTTCTGTAACTCTTATCTCAATAATTGTTAATTTCAATTTTTTTTTAATTTTTTTATGAACAGAATATTGGGATCTTGGAGATCCAACGTTCCAATGCCAACATTGTAATGCATTATTTTGGTATGATGAGAGATTAAATCCACGACGTCAAACAACTACTCCAAAATATTCAGGTTGTTGCGTACATGGAAAAATTCAATTGCCAAAAATGCACATTCCACCGCCGTTATTGTATGATTTAGTATTTGGACATTCTGATAGGTCAAAACACTATTTAGATAATATTAGATCATACAATAACATGTTTTGCTTCACGTCAATGGGTGGAAGGGTGGATAAAAGTATGAATACAGGAAATTCTCCGCCAGTATTCACGCTCAACGGTCAAAACTATCACCTAATTGGGAGTTTATTGCCGTGCGAAGGTTCACCTCCGAAATTTGCTCAACTATATATATACGACACCGAAGATGAACTTCAAAATCGTATAAAGTCAGTCAGGTATAATTTCAAATCATGTTAAATTTCAATATAATTAACAAATTTGTGATCATTTCATTATAATATTAATGTTGTATAGTATTTTTTTTATTAACACATGCTATTTTGTATAATTTTAGGTCAAATAGTGTCAATCATAATCTTCATCTGGATATTGTTTCTGCATTGAGAGTCATGTTAGACGAACATAATGTTTTGGCCAAGTCTTTTAGGATGGCACGAGAAAAAATGATTGTTGAGGGTCGTACTGATGTTAAACTCCAACTTATTGGAAGAAGGCACGGGGATGCAAGGGCGTATAATATGCCTATAGTTTCAGAGGTTGCAGCATTGGTTGTAGGTGATTTCGATAGAGCTATGGGTGACAGGGACATCATAGTCGAGACAAGATCTGGACAACTAAAGCGTATTAATGCGTTACACGCATCTTATCTTGGATTACAATATCCATTGCTTTTTCCTTATGGAGAAGATGGCTATAGGGAAGATATTCCTTTTGCTGAAGGAAGAGGTTCTGTCTCTGGTGGTAGAAAAATGGTCAGTCAGCGAGAGTATGTAGCATACAGGTTACATGAAAGAAACGGAGAGGTATCGTTGATTCTTACAAGTCGAAGACTCACGCAGCAATTTACTGTTGATATATATACATTGATCGAGTCGGCCAGGTTGTGGTTTGTACGTACTCACCAGTCACAATTGCGTTGTGATATGTACAGTGGTTTGCAGGATGCAGTTATTCGTGGAGAAACAGATCCAAGTAAAGTTGGCCAGAGGATTATATTACCCCCTAGCTTTACGGGTGGGGCCAGGTATATGATTCAGAATTATCAAGATGCAATGGCAATATGCAGATGGGCAGATTATCCAGATCTCTTCATAACATTTACTTGCAATCCAAAGTGGCCAGAAATTACAAGATTTCTTGAACCTAGGAATCTAAAACCAGAAGATCGACCCGATATAGTTGTTCGAGTGTTCAAAATGAAATTAGATCTACTCATAAAGGATCTCAAATATAATAAAGTTTTCGAAAAAATCATAGCAGGTAATAATTCAACATTACTTATACATTGTTTATCATTTTATATATGTCATCTATATAATATTGTTTTTAATATCATGACACCCACATAATATAAATTTACTTTTGTAGTCATATACACTGTAGAATTCCAGAAGAGAGGACTTCCACACGCTCACATTCTACTTTTCCTTGCGAAGGAGGATAAGTACCCCACTGGGAATGACATTGACAAAATCATTTCGGCTGAAATTCCAAATGAACAAGAGGATCCAAAATACTATGCTGCAGTACGAGATTATATGATCCACGGACCATGTGGGATTCTAAACCCAAATTCACCTTGCATGGTCGACAAATCTTGCACAAAATACTTCCCTAAAAAATTGTGGATTCAACGAATGTGGACAACGATGGTTACCCTTTGTACAGATGGCGAGATACCGGAAGAACAGTTGAGAAGTCCGGTATTCATCTAGACAATAGATATGTCGTCCCGCATAATAGGTATCTTCTTCTTAGATACGGTGCACATTTGAATATCGAATGGTGTAACCAGTCTCAATCTATAAAGTACCTATTCAAATATGTGAACAAAGGTAACGACCGTATTACTACTGGTTTTTACAAGAGTGGAAATAATGATAGTGGTGAAAACATTGTCAATGAGATTGATATGTACTATGATTGCCGATACATATCTCCGTGTGAAGCTGCGTGGAGGATATTTGGATATGAGATCCAACACAAGGAGCCTCCAGTTGAGAGACTGTTGTTTCATCTACCGAATCAACAACCTGTTATCTTTTCAGAATCCGGTACGTTGAATTCAGTTATTGCTCGGCCTACTGTTCATGAAACCATGTTTTTGGGGTGGTTCAAAGCTAACATAGAGTATGAAAGTCTTGCAAAAGATCTCACGTTTGTAGAATTTCCTCAAAAGTTTGTTTGGAAACCAAAGGACGAGAAGTGGGTGCCACGGGAGAGAGGATTTTCGCTTGCGAGACTTTATTATGTACCGCCCGGAACAGGAGATGCTTACTATGTGCGATGTCTTCTAAATGTTGTAACTGGATGCAAATGTCACAATGACGTTAAAAAGATCCACAATGTACAGTACGAAACATATCGCGATGCTTGCTATGCACTGGGTTTATTGGAAGACGACAGAGAGTACATAGATGGAATTGTCGAGGCAAGTTATTGGGCATCAGCGCAATCAGTTAGAGGTTTGTTTGCGACGCTTCTTTCATCAGATTGCTTAAGTAGACCTGAAGTTGTTTGGGAACAGTGTTGGACATATTTATCCGACGATATACTGTACAGACAGCGACAACTGATGAATAATCAAGGTACATATTTTTTTAAAAAAACGTTTTGTAATTTAATTGATATGTATTTTGAATTTATTTGTTTGTATTGTTACATTTAATTTAGAATTAAATTTTATTAATAATTTTTTTTTTATATAATTGTAGACTTAGTATTAGATGATAAGGATATAAATTTTTTTTCTCTATTGGAGATTGAGAAGCTACTTATGAATCGGGGCAAGAGATTGAGTGACTATCCACCGATGCCCGTGCCTGACATCCAGAGATGCACAACTTATCAGAACAAATTCATCGTAGATGAGTTGCAGTATAATAAGGAGGAATTGCATAAGGAACACGAAGACTTGCTGCGAAAGATGAATACTGACCAACTTCGTGTGTACGAGGCAGTTATGGATGCAGTTCGCACTGATAAAGGTGGTATCTTTTTTGTGTATGGATATGGAGGCACTGGGAAGACGTTTGTTTGGAGGACTCTATCGGCAGCAATCCGGTCAAAGGGAGAAATAGTGTTGAATGTTGCATCAAGTGGCATTGCATCACTATTACTACCAGGTGGAAGAACGGGTCATTCAAGATTCAAGATCCCGATCAATCTCAATGAAGATTCACTGTGTTCTGTCAAAAAAAGAACACCTCTAGCAGAACTCTTTATCAAGTGCCGGTTGATAATATGGGACAAAGCACCAATGATGCACAAACATTGCTTCGAGACTCTAGATAAGACTTTGAAGGATATAATGGAGTGCGATGATACTTTCGGTGGAAAGACGGTTGTTCTGGGAGGTGATTTCTGACAAATTTTACCCGTTGTTCCCAAAGGTAGTAGACAAGACATCGTTAATGCAAGTGTGAACTCATCATATTTGTGGTCAGATTGTAGGGTAATGAGATTATCCAAAAACATGAGACTACAAAATCTTGCTTCAAATGCAGAATGTGATGAGTTGAAGAAATTCTCCGAGTGGATTGCGAGTGTAGGAGATGGTACGCTAGGAGGTCCCAATGATGGTGTTGTGGATATTAAAATTCCGGATGACATATTACTGAAGACTTCAGGGGATCCTATTGCCGCAATAGTAGAAAGCACTTATCCCGATTTTGGACAGACGGCTGATGATTCATCATACTTAGAGGGTAGAGCAATTTTGGCACCAACACTTGATGAAGTGAACTCTATAAATGAGTACATGACGTCAAAAAATAAGCACGAGGGCAAAATGTATTTGAGTTCTGATAGCCACTGCAAGTCAGATTCAGGGGTTGACTTATTGCAAGATGTACACGCTCCGGAATTTCTTAATACAATCAAGTGTTCCGGAGTACCTAACCATCAGCTGAATTTGAAAGTGGGTACTCCTGTGATGTTGTTAAGGAACATTGACCACTCTCTTGGATTGTGTAATGGAACGCGGATGGTAATTACTAAGATGGCTGATCATGTTTTGCAGACACGTCTGCTTTCGGGAAGTAATGTGGGTGATACTGTTTTAATACCCAGAATGACTCTAACACCTTCAGATAAAAGATTGCCATTCAAATGTTGGACTCTTTTTAAGAAGACCTGTCTTCAGCCATGGACAACTGTATGTCGCAGTGTCTAGAGTTACAAATCGTAAATGTTTGAAAATTTTAAGTTGTGGTACGGATGGTAAATGTAGTAGTAAGACTACTAATGTTGTGTATAAAGAAATATTCCAGAATTTGTAGATTTTTATTTTAATCCATTGTAATGTTTTAAGAAATGTTTACTTTAAAATTTCTTAAGTCTGTTTACATTTCATTGTTTAACAATTTTTTTTTCTTTTTATTGCTTTTTTATAATATAAATAAAATATATAAAACAAAAAAACTTTAAAAAATAAAACAATATTTAATGATAATGTCAATTTACTTATAAAACTTAAAATAGCCCGTGCATCGCACGGGTGCATTTACTAGTTTATTTTTAAACAAGAGATGGTTACACATATGTGCATTACAAGTGATTTTTGCATACACAAATTATGCTAACAATATGTTAAGTGGTTGGAAAGAAATGTTGGGATATTTGGAAAAAAAATTATCTAGTAGAAAAATAAAATTTTCTAAGGGGTGTTATAATAACACTGTCTAGAAGAATTTACACAAGCAATCCTTTAGGATACAACAATTCTTGTAGCTAGTGCGAGGAGAATGAATCAATGAATATATAAAATTAACCCAGCAATATAAAAATGTAAGTGAAGGATAAATTCAATTAGATTCAAACAAAACTCTAGCAAAAATAATCTCTCTATGTCACCCCATTCTTCATATACATGTGTGCGTATATATATCTATATCTATATATATAAAAAAGTAGAATGGAGGACTTTTATGCGCCATTTTACTTTTCCCGCCTAAAAGTTTTACATTAATTTAGTAAGGTTTCGTCAATTTTAGTAAATAATAATTTTCTTTTTTATTTTGTATAATGCAAATAACTTTTTTATTTTTAATCCGTTTTTTATACACAATATATCAAATTATTCATTTTTTCACGATCTTCAATCTGACATCCATATCATATATATTAGATTTAAAAATAAATTATTTATCAGTTAATTATTTTGGTTAGATTCTGGTTATTTGAGTTCTTTTAAACTACAAGAATTTTATTTATTTTATATGACATGAATTTCTAATATATTTTCTTTAACTAAGATACGCTCGTGAAAAAGTCATAGTTTAAATAATGACACTCTTATCTTATTAAGTTAAAAGTAAAAAAATATACTCCCTCCATTTCTTTTTAATTGATTTTTTAGAAAAAAGTGGAAGAATTAAGGATTCGACTTTTTTTTCAAATATATTCTCAGTAATCTCCTTCCTCTCTCACATCTATCTCAAATATAGGTTGAAAAGTAAGAAATATTTTAGGATTGACAGAGGGCAAAATTGAGAGAAATTGTAAAAAATAACTAAAAGATCAATTAATTCGAAAAATCATTAAGAAGCTAAAAGATCAAATAAAAAGGAATTGAACGAGAATATTTATTTATAATAACAGTATTTGTTTGATTAGTCACGGAAGTATGGGAACTTAGAGCAAATGCATATTTATAAAGCATAATTATTATTCAGATTATTCTTTTATTATTAATTCATATTTTCATAATAATGTATTTTGTTAAGTAAGTTACACTTTGCAACCTAAATTATGATATTTCTTACATTTTTCAATCTTTTTTAGTTGTTTTTTTTTTTTTTTTTTTTTTTTTTGTACCGTGACTAACCTCAACTATATTTTTTTTATATTTTTTAATCTATAAAATACTTTGTCGCACTAACTAAATTCAGCTGTTTCTTTTTTTTTCCCAACTTTTTGCAACCTAAGCAATAGTTTTTTCATTAATTAATTTTATATTTAGATAGACATAATATTTGCATTATAAATATAAAATTTATTTGAATAAATTACAATACCAAATAAAATATAAACATATTTAAGTATTTTTTTAGAATTCACACACTTTAAATCGTTGTCCGAATAAGGAGTAACTTCTGAATTTTATTTTTTTAATGTTAGTATTTATTTAGAAATATTTTGGGTATATCCGATATCATCAAATAAAATATTATAAGCTGCAAATGAGAATCTAATTTTAGAAAGAAACAAGTAAATATTTATAGTAAGAATTTGAAAGTTTATGTAGATATATTACAAAAACTACACATATATAAAAGTTATAAGAAATTTAAGATTGTAAATTTCATTTCTCAACCATTATACTTTGTGTTATTTGTACAAATGCGAACTTTTATTTTTTTTTTCCTTCTTTCTAAAGAAGTACTTTTCCCAAATTTTAAATACAAATAGTATTTTGTATCATAGACATTTTTTCCATATTATATGTAAAATTAATTATCTTTTCATTATCTTTAATTTACATACATACCATCTATATAAAAGTGTGATATTTAATAAAATAAAAGTCAATTTTATATTGATTGGTTATTTGGTTAGATCTCAATACGTATTGTGCATGTTTATTGGTGTCAAATTTAGGCTGTAAAAATTAGTTAGATATTTTTTATAAAAAATTCTATTTTTTATAAATATTTTAATTAATTAATTTATTGTATGTGTCTTTCTATCTTAGTTATACTCGGTAAATTAAGGTATATATATATATACTAAACTAAACTAAATTAAACAAAATTGAACCTAAACTAAACTAAACTGAATTAAACTAAATTGAACCTAAACTAAACTAAACTAAACTAAACTAAACTAAACCTAAATATAAACCTAAACATAAACGTAAACCCTAAACCCTAAACCCTGACCTGAACTGAACCGAACCTAACACACTTATATACATATATATATGCGTTTTTGTCTAATTAAATAAAATGGAGCCAAATATGTAATAAAAAAATAAAAAAATTCCCCTCCAATTGCAAGTTGGACATTTTCAAGTGTGTTATTCATGTATTTGTCCCTAAAGAGTTGTTGTTGTACTATCACCATTATGTCAGTTTGTTTCTTTCTCAACATTTTTTTTTTAAATAATAACAAGTTTTTTGTTTCTAATCTATTTTTACATATAGTATATGAAATTAATAATTTTTTTACCTACTTTAAGTTGAAGTAAATTTTGACTTTTTATTGTAGATTAGGCTATTTATAATGGGAATTAAATTATAAAAAATGAATTAATTGACTATTTTTATAAGAAAAATATGATTTCCTTATCAATTATTCAATTTATTTTTTATTATCTTATAATTATTATTTTAATAAGATAACCTGTTATTATATTTATGTTTATGTTTATTTTAACATATGTAATTAATGAGATTATTTGTGGTTATTCGCATAGGTTAAGAAGGATACATACTGCCTACAATAACATTTGAGTTTAAAAAATAGATTTAAAATATGTATTTTAATTCATATTTAATATTTATTTTAATTTTATTTCGTAATAATATTTTTTTTTATAAATAATAAGTATATATTCAATCCATAAATTTCATGGGAGAAACATATATTTACGCTATTTAAAATTTTACTATATAATAATTCAAGATTTTGAATTATTTATATTATCGAGTGTACAAGGTTCACATTTTAAAAAATAACATCATATAGTATTTTATTTTGTTAAAATATACTACAATATTAACATACTTCCGTGCATCGCACGGGAGTAATACTAGTATATGTAAAAGTAGATTGAAGGGCTTTTATGCCATTTTACTTTTCCCGCCTAAAAGTTTAATATTAATTTAGTAAGATTTTGTCAATTTTGGTACGTAATAATTTTGTTTTTTATTTTGTAAAATGCAAATAACTTTTTTATTTTTACTTCATTTTTTATACACAATATATCAAATTATTCATCTTTTTATGATCTTTAATTCGACATCCATATCACATATATTAGATTTAAAATAAATTATTTATTGGTTAATTATTTTGGTTAAATTCTGGTTAGTTGAGTTCTTTTAAACTACAAGAAATTTATTTATTCTAGATGACATGAATTTCTAATATATTTTCTTTAACTAAGTTACGCCCGGGATAAAAATCATGATTTAAATAATGAAACTCTTATTTTGTTAAGTTAAAGGTGAAAAAATAAAATTTTACAAATAATTTATTAAATAATTACTTACATCTACTAATATACTCCCTCTATTTCTTTTTAATTGATTTTTTGGAAAAAAATGGAAAAATTAAGAATTCAATTTTTTTTTTTTTACAAACTAATCCCCAGTAATCTCATTTCTCTCTCACATCTATCTCAAATCTAGGTCGAAAAGTAAGAAATATTTTAGGATTGACACAGGGCAAAATTGAGAGAAATTGTAAAAAATAGCTAAAAGATCCATTAATTCAAAAAATCATTGAGAAGCTAAAAGATCAAATAAAAAGGAATAGAAAAGTATATTTTTTATAATAACAATATTTGTTTGATTAGTCACGGAAGAATGGGAACTTAGAGCAAATGCATATTTATATATCATAATTATTATTCAGGTTATTCTTTTATTACTAATTCATATTTTCATAATATGTATTTTGTTAAAATTATTTTGCTAAGTAAGTTACACTTTACAACCTAAATTATGACACTTGTTACATCTTTTAATCTTTTTTTAGTTAGTTTCTTTTATGTGTCTAACCTCAACTATATTTTTTTACACTTTTTAATCTATAAAATATTTTGTCGCACTAACTAAAGTCAACTATGTTTTCATTTTAAAAAAAAATTGGGCAACCTAAGCAATAGTTTTTCCATTAATCAATTTTATATTTATTTAGATATAATATTTGCATTATAAATATAAAATTTATTTGAATAAATTATAATACTAAATAAAATATACACATAATTAAGTATTTTTTAGAATTCACACACTTTAAATTATTATTCGAATTATGAATAACTTTTGAATTTTATTTTATTATTGTTAGAATTTATTTAGAAATATTTTGGGTATATCTGATATCATCAAGTAAATTATTATAAGCTGCAAATGAGAATCTAACTTTAGAAAGAACAAGTAAATATTAATAGTTAGAACATGAAAGTTTATGTAGATATATTACAAAAACTAAACATATATAAAAGTTATAAGAAAGTTAAGATTGTAAATTATATTTCCCAACCATTATATTGTGTAATTTATAATTATTTGTACAAATGCGAACTTTTGAATTTTTTTTTCCCATCTTTCTAAAGAAGTACTTTTCCCAAAATTTAATTACAAATAGTATTTTGTATCATAACCATTTTTTACATATTATATATAAAATTAATTATCTTTTCATGATCTTTAATTTAACATACATACCATATATATAAAAGTGTGATATTTAATAAAATAAAAGACAATTTTATATTGATTGGCTATTTGATTAGATCTCAGTACGTATTGTGCATGTTTATTGGTGTCATATTTAGGCTGTAAGAATTAGTTAAATATTTTTTTATAAAAAAATCTAATTTTTATAAATACTTTAATTAATTAATTTATTGTATGTATCTTTCTATCTTAGTTTTACTCGGTACATTATATATATATACATATAAATATGCGTTTTTGTCTAATTACATAAAATTGAGCCAAATATGTAATAAAGAAAATTATTTCCCCTCCAATTGCAAGTTGGACGTTTTCAAATGTGTTATTCATGTATTTGTCTCTAAAGTGTTGTTGTTGTACTATCACCATCCCATCAGTTTGTTTCTTTCTCAACATTTTTTTTTTTAAATAATAACGAGCTTTTTGTTTGTAATCTATTTTTACATATAGTATATGAAATTAATAATGTTTTCACCTACTTTAAGTTGAAGTAAGTTTTGATTTTTTATTGTGGATTAGACTATTTATAATGGGAATTGAATTGTAAATAATGAAATAATTGGCTATTTTTAACAATAACAAATATGAGATTATTTAAAAGAAAAATATAATTTTTTTATAAATTATTCAATTTATTTTTTATTATCGTATAATTATACTCATGCCCTATAAAGCATGTTATCCCATTATTTTAATAAGTTGGCCTGTTATTGTATTTATGTTTATTCTAACATATGTAATTAATGAGATTATTTGTGGTTATTTACATAGGTTAAGAAGGATACAGACCGCCCACAGTAACATTTGAGTTAAAAATAAAATTTAAAATATGTATTTTCATATTTAATATTTATTTTAATTTTATTTTGTAATAATAATTTTTTTATAGATAATAAGTATATATTCAATCCATAAATTTCTCGGGAAAAACGAATATTTACGCTATTTAAAATTTTACTATATGATAATTCAAGATTTTGAATTATTTATTTTATCGAGTGTACAAGGTTCACATTTTAAAAAAAAAAACATTATATAGTATTTAATTTTGTTAAAATACACTATAATGTTAACATACTTCCGTGCATCGCACGGGAGTAATACTAGTATATATGAAAGCAAAATGGAGGACATTAATGTAATTTTAGCTTTCCCTCCAAAAAATTTAGACCATAATTGGTAACTTTTTTTTTGCTAAGTTCATAACTTTCTCTTACTTTTCTAAAATACAAATAAATTTTTCATTTTTAATCCGATTTTTATGCATAATATACCAAATTATTCATCTTTTTACGATCTTCGATTTGAATAACGAGATATTTTGATTTGAATAAACAAATTGTTTGTTGGTTAATTATTTGTGATAGAATTGATGTTTATTGTGAATTGGACTATAATATTTTGGTTTTAGTTGCAACTAAAATTAGTAAAATAAATTCTTTATAAAAAATATAATTAATTTTTTTTTTTAATAAAAATACAACTAATCAATTTATTTTATTTGAGATGAATTTTCAATTTTTTTTTTATTTAAGTCAAGCAGAAAATCCATTGTTTAAATAATGAAAGTCCTACTTTATTAAGTCAAAGGCAAAAACAACAATATCTATTTTATATTCAACTTATTAAATCATCAAATCTGCTAAAATATCTTCTTATCACGAATTTGAGCATATATATAATTATCTATTAAAATAAGTATTGAAATTATTTTTAATTACCTATTTATATTTTTAATAATGAGTATTTTGTTAAAATTACTCTTTTAAGGAAATTTATTCTTTGTAGCCTAAATTATGACTTTTATTACATTTGGCAATCTTTTTAATTTTTTTACTTTAACTGAAACTTCAATTATATGTTTTTACACTTTATTACATAAATAATACTTGGTCGCACAAATCAACAACGAATGCCTTTTTTACTTTTAACAATCTAAATAAATTTGTTCGCATTAATCAATTTTTTTATCTTCTAATAAATAAACCATTTCTAAGAAAGCTATAACATTTATAAATAATTTACAATACCAACTAAAATGCAAAAATATTCAAATACTTTGAAGAAACCAAAGACTTCTCATTAAATAAATTTTGAATTTTATTTTGTTAAAATTAGATTTTATTAAATAAAATTATTTAACTATATTTGAAATCACCAAATGAAATGTTAAAAGTTGCAAATGAAAATTCAATGTTATAAAGAAAAATTAAATATTTATAATTAGAGCTTGAAAGTTTATTTAGATAGATTAAAAGTTAAATATAAAATAAAAGCAGGGACAAATGAGAAAATTATTAAACTTTACATTACATATGATCCAAAATCACTGTTCCTTTTATTATATATTTTATGGTATATATATATATATATATATACCACAATAGTGACAATTCTGTAAGTAATATTTTTCAGCCTAAAATTTTAGACTGTGATTGGTAAGTTGTTGTCACATTTGGTAAGAATCAAAATTTATTTTACTTTCTAAAGTTGCAAATATCTTTTTTTCATTTCTAATCTATTTATTATGTATAATATATCAAATGAATCATCTTTTGACAATGTTTGATTTGACATCCCTATGATATATATAATAATAAGATATTATATTTAAAGTATTATATTATTTATTCGTCGATTATTTAAGTAAGATTTCAGTGTTTATTGTGGGTTGTACAAAAAATATAGTATTGGTTTGTAATACAATTAAAAATAATTCAAATAATTCTCTTTTACAAATTATTTTACTTGATTATTTCATTACAACACAACTAGTCAGTTTTTTTTATCTGACATGAATTGTCTCAAGTTAATATTTGATTTATAATCAACTTATTAAATTATTGAATTTGCTGATGCTTATTTGATATAATATTATTTTTATTGATAAATCACAAAACTATGATTTTCGCTCATATATAACTTTATATATGATAATTAATCTTAGATTTTTTTTATTTTTATTTTATTTTATGTTTTAGATATATTAATGTTATTTTTCTATAAATAAATACAATTTGCAACCTATACTATGATATTATACAAGTTGCAATTAAACTTATTTTAAATAAGCAAAATTAACCAACTAGAACTATATGTTTTTTAGACTTTGCAACCTAAACAATACTGGGTCACATTAACCGATCTCAATTATGTCCTTTTTTTTCCCCCACATTTTACAACCTAAGCAATTATTATTATTTACATTAACCAATGTATAGCTTTAGATGAATCTACTATTTACATATAAATATATAATTTAATTGAAACTTTTCAACATATATATGAAAGTATTAAGAAATATTGGAGCACTCATATGTTTTATTTTGTTATTCCAACTATTTAATTATTTTGTTATTCTAACTATTGAATAACTTTTGAATTTTATTTTGTTAATTATTTATTCTTTGTATATCGGAAATACCGAGTAAAGTACTAAAACTTGCAAATAAGATTTTTTTAAAGGAGATAGTTATATTTAGAACTTAAAACTTTATTTAGATAAATTTAAATATTTAAAGTAAAATGTAAAAAATAAAAGAAAAATAAATTTCTTATAACATTATCCAGTTTATTTTATTTAATAATATGAGTTGATAATTAGATATTTATATTTGTTTTGACATTCACAATTAATTAAGTTATTATGCACATAGGTGAAGAATGACGCAGACACACTAAATGTGTGTTTGAATTTTAAAGTTTAGAAATGATCATTTTGAAAAAGATTTTTTTTATATTGAATATTTATCTTAATTTTAATTTATAATATATATATATATATATATATATATATATATAAAGTAAGTTATATTAAATTCATATATGACGTGCGAGAAACTTATATTTACATTACTTATAATTTTATTTATGTTTTATCCTATATTTAAAAAAAATTTATTAGGATAAAATGATCACATATTTAAATATTAGATTATATCATATTTAATTTTATTAAAATTATTACTTTCTAAATAAACTTTCGTGCATCGCACGGGAATATTACTAGTTAGCTCAAAAACAACATCACTCTTAGAATTAATTAATCCAACATTAAAAGCAATTAGTACATATAAATGTGCAACATTAAAATATTGAAAGCCATTCATAATAAAAATGTTATATATGCTACCAAGTAAGGTGAATTAAAAGACAAAATATTATTAATTATGATTAAACATTTAAACAATTAATCATGTTAAATATGTGAGGAGGTTGCTGTCTCCACTTGGTGATCAAAGATTAATAAGAATTAAGAAACCATTTGAATGATGTCATAATAATATATTTATGAATGCTATAATAAATATAACATTAATAGGTTTATGAATGCTATAATAAATATATTTATAAGCAATAATTTCTTTTGAAATATATATTTTTCCAACAATCCCCATCTAATTCTAAAGAAAGTATTTATAACTTATGTTGTTGGGCTAAAAGTGTAGAATGCATCGAATCTGATATCTTTTGGACTATGAAGCAGACCTAGAAATATAAGGGATAACTCACAGAGTTTTAGTAAAAAAATTTATCAGTCACATCTCACGCGTGATTTCGTTATTCAACGCGGTGTTGCGCTTTATCGGTCATGCACGTGCCTGTAGTTCATGAGTGCTCTAGAGACTTAGCCATAAATCTCATGAGAGAGGCCCCACCCCACCCTCATATATGTAAGTCCATCAAGTATTGTCTGCAAATAATATACCACCCGTAAGGAATATGGAGCTCATTAAAAGCTTTTAGCTTGTCCTCTTCAGTTTTGCAGTTTAGCACCTCACACATCATAGGAAGAGACAAGATTATAAAGGTGCTAGCAGGACTAACAAGTGACTTGTTATTACCCATATGAACCTAATTCATGGGATCTCCAATCACACAGGTTTGGTAGCCATCACTGCTAATCTCATGTTAGCATTATATTATGGTCCCAATCCCCTTAATGTTTTAAAATTAACTCTTTGCTCAGGTTTTGAACTAAAATTAGTCAGACTCGATTCTAACTTCGCATAATCTATGGATATAACTCAATTTACTAACAATTATTTTCACCACTTCAACTCTCAAAGGAATTTCTATTTCCACCATTAAAACTTTTGTTCTTTACAATGGCTATCACCACATGTCAATCACAACATCGATACCAATAGTGTCGGGTTCTCTTCGAAAACAACACTAGCTAAAAAGTTTCTTAGCCACTCAATTTCATTGCCAACTAATTTCACACCAAAATATTACAATCACTCAACAAAAAATTTGTTGGCTTTCAAGCAATCACAATATAATTAATGGTATCTCTTTGCTATTTCAAATTTTGATGTAGACATCAATTGTTAGTGTAATTAGATATTCACCATTGACAAGATATATAAAAACATATTTGTTACTTTACTGAAGTAAATCATCAAGGTATATTATCAAATTACTATTCATGTTCAACAAGAAATTATATACTAAAAAATCTAAACAATCTCCATATTTTATCTCACGGTAAGTAAATTGAAGTTCTCTCTGTCATTTATCTCAATATAAAAATAAAAGAATACTTTGTCATATCTTTGTTGCATCTGGTTGTCCAATATATGGGCTAATGAATCAAGCAAATTAATGTAACAAAAATAGACTATATTTGAGTCATAATATTCCATCACTTTAATTTTTGAAAATTTAAATCTTCTACTTTTTTGTTGAGTAATTTATGTTTTCTTTTAGTTGAGTTTCTCTATTTTACTTATGTTGTTTTGTAATGCAACAAGTTCACAAATTAGGCATAGATGGATGATAATATTAAGGAGGTCTAGAAGAATCGTAGGTTTTATTTAAAGGAAATGATTCGTAAGCCTCATACGATTCCTAAGAGGGTACTTAGATCATATGATAAGAGAAAAATAGAAGAATCTGTAAAAAAATTAAAGATGTCGAAGGATCTTGAGGTTGTTAAGGGTTCTTCTGTAGATATTAAAGTTGTTGATGATCATAGTCAAATAACGAAAAATAAATAAAAAAATCTGCTCAAGGTCAGTCTGGTGGGAAGGGTTCGCCTGAATATGCTGAAGATCCTGAACAAGAAACTCAAACAAAGCTGAAAGATTCAATAAAATCTATTAAAAGCAAACTGTTGCAAAGGATTTGAAGGAGAAAGAAAAGGCCAAATCTTTTAGAAAGGTCTCCAAGGGTTCGACTGAATTTGTTAAAGGTGTTGAAAAGAAGAAAAAAAAAGAGAAAGCAAAGTACTCAAGGGAACTACGTTGAAGAACAAAGTAAAAAAAAAAAAAAAAAAAAAAAAAGTTAAAGAAAAATCTGTTGAAGGGGAAGTGAAAAACAAAGGGAAAAGTAAAGGGGAATCGCTTGATAAAGATAAGGATGTCAATCCTGGGGAAATGGGGATAAAGAGCAAAGGTAATTCTTATTCCAGTTTTACAGTATACTCATTTTTTCTTTAAATTATATGGTTTCTTGCTTAATAGTATAAGTTCATTTAGTAATGCATTGTTTATAATTTATTCTTTGTATATTATTCTATAATTATTTTTCCAGTTTACAGTATATTTATTGTTTTCTTATAACATATATTATGTTGCTTAAAAGTATAATTTAATTAGTTACTATATACAATATATATATATATATATATATATAAATATAAATATATACACATACAATAGTATAATTAGGTAGCGTCCCAACTCACTTTTTCGTGAACTGAGTTGCCTCTACTTACCTAGTCCCTTTTTTTTCTTTTTCTTTACTTACATCACCTTACTTATTACTTACTTTCTTGCTAATCATACTTATATTTCCATCATCTTGACTTAACGTGCTCTTTTAACTCTTATTGGAGTTAAGGAGAGGAAGGGAAACTCGTAGCCTAAGTTATTCTGAAAACAAACTCACACGAAAGGAAACATGATACGTAACTAAAAACCTAAACTTTTATTTAAACATAACACTTGTTCGTAAAACTTCACTACACAATCTTAACACTTATTCATTACACTTATAATGTGCTTCTTGTAAAATCATAGCATACGTACCGACATGAATCCTATGAGGCACTTAGTCACAAGCCCTGATGTCGCCCTCACCTGAAAAGTGGTTTTGGGAAAACATAAGTTTTTGATTCAGTGAGATAAAACTAGTACCCAAATAAACACTTTAAACATGCAAGTCCACTTGAAAGCATTGTCCTCCCCCCTTAAGTAGGGTCGGACTCTCGACACGTCTGGCCACTCATCAAACTATGTCTACTGCCTTTTCTCGGTTAGTAACAATAAACGCACACTGCCTTATCTCGGTCAGTAGTCATAACCTCACATGTGGCCCCTGTGGCAGCTCATACTTACTAAAAATAACAGGTTTACCCACATCCGTAGTTAAGTCGTGTTGCTGACTGCGTGGAACCATTTAAATAAGAATTTAAATAGCAGGTTTACCCACATCCGTAGTTAAGTCGTGTTGCTGACTGCGTGGAACCATTTGTGCTATAACCCACCTTAGTGTGGAACCTATTATTATTAAAATGTTAAATTATTTCTTTATTTAGTGGGTCTGTGTTATTTACCGATTTACAAGTATTATCTAAAGATCCTAATTCAATTATGAATTGCATATCCCTTAATAGTTGAACATCGCTTAATCTTATGATTCTTTTGCGTGATATTAATAGACCACTTCACTACTTTTGATCACTAATTTGATCAACAATTCATCATATATATCATCATCATCATATCATATCATACTTTGCATAATCATCATTCATCATTTTCATTACCTAACGTTTTCCAAGATTACTAACCGTATTACCATGATCATTCTAATTCATTTATTCTTCTAACTTATATAATTTACTACTAAGTCATTCTTCTCTACATCAACCTATTTTTATTATCTAATCCTAAATTTGTGTAATAATCAAATTGCATCATAATAATTTAAATCATGTAACATGCTTAATTAACTTTTAAATTAATATCGTAAGTTTCACATAATCTAATAAATTGCACAATTAAATCGAACACAACATCAACATCATTGAAATTACCTAATCAACATATAACAGTTTATTATTTTACATAAGACCATTCAAAGTTGCTTAAACCCTAGTTTTAATTCGAAACCCTATTTCGAATTGAAGCCCTAATTGTTGCTAAAATTTATTTCATTTTCATTTATATCACTATACATTTCTTCTAAGTCCAACTACATCAATAATCATTTATAACCTAGTTCTATTTGACTTATCATTTATTTTTCAATTACCAACTATTAATCCTATCAATCAACTATATATATCTAATCACACTTACATCTAATTATTCCAATTAGTAGTTAACTTAATTATCTTGCTTCGGTTAAGACTCAATCCTGCCGAATTAAGCCCGAATCGGCCCCTTAAAGCAGAAGCCCAGTTAATTATTTTCTAATTCCATATCTATACTCACTAAGTCTAATTACATCATATTGGGCCCAAATGATTCATTTAGCCCACTAACTAACTTATTGGGTCCAAAGCTCATTCTACTTTATTGTTCTAGCCCAATTGATAATCTAGACCCAATCAAATTATTTCCAATCCCAAGTCTATCTATTTCAATTATGAGGCATACTTAGTTCATTTTCTAAGTCTAACTTAATTTCTGTTAGTCCACTTTTATCTATAAGCCCATATTATTTAACCAAGTCTGCTTATATATATACTCTAGCCCAATCAATCTCGTCACATGCGTAATTCAACCCAAGTTTATTAAATTGATCATATAATCATTTTATTTATGAGGTGCCGAAACATCACTACAAGAATTTTTGAAATAGACAACAAATTTGAGCTGTTTTCCAGTTATAAATAAGTCTGTTATTAATAGTGCTGTTGTTAAAAGTACCATTTTAACTACACGTAAAAACCGTTGTCTGTTCCATGAACTACAACACTTCATATAACAGACATAATCTGTTGTCTTTGTTAATTTTAATTACAGTTTGTATCTGTTGTTTAATCTTAAAACCGTTGTTTTTGTTAGTTTTAGCGACAATTTTTCCCCGTTGTTCTACAATTTAAATCGTTGTTTATTTAGTGTTTATTTTCGAATTTAGCAGCTCCTTTTAGCTGTTGTCTTTTAGCCGTTGCTCTTCATTTTAAATCGTGTCTATTTAACAGATAATTTATTAAAAATAATTATAAATTGAAAATAATTACCCGTCTCAAATATGCATTCATAGATCAAAATAAATCTCTCCAATCCAAGATAAAACATGATTGTGTAATATCTAAAAATGTGCAATTCATCAAAAAGGATAACAGGTGTACTCCTTGCCACTTTACGCCACAAAATATTACATAATTTGAATCTAAGACGACTTCTAAAAATGTTTGAAACTCCACAACAACTTCTTCAAAAGATATGTACCTTCTTTGCCTTCCTGCCAATGAAAATATTGTAAACGAGTACGTTAACAAAAGAATGAAGTCGAAGCATCAAGACAAAACATAAAAAAAAAACATTTAAGACAATTGACATACCAACATAATTCAGTCATCATAGACGTAATCTTGGACACAGTCTGCCCACTCACTACGAACTTCATCAATGTCTGCCACACTGTATTCCGCTTGTTTAAACTATTAAACACAAGAAAAAATAATTAATTCCATTTTACGAATGTATAAAATAACAGAAAAGTAATATTACTTATGTAAAAAATTACCATCGATCGTAGAGAAACCCGGTCAATGGTTTCAGTTTCTTCAGTGATTTGTCTCATGAAACGCATTACATAGAAACCGCTCTGAACATCATCGGGTTGGCGAGGACCCTAAGTTAAAAAAATGTTAATAAAAATACATGTAAACCAAAATACATATGTAATCATATTTGAAGTAAAGTGTTTACAGGTATTATTTCCCATATTGGCCGTTTTTTCCCATTAATACCCTTGGCTTCCTTAAAACTTGTTAATGCTCTTCATACATTCAAAAGTGTTTAAGTCAGAATGTCACTTACCAAATAAAAATTTTAATTGATAAAAAATATCTAGACTTACTTGTCCACAATATATTTCCAATCGGAACTTCGAATTCTATGATTCATAGGATCCATTAAGTAGACAATCTCCTTGTAAGGGTCGATGGCACTGAGAATCCAATGATACCTATACACGTACAATAATGAGAAAATTCCAGCTATAAAATGGAAAATATAAGATTTCGTAATTAGAGAAATAGTTCTTACCCAACATTACTTGGCACCAAGACTAGCTGATTTGGTGATGAACTTATCAGCCTATTTGCTACAAACTGTGCCCTTTTATTCAGTCTTTCAGCCTTTTGGTCTTCAGTCTCTTTCTTATCTTGGAAATATGGGATGCTATTTGGATTCATAAAACATAATTTGTCTTCTATGCCCTTTTCTTTCATCTTTCTAAAAAGATGCCTAGAATTTCAAGAATCATACAAGGTTAGTATAAATAATCAATGAAAACTCGAGTTAGCAAAGAATATTTAAAATTCAAGGATTACCATATGTAGACAACTATACAATTGCATGTAACTGGTTGCAACTTGTAGACAAAATAGATATCCTCTAGTTGCACATGAATCATAAAGTCCACCTCAAACACGTCATAATCAAGTGGGATTTGTACGGTTTTGTACTTTAAAGCATGGTTGGCATAGCAAAATAATATCTTCAATGATTTTGGAACATTTGCATGCCTTTTCACTTGAAGATTGTGCTTCTTTTTGGGTTTCTAATATAGTGAATACACATGTTAGAATGGTGTTTTGCTTCAATGATATATATGTATTGAAATAAAGAGTCACATTTACCTTTTATTTCAAAACTACCAAGTGTCTTGGCCATGCTACAAAAGTTCCCACAACATCAATAAGCAGTTCACACTCACTCGAGATTGGGATAGGCAAAAGTGCTGATTTGTTCACTAGTTCATCGATGGATACACGCACACAGTTGTTTGGGAATGGAGTAGAATGCATTTTTCCTCACCAACAGGAATAATAGTTCCAAATGCAGCAATGACGTTGGATGATTCTAACCTCAAACCCACTGGATATCCCCCTATTACAGAGAGACATACATATAGTGAACCATATTTTCAATGATAAGTAACGTAAATGAAATCCAGTAATTTTACCTGCAAAGCTACATCGTCAACTTCAAGAATCTGCACATCATCCAAATCTTTGTCATGCTCCAAATCAGCCTCCAAATCTTGCCCATCTTGTTTTGCCATCCGTTCCTCTAGTTTTCTGATGCGTTCGTCTTGGGCAGCGATAATCTTCTTGGTCTCTATTAATTCCCTCTTTTGCTCATTGAAAAGAGTCGAGTCGGGATTGTTCTTTCCTTTGGGAGTGTTGAAGTAGGCTGTTGGAGTCACATAACCTCCAACTCCCATCACATGGCCAGGATGTTCTTTCGACTCAAGCGACCATGGGAAAATACCGTCATTTACTCCCGTGATTTTTAGCGTACCCCGTCTCTTTTCTTCTATAAACTTATCCTGTGATGCATAAACAAAGAAGCAAAAAACAATAAAAAAACCAAAAACCAATAGTCAGTATGTATACCAATTCCCAATTCTTTTGCTATAGGCTTATAGAGCAAATAACATAAAATAATGTCATATTGATATAAAATACTCCCTCCGTCCCGGCCTAATTGTCCTACTTGCCTTATTTATTTGTCCCAAGCTAATTGTCCTACCCCATAAATGGCAAATTCTCCCACAATCTCCACCATCAAAATCTCCACATTCAATCTCCACCTTTGAATAAGTCAAAGATTCCACAAAATCTACTTTTTCTTAGTCTTCGTGCCAGGTCAAGGTAGGACAATTAGCTTGGGACGGAGGGAGTATGTGCTTAGAATTTTCTTCCCTGTTTCTTTAAGTTTTTTGTCTTTAGAATCAATTTCCCATTTTTTTGTTCATGTGTGCCCTCTTATATAGGATAGCTCTGTTTATTTCATCATCGGAACACAATTCATCAGCCTGCCAAATAAGAGAGAGAGAGAGAGAGAGAGAGAGAGAGAGAGAGAGAGAGAGAGAGATGTTAATTATGGTAACTGTAAAATATTGTTTGAAGACAAGGAATTCATAGTGAAAATATAATTTCAATGCTTACTATTTCTTCAGCTAAGCCTGAATAACCCTTGCGAGCAAGTCTATGGGGGTGCTTGACTGCCTTTCTCTTTAGTTTTCGTTCCTCACTCCATTTCTAGGATGTAGAAATAAGTAAAAAAGAGTGTTATATATAAATGGTAATTTTAGTGAATCATTTGGTAGAGGTACATTAGAAAAAAAAATACTCCCTCCGTCCCGGTTAAAGCTTCCACTTTGACCGGGCACGGATGTTAAGAAAAAGCAGTTGACTGCTTTTTCTTTGACTTTTGACCCCTAATTAATCAGTTTAAAGGGAGGGATTATAGTTTTAACACTTCCCTCCCTTTTTTTAATAAACCTGTTTACAAAAATCATAATTGCAAATCCATAAAATTGGAACCTGTTACATCCGTTTATTAGCAGTACAGAATGTGAAATCTGGTGAAATTTTTTGGGGAAAATTTCCCCCCAAATCTGTTCCATTAACAACAGAAAATGCATGTAAAAATACATCAAATTACATTCAAATTTTCCCACTCAAATTTTGGGAGACAAATCCCCAACTACACAAATTAGGCTATAAATAGCAGTAATTACAGCATTGAATGCATTTTCAATTCTGAAAATACAAGAACCAGAGCTAAATACAAGAGAAAATGTCCGATAATCGGGTCGGGCCAAAAATGACTCCATCAGATCGACTTCTTGTAGCACAGACGCTTCTTGGAAAGAACAACAACGGCGTATTGAAGAAGGGCGTAGCTAAAGAACTCGCAACATCATTTGGAGTTTCTTCTCGGACTATTCGGGCAATTTGGCAATCTACAAAAAAAACAGATTCAAGAGGCTCATCCGATCGCATTTCCAGCAAAAATAAAGAGATCAGCCTGCTCTAGGGCTGTCACTTTAGATACCGAAGCCATGAAGGCTATTCCGTTTTCTAAAAGGGGCAGCATTAGACGACTTGCAAAGGAACTAGAAGTCAGCAAAAGTCTGGTAGGTCGATGGGTAAAATCAGGGGATATAAAGGCCCATACAAATGCTGTCAAGCCACAACTCACAGATTCAAACAAGCTACAAAGACTGAAGTTCAGCCTGAGTTTTTTGCACAAGGACAGCAACACACAAAAAATCAGGTATGATGGTATGCACAACATGATTCACATAGACGAGAAATGGTTTTATTTGCAGAAATCTAGTGAAAGAGCATACAAACTTGCGGTCGAGGAAGATCGTTATAGACCATGCAAAAGCAAACGTTTTATACCGAAGGTTATGTTCATGTGTGCTGTGGCAAGGCCACAATACACATCGGAAGGTGAACTACTATTTGATGGTAAAATAGGGATGTTCCCCTTTACCACATTGCAGCCTGCCCTCAGAAACAGTGCTAACAGAGCTCGCGGGACATTAGTTACAAAACCAATTGAGTCCATCACCAAAGAAGTGATAAAAGACTGCCTATTGGATAAGGTAACACAAACTATCAGAACTGTGTCATCATTTAGTTTTTTTTTTTTGTGTTAGAAAGTCTCCTAAATTTTCCCTAACACATAGAACATGCATTTGGAAAAACTGATGACATTTCTAACACACAAAATCTTGATTAACATGCAACTGTTTCATCATTGGGATGGGACAGATTCTACCAGCCATAAAGGCCAAGTGGCCGGCACATGCAAGTAAGCACATTATCATTCAACAGGATAATGCTAGACCACATATTAGCAATTTCGATCCAGATTTCAGATTGGCTGCCTCAAGTAATGGGTTCGATATTCAATTGATATGCCAACCACCTAACTCACCGGACACTAACGTGTTGGACTCGGGCTACTTCCGGGCTATTCAAAGCCTACAAACAGAGACTAGAAGCTACAATGTGGAAGATTTGGTGTGCAATGTGCTAAAATAATATGAAGAGCTTGAAACATTCAAGTTGAACAATGTTTTCCTAAGTTTACAAGCATGCTTGATTGAGGCTATGAAAGTTCAAGGGGGTAACAACTACAGACAACCACACATAGCTAAAGGAGCTCAAGTAAGGACAGGGTCACTACCAAATTCACTTGATGTTGAAGAACAACTTGTAAGGGACAGTATTGAATATCTAGATGCACATGACTCAGTAGCCGGTACTAGGGGTGAGCACGGTGCGGAGCGGTTCGGAGATATGGAAATCTCCAGAACCGAACCAAACCTCGGAGATATTCGGAGATTTCCAAAATTAAATCTCCAGAACCGCTCTGTTGATCGGTTCAGTTCCTTCCGGAGCTCAGTTCTTTCGGTCCGGTTATTCGGAGCTGTTCGGAGTTTTTCCTTTAATATTTTTAGCAAAATGCACGAAAGAATTATAGAGTTGTCTTTACAATAATATCATATTGTTAAAGAAAAAGTGTAATTAAACAACTTATAAGTTATATATTAAGACAAGTTTAAAAAATCATAACTTATAAAAAATAATTACAGGTTACTGAAGTAGTTATCTCGTCAAAAGAAGAATAGCACTAAATTATAAAGTTATTGGCTATCGATAACCTCTTTGGACATTTACCGATTATTTTTCATTGATAAAGCTCTAGTCGTATACATCGTCAATAAGTAAAGGTAAACTTAATATGACTAACTACAGTAAAATTAAAGTTGACTTCAAGAGAAAAAGGTGTGTGCACGAGAAAGATGGAGAATCAAAGAAGAAGGGAACAAGAAACGAGCCACTACTTAAAAATTGAAATTCAGGCGTAGGATAGTAACTATGTGCAGTGAGTTCAGGTCTAGAATTTTGACCTTTATATGTGAAAATAATTAAATATTAGATATAATAATAAATTTTAGTGATTGGATTAAAGAAATGTTGAATTGAATTATCATAGTAATGTATTTCTTTATATAAACTATAAACACATTCACTGTTCATATATTTATAATTAATAGATATATGTTTATTATGAAAATGATTTATTATAAATATTGTACTCTATTATTAATTACTAAATCTTTTATAAAATACTAAAACAGTAGTTATATCATTGTTAAAATTTACTAAAATTCATAATGGTTCAATATTATAGTATAAAAGAAATTAATTAAATGATATAAAAAAATTCCATAGTTGATTACTTAGAATCGGTTCTACTCGGTTCTATTTCGGTTTTTCGGTTTGGATCGGTTCGGATTTACAACAAATTAATTCGGTTTGGTTCGGTTCGGATAAAGTCAAATAGTCAACGGATATTATCGGTTCGGAGTGCTTTCGGTCCGGGATTCGATGCGGAGCGGATTATCTCCGAGACCCGTGCTCATCCTTAGCCGGTACGTATGACATTCTAGGGCTGATGACAGATTTGGGGTACTTATAAATTAGGCTAGAATAGATGAAGTTTAAGTTCTGTTGTTTACAGTTGAAACACACTTGATGTGTTCATTTTGCTTACATTGTAAACACATGAACAAGTTTTTTGGGCTATTCTCCCTCAGAAAAAAATCATCACCGGGACCAAGAATAGCTCAGCATATTACTCACATTATATACTAGGCCGCCACCGAAATCAGCATATAGCCATTGTAAAAATCAGCATATAACCATTAAACCATCACCAAAATCAGCATATCACCAAATCAGAGAACACATTTTTTTTTCCTACGTATCCCTCAGAAAAAATTCATCATAGGGACCTTCAAACACTTTACACACAATTCAGTTTACATTATTCAGACGAACCATATATACTGGGTAGCATAAATTCATTCATGCAAGACAAGTCAACATATGAATTAGCCACAACACAGCATATAATCATCAACAAATAATGCACTGAAATCACCAAATCATCATTCGAATTAGCCACATCTCAACACTTAGAATTCTCCACCCTTTCACCGAATCAGTTTACATAATGGCCCCATTTTCATTTTTTTTTTAGTTATCCGTCAGAAAAAAATCATCACAGGGAAATTGACACACATTTCATTTTGCATTATTCAAACGAGACATATATACTGGGTAACATAATTTCATTCATGCAATAAACTAATAATTTGAAATAGCCACAACTCAGTATATAATCAGCATCAAGTAATGCATCAAAAGTACCAAATAACCATTTCGATTGCAAGCTGTCTCAATGGATGAAATCAGACACAGGTGAACCAAATCAACTTAGACAACACCCCTCAGAAAAAATTCATCAGCAGGATCATCATTTCACCAAAAATCAGATCTAGCAACAACACTAAACAAACATGCAGAACATGAAACTGTAAAATCAGTTCACCAAAATCCGTTCGGGGCAACTAAAACACACAGTGTACAGATCTAATTTACCCAGATCTATTATTCGTCGCCAACAATAAAAAAAAGGGATTAGAGTACATTAACCTTCCAATAGCCGGAAACCATATCATAAGACAAGCCAGATAGTGGCGCCGCAGCTCCGGCGAACTAAACCAGCAGTCGACGGCGGCGGAAGCTGCGATCCGAAATGGGAGAGCCTCGACAGCCTCGGATCCGTCGGCGGCGGAGAAATCTTCGATCCGATCTGGGAGAGCCTCGCCAGCCTCTGGTCCATCAACGGCGGCGGAAGCTTCGATCCGAGCGGGGAGAGCCTCAACAGCCACGAAATCGTCCGGATCCTCGCTGTTAAGAATCGATTCAGCCACAAACGACCCCTCAGAATCCCAAACAATCATCTCATCGAGATCGGAAGAAGTTTGGGACATGATTATCTGGGCTCACAAGAACAGGTTAGGTTACGAACACGAAGAGGTGGCCCAGTTTTATGGCCGTATTCAAGATCAGAGGGAGATTAAGAGGTGCGGCGCAGATGAAGAGAGAAAATGGATCTCACAAAAATAGGGTTCCAATTTACAGACGAAGGGTCTGGAATATGAAGTGGGGGGAGGTTGGAAATGAATGGGGATTTAATTTGGGTGTAGTAAATGGGGTCATTTCATTAATTGTGTAACAGATTTAATTAGATAAACAAATTAGGGTTATGTTAATAATTGTGTAATTTAAGGTTATGCTGAAAAATTAAGGATCAAATTGTTTGACTTTTAATTCCATTTTTGGGCTGGCAGCTTTAAGTGGGATGGACCGATTTGGCAAGTAGGAAGCTTTAAGCGGGACGGAGGGAGTAGTATTTAATACATTCTTAAAAATGAAATGTGACTATTTTATTAGACGAAGTGAGTAATATTATTTGCGGTTGAGTTATTGAGATGGGGATAATATATTTTTTGAACTCGCATGCAGATGTATAAAAAGGAATCCCATGTCACTCTATTTTTACAGAGGTGAAAAGTTGGTTATCTTTTGAAGTAGCAGGTTAAAAAGTGGTATTAGAAACAATCCCAATGCTTGTTTGTTTTAACTGAATTAATGCTTGTTTAATTTTTCTGGGAACGAAATAATTAAATATATGGAAGTTTGACGCGGCCGTGTTGGCCCTTTGACTCCTTTAACTCCCTTTTCATCCGTTTTAACCCTATTTGACTTGTTTCTTCTTCGAACTTCATCCAAATGGAATAAAAATACCTAATTAACTTCAAAACAAGTCGAAACACGTTAAATGATCCAAATATTATTAATATAAATAAATGTCGGTCAAATATGCACGTAAATGATATAAAATATGATCCTAAATCGACCTAAATACATGCATAAGTAACGTGTTATCAAAATCCCCCAAACTTAAACTGTTGTTCGTCCCGAACATCATACAAAAAGACACAAAGAATACAAGTGATTATGCATTTGAACTTTCGAACTATTCAACCCTCACCGGGTAAGTGTTTCACTCATCTCTCAAGTGTTTAGGCTAAAATAATTTCCACTCATATTGAATTACATGCAAAGCCTACCATATGCTTGCCAATCGTCTAAACTAGACGTCGTACTCGATGCGTGTGACAAAGGATAAAAAAAGTCTTTCTTTTGGTTATAATGTGGGCTTAAGGTAAGGTGAGATACATTTGGATATAAGTGACTATTCATTGGACTAATCAAGTTACGTCTAACCCGACTACCCCTCAATACAATCACTCAGCCTTACTTTTCAAATTTCAGCAAATCACCCCGCAAAGTGACTTCTTCACCTTCAAAAGTCCGTACAACTTAAGTGCTTTTCAATTCTGTGGGTACCACATCTTTGGGACTACCCGATTGTTCTAATCAAATTCACAATTTAAGCACTTTATTTCCTAGCCTCTCCTCTAGAATACTAACACCAACAACCTTTTTTTTTTTTTTTTTCTTTCTTTTTCTTTTTTTCTCTCTCTCTTTTTTTTTTTTTTTTTTAGACTTTCATACTGGGAGAGGCTATTTTTTCGTGGAATTTCACCTATCACTTTTCTCTTATTTCCTTCATCTTTTGAAAATATCCCTACTTCCCATTCCTTCCCACAAATTGTTCACCCAAAAATTCCTTCCAATTCTCCTCCCTCTAACTTGATTAATCCAATTAGGGCCAAAAGAGTTAAATCAAAAGGTTTTGGCTGATATTGTTAGATTATGAATAAATAAGGTTATAAGGCTCAATTGGGCTAACTAGGGATAATTTTTTCTCATTATGGTTCAAAGGCAATTTTCATGGTTCAAATAAATAGGCTTAAACAAAAAGTTGCCTAAGATCATTTCCTAAATCACAACACATACTTGACACATTTTTAGTAAAGACTCAAGGCAAGTTCTAGAGACTATTACATATATTCAATCAAATTCACACTGAAAGAAAGTAGATTACTCCGAAAATTGGAGTATAATTAGGCTCAAATTCTCACAAGGTTAATGTTGATTGAATATTCTAAGTTCAAGCTCAATTTCGTCTCAAAACACCTCTCATGCTCTATTATGTGCCATTTTTCATCTACTTCTCAAAATCATCTCATCATTAACTATTCATCATCCATCTTTCCCTATTGTCTCTTTTTATTTTTTTCTTTTCACTTGTTACCTATTTCCGGGTTTATCTCATTCTTACTGACTCTAAAAACTAAAATACTAATAAGACTCTAAACTCTAAACTCCTAAGACTCAACATGGAAACGAAATGTAATCAAATTTGGGCTCACAGACCCAACAACACCAATAAATCAGATAAATGGGCTCACAGACCTGATAACACCAATCGAAACAATAAAAATCAGCACAATGGGCACACGGACCCACAATTAACAACAAGAAACTCGAACGATCAACTAAAAGGTAAATCAAAACTATAAATATAGCTGCCAAGACGTCCCACGGTCCACCCTCTCCCCCAAACTTGACTGAAAGTTAATGTTTGGAGGAAAAACGTGGTACGCCTTGGTACTAACTTACAAATCGTTGCGACGACGTCGGTGTTTTGAAACCCCTACTAGCTCCGAAATCGTGCCATTTTGCTCCTACTGAATCTGTTTCGACCGTCTCCGCATCAAGCTCTGAATTTTGCAATTTTTTTTTTTTTCCTTCTTCTTCTTTCGGTGCTGAAGTTCTGACACGTGTTTTAAAATGTGGAAAGGATGACACGGCCGTGTTGTAATGTGACACGGCCGTGTTGAGTTGGAGCCAAAACTGGAGTTCTGTGGCGTTTTTGACACGGCCGTGTTAAGTAATGTGACACGGCCGTGTTGCATTCCAGTGCGTTTTACCTTTTGGAGCGATCTTTTGACACGGCCGTGTTACTAGGCTGACGCGGCCGTGTTGCTGTTGAACCAAAAATTTGGTTTCTAGGTATGACTTTGACGCGGCCGTGTCATTTTTGTGAAACGGCCGTGTTGCTCCTTTTTCTGTCCACACACCATTTTCCGTCTTTTTGACCCCCGTTTTATGCACACTCGTCCATGTTGATTCCTAAAAACATAAAACACTAAAACACAAGTTAAAAAAATAAAATTAACGAAATAATAAAAATAAAACGATAAACATCGGGTTGCCTCCCGACAAGCGCTTTGTTTTACGTCATCAGCCGGACGTCCTTTTCCTATCAACCTTTTTCTAGCCACCCCGAGTTGGATGTTTTCTGAACAATTAAAGAGCTATTTGGGACATGAGGATTTTCTACAGCAGCTTGGGTAGTGTAAACAATGCTACAATTGTGCCTACCCCTTAGACCCGACTTATGTATTTTGAGTGTGATTGTTTCGTTTTGAACCTGAAAAATCAACTCCCCTTTAGGTACATCTATTAGTGCTTGGCTAGTCGCCAAGAAGGGTCTTCCTAAGATAAAAGGAAATTCATCATTCCCTTTCATGTCGACAACTAAGAAATCACAAGGAAATTCAAAATTTAGCACTCTCACCACAACATCCTCTGCTACTCCCAACGGCGTTAATGACGATCCATCAGCCAATTGGATAGTAGTAAAGGATCGTTTAATTTCCCTTAATCCTAATTGTCTATACTGCTTAAGAGACATCAAATTTATGCTAGACCCCAAATCACACATGACGTTTTGAAAATTATGACTACCAATTGAGCAAGAAATAGTAAAACTCCCTGGATCTTTTGCTTTTGTTGCTCTTTTCGGTTTCATGCTTTTGTTGCGTTCTTTTTGGGACTGCTCGGTTTCTTCTTTGTCGTCTCTTTTCCATCCTTCCTCTTCTTGGTTTCCTCTTTATTTTAGATTCTCTCCTTTAGTGGTTCCTGTTTCACAACAACAGCTCTAGATTGCTCTAAAGGGTCAAGGTTAGCAAAGAACAAATTTTTAAAATAAAAATCAAAAGACTCATCAAGAATAGGAGATGAACTTTTCTTATCTATGATTGTATTGACCTCCTCCTTCTCCATGTTTTTGACTTCCTCGCTTGGTTCCTTCGCTTCTTTGTCCTTCATGCTCTCTTCATGCTCCTCTAGCTCTACAACATTGCAGTGCTCCCTCGGATTAACCACTGTATCACTCGGATATTGGCCCTGCTTGTGTTGAGCCCCCACTATCTTTATCAATTGGCTCATGTTTGATGACAATTCACCAATGCTAGCTTGAGTCTGCACCAATGTGTTCTCGAGCCCCTTGATGTCTGCCCCTTGCCCAGTGATATGCTTGTTTAGCTCCATGAATTTCCCATCTACTTTCTTCTCCAACTGAGCTAACTTTTCATCATACTTTTCAAATTGTGACTGCGTAATTTCTTCTTGTGATGGCTTCTTACCGTTATGGATCATGCCATTTGTAACAACAAATCCGGGTGGCGGATTAAGTGTATTTTGCGCGTTCCCATATGAGAAGTTCTGATGATTCTGATTCTGAGGGTACTGATTGTACCGAGGCTGATTGTTCTGGAAATTGTTGAAGTTTCATTGATTCACAAATTTTACTTCTTCAACTTCTTCTGGACCCCCTGGCTGTTGTGCTAATGTCAGATTAGTTAGCAAATTCACCTGGCTCGTCAATGCTGTTACTTGTGCTGTGAGCTTTTCAATTGGCTCATTATTGACGGGCTCGACTTTCTAGACACTTGCTACCCTCTTTGGCATGTTTCGCTCATTTGACCATTGGTAGCTCGTTCTGGCCATAGCGTCCAGGATTGAGAATGCCATCCTTACTGACTTCTCCATCAAACTTCCACCCGCAGCTGCATCCACTTGGTTTCTAGTCGGAGCAAGTAGACCATTATAGAACTTGCACACTTGCTGCTTCTTGGTGAACCCATGTTGAGGGCAACTCCGGATAAGATCCCGGAATCGCTCCCAAGCCTCTCCGAATGGCTCTTGGTCTAATTGCTTGAACTGGTTGATCTGGTTCTGTAGGTCGAGCATCTTGCTTGGTGGAAAGTACTTCAACAGAAAAGAAGTACTTAAGTCTTCCCAATCTCTGATATCTTCCAGCGAATTGAACCACTGTAGTGCTCTGTCCTTCAGTGAGAAAGGGAACAGTCTCATCTTGACCTGCTCGTGCGGCACATGATTGATCTTGATTGTGTCGGCCAGTCTGCGAAACTTGATCAAATGTACATTCGGATCCTCCAAAGCACTTCCCCCATACTGGTTTTGCTGCACTATGTTAATTAGTGCAGGCTTCAACTCGAAATTGTTGGCGTTGAGTGGTGAAGGTTGTACTCCTCCTGCCTGCTGATTTGGACTGGGCTTCAAGCAGTCGCTAATAGGAGTGTCATCTTCATCGCCTGCAGCTGGGTCTATCTGAATTGGGCCGTACTACTGTTGTAGCTGTGGCCCTTGTGGAGGTAGCTGCTGCTGTATATTCGTGACTCGATCATCCAAACGTGCCAGAGCTGTCAGTACTCTGTTAAGTGCGTCATCCTGATTCGGATGCTGTGGTGGGTTCTCCATCTCAGGTGCGAAATTTCTTCTAGTTCGGTGTCTGCTAGCTGTCGCTTCAATTTCTGGATCGAAAGGAAGAAGGGTTTCTTTCCCTTTTGATCTGGTGAGCATACGAAGCCTGAAAACACCAAAAACAAGAACTACCGCATAATACAAAAATTAACCCAAAAAAAAAAAACGAAAATTAAAATTAAAATTACGAAAAAATAAAATCTAGTCTAGTTTCCTCCTATTTTTCAAGATAACAACTAAGCGCTAAATCCTATTCCCCGGAAACGGCGCTAAAAGCTTGACACGTCAGTTTCTAACCTAGTGTTCCGCAAGTGTACGGATGTAGGTGTAGTAACGATTATCAAGGTCGATCCCACAAGGAATAGTTTTAGGTAGTTCGATACCTCAATACTCTAGGAATGTCCTAACTAGATACTAAATTGTAAAAGGTTGATTTAAACAAAAATTAAGAAATTCAACAAATAATTGGCAAACAAAAAGAACTAACAATCAATGAGAAAAGGTATCCTAGGGGTTCGATTTCAGGATATTAATTCAATGTTGAATATAATTAACCTATAAATTTACCAATTCTAATGTTTATTAGGCGGCACGATAATAATCTAATCCTTCTCTCGAAGCGATTAAACCGTTGATTAATTAAGCTAATTACCCTCTCGAGTCAATTAAACCTAATAAATCCCAAACGATCCTAAGCCACGGGCTACACAGTCATAGACAACTGCGCTCTATGTTCTAAGTCTGATAACGATTCCCTCCTCTCGAAGCGGAATTGCTAAACTAAATTACTAAATCTAGGTGATCAAGCTAAATTCAGTTTTAAGCACAAACATAGAGATAAACACATAAAGAAAGGAATAAATAGATTAAATCATAATCAAACCATTGTCATAAAAATCCCTACTTTCTAACCCTAGGACACGAATAGCTTAACTACTCATGCCTAGCAATAATCCAATACAAGATTCCAATAAAAATATTGTAAAGAATTAAATTAGAAAAGAATAAGTAAACCCGGATGACTCCGTCTCGATGATCTTCGTCTTCTTTGTCCTCCAAGATTTCTTCTAGGTAGAATAATGTAATTGATGTTCTTCCTCCTGTTTTCTAGAGCTTGGGGTCCTTTTTATAGAGTTGGGGACGAATCTTGGGGAAGATAGGATCAAAATCCTATTAAAATTAGGAAATCCTCGCAGAAAAACCCTTCTAACACGGCCGTGTTGGCCTTGCGACGCGGCCGCGTCCGCTTTTCCCGGGCAGATTTATATGTCTGACTTCCAAGCTATTTTTGGGGGTCTTCCGATCGTTTTTGGGATTTGTCTATTTCAGGACAAGTTGTAGAAATTTAAATCAACTTTGTAACGCCACTAATTGCACCTCAATCGGAGTTGTAAATCTCAAGATATGGCCAAAATACTAGAGGCATGTCAAGCTGACAGAAAACTTCACTTTCGGGACACATTCTGACGCGGCCGTGTTGGTTATTGACGCGGCCGTGTTGGTTGGCAGTGCGTTTTTACACGTTCTAGGCCACTTTTGACACGGCCGTGTCCATATTTGACGCGGCCGTGTTGGCCCTTTGACTCCTTTAACACCCTTTTCATCCGTTTTAACCCTATTTGACTTGTTTCTTCTTCGAACTTCATCCAAATGGAATAAAAATACCTAATTAACTTCAAAACAAGTCGAAACACGTCAAATGACCCAAATATTATTAATATAAATAAATGCCGGTCAAATATGCACGTAAATGATATAAAATATGATCCTAAATCGACCTAAATACATGCATAAGTAACGTGTTATCAAAGTTTATTTTTTAGGGGAAATAAAATTGTTGTAATTGTCTATTTCTGGTTATCTTGAATAATTAATTACATGCTGGTATTAGGAGCAAAGCCACGTGGGCTTTGGATTTGGTTGTCCATCAGGTTTGGCAGACTCTTCCTGTTCAGTGTACAATCACTTAATATGCTATATTCAGTATCAGGAATCAAGAAATCACTGGATCATTATCCCGGATATGACTTCATACAAACATACCATCACTCATAAACATCTAAACTAACTAACAATCACCATAAACAACACAAAATACGAGCATGCAGACATATTCCACAGTTTCGAGAACCATATGTAAAGATGTAAAGCATGCAACAATATCAAACTGATCATCACTCATAAACATCTAAACTAACTAACAATCACCCTAAGATAACAATCACCCTAATTATATGTAAAAATGTAATGCACAATGAATTGTTGGCTGGACTCATAAGGATTTTAGAAGTACTCTTACCATGAACACTTGAGACATGCGGCTGATCACAAAAGATGACCAATCCTCTTGTGTAATATCGTAATCAACAGGTGGCTTCTTCCACTTATCAGAATTGTCCATATTAGCGTAAACATGTTTCTGAGTTAGAGTGGTTTTAAATCCGCGCCACTTATCGTTTGCAGACATCAAACATGATCTCTTCCACCACATAGGAACATTATATGTTAACTAAAAAAATCAGAAATAAGATATAAGAGATAAAAATTAATATTGTACTTATGATGTATAATCACACAAGAAACAGAAATACATACTAACATGCATATTGAAAAGCATATTATCGAACAAGGTGTTTACTTACGTTAACAGATTCCCATATCAGTTCTTTAGTCTGCTGGGGCACGCGCTTCCATGAGTCGTAGTTGATATTGACTTTTCCCCGAGCAAGGACGCCTATATAACTTTTCATTTCAGCAGGCTCTGGACCTATTGGCACTCCATTGTTATTGAACCTAACATCTTTCTTGAGGCCCTTTCCCCTTTGAACAGCCAACCTATCCATGTGTGTATGACCTCTTTTCGTTCTTCTACTTTCCTGAGTAACTTCGGACTCCACACCAGTTGTGTCCTCACTTTGATCATCATCATGCGCTGCTTTTTTCTTTCTACCTGCTGCCATTTGTTCACAAACCTGCTATTCAGCATAAAAATGTGGAGAATAGTAAGTACAAGTCTAACGTAAAAAGTAATACTCAAAAAATGTAAACACATATAAAATCATTACAACAAGATAAAACTGATCTCATGATAAACTACAAATAAAAAGTAATTACCATACTAAGAGATCATATTATCAACCCAAGTCCCATCATAATCATCACAAATGCATGGTGGTTCATTTTCATCGGCACCATCAACATCCATTGACGGCAACCCTTTGGAGAAGCATTGATAACTAATTACAGTGTCTCCTAGCTCGTCATCATTTACATATTCAAAATAGCCCCTACTTGGAGTCGCAGTACAACAGACCATTCACTATCTTGAGGGTCTTCAATATAAAACACTTGTTTTGCTTGACTACCCAAGATGAATGGATCAGATTTAAATCCAATTCAATTGAGATTTACCAAGGTAAAACCAATATCATCTACTCTAATACCATTATTATTCTCCACCCAATTACATCTAAACATTGGAATACGAAAATCGTGGTAATCAATTTCCCATATTTCTTGTATAACTCCATAAAAGACCATGTTTGACACAACTGGATTTTTATCCTTCGCACGAGACACTTGCATTATCTTTGCAACAACTTTCACTCCCAAGTTCTGAACAACTCGCATATCATCACGCTCTTTCGTGTGATAAGTAATTCCATTAATCATGTAACTCTGATATTTCAGCACTTGGTTGCTCGGTCCTTGTGCCAACCACTAGCCTTTCAGATATTTGATGTGTGAAAATGGCTATTTTATTGGCAACACGTTCATGTAACCACATAATAAATCCTCGATGATGCTCATCCTGAAACCATTTCTTCCCCTTGCCTTTCGAATGAGATGATGCCTTCAGATGTGTCATATGTTCCCTATTGAAAGATGTTAACCCAATTAGCCACTACACCATATAGAATAAAATTGAAGTAAGTTTAAGAAATTACTCGATATAAGGTTGAATCTCTTCATCATTTTCTAGTACATATCGATGTGCTTGCTCCAACTACTCTCGGCTAGGGTGGTGTACTTGAGCACCAGAAAATGGCTTGGTAGTTATCATTTCTTGTTGCCTTGGTGGGATCCCAACCGTATCAACATTAGACAAGTACTCTGAGCAATACTCAACAGCCTCTTCAGCCATGTAACATTTGGCTATACAACCTTCAGGACGATTGCGATTGCGCACATAACCTTTCAAAACTCTCATAAACCTTTCAAAGGGATACATCCATATAGCCTAAATAGGTCCACACAATCTGACCTTGCGCACAAGATGAACAGTTAAATGAAACATTATATCAAAGAATGAAGGTGGAAAGTGTTTTTCGAGTAAACACAAAGTCACCACAATTTCTTTTTGCAACCATCAAGCTTTGATACATCTACCACTTTACTGCAAAGCACGTTGAAGAAGAAACACAACCTAGTAATAGCATATCTGACATGTTTGGGCAATACACCACGAATAGCCACTGGAAGCAACTGTTGCATTAAAGTGTGACAGTCGTGTGACTTGAGGCCAACAATTTTCAAGTCCTACATGGAGACAAGGTTTCTAACATTGGAAGAATAACCAGTGGGGACTTTCATTCCCACAAATGAACTGCAAATTTTCTCTTTCTCATCTTTACTTAGTGTATAACAGGCCGGTGGAAGAAATGTTCTTTTTTCCATTATTTGTGGTGCCAACTCATGCCTCAGATTCATCTCCACAAGGTCTAGTCTTGCTGCTACTCCATCTTTTGTTTTCCTTGGGATGTTTAGTAATGTTCCGATGAGACTTTCAAGCACATTTTTCTCGATGTGCACATCAAGCACATGTCGAACATGTAAATGCTTCCAATACTCAATATAAAAAAATATTGATTTCTTCTTCCAACACAAGCCCTTATTTTGTTTCTTGTGGGTCATTTTACCAAACCGACAATTAATTCCATCAACTCTTTCTAACTCTTCATGGCCACTCAATGGTTTTGGTGCAGCGGCTAACTCTTGGCTTCCATCAAATGCTTTCTTTTGTCTTCGATAAGGATGATACACAGGTAGGAACCTTCTACGGCAGTGAAAGACATTTTTCTACTATGCTTTAACCTCTTTGCATGTGTTTCTTCACCACAAATAGGACATGCATGATACCCCTTTACACAACACCCAGACAAATTCCCATATGTAGGAAAATCATTAATTGTCCATAGTAGGATAGCTTTAATCCGAAAGCTTTCTTCCCGGTATGCATCATACGCCTCAACACCTACTTCCCACAAGCCTTTTAAGTCATCAATCAGTGGTGCCAGGTAAACATCAATGTCATTACCTGGTTGTTTAGGCCCAGAAATCAGCAACGTGAGCATCATAAATTTTCTCTTCATACATAACCACGGAGGAAGATTGTATGTGACCATCACCACAGGCCAACAACTATACCTAGAACTCATCATCTTATAAGGATTGATCCCGTCAGCTGCTATGGCTAGTCTAAGATTTCTAGACTCTGAAGCGAAATATGGCCACCTATGGTCTACTAATTTCCAGTATGGTGAATCAGCTGGATGACGCATATTACCATCACGAACTCTTTCGTCAGCATGCCAAGTCAACTCCTTAGATATATTTTTGTTACGAAACATTCTCCGAAATCTAGGTATAGGTGGAAAGTACCAAAGAATCCTTGCCGGAACCCCTTCATTGATCCTAGAATTCTTTCCCAGCTTCCACCTCGACATTCCACAAGTAGGGCAATTAGTGAAATCTTCATACTCCTTGCGGTATAAAATACAATCATTTGTGCAAGCATGATTTTTATCGTATCCTATCCCTAATACAGACAAAGTCTTTTTTGCATCATATGAGGATAAAGGTAATTCATTATCTTCATGAAGCATATCTCCAAACAAACTAAGAACTTCGGTGAAGCTTTTATCACTCCAACCATGTTTTGGCTTGAGATTGTATAACTTCACAATAGCAGATAGCTTTGTAAAATTTCCACATCCAGGGTATACAGACTTCTCAGCATCCTCAATCAATTGACTGAATTGATTCAAATTAGCATCTTCATCATATGCAGCATGAACCATGTCTATAGATTCCTCTTCAGAATATTGGTCTTCATCTAGACCACCAACTGCATTATTTTCTTTTTCTAAGTTCCTTGATTCTAACCTCTCCCCATGCCATATCCATGTATGATATGTTAAGTCCATGCCATAATGACCCAAATCTGCCCTGATCGCATCGACACTTTTCATTCGTAGATTACCACAACCAGCACACGGACAGGAAATCCTATTAGGGTCATCCGCATGTTGCAATGCAAATTGCAAGAAAGATTCTACTCCAGCCTCATATTCATGTGAAAAAATGTCTTTTCTCATCCATTCCTTATCCATTTTTTATATAACTAGTCACCAAAAAAATTATATAAGAGTTGTTTATATCACAGCAAAGAATTAAACTTATAAAAGCCGCAACAATTAATGGTAAATACTTGAGAAATAAGCCCAAATAAGTATTTAGTAGTATAATTAAACATATAAAAATAATGTACCTTTCACTAACAAAAGTAGACAGCAGTCTTCAAAGCAAGCCTAGTGGGTAGTCACGAACTCTTCTAATCAACAAGTGTCAAGTAAAGAATCTGCAAACAAGGAACAAGATTGCCTAAGATTGTGCCATAAATTAATATGAATATAAATTTCAGAAGTGGCTTTAATTTAATTTCAGAAGTGGCTTTAATTTCAGAAGTGGCTTTAATATGCAAACACCGTTCTCATGAATGTGCTGCTAAAAGGCTGATGGCTGATTGGAAGAAAATAGCAACCACACATATTATGATGTATATATCATAATATACATACTTCATGTAGCAGCAATTAAGATAGAGCCAAATAGGGTTTTCACATTTTATCCTGAAAAGATAGACGGGATTGAAGAGCACGCTACATTCGAAACTTTTGCAGAACAACATAAAAGGGGTATAATTTCTTGCATGAAAGAGGCTTCATTCATATGCAGATCTTGGAAACTTGAAAGACTTATGAAAAACTTTAGCACCACTCACCCCAAAACAGCTTATAACAGAATTACTTGTATACACACACAGCCCCCAAACTAAAATTAAAATAATATTACCAGCTAGCATTCAGAGCCTTGTGGAATTTTGCAGCAGCTTCCTCATATTACAATGAACAAAGCACTCGTATATATAGTATGCTAATGAAGCTAAACTGTATATTCATTCGATATACTCATGGGAATATAGTACAATCCCAAACACATTCACCTCAAACTTTGGAAATGGAATCCTAGGATCGATGGAATTTAGCTTCTCAAGTCAACGCATGTTTTTTTATGGTCAAAAGCATATCTATATATGTAACACAAGTGTATATAAAGTCATGCGTGGCTAGGCATGATCATATGATGAAGATACTTAGGCAGGGTACCTTAGGGTTAAATCATGGGAACACCAAATATAATATTTGTGTGCAGACCAAGTTAACATCATTAACAACCTCAATTATTTCATGTCGTGGGCCTGACCTTTGAATAGACAAAGCAGGTTTTGCGTCCATTGATGACTTGTGCAAACAACAGCTACCTGCAATTAAGAGAAACCAGGAACTTCTTTAGTAGTATATATAATTAATGCCAAAAAACCCATCAAACTCAAATGCAAAGAAACAAAGAAGAACATATACAATAGTCACTAAAATATGCATTAGAAAACTGTAAATCACAATTGGTGTTGGATGTATCATAAATTCTGAACCGGTGATCTTCTCCATGTAGGCTAGCAAACCAGAGAAGATATCAAAGATGAAATACATAGGTTGTAGATATCATGATTCATGAAGTTTTCCAAAGTTCATCATGGAACATGACACATAACATTATATTGGCAAAATCACTACCTAAAGATGATAGGGACAGTACTAAAATGGTGGAAATTGACAAAAATGTGTCCACCTATAGGTTAGTACCTCCATTCCGCACATACCAACAATTCTGTCATGAATTTATGATTCTGGTTCAGCTTAGTAAACACTCGTTAACAGTGACTCAGAAACATTATATTGACAAAAATCTCAAAGGAATTCATTTGGCTCTTAACAGTGACTCAGAAACATTTTATTGGAAATCGATCCAATGATCTTGCATGGACAACCTTTATTCTACATGACAAGAAAGCTTATAAATCAAGCTATCCTTAAGCTAGATTGCCTATTTGTGAACATGCTAATAATTTCATTATACTTTCCAGCCAAGGAGTTCCAAAGAATTAGTAATCATATTTTTTTCACATCACACTCATCACAAGACAATAAATTACAAAACCGAACCTTGTACCAAGGTTATTACATTATTTTAAAACAGTAAAAGAGGTACTAAAACTTGAAACATAAGTTTTGGCTGCAATGCATTCTGTCTACAGCGGATACCGGTATAAACTTGATACATTGAATATGTCCATCCACAAAAGCACTATACTGGCTTATAACATGCTGCCGTACTACTATATGCTAGCAATTTACGTTAACTGTTAATTTGCACAAGAAATAGCCAGCAGCAGCACCACACCATGACCATCAACATCTTCGGCACTAAATAATGTCGTTTTCTGGCTCAAACACACATGAATTTAAAAAAAACAGTGATTTCCAGATTCTATTGCTCCTAACTAAACCAAACTGAAGGCAGTCAATGAAAAACGGATTACAAAAGAAAAATAAAATCATTTGATATGAATATCCTATATTGACATCACGGATAAGAGCCAATCGCAACCAACTGTGAATAACCATTAATTAGAAATTTACATAACAGTAAGAGCGTATAAATCGATAAGAACACAATGTACCAAAAAACTATACAAAAGACATACACCTGACGCAGCAAAATTTCAAGAAAGACTTGCATAACTATAGATTCAAAAAAAAAATGAATAACTAAAGTATGAAGAAATCACCTCAGAACATGTGAACACATAAAGAATTTCAAACAAATAGTTTATAAAGAATGCTGAAAACTCAAAACTCATACAGAGAAACCACAAACACCATCTTTATAGGAAAAACTGTAGATAGGTGGAGTTTCTGATAAGTAACTGCACACAGAAGAAAAGGTATCTGTCCACATTTTTTCTGAAGTTCAGCAATTTGGTTTTACTTTCTATTTCCTCTGTTTTCTGTCTTTCCAAGATTGGAAACTCTTACTTAACTAATCTGTTTTACATAAAACTCTACTGTACATTCTGCATTTGATTAACTAGCATCAAAATTTTCCACCAAATGATAAGTTAAAACCGAGATGACATTTGCCAAAAGTGAAATGTAGTAAAATATAACAACAATATATATATATATATATATATTTAAACATTAGATTCGAAAAGAAATAGATCCATATTCGAGTCTCCCTCTCGGCATATACCTTAAGACAAGATATAAATAGAGAGACGAAAGAAGTTGGGATCATAAATGGATTGCAGGTATTTAAAGAATTCGCCTTCCAATTTAACTTGCTAAGAAAACCACATACTAATTACTTCTTGCAGTATATTTTTTTGTGCAGCAAATCTCATTTTAACCTCTATACAACATGTTATATATACATTAGCTAGTATTAGAACTCAGGAGTCGCTATGATGTATGTAACACAAAATATCCTTTTTATCTAACAAATGAATGCAGTTGTGCCAGTTTTAGAATGTGAACATGTTTTCACTGTGGAACTTAATACAGTGTTTCACACATATAATAGAGTGAGCATCCGTATGAGCATCAGTGCAGTATTTCTCAGCAATCCAAATTTTACATGATATACAGAAAAAAAGAAAAGACAAAAGAATAAAAGTGAAGTAGAAATCCTACCAAAATGATACTCTTAAACACAAAGCATAGATTCATACTACACAACATATCTATCAAGAATCAACAAATTGGAAGCAGAAATTAGTGAGAAAATAAGAGAAACAAAAAACTTACAAAATTACTGCCAATTTCGAAGCATATGTAGAAACAAGAGTTCAATCTTACAAAAACTTAAGACATCTTACAAGTTCAATCTGCCTTGATGATGAATCTTCAACCTTCCCTCGGGTTCACCTACTTACCAAAACAACACAATACCAAAATTATTTATTCTGCAAAAAAAGGTATCTGCTAGAATACAAAATTTGAAAGCATCCATTCCTGTTTGAAAATCGAGCATCAGCTTCACCGCTTCAGGATCTGATACAACAACAAAATACAAAAACGAAAAGTGGAATGCACATGAGACACTTTGAGAAAAAACAGAGTAAAACAGAGAGCAGAAAAACGTAGGACCAGACGGAACCACAATCCGCGAATAAACAATAGCTGACTGAAGCAAAAGAACTGGAGGTGAAATCTGATGATGATTTACAGTCCATGCAAAAATCAACCACCAAATACCAGCAAAATTGTGAAATTCCACTGAAATTGTGCTTTTGCGAGAGAAGCGAGAGAACGGAAGAAGGGCGTGCTCTTGCGCGCTTTTCTGATTTGGGCTGATTTGTGCTTTTTTGATTTGGGCTGATTTGTATGTATTTCTGATTTGGGGTTTTCTGATTTAAGGGACTCACAGATCTAAGGGACTCATAGGGGAGCATTGGGCCAGATGATTGGCTGTTAATTGGTCCTGAGGATTGGCTGTTAATTGGGCCAGAGCATTGGACTCATAGGGACTCACAGATTAAAATTGCTAAGTTTTTTGACATTAGATGTTGTTGGGCCTGAGGATTCTCATCAAATGTAGATACCTAAAAAATTGATATAAAATTATAGATAAGAAAATAAAGTGTTTGTATACGAAGAAAAGGAAAAGGTGATATATGATGTTTAACTTGTGTAACAAAAATTAAAATTAAAAGTACATTTTGCAATCGAATAAATTATAGCGATTAATGATGGAGCCTCAAAAATTTAATCGGGTCAAGCCGAGCCGAGCAAAAATTATTTGGCCCGTCCCAGCTTATTACCCTATAATAACTTAAGATTATAAGGTCGGCCCGATAATTCTAATGAAGACTTTATTAAAATAAAATGCAATATATAAAATAAAATGCAATCTATAAAATAAAATCATAATTATTATTTTATTTCAAATATATTATTAATTATTAAAATTACATTGAAGAGTTTATTAAAATAATAATTTTACAACATAATAAAAGTATTATAAATTAAAATGCCTTTTTACAACAGTTTTGCAAATATGTTGACACTAGTGTTGTTTATTGGAGCAATGCGTTGCCAATAAACAACAAATTTGGGCAACTGTCGTTAATAATGTTGTCTATCTGTGGGAAAAGACGTTAATGGACGACCGATGTTGAAAACAGTTGTAAAATTGTTGTCTATTAGCGTGTCTGTCGCTAATAGACAACAAATAGCGGTAAAACTGTTGTTAATTGATGAATAGACAACACTGATAGGAAAAACTGTTGTCTTCTAACTGTTGTCTATTTATGAAATTGTTGTAGTGCATACGCATGCATTCATTCACATAATATTCATAATAAAAAATATAAATAGTTCTTGAAGGTCTTTCCATAATTGAAACCACATGAGTCACATAATATAGTTCAAAATTCAATTAGACATAAATCAAGTGTTAACTTAGAATACTCATTAAAAATTGCAAATTAACCTAAAAATTATGAAATTATTAACATAGTTGCACAAGAAAAAATCTCATAACATACTCAGATGATTTCCTAAGATTCCAACAACTAAATTTCATAAAATTCTTTAAAGTAACATTTAAAATTTTCCAAATAAAAGAATTATTAAGGCATTACTCATAATATGTAATACTATTTTGTTACTCAAGCCCATGTAAATGATACTAAAATATGGCCTATAAAATTATCATAATTTGTTTAGCAAACACAATTACCCAATTTCACAATTTAAGACTACAAATTAACATAATATAGATTAAGTAATTAACTATTTTTATTATCTAAAAACAATTAAGGTATACACCAACTAAACTCATTTATGTATAGGTATTCTCATACTAATATGCCCTAATATTATATGTAATTTATTTATAAAAAGTAAGCATGAAACATAAAATATGATTATTAGGGGTAAAGTGATCATTTTTAAAATAATAAGGACTCGTAAAGTAAGTTAGTGATTCATAGACTTTATAATAAAATTATTAGGGTATTATTAGTCTGGTCTTACTATAGTGAATGATACATGTCTTGTATGCATACATTTAGATCGATTTAGATATCTATTTTATATTATTTGCATGCATAATTGACTAAATGTGCTTAAATACATCATACTACGCTAGATGACGTATTTGTACATTTTTTTGAGTTTATTCAGGCGATTTAATGCTAAAAAGTCCATTTGGAAGAAGTTCGGAGAAGAAACAAGTCAAATAAGAGCAAAATTGGACGAAATGAGAGTTAAAAGAGGAATAGGGTCGAACACGGACCTGGTTGCGTCAAAAGTGGCTTATAAAGTGAAAAAATACTTACAACCCAACAACGAACGCGGCCGCGTCAAAAGTGCTTCCGAAAGAGAAGTTTTTCTGTCAACTTGACACACCTCTAGTATTTTGGCCATATATATCTTAAGAGCTACACCTCCGATTGAGGTACAATTGGTGGCGTTAGAAAGCTGATTCAAAGGAATACAACTTTGCTAGAAAGAGACAAGTCCAGAAAATGAGTGGACGACCCTAAAAGTTGGCTTGAAAGTCAGACTTGAAAACTTGTCTAGCCAACAAGGATGCGTTCGAAAATGCGGCCGCGTCCAATGGTGGTCCCTATGCTTATTGCATACGTTTTAGCCCATTTTAGGCTCGTTTCAATAAAAGAATTATGTGATTTGAATCTATTATGATTATTTGATTTATGAAAATAGTATTCCAATTACATTCCGAATAGATCCCTGACACAATCCCTGATTCCCCAACAACTAGTATCACATCCATTCATTCGGGCTCTTTAATTTCATATTAAATTTTCAAAAATCAAATTTACGTCTTATTTGAAATTGGATAGTAGAAATGTTAGATCTGTTTTGCAGGAATCCAATTATCATGGTTTTTTTATGTATGTTTAAATTCATGTTGGATTGAATGTTTATTTTTAATCTGATTCATTCAGATTTATTTTCTCGTGAGACAATCCACGAGTAGATTAGGTCTATTTTTATGTAATAGATTAGTCTAGATGTTAGATTTATTTTTTGTAAATAAATTATAACGGATCAAAGACGAAGACTAATTCAGATTAAAAGAATGGAAGACAGTGCGAACTGAAGGCTTTTCTGCCCCGAGGGCATCACGACCGTGACTGATGCTACAAACTGCAACCTGTTCTACGCCGGAGGATTCACGACCGCGTTCGTGGTTTGTGACCACGACGGGTGGTGCGACGGATGCTCAAACAACAGGTTTCTCATTTCAAAATGGGAAAATTAAACCATGATAATTGAATTTAATTGTCTAATATGTGTTTAATTTATGTTTTAGTTTTACTTTGTGTATGAGGAACCTAAAACATCTCATTGATTAAAATTACTATGTTTTTTCTTATTTAATTTATTATGGATAATAAATTAATTAGTGGCCTCCAAAACTAATTTATTACAGTGAAGTGTTTTGTTACGCATTGACATGTGCCTTTCTCCCTAACATATATACCAAAAACGAGTTCACTAGAATAAATTTCATATGATAACTGTGGTTTATTTTAAGTGGCGATATGACCTTCCCAATGAAGGCTTATGCAAAACTGAGTAATAATCATGTGTTAAGTTATGGTTAATACTTAGATATAAAATTGATAAAATTTACTTCCCCACGAAGTCCTTGTCAATTTTATATGGTCAAGTGAGAGCCAACTATTAAGTTTAAATTAAAGGTTTGTAACTATTTTGTTTGTAAACTGCTTAAATGTATATAAGTAAATGTTCACACTTAACGTGACTTGCTTAAATTGTTTTAAGATGTTGGTTGATGCATGTATATATCGTTTTATGAGAGTTTGATAATAAAACATGTGATCAAATTATGTGATAATGTTTATGTTAATTAGATATTAATATGAATGTATGTTTTATTCTTAGTTTGACATGTCAAGCTTTAATCCACTGTTTAACATACTAAAAGATAACAAATTAGAAAGGGAGAACTATGTAGATTGGAAAATAAATTTAATGATAGTCCTGACTACTGAAGGACTCAAGTTTGTACTTGATGAACCTAGACCAGCTGAGCCTACGAACGAGACTAGTGATGAAGATAGGGAATATCATAGGCAATGGTTGAGATCCCATGAACTGGCTAGGTGCACTATTCTAGCTTCAATATCAGATGTATTGCAGTACCAACACTAGAGCATGGGACTTACTGCAGACATTATGATGAACCTTAATGAATTCTTCTCTAACCAGAATTGTATGACCATGCGGGATTTGTTGTCACAAAAATTGGCTGAAGAGTCGCCCGTAAGGGATCAACTTCTCAAATGATGGGATTCCTTAGCAAGCTTGAGATTCCTTGTGCTAATTTCGATGTGGATACCCAAGTCGACATCGTACTCCATTCTCTGACAAAATTCTTTGAGTAGTTTAAGCTAAACTATACCATGAATGGTCAAGCGTATACGTTGGCTGCCCTTATGCAAGCTTTGGTAGCGTAAAGATGCTAATGGGAGCCACTGATCATGTTTGTTTCAATTCTCAAGGGTTCCAACAAACCTGACAACTTAGGGGGAGTGAGATCACCATCACCTTGAGCAATGATGTAAGAGTAGCAGCTATTATAGTAGGACATGTGCACTTATATTTTATGAACAAGATTTTAGTATTGAGAAATGTTCTTTATGTTCCAAGTTTTAGAAATAAATTAATTTTAATTTCTAAATTATTTATGGATGGATATTCAGTTTCCTCTGATAAGAATGTTATTATTACTCGTAATAATGATGTTATCGATTCTGGAACATTGGTGAACAATCTCTATACTATTAACTGTGCACAACCCACAATCATAAAAATATGCATCATATAACACATCTAATGTTTCTAGATAAAGAAAGTATTCTTCAAATATGAACGAAACATTTCTTTGACATCTTATACTTGGTCATGTTAATTTAAAAAAGATTCAAAGGTTGGTGAGTGTTGGTTCATTGGAATCACTCAAAGTAGAGTCGTTTCCAATATGCGAATCATATTTAGGGGGTAAAATGACAAAGAGAGCTTTTGGGGCTAAGGGGAATAGAGCCACTGAAGTGTTAGAACTCGTTCAAACTGAAGTATGTGGGCCCATGTTAATTTAAGTGAGAGGTGGTTTCGAGTATTTTGTTACTTTTGTCGATGATTACTCGAGGTATGGATACATTTTCCTAATGCGGCATAAGTATGAAGTTTTTGATTAATTCAAAGAGTTTAAGGCTGAAGAAGAAAACCATAGGGAAAAGAGTACCAAGTTTCTACGATCTGATTATGGGGGCGAATACCATAGCAATGAACTTTTAGGTTAGCTGTCAGAGCAAGGGATTGTATCCCAGTTAACTACGCCTGGAACCCCTTAACAAAATGGGGTCACAGAGCGAAGAAATATAACTCTTTTGGAAATGGTAAGGTCTATGATGAGTTATTCTAACTTACCCAAAGTTTTGGGGTTATGCCTTGGAAACAACAACTTACATTCTTAACTTATTACCTTCTAAATCAGTTCTAAAACCTCCCTCCGAATTATGGTCTGGGTGCAAACCCAGTTTGATACACATGAGAATCTGGGGATGTCTTGCATATGTGTTGGACAAGGAAGCTGATAAGTTGGAACCTCTTTCAGAATTAAGGTTGTTTGCAGGCTATCCTAAAGGAACGAAAAGGGGTTTATTCTGTAGTCCTAAGGATCAGAGGATCATGGTGAGCACGCATTCTAGATTCTTGGAAGAAGACTATATGAGTAACCGAAAGCCCAAGAGTGAGATTACCTTGAATGAATTACGAGGGTCAACTCATATACCAATTGTACAAGATAAAATACCATATGATACACAAATGCAACCGAAACCTCATCGCAGAGGGAGGGTTGTTCGCCAGCCTGAGCGATTCATGTTTGTGGGAGAGTCTTCGGACTTGGTCCCCAGTGAAGATGAATCTGACCCCTGGACTTACAATGAGGCAATCCAAAATAAGGATGCAAGTTCTTGGCAAATTGAAATGGAAGCAGAAATGTGATCTATGGATCACTGTAAAGTGTGGGAGCTTGTTGAACCGCCCAAAGGTGTAAAGCCTATTGGATGCAACTGGGTTTACAAGAGAAAGAGAGGATCTGACAGGAAGGTTGAAACCTTCAAGGCTAGGCTTGTGGAAAAAGGGTATACTCAGAGGGAGGGAATCGATTATGATGAAACCTTTTCGCTTGTAGCTATGCTTAAGTCAATCCGCATTCTCTTGTTGATAGTTGCGCACCTAGACTTCGAGGTTTGGCAAATGGATGTCAAGACAACATTCCTAAATGGAAGTCTTGAAGGCGACAATTGATTAATACTACTTGCTTAACAATTCAGCTTCGAGAGAAGGGGATTGTTAATAGGCATATGAGCATAGCGTAGGTACCAATAATTGTCCGAGAGGAGTGAGGACTTGCATAGGCATTGGCTTAGAGAACCCTTGGAAGTCTTTTATGTTATAGTTGGCTCGACAGGGTGACTATCCTTAATTGATCTACACGTTAGCAGCTTCGAGAGAAAGGCTAATTAAGATTAGGGCCGCCTAATAATAATAAGAATTGGTTTAGAAGTCTAGAATAATAGAGTCATCAAGCATAAGAGGTAATAACTGAAATCGAATTTCTAGAATACGTTTTTATCCATCTGAGTCTACTTTGTTATTTGATTACTTGTTTCCCGAGCAATTCTTCATTAATTAGTTATTTATATGCAATTAGGTTTTAGAAATTACAAAATTCATCTACTTATTCGAAAGTCTAAATAGAGTAGAGGTATTAAGTTTGGGTATTAAGCTTACATAATACAATCTCTGTGGATCGTCTTTGTTTGCCACTAGCTACAGTAGCATTGTACACTTGCGGTATACTAGGGTATAAAATAGTGCATCAAGTTTTTAGCGCTATTGCCGGGGACTGATAACTGTGTTAGCTTTTATTTTGATAAATATCTCAATACTAGACTAGATATTATTTTTCTGCATATTTGTTTTTAGTTTTTATTTTCTTTTTGGTTTTACGCTGGTTCTCTTTTTCTGATCTCAGGTAACGTATGCAAACACGATGTCGAGGGAAGGGTAAGCTCGTCCCTTTGAATCCTAAAATTGAAGCGACTACTCATAAATGCAGAACAAGGAACAATCCAGAAGCTACGGAAGTACCGCCGAACGCAACCATGGAAGACATGGTTAGACAGTTGTTCGGGCAATAAATACTATACAAGCTGATATGAATATAATGAGACAACAAAATTAGCCGCCATCAATAGTACCAGCCGAGCAAGAAGCTGATAATCAGGTAGCTATTAGGGACTGTCTGTGGTCTGTGCCAAATCAGCGATATGGAGGAGCTGAAGCATCACGGATTCAGGCTAACAACTTTTAATTAAAACCATCACTTATTTCTATAGTGTAGCAGAGTCAGTTTAGTGGAGGTCCATTAGAAGACCCGGATGTTCATCTAGGCAGGTTTAAAAGAAATATATGAAACTCCGAAGGTCAATCAAGTGCCACATGAATAAGTAAAGTTTCGATTATTTCCTTTTTCATTGAAAGACAAGGCTTTAAAATGGTTTAACTCATTGGATGATGTGACTACATGGGATGAGCTGAGCACTCGTTTTCTACTAAAATACTTCCCTCTAGGCAAGATGCTCGAACTTCAGTCCAAGATAACTCAGTTCAAATAGTTGGACGGAGAGCCATTCGGGGAAGCATGGGAGCAATTTCGTGATCTCCTCCAGAATTGCCCTCAGCATGGATTCACTCAAGATCAGTATCTATGCAAGTTCTATAATGGGCTACTTGGGCCCACGAGAGTAGTAGTAGATGCAGAAATAGGTGGGTCCCTGCTAGCAAAGAGCACAAGAGCAGCATTTACCATATTAGATGAGATGGCTGCTGCCAGCTGGCAATGGCCGCATGAACGAAATCAACCCAGAAAGTTAAATAGCATCTAAAAAATAGAGCCACCAGAACCAGTCATAAACAAAGTGGAAGCACAATAGCCGCCCTAGCTAATCAGTGAAATCTGCTAACAAGTGTGACACTAGCCCAGCACACCAATCCAAACTTACAGCAGCTTCCTAAACAGGAAGTAGTTGAAGACGCGAATTATGTCAATCAAAGGAACTTCAATAACTTCCAAGGTAATCAACAAAGGTACAATTAGTACTAGCAGAGTGCAAGAAATAATTTCTCTTACATCAACCCAAATAATTCCCTCCAACCGCCACAGGGATTAAAGGTAATGAATGGAATGATCCAAAAAGGACGGAAATCGACTCAAGAGGAGTTTGTGCAATCACAAATTGCCAAGTATGATGAACTGTTAAACCGTCTAGAGAAGAAGGTGAAAAGCAAGAGTTGAAAAAGAGTGTAGTAAGTTTGGGAGCCGATATGAAAGCAATGCAAATGCACATTAGAGCTGATATGGAAGCAATGCAAACGCACATGGGTCAGACAACACAAGCCTTGTGATCCCATCATTAGAAAGGGTAGTTTCCTAGTGATACTAGAGTAAATCCAAAGGAGCAGTGCAAAGTTGTTTATTCAATTGAAGAAGCTAAATATGAAATCCCAAAATCACTAGAAGTCGAAACATGGGTGAAAGAATGAGATCTAGAGTAGGAAGTGGTTTACAAAGCCAAGATCGATTACGATCGAGGAAGGTCCTAGATATATTCCTCCTCTCCCATTTCCTCAAGCACTCTATAGAAGGAAGACTGAGCCAAATTGTACCAATAGTGCTAAGCATATTGAGGAGTCTGAAGTAAAGAAGAAGCTAAAGAAACATGGGGTTGGTAAGCAGAACAAAGATGGCCGAAACGACTTAGATAAGAAAGTTCTACCTCCTCTTAATATGATACATTCTTCACTAACCTAGATCTTGTCGATTGTGCTAGTACATTATCTATGATGTAGGAAAAATCTAAGGATAATAGTCATGAAGAGGGGTGATGAAGGAGGCGCTGAAACCACCTGATGAAAATGTTGGTTGTATACAAAATGAGCGAATGAAGACACACAACGGAAAAGGGTTAAAAAAAACTAAAAGTGGCGAGTCCCGAAAAGAGTACCAACACAAGCACGCAACTAAGAAGAGCAACCAAAGTGAATGATCCAGGGTGTTTTTCTATCCCTTTCTCTATTGGTAATCATAAGCTTTAAAAGCTGTGTAACTTAGGGTCTAGCATTAATTTGATGCCTCTTAAAACATATAGGCAATTGGGACTAGGGATGGTAAAACAAACCTTTACTCATATTCAGTTGATGGATGGATCTTTACTAATACCATATGGAGTAGTACAGAATGTGTTGGTTAGAGTGTCAAATTTTGAGTTTCCTAGTGATTTCTTAATTGTTGATATGCAAGGGACTGCTTATGTCTCTTTCATCTTAGGTCGACCTTTCTTAGCTACTAGCCAAGAAATGATAGATGTGCCTAAAGGAGAGTGATAATGGAGTTTTTCAAGTGAAAGACATGCTTAGAATCGGTATATTATTGGTATATTTGTAGATTCTAAGCACCCGTTTGTTACATTCCTCGTATATTCTTTCTCGTGACTAAAAAACATCTCTTTCTAGCATTTTTGTAGGTAAAACAGGTGCAGAAGGGACGATGAGTGGAAGAAAGCCAAAGAAACGAGCCAAAACAGGGGAGGCACGGCCTTAACCGTGCGTGGAAGAAGATCGTGCACGGTCCGTGCACAGCCAAAGGCCCTAACAATGAATTTAAGCATGCATGGCCCAGGCGGTGCGCACTACAAAAGAGGTGCACAGACCATGCATGCCAAAAGTCGTAACAGTGAGATTTGAGCTGGACGGTCTAGCCCGTGCACTAGAAGAAGGAGCCGCACGGACTGCGCCCGTCATTCTGGCAGGATTTCATGAGCCAAGCCATTTTATCCCCCTTTTTAGCACAAATGTTGTTAAAGCTTTCAAATACTATTTAAACACTTTCCTTTTCAGTTTTACTATCACTTTTCATTTGTATAATTTTTTAATGAGAGAAATTAGAGAACAAAAGTATAGAGAAAGGGAAACTTAGAGATCAAGTTGAAGATCAACATTGAAATAAGTTTTATCTTTCCATTTTTATTTAATAATTGTATGAACATGATTATGTCTATAATTTGTGTGTATCTTTTATTATTATTATGATTGGCTAAATTTCCTTAATCTTGGTTTAGAAAGTAGATTATTGATACACGTTAATTATGCATGTATTAGGTCGATTTAGGAACATATTTTATATCATTTATGTGCATATTTGGTCGAGATTTGTTTATATTTATCATATTGGATCATTTAACGTGTTTTAACTTGTTTTAAAGGTTTTTAAGTATTTTTAGGTTGAAAAGTCGTATTTTACGATTATTCGACGAAGGAACAAGTTGAATTTGAGAAAAATCGATTTGAACCGGCCTAAAGCCAGGCTGAAACAAAATAAACCGTAAAGAGCTCCAGAAATTGAAGATCAAAGCTAGGTACCCGTTGCGACCGCACAGGGCTTGCGCTGAAGTTGCATGCAACCGTGACAGAAGTCTGAATTTGATAATTTTGTTAGGATTTTGACCCAAGCTCCCAAGATTCATCCCAACTCTATAAAAAGGACCCTAAGCTCGAGTCTTAGAGGATGATCTTAGAGAATTACATACATTAAGCACTCGAAAATACTCGGAAGCAAGGATTGAAGATTAAGGTGTGACACGACGAAGATCGGTGATTGAAGATTCGGATTTAGTTTGTTCTTTCTTTTGTATTTAATTTTCAATGACATTTGTCTATGAATGTGTATGTGATTAGAATACTTTTGTGTTCTAGGTGGTAGAAAGTAGGTTAAGAAGAATGATGTATTGATTTTTACCGTTTAATTCTAGACTCCAATTTGTGTGTTGATCTATGTGTTTGTCTTCTTCTTATGATTTAGTTTGAATTGATCACTTAAGTTAAATATACAAGTTTAATAGTTTCACTCCGGAGGAGGGAACTGTTTATAGGCATACGACACATAGCGTAATTGTCTATGATTGTGTAGACATTGGTTAAGGTTATTTTGGGAGTCTTTAGGTTTAGTCGACTTGGAAGGGTAACTAAGTCTAGTAGATCAACAACCTATTCATTTCGGGATGAGATTTAGGTTTACTTGAGAGCCGTCTAATAAACACTAAAATTGGTTTAAAAGTATAGAATTTTAGGTTAAATTATACATTACGATCGTAATTGAAATCTATATCCTAGGATATACTTTAATCCATCTAAGTTGTTCTTAATCATTAAAACTTTGTTTTCCAAGTTGTTCGTGGCTTATTTATTACTTTTATGCAAATTAGTATTAAGTTTTAGAAACAACCTTCACTATTCTAGAGTTTAGTTAGGAGAGTCTTAGATTATTCGGAGTATCGAACTACGCTTAGAGTCAGTTCTTGAGGATCGACCTTGACTACCACTATCTACACCTACACCGAATACTTCCCGTAAAATAGGGTTAGAAAAACCTTTGTTAATTATGGATGATTAGTGATTATTAGCCGATTAATTCAACTCCGTGTTATGTTATTAGTTGATTAATTGTTTATAATGTTTGTTGAATGATTTGATCACTTGTTTAACATTTTATTATGGATTAAATTGGAACCGAGAGGGGATTAATAGTCCAAGATCACATTAATCAGCATGGTTAAGCAATAGAATCGAGAGATTTGAGTTAATCGTGGGAACTTTGGTCTTAGGATCGATTGGGAGTTGTATTTGATTAATCGAGTGGAGACGGCGATTAATCCTATACAATCAACACGTAATTTGCTCCAAGAGGGGGTCTTGCATATAGTTTTGATCGTTCGCTAATACATAACATTCGGTTTAAAAGTTGAATTGATCAGATTAATAATGATTAGATGCCCATAAATGAAATCTGGCTATAGATTATCCTTAATTAATCAGTTAAACTCGATAATTTGCTCCTTAATTATCCTGTTAGTTTAATTCCTAGTTTAATTCATATTTAGTCTAAAATTACCAAAAACAAATTACTCGATTGTCTAGTTAGCCATTAAATGCCTATAGTGATTTGTGTATCCAATATCGAGACGATTTCTCGTGGGATTGACCTTGTACTCACTTGCTAGCTACTACATCCCCATACACTTGTGGGTGCATATTTAGTACTTAAAGCTAAGTTGTGTCAGATAGTTAGCCTTTCGTGTCCAAAACGACAAGGTCACTTTCCCGACATATAATGGTTGGAGCTAAGAGGGTAACATAATGTTGTGTTGTCTATACTAGGCATGTCAAAATTGATCCGTCCCGCCCCTATCCACTCCAATCCGAGGCCTTTGGGGCAGGGCAAAATCCGCCCCGATGAAGAATGGGGCACGCCCCGCCCTGCCCCGTCCACGGGGTGGGTCAGAATCGGGTCAGGGATCCCGCCCCACCTTGCCCCCCCCCACCCCCCGCCCCTATGTATGTATAATCCCCTACCTATAAAAGGGTGAGTGTTTCTTACAAATTAATGTATAGACAAAAATAACCCTACATCCATAGCTATAAGTTAAGGTTAAACAAGTAAATTGTCATATAATTAAGTTGCAATAATTAATTTCAAGACAACAATGGTGAAAAAATAACATATATCAATCACTATAATAAACTCCCACTAAATTCAAGAAGACATAAACCAAAAAGAAAAAAAAAAAAACAAAAAAAAAGGAATCACCTATATATATTTAAGTTCTTTTACCTGCCGTTATATGATATATTTATATTTATTATTTGTTTAGTTAATTTTTTTTAAATGAGATTTTAAGTCGATGGTTAGTTATTTGGTTATGTTTTGGATTGAGTTTATAGAATCAATTTTTAAATTTTACGACATTATTTTCCAGATCATTTATATCACGTATTTTAATTTTCATAGCCAATTTCAAATTATGTTTAAATTAAGTATGGATGTAAATCCATTACAATTCAATAGAGAAGAAAAAAATTATAGACTAATAATTTGAGCTTTATGATTAATTTTAGTCAATATTGGTCTTTATTAAAAATTGTAAGCAAACATGACAGACATTTTGAGTTGTTAAATTATTTATTTATTTATTATTTTTTTTTGTTGGTTGGTTTGATTTTAATACATAATTGTGCCATGAAAGTTTAGAAAGAATTTCATGTGAAGGGGAAAAAAGTTTAAGAAATAGTGTCTCTTATTTTCAATCAATCTAAACTAAAGAAAAAAAGTATGTCAATATATATATATATATATAATAATTATGGAAATAATAATAAAATAAATTAAAGGAGATATTATGAAAATAAAAATAAAATAAGTTAGAGGAGTTTCATGTAACATATTAAGTATAATTAATTTCAAAATAGAGGAATAGATGAAACAAGATTATGTGTATATATATATATATATATATATATATATATATATATATATATATATATATATCTTTAGGATTAAAATTCAGTACAAAATCAAATCTCAAATCTGCAAAGACAGAGGAAAGAGAAACAATAAAAATAATTTTGTTAATACTTTAAAAAAAAAAAGTGAAAAGATTCACTATAGAAATAAGCAGGGTTTATAAGTAGGCCTTCAAGAATCATTCACGGATTTGAGAAGGTCCTGAGTTTGAGTAAACGAAAAAAATCACTTAAAATTATTACATAAATATGTATTTTTGTGGCTTATTGGCGTTCCATCTAAAATGAATCAGTGTAATTCAATATTTAGTCCTATAACTATAAATCCCACTAACTTTTGTGGTTATGTGCATTTTTATTAGTGTTATTAGTATTACACGGTCATTTTTATTAGAAACCATTGTCAGTCCACCTAAGATAGAATTTCTCTAGAAAAAAAAAACAAAAAAATGAAATATCCAAGAAAACATAAAATAAGAGTTTACACATATAGTGTGATAATAAATCTTTTGTGTTGATGAGAAAAAATCAGTACGGAAAGTATCCTAAGTATATTTAATTATCTAATTAATTCTTTAGTCGTAGAACACCAAAAAAGTTACTAGCCTATCTAATCAAAATATTAAAAAATATAATTTTAAAATTTATATGTACAAAGTACAACACAATGAATATAGAGAACTAGAAGTAGACAAAATTAAAACAAAAAAGAACAAAAAAAAAAAAAAAAAAAAAAAAAACCATGCATAAGAAAATAGACCATTACGCAGCATGGTCATAAACCAAGAAAAAAAATTAGTCCCTAATTTTAAATCAATCTAGAAAGAAAAAATATGACTAATAATAATAATAATAATAATAATAATAATAATAATAATAATAATAATAATGGAAAGAAGATAAAATAAATTAAAGAAACTTCATGCAACATTAAGTATAATTAATTTTAAAGTAAAGGGATATAGGAAACAAAATACATTTTGAATTATAATTATGATTTTTAGCATATATTTTTAGGATGAAAAGTTTGCTTCAAAAATAATTTTCAAATTTTCAAAGAAATAGGAAGAAGAAACAGTAAAAATAATTGTGCTATTACCTCAACAAAAGTGAAAAGATTAACAACAAAAATACATAAGTAAGTTTTAAGTAAACAAAAACTAATCATTTAGGAGTTATTACATAATGACAATATCCAAGAATCTAAGATGAAATATTTCAAAAAAATAATGAATACCCAAGAAAACATAAAATAAGAGCTTACACATATATTGTGATAATAGTTCAAGCAAATCTCGTGTATTGATAGGAAAAAAATAGTACCGAAAGCAAGTATATTTAATCATCTAATAAATTATTTAGTCATAGAATACCTTTTTCTAGCTTACTTAATCAAATTTTTTAAAAAAAAAATAGTGAAAGTTCATGTATACCATATGCAACACAATTAACTTTTGGAAGTAAAATTCTAAATAAAAAATAAAACCAAAAAGAACAAAAAAAAAAAAAAAGTAGTAATTCTTACATACACAATAATAAGATCATTTTTGCATCACAGTCATAGATCAAACAAACGCTTCTTAGTGTTGATTGTTTTTTTTAAAAAAATATTTTGATTCTTAGTTTATTTAATCATCTTACTATTTACTTTTACATGGTATGCTTTAGTCAATACATTTTAATTTAATTAGGTTATAATATATTTGTTTTTATAAAGTCATTTGTACCACGTGCAATGCACGTGAGCCTTTACTAGTTTTTTATAATTATATATTAAGTATTATTATATAGATATGTATATATATACAAAGAAATATAAAATATATATATGTATTTATAATATAAAATTTTATATATAATATGTTATATATGTCTAGCTAATATATTAGATTATGACTAGATCTAGTAAATTTAAATAATTAAATTCTATTTTTTAATAATTAAATTTAAAAAAAATTAAAAATATTGAAACAAAGCTAATGTAAACCTAAAAATTAAAATCCTATTGACTTCAACAAAAAAAAATCAAGTTTTTTAACAAAAAAAACTAATTTTTTTTATTTAAAAAAAAAAAAAAAAAGATAGGGGCGGGGCGGGGCGGGGCGAGGCAGGGCAGATCACGGGGCGAACTTTTTTGCCCCGTGGCGGGTCACGGGGCGGGGCGGGGCGGGTCAGAAAATCCAGAAACCCGACCTGACCCGCCCCGTTGACATGCCTAGTCTATACTTTGGAACCCAAGGGCAGAACTGTTATACCAAACCTGAGAAAGAGGTATGAGTTGTTAATTGATGATAATGCTCCTGAATCTAGTTGGTTGGGGTTCCGCTAAAATATCTAATAAGGCATTTGGCTGGAGACATTAAACCTAGCGCTTGTCGGAAGGCAACCCGATGTTTACTGTTTTTATTTACTTCTTCGTATTTCATTTTTTTTAGTTTTGTGTTATTTTTATTCAATTTTGGAGTACTAACATAACATCAAGTTTAGGGGTGATAAAAGAGGTCGCGTCCATTCTAGAATTAAACTTCTAATTGCAGAACAGGGGTGTAAAGACCATCATTCCTCCTTAGTCGCACACTGTAAGTAAGCACCGAGACATACCACTCTTTTCCCCACAAACATTGGCCTTCAACTAGGTTTGGGGGAGGGGGTGAACATGGGATGTCTTGGCCGCTTTTATGATTTATGTTCTTTATGTAGCTAAAGTGTGCAACTATTAGGTTTCATGTTTGATGTGTCTTGTCGGAATAGATAAGGGTCAATGAACCCTATTGCACTTGATTTGTTATGTTTATTCTAGGTGGTTATTTACTTTATTTGATTTTTTAGTTATTCTTGTTGAGTCTTTGTGAGTCTAAAAACCCGAATCAGTAGTCTTGAAGAGCTAAAATGGGGTTGATAGATGGTGGTAAGTAAATGATGTGTTGATTTTTGAAATAAATAGTATTTTGATATTTTGAAGAGCATGATAGGCATAATTAACACAAAATTGAGCTTGAACTAAAAATTTGTGATCAAATTAGCCTGTGAGATTTGAGCCTCATTTGTAATCCTATTTTTGGAGTAACTTTTCATTCTTTCGATGTGAAATTATTGGTCATAATGTATTTAGTCTCTAGACTTTACCTTGGGTCTTTTTAAGGAATATGTCAACTATGTGTTGTGACGTAGAAGATGATATTAGACATTCTGTTCTTAAAGCCTATTTTTGAGCCTTGGAAATTAATATTTTTACCAAAATTTTATAGAAATAATCTTTAGTTAGCCACTTTGAGCCTTGAGCTGTGTTTTTCATAGCCGAATATTACAAGCCTATACCTTTCTTTTGGTCTTAGGAAAAGGAAAGATGACCCCTCCTAGTTGTTTTATAGTATAGTTTTGCTTTATCAAAAAAAAAAAAAAAAAAAAAGAGAGAAAAAATATAAAAAATAAAATAAACAAAGAGATAGTTGTAAATATGTGTTTTGTTGTTTAGAAGGGGTTAACAATGAGAAATTACTAAGTATGCTGAAGTGTTTGAAAGACGACTAGTCCCAGTGTGGTACTCAAATAAGTACGGTATTAACAGTCTTTGATTGATGAAGTGAATACGAAAGTACTTTTGAAGGGTGAAGAGACCCTAATTTATGATTTTCTAAAAATTGAAGAGTGAGGATTGAGTTTACATTGTTGGGGGTAGTTGGGTTATGAATAAATTGATTGGTCCAATAATTAGTCATTTTTTGTTCAAATTTATCCCATCTTACCTTAAGCCCACATTACAACATACCTCCGCCACTGCTTCTCACCTCCGCCGCCATTGATGACCTGAGACCGAAATTGGGTAATTTGGGGCTAAAAAAGGACTGGGGATGGGGGGTGGGGTGTGGGATAGGGGGTGGGATGGGGATTTTCACATTATATTATTATCCAAATAAGTATGCTATTACCCACTACAATGACACATGTTTTTTTTATATAGTGCCACATAAATTAAAAAGCCATGTAATATAGCCAAATCATCTCAAACGAGCCACATCAGCTGTTACCGGTGATGTCACCTGCTATACCCGGTTGCAGAGTATTTTTGCCAATTTTTTGAAGTTAGGAAGCATTTTAAAAAATGGCCAAACTTAAAGGATATTTTCTTAAATATGACAAACTTACGCGATATTTTTACCAATTTTTCCTATTATTATTATTAATATTATCGTCCCTAATGTTTAAAACTTAATCATTGCTAGAGTATGGTCTAATTAGAAATTAGTTTACTTTTATTTCTTTTAAAAGTAATCTACATTATAATTCTCATAGACAACGGTTTATAAACCGTTGTTAACTACTGTTGTCTATGAAAAAATTATGTAGCTAACAACAACACTTCAAAATCCGTTGTAAACAGTGTTGTTATAAGAGCGTCTTTTTTCTAAAGGACAACGGTTCTTGAAATCGTTGTAATCAGCGTTGTCTATTAAAGAATAAATGCGCTAATAGACAACACAAAGGCAATACTGTTGTCTGTTTTCAGGTGAGGTTGTCTATCAGCGTGGAAATGCGCTAACAGACAACAGTTTTGCTAAGAACTCTTGTAAAAGATTAAAAGACAGTGCATATTTCATAAACCGTTGTCTTTAAAGTGTTGTTGATTTACATTTTTCTTGTAGTAGTGGTTGATCTAAAACATATTATATTAATCTCTTTTAGTAAGTATGTTATGGTTCTTAAGTATATTGTATTGGAGCCTAAAAAATACACAGACACACACACACACACTATATATATATATATATTTAGAGAGAGAGAGAGAGAGAACGACGTTAAGATGCTTATATTTTGAGATTTTTAAATAACCCTTTTAATGGTGAAATTTAAATATGTCGATTATGAAGTTTGAGAACGATAACAAAGAAAACAAAGTGAACGTATAGGGATAGGGTTGGACTTAGATTCTTAAGTCCCTTATAGCATCATGGCTTTTAAGCTAGGGTTTTTGAGGGCTTGGGACGACCCTTATTGATAGAAGGATCACTCACTAGGTATATAAATTGATCTCTCGATGGAGTCTTGTGTGTGACGGTCTCACGTGTGACGGAATACATTTTTACAAGAAAAAGTGATACTTTTGCTAAAATGATACTTTTACTAAAGAAAGTAATACATTTTTTGTTAAAAAAAGTAATACTTTTACAGATAAAAGTGATACTTTTACTACAAAAAGTGACATATTTTTTTTCCCATCATACGTCCGTTACATGGTGTGATGATCTCATACAAGTTTTTGTCATCCCTTATATCGGGTACATTGAATTTCTTTTCTTTTCCCCAAGATTTTTCTTTCTTTTTAAATAAACTTTTGTACGTTTACATCGCAAAATTTTTCCATGTACCTAGATTTGTCATCCATACATGTTTTTTTTTTTTTTTTGTTTTTTTTGAGATAAGTCATCCATACATGTTAGACTTTGGTATCAATTTTATTTCGGACATCTATACATTCACCCCACATGTTAGACTTTGGTATAACATGGTCAGTTAAGTTGATCTATATTAAAAGAAGGGATAGAGACATGGAATCGTCGTGGCACACTACCAGAAAATAACCACTATAAAATGTAGTTACAAAAAAGGGAGAGTAGTCATAAAAATATTTTTAGTAACTACAAATCTAAAAGTAGTTAGTATAAGGTAGTCACTTATAATAAGATGCAAAAAGTTTTTTTTAACTACTTTGTAGTCACTAATGTATTTGTAACTATTTTTCGGAACTACTTTGCAATTACTAATGTATTTGTAACTATAAGTAGTTGAAAACGAGCTTGACATATTGTAGCAAATTTAGTTAAAATTATATGAAATATTTTATGTTACTACCAATAGTTATAAAAGGAGTTACTTTTAGTAACCACTCTTTTAGTTACAAAAGATTAGCGATAAATGTTTTTTTTTTTCTTGTAGTGGCAACTCAATCGACATGAAATTTTCGTAGCATTCACCTCACATGTTCGACTTTCATGCCAATTATATTGCCACAAATTTTTTGGTTAATTGAATTGAGATCTCGATAAAAATAGGAACAAGAACACATGGGTGGTACTATTAACTTGGTGTTAGAATTTCGTGGCAATTCAATTGAGACAAATTGGCAATGCAATTGATAGAAAATATAATGTATGACGTAATAGTAGAAATATCATTATGGCTAGAATTACACTATTTTCTACAAGCACACAAAAAGAGAGAGTTATTTGAGAATCTCTCCTGTTCTTTAGTGTTAACCATAAAATTAATGCAAATCAATATTCACGGCATATTCTGTGTCCCTTGTTTTTCTGAAAAAAAGTAACAAAGAAAGGGAAAGAACGTGGGTTGAAAAACTTATATACTTTAAGGGATCAATTTGCAATAAGTTAAACTTTCTTGGTGAAAGTCAGATTGGTGCCTTGTAGAAATTCATTTGTGTTTAAGGGAAAGTAGAAAAGAAGGCACAGAAGACAGGCGTAGAATTGTATTCTCTTATTCATCAGAGATCCATTTATATATGGTATTCAAAGTAGGGTTACAAGAGTATACAAAATATAGTTAAACACCTTAATTGCCCCTTATCAGTCACTTTTGATGAATGCACACTACTTGTATTTTTCCTTCAACATTCCCCCTTGTGTCAAATCAAAAGGGTGAATGGTGCATAATTTGTCGCCTCGTTAAAAATCTTGCCAAGTAACAAAACCCAGTGGGAAAAAATAAACCTTGGTCGAAGGAAAAAAGAGTGCAACATACCTATATTGAGACTCCCCCAGAAATCTACACATCTCCCTTGATACGTACATCTATCAGGAGAGGTTTATAAATTTCCACATCCTTGATTTTACAGAAATCATGAGGAAAACATGTGGTTACTGGCTGTAGAAAAACTTTTTGATATATGCTTCGTATAATCATCTCCGATGTAGCCTAGTTCAATCTTCTTGTTGCAAACTGCTTTGTCTTCATAAATTCATGTAGGTCTTCTATGGTAGAACTCAACTCACCAGCCTCTTCTACTTATGCGATGATGATCTTTGATTACATACATTTGCAAACTGCTACATGTAGGATAATGATCTCAAGATGAGTTGATGAGGTAAGTTAAGAAGTCGTGCTTGGTTGGTCTTCAAGATTTCACCGTATTCCTCATGGTAATACATAACCAGTTAAGTAATGACCTTTACATTGGCCAAGGAGATAACCAACGTCAATAAAACCAACTAAGGTAGTATTTGGTATTTCGAAGTAGGGGGTAGCTTCAACATTTTCCGTAGGAGTTATATATTCATTTGTAATCCTTATTGTCTCTATGTACGAGAGCATTTGGCATTTTCTTTAGAGGTTATAATTTCATTTGTAATCTCTCGGTCTCTAAGTGGGAAGAACATATTCATGTCAATGGTTTCTTTTATGTATCAAAATACTTTTTGTTATCTTTTTACTGATACTGCATTATCTTGAGTAAAATATAACTGACAAGTTCTTGAGAAAGTAATATCTGGTTGAGTACATTGAGATTTGTACAATAATGCGCACATTTCAAATGAGTAGGGAATTTCATCTCCCAATAACACTTTTGTCATTTCCTTTAGACTCAAATGGATCTCTTCTTATGTCCACACTTCAACCAATCATAGGAGTGCTAATAGCTTACACTTTATCCACATTAAATCGCCTGATAATTTTTTGGATTATGTAAACTCAGGAATTAATATTCCACAAACTCGGTCTTCTAGTAGTTCAAGGCATAGACAGTTCCGAGTTTTTCCATGATCCTTTATCTCAATTCAGATTTCAAATACATCACAATTTTGTTGAGAAAGGATCCTAAATCACGACTGGAGTGTCACGGGGGCGACGGGAGGTCGTGGCTGCGACGAGTTTGACGAAGGCTGAAGTGGTTTCACGCTGGAGAGTTATCTCGTCCGAGACAGGGGAGTCTCGGCCGAGACAGGATTGTGTTTCACGGGCGCGAAGTGAGTTCGCGGCTGCGACTCGTTGCGCGAAGGTTTTGTGCTGGAAGGCTGGCGCTGCCGAGAAAGTTTTATAGAGCAAGTGTACTCGCGGCCGCGACCTGTTGACGCGGACAGATGCATGAGCTTCAAGCTGAATCTGATTTTGGGGCCCATAGAGCTATTATAAATAGTTGTTTCCTTCATTGCTTCATGTATTCCAAAAAATCATCATACTAGTGCCTATCCTGGCTTAGTATCGCCCCCAGACGTAGTTACACATCGTAACGAACTGGGTAATTAAATTGCTGTGTTCTTGTGTGTGACTTATTGCTTTTATTTCTTCGATTATCTTGTCGTATTCGTGATTGTGAGTGGGTTAAATTCCCAACAACTGGTATCAAGAGCATCAGGATAGATTCCTGGGAGTATTCACGATGAACAACGGAAAGATTTCGGTGGAGAAGTTCGATGGAACGGATTATGACTTTCGGAAGATGCAAACTGAAGATTACCTCTACGGTAAGGATTTGCACCAGCCCCTCAAGGAGAAGCCTAAGAAGATGTCTGCAGAGGAGTGGGAGTTATTGGACTAGAAAGCGATGAGCGCGATGCATCTGTCATTGTCCAAGGAAGTGGCTTACCATATCACAGGCGCAAGGTCTACACGGGAGATGTTGAAAACCTTGGAGGAGATGTATCAAAAACCATCGATGGCGAACAAAGTCCATCTGATTAGACGTCTGTTTAATCTGAGGATGGCGGAGGGAACACCAGTACAACAGTACCTGAATGAGTTCAACATGCTAACCTCATAGTGGGAGTCGGTGGACATAAAGTTTGATGATGAGATTCGGGCCCTAATTATGCTATCTTCTCTGCCAGACAGTTGGGCTGGCACAGTGATAGCCGTTAGCACTACAGACGCTAAGTTGAAGTTGACAGGGTGAGGGATTTGATGATCGGGGAAGAGATTCGTAGGAACGAATTAGGATTAGGATTGTCCTTAGTGTCAGCGCTGAATACCGAGAACAGAGGCAGACCGAAGGGAAGGCAGTTTAGGGGGAGGTCGAAATCCAGAGTGAAGAGTCAGACAAAGAAGGACGGAAATTCTGTGAAGTGCTGGAATTGTTACAAGGTTGGTCACTTCAAATACCAGTGCAAGGCGCCGAAGAAGAACAAGAGGGAACACGCAGAAAGGAAGACATCGAACGCAGCCACGGATGAGGATGATGGCAATGCGTTGGTCTTGAGTGTGTGCAGTCCCATGGAGTCTTGGGTGTTGGATTCCGGCGCGTCATTCCATTCATGATGTAATATTAATATTATGCAAAACTATGTTTCTGGCGATTTTGGACAGGTGTACCTGGCTGATGATGAACCCCTGAAAATCGTGGGGAAGGGAAACCTAAAGGTTGAGACATCAAATGTCTCGAACTTGATGTTGAATGGAGTGAGACATATCCCTGGATTGAAGAGAAACTTTCTTTCAATTGGACAACTTGACAAGGAAGGTTACGTGGTAACGTTTGGTTGTAGCAATTGGAAAATTACCAAGGGGGCTATGGTGGTAGCTCGGGGTAAGAAGGAAGGAACGTTGTACATGACTAGTAAATCGCAGAATTCCCTTGATCTTGCGAATGGTAATGGTAATGTGGATTTGTGGCACTGTCGATTGGGCCACATGAGCGAGAAAGGGATGAAGCTGATGTGTTCGAAGGGTAGATTGCCTGGCTTACAAACGGTGGAAGTTAGTATGTGTGAAGAATGTGTCTTCGGGAAACAAAGGTGAGTGAGTTTCTCGAGGAGTGGCAAGACCCTGAAGAAGCAGAAGCTAGAGTTGGTCCATAGCGACCTATGGGGACCAGCTCCAGTGGAATCCATTGGAGGATCGATGTATTACATGTCATTCATCAATGATTCGACCCGAAAGGTATGGATTTATTTTCTGAAAAGTAAGTCTAATGCATTTGATGTTTTCAAAAAGTAGAAAGCCTTGGTTGAGACTGAGACGAGGTTGAAGGTGAAGTGCTTATGTTCCGACAATGGAGGTGAATATGAACTTAAGGAGTTCAAGAATTATTGTGCTGAGCATGGGATTCGTACAGAGAGGACTGTGCGTGAAACGACCAGCAGAATGGTGTGGCCGAGAGGATGAACAGAACACTAAATGAGTGGACAAGGTGTATGAGACTGAAGAGCGGCTTGCCTCAGTCGTTTTGAGTGGATGCAGTGAGCACAGCTGCATTCCTGATCAACCGAGGTCCTTCGGTTCCCCTCGATAATCGGATACACGAGGAGGAGTGGACTGGAAAGGAGGTAAACTTGTCTTACTTATGTACTTTCGGTTGTGTTGCTTATGCTCTTGTGGATCTTGTTGATAGAAACAAGTTAGATGCTAAGTCCGTCAGATGTACGTTTATTGGGTATGGAGGTGATGAGTTCGGTTATAGGCTATGGATGAGCAAAGCCGAAAGGTGATTCGCAGCCAGAATGTTATATATAATGAATAGGTTATGTACAAGGACAGGTTGAAGGACTTGCGCACTAATGCTGCAATGTCCCGCACTGTCGAGTTAGATGATCTAAGCTCGAGTGGGAGTAAGGGGAGTCCGGTCGATGAGGAGGTTCTTGAGGATGAACCAAGAACACAACCACCTCAAAGATCAGTTAGATATCGAAGGCCACCAGATAAGTATTCGCCCTCAAACTTTTACTTATTGTTGACTGATGGTGGTGAACTTGAGAGCTTTGTAGAGGCAGAGCAGGTTAGTGATAGACGAAGGTGGAAGGCTACCATGGAAGATGAAATGGTGTCTCTTCGTGTGAATGGCACTTGGGAATTGACTGAGCTTCCCAAGGGCATGGAGGCGTTGCACAGCAAGTGGGTCTACCGAATCAAGAATGAGGCCGATGGTAGCAAGCGCTAGAAGGCAAGGTTAGTTGTGAAAGGGTTCGAGCAACGGTATGATATTGACTATACAGATGTGTTTACTTCTATTATGAAGTTGACTACAATTCGCATGGTGTTGAGTATGGTGGTTGCGGAGAACCTATTATTGCATCAGATGGATGTGAAGACGACTTTCCTTCATGGTGATCTAGTGGAGGAGTTGTACATGCTACAGCCGGAGGGGTTCGTGGTACACGGAAGGGAAAGCCTTGTGTGCAAATTGAAGAAGAGCTTGTATGGATTGGAGCAAGCTCTGAAGCAGTGGTATATGAACAGTAAGTTAAGTTTAGGGGATTTTGATACACGTCGTGTATGCATACATTTAGGTCGATTTAGATATCTATTTTATATTATTTGCATGCATAATTGGCCGAAATGTGCTTAAATACATCATATTGTGCCGGATGACGTGTTTATATTTTTTTGAGATTATTCAGGTGATTTAAATTTAAAAAGTCCATTTTGAAGAAGTTTAGAGAACAAACAAGTCAAATAAGGGAAAAATAGACGAAAACGGAGTTAAAAGAGGAAAAGGGTCAAACACGGACACAGTAGCGTCAAAAGTGGCTTAGAAAGTGATCACACACTGACAACCTAACACACAAACGTGGCCGCGTCAAAAGTGATTCCGAAAGAGAAGCTTTTTTGTCAGCTTGATAGTATTTTGGACATATCTTGAGATCTATAACTCCGATTGAGGTGCAATTGGTGGCGTTGGAAAGTTGATTCAAAGGGTTACAATATTTCTAGAGTGAAAAGTCTAGAAAATGATGGGAAGACCCTAAAAAATGGCTTGGAAGTCAGACTTGAAAACTTTCCTACCCAACACGAACACGGCCACATCCGATGGCAGTTCCGACGTGTTTTGCACGTGTTGTTTGGTCTATTTTAGGCCAGTTTCAACCTCAATCCTTCCCAACCTATATATAGGGCCTTTCCAAGTCTAAAATTATCAGAAAATCATCATCGGAGAAGTACTTAGAAGCTAGATCGCATATCAAGAAGTGACGAGACAACGATCAGTGATCAAAATTTGGGTTTTATCATCTCTTTTCTTTTAGTTATATTTCCAAAAAAATTTGCCGACAAATTGATTTGGTTTTTAATTGTAGTTATGAGTAGCTAAAAACCTTTGTGTTCTAGGGTTAGAGAGTAGGTTATTTACCAATTATGTTTTGATTACTTTTGTCAATTCTATACGTCATTCTTATTTGATTATCTATATGCTTTGTTCTTACTTTATGAATTATTTGATTTGGCCAATTGATTAATTCTACTTGCTTACAATTTTGGCTTTGAGAGAAGGGGATTGTTTATAGGCATACGAGCATATAACGTAGGTACCAATAATCGTCCAAGAGAAGTGAGGACTTACGTAGACATCGGCTTAGAGAACCCTTGAGAATCTTTTATGCGATAGATGGTACGAGAGGATGACTATCCTTAATTGATCTACAAGTTAGAGGCTTAGAGAGGAGGGCTAATTAAGAGTAGCGCCACCTAATAACAATAAGAATTAGTTTAGAAGTCTAGAATAATAGATCCATCAAGCATAGGAGGTAATAACTTAAATCGATTTTCTAGATTACGTCTTTATCCATCTGAGTCTACTTTGTTATTTGATTACTTTTTTCCCAAGCAACTCTTAATTAATTAGTTATTTATATGCAATTTGGCTTTAGAAATTACAAAATCCATCTACTTATTCGAAAGTCTAGATAGAGTAGAGGTATTAAGATTAGGGTACTAAGCTTACACAATACAGTCTCTATGGATCGACCTTGTTTTCCACTAGCTACAGTAGCACCGTACACTTGCTATATACTAGGGTATAAAATAGTGCATCATTGATTCTCTAGAGGGGTATAAAACATGTTTGGGGGGGGCAAAAAGGTAAGTAAAGAGGCTTGTAGGGGTATTTTCATCATTTTACAAAATCGTGCTAGGAGTTTCTGGACAAAATATGTTAGGGTTGGAGATGAGGACCGTTTTGCATTGGTTTGAGCTAGAACCATATAAGAAACAAAGATTTTATAAGCGTTTGAAGTTGAGGGACTAAATTGTCACAAAAACTTTAAAACTTATTTACAATTTAGTCCAAAACTTTATCTAATTCTATTTAGCCCCCACAATAGTTTGAACCAGTCTATCACCTACCTTAACCCGTTTTTGGAGAAACTCATCCCATCCCGACACCCGTGGCTTTGTTCCCCGGTTCATGAACACACGTAATTTAGTACGAATTTGTTCCTTTCAATTAGTCAAAATAGTCCTTTCAATTAGTACTATAATAGTCTCATTATTATTTGGGACAAACACGCGTAAATTGGTACGAATTTGTGAAGAAAGGTTCGAATATTCTTTAAAAACAGGTTGAACATTTTTTCAATATTTAAAATTCAATTGCCAGAGTTTTACTAGACGAAAAATGACCCACAACCTATCAAATGGCTCTTAAATTCCTCAATCAAATCACATAAACAAACAATAATTTTAAATGAATTAAGGAAGACAACTTATACCTAAAGGGTGACGAAACTTTAAAAATAATTCCCGTCGATTGGGTAATCTAATTTCCGATTATATCAAGGGCTTTCGTAGCCCTGTCCCTGGGCTTCAAAACATCATAGGTCCCGCTGGTCAAATCCCATTGAGTCATTAGCCATTTGGTTTTGAAAAATAAGGGTTCTAGCACTATTTTCGGAATTAATTAATCTTGACTAGGATTTTGGTGAAATTAATTGTAGAATCGTAATTTACATGTCGAGAGGATTGTTTCGGTATATCGAGTTCGTATTTCCGAGCAAGTTTCCAAAATTCGATAAGCAGCCGGAGATCGACGGCGGTGGTGGTTGCAGGTGAGTTTGTTGTTTCTAAAAGGGGAAAGTGGTTGCATATTTATAGGAAGAAACATATAAATAAAGAAAAATAAAAAAGATAAGTTTTTACACATGTCAAAGTTGGAGTCACTAATCAAATGTTGCGCCACATGTCATCTTTGTCATGCAAATTTATTTATTTATTTCTTTTAATAACACATTTTAATTTCTGAGAATGTATTATTTTTAATTGTTGAAATTAGAATTAAATAGATTTTGCACTTCCAAACATAATTGAACAAGAAGGAAATCAGTAGGCACATATATATATGTGTGTGTGTGTATGTGTATATATATATATATATATATATTGTTGAAATAATGACTTGAATCTCGTTGGTTTTTGGTTCACGACCGTCGTCAAGGTGGACGTTTGATCTGTCAAGGCCTTGAGTCTGTTTGCTGCTGGGTCTGTGTGAGGCCGCGTAAAGAAGTTAGCCGCCAGCGCGATGCTTGGTCTCGCGGTCGCGACAAAGTTAAGCCAAATCAGACGCGGACGCGACAAGAGCTGGCGCAGCTGCGACGTTTTGAGCCGGTGCAATTCTGAGCTTCGTGCGTTTTAGGCCCAACTTCGGCCTATTTTGAGTTTTAGTCTATTTAGGGCCTATAAAAGGTCTCGTAGCTGTTCCAGGTCATAATCTGGTCAATAATTCTAAGATTATTTAATTAGTCACTTTGTACTTAGTTTTTCCTAGTTCTAAATTAGGAATACTTAGTAGTTGGGGATAGTCTATCTATAACCATCTGATTATAGTGAATTGATTCCTCTCTTCTGGCCATGGATGTAGTTAACACATCATTAGTGAACCACGTAATTTCTATGTCGATTTACTTTATCATTTTATGTGTATTATCTCGTAACTGGTATAACACATTGGTACTAGAGCCTTGTCAAAGGGAGGTTCCACAATCTGTTAGTCTGCATATGCACGAAGGTCAGTCGCTTCGTGAGCATCTGGATCAATTGAACACACTCTTATTGGAGTTGCATAATGTTGAGGTCAAAGTAGCAGAAGATGACACTACTTTGATTTTATTAGTTTCTCTACCCCTATCGTATGAGAACTTCGTAAAATCTTTCATCATTGGGAAATACACTATGTCACTGGAGGAAGTGAGATCAGCTTTGCATTTAAAGGAGCTACACCATAAGACGGCTTGTACAAGTGCTGACAATCAGGCCATTGGGCTAGTAGCCAGTGCGAGCAGGGGACTTGGAAATTCAGGGAAGAAGAGGTCTATTTTCAAAGGTCCTAAGTCGGGCGATACTTGCAATTACTACAAGAATACAGTTCATTGGAAGATTGATTGTTCGAAGAAGAAGTGGAAGGAAGAACCTATAGCAGGTACTGTTGCAATTGTCGACGGAGATGACACCAGCTCCGAGGAGGAATTGACCCTAGTCGTTGTTGAACAAACACATGGTAGAGATGCGTAGATTCTTTACTCTGGGACATCTTATCACATATGTTTGTGCAGAGAGTGGTTCACGATGTACGAACGGGTAGATAGTGTCAATAATGGTTTGGCCAATAATTCTATTTGCGAGGCGATTGGGATCGACTCAATCAGGATATGGACACATGATGGTAGGGTCTGCACGTTGAATAAGGTTATACATGTTGCATATAAGACAGAGAATCTGATATCACTTAGCCGATTGGACAAGAAGGGGTTCAGTTTCAAAGGTGAAGGTGGAGTTCATAATATCTATAATGGGTTGAACGTGGTTCTGAAGGGTGTAAAGCGGGGAACTTTGTATTTATTGCAAGGTTCAACTTTGCTTTTTTGTTGCTACTGCTTCGTCTGAGGTTTCAAAGGAAACTCTGTCTAAGGTTAGTCCTACTCTGAAGTTTGTTGTTGTGTCTAGTGTTGAGAAACAAGTGGAGCTGAATGAGTCATAAGAAGGTGGCGGAGATCCATATTATGAGATGAAGATCCACTAGAAGGTCGGTTTTGCATCGTCCGAGGTATCCGAAGAGGGTTACAATTATGTTGATGTTTCATTACCTCAGCTTCCCTACATTAGTGCAAAGGGAAGTTTGAGGTTTGTTCGTTATCTTGGAGTTCTGTATGAAACCTCAAACTTGTTGAATTTCAGAAGTTGTTAGCGGTCCCATTGGTTAGGACGAATCTAGGTACGAGAGGTTGCTCGTATGATCTGGGCACATTTAGAGTGCATCTGTTTTCATCTGTTAAATTTAGGCATTTGTTGAAGTGCTTTATGTTTACATCTGGTACGTCTGTCTGGTCTATGGAAGACATCTATTTCGTCTGTGAGAGGACATTGGTTGATCTGTGTTTGGAGTAGATTCAAGTCAAGGTGGAGGTTTATTGAAATAGTGACTTGGATCTCGTTGGTTTTTTTATTCACGATTATCGTCAAGGTGGAGGTTTGATCTGTTGAAGCCTTGAGTCTGTTTGCTGCTAGATTTGGGCGCATCGGAGGACAAGACAGTGACGGGTGGTCGTGGCAGCGACAAAAGTAGGCTGGAAAGGAGTTCGAAGCTGGAAGGCGAACGTGGCCGCTTCAAGAAGCTGGACGTGGGTGCGACGCTTGGTGTCGCAGTCACAACAAAGTTGAGCCGAATCGGACAGGGGCGTGACAAACGCTGGCACGGCCGCGACGGTTTGAGGTGGTGCAATTCTGGGCCTAGCTCGTTTTAGGCCTAACTTCTGCCTATTTTGAGTTTTAGTCTGTTTGGGGCCTATAAAATGTCCCAAAGCTATTCTAGGTCATAATTTGGTCAATAATTATGAGATTATTCCATTAGTCATTATGTACTTACTTTTTCCTAGTTCTAAATTAGTCTGTTCTTGATTACTCTGAAATTCGTGCTCAGTCTGTCTAGGAATACTTGGTAGTCGGGATAGTCTCTCTGTAACCATCTGATTATAGTGAATTGATTCATTTCTTCTAGTCGTGGACGTAGCTAACACATCGTTAGTGAACCACGTAATTTCTTTGTCGATTTACTTTATCGTTTTATGTGTTCTTTATCTTATTTGGTATAATATATATATATATATATATATATATATATATATTATATTACAGGAAGAACGAGGTCACTAGCATTTTGAAATTATGATAGGAAGCTAGGTTCTAGGATTCATCAATAGAAGAGCGACTAGGCTAATGGGGATCAATCTATTGAATCAAAGGTCTATTTTTTCTCCTCCCAAACACAGGAAGAATGAGATCACTAGCTTGCTATGTTTCCTTTAAAGTAGTAGTTCCAATTGAACCCATGGAATATTGTCAAACTTGTTATGTGAATGAAAAAGAGAAGGAAGGTTCTAACGCTCTCATGCAGGAGCCCCTTCTTCGAAAGTCTGATTGAGATGATCACTTGCGAGATAAGGAATTTTTATGAGAATATCCTTAAAGCACAAGGGCGTGTGGATTCATTAATAAGAATCGATATGAGTAGATCATTGCTCACAATAGATCAAGCTGCCTTCATCCAGAAACTATCATCTCTTCTAGGTAATCATCCTGACTTTGATTTACTTGAGTCCTTCTTAAAGATTGACTATATCTATGATATTTATATAAATAACTCTATTCTAGATAGCATTCTTCCATGTATTCAGTTTAGTATACCACCTGCGGGTTTTCTGACTAACGTACTTCTTCAATTTGAACTTAATTAGCTAGATAATGAGATAGCTCAATCCTGCCCACATCTAAATGTTCATTATCATCTTCATATACATGAAGTCTATATATCTAATTGTAGCAGTGCTAGAGAGATCTCATCCATATTCTCCAAACTAGGTCTTAAGGGAGTCATATATTATATTAAGCCAGGCGGCCTAGCGAATTATTTTGTTGGTCAGATTGGAGTGACTAAAAAAGGAAAAATAATCGTACAGTATCCTTAATCAACAAATCCAAGTGAAAAAATAAGGAAGAAGAAACTAGGAGCAACCTATACCTTGAAAGCTAACGATGTGACAAGGGTTGCAAAAAGAAACAAAGAATAAGGTTCCAATCTTTCCATTGTATATCACCTATGGTAAACTACAAGTAAAGGTCTTGCAGAGCCAAAGCACACGAAGTCTAAGTCTAGGTGGGAAAGAGAAAACAAGTACTATTTGATAGTTAGTTTCCTAAGGGTACTTGACTAGGACATAGTGAAGAGATAGGTAGTGAGTCTGGTATGGAGAAGTTATGTAGTTAGTTAGTAGCTATATGGTATAGAAGAGATAGGAGATTATTAACTTAGGCTTAAGAGTGAGATTAAATTGAGAAGTTAGGCATAAGAGCTAGCATTGATGTCCTACCTATCACTCGCTCACTGGCCCCAGTTCGCTACATGAGCTTAAGGTTGCTAAGATGCTAGGAGTGATTGTTGACTCTACAGTGGAAGTTATGAGCTATGTTGCTAAGAAGGAAACAAGGAGCTAGGAGTAGATATGAGTTCACTACCGGTACTGGTGCTAAAGCAACTAAACAAGGAGCAATGAGCTAAGCAACGACTCTCTGTCAAAGATGAAAGGACTTCTCAGGTTCAGAAGTCACTCATGAAGTGGACCAAAGATGTGAAAATAATGAGGTTTAAGGCACCTTCTCGACACGACCACGTGTGATTGGACATAAGAGGGTCCAATCAGCTCTTTTTCAATAGTGACATGGGCGAGGGAAATTAGATGAGTCAAGGCTACCGATCCAGACTAGACAACTTTAGATGGCTGAGCATAGCATGAAAGGAATAGCAAAGAGCAAGAGGTTAGTGTGAAGTGGTTTTCGGTAGAAAGCAAAGACTTTATGATTGTGTTTCACCGAGTCAGTCCAATAATGTGTTTTATATTCCACCGATATAGACTGTGGTCAGTTTCTCTCCTTTGTCCATGCAGGAGTAAAGAAGCACAATGTGGGTAGGTATGAAGCGAAGCAATAGGTTGCTTCCTAACAACTATGATGCGAGAGCTTTCGCCTCTCTGTTTTCTTGCTTAACCTGTCCCAGGTTTTCTCGTCTCATCTTCTTCCTTAGAGGTGAGAAGTTAGCTGTGGAACCTGCTTGCCCATTGGTTAGCTGCATATATTCTTTGAACATTGATGCATGGGACCTCGACGGTACCGATTCTAAGTCCTTCTTCAATCTCTTTCTATGCGCTCACAGCTTTCCCTGCCCCATCCTCAATGCTTTTATTATGTTTGCTTTCAAGGCTTCTAGTAGATGGTTAAGGTTGCTTATAAAATAGGAGTTCGTTTGGATATAGTTGTTGCAGAAACAACACAACCAGCTAATTTAAAGTGTGTTAGTTTTAAAGTCCGTTGGTGGAGAGAGCAACATAGAATTCAAAAGTCAAGCATGAAAGAGCCTAACCTAAATAGTAGTAGAAACTAAGGGGATCCTTGACTATCATTTAAAAGCGTGCTCTAATTAAGCCAATCAGGTCTATAAGACCATAATTATTCGTTATATTGAGACTCTGGGAAGTATGATAGGTAAACACATTACAGGTGCTTCCAGGTGCCATTTTCAATTAGCCACTATGCTTATTTTGACCCGCCCTTGCTCCTAGGGAGCTTGGCATAAGTAAGATCCTCTCCAAGATGCTCCACCTAGGAAGACTTGACCCATGTATGTCATTTCACCAGTAGCTTTGGGATCACCATAGGAGCACATATCGATGCACACTACTATTATAGCGCCGAGGCACATGGGCTGTACCTGACACTATGCACGGATGTGAAAGATTGCCAAGAAGAAAGGCACCTGGAGGGTGGATACTGCATTGCGTTCCTTAAATCGAACAACATGGCTCTAAGAATAAAAGATTATGAATTTGAAAGTACAAATCTTCATCCAAGCTAGTACACATCTTCAGTTCTAGGCAATGAGTTAACTACGAAAGCACACTTTGCTTTGACAAATGATACTATGATACATTTCAGCATTGGTACAGTGATCCATTAGCAACTACTAACTATGTTGAGTTAGAACTAAGGGAGAACTTCAAAGGTAGAGTCTATCATGTAGGATATCCTATCAAACAGATTGACCAGGATAGTTCACAACGACTACTATATGATTGAGTTAGGTTGTGAGTCACATTCAATGGACTCTAGTTGTTCAGTAAAGTCAGTGAGTTTAGTCAGTACGGCCAGTCAGTACCTTTACATTTATCCATTCTCCTCTATCTCTAGAATACGAACTTGACCGCTTTCTAAAATAAGGTATTTCTGAGAAAGGTAGTGGATCGCCTTCCCTAATACATCGTCTAAAGATATGGTGAAAAGAGGAGAAAAAAAAGACCTTATATATATATATACATATATATATATATATAGCCATGACTTTATTTTTAATAACACTTTGCATTTTGAACAAAATAATTATTATCTATGCATTAAATTTTCGATATCACTTTAAAAATTCAAGAAACTTCCGGAATTAAAACTAAAAATGTATAACATATTTTATGACATATTGCTTATGAATAGTATTATTTTTAGAAGTAGTATTCATCTAATTACACATCTTATTTAACACGTAAACAATTTCGAGCCTATTACATAAAATTAATAATTTATTTTAGTTAATGTATAAATTATCTATAATTATCAACTAGTAGAAGTAAAATTTCACAAAACTTTTAGCTAACATATTTTTTGCATATATATGTATCGAATAAAATCATACAAAATAATCATATTAGTGTAGTAATAATAACAAGTTGATATGCACGTGGTGTACAACACCAAAAATATTGCGAAGCACATACTGTACAAGAATTTAAACTCCAATTAAGATAATATATATAGGTAAGTGGATATTCATACGTGACAATGTACAAGTATGTCAAAGTACAACAAAATTAAAGTATAAGGTCATCTAGGTATAAGAATAAAATTCTCACATTAATTCAAGGTACAAGCATTCAAACACGTTTCAAATATAGCACTATCAACTAAACACACTTTTGCAAATTATTTCATGTATAATTCGAAAACATGTATTACACAATCAAGCAATGTATAGGAATATTTTGAACCCTACTGCGAGTTGGTCGGGGGTTTATTTTGAAGCCTAATCTGTTAGAGGACTATAAATAACCCTATTATTTGACCTAGGATCATTTGGTACTTTGTAAACATTCTGATCATAATATACGTTTCCTCTCTTCTACTGGTGGACGTAGCTGACACATTATTGTTTATCTTTATCGCATCTCGTTAGACAAATTGGAATTTTCCAACAAAATTCTACATTGGGAATATATGAGAAATATCATGGGCATATAATGAATGAAGTATCTCCATTAGTATGAGGCATTTTGGGAGTTAGCCCAAGAACACACCCGTGTGGGCTTGGTCCAAAGCAGACAATATCATTCTAATGGAGATCAGAGGCTCACTCAGGGCCCAACAATTGGTATCTAGAGCCCAGTTAAGGTTTTCGCAATCTGGTGAGCAAGATATCCGCGTTAAACATGAAAATTGCCAAATTCACGGGGAGGAATAGTTTCATTCTAGGACAGATCAAGATGTGAGCCTTGTTGAAATAACAGAGGCTCTGGTTACCGCTGATGTTGAAAGATAAGAAGGGCAAGGCGGTGGCTCTGAGAGAGGCCGAGATGGTCTGTCTGGAGGAGAAGGCACACTCGAAAATCATGCTATGTCTCGCAGACGATATCATTACCGAGGTCACAGAGGAGGAACTGCGGTAGGATTATGGTTGAAACTGGAGAGTCTGTATATGACGAAGTCGCTAACCAATAAGTTGTTGTTGAAGTAACGTCTGTTCAGTTTTCGTATGCTGAAGGTCTCACTTCGTGAACATTAAATACAATTTTATTAGAATTGCGTAAAATTGATGTTAACATAGATGATGAGGATGCTGGTTTAATTCTATTTGTTTTCCTACCATTGTTTTATGAGAATTTTATGCAGTCTTTCATTATTGGGAAAGTGCTATGACATAGAAGAGGTTATATCATCTCTGCATACCATAGAGCTGCGACATAAGGCAACTGGTACGAGTATGGATAATCAGGACGCTGGGCTAGTAGCCAGTGGGAATGGGAGTAGGGGATCTGGAAATTTAGGAAAAAAGAAATTCAAGAAGAAATCAGGCTCCAAAGACCCTAAACCATTTGTACCTGTAACTACTGCAAAGAGATAGGGCATTGGAAAGAAGAAGTTGAAACAAGAAGATAAAGTAGGTATTGTTGCTGTTGCTGAAAGAGATAACACCAACTCTGAGGATGATGTAGCCCTAGTTGTTGCTGAAGAAACATGTCACACTGATATGTGGGTTCTTGATTCTAGGGGCATAGTGGTTCATAACTTACGAGTAGGTGGATGGAGGCAATATTTCTGTGGTCAACAGTTTGATTTGCAAGGCAGTTAGAATAGGCTCAATTAACTTACGAACACATGATGGTAAATTCTACACGTTGAATGATGTTAGACATGGTCCACTCATGAAGAAGAACTTATATCATTCAGTCTATTGGACAGTAAAGATTTCAGTTTCAGAGGTGAAGGTGGAGTTTTGTATGTTTGCAAAGGTTCTAACGTGATTCCGAAAGGTGTGAAACAGGGGAATCTATATTTACTGCAGGGTACAACTGTATCTGTTTCTGCTGCTATTGCATCATCCGAGAATCCCAAAGACGATCTGACTAAGTTATGGCACATGAGACTTGGTCACATGAGTGAAAGGGGGATGCATATTCGGTCGAAAGGAGAGCTTCTTGGTGGCCACAGGGTCACTAGTCTTGAATTCCGTGAACACTGTGTTTTTTGGGAAGATACATCACAGTAAGTTTCTCAAGGAAGTCCATAGAACAAAAGGCACGCTTGATTACATCCATTCTGATTGTTGGGGTCCTTCACATGTTGAATCTCTAGGAGGCCATAGATATTTTGTGTCTATGATTGAAAACTACTCAAGAATGACTTCAGTGATTATGATGAAGCATAAGAGTGAAGATTTCAAGAGTTTTAAGCAGTGGAAGGCTTGGTGGAAAATCAAACTGGGAGGAAGATCAAAAGGCTGCGAACTGATAATGGTCTGGAATTTTGCTCTTGTGATTTTGATGAGTTTTGCAAGAATGAGGTGATCGGAAGACATCATACAGTAAGACATACACCACAATAGAATGGTGTAGCATAACACATGTGACACGTTGATTTTCTAACCTAGTGTTCCACAAGTGTACGGTTGTAAATGTAGTAGCGGCAATCAAGGTCAATCCCACAAGGAATAGTTTAGGTAGTTCCATACCCCGATTGTCTAGGATTATCATAACTACATACTAAAATTTCAAGGTTGTTTATAACTAAATTAATGAACATAAACTAATTAATTACTTAACAATGACTTATCAAACAAGAAGGAATTCCGATTAACAAGAAAGTATCCTAGGGATTCGATTTCAGGACTTACTTCAATGATGAATTTGCTCAACTTATAGCCTTTTAAACCAATTTCTAGTGTTTATTAGGCGTCGCTCCAATAACCTAACCCTTCTCTCGAAGCGAATAGATCGTATATTAATTAAGATAACTACCCTCTCAAGTAAATTAATCCTAATAACTACCAAAAGCTCACAAACCAATGCCTACACAGTCATAGACAATTGCGCTCTATGTCGTATGTCTAATAACAATTCCCTCCTCTCGAAGCAGAATTGTTAACGAGATAACTAAATCTAGGTGATCAAACTAAATTCAGTTGGAAAAACAAACATAGAGATAAACACATAAAATGGAATCTATAAATCAAAACATAATTCAAAACATTATCGTAAAAATCCCTACTTTCTAAATCCTAGAACACGAATAGCTTAACTACTCATGCCTAGTCTCAATCAAATACAATAATCCATGAAAAACATTGTAAAGAAAAAAGAAACTAGAAAAGAAACAACAAAACACGATTAAATCATCTTTATAATTGTAAGCTTCTTCGTCTTCCAAGTCGTCTAACTCTTCGTCTAAACGGATGTGTCAACCTGAAGTCCTCGAAAAACGAGCTCTACTTATCTTTTTATAAGCTTCGAAAAAGTCATTGGGAAGTTAGGAATCAATTCCTACTTGAGACAGGATTTGGCTTCAAAATCGGTCTTCTGACGCGGCCGTGTTAGTTAAGTGACACGGCCGTGTCGCTTTGTGCTTAAATCTTCTAAACAACGACCAAAATGACGCAGCCGTGTTGGCTAAGTGACACGGTCGCGTTGGAGCAACAGTGCCGTTTTACACTTTGTGAGTCACTTTTGACACGGCCGTGTTGCATATGTGACACGGCCATGTCATTTCTGCTCTGGTTTACCTTCTAGGCCGGTTCAGACCGGTTTGGGCCAATGTTTGGCCGGTTTAGACCGGCTTTCTCTGGTTTTGTCCGGTTTAGTCTCCCTTTTGACTTGTTCTTTCGTTCTGTAGTCGTAAATCACGACTTTTAATCTTGAAAATGCTCAAAAGTACCTTAAAACAAGTCAAACACGTTAAATGATCAAATTTATATTACTTTATCCAATCCTTGACCAAATATGCACATAATTCCTATAAATACTATCATAAATCGACCTAATTACATGCATAATTAACGTGTATCAAAACCCCTTAAACTTAAACTGTTGTTCGTCCCGAACAACATAACAAAAGACAAGAATACAAGTGATTTATGCAATGTTTTAGGGTGATTAGATGACGAATTAGTTTCAGATAGATTTTTCCAAAAGCTAGACTTTATAGTGTATGTGAGCATGTATGATAGAGCAAAAATTAACTACTTTCAAGACTTGAATTTTCGAAGTATTTGATCCTCACTAGGTAAGTGTTTCTCTCATATCTCAAGTGTTTAGGCTAAAAATATCATGTCACTTAAATTAGATTACATGTATAGCTTACCATAGGCTTGCCAATTGTCTAAGCTAGACTCAATACTCGGCGTAAGTGACAAAGAATCAATTAGGTCTTTCATTTGGTTGTAATGTTGGCTTAAGGTAAGGCGGGACAAATTTGGATAAAAGTAACTATCCATTGGACTAATCAAGTTACTCCTAACCCGACTACCCCCTCAATACAGTCACTCGATCTCACTTTTCCAATTTTAGCAAATCACCCTTTCAAGGTAACCTCTTCACCTTTCCCAAAAGTACTTTCCAACCAAGTGCTTTTCTTACTAAGTATTTGAGTACCACATTATGGGACTACTTGATTTTTTTCAAATCAACTAAGCACTTCTTCTTCCAACCTCTCCTTATTATACTAAAACAGTAAAACAACTATTTACAACTGACTCTTTCTTTTGCATTTCATGTTTTTTTTAAACATGTGCGGTAATTACACAAAAACACTGAACATAACACTAGGAGAGGTTATACCTACTTGATTTTGCACCTAACTCTTCAAATTTCCTTTACCCTTCAGTTCATCCATAAGTGCACCCACTTTGTTCCCAATTTTTAATTCAAACTACCTTCCAATCCACCTCCCTCTTTACTCTATTAGTCCAATTTAGGGCCAAAGGCTAAACCAAAAAAGGTACTTGGCTTGTAATGTAAGGTTATGAAACAAACAACCAAAAGCTCAAGTGGACCGACTATGGATAATTTTCAACAATTTTTGGCAAAAATGATTACTTAAAAAGGCTCAAAATAGGCTACAAATCAAAACTGCCTATATCACTTTCTAAGTCACGTTACGCACTTGACAAATTCATAGCAAAGTCTCAGGGCAAGTTCTAGAAACCAATACACATATCTAATCAAAATCACACCGAAAGAAAATATATTGCTCCAAAATAAGGAGTCTTATTAGGCTTAATTCCTCACATGGGTCATTTTGATCAAAGTTCTAGGCTTAAGCTCAATTTCGTCTCTCATTACCTATCATTCTCTACTATGTGTCATTTTTTCAAATTCATGCACAAAATCGTCTCATCATTAACACATCATCATCCATCAAATCCCTAAATTTTCAATGATTATAACTCGGGTTTAATTCTTCTTATGACTTAAAAAAAACTAAGACAATAATAATAAAACTTTGGACTCCTAAAGCTCAACGTGGAAACTGATTAAACACAAAACTGGGTTCACAGACCCAACAACACCAATAAAGCAGATAAATGGGCTCACAGACCCAATAATCCAACTCAAAGCAGTAAAGATCAGCACAATGGGCACACGGACCCGGAAATTACTCCAAGTAATTACTATGCATCAAGCAGCTTAAACGACATCCAAATAACACAAATGACCAATTGAAATTAAAGAAACAGCTACAAAATTAGATATAGCTGCCAAGACGTCCCACGGTATACCCCCTCCCCCAAACTTGGCTGAAAGCCAATGTTTGGAGGAAGAGAGTGGTACGCCTTGGTGCTAACTTACGAAATCACTGTGAGGGCGGCAGGGGTTGGAACCCATGCTGGCTCCAAAACCATGGCCTACCACTGAATCCTCTGCCGCTGTCTCCAATCCTGCTCTTCATTACTCCTTTGAAGGAGTGTGTTCAGTATTCCTCTGTGGTCATGTAGTTCATTGTGGATCGTTTAAATTGCTCCCCGGACCTTTGTTCGATGCCTATCCACCGAGGTGCGAATGAATTGCACCGACTTATTATTAAGGCGAATATCATCCCGGAGAGTAGTAATAATGCCGACCATGTCCTCAGTCAATTCGGACTCGGCTGCAACTGCGGTTGCTGCTCGTTTCTTCCGGGGCTGTCTCGTGATTTGGCTGCTACCTTGGGGTTTCCTCTACCATGACTTGCTTTCCTTTGCTTCGACTAGAGCTACCTTTTGGTGGTGCCATTTTAGTGAACCGGAGATGTTTAGTCAAAGAAGGTTGAGATTTGGAGTGTGCCTGATTTCGCCTTTCTTTTAAGCTAGTGAAAAACTGACGCGACCGTGTTGAACGTGTAACACGGCCGCATTCCATTTGTATTGAATTTTGGCATTTGCATGAGTTTTTGACGCAGCTGCGTTGCCTCTATGACGCGGCTGTGTTGCGGTCCAGTGCTGAATGCTTACACGGAAGACCTTTTTTATGCGGCCGCGTCTATTGTGTAACGCGGCCGTGTTGTTTTGGGCTTGAATTTTTTACTTTGGCTGGTCTTTTGACACGGCCGTGTCCAAAGTGTGACACGACCATGTTGGTCCCTCAGTGCCAAAATTCATTGTAGCTCACTTTTAACGCGGTCGTCTGTTTTCCTCTCCCGTAGCTCGAGGTTTTCGTCTCTTCGACCCCTGTTTCTTGCAACGCTCGTCCATGTTGAATCCTATACACATAAAATACTAAAAACAAGTAATAAAACATAAAACTAAAAAGAAATAATTGAAATAAAATAAAACAGTAAACATTGGATTGCCTCCCGACAAGCGCTTCGTTTTACGTCTCAAGCTAGACGACTTTTTCAGTACTAATTCAGCTTCTTCAGCCGCACTTTCTTCTTAACTGCTTCCCTCATCATTGGATTTGGTTTCAGATGTTTAGGTAAGAGTTCATTGTTTTCGCAGCCTTCGTTCTCTTTTAATGCCTTCTCAACTTTCTTTTTCTTTTTACGCTTTTTGGCCGACCTTCTTTTTGGAGGTTCCTATAAGACATCTAGAACACTATCCTTTTCCAAAAGCTCAAGATTAGCAGAATCATGATGATCAAGATGAACTGTAGAATCAACAAAGCACACTTTAGGGGTATGACAATCACTAGACGAGATTAAGTTCTTATTTATTGTGACATCTAAAGACTGTATAGAGCCACATGTTTCAATGTGATTCACCCTCTCACCCTCGTGTTGTTTTTGAGCTTCGTATATTGAAAACATGATTTTCTCCTCTTCTACCCTTAAAGTTAACTCTCCCTTTTTAACGTCTATAAGTGCGCTACCCGTTGCTAGAAACGGACGACCTAAGATTAAGGGAATTTTTTTATCTTCTACCATATCTAGGACTACAAAGTCAACCGGGATTATAAAATTACCAACTTTTATTAAAACATCCTCTACAATGCCCCATGGCCAAGTTATAGAACGGTTGGCCATTTGAAGGGCAATTATAGTGGGTTTTATTGTGCCTATTCCTATTTTTTCATATATAGACAAAGGCATTAAGTTGATACTCGATCCTAGATCACTTAGTGCTTTATCAAAAGTTAAATTACCTATTTTGCATTCAAGAGTAAAATTACCTGGATCTTTGCAATTTGCGGGTAACTTCTTTTGGATAATTGCACTGCATTCTTCTATTAAGTTCACCGTCTCATAGTCCTCCCATTTTTACTTTTGAGTGATCACCTCTTTTAAGAACTTCACATAATTAGGCATCTGCTGTAATGCCTCGACAAAAGGTATGTTGATTTGGATCTTCTTTAGCACATCCAAAAACTTTGCGAATTGCTCATCTACCTTTTTCTTCTTCAGAGCTTGTGGGAATGGAATTGGAGGGACATATTCTGGTATATTGGCTTTTGGCCTCTTCATTACTTCGTATACCCCTCTTTCTTCCACTGAGTGTTCTTTCTGCACTTCATTTCCAGTATCAGCCGGCAACTCTGGGCTTACATAACCAATGTCATTTCTTACTTGAATTGCGTGACACTGCTCTTTCGGATTCACCATTGTATCGCTTGGGAACTGCCCTTACTTATGTTGGGCTCCAATAATCTTTATCAGTTGGCTCATATTTGAAGATAACTCACCAATGCTTGCTTGTGTTTGAGTCATGGTATTCTCGAGCCTCTTTATGTCAGCTCCTTGTCCAGTCATCTCCTTATTTAGCTCAATAAACTTTCCGTCCATCTTTCTCTCCAGTTGAGCTAACTTTTCGTCATATTTAGCAAACTGTGACTGTACAACTTCCTCTTGTGTTGGCTGCTTACCGTCATGGATCATACCATTTGTAACAGTAAACCCAGGCGGCGGATTGAGTGTATTCTTGGAATTCCCATAAGAGAAATTCTGGTGATTCCGATTCTTTGGATATTGATTGTACCTAGGCTGATTGTTTTGGAAGTTGTTAAAGTTCTTCTGATTTACAAAGTTAACATCCTCAACTTCTTGCTGACCCCCTTGCTGCTGTGCTAACGTCAGACTGGTTACCAGATTAACCTGACTTTTCAATGCTATCAGCTGTGATATTAGTTTTTCAAGCGGCTCATTGCTGACTGTCTCCACTTCCATCACATTCGCTACCCTCCTTAGCTGGTTTCTCTCATTCAGCCACTGATAAATCGTTCTAGACATAACATCTAAAATTGAGAAAGATGTCTTCACACACTTCTCCATCAAACTACCACTTGCAGCTGCATCTACCTGATTTCTAGTCGGAGCAAGTAGACCATTATAGAACTTGCACACCTGCTACTTCTTCGTAAACCCATGTTGAGGGCAACTCCGGATAAGATCCCGGATTCGCTCCCAAGCTTCTCCGAATGGCTCTTAGTCCAATTGCCTGAACAGGTTGATCTGATTCCGCAGGTCGAGCATTTGCTTGGTGGGAAGTACTTCAACAGAAACGAAGTACTCAAGTCCTCCCAACTTGTAATATCCTCCAATGAATTGAACCATTGAAGGGCTCAATCTTTCAGAGAAAATGGGAACAATCTCAATTTGACCTGCTCATGCGGCACATGGTTTATCTTAATGGTGTCCGTCAGTCTGTGAAACTTTATCAGATGCGCATTCGGGTCCTCTAAAGCACTTCCCCCATACTGGTTTTGTTGCACTATGTTAATTAGTGCAGACTTCAGCTCGAAACTGTTGGCATTGAAACGGATTGTTGCTTCAATTTCAGGATTAAAAGGAAGAAGATTTTCTTGCCCTTTCGATTTGGTTTGCATGCAGAGCCTAGAAACACCAAAAATAAGAAATAGCACGTAACACAAAAATTAAACAAAAAATAAAAACGAAAATTAACTTAAAATTCTGAAAATAAATCTAGTCTAGTTTCCTCCTATTTTTCAAGATAAAAACTAAGCGCTAAATCCTATTCCCCGGCAACGACGCAAAAAACTTGACACGTCGGTTTTCTAACCTAGTGTTTCGTAAGTGTACGGTTGTAGGTGTAGTAGCAGTAGTCAAGGTTGATCCCATGAGGAATAGTTTAGGTAGTTCGATACCCCGATTGTCTAGGATTATCCTAACTAGATACTAAAATTTCAAGGTTGTTTGTAACTAAATTAATGAACTTAAACTAATTAATTACTTAACTATGACTTATCAAACAAGAAGGAACTCGGATTAACAAGAAAGTATCCTAGGGATTCGATTTCAGGACTTACTTCAATGAAGAATTTGCTCAACTTATAGACTTTTAAACCAGTTTCTAGTGTTTATTAGGCGGCGCTCCAATAACCTAACCCTTCTCTCGGAGTGACTAGATCGTAGATTAATATGATTACCCTCTCAAGTCAATTAATCCTAATAACTCCCAAAAGCTCACAAACCAATGCCTACACAGTCATAGACAACTGCGCTCTATGTCATATGTCTAATAACAATGCCCTCCTCTCGAAGCGAAATTGTTAAACAAGATAACAAAATCTAGGTGATCAAACTAAATTCAGTTGGAAAAAAACAAATATAGAGATAAACACATAAAATGGAATCTATAAATCAAAACATAATTCAAAACATTGTCGTAAAGAAAAACATTGTAAAGAAAAAAAACTAGAAAAGAAACAACTAATCCCGATTGAATCGTCTTGATAATTGTAAGCTTCTTCGTCTTCCAAGTTGTCTAACTCTTCGTCTAAACAGATGTGTTAATCTGAAGTCCTCGAAAAACGAGCTCTACTTGTCTTTTTATAAGCTTCGAAAAAGTCCTCGGGAAGTTAGGAATCAATTCCTACTTAAGGCAGGATTTGGCTTCAAAATCGGTCTTCTGATGCAGCCGTGTTGGTTAAGTGACACGGCCATGTCGCTTTGTGCTTAAATCTTCTAAACAACGACCAAAATGACGCGGCCGTGTTGGCTAAGTTACACAGCCGCATTGGAGCAACAGTGTCGTTTTACACTTTGTGAGTCACTTTTGACGCGGCCGTGTTGTATATGTGACACGGCCGTGTCATTTCTGCTCTAGTTTGCCTTCTAGGGCGGTTCAGACCGGTCTGGACCGGTTTGGGCCGATGTTTGGCCAGTTTAGACCGGTTTTCTCTGGTTTTGTCCGGTTTAGTCTCCCTTTTGACTTGTTCTTTCATCTGGTAGTCGTAAATCACGACTTTTAATCCTGAAAATGCTCAAAAGTACCTTAAAACAGGTCAAACACGTTAAATGATCCAATTTATATTACTTTATCCAATCCTTGAACAAATATGCACATAATTCCTATAAAATACTATCATAAATCGACCTAATTACATGCATAATGAACGTGTATCAGCATGAACTAGACGCTTCTGGAGAGAGAGCTCGATGCATGCTCTCTAATGCTGGATTAGCTCAAAGATTTTGGGATGAAGCGATGACCACAACATGTTACCAAATAAAACGTGGACCTCACACAGGTATCCACCTGAAAACACCCTATGAGGTGCGGTCTGGTAAGTTTGTTGATTACTCTAATTTGAGAGCTTTTGGTTTTACTATTTATTATCATGTGAGTGAGGGTAAATTGGAACCAAGAGCGAAGAAAGGATTTTTCGTGGGCTATGGGGATGGTGATAAGGCGTATAGAATCTAGTCTCCATCTGAAAATGTTGTGAAAAGATCAAGATCACATGCAAAATGATAAAAAGCTCTATTCGGTCGAAAACTCAGGAATTTGGGTCTAACACAGTTGAACGTAGAAATCGAAAGAGAAATGAAGATAGGGAGTTTTACGTGGTTCGATCAGTGATGATCTACATCCACAGAGGTTCTATGCACCTCAATTTTCACTACACAAGAAATTACAAGAAGTAACAAGAATCTAGCAAACTCCTAATTCACAAACCGAATTAGGTTACGAACCCTAGAATTCTAATTCTCTCACTAGTGTAATGTAAACAAAGGGAAAAATTAATCATCTAGCTCGCAATATCAAGTGATTTATATTTGTATAAGTGTTGTAGCTCGAATCCACGTGATGAGGGATTTATAACAGATTGAAGTTGAAACTGCTGCAAGTTGCTAGAACAACTTCTACAACGATTTCTTCTGCAACAGATTATTGCCGTTGCACACGGCAGTTAATAACCAACTCAAACGCGGTTTTCCTTGACCTTTCTCACTGTTTTGACTCATAACCCAGTTTTCTGGACCAGTTCTTTAAGATCCAAACCCGGTTCCAGATTCCCAACATCTTATACTTCATACAAATACTCACTTGAAGAAATTGAACTTATGCTCACAAATCTCCACCTCAATGAACTCAAGTGCATTTCCTTACCCCAAACTGCTTTGTTCTTCTAGCAGCTTAAACACATTGTTCAAGCCTAATTAGGCTCGAGCAATGCACAACTTTGTTCCCAGGAACTGCCTTGGTCAAGAAATCAGCAGCATTGTCTAGAGTATGAACCTTCTTGACTTGCACATAACCTGAATTTATCACATCTCTTGCAAAATGTAACCTTACATCTATATGCTTGGACCTCTCATGGAATGCTTGGTGTTTAACCAAGTGAAGTGCACTTTGATTATCACAAAAGATGGTCACACATATCTACTTTAATCCCCAGATCCCTGAGAATCCCTTTTAACCATAAAGCTTCCTTGATCGCCTCAGTTAATGCAATGTACTCAGCTTCTGTAGTGGACAAGGCCACTACTGACTGTTGCACGCTTCTCCAACTAACTGCAGTCCCATATAGTGTAAACAAATAACCAAAAATAGATCTCCTTGTGTCTACATTTCCTGCAAAGTTAGCATCTGCAAATCCCACCAATAGAACAGTAACATCAGCTTGTTTCTCAAACTTCAACCCTAAGTTCACTGTCCCTTTTAAGTATCTCAACACCTATTTTAAGGCATCCTAGTGAGCTTTACCAGGATTTGACATGTATCTACTAACCAAAGACACACAATAGACCAAGTCAGGCCTACTACAGATCATGCCATACATCAAGCTACCAACACCACTTGCATATGGTATGTTTCTCATGTAATTCACTTCTTCTGCAGTCTTTAGACGTTGTTCTTTAGACAATTTAAGTTTTTGATTTACTGGAACACTCAAAGTTTTGGCCTCATGCATATGAAACCTCTCCACCACTTTCTGAAGGTAATGTCTTTGTGGCAACCAAAACATTCCAGAATCTCTATCTCTTAAAATGTTCATGCCCAATGTCTTCTTTGCATCCCCTAGGTCTTTCATGTCAAATTCTTTACCCAACTTCTTCTTCAACAACTGTATTTTATGCTCACTTTTACTTGCTATAAGCATATCATCAACATACAATAGGAGATACACTTGATCAACCTTAGAATCCCTCTCAAAGTGTATACAACTATCATATAGACTCCTGATGAATCCTGCCTTCAACATGAACTCATTGAACTTCTTATTCCACTGCTTTGGGCTTTTTTTTAACCCATAGAGTGACTTCTTGAGAAAGCACACCTTCTCTTTACTTCCTGGAACCACAAAACCTTCAGGTTATTTCATATATATGTTCTCAACCAAGTCACCATGTAGAAATGCAGTTTTAACATCTAGTCGTTGTAATTCCATGTCCTCTTGTGTCACTTTGGATAAGAGAAGTCTGATAGAGCAGTCCTTCACCACAAGAGAGAACACCTCATTGAAATCAATGCCCCTCTTTGAGTAAACCTCTTGCAACAAGCCTTGCCTTGTATCTTATCCTTTCTGTGTCTCCAACTTCAATCTTTTTCTTGTAAATCCACTTGGAACTCACTAGCTTCTGCCCCTTAGGCTTATCTACCAGCTTCCAAGTGCCATTTCTCGCTAGAGATTCCATCTCCTCCATCATTGCACTTATCCAGTGCTCACATTCACTACCACTGATTGCTTCTTCGAAATTATGTGGTTCTTGAATCTCTATGTCTTCAGCAATGCTTAGTGCATAGTACACACTTCCTGCTTGCCCATAGAAGTCTGGTCTTTGGAATTGCCTTCTTTGTCTATCTCTGGCAATACTATAATTTCTCAAGATTGGATTTCCAGTTTGCACATCATCTTCTTCAGATGTACTTTCACTTGAGTGTTGATTCAAGTCATCAATCCGTTGAGGATTATCATCCATTTGAGGCTCCACCTGAACTGATACCCTTTCTGCTTCAATAGCACCTTCAAACTCTTCTTGACTTCCAGTGGAGTGGTATCCCATAATTGATTCGTTGAACTTAACATCCCTACTTATCATGAGCTTCTGATTTCCTTGTTCCAAACACCATAGCCTGTACCCTTTGATTCCTTCTGGATATCCTAAGAACACACATCTTTGTGCTCTTGGATCAAGCTTGTCTTGCTTAATATGAGCATAAGCAAGACATCCAAACACTTTCAAATCTGCATAGCTTGGAACTTTGCCACTCCATACTTCTTCTAGAGTTTTGAACCATAGAGATGATGAAGGTGACCTGTTGATTAAGTAACATACTGTACTAATTGTTTCACCCCAAAAAGTCTTTGGTAATCCTGCATCAATCAACATACACCTCACTCGTTTAAGTAATGTTTTATTGAATCTTTCTGCAACATCATTATGTTGAGGGTTCATTAGGACTGTTCTATGTCTGTTGATTCCACTCTCATCACAAAATTCAGTAAACTCAGTAGATAAGTACTGTAATCCATTGTTAGTTCTCAAATGCTTGAGCTTCTTGCCCCTTAAATTCTCCATTTGAATCAACCATGCTTTAAACATGGTGAATGCATCACTCTTGTTTCTTAACACAAAAACCCACACTTTCCTAGTGAAATCATCAATAATATACATGAAATATCTTCCTCCTCTATGTGTTTCAATTCTAGATGGAGCCCAAATGTACGAGTGAACATAATCTAGAGGTTCTTGAGTAGTATGAACCCCTTTAGCATAAGGCAGCTTTTGTGATTTGCGTAATGCACCCTTATCACAAAACTCAAGTGTTTGATTCCCCACATCTCCAATTATGCCTCTCTTGGATAATTCCTTTAATTCTCTCTCCCCAATATGCCCTAACCTCTTATGCCACAACATTAGTTCATTCTTGCCAAGAATACTACCCACACAACCAACAACAGGTTTACCAACCAAAATGAACAAACCACTGTGTTGTTTTCCTTTAATCACCAGTTTATGCCCCTTAGTTATGTGCAAGTGACCATCAACAGACTTAAATTCACATCCAGTGGCAATGAGAGATCCTAGAGAAAGTAAATTCCTCTTGAGACCAAGTACATACCTCACATTGGTGATGGTTCTTGTAACTCCATCAAACATTGTATTTCTCACTGAGCTAGTGCTTTGAACCCTGCAGGAATGATTATTTCCCAGCAGGACACACCCTCCATCTTCTTTCTTGAGATTTTGAAACTAATCTTCATGAGGACACATGTGGAAGGAGCATCTAGTGTCAAGAACCCACTCCTTCTCCATCTTTGAGTCAGTGATATTTAGAACTTCTAGTATGTCTCCTTCATGCTCAACAGCAGCAGCTTCAACTCCTTGGCCATCCTTCTTCTTCTTCTTTAGTGGACAGTCCTTCTTTAGGTGTCCAACTTGTTTGCATGAAACACTTCCTGTTTTCCACCCAATCTCCAGATTTCTTAGAACTTTCATTTCCACCCTTTAAATCTTTTAAAGTTTGGCCCTTCTTCTTTTGATTATTTCTTTTGAAATTAATATTCAAACCTTCACCAGAATGATTGGGTTTCTTGTCTCCTTGATTCTGTAAACATTTGGTTTTCAAGGCAGTGATAATTGAGTCATAACTTAACTTATCTTGCCTCCTAAACATAAGAGTTTCTTTAAAGCTCTCCATAGATCTTGGCAGAGCATTAAGCACCATCAAAGCTTTGTCATCCTCTTCAATCTTGACTCCCAAATCCTCCAGTTCATCAAGAGGCTTTGTAAATTCATCTAACTGGTCAAAAATCACCTTGTCATCCACCATTTTGAAAGCCAACAATTTCAACTTGAGGAATAGCTTATTAGAAACTGACTTGGACTGGTACAACTCCTCCATCTTGGTCCATGCCTCGATTGTAGTCTTGCATCTTGATATCTACCTCAAAGGCTTATCCTCAAGACAGAGGATGATTAAGCTTAATGCTTTCTGATCCACATCGCCATATTTGGGCTTATTAGCCTCCACCCACTGATCTTCGGGCTTGAGAGCATTTGATGACCCATTTTGCACCAATATTACATTTATTTTGATTTTCCATAGAGAGAAGTCATTCCTCCTAGAAAACTTGTCCAATTTTATCTTCATTCCTGTCATTCTTCTCTTCTTCTTTTGTGAGAAACCTTCCCACAGACGGCGCCACTTGTTGTGACAAGATCAAGATCACATATAAAATGATAAAAAACTTTGTTCGGTCGAAAACTCAGGAATTTGGGCCGAACACACTTGAACGCAGAAATCAAAAGAGAAATGAACACAGAGAGTTTTACGTGGTTCGATAAGTGGTGATATACGTCCACGGAGGTTCTATGCACCTCAATTCACTTCACTACACAAGCAATTTCAAGAATTAACAAGAATCTAGCAAACCCCTAATTCACAAGCCGAATTAGGTTACGAACCCTAGAATTCTAATTCTCTCACTAGTGTAATGTAAAAAGAGGGAAAACTTAATCATCTAGCTCGCAATCACAAGTGTTGTATATCTGTATAAGTGTTGTAGCTCGAATCCACGTGATGAGGGAGTTATAACCGATTGAAGTTCAAACTGCTGCAAGTTGCTGGAACGACTTCTACAACGATTTCTTGTGCAAGGGATTATAGCTGTTGCACATGGCAGTTAATAACCAACTCAAACCCGGTTTTCCTTGACCTCTCTCACTGTTTTGACTCATAACCCAGTTTTCTGGACCAGTTCTTTAAGATCCAAACCCGGTTCCGGATTCCCAACATCTTATACTTCATACAAATACTCACTTGAAGAAATTGAACTTATGCTCACAGAAAATAAGGTTATACTCAGCAGGATTGTTATTTTTATGAGAATTCTAAGTATAACCCCACTGTGAAGTCTATTATTGTGTTAGGAAATGATAGTGGTTGTCGTTTGAGGTTTGAGGGGAGGTTTGCTGGTGATTGTCATTTGATGGGAGGTTCAGTGGTCCTTTGTTTGAAGGGGATGATTGTTGGGATTGTCCAACAAATTTCCACATAGGGAATATATGGGAAAGATCATTGGCATATAATGAATGAAGTATCTCCATTGGTATGAGGCCTTTAGGGAGTTAGCCCCAGAACAAAACCGTCTGAGATTGACCAAAAGCGAACAATATCATACCAATGTGGAGATTAAGGGCTCAGTCAGGGTCCAATAAGCAAGTATAAATAATATTCATTTATGTTCGAGTATCATTTAACATATAAACAAGTAATTATTATTATTATTATTATTATTATTATTTGTTAAGTCGAATAAGTCATTAATCATTTCATGCGTCATTCGTTCGATATCTAACCTTATTTGCTTATCTAATTATTATCTTTTACTTACTTTTAGTCTTCTTTGTATTCCACACCGGCGACTGGTACGTACGAATGTTCTACGCACTTAAGCAATGGTCAGTGACACTAGTTTAATATAATGAAATGACATATTAATTCATGTTAATCTAACTAAATGACATGCAATGACAGTTAACATATCAATTACACGTGTTATGAATGTTAAAACATATTTTTGTATAATTATTGTTCCCTTATAGTATATGTTAACTTGCTGAAAGTATATATTATTTTGCCAAAAATTATAAGTTTATTAGTTACAGTATAATTATTTTTTTGTTTGATAGTGGTGTATATTTATTTTTTCAGTTTAAATATATTTATTGTTTAATTATAGTATATATTAGCTTGCTTAAAAGTATAAGTTTACATTAGTTTAGTTATTCAATTTTTCTTTTTGTTTTTGTGTATCCCTTATTAGTACATTTACTTTTTCAAAATTTGCAGGCATTTTCATGATAAATGTCGAATATCAAGTTTGTATACTATTACACAAACATTGACTGACTTGCACAAAACACATGTTGAGAGCAAGGGTTTCGGGGGGTTGTTGCATTTAGGCATTTGTAGGAATTATAATCATGTTGGTTGCTAAAATGGCTTGTTTTTAAGTTTAATCCTAGTAGCAGGATGCTAGCGTTGGATAATTTTCATAAAATTCCTATTACAACTGATGATGTATATGATGTCTTTGTGATCCCTCGTAATGAAGGTGTGAGTGTACCTAATTATGCTCGTTCTGATGGGAATTCTGTGTTGTTTGATAGGCTTGAAGCTGACTATGGAATAGTCTCTAGTGCACCTTTGACAGTAAGCTTACAATATTAGCTTTGGTGCAAGAACCAGTTTCATGCACTAAGCAGCAATCTTGTGCTCAAAGTATTTGAAAAAGGGAAAATCATGTTAGAAGTTTATTCAGCCCCCCTCTACACCCCTACCACTTGGGACCAAAAAGTGGTATCAGAGTGGTTGATTCACACACTAAACGTATTTGATAGCTAAACCAGATCCAACCGTTTTCTAGCCAAAAAACACATTTTGAAAAGCAAAAGACTTTCGAGTAAAATAGCCACAACAATGGAGACTTCTTCAATTAAGGCTCCCATGTTTTCCTTTGAGGAATATGAGGGCTGAGCCAAAAGGATGCAAGTGCATTGGGCCTCTATGCATGATGAAATGTGCACAATCATCGTTGAAGGTCCACCAGTAATCATGAAGATCAACAATGTTGTGAGAGTGGATGGCGAACCTGCACCTCCTCCCATGGTGGAAAAGGCATGTAATGATAGGACTGATGATGATAGGAAAAATGTTAAACTTGGACAATCTAGCAAAAAATGTATTTTTTGCTACACTGGACAAGGGAACCTACACTAAAGTTAAGGCATGCAAGACTGCCAAGGACATTTAGGATTTGCTGAGGGAAATTAGTGTAGGCTTAGCTCTACTTCGAGAGAACATGGTGGCTACTACAACCCTGAACTTTGAGCTCTTTAAAGCTTATCCTAGAAAGACTCTAAATGATTTAGATACAAGATACACGATAATCTTGAATCAGTTGGTGTCTGCTGGGAAAGAGTACACTAGCCAGAAGATAAACACCAAGCTGCTACGAGCTCTCACATCGTACTGGGATGTGAAGACTATTCCAATGATAAGGTGAAAGAAGCTAGGTAAGAAGAGCTTTCACCAACTTTTCCCTGACATCAAATCTTTTGAATATGACATCTATCGGAGAAGGGGAGAAGAAGAAGAGAATGCTACTATCACAAAAGCTCTATTAGCAAGCAGCCCCTCCCAGCAACTCCAAATGGTCCTAGTAACCACCATCGTGGCAAAGCAACAAACTCATATTGTTCCTGAAGAAGCGCAAACACCTAAATATATGGCTTTACTTATGCGACGTCTCACATGTTTTATGAAGAAGCATCCAAAGGGAAACTCATCCAAGCCTCATTACACGAGGCCCTCAGAACCCCCAGGGATGAGCAAGGAAGCTGGACATCTTTGCTACAACTGCAGAAAGACTGGTTTGCTTGGTATTGCCCGTGTCCTAATTTGCAAAAATATTCTGAGGAAGTTCGAAAGCAAAGACGGGATAAAAGGATGTAGGAGAAAGCTCACCTAAAAGCTCTCTTCAGTGGAGCAGAATCCATCAAAGTTGTTACATTATTTTCAAGGGAACCTACAGCAAATGAAGTTTCAGACTTCGACAGTGACTCTTCATACTTTGAAAGCAAAGCACTTGTTCGCCTCATGGTAAAATAAATTGATAATCATGATAAGGTAGATTCTCCCAATACCTCTTGAAGATTAGATAATATTAACTCTAAAAGCTTACTCATTTTATTTAGAAAGATTATGGCTGACTTTGACATGGTCATTCAATCATAAGAAGAGTTGAAGGCTGAGAACATACAACTTCTTGGAGAAAATGCAGTGCTTACATTTGAAGTTGAGAAACTTACAGCTGAAGCAATTTACTGATGTTTTCTTTGAGAGAAGGTAAGTGAGCTAAAGATGTTACTCACCCTTTAGGCTGGGAAGGAAAAGAAATTGATGTCAACCATTATGTCTTTCATTAGATCATCTAGGAATCTGGAGGAAATACTGGATGTTCAGAGAAACCTATCTGACATGACAGAGATAAGATTCTCTTGATACAGTTTCTAATTTTCAAGCAGCTAGCACTTCTACCGATGTTTCAGGCATCCTCCCCAAATAGTGTAAAGGTAAGTCTAAAAGGATGGAGAATATCCCTACTAGGAAACCTAAACTGGCATCAGGCAGTAAACCTGACAAGGGGAAGTTAACTGCTATAAGCATACCAGGCACAAATGTCGTAGGAAGTAACAACATGCAGCGAGCTCTGGCTACTGGGTGCAGTGACTCCCTACAGCAACCTAAGAGCAACCAGCAGAAGAATGGGCTCGATGCTCAGAGGCTTCAACGCAAGGCTAGGGGGAACCATCCCATATTACTCTAATCCATGAAGGAACTTGCTCTAGGTACATATGAAAAAGTGAAACCTTCCAAGGTATGCACTAAGCAAGTTGGGCCATAAGAATAACTTGCTGCTTAGAGTTTCAATTACAAATAGGTTGCAAGAAAGACTAATTCCCAAGGACCCGCTAAGCAATGGGTACCTAAGTCTACTTGATTATTTTGCAAGTCATGTTGCATACTTGACTTAGTGATATCTAGTACATTGACAGCCTATATGCTAGGCATATGACAGACAAGAAGAAGTCTTTAAGGGATTTCAAAGACATAAGTCTTGTGCTCAAGGTGGTGTTTGGAGACAATGTTAAAGCCATCATTAAATATGTTGGAACCTTCTTTGAAGGCAAGGGAAGCATAGAAGATGTCTACTTCGTTGAGGGCTTACTGTATAATCTACTGAGAATAAGAAAATTTAGTGACAAGGGCCACCCTATAGAGTTCACTGAAGAGAAATGCTTAATAAGAGATGCCAAGTCCAACCAAATAAAGCTCACAAGCACTAGAAAAGGGTAACATCTATCTAGCTGACCAGAGACTACTGGAGGACAACTCTCTTGCTTTATAGCTAAAAGCACTCCTGAACTCAGCTGGATGTGGCACAAGAGAATGAGTCATCTGAACTTCAAGAAATCAAGAAACGGGCACGCAAAGGGATGGTAATAGGATTACCATATGTAGCATATAGGAAGGAGAATATGTGTGATGCATGCTTGAGAGGCAAGCAGATCAGGAAGTCCTTTAAAGACGAACTTGTAAGGTCATCTCACAAACTTCTAGACCTGCTGCAATGGACCTCTTCGGACCAATTAAATCAGTAAGTCTAAGTGGGATGAAGTACTCACTTGTGGTAGTAGATGACTTCTCTAGATAAACTTGGACTGTGTTTCTAGCCAAGAAATCAGATACTCAGAAAAAGATCCCAGACCTTATGAAGTGAATTCAGAATGATAAAAGCCTCAACATTGTCAAGATCAGATTGGATCGAGGTACTGAATTCACTAACAATTTCATAGAGAGTTTCTGCAGAAGCAATGAGATTAATATGTATTCAGCTGCTAGATTTCCTTAGCAGAATGGTGTAATAGAAGGAGACACAAAACATTGAAAGAAGTTGCTATGACCATGATTGCTGAAGCAAAATTGCCTAAGAGATTATGGGCATAAGCAACCAACACAACATGCTATACTTAGAATAGATGTCATATCAACAAAGTCCTAGATAAGACACTGTACGAGTTGTGGACTGGAAGAATGCCTGACATATCATACTTTCATATTTTTTGTTGTAGATGTTTTGTCTTAAATAATGAATGGAACATCTAAATGGCTTCGATGCTAAATCTGATGAAGGATTATTTTTGGGATACTCCTCAGTAAGCAAGTCATTTAGAGTGTTCAATAAGAGAGCAATTGTAGTGAAAGACTCACCACACATGGTCTTTGATGAACCCTACTATAACCCAGAAGGAATTGAAGGGATACATTAAGGGTAGAAAAGACAAGGTTGGAAAAAGATAAAGAACTTGTTTCTTATGTCGAGATTTAGCAACAAATTCTTACTGATGAAGAGCCTACTATAAAGGAGGAAGTAGCTGCTGATGGTATTACGAACCCCTCAACAGAGGTTATTGTACAAGAACCTATAGCACACCAAGGAGCTAAGTAGGTAGGTCAACAAGATGTTGTGAATCAAGACTTAGAGCCTATGAGATGGCTAAGGGATCATCCACCTATGATGGAGTAAGGACAAGGAGATTTGGACCTTCCGAAGTCATTTTTCTTGCTTCGTATCTCAAACGAAACCTGGTACCACTGAGGAAGCTCTAAGTGATCTTAACTGGGTTCAAGCAATGCAAGAGGAGCTCAATTGGTTTGAGAGAAGTGAAGTGTGGAATTTGGTTTCCAAACCTACTCATCAAGACGTAATTAATTAGGACCAAATGGGTGTTCAAGAACAAGCTAGATGAGTCAAGGCTTGTTACTAGGAACAAAGCTAGGTTAGTTACCAAGGGCTACTATTAAGAGGAAGGCGTAAACTTCGATGAAACCTTTGGCTCTGTAGCCAGACTTGAAGCTATCAAAATCTTTCTGGCCTATGTTGCACATAGTAACTTCATTGTATATTAGATGGATGTGAAGAGTGCATTTCTGAATGAACTTCTAGTTGAGGAAGTCTATGTTGAACAACTACCAGGATTGGAAAATCCAACTGAAGATAAAGTCTACAAGCTAAAAAAGGAATTGTATGGCCTTAAGCAAGCACCTTGAGCTTGGTATGATACTCTATCACAATATCTAGTCCAAAGCGGATTCCAGAAAGGTGTCATGGACAAAACCTTATTTCGGATCCAAGATAACAAAAGTAAACTGTTAGTTTAAATTTATGTTGATGACATCATTTTTTGGTCAACTGAAAAGGAACTATGTAAGAAGTTCTTCTAGTTGATGCAAAGCAAGTTTGAGATGAGCATGATGGGAGAGTTAAGCTTCTTTCTTAGACTCCACCAGTTGGATGATGGAGTACAAAAAGGAGTTGATGTGCGCAAATATTGTAGATGCAACAGTAATTGAAGGACTATGGGATACTCGCAAGAGAAACTCCTATCATGTGTGATAACACCAGTGTGATTGCTATCACACACAATCCAGTTCTTCACTCCAGGACCAAGCATATGGAGGTAAGACATCATTTCATTCGCGATCATGTTGAAAGAAAAGAAGCCAAGCTTGAAAAGTGACACATATACATACAGTTAGCTGATATATTAAATAAATCCCTGTGTGAAACACGTTTCAATATGCTTCAGGCCTAGTTATGGATGGTACTTACATAGGAAAACCCCTGTAGGTAAAGTTTATGTTGTGGGAAGTATAAAACAAGTTTTAAAACAGTCAATCGATAGGTTACTGTAACCCTACTAGAGTAAGGGGGAATGTTGTAAGTAAGGCATGGTGATATGTTGCCTACTGCAAGGAAAGGTAAGGGAAGTAAATGGCAGTAGATGGCATGCAGTGATTCACGAAAATGCATACAGCAAGAATCAGAGTAATGAGAAATCTAGTAAGCTGATATACGGTGATTCGTTGAAGCTTATTGCAAGTAACCTTACTGTGACACACAAGCGGAAAATATTTAATGTCTACAACAAATAAAAGCTTATTCCACTATTTATTACAAAATTAATAAACCTCATAACATTTAGTGTGCTGAACAATAAGAACTTTTCAGTTTTCGAAGCGGCAAACGCTCATTTCTTACATAAAACAATCTTTCCCGGCATATAATGTGTATGTTATTTACTGCATTGAAATTGTTGCCTTTTACAGAGGTAATTATGATTGTTTGTATTTGACTAATGCACCCATTAAATCGTATCCACTAATTCAAATTCATTTTTGCATCAGTGAATCTGAACTGTTCAAATTGCACGGATTTCTTATCAAGTGAACCAAGAGTTGTTCTTGATTATCTATAGTGACAGGTTATATATACCTAAACTTAGGAAGTGGTCAAAGACCTTTGATCATAGCCTTTAGAAAAGAACCCTAAAAGATCCAAATAATCCCAGATCTTAAGAGGTTCTTCTTCTTACACAAAGTAAAAATCGCATCTTCAAAATCCACTCCTACTATAAAGTCTGACTTCATTGAAGAAGACTGGCTTCTCTTGAGTATCTACGGATATAGATGGCCAAGAGGAATAGAGAATCTCAGCTGATCGAGACAGTGTTGAAGAGATTGTCTTAGAATCATCTGACCTTGTTTCTTGGTGCCCACACTCTTGATTCCGAGGAATTAGTGGAGCAGTTCTACAAAACTGCAGAGATCACTCGCAATTCTAGGGGTGAACCAACCACCATCACATGAACCGATTGAGATCACTCCTTCAAGAATCGCCAAGATCTATTTTATGCCAGAAGAAGGATTGACTCTAGTGCAACTAAAGATCTTTGGTGGAGATTTACTGCTTGAATGCTAGAAGGTGTTCACAGGTGACCAGCAAGCAGTAAATGTGCATGAATCCTACACCAAGGTCATTTTATTCTCTAGTTTAAGTTTCTGATTGATATATGTATTCGGGGTATATAGTGCAAGACTCAGAGTTATGATAAGTGCACCAGTCCCAGATTCTAAATAATGATCGCTTTATGGAAAGAGGAGTCAGTGAACTTACCATTGTTCCTCTTCACCCGTCTAGTAGAGGAGGTCACGAAGATGAAGGGTCGCTAGATCTATGAAATTGTGCTCAACTATGTTATGCTCCATGTCGGTATCGGATCCCCGACGGTGTGGAACATGCAAAGGGAAAGTGGATAGGTGGTACGCGGGAAGGTACCGAGCGAAGGGACGACAAAGAGGAAAAGGTCACCTAAACCCCTACCGGTCTTTTTGGGAATCGGAAAATGATGGTTCTGAAAGCCCCATTCCAAGAAGAGATCTCAACGTTTGAAACCTGTAAATGAATCAATCATTTCTTCTAGTATCATTGCATAAGAGGAAGAAGAAGAGAATGGTGTTGAGGAGGAGCCCTTACAGGAGAAATCAAGGAGGCTGGTCAAAGCCCACCTCAAGTCCAGCACTGTTAGGCAACTCCTTGATTATCCCGAAGCAGCATCCGCACCACCACGATCACCATCTCCTTATCATGAGTCATTCCATTTAATTCAAGATCAAGAGGTATCTAGTCTTGATCCTTAATCTATTTTCTCTATCCTGCCTCTTAGCGAGAACCCACCCTCTGCTACTTCTGTAAACCAAGAAGAAGAAGCAGAAGATTATTTGAATCAAACTGGCGAGTCGTTGGTTCAAGCAAAAACCCCGTAGGCAGCCCCCCCACACTTCACTATCAAAGGTGGAACCTCGTGAAGTAGGGGATGAACCGTGTGTAGACAGGAGATGAATTAAGATTTGTTGCCGAACAAAACGTTGCCTCTCTTCAGCAACATGAAAAAGATAAGCTCATTGAGGAGCTATTAGAGGAGGAAACAGAGAGATACTACAAATGAACGCATTAATAGGGTAAGGTTGTATCCTCACATCTTAAACTGGGACAATTGGGGCGAGCAAGAAGAATGGTCACCTCTTGAACACAATGTAAAGACATTGTTGATTTGATGTCCAAGGACTTTCGTGATCACATTCGGGCAAAAAGAATGGTTTGCCTACAGGAGAAGACTACTCTTAAACACCTAGCTAACGACAATGACTTCGATGGTGAAGATGAAACTAAAAGTGACAAGGTGGCTCGCCAAGTAATAGGGCACACCAGAATAGAAACTCATAGTAGGCACGAGTTTTTAGTGGTAAGGAAGCTCGCCGCAGTAACCTGCTGACACTTCTATAGCAAAACAACCAACTTCTGGACAAAGCTCTGAGGAAGATCAAATTCCATTATCCTATATTCTCAGAGCTAGGCATAGAATTGCCAAGGAATCTATTGTAAGAGAGGGCATAGTAGAAAAGGCAGCAACAACCTTTCAGAATCCCCATGAAGCTACAAAAATGCAGAACAAGTAGTTGAGGTAGATGTTGCACTCGCCAATGAATTTGTTATTGATGAAGTGGTAGCAAACAAGGCAATACGCATTTCACAGATCACCGATGAACCTATTGTAGGAGAGATTGTAGTAGACAAGGTAGTGCACATCTCTCGCACACTAAGTGTACAGGCGCCAAAGAATACACAAGGTGGGATCTCCGAAATAGTAGAAGATGTAGAGACTACTTCACATCCGTAGGCAACAAAAGCAAGTAAGGAGCAGTTTCACACAACTAGTAACCTTGCTGAAGTTGCAATACCACCTGCTGAAGATCGAGGTCATAAAAATGAGGTAATCATACTTGAAGATACTCCAGACTCAGAGACAGTTGAACAACATGAAGATGAATAGTTATTGGATTACAATGATAACCCTTCTGAAAGCAATGTAAATGAAAAGGAAGACTATCTCTTGGGGGATAAGGATGTCGAAAATGATCCAGCTGGTGATGCTAGTTCTATTAGGCTAAGTGGAAAACACCAACCGCTATAGAGGATACAGTAGAAAAGTTCAAGGTAATAGTTGTTGAACAAGAAGCAGAAGAGGCAGTGGCAAAAGAGAAGGCTGATACAGCTTATACGAAGTAATCTTGGCAAATAAAGCCGCTACTCAGGCCACAGGAGAAGATTTGGCTACGAAGCAAGCAGATGTTTCCTCTACCTTTACTGACACAGAATCAGCAAAAGATGCAGTGGCTCAACCAAAGGAAGCAGAACAAGATGTTGGAGTAGAAGTTGAGTGCCTACTTAAACTACTGACCAACAAGCATGACCAATTGAGGGGGAGTGGTGGCTAGTTAAGTTTGCACAGCAAAGAGAAGGCCACTACTGATGGTGATCCTACTGGACAGTCTCATGGAGCAACAAAAGAAGATGCAGTTGGAAAATCAAATGTAGAAGAGATAAGGAGCCACCAGCTTCAACACCAGCAACCTCAACTGACAATTTTGATAAGGACTTGGATATTCGAGGGAGTAATCAATCATCACCTGAAGAATTCTATCCATAGAAGCGGCTCAGGCACCATTTTGATACAGCGCAGGTGGTAGCCAAAAGACAGAAGAGACGAGCAGAGAAGTCTCTTGAGCGTGAAAATGAAACCTTGGCAAGCATTAGGCAATCCCATGAAGAGCTAAATCTGGTAACAACTGCTACTATGAAGGAACTATAAGAAAGATTTGATCGCACACTGCAAGCAACTGAGTTCTCGGTGCAGCAGCTGTGAAAAGCAATGAGAAATGATGCTTCTGGGGTACTCAAGGCTCTAGGATATGTGTGCGAAGCAGTATCCGTGGTTCCTAAGAGCATGAGAGACCTTAAGTTCCAGTTCATGAATGAAGCGCAGGCTCAAAGGCAGTGGATGAAGGAACTTGTCAAGATGTTTAATAGCTACACCAATGGAAAAATGACTATCCTCGTATCCATCATGAATGAGAGGCTGAAAGAGCAGAAGGATGGTTCACAGTCCTTGAAGGATGAATTCTCCCTCTATGGCAGGAGAAAGCCCAGGATAGAAAAATATTGGTCAATATCCTGAACATACTAGAAGCACATACTAGGATTAATATTGATGATGTCAAAAGAGGGAAACAGAGGCAAATGAGAGGCTTGCTAAGGAAGAGCAAAAAGAATAACTAGAGATGTTCATTGCTGCTCAAATAAGACAAGAACACGAATCCAAAGCGCGAGCACGACAATGGAAAACTCGTGAACAATAAGAGTTTGAAAGATCTTTGCAGGATTCAGAAGAAAGAGTACGTCATATCCTTGGAAAGGAAGAAGATGAACTCCACAAGATCTATCCTGCTACTGGGATAGTTCATGATCTCCTTGTTCACATAAAGCAACCTGCCACCTCAAGCGCAAGAAAGCAGGATGCCTCTCCCAATCTATCAAGTCTATGTATGAAGGTTGGTTGTTGCATGACTGCATAGATGAACAACTAGATGAACTTTGTACTTATCAAATTCCAACAGAGAGAAACACTATAGAAGAGCAAATTGATCATTGGAGAACGACTGGAGTTCTCAGATACTTCGAGCACCTACTAAGTGAAGGCGCGTACAATAATGTTTAAGGTTTCACTAGAGACAAGCTAAAGAAATATGGAAGACAATTACACATAGGAGTATCGTACTCCTAAAGTCCAGCTTGTATACATGAATTTCGAACAGAAAATGTACAGCAAATGGTAGAGGTACACTGAGAACGATCCTGACAGATCTAGAAGGAGTAGGGATCTAAAAGGTGAAGATAGAGCAAGGCACATAGGCAAAAAGCATGTCAAGCAGCACTTCACAAAGAGTCACTGGAAGAAGAACAGACTATGAATTAATATTGGGTAATTTTTTCTTATCTATAGCTCTGGATGTAAGATTGTTTTAATTTGGCACATGCTTACTGAAACTATAATAGATAGACTTATCTAATGAAAACAGTTATCATCCTTGCCAAATGATTACATCTCGTACTCTGAAATCATGCATATTGCATTTTATGTACCTTTTGATGAATAATTATTTGTTCTAACAGTTTATTATTTTATGACTTTAAGTACGTTTTTACTTAGATTTTTTGCATCATCAAATAGGGGGAAATTGTTAGGAAATTTATGTTTTGTTTTGATGATGGAAAAACCTCCTATAAGGTAGGAACTAATACCCCCATAAGTTCTGTAAATCTTTGTATTAGTTAGGGCTAGTTCTACTTAGGCAGAAGTCGCAGCAAGCAAGCAGCAAGGTCATCAAAGTTACTTCAAGTAACAAGTAAGCTATAACAGCCAGGAAGAGACTACAGTGAGCATGTAGTAGCATATGCCGATCCAGCATACAGTATTTCTTGCAGCAAGGAAGGTACAACCAGCAAGCAAGCAGGTGTCATATGAACAATGTCAAAGTCAATGTCAAAAGTCTGGATATTCAAATTCAAATATATAGCTAGTGGAGATTGACTATCCAATAATGTGGGGACACGTCACCTAACAAAAAGCAAAAGCAACACTAGACACTGACACCAAGCCGCAACCACTCTGGCCTACTTTCTGCAAGAAAGGACAAACGGCTCATTGTCATACAAGAAGCATTAAATGTCAAGGAGATTATTTCTCTCTCTTCAACGAGAAGAAATCCCAATTTCTATAAATAGAAGGAGATGGAGGCTAAAGTAGAGGAAACCAAAACTCAAGCATTCAAATTACATACTATCGAGCACTCAACATTCTATTCAAAGCTTCAAAGCATACATTCTAATATTCTTACCTTTATTTATATAAAGTATATAAGAGCACAATAGCAAGCAACAAGAAACCTGGTGAAGATCCAAAGCTGCAACAACTCTCAAGTCACACTAGCTCTAAAGCTTTACATCAGTCTTAATCCTTCTCAAACGTAGGAGGATTACCCTCACCTTCGAACCACTATGAATATCGTGTCTACTTTTGTATTATTATTTTTTATTCTTGTTGGCATATTACTTATCTATTGCATAGACTTGTAAGAAAATGTTTAAGCATATCTCACTGCACGTAAAACTCCCTTGACCTTTGCTTACTATAAGTTACTTCTGGCCAGTCTGTTTTGTGTTTACTGCTTAAGTAAGCTTATAGTATTAGATTTACCGCAAGAACCAATTTCTTGCAGTAAGCAGAAATCTAGTGCTCAAAGTATTTGAAAAAAGAAAGAAAATCAATTTAGAGGTTTATTCACCTCCCTCTAAACCTCTACTACTTGGGATCAACAACTTAGTTAAACGAGACACACTTAAATAATGATATTTTTATTATACTAGTAACAAATGATGGGTCATATTACATAATAATGATTGATTTTCCTATTAGTATGTTATATTAACTGATAGTGGTGGGATCCAATATTTGAATGTAGGGACTATATATAATATTTCTTTTAAAACATATTATATTAGTGGTAGGTCGCAATGGATGATAATTACTGAAATGTACTAGTACTTCTAGTGCAATTGCGCGGGTTGATTAATTTTATTTTTTTATCATTTTCAAACATTATTTTTTAAAGTTAAACCAAAATACTTAATCAAATAATATAAGAAGAAATTTGCATCTTTTTATATTCAAAAACTGGAATTATTTACAAGGAAAATACAAGTTGCATATTTCGAAACACTTCTTCGAAGACAATGTTCTTTGTTGCATTTTGTTCACCTTTACCATCAGAACACACTAATATTTTTAGCCCTTTGCGTTTTGTTACTCTTGAAACTAGAACATACACCTGCCCATGACTGAATACAGGTTATCTGAGAAAGATTTCAATGTGTAACAATGACTAGCCATCTCTATATAAATGTTATTACAAACAATAACAACTAGGAAAAAAAAATATATCAATCATTCAATGATGCTTTAAGTAATAATCTAATACTTTAAACTTGAATTCGACTCCCAAAGTTATTTCATTTATGTTAATCCATGTGTTCTAAAAGAACAATGGAACCCCATCTTTTACAACATATGTTGGGTTATGGAGCTTGCACAACTGCTTCACGGCCCTCTGACACGGAATTATTTGAGTTGAATGGGCTTTTAGGGTTGTCGCCTAGATTGGGTTATAAGTACCCTAATGATTCATTGTATTTGTGATCACCAAAAAAATTAATCAATCTCTTGTCTTGGTAGTACCCCACGATGTAGTCATTCTTGACGAACTGGGTTAACAAATTTGTGTCTTTTATTTTTCGTCCTATAAAATTCTCAATTGAATTGAGCCTTAATTCCTAACAATTGGTATCCAGAGCATCAGGTTCAGAGGAACTGGTGGGAGCAATTATGATGGCAGAAGGGAAATTGCCGATTGAGAAGTTTGATGGAACCAATTTGGGATTCTGGAAGTTGCAGATCGAGAATTACCTGCACGGTAAAGATCTATATCAACCTTTCGATACGAAACCCCATGAAGGATGATGATTTGAAGTTACTAGGCACGAAGGCAATCAACGTGGTTCGTCTGTCACTGACGGGGATGTACGAGAAGCCATTAGTCGCGAACAAGGTTCATCTGATGCGGCGGTTATTCAACCTACGGATGGTAGAGAGTAGTGCAGTGGCTACTCACCTCAATGAGTTCAATATAATCACAAACCAATTGAGTTCAAATAATTTTGTGCAGGGAATGGAATTCGCATGGAGAAAACTGTGAAAGGAACCCCTCAGCAGAATGGTGTTGCAGAACGTATGAACATAACTTTATGTGAACGTGCTAGACGCATGATATTGAAGTGTAGGCTACCGAAGATGTTTTGGGCAGATGCAGTTAACATAACAACTTACTTGATAAATAGAGGACCCTCAATTCCCTTGGAAAATTACGTACCAGAGGAGGCCTCGACTGGTAAGGAGGTAAATTTATCTTTCCTTCAAGTATTTAGTTGTGTTTCATATGTTCATGTTGATGATGCTGATAGAAGTAAGTTGGATGCTAAGTCTGTTAAGTTTACATTTATTGGATATGGCGGTGATGAATTTGGGCATCGGTTTTGGGATGAACAGAATCGTAAGATAATTCATAGTCGAGATGTCATATATAATGAGTAGATTTTGTACAAAGACAGGTTGGGTGCATCTGAATCTGTTGAATCTAAGAAACAGGTCATTGAGTTAGCCATTACGAACTCGGGTGGGAGCAAGATGGACCATAACGACCAAGTGGTTGTTGACAAAGAACCACATACACCACAACCAACAATTCCGTTGTGAAGGTCTACAAGAATACATGGACCACCTGATAGGTACTCTCCCTCCCTTTATTACCAATTGTTGACTGATGGTGGTGAGCCTAAATGTTATGTGGAGGCTACATTTGGTGAATAGGTTAGCAAGTGGAAACTTGTGATGGATGATGAGATGCATCGTTGAGGGCTAGTGACACTTGGGAACTAGTTGAGCTCCCAAAAGGGAAAACGACACTACATAACAAGTGGGTTTACAAAATTAAAGAGGAGGCTAAAGGAAGCAAGCGATAAAAGGGAAGACTGGTTGTGAATGGGTTTGAGCAGAAATATGATATTGATTATACCGATATTTTTACTCATCTTGTGAAATTAACCACCATTCGATTAGTTCAGAGTATGGTGATTGCAAAGAACTTGATGTTAGAGCAGATGGATATGAAAACACTATTTCTTCATGGTGACTTAGTAGAGACTATTTACATGCACCAACCAGAGGGATACTTGTCAGAAGGGAACTGTAAGCTTGTCTGCAAATTAGAAAAGAGCTTGTATGGTCTGAAGCAAGCTCCATGACAGTGGTACAAGAAGTTTTGATGGATTCATGCATGAAATTGAGTTCAATAGATGCGAGGCTGACCATTGTTGCTATTTCAAGAGGTATGACAATGGCTATATCATTCTATTATTATATTTTGATGACATGTTGATATTAGGTTCTAATGCTCGAGAGGTGAGCAAGTTGAAGAAGCAGTTGTCTAACTGGTTTGCTGTGAAGAACCTTGGAGTGGCCAAACAAATTTTGGGTATGTATATTGAGTACGATAAGGTGGCAGGAAAGTTGTATCTTTCGCAGGCTGATTGTATCAAGAAGGTCTTAAAGAAGTTCAATATGGAAGATGCAAATTCAGTTCGTGTCCCTTTGGGTAGCCATTTTAAGCTATGCAACAAGGATTCACCTAGTAGTGAAGATGAGCGAGACCATATGAAGAAAACTCCATATGCCTCAGAAATAGGTAGACTAATGTATGCTATGGTGTATACAAGACCCGACATTGCACATGCGGTGGGAGTACTCAGTCAGTTTATGGGTAATTTGGGTAAGCAGCATTGGGAGGCAGCGAAGTGGATCCTCAAGTACTTGAGACGTACTACAGAGAAAGCCTTATGTTGTTGAAGGCAAAAATGTTGAATTGGCAGGGTGTGTTGATGCAAATTTAGCATCAAGTTATCTTGACAAAAGGAGAAGTACAATAGGGTATATGTTTACTCTTGGTGGTGTAGCAATTTCTTGGGCTTCTAAGTTGCAGAAGATCGTAGCACAGTCCACTACAGAAGCAGAGTATGTGCCATTGACCGAGGCTAGTAAAGTGATGGTATGGATATCTTGTGTGAATTGGGGAAGGAGCGGAAGGATAGTATTCTCTACACTGATAGTTAGAGTGCTATTCACTTAGGAAAAAATCTAGCTTTTCATTCGAGAACAAAACACATTGAGTTGAGGTATCATTACATTCATTTCCTCATGGAGAATAAAGTCTTGCAACTAATGAAGATTCGAGGAAGTGAGAATCATGTTAATATGTTGACTAAGGTTGTGACCTTAGAGAAGTTGAAGCTATGCATGGCTTTAACTGGGTCTTGGAAACTGAGATGAAGGCTTGGTACTACTACCAGTGAGAGGCATAGATGAGATGGAGGAGACAAGTTATAGTTAAAGTCAGTCTCTAGGTGGGAGATTTTTGGGTTCTGGAGCCTGCACGAATGCTTCACGACCCCCTGACCTGGCAATCCAATTTTTTGGGCCTTAAAAGAAATATTCGAGTTGAATGCGCTTTTAGGGTTGCAGCCCAGATTGAGTTATAAATATCCATATGATTCACTGTATTTGTGATCACCAAAAAAATTGGTAAATCTTCTGGCTTGGTAGTGCCCCCAGATGTAGTCATTCTTGATGAACTGGGTTAACAAATTTGTGTCTTTTATTTTTCGTCCTATCAAATTCCCACTTAAATTGTTCCTTAATTCCTAACAACATCAATCGTGAAAGTAACTCCATTCATAATGATACTTGAATCTTTATTTTCAACATCCAAATTAATAAGATTGTGTTGACAAAATTATTGTGGAAGGATCTGTATAGAAAACAATATGATAAATTTATTCAATTTAAAAAAATGAATTATATATCCCGATCCCCATCCAAATCAATGATTTTTTACAAAATAATAATGTAAATGGGTTTTTGTTACAATTTTTTGTGTCTCCCTAGTATTTTTTACCATACACATTATGTAATAGAGTCTTGTTTTTGTTGAACAACTTTCTACAATAAAAGAAGTACAAAGCATATCATTTCTAAGTAAATGTTGAATCTCTTTTAACTTTAACTTTCCTCGTGCAGATTCTAAAATATAAATCATAATATGAAAAATAAATTAAATGTTTAAAATAATAATAAAAAAATTTTAAAAAACACGTTTTTCTAATGAGTTTACAATAACTTCTAAATCATGCCTCTATTAAAATTAAAGAAATTGACATATCAGAATCTCTAAAAATATTCTTCTTGGAACACATAGTAGAAGTAAGCATATTAACATGAATGAGCGTATTATTTTCATTAGTAAAAACAATTAAATCACCATATTTATTAAACAGGACAAAAGGAAACAATCCTTGTATAAAATACACTCTATCATCATTGGCCATATCAGAATGAGCACAACATTCATCGCCATATTCATTCTTCACGGTGTAACAATTTGGAAGATTTCCTTTTATTATTAGATTATATGCTCGAGGAATAAGTTGGCATAATATTTCGAACATACGAAATTAAGAATAATTAAGAAAAAATGAAAAATACAATTTAAGAACATTAAATAGATTTACAAAATTACTTACACATTGATTTTCGTCACATCCACTATCTAGAAAGCTTGGTAGATACAATCTATAAAACTTTTCCTTTCGAATGTTATTACCACAAGAAGACATATTTTATGTTGCTTTCCTGATCCAAAATTGATTTGAGAAAACATGAATGAACATGTATAAATATTAATTTCTTGGGATTTATTTATTGAAATACATTGTGTTCAAAAAAGCATGTGTTCAATTTCAACTAATTTAAAAAATTAAACATAAATATTTATGCTAAATTAAAAGAAATTATTAATATTTTCCTTGATTACTCCGAATGATTAGAATAATATGAATGTTATACATAATATCAACATATTATTTCATCATGAATTTAATTACAATTAAACATTTATAAATACTACGTGATCATGATATCAATATATATTACATTCGTAAAAGAATTGGAATTAAGTGATCAAACTTCAGTTATAAACAACTTATATCTCAACCTTTGTTCTAAAAATTCCCATTTACCTACGACTATACTCCGTCTAGGCGCTAGATGGTCCTTGGTCACCTATGGTTTTTTCTCCGACTCCTCCCCGCCTAACTCGTTGAGACCTGATTAACCCCGTCTAGTCCCCAATTAAGCACTAGACTCTAGTCTGCCGCCCGAATAGCGTCTAGTCTTTTAGAATATTGATCTAAACGATAATAGAATTTCTTTTACACATTAGAAAACTTGTATCACCAATAAAATTTCATTAATATCAACTGACAAAAAATTATGTATTGATGGGTCTTGATACTGCAGACCTTCAATGTTGTCCTTGAAAAATTGTTAAAAAAAAATATAACTCCTAAAAAATTAAAATGAAGTATATGCTAAATATTAAAATGCTTCAATAGTTACATATGTAAGCCCAATTATCAAAATAAACAGGCTTCATCACTAAATCGTCACTGAATTATGTAATATAAATCTCCTAATTTCAAGCATATGCTACAATGAAACAATCTAAAAGTTCAATATCAACATCATAGAAAATTGCTTCCCAACCCTTTATTCATAAAATATTTTTTGTTGTTTTTTCTTTAGAAATACATCCCAATTTTTTTTATGATCATTTACAAAAACCTTGCAAGTAGTGCTTGAAATATGACTTGTGTGCTTGACGAATGTACATGGTATCTCCTATCTATATAAAATAAAAATGAGAAGCATTAATATAATCATTATTATCCGAATAAGGATAAATTACATAATATCGTCATATTAAAAGAACAAAAATGATTTAGAAATTCACCAGTACATAATACTCATTCTGAAACAGAATTGATAAATAAATTTCAGGAAACGATCAAAGTATGGCACGTTATCAACAACACTGTTCGATTAATTGTAAACATATACAAATTAAAAAAGTAATACATGACCAATATAAATCAGAATTCGATTTTATCAATTAACTTGAAACATTGTTTACTACCTTGTCAACATTAGAATAAAATGAGGATGAATATTACAATGACTAGTTCTATGAAATTTAAATGACATTACACTCAAATAATGATATCTTGGGATTCTTTTATAATAACTATATAATCTATTTGTGTTTATACTATATTATCAATTTAACAAAGTTGTCACAAGTAATATATTTTCATGTTGTGTCATTCATAACCTCAATATTAGGAAGATTTATGTTTCCTGATTTTTTTTTTTTACTAATTAGTTAGAAATATACATTATTTTTAACATACTAACCTTTTTACGGTGATTATTTACGGCCTACAAAATTTCTCAACACATCCCACTAATTTAATAGATTAAGCTGGTATTAATAAAAGACTACAATGACCTTATGAAAAATTAAGAGAATCAATTATATATATATATATATAATTCAAAAAATAAGAAACACAAAAAAGAATATAAGTTTATTTGTTCTTAGTAAACTTCAACCAGTCCTACTCTTTTTCCCAAACTCTATAAACCCTACTTTTATGATAATTTCATTGATGAAGAACATCAATGACAGCCCCCACTCGATTTGATATATCATCTGGGCCTCACTTGAAAACGGAAAGCCGTTTATCTATAATCCCTTCAAAGCGCACAAATCGAGTTGATCAGGGACACACTGATTGTCCCCTAAGTTGAGCTAGTTGACGCAAAAAAGGTGAACAACTCTAGGGAAATGGATGGAGGGATTTGTGCTATGAATTTATAAATCCATTGTCAAATTCACTCCATGTATTTGGATAAAATACTAAGTGAGTGAATTTGTAAATTCAAATTTTTAAATCAACCCAATTAGAAATCCAAGATTTGAGATTCACCATTTTACACTATATTTTGGTGGATTTCAAATTCTTTGACAAATGTAGTCATTTACCAATCGCTCGTCACGCACACTTCTCTCTCCCCTCCCCTCTCCCTACCTCTGTCTCTCTCTCTCTCACTCTCTTCCGTTATCTCTCTCCGCCCCCCCCCCCCTTTCTCTGTCTCTTCTTCTCTTCTCCCTATCGTTATCTCTCCCTCTCGTTCTCCAATGAAATGCTCCGAGTATTTTTTTAATTCTTTTTTTGTTTTCTTTAATCTCCAAAGAAATGTTGCCAATAATTTTTTGGGATATAAGATACATAAAATGTATATATGTGTGTATATTTATAATCAGAAAAAATAATTTCTGTTAATTTAGATGTAGATAAATATTATTTTATTTAATAAAAAATATAAATTGTTATTTTAAACTTTAAAGAAAAAAAGTTGAATTTTAAAATATTGTGTCAGATTTTTGTCAAACACTGGATTTTAAAATCCTTTCACAAATCCACCATAAATCCAAACAAGAGATTTCAAGTCCATGGGTTTCAAACCTAAGTTTTTTGAAATTTATTCATTTTAAATCTCTTAGCAAATCAAATCCTTATATCCAAAGAGTGACACTCATGTGCATAAGATGCACATTAGTGTTATTGTACACCTTGTGGGGCCCACTTAAGATTATTGCGCGCGTGATATATATATATATATATATATATATATATATATATATATATATTAAGGTGTGTTTGGAATCACAAAATAGGTGCTGACTTAGTTGGTAAAGGCGCGACATTATACCCTTCAGTGCGCGGGTTCGAATCTTAACAACACCTTTTTATTTTTCACGAACAGTATATTCAAATTCCGAGCATAGTATATGTTATTTTCACCAACAGTATATTCAAATTCCGAGCATAGCAGTATATTCAAATTCCGAGCATAGTATATGTTATTTTCACCTACAGTATATTCAAATTCCGAGCATAGTATATGTTAATAAAGCCTGAGAGTATATGAACACCACCTTTTTATTTTTCACCAACAGTATATTCAAATTTCGAGCATATGTTATAAAGCCTGAGAGTATATGAACACCACCTTTTTATTTTTCACTAACAGTATATTCAAAGTTCGAGCATAGTATATGTTATAAAGCCCGACAGTATATTTAATATTTCAATGTAGTATACGTTATGTTGCATGACAATATACGTTGTTTTAGTTAAGTTTTGTTTTATACTGCGAAATATTTATTTTTTCCAACTTACAATACTCACAGTATATTTAATATTTCGATACAGTGTACGTTGTGATGCCTGACAGTATACGTTGTTTTAGTTAATTTTTGTTTTATACTGCGAAATATTTATTTTTTCCAACTTACAATACTCACAGTATATTTAATATTTCGATACGGTGTATATTATGATGTATGACAGTATAGGAAATATATTTAATATTTCGATACGATGTATATTATGTTGTATGACAATATAGGAAAAAATTGAAGGGCAAAATGAAGGAAGAAGAATACGGTTTATATTATAATGTATGACAGTATAGGAAAAAATTAAAGGGCAAAATGAAGGAAGAAGGAAAAAAAATTAAAGGGCAAAATGAAGGAAGAAGGAAAAAAGATGCAAACAGAATTGAACCCTTGACCTCAAGGTTGAGATATTTAAGACTGTATTAAATACCACCAGACCACTTGCTTTTAGTGTTCAACAAACAGACCATTAAATATATAACATATGCGCGCGCGCAATAACAATATAATAATAATTGGCGGTCTGAACCGGTTCGAACCGGTCTGAACCGCGCGTATTTTTTGGACTGAACCGATGGAACCCACAAGGTGTACAATAACACTATGGTGCATCTTATGCACCCAAGTTTTTGCCATATCCAAATGAGGTCTAGAAGTGTTTCAAACTTACTACAAGGAAAATCTGGAATGATCCTCTTAAATTTTTATTTACAAACCCTTGGCCTTAAGCTTACAAGCGTCACCCATCAGCTAAAGGCGGTGAATAAGAAATCTGGAAGATACTCTTATAAATTGCAAAAGGATAAACAAAGGAATTAACTTTATAAAAGGATAAAGAATGGAATGTATACTTAATCGTTCTGGAATTATTGTCAGATGAATACACTTCTTCTTCTTCTTCTTGTACCTCCACTTTTTTTCTTTTCGTAATCTCTTTTTTTTTTGATAAACTGCGGTCCTCTCCATTTTCTTTCTTTTCCTTTTTTTAATGTTTTATTTGTTGTTTATAATATTTTAAGTTAGATAATTTAAGTTAATAAAGAAATGGTAAAATTGATATTTGCTTTCTAAAAAAAAGTGGGCTACGAATAGTCATCGCTTGAACTTCTCATCAAATTGAAATGTGATTGATTTAAATACTTATATTATATAGTTGTATTTCATCTATTCTTTTTAGATTCTAAATTCAATTAGAATAATTTCTATAAATTTTATAACAAATATGTGTCCTTTATTTGTTTGTCCTATTAAATTCTCAATTTATTGCATCTTAGTTCCTAACAACTGGTATCTAGAGCACAGGGTTCAGAGGATCTGGTGGGAGCAATTATAATGGCTGAAGGGAAATCTTCGGTAGAGAAGTTTGATGGAACGGATTTTGGGTTCTGGAAGTTGTAGATCAAGGATTACTTGTCTGGTAAAGATATGTATCAACCTTTGGGTATGAAACCCGAAACCATGAAGGACGATGAGTAGAAGTTACTAGATAGGAAGGCGATGAGTGTGGTTCATCTATCACTGTCCAGGAACATCGCCCTACAGTGACGGAAAAAACTACCAAGCAGAAGATTTTTACTAATATGTACGAAAAGTCATCAGCTGCAAACAAGGTTCATCTGATATGGTGGTTATTCAACCTACGGATGGCAGAGAGTACTGCGGTGGCTATTTATCTAAACGAGTTGAATATGATCATACCTCAATTGAGCTAGGTTGAGATTAATTTCAAAGATGATGTACAAGCCTAATTTTGTTATCCTCTTTTAGCAAATTAATTAGATATTCGCACATTAGCCACATTGCAATAAGAAGAGAAATATACCTTATTGATGCAACAGACTAATCAGTCTCTCAGATCAGTGACTCGATCTGCTAGCCTTCGAATATCCTTCGTCGCGCTTCAATGGAACTACAAGAATATCCACTATCTCTTGTACACCTTATATTCCAGGAGAAACTGTATATGTATTTTAGAGAGTGGCGTGCTTGCTCATTATTTCTGCTAGGTATACGCGTATTAATACTGCGTACGGGAGGGATATATTTTTTGTCGAGATAAGCTCTCCATCCCCCTATTCGAATATATCTGATAAGATTTATTTAACAAACAAATCTCTTAATGAGATCTTATCAGATTCATATCCCAATGATATTAGGATCCATCAAGCTTAGATGCCATCAACACCCTCTTTACCAGAGAGTTGAAGTAGAACGGTGGCAATCATTAATGCTTCAACAGGGAAGGTGAAACTTAAGTTTGATGAAGTCAGAAATCTAATCTTGAGCTAAGAAATTTGCAGGAAAGAATTGGGTGTGGCCACAGGATTTGATAAAAAAGAAGCATCGGGGGAAACAAAATAAAACCATAACATAAGATTTTGATATGTTCGGTTATTCGCAAAACAGGTTCACCAAAAAAAACTAGGGTTGTGTTTGGATTCAGGATTCAGAAAAGAGAGCATCATGGGGAAACAAAATAAAATATACAAAAATAATCTGCGGCATATCCGATTATTCACAAAACAAGTTCACCAAAAAAATCTAAGGTTGCGTTTTGATTCAGGGATTCGAAATGCATGAATTTAAAATCAATGAACTCAAATCCACTCAAAGCCTCCAAAAAATAGCTCTAACTGAAAGTGATGAATTTCGAAATCTATGGTAATCTAAACAACGTCAATGGATTTGAGACTAGGAATTTCAATTAGATTCTCAAATCCTTCTATCTAAATGCAAGCTATAAGAAATTCAAGAAAGTGAGAAACCAATGTTTAGATTTGACTTTAAAGTAGCATCTGGATATAAAGTAAATACAAAACACTTTGGTTGCATTTGAATAGAAGGGTTTGAGGATGGATTGAAATTCATAGTCTCAAATTCATTGAAGTTGTTTGGATTACCATGGATTTGGAAATCGAAGCTTTCATTTTGTGCTCTTTTTCGAAGGATTTGAGTGGATTTCTAATCCCTTCTATGTTGAATGAATTTCAAATTTATTAATTCTAAATTCATGAATTTCAAATCCCTCCTCCATTCAAACACAGCATCTATTATTTTTAACGAAAATGGCAAATGTGCTTAAAGAGGCAATTGTGATTGCTCACTTAAAAGGCTATGTATGTTCGTGGATTGACTTGTCCGGATTGTGACAGATCAATCAAATCTTTTATTCCTTCTTGATCACCTTTTATCGGAAAACTAAATTTAAAATTAATACAGCAAAAAATTGTACAGAAAGAATTATGACACAACGTCCAGCCACCGCTATCATGAAGCAATTGCAAACAAGATTTTTAATCCAGAAGAGGGAAGCCTCTTATCTCCGTCTCCTCTCTTGTATTCGGCAAAGTCACACGCCCTCACCTCTTATCACTTTTCATCCTCTTCTTGAGCTACAGATCACCTAAGGCTTTACTATCATCTTCACTTTCAACTCCAACCATCTTTAGAGGTATAAGAGTAGTTAGGTTCTAGTTTAGTTTAGTAGTTGATAGTTGATCTCTTGTACATTAATAATTTAACCTTCTTTCCTTTATTTGACTGGCTTCATAACATGCTGTATTTTGCAGTTGAAATCAACGTCCAGCCGTGGTCGTTGTTGTACGTCCTTGAATGGACTACTGCTGCCCTGGTCTCTTCCAAATTATTGGTGTCGAAGGAGAAACAACATGGCTATGGTTGCTTCCCAATTTAGTGTGTGGACCAAATTTTAATGTGTGTCGTTAGCTTTAATTTGTAACTAAAAATCTTTTCAACATGCGCTTAATTTTAGATGGCAGAAGTTGGCCATTTGATTTACGGCTGACCGGTAAGGACAAACCTATCCTTAGATAGGTCTGACCAAATTAGTTTCATAAATTAGTAAAATCGGATTCTCTAACTTAATTGATTAATTTAATTAGAGATAGACCACAAAATTTATTATTATCAGATTATGCGGCCAGATAATCATGAAAACAAATTGATGGCGGCTGGGTTAATTAATTTTTAAGCCAAAATGGGATATTTATAATGATGGGTTCAAATTTATTTTTCATTGAGGTTTGATATCTTGTAATTACAATTAGTTAGGCCTAATTATTATGTGACTGCCATGGGCTGGGCACTTGAGAACTAATTTAATTGTTATTTTGAACTTGACCAAATTGGTCAGCAAAGACAAGAATATATCCGAGGGATGTGTTGAAGTTTGGAGGACTTCAAATAAAGGTCTCATTCGACTCGAGCCGGTTGAAAAGTTGGCCTTAGTTTTAAGTTTGAAGGCCTGAATAAATTTGGGACTTGTCTTAATTGAAGTATGATGGCCTAAATAATTTTTGGACTCATTATTGGACCTTTATAAAGTGAGATGTGAATCTACTAGGACATAGATAGACAACCAATTTAATTGGATGGTAGAAATTCTCGCATAAATTAGATCGAGTAAGACTTTATTTTAGGAGAAAATGCTGGTTGAGATGGAAAACCAAAATCCCACATCGGTTATACAAAGGGGGTGGTAGCGCGTTTATGGGTGAAAAAATCTATATCACCACGAGGCGATTTGCGACAAGCCCAAAAGCAAAACAATACGGCTTTAAAGATGCCCAAAGAGGATTAATATACTACTTCACTAAATAGATTTCCACATGGATACAATGTGTCCAAAAGTGAAATTGTCCTTAAGAGGACAAAAACCTAACTAGAAGGATGCAAGTCCATTGAGCTAAATGGATGTCCGCATGGACACAAGGTGTCCAAAAGTGATATTATCCTTGAAGATGACATAAGCCCAACTAGAAGGATGCAAGTCAATTGGGCTACATCGTGGTCATAAATTGAGTCAATTGAAAAGAATTTATCCCAACTAAAATGGATACAAGTCCAATGGACTAAATCATTAGTAGCTGAAGAAATAACTACGTAGTTTCTAGGCTACAATTGGATTGAATACTTTCAATAAATAATGGCCTAGACACCTAGTATTGGAATTAAGTTTCCAAATAAATGTGAAGAGATGAAGTCTATTCACATAAATGTTTAATTGTGAGGGATACAATCTTCCCATAAAAGTGTTCGAATGTGGAGGGTGTTCAGCTAAGGTAAAACATACCTAAAGTTGGAAATGGAGGCCAAAGACAGCTGATCTCCAATAGAATAATGCGGATCCGTGAAAGAGATTTTGAATGGAGATCAACTACGACGCAAGTCTAGGGAAGTGTGTTCAAGAAACCCACACACCAAGAACATGCGTAGCGGTAACTCAATCATGATAAGTGGAGATCCGACGAACTTGGTTCAATGAGACAACTAAGTTATATGAACGATTCATATGAGCACTTGTAATTCGAATGTGTTTAGTCTAATACCTGGAACTCATCAAAATCATTCCCAGAGACACCAAGTGTCATCTTGATGACCTTTGGTGAGCAGAGGTGGCAAAATCGACATGGCCCGATGGGTAATCCAGTCTGCCTGATATTTAAGATAGGTTATGCTATAGAAATCTAGGCCCAAAGTACTATTTTTCCAATAGGTCCGACCCAATGGGCCAAAAGTACAACAGAACAAGGATCAACCCGATAATCTTGGTATATTATAACAGAATACGTTGGACCGACTAACTTTAGGTCCGCTCAAATTTTGACCCGGCCAGATCCATGACATTGGCCCGACGGGCTAGGCTCAATTGGGCTTGGCCTCCCCAATTGGGACATCTTGTGGTGAGGTTAAACGTAAACTATTAATGTCTCCTATACTAAATGTGTTGGGGTATTTCAGGCTACTCCAGGATTAATATCACCTATATAAATTAGAAGTAAGGTTGCTTCAAGTTAAAGACTTACAAATCCAAGATATGGTCGACGACCGAAATTGACATAACCTAAGAATCAAATTTATTAAAATTGTCATTGTGTGAATGTTATTGTCTTGGCACAAAAAAAAAAAAGAAACTCTAGTTTAAGATATCACGTTCAACGAGCAGCGAGTAAATCCGATAGCATCTCTCTAGGAAAGGTTCAAAGCCGAAAGCTACCTATCTCGGTGCAATGACAGTTCATTGGGAATTTCTTGTGTATATCAGTCCAGAATACATGTATTAATTGTCATTCATGTTGAGGTTGGTCAGAAATTAGCTTTAAAAGATTGGTGTTGACCAATCTTTGAGCAATTCTAACTTGCAATTCCTTGCTGACAATTCTTCCATTCATGTGGGGGATTATTAGAATTTCGAAGTGTGAATGGAAAATGTCTATTAGAAGAAAATGTATTTTGAAAAGTTGCGTTTGATCAAAAGGAATAGGTGTAAATGAAAGGACATGAACATTCCGAAAATGATATAATCTAACCATAAGATTGTGTGTATCGATGAATAGGTACGATCTAATGGTTGCGATTGATCAAGTTGAAAGGACGCACATGTTTTACAAAATGACACCTAAAAGTCTATAAATAGGCCTTGAAATTTGCATCTCCAATCACTTTACCGAATACAACGGTAACCTCACTACAATCTACATACATTCATCTTTTCCAATTATGGTTTTTTAGTCTACAAGAAAGTCTTGAGTATCAAGTAGTTCCCCGAAAACTTTAGTTTTGTTGTACTACGATCCTAAGTTAAAATCAATTATATCTTGGGGATGATTGTCGAAGACCATGAGCACTTGTATGCGGGGTAATATCGTCTTACATCCAGCGAGTAAAACTCGTGCCTCGACTTTACCAGTCCCGTCATTTTTAGAGCTACTTTCAAATACATTTTTGTTATAATTTTTCCAACAGATCTAGGACTATGTATGTTAATTTTAAGGTTTTGTATGTAAAATTGGAATGACTTATGCATAAAATTGGATGTTGCCTTAGATAAGGTTTGGATGACATTGACTACCTTTTTACCAATAAAATACCAAATCATCCGCCACATCAATTTTAATTTATAAAAAAATATGTAATTCTAAAATTATGTGAAATAAATCATAATCCATTAATGAATCTAAAACTGTTCTAAAATGTTTGAGGTCAACAAATAAAATTCAATAACCACCAGAAATATATTTATTTATTAACATATTTTACTATTTTATTCTTCCACTTAGATATTCACTAAAAGTGATTTTTCCACTTATTTATTTATAAAAACATTCATAAAAATCTTGATTTTTTATATTCTTCTATCTTCTTCACACTCCAGCGACGCTCGCTCGTCTACTTCTTCTTCTTTATGCTCCATTGCCTCACTCTAGTGATGGTGGTGATATATTATTGATGAAGAAGAAAAAGATTACAATACTCTTTTGAAATTATTCACTATTGTAAACAACAAAAAAACTAGACAAAGTAAAGATCAGAGGAACAAAGATAACAAGCACAGAGAAAGAGATATTGCTTAGAGCAGTAATATTAAGAATGAGATCTAATCTTTTTCAATCAGAAATTCCTATCTAAAACCAAAGTTTAAAAAGACTTAGACTCAGAACCACTTCAATGTCTTAACGCCACGTATGCTAAGTCACTGGAGAGTGCAAATTTAAGACCCCACGTGCATGGCACGTGATAAATTTCGACAACTTTAGTGATTTTCGGCCAAAAAAAAAAAAAAAAAAAAAAAACCTTAAATTGGATAATCTCATAATTTGCAAGACTAAGATAAAAAAAAATTCCAATATACATAATTTTTTTGGACCCGCCCTAACCCTAAATCACGGGGTACAATAAAAATTTCCAACAAGACTTGTTGGCCTTTTCTTTTCTTTACAGTTTAGTGAGTCTTCTCCTTTTACCTTTTGCTCTACCCTCACATTGTGATTTTTCCAGTCCTCTCTCTCCTATATTAATGAGTAGGAAAAAATAAAAAGAAAAATTAGAGATGTTTGCGGTTCTCTCTTTGATATAAAAAACAACGTGGTAAAAGGCGTTATGTGCTAGTTGGACAACAAATTAGGTCTTATTGCCTGAGTGGAGCATATGCGTAATTAGGCAGAGAGGAATGAGGAAAAACACTTAGACGGCCAATGAAAATCTAATGCACAATTAAAAGTTAGTTTGATTAAGTTAGTTTTTTTTTTTCGTTTAAAAATTATTTTTTTGAGATTTTCGCTAGGGGTAGATACATTTTGGTTTTACCAATTGAACCTAATACCGAAACCGATTTGATATGTACCAATCGAATTGATTTTATGCTTTGTGTTTTTTAGCATTTCGGTATTGGGTTCGGTTCGATTGATATTTTATGTTTTCTAAGCGTTTCGGTATTCAGTTCGATTCGATTAAAAACAAATGATAATTTAGTTTCTATTAAATATCAAATAACCTATTAATACATTATTTTCTTATGGATTTGTTTGGGCTCTAATGTCCATTTAAGTAGTCCAAAAACATTAACCGAAATTCGTTTGATTAATTGATATGACCCATTACCCGATAGTAACCAAACCGAATCCAAAAAATGATTTTAATTTCACTAATTTAATAGTTTATTTTCATATTATTTGAATTCCTTTTCTTATGGTCAGTATCCTTTACATAACAAGACTTTTACTCAAAGTTATGAACTCCGTTTCAGACGTCATTTCGAATCTGTCATTGGAACGGGATATTTTGCTATCGGAGCATTCTAGTATTTCATTTTGGGCTGTTTCGTAATATATATATATATATATATATATATATATATATAATTAAATAATCTCATTATCAAAAATTAATTTTATGTTATATAATTATAAGACCTAAACATACTTCATTACATAAAACCTGTTATATGATGGAACTTTAAGTTTCAGGATTGAAACTTTAAGATTATAGGATTGAGAGTTGGAAATTTCTAGATTAGAGTTTTAGAAATTTGAAGTTTTAACTTTTAAGTTCTTGTAAGAAGGAAATGGGTATGTGGCAGTGCTTTTATTTTTGAGAATTTGAGATATGGGTTAATGGGGTCACAGACTCTATTTTGCAGGAGTACAACTGGAGGAATAGTACAAAGAATAAGAATAAAAAAGTCAATAAAAGAATAGAATAAGAAAATATAAAATAAATGGACACACTTCCGGATCTCGCATATTCTGGCCGATTCTGGTCGGAATTTTTGGCGAGATGGAATTGGAGGCTTGTTGTTCCGTTTTCTTTAGCGGAACGAGATATATCGGCCGTTTTGACCGAAACGGAAGGTGATTAATAACTTTGCTTTTACTGATGTAGGAAATTTTCCTTTATTTTAACTTTTGAAAAGTGATTAAAAGTAGATATTGTGGTAAATTGCTTAAAATCAAAAGTAGGTAGTGTTTGAGAATAAAAGTAATTTTTTTCAAGTATAAAAGTTAGAGTATTTGATACTTAAGCAGTTTTTAGCTCATGAGTGAGAGAAAAATCTTCTATTTATTTACCAAAATACCAAAAAGTTGAGAAAAACATCTCTTATATATTTTTTGTTTTTGGCTTAAAATTAATTTTATTATAGTTGAAGTTGTATTTTCGAACACTCCAAAATAATTTTTTCAAAGTTATAAGTTGAGAAGCACTTAAGAAAAAGTTCTTGCAAACATCATCTTAGAAGTTAGAAAAGCAATTAAGCCAAACAACTAGGTCAGACTTTCAGCCACATTCAGATTTTGGTCAAGGGTTTATTTGAATGAGAGTAGTTTACACCACCATGGTCTCGATCAATTTTTATTAAGGGTTAGTTTCAATGAGAATTATCACAGGTTTTGAGTTTTAGGTACTTAAAAAAGCAGAAATACAGAAATAATGCTGAATTTTTTATATTTCTATGTATAAAATTCGAACAGAAAAACCGAAATATTTCGCTAATTACCGAACCGAAATATTATTTTTCGATTTGGTATTCTATAAATATGGAAATTTACTAACATTTTGGCACTCATGGAAAAATTCCTTTCTTTGGCAGGTCTGAAGATTGGAGAAAATAAAAGAAGATTAACAAAGAATCTTGAAGGAGATCATGTAAGTCAAATATCTCCCATCTTGAAGAACAAGCACATTCCTTGAGTCAAAGAGAAGTAAGTCAAACTTACCTTCTCAACAGCATGTTATTTGATGAAGAGCGGGAGAAAACGGAAATTATATATACTGCAGCATGTGAGTGACGAAAGAACGAGCATGGATAAGGCGCACATCGCAGTTTGATAAGGGGGATCGACAAGAAACTTTGTCGGACACTCTACCCGCATGTCAGGTACGTTCGTTGGCGGAGGAGGTTGTTAAAAAATTGTCAAAGGCAGGACCTGAGAGAACTAAGCCTACTATCCATAATCCACAACAGACCAAAACCTTGCATAGCCAAAAGTCAAAGCCTAATACCACCCATACAACCAACCAACCAACATCTTAAACCAAAAACATCCCCCAAGTTCAAGAAATCCCCATCACATTCACCACGTAAAGCTACTACTACATTCTTGTTATCAAAATCCCTATTAATTGCCTTAACATCGAAACCTAAAGAAACTCACTCCCCTAAACCCAAACAACCCTTGAACCTTGTTGACGAAAACCTTTATGATCAGTTTGACATTAGACCACTATCCACACTCATACACATGGCAAATGTCACTTCCTCAAACCGAGCTACTATTACTGAACCAATGACAAAGAGAACGACGTGGAAATATCCAAAAATAAGTATACCCGCAGAAAGCAAAGAATCTACTGAGAAAACTGACAAGAGTGAAGCGAAAAGTGATTTCCTAAGTTGATGACAAGAATGTTGACGAAATAGATATTGATCAAGGCATGAAGAAGGGCAGGATGGAGACTAGGAAGGGTGTAGATCGTAATGAAATATCGGTGGAGACTGCTGATGGGCAGTCTCGTTGGGATCAATGAGTTGCCTAGGATGGAACTATCAGGGGCTTGGGAACCCACCGACAGTTAATGCGCTTAAACGGGCTGTAAAATCTAAAGATCCTACCCTTATTTTCTTGATGGAAATAAGGTTTTTCTGGCTAGAAATTGACAAGGTAGCGTCTAAGTCAGGGTACGCTGACTGTTGTGACTCAGGAGAGGGACGGAGTGGTGGGTTATGTCTCATGGGGAGGGGGGGATTTTGACAGGGTAACACTTATGGCATCTCACTAAAATTTTATTGATTGTGTGATCGAAGAAATTGATGGTCAAAATTGGAGATGGACAGGAATTTACGGATGCTCGGAGGACCAAGGTTCTCACACGGATGATGTTGTGGGAATTGGCAACCCAGTCGAAGCTGCCCAGGGTTTGTATGGGAGATTGGAATGAAATTATATATGCACATGAGAAAATTGGGGGAAGGGCTCATGACCCGAGCCGAACGGAAGCTTCTAAGATGCCTTATATGACTCACAATTGGAGGATTCGGGCTATGAAGGATTCATTTATACTTGATCGATGTGTGAGATGTGGGGCGTGAAAGAATTTATTTCCAAAGTATAAGGTAGAACATCTGTTTAGGAGGAAAATGGATCATTGCCCGGTATTACTAAGCTAGAATTGGGAACCGACAGTAAAACAGAAGAAAAAAGTCACTAGAGTGAAGCAGTTTCAGGATATGTGGCTTCAAGATGTGACTTTTAGAACGTTGTTGAGAGTGGTTAGGGTACTGGGAATGCGTGTTTGAGCCCGACACGTTTGATGGAGAAACTAACTAGGTGTGCGTGGAGTTTATCCGGGTGGGAATCGACTCATTTCGGTAATCTTAACACTCAAACAAAGGAATGTGAAGAGAAGTTGGTTCGAATTCAAGGTGCTCCTTCCAATGATGAGACTATAGTGAAAACTGATGAATTAGAAGGAAAAATCTCGAATCTCCATACTGAACCGGAGACGATGTGGCATCAAAGAACGCGTGACAATTTGATGAGCGAAGGGGATAAGAATATAACTTTTTTCCATAAAATAGCGAATGGTATAAAGGAGAGGAATAAGATAGAAAGATTAAAGGTTGAGGAGGATAGGTGGGTAGAGGAGGAGGATATAGCTAAGGAGTTTATGGGGTATTTTCAAAAAAAAATTACGGCAGGCTCAAATCACAATATGGACATTGCATTAGATGCAGCGGAATCAAGGGTTACCCCATGTATGCAGGAGAAGATGACGCGAACTTTCATAAAGGAGGAAGTGATTTCAGCATTGACATAAATGCATCCAACAAAGGCCCCTGGGACAAATAGTATGCTTGCAATCTTTTATCAAAAGTTTTGAGCTTATTCCTAAGAAAAACGCTCTGAGCTTGTTACTGATTTCAAGCCTATTAGTTTATGTAATGTAATATTTAAATTAATCACAATAACCATTATTAATAGACTGAAATTGATTCTGCCTGATATCATTTCCATTAACCAATCTACTTTTGTTCTGGGTCGTCTTATCACTGATAATGCACTACCTGCTTTTGAGATTTTCCATTTCATGAATAATAACAGTGCGTAAAAGAAAGGTACCTTTGCCTTCAAATTAGATATGAGTAAGGCCTACGATAGAGTAGAATGGTTATGTCTTTAGAGGGTGATGTTACGTATGGGATTGAATTGGCGTCTTGTTAATCTGATCGTGCGCTGTGTGACCTCGATTTCTTTTTCGGTACTTCTGAACGGATGGTTGGGAGATACCTTTCACCTCTCTGGGGAGTTCGGCAGGGGGACCTACTATTCCCCTATTTGTTCTTATTTTGTGAAGAATCGTCTTCCGCTCCGATTCGAAAAGCTGAGATCCGAGGAGTTATCCATGGAGCTAAAATATAGAAGGGCTGACCCAATTTCGCACCTATTTTTTGCGGATGATATAAAAAAAATTGATGCGGTGGGGCAGATTATCACAACTTATGAGGAAGCATCGAGGTAGTTAATTTCGTTAGAGAAATCGGTTGTTTGTTTTAGTAAGGGGATAGGAGAAGAGAGGAGGAGAATGTTGGCAGATAGGTTGGGGATGAGATTAGTGGAAAAGTATTCGATCTATTTGGGTCTCCCGACTAATGTGGGCAAATCTAAGGAGGCCATTTTCAGTTCTATTATCGCTAGAGTGGATAAAAAACAAAAGAATTAGAAGACTGTTTGCTTGTCACATGTTGGGAAGATTGACCTTGATTAAGTCAGTGGCGTAATCAATTCCGAACTATGTCATGAGTTGCTTTAGATTGCCACAATGGGTCCATAGACGGATTAAATCAATGTGTTTGACTTTTTGGTGGAGTCAGAAAGCATTAGAAAGAAGAATTCATTGGCGGATGGGAGAAATTGTGCAGGCGGAAAGAGGAAGGGGGGAGGGGGGTAGGACTGAGGAATTTAGGGGCGTTCAATTTGGCTGTGTTAGCAAAGCAGGGGTGGCAGCTTATAGGAGATGAGAGCTCTCTTCTTCCAAACTATTAAAGGCTCGATATTACCCAAATGTGATTTTTCTTGATGCACCGATTGGTAATAATTCATGTTACACATGGAGAAGCAACGTGGCGGGGAGGAAATTCTAGAAGGGCGGCCTCATTTAGAAGATAGGTGAACAATCTAATATGGATGTGTGGACGCACCCGTGGCTACCGAATAATGTTGGGTTTAAGGTAAGGAGCACAAGACAGGTGGGCTGTAGGTAGAGAAAGTGAATGATTTGGTGGACGTCTCGACCCATCAATGGCGTGGAGATTTGATCGACTCATTATTTATATAGATGTTCATATTTAGTGACGACAAGTAACAATTCATCACATTTATTATTAATAGAATAGACAACAAAATTATTTCGTCACAAATGTTATATTTGGTGACAATGTAAGTCATTTCATTACAATTTAATATTTATAGTGACGACTATGATTTTCATCACCAAAATATTTACATTTATGACAATTTATACTATTTTCACTATAAATCATTTATTTCGTCACTTATTAGAGAGGTGCACTTATTAAGGACAATAACTTACTAAACCATGACATATTTTATCATTGCAAATACTAATTTTATGTGATGTGATCCATTTTCGCAGTGTTATTAAAATCGGATCTGACCGGTCGGTTCAAGCGGAAATCGGGCAAGAAACTATGTGATGATTCAATAAGTGTTTCATTTTTTTCTCATAATTACAAAAGAATAAAGAAACTTTTGGGCGGAGGAGACACAATTTGTTGCATACTAGAGATGAAAGAGAAAATATATAGAGGGAGTAATTTGATTTGGGGCACTGCCGCACAAGAAGGGGTATTTCTTCAAATTTTTATTTATTTCTTTATTTCTTTATAATAAAATTTTATGGAAAAAAACTAAAATGAACTTGTCAGCTTTCTACACTGTAATATTCCTTTTACATACCTCCCTTTTTTTCTTTTTTCATTTTTTGTTAATAATTCTTTTAACTGTGATATCCTGATTTTTATTTAATTTGTTAAGCATGTGTTTTTAATTAAATGCTTATTGTATTATTATCGCAAATTTATTTTAAAGAATATTATGCATATATAATATATATTACATATAGAGTCAAACTTAATTATCTCGTTTTACCGATTGAACCATCGGTTAAACCACTTATCGGTGATAATATCATTTGATTACCAGGATTTCGATTTCAGGAATTACGCTAATGATGATTAATCTCTACCTTATAAACTTTTAAACCAGTTTTACTATCTATTGGGCGACACTTAATTGACTTAACCCTTCTCTCGAAGTGACTAAGTCGTAGATTGATTAGAAAAATTACTCTCTCGAGTCAATTAATCCTAACAACACCCAACAACCCCTTAACATTTGCCTACATGATCATAGACAATCGCGCTATGTGTTACCGTCTATTAACAATTCCCTGCTCTCGAAGCGGAATTGATAAACAGGTAAATTAAACCTAATTGGCCAGATTAAATTGAATTATAATGATAAAACCAAACACATAGATAGATAATAAAATTTGGAGTCTATAAATTAAACAATTTATTTAAACATTGTTGTAAAACTCTACTGTCTAATCCTAGGACATGAGTAGTTTAGCTGTCCATGTCTACTACCAAATCAGAATAAGAATTTAATGAAAACATTGTCAAGAAATTGAAAGTAAACAAGGAATAGTTAAACCCGAGTATTCGGCTCTTTGATCTCGTCTTGCTCGCTCTCACGCCTTCTACTCCAATGTAAAAGTATGAGAAAATATGATGTAATATCTGATCCTTGATGATTCCTAAAAAAATCGAGCGTCTATATCTTTTTATAGGCTTCAAGATGAATCTTAGGGAGTTTAGGCTTGGATTCCCAATTGGAGCAGGAAACCTTTTAAAAATCGAACTTCGGTCGCGGCTGCGCAAAGTAGCTCTCGCAGTCGCGATACTTTGAGCTCAAAACCAGCTTAATTCGTGCCTTTTTGTCGCGGTCGTGATCCATGTGTGTCGTGGTCGCGATGCTCACACATGTTCACTTTCACTTTCTGGCCATCTTTTGTCGCGGTCGCGACGGTTCTCCGCTAGTTCATCTCCAGACTGGTTCTGACCGGTTCAGACCCGTTTTTCCTTCTCTTTGACATGTTCTTTCGTCCGATAATCATAAAATATGAATCTTGACCCTGAAACACTCAAAATACCTTCAAAATAAGTCAAACACGTTAAATGCTTCTAATATAACAAATCTACGCAACTCTCAACCAAATATGCATGTAAATGCTATCAAATACCTCGTACTCGATATGTGTCACAAAGGATAAAAAAAGTCTTTCTTTGTTATTGTAATGTGGGCTTAAGGTAAGGTGAGGTACATTTAGATAAAAGTGACTACTTTGGACTAATCAAGTTAATTCTAACCCGACTACCTGCCAATACAATCACTCGGTCTCACTCTTCAAATTGCAGCAAATAACCCTGCAAAGTGACTTCTTCACCTTCAAAAGTCCTTACACTCTTAAGTGCTTTTTAATTATATAGGTACCACATCTTGGGACTATCCGACTTTTCTATTCAGCTCAAACAACTGAGCACTTATATCGTAGCCTCTCCTCAAAACTACTATCAAATCATAAAGAACATCTCTTTCTTTTTCTTTTTTTTTTTTTTTTTTCCGTTTCTCTTTCTTTATTTTTTTCTTTCCAAACTAGTAGTTGCTATTATTCTCGTCTTTTCACTTATCATTTTGTTCTTTCCTTCATCTTTTTTAATATCCACTAGTTTTTCCTTTTTCTTCCCAAAATTTTTACCCAACTACCTTCCAATCCTCCTCCCCCTTACTTGATTAATCCAGTTAAGGCCAAAGGCTAAAAATCGAAAGGTTTTTGACTTGTAATGTCGGTCTATGAAATAATAGGCTATTAAGCTCAAATGGGCTAACTAGGGATAAATTATGAACTTTTGGTACAAAGGGCAACTTTTCAAGGTTAAAAAATAGGCTAAAAACAAGAACTGCCTAAAATCGTTTCCTAAGTTACAACACATACTTTTCACATTCATAGTAAAGACTCAAGGCAAGTTCTAAAGACTACTAGTACACATATCCAAAAACAAAAAAACAAAAAGAATCACACCGAAATAAATCATATTACTCCAAAAATAGGAGTACAATTAGGCTCAAATTCTCACAGGGTTAATTTTTTATTAAATATTCTAAGTTCAAGCTCAATTTCGTCTCAAATTAGCTCTCATGCTCTACTAAGTGCCAATTTTGCAACAATTTTCAAAACATTTTCATCATTAACTTTTCATCATCTATCTTTCCTTATTTTTTTTTCTTTTCTTCTTTTTAATCACATATTAACACCAATGACTCGGGTTTTTCTTTTTCTTATAGACTCCAACATAAAACCTAAAACTAAACTACTAAGACATTCAAAACAAAACAATTAAACTAAAGTCTACTACGACCCAACATGACAAATTACTAACACAAACGGGGCTCACAAGCCCAATAGCTCTAATGAAAAAATAAAATGGGCACACAGACCCAAGACTCCAATTAAAGTGGCATAAAAAGGCAAGTTAGTGGGCACACAGACCTAACAATCAACCCAAAATGCGAAGCAAACAACAAACAAACAAGCAACAAGAAACTGTTAAGAAGAACCAGCAATGAAAAATAAATAGCGGCCAACACATCCCATGATACACCTCCTCCCCCAAACTTGGCTGAAAGCCAATGTTTGGAGGGAAAGAGTGGTATGCCTTTGTGCTAACTTACAGTCATTGTGGCGGTGGAGGTGGTTGGAAACCATATTGGCTCCAAAATTGGGCCAACGCATCCCACCGGGTATCCTGCTGCTATCTCCACATGCGTTCCTTGTTGCCTCGGTCGAGGAGAGTATTTAAGATTGCTCTCTGATCATGCAACTTTGTGATGATTGTTTCCACTGCTCCTCGAACCTCTGTTCAATGTCTCTCTATATGGGTGCTGATTGATTGCACCTCTTGGTGATAAAAACTGAACGTCGTCCCGGAGAGATGCTATGAGTCCTTCCACGTCCTCTGTCATCTCGATTGCAGATACAACTGTTGTTGATGATCTCTCCTTCCTAGATGTTCTAGGAGCTCTGCTTCTACCTGCGGTCGCTTGCCCTGATCGAAAGACTTCGGAGTTCAGCATTTTGGTGTGCTCAATATGGTCTTCACAATACAAGGACAAATTTTCTGTATGTGTAGTGCTCATCACGATTGTTCCGTCCTCATAAGGAAGTTGAAGGTATGGTCCCACATTTTGATAAACATAAGGGACCTTCCCGTCTTTCTCATGACCACAACTTACATTTTCTTCAATAGCTCCCATATGAATTGGACCTCACCTTTTACTAGTATCATGTCATCCAACTCAATATCATCAAAAGACCTGGCTATAGGTGTGATCAACCCTCCGATCATAATGTTGTCCTTCTGTTTCCGGATTACATACTCGAAATGCTCCATCATTAGCTTGGAAACATCTACTTTATGCTCATGGAACATATTCCATATCATCTGCAGCTCAGCTTGTCTCATTGCACCTAGTTTCTTTCGTGCAAACAGAGTGTGGGCCAACATTTTCTAGAGGTACTGGACCACGGGATTGCGAATTTATGAGGCTTTAGCAGCATTTCTAACATATCTTTACGGTTCCACGAGGGGTGGAGCGGCTGTCAATATACCTCAGAACTCTTGAATATTAAAAATTTCCCGTGGGTCTTCCCTGGCAGCCTTAGGGAAGCCATATATTTGATCCAACTGGGCATATGTCAATGCACGATGTTTGCCCATCAGTTGGAACGTAATACCGTCTGGTTGGCGAGAATCCAGTGCACTTGCCGCAGTGATGGAAAATGTGCTCAGAAACTCCATTGTGAGTCTCTTATAGGTACATTGTGCTTGCATGAATTTGAGCAAGCCTCCCTGGACCAGTAGGGCTCTGACATTATCATGGATTCCCATTACCCGATTCAGTTCACCATTGCTAAACCTTATTGCCACAACTAGGTGGTGGCGAAGCTGATCAAACCGAGCCTTGTGCTCATCCCTCTCTAGTGTGAACCCATAAAAAGTTTGGCTATCATTTGGACTCTGCGCTGCCGGTTCTTCAACCATGGGTTGCTTGCCTTTGTTACGGCTAGAACTTGCGTTTTTAGGAGCCATCTTAGTGAACCTACACACACAAAACATAACTCTAACTTCAACAACCTATGATGTTATATAAATCATGAACTACTTAGACAACTAAATATCATTCATTTAACCAAATATGCAATCAAAACGCATTTACAATTAAGCTCCAAGATAAATTTAGATTGCAAAGAGTAGTTCAATCATAATTCCACAACATAAGCACCACTTAAGCAACATGAAGCACTGTTAACTCAACTTTTATTCCTTAGAGTATGCGTCTAATGTGATCAAATTATCATGTAAGATGACTCATATGAACATCTAACAAGTAATATGAAAGCCATTCATCATCTTATTACATACATAAAGCCTAAGAAGATCATAAAATAAAGTTAAAGCTACATTCAACCTACGCACATAACATGTTCGATGAAATTCCTCAACGGACAAATCACGTTAAATTGCATATCGTTACTATTCAACCATTCCAAACACAATTAACAATAGAAATTCAACTACAAGTAGCACCAACTTCATCCACAATTCATGACCCAATCGATTTTTCCACAAGATATGCACTACAAGTGCCAACATTATTCAACTATGAACTAGCACTTCTTCAAACTCGAAAATAAACAAACTTTAATGATGAATACGCATAAACACATGATTGTATCAACTAAAAGCTCGGGTTAGCTTCACTTACCAAAGATAAATAGTTGGAATTCGAAGATTTGGGAGTGCCCTAGTTTCGTCCAAATGGGTCGAGCAATCCGAAATTTGTGGTGCAAGTGGTGAATTTTTGTGTGAGTGATTTGGATGATTGTATGAAGTTGAATGCTCAAAGTCAGATGTGTGAGTGTGTGAATGTGTTTTTCGCAAGCAAGAGAGGAGAGAGGGAAAAGTGAACAAATTAAGAAAACGGTAAACATCGGGTTGCCTCCCGACAAGCGCTAAATTTTACGTCTTCAGCCCAACGACCCCCATTTCTTTATTAACCAAAGTCCATCCAACTAACTTTACTTGCTCTCGGGTTAGTTAAGACTCTATTTAGCAACTATGGACTCTTCACAGCAGTATAAACGACACCACATTTATCCTTTTCTTTTAGGCTCGTCCTATTATAAATGGGAAATGTGACTACTTCGCTTTGAATACGAAACGTCAACTTCCCTTTAGGCATGTCTTCCACAGCTTGACTAGTTACCAAGAATGGTCGACCTAAAATGAAAAGGACATCCATGTTCCCTTGCATGTCAACAATCATAAATCACTAGGGAATTTAAAATTTTCAACTCGAATAAGCATATCTTCGACTACCCCCAATGTTATTAGTATTGATCCATCCGCCAATTGGTTAGTAGTAGAAAATTGCTTTACTACCCCTATTCCTAAATGTATGAGTAGAAGATTGCGTCACTACCCCTATACCTAATTGTGCATATATTTTAAGAGGCGTTAAATTAACACTCGACCCTAAGTCACACAACACATTTTTGAACAATCGACTACCAATAGAACAAGATATGGAAAAACTCCCTAGATCTTTCTTTTTGGTTGCCCTTTTTGTGCGAGGGTTTGTGTTCTTTAGAGGACTCGTGTCCTTCTTCGTTGTTGCATCTTTCTCGGTGTGCATTGTCTTTGAATCCTTTAGCACATAACCAGCTTCCATAACACTTCTATCCGAGGATTCTTTCACGACCCCCTTATTCTCAATCTCTTTCTCGGGTTTGTCCTGCACTACATAAAATGTACTAGAAAATTCTAAAGGAACTTGGTTAGCAGATACATTATCATGTAAGTCTAATTCAGAAGAAAGTTGTATTCTCTTATCTTTGTCATCTCTACCTTCTTTCTTTTGCTGTTCAACTTTCTCCCGTGCTAATCTCTTCCTTGCTGTCCGTTCCTCCTTTGCCAACTTCTTCTTAGCTTCACGTTCTCCCAAAATCTTAGCATGCTCGATGCGGAGTTGCTCATCCCTCTTTTTAATGAGTGCTAGAGGAAATCGAATGGGATGTATGTATGCAGGAATATCTTCAATTATTTTTCTTTTCGGTGGTGCAAACTCAGATTCGACCACCTCCTCTTGGTTTTGTTCAATCCCCTTTTTAGCTTCCTTCGGCTCTTGAAGCTCTTGTTCAGTTTCGCCCCTTCAGTAGATAGAATTATAGTTCTCCCTCGGGTTTGATGATAGTGTCACTGGAAAATTGTCCTTGCTTATGTTGAGCCCCAACAATCTTTATCAATTGATTGAGGTTGTTGGATATTTCTTTCATATTCTCTCTCAATTGCTTGATCTTCTCTCCTTGACTAGTCACTTGCTTGTTTAGCTCAATATATCTTCCATCCATCTTTCTCTCCAGTTGAGCTAATTTTCCATCATACTTTGCAAATTGTAGCTGTATTAAAACCTGGCGGTGGATTAAGCAAATTTTTGTGTTGCCAGAGAAGTTTTGGTTATTCCAGTTAGGTGGATACTGATTGTACCTCGGCTGATTATTCTGGAAGTTATTGATGTTCTTCTGATTTACGAAATTAAAATCTTCAACATCTTCCTAACCCGATGACTGTTGTGCTGAGGTATCAGTGTGTTGTGCTAACGTCAGACTACTTGCACCCCTATTGCTTCTTCGAAAACCAATGTTGGGGACAACTCCGGATAAGATCTCAGAATCGTTCCCACGCCTCACCAAATGGTTCTTAATCCATCTGCTTGAACTGATTTATCTTGTTCTATAGATCTAGCATTTTGTTCGGTGGAAAGTAATTCAGAAGAAATCTCGTGCCCAAATCTTCCCATTATGTGACATCATCTAGCGAATTATACCACTTCAATGCTTTTTCTTTCAGTGAGAACGGGAATAACCTCATCTTTACTTGCTCATGTGACACGTGGTTCATCTTGATCGTTTCAGCCAACTTGCGGAACTTGTTCAGATGCACATTCGGGCCTTCTAGTGCACTACCACCATACTAATTTTGTTGAACAATATTTATCAAAGCGAGCTCAACTCAAAGCTATTGACATTCAATGGTGGTGGTTGCACTCCTTTGAACTGTTGATTTGGCATGGGGCGAAGACAATCACTTATGGGTGTGATGTCCTCGGCTGGGTCATCTTGCACAATCTGAGCACATCTCTGTTGCTGTTGTGGTGGTTGTTGTTGCTACAAATTCGTTACACTGTCATCCAGGTGAGCTAAGGCCCCCAATATTTGATTCTGTACCTCCTCTCGGTTCGAATTCTAAGGAACGCTCTCCATCTCGACTATGGAATTTCTTCTCGTTGGGTGTCTAGCGGCAGTTGCCTCAATCTCAGGATCAAAAGGAACAAGATGCTTTTTTCCTTTTGACCTAGTTTGCATGTGAAACTTGAAAACACCAACAAAACGAAATACCACGTAACACTAAAATAAAATAAATAAAAATGAAAATTAAATAACAAAATTTAAATTGCAGAAAAATAAAATCTAGTCTAGTATCCTCCTATTACTCGGGATAAAAATTAAAACGCTAAACCTATTCCCCGACAACAGCGACAAAAACTTGAAAGACTCTAATACTAACATCAAAATACCGCAAATGTATGGGTATAGATGTATATAGTGGAAGTCAAGGTTGATCCACATGAATGAGTTAACGTAGTTCGATACCATAATTATCTAGGACTATCATAACTAGACACGGAAATTTGTGAATAGTTGATTAATTATTAAATTAATATTGCATGTAAACTAATAAACCGAATCAATTAATAAACGTGATTCCTATCAAAAAGAGTGTATCCTAGGCTTTTTGATTTTAGAAATTACGCTAATGATGATTAATCTTTAACTTATAAACTTTTAAACCAGTTTTACTATCTATTAGGTGGCACTTAATTAACTTAACCCTTCTCTCGAAGCGACTAAGTCATAGATTGATTAGAATAATTACTCTCTCGAGTCAATTAATCCTAACAACTCCAAATAGCCCCTTAACCTTTGGCTACACAATTATAGACAATCACTCTATGTGTTACTATCTATGAATAATTCCCTTCTCTCGAAGCGGAATTGTTAAACAAGAAAACTAAACCTAATTGGCCAGAATAAATTCAATTAAAATGATGAAACCAAAAAAATAGATAAATAATAAAAATGGAAGTCTATAAATTAAACAATTAATTAAAACAATGTTGTAAAAACCTACTCTCTAATCCTAAGACACGAGTAGTTTAGCTACTCATGCCTACTAACAAATCAAAACAAGAATTCTATGAAAACATTGTCTAGAAATTGAAAGTAAACAAGGATTATTTAAACCCGAGTATTCGGCACTTCGATCTTCGTCTTGCTCGCTCTCACGCCTTCTACAAAAGTATGAGAAAATATGATGTAATGTCTAATCCTTGATGATTCCTAAAAAAATCGAGCTTGTATGACTTTTTATAGGCTTTAAGATGAATCTTAGGGAGTTATAGGCTTGGATTCCCACTTGGAGCAGGAAACCTTTCAAAAATTGAACTTCTGTCGAGGCCACACAAAATAGCTCTCGCGGTCGCGATGCTTTGAGCTCAAAACCAGCTTAATTCGTGCCTTTTTGTCACGGCCGCGATGCTCGAACAATTTTACTTTCATTTTCTGGCCATCTTTCGTCGCGACCGCACGCCTTCCCATATTGCGTTTGCGATGGTTCTCCACCAATTTATCTCCAGACCAGTTCGGACCGGTTCAGACCGATTTTTCCTTCTCTTTGACTTGTTCTTTCGTTCGATAATTGTAAAATACGACTTTTGACCCTGAAACACTCAAAATACCTTCAAAACAAGTGAACCACGTTAAATGATCCAAATATAACAAATCTATGCAATTCTCGACCGAATATGCATGTAAATGCCATCAAATACAATCCTAAATCAATCTAAATACAGACATTATTAACGTGTATCAACCGGCCTTAATTTTGATAGAACAAAAAATTATCGAGGCTGGCCCAGTTATCCCCTTGATATTCTAAGTTTTTCGGACCCCTGGGGGCATATCGAGCTTGTTGGCCTGAGTCGTACTTTAGGCCTACATTCCTATGGCCCTGACGTCTAAAATATTTGACGTGTTTTGCTGGTCTATTGGGCCAGGCCTATTTTTCTAACTCTAACTATATGTTGGGCCGGGTCCGGCCAAAATTTTATCAAGCCAAAAATCATCGAGTCTGGCCAGCCTATAAAAGGGAATGTACTAATAATATTAATAAGATCAATATATTGATTTAATTATAATATATATATATATATATATTTATATATGTATATATATTAATGACCCATCAAGATATAATGGTTCTATTTATTTCATTCTATTTTTTAAAATCTTTATAATTTTATTTTTTAAATCTTTATTTCTATTGCTTATATATAATAATACAACCACTGATTATTATTAACAATTACTCAAGTTAAATAATAGAATTATTAATTCGGGCGACCAGCTCCGGTCGGGCCCAGTTCATCTGGCCAACGCTATATGTCGGACCGGTCCAAATTTTTATAGAACAAAATATTACCGAGCTCGGTCCAATCTATCCCCTTTGTATTCTAAGATTTTTGGACCCCTAGGGAACACCGAGTTTGTTGGGCCCGGTGGTACTTCGGGTCTACATTCCTGTGGCCTACCCATTAAAATATTGGAAGGGTTATGCTAGTCCATTGGGTTGGGCCAATTTCTCTCACTCTAACTATATGTCTGACCGGCTACATTCCTGTGGCCTAGCCATTTAAAATATTGGACGGGCTATATATTAACGACCCACCAAGATATAATGTTTCTATTTATTTCATTCTATATTTTAAGATCTTGATCTCTATTGCTTATATATAATAATATATCCACTGATTATTGTTAACAATTACTCAAGGTAATGCATAGAATTATTATTCGGGGGCCCCCGTTGGGTCGGGTATAGCCCATTGGGCCAACACTATATGTCGGACCGGTGTTAATTTGATAGAACCAAAATTATTTTATATGTATATTCACTACAAGAAATAAATGTTTTACCCACACATAAATTAGCCATGCAATAAATGTGTAGGTATGTACTTGCACATAATCTCATTTTTTGTGGGTAATAGAATAAACAAAAATAAATTTTCAGGCCACAAATATTATGGGTGGCTATTGATTTTCAGCGACATTTTTATAGGGAGGGAAAATTCCATCCATATTTTAGAAATTGTCGACTAAAACAACTTTATTCTAATTCTTACATGATCATCGTAATTAATAATTTTAGCCACAAATATTTATAATTATAGGTAATTTTTGGGTAAAGGTAATATATTTAGCTACACTGCTAACCCATGTTGAAATGTGTGGCTGAAAAAATTAATTTTTATTAATTTTTTATTTGGTAAGAATTCTAAGATGATGTGGCATATCCAATCTAAGTGATCTTCTCAAACCTAATCTTCTCCTTACTAGACACTGATAAACGTGAAAATTATCATTTTACTTGCACTTTTCACGTTCATAAATTATGGAGAATTACATGTAATTGTTGTGTTTATGTGTGAAAATATGTCGTTAGTGATTTTGTGTTAATTTTCCTTTTTAATATGATTTTATGCATTTTTTGGAGTTTTTGAGTCGTATTTTGAAGGTTAGGAAACTCGGAAGAATTTAGAAGATCGTTCACATCCATTTTCATACTCCGGCATGCATCCCGAGGCCTAAATGGGCCCAAAATGGGTCATGTTCAGCCCCAAACTAAAGATCATCAAGTCACAAGTAAAATTCATGAAGGAGTCGGGCCGAGAAAATGGATGAAAATGCCTCAAATTGGAGAAAGAAAGAAGAAGAGATCAATTGCACATACTCCATGTTTCAGCCCACAAATTGAGGCCCAAATAGACCCAAACAAGACCAAAAAATAGCCTAAATTGAAGTTCGTCAAGTCATAAACACAAGCTGTGAAGTGGTTAGCTCGAGAAGATGAGAGAAAAGGCGACGAAAAACGAAGGCGCGAAGACGGCTGAATTGCACCAACCCCTGCTGGACGGAAATGGTTCCGACAGTTGCTATAGAATCACCCCCAGTTTCAGTCGCCGCTTCTATCGGTCCGCCTGTCGGTCCTGCAGTGGTTTCGGCAGCGGCCATGCGGTCCGCAAATCGCGCACACCCAGTTTTCACCACGCTGTCTTTATACTTCGGCCGTAATTTCCTCGTCCGACCTCCGATACGAGTGATTCAAGTTGTCACGTGTAACCGATACGAAGATCACAACTTTGTAGTTAAATTCAATGGCTGATCCTAGATGAAATTTTTCCAGAAATCACGAGAAGGCCAAGTCGAGAGAGCACGATGGGCTCGACTCAGCAACTTAAAGGACCAAGCACTCTCTTTTGTATTTTTACACTTTTAACCTTACTATGGCTTATCTTTCAGTAGATTTTGAGGGTTGGGGGAACCTATATGTACCCCTTCCCCTCTCATTTGTAAGAAAAATCCAACTCTTGCCTCCTTTTGGAATCTTCCCCAACACATCTCGTTCTCATTTCTTCTCCATTTTCAGATTTTTATAGTTCTTAGCTAGTTTTTTTTCTTCCTCCTCTTCAAGGAGGAAGTCATCTTTGGAGGAGAACTCAGGGATTACTCGCGGGCTTGTGACACCCGACTATTTCATCAACGGATTTTGAGGGTTTGTTCAATACATTTAGCATTTTTTATCTCTTCTCTTTATTTTCAGTTATTATTATTTTTATTGCTTGATATTGATTATGCCTTTCATTGCTTTGATGATTTATGAGTGATTTCTATGTTTCCCAAAGCTCGGGAGTAACCCTAGCTTCGGAGTTGATGATTAGTTGATTGATTAGAGGATTTATTGTGGGTTGTGGTAACCTAAAGTTTGGATTTGGTTGATTTTTATGATTATCATATGAAACTAGGGCTTTGATTATAGGTTTGGTTTGGTCGCTCGGCTTTCGATAACTTAGCCTCATTTTATATGATTGTGCATTTGAAACGGGATAATTGAAACCTACCCTTTCGAGAGATTCGATTTGATCTTAAATGAGCTTAGGAATGGATTTCTACGCCTGATTAGTCGGGGGGGAAATTCAATCCGGAAGCCTAAATCAATCGAAACCCAATTTATAGGATCCACCTATGGAGAAGAAGCCTTACCAAACGAGGAAGTAGAGTCTACGAGGTCTTGGCTAGGATGGGCGAAATTAGGTTTAGTCGCGGGTGTAGAAACTACACCCCTACATCGGTCTTTAGCATAGGAGAAGTCGGGCAAATCTATTCTAGTCTTACGTGGTTGGTAATTCGGAGCCCGGGTTGAATTTGTAAATCTCGTTTGTGTAGGTAGTCTACATTGAACCCCGATTACTTACCTATCTTAGGGAAATACGGCACCTCGACCTTATTCCGGAATTATCACCCAATTAGGATATCGATTGGGTTGAGAATTCAATCACATAAAACTCATACTAGTTTCTTTTAATTGTCTTTGAATTGTTAATTCCATCTTGCTTGTGTGAAATCGAGCCTCGGGAATATCTCCCCATCTATCGGTTCCCTCCTTACTTTTATTTATTGCTTATGTTGTTTAGTTTAATTAAAATTCTCAATTTGCATTTGGCCTAACTTGCTCGAACGTGCTTAAGTCGATTCTCATGAAAAATTCTCCGTTTGGACACAATATCTTTTAAACTACCTCTGTCACAAATCGTACACTTGTGATTTGAGAAGGTCGTTCTAATCACATCGATTTAGAACGACTTTCACGACAAGTTCATGGCGTCGTTGCCAAGGAGGATTTCCTTCCCGTTGATTTAGCTGAAGCACAGTAGAGTTGCATTAGGTCGTTTTTCTTTTTCTTGTTGATTATTAAAAAAAGACTATAAAAGTGAACCCCGATCACTATCAATATTTGCTTGAGAGTTATGCTATTAATCCTTCCGAAGTGAATGCATTGCCTTTTATGCATGATGATGGTTCTTATTCTTCTCCCAATTTTGAAAATAAGAAAGTAGTGTAATGTCAAGTTTTTGGGAAGGAGGGTCACTTATCTATCGATTGTGACTCTTTTCACCATTTTTCTTAAAAAATGCACTATCCTCCCACCTATCCGTCTCAATTCATGCATTACAATTCTTTTTCAAATAATTATGAATTAAGATGGCGGTCGATCAAAATTTTCCCTCCTCAATTCATCAAACATTTTTTCATCCGAGTCTTACCACATCTCTTCGTTTGATTTATTAAAAGAAGAAATAAGAAAAGATAAGGATGAGTTCCATCAAAAGTTTGATGAAATTTTGGCACACACTAAGGTCTTGGAAGCTCATCTCTTCAAGCATTTTTTGGAGACAAATAGAGATGAGAGTGTGCGATTGAGGGAAGAGGAGAAAAAAGAGGAGAGTGAAAAACTCCTCTCTCATGAGCCACTATTGGAGAATAGTGATTATTCTTCCAAACAAGACAATGTATTACCTTCGGAAGAGCAATCACAATGTCTCAACAAAGTGTGTGATTATGATCTCATTCTTGTTAATGATCCATTTGTTGAGGCATCATTTAGTGGCCGGGCTGCAAGTTTTGAACTGTCATTTCATTCATGTTTTGAAAAACTTGCATCTATTATGGATTGATTGTATCTTCTTGCATGATTCGTATGTCCATAATATTATCCGTGATCCATCGTGCCATGTTTATGTTGATGAATCAATTATCTATCTTAAGCAAACAAAAGCATGGCACGATCAACACTTGTTCTTGGATCCCGAATAACACTTGTGAAAGTCGAGCCGTCGACTTTAAACCAAGCACTTCTTGAGAGGCAACCTAAGCATTAATATTTTTTATTGCTTTCTTAGGATTTAATTTTGTTTGTTCTTAGTTTACTTTTTCTTTTTAAGATTTGATGAATTCTTGAGTTATGTGAATAGGTACTTGATTCTTGGGGACACGAACGAGGTAAAAGAGCCTAAATTTTGAAGGAAGGTCCCCCAAGAATTGATGATGCCAAATCAAGACGAGTAATCCTCAGAGTAATACAAAAAGGAAAATTTAGAGAGTCGACACCACAAAGGAGTGAGCTTTACTCTATCTATCTACCTATTTGCAATCATGTGATTTGTGTCATCTTTGCTTGTCCTTGATTTTCATGATTGAATTTTTGTAAATTTGAGTATATGTTGACTTGTCTTTCCGTGCACTTGATTCATATGCTTACTTAAATGACATGTTTGCATTTAAGTTTGTGGGGAGAAGAGATATTGTTTGCATCAATTGAGGTTCTCTCCTCAAATTTCATACCAATTATGAAATCTTGTACCTACATAACTCTTGATATCTTCGAATCTTTGTTTGAATAAATCGCTAGTTTGGAATTGTGGGTAGTTGTGAGCTTTTTTATTGATGAATCTTTGGGAAATGCATGAATTTCACCTCATTTGCTATTTGGGCTAGAGAATTTCGCCCAAGTTTCTGGGAAGGATGGAAGGATTGTTATTTTTATGTGTTTGAAGGGGATGTCCTCATTATTGATTAAATTGTTTGTAGTTATGATTTATGTTATTCTACCATATTTTGTTTCTGGTGTCTTTTATTGCTTTCGTAAATAATGTGCTTGGTTGAATAATTGTTGAGTTGGCTTATTGTGTGATTGATGAGGAAGAAGTATTGGAAGTGTCCCGATTTTTTAAATTTCAAAATTAAAATCTCTAAAAATTTAGCATAAAACATTAGAGGATTCCTTGCCTAAAAATGAATGAGATAAATTGGTTGATGTGATTTAAGGGTAGATGAATGTTTGGCCATAGTAAAGTGGATTGCATGTGTAAATGAAATAACTTAGCCCGAAGTTGTGCTGCTTGTAAGCATTAGTATAATTCCAAAACATACACGACACGATTAAGGACGAACTTGTGAAAAATAAAATGAATTGGCTTTAGGTGGTAAAAAAATAAAGGAGATGTAGGAGGAGCTACAAGGTGGATTAGGTCGCCAAGCAAACTCATTGTTTTTCATTGATTGTAAGAAATTCTAGTGACATTTGTGTACTCCAAGTATTGAGATGAGCATAAAAAGAAAACACGTTGTATGAGACGTAGAAAAAAAAAGAGCTCAAGGAAAAAATGAGTGTGAAATAGTTAAAAATCTTTTGTAACTCGAAAAGAGTATTGTAGTTGGCTCGTGATAAATACATTATTCTTCACATTTTTACCCCTTCAATCAGTACATTCTTGTGCTTTTATAAAAAAAAAAATTATATATATATAAAATATTAATGTAATTTGTTAAGTTTTATATATATGAGATTTAATCTAACCTATCTTACTTTTTGGTTGAAATTTTAGTTTTATTAATATTTATTTTACATATTATAAATCAGCCCCTGCCAAGACAAAATTGAGTCCTAGAGAGAAAAATAGTTGAGCCCATAAACCGGCGGCCAATATAAAAAAAAATGCAAATTTAATATGCAAGCCCGGAGCCCAATTTGTATGAGGAGTTTAGGAAATGTCTCAAAAAAAAAAAAAAAAAAAAAAGTGTCCAGCAACTAATACTAGTAGTAGCCACCAACTTTGACTAAAACGAAAAGGAAAAAAAAAAAACAAAAGAGAGAGAAAATGAGATTAAGAAAAGTTGGACTTCCGAAATTTTTGCAGCAACTTACATCCAACTTGTGAAGCAACAAAAGCAATTTAGGTCTGCCATTTTCATTCTACTACAACAGTAATTGACAACAAATTGAATGCTTAAACACTAACTTAACAGCTGCCTTTTCAGAGCAAGAAAGAGAGAAGCAAATTGCTGAAATTCAAATGGGTTAACAAGTTGATACCTCACATCAACAACTTGGCAACCTTTAACAACAAGTTGGCACCTCTGAAGATGCAAATTGATATCCAAATTTAGCTATAAAAGGAGGAAGAGGTACCAATTCAATCATCCAACAACAACTCAAATTCTAAAGTATAGGTAAAATAGCTAATCTTTTGGAGTTCTCTTTATTGTAATCTTTTGAGGGTGTGAGGACTAATAAAGTTATATTAGGTAGTGTAGAAAGGGAAGAAATCTATCAAAAACGGGCTAGTTCGTTTACGATAGAAGGAGAAAATTTCCCCTTTTTTGAGAGGTGTCAAAGCAACTCAACAAGTGGAAGATTTCTAGTACTAAATCTTGTCAAATTTCTCTTTTTATATCTTCCAAATATTGTCTTTAGTATGTTCCTCACACCTCTCTTGAATTATAGTAAAGTTATATTGTAATTTCTTTATGTTGATGTTTATGCACATAAGGTGTTTGCTATTTTGCTCAAGTGAATACAAAATTTAGTTGATATTCTTGTAATATTGTGGTAATTGATATATATTCTAATCCTCATTTTCATGATTTTCTGATCCATTTCATGTTTGTTGATTGGAATTAAAGTTATTTTGTTTGGCTTGGCCTAGTTCGAATTAAGAACAGTCGAATGATTTTGACTCATACTTGAATATGATTTGATCTAGTAATTTCAACTTTTTATTTGCTAGGCTTGATCTTCCCAAACTTTATGCAAGTCGAACCCGTGTTGATTGAATAGTAAAGATTGACATGGTTAGGTTAATTAGTGTTGGAATTGTCCTAGAATGATTCTAACTATATAAGAGGAACTAGCGTGGAATTTTAGCTACTTAGAATTCTTACTACCAATCTATCAAGTTTGTTTTGTATCATTGATCAAGAATCAAGCTCTTTGGTTTAGTAATCTTAAAAATTACATGTGTTGATTATTTCTTTATTTTTCTTAAAAAAAAATGTTAGTTTAACTTTTAGTCGTCAAACTTGCTAAACATCCCCCCTCCCTTTCGTGTGTGTGTATGTGAACTTCTATTTATATTTTTATTTTCTCTCTATTATTTATAGTTCATAATTGGAGTTAAATGTTGATCATGTTTGTTTCTAAAATTAAGTAAGTAAAACTCTCCTCGTGGGAAACGATCCTTTCTTACCATATACTAATTTATTTAATATTGTGGGCTAAGAATAGGTTAAATTTGTGGCGGTAATGACACGTTACCAAATGTTTGGCGCCGTTGCCTGGGAGAGTTGTTTGTATACTTAACTTTAGAATTAATACAAATTTTAATATCTCCTTTAAACTTGTGGCTATTATATTTTTTTTATGATTGTTTTTTTTTTTCTTTTTTTGACAAGCTAATTGAAATAATTAAATGCTCAAAGTTGTGTTTATTAATTTACTTCACACAATATCTTTTATTTTCTTTTTCTTTTCTTCTATTTCATTTATTTTATTTTACTTTGCTTACTTATGATGTTGTCTCTTTGAAAGGTGTATGCGATTGAGAAGTGGTATGATTATCGGTGAAGAAAGTGAGGTAAAACAAGTAAAGGAAGACGAAAAAGAAAGAAAGGGGGATATGGCTAACCAGACGCTCAAGCAGCTTTCTCAACCGAATATTGATGACTAACCATTATGTATCATCTTTCAAGAATTGGTAAAACCTCTCAAGCTGAACTCAGGTTTTCTAAATTTGCTTCCAAAATTTAATGGTCAGGCAGGTGAGGACCCTCATAGGCACTTGAAAGAATTTTTAGTTGTTTGTTCTACTATAAGACCTGATGATGTTGATGAGGAACAAGTCAAATTATGTGTTTCATTGCATGATTTAGCTAAAGATTGGCTTTACTATCTTCCACCAGGATCTATTACTACTTGGGCGGAATTGCAAAAATCTTTTCTTGAAAAAATCTTTCCCGCAAGTAGAATTGGATCCATTCGAAAAGAAATATGTGGAATTAGGCAAAATTTTAATGAGTCATGATATGAATATTTGGAAAGATTTAAACGATTATGTGCTAGTTGTCTCCAACACCAAATTAGTGAACAATTATTAAAACAATACTTTTATGAAGGTCTTTTACCACATGATAGAGGTATGATTGATGCTGCAAGTGGAGGTGCTTTAGTTGATAAGACGCCTGCACAAGCTAGATAATTAATATCTAATATGGCCCAAAATACGCAATAATTTAGAACTAGAAATTACGTAGGACAAACTAAGAGAGTTAATGAAATTGATGTTAATGATGTGCAAGAACAGCTTAGAGAAAATGCTCAACAAATGGCTCACTTACCTACTCTTATGCCAAATTTGTGTCAAATGGCAACACACAAGCTTGTGCATGTGGCATATGTACTGATTTTTCTCATACTACTGATGTTTTTTCCTACTTTGCAGATTGAGGATGTTATTGCTATAGGTGGTTTCCCTGGCCAACCCCAAAGAAAATATGACCCTTTTTCTAATACTTATAATGAGGGCTGGAATGATAATCCGAATTTGAGATATGGTCAAGGTAACTTTAGACAAAACAATTACAAAATATGCATCAACCTGAAACTTCTGACCGTTCTTTAGAAGATATGGTCAAACAGTTGACTACCCAAAGAGGTCAAGTCCATACTCAAGGTGTTCAATACCAAAAGAAGACTGATACTCATTTACAACACCTAGACAATCAAATTGGGCAGATTTGCACTTTCTTGAATAACATAGAAACCCAATTGTCAGGAAAACTTCCATCCCAACCCATCCCCAACCCAAAATAAAATGTTAAGGCCATAATACTAAGAAGTGGGAAACAATTAGAAGAACCTAAAAGTAAAAGGGTTGAGATTGAGAAATAACTAGAAGTGCAACCTAAGGATGTGGGAAATAGTGAAAATGAAAAGAAAGATGGGGAAGGGGTGAGTTTAAGGAAAGATGAACCAAATAACAGCACCCCTTCCCAATTTAGAGAAATCCCACTTTTTCCCTCTAGATTCATAAAATCAAGAAAAGAAGCCATGGACCAAGAAATTCTAGAGACGTTTAGGAAGGTAGAAGTTAACATACCTCTCTTAGATGTCATTAAACATGTTCCAAGGTATGCTAAATGTCTAAATGAACTTTGCACCAACAAAAAGCAATTCAAGGGCTTGCAAAAGGTAAGTATGGGTGAGAATATTTATGCCATGATTCAAAAGAAAATTCCATCTAAGTGGAAGGACCCAGGTATGTTCACTATACCTTGAAAAATTGAAAATTTGAGGTTTGAAAGATGCATGCTAGACTTAGGTGCTTTGATAAATGTTATGCCTAGAACTATTTATGATTCTTTGAATTTGGGGACATTAAGCAAAACTGATGTTGTCATTCAATTCGCTGATAGGTCTAATGCATATCCAGTAGGAATACTTGAGGATTTCTTAGTTCAAGTAAATGAATTAGTATTTCTTGTTGATTTTTACATTCTTGACATGGATGACGATTCATCTAATAATGTGTCATTATTCTTAGGAAGACCATTCTTGAAAACATCTAAAACTAAGATTGATGTGTATGAAGGTAATTTGACCATGGAATTTGACGGGGAAGTAATTAAGTTCAATATTTTTTATGCAATAAAATATCCTAGTTACATTAATAATGTGAGTTCAATTGATACTGTTAATATTATTGATGTAATTGTGCATGCAACAAATCTTTGATCTTGATAACTTGGATGAGTACTACTTGAACTTGAATCTTCTGAATTTTTTGTTTAAAAAAAGGCTAATTTAGAAGAATTAAAGGTAACTTGTACATCTCTTGCCTTGCCCCTCACTTCTTCAAAATTATTACCTTTTATAGTACAAGCTCATAAATTGGAATTAAAACCCCTCCCCTCTAATCTGAAGTTTGCTTTTCTTGCAAATGGTGAAACTTTGCCTGTGATTATTTCAAATTCTTTAGCTCCATTCCAAGAAGAAAAATTGTTGAATGTATTAAAGCAATATAAAGAGGCCATAGGATGGACAATTGCTGATATTAAAGGAATAAGCCCAACTTTGTGCATGCATAGAATCCTTCTTGAAGAAAATGTTAAACCTGTTAGAGAAGCACAATCTAAGCTATATCCTCCTATGATGGATGTCGTGAAAAATGAAATTCTTAAGTGGTTAGAAACAAGAGTAATTTTTCCCATTTCCGATTCCAATGGGTAAGTCCAATTCATGTAGTACCTAAGAAATCTGGAATAACGGTGATAGAAAATACAAAAGGCGAACTTGTTCCTACTAGAATATCTAATGGATGGAGAGTGTGCATTGGCTATAGGAAGCTAAATCTAGCTATTAGAAAAGACCACTTTCCATTACCATTTATTGATCAAATGTTGGAAAAACTAGCATGGCAAGCTTTCTTTTGTTTCTTAGACAGGTACTCGGGATATATTCAAATTGCTATTGCTCCAGAAGATTAGGAAAAAACCACTTTCACATGCCCGTTTGACACATTTGCCTTTAGGAGAATGCCCTTCGGCCTTTGTAATGCACCCAGTACTTTTCAAAGATACATGATGAGCATCTTTTCTGATTTGATTGAGCATAACATGGAAATATTTATGGATGATTTTACTGTTTTTGGTGATTCGTTTGATTTATGTCACCATAATTTATCTCTTGTTTTGAAAAGGTGCATCGAAACTAACATTGTCTTAAACTTTGAAAAGTGTCACTTTATGGTTGAACAAGGTGTAGTTTTGGGACATGTTGTGAGCTCTAAAGGGCTAGAAGTCGATAAAGCCAAAATTGAGGTAATCAACTCATTACCTTATCCTACTTGTGTTCGTGAGGTAAGATCATTTCTTAGGCATGTCGGCTTTTATTGATGCTTTATTAAAGATTTTGTCGAAAATTGCATCCCCTTTATGTGCATTGCTTGGAAAAGATGTCCCCTTTGAATTTAATGAAAAATGTAAAAAGGCTTTCGATGATATGAAACATAGATTGACTTATGCTCTTGTTATTTGCCCTCCTGGTTGGAATTTACCATTTGAAATAATGTGCGATGCGAGTGACAAAGTAGTAGGAGCTGTGTTAGGACAAAGAAAAGACAAAGAGCCTTATGTGATATATTATGCTTCTAAATCACTTGACCCTGTACAATGTAATTACACCGTGACTGAAAAAGAAATGCTTGTTGTTGTATTTACATTGAAAAAAATAGTTCTTACTTGCTTGGTACCAAAGTGATTATCTTTTCTGATCATGCCGAGCTTAAATATTTGATGAAAAAGAAAGAATCAAAGCCTAGACTTTTGAGATGAATGCTTTTGTTGCAAGAATTTGATTTAGAAATTAGAGATAAGAAAGGTGCTGAAATCTTGTTGCGGATCACTTGAGTAGAATAGTACCTAGAGATGATTGGCCAATGGTTTGTAATTTTTTTCCTGATGAGCAATTATATTCTTTGACCGTGGAACCTCCTTGGTACGCTGATATTGTAAATTTTTTAGTAACTAGGATTTTCCCAACTAAATTGACAAAGGCTCAAAAGGATTAAATAAAGGCTGAATCAAAATATTATTTTTGGGATGACCCATATTTGTGGAAATCTTGTTCAAATCAAATAATTAGAAGATGTGTGAATGAATTCGATTACATGTCTATTTTAACTTTTTGTCATAATTATGATGTTGGAGGTCATTTCGGTCCCAAAAGGACCACTCATAAAGTGCTTGAATGTGGATTCTATTGACCTACTTTGCATAGATATGCATATTTGTTTTGTAAATCTTGTGAACAGTGTCAAAAGACGGGTAACATATCACGAAGGAATGAGATGCCTTAAACAGGTATTTTAGTTTGTGAAATTTCTTACATTTGGGGTATTGATTTTATGGGTCCATTCCGTCGTCTTTTGGTAATGTTTACATCATTCTTGTCGTTGATTATGTATCTAAGTGGGTAGAGGCTAAGGCTTTAAAGCATGATGATGCTAAAACTGTGGTCAAATTTGTTAAGAGTCACATCTTTAATAGGTTTGGCATACCAAAAGCAATCATTAGTGATCGTGGTACTCATTTTTGCAATAAGACATTTGGTGCTACTTGAAAAATATCATGTCACACATCGCGTTTCTACTGCATATCACCCCCAAACTAATGGGCAAGCTGAGGTCTCTAATAGGAAAATTAAACAAATTTTGGAGAAAATGGTCAATCCTAATAGGAAAGATTGGAGTATTAGATTAGATGATGCTCTTTGGGCTTATAGGACTGCATTTAGAACTCCAATTGGCATATCTCCCTGTAGGTTGGTGTTTGGAAAAGCTTGTGACCTACCGGTTGAAATTGATCATAAATCATATTGGGCGGTAAAACAGTGTAACTTAGACTACAAAAAAGCTGGAAAAGAGAGAAAGTTACAATTGCAAGAATTGGAGGAACTAAGATTAGAAGCTTACAAAAATCTTAGAATACAAGAAAAAATCCAAAGCATTCCATGACAAGATGATACTTAGGAAGTCATTTCACATTGGGCAAAAAGTATTGTTATTGAATTCTAGATTGAAATTGTTTCCAGGTAAGCTCTGCACACGATGGCTTGGTCACTTTGTTGTTACTAACGTTTTTCCTCATGGTGCAGTAGAAATAAAAAGTTTTGAAACTGACAAGATTTTCAAAGTTAATGGTCACAGGCTAAAGTCATTTTATGAACAAGCTCAAGTGATGCTGATGGAGGAAATTATTTTAGAGGAGTCTTGAGCAAGAAGGAAGTATGTCGAGCCAATGACAATTAACAATGGCGGTGCTTGGGAGGCAACCCGAGAAGATTACCAGATTTGCATTCTCTACTCTACTCTTTTTGTCTAATCTATTTTGCAATTTAGTATGCTTTATTTTCCGCTATATATTGCAATATTAGTATGCAACTAGCTTCTTGATTAGATGCATGACTTGGCTAATTTTTCTTTTAGTCAACATTTGAATTTACGTTGAGGACAATGTATGGTTTAAGTGTGGGGGAGGAAACAAAGTGAAAATTGAAAATTGAAATTTTTGGCAAATTTCCATGAATTTTGAGGTAATTTTTATAAAAAAATCCTTGCTATTTTAAGAACTTTTTGGCACTTATTTTATATAAATAGAACAATTTTGAGTTTTTCAATTGCTAAAGGTGTATGACCACCAGTTTGAAATAATTTGCTCTAAAGATCATAACATGATTGATAAACGGGCTCAATTCTTGTAACTAGTTGATATATTTTTCTTAAAAATAGTAGTGACTATGTATGGTAGACAAAAGCTGGTGACATTTTGAGTTTAATGACTGATATATATCTTATCAAGTCTCATTTTCCTTCATGAGTGGTTTCTTTCGTGGATTTGTATCCCTATAACTTGAATTATTCTCTTCACGGTCAAATTTATCACATACATTTAACATAAACATGATTAAGGCATTTAGGAAATCACTTGAGTCAAAACAAACCTTACATATACTTTCCACTAGTGAGCCAAGTTGAGCCTTTTGGCCCCTCTTTGTTTTTGCTTTTCTCATTATGAACCTTAAATCAAGTGATTTATTTTTCCCCATGGCCTAAGGATTAGTAAAGAACTTGAATCCAAAGAGATGTGTGGATTGTTGTAAAAGTAAGGATTTAAAAAAAAATTAAAAAAAAATAAGAGAAATGACTTGAGGTACCAATGCGGACAGCAAGAGGTGACCTTAAAATTCACCAACCTTCTGTCATGGTAGGATGGAGCATTAAATTTACCTACTTTGGTCGATCATGAATCAAACAAAAAAATAATAATAAGAGGAAAAATATAAAGTGGTGAAAATTTTCAAGTGTTTGATATGGTGTTGCTTCGCTCTACTAATTCAAGGATTTTTACCGTCATATTTTACTACCACACTTGCCTCTACAAAATCACAAGTTATCATAATCCATATTTCCCATCTACAACTCATACACAAATTTCTCCCACTCTATTTACCTCAAAAGTCCTTATGATTTATGTGGTGAATGTGATCCTAATGATAGAGAAATGAGAAGACATACAAGCTTATGGTGGAGCATATTTATGAAATGAATTTGAGCGAAACACTAACCCTTTTAAACACATGAATGAAGAGTGAATTGTCTTGTGATTGTCTACCTACTTAGTTTGCTCTTTTTTAAGTGATAACTAAATGCTAGCTAGTTATGAGTAATTAACCCTATTATTCTTGAAATGCTATGAGTTGAACCAATTCAGTATTTCTATACTCGCAAGTTATACCTCTTATGCATTTGATAGACGGACATAGATGTTTTGTTCGAGGACGATTAAAATCTACTAGTGTGGGAATTTGATAAATACATTATTCTACACAATTTTACCCCTTCAATCAGTACATTCTTGTGCTTTTATTTTATATATATATATATAATATTAATTTATTCTGTTAAGTTTTATATATATGAGTTTTAATCTAATCTATCTTACTTTTCGGTTGAAATTTAAGTATTATTAATATTTATTTTACATATCTCAAATAACAAAAAGATTCCAGAAACTAATACTAGTAGCACCCGCCAACTTTGACTACAAAGAAAAAGAAAAAACGAAGAAAAGAGAGAGAAAATGAGATTAAGAAAAGTTGGACTTCCAAAATTTCTGCAGCAACTTACATCCAACTTGTGAAGCAACAAAAGCAACTTGGGTTTGCCGTTTTCATTCTACTACAACAGTAATTGACAACAAATTGAAAGCCTAAACACTAACTTAACAGCTGCGTTTCCAAAGCAAGAAAGAGAGAAGCAAATTGCTGAAATTCAAATGGATTAACAAGTTGATACCTGATTTCAACAACTTGGTAGCCTTTAACAGCAAATTGGCAGCTCTGAAGATGCAAATTCATATCAAATTAGCTATAAAAGGAGGAAGAGGTACCAATTCAATCATCCCAAAATCCAACAACTCAAATTCTAAAAGTAGAGGTAGAATAGCTAATCTTTCGGGGTTCTCTTTATTTTAATCTTTTGAGGGTGTGAGGAATACTAAAGTCATATTAGGTAGTGTATAGAAGGAAGAAATCTATCAAAAATGGGCTAGTTCGTTTACAATAGACGGAGGAAATTTCCCACTTTTTGAGAGGTGTCAAAGCAACTCAACAAGGGGAAGATTTCTAGTACTAATTCTTGTCAAATTTCTCTTTTGATATCTTCCAAATATTGTCTTTAGTATGTTCCTTACACCCCTCTTGAATTATAGTAAAGTTATATTGTAATATGTTTATGTTGATGTTTATGCACACAAGGTGTTTGATATTTTGCTCAAGTGAATACAAAATTTAGCTGATACTTGTCATATTGTAGTAATTGATATATATTCCAATCCTCATTTTCATGATTTCTGGATCAATTTCATGTGTGTTGATTGGAATTAAAGTTATTTTGTTTGGCTTGGCCTAGTCCGAATTGAATAAAAATCAAGTAGCAACTAGTTTGAATTAAGAACAGTCAAATGGTTTTGACTCATACTTGAATATGATTTAACCTAGTAATTTTAACTTTTGATTTGCTAAATTTGATCTTCCCAAACTTTATGCAATTAGTCAAACCCTTGTAGATTGAATAGTAAAGATTGACATGGTTAGGTTAATTAGTGTTGGAATTGTCCTAGAATGATTCTAACTATATAAGAGGAACTAGAGTGGAATTTTAGCTACTTGGATTCTTACTATCAATCTATCAAGTTTGTTTTGTATCATTGATCAAGAATCAAGCTCTTTGGTTTAATAATCTTAAAATTTACATGTGTTGATTATTTCTTTATTTTTCTTTAAAGAAATGTTAGTTTTAGAATTATTTATCTTTTACTTTTAGTCGTCAACCTTGCTAAACACCCCCCCCCCCCTTCGTGTGTGTGTAACTTCTTTTTTTTTTCTCTCTCTATTATTTATAGTTCAGAATTGGAGTTAAATATTGATCATGTTTGTTTCTAAAATTCGAGGGTTTCTTCAATACATTAATCATTTTCTATCTCTTCTCTTTATTTCGGTTTTATTATTTTTATTGCTTGATGTTGATGATGCATTTTATTGCTTTAGTGATTTGTGAGTGATTTTCGAGTTTCTCGAAGCCCAAGAGTAGCCCAAGCTTCGGGGTTAATGATTAGTTGATTGATTAGAGGATTTGTTGTAGGTTATGGTAACCTAGGGTTTTGATTTGATTGATTTGTTATGATTATCATATGAAACTAGGGCTTTGATTATAGGCTTGCTTTGGTCGCTCAACTTTCGATAACTTAGCCTTATTTTGTATGATTGTGCATTTGAGACAGGATAATTGAGACCTAGGCTAGGGATTGCCACCCTTTTGAGGAGATTCGATTTGATCTTAAATGAGCTTAGGAATGGATTTCTACGTCTTCAATTAGTCGGGAGGAAAATTCAATCCAGAAACCTTAATCAATCAAAAACCAAATTGTAGGAGGGATGCCTATCCTGGAGAATTTCTATCAAATGGAGAAGTAGAGTCTAGGGAATCTTGGCCAGGAAGGACAAAATTAGGTTTACTCGTGGATGTAGAAACGACACCCCTACATCGGTCTTTAGCGTAGGAGAAGTCGGGCAAACCTCTTCTAGTCTTACGTAGTTCGTAACCCGTGTCCTGAGGTTAAATTTGTAAATCTCATTCGTGTAGGTAGTCTGCATTGAACCACGATTACTTACCTATCTTAGGGGAATACGGTACCTCAACCGTATTCCGGAATTATCACCCAATCAGGATATTGGTTGGGTTGAGAATTCAGTCACATAGAACTCATACTAGTTTACTTTAATCGTCTTTGAATTGATAATTCCATCTTGCTTGTGTGAAACTGAGCCTCGGAAATATCTCCCCACGGATCGGTTCCCTCCTTGCTTTAATCTATTGCTTATGTTGTTTAGTTTAATTAAAATTCTCAATTTGTATTTTACCTAACTTGCTCGAACGTACTTAAGATTCTCACGAAAAATCCTCCTTGTGGATACAATATCTTTTATACTACCTCTATGACAAATCGTACGCTTGAAATTTGAGAAGGTCGTTCTAATCACATCGATTAATTTAGAGCGACTTTTGCGACAAGTTCATTGCGCCGTTGCCGGGGAGGATTTCCTTCCCGTGGATTTAGCCGGAGCATAAGTACAATTGCATTAGGTCATTTTTTTTTCTTGTTAATAAATAAAAAAACAAAAAAGTGATTTAAATAAGTAACGGGAACACTACAACAAGGTCTACAAAAAGGTCTATAAAATGTGCTTTAAAATACAACTCCCAATGAACTAAGGGAGTATTTGTGGTTGCTTTTACTTTTGAGAAAGTGACTAAAATATAGATTGTTAAAAAATTGCTTAAAATCAAAAGTGGTAGTGTTGGAAGAAAAAGCAATTATAATAAACTCATAAGTTGTAGTGTTTGCGAAATAATCACTTTTTATGATAATTTTTACTAAGAAGCAGTTTGATGCAACATTTCCTCTATTTCTAGATTTTAGCTTAAATATGCTAAATTTCAGTAGAAGCAGATCTATGTAAACACTCCTATTTAACTGAAATTAAGCGAAAAGTAGAAATCTACTTAAAATAAGCAAACACAAACACTGTCTAAGATACCTTATTTTCTGATTAAAAAAAAAAAAAGATACCCTATTTTTCTAAATTTCACGATGAAAGTGGGGAAATCCCCCTACCTGCTAAAGATAAGTTTCTTCTCACCATTTTTTATGCTAATCACTTCTTTCTATTGCCTATTGTTCAGATTTATCATCAAATTGCCCACTCAATGAAGATCTGGAGAACATGCTTTCATCTACGTAATGGTTCGAGGTTCCTCTACGCAAGTGAATTTTATTATGCCTTAAATTAGTGAAGATCAGTTTATTATTCCATTATATGTGCTAATTAAATCTGTTTTTCCTTATCCCTTGAGATGAACACTACTATTGTTGCCTGACAAGATGTGAATTGATTATTTAGATTTAGTTCTTACATTGCCAAATGAGAATTCTAGGTTTTTTTATGTAGTTAATCAACTACTAGAAGAGGATTCGATCTTTAATTTGCAAAACATAATGCCGGAAACAAGAGCTGTTGTTTATCAGTTGATAAAATAAACCCTTTACGACTTTACCCAATTATTCTATCACTTGCACTTATTTATGCAGGTTTATACTCCTTCCAAGTGTATGGTAGATCTCCTGCTTGGGCACTACCCACTTGGGTAGAACAGAACTAGTCAATATGACTTCTTGAGATGGATCCTCTATTCCAATCTATATTTAATATTTTATTCCAAAATAACTACCACGACCTCCTGTATTTGGTGACATTATTAATTAAACATGACGTGTATAGAAAGTAGTGTAATGCAAGATGGAATGCAAATTGGTAGATATTAAATCCGATATATCAGATGGTCATGGGAATTCTGTTTGTTGAAGTATCTTTACACACGATTCCACTATAAGATAATTACACTATAGTTGAACTTACTCCTCCTTGACCCCTTTCCTAGTGTATCCTAGTAACTACACTATAGTGGTTGAAGATTTGAGTTTCTTTTCAGTGAATTTCAGTTGATGCTCTTAGGTCTTGTACTGCTTCTTATTTTTTCAATAAAAGTGAGACATTTTGAACACATTTCAGCTGTTGTGATCCCATTTTTCAGGATGCAAGAAACCAATATATATTGGCAGACATGCCTTTGGTGATCAATATCATGCCACTGACACAATAATTAAAGGATCTGAGAAGCTTAAAATGGTTTTTGGTAAGATAACTATCTAATGAAATATGGTTGTATTTCCATAATAAGAAGTATTTACGGGGATTTCTTTTAGTTTTGTAGAAGCAAAACATGGTGGTGGACCATTTGAATTGTATGTGTATGATTTTAAAGGTCCGGGAGTTTCTCTTGCCATGTATAATGTTGACCAGGTTGCTCAATTTACCGATGTTCCTAGATATCGATGTGTTTTATTTTAGTGCGTACTCAATCATTTCTTTTTACCAATTTATAAGTAAGTCTATCCGAGCATTTGCAGAATCATCAATGGCAATGATATTAAGCAAAAGATGGCCTCTACAATTGAGTACAAAAAACACCATTCTCAAGAAGTATGCTGACCAGTAATACATATTTCCTCTAAACCGTGGCCGTCTTATCATAGCTTTAACATAGAATGTCTGACAACATTCATGTCAAGTTTTTTATTGTTCTAGGTTTTTAGAAGTTGTTGGTGGGCTTGTGGAATTTGCTCTAATTTCGACTTAATAGTAAGATTCACATTCAACTTAGAGTTACTTGTTCTATGAGCTTGTTACATTCCATTAAGATGTAGTTTTTTCATGATCTTCTTTTCTTGTAAATATATATACACATAATTTCTTTTTTAGAGGGTGTTCGCCGTTTTCTTTTCACTAGAATATTTGTGCTTGTCAAATTCTCTAGTTAAAAAATATATATGAATGGATCTTATCAGTAGTGACTAAAGTGAAGTTTACTAGTACCACCTTGTCTCAGTTAAATTAGAGTAACATGGTTATATAATAAGAAATTAAAATTTTAGAATAAATCTCTATTTTGTATTTGGGGTGTTGCACTATGTTGTTAATAGATTTGGGGTGAAAGTGAATATCCAGAAAATTTTATTTCTATTCCTTCACACCTGCGGAACTGTTTAGATATTGAAATTCAAAGGCTGGTGCTTCATTCAATTGATCCATTCATCGAGTGTATTTCTAGTAAGACATTGCAATACCCGCTAGTCAAGGTACATTTGTTGAAACATATACTACCTCCGTCCTAGCTTAATTTGTCTACTCTGACCGGGCACGGAGGTTAAGTAAAAGCAGATTTTGTGGAATCTTTGACTTTTTCAATGGTGGAGATTTTGAGGGTAGAGATTGTGAGAGAAATTTCCTTTTTTAGGCTGGCAAAGTTATTTGGGACAAACCAAAAAGCAAGTAGGCAAATTAAGCCGGGACAGGGGGAGTATTTATGAAGCGCCTGAGAAAATCATAATATCTTACTCTAATTGCTTGTTCATTAGTTGATGCCCATACGATTATTCACATAAATAAGACGGTGATTGTCACGAGAGAACCAGACTGCATAATAGTTTCTTATTTTTCTTATTCCTGATAGATTGCGTGTAGGGATCTTGTAGCTACAATACCGACAAGACTAAATAATGTATTGAAGTACAAAATTTTCTTCTTGTTTGATGTGGATGCTTTTTTTCATTTATTTAACGTATTTTGATGTAGCATAGTACCAGGATCATGTTAATTTGGGCATCGTTACTTCCATAATTTCTCTCCAAGATTTTAGGTATTAATTTATTGTAGGTAAACTCTAAGAAGTAAGAACGTCCAAATCTCTAGGTGCTAGAAGATAATGCTGGATTAGATTCTAATTTGTGTAATTTTAAGGTGATACCAAACTCATCAATCCGGTGATCGTGATAGCATAGAAAACCTAATGGTCTTATCCTAAGCCTTGTATACATTTAAAGTTATTGTATGGTGCCTGAAATTGGAAACAAGATGGATGTCCATCTTCGGGTTAAGATACTCATTTTTTTTTTTTTTTTTTTTTTTTTGGTGTATATAGTATCAGATCCTGAATGTGATCAACTTCTCAAGGGTATAATATTAATGATTGAATCTTTATTATTTATTCAAGCATTCTTAATCTCTAATATATATATTTGCTCTCTTTCTAAATTCTACTAAATTTGATGTACGTAGTTGATTTTCTATGTCAGAATAATTTCAAATAATGTTGTATGATAAATGATTTTTCTAGGCAATTCGCCTACCTAGGCCTTCCTGATGTTAACAAATTCAATTCTTTTAGAGTGTCTATATGCCTTTTGTTCTATAATTATGGTAAAAAACAACCAAGCATATATATGCTAACATAGGATTCAACCGGCCAACAGTTGTAGTAGGAACTTCAAGAGACATGGGAAAAGTTACAAGATTCCAAAATTCAAATGAATGAGCTCAAGTCACAAGTGACTGGGTTTGAAAATGAGGTGACCGATTTGAAAGACGAGATGACTCGGCAAAATGCCATTGTGAACAAATTTATGGCTTATTGGGAAAGTAATAGAACACATCTCTAAAACATGTATAAGATTAGCTTGCTCTCTCTGTCTCTCTCTCTCTCTCTTTGAAATAATTGCAATTTTATTCATTTCTTTTGATATTGAACAATCAATGTGATATATTTTCTTTGTCCCTTTATAGCCTCTTTAGATTTGATACATTGATGAAGAAGCTGAAGGACGATAAAGTTTTTATCATTAGCATTTTGGAGTATGGAATGAGTGAAGTTTGAAAGTAAGATTTAGGATTTCTATTTTTATTTTTCACCTAGTCAGTCATGTTTCTTTTGTTAAGTGGTGATTACTGGCAAGTCGATTTTTACGTTCCAAAAGATTATATTTATTTCGGATATTTATATTAGATGTTTTGAACGTCTTAGCATGCTAAACAATCTCATTCTACTTAGTATTCTTGCTTATTGATTTTATTTTGCATAGTTTAATGCATCTATAATTTTATAAAGTAAAACAATTTTGTGCCACTAAAGTTTCACTATGAATCCAGATGTCACCATAAGATCCATTTGGTGTTGTTTTTCATTTTTGTCACCAAAATTACACTTTCATGATGAATTGCATCGTTGCATATAAATTTATTTTACGTTATAAACGAATTTATTAGATGACTGTTTGAAAAATTGTCACTAAATGTTAACCATCCGCGTCAACTATTGTGTCACCATACATATTTATATTATGACGAAAAATATCTTATCACCAGATGTCACTTTATAATGACAACATATATCGTCACTATATTTATGTCTTTAGTGACGGTTTATATTATCGTTACTTATACAATTATATGGTGACACAGTTCAGTGCTCACCACTTGTACTCATTTAGTGACAGTAAATTTTTTGTCACTAGATATCACTTTACAATGACAAAATATATCGTCAGCATATCAAAGTCTTTAGTGACACTACACATAATTCTATTGTGACAAAACACGTCGTCACCACTTGTGCTTATTTAGTTAAGGTGATATTTTGTTACCAATTTTTAGTCTTTGCTGACGTAATGCATTGTCATTATAGATATTGATAAAACACTGGCAGGTATTTTGTAACTATAAAGTAACTCTTTTGTGACGATTTGTTATAAACATGACAAAATAATGAATATAATTGTGACGATGAAAGTGTCGCTAAAGTTTGATTAGTTAATACATTGACTTTCGTCACCGAAATTTGATGTTTTGATGACAAAAATTGCTTTCGTCATATAATATGTTTACTTTCAATGACAAAACACAATATAAGATGACAAAATTTGGATGCTAATAGTGACAAATTATGAGTCACAATAAATTATAATATATGGTGATGATGACATTTAACGTCATTAAAAGTCATACTTTTGGTGATGAATTCAAATATTATCACGTACTAGTAAATGCTCCCGTGCGATGCACGGGCTATTTTTTTTAAATGTAAATCAATATTAATATGAACAATACATTTTATTAAAAATGCATTTTTATTTGATAATATATAACAAAAAAAGAAATGGTTAAAATTTGTTACAAATAAAACTTTTGTGTTCTTTTGTTGTTATTCATTCCTTGCTCTTACTCCAGAAAATCAATATTTTCCACTAATAAAAATACATTTTATTTTTTTCACGAATTTCTTCCTCGTATTTTATTCCAAAAAATTAAATTTTTTTTTTAATTTCATCCGTTTATTTAGCTTCTATTGTCTATATCAAAACATTCATATTAAATTATAATAAATTTGAATAGAGCACACTGATTGATAATAATAATAAATACAGTGAACATACATAATCCAGAATCCGATATGATTGAACAGATTGAGAAACAAAAAGTTTCAAATCTAATATCAATTAATAGGATTGAGAAACAAATAATCTTAAGGATTATTCTTATATAAAATATTTTATTAGTTTACGTACAAAACATCTTCATTAGAAACAACAACAAAAAAAGAATTAAGGATTATTCTTATATAAACTATTTTATTAGTTCACCTACAAAATATCCCCTATTAGAAATAAATTTTAAGAAAGATATAGAAAATACAATTTTATTTTAGGATGAATTGAATCTTCATAGTCCATATGATGAGCTGATTCATATAAATAGAGTTGAATTTGGATTTAGAATTTTCAAAGACATAGATGACCTCAAATCTTTCAATTAGCTCATTAATACAAATAAAGTTGGATTTTGATTTAGAAAAATTAATAAACTAAACTAATAAAATACTTTATATAGGAATAATCATTAAGAAAATATATTCTTTTCTCAATCTTATTAAATTGTATTGCAATTCTGGATTGTTTATCTTCGTTGTTTGTTTATTATTGTTAATCAGTATGATCTATTCCAAAATTTATTATAATTTAATATTAAGATTTAGGGAGAGAGATGAGAGAAGAAAAAACCCAAATGAAATTAATTACTTTGGGATTGTAAGGTTCACCTGGTCAAGGAGCTATGTCGCTCGAACTAAAGAACCCTTACTGCCCACAATGTTGAATACTGGAGCCATTGTTTCTGTATCAACTGACTTTGAAACTAAAATCTTGCGTGTGACAGAAATGGATGAAGGGGTCCAGATATTTATAGCTTATATAAAACCCTAGTATACACGTTTCTGTATCAACTGACTTTGAAACTAAAATCTTGCGTGTGACAGATATGGATGAAGGGGTCCAGATATTTATAGCTTATATAAAACCCTAGTATACACGCGTCTGTAACTACGTTATGTAAATATTCATTGATTTATAAATTGAAATATATAATTATAAATTTTTTTAATCGGTGAATATATTTATTTAAAAAAAAATTATAGTTATTTCATAAATAAAAAATAGATATAATGTTCTTTAAAAATATAGAATACATATATATACAATTTATTCAATTCCTGAAATATCTCAATTACATATCTAAATTTTATAGTATCTTTTTATTATATCTATACTAATGAAATAATTTTAAATTGATTTTATAAGTTGTATTATATACATGCATCAAATATGTGATAAACATTTTCTTTTTAAATAACAGGCTCGCCTTAGTATACACGCATCTAAATATTCATTATGTTAAACATTAATTTAAAAAATCGATATTCATTCTGTTAAACATTAATTTAAAAAATCGGGGAGTCCATGTATTTATTTAAAGTTTATTTAAAACTCTAATATACACATGTCTAAATATTTATTCTGTTGATTAAATTAGCGAAATAGTATATTTCAACGAATGTATAGTTCCTGAAATATCTCAACTACATTTTACACTATATGTTAAAATAGATTACATGTCTATTCTTTTGCTTTATTTGGTTCGGATATTTAAATCTTCTAATATTCAATTATATTTTACCCTTTGATTTTAGATATGTATTGCCTTTTTTTATTCTAACTATATATATATATATATATATATATATATATATATATATATAAATTCTTTTATTTATAAATTGTATTATATAACTATAAATTTTAAATAGATATGATGTATTTTAAAATTCTAGAAAACATATCTGTAACATATTTTTTAATTCCTAAAACATCTCAACAACATGAACAATTCAAAATTAAATATATGCCATGTTGATATGATTTGGACTGGATATTTAGATCGTTTAATATGACAATTAGATTTCCAATTGAAAAGTAAAGAACAATTCAAAATTAAATATATACCATGTTGATATGATTTGGACTGGATATTTAGATCATTTAATATGACAATTAGATTTCCAATTGAAAAGTAAATTAATATATGGCCTTTTCAACTCCACGGATTTTTCAATAGAAATATTTTGATTTATAAATATATATTTCTATGTTTTCGAGATATTTTAATTTATATATATTTCAATGATTTTATATTGGTTACTAAAACATTATCAGAATTGTGAATAATGTCGATTCAATTGAAAAGTAAATTAATATATGGCCTTTTTAACTCTACGAACTTTTCAATAGAAATATTTTGTTTTATAAATATATATTTCTACGTTTTTGAGATATTTTAATTTATATATATTTCAATGATTTTATATTGCTTACTAAAACATTATCAGAATTGTGAATAATGTCGATTCAATTGAAGTTGATACATGGATTTATTTAAATAAAAATTATAAAATTGAAATCTACTACAGTAAAATCAGATTTGGTCTTCAACATCAGCGGATCCTCGAATGTTTAGCGAATCTCTAACCCTTTGCCAATATTCTTCATGGATTGGCTGTATACATGTAATAAATCAAATTGTTTTTTTCTTAGAAAAATATATTGACAACAATTTAAATAATTCACATAACATGAAATAAATAAATCTAAACTTTTTATATGATTACATATTACCATAGAAAAAGATGATGGTAGATAAATTTGATTTTTGCAATCTTCAAAGCTGTTTTCGCCAGAATCATGATTCAGTGTTACTGATTTTTTCTTATCATTATTTGCAGGTCGTCCCTTTGGAGCATCCATTATGGTGAAGTATCTATCAAAGTTGACACATAATAATTAAGGAATGTCAGAATAATAGAAATTTTCATCCACAAATGTGAATCAAAAAAACTGTAATAATTACAAAGCTAAGAAATTGCAAAATGAATAAGAAATAGAATTACTCAACAAAATCAAATATGAATCAAATGAACTGAAATAGTGGCGAAATAAAGAAATTGTGAAATGAATAAAAAATAAAAATACCTAGCATCTCATTTACGTGATTCTCATTTATTGAAGACACTGTCTTTATAGGAACAAATATGTTATCAGATAAGGATTTTTTTAAATTTTAAAATTCAAAATTTTAAATAATATAACGAAATATGTTTTAAATATCTTTACAGATTTATTGTTGCTGATTTTTCGCCAAATCTCAAAATATAACATGGGATAATTCAAAATTCAAAATTCGAAATTCAAATTCACTTCTATTCTTAGTAACTAAATAATTGGGCGGGAAAAATCTTAACTTACTAATTCTAGATGACTTGGCTTATTATATATATATAGATACCTAATACCACAGACATATCATGATAATCGTTGTGACGCTAAAATTTCGCCACAAAATATTTTTAGTGGCGAAATATGATTTTTATATGACGAATTTTATCATCACGAAAACTCAAATTTCTTGTAGTGATCGGAGGATGCTTCTCAAATCCGAGCTATTCCGCTCTTCCAAGGACAACGGCCAGACAAGATTTTTTGGAAGTATTCTAAATCGGGAAAATATGAAGTGAAATCGGGTTGGCGATGGAAAGGACAGGTAGTAGTGGCTCGAATTCATCTTCAACAGTGATTGCGAAGAAATTTTGGAAATTTGTGTGGGAGATGGATGTTCCCCTAAGGTGAGAGTTTGCTTATGTAAAGCTATTATAGGTTATTTGTCGGTGGCATGGAGATTACGAAGGAGAGGGACTGACGTAGACCGGGATTATAGACGATGTGGGGAAGCGGAGGAAACAGTTGAGCGTGCTTTTAGGGATTGTTCATGGGCTATTGCGTCCATTGCGACTGGGGGATGGTCGGCTCGATTCAAATGCCTCAATTGTTGACTGGGTTGAAAAAGTAGCGTCGCAGGAGGTCGACGAATTTCAGAGGATGTTTGGCGTGTTATTGTGGATGTTGCGGTGGGCGAGGAATGTGTTGTATTTCGAAAATAAACATCTACATCCTTAAGAGTGTTTCCGAGTCGCCGCGTGTATGGTGCGACATTATGCTGCAGCAAAACTTTCATCCTTTGCCGGAAAGCCACAGAATGCGATGGTTGATTGGAAGCCACTGGCGAGAAAAAGCTGGAAACTCAACTCCGATGCGTCGGTTCAGCAGATGGGAAGAACAGGTCTGGGCAACGTGATTCGAGACTATCTTGGTCGAGTTGTGATGTTGAAAGTGATGCTGTTAGAAGGAGGGCTCGATGTCGATGTGGATGAAGCGTTCAGCTGTCTTGAGGGTATTCACATGGAAACAACTTATCGAATTTTACAGATTGAGATCGAAGGGGATAACTCAAATGCCTATAATATGCTCCGTTCGCGAAGAGCTGATCCAACATACTGTGGGTCGGTTGTTAGTGGTTTTAAATTCTGTTCATTTTAGTTTAGTTAGGCGTTCTGCAAATACTGTTGGTTTGCTTTTTCTCTTGAGTCGCCAGGGATGGTGACAGGGTCTGTTTCAGAATTAGGAATGTAAACGAATTAAATTGAACCGCATATAAAAAAATTCGATTCGAATTCGCAAATATAAACTCGAATTTAAATTGAGTATTAATTGAATTTAAAATGGTGTTTCGAATTCGATTCGTGAAAAATATTTGAACTACTAGACCAGAGAAGTTATTTTCTATTTTTATATATTGATTTTTTTATTTTTGAAATATTCAAATATTATTACTTTTTAAATTTTTTTCAATTACAAATTTTAATTATACATATTATTATAAATTTATTAAACTATATAGCTATATAAACGTATTGTATATGCATATATTTGGTATTTTATGTATTATTTAATTTTAAAATATACTCGCTCCATTTCATATTAATTGACGGTTTAGGATGAAAGGAAAGAATTAAGGATGAAATATTTTGACAGACATACCCTCGCTAAAGATTTGACCAAATCAAAATATCTCTGATAGATTAAAAAATAGAGATATTTTGAGATTGAATCCAGAGAAAAAATTAGTAGAATTACTGAAAAATATATAAAACGTCAATTAATTGAAACGTCCTAATACGTCAATTAATATAAACGAACCGTATATTCAAATTATTCGAATCAAATACAACTACATTCGAATTCGAATGTTATTTGAATCTTATAATTAATTTGTATTTGAATCTGAATCATCTTAATCTAATTTAAATCACGAATCGAATCAAAAATATTTGTCTACATTCCTATCCGACATCGATTGAACCTTTTGTTTCCGTCGAGATGGTCACTTAATTTTATGGGATAGGTTTATTTTCTAAAAAAAAAAAAAAAAATCATAGTCAGAAAATATTGGAATTGGGATCCTACAGTGACCGTGCGGTGCATTAGGGAAAAAAGCCAATACCTACTTTATTTCTTTTTTCCCCCTCCAACATTCTTTTGTTGGAAAAAATTCGTGTTTGATCCTGTAACGTAGAACCGGTCCAGAAAAAGTCCTATATATTTTGAATTATCAATTATAGTCATGTATGTTAGGAACGAGTCCACTTTTAATCATGTGTATTAGGATCGTGTTCAAGTTTAGTCTTGTATGTTAGGACCAGGTCCAATTTGGGGACAAATTTTGCCATAATTTATAAAATTGGCCGGAATTTGTCACCTGCGCTACACATGTTTACAAATTTTGGGGCTTTCCGATCAAATGTTGTTAACTTGTCAGATCATTTAAAAAAAATATATATATATATATATATGCCAAGCCACTCGCATTCGACTCCGATGCCATCTTCAACACCTTCTTTACATTCGAGTCAGTATCCACGTCCGTGATCACCACACTCAAATTATGAATCTTGATCAACCACATCAGGTTCTTTACATGGGCAAAATGTGCCACATGAGACAACATTGTAGGCCTTTCTGCCGAATGTGGGTCGAATTTTTTTCGAGAAGTGAGGTGAGGGCTTGGACTTAAGATATGGAATAGGCGAGAAGAGTGCATCGATTTTTTAGGGATACATTGTTGCCCATTGAGTAATAGCCCAAAATTTGTGAACACATGCAGTGCAAGTGACAAATTCCAGTCAGTTTTACAATTTTCGGCAAAATTTATCCTTAGATTGGATACGATCCGAACATACGGGACTAAAATTGAATTTGATCCTAACATACAAGACTAAATTTAATAATTCAAAACATACAAAACTTTTTTGAACCAACCCTAAATTACAGGCCAGAAAATTTTCCTTCTTTTGTTTATTTCCACTGCACCGGTGCAGTCTGCAATGGATCCTCGTTTGAAGGGATATAGATTCAGTATAGTGCTGTCTCTCTCTCTCTTTATCTCTCACAGATACATACAATACTTTGTCACACATACTTGAACACCCTAAACATATTAGCTTAGTCACTCACACATTTTCACTAAATCCGATGCAGTTCAAAGACTACAACGTATATTCACCTTATTTCTTTTTACACGGTTCAATACTATATTATTTTATATGATTATACTTTGAGATAAAATATGTGATAAAATATTATTCATGTACATTATCTTCAGCTGGATTTCTTTTCATAACTCAGTTCTCCTGTTTTCAAAGGGATATCTATTAGTAATTTTCGACTACATTTAATGTATGCAGCGGAATAAACAGTCGAGAATTATGATTGTGATTTATAACTGAATTAAACGTTGAGCATTGATTACGCTAAAGTTGAAATAACTTACTTGTGCGTAATTAATCGGACAGAGTTGAGCGATTGATTCACCACTATCCACGCGTATGTCATCCGCCGCAGGAACTATCCTCGTTACAATTTGTTCAATAAGTGATCGCTAGGAAATCCCTTATTGAACTCTTTGATGTTTCTTACTGACAAGATTAATTATCCCTACAATAGGGAATAGATATATATAGAGAGAGAGTTCATATAGGTATATGGGCCTAATATTCTGGTCTGCTTTAATTAATTAATTAGTATAACCTATTAATTAATTAAAGTCCATATCCTAATCTAGTCCATCACTTGGACTAGCATTAGATTTAATTCGAAACACCAACATTGTACCCTTGAGCGGAACAACAATACACATAAAGTGTGACCCTTCAGGCCCCCATTATCGACGATAATCTAATTAAAGTCTGCACAAAACTCCTACATTGCGTTGCGTAGCGAACTTGATATGAAGGACGTTTACGTGAATCCAGTAAACAAACTTTTATATGAAGTTTATGGAATACCCCTTCATTCAAGAACCACCCGATTGAGCCTAGGATCTGCCATGTGTCTATCCAAATAGCTCAATCATTTTTCTCATCTTTATTATATGACACATTCAATCATATTCAATTACTTTAATTGAATATATCTTTTGCATTGGACAATGACTTTATTGTCAAATAATATAGAGAAATATGAGTGTTTTCTCGAGTTTCAATCGAGGAATGAATCCCATTCTTGGCTCAACTACCATTTCCATTTACCTCATGATGAACCCAACACAAGACGTGTCTTATCCTCCTTTGGGAGGCAAGCGTTGTACTTGGTTAAAGTTCCTCATTAATCAAACAAAATGAGTATTGACATCAGGTCAAAGGATCTTTACATACTCCACATACTAATAAACCGCAGACACTGAAATAAACGGTTTAATAGTAGGGTGTACCAATACTCCCCAAAGTACTCATGTGTCCATCACAGATATCTAATATCTCGTAGTCGTGAGACCTACTACATTCTCTGAGAATGTGATGCAGACCACATGCTAACCTATCGCGTGTCATCAATATCTCATTCTTGATGACCATCGGTTATGACGATTTTAGAATCATACTATATCATTTACGTCTTACACCATAAATGACAGTCATGATTCAAGGGAACAATTATAAGAATAATAACAAACCATCAAAACAATTATTCTGATAATTGCATAAACCCAAAAGACAATCAAATGTCATAAATGCAATTAAGAATGAATGTCTCAAACGAAAGGTTTCTAAGACATACAAACTATGAACTCCCACTGAATTAAAGTTAACTACCAACATGCCAAGCTCTCAAAGTGCTTGTTATGCCTTGCTATATACAATTGTTTGGTTGAAGGATTAGCCAAGTTATCATCAGTGGATACTCTATCAAACTTCACATCTCCCTATCTATTATTTCTCCAACCAGATTATATCTCCAAGGAATATGCTTGTTTCTGTTCGTGGGTCTCGGTTCCTTTTGCTACCGCAACCGCACTTACCGTTGTCACCATACAACGGTATTGCACTGCTGTCACTTGGAACAAACACCTAGTTCTTTTACGAACTTTAACAAAGCAACAACCCCTTTTGGCAGCTTCAGATGTACCAATATACTCGGCTTCAGTGGTAGAATCGGCAGTTCTACTCTATTTGAAACTATTCCGATTCACTGCACCACCATTGAGAACGAAAATATATCCAGACAAAGACTTGAATTCATCATGGTCCGGTTGAAAGCTAGCATCAGTATACCCAGTAACTGATAACTCTGGTTGCCCACCATAAACTAAGAAATATTCTTTAGTCCTTCTAAGGTACTTAAGAATAGTCTTGACAATTCTCCAGTGTATCTCACCGGGATTTTGCTGAAATCTGCCTGTCATGCTGAGTGCATAAGCCACATCTGGCCTAGTACATATCCTGGCATATATAATAGATCCTATAGCCGAAGGGTACGTGATCTTCTTCATGTAACTCATTTCTTTGTCATTAGAAAGGCAACCTTTCTTAGACAATATAATGCCTTGTCCCATAGGAAGAAATCAATTTCTTGGAATTTTCCATTGAGAAGCGTCTCAGCAATTTGTCTATGTAAGTAGACTGAGACAATCCCAACATCCTATTAGGTCTATCTCGATAGATCCTAATTCCAAAGATGTAGGAAGCCTCACCCAGATCCTTCATCATGAAGGAGCTAGACAACCAATCTTTCACGGATTGCAACATGGAACGACCACTTCCCATTATCAGTATATCGTCAACATATATGATAAGGAAGACAACATATCATTCTTACGTTTACTATAAACACATGGATCCTCTTTGCTTCTGACAAAATCTAACAATTTGATAGCTCTGTTAAAGCAAATATTTCAACTCCAAGATGCTTGCTTGAGTCCATAAATGGACTTGTTTAACTTGCATACTCCATTCGGCTTTTCTTTGGATATAAAACCTTCAGGTTGTGACATATACACAGTGCCTTCGAGTTCTCCATTGAGAAACGCGGTTTTGACATCCATTTGCCAAATGTCAAAGTCATAGTATGCAGCTATTGCAAGTAATATCCTAATGGATTTGATCTTAGCGACTGGCGAAAAGGTTTCATCATAGTCAATGCCCTCACGTTGACTATAACCATTTGCCACCAACCTAGCCTTGTAAGTTTTTACCTTGCCATCTGCATCTCTCTTCTTCTTGAAGATCTATTTGCAGCCTATGGGGCGAGCCCCATCTGGCAAATCAACTAGTTCCCAGACTAGATTGAGGTACATCGAGTCCGTTTCAGATGTTAAGGCAGCCAGCCACATCTTCGAATCGGTGTCCAACACCGCTTTGATATAGGTCTTAGGTTCGTCGTCTTCTGAATCAACCTCATCATCTTGGTTCTCAACCAATAGATTTAGTCTTTCAAGTGCACGGCGATTCCTTTGAGGCCTTTTTAGTTGGTTTTGCGTTGGTTCATGTGGTTTATTCTGATCGTGAGTTGGTTTTAAACATTTTGGAATATTCTCAAGAATTTCACTATGATTCTCTTGAGGTGGAACTGATACAATATCTTGTCTTTGATGTATCTTATTGTCTTAAAGTGACCCTCTAAGAGTTGTTTCCCCTCCTAATAGATCATCAAAACTCCTACTGAGTTCTTGTCCACTCCTTTGGACAATACCTCATCCTCTAGGTTATCTTGCGGGTTTGATACAATATCATGTTTTGATGCATCTCATTGTCTTGAGGTGACCCTCTAAGAGTTGTTTTCTCCTCCCAATAGATCATCGAAAACTCCCACTGAGTTCTTGTACACGCCATTGGACAATACCTCATCATCTATGTTATTTTGTGGTTCTTGAATCTTTTCAAGATCTACCTTGTTGTAACCTTGTTCCTCGAAGATACAAATGTCTTCAAGAAACGCCAAATTCTTGGAAACTATCACCTTGTGATCTCCAGGGCAATAGAATTCATATCCTTAGTTTCCTGAGGATATCCACAAAATAATATTTCTCACTTTTAGTCTCCAATTTATCAGTCGTCATTTTCTTAACAAAAGCAGGACAACCTCAGGTCCGCATATGGTTAAGACTCGACTTCTTGCCACACCATAACTTATATGGTGTTTGCATGACTGATTTAAGAGGAACTCTATTCAGAACATAACCAGCGGTTAGTAAGGCATAACCTCAAAGGAATAAGGGGAGACTGGTGAAACTCATTATGAATCGAATCATATCTAATGAAGTTTGATTTCTCCTGTCGGATACTTCATTCATCTATAGTGTACCTGGAGGTGTCCAGTCTGACCGAATTTCATGTGATTTCAAGTAATCAAGAAAATCTCGGCTTAAGTATTCCCCTCCTCGATCTAATCGGGGAGTCTTAATACTTTTCCAAGTTGTTTCTCAACTTCTAACTTAAACTCCTTAAATTTCTCGAAGGCCTCAGATTTGTGTTTCATGAGACACACATTCCATACCTTAAAAAATCATCAGTGAAAGTTATGAAGTACGAATATTCACCTCTTGCTAAGTTGGAACGGTTCACACACTGCGGCGTGGATCAACTCGAGCACAACCTTGGCACGTAACCCTTTCCCCAGAAAGTGGTTAACTTGTCATCTTTCCTTTGAGACAAGATTCGCAAGCACCATATGATTTGAAATCAAATGATGTGAGATAGTCTAACTTTCTCAATCTTGCTATTCTTTTCTCATTGATATGACCAAGTCTACAATGCCACAGGTAGGGATTATTATCCGTATTACTTAGCTTAGATCATTTATTCTTGTACATTGAGAATATTTTGTTCACATTCAAGCATATATATTCCATTTGAAAGAAAGACACTTCCTTAAAACAATCCATTAAGCGAAACAAGCATCTGCTGTTTGCAAAATAGAAGGAAAAAGTCATAAATATCTAATATTGGAATGGAAATGATATTCTTTGAAATCTAAAGAACAAAATAAAAATTATATAAATCTAATTTATATCCCGAAGGAAGATCTAATCTAGTCTAATTTCAATGTACAAAAAAAAAAAACTACCTAAGCTCTCATCCAATGCACCATGTGCTTTGAACTTTGGGCAGTCTCTCTTCCAGTGTCCCTTCTCATTGCAGAACAGGCACTCCTCCTTTGATATTCTCGGCTTCTTTTGAACCCCTCCACTCTTATGTATCAAGGCCGCATCCCTAGATGCTTTCTTCCTCTTCTTCTGCTTATTCTTATGTTTGGAAGATCTCGCAGAAGAGCTCACTATGAGCACAGAGTTGCCTTTCGAAGTAGATGATTCATAGGACTTGAGCATGTTGAGACAGTTGAGGGTAGCTTCGTTCCAATCGATTCCAACCTCTCAATCAATCTGATCATCTTCAGTATATGTTCAGAAACCTGGCTCCCATCATGAAGCTTACACTTGAAGAGATCCCCGAGTATCTCATACTCCATGGTCTGAGCTTCTGAAGGGTACAAACTCTATAAGTGTTTCAGCATCTCATAAGGGAACATGTTCCAATGTTGCCTATGCAGTTCAATACTCATAGAGGACAACATTAAGCATTGAGCCGACGTGGCATCCTCAACATGTTTCTTATGAGCTTCTTCGTCAAACGTAGTACTCAGGAGAATTCTTGTCAGGGATGACACTGATTGGTTTGTCCAAGATATACTCAATCTTGTCTTGCCTTAGCACCAAGCGCAAACAACGGAGCCAATCCGTAAAGTTTGACCCAGTCAATTTGTTTATTTCCATCAAACATTTATAAGCCAAAAACGACATTTTATCTGACGAGAAAATAATAAAACGGGAAAATAAATCAGAATAAAGTAAACAAATATCACATTCGTATCACTGATCAAAACAAGAGTTTATTGTAATGATTAACTCCCACTAATTTTGACATATTTTGCGCCCCCAAACACAAAATACGAATTTATAACAATTATAAATCTTAGTGGTCCAAGATCCAAGTCTATATTAATGCAGCCTCTACTTTGGCTAATGACTACAATAATATCACTAGGTAGACCTCTAAGCCAATTGCAACAACAATTTTGCAATTCTTGGTTTATTAATCCAATTAATATTGCGTCCTCAAACAATCTTGGTCGCTTTTGGCGTCTCAAAATAATTTAAGCAAGTCAATTCCATCACACGATACCAACCATACATCTATGAATGAGCTCGAGTCTTGTCGATTTAGACTAAACACGTTGGTGTAAAACTCGTGGTCGAAAAGATTAGGAATCTCAAACAATTATGATGGACGACGCATATAGTGGGGATTTTATATGCGATACTAATTGTTAAATTTAATATCTAATATTAAATTAAAATACAATTACTAGGTGTCGCCTACCCAGGCATAAGAAATACGAACCAGACATATTGGGCGTCGTTTACCCATACATAATTACACGGACTACATGTATTGGGCGCCGCCTACCCAAACATAAAAGCGGTCTTAAATTACTATAATTTAAATTGAATAAGCATAAAATCAAATAACAGCTTATCACATAATATCAAATAAAGCTCAACGAATAAAATTATTAATCCAATTAAAATGTTATTCTTTAATTAAATGTGAATTAAAATTATATATATTAATTTTAAATTAATATATATATATATATAATATTAATTGTAAATTAATATAAATATACAAGTGTAGTATTATTCTTTCAAAATTAATAATACTATCAAAATTTATTAATCTAATTAATAAATTAATATTAATTTATTAGATTAATATATTAATTTCAAATTAATACAAGTATACTTTTAATGTTAATTCCAAATTAACATAACTATATAAGTCTATTATTATTATTTCAAAACAATAATAAAAAGATTTATTAATCAAATTAACAAATTAATAAAGTAATTGAGATTTATAAATTAATCTAATTAATAATCTAATTTAATTAATCAAATTATTATTATTATTATTATTATTATTATTATTATTATTATCATTATTATTATTATTATTATTATTATTATTATTATTATTTAATTTTTTTTTTTTTATAAAAGCCCAACAGATGGGCTGAAATAATCAAATAGTCCAGCCCATTAGGTTACAGTCCAGTCCAGGCCCATGAAATAATTCATCAGACACAGACCCAGGCCCAAGCTAGCTAATCCAGCCAGTTTTCCAGCTTCCGCCCAGATCCATAACCACGTTCGGCCCAAGACCGGGCCCAATACGGCCCAGCCTAAGTTTCAAAATCCTACTGTGCGCCGCCGTCGCTGTCGAAATGTATCAGGATCCGCGCAACAACACGCAGCGAACGCCGCCGTCAACGCCACCGTCGACTTCACGCAGCGGCAGCATAATCACCGCCAATAGCGAACGCCGCCGCCGCCGAGTTCGTGAGTAGTAGCAACAGTGCCGCCGTCAAATGCGCAGCCGCCGCTCGACACATGGGCGGTCAAAATCGTAGGGTGATGAATACGTCCGTGAACAAGGGTTTCTAAAACCCACGAAACCGTTTTCAAATGCTAAAACTAATTTTGACCTTTTTTTTAAACCATACAAAACAGTTTTACCGTTTGAAAGTCAACAATTTCAATACTGATTTCGAAAATCAATTGCTCAATTTCAATTTTAAAGTTTTAATCCACGGATAATCAAATCAAATCAATTATAAATCGAGCCCCGGGTTCTGATACCACTGTTAGTAATTTTCGACTACATCTAATATACGCAGCGGAATAAACAGCCGAGAATTATGATCGTGATTTATAACTGAATTAAACGTTGAGCATTGATTACGCTAAAGTTGGAATAACTTACTTGTGCGTAATTAATCGGATAGAGTTGAGCGATTGATTCACCACTTCAGGTATCCACGCGTATGTCGTCCGTCGCAGGAACTATCCTCGGTACAATTCGTTAAATAAGTGATCGCTAGGAAATCCCGTATTTAACTCTTTGATGTTTCTTACTGACAAGATTAATTATATAGTTCATATATCCTAGGTATATGGGCCTAATATTCTGGCCTGTTTTAATTAATTAATTAGTATAACCTACTAATTAATTAAAGCCCATATCCTAATCTAGTCCATTACTTACAATATCACATTTCCTATATGTTTTTTTATAAAGTAAAGAGATATCACCTATTCAATAATGAATTGAATCTAATATCCCCTATAATAGGCAAAAACTTATATGAGATCGTCACACGGTCGTCACACGGTGTGGCAGAAAAAAAGTATTATTTTTTGTTGTGAAAGTATCACGTTTATCTGTAACAATATTACTTTTTTTAACAAAAGAATGTATCACTTTTTGTAGTAAAAGTATCACTTTATCTGTAAAAGTATCACTTTTTTCTATAAAAGTGTCATTTTTTCCTATAAAAATATATTCCGTCACACGTGAGACCGTCACACACAAAACTCACTCCTTATAATATATGTATGTATAATAAATAAAATAATATTCTCTTGTGTAACTATATAAGTGGCTTTTTTTATTTTTTCTTTAAGTAGCTTAAAAAAGCTTACCACTCCAGATTCCAGACGAGGACTCAAAAGCTAATTTATATTTAAAACTCACTTTACCAGGCTAAGGAGTGTTTGTGATTGCATTAACTTTTAGAAAAGCGATTAAAATTAGAGGATGTTTGTGATTGTTTTTGCTTTTAAGAAAGTGACTGAAATCAGAGATTTTAGAAAAATCACTTATAAACAAGTAGGTAGTGTTTGAAGAGAAAAGTGGTTTCAAGCAATTGAATAGAGAGGAGCAGCACAATTTTGCTTTGAATTTTGTCCTGGAAGTTCATTTTTTAAAGTTGAAGTTGGTTTTGCAAACATTCTAAAATAATTTTTTCTCAAGCTATAAGTTGAAAACACTTGGAAAAAATAATTGCAAATCCATTATGCTAGTGGCCCAATTCGTCCCACATATTGAACATTCGGAATGAACTCTTAGAGGATTTTTGGGTTGGACAGTTTATCTGAATGTAGAGGTGCCCTAAAAAAACAGAGAACCGCCGAATCGGACCAAACCGCACCTGCGATCAACGGTCCCGGTTCCAAACTGCTCCAGCCCCGGATGTTAGGTCGGTGTAGGTTCGGTCTTTATGTAGATCAAATCACGAACCGTTGGTTAAACCGTCGGTTGAACCGTCGGTTTGCGGTTATTTTTATTTTTTTAATTTTCTTTTAGAAATGCCTTGTGGACGGCCAAGATAATGTGATTGTTGAAGATCACCGGCCTAGATCATGTAGTCGTTGGATGGATCCGACGGTTTGAACTGGAACCGGAATTGAAATCGCCGGTTCGAACCGAATGATTTTTTTTTTTTAAGTCTAACGGCCAGGATCAAATGACCATTGAAAATCAACGGCCACGATAAAGGGAAGAGCCAAACACCTAGCCAAATCACTTTTAGGGGGTGCCACGGCCGGAGTGGTGGTAGAGCTCCAAGACCACCGACTGACGAATTTGAGTCCAAGGGCTCAATCTTTCAATTTTACTTCACGAGGTCTTATATTACGGGTTCGAAAAACCCAAAGCTTTACAAGATAATGTGCAACTATTGTGGGAAGAATTACACGATGCAATATGGTGGTGGATATGGCACCTACTCCAAGCACCTCAACCCACACCACCCCGACAAAGTCGGTATCGCAATTACACAAACTCAAATTCGAGGATATATGTCCGGTCCATCCGGATCCTTGCAAGTTACGGATCCTAACTTACTCTTTCGTTATAGGGAACCAAATGCACGTAGCCAATTGGAAAAATTTGTTTGTGTCAAACATCTACCCTTTAACTTTACCGACGATCAATTTTTCAAAGACTTTGCTAGATTGAGTTACAATCCTCAAGCTAGACAAATTTCACGAAGCACCCTAACACGAGACATTGCTAAAATTGTAGGCGAGTATACAATTGTTTTGATAAACATGTTTGCTTCACTAGCTCAAAAAGTTTCAATATGTTCGGATGTTTGGTCAGATCATTGGTAAAGTCATCATTACCTGTCATTGGATTGATGATTCGTGGGCAATGAAAAACTTTTAATTGCATATTGGGAATTTGACACTGTTCACAATACACAAAACATTTGCCATAAAATTATCACAATTTTACAAGAGTATGGTTTAGTTCAAAAAATATTTTCTATTTCTTTTGACAATGCTAGTTCTAACAATGCTTCATTACCCAAAATCAAAAATATTTGTCAACCTTCTAGTGGTGGGAGTTTTTTTCATATTAGATGCATATGTCATTGTCTAAACTTCTGTGTTCAAGACGATTTAAACACTTTTAAAACACATATTGCACCTATTAGGGATGTTATTTCTTGCTTGATCCGACATTCTTCTTTTAACCAAAAAATGGGCAAAATTTTGGATGCCAAAAAACATTCAAACGACGTGCCTCATCGTTGGAACGTTACTTACAAAATGTTCAATGATTCTTACAACTATGCTTTATGTATATTTTTTCAACAAAACCCAACAAACAATATTCTCATATATCCTCAACAAATGGGATGCATGTACAAATTTGATTTCACTTCCAAAAAATTTCGAAGATGCAACTGAAGCACGACTTCTCCTCGTGTCATTGATCATTGTTGCCAAGATGCGGGTGTTTTCCTTGATTAAAGAGATGGTCCGGTTTTAAGTTCACCAATTGCATTAATGAGGAAAAAATTACTTAAATATTTTATGGAAATACCCGATTTATTTTTTGTTGCTAAAATGCTAGATCCTAGGATTAAAAGATGGTTTAATTGAGTTATTAAAAATGTATTATGGATGTTTATATTCGACTAACGATGATCCTTCAAATGCCACGCTTATTGTTTCTATTGTTAAAGATGTTTTGTTTAATATATTTCGAGAGTATAGAATCCTACACGACGGTGATAATAGTAGTGATTTTAGTTCTACTAACCAAGGGAGTTCTTCCCAAAGTTTTTCAAATCCTTCTCTTGCACGTCTCAAAGAAATTTACGAAGAAAGGTCTCAAAGAAAGCAAGGGTTCTCTGTCAAGCAACCCATACGGAGAAATCGAAAGATATTTTAACATCGTGTAAAGAGCTCGTCCTCTTGAAGTTGTGGGCAAAAAGTTCACGACAATTTTCAATCCTTTTAATAATTGCAAAGGAGATTCTTGCTTGCCTCGCTTCAACCGTCTCCGTCGAGCAAGCATTTAGTATAGGAAGGTATACTTTGGACGACCGAAGATCTAGATTGACCGTAGAAAATCTAGAAAAATCAACTCTTACTTGAAGATTGGACGAAGGCCGACAAAAGAGAACAAGAACCCAACTTCGAAGAAGATGGAGAGGGAGATCTCTTTTCCTATGATTGTTCAACCGACGAATTCGGAGTTTTCGAAGCCGGCAACCTTCCTTCCGATTGATCAACAATCCAAGCAAATTAGCCTCAATTCCCAAAGATAAGCAAGGTAAGAGAACTACATGGGCTTTGATTCATTCATCCTAACACCGAAAAGTGAATGATACGTAGGCAATTTTATTCTAAGTTACAAATTAATATAATGTTTAACTTAGAATAAAACTCAAGCCCTTTTTTTTTTTTTTTCCCTTTCCCTTTTCCAAATTTCATAAATTACCTATATGTTGAAAAATGTAAGTTTGTAACTTATTGTATTTTAATGTTTAATCGTATCTTATTGTAAGTTTGAACTTTGAATTACTTAGATTTGAAAGATATAAGTTTGTAACTTAATGTATTTTAATTTCTAGTTTAAATTTTTAATAGTGTAATTTGTACTTTTAATTTCTAGTTTAAATTTTTAATAGTGTAATTTGTATTTTTATATGAAATAATTGTCAGTGTAATGTTTAAATTTCATAATAAATGAAAACTCATCTTTCGCACCCTTACATTTTGGTTAAATTCTTAATTTATAACTATAAACTCTCAGTGTATAACTCACAATCACATTTTTTAAATCCTAAAATCTGAAAATTAAGATAAAAACATAAAAAAAAAAAAAAAAATAAAGGGAGAAATTGTGGGGAACCAGCGGTTTAGAACCGGACCGGCGGTTATTTGATGATTCCAAACCGGCACGGGAACCGCCCATATGGGCGGTTCGGTTCCGGTTTGACCCCCCCACAATGTTTGAACCGGCGGTTCCGGAACCGAAACCGGGAACCGGTTGGGCCCCTCCATCTGGATGCGGCATGGATAAATTAGATTTCATTTTAGTTCATGGATTGGTCATCCAAGCCCATTCTCACATATTAAAAAGCCTATTTTACGTCCTATATTCCCTAACACATCTTTTATCATTAGATAATCATTCAATCATTACTTTTACCTATTACAATTTCAATATGCGTTTTCATCATTTTCTAACATTTAATCATTATGTACATCAACTTTTACAATTTTCAATACACCTTCTACAATTTTCAATATACATCATACTCTATTAATTTAGGATCACGTTTACACATGGATAATTCTATTCACAACCACCAAATTTCTCAATGCGACAACCATAGACATAAAATCCCTATATTACCCTTAATTTATTTTATTTTTCCTTTTATCTCTTTTCCAAACAGTGGACCTTCAAATTTGTTTATTCTTTTCACAACCACTTGAATACAACCTCCATGAAAGCCCCCAAAAGTGTCACATTGTGTAGCAAACATATATATCATCTTTGTAAAACATATAAAATGTAGCACATTTGTCCTTTTGTGCCCATTTGCAAGCACACCCCTCTGCACATTTTTACACTTTCCCTCGCACTTTTTCTCTCTCCACCATTTTCTCACTCGTGCTTTAATATGTCTTGCCTTCTTGGGCACAACATGGGAATGACGTCAGACAAGAATTAGTGGCACGGCCTTTTTAATATGGCACGATGGAATCGACACGGCGTGAGAATGTTATATGAATACGACTAGAAATATTTTTGTGTATTTATGTCATGATTAACGTGTCATGATAAATATACCTCGTGTCAAGATAACTATACTTCGTGCCACTAATTAGCTTAGCCAATGAAAAAATTGTTTCAACAGTATTTTATTGAGTATATTTGGCACAACGTGAGAATATTATAGTACTAGATATTATGAGGCATGCATATAATATTTTTTGTATACTCGTGTCATGATAAATATACCTCATGTCATAATAAATATACAGCATGCCATGATAAATATAATTCGTGCCTAATGAAATACATAATATTACTTCTTCTTCTCCGTTGAGCTTTGGACCCATCGAAGTTGCAGCAACGACGAAGATGGTTTTGTGCAATATCCTGGACGCGGACGTCGTTCCCATGTCGGAAACTCCACCAACACTCTATTTCGTCGCTTTAGGATCAGAGCCGCCGCCTGTTGGGCAAATTCGTTCCCCCTTAACCACCAATTAATTTCTCTATCTTCCGAAAAATCACCGGGAAGGAAGCTTTGAGTTATGGTGTGAGATAGGTTTTAGATCTATATACTTTTTGGTGAGATAGAGACAGAAAAGGAAGATTTTTTTAGTTCTCCGTTAATGGCAGAGAAGAGAGAGAAATAGAGTGTTTTAAAACTGAAGAGAGGATAAGGAGGGAGGAAGAGAAAAAAAGAAGTCTGACAAATTATGAGGATTGGGGTATGAGGATTGGGGTAGAAGTGAGAGAAACAGTAAATTTATGCTATTTCTTATATTAATTGGAAAAACCGTTAAATTTTATATGTTTCTTATAGATTGTGATAGTTATAATTTTTTCCTTGCAACCTCCTGTGAAAATTACTTAAAACCATCCACTGAGTCTTCATAAGTTTACAGGAAAATAATTGTTATAATTGGAATTTGATGCCCAGTGAATCCAGTTTCTCATAATCAAATTACTATATGTTTTATAGATTGAGGAATCATAATTTCATGAGAAAAATAAATAGTCTGTTCATTTCATTTTGATTTCTCCTGTTTCCCTAATATTCCCAACATGTAGATTGAGGATAAATTTTTAGGGTTTCTGTAAATACTTTTTTTATCGATGCACAAATCCCTGTTTCATTTCCCATCACTACATGTTGTTGGGTTTGGTAAGGGAAAAAATACTGGTATATGTCACTAAGTCGAGTGGTGGCACTGGATTTGGAACAGACTGAGATTGTTTGTGTCCAAATTCTGAACATGATGTTTTATTTATAGAGGGATGAAGATAGTTTTTCGGTTAGAATTTGAATTTTTGAATTTTGAAATTCAAAATTCTCGCTGGTGCAGGATTTCTTATCGTAATGTTTATTTAATTCCAGGGACCCATTTGAAATTAAATAAAATATTAATTTTAATTTAATATTTATTTAATTTATGTTCTCCAAAAAATTAGATAGGCCACCAAGCCCAGACCGAACCGGCCCAAGCCAGGCCAAACCAGGACCGGCTGGCAGCGCGCGTGTGGGTTTTTACCCGAACCCGCACTTGCCCATGTCTTCCCTCTTCCACAAACTTAGGAATCCCCTTGGTGCCCAAACCCCTTATGGAACTAAACCAATATATATTGGACACATTTAACTTTTCTTAGAAATGTAGGACAAATTTCTTTGGCCAAACTTTCTCCTCCTTTCATGACTCAAACACTTATATTCTTGTACCAATATCTCTTTCATTTCTTGATGAAATTTAGAGAAACTTGATACTATGTTTATCTATTCCAATAGTAGTTTAAGCATGTACGAAGAAACTTAATTTCCGACATGCAGGACCCACTAGTCCAAGTAATAAAAGTTGGGTGACAACTCATCCCACTTAGCTAAACTAAGCTAAATTTCCTACACATGTCACCTTAGTTTCCATTAAGCTTTGATCTTTTCGAAATTTCGGGTTTTAATTTTTTAATCGACATAGTCCATCGTAAAATGGTTAAATATATACTGTAGTGAGAATCCTTTTCTAGAATCTATTTTGCAATGGTTCTAAATGCCCACACTTAATGATGATGGTGGCTTTAGGACAGTGAGGAAACAATTGTCTCGGGGGTTTGTATAAGTGATAATGGTGGCAGTTGGGGAAAATATTTTGGGAATTCTGTATGTGATGATGGTGACCGATCGAAAAAAATTATCTTTGGGTTTGAACAGGTTTGGTTGCTGTATGGAGTATGAATTGATTATTTGATGTGTAGTTTTCAAGGACAAAATAGAGAAGTTAGATAAAGGTGGTTGTGGAAAGAAATTACATGGTTATGAATAAAATTATTCTTTACACATTCTACTCTATTTTATATTTAAGCTAAAATAAACTTTTTACTATTCAAATGGATGATGTATCGATCATGAATGTATTCCAACAAATGAGTCACATTTCATTACATCACAATCCAAAGTATTCCCTTATACCCGTTCATTTTCTTTCCACCATTTCTTGCTTGACAAGAACAAAAAAAGTAGAGCAACAGAAATATGGAAAAAAAGAGCATTCAACAAACAATGGTGTGATTATTAATTTGCTCCTGAAAACTAAAAGAAACAGTGTTAGGAAAGCCGCACCAAAATAATTTCTTTAAGGTCATCCAAATGATGCCATTAGGCATTAGTCAACTTCTTAGAGGGTGTTTGACTAAGCTTATTTGAAACATCTTATAAGCTCCAACATCTTATAAGTTAACAAAGTGTTTGAATAAAAGAGTTTATAAGCTTGCAATTGAATATAGTGATTTAGCTATAAATTTGAGGTCTAATTTAAATGTAAATATTAAACGCACATTTTGATTAGTGATTGTGTGAAATATGTGAAATGGGTGAAGTGAGTGAAGTGTGTGTAGTGTGTGAAATGTGTGTAGTGTGTGAAGTGTGTGCAGTGTGTGTAGTGTGTGTAGTGTGTGAAATGTGTTTAGTGTGTGTAATGTGTGAATTGTGCATGAAATTTGAGTGTAATAATTAAAATCTTAAAAAATAAGATGGAAATAAGATGGGGTATAGCAACTTATTTTTTTTAGATCTTATAAGCTCTTAGAGCTTATTTTTTTTGTCTTATAAGCTCTTAAACATCTTTTTTCGCCAAACACTTTGCAAGAGCTTATAAGCTCCTAAAAACATCTTATAAGCTCAGCCAAACACCGTCTCTTAGTCTACGTTATCACTTATCAAATAGGAGCTTGATCTGGTAAAAGTGGCTACCTCTATCTAAATACTGGCATATGCAGAAGAATTGCCAACAACGACAGATGCATATATAAATCCTCATAGTCTCCATATACTTAATGACTATATATATAGCATTAAATGTCACAATCTTGTATGCAATTAATGGAAACATGTAAACAACTGATCAAACAAACATAAATGGAGAGACAGAAGACCGTTCAGTAAATGTTCAGACGGCTTGAGACTTTTGGCGCTTTGTGTATTGCAAAATGGGCTCTTTGACCTGTAATTATCAATGCTTCGATTCAGATATTTCGAGATAAAAGCTCTACATGTAACATGTTTTAAACACTTGAATAGAGCATACCGTGCTTGCTTTCCTGAAGCGTTTGTCCTGAGTGGACCTGCTTTCCATGACAATGTCCATGTTATCACCATTCAGATTATTATCAGCACGAGGCACAAAGCTCTCCCTTGAAGCCGCTGGCTGCACGTGGATTATGTTCACAAAGAGCAGATGATTCATTCAATCAATCAAGATTCAAGCATACCTCCGCGCGGCTAGTCGGAGTATTCCCACCATGTGTGGTGGCAATGACCTGATCGTTTCTAGTTGAGCCATTAACATATCCATCTGATCGACCTCTTGTCCTTGTGATATCAGATCCAATTGAGTGGAGCCCACCGTATGTGGACAGGTCCTTGTACTTGTTACCTAGTGTTAATCCAAATTTATTATAAATTATAGTGATGGAAATAATGTCAATGACAAAATTCAATAAAATCTGGTACCAGCACTCTCAGGCCCTGGATGCTTAAACTTGTTTACTAACCCATTCTTGTCCAGGTCCTGATAAAACTTGGCATATATGCTCAGTATCCAAACAAGAAAATTTAATGAATTAGCAGTAACTTATTAATTACAACTTAATTTACCATAGCATCTGCCGTGAAAAACTTTGTTACTTCAACGAGCTTTTTCTTAGTGAGATCAGAGTGGATCACCCGCTTGCCTGTGATAATAGATTGACATGTCTGAAATCACTCAACTGAGAAATAGTATTTAGTTCTTGCATGTATTTACCTAGTCTGCGGTTGCCACCCGCCTCAACAAAGCCATCTTGGACCATTTTGTCAATAAGTTTGCGGACTGTAGCCAGGCTGGGTTTGCCTTCCAGTTTGTTCTGAAGTTTTGCCACTGTTATGAAGTTCATTTGAAGGGTATGATATAAAGCCTGCGATTGAAAGACATAATTAGTATGAACACTATATTTCATGTTTAAATTTAAATGCAGGATTACTTATCTCTAGATGCTACGACTACACACAATTAATGTAGAAATAAATATTGAAGGAAAATTCACCTTCATGTACATGTGATCTACACTCGTATTTCCAGCTTTTCCATCAGCTGCAACCATTTGTCCATCCACTTCTTCTTTCACAGCATCAAACTCATAGTCGGATTTCTGCAGTTCACAAGGATAAAAGGATAAAAACTTAACAAATACAGGATTTTGGTTAGAATATTGGGGGGTGGGGGTTGTTGGGAGGATTAACCACCTTCCTATTAATGACATAACTCTCTCCTGAAGCTTTAGATAGAACACCTTCCCTCGCAAGCTTGTCCATAATTCCTAGGCCATAGGAATATTTAGCATCGGACAGTACCGAAAAGTCATGTAACTATGATTTTGTTTCTAATAGCTTAAGACAGTAGGTTCCTTCAAATGTACCTTCAATCAACACCTGCACAAATTGGAAGGTATAGGTCAGTGGCACAGAAAAACTTGGATAAGATATAAATCACTTGATGCTATTTTTTCTCCAAAAACGATGTACCAACATCCTTCTTTCTTTCTGTTTTCTTTTTTTTGTGAACTGTAAAAAGACTATGTTTCCCTTCAGAAGAATACTGTTGGACTGTAAAGAACCCTTACCACAGAGATGTCAGGAAAATTTGAAAGGACATCAGTGAGATCAACAGTGTCAAGGTGATACGAGCTGATCCAATCCTTTACTCGTCCTAACTGCTGTTCATCTTCTTCTGAGTCCTGGGTATCATCTGCATTAAAAATAGATGGATCTGAATTTCCTCAAATCTGAACTAGCAAAATATGGTAGAAGTCCAGCTGATGCTTTCAGATGATCACTGGCACCTTCATCAATTGCTGCATTATCTTCTTGATGTTGCTGTTTCTCTGTCGCACAAAATGCTAGAATTATGATCGTACGGGAAAGAAAATAAAAAGCTATAAAAGATTATATAGATGAGAATTTACCTATGGGTGCTACAATGTATTGATCATCATCTGAATTACTCATCTGGATAGAAAGTTTTCAATATATGTTAAAACTAAATGGTTTAACACAGTTCTCCCATACAAGAACCAATAGTTACTTGAATGAGAGGGGCAAAGTGCAATTAACATGCTACCTTGCTGTCAGATTCACTGTTTTCATTTTTCTGGAGAGAATCAGCTCCCAAGCTAACCTCATCATCTTGATTGTCATTGTTTTCATCTTCACAAGGATCAAGGACACTCTTAACCTGTTTAATAGCACAAAGAAAGATTCATATGGATTAGAAAATGACATAATCTTTTTCTTTATGTGATGTTGCATACCTTCAAAGCTAATATCAAGTGCTTGCTATTGACTTTGCCAACCTCCATCTTCAAGGGATTTCTAGTCCAAGGATTATGAGCTTCCTCTTCTGTGCAGCCTCTGAAAAAGGGGGGCTCATAATCCATTGGCTGCAACAATCAAGATAAGAACGTAATGGATCTAAAATGAGGTACTTGGCTATGCAAGGTTTAAAATAAGAAACTCGTTGCAATGATTTACTGTTGACAGGAACAAGGAAGTTAGTTATTGCTTTATTATATAGTTGACTCAAGATTATTAGCAAGTTGAATTAGAAAGCATATAGCATGTCCTACTAAGCAAAGCCTACCGTGACATCATCATAATACAGGAGCTTCATCAGTACAGTGCGCTGAAACAAAGGAATACACAGATCAAGCTATATATATAATGCACGTATGAGTAGTAAAATAAACTAGATAAATGTCCATTTAGGTGACTCAGTGTCAAGATAGTACACCTCTTCTGGCATCTTATCCAGAGTTCTCATTAGTTGAACTAGCGTGCGGACCATTTTGCACGCCGAACTCCTGTGAGAACTTATATGAGCATTTTGGTATTGTTTACACAGAAATACCACACCAGAATATTGCCACAGAAAAATTGTTGTATTTCAGTACCTCATTTGACTAGGAGTTATTTCTGTTGAGGTGTTATACTTAAATGTCTCTCCCTTCTTTGTCCCACTACGAATGATGTTCATAGAAACCTCTTGACTCTCAGAATTGGAGTAACTGAATGAAACTGCAAGAAAGGCACTTCATCAGTTCTGATCAAATCAAAGATGATATTGTAAGACTTGCCGTATATGAAATTGGAAAGATTGAGCGTAGAAATTAAGCATAAGGAGTTGTCCAACATAAGTACATTTTAGGTGAAGAAATGTAGCTTACTGAAAGACTTACACGAATACTCCTCGATCATTGGACCATCGACAGCCTCACAGACACAGAACAATAGGGTTTTCAGATACTTTTTCTGTAAAGTATCATAAACACCTACAGAAAACAGGGAATACCAGAATCCATGAGCTTCTAAGCAAGGAGAATGGAAGAGAAATAAGATACGCTTTCAATGAGAACTTTATAGGGATAATATACCTTTCTCCATCCAATCAATGAGTCTGCGTGATTCAGCATCCATAGGCATAAGCTTTTTAATTTTCATGTCTGTTACAATGTGAAAATTACTTATTTAATTTATGTTTCTTCAGTGTTAAAGTTGCTGACTTACCCAAAGCTGGAACAGACTTGTCATTGAAGTATTTTTCAGGGAAAAGGCCTCTGATGTAACTAATGTTGAATATAGCAATTCGCAGCAGATTTCTCGTCTGATTAATCAAATTTAAAAGCAATTTTCAGAATGCTTATTATGTGTATTGTTAACAAGCACGCACACACAGAAGAGAGTAAATAACAAATATACCTACATATATATACATAAACTTGCACGTTGACAAGATAAAAACTGCAAATGGAGCTCAAATTTGAGCAAATAGTTCGGAAAGGCCTCTGGTGCAACTGATATTGAAAATTGCAAGTTTAAGCAGATGTCTCGTCTGACCAATCAAAGTTAAAAGCAATTTCACAATGCTTAGTTACGCATATTATTAACACAACACACACATAGAGAGATTAACTTGCAAGGAGACAAGATAAAAGCTGCAAACGAAGCTCAAACTTGAATCAACATGCAAACTGAGAAGCTGTGGACTGCCGCACATAATGTGAATGCTCAACGAAGAACATAAAATGAACGTTGGTTTTCAAAACATCTGCAGGTATTCATACATTGTCCAGTGACATTCCTCGGACCAAAAAAGAAACAGTTCCAGATATTCCATAGCAAAATAAAAATTCGGATTTCTCCCGTAACCAAATGCAACATCGTTATCAAAAGCGGATCACTAATTTAGAACCAAATAACGGTTGTTTCATATGAAAAACAAACGAAACCATCAGAAAATAGGAGATTAAGAGAGTGATTTACAAGTAGCAGTGAGTCCTGCTCAGTGATCTCCGATTCCTTGACCTTCTGCGCAACCACCTGGAATTGGAGGACAAAAAATTGAGCAACGCCTTCCCATATACGTCTGAAAATCTAAGCAGAAAAGAACGAAATAAACGAGATGATCCCATGAGATATCTCTCTCAGCTCACCATTGCTACGAAGAGCAGAGAAAATACTAACTAAAGTTTGTTGCGAAAATTTGAATTCCGAAGCAGAAATGCAGAATGAACTGGCGGGAGGTGAGATACCCGGACAGTGTTAACTCTTCCCTCTAGTAACCGTGGTTAAATTTAACATAATCAGAGGTAACTGTGATTAACTGAACACGCAGAACGTGTGCACCAATCGGCGAATGCGTAATTTTGTATGAAAGCGAATGCAATATCTGCGCTTGGTTTGAACTTCGATAAATATATTGGGCTGTTTCTGTTGCTCACGTTACAAAGTCTATGAATCATGAGGCCCAATTCCCTTTCCTTTTTTTAATTGAAGAAATCATAATAAGGTTTATTACTAAAACCGATGTACTAATTTAAAACATCAAAAATCAGGTAAAAAAATTAATTGTATCAATTTAAATTTTATTTAATCCAATCATACTCCATGTATGATTAATATGTTTCATTGTTTTTTTATATTTTTTAACAGTAATATTTCAGCCTTACTTGATAGTTGATACCGACGTGAATTGTTAACAGATCTGATGTTAGTAGGAAGTATAGTACAGAAGTTGTAAGGAGGATGCGCTTGAAAAGGCATACAACAAAGTCCGATGTAAGGGGCTCCACTACTTGATCAACTCAGGATCGTACAACAAAACGTATAGCAACCATATCACCAGAGAATTATTTGAGTCAAAGTAAAAAGTTACAAAATTCTAAAAAATATAGCTATTAGAGACAATAAGCAATTCTTAATAGCATGGAGATACGTGTTTTGACAAAATCAACTCTGCAACGCGAACAAGAAGTCGCACCTACTATGACCTCTCTTAGCAAAAGGACAACGGCTAGAAGTCGTACAATGAGCATTAACTATCAACGAAAATCTTTTTATCTCTTCAACAATGATGAATCCTAACAACTATAAATAGATGGAGATTGAGGACAAAAAAGTACTAAAAATTTACTTCTACTTACCATTTTTCAGCTATCAACTTTTGAGCTTCAAAAGCATCGATTACTCAATATTCAAAAAGTGTGAGTAAAGAGAAAGAACGAAGTAGCAGCATCACACCAATCAACTACAACTTAAGTAATGTTCTTAAGTTGCAACAGACACTCAAAGTCAATCCAAGCTAGCTCTCTGAAAGTTCATTCTAAGCCCAAGCCCTTCACACCAAGAAAGCTTGCCCACATCTCAGATTGATCTACAAGTTTAGAGGCAGCTTCCAGGTGAAGAAAAAAATTTCATTAACTTTCTCTAACGAGTGATTTTTAACAGAGAATCCTCTATTGAATCAAGGATTCAGATTAGACTAAATGTAGTTCTAAGGAACTTGTACTGTAGAGGAGTAGCATTCCGAGGATAGGCAAAAACTACTGTAAGGTGCCAAGTTGGACTTCGACATCTTTTGTAGCTAAGATTGTACTATGTGAACAACTCAGTGAGTTTTCCTTATGTGAATAAAGAGTGGACGTATAAGGATTATCCCCACCTTTGTACCGCAATAAATTTATTGTGTATTTTCATATATCTAACATTACTGTTTTAACAAACTACATACTTACTACACTGTCTTAAGAAAATACTTTAACATATTTTCGCTACATGAAACTCTCTTTGATCATTGCTCGATGTAGGGACCAACAAGAATAGTTTTTGTAATCTTATTTCTCTCTAGGAACTAACTGTTGTAGCTCTGTTGTATGAACTAGTTTTATACAGTAGATAGAACTTTCTGCTCACGTTTTAAAAAGAAAAATCAGATATATGTAAAGGTTTATTCACCCCCATCTAAACATCTACCTCTTGGGACCAACAAGTGGTATAAGGGCGGCTAGTTTCACACACTAATCGTGTTTGGTAACTTAACCAAATCCAGTTATTTTAGAAAAGGCATCTCTGCAAAAGTAAAATCATTTTTCTCTTCCAAAGTTATAGCAATGGAAACTTCTTCAACTAAAGGTCCTATGTTTTCCTTTGAGGATTATGAGGATTGGGCTATTAGGATGCAATCACATCTTTCATCCATGCATGACAAAATGTGAACATTCATTACTGAAGGTCCACCAGTAATCATGGAGATGAATAATGTTGTTGGAGTGGAAGGTGAACCAACACTACTCTCTTTAGTAAGGTCAAGGCATGCAAGACTACTGAGGACATTTAAAATTCGCTAAGAGAAATATGTGTATGATCAACTCTATTATGTGAGAATAAGGTGGCTGAACAAAGCTAAACTTCGAGCTCTTCAAGCCAAAACCTAGGGCGTCTCTAAGCGATATGCTATATACACAACTATTCTCAGCGAGCTAGTGTCTGTTGGAAAAGTTTACCCCCAGCAGGAGATAAACACCAAGCTATTATGATCTCTGATCACATCGGATTGGGATGTAAAGACTATTATCCTCATGAGAAGTTCAAAGAAGCTAGAGCATCCATGAACTCTTCTCTGACCTCAAATACTTTGAATATGACATTTATCTGAGACGAAAATAAGAAGGAAATGGTGTTACTACCGAAGCCCTTGTAGCAAAAAGCTTAGGACATCAACTCCAAATGGTTCTAGTAACTATACTGCTAAGGAGTTCAAGCCAGATCAAATGGCTATCCTCGTGAAATATTTCACACGGTTTATGAAGAAGCATCCCATAAGAAACACTTCTACCCTTCATTATGCTAGACCCTCAGAACCCCGTAGATGACTAAGGAAGATGGAGACCTTTATTTCAAGAAGACTGAACACTTTACAAGGGATTGTCCAATATCCCCAAGTGTACAAATATCCCTGAAGATGTTAGGAGAAAAAGGAGGGAAAAAACAACTTGTGAGGAATCAGACTTCGAAAGTGATTCTTCATATTCTGATAACGAAGCACTCGTTTTCCTCATAGCAAAAAAAGATGACAATCATGCAGAGGTAGATTCTCTCAGTACCTCTCCAAGATTTGAGAATGTTAATTTTGAAAGCTTACTCATTTCATTTAGACAGATGATGGCTGACTTTGACCTATTCAATGAGTCACATGAAGAGTTGGAGGCTGAGAACGTGCAACTTCTTGGAGAGAGTGAAGTGTGTACAACAGAAGTTGAGAAACATAAAGCTGAAGCTACTGCATGCAGTATTCTCCGAGAGGAAATAAGTAAGCTGAAAATCACTAATCATTCAAGAGAACAAGGAAAAGAAACTAGTGTTAATCATCACGTCTTTCAGCAGATCTGGATGAGATACTGAATGTTCAGAGAAATCTGTATGGCAAAACAAGGATAGGTTTCTTTACACAGTTTCTAACTCTCAATCAGCAAGTACGCCTACTGATGTTCTAGTAGAGAGTAAGAAAGAGAAACAGACACTCCCCCAACAAAAAAAATAAATAAATAAATAAATAAATAAAATAAAAAAGATAAACCTAGAAGGATGGAGAATCCCCATAGGTACTTCAAGTCTAGAATTAGGAAGAAAACCTGAACAAGGAGAAGTCACCTGTTATAGTCAAACTAGGTAACAGTGTTGTAGGAACCAGTGCTTGCAGCAAGCATAGGTTACTGGATGCAGCAACTGCCTACAGTAGCCCAAGTGTGTACAACAAAAGACTAAGCACGTTAGGCTAAATGCAACTGTCAAAGTTTATTCAAACCTAGGAAACAACTTTCTCTAAGTACACCAACCAAAGGAAACCTTCAAAGGTGTACAACAACCAAGTTGGCCCAGAAAAAAAAATGCTGCCTAGAGTTTAAGTAAAGCCTATATCCACGATCCTGATATAAGAAAAGTATGGGTGTCAAGAGAGGCTACCACTCAAGGACCCATTTATAAATAGGTACCTAAGTCTTCTTGATTAATTTGCTTATCAAGTTTCCAACTAGACACGGTGACATATGGTACATCGATAGTAGATGTGCTAGACATATGATTGGCAACACAAAATCCCTTGAAGATTTCAAAGACTGCAAAGGACCCAAGGTAGTCTTTGGAGACAATGCCAAAAGAATCACCAAGGGTGTGGAATTTTCTCTAAATGTAAAGTTAGCATAACAGGTGTTTACTTTGTTGAAGGATTATAGTACAACCTACTAAGTATAAGTCAATTCAGCGACAAGGGGCACTTTGTGGAGTTCACATAAGGGGAATGCTTGATAAGAGATGCTAAGTCCAACCAAATAAAACTCATAGGAACTAGAAAAGATAACATCTATTTAGCTGACTGAGAGTCTACTGGAGTACAACTCTCATGTTTCATAGCTAAAAGCACTCCTAAACTCAGTTAGCTTTGGCACAAAAGAATGAGTCACCTGAATTTCAAATCCAACAACAAGCTGGCATTCAAAGGTCCAGTAAGATGACTACCAGATGTTGCTTACAAGAAAGAAATTGTGTGCGATCCCTACTTGAAAGGCAAACAAATCAGTAAGTCTTTGAAAGACAAGCTTGTAATGTCATTTGACAGACTTCTGGACCTACTACATGTGGACCTCTTTAAACCCATTAAGCTAGTAAGTTTAAGTGCGATGAAGTACTCACTAGTAGTAGTAGATGACTTCTCCAGATACACTTCGACTTTGTTTTTGGCCGAAAAATTAGACACTCAAAGAGCATACCGACCTTATGAAGAGAATTTAATATGAGAATTAAAGGCCTCAGCATTGTCAAGATCAGATCAGAAGGAGGTACTGAAATCACCAACAGTTCAAAGAGAGTTTTTGCAATAGTAGTAGGATTCATCATGAATTTTAGTTTCTTCGTGATACTTGTTTCTTATCCAACTTAGAACCCAAAAACTTTAATGAAGCTCTTCAAGGAATTTTGGATGCATGCTATGCATGAAGAACTTCATCAATTCACACGAAATGATGTATGAGATTTAGTTCCTAGGCCTCATGATGTGAATGTGATTGGGACTAAATGGATATTTAGAAATAAGACTGATGAGTTTGGGAAATTTGTCCGTAACAAAGCCCGACTTGTGGCCCAAGGGTACACACAAGTTGAGGGACTTGATTAGGATGAGACGTTTGCCCTAATTGCAAGACTTGAGTCTATAAGATTCTTGATTGCTATTGCTTGTTATCCCAATATTAAAAATTTTCAAATGGATGTTAAAAGTTCTTTTCTAAATGGTTTTCTTAATGAAGAAGCTTTTGTTGAACAACCGAAAGGTTTCATCGATCCTTACAAACCCAATCATGTTTTCAAATTAAAAATAGACTTTGTATGGATTGAAACAAGCTCCAAGGGCTTGGTATGACTGTTTGACCGAATTCCTACTATCTCTTGGTTTTGAAAGAGGTAATGTGGATAAAAATCTTTTTATAAAAAGACATGCATAAAAAATCATTGTTGCAAAAGTTTATGTTGATGATATTTTTATCGTTTCCTCTTGTGAAAAACAATTACATGATTTCATTCAACAAATGACCTCCACCTTTGAAATGAGCTTAGTGGGTGAATTGAATTTCTTTTTGGGTTTGCAAGTCAAATAGTTGGATCATGGTACTTTTTTTTATCTCAGTCAAAATATGCAAAAGATCTAGTAAAAAAATTCAATTTATCAATTGGAAAGCATATGAAAACTCCTTTAAGCTCAAGTCTCAAAATTGGCAAAGATAGTGCTGGACAAGGTGTTGAAAATAACTTATATAGAAGTATGATTGGTAGTATGCCCTATCTCACTGCCAGTCGAGCGGGTCTTTGTTATAGTGTTTCAGTATGTGCTTGATATCAATCAGATCCTAAATTATCTCACTTGAATGCTATAAAAAGGATCATTAAATATGTTAATGATACCAGTGAGTTAGGGATTTGGTATTCGAAAGACACTAACACTAACTTGGTAGGATTTTGTGAGGTTAACTGGGTGGGTGATGTTGATGATAGGAAAAGTACTTCTGGTGGTTGTTTTTACTTAAGCAACACTTTGGAAATTGTCTACTGTTGAATCTGAGTATATAGCACTTGGTAGTTGTTGCACCTAACTCCTTTGGATGCAACAAATGCTAGATGATTAGGGTCTTGATAGCAACATTCTTACAATATTTTGTGATAACTCCAGTGCTATTAACATTACCAAAACTCATGTCCAACATTCCAGAACTAAACCTATTGACATTCGGCATCATTTCATTCGTGATCTAGTTGAGAAAAAGGTTTTTCAAATTGAACACATTCTTACTAAAAGGTAACTAACATATATTTTCCACTAAAGGTTTAGACTTTGAAAGATTTACTTTTCTAAAGAAATCTCTCTATTTAATTTCTTTATGAAAAGTGTTTCTCCTAGTGTTGCCACACATTGTACAACCTTCTTGTGGTACACTTTTTATATCTTTTTCTTAACTTTTTATTTCTTCTCTTTGCATATTTGTTTTCGTATATGTCTGGATAATCATAGTTCTTTCTAAACTTGGAGATGGCTAAATGAATTCAATGCTCTTCATTGTTATGGTGATAGGGTGTTTCACTAAAATCCCTTAACCTGTTTCTTATAATTTTTTATCTTGTCATCACCTCTGTCTGATTTTGTTTTCATGTTCAGTGTTTTTTTGGTGATGACTTAATTGATAAAATCAAGGGTGCAGGTAAGTCTCTTTCTCTAGAGTGACACCTTGAAAAACAGTTGTTTGTCATCTGGATCTCTTCAAGGTGTTGGATCACTTATGGGAACACCCTATTTTTTCCTTAACCATAACTGATGTGTTGTTCACCGATTTTCTCCTCTCATTGTGTTTTCATTTGTGATTCCTTTTTCTATCTTAATCTCAGTTTTTTACTAAATAAAAATTATATAATAACAAAAAATAAAAAAAAACGAGGAAAAAGAAAAACAAAGGGAGGGGGGTGGAGGGGGAACGTGTGTTTATTTCTAAACCTTTATGAAAATAATCTGCTACCATATTCCTTAGTTGGTTATTGACACTTCCTATTATCCCGATTTTCTTGGGTGCGTAGAGGTTTATTTTATATAGTGGGCAGTTTCTTTGTTCTATCTTTATCTAATTTGTTAACTGTTTTTCAATCCTGTATTCAAACATGTTGTTTCTTGCATTTTTTGTCATTTATTTTTAGTACAAAAATGATAGACGCTGATGAAGATATTGCAAACATCATGAAGAAGCAGTTAAAAGACGAAACTGCCCCTCTTCTTTCTTCTAATTCATTACGTTCAAATATTCACCCTCTTCATATTCTGCAGAAACTCCTCGAACATCTTCCATGGCAGATCCTTCCTAGAATCCATATGATGCATGCTTTGAATATGCTTCTTCAAGTGAACGAGGTGTCTCACACAGTGTTGAAACACCATCAGTAGAAGAAACCCCAGATCACCCTGTTCAAAATCCAACTGCATCTATGGCCCTCGAAGAATTTCCTTCTGATGCCTATTTGAACATGCAACTATCAGGTGATCTTGGAAATCCAGTGGATATAGAGGATATTCTTGATTTTGCTCCGATCAAGCCCACAATCCAAGCCCAAATTGGTCCTGCTCCTAGGGTTTCAAAGAGGTAACGTGGTTACTCATCTACACTAGGTGAAGATGGTCCTTTAGCGACGAAAAGGGGACCCCAGAAAGTGAAGCCTCCACCTCCTTACAAACTTGCCTCTGATGATGATGACAACAGTGATGAGGATCTTGATTTTGAAGTTTAAATCAAATCTCCCAGATAATAGAAGATGTTCGACGAATGTTAAGCCAGAAAAACCCTGATTTTAGTAAATCCTCACTAAGTGTTGCAGACAGTGTTGTAGCTCCAAGGAACTCACCTAAAGTTCCTAAGTCATCTTCTCCAGATGAGAATGTTATTCCCGGCTATGCACCTGATCAGACTTTGGCCGAATTCCTTCAGTCTCTGAAAAGGCGTTCTCCGACTTAGGGGGAGTATATTCCTGAAGCAGTTGAGGAAGACATAGTTAGATTAGAAGAGTTTGCCAAAGAATTGGATGATGATAAAAAATGTAGAATTATTTGATGAACAATCTGAGGAACCTGACAACACTAGTGACGATGATGTTGTTACACAAAACAAGCACACTTCCAGTGAAGAAGATGAAATAGAGTCTGACTCACCTTCCATGCCTGTCAAACATATTGCTCGAAGTGCTTCAGCACTTGAGGTACAAGAGGCATACTCTAACATTTTTTACTCTCTGGATGCTTTTAATAGATGGAAATTTTTCAAAGGTAGAGCCACCATTTCTGAAAGACAACTGAAAACTCACTCTTATTTAGTCTTGTGTCTTTTCTGAGATCTCTTCATCTTGGACAAATTCTTACCTGAAATTGTAGTTTTGTCAAAGAAATTATTCGTGAGTTTTATTAATCTTACCACGTCAATGAAGGATTCGTCTAGTCCTCGTTTTGGTCAGGTATTTCTGAGAAAGAAAGTGTTTCTATTTTATCCTTCCCTAATAAATGACTTTCTTTCCTTTCTTCCCGTTGAAGATGATGTTCTGAGTGTTTACCTAAACCATGTTATAAATCATTATGGGTGGGCTTATTTCTCAGTGGCCAAGAAAAAAAAAACCCCGCCTCTAAACTCACTGCCAAGTATGCAATTCTTCACAAAATTGCATGTTACAACTGGCTTCCCTAAAAAAAGTAGAAATGTAGTCACTCATGTTCAAACGAAACTCCTCTACAAAATTGGAAATGGTTTGAAGTTTAATCTAGGACAATTGATCTTTGATAATGTGATGCATTTTGCTGAGAGTGAAACTGATTTTGGGGGACTACCATTTCCCTGCTTGATTTGGAGTATGTTAAAAAACCAAAACTTAGTTTTCCTGCCACTTCACATTTTTCCCTGGATTCCACTATTCTCAAGTGGATCGCAAACTCCTTGAGCCATCTCATGTTTGTGATGTGGTTGAAATACCAGAAGAAGTTTGTGCAGGTATCCCAGAACATGTCTCAGCACCTTCTGCCACAATCACAATCCTAGTTTCTCAAGTGATGAAGTGGTTTCAAATGGCAAATTCCCGACGTAAAGAAGCTAAAATTGATGCCGTTTACTAGACTCAAGTTGAGAATAACCTTAAATGCCTCCTTTCTGGCCAAAAAGAGGGAGAAGCAAGAGAATCTGACAGTGCTGGAGAAGGTGGTGGAATAGGAACAGGAACAACAGGAAGAATAGGAGGGAGTACTGAGCCAGACCATAGTTTCACAAAGGAGGATTAACTAGAAAGTACTTCATTTTCTGTAAGTCATGAAGTTATGTTGGTTGGTAGATGCATGGACATCTTTTGGTTATGTTGGCTGGTAGGTGCATGGACATCTTTTGGATATGTTGATTGGTGGATGCATAGACATCATGTGGTTATTGGTAGTTACATTAAAGGGAAGTGTGTGTGGCTGTTTGTGACCCATAACCTTTCTCCCTCTCTGTGTGTTCTATTCTGAATCATGCACATAACATTCAGACTAAGTATGTTAGGTTTAGGAGGAGTGAGTGTGGCTGTTTCTGACCCATCACCACTCCTTAGGTTATGTGTATTAGCTCTGTTATATAGTAATGTGACATCTATAGTTTTGTGTTTAAATATGTGTTTGCTTGTTTATCTGTTTTGACCAGCAAGGTAAAAAATGGGGAGATTGTTGAAACCTAGATTTCATATGGTGTTTTATTCTAAGAGGGTGTTTGGTTGAGCTTATAAGCTCCTAAAAACATCTTACAAGATGTTTAGGAGCTTATAAGCTCTTGCAAAGTGTTTGGCAAAATAAGATGTTTAGGAGCTTATAAGATCAAAAAATAAGCTCTAAGAGCTTATAAGATCTAAAAAAAATAAGTTGCTATACCCCAACTTATTCCCATCTTATTTTTTAAGATCTTAATTATTACACTCAAATTTCATACACAATTCACACACTTACACACACTACACTCTACACACATTACATACATTTCACACACTACACTACAAGAAAAATAATTGATTGCGACGGAAATTTTCGTCACTAAACTGAAAAATTCCGTCACAATGAATGAATAGTGACGGATTAGTGACGGAAATGTTTTGTTACAAAAACCTTTGTCACTAAACCGATAATGACGGATTTTTCATTCCGTCACTAGTTTAGTGACGGAAATTCTGCCACAATTCTAAAAAAATCCGTCATAAAATTATGACGGAATATTTCCGTCACTAAATGGCAACGACTAAAATTCCGTCACTATTCCGTCACTACAGGATTAATGACGGAATATTTCCGTCACAAATTAATGACGGAATATTTCCGTCACTATCTTGCCTATATTAGTAACGGAATTATTCCGTTACAAAAAAAAATCCGTCTTTATTCCGTCACTATACTATCTAATTTTCTTTCTATAATTCTCTTTATATTATAATGTAGAACCTGTTATGAAAATTAATTTACACTTAATAAAATATAAAATTCGTAGCAAATCTTATGTAATACGATAAACGACATGTTAACTTCTGTACAATTCCGTAGAATATAGACACGAGCTGCTTTGAATTCATCATCGTTCAAATATCTCATTTTTGCTTTACCAAATGCTCTACCAGAGTACGTGAATATAGAGATATTTCCTTCATCAAAATCCATTGAAGGACCACAGCCACTTGGTTTGTTACATCCACCATTACTTGTTCAATCATTCCATACTTCTCATCAGGGGTAAGAAAGTTCTCCGAAGGATTGAGCTTCCAAGACAATATCTCCTTACTTGGCCCACATAATGTGGCAACCATGGCTAATGGATTCCTCTGCTCATTCCATAATTGAGCAGATTTGCTTACACCATCACTCAGATAATAATCATTTGAGTCGCTTATTAACTTCTCAAGGACTACTTCAGGGAGCTTGGTTGTAACTTGCAAGAGCTTCTCCTCTTCAGCTTTCTGAATTAGAAGCCACTGAGCATCATCGAATCTGTTAAGTGGCTTGTCCCTTAACCACTTCACTCCAGCAAATTGGTGAAAAGAATCAATAGCTATGTTTCCATCAGTTGTGGGACTTGTTGATACTACAGCATTGTCCATAAAAATACTGCGCACATGTTTCCTTACACATGGTTCACAGCTGATCTCAACAGCTGCCTGGATTTAATCACAAAAATTAGCCAGTACAATTGAAAGAGTGAAGTTTATCCATTATAAAATAACTATTAAACCAAACTCCCACATACCATATGCCTCGCGCCTTTTAACACAGTTTGGGGTGACTCAAATGCCGCACAGGTGAAGTTAGAAGCCATTTCCTCTGGTGTTTCCTTTGCATATTCCAATTCATCCATTCTCTGCAAAGAACAGAATCCACGTTATGTAAGCATAATACAAAAGCCACTAGAAATTCAATTCCTACCATTTTCTCCAGAGAAATCTGCAAACCAAATTTAATCTGATGCATACAAATCCCGATGAACCTATGTGTCAGACACGTGCTGTAGGTCAGAGCACAATACAAAGATTAAGTTTCAAGGAGAAGTATTCAGACTGCAGTGTGATTAGTAATGCTGGAAAAGGATTCAGTTATATTCCAAGAACATCTCTGCAAATGTAATTCCTGTCATGAAAAAATAGAGAAATTACAGAGTCTAAAGCAGAAAATTAATGACTGACCTTGAGTGCAACACACCAGCTATGATATTTCGTTCAGTTTGAATATCACTAATTCTAGTCAAGAAAAACTTAAAGGAACGACAGAAATATTATATTGGATGCAAAGCTTTCCTCAAACATTAAAGTTTAGACAATGATGTGGAAATATATGAAATATATATTTTATCTAGAGTAACTCTCGACAACGAGACAAAGCCACTGAATTTGGGCATCTTGTATCTCCTACTGACAATAAGGTGATTTTTTTTTATTATTTTAATTACATAACATTACTGACATTGTATACCCTCTGTTGTCTTATTAGAACCAAACACTTCAACAACTTATTTTTTAAATAAAATTTAACATCTTATAAGCTCTAAACGCATCTTATAAGTTGTTAGAGCTTATAAGATATTCTGAATAAGTTTAGACAAACACACTCTTATTTAAAATAGGACAAGATCTTATAAAAAAAATATTACCAAACACTTTGAATGAAGTTATAAGCTCTTAAATAGGACAACCTTGTGGTTCCCAACTTACTTAAGAAAGATAATCACAAAAGTAATGCTTCCCTACGATTGGTGTTGTCATACCCTCTGCATGTAAGACATTCCAATTCTAGGTCTATACGTCTTATCCATATGCTTAGATTCTTATTAGTACGACCAGATGTCCAAGAAAGAAGTCCATAACATGTGAACATGCCCAATTGGAAAGACTAATGTTTGTACAAGGCTTAAGCTTATACATGTGAACGACAAGCTTAACATTCTTAAATAGAATTTTCTTGTACATTTCACTAACCTTCTTCTGTAGAAGTTTCTTCCAATTGAAGTCAATTCTCTCATTCAGTTCCCAACCATAATTCCTCGCATCCTGTAAAGCCAAGTATACTTGATCAGCCTACTTAACTTTACCAAAATACAAACAATAATGATATACACATAGCACTGACACGTAACTGAGTACGAACAGAGAGAATACTAAAGAAAGAAAGAACGCCTAGGAATGAAGGACTCCAGAACAAAGTATGCAACATATATAATAGTATCCCAGAAAAAGGTGGATAATCTATTGAAATCTACAGTGGTTCAGTAAATTAAGGTTTCCCAGCAACCTACTTTGGCCAACCAGCATTAAGGAAAAAAAAATGATGCAAAAGATTTCAATAGTTTATACATCTTTTTCCACACATTCATGAAAATACGACATTCCAACAGAGAATATAAACTTAAAAAACAAGAAAACAAGAATACACTATGTTTTAAAGCACTATCAAAGTCGAACTATCATCAGAAAAGAAAACTAGCTGAATTAGCACAAAGAAACAAGACACAAATGAACAGAGTTCTTTAAAATCGCACAACGTTCGTGCCATATCTTCTTACTACTAAATCAGAATCTCACATCCAGCTCAGGTCCATAATACCGTAGACCAAAATCTTTTAAGGAACACAGCCACGAATCACACACCTGAAATTTATTAAAGCGTTAGGCTGAATGTAATAAAAGAAATGCAGCATGCAATCAAGGTCAAGAGATCTTCCTGCCTTGTCTTAATATGTGAATTATGTCACGTGTTTTTCAGAAATATATACACACATATACAGGCAAAGGCACTTATTTCGAAGTCACATAAAATCTAATTCTCAAACTCTACAAAATTGAATAAGTTTAGACGGCGGTGACTGGAAATCCGAGTAGATGAATAAAAAAATTGTGAAGAGAAATGAATAGCTTTGTTTGTATATGACAAAGATGAGGTTAACTCTGCCACTGCCATTGAAACACAAGCAGAGAGATGGGAGAGAGAGATGAGTGTGCGGACCTAAAAAATCAGCGACCTAGAGTTAGGGTTCCTTTTCGTCGTTAAATTTCCCTGCCAGCATAACTCGCCGCCCAACACAACTCACGCGCTGCCAGTACAACTCACCACCGCCGCGCTGCGCCGCTCCGCTGTCCTACGCAGTAACACAGAGACAGAGAGAAAATATTTAAGAAGAAACTGTGTGTTTTGCCACCGGAACATCAAATGAACAATTAAAACATCTATATAAAAGTATCGAAAGATTAAAACCAGCACCTTGAGTGAGAATCTGGCAGCAATGCTCTGAGAAAGGCAGCAGAAGAGAGAAGATCGTGTAAAATGATGTTAGAAAAAAGAAGAGAGAGAAGCGGATTCTGGAATTTGAGAGTTCGAATTCGAGCTCACCTGTTGAAGAAGATGCCGGATTTTCACCTGTTGAAGAAGAAGAGAGCTTTCTCAATCGCGCAAAATGAGAAGTGAGGTTAGGGATTTGGAGCAAAGTGAGAAGAAAGCAAATTGACGGAAAAACTGAATATGTAAAAAGCAAGCAAGCAATTCTCAATAATTAATAGGTGTCCTAGTGGTAAGCAACTTGTCTTATATCCACCAGGTCAGGGGTTCGAAGCTGGCGTGTAACGCTTTTTTTTTTTTAGGCATTGGAGGTCCAAAACGACGTCGTTTGGTATAGTGACGGAAATATTTCCGTCCCTAATTAATTAGGGCCAAAACGACGTCGTTTAGGGTATAGTGACGGAATTTTCCGTCACTATTCCGTCACTAAACTAGTGACCGAAAATTCCGTCACTGAATAAGTGCATTTACATGGGCATTAAGTAATGACGGAATATTTTCCGTCACTACATAGCAACGGCTAAAATTCCGTCATTAATCCGTCAATACAAGATTAATGACGGAATATTTTCCGTCACTACATAGCAACGACTACAATTCCGTCATTAATCCGTCAATACAAGATTAATGACGGAATATTTTCCGTCACTAGATAGCAACGACTAAAATTCCGTCATTAATCCGTCAATACAAGATTAATGACGGAATATTTTCCGTCATTACATAGCAACGACTACAATTCCGTCACTATTCCGTCAATACAAGATTAATGACGGAATATTTTCCGTCATTACATAGCAACGACTACAATTCCGTCACTATTCCGTCAATACAAGATTAATGACGGAATATTTCCGTCACAACATTATGGTTTAATGACGGATTTTTTTCCGTCACTAAATTCCGTCATAATTCCGTCACTAAGTCGTTGCTAATACTCAAACACTCTTGTAGTCCCTATCCGTCTCTATTCTGTCACTAGTCCGTAATTAGATTGTGACGGAAATTATCCGTCACTAAAATCAGTCATTATCTGCAATATTTCTTGTAGTGCTACATACACTCCACACACTACACACATGTCACACACTACACACACAACACACACTTCACACACTACACACATTTCACACTCTATACACACTACATACATTTCACACACTAATCAAAATGTGCGTTTAATATTAATTTTTAAATTAGACCCAAATTTATATCTAAATCACTATATTCAATTGTAAACTTATAAGCTCTTTTATCCAAACACTTTGTTAACTTATAAGCTCTTTTATCCAAACACTTTGTTAACTTATAAGCTCCATAAAAATGACATCTTGTAAGCTGTTGAAACAACTTATAAGATGTTGGAACTTATAAGATGTTTAAAATAAGCTTAGCCAAACACCCTCTAAGTGTTGAATAAAGTATCACCGCACCTTGTGAAATACAACAAGGTTTTCATCTCTTAATTTTTTACCTTGCTTATCAGTCTTTTATATTTTGTCATATATTTTGCGTATTATATGTTTATATCCTGACATGTTGTGTTGGTGGTAAGGATAAGTTAATATTGGATTAGGATTTGTACGCATACCCTTATCCACACTAGTAAAGGCTCACGTGCGTTGCACGTGGTACAAATGACTTTATAAAAACAAATATATTATAATCTAATTAAATTAAAATGTATTGACTAAAGCATACCATGTAAAAGAAAATAGTAAGATGATTAAATAAACTAAGAATCAAAATATTTTTTTAAAAAAAAAACAATCAACACTAAGAAGCGTTTGCTTGATCTATGACTGTGATGCAAAAATGATCTTATTATTGTGTATGTAAGAATTACTATTTTTTTTTTTTTTTTGTTCTTTTTGGTTTTATTTTTTTATTTAGAATTTTAATTCCAAAAGTTAATTGTGTTGCATATGGTATACATGAACTTTCACTATTTTTTTTAAAAAAAATTTGATTAAGTAAGCTAGAAAAAGGTGTTCTACGACTAAATAATATATTAGATGATTAAATATACTTGCTTTCGGTACTATTTTTTTTCTATCAATACACGAGATTTTGCTTGAACTATTATCACAATATATGAGTAAGCTCTTATTTTATGCTTTCTTGGGTATTCATTATTTTTTTGAAATATTTCATCTTAGGTTCTTGGATATTGTCATTATGTAATAACTCCTAAGTGATTAGTTTTTGTTTACTTAAAACTTACTTATGTATTTTTGTTGTTAACCTTTTCACTTTTGTTGAGGTAATAGCACAATTATTTTTACTGTTTCTTCTTCCTATTTCTTTGAAAATTTGAAAATTATTTTTGAAGCAAACTTTTCATCCTAAAAATATATGCTAAAATTAAATCATAATTATAATTCAAAATGTATTTTGTTTCCTATATCCCTTTACTTTAAAATTAATTATACTTAATGTTGCATGAAGTTTCTTTAATTTATTTTATCTTCTTTCCATTATTATTATTATTATTATTATTATTATTATTATTATTATTATTATTATTATTATTATTATTATTATTATTATTATTATTATTATTATTATTATTATTATTATTATTATTATTATTATTAGTCATATTTTTTCTTTCTAGATTGATTTAAAATTAGGGACTAATTTTTTTTCTTGGTTTATGACCATGCAGCGTAATGGTCTATTTTCTTATGCATGGTTTTTTTTTTTTTTTGTTCTTTTTTGTTTTAATTTTGTCTACTTCTAGTTCTCTATATTCATTGTGTTGTACTTTGTACATATAAATTTTAAAATGATATTTTTTAATATTTTGATTAGATAGGCTAGTAACTTTTTTGGTGTTCTACGACTAAAGAATTAATTAGATAATTAAATATACTTAGGATACTTTCCGTACTGATTTTTTCTCATCAACACAAAAGATTTATTATCACACTATATGTGTAAACTCTTATTTTATGTTTTCTTGGGTATTTCATTTTTTTGTTTTTTTTTCTAGAGAAATTCTATCTTAGGTGGACTGACAATGGTTTCTAATAAAAATGACCGTGTAATACTAATAACACTAAGAAAAATGCACATAACCACAAAAGTTAGTGGGATTTATAGTTACAGGACTAAATATTGAATTACACTGATTCATTTTAGATGTAAAGCTAATAAGCCACAAAAATACATATTTATGTAATAATTTTAAGTGATTTTTTTGGTTTACTCAAACTCAGGACCTTCTCAAATCCGTGAATGATTCTTGAAGGCCTACTTATAAACCCTGCTTATTTCTATAGTGAATCTTTTCACTTTTTTTTTTTTTAAAGCATTAACAAAATTATTTTTATTGTTTCTCTTTCCTCTGTCTTTGCAGATTTGAGATTTGATTTTGTACTGAATTTTTAATCCTAAATACATATATATATATATATATATATACACACACACACATAATCTTGTTTCATCTATTCCTCTATTTTGAAATTAATTATACTTAATGTTACACGAAACTCCTCTAACTTATTTTATTTTTATTTTCATAATATCTCCTTTAATTTATTTTATTATTATTTCCATAATTATTATATATATATATATATTGACATACTTTTTTTCTTTAGTTTAGATTGATTGAAAATAAGAGACACTATTTCTTAAACTTTTTTCCCCTTCACATGAAATTCTTTCTGAACTTTCATGGCACAATTAAGTATTAAAATCAAACCAACCAACAAAAAAAAAAATAATAAATAAATAAATAATTTAACAACTCAAAATGTCTGTCATGTTTGCTTACAATTTTTAATAAAGATCAATATTGACTAAAATTAATCATAAAGCTCAAATTATTAGTCTATAATTTTTTTCTTCTCTATTGAATTGTAATGGATTTACATCCATACTTAATTTAAACATAATTTGAAATTGGCTATGAAAATTAAAATACGTGATATAAATGATCTGGAAAATAATGTCGTAAAATTTAAAAATTGATTCTATAAACTCAATCCAAAACATAACCAAATAACTAACCATCGACTTAAAATCTCATTTAAAAAAAATTAACTAAACAAATAATAAATATAAATATATCATATAACGGCAGGTAAAAGAACTTAAATATATATAGGTGATTCTTTTTTTTTGTTTTTTTTTTTTTGTTTATGTCTTCTTGAATTTAGTGGGAGTTTATTATAGTGATTGATATATGTTATTTTTTCACCATTGTTGTCTTGAAATTAATTATTGCAACTTAATTATATGACAATTTACTTGTTTAACCTTAACTTATAGCTATGGATGTAGGGTTATTTTTGTCTAGACATTAATTTGTAAGAAACACTCACCCTTTTATAGGTAGGGGATTAATAATCCTTATCCATTTAAACGTTCTTAACAAGCAAACTTCTCTGGGAAGTTTTTTGGTTGTTAGTTGTTTTCTTCTTATCTCTCAGAAAACCGTTGATACAAAGAAGTATAAATAGAGGAGAGAAACTAGAAGATCTGGGAAGAACTATGAGAAGAAGAATTGAAGAAAGAGAGAGTGCTTAAGACAACCACAAAGTTGTTAATTTTCTTACTCACGTGCTCACTTGTTTTGTATGAGACTTTGTGAGGATTCGTAGTGTGAGGATTCTCTTGTTAGTATGTTAGATCTATAGTGAAAGAGACATAGATTGTTCGATTGTTGTAGTTCGATCAATTCTTTATTTTGGAAGTCATGTACAAAACTAAGTGTTCCGCTGTGATTGGAAATGTGAATTGCTCAGACTTTTGATTGTCTGAGTTTTATAGATATTCCCTCTGATATTTTTACAACTGTTTTGTACAAGTTTCTTCATCCACTTTGAGTGGTTTTGACATTGTGTTGCAATACTCTGTGCAACACCTTTAATTTCAGGGCATAAATTCTTTCAACTAGTATGAAGTTTTGGGAAATAATACATTTCTCAAAAATAAACAAAAAAGTTTTGGAAAATAATACTGTCAACATATATATGAAATTTTAATAATGAACTGGAAATCACTGTAATTTTGTAAAAATGAAACCATAAAAACAGTAAAATGTTAAAGAATACTCTCCCCTCATAGAAAACAGAAAAAAAGTAGTATCTTATGGAGACAGCACTCAGCAGGCTGGGCCATCATCTTCAGCCCCACGTCCCCATAATCTACATTCTCTACCAATTGCTTTTGCTCTCTCTTAAAAACATTCACCAACCAACTTTCTCTTCACTCTCTCACTTCCAGTTGCACTTTTACATCATCTCTCACACACACTACATTGAGTTCCTCTCTCTCATGGCTAGTCTGGTGTTTATGGTGGTTCTTTTCGCCATGGCTGGCCACTCCAGTAAGTATTTTCACCATCCATTTCCACCGTTTTCCTTTTTCTAGAAACTCCTTGTTATTTATATTGTATGTAGGTGCATCATGGTGCGTTTGCAAGGATGGATTGAGTGATACAGCTCTACAGAAGACTCTGGACTATGCATGTGGATCCGGGGCGGACTGCAACCCGACCCACCAAAATGGTCCCTGTTTCAACCCGAATACCGTGAGGGCTCACTGCAGCTATGCTGTCAACAGCTACTTCCAGAAAAGTCGCCAAGCTTCTACTGCCTGTGATTTTTCTGGCACTGCCGTCATTAGTAATTCTGACCCCAGTTAGTATCTCCCTCTCTAGATCTGATTTCTATATTTTGCGCTATTTTTAATTATTTTTTGCTCTATTTTCAGGCGTAAATGGTTGTGCATATCCTGCTACTGCAAGGTATATCAGCATTTTCTATACATGAATATGACTGTTGAATGCAGTGTGTGAAAACATTTTTCTTGTTATTTGGGATGGGAAAACCCAATGCTGCCCTCCAGCTATGGCCCACCCAATTTCAAATTTCAAAGTTACACCTATCACGGTCATTGTTTCTTTCGGCTCTACCTATTGTAAATTAGCATGCACAAGGACTAATGGACTATGGAAGTGGAACCATAACTTTGAATTAATAACATAATACTATTTTAAGATTGAAATACAAATTTTGGATTTTATTGTCTCCTACCACCTTTACCTTTGAGACAAAGCAGAATACTTTTTCCAAACCAGTAATTCTAACATTCATGTGTTTGTGTTTCTTCCAACTACATTATCAGAGTCGCTGTATTCAAATTTTCTCTTCCTTTTTATCATTTTGGTTTACTGTGGCACCTGATATAAATGTTTATTATTATTATTATTATTAGGAAAAACATATGAATTTGCCCCTTCATTAATAGCCACAGTTTAAATTGGACACTAAACAATTTTTTTTTTAAAATAAGCACTTTGAACTTTTTATATAGATCAAATAAGTGATTGAACTTTTAAATTCAAGACAAAGAATTTCTCTAAATACTAAAATAACCAAATACAGATGAAAAATATTTATTAAATGTAAACTTAACAAACTAAGTAAAAATGAAAAGTCAAGAACAAAAAATAAAAGAATTCTTTGGAATTCTTTAAATAATCTGATGAAAAAAAAATACCAAATCCATAAGTTATTAAATATTCACTAAATATGTTAAAGTTAATTTGGATTTATTTTAATTTATTAAATCATTTTTTTATGTTGTTGATTTCTTGATTTTGTAAATATATTTATAAGATTTATTTATTTGTTTTAATATTTTAAAGGGTCATGTTGTCTTAAATTAAAAAGTTTAGAGGTATATTCATCCTATTAAAAAAGTTCAAGTCTTCATTTAGTCGAAAAATAATTTAGGGTTTTAAATTGAACCTTGATTATCGATTGAGAGACAAAATTGTATCTCTTTCCTGCTCTTTTTTTTTTTTCAATGTGTTAGATTAGATTCCCATGGTAAAAGATGTTTGTTTTTACCTCTTGTAGTATATTATAGTTGGGACGGCATCTTCAAGGAGAGTATATTCTTCCACTTTTTCATTTATTTAGTGATATCTTGTCATTCGAAAAGTTTACTAAACAATTTTAACACCATCAATTTGTTATACTTTAAATAAAAACCCTAATTTGAGCATTCTCTCCAAAAGAATCATATTCCACTTAATGCGTCCTATTATTTTATAATCTGACACAAATACCTATTTATTGGTTTCATATTTGCAATCAATGCGCCCAAATTCTAATTTGGATACTCAAGATATCTGTCTTATAATTTTAAAAAACAATTGGACATAAATTAAAATAAAGAAGCTAAATCTCAAAATTGCGGGCAGGCTGAGAATCCATAGCTTTTAACTTTTCTAGAGTACTGCCAAGGGTAGAGGTGGAAATTGACTAGGTATACATTTCCTACTTTTTTTAAAGTGTTAAGAGTTGTGGTGAATATTCTAAGGCTGCATTTCTTTAAGACCGTGGGTGGTTGGAGTACCGTAGGTTGTAGAAAATAAAATGGAATTAGTAGGTTGAGGTAAATAAATTAGTGTTTGTTTATGATTGAAGATTGAAGATTGAGTTGGAGTTTATTTATATTATAAAAGATGGTAAATGTGATTTGATGAATGTAAGAGGTAGTTAAAGAATAATTGTTTATTGATTAACGTTGTATTGAAAATTATGTTTGATTGATGATGTGAGTAAGAAATAGTTAATGAATAATTAGTTATTGAATAAATGTGTATTGAAAATTGGATTTGATTGATGGGGCAATATATTATCCTAAATCCTTAAATAAATGCTTATTGAATTGGGTATAATCCACGACGGATTGACCCAACTCCAAAGAAAGCGAGGCTAAGTTATGATACCAAGTGACAAGACATGTTTGGCCCATCTCTCTGTCAGAGAACCAGTCTGGTGGCACCCGATTTAGGTATTTATTTACCAACTACCTGTTGCAAATGTACTCCAATATGGTCATCCTTTAATGGAAAGGGAAGTAATATGCAACATGAGTTGGTAGATGGGTGATGACCCTAGTAATATACACCTATTCCTAAATGGAGCTATATACATATATCAATGAGGTTGGAATACAAGATAGAAAACTATTCCAAATATGTTGATTCTCTTACATATATTTCCAACGGAGCGAGTGCCAGACAATTACTTTTTTTTTTTTTTCTGGAGCAGATGGGGATTCAGCTTCATTCCATTATCAATTACTACTTTGCACATTCTCCTCTTACCGTGTATTATTGGAGTAAAAGGGCCTCCAAGCCTTTTTTCCGAGTAGAGGATGTCAAATACCATTAAATAATATTGTCAGAAAATGTCAGGAAGATGCCCAAATAATTTTTCTTGTCATTACTTTCTTGGTACGAATCTCTTCAATCTACCATTGAATTTATAGTAAATAATAAGAAAATAAGTTGTATATTGTTAAACAAGATTTTCTAGAAGGGCTGAAATTCTTGGATATATACTTACGTTACTTTGTTTAAGATTGAAGAGTGTTGGAGTACTGAGTGAAAAGTAGGTGAAAAAGTAAGTTGGATCTTCTCCAATATATTGGGACAAACTTTAAACAAAGGCACCCTAAGTAAAATATGGTAGCAAATAATGTGAAGCTCTGTTGTTATTGTGCAGTTCCACCAGTACGACGACCGCTCCAGGTACTACAACTCCGCTGACTGGAAGCACCGGCAGCTCGCCCGTTGTCACAACCCCAAACAGCGGAGTTTTAGGTGGATCAAACAACGGCCTTGGGCCATCGTCAATGAACACCGATGTGAGTGACGCAGGGATTCGACTTCCGAACACTATCTTCTTCTCGGCCATCGTCCTTACTTTCTCCGCACTTGTTTTCTGGTAAGAAGATGGCAATGCTGATCATTTGATGCAGTTTTGCGTTTTGTTCTTCTCTTATCTATCCATCCATAGTGTAAAACAAGATGGGGTTCTTGATTCTTTTTTAAATTTATTGTTTAGTGGTTATCTGCCACGGGGTCAATCTATACTTAATATGACTAGGACCATATTTCCTTGCAACTTGCATATCTGTTTTCTGTAACATTATTGTAATGTAGCATGCATCTATCTATCTATCTCGCCCTATATTTTATATTGACCCTTCTTCTTGAGATGATATCCTTTATTTTGTGATATTTTTGTTTGATATTTCATCATATGCTTGTTAATATTGTTATACGATGGTCATTTTTTAAATAACAGATGAAAATATAATTTTGAATAGAAAATCCTATCTGCCCCTTCTTGCAGTGGATGTTCTGTTTTTTTTTTGTTTATTATACCAAGTATCATTCATGTAAACTAGTATTTTACCCGTACATTGTCAATATAAACTAGTATTTGACCGATGCGATGCACGGAAAGTCATTTAACACACTTATAATTTATCTAATTACAACATGAAATATCATCGATACTGGATAAGTACATATAAGTAAAATATATAGTCCCATGACAAAAAAAATGCTATCTTGATTCACGTAATATACACACCGATGACCCGAAAATCAACAAGGTAATATAAATAACCCAACTAATCTATAGTAACATGTAATGTTAGACAAACATAAGCATAACATCTAACATTTTTATAAAACATATTTATAGATAATATTTCTGGTAGTCTTTCTTTCTTGATATTCGTCATCATAGATTAAAATCTTGAAGCCCTTTTGATTTGTGACTCGAGAAATAGCAATAGACAATTGAACATGACAGAAAACAAGTTTTTTAAAGAATAAACTAACATGGCTAAGTAATTACCCCTGACTTTTGTTTATTGTCATCGCATAACAACGTTAAATGGAAATTGTCTCATTTGAAATTGAAATGGATTCTTTTATCTGAAGGAGTCACAGAAAGCAGATGAATATGAACCTTTACACTAGCATTATCCCTTGATATAACATTTGCCTCAACCACGTGAACACCATGTCTGTAATCACCAGTCGAGTACCATTGCATAAATCAAGTGATTGATCTATGTTTCACAACAATATAACTGGTGTACCATTTTTTAGATTTAGCTCGTGATTGGGTAGTCCTGGACATTTGATTGACTTCAAGAATTTTGGAGCGTGAAGATCATTCAGAAGATCTGCATACGAATCTAATCTACACAGAGTGTTTGAACTTAACTACGTCCTGACCTTGGAGTTTTCTTTGAAGTCATATATTCGTTAATAGACTCCACATGAATCAGCGCCGGTGCAAGTTAGCCCTACCACATTGATTTGCATTGTCATCACCGACTGTCCCATAATCCGAATACGTACTCTCAACAATCGTTGCGATAGGATTGTCACCGCTATGTAACATTATGTCTTTAGATATTTCAATCTCCACTTCCCTATTGTTGGAATTATATCTATTATAATACTCTTGTAGAAAGTAATATAATTAATCCCTTTTCCTAAGACCCTTCTTGGTTGTCATAATTTGTATCTTTATTAATTAACCCTAGAGATGGATCTATAAATTTATATAAACCCTAACATGCGCCTATAACACATAAGAGTTAAGGATTCGACCTGATAGTTGTTTACACAAGAGGTCGATTTCTGATTGAATGATTTCTAACTCCCGTCTTAACCTTCTGGACTGTATCCCCTACTCAATCCTCAACGCCGAATGGACGACGAACCTTGAAGAATTCCAAGTGGGAAGGAACACCTTAAACCGCCGCCGCCTACTCTCTCTTTCTCTCTATTCAGTGATCTTTTTGAATGTTAATTCTTCTTTCTACAGAATGAGAGATCATGTATTTATAATACATGGTTGAGTGTGGACAAAGCCTGGTAGTTTAATTCCTTCTTGGATTAGGAATTTAATTCCTTATTAGAAATTTAATTCTCTATTCCTACTTGGACTAAGAGTCTATATGGGTCAGTCCAGGGATCAAATACAAGAAATAAAGATGGGCCTAACTATGAATTAATTCTTCCTTGTTCAGCCCAGAACATAATTAATTCATAAATATTAATTCATTCCACTAGAGAATTAATACTGACTTACCCCTTTATTCCCGAGTTGAGTCGGGGCTTGAATTAGACTTAATTAATCTCCGTATTTAAGATATCGAATATCCATTAATTAATTAAAGCCTCTGACATCTTAAATCAATTAATTTCTATTTATTCCTTAAGTAGTACCACTCAACCTTATTATTGTACCTGAACTTAATCAACCTGCAGGGTTTAGTACAATAAACCTTTTGAGCTCTTTAAGGGGATATCATCATCCTAAACGGATACGGTTACTTAAATACAAATTACCAATTATTATATGCAAGTTGCTGTCACCCAAAATACATAGTATAAAAGTTATATCTTAACTCTTGCCCATAGTAAATCAAAGTGACACACAAACAAGCATTCGTAACTGTAATCTTATTTAGGCTTTAGATTATTATAAGTCACCGAGATCTCTAGTTCTTCACTAAGGTCAGGCAGAAGAACATATCTCACTGTGATCCTATCAATACGTAAATACGTACCAGTATAAGTAAATAGTCAAGATAAACTATTTCTACTTAATACTGCAGCCTAAACCAACAACTCGTCCTCAAGTTGTCTAAGCTGTGATTTACATTTTATATCTCTTTAAGTTTAACCAATCATATGATCTTCTGTGATCTTCAACACACCATAGGATCTACTTATTTGCAAGAGATATGGGGACACATACATAGTGAAAATGCAAATATAATCAGATAGGAGATAAATAGTGAATAACTGGAAACATTGTATATAAAAAGTTTTGCTTTCAGTATACAAATCCAACAATCTCCCGCTTATACTAAAGAAAACTTTTAGTATACTCGGTGTCTAACTATCTAGCTATTACATTCTCCCACTTATACTGAAAGTTTCCTAAGTGGGTGGCATCAATCGCAGTCCTAGTCCCTGAACATGCTTGTCATAGACTTTCTGCGGTAAGCTCTTCGTGAATGGATCAGCTAAATTCTTTGGCGTACAGATCTTCTCTACTCCTCGTTTTACGATTACTCGTATTATGTGGTACTTTCTCTCTATGTGTTTTGTCGCCTTGTGGGTCCTGGGTTCCTTTGAGTTTGCCACTGCACCTGAGTTGTCACAATAGATTTTGATACTCTTAGGCAAACTAGGTACCATGCCTAGATACAAGAGGTAATTCCGGAGCCATACTGCTTCCTTAGCAGCCTCTGATGCGGCTACATATTCGGCTTCCATAGTGGAGTCTGCAATGCATCTCTGCTTTGCACTCCTCCATGAAACGGCTCCTCCTCCCAAGGTAAACACATAGCCTGAGGTAGATCTCTTCTCATCCCGGTCTGCCTGGAAATCCGAATCCGTATAACCCAAGGGATTTAGACTGTCTGCCTGGTAAACTAGCCTGTAATCTCTAATCCTTTTTAGGTACTTGAGTACATGTTTTACCACAGTCCAATGCGCCTGTCCAGGGTTAGACTGATATCTTGCCACTATGCCGACTGCATAGCAGATATCAGGTCTCGTGCATATCATTGCATACATAAGACTTCCCACTGCGGAAGCGTAGGGTACTTGTCTCATTTCCTCTTTCTCCTTTGGTGTCTTATGACACATCTCCTTAGAAAGTGGAACGCCATGTCTGAAAGGTAGACATCCTTTCTTTGCGGTTTGCATGCTAAAACGAGCAATCACAGTATCAATGTAGGCTGCTTGAGATAAGCTCAACATCATTTTCTTGCGATCCCTTATAACTTTGATCCCAAGGATATAAGTTGCCTCTCCTAAGTCCTTCATCTGAAACTTTTTGGATAACCATCTCTTTATGTCTGATAATACCTCCACATTGTTACCAACTAGGAGAATATCATCTACATAAAGTGCAAGAAATACTTTATCTCCATTGACATCTATGCGATACACACAACTTTCGTTTTCACTTTGAGTAAATCCATAGGATTTAATCACCTCGTCAAAACGTAAGTTCCATGACCTAGAAGCTTGCTTGAGTCCATAAATGGACTTCTTGAGCTTCCAGAACAGATGCTCTTCGCCTTGCCTCACATAACCTTCTGGTTGCTGCATATAGATGTCCCTACCTTCTTCAAGGTAACCGTTTAAGAAAGCGGTCTTGACATCCATTTGCCAAACCTCAAGATCTAAATGAGCTGCTATGGCGAGAAGGATCCGAATGGACTTGAGCATGGCTACTGGCGAAAAGGTTTCGTCATAATCTTTACCCTCCACCTGGGTATACCCTTTTGCCACTAGCCTGGCCTTAAAGGTTGTAACCTCTCCATCCCCTCCTCTCTTTCTCTTGTATACCCACTTACTGCCTATAGCTTTATAGCCATCTGGTAGTTCAGTTTTCTTGTATACATCCATAGCAGTTATGGACTCATATTCTGAATCCATAGCACGACGCCATTCTTTCGCATCTTCGTCATTTACTGCCTCGGCATAAGTCCAGGGATCGAGATCGGCATATCCGTCTCCTGGGATCAAATCCTAAGATTCTTCCACAAACATGAACCGATCAGGCTGACGAACAACCCTCCCACTATGTCGAGGCTGTGTAGGCATTATGTCAACGGGTTGTGCAGTACTTGGTATTATTGCCTCTTGCACTTGTGGCTGTGGAATTGGAATCGTACTGACATTCCCTTCGAGTTTTTGAAGGATAATATCGATTCTGGACTTGTGATTAATCATGTAGTCCTCTTCTAAGAATCGGGCGTTAGTGCTAATAACGACCTTCTAATCCTTAGGACTATAGAATAACCACCTTTCGTTCCTTTTGGATACCCTATAAACATTCTTACCTCAGACCTAGATTCCAACTTACCAGCATCCTTGTTCAGCACGTGTGCTGGACTACACCAAATCCTTATATGGTTCAAGCTATTGCGAAATGACAAACGTAATATGTACAATGTCCATAATTACAATATTATATGCATAAAAAAAAATGAAATAGTATGAAATGTAGGGGGACATAAACAATTTTAGTCCAATAGAAAACCAACAAGAAATTACAAATTTCTAAAAACTTCCCTATATACAACATTAACAGTAGTGTTGATAATTTTTTTCCATCATCACAGTTTAAAACTTTCAAACCTTTCCCATTTGTGACTTGTAAAAAAGCAACGTACAACTGACCATTACTAAAAACAGGTTTACGCAAGTAAAGTCCAACATTAGTTAATGATTGACCTTGACTTTTGTTAATTGTCATGGCATAGGAAACTGTAATAGAAAACTAACATCGCTGAAATATGAAAGGTACTTTTGAATCCGAAGGAGTCATTGACAATCGAGGGATCAAAACCATTTCACCTGCACTTGATCCAGTCATTATCTTTGCTTCAAGCACATGATCTCCTAGTCTGGTAAGAAGAACTCTTGTACCATTACACAAACCTCGGCTTGGGTCAATGTTCCTTAGTAACATCACTGACGTTCCTACCGTCAAATGTAGCTCATGATTCGGTACTCCTAAACACTTGACTCCGTTTAGTAATTCAAGAGTATGGACATTTGTAGAAACATCTCCGTTCATATCTGATTTACTTACGTTGTCGGAGCTGAAATATGGACGATTATCTCCAGTATTTTTCTCAATCATATAGTGGTTTATAGAGTCAACAACATCTAAAGTTGGCGCAAGTATAGCTCGTTGTTGCAGACAATTGTTGCAATTCGTATGATTGCCGAACCATAATTTCCTTCCCAAAAGTTCCATTTCCAATGTCTTGTAACCATTTTGAAAATTCAGCTACAACTCACTACCCAGCTTGATGATGCACATTGATTTTTCATGTGGAGTCAAAGGTATCTTGAAGCGTGAGTGCGCAGTTCGGCCTCCTAGAAGAAGCAGGGATGCTATTCCACATGAAGTAACATTCATAACCACCTGTCCCTTACATTGGATTGTTGCAGCCAATGTTTTCCAAACAAAAGTTTTTCCAGTGCCTCTGTAGCCATAAAGAAAGAAAGTCTTACCCATGTCTCCTTGTGCTGAATCCATTATTTTGTAAAAAACAATGTGTTGCTCGTTCGTCAACTTTGGGAGTAGGTCTTTAAGCTCCTTTGACAATAAAGATCTATCATATTGCAACTCTTCATACAACAATCTGTTCTGACATGTTGCAATATCATCGAAATCCGGCAGAGGCATTGTGCCAAAGTTTCTTAGGCTACTTCCACAACTACGTAGTACATGCTCTACCTCAATGAGAGCAAGATTTTTAATTTGAGACTGTTAGCTTTAGATCTGTGAAGTTAGTATAGGAGTTTGGATTACTTAAGTATTAGAATACGCTAAATATTAAGAATTATTGCCAAAAATGAATATAATTCATATGCATACCTTTTTTTGTGAAAATTGACGTTGTTTATATAGGATGTCGTTCAACAAATACTCCCAACATTTTTCCCAAACAATTTATGGTCTTCCCATACAGTTCTCTATTAATAAAGTGGAGAACATAGTGCGTAGAGAATGTGCAGATGCCCAAAAACTTGTCTCGGTTAATCCATCAATATACTCACTGTCATCTTCCAAAAGACCAAATGCATAGCACGCATCTCTGTATGACTCATACTGGATATGATGTGCTACGTTCATGTCATCGTGACATTTAGCTCCACGAATAACATTGATTAAGCAATTCCTTGACTCCTCGGAATCCATTTTTTTCGGTCTTGTTCCAAACAAAGTGCTAACGATATTCTGCATATGTGAGGTTATTTTCTTCTTGATTTTTAATGTTTGCCTTGAACTAAGCTTCAAACTTGCTAGTGTTGAAATGCTGACCCATGTTCAATGTCTTTGGTTTCTGGAAAAACAACACTTTGTTCTCCGGGAAGATGGAAACTCAACCGTTCTACCGGAGGCTCTCTGTATGCTATATCGAACCCAAAAATTCTCCACATGGACTCACATGGTGAAACGTATCTACAATCGTAGTACATTTAGACCTCGTCAATTACTCTACCATTCTGTGCATTCTTCTTGCTCTTTAGGAACTGTGCAGTTGTCCGATCACATCCTTTGTTTATGTATTTGAATAAATACTTAATGGAACGTGATTGGTTACACCACTCCATATTCATGTGACCTCCGTATCGTAGCAAGAGATAAGAGTTGTGTGGAACTACGAATCGATTATCAAAAGGTACTCCATTTTTCATGATATTCCTTCCATTATCCCTTCGCCTGTAAATTGGATAGTCTTCCTCGCTGAAAGTAGTGTTGTCTACAAAATCCTAAGGAAAAAACTTAGTACAACCCTTTTCAGACATGCATGGAGAATTTTCTTTAGCATCCTCGCAGGGGCCATGTATCATAAAGGTCTGAACTACAGCACAGTAGGCAGGGTAAATATTCACATCTGGAATTTCAGCTGATATGATCCTATCTATATCTACCCCAGTGGGATATCTATCCTCAGCAGCTAAGAACAACAATATATGTGCATGAGGTAAACCTCGCTTCTGAAATTCTACTATGTATACCACTGCAGGAGTATTTGATAAAATAATGTAGTTTAGAAAGCGGATAAGTTAAAGCATTTAAAAGAGTGCAGACCAGAATGTATACTATTAAAATATGCAAATTTATGTGGTAACCAAATCAATAAACAACTGTAGTGTACCTGCTTTGACCCAGCCAAATACTCTATTCTTTTTCTAATCTTTGATCAATCCGTCCAATTTCATCTTGAAGACTCTACAAACAATATCTGGACGATCTTCGGGGGTTCAAACCCTTTCTATCGAGATATCGGGTGATTTCAAGCCATTTAGCGCGTTAATGTTATAAATAAATCGGTATATCCATCCCATCCACATATCGTCATAGCATCCTGAAAGTTTTGAATCATATATCTAGGACTTCCGGTGTATGAAGATGGCAAAACCATTGGCTAACCCTGAGTTGCTAGATTTGTCTGGCCATGAAATAAACCATCAGCAAGTCCCTTATACATTTCACATTGTAGTAAAATTTTGAAATTGATTTCTGAAGTATTTGTTTTGGATATTTACTGGTTATTTACCGTGTAACTTTTTTTTTATTATTTTAAATTTTGTTGGCTGCTCAGTAAATGTTGTGACCTTTAGATCTGTAAAATATGTAATAAATTGGTCTCCTTTTTGTTAGTTTTTTAGTAGAACTCCGATACTTACTTTGAATCTTAGCATGCAATAAAAAATTTAAATTGATTTCTGAATTAAACTCATCATTATGTCATTTAAGTAGGTTTAATTTGAATTTTGTTTGTTTAGGATATTTACTAGATATATTTTCGGTGTCACTTGTTTTTTTTTTTGTTGGCTAATCATGACTCCTGTTCTGATCATTAGATCTGTGAAATATATCCTAAAATGGTGTCGCTTTTTTAGCTTTTGACTAAGAACCCTGAATTTTTGCTTTCGATCTTAATATGCTGTAAATTTTATAAATTGGTTTCTGAAGTAAAATCATCATTATGTCATTTTAAGATTTATTAGGTTTTATGCATGTATTGGATATTTACAGTATCATTTGTTTTGAATCTTGCACATATCGAGTCAAATTCGAAGGACATGATATGAAAGGAAGATGATGAAGCCGATATACGGAGGAAGCTATTAATTTGGGGTGAAGTAGCAAATAAGTAAAGTTATCCAACAATGTTCTTTTACCTTATAATACATACCCAGATAAGTAAAACCAAAGGCGGAAGTATACAGTCAAATGGGTATGCACTTTTCTCCCAAAACAATAGTGTAGTATAATTCTTTCTAAGTGAATATTATTGTGACGTCCCCGTCTCAATGAAACTTATATTTATTAGAATATTATTGTGACGTCCCATCCTTTGGTGCTATTCTGTAGGGTGCCTTTGACACAGGAGCTGCTCCTGGAAGTAGGTCTATCGTGAACTCCACTTGTCAGTTGGGTGGTAAACTGGGCAAGTCTTCGGGAAAACATCACTGTATTTCCTTACTATTGGCACATCATCAACTGTTGGCATCTCTTTCTTGGTTTCCATTACGTTCACCAAGAAAGCATGAACGTCTTTCTTTTTGAGCAATTAGGTTGCCTTCGTTGCTGATATACACTGGCAATCGACCCACCTTCGACCCAATGAAGGTAAACTCTTCCTCTTTGGGTTTTCGGAACAACACCTCCTTTTTTTGACACTTGATCGTCGCATGGTTGGTTTGAAGCCAGTCCATTCCAAAAATTATATCGAAGTCCTTCATGTTAATGACGTGCAGATATCCGCATTCAAGACTCTATCCTCGACACAAATTACTACATCCTCTCACAACCAGTTTGTTCTAATAACTTTATCAGAAGGTATACTAACTTCTAAATCATCAGTAACTACTATGAGGTTCTTACCTCTCAGCCTTTCATACATCCGGGCATAAATAAAATAATGCGTGGCACTAGTATCAAAAATTGAGAGAGCAGGTATATCGTATACTGTTAGCATACCTTTCATGGTTCCTGGGTCCTCAGCTTCTTCTTCTATGGTCAATGCGTAGGCACGAGCTCTGTCGGGATTGGGTTGTCCTACCTTGGCCTTCCCTTTGTCCTTGTCTCTATTCCCTGGGTTTGGACAATCATTAACGGTGCGCCCTGGCTGGTGACAACGAAAACATCTTTCAGATCCATGGACACTCTCCACCATGGTGTTTCCCACACTTAGGGCAAGTAGGTATATCCTTGGATGTATTAAGTCCACGATTGCCCCCGGCCCTAGCTTGCTTGTTCTGAACTGGCACCTGATTTGCCCATCCTTTTTTGTTTGTGGTTCCTACTGGTTTCTTAAGTGCATCGTCCAACTTCAATCTGGTAGCAATCTCATGAGCTTGTTTGACCGCTTCGCCTTAAGTCAGCACCTTGTCCTGCTAGAATGCATCCGATCTCGGGGCCTAGTCCCCTTTCGAAACGAAGAGACTTCTTCTCATCTGAATCAACCAAGTGAATGGCATAGCGGGAGAGCTGGGTGAAGTTCCCCTCATACTCCATTACAGTCATAATCCCTTGTTTCAAGTACATGAACTCTGTTTCCTTCTCCTCAAGATAAGAGAGTGGCAGATAGTTTTGCATGACCACTTCCTTGAAATCATTCCACGTCATTGTTTCCATCTGAGCCTGAGTTTGAATCCTACAATAGGACTCCCACCAAAATCCAGCATCCTTTGTTAGTTGGAAGGTGGCACACGATACTTTCTATTCATCGGTGTAGTTCATGTGAGTGAAAAGTATCTCAAGTGCTCTAAGCCACTCCTCAGCTTCAGCAGGGCCTCCTTTTCCATTAAAGGTGGGTGGGAAACCTTCGAAACTGATGAACCATAGAGTTTGTTGTGCGGTGCTAGGGGTGCAACGGTTGCTTGAATGGCATTAAAGTGTTGATCCAGCCCCCTAAGTATGGCGAGAATCCTGTGTTGGAAACTTAGCGTTCATTACGACTGGCTCCCGAGTGAGATTGTTTCATCTCGGAGTAGGCGGATCTTGGATAGGTGGCTCATTTCGACGAGGGCGACCTCTACGCGCCATGGTTTATTCCAATAACAAAACAACCCAAGCAAAATCTTTAAATGCCCAAGTTAACGTCATTTGTTCCATCCTAACTCCTCGTTCAATATTAGGGGAGGTTCGTATGCGACACGATCTATAAAGTATGCAACAAAAGTTCAAAACCTCACATATAAACTAAGTAAATGTTCCGAGCTTCGGGGGGGATTGAAGTTTGTTGTAAGTCTCGTCTCGAAGTGCTATTTGATTTGAGTTTGAATTTTGAAAGGAAATACTTTTAGAACACTTTTAACTTTTGAAAAGAAATTTGGAGAATATTTTTTTCTTTTTTTGTAAAATAAATTTTGGAATTTTTTTTCCTTCTTCAGACAAACCTTTGAAAAACGTTAGTGAGCAAGTCTCCAGAAAGGTAGACGTTGATGTCCCCATCTCAATGAAACTTATATTTATTAGAAAAATAGGCAACGTCACTAAACTCTATAAAATCCTAGAACTTTAATTGGTGATAATTTTTGCTCGAACTAGTGAATACTTAAAAGATGTTTCTAAATCACGTTAACACAATCTTAAAACAAGCGGAAGCTCATAATTACTTTAAAATTGTTCATCATAACTTTTAACTAGAGATCGCATAGCTTTAAAAGTAGTTCAACAAAGTTTAAAGTGGAAGTGCATAACGAAATCTTCACAGTTTGCTTAGATGTCACATAAAATAGAGTTTAATAAAGCATATACCATCAACACATAAAGAATTGCAATAACGGACAGTTACGTAATAATGCATGTACGCTCTACACATAAAACACATCCGAAAATATGTTGGAATTAAAATTAAAATAAATATACACATATATACTTGCTATATAGATACACATAGTGTCACACCCACTCTCGTAAAAACTTATTTTATACTAATTTTTAGCCTTACAAAACCTGTATATCTTTTTTTTTCTTTTCCAAAATTAACAATTTAGAATACTTCTCAAGACCAAAATCTCACCTACATATATTTACATAGATCTAGATCGAGTACAAAAGTATCACACTCCATTCAACACCATATTTACAGAAATATACATATTAAAGTTCCTTAATTTGAACATGTCCAAAAAGATTATTAAAACACTAGCAAAAACATAGTGAGTCCAAGGTTTAGCCCCACAGATCGTCATTCATATACACGGGGGCTTCAGAACTTTCAGAAACTCCAACAGCATGCCAGATTAGTCCACGAGCTCATGCGTGGTCAAACTCACCTACAATGCAAGAACTATGTGAGCTAAAACTCAGTAAGAAGAAATCATGCATGAAAAATGCGTGAATGATGAGATGCAATTCACAAGACCATTTCTTTCAACTTTTTTTTTTCAAAAGAAAGCTTTTCGGTGGGAATTGGCTCCCTTCACTGGCACAACCTCACCAGAATATCACTCATTGGCCATACTCGTGACTACCAAGGGTCCCTCCTCCCCCCTAATAGTCCACCCGAGATATCAGTGATGGTTGGTACGACCAAGCGGCTATCCTCCCGAGACTACCAGGGGTCCGCCTCCTGCGAGCCCCTGCAGTCCATCGGAAAGCCTACCTCTTCCCGTACCCATCATCATAAAGGTGCTGAAGTGGGAACCTCTTCCGCGTGCACGCCTGTCATCGGAAGCATCCCGAGAGACACCATATCTAATATATAACTCTCAATGTGCCAGTGGTGACCAACCCCAAAACATTTTCAATTTATGAAATTATGTTATTTTGACTTCTCTCACGTACACATGCAAATTCTTGCAAATGCTAATGCTCATGACTGATATGCTCACCAGTTTGCTATTAATAATGGAATAAAACACTTTATATAAAAAGATACAAGTGCACGTATTACAATCAGTCATCACAAATAATATGCACAAATACTATATTCAAGCATTGTAGTTGAAGATGGATTTCTACTTACCTTTTCTCCGATAGCAATTATTGAAATTTCCTACTCGTACATGTCTGTAGTTAATCTATAATGACATGAAAGAATAGATATTAATTAGTCTAAGGAAACTTAGAGTTTTAGTTTGATTAAAGTGCCATCTGGATGACATGATCTTAATTAATCAATATTTAGAAACACTATGTGTGTGTATGCTTAGGTACAGAGCCTCAATTCTTTAAAAAAACTACATATGTAATAGGTGAATTTATACGTATACATACTAGCTATATAGTCCCAATTTATTCATCTAGTGGAAATAGATTCATTGTATTTCCAATTCATATGTGAATGTGAATTTTCCTTCAGTAAATTCATTATACAATCAAACTCTACACTACCAAAATAAATAATAAAATTATATTTTTAACTCCATTCCTATGCATGGTACAACCTAGAGCTTCAAATTGGAGATGATTCATCTAATAAGAAAAGTACAAGATAATTATTCCCCACCTCCAACCATTTATAAAAAAATAACTAAATTGCAATTCCGTTAGCTACTAATGATAAAGTCATGAGATGACCAACAAATTCATAAACAAATCATTGATTAACTACTAAATCAGCCTATACCTTTAGTTCATCAAAAGCCATGGAGTAAATAAACTTTATTTAGATATTAAAGTGCATATGCAGTTATGATTAACTAATTTCTTAATTATGACACAAAATAGTATGGTTAGCTTACCAAGCTTCCATTTCAAAGTCTGAACTCGGCCACTATTTAGCAAATAATTGAGATTCAAGGATTGGTATCAAATGCTTATATTTATATATATTGAAGTTAATCCACCGCCTTTCCTTTATCTTAACCCAGTGACATTCCTTTTTTTTTTTTTAATTATTATTATTATTATTATTATTATTATTATTATTATTATTATTATTATTATTATTATTATTATTATTATTATTATTATTATTATTATTATTATTATGAATGACACCCTTTATACTTCTAACACTTCCACGTACTACTTAGTGGGTTCCACATTTTAAACTTATCATATATAGTCTTAAATTTTGTAGCATGTCCCAATATTTTAGACTAGGGGGTTCTTGACTACCAAAGTAAACATCTCCAAATTAGTTACAAAAATATAAAATAACATAATAAATATAATAAATTAATTACTATAAAACTATCACCAAATAGCACATAAAAATATGGAATGCATGAAATGCAAAAATTATATTGGCCAGTGAGTTGTGAGAGGCGCGGGTATTACATCCTCCCCCCCTTATAAAAATTTCGTCCCCGAAATTTACTTACTTGAAGAGTTCAGGATATTTGGCTCTCATTTCATCCTCTCTTTCCCAAGTGGCTTCTTCGACTGATTGATTTCTCCATAGCACTTTTACTAACGGAATTTCTTTGTTTATGAGTCGTTTTACTTCCCTTAATAAAATCTGTACTGGTACTTCCTTATACCCTAAGTCTGCTTGTAGTTCTACGGGTTCACTGTTCAGGACATGAGACGGATTTGCAATATACTTCCTCAATACTGACACATGGAACACATTGTGTATTTGAGACATTGATGCTGGAAAATCGAGTCTGTAGACAACATCACCAACTCTTTCAATAATAGCAAATGGACCAATGTATCTTGGACTAAGTTTTCCTTTCTTACCAAACCGCATTATTCCCTTCATTGGTGCAACTTTCAAGAATACTAGATCTCCCACTGCAAACTCAAGTGCTCTCCTTCTCTTATCTGCATAGCTTTTCTGGCGACTCTGAGCTGTTTTCATTCTTTCCCGAATCTGTGACACAGCTTCTGACATTTCTTGTATTACACTTGGACCTAGAAGTCTTCTTTCGCCAACCTCATCCCAATGTATTGGAGATCGACACTTCCTACCATATAGTGCTTCATAAGGGGCCATTCCCACAGTAGATTGATATCTGTTGTTGTAGGAAAATTCTATCAAAGGTAGAAATTTGCTCCATTGACCCTGGAAATCTAACACGCAAGCTCTAAGCATATCCTCTAAAGTCTGTATCGTTCTTTCTGATTGTCCGTCAGTTTGTGGATGATATGCAGTACTGAAAGACAACCGTGTCCCCAGTGCCTTGTGTAAACTCTTCCAGAAGGTAGACAGGAATCTTGAGTCTCTATCTGAAACAATGGACAATGGTACTCCGTGAAGTCTAACTATTTCCTGTACATATATCTGAGCATAACGATCCATGGAGTAAGTAGTACAGACTGGGAGAAAATGAGCCGATTTCGTAAGTCTGTCCACAATTACCCAGATAGCATCGTGACCCTTTACAGTTTTTGGCAATCCCACCACAAAATCCATTGTAATGTTTTCCCATTTCCATTCCGGAATTAGTAAGGGCTGTAAGATTCCTGCAGGTCTTTGATGTTCTGCTTTTACCTGCTGATAGGTCAAACACTGTTCTACACACTGAGCAATATCTTTCTTCATACCTGGCCACCAATACTGCACCTTTAAATCTCGATACATTTTGGTAGCTCCTGGATGTACTGAATATGGTGTCGCATGCGCCTCTGCCATAATATCTCTATGAATGCTATCTACATTTGGCACACATAAACGATTTTTGAATCTTAAGATATCATTCTCTGACAACTGAAAGTCTGATTGCATCCTTGAAGCGACATCCTTCTTTACTTTAGCTAAATATTCATCTGCATTATGCCCCTGCTTAATTCTACCAAGTAGGGTAGGTTGAAGGGTTAGAGCTGCTAGTCTTGCCTCCACTATTCCCAGTTGAACAATCTCAACATTCATTCTTTGCAAGTCTAGTAACTCTGGTTTCTGAATCAAAGCCATCAATGTAGTACCTTGGGACGATTTTCTGCTTAAGGCATCAGCTACGACATTTGCTTTACCAGGATGATAGTTGATAACACAGTCATAGTCCTTCACGAGTTCTAGCCATCTTCTCTGTCTCATATTCAGCTCCTTCTGTGTGAAGAAGTATTTCAAACTCTTGTGATCTGTGTAGATCTCACATCGTTCTCCATATAGATAGTGTCTCCAAATTTTTAGCGCAAATACCACTGCTGCAAGCTCCAAGTCGTGAGTAGGGTAGTTCTTCTCATACTCCTTCAATTGTCTGGATGCATATGCTATTACTTTGCCGTTCTGCATTAACACACACCCTAAACCGTTCTTCGAAGCATCACTGTATACCAAAAAGCCTCCAGTCCCCGTTGGTATTGAAAGTATCGGCGCTGGGGTTAACCTTTTCTTCAGTTCCAGAAAACTCTGCTCACAAGCCTCTATCCATTTGAATGTTACACTCTTTCTAGTCAACTGTGTTAAGAAAAATGCTATTTTCGAGAAACCTTCTACGAACCTGCGGTAGTACCTAGCTAACCCGAGAAAACTACGTACCTCTGAAGGGTTTGTAGGTTGTGGCCAATTGTTAATTGCTTCAACTTTACTTGGATCAACTGAAATTCCTTCTCCTGACACAACATGCCCTAGGAATATTACTCGATCCAACCAGAACTCACATTTCTTGAACTTAGCATACAACTGTTTCTCCTTTAGAACGTCTAAAACCTTTCTCAAATTCACAACATGCTCTGCTTCATTCTTGGAGTAGATCAGGATGTCATCAATAAACACGATAACGAACTTATCCAAAAAGTCTTTGAATACCCGGTTCATCATATCCATGAAAGCTGCTGGGGCATTTTTCAAACCGAATGGCATTACCAGAAACTCATAGTGCCCGGATCTTGTACTGAATGCCGTTTTTGGGATATCTTCCTCTTTAATTTTCAGTTGATGATAACCTGAACGCATGTCAATCTTGGAGAATATGGCAGCTCCCTGGAGTTGATCAAACAAGTCATCAATCCTGGGTAAGGGGTATTTGTTCTTATCGTAACCTTGGTCAGTTCTCTGTAATCTATGCACATCCTCATAGTACCATCTTTCTTCTTGACAAACAACACCGGTGCACCCCATGGCGAAAAGCTAGGCCTAATGAAACCTTTGTTCAGTAAATCTTGCAATTGAATCTTCAATTCTTTCAACTCTGTTGGCGCCATTCTGTATGGTGACTTCGATATAGGAGCAGTCCCTGGATATACGTCAATTACAAACTCTATCTCTTTATCTGGGGGTAATCCTGGGAGTTCGTCTGGAAATACTTCAGGATATTCTTGCGCCACTGCTACTTCCTTAATAGTCGGACAGTGCTTCTCTTCCATACTCATAACACTTACTAGGTAGCCTTCACAACCGCTTTCCAATAACCGTTTTGCTTTCACCGCTGATATCATGTGATATTTGAACCTTTTCCTTACTCCAATAAAGATAAAAGATGTGTCACCAGGCGGCTGAAATGTGATTATCTTGTTCTGACAATCTATTGTAGCACCATATTTCGATAGCCAGTCCATTCCCAAAATCACATCATAATCGTTCATATCTAATATGATTAGATCGACATAAAGTTCTCTTCCTTCAATAGAGATAACACATGCTCGCAGAATCTGGTTAGTTTGTTTTGACTCTCCGGAGGGGATCACTACATTGTAACTAATGTCTGCTACATCAGGTTTCCTACCCAGCCTCTTCACATACTCAGTGGATGCAAATGAATGTGTAGCTCCAGAATCAAATAATGCAAATGCAATCGTATCACAAATGGGAACTTTACCTGTTACTACAGATGTATTTGCTTCCGCTTCCTCCGTGGTCATGGTAAAGACTCTAGCTGGCGTCTTCTTTTGTGTAGCAGGGTTTGAGTTCTCTGGACAAACCGTGGAAATGTGTCCTGCTTTTCCACATTTAAAACAAGTCCGATACTCTGCAAAGCACTTTCCACTATGCGAACCTCCACATGTCGGACATGTAGGTTGTGTAACTGGTGGTTTTCCTTGTTCACCCTTTTGGCGCTTGTTCTGATCCCATGTTTGTTGTCCTGGTTTTGGTTGTGAACCCGGCCTTGGACCTTGCACTTGTAGCGGCCTTTTCTTTCCATCTCCTACAAAACGAGGCCCTTGTCTTTGTATAAACTGGCGCCTAACCTCCTGAGCACGCTTAATTTTCATTTCAGCTTGTTCGGCAATCAACGCTCGTTCGGCAACTTGTGAGTAAGTTACTCCATGTATACCAGCCATACACACATCCCGATATAGCTCTGGCCTCAGACCTTCTAGGAATCTCTCTACTTTCAAAGCATCAGTACTAACCATGTGCTCCGCAAACCTAGAGAGTTGCTCGAACTTAGCGATGTAGTCAGTGACATCCATTGCCCCTTGCCTCAACTGTATGAACTCGTTCATTTTCATTACTCGAACTGGGGCAGTGAAATACTTGTTTCTAAAAAGTTCTTTGAACCTATCCTATGTCATTGTCGCCACATCCTCAATACTCTTCATTGTGTCCCACCAGTGGCCTGCACTTCCACGTAACATGAACGATGCACACAATACCTTTTCCCGTCAGGGACTTTACTATACAAAAACATGTTCTCTATAGTTCTAAGCCAATCCTTTGCATCAGTGGGATCTACTGCACTCTCAAATGTTGGTGGGTTAAGCTTTCTAAACCTCTCTCCGATGACTTCTAAGTATTCAGCTCGATGTTGCTGTTGATTCACACCATTCCCTAGTTGTCCACCCACACCCCTTTGTTGGATAAGTTGTTGAATCTGTTGCGACTGTTGTTCTACTAATCCTGTCAACCGAGCCACAATCGCTTCTAAACCAACACCCACTGCTGGTGCATTCGGTTTTGGATCGTTATTTCCTTCAACACCTTCTTCTCTAACAATCTCCATGATCTCTTTCTAGTTTTATTATCCCTCTGTCACAGACCAATATGATTAATGAAATAATGGATGTAAATTAAGAATAAGTAAAACTTACTGGCATCTGCGCTTCAGAAGTTCTGGGCTTATGTATATGAACTGTCTACAGGGCACAAACTGGGCTCTGATACCACTATGTCACACCCACCCTCATAAAAACATATTTTATACTAATTTTTAGCCTTACAAAACCTGTATATCTTTTTTTTTTTTTCTTTTCCAAAATTAACAATTTAGAATACTTCTCAAGACCAAAATCTCACCTACATATATTTACATAGATCTAGATCGAGTACAAAGGTATCACACTCCATTCAACACCATATTTACAGAAATATACATATTAAAGTTCCTTAATTTGAACATGTCCAAAAAGATTATTAAAACACTAGCAAAAACATAGTGAGTCCAAGGTTTAGCCCCACAGGCCGTCATTCATATACACGGGGGCTTCAGAACTTTCAGAAACTCCAACAGCATGCCAGATTAGTCCACGAGCTCATGCGTGGTCAAACTCACCTACAATGCAAGAACTATGTGAGCTAAAACTCAGTAAGAAGAAATCATGCATGAAAAATGCGTGAATGATGAGATGCAATTCACAAGACCATTTCTTTCAACTTTTTTTTTTCAAAAGAAAGCTTTTCGGTGGGAATTGGCTCCCTTCACTGGCACAACCTCACCAGAATATCACTCATTGGCCATACTCGTGACTACCAAGGGTCCCTCCTCCCCCCTAATAGTCCACCCGAGATATCAGTGATGGTTGGTACGACCAAGCGGCTATCCTCCCGAGACTACCAGGGGTCCGCCTCCTGCGAGCCCCTGCAGTCCATCGGAAAGCCTACCTCTTCCCGTACCCATCATCATAAAGGTGCTGAAGTGAGAACCTCTTCCGCGTGCACGCCTGTCATCGGAAGCATCCCGAGAGACACCATATCTAATATATAACTCTCAATGTGCCAGTGGTGACCAACCCCAAAACATTTTCAATTTATGAAATTATGTTATTTTGACTTCTCTCACGTACACATGCAAATTCTTGCAAATGCTAATGCTCATGACTGATATGCTCACCAGTTTGCTATTAATAATGGAATAAAACACTTTATATAAAAAGATACAAGTGCACGTATTACAATCAGTCATCACAAATAATATGCACAAATACTATATTCAAGCATTGTAGTTGAAGATGGATTTCTACTTACCTTTTCTCCGATAGCAATTATTGAAATTTCCTACTTGTACACGTCTGTAGTTAATCTATAATGACATGAAAGAATAGATATTAATTAGTCTAAGGAAACTTAGAGTTTTAGTTTGATTAAAGTGCCATCTGGATGACATGATCTTAATTAATCAATATTTAGAAACACTATGTGTGTGTATGCTTAGGTACAGAGCCTCAATTCTTTAATAAAAAACTACATATGTAATAGGTGAATTTATACGTATACATACTAGCTACATAGTCCCAATTTATTCATCTAGTGGAAATAGATTCATTGTATTTCAAATTCATATGTGAATGTGAATTTTCCTTCAGTAAATTCATTATACAATCAAACTCTACACTACCAAAATAAATAATAAAATTATATTTTTAACTCCATTCCTATGCATGGTACAACCTAGACCTTCAAATTGGAGATGATTCATCTAATAAGAAAAGTACAAGATAATTGTTCCCCACCTCCAACCATTTATAAAAAAATAACTAAATTGCAATTCCGTTAGCTACTAATGATAAAGTCATGAGATGACCAACAAATTCATAAATAAATCATTGATTAACTACTAAATCAGCCTATACCTTTAGTTCATCAAAAGCCATGGAGTAAATAAACTTTATTTAGATATTAAAGTGCATATGCAGTTATGATTAACTAATTTCTTAATTATGACACAAAATAGTATGGTTAACTTACCAAGCTTCCATTTCAAAGTCTGAACTCGGCCACTGTTTAGCAAATAATTAAGATTCAAGGATTGGTATCAAATGCTTATATTTATATATATTGAAGTTAATCCACCGCCTTTCCTTTATCTTAACCCAGTGACATTCCTTTTTTTATTATTATTATTATTATTATTATTATTATTATTATTATTATTATTATTATTATTATTATTATTATTATTATTATTATTATTATTATTATTATTATGAATGACACCCTTTATACTTCTAACACTTCCACGTACTACTTAGTGGGTTCCACATTTTAAACTTATCATATATAGTCTTAAATTTTGTAGCATGTCCCAATATTTTAGACTAGGGGGTTCTTGACTACCAAAGTAAACATCTCCATATTAGTCACAAAAATATAAAATAACATAATAAATATAATAAATTAATTACTATAAAACTATCACCAAATAGCACATAAAAATATGGAATGCATGAAATGCAAAAATTATATTGGCCAGTGAGTTGTGAGAGGCGCGGGTATTACACATAGGAGTACATAGGTGGGGCACGCGCTGCCCCGCTCGAGCAATATAGCATATTCGGGAGTGACCCGAGGGTGATCTTTCGATCCTTAACATGTATGGTGTTACCCGTAGAGTATAATCATATACGATTTCACCCGTAAGCATAATCATATATGGTTTTACCCGTAAGGCATAATCGTATACGGTTTTACCCGTAAAGCATAGCGTGTACGATTTTACCCGTATGATTTTTGAAAAGCATATTCGGGAGCAACCCAAGAGTTTTGTACGGTGTTACCCACAGTCCTAACACAGCTAGTACTATATTACCCGTATACAATATACATAATATGGTTTTACCCCATAACTTCACATAAATTTCACACAAGTTACACATAAACTTCACATACTTGTGAGATAAACATAGGCGTAAATAACATTCATGTAAAAGCCATTATAACAATAATTTGCATGAAAACAAGTAGACAACATAAAATAGCCACCTAGAGATTCTCCACCAAGAAATAAGTACGACTAGTTGGTCGTATAGTCCTTCTGTAGATAGGAGTCCACTTCTACTTCAAATTATTTTAGTCCGACAATATATAATATTTGTCTTAGCATAGGTGGGTACTAGACTTTAAACAAAATTGAAAGATTTGGGGCAAGATTTGTATAAAAGTTGAGGGACCATTTTGTAATTTCATAAACTGTTTCAGATTCATATTTTTATGTAAAACTGTAGATTTTGGAATTCGGGTTCTCTGGCAATTGGTTTGAGTCGAATCGAGTTAAAAACGAGCATTTTATGACACTTTGAAAGTGTAGTGGCATTATTGTAATTTCTAAAAAAAGAGTGACAATTTTGTAAAAAGGGCAGTGGCATTTTCGTAAATACATGGATTGGTTGACTTTCAAAAAGACAAATTTTGACTAGGGGCAAAACTAAATATCGAAAATTGCATTTTAGCCCTTAAAAAATATCTAATTTTAAAAAGATGGTACATGGATTTCTGTAGCAACTTTGACCAAACTTTTCTGCCGACTCCATCGTTGGAATTTTAATTGGGACATGACTAAGTAAAGCTCTAGTCAAGAGCTTTCTAGAATGACCAGCCACAATAGAATCCGAGTTCGGAACAAAAAGTTATGGCTCCTTGAAGGTGATTCTGTTATATGGGTTTCGCCTAAACTTTGACCAGCCATAACCAGAGTTCTAGAGCTCGGATTGTGATTCCGAAGATTGTTCAGGAATCTTCTCGCTGAGCCCTATCAGATTGTCCAAGAAAATATGGATTTTGATGAAGGAAACAAAAATGAAAATGGGGCAGTAGTTGATCCGACGAGCCTAAAAAGCTATCGGGTAAGTTTTCCAGCGAATTCGCCGGATTTTGGTAGCCGGGGATGGAACATTTGAGATGGAAAGAGAGAAGACTTACCAGCTATGCTTTGTGAGAGAAGAAAGAAAAACTTCAAGCTATGTTTTGGTGGGAGGAGGTGATGGAACGAAGGCTTCCTCACACTATTTATAGACCTACCAAGCACAAAACCATGAGAATAAAATCATGGTTTGGCTGCTAGTTTTGGGCAATATTGTGGGCATAAAATCGTGGAATTTAACCATTGGTTTTGGGCAATATTGTGGGCATAAAAGTGTAGAATTTAACCATTAGTTTTGGGCAGGTTTGTGGGCATAAAACCGTGGAATTTAACCATTGGTTTTTAGGTTAGTAATCCTATGGAGAGGACTTACCATAAAAATGTAGGTTTCTCTATATCATAGGGTAATATAGCGTCTAAGTGTTGTATAATTAAACTTTCGTGTCCCTATCTGTTTAAAAATATTAAGTCATACCATTACTTATAAAGATCAATAATTATGCAAGTGTAAGAAAAATAATTACAAGTAAAATACGCACAAAATAATGCAACTAATATATATATTTTCACTTAATTCAAATAAAATAATGCAACTAGAATTTTCGAGTCATTACAATTATTTTCACATATGCATGTTTTTGTGTTGTGGGTGGGTGGGGGGGCGGGGGGGGGGGGGGGGGGGGTTTAAAGGATTTTTCGGGGATATAGTGTATATATATGAGTTCGTGTGTGGGATAAATAATATATTGTTTAGCTTATATAAAGAAGAATAATACATATTATGTGTGTAGATATATATTACGCATTTGAAATTTGCATATTATATCATTGTTGTATTTTTGTGTCTTCAATTTATGACAATAGTCTAGTTTTTTTACAATTATTATCCAATATAGTTTTGCATACCTGATTTTATTATTCTAGATACGCCACTGAGTAAAACGTACAATATACTTTACAATGATTATTAGCCAAAGACACGCTTAAACATCACATCTATAGAGGTTAAGGTAAAAAATATCAAATATAACATCAAGACCAAACAATAGCTTGAATCAGTAGAATTCCAGAACTATAGCCAAAGCAAGAAAAAAACATAAATATACAATCTTTTGCATGTTTTTGAACTATTGTAATGGATCCACTGAGTTTCACCATATTATTGCAACTTGCTTTCTTTGTTGACTATGTACTATGTTTTCAGTTGTTCTTGATGTTGGAGAAATTTAATAATATGTTAATGTCAAAATGTAATTAGATATTAAAGTAACATAAACTTTTTGTGCACATGATCGTCTGATATAAAATATTTATTTTCTAATCATCTCATTCTTCAATTTGGCAAGTATAATTATCGATTAACAATCATATTATTAACTATTTTCATAAATATGAAATACCAATAATGAATCTGTTACTTATTCATTTTTTAAAGAAAATAATAAAAACCATATATTAAATAACATTATTTTGTCTTATAATCTATAGTCATCTAAACTTGATGAAAAAGATTTTGCAATACCTATAGTTATACTTCTTTAGATCAGAACCTTTGACTATTAACTCCTTGATGATTGTTCTTGAATGAATCTTTTATTAACCCTTAAGTTTGAGTTCTTTAGAATGTGGACATATAAGCATAGAATAATTAAATGCTAGGATGCCTATACTTGCACTTATTATTTGTAACATTTATCATCAGTGGTTGTTGAATAAATATGAAACTATTCATGGGTTGAATTTTTTTGTTAACATTTTGGGACATATACACATCGAATATTTAAAGAATGTAGTAACACAAATTAAGTAATATTTTAGTTAAATAAAATAACACAAGAGTAATATTGCTTGTACAACAACATGAATTGTGAAGGAGATGTAAAGCATGAAGACATCCTCAATAAATAAAGAATCATTAATTCCAGCAAAAACACAGACAAATATATTTTCTTTACTATAATAGGTGTGCCGAGAAAAAATTCATTTTTAGTTCTATATGTTAGGGCTTGTCCAGAAAAAGTCTTGTATGTTTCGAAATTTTAATTTTAGTCCATTATGTTTAAAAAAATGTCCAATTTAAGGACACCAGACGCCGTTGACCACTAATTGTGCTGCATGTAACCTAATAAATTGGGAGTTTTCGGTCAAATGACTAATGTGTCAGTTATGCATCCAGTTGTATATGTAATTAATCAAATAAACACAAAATGACGAGTTATTTTCCATCAGGAAATCTAACGCTGATGTGGATTTAGATTTTGTATTTTTGAATTGGTGTGTTTATTTAATTACTTGGCATGTACATCTCGATTCATAATAATCACGTTCGTTTTTTTTACCTGAAATCTCCAATTTATTGGGTCATGTGCGCATATTCCGGGGACACCGATGTCTGGTGTCCTTAAATTGGACATTTTGCAAAAGATAGTGACCTAAAATTGAAATTTCAGAATATACATGATTTTTTCTGGACAAGTCCTAACATATCGGAATAAAAAATAATTTTTCGCTAGGGGTGCCATATTTCATATAATAAGGCAGATTTTATGCATACATATAGAATAAACATGAAAATTTTACAGAAGTAAAAAAAAGAAAAAGGACGTACCATTGTCATTATGACACTATTTGATTTGAATCCTTTTGTGGCATACCATTTTATTTTATAGGGTTCATCCATATAACACCAAAGTTACCCCCATCAAACTGGTTGAACAAAATGATTTTATATCTGTAAATAGATAGGGATTATGTGTGTGTCAATTGGATTTATAGGCCAAGAAAGGAAGTTCTATTAGAATGTTAATTTAGTCTGCTTGAGTAACAACTTCTGTTTATCACCACTGATACTTCCATTTTAATTCTATTTTTCCATATAACTTCAAATTGAAGATGATGTAAATCATGGAGAGTTTTTCAGCAAATAAAGAATGATTATACCATTTATGCATTATCATGCCATAAACATGAAAATTTAAGAAGAGCAAACAAGAAAAAAAGTGAACATACTATAATCCTTTTGTGTCATGTCATCATCACTGATTCAACAATGAGTTCATATGTATAAATGCTTTGGGATTATGTGTTTCAGTTGAATGTATCAGATCTGTTGGAATCTTATTTTATATTGGTTGTAGTGTCTAACTCTATAAAATCAATAAGGATTGACGTGTTTATTTCCAATATATATATTATTTTTTTCGTCCAGATTTGAGAGGGTATTTTTTTTATATGTTTCGTTAGATACAATATATCTTTAAACTTTACAGATTTACTCTATCATTTTTAAAGTCAAGAATAATATTTTTCGCGACACAAATATATATACAGAGTAATGATGTATAGAATGTGTTATGGTGAGATCATTTCATAAAATAATAGAGATTTAATTTATTGTTCTTATTTTTTATGTTTTCTTTTAAAATAATATCAAACTCACTACTAATTACAGTTTTTCAAAATATATTTTTAATGTGACTCATCGATTTTACATTGACTACACTGGCGAATACAAGTGGGGAATTTGAAATCTGTTTTATTATGTACTAGATGTCCACCCGTGTAATGTATGGGATGAATATTTTCTCTATAATAATAATAATAATAATAATAATAATAATAATAATAGTAAATTACAGTCTATAATTATTTGAGAATATAAAATCGAGAGTTATTTTTTTTTTTTTTTGTCCAATTATCTTTCTTCCTCCTTACACAATCTTTTTCAATATGTGATTTTTTTTAATATCTAATATCTTTCATTATGATCACAAATCGAAACTACTGGTTAAACTTTTATTAATTTTAACTATTCAATTCTCTATATTTTTACTTTTAATATATTTCATTATATTTTCATAAATTTTGTGAGTTCAATTATTTAAATGCATGATCTGCTGATTTTAAGTAAATTTTTAAATACAAATTTGAAATTTGATTAATTTCTCTCCCTATCATTTCAGTAGTGAATTGCACAGGTTGTAATAATTACATATGCATATAAGGACTAAAAAATGTCAATTATTTTGAATAATTATCGTTTGAAAGTCACATATATTAAATAACATAATATTAGTATTAGAAGCCACAAACAAATTAGTTACTTATTTATATGAGCGGTAAACTATATTATCATGTCATATTCAAATAAAAAATAATTGACTTATTATTTTCGTATGTAACATACTCTTTTCACAAAATATATATAAAAAAAAAGTAATAAGCAAACTAATTCAATTAACAAATCATTAAAAAATATATTTAGATTTTTTTCTATTGTAAAGTGTAAACTTAATAAATTTGAATTTTCTTATGAATTTTTGTAAACCAAAATACTTTAAACTATCCAAAGATTATTAAGATAGAAAAGGTAAAATTAAATTAAATTAAATAATTTTAATCTTTTAAAAACATTTAATATTTTAAAAAATATTATTTTTGGAATTTATCATATTTTAATTTTATATTAAAATGTTTAGAAATCAAAATATATTATTATCATTCTAAAAAAGGTATTTTACACTTAAAGTATAAATATTTCAATTATAATATATGCACTATAGATGTTAAATCGAAGATCATTAAAAAATGAATAATTTGATATATTTCTTATAGAAAACAGAGTTGAAACGAAAAACTTATAAGACTTAATATTTCATTAGGGAAAAAAAAATTGATAAAAAAAAGGAAATAAAATTGATTGGAGAAAGAACTACAAAATAAGATGAATGAGACATGTGTTTTCCTCTATTTTCTTGCAACTCTCTTTTAGTATTAAAGGTAGATTAAAAAAAGAATTGAACCCCTATTTTTAGGGCCCGCTTGGTTGGGTGGTTTAGGGGTAAGGAATGTGAATGAATGAAGACTTATTCTCATTTATGGTGCTTGTCCTCTTTCCTTCTTTCGCTCCAATCTTGATAATCCTATCAATCAATCAAATATTTGCAAAAGAGTATTTTTCAATAAATGTCATATAAGCAAGAATATGTTGAAACAAAAAAACATGTGGCCTATCCGGCAATTTATTTGCTTATCATGTTGATGTTGATTCTCCCCGTTGCCACTGCAAGTGTGAAAAAAATATTCTCCGAAATTACCTACGTAAAAAATAAGTTATGGAATAACATGGACGATCAATTGTTGAATGATTGTTTGGCCACTTTCATTAAGAAATTATTATGTTTCACATTTTGCTAGCTGGCCTTGTATTGACAATCATCTTACTATCTTCCTTTTATATGGCAACATCACGTTTGCACTGGAGAAATGATCACATTGTATATGTAATTCATTACTCTTTCTTTGGATTAGTTTTAGTATCGTCACGTCCATTTCTTATAGGCTATAAGTTGTGAACCTCTACTTTGCTTTGCAATTAGCTTTTATGACTGCCCATTATATACTGGAAGATAAGGAGATATTATGTGATAATTGTATATTAAAATTGTTACATAATTAGTTTATTAATACTATTTCACTTAGATATTAATAAAGCGCGATCCATTATCAAGAAAATACAAGTCAAAAGATAACTAATTAGAATGCAAAGAGAAAACAGAACGCAAGATGTACGTGGTTCGATCCGGAGATCTACGTCCACGAGGGGAATAATGTCCCTTCCGGGCACTTTTTTCTTCCTCTTTCGTTAAGTTTACAAGCTATATTTTCAGAGTATCAAAGTCCGAACCCCTCAAACGTCCTTAATTCTACTATTTATATCATACAAATCACAACCCTAACTATATTCCGATAATTATGGCCACCAAATCTGCCTTCGTGATTGAGAGAAGATCGTGGGAGGAATCTTCAATCCCCCATGTGTTGTTGCCGCCACCCTAATTACCAAATCTGTAATTGGGCCGATTATTGGGCTTGTAACCCTAGACAACTGGGCCAATTGGACTGGGCCACACCTACCAGATGCCCCTCCCCCCAAAAAAGCCGGAGCAGGAGGCTTCGGCTTGTGGAGTAAATAAAAGTAGGCGGGAGGTGACGTGAAAGAGAAGACCCGCGAGTATCACGAGCTGGAACAACTAGATACCCCCGTGGTTATTCCCGGAGTCCATCAAACGAAGTTGAGAGAATGCGAAAACACCGGGGTCCCTCAGCCGGAGTTGAGAAAATGTGAAACCCCCGGGTCCTTCAACCGGAGTTGAGAAACTTCCCCGACACGAGTGCTGAAGAAAATTGAGGTGCGTGACTGACAGGTGCGCACAATATTCGAGTAGGCGCGTATGAAACGGCACATATTGTGGGTTTCGAGGCGCGTGCATTGCACGTGAATATCATAATCGTTGATTTTAAACCATTGAATCTGAACCGTTGCTGAAATTATAAGAAAAGGAGGGAAATCAAAACCCTTCACCTTCTTCACTTGCAGATAACTGAATCACGCATCTGGGAGATCAGCGATTGTGCCAACTTTGAAGATTATCACCGCACCGATCAAAGAAAACAAGTAAGTATGTCTATCTCGTCTTCATCTTCATCTAGAGTTGAGGAGGTGGGCAGAGAAGGGGAGCCTTTTAGAGCGCCCCCTATACGGGTGATCTTCCCAGATAATAGTGAAACTAGGAAGATATACCGGGGCGATCTGGGTGAAATTAGGATGGAGGCAGTTAGTTTCCCCCATTGTGAGGAGGAAGTGGAAGAGTTCGAAGTAGCAGAGGTGAGACCCAGCGTAACTGAGGCCCAAATCAGAAAATGGATTCCAAATTTCTTCTTGTCCTTTGACCTGGAATATATTATTCCTGAATATAAGGATAAGGCGTGTTGCCCCCCTAAAGGATTTATATCCGTATACATAGATCAGCTGGCTGTAGGATTGAGGTTTCCCCTGTGGGATTTTTTGGTAAATTTGTTGGAGTTTTACGGAATAGCTCTGGGACAATTAGGACCCAATGCCATGAGGCAAGTGGTAGGATTTTTAGTGGAATGTAGTAAGGGTTGGTATTAGCTTAACCCCAGGCCAGGTAAAAAATTCAAAGTAAAAAACCCGAGCAAAATTGAAGGATGGAGAGGTAAATTTATATATGTTAGGCAGGAGAGGGTTCTGCCGAAGTGGCAGAGGTTAGAGGTAGCAGATAGTGCACCAGCGGGGGACCCTAGAGGTGTGGATGTATTGAAAAGAGTCGGTGTCCAAGGGTCCAGATTTTCAGAAGAAGTCCTGGACGAAGCTGGGTTGAGCCCGTATTATTCCAGATGGACCGCTGGGACCTCGGATTCCCAGGAGGAGGATACCCCAGCTGAGACTGACTCAGAAGAGGCGCCAGGCGTAGCTGAGATAGAGGGGTCGAAAGCCGGGGCAGAAATAGAGGGTAGGACTTTTATTTTTTGTATAAGTTGTGTAAGAGGAAGTTTAATATCTCTGAATGCATTATGTGTCATGTGCAGTGGGTAAGTTCAAGAGTTCCGCAAAGAGGGGAACCGGAGCCAGCTCCAGTGGGCGAGATGATAGATCTAAGACCCCGGAGTTACAGAAAACGACGGCAGGGAGTAATCATGGAGATGATCACGAGGACAATATTCCTCTCTCGGGGCTGACCCCGAGCTCTAAGAGGAGGATTACGTCGCCACCAACACCGCCACCTCCCAAAAAAGCGCACGTGACCCCTTCTCACGAGGTATGTGTGTGAATAGTGCTCTGTTACTTGCCTCATAAGCTCAACGTGACAGTGAGATAATGCAGAAGCAAAGAATGGCAATAACTGCAGCCGGGGCCGAGCTGGAACAACTGCTGGAGCCAATCCGTGGACTGGTGGGAAGACTCGAGAAGGAATCTTCCAGAGATAGAATAGCCGAACTGGAGACCAAGGTCACCAAACTGCGTGCCGGGTTCGCGGAGGCCCAAAAAAATGCCAGAGTGGCCCGAGACAGAGCTGTGCTCGCTGAGAGAGAGGCAGCAAGACTGCGAGAACAAGCTGTGGAGGTCACCGTGATCCGGGGTGACCTCACGGCGGCGCGGGAAGAACTGAGCAGAGCGATCGAGGGCCAGGGAGCTATGTTAGAGGCCTTCACCGAGAAGTTGATGCAAACAGAAACTTTCCTGAAGTTTCTGAGCACCTTTGTGGCTGCAGGTGACACAGCCACAAAGAGTGAGTTGTTGGAGGCCGTGTACGACAAATACCCGGAGGTCGATGTATATGACGAAGACTTCGGGTATAACTACGATGCAGTGGGGAATGAAGATGGGGCATACTTCGAAGCATTGACACAAGCACCAAAGTGGCCACTGATCGAGGCCCTGGCTAAAAAGAACGTGCTCTTGACTCCCGAGGTGATAAGACGCTGCAACGAAGACTAGGACAAAGATTTCTTGGGATTCCGCAACGGCTTTCATGTACGGGAATTAAGAAACAGAGCTCCCATCCCTCACAAAGGAGTCGTGGTGCCCACTGACTTAGCTGGAGGCTCCGGGAAGGCGATAGAGGCAACCGGGGACCCTGCAGAGCTCCCAGGTGTACTAAGGACCACCTCTACCCCTGAAGAAGTCAGTGACCCTCCGACTCATGACAAGCATGTAGAATAGGTGATCTGTAAAAAGATGGAAATTCCTTTGTAATATCTTAATTTGTAATGAAGCAATTTGTACTTACGAAGAAATGAACAATGATGAATTGGTTTTGTAGCCGTCATATGTCGCAATGCCTTTTTACTTGTAACAATGTTCATGTGTCTGGACGTTCTAAATACCAAGGTATCTCCTCTGTCAGGGAAACATTGAAAACCCATATGAGGTGATAAAGCAACTCCGGTTTTTGATAGCTTGGTTACAGAAAGACAGAGACATCTGGATGTTACAAGAGGTCCCGCGGTTATCGAAGAAGTTAGCATCAGTAGAAAAGAGATGTGCGGAGGCAGAAAACTCCTGGACGAAAGCTGCGAAACAGATGCTGCAGTATAAAGCAGAGTGCGTGCTAAAAGATATGGAGTTGGAACAACTCCGCATAAACCAACAAGAATGCGAACACTTGCTTGTCGATAGCGGGCGACTATCAATCAACGAGGTTCGTGCTCGGAGAGCAGAAATTCGGGAAGACGTCCAGCAACGGAGTGTTCGCCTATTTTATAACCTAACGATCCGCAAGTGTACGGGTGCAAGTGTATATAATGGCAAGCAAGGTCGATCCCACAAGGACTGACTTAATGACTAGTTTGATACTCTAAATATCCTAAAACACTCCTAACTAGGCTCTCAATTGGATTAATTTTAGTATTAAACTAATTTTACTAAACTATTACTAAACACTTAAATTCAAGAATAAGAAAACAATTTATCAAATATTCAAGATTGGAAGACAAATTCTAGAGAATTGATTTCAGAATTAACTAAGTTTGACAATCTAATTATTCTAAACTAGCAATGATTACTGTCGTTATTAGACGGCACTTATATATATTAACTCTCCTTTCGAAGCAATTAACTTGCAGATTCATTATCCCTAGCCACCCTTTCAAATCGACTAGACCTAACGAACTCCCAATCGATCTTAGACCAATGCCTACGCACTTATCTCACCTCCCTTCGGAGCGCTCAACAACTACGCTATATGTTGCCTTTCCATTCAAAAATTCCTCCTTTCAAAGCAAACTTATGAATTATGTAGAAATAGTCAAGTGATCAAATTAACTATTCATGAAAATAAAGCACAACACATAGATAACGAATAACAATCATTAACTAGAATAGAAAACTTCAATTAATCAAACATTGTTAAAACCTACTCTCAAAACCCTAGAATAATAAGAAACTACTCACTCATGTTCATATTCATAACACAAATATGTTCATAGACAAACATGATTTGAAATAAAGAAATGAGACAATGAATAAGCACCCTAATCGTCGTCTTGATCTTGATTCTTTGATGTTGCTTTCCTCTTCAATATGTCTTCTAATGATCTCTAACTCTCTTTTTCGAGTTTGGGAACCTCCTTATATAGTTAAGGCCAAATTGGGCTCAAGATGTACTCAAAATCATAAAACGCGCACATTGAGTTTTGGACTTGGAAATCTGCCTCGACCGAGTCAGAATTGGCCTCGACCGAGTTGGGTTAACTCGACCGAGGCAGAATCTCCCTCGACCGAGTTGCAGTTTCTGGTCAAATTCACGTTTTGCTCTTCATTTCTCACTCGACCGAGTTTCCAAACAACTCGACCGAGTCATACTTTCTGATCATGCTTCAACTCCTCTTTGCTATTTCCGACTTTTCTTGCTCGTTTTTCATCCGAACCTTGCCCAAACGGACTTTTTGGCCTTTTTATACCTGAATAACACTAAAACAAGCAGAAACACGTCATCTAGCTCAAAAGATGGAATTTAATCACTTTTCGCCCAAATACACATGCATATGTCCCATATTACGACCTTTAATTGACCTAAAATACATGTAAAACTAGCATGTATCAAAACCCCCAAACTTAACCATTGTTCGTCCCGAACAATAAACACAAAGCATAACATCACAATGAACACAAAATTTTAGGGCAATTAAATGATACTTCTAGTCTCAGAAATTCCTTTTTTTTTTTTTCTTTCTTTCAAAACCAACAACATAACATTGGAGCATTAGTGACATGGCAGGTTTCAACTACTCTCGAGACATTAACCTTAAAACAACAATCCTCACCGGATAAGTGTATCGCTCATCTCTCAAGTGTATGATATGGAAAGTATTTGCGCTCACATTGAATCACATGCATCGTCTACCAGATGCTTGCCTATTGTCTAAATTAGACCTCATACTTGACATGTGTGACAAAGAATCAATAGGTCTTTACTTTTGGTTGTAATGTTGGCTTAAGGTTTGGTGGGATACATTTAGATATAAGTGACTATGCATTGGACTAATCAAGCTATTCCTAACCCGAATACCCCTCAACGTTTTTCACTCAATCTCAATCTTCAATTCTCAGAAAAACCAATTAATATGGCTTCTTCACTTTACCAAAGCATTTATACATCAACCAAGATTATTTATGTCACTTTCACACAGGTACCACTTTGGGACTACCCGATCGAGTACCACATTTGGGACTACTCGTTCTTCTTTCACCTTCAAATACACATAGGCATATGTATATTCTCATTATTAACCCCTCCTCCAACTTTCTCTTTTCCAAGTTTTTTACTTTTTTTTTTTTTTTTTTTTTTTTTTTTTTTTTTTTCTAGGAGGGAATTTTTCTCTTCTTTCTCTTTTGCCTCCCCGAATCTCTTTACCACATCATCCCAAACATCCACTCCACCTTGATACTTTTACCCCTCTACCTTCCAATACACCTCCCTCTTACTCAATTAGTCCAATTACTCGGGCCAAAGCTAAAAGAAAGGTATAAGCTTGTAATGTATGGCTTTGAAAAACAAGGCTTTAAAGCTCAAAATGGCTGACTAGGGATTTTTTCACTTTTTTGGTACAAAAGATTATTTTTAAAGGCTCAAAAATAGGGCTTTTAGCAAAAGAATGCCTAATATCATTTTCTATGCCACAACATGTACTCGACACATTCCTATAAAGACGCAAGGCAAGTTCTAGAGACTAAATACTATGTGATCAATCACTTCACACCGAAAGAATGATAAAATTACTCTATAGATAAGAGTACATATAAAGCTCAAAACCTCACAGGTTAATTTGTGATTATTGTTCAAGTCTAAGCTCAATTTTGTCTCCAACTGCCTATCATGCTCTGTTATGTGTCCTACCCTCATTTACTTCCAAAAATAAATTTCATCATTGACAAATTATCATTTAATACCCTTTTTATGCTTATCAAGAGCCAAATTGACGACTTCTAAACAACGAAATTTAAAATTAACCTAAAATCACAATTAAAATGCAAACCATAAAATAACACTAACTAATACGACGGATCAATCAAATCAGCTATTTGGGCACACAGACCCGACACTACTCAATACTCAATAGGGCTCACAGACCCTTTACCAACTAACACAAGCAAGATATAAAATACGAAACACAACCAAGAACAATCATGACCTCAATAACACCGAATGAAATAACAACAAAAAAACAATAAAAGCGGCCAAGACGTAGCACTATCCACCCCCTCCCCCAAACTTGGTTGAAACCAAGTTTGTGGGAAAAAGAGTGATACGTCTTGGTGCCTACTCACAGTGCTACTGAGGCGGATGTGGTGGAGGTGGGTTAAAACGGCCCCGTGTTGCCCTGTACTGCGCCTCGACCGCGTGAATATGGCCTCGGTCGAGTTATGGTTCTGACTCGGTCGAGTAGCATTGGCCTCGGTCGAGTCCAACTTGCTGGAACGGCTCTGTTTTTTTTCTTCAAATTCGCCTCGGGCGAGTGGGATTTTGCCCCGGGCGAGTTGAACTCGCTGAATCTCCCCTGTTTTAGCCTTTTTCTCCCTTTTTACTCTTTTTTCTCGCATCTTTTCACTTCTTTCCTTGCTTTTTCGATGACGTCGTATTTCCTATGCACACTAACAAACAAATTAAGACAATTCAAAACATAAACTTCAAAATACGAAAATTTAAAGCAAAATAAAAACATCGGGTTGCCTCCCGACAAGCGCTACTTTTATCGTCTTTAGCTCGACGACCTTTTGGATTTTTAGTTCAGCTCGGTCAACCGTAATTCATCTACGGTTGCAATTTGACTCGGGATGTATTGTTTCTTGATCCTCTGACCATTTACAAGGAATGTGCTTCCTTGTGCATCCATCAATTCCACTATGCCCGACTTTCGAACATGCTTGATTATGAGAGGTCTCGTCCATCGTGATTGCAACTTTCCAGGAAACAATGGCAGCTGTGAATTGCACACGAGAACTTGTTCACCGGGTTCAAAGTGTCGATTCTTTAGCATTTGACCATGGACCCTTTTTGTGCGCTCCGGTGGCTTTTTCTCAAGATCACGGAATTCCTTTCCTAGATGCTCCGGTAATGGTTTTAGCTCAGGTCCGCGTACCTTCTCCTCAGATATTATTTTCACAACTTTCTCAATGATGTCCTCCTTCTCTGCATCTTCGAGCTTCTTTTCTAGCAAGTTATTCAAAGCACTAACCCCATCCACAAGATCAAGATTAGTAGCATCACTGTCTTTCACAGAAAAATTTGAACTGGTAATACGACTCTTTAATGCAGCAGAATCACTTGGTGCAAGAATTTCTCCATGAAATGTAGTATCTAAACTATCTATAGCACTACATGTTTCAACTTGATTAACCTCTTCATCATCATGCATTTTCATGGCCTTATAAATAGAGAACGTCAATTTTTCCTTATTTACTCTAAGTGTGAGTTCTCCTTTTTGGACATCAATTAAAGCACCGCCCGTTGCTAAAAACGGGCGACCTAGAATTAAAGGAACATCTTTATCCTCCATCATATCTAAGACCACAAAATCTGCAGGAAATATGAATTTATCTACTTGCACAAGAACATCTTCTACTATTCCCCTAGGATAAGTCAGAGATCTATCAGCCATTTGAAGTGCAATGGTGGTAGGTTTAAACGTGCCTATTTCTAATTTTTCAAAAATAGAAAATGGCATAAGATTAATGCTAGCTCCTAAATCACATAGTGCTCTATCAAACGTGACATTACCTAACTTGCAAGCAATTGTAAAGCTACCTGGATCTTTCTGCTTCAGTGGCAACTTTCTTTGAATCACTGAGCTGCACTCCTCAGACAGGTTGACAGTCTCATAATCTTCAAGCTTTCTTTTCTTCGCTAGCACTTCCTTGAGAAATTTTGCATAATTGGGCATTTGTTGAAGTGCATCTACGAATGGGATATTGATTTGAATCTTCTTGAAGATGTCTAAGAACTTAGCAAACTGGTCGTCCACTTTCTTTCGTCTTAGTGCTTGAGGGTATGGAATGGGAGGCACATATTTAGGGCCACCTTCAAATGTAATCCCCCTCTCTATCAGTTTCTCCGCTTCTTTGCCTTTTCCTTTCGGTTCAGCTTGTTCTTCCAAGTGCTCTTTCTCAACGAGTTCTCCTTCCACCACAGGTTTCTTTGGTCCTTCATATTCGGTCCCACTCCTTAATTGAATGGATTGACAGTGCTCTCTTGGATTCACCACTTTATCACTAGGAAACTGTCCTTGCTTATGTTGGGCTGCTAATGCTCTAATCAGGTGCTGGATGTCCGATGCCACACTTTTCAATTCTGCGCCCATACATGCTATGTTTTACTCAGCTCATTATGCTTTCCTTCCATCTTCTTCTCCAGCTGAACTAACTTCTCATCAAACTTTTCTGCTTGTGCTTCTATTAACTCTTCTGGAGTTGGGTTTCTTCCATCATGTATGATTCCATTTGTGACTTTGAACCCTGGTGGAGGAGTAAGGGTGTTCTTCGAATTTCCATAAGCCAAGTTGGAGTGATTCTGATTCCCTTGTGGATATTGGTTACCTTGTGAATATTGATTATACCTCGGCTGATTACCTTGGTAATTATTGAAATTTCGCTGATTCACAAAGTTCAACTCTTCCATCTCTTCTTGGGTTAGCTGCGGTTGTGATTGCTCAGAATGTTGTGCTAACGTCAGATTAGTTAGCAAGTTCATTTGGGTCGTCAAAGCTGATATCTGAGAAGCCAAATTCTGATTTGATTCCACTTCAACTACACTAGCTACTCTCCTCTGTTGATTACGCTCATTCGGCCATTGGTAACTGGTTCTAGACATAGCATCTAGAATAGCAAACGCAGAATTCACACTCTTCTCCATCAGACTCCCTCCTGCCGCAGCGTCTACGTGATCTCTAGTTGGTGCAAGTAAGCCATTGTAAAACTTACAGATTTGTTGCTTCCTGGTGAACCCATGCTGAGGACAGCTTCGGAGCAAATCTCTGAATCTTTCCCATGCTTCACCCAGTGGCTCCTGATCCAACTGTCTGAATTGTGTGATTTTCTTCTGCAGCTCTAGCATCTTGCTGGGTCGGAAGTACTTCAATAAGAACCTTTCACTGAATTCATCCCACTCAGTGATCTCCTCTAATGAATTAAACCACTGCAGAGCTCTATCCTTTAAGGAAAAAGGAAAGAGCCTCATCTTCACTTGCTCATGCGGTACGTGGTTGATTTTTATCGTATCAGCCAGTCTCCGAAACTTCGTTAAATGAGTGTTCGGATCTTCCAAAGCAGTACCGCCATACTGATTTTGTTGCACAATATTGATGAGCGCTGGTTTGAGCTCAAAACTGTGTGCATTGAGCGGCGGTGGTTGTACTCCTCCAGGATTCTGATTAGGCAGAGGACGAAGGCAGAGGACGAAGGCAGTCACTTATTGGGGAAGTGTCCTCATCGTCATTCACATTGTTATTCTGATGTCCTCTTGGAAGTACTGGATTCTGTGGAGGTTGTTGTTGTTGAATGCTTGTGACTCTGTCATCCAAATTGGCCAGTGCCATCAGGATGCGGTTCATAACCTCTTCTTGGTTCGGTGGATTTTCCATCTCAACCGGTTGGTTTCTCCTTGCTCTTTGTCTTCGGGCTGTAGCTTCAATTTCCGGATCACACGGAACAAGATGTTCTTTTCCCTTAGACCTGGTATGCATGCACAATCCCTGAAAACACTAACAAGAAAATACCCACGTAAAATCGAAATAGATAAAAAATAAAAACAGAAATTAAATGTGCAAAAATAAATTGTTGCCTAGTCTAGTCTTGTTCTAGTTATCAGAATAAAAACTAAAACACTAAACTCAGTCCCCGGCAATGGCGCCAAAAACTTGTTCGCCTATTTTATAACCTAACGATCCGCAAGTGTACGGGTGCAAGTGTATATAATGGCAAGCAAGGTCGATCCCACAAGGACTGACTTAATGACTAGTTTGATACTCTAAATATCCTAAAACACTCCTAACTAGGCTCTCAATTGGATTAATTTTAGTATTAAACTAATTTTACTAAACTATTACTAAACACTTAAATTCAAGAATAAGAAAACAATTTATCAAATATTCAAGATTGGATGACAAATTCTAGAGAATTGATTTCAGAATTAACTAAGTTTGACAATCTAATTATTCTAAACTAGCAATGATTACTATCGTTATTAGACGGCACTTATATATATTAACTCTCCTTTCGAAGCAATTAACTTGCATATTCATTATCCCTAGCCACCCTTTCAAATCGACTAGACCTAACGAACTCCCAATCGATCTTAGACCAATGCCTACGCACTTATCTCACCTCCCTTCGGAGCGCTCAACAACTACGCTATATGTTGCCTTTCCATTCACAAATTCCTCCTTTCAAAGCAAACTTATGAATTATGTAGAAATAGTCAAGTGATCAAATTAACTATTCATGAAAATAAAGCACAACACATAGATAACGAATAACAATCATTAACTAGAATAGAAAACTTCAATTAATCAAACATTGTTAAAACCTACTCTCAAAACCCTAGAATAATAAGAAACTACTCACTCATGTTCATATTCATAACACAAATATGTTCATAGACAAACATGATTTGAAATAAAGAAATGAGACAATGAATAAGCACCCTAATCGTCGTCTTGATCTTGATTCTTTGATGTTGCTTTCCTCTTCAATATGTCTTCTAATGATCTCTAACTCTCTTTTTCGAGTTTGGGAACCTCCTTATATAGTTAAGGCCAAATTGGGCTCAAGATGGACTCAAAATCATAAAACGCGCACATTGAGTTTTGGACTTGGAAATCTGCCTCGACTGAGTCAGAATTGGCCTCGACCGAGTTGGGTTAACTCGACCGAGGCAGAATCTCCCTCGACCGAGTTGCAGTTTCTGGTCAAATTCACGTTTTGCTCTTCATTTCTCACTCGACCGAGTTTCCAAACAACTCGACTGAGTCATACTTTCTGATCATGCTTCAACTCCTCTTTGCTATTTCCGACTTTTCTTGCTCGTTTTTCATCCGAACCTTGCCCAAACGGACTTTTTGGCCTTTTTATACCTGAATAACACTAAAACAAGCAGAAACACGTCATCTAGCTCAAAAGATGGAATTTAATCACTTTTCGCCCAAATACACATGCATATGTCCCATATTACGACCTTTAATTGACCTAAAATACATGTAAAACTAGCATGTATCACGGAGCAAGCAAGGCGATGCCAATAACCCCGAAGTAATAAGAAACCAATTGGTGTTAGGATTTCTCATGGAGCTGCAAAAGAAAATAGAAGCCCGCAACGATGCTCTAGACGTTGCAGGGAGGAGAAACAAGAGCGCAGCGATGTGCAGAGATCTCGGGGCAAGAAAACAGGGACTGTTGCTCGGAGGGAGACGAGGTCCGGGGACCACACCACGGTTGCAGGAAAAGCAAAGAATATGCCCGAAGCGAGATCGGGTCTCCCCAAAGAACGTAGGGAGACATGTGTGGATGAGCCGGAGTCAAGTGGAGCAACAGTTGTAGCCTTGGCGAAGGAAATTGATGAGATGCCTGTAGAAGAATGGGATGCTGTAGAGTTGTCCTTTATCTGACTATCTCTTAGCAATAGATTTCTCTCTCTTACGTCGGGTTTGCTCGTCTGCCTTAGCGAACTTACCAACCACATGATAGAGAGCTCGGGTAGTGGCTGGGGTATTACGGGCTAGCTCGGTGTACGATGGTCCGGCACGTAATCCGTTCATGAAGGTTGTGACAATAATGCTGTCAGGCTGACTTCCCACTTTCAAGCTTTCAATTGTAAAGCGTTCCAGGAACTGAGAGATGGTTTCTCCTTCTTTTTGTTCCACGTTCATCAGATCGGCCAAAGTGGACATGGGCTTTGCTCGTGCTTCAAAACGTGCCCAAAAGTGTTCAACAAGTTCTCTAAAAGAGGATATACTATTGTGGGGAAGGGAGTCAAACCAAACCTGGGCCTCATCCTGAAGATATTCAGGGAAAATCTTACAGTAGTGAAGAGACACGGTATGATCTCGATTGAGCATGTTGTGCCTAAAAGCCCCTCAAAAAGTTGGCCGGGTCTCCAGTTCCATCATAAGGTGATATGGCAGGTCTCTTGAACCCTTCGGGAAGGGGCGTAGCCAGTATTTCTTGGGAGAATGGGGTGATAATGTCTCCGTTGACATCAAGACCTAGAATCCTGTCTAGTTCAACATTGCGTTGTACTCGCTCATACTCCTGAAGATCTAAAGTATGGGGATGGGCGTGGCGAGCTCTTTTAGTCGCGTTAAGTAGACGGCGTCGATCAGCATCGGCAAGTTCTTCATTGCGTTGCCTTGACCCATTAGAACTCCCATGGTCCTCGGGGGAACCAGGCCGCTCTCGTCGTCGATCGCACATTGTGCACAGGATCTTGTTGGTTGGGTGGGTTTCGACGAGGTGGATGTGCTGCGAGGTTGGTGGCATTTCCAGCAGGTCCATCGAGGTTTAAACGATTGGCTGCCCAGTCCTGGAGGACATGAGCATGTTCTTGGAGAAAGGCCTGGAGTAATTCCGGAGTCATTTGAATATTAATCTGCGGCTGTGCAGCAGCGGGATTAGGATTTTGTATATCTTGTTGAGGTAGAGGTGGGAATTGGTCGTCCGGATTCACGACTGGGTCTTGGTTGCCCTGATGGTGAGATGTATTTCGCATCAGCTGTTGCCTCGGCGGCAAAGTTTGCTCCACGGGTGGGTCTTGATTGGTCTGATCACCTTGGCGAGATTGAGTTAAGCGGGTGGTCACCATGGTGTAACAAGTGCAGTATCAATATTCCGTTCTTTCCCACAGACGGCGCCAATTGATAAAGCGTGATCCGTTATCAAGAAAATACAAGCCAAAAGATAACCAATTAGAATGCAAAGAGAAAACAGAACGCAAGATGTACGTGGTTCGATCCGGAGATCTACGTCCACGAGGGGAATAATGTCCCTTCCGGGCACTTTTTTCTTCCTCTTTCGTTAAGTTTACAAGCTATAATTTCAGAGTATTAGAGTCCGAACCCCTCAAACGTCCTTAATTCTACTATATTCCTATAATTATGGCCACCAAATCTGCCTTCGTGATTGAGAGAAGATCGTGGGAGGAATCTTCAATCCCCCATGTGTTGCTGTCGTCACCCTAATTACCAAATCTGTAATTGGGCCGATTATTGGGCTTGTAACCCTAGACAACTGGGCCAATTGGACTGGGCCACATCTACCAGATATGCACTATACAGTATTATGGATTGCTCATCACAAATTCTATATTTATCTTTTCACTATTTTAAGCATGTTATATATATATATATATATATATATATATATATATATATATATATGTGTGTGTGTGTGTAACATAAAATTAATCTTGATAAGTATCTATCCAAATTGTTTAGACATGACAATTATATTGGCCCATAATGATATTTGGTTTAACAATTTTAGAGATTTGTTTGGTAATGAATTATACTGTTATTATTGACAGTTTCTAATTTGATTATAAATTTTTTTCCAAATTTTCTCCCAAATTCTTTTTACTATATTCTTAATATTAATGTTAACATTATTTCATGATACGATAAAATTATAATATTTAGGTATATCTTGATCCGACTAATATGATAATTGTCACTTTACTTATATATTTGTATCTTTACTATAAAATTTCAAAGTTTGACCAGTGCTAATTTTTTTTCGAGTTTTATTAATTACAAAAGTTTTAAATCTTCAAATTTACTGCAAATAAATTTATATTTATCTCACTACAAGAATTTTTCAAATAGACAACAGATTTTATCTATTGTTTAGTTATAAATAAATCTGTTATTAATAGTGGTGTTGTTAAAAGTACCATTGACAACAATTTAAAACTGTTGTCTGTTCAGCAATAAACAACAGTGTCCACAACAGTACAAAACCGTTGTCTATTCAATTATAGATAACAGTGGAAACCTGTTGACCTTCTTGTAAAACCGTTGTCTTTATAAATAAAAATAACAGATAAAAATCGTTGTCTTTTTTAGCAAAGAAAACAAAAAAAATAAAATCATTGTCTTTCAATGAAAGACAACAGTTTCATTATTGAATACTGTTATTTAAATGCATACTCTCATATGAAATACCCAATAGTCAAAACATGATAAAATGTTTACTGAATATCAAATACAAAATAAATGTCAATAAATTCATTAATATTAAATTAATTACTATAATACAATCTGAATTCTTCAACTAAATAAGTCCTAGTGTTCTTATGATCAAACAATTCTTATATCTATAGAATTCCTATGATAATTCAATAAATTAAATATAATCTAATTGGCTTTTTCCATTTCTGGCGCTGAAGCAGAAGCCGGTGTACTCATTAGGATCTCCTGTTGTGTTCTTGATTTCTTTAGCTTTAAGATTTTCTCTTTCCTTGGATTCTAGGACATGACGCAGCAGAGTAAGTCAATATAGACCATCGAGGTCTTCCATATCAATTTCAGCATCTATGTGAATTTACAACATATGAAATATTGCATTTAAAATATAGCGAAATATACCAAGCTAAAAAAAAGTTACATAAAAAGTAAAACAAAAAAGAATACCATGTGATCAAATATACCTTTAGTGCTTGCTGATTCTCTTTACCACGCAACTGTGTAGCAACTTCCTGGAAAGGCAACAAAAGCGAAATGTGTGAAAATGTAATTATGTTACAAATTCTGCAAGATATGTTCAAATCAAGTCCTTCAAATTACAACCAATGCTTATAGAAATCAAGAAACAACATGGATCTTAAGATCAACACCAGGATTCAAGAACGGTGGGTCGATTCACATACCTAGTGATGGGGCAGTGAAAAAGAATCGCAATATCTTATCACAGACAACATCTTCAAAAACGGGATTAAGAATTGTACATGATAGGCAATGGAGACAGATATATTAATGTGAATAATGTAACACACACATACTAAACGACTGAGGTTTTACTTTTCAGATGATGTATTTTCTTGATTCATTTGTCAGCTTGCATTTTCTGAAGGCCTATTAATTAGCCCATATTTTTATCTGCTCGAACTTGCTCCCCATCTATAATAATTGGACAACATATCAAGATTCCTTCATTTACCAGATTTTTAAGCTTAGTTTAATTACCCATGTAACCAAGGCATAAAAGGCCAAAGTGTTGTAACTGCAGAGGACTTGAACAATCACCTTTTTACAATTATGATTTATTTACTCATGTTTTCTATTTACTGTTTAGTGAGTGAGAGTTTGTGTGCGCAGTAATTACCCGATAACAACCTGCAATGACAGAAACCCAACCACTCCATGATGCAAGATGTGAAGCCATGTGTGGTCTGCTTAGTAATAAATACAAATTAATCATTCATCAATTAATTTTGTTGGTTAAATTAGGTTAGGCTATGATGAAATAAAACAGTTGCTTGCTTATCATTTATAAATTCAACAATATTAAGGAAAATCAATCAAGAATCAGACAAGGGTCGAATGGTGCAGATAAGAATCTGAGGGTCCATGTGTCTGTGGGCGCTGGGGGCATGGGGGGGAGGGGTGGTGAGGGAGAGGGGAGGGAGGTGGGGTGGTTCGAAAAGAACTAAATGAGAGATTTACTCTATGGCTCCACCATGGACCCCAATTGAATAAAGTTCCTTCGGAACTTCCCCTTCCAATAAGTTATCATTCAGTAACCTGACAAAAAAAAAATCAAGAAACAAGGGAAATAAGTTCTCATTTATTATGTTCGTGTATAATATGAAGATGCATATACGAAAGGTGTTCTTTAAGTTGCTAGTAAAATGTAACAAATTGATTTGTGATATCTAATCAGGAGTATAAAATAGATAATTATTATTTCCAATTTGAGCTAATAAAAAATATGTAATGGCATACCATAACTCCTTGATGAAAAACCCATCCATGACAACTCTAAGTGGGACTCCAACCAAATAGTAGCACCCAAGATTAATGTATGCACATATGACTGCCACCCCTTCATTTTTTCATAACCAAAACTCTAGTTATGCTAACCATAATCTAACATATAAAGTCTACTTATTTACACACACATTAATAGGCAAATGCACTTACTTTCCATGTGTAGTATGTCACGCTTAATTGCAATCTTGGGTTTCTAGCACTTCTTTTTCTTCCAAATCCTCCATAAGCTAAGACATGCTTTCATTAACAAATGACAAATAATATCAATGGGTCAGTAGTGGTGTTATTAGTCAATGAACACTTAGATAACCCACTAGTTGGCATTCAAAAATTTACTATGAAATATAATATCATATATAAAAAAAACTGATAAAGTGAAATATGTCCATGTACCTTTGTGTGCAGCTTTTTCTTTTCAGCATTGAGTTTTTCTAGCAAATTAATTTTGTAACTAAGTAGATACATTCTTTTCTTTTCTTTTCTTTTCTTTTCAGCATTGAGTTTCTCTCTGATGATTACTTCCAGCTAAGTAGATACATTCTTCGTGGACCTGTAAAGAAATAATGAGTCTGAGATCACGTGGTGGAGCTGATTGTTAAGTCTGGCTTCAAATCCATAAGAATCGCTAGATTAAATATAGAGCATAGACATAATGATTATGTCTGACATTCTTACATATTCAAAATACTAGAAGTAATGAAATCACAAGTTTGACCGATCAAATCATTACACACAACATCAGAATGAAATGTTACACACATGCAAAACGAATATGGGGAAGAATTCTTGAAAGATAAATTACTATCAATTAGTAGAAAAAAGGGCTCTTCAGACGTGAATTAAAGCAATCACACATATATGATTTGCTTCACAATCAATGTCTATGAAAAAGTCCATTTACAATAAAATAAAACCAAGGAAAAAAATTACAATAAATTTGCATAAGCATCTACTTAGGTGTACTGCAACTAAATTTAAATGTAGAAAAATAACTGAATCTCAATCTCAAGCAACGCTATCTTCTTTGTTAATTCAGCGAACTTGATTGAGTAGCTTAAAGTGCGATCCAGGTCATCGCAGCAAACCAAAAGATTATACTGTAAACCCCCAATTAGTAACAGGGCACATCCAATGTTTTGGAGATCTGAAGAGTTTGGACGGGGAAAATGTAATAAAAACTAAGTAAACAAAGAGAAATGAGAGTTCGAGGGAAAATTGGCAAGAAATCAACCATAAAATCTGAATACAAGAAAGAGTGGCAGAGTAGGTACTAACTATCTGTTGGGAACACATCATATAGTTCACCAAACAGTGGCCTAATATAAGAACCGATCAAGGATGTGAATACATGGTGGTCTGAAACCAAAGCATCCACATTTTGTAGCTGTAATATTGCAAATTAAAAGACACAGGAAAAAGAGTCAAAAGAAGGCTTAAAGAGTAAAACAAGATACTCGACAACTCGTTGCTGTATTTCAGCATCAGTGCAACTTCCATACCTGGAAAGTGTAATTTTCCATCTTAGTGGATAAACCACAATATCAAAATCAAATTTCAAACTATGAAAAATAATAAATTTTCTAATATAATCACTTTTTGAATATTGCCGAGATTTGCTTCTGTAACTCCTGGTCGGGCGGATAAGTGTGCATCAAAATCTTTGCATATGTGGAAAGAGGGATAGGAATTGTTGATGTCCTGGCCATGTCTGATTCAGTTAGATGTGATATACAAGTACAAGATGTATTGACTAAGGAAGATATACGGATATGCCCTTACGAAACAGTGGGAAGCTTCTCGTGTACAAGATGTTAACCTAATTAGCCACTACACCATATAGAATGAAATTTAAGTAAGTTTGAGAAATTACTTGATATAAGGTTAAAATTAATGTATAATAACCTAATTGTAATGCAAATAAAATTCAAATAAAAGTACTATTTGACTCAATATATTGCAAACAAAATATATGCCCAATTTTCTTAGTTCAAAATACATTGTTGAAGTTCATAACACACTTAGAGTTAGACTTAAATTCAGTCTCCATTTTCCATGTCGGAATACCTAGGGTTTATATAATGAAAGAAAGCCATTCTGCTGCAAATAACAAGGATCATGTATAACTAGCATCTTTAATTAAGCACCAGACAAACTATCCTATCAACAAAGAAAAGCTGTAAGTGAAGGATAAGAGGGAGACGACTTCAGACAGAAAAGCAAAGTAAAGGTTGAAATCAAGTCACAGTCCAGCTTAAGTACTTAATTCTGCTTATTCCTGAATTCTGCTTCACTGCATTATGAATCTGATAGGTGTTTTGCCTTTCCTTTTGGAGGTCCTAGCATAGTCCTTTCGAAATTTATTAGAGAGTTTATTCTTATGTGTACTTCCCTACAGACCTGAACAACTTTTGTTGGACATAGAATCCTAAAAATGCAAGTATCGATTGCCATACATAACTAAGAACAAGCGAGGAGAAAGAGAGCATTAATAACACTAATCCTGCCGTGTTCTTATATATCCACCACAACACTTAAAAGCATTTTAGACCAGACTCACCTCTACATATTGTTTAAGCAACCAGTGACTAAACTAGACGCACAAACAAGATCCAATTCAACCACGTGACTGGCAGCAGTGAGGAAAATAACCTGAAGAGCTCTCATTCGCGCTTCATCGTTTGTAGGCTGTTTACAAGTAGACATGCCATCCCGTCGATTGAATATTTTCTGGAGGAAATTGAATATTTCAACAAAATGCAAAACACAAAAAAATGTTGCACCATAGGCATATAAGTTTCTTTGTTGTGAATCACATGTAATGAATTAAATACTAACAGTAGCTTGCTCAGGTTTTTCAGTTATTCAATCATACAAAACCGAAACTGAAACACTGCTAATAAAGATAATAGCTTATAAGTAGAATTAGGTTGCAAATGCCATTGGCTTGCTAATAGCAGTGGGCTTCACAGTTCTAAATTCATGTAGAAAAAATTGGGTCTTCTGAATATATAATTTATTTCTTTCAGTTTAAGTTGTATAATTTTGCTTTTAAAAAGTCAATAAAGTTGAAATCATGGTGTCAGAATGATTAAGCTCCATTTTCCTTAGAAAACAAAATTAGAAAAAATGATTAAGCTAGATGAATAAGCTGCTTTATATCAGAATATGTTAGTTCTGATATATTTTTCTAGCTATAATGTTCCATATCATTATGGTTATTTTATTGTTATGCAGGATAATACTAATCCAAATATAGAAAAAAAGTGCTCTACTTTATCTCCATGGTAATTCTTCCCACTTCTTAGCAGGATTGGCATTACCAGATCACACAACCCCATCTCTTTTATAGTATAATACAAATACAAATAGCAACAAAAGTTGTTTTTTTCTAAAAGCAATAAAAAGATGTTGAAATATAAATCAATTGTTCCAATAAGTTACTCAAATAATTGGATAATGGAAAGCTAGAAAATTTGAGGGTTAGAACAGAACCAACATCCACTAATACCTTGCAATCAACAATACCTTTTTCTTCAACCACACATGTGACCTATTCCAACTTGGACATAATTTAACAGAAAAATTCCCAAAAGCATGCATATTAGGGGTCATAACACAACTAGCAAATCTTGATTCCTCCAACGGATAATTGAAAAAGTTCACTCATATAACTAAAATAGATATATACATGTCGCTGCATTAGCAAAGCGTCCGTAGCTAACTAATGCGGTCGAGGATCGGTGGCTCGGACTGACTCAACTCCAACAAGTCTTTAGTATATTACTCACTATAACGGTCATAAATTCATACAGATCAATGCTGATTTAGTCAGTTTTTGTCCCTTTCTTGATGCACAATGTAGCCCAGAAGCTATAACTTTTCTTTGAAGAATGTAATTCGACTGAAAATGGTGGCGTATAACTACCTTAACTAAACTAAAACTATAAATAAAATAAACAAAGTGAACAGAACAACCGGATTAGAAACTGTTAATTTTATGGATAATGTCATGGCACGGTAATATTCAGCTAATGTGGTAAACAAAAACAAATTTAAGCATGTAAAATTCTTCAGCAGAAACTGTCGAAAAAAAATGACCAATTATATTACCGTGCAACCAATGAAGCAAGGAGCAAGAAAGCTTGATCGCCCAAGCTTGATTTCGGCGTTGAAACTATACTAGCTGGCACAGAAGGGCTTCGAACTTTAAAATACAGCAATTGATTTTTTGGCTCGAGTCCGATACCAAAACGCTGCTTTGAGAAGAGTATTGAGACGATAGTTAGGCCCAAGCCTCTCCCTTCCTTCGTGTATGCACCACAAAATCAATCATGGAACCAATTGCAAATGAAAAATGGTTATCTTCTAATCATTGTACATTAAACCATTACCTTAGGTGAAAATTAGAAATAATAGTACAAATATCAATCTCCAATTGCTTCCAAATATGATTAAGTTGAACCCTAACAATATATCTATTAAATTGGTACTCACCAGGGCACCACCAAAGTCAATTGAGTGATATTTGGTGTTTGAATCAAAACAATGCATCCGCCAGGTGATTATTTGAGTATCGTCCGTCGATAGAGATTCCGATGACAACTTGCGACCTCATATTGCGATTTGGTGAAGCCAGAGGGTTCGTCAAGAGATTGATATGGAATTGATGAAACAAAAAATGATTGTGGTGGGAACCACAATCCGCGAATAAACAATACCTGACTAAAGCAAGAGAAGTGGAGGTGAAATCGGATGATGATTTACAGTCTAAGCATTCAAAAATCAACCACCAAATACCAGCAAATTTCTACTGAAATCCTTCGTTACTTTTGTGAAATTCCACTGAAATTGTGCTTTTGCGAGAGAAGCGAGAGAACGGAACGGAAGAAGGGCGCGCTGCGCGCTTTTCACACTTGGGCTGATCTATGACTATCTGATTTGGGCTTTTCTGATTTGTGTGTATTTTTGATTTGGGCTTATTCTGATTTAAGGGACTCATATATTGAACTGAACGTTGGTTGTTATGAGTTGGGCCAGAGGATAGGCTGTTAATTGGGCCAGAGGTTATTAAAATTGCTAAGGCTGTCGTTGGGCCAATTCTCATCAGATGTCGTTGGCTAATTCTGTCGTTGGGCCAATTATTTTCTTTTATTTTTTTATTTTTCTTTTCTTTTATCTCCAATGAAATGCTCCCAATAATTTTTTGGGATATAAAATACATAAAATGTATATGTGTGTATATATATATAATTGGAAAAAAAATTGTTCGGTTAATTTAGATGTAGATAAATATTATTTTATTTAATAAAAAAAATTGAATTTTACAAATATTGTATCAGTTTTTTTTTACCAAACAATAAATTTTGAAATCTATTCATTTTAAATTCATTGCCAAATCAAATTCCTCCATCCAAATGGAGCCTAAGTTCAAATAAGTCTTTTAGTCTTAAAAAAATAATAAAAGAACCCAGGCCACAATAGCAAGTGAAAGCACTTAAGTGGATCAATAAACTACCTCACATATACCATATGAAATTTCGTGACAATTTTTCCCGAAAAGCGAGACCAGAAAACATTTTCAACATCAATCAAAAGGCCAAGTCTAAAATAACTGTTAAAACATTTTGCAATCGAATAATTTATAGCGATTGATGATGGAGCCTAAAAAATTTTATCGGGTCAGGCCGAGCAAAAATTTAATCTGGCCTAAAATTAATTGGCCCGTCCCAGCTTATTACTTTATTATTTTATTTCAAATTGTTATTTTATTTCAAATATATTATTAATTATTAAAATTACATTCAAAAGTTTATTAAAATAATAATATTACAACATAATAAAAGTATTGTAAATTAAAATGCATTTTTCTCAACAGTTTTGCAAAAATGTTGAGAATGATGTTGTCTATTGGAGCAATGTATTGCCAATAAACAACAGATTTGCAAACCTGTCGTTAAAAATGTTGTCTATCTGTGGAAAAATGCGCTAATTGACGACATATGTTGAAAACAGTTGTAAAATTGTTGTCTATTAGCGTGTCTGTCACTAATAGACAACAAATAGCGGTAAAACTGTTGTTAATTGATGAATAGACAACACTGCTAGTAAAAACTGTTGTCTTTTATCTGTTGTCTATTTATGAAATTGTTGTAGTGTCTGAGTGTCCACCATAGTGGGTTGAAACCCACTGCTGCCTCTCGTAGGAGTCTGGGCCGTGAGATGGATAGTGTGAGATAGATAGTATGGTAGAAAGATGACGTTACAATATTTATATATAGAGTGGTCCTAGTTTGAATGGTTCAATATGTAATTATCAGTAGATTAATAATTTATATGCATTTGAATAAACACCATTGCAAAAGAATTGACTCTAAATCGTGAAAGTTACTCTTTTTATTCCAAATAATCACTAGTCTAGATAAACATAAACACTTTACGTAATAAGGAAAATATACATGCTAGAGAAACACGAACAAATAAAATTTAGTGGATCAGTAGACATAAACACGAAAAATTATATTTTCGTCAGGTTCCTTCTCTAAGGTGAACGATCTTCCTTCTTGATCAAGGTTATTATCTCTTAGCAACTGTCCACAATTAGTCAATTCTATTGTATCCCATCCATCACCCATGATTCCAACTCTCCAAAACTAGATTCCTCTAAAGTTGATGACATTTCCTTTGGTAATGTGACCCCATTTGATAAATTTAAACCTATAAGTTGTAGGTATCACCTGCAAACTTATATAAGGGACAACCAATTTTTTCTTTTTTCTGAATAAGCATTTGATATATTTGTATTGACAATTTCTTTTCTCTTTTATTCGTAGAAAATATTAGAGCACCATACCAATTTTCAGTCATCATAAGTTCCTTGCTGACCTCGACATCGAATGATGGATTGTCAACACAATTGATGATAATTAGATCAACTTCTGCCAACCCGCTAGCTACACAAATAAATATAAAAATTATTCAAAGTAGTTATTGAATTATAACAAATTATGAATATTCGGAGGACGCACTTCAGGTTGAATCAAACGTGAATTTTGCACTTTGAACACTACAAGAAATTTTCAAAATAGCGACTGATTTCAGCGACAGAAATTTTTTATCGTTAAGTACCGACAAAATTGCTACTATATATCGACAGAAAAAAAAAATATTTCAAAAATAAAATTCGTCGACGGATTACCGACAGACTAGCGACGCTATTTAAGGGCCGATATACTAATTTTCTATGCGACAAAATTACGACCAATTTAGTGATGGAATTCTATCGACGGATTTAATTTGGTCGGTAATTATTTTTTATTTAAAACATGACGACCAATTAGTGACAGAAATGTACCGACAGAAAAAAATCAGTCGCTAAATTTTGTATTTTAAAAGTACCGACTAATTTCAAAGTCGTACCGACCAATTTAATTTTGTCGTAATTTTTTTTTTGAAAAATATCGACGGATGTAGTAGTCGCTAAATACCGACAGAATTTTGGTCGGCAATATAAATAAACTAAACAGTACAGTTCCATAGATATACACATCACATAAATTTCCTAACTTATCCCTAATTACACGTAAAATTAACCACAATGAATACTCCATTTTTAACTAGATACGAAGTTCCACAGATATACACTTCACATAAATTTCAACCAATCCCTAATTACCTAGGTCGTCGGCTTCGCCAGGATTGTCGCCGTTTAGTCTCAAATGCATCTACACCACCATTTCCCTCCTCCTGAGCTTCGTTATTCAACGAGTCACGATCCGAGTTAGCATCAGACGCGCTGACCTGTTCGACCGCCATTCCTCAAGCTTTCTCTTGTGGCCATCGGCAGCCACAGATGCAACGGTGCTACCTTCGGACGGAGTGATAACTTTCTCGTCTGCCATGGATTTTTCCGATGTATCTCAGCTACACCTAGGGTTTCCAGGTACCAGGTACAACGCGGGTAGATTTTTGCCTTTTCTCTTTGGTTAGATGTTCGATCTGTGATTTCTATACTGCTTTATCTTTGGCTGAAATTTCATCAGAATTCGAATTCTACTACCTGCGAACAATAATGTACCATTTCCCCCAATTTCTTCGTAAAGAGTTGATCTATTTTTGTCACTTCATTTTGTTCGGATGAATCTTATGAGAATTTTGAGACACGTTTCATTTTGTAGCTATTAAATTTCTGGATATAACCCGAACTTGTGGTTTGATTGCTAAATTTCTGCAGTTTTGTCATAATTAATTTTGTGAATGTTGATAATTGATATTGTGATTGCTTAAAAATGATAATATCTTGTAGAATTTATATGCTTATTTGCTGCTAATTAAAATTTGTTGGAAGTTCAACAATATAAATGCCAAATTCATACACAAGACACGACTGCTGTGAATTTCCAGCTGTGAGTGCACGTTTTTTAGGTAGGCGACATCGTTGGTGTTGAAGTATGTGCAACAGGCTGTGATCTCCTCCGTTTCTGGTTGTTTCTCCCCACCTCATTGACAAGTTGTAGTAGATTCTTAGAACTGTTAGTATAGATTCAAAACAGTTAATTACTGCCTGGCAGATTGAGTGATTTCTAATTGTCGTATAGCTATATCTACAGACTGTTGTTGAATTAATTTTTTGTCATATCTATTGATTGTTGGGCTTCTCTGGTATGAAGTTATCTTGGTATTTTGATGATAAAAGGCCAAAACCTACAACCTATCTTTTAATTTTACATTTACAGATTAAGTATCCTTTTCTTGGAAATTTAGTTATTAGAAATCGCAAATGACTTATCTGCTCTCCTCTAATGCACTATGGCAGCTAAGACCCAAACAATGATGATGTGCACTCGAACAAGCGTAGGTTACTAGTGAATATTAGTTTTTAGAGAGAGGGAGGATGATTTATTAGCTAACGTAACATAGACTTAACAGTCACTTTGCCTAAATTGGTTACATGGACAACATATTTTATTTTTGTCTACAACAATTAATTTGGTGTTGCATTTATGTCACCAACGTGCAGATGTTTTCATTAAGATTATGGAAGGGATTATGACTATAGACTTTGTGTTGCAGATAATTGATGCTCGCCAACAATGTCTATATAAAACACTAAGAGTAGGCCACTAGAGTGTATCCTTTCCTACGTGGCTATGTCGTGTAAATTGGCTTGGGAGGGATGATTTGTTTTGATCCATTACCTCTTCATTTTCTTTTCTTGGTAAACTTAAGCTATTATTTTGCATTTTGTTTTATGATTATCCAATTTCTAATGTCTGATTACCTTGAATTGTTTTCTACAGATCTGCAGCAGTCTTCAAACTTGACTTAGTTTTATCTTGATTTCTGTTAGCCTTTACCAAGTTTCTTTAGATATGCAGCCGTGTTCAATTTCTTCCTTGAAGATCGTGGAAAGGTATTTTACAAAATGGCAGCTTTAGTTCTACACAAGTCAAGTTTCTTTTCATCGATCAAGCTTTATTGGTCTCATGTGTCGTTTCATTGTAACTTATCTCTCTGTCCATTTACTATGCATTTAAGATACCATCATCTGAACCTTTGCTGATATGCCTCTCTGTTATGGCCTAAGATAATGTATTGTATAATTTTTATTGTGAAAATAAGATCTTACCCATGGTGACATGGTATTTTTTTGTTGTGTAGTATCTTAGTAAATATTTTGAATCATAGTTGTTTCTTATATCATGTTCGTGCAGTGATTACTGGGCGTCTTGATGCAAAACTTGTGATGTGGGACTTCTCCAAAGGGCGTCCCAACAAAATCATGGACTTTGGTATCAGTGCCTTCTGCTTTGCTCTCTTTGTATGTTCTGAACTATATCTTTTACATTGCTAATGTGTCGATGCAAGCAAACGTTGAATGGAACTTTCTGAGGGTGATAGATTAATTTCTCCTAGTCTAGAGCTGTACAGATGTGTATTTGAGTTTTGTCCAATCTGAGTTTTTTCCCCTTTACATGCAAGCAAGCTCTAGTGAAATTCCTTGGATTATATACCTCAAGTGCAACTTTGAATTTTTTTTCTTAAAGTTGGAATCCTGATAGTTCAAGAGTTATTTTACTTAAATTAGTTGCAGTAGTTGTGAAGCAGCCATTTTTTAAGGGGGTAATTTAGGTTGAGGCCACAAGGTAATTGGTTATACTCTATGATATTCTCGTGCTACTTCGAATTCCAGCAAATAGTGAGAACAAATTAATACTTATAAATTACCAATTTGCTCTTCATTGGTGTCATGTTAAATGCTGTATCATCAAGAATTCGTTAAATTTGCTAAATCTGCATGTTTTACATGTATCAGCAATTTTTAGGCCATGCTCTTATTTAATAATATGCTGTAAAGTATTGCAGCATGTAGTTCTTATGGAAGAGGGTAATATATTTTGCATTCTCACTGTTGTATGAACAACGTATGCAGGTAGTGGAGGTGGTGCAGGACAGTGCTATAACCCTGCTTTTGTCCATGCTTTGGTAGTTCCTGAGCTTGATATGGTAGATAAAGTTGGAAAGATCTGTGTTGTGGCTAGGGATGATGGTTTTGTCAATATAATTTATGTTGAATCTGACCTTGCTGCTCAAAAATCCAATAGTTCAACAAAAGGCAACTGGGATATTAAATCAATATCTAAAGGAACCCATTCCCAGAGTGCAAATTCAAATGATAGAAACTTGCATTTGGACTACTCAGTGGGTGGACACGGTGCTGCAGTATCTTCTGTGTAAGTGATATGACTTCTATTCAATTTGGTAGAAATTTAATCCTTGCGTATAATCACAAGTTTGCTTTGACATCAATAGGATCTTTTCCATGTTTTGAGAGCAAAGGAAGTTTATCATTTCCGGTGGAAATGATAAATTAGTAAAGGTCTGGGCCTGGTCTAAATGTCATGATGGTGGTCGAGCTACCAATGGTGCTAGTTAAATGTGGTATCCTTTACTTAAATGTTTAGTTTATTGTATCTGATAATTTTCACTATGGTGTACGAGTTTCCATTTCTATTAGACAACTCTTCCACTTTGCATTTTCCAAAGGATCTGCTATGTAATGGGTTTATGAATTTACTCTTTCTTGCCAATTCTTAAATATGTTCTATAGCACAACACTTTTATGCAAATGATTCTCTATGTATCAGTCTTCATATTCATTGATATAATAAATTTTGAGTGAGGCCCTTGAGTAGTGAGGCCATTGTTAACTATAAATCTTGTGCTTAATCAATTCAATTAATTTAATATTTGTTGTTCGAAGATGAAGGAATACAGTTTAGTGACCTCTTTGTCTAATTATCAGTTTTGATGCTTATAAGCCAAGGTTGAAGGAGAATCAGACATACGGGTTATTCTCTGAATGCTTTTGTGTAAGTTACTCTTAACTCAAATGGGCTGCCACCTTAAGGTACAACGAGATGGAGATCAAACTGAATATGGTCTCTCTTATGAACGAAGTGGCATGGTCAAAGAAGGCAGTGATATCAAGGAAAATTATTCATGGATTGACAATCAGGTGGTTGCCACGGGCTGGATGTCACTCTAAGAATTGTCGTTTGAACTTTTTTCAATATTGATTTTGAATTATCCTAGTTTAGAATTTAGAGTATACCTTGTATTATCTTAAACTCTATTTTGATGTTGAATTTAGGTTGATAGTTTGGATTTGAAACTTGTTTTGTTTATTCGTGGAGTTCAATTTAATATTCCAATCTTGAATTGCTAATTTTAGATTTTAGTCGTGAAGTTCAATTTAATATTCCAATCTTGAATTGCTAATTTTAGATTGTGTTAGATTATTTGTAAATAGATTTGTGGAGTATTTACATTTAAAGAAAAAAGAAGGGCATCAATATTTAAAAGATGTTTTAAATATTTCCTGACAGAACAGCGACAGAAAAATATTAGTTGATATAGTGAAATCTGTCGGTATTTGCCGATCAATTAGCGACAGAATAACGACTAAAGCTTTTAATAATTAGCGACAGCATAACGACTATTTTTTTTAATAATTAGCGACAGGATAGCGACGGAATATATTATCGACAGACAATATTGTCGGTAATTTCCGACAAATTAGCGACATAATGTAGTCGTAAATTGCCGACGGATTAGTATACCGACAATATTTCTGTCGGTAGATCGTCGCAATTAAGTAAACTTTTTTTAGGAAATTTCTGTCGGCATTTTGTCACGGATCCGTCGTAATTTTTAGCGACGGACTGTTAGGTCCGTCGGTATTCATAGCGACTAGCCATATTACTATCAACTTTTTCTGTCGCTAATTGGTCGCTATCACCTCTTAACGATAGAATAGCGACGGAATTAATTGTCGCTATTTGGCAAATTTCTTGTAGTGCGAATATGCATAGCTTATTTTTTCTGTTTAAAATTTCGTGTTTTACATGTCCTTTAAATATGTAATGACTGGTATGTTCAAAGTTAGGTTTTTTTTTTAATAATAATATAGATGCTATAAATCTTTTGTCATATAGGTACCTAGAATATATTTAAATACAAATCTAATACTATATTGTTTATTCTAAGTTTGGGATATTTATTTGTCTTGTTAAAGTAATTTTTTTTTTTTTTAATTATATTCTTCACCTTAAAAGTTGTTTGTATATTTTGCTATCAAGTACTCCCTCCATCTCGGCTAACTTTTCACAATTGACCGGGCACAGAGGTTAAGAAATAGTATATTTTGCTTTTCTTTGACTTTTTTAAATATGGAAATTGAGTGTGGAGATTTTGAGGGTGTAGATTATAAGAGAATTTTCCTTTTTAAGGATGTAAAAAGTTAAGTGGGACGAACCGAAAAGGAAAGTAGGAAAATTTAGCCGGGACGGAGGGAGTATATATATTTACTTTACTATATCTACATATTTTATTGATGTTTCGTAAGCCCAGTTTTTCAAAAAGGCAAAAACTTGTATGTGACCGTCACACCGTGTGACGGAAAAAAATATTACTTTTTGTGGTAAAAGTATCATATTTATCTGTAAAAGTATCATCTTTTTTTAACAAAAAAAAGTATCGCTTTTTATAGCAAAAGTATCACCTTTATCTGTAAAAGTATCAATGTAGTAAAAGTATCACTTTTTTCTGTAAAAGTATCATTTTTTCCTGTAAAAGTATCAATATTTTTTGTAAAAATGTATTCCGTCACACGTGTGACCGTTCAAAACTTTTGACAAATACCCTGAAACTATAGGTTTGTCACCTTTCTTGAATAATAAATAATTATAAAATAGCTTGTATTTTGACCAATAAATTGCGATAGATAGGTACAATATTAAAGTAGATTCCTCTACAAACTGGCCAAAAATACATTTGGCACAATGAAAGTAAACAATTTTGCAGAACCGAGCCAAAAACTTACTTGAAATATAAATAAATAGACATGGAGTTACGACAAAAGTATATTTTCCGCTCACAAAGGGATTTGATAATAAAAGTGAAACGACTATATAAAGTTAATTATAAAACGCTTTCAAACTAAAGAATATAGTCTAAATTAATAACGAATAGAGTCCAACACACCCATCATCACTTTTCCACGTCAAACTTCAAATCATTGTACAAGTCGTTTGACCTACAAAATAATTTGAAAATGGTGGGGGTGAGTACTTGAGAAGCACTCCGTGGGGTAACCTCATGATTGCCTAAGCTAAAAGGTTCCATGTAACTCATCATAGCATGACATATAGCACATAGAATCTAATCCATAACATCAATCATGTGTGGTGCTCTCCGGAGTAAGCTCAACGTGGGCACCGTATATTCAGGCGTGATACCCCCAGGAGTAAACTCAATGTGGGCATCATATATTAATGCGAACCCGACAATAGGGCAAAGAATATCCACCATAGGGCAAGACAAACCTAACATAGGAAGGTGCTATACCTATATGGTAAGTTTGACCAGACCCATAACGGAGTATACCCGTTAATATAGGGCAGTGTATGTTCGTAGATCATACCCGTCGTGATAGGGTGGTGTGTACATCTAGCCTAAGGCAGGATAAATCTAACAATATTTTAGAATTGCACATTAATTGAGGAATAATGAAAATACAAATTTCGTAAAATGAAGAATTATAAAGCCCTAAATAAACCCTATCAATATAAAAAATATATATATATATATATTACCTTTGTTGATGAGTGTATTCGATGTAGAAAATCTAAAACACAAAAATATGAAGGAAAAAAAAAATAATAATATCGCATGATATATGTCGTATAGTAGACCTTAACATTATTGCTCCTATACATAAAACATGAAGATTAATATTAGTAAAAACTAAAAAGATTTGCCGAAGCAAAAATAAAATAAAAATGATGATTGTTCAATAAAATATTTTACCTTTACTTGAAGTGGATACGAATCCGTGTTGAAAATATGAAAAATAAAAAACATGAACAATAAAAAATTTAAAAGATCAACAAATCAACAGTAAAATTTGAAAAAACACAAGTTTGGCGAAGCAAAAAAATAAAAATAAAAAAACATTTGGAATAAAAGATGATGTAGAAGAAGAAAGTAATTCACAAAATGAATGGCGGAATGAATTACGGAACAAATGTCTTACAACCATATTTATAGGATAAGAAGGTTACATATAAAATAATTAAATATGTAAAGTTTGAAACACAAAAAATGATATAATGTTATTGCCAAAAAAAACTGTCGAATTTAAATCTATTTAAATCAACTAGTAAATCTCCCGTGCGATGCACGGTTATGAAATGTTTTATAGATCATAAATGCATGACATTAATAATGGATGGACTAAAAATCAGAAAATGGTCGAATTATGATTTAATTTATTTAGAGATACGTAAATTAACATAAACCCCAACATTAGCACATGTAATAATCAAAATTGAAATACAATCCTTAACGAATAACTAAAATATATAAAATGTATAGACCATCTGTAGTCGCTCAAGACTTATGAAACATGGACACCTGGAATGTTGAGGGTGTAAAATACTTAAATCTAATGGAATCACCTTGCCGAATATTTGAGAAGTCGATAAAATGAGACCAAACCGTCTACAATGTAGTAAAAAATTTCATGGAGGATCACTCGAACATCATGCGACATACCCTGTGACATATCAAGCTTGAATTGTGTAGGAACTCCCTTAGAAAAGTTTAAGTAGAACTCTTCAGTAACAACCTATATTTATGGATAAGAAAATAGTGAAAACCGATAGACAAAAATTATTAGATTAAATAAATAAAAAAATAGGTTTTATTTTTTTATTACAATACACTTCACATGCTTCTTCGTGTCGTATACCTCATATAACTCCAGGAGCACAAGTCGATATGGATCTCACTTAACAAAATATCCATCGAGGACTTCAACGAATACATACATATCCAATTTTGATCCTATTTTATCTGTATGCGTGTATCATTTGATAAACACAGATTGTAAAATACCCGGACATAACAGTTTGAGAATTTGCTATAATCGATTCAAATATGATAGTTACATTATCATCTGATTTGTTTGATTTGCTTAATTAACTCGTTTGATAAATGTCAGAGAGTTTGACTGATAAACCCGACGTTAGGAGTACAGCGGATGTTTATAGGTAGAAAGTTCGTAATTTTTCCCTCAATTTTTTACCGAGTAATTTTGCATGTTTTGAACTCTCCCAAAATAAATGGCAGAATTTTGCATTTTCATTTATAGGTAATATGTAATTGGATGTATACAAATGAAAAAAAAAAAAAAAAATTATTAAGATATATGATTTGAACTCTCGCAAAATAAATGTCACCAACATATATAGTTAGAATTTGGTCGAATATCTTTACAAATCTTACTTACTAATGATTGAAGATTTTCCTTCAATATGGGAGTAGATTTTGACAGATTATGGCGAGTCACTTTTATATGATTGGAGACCTTTCCTAAATATGACCAAGTAATTATTGACAGAATATCATTACAAATATGTCTAATATATGATTGGAGTATATCATTACAAATATCACTAATATATGATTGAGATTTTCCTTAAATATGAGAGTAATTTTTGGCAGTTTATGACCAGTTTTGGCAGAATATAATTTAAATGTAGCTAATATATGATTGGAGATTTTACCCTCATTTTAAAAGATTTTACCATAAATTTAATATTTCTAGATTTAGCAATAGCGTTTGGGTGGGAAAACCAATTATTTCTACTTATAGAGGGTTCCCCTTTATTATTAAGTAAGATTTAAAACTATCTATAATTAAATGATTGACTAATTATTGATTTAAGGGCAAAAAATGAGCCACGTGTCCTTACCCAATGATGAAGGGTGTTTTGAGCGAGCACTACAAGAAAAATGACATTTCTGAACATAGAAAAGTGCCTTTAAAACTCCCTTATTAATACATTTGAACTATTATGACATTTACAAGAAATGCCTTCTATTCTAATGTAGCCATAGGTTATCACCTATTAAGGAGTCTTCAGTGTCATGATAAGATAGTTTTCTCTCCACATTTCTAATTTGTTAACAATTATAATGCAATATTAAGTGCTTTAATATATATTTTAATTGTCAATTATGTTAACAAGATTGCAATAACTAATGCCTTTATTATTATTATTATTATTATTATTATTATTATTATTATTATTATTATTATTATTATTATTATTATTATTATTATTATTATAAAACAATATTTTTTAATTCCTCAAAGAGGAGTTGCAATCAATAGAAAATAACTCATACAAAATAATTAATATTATGTACATATATCCATCTTACGTGTACATATACAGGGCAAATGAAATAGCTTAAATGTCATTACATTAATGATTAATATTTGTAAGCACAAAAAACCAGTGGAATCCCTAAGGACCACAATCCTCAAATGTTACATTATTTAAAAGCCCAAAAATAAGTTGGATAGGACGTCATCAAATACAAAAGTAGGGTAAAAAAGGACTCAAGCACCCAACTGTATAATAGAAACAGTCACCACACTGCCATGCTTAATTGAAAAATCAGAATATTTTGCCTTGATTTCTCTTGCGAGCTTCTTCATGATGCATGATACCAGTAGATGTCGCCATTGGAGCACTCTCACAGTTTAAGGTCAACATATTCGTGCTTTTGCATGCACCAAAAACTTTATGATGACTTCTAATGAAGGAGAAAAGAGTCAAAACTGTTAAGTTTCAGCTACAAAACCGTTGCACAACTGTTGTGAAAGACTCTACAACTAACTCCTAATTTCTTAACAACCGGTTCAGTAACAAGTGATCAACCAGTTCTTTTCTCTGGCCCGATTCTTTGATAGATGAACCCGGTTCTGAACTCTTCTCACTCTAACACACTTGTACTAATCTTGATTTGATGAAATTGAAATACATACAACAGTTTTAGTGGGGAAAATTGAAGTATTACAAAGCACATTCTTTGTGGTGGATGACCAGATACTGTAAATTGCTATACTTACTCTGATTTAGACAAGCAGATGCGTCTAGAGTCTTGTATAGCAAGGTGGGAGATGAAAGTTGTAATATTTTTTGTTGGAATCATATATTTCTTAATCTTTTTGCTGAATAAAGAAGGGAAGAGGCAATGTCAATGATAATTTGAGAACTTAAAAAAAATAATTAGTCCTTTTTACATGTACTCCTTCTAGTAGAATTCTTTGATCGCCTTGCTACATTGATATTTCTTATGGCCTTTGCAACTTGTACTTTAAAGATTTATCAATTATATTCTCTACTTATCAATTTACTATATACATATATATATATATATGTATGTATATATATATTCATTTGGTGCAACTATGTTCCTACCACCGATGTTGGTCATTATTAATGTCCCACCCAAAAGAGCTTGGAATTCCCACTGAAGCCTATTATGTCGTCGAGGAGGTCAAAGAGTAGGGGGCAGCAATTCCTGACCCGACCCATCTGACCTGACGAACCCCATCAAATCCGACACAAATTTACTTAGGAAAATCCACAACCAACCCGACACGAACCGACTAACCCGATTTTGAACCGAATCGATCTGAAGTCAATATTTTTTCTTAAAACGTAGCAGTTATATGTTTGAAATCAATTTTAGTAATTGATCCGAAATCGAACATGAACCCTACCCGATGACCCGAATTGCCAACCCTATCAAAGATGGACCTAGAGTATTTTCTTGAGTACCCATATATGCAAGTTGACATATTCTATTGTCCTGAATAAACTGCAGAATGCTTCTCAGAAAAGCAAGAAGGTGTTTGTGCATGTTCCTTCTGAAATTGCTGCTCATGAAGTTGAAGAAATTGGTATATAGAATGCCTGCTTTTATTTTGATCTTCCCTTTTATTGTCTCTTTCGAGAGTCCTGTTCTTGATTCCTTCTCCATTGAAATGCCATCTTTTTAGTCACATATTTTTTTATGATTATTCATTTTGTGAGAATTGTAGGAATAAACCTAAGGTTTTGCCTAACTCGTAGAAGCCCATTGCGCTTGTTTTCTGAAGACAATTCCTTAGAGCAGTATTATATATTTTTCCTTGAGATTTGTATCTTTCTTACAATTACGCCACTTATTTAGTGGAACTTGTGAGACTTGACTTCCTTTAATTTTTACAATCTTATACAAGCTCTTGACTGCTCCTGTTTGTCTAGATTTTGACATGAGTTAAATGGTTGGAGGATTACTATTTATATGTATGGTTTACACTTTTTAACTATATATTCACGTTTATATACGTTGGATTATAATTATAGAATTGTTTTTATGTTTATAAATAATCATTAATTGGTCTTTGGTTGAATACAAGTATTTTGAAAAAATTAGAACCAATATATATCATTCTATAATGAATAGGTCTTGTGTGCACCCAACACACAATAAGCTTATTGTGCACTCCCTAATTTAGTTTTGGAATTAGATAGATAATATGGATGTGTTTGGTTTACCAAAATACGCTGGTGGCCTAGCAGTTGGATACCTTGTGCGTGTGCCTCATGTAGTGCAACTTTTGATTTTTATTTTCTTTTGATTCAGTAACTAATATTATATATATTTAGGCATGTTTGATGACACATAAGAGACGTTGGCATAGGTGGTACCCCTGCTCTTTAGGGCACGGGTTCGAAACTTTCTCTGGTTTCTTGATCTTTTCAATTTTTTTCTACATATGTGCGTGTATTATTATTAATATTAATACATTGCGCCATGTTCTTCATACCAACATGAGGTGGTGGCCTGGTGGATAAACACTTGTTTGTGCTTGTAATGGCCTGGGTTCGAGCTCTATTAAGTGCTTCTCATATTTTTTTAAACAACGTAATATATTATTTAAAAAAATTATATATTATTAAAAAAATGTGTATGCCTGTAACATAAAATATACTATTACACAATATAACACATATTATTACGCAATATAACATATACTATTAAACAATAATATATTCTATTACACAACATAACACATACTATTACGCAATATAACATATACTATTAAACAACACTAAAAGAGGTAAAAACATACTATTACGCAATATAACGTATACTATTACGCAATCTATATATATATATATATATATATATATATATATATAAATAAGTAAAAGGGTTAATTACCAAACAAATCACGATCTTTAGACCAATTTTCAATTGCAACACGACCTTTAAAACGTAACAATTTCTGTCACATACTTTTAATTTGTTTCAATTACAACATCGCCGCCCAACTCCGATCCCCAATTGCTGACGTGGCCGGCGGTGCTCCCAAAACGACGTCGTTTCGTCTAGTAACTGGGATCCGCCGAAACGCCAAAACGACGTCGTTTTGGGAGCACCGCCGGCCTTGTCAGCAATTGGGGATCGGAGCTGGGTGGCGATGTTGTAATTGAAACAAATTAAAAGTATGTGACAGAAATTGTCACGTTTTAAAGGTCGTGTTGCAATTGAAAATTAGTCTAAAGGTCGTGATTTGTTCGGTAACTAACCCTAAGTAAAATGAGGGTTATTATTGTAAATTACCTTTTCCCGCCTAAAATATATCTTTAATGCATTCTTAATTTTTTTTAAGGCATTAATTATATTTTTTTTCTTCAAATTAATACAATATTAAGTATTACCTTCATTAGTAAATGAATATATACTTTATTAAATTAAAAGTAAAAGTTAATGTATAATTTAATGATTGACTAATTAAATTATTGTATTTACAAATATTAATTTGTTATAATTAATCATGGGACTACGACTTTCACATATATTTATATTAATTGTATATTTAAATAAATTTCAACATATACATATATTACTCAGATATATTGAAGAATTCATATGCTTTATTTTGTTAGTCCAACTATAGAATAATCATTGAATTTTATTTTATTAATATCAAGATTTATTTAAAATCTAAAAAGTATTTGAGTATATTAAACCACCATGTAAAATATTAAAACTTGAAAATTAATTTTTCTTAAAATAAAGTAAATAGTTATAATTAAAATTTGAAAAAATATTTGGATTAAATAAAATATTTAAAAAAATTTAAAAAAATAAAAGGAAACACTAATTTTCTTATAATACAATTCAATTTATTTTATTTGATATATTTTGGTGTGTCGTGTGATACTTATGTATTTGTGTTTGTTTTAATATTCATTTTCAATTAAGCTATTGCGGTGTTCGCATAGGTTAAGGTAAGGTGGATACACATACACACACACACTAAATATATATTTGGGTTTCAATACTAGGAGATATTCATTCTTAAAAGTAGATATATATTTTTTTTTTATTTTAATAATTTATCTTAATGTAAATTTATAAAACATTATATTTATAAAATGTAAGTTATATTAAATCCATATATCACTTGGGAGAAATTGATATTTACATTATTTATATTTTGGTTTTATATTATTTTGCAACATGTAGTATGCGCGTTTTCAGTTTCTTTTTTGTTTTTCAATCACAACTTGAACTACACGTTTTTTCACGCTTGCAACCTCTGCTAGCAATTTAAGTGCGAAAAATAAAAGAATATTAGAAATATTTAAATAACATAAATTGTTAAAAAATCTAAATAATATTTTTTAAATTCTAAACTTCATTTAAAATACCAGAAAATTAACTTAAACATGTTGAAAATATATTAAAATTTTGAGTTTTTTTTAATAAAAAAAGTTCAAACCAAATAATTTTAAGCAAGAAAAAGTTTATTACTTTTTTTTTAAACCATAAAACTATTATAAATTTCTGAAATTATCTTTTAAACTCTAAAAATTTACTTAAACTATTTGAAAGATATCTTGAAAAATTATTTTAAAATTTTTAAAATTTCGTTTAAGACATGTGAAAGTATCTATGAAAAGTCTAATTTTATGATATAAGTATCTTTTTAGTTATTTTTTTGAAAAAAAAAATCCTTTTAAAAATATTTAAAATTATTTGAAGTACTATCAAAATTATTCGATCTTTTTTTATGAAAATTGGTTTTTTATTAAAATAATTTCTCCATTTTTTCAATTAAGTTTATGATATTTTAAATAATTTTTTAGAATTTAAAAATAAATATTGTATTTTCTAAACATTTTTATTATTTTTAAATAGTTTCTTTTCTCTTCGAAAATTGCTGCCAAACATTGCAAAGGTGGGAAACCACAAAATTCAGTTGATCGTAAAAAAGAAAAAATGATTATTCAAATATTCATTTAGTTAGAATATAATAATTCAATTTTTTTAATATAGATAATATTATATTTAATTTAATAAAATAATTACTTTTTAAATAAATTTTCGTGCATCGCACGAGAGCGATAATAGTATAAAAAGAGGTAAAACAACACGCGCGCACCTCAAAGTTTCTAGAGGCGACGCGAAACCATTGCACCAACCTCCGTGCGCCTCAAAGTTTCTAGAGGCAACGCGAAACCATTGCACCACATGGTGCTGTTACGGATCTATCCAAACGCGGCCCTTACATATATACTTAATTCCAAATTAAATAAGGGCATGCACAATAAACCTATTGTGTGTTGGTGCACACAAATTTTTGCATTCTATAATAATAAAAAAAGAGAAATAACCTACATAATTTCCTAGGGATAGGTTCTTACAATTTTTTCAAAAATTTGCAACGGAATTCGTTCGGTAGGAAAATAACAAAAAATAGATTTATTAATAAAATTTCCGAATAAAAAATTTGTGTACCGAAATTTTTGTTGGCAAATTTGCCTACAAAATTACCGACGAAATTTTCGATGTTGATATTTTGCCTACGAATTTTATTTAATTTGATAACTAAGATTCATATGGATTTGCAACAAAAAATCGGTAGGTAATCACCTACGGATTATATTTCCGTAGGCAAACAAATCACCTAACAGCAAAGTCCCTACAAGTGTTTCTCGATGGTATTCTGTAGGCAAATACTACGAAATTGGGATTATTGCCTATAAAATATTCCCTAGCCAATTAATTATTTTGTTGCCAATTAATTATTTTCTTATAGTGCGTCTTACGTGTTCTCCTCTAACACCTTAAAAACAACCTATCCGATCGAATTTGTTCTTAAATTGCCCAAAAAAATAAATTAGGGGACTAAATGTGAAACAGCATAATATTTTTCTACTATTCATTTACAATTGTAACAATTAACTAATTACACTTGCATTATAAATAAATAAATTAATGACCAATTACAGTTGCCTAGGAGTTATTTTGCATTCGCATATATTCTCCAAAAAATCTAGGGCCACTTTCTTCTTCATGAGCATTATATGCATATCCTCCATGGCTGGATATATCAAGCCCTGCTACTTCCTCATCGATGGAGATCCTCAATAATCTTAGCCGATGAAGTAAGTAAAACAACGGTCCCATCGTCATGCTTACCCACGCTATTATCACCATAACTTCCACCACTTGAGCTCCAATGAGCCCCCACCCACCCCCGAGAAGAAGCCCGTATGACCTGCCGTACAGCCCGGCCCGACCCGAATCATATACTTGGATAACGAACTCCTCTTTAGCGAACAGCCCCGTGAAAATCAGCCCCCACGCTCCACATCCGCCGTGCAATTGGGCAGCTTCTAGTGGGTCGTCAAATTTGAACTTAAAAGCAATAATGTTAAGCCCGATAAGAACCCAAGCGGCGACAAGCCCACAAACTATTGCAGCCCATGGCTCTACGACGGCGCAGCCGGACGTAATGGCTACGAACCCACCAAGGACGCCGTTGCAGACAGCAAGGGTGTCCCAGTGGCCTGCAAGCAGCCTCTGGCCGAAAAGAGTGACAATTCCGGCGGTGGAGCCGGCTAATGTGGTGGTGACCGCTGTGCGTCCAACGGCGGTCCAGTTTCCTTGGTTGGCTGTGTTTGGGTAGGAAACAAGAATCTTGTTAAAAGATCCCGGGTTGAACCCGAACCAGCCGAACCATAGTAGGAAGGTACCTAGAACCACTAGGGTTGCATTATGTCCCCGCATAATGACGGGCTTGCCAAAGGCGTCGAATCTGCCGACTCTGGGGCCCTCGATTAGAGACCCCCAGAGGCCGGCAATGCCACCGACTAAGTGGACTACACCACTGCCAGCAAAATCAATGGCACCAGAACCAAACAAAGAGGAGGCAGAAGTTGGGCTTAGCCATCCACTGGATGACCAAAGCCAATGGGCGACGATGGGGTAAACAAAGCCCGAGAGAAAAAAGGAAAAAATTAAATAAGCACTAAATTGTGTCCTCTCAGCAATGGAGCCACTAGTAATACCAGCAACAGCGATGGCGAAAGCCCACTGGTAAAGAAAGAAGCTATAGTCATAAGAGGTGGTTGGAATATCTTTTAGAGCAAAATAGGTAGTCCCGATGAAGGGATTCTGGTTGGGGCCTTGGCCAAAGGCGAAAGCAAAGCCGAATAAGTAGTAAGAGAGGCTTCCCACAACGGCGTCGACAACATTAGTCAGCATAATGTTCATGGCGTTCTTCGCCCGAACAGACCCCGCACACAACATAGCGAACCCAAGTTGCATCACGAAAACTAAGTAAGCTGAGAAAAGAAGATAAATCGCATTCATCGCATCTGTCACACTCGACTCCCATGACGCTTCCATTGTTTTCGGACAAATAATTTCGACTCCATTGCTACCCCTTATATAATAAAATTTCCAGGAATCTTCAATAAATCCAAATTTCTTTCAACATCCAGATTCCAGGCAGGGTGTATAATTTATTAATTTTAAATCATGTATAGGGAAAATTTTAACTTTCTCACTGTTTAATAAATAAAATTTCGCTAATTCTCTCATACCTTCATTCTATAAAACTGTATCATGTGATGCATCTTTTCAAAACGATGATAAAAGTTTTCTTAATTTTCAGATCACAACATGACACACGTCCAAGTCACGGGTCTAGTAAACCAACTTATTGTGGTCACCGTTCGATTACACGGGGCTAAATACAGTGTATTGTGTTCGATTTTAACGACACGGCACATATTCAACCAATAAAATTGAACAACATTACACATACGAGTTACGACTTTTATGGTGAACTTTTCAGTCGACTTTGCATTCACAATTTTCTTTTTTAACGAAATTGATGTGCCGATAATCAATTACACAGAAAAATTACTTGCGAGATGGTGATCAGAACGTTCTGTGTTTATTCAAGTAATTTTTTCTTTTTTCTTTCTCATATTTTAATTAATATTTTAATATTAATTTTAAATGATATAATTTAATAATTTAATAAAAAAGGGTATAATTGATAATGAGTGTGTTGTATTAAGATTTTTTCTACTTATTTTTAAAATATAAGTGGGCTACATTGAGAAGTGGGCTGCGTTAAGAATTTTTGTGGGTTGCTAATAGCCGCCGTCATATCTTAATTCTTACGATATTGAACCGTAAGTTTTGACTATGTTAAGTTGAGAAAATTTCACTTTTAATTTTACAGGAATACTGTCGAAACTTTTTTAGTTCCGTATTCTCCTTTTTCTTTTTCATCATTTTTAGTCCCAAAAGTAAAAAAATTTGGGACTAAAAGTGATGAAATTAAAACATCCGGATCAAAATTGAAAACTTGAAGCTGATAGTGACAAAAAGGAAAACTTAAGACTATAAATTAAAATATTAAAACTAAAAAAGTTTCAAACTTAATCCTGTGGAACCAAAAAATAAAATTTTCGTGTGTTAAATTTATTCCCATTTGTGTCGGAGTATAAACTCTTCATAAATTGTTAATATGACACTTTTTATTTCACTTTCCATGTAGACGATTAAGTGACTTACATAATGTTTTTAAATTTGGGCAAAATCGTTTAAATCCAAAGTCATAGGTCATTAACAAAAACCGAAAAATTATAAGTCATGTACTACATAGGAACAAAATTAACTTTTAAAAGTTGTCACATACTAGTACATATAACCACGATAATATATACACATATATAATTGAAAATTGCAAACGCTGATGTGTTTACTTATCACTTGATTCAATTCATTGACGATTAGACTAATCAGACCGTAATTCTTCTGTGGTTGCTGCCAATACATTTATACATATTACATCACATTTTTATCACTTTTTAAACTAAAATAAATTTCAACTGAATCTTCATCCAACAAAACCAAACACAAATTTATTTGACACAATTTTTTCTTTTCACTTTATTTCTCCCGACTTATAGTACTCCAGCCTCCTCCAACCTTAAATGAACACAACCTAATATTCCATGGTATTCAATGTAAGATTCGACTGTTAGCTCAAATTGCTGCATTGCGAGGTCCACTTGTTGTTGACAGACAAAGCTTCATGAGTCAGTCATTCTAGCGACCATATTATCAATGTTATCTTTGTAGATAAGTTGATCACTCAAAGAATATTCACCAAGAAGTCTGGAATCGATGAAATAATTATTTGATATATTAGAACACGATGTGCACCGCAGGGATATAATAATTTAAAATTATTCTTTTACGTTTATGGTTAAGAAATAAGTAGCATATATGAGAAACAGAACGAAACACTAAAAAAAAACTGTCAAATTTCAACGACATAAAAACTTTTGAAAATTTTACAAAAATGAGCCGTTGGAAAAAAATTTCAACGGCAAAAACCATTGAAAAAAAATTCCAACGGTAAGAGGCTCCGTTGGAATTGTCGTTGGAATTTAATTGTTGGAACAAAAAAATTCCAACAACCACTTTTCCAACCACTTACCCATCATGTCATCCATGAGCTGGCTGTTTTTTGCTTATGTGACACTTAATTTTTTTATTTTTTTTGCGTTTTTCCTACTTAGTCACTTATTAAGATGGTAAAGAAATTAAAAATAAAATAAAACATATATAAATATATATATATATATATATAAATTAATATAATATTAAAATTAAATATAAATGATAATTAAATTTATATAATATTTAAAAATTCATAGTTTTAAATCCTAATCTGAAAAATTATTTTGATAAATCTTTAATATATTATTTTGAATTTATCTAGATTGTAAAATATATAAAATGTTTAAAATAAATTATAGAATGATTTAAAAACAAAAATATATATAGATATATGATTACTAAAATCTTTATTGTTAAATTAATTTTTTATTTTATCTATAAAATTAGTAAAATTATTTTAGAGATGGCAAAAACTTGTGTGCACCCAACACACAATTGCACTATTGTGCACTCTCCTATTTAATTTGAAATTAAGAATATATATAAGGGCCTTGTTTGGATGAATTTACAACAACAACATGTGGGTGCAATGGTAAGTCACGCGCAGGTGCTGTTCAGGCGCGCGAGTTCGAACCTTGATTTTGCTCTGTTTTTACCTCTTTTTATGTTGTTTAATAGTATATGTTATATTGCGTAATAGTATATGTTATATCGCGTAATAGTATATGTTATAGTTACACGTATAATTTTTTAATAATATATTCTGTTGTTTAATAGTATATGTTATATTGCGTAATAGTATATGTTATATTGTGTAATAGTATATGTAACATTATATTGTGCAATAGTATATGTTATGTTATAGGTATACACATTTTTTTTTAATAATATATAATTTTTTTAAATATTCTGTTGTTTAATAGTATATGTTATATTGCGTAATAGTATATGTTATATTGTGTAATAGTATATGTTATGTTACAGGTATACACATTTTTTTTGAATAATAATATATAATTTTTTTAAATAATATATTACATTGTCTAAAATAATATAAAAAGTGCACATATATAAAAAATTGAAGAAGATGGGATTCGAACCCATGCCCTAATATCTAACAATTTAAGATTTTACCACTAGGCTAATGTCTCATGTGATAACAAACATGCCTTAATATATATATATACACACATATATTATTAATTTGAATTAAAAGAAAAAGAAAAAATTGCGCACGCTAGCTGAGGCTGAGCCTCAGCGCGCGCGTGATGCCTTAACCGCTGGGCCACCGGCCTTTTATGCTTATCCAAATGCAGCCCTTAATATATATCTAATTTTCAAATTAAATTGGAAAGTGCACAATAAGCTTATTGTGTATTGGGTGCACCCAAGACCTACCCTTTAGAGATTTGGGGAAGAAGAAGCCATTTAATTTAATTTAATTAGTTTTATCTTAGGTGGCCTGTCTACATGGTATTTTATTAAAAAAACAAAAAATAAGCCACATCATCTATTATTTGCCTCGAGGAACTTTTCTCCGGAATCCCACAAAAATATGCGACACGTGCTAGTCACGTGCCACTTTCCGGCCACTTAAAGATTTTTCGACAAAAAATGATAAGCGATTTTTCAATTTATGGGACTAGATTGAAAAAAATATAATTTTGTGGACCAATTACATAAATTGAAATTGTATATAAAAATGCTAAAGTCTTAATGAGATTTAAGAATTATTTCATAAATTATCAATTGATTACGCATAAACTTGTAACTAAATGAGTAAATGAATTGAGAGAGAACGTACATGCGGCATTACACATGACGCAAGACATAAGCATGCACATGCATGTCATTACAAACAGATAATATCTCCAGCTCATACACTCACCATAAATGACATACATACATATATAAAAAATTGCTTCAAATATGCTTTTAAGTCTTTCTTCTTGTTTTTTTGCTGTTTCTGTTTCAGGCTACCATTCAACATGAACATACACAAATGAACGTGTGAGTTGTAAATTAAAAATCGAAATATGCATGCACAGACCTTACGTGGAATTGAGCGTGAAAGTATTTTGTGTGGTAAATTTAATTAAGATGAGATGTGAACCACGATTTATGTACGGCTGGTTCCGAACCGACCAAATTTCTAAAACCACAGTAATCGATTAAATAAAATTTTAGGACCGAAACCCATCGAAACAATTAATGAAATCGAACCTTAGCCGAACAAAAAATTCCGGTCGGTTTTGGTTCAGTTAACTGAAATCGAGCAGATTCAATAACCATAAAATGTTGTAAATTGCTAATTCAAAATTCAATAACCTAAAAATCTGTAAACATAAGTACAAAAGCCTACCGAAAGGAATCCAATAACTAATCACCCAATATCTAAGACATTAATGGCAGATTCAGTCATCCAAGATATAAACAGCAAATTCAATCCAATAGCCTAAAACCTGTAAAATGATGTGAGAGAATAAAAAAGAGAGGGCTGAGAAGGCGGAGGTGGAAGAGAGGATTGAGGAGGCGGAGGTGGAAAAGAGGACTGATAGGTATGGCCCAACCTACCCGGGTTGGCCCAGTCCGCCACTTGGGTCACTTGGGCCTGGGAACGCAAGCCCACGAAGAAGCCCATACGCGGGCGTGCACAGGCCTATACGGCCCAGACAAGGGAAGAACAAGTCAAAGGAATATTCTACCATGATCTCCTCAACTGCCATTGCAGACGTGGTCCATAATCTTCTCAACCTCCCGTGCGCGATTGTGGGCGCCATGGTAGTGGGTAGTTCACAACGGGCCTCTGGGGAAAAAGAAGAGAGTTGGTATACATTAGAGGGGGGGACTAGCTTTTTTTTCTATGATGTTTTTTGGGTATCTGAACTTGAATAGTAGAAAGAAATCGAGAGTGATTACTCTTCCTCGTGGACGTAGATCTCCGTGATCGAATCACGTAAATCCTTATGTTATTTATATTTTTGCTAGTTTTATTATTCCGGTAGATTGTCTTAATTGTGATTCAATTGATATTCGGTCTTGGCATTATCAATTAGCGCTGTCTGTGGGAACGAACAAAGAAAACCCTAGTATTCTTTACCATCGTATTGAATTAACATGGTGGACACACGCCGATCCGTCGATCCGAACACCTCTTGCCAGAATACTTCTGTCAATCCAAACCCTCCGCCCCCGGTGCAGCTTGACCCGTTGATGCCTCCAGTGCCTACGGGTGCACCACCTTCAGTGGTTACGGGTACTCCAGCGCCCGTTAACTCCAAACAGGCTCCTGTATTGACTCACGCCCAAGAAGAGTTTCTCCGGGAACATTCTGCTCTCTTCCAGTAGTGGGGTTGTCGTCGCGCGGACTCCGGTGCGCGCGCTGGCGAAGAAGAGGATCAAGCGGTAAGGCACCAACACCGACGCCAATCACCAACGACCAATGACGATCCGCCCCGCAGGGCGAGACAAGATCGTCGTCGCCATCGATCATTATCACTTAGAGACACCCGAAGCTCTGCCGGCTCCGGGATGTGCCGCACTGATCACGCCGATGTCGACCAGCGCCGACCTGTCAATGTCGCAAAACGACCTTGCCTGGAAAATTCCCGTCTGTTAGACCCACATGAGCAAAAGCAAGCCCAGATCGAGGCCGAACTTGACAAAGTGTTAGGCCTCGATCCCGATGGAGAAATAGTCACACCTTTCTCTCCGAAGATTGCAAACACGCCACTCCCTGCGGGATTCAAGCTTCCACCTGTTGCCCTATATACCGGCACTACAGACCCCGTCAACTTTCTGAACGCATTTAAGTACGCTATGGTTAACCGGGGTTGTAATCAGAAGCACTTGTGCAAGGTATTTCCCAAATACCTTCAAGACGAGGCCCAACTTTGGTTTGATGCCTTGCCTCGAAACAGTATACAATCTTTTCGACACCTCGCCGGGCAGTTCTGGACCCGTTTTTATACGCGAGCAAAACCTATGGCTACCCTAGCCGATCTGATGAATATTGAACAAAGGGACAGGGAGACAATCTCTCAGTTCCTTGAGCGTTTCACAGCAGAGAGTTTAAAAGTGGGCAATCGGTCAGACGATGTCATTGTCATTGCGTTTATGAGCGGCCTCCGGGTTGGACCGCTTTACACTGAACTAGCCCAGAACCCTCCGGCCACTGCCCGAGTCCTCTTCGGGGTTGTAAGCAAGTTTGCTAAAGCAGATGAGCAAACTCGGCGTAAGAGAGAGAAACTCGCTGCCAAAAAACAGCTAGATAAGACGCAAGCTGGGACCAGCACCCGGACCAGTGCCTTAAACTGCCTAGGTAAGGGCAGATTAGAGTCCTAGAGTGACCGGACTCAACTCACACCTCTCACCCGACCGAGGGCAGAAATATACGTTGTGCAAAAAACGAACTACGACCATGCCCGCCGATGACCGCCCCAGCTGAAAAACGAAATAGAGACAAGTGGTGTGCTTATCACCATGATCATGGACATGACATTGAGGAGTGCCGAGAATTTATCAAGGAAATTGAAGATTGTTTGAAGCGCGGTTCTCTTCGGCAATATGTCGCCGGGACTGAAGACATGCCCCAGGAGACCCGAGATGAGGGTTTTTCCCGAGGTAGGGGAGGTTACAATAATAGATGTCAGGAACGTCCCCGACCACAATGGCAAAACAACGGGCCTAGGCATAACGGCTACCCGCGGCAGGATGAACGCAGAAGCCAGCCAAACCTACCACCGCAACCCCGGCTATTGCCACCTCCACCACCTCGTGGAGGTCCCGGGAAGAATCCACCTAATCATGTCATTCACGGCATAATTAACGTAATATATGGCGCCATGCCATTGGGGGCTTCCAGAAGCGCCCTAAAGGCCGAAGCGCGTTGGCCTCCTCCCGAGGAGCCTCGTCATAAGCGCCTTCATAAGGCTGAGGCGGTGGCTTTTACCGAGGATGACCCTGTTCCAGAGCTTACCCCTCAAACAGATGCCATCGTTATTGACATGGTGGTCGCCAATATCACGATCAAACGCGTCTACATCGATAACGGCGCTGCGGTTAGCATCATCTTTTCCAATTGCTTCCACAAAATGGCCATATCCCACGAACGACTCCGGCCTGCCCTGGGGCCTCTCCAGACTATCACTTACGGGGAAGTCCAACCTGAAGGAATTATCACCCTTCCCGCTTCACTCGGTACCTATCCCGCGATAAAGACCATCTTTGTGTACTTTTACGTTGTGTCCAGTTCATCTCCTTACAACATGATCCTCGGTCGAGACTGGCTCACTCCGGCTAAGGCCATTTGCTTCACGTACCATCTGACATTGAAATTTCCTACATCCTATGGGGTAGTAGCCGTACGTGGGAACCAGAGAATATCAAAGGAATGCATGCGTGTTGCACTCAAAACAACGGTTGCGGCTCCCCCAAAGCCTCAGTTTCAAATCACTAATCCGGAATCCGTTCCGAACGCCTCCGAGTCACTCGGAACTGATGTGGCCGAAGTGCAACTAGATCCTGCAAAGCCACAACAAACTGTCAAGGTAGGCGCTGTCTGTGTGCCCTCGCTACATGAAGCGATCATTCAAACACTGCGGGAGTACTCCGATGTCTTCGCTTGGTCCTCCTTGGACATGCCAGGGGTATCTCCAGACCTCATTACCCACAAATTGAATGTGATCCTGCTATAAAACCCATACAGCAAAAACAAAGGAAGTTTTCCCCGGAGCGAAATGCAGCTATTCGAAGAGAAGTCCAACAGCTCTTGGACGCGGACATCCTGTTCGAAGTCCACTATCCGTCCTGGCTCTCCAACCCAATAATGGTAAAGAAATTCACTGGAGCTTGGAGAATGTGTGTTGACTTCTCCGACCTCAACAAGCACTGTCTGAAGGACAGCTACCCTCTGCCACCAATTGACCAGAAGGCCGAGGCCGTCACAGGGTACAAGGTCCTCAGTTTTTTGGATTTATACAAGGGATATCATCAAGTTTACATGGATCGCCAGGATGCCCTTAAAACCGCTTTTATTACTGACTTCGGCATTTTCGCATTTAAGAAGATGCCCTTTGGACTCAAAAATGCTGGTGCAACATATCAACGCCTCATGGACTACGTCTTCCGAGACCAAATAGGCCGTAATGTTGAGGTTTACGTTGATGACCTCGTCATTAAAAGTCTTTCCTTCGATTCTTGCATACATGACCTTGCCGAGACACTCAGAGCACTACGATGTCATAATCTTCGACTCAACCCTGCCAAGTGCACTTTTGACGTTGGCTCGGGGAAATTCCTCGGGTACATGGTATCCCAGCATGGCCTCCAGGCCAATCCAGCAAAGATCAGAGATGTAATGGATCTCCAGACACCGAAGACCATAAAGGACGTCCAGGCCGCCCTCAATCGCTTCCTAGCCAAGGCAGCGGAGCGCCAGCTCCCTTTTTTCAGAATTTTGCGATAAGCCGAAAAATTCCAGTGGACACCGCAATGCGACGAGGCCTTCATAGCTTTGAAGCAGCATATCAAGCAACCACCCATTATGTCGGTACCTCTCCCCGGAGAGCCCCTCTTCATATACTTAGCCTCCGCCGACGAAGCAATTAGTGCGGCCCTCGTCCGCGAGGACCATGGTATACAACGTCCCGTTTACTTCGTCAGCCGAGCCCTCCAGGGGGCAGAAGCTCACTACTCCGTAGCAGAAAAAACAGTTTTGGCCCTTGTCACGGCGACCCGCCGCCTACGCCCTTATTTTCAAGGGCATACAATCCACGTCCTCACTAATCAACCGGTCCGCCAGGTCCTCATTAAACCCGATATGTCGGGATGCTTTGCTAAGTGGGCAATCGAGCTCGGAGAACACGACATACAATTTCAACCTCGCCGCGCCATCAAAGGACAAGCCCTCGCTAACTTTCTTGCCGAAGTCTCGTTCAACGAACCCGAGTCAACCACGTCTCCTAGGGATGTACCCCAAATCAACCCAAGTGACGAAGCGAATATGTGGCATGTTTATGTTGACGGTGCGTCGGCCGCTCGAGGGAGTAGTGCTGGAGTTCTCCTCACGAAACCCAACGGTGAGAATATCAAGTATGTCCTCTGCTTCAACTTCAAAGTGACAAATAATGAAGCAGTATATGAGGCAGTAATTGCCGGACTGCGACTCGCCTAAGCCTTGGGAGCCACACATGTACGATTATACACCGACTCCGAAGTAGTGTCTAGCCAGATCAGAGGATCGTACAACGCAAAAGAAGATATGATGAAACGATATCTCGCCCTAACTCAGCAACTTTTGCTAACTTTCGCCTTCATTGATGTTTTACAGATTCCCCGAGGAGAAAACACTAAGGCTGATACCCTTAGCAAACTGGCCTCCGCGGCCTCGTCTAACATTTCTGCTGACATACTTGTCGAAGAGGCTGTACATCTGGCAATACAGGAGCAGGTCATATCCGTGGTGACCGATGCTGAACTAACATGGATGACCCCAATCATTCAGTACCTCCGGGATGGCATTTTGCCCGCTGACAAGGTGCTTGCTCGTCAGATCATACTGAAGGCACCTAAGTACACACTTCACGATGGAGTCCTATACTGTCGCTCCTACTTGCAACCGAGCCTCCGTTGTCTCGGTCCGGCCCAGGCCGACTACGTTCTCCGAGAACTCCATGAAGACTCATGTTCAAGTCACATCGGATCTCGCACCCTCGCCAAGAAAGCGCTCCGGTGGGGCTACTATTGGCCTACCCTGTTTAATGACGCATACAATCTTGTGTCGCAATGCGACAAATGTTAGCGCCACTCTCGGTGAAACATCTACCACAGACCGACCTCATCGGCATCCAAAGCGCCTGGCCCGTTCATCCAATGGGGCATTGACCTCGTTGGTCCGTTCCCCGTCGCTCCGGGTGGGCTTAAATTTCTGGTTGTCGCCATCAACTATTTCACCAATTGGGTAGAAGCTGAACCACTTACTGCTATCACTGGCCAAAACATTCTCAAGTTCGTTTGGCGAAACATTGTTTGCCGCTTCGGCATCCCGAGCACAATAATATCTGATAATGGAAAGCAGTTTGCCAACGACCCTTTTCGCTCCTGGTGTGCCGAATTAGATATCCAACAAATTTTCACCTCGGTGGCGCATCCTCAGGCCAACGGCCAAGTTGAAGTAACAAACCGCACTATCATCAATGGCCTCAAGAAACGGCTAGATCAAGCCAAGGGTCTTTGGGCCGAGAACCTTCCACAGGTTCTCTGGGCCTACCGCACAACGCCTCATACTTCAACCAACGAAACACCTTGCAGCCTTACCTACGGCTGCGAAGCGGTCATTCCCGCTGAAATCGGAGTACCCAGTCCCAGACTTCTCAACCACGACCCCGAGAACAATGAGGATAACATTCGCGCTAACCTCGACGCGCTTGAACATCGCCGTGAACAAGCATTTATCCGGCAAGCTAAATATAAGCAGCAAACAGCCCGGTTTTACAATAATCGAGTCCGCGGGACTCAATTTCGAGTTGGAGCTTAGTGCTTCGGCTGAATTCTGCTAGTAAAGTTGCTCCTGAGGGCAAGCTACATGCCACTTGGGAAGGACCGTATCGCGTTACCGCTGCCTATGCCTCCGGGAGTTATCAGCTGGCACATCCGAATGGTACTTCGGTGCCCCGCACATGGCATATCAGCAACTTGCGACATTTTTTCCTCTAATCTACTTCGTTCGACAATGTTTTTCTCTTCTTTATTTTCTGCAATATTTTTTACTTCTGAAGTACCTTACTTCTATATTCTCTCAATTTTAGATTGCATTGTATTCCTGTTTGTCCCGACCATGGATATTAATGCAATGTTTCCTTTACACTATGTTACTCTCTTTGCGTGCCGCGGGGACGCCCCGGCCTACTCTAATATACACTTAATGGTGTTGCCTCTCGCCCGATCCGTGCAGGGAGGTCTCAAACCTTGTCTCCGGACCAGAGTCGCCTCTCGCCCGATCCGTCCGGGGAGGTCTCAAACCTTGTCTACGGACACGAGTTGCCTCCTGCCCGATTCGTCCGGGGAGGTCTTATGCCTCGTCTACGGACGTACATTCGTTACGTCCTCCTGAGGGTTGGCACAACTACATCCATTATATATTGCACATTTAAAAAATTTCACATATACATAAATTTTCATTCAAAGCATACATCTGCATTTTTCATTTATAAAAGTGGATTTCATACATGCATTTTCATCTTTTACAATTCTTATACATCATTACACTTTTTTTTTTTTTGCTATCTAGTCTTGCCTCCTAGCCAAAACTCGGCACTCCGGCGCCCTGGGAAGCTTTGGCCTATACCTGAACTCCTCCGGGACCTGGACGCACCTCGGGGCACTCCTCCGCTCCTTGGACCCCCCTGGCTGCTTTGCTGTCCACGGCTTGGCTGGCTCGCCCTCTTGGCTGCCCCCGATTTACTTGCCCATTCTACTGGGTCCCACTCCACCGGGACCATTTCTTCGACTTCTTGTGCAAACTCCCGGACATGTTCCGTGGACTCCAAGCTTCACTCCGGCTCCGCTTTTCGTCGCCCTGCTAGTTTTCTTTCGGGCTCTGGCATTTCCTTGTTGGCCCCGCTTGCCACAGCAAAGCTCGGTTCCTGAATTACGATTCCTCCGGCCCGCGCCGTGTACGTCGGCCTTTTTCTGCGCATTTTGAAGGCCCTTGCCCGGCTGCAGCTTGCGACGTTCTCTTCCGGAGTGCGCCGCCATCTCCTTCGGCCTTCCAAGTTCTGAATCATTTCTAAGAGGAGCTCCAACACCAGAAGCTTCCTATACACCTCGGCCGAGTTCGGATCCCCGAGGTCCATTAGTTCTTTTATCTCAGTTTGGACTTCCACAATTCGTGCCTCGAGATCCTCAAATGTCAACAGCCCATATTCTGTTAGCATACGCTCATATTCCCGGTGATGCACGTACATCCGCTCCACTTCGGCATCTTTTGATAGAGCGTTGAGTTTGTAGTGCAGCGCACTCTCCTTGGCCTCAGTTCGAGCCTTCTCTGCCTCCGCGAGATACTTCTCGACGGCAGCTAATTTATCTCTAACCGGGGTACAACGTGCTTCTGCAGGTTGTCTCTCCCACCCCGGAACCAGTCCAAAGGCCGCATGAGCTGCTTTATTACACTATGCAACTCTTCGGTACTCTCCTGTTAGCAGTTAAACATTTAGATTATACACAACAAAAATGAAGCCGCACAGTCAAATCAGTAAATTTGTTCAACGTGCATTTCACATTTTCACTCTAAAGTTCAGTCCGAATACAAAATTCACTGGTGTTCGAATACAACAAAAGAAATGTTCTACAACCGTTGAACTATACAAAATTCATATATCAGTTACAATTTATTCAAATTGGGGGGGGGGGGGGATTGACCTCCCCTTGCCCCGGTTCGGTCCCCGCAGCTGTCACCAGTGCCGACGTCCCCTGAGCTACTGCTGCTAGCTGCCTTGCCTCTTGCGGCAAGGTGTTGTCGTCCCCGGAGCTCTGCCCCGACTCTTCTACTCCCGGCTCCATCCTTGGGGGTGGGGCCCATTTTCGTGGCTCCGGCACGAACAGTCCCCTTCTAAACGCCAAGAACTCCTCGTCCTGGTCGACATCATAGCTGGCAACCTCTTCGGCAGTCAGCACCGTACTCTTGTCCGCCAGCGCCTCCACCAGGGGCCATTCGGCGATCTGGGCAAGGGCCTCATAGTAGGCCTCCTCCATGGCACCCACCGAATTGTAGTCGTACCCGAACTCTGGACGATACACGTCCACGTCCGGGTAGACATCCTTCACCTTCTCCAGCAACGTGGAGCGGGTGGCGGTGTCACCGACGGCGACGAACCTCATTTGGTTATCCATGAACGTGCCCGTCTGGAGGAGCTTCTCCGCAAACGTGTTAAGTAGGGCCCTTTAGCCCTTGATCATCGCAGCCTCTTTGCCTTCCAGCTCGGCGCGGAGTTCCGCCATTTCCCCCTGGAGCAGCACCATCTCTGCCTCCACGCCCCGGAGTCGGGTGACCTCCTTCTCCACCTCGGCAGCCCTTTTTCGGGTCTCGGTAAGGTAGTGGGAGAGCTTGTCATTACGGGCACAGAGCTCCCGCAGCTCCACAGCCAGCTCCTCTTTCGCCTCCCTCTCGCTTTTTCGCCCGAGCTCTAATATTCCTCGGGCTAGCTGCAGCAGCTCCTCCACCTCTAGTCCTTTCAGACCCAGAGCACTCATTTGCCCCTGTGAAAACTTCGTCAGTCTATTACAACATATAATGGGAGAATGCACAATCGTACGTACATCGGGAGCCGGGTCCGTGCGCATCCTCTTTGCCTCCGAGGGTGGCGTCAATGATGGCTCCGGCCTCTTTCTTGACCTCGGCGTCAGGCCGGTTCCTACCACATCCTCTTCGGTCCCTTGAGACCGAACATGTCTAGAGGACGCCCCTCCCTCCGGTGCCACCTCCCTAGCGACCGTCTTCCTTTTCAATACCAGTGGCATTTTTGGGCTCCTAGACACGTCCTTCCCGAATTGACCCACTGCGAACACAACAGATAATGTTAGTCACTATTACATTATATACGCACACAACGCAATGAAATGTCCTACCCTCCTCAGCAGCCCCAGCAGACGGGCCCTTGCCCCAGGTTGGCTCATTCTCCTCCTGCACTTCCGAGTAGTAAAGGCTCAACTCCGCCTCCTCTAACTCCTTCTCCGTTCACACTTGCTTAAAAAACACCCACGGCGCGGAAGTCTTCCACTGACTCCGGCTCCGCCACCGGGGCACTGTCTACTATCTTATCCCGTCTCGTTCACCTTCACATACAATTTTTTTTCCTTCCAGCTGTACACTTTACTAGGATTTTTTACCCTCAAACCACCCTGAGGCCTCGGAATAAACGAATACCACCCCTTTCCTTTCCCAAAGGCCTTCAACTGGAAGAAAAACCTAAATGTACCTACGTCGGGCTCTACCCCGACAGTCTTGCAAACGACCAAAAAGCCACTACCTACCTAATGGCATTGGGCGCTAATTGGCATAAGGCGATTTCGTAATACCTCAACAGTTGTACTACGAAGTCCCATAGGGGAAATCTTAAGCCCACCTTCAGCTGGTCTATATACACCCGAATAAAACCCTTTGGTGGGCAACACACCCGGTCGCTGGGCTCCAGCACTATATACTCTAAATTATACGAAAAGTAAAACGACGGAATCAGCGCTTCTAGCTGCATCCGAGTCATTCGAGGTGCCTCCGAGGCCACCTCAAAGTCCTCCTCGAGGCAGTCGATGAAGTCTACGGCTCGGTCGAAATTTTTCTAAAATCCGCCCGAAATACAGTCCTAATTTTCCTCTTCTCAGGAAATATACTTCGTATCGACGGCGCATCAATCGGCCGTTCCGCCGTTCCCACTTCCCTAATAGAGGAAGAGGACGAAGAAGAATGCATACTTACTTGATTCAAATGTCAGTCGCTCTGAAATTGCAAGATGATTCTCCTTTTCTCCCGCTCTTTGTTTGTCGCGATTTGCAAATGAAATGGTAAAGTGAATTTTTCTGTTCACGCCTTTTATATATATGAAATATCCAACAGCCCAGATTGTGACCTTTCACATTCAACGCATGTGATGCACGCGCTTTTTAGATGACCATGCGCGTGGAAAACCACGTGCCTTGTGGTTTTCGTCAACATAGGTTGACTATCTAACCCCGGGGGTTTATTATTTCAACTCCGGTTGACTATCTAACCCAGGGGTATTTTATTTCAACTCCGGTTGACTCTCTAACCCCGGGGGTATATTATTTCAACTCCGGTTGACTACCTCACCTTGTGGGTTCACTATCTAACCCCGGGGATTCATCAATTCACCTCGGCAACAACAACAACCCCACACCATTCCCAACCACACACTTCAAACCAAAGCTCATCTCTTGCTCCGGCTGGTGGGGGGCATCTGATAGGTATGACCCAACCTACCCGGATCGGCCTAGTCCGCCACTCGGGTCACTTGGGGCTGGGAACGCAAGCCCACGAAGAGGCCCATACGGGGGCGCGCACACAGGGGCGGATCCAGGATGGATAGTTAGGGGGGGCCGAATTTTTTTTTTTTTTTCCGACCAACATTAACATACACGTGATAATAAATATTCAATATATTAAATTTATTATTTAAATAGAATATCAACAATATTTTTTATTAAATATGTTGAAATGTGTCATTAGTAACCTATATATTAAAATTTAGAGTATTTTTATTGCATATCGTCAAATTTATCTAAATTTCTCTTGGTGTTTAATAATTTGAGGGGGGCCAAAACACACATTTTCCAAAATAAACACACAATATAACATATTATACATATTTTGGAGATACATATAACATGGTGATGCCCCCCCCACTTCAATGGTGGATCCGTCCCTGCGCGCACAGGCCTATGCGGTCCAGACAAGGGAAGAACAAGTCAAAGGAATATTCTACCATGATCTCCTCAACCGCCATGCAGATGTGACTCATAATCTTCTCAACCTCCCATGCGCGATTGTGGGCGTCATGGTAGTGGGTAGTTCACAACGGGCCTCTGGGGAAAAAGAAGAGAGTTGGTATAGATTAGAGGGGGAGGACTAGCTTTTTTTTTTATGATATTTTTTTGGGTATCTGAACTTGAATAGTAGAAAGAAATCGAGAGTGATTACTCTTCCTCGTGGACGTAGATCTCCGTGATCGAACCACGTAAATCCTTGTGTTATTTACATTTCTGCTAGTTTTATTATTCTGATAGATTGTCTTAATTGTGATTCAATTAATATTCGGGTCTCCGCATTATCAAGGACCAAGGCGGAGGTCTAGAGAGTATGGTGTGAACTGTGGAGAGTAAACTAAAGAGAGAGGCTATAATGAGGATTGAGAGCAGCGGTAATTAGTAGGAATTTAAGGGTTTTAATATTTATACATCTTAATTCGGTTGGATCGGTTTATATAGATTTTTAGTTTCCAAAAATCGAAACCAATCGAAATAACCGAATTTTACCATTTGTAAAACTGAAAACCGAAAAGTATTATTGAAAATCGAACCGAAATTTTAAATTGGGTCGGGTTTTTCGGTTTATTTCGGTTTCAACCGATTTTTGCACACCCTTAGATTTATGTGTGATATACGTTAATTTGAAATATTTTCAAGTTTCATACCTATAATAATAATAATAATAATAATAATAATAGTAATAATAATAACAATACTAATAATTTGTAGTTACTATTATTAATTAAAACTAAAAATGCATGAGATGATGAGTCATTGAAAATTTCGTAATATTAATATTGCATCACTGATCACTCCTAATCTTTAGATTCCAAAATATGTTTGAGAGGACACAGAGTAGCTAGGAATTGGGAAAAACAAAAGAAATGAAATGAATCATACATCATCTGGATGCTTCATCCTCACCTCGTCTTCCTCCTCTTTCGTTGGTAATGTGGAAAAGCTTTCGACATTGTTCTGGAGTAAAATTCCTCATCCTGTCTGCTATAGTTTGGCTTGTCAGGTCACGCAAGCTCTCTTGATGGATAAATAGTTTGCCGCCTGATCCCACCAAACAAAATTAAAACCAAGAGAATGACTTTAGAAAATCTTAAATTATTTAGGAATACAAAACTAATTAAAAATCTAATATATCAACTTCAAAAATCCAAAACTGACTCTAGAATAATCTCAAACTTGTATTAAAAATTAAAAACTTATTCATAACATCTAAGAGTGACGTGCATCTTATGCACATTAGTTGATAGGGATGACCCGGTTACTTCGGGCCGGGTTAATCCTGAGCCCATTTACCAGCTCAGCGAACACGCCAGCAAGCGCGAAGGCCCAGGCCCAGCAACACGCATTCGGTTCAGCGAATCAAATCTGTTCCGTGAATCAAGGCCCATGATCTTTTCCCAACTGCCATGCAGATTTGGTGGGCAAGATTATAGGGATTTAGTTAGGGTTTGGGTTTAGTAGTATAAATAGATGAAAAGAACTCTGAATTAGGGTTCGCACTTTGCTTTCTGTAACACGCACTGTAAACTCAACATTCGAGTGAAAGAAACACCTCGGCGATTGCCGTTTTCTCCCCGTGGACGTAGATCTCCGGATCGAACCACGTAAATTCTGTGTTTTTATATTCTGTTCTTGTTGATTACTGTTCGATTGGGTGATTACCGGATTGCGCATTATCAAATTGGCGCCGTCTGTGGGAACGACAAGGTAGTATTTTGTAATATCATTGCCTTCCGAAATCATGGTGACGACTCGTTTAAACCAAGCACGCCGTGGGGATCAATCCGATCAAGATCCACCCGTGGATCAAGTTGTGCCGCCAAGGCAATTGCCGGCTGAGAGTATATCCAACCATCAGGGTAATCAAAACCCTCCACCCCCTCAAGACCAGCAAAACCCTAATATTGCCACTGCTCAACCACCGGTGAACATTCAAATCACCCCAGAACTGCTTCAAGATTTCTTGCAAGAGCATGCGCATGTCCTTCAAGATTGGGCAGTTAATCGCTTACGACCCACGGGGCCTGCCGCAGGGCCTGCCGGCCATAATGTTAACCCCGTGGTGCCTCCACCCCGTTCACGCGATCAGCAGGACCCAGGACACCGCGGTCGCCAGGATCGACGACGGGAACGACCTGGTTCTTCCGAGGACCAGGGGAGCTCTAATGAATCACGACTTCGCAATGGGGAACCCGCTGATGTGGATCGCCGCCGTCCACTTAATGCGACCAAGAGAGTTCGCTATACAAATTCTCATGCTCAAGATCTCCAAGAGTATGAGCGAGTTCAACGCAACGTTGAACTGGATAGAATCCTGGGCCTTGATGCCAATGGAGAGATTATCACGCCGTTCTCCTCCGAAATCATGGCCATCACCCTTCCCGAAGGGTTCAAACGGCCAGCTATATCACCTTATAACGGCACGGGAGATCCGGCCAATTTTCTTTGCGCTTTTAGGCACAGCATGCTTAGTCATGATAACATCACATCCCTTCAGTACTGTAGGATTTTCCCGGAGTACTTACAGGATGAAGCTCGGGTCTGGTTTGATTCTCTCCCGCGAGACAGCATATCCTCTTTCAGAGAACTCGCCGAGCACTTTTGGGCACGGTTCGAAGCCCGGGCGAAGCCCATGGCCACTCTGGCCGACGTCATGAATATGGAGCAACGGGACGGTGAAACCGTTACCCAATTTCTGGACCGTTTCACAGCGGTAAGCCTCAAGGTGGGAAATTGCCCCGACGATGTGGCCATCAACGCCTTTATGAATGGACTCCGCCCTGGAGCACTCCACACCGAGTTAGCTCGGAACACCCCGGTCACAACTCGAGCACTGTTCAAAACAGTGTGCAAATTTGCTAAGGCCGAGGAGCAGACTCGGCAGAAGCGTGAGAAGCACGCAATCAAGCGACAGGCCGACAAAGCACAAACTGGGCCTAGTACGCGAACTAGCGCATTTTCACGCTTGACACCGGGGCGTTCAGAATCCCGAAGTGCAATTCCGCAATTGACTCCACTGACGAAGTCACGGGCTGAAATTCTTTCACTCCACAAAAACGATTTCCGACCTTGTCCGCGGATGACAGCGCCTCCTGAAAAGAGGAACCGTGGAAAGTGGTGCGCGTACCACCGAGATCACGGACATGAGACAGAGGAGTGCCGAGAACTCGGCAAGGAGATTGAGGAATGCCTCAAGAAAGGGTTTTTGCGGCAATACGTTGCGCGAACCGGAGACCAACCTCGGGCAAGCCACAATGGGGGCTCGTCTCATCACCGCGGAGGTTACCATGATCGAGACACTCAACAAAATCGGCCACATTGGCAGAATAACCGGCAGGGGCCCAATAACTACGCACAACAAGATTCTGGCAATCGCCAGCCGCCACGTCTCCCACTTCCGCCTCCTCCTCCGGGAGGACCCGGGGACAACGCACCCCCTCACGTGATAAACGTGATATATGGATCCCTACCCACCGGGGCTTCACGACATGCCTTAAAGGCAGAGGCTCGACGTCCTCCTCCCGAGGAGCCACGTCACAAACGCCTCCATCAGTCCGAGACTGTCAGCTTCACGGATAGGGATCCGGTTCCAGAGATAACACCCCACACTGACGCTATTGTCATCGACATGACTGTAGCTAATATAACAGTACGGCGGGTCTTCGTAGACAATGGTGCTGCAGTAAGCATTATATTTGCGGACTGTTTCGAGAGGATGAGGATCTCCCGAGATCAACTTCGACCGGCCCCCGGGCCACTACAGACTTTCACTCAGGGTGAAGTCCGGCCGGAAGGTATCATCACTCTCCCAGCGTCTTTGGGGACTTATCCGAAGATAAAAACTATCTTCGTGGACTTTTATGTGGTGAATTCTCCATCACCATATAACATGATATTGGGCCGAGACTGGCTCACCCCGGCAAAGGTCATATGCTCCACGTATCACCTCGCGCTCAAGTTTCCTACTTCGCATGGTGAGGTGGCTATCCGCGGAAGTCAAAGGGTCTCAAAGGAGTGTATGTACGTAGCACTCAAAAAGACTGCTAAGGTCCCTCCCAAACAGCAGCTTCAGGTAACATCACAGGTTCTAGAACCTCGGGACTGTACCCCATTGGGGGATGCCACTGCTCAAATCCCGCTAGATCCGTCTAAGCCGGAGCAGACAGTAACGGTAGGGGCCGTGAACGTGCCGTGGCTACATCAGGCCATTATTCAGACCCTACGAGAATATTCCGATGTTTTCGCATGGTCTCCTCTGGACATGCCCGGGCTCTCTCCCGTGGTGATTACCCACAAGCTGAACATCGATCCTAGTGTCAAGCCAATCCAGCAGAAGCAGAGGAAATTCGCTCCGGAGCGAAATGAAGCCATTCGAGTTGAGGTGAAACAACTCCTAGATGCGGACATCTTGTTCGAGGTATTCTACCCCTCCTGGTTGTCCAATCCAGTAATGGTAACAAAAAGCAGTGGGGCATGGCGGATGTGTGTTGATTTTTTCGATCTCAATAAGCACTGTCCCAAGGACTGCTATCCTCTGCCCTCCATCGATCAAAAGGCCGAAGCCATTACGGGGTACGTGGCACTTTGTTTCTTAGATCTGTACAAAGGCTATCATCAGATCTTTATGGATCCACAGGATGCTATCAAAACGGCGTTTATCACTGCCTTTGGGTGCTACGCTTTCAAGAAACTGCCCTTCGGGCTCAAGAATGTTGGAGCCACCTATCAGCGTCTAATGGACTTTGTCTTCCACGACCAGATAGGTCGCAATGTTGAGGTTTACGTCGATGACTTGGTCATCAAAAGCTCCTCCCATCCTTCATGTGTGCAGGATATCGCCGAAACATTGCGCACCTTGCGGCGCTATAACCTGCGACTCAATCCGGCAAAATGCACCTTCGGTGTTGGCTCCGGGAAGTTCCTCGGATACATGGTTTCACAAAACGGCTTGCAAGCCAATCCAGCTAAACTCCGCGATGTATTAGATTTGCAGCCCCCAAAAACATTCAGGGAAGTTCAACGCCTTACAGGTGGCCTAGCGGCCTTAAACAGATTCTTATCGAAGGCAGCGGAGCGCCAGCTCCCATTTTTCAAGATCCTGAGGCAAGCGAAGTCCTTTGAGTGGACTCCAGAGTGTACCGAGGCTTTTGAGGCCTTGAAACGTCATATACAGCAGCTGCCTACTTTGTTAGTTCCTCTCCCCGGAGAGCCGCTATACTTATATCTGGCTTCCGCCGAGGAGGCTGTTAGTGCTGCTCTTGTGCGAGAAGTGGAAGGGGTTCAGCATCCCGTGTATTTTGCAAGCCGAGTGCTTCATGGAGCGGAGATGCGATATTCCGAACTTGAGAAAACCGCTTTGGCCCTTATTATGGCAGCTCGGCGTCTTCGGCCATACTTCCAGGGACGTGAAATACGAGTCCTGACCAATCACCCTATACGCCAGATCCTTGTGAAACCTGAGGTGTCCGGGCGCCTCGCCAAGTGGGCAATTGAGTTAGGTGAGTATGATATTCAGTTCCTCCCCCGCCGAGCAATTAAAGGTCAAGCACTTGCCGACTTCCTGGCCGAAACCCCGGCAGACAATCATGAGTCCACCGCAGACAATGATACAACGCACCACGTCACACTCGCTCCTTCACCACGGATGTGGCAACTATTTGTGGATGGAGCATCCACAGTCCGAGGAAGTGGTGCCGGGCTGCTTCTCATCGACCCCGAGGAGGTCGAGGTCAAATATGTCATCCGATTCAAATTTAAGGTGACTAACAATGTAGCGGAATACGAGGCAGTCCTCGCCGGGCTCCGGCTCGCTCAATCTTTAGGTGTTCGTCACTTAGAGCTCTTCACGGACTCCGAGATCGTGTCTAAGCAAATTCAGGGGATTTATGTCGCCAAAGAAGAAACAATGGTCAGGTATCATGCTCTAGCGCTCAAACTCATGTCTGCTTTTGATGCAGTTATTATCCAGAAGATCCCACGTGCTCAGAATTCCAAAGCCGACGCACTCAGCAAGCTGGCCTCCGCAGCCCAAACTAATATATCTCCGGATATCATGGTCGAAGACCTCTCCCATCCAGCAATTCATGAGGCTACAGTTTCGGTACTGACCGACAGTGATCCGAACTGGATGACTCCGATCATTCAGTATCTCCAAGATGGAATTCTGCCCACTGACAAGCTACGAGCTCGGCAAGTTGTGCTCAAAGCCCCCAAATACTCCCTTCATAATGGAGTTCTATACCGACAATCGTATCTACAACCGAATCTTCGGTGCCTCGCCCCTGCCGAGGCCATTCAAGTTCTACGGGAGGTTCATGAAGGGGCCTGTGCAAGCCATATCGGTTCCCGGACTTTAGCAAAAAAAGTTCTCCGTTGGGGATACTATTGGCCTACCCTGTTCAACGATGCTCACGACTTAGTGACTAGATGCAGCAAGTGTCAGCTACACTCCAGGGTGAAGCATTTGCCACAGACCGTGCTCACAGGAATCCAAGGTGCATGGCCGTTCATCCAATGGGGCATTGATATTGTTGGGCCTTTTCCTGTTGCTCCGGGAGGGTTGAAATTCCTGGTCGTCGCCGTAGACTACTTCACTAAGTGGGTCGAGGCCGAACCACTTACGGTTATCACCGGACAGAACATTTTAAAGTTTGTGTGGCGCAATATTGTTTGTCGCTTCGGCATCCCGAGCACTATCATCTCGGACAACGGTAAACAGTTTGCCAACGATCCATTCCGCTCATGGTGTGAAGAACTCCACATCAAACAGATTTTCACTTCGGTGGCTCACCCTCAAGCAAACGGGCAGGTTGAGGTCACCAACCGGACCCTTCTCACGGGAATAAAAAAGCGCCTGGATAATGCCAAAGGTCTCTGGGCCGAGAACCTTCCACAAGTCTTATGGGCTATTCGTACAACGCCGCACACCTCCACCGGGGAGACTCCTTACAGCCTTACTTACGGCTCCGAAGCCGTTATCCCCGTTGAGATCAGTGTACCGAGTCCTCGCCTCCTCACATTAGTTCCGGATGATAATGACGAGGCTCTTCGCGTAAATCTGGATGAGCTCGAGAATCGCCGAGAACAATCGTTCATTCAGCAGGCTAAGTACAAACAGAGAGCTGCTCAGTATTACAACCTCCGGGTTCGAGGTACACAGTTCAATGTCGGGGACTTAGTCCTTCGACTTAACTCGGCCAGCAAAGCTGCCCCCGAGGGCAAATTGCATGCTTCTTGGGAAGGCCCCTACCGAGTCGTTGCTGTACATGACTCCGGATCCTATCAGCTCGAACAAATCAACGGGACCCCAATCCCCCGAAGTTGGCACGTCACAAATTTGAGGCGTTTCTATTTGTGAAGGCTACATTGCAAGTACTATCTTTCCTTTAATTTCCTTTATAGTTGTTATTTCGCTTTGTACTTTCGAGTTTGCTCCGGCACTTATCATTGAATAAAAATTCTTCGCTTGCATAACTTACTGTGTTATTCTTTATGTTACGGGGACGCCCTAACACAATTACACTATCATTATTAGTCTCCGGACAATTAAATCTCTCTCTCGGTCCGTCCGAGGAGGTTTGCATATCAGTCCCCGGACTTACATCACTTTCTCGTCTGTTTAACCGGAGAAATGTTTACTCCCGCCTGATCCGTCCGGGGAGGTATTTTACTCCCGTCTGATCCGTCCGGGGAGGTATTTTACTCCCGCCTGATCCGTCCGGGGAGATTGGATTTATCCATACCGTGTTCCCGAACACCTATTTAAAACAGTTAACAAGTTTTCTATTGTGTTCCCGAACACCCGATTAAAGTGATTTGTAACAAGTTACTTTCATTACACCAGTTTGTACACATTACAACAGTTCTCATCTTTTGAATATTACACATCAAATGGTTTCTTACATAAGATTTCAACCATAAAAAAAAAAAAAAAAAAAAAAAAAAAAAAAAAACAAACAAACAAACAAACAAAACAGCAAAAACAACAAGTATATAAGCTAATGTCTACGGCCTCCTAGCCAATATTCAGCGCTCCGGTGCTGGGACCCACTTCTCGGTCTGTGTTGGGTCCTCCGGGATCTTGAAGATCCTCGACCTCGGGCCCCGGCTCTGTTACCCCTTCGGGCTCCGGCTCGGTCATCCCTTTGAGTCTCCCTCCGCCGAGGACTATCTCTAGGCACTGGCTTAGGGGCTTCATCTCTGGACTGTGCTCGGTTACTGGACTGTGGGGCCGACCTCGATGTTTGAGCCCACTGCTCAGGGTCCCACTCCTCCGAAGCCATTACTTCTATTTCCCGGGCCAACTCCTCGACTATCTCCTCGGCAACCACCGGGGGTTCTTCTTCAATTGTAGTAACCGGAGCTGGCTCTCGGATGACTATGCCCTTGCTCTGCTCAAAAGGCTTCTTCTTGCCTTTGGTCTTCTTGTCCTTCCGAGGAGCTTTCTGTGTACTTCGGTCCTGGCTTGTGCTAGCAATGAACTCTTCAGCAGAAGGCCTCCGCCTGATTCGGCCCTTCAGTCCTTCATACATACTAAGCAGCAGTTCCAGGACTTCTCTTTTCCTCACGAGCTCCGCGGATTCGACCGAGCTCCTCGACATCAACGCCGCGATGTCACTCTGGATTTCAACAGTCCGCTCCTCTACTTCTTCAAAAGTTAGAAGACCGAACTCGGACAGAATTCGCTCATATTCCTTATGGTGAACGCGGACGCGGCTCATCTCGGCAGCTGTGGTTCGATACTTCATCTCGAAGTCTTTGGCTCTTTCATTGGCCTCGACCACCTTCTCCTCTGCCGAGGCTATCTGCTTCTTCAGCTTAGGCACTACGTTCATTTCCAGACGGTTCTTCTCTCCGCGGAACCACTCAAGTGATTTCATTAACTTCTTTATTGTCTCGTGCAGCTCCGCGGTGTTCTAGACAAATGATAAGAGTCAACCAGAACGATTACTCTCAAACATATTATAGTTGAATACAGTTCGGCAAAAACATAATGGATGGCGTAAATAAACAGATGACAAGAGTCCAAGAAGAGGAAATTGTATTTCAAATAGCAAAAGTACAATGGTTCAATTACATCATCCCTAGCATTTCTACAAATTTACAAGTTTAAATTTGCGGGGATCTACTGACCTCCCGCTGAATTGCTTCAGTCTCTTCGGGCAACTCTTCTTGCTGGCCCACAGACACTTCAGCATTTCCCTCTTCGGCTGCTACGACGGCCACGGTTTCAGCAGGGACTTCAGCTTCCATCGAGGGGAGGGGCTCGGTGTTTTGGGGGGCTGGGACCAGTTCACCCCTGCAGAAGGCCAGGAATTCAGCGTCCTGGTCCACTTCGCAGCTCGCAACTTCTGCGGCAGTTAGGAGCTGCTTCTTCTCCCCGAGTGCATTCACCAATGACCACTCCGGCAGCTCCGTTAGAGAGGCGTAGTAGGCCTTTTCCACCTCGGCCGCTGCCTCAGGGTCATACCCGAATTCTGGACGAGTAATGTCCACATCCGGGTACGCCTCCTTCACCTCCTCCAGCACCATGGCTCGGGTGGCTTTGTCCCCTATTGCCACGAACTTCGTCTGAAAGTCGAGAAAGGTCGTGGTCTTGAACAGCTTCTCAGCGAAGGTCCTCAGCAAAGCTCCCTGCCCTCCAACCACGGCTGCTTCCCTCGCCTCCATCTCCGCTCGCAGCTGCATCAGCTCCCCCCGGAGACCATGGTTTTCCGTCTCCACACCGCGCAGACGCGCGATCTCGGACTCAACCAAGGCAGCCCTCTTGCGTGCCTGGGTCAAGTCGTATGACAGTTTGTCATTTCGCGCGCGAAGGTCCCGCGCCATCGCGGCTAGCCCCTCCCTGGCCTCCACTTCGCTCTTCAGGCCGACCTCTATAATCCCTCTGGCCAGCCGAAGAATCTTCTCGGCATCCGTACCGTCAAACCCCAGCATACTGGGGATCGCCTGCTCTCCCTGGACGAATTAAACACAACACAATACATGGCTCAGGCCTCTGTTACACACCTCGTGTAAGTTAAACTAATGATCAGCGTTTTTAATATTACCTCCGTACTTGCCCCAACCCGGGGTCTTTTGGATGGTGCTTGCGGAGTCCCAGTAGGCTCCGGCCTCTTCTTTGATAACGCCGGAGACCCCGCCGGCGTCGCCCTCTCCTCCGACCCCGTCGACGGTCGCGCACTCTGTGGCATCTTCTCTCGGGGAGACACCTCGGTGGCTTTCCCCTTCTTCTTTGCCGCCGCCGACGCTGCAGGGCTTCCTGATGCTGGCTGCTTTCCGAAGCGTCCCACTGCAAATATATATCTAAGGTCAGTTCTGCGCAAAACGGCAAAATTAAATAACAGGACACAAGAACTCCTACCCTCTTCGGCATCTCCGTTTCCTGAATAATATGGGCTAAGCCCAGCCTTCTCCAGTTCCTCCTCGGAACAGAGGGTTTGGAAAGTCCCCACTTGCAGGAATATGTGCCTCACTTCGGCCCCCGGATTCTCCACAGGGGCGGAATCCTGCACCTCGTCACTCCTCCACTTCGGGAGAGCTATCTTATTCCTGACAAATATGAACCTCTCCTTCCACCCCTCTACTTTGCTCGGGTTTTGGACCTTAAACCCTCCTCGGGCTCGGGGACTAAAAGAATACCACCCCTTGGACTTCCCGAAGTTCTTCAGCTGGTAGAAAAACCTAAAAAGCTCTACAGTTGGCTCTATTCCGGCCTGCTTACTAACTACCGTGAATCCTACCAACTGCCTCATCGCGTTCGGCGCTAACTGGCAGAGGGCAATGCCGTAGTATCTTAACAACTCTACAACTATGCCCCACAGCGGCAGTCTCAACCCTACTCTGAGGGGGTCAATATATACGGTCATAAACCCCTGCGGTGGGCAACAGGCCCTATCCTCGGGGGTAGGAATTATGTAATCAAGGTCGAAAGGAAGATAAAATGATGGGAGTTCCCTCTCAAGTTGCCCCCCCGACATCCGTAAACCTATGGAGGATACCTCAAGATCCACCGCCGGGCATTCGTAAAACGATACCATCATGGTATTACACTCTAAACCATCGACTCTGTCTATGGTTCTAATCACATCCTTCTCCGGAAGGATATATGATAGGGGGGGGATATCTAACGGTTTATCCGAACCTCCTACTACTTTGATCGAGGCCGAAGATGGGGCAGAAGATGAAGAAGATGAGGAGGATGACATACTTACTTGATTTGAATTCGAAAGGACGGATTTGAGAAATTTTTGATCTCTGATGAATCACAAACGCAAAGTTCCTCTTTTTCCCGCTTTCTATAATAGATGAATCACAATGGAGAAGATGAAAAGTTACTGTGCAGTTATTCCTAATATAAATGCAAAAAACCGACGGCTCTGATGCAGCCTATTCAAATTCAGTGATGGAGATTCATGCGTGCTCTTCACGCGCTTTACAGTTACCGAGGCGCGTGGGGAACAGCTGTCTTGGAACTCGCAGAGCGTGTCACTTCACGTCTCTCTCTCTCATTATGGCGCCGCCAATCACATCAGCCTCACCCTTCTTCAGGAAGATTCAAGATACACTCCGGTATACTTTCCACCTCGGCCATACTACCACACTCCGGTGCCCCTACCATTTCAGCCAAACTACTCACTCCGGTATACTTTCCACCTCGGCCAGACTGTAATATACTTACAACGCATTTTTTGCTTCTGGGAAATTCGATATCTCATTATAGGTCCCAAACACCTCGGCCCAACTCGGCACTGCGTCCATTGACTGCTCTGCAAAGTCCCAGGGACGCGGACACACTCCGTCACGCATAAACACTTCGGCCTGCCAGTGACCCCTGTCTTCTTGCTTACAGCTCCACCCCGATGACAACCGAAGCTCCTACCTTGCTTCGGCTGGGGGGGGGGGGCATCTGATAGGGATGACCCGGTTACTTCGGGCCGGGTTAATCCTGAGCCCATTTACCAGCTCAGCGAACACGCCAGCAAGCGCGAAGGCCCAGGCCCAGCAACACGCATTCGGTTCAGCGAATCAAATCTGTTCCGTGAATCAAGGCCCATGATCTTTTCCCAACTGCCATGCAGATTTGGTGGGCAAGATTATAGGGATTTAGTTAGGGTTTGGGTTTAGTAGTATAAATAGATGAAAAGAACTCTGAATTAGGGTTCGCACTTTGCTTTCTGTAACACGCACTGTAAACTCAACATTCGAGTGAAAGAAACACCTCGGCGATTGCCGTTTTCTCCCCGTGGACGTAGATCTCCGGATCGAACCACGTAAATTCTGTGTTTTTATATTCTGTTCTTGTTGATTACTGTTCGATTGGGTGATTACCGGATTGCGCATTATCATTAGTGTTAATGTACACCTTATGGGCTCCACTTATAATTTTTGCGCGCGTGATCTATATATATTAAGGTGTGTTTGGAATCACAAAATAGGCGCTAACTTAGTTGGTAAAGGTGCGGCATTTTACCCTAGTGCGCGGGTTCGAATCTTAACAACACCTTTTTATTTTTCACCAACAGTATATTCAAATTCCGAGCATAGTATATGTTATAAAGCCTGAGAGTATATGAACAACACCTTTTTAGTTTTCATCAGCAGTATATTCAAATTTCGAGCATAGTATATGTTATAATGCCTAACAGTATATTTAATATTTCGATGTAGTATACATTATGTATTTTTCACCAACAGTATATTCAAATTCCGAGCATAGTATATATTATAAAGCCTGAGAGTATATGAACAACACCTTTTTATTTTTCAGCAGCATTATATTCAAATTTCGAGCATAGTATATGTTATAATGCCTAACAGTATATTTAATATTTCGATGTAATATACGTTATGTTGCATGATAGTATACGTTGTTCCTTTTTATTTTTCAGCAGCATTATATTCAAATTTCGAGCATAGTATATGTTATGATGCCTAACAGTATATTTAATATTTCGATGTAGTATACGTCATGTTGCATGACAGTATACGTTGTTTTAGTTAAGTTTTGTTTTATACTGCGAAATATTTATTTTTTCCAACTTACAATACTCACAGTATATTTAATATTTCGATATAGTATACGTTATGATGTCTGACAATATACGTTGTTTTAGTTAATTTTTGTTTTATACTGCGAATTTTTTTTTTCCAACTTACAATACTCACAGTATATTTAATATTTCGATACGGTGTATATTATGATGTATGACAGTATAGGTTTGGTTAGATTAATTTTTCTTGTATATTGTACAATATTTATGTTTCGAACTTACAATACAATTATTGTTGCATTATAAAAAAATTTAATAATACAATTTATAATTTTTTCCAAACTCACAGACTAAAAGATAAAAAAAGAAAGAAGAAGGAAAAGGAAAAAACATTGAAGGAAGAAGGAAAAAAGATGCAAACGGAATTGAACCATTGACTTCAAGCTTGAGATATTTAAGATTGCATTAAATATCACCAGACCACTTGCTTTTAGTGTTCAACAAACACGCCATTAAATATATAAAATGCGCGCGCAAACAATATTAATATAATAATAATTGACTGGTTCAGGCCGGTCTGAACCTGTTCAGACCGATTTATTTGGGCTGAACCAGTAGGATCCACAAGGTGTACAATAATACTATGGTGCATCTTATGCACCCAAGTTTTTCCCAACATCTAAATCTAAAATTATTCAAAAACCTAGCAAATAATTTAATGATCAAATAATACGAGTTTTCTTTAGGAAGGCAGATTTTGAAATCCAGATCTAGAGTTTTGGATAATTTTGGATTTTTGAAATATATTTTAGGTTTTAATAATTATTCTTACATTTTATAAACGGGTGCAAAGTCACATGATATTAAATAAGGGAAAAGATATAAATAGCCCCTATAACTTTTAGCTCAGGCTCAAATTAACATCTAAATTATTTTTTTGTCCAATAAAATACTTGAACTTTTTAATTCGTACAAATAAACACTTCAATTTTTTTTATCTAATGTAAATAGACACTTCCGTCTAATTTAAGTTAATGGTTGTCATGTTTGTTTCAAAGTAAGAACAAACAAATGTTACACTTTAGAAAAATTAATTATATATACACATACATACATTATGAATTTGAAGCGAAAGTCATTAAAAACGAATAATTTGGTATTATTCTCATAAAAAATAGAGTTGGGACGAAAAAGTTACATAAAATATTACCTCATTAACCCACTGACGTGAAATAAAACTGTCAATACACGTGCATTAGAATGACAATCGACATAAAAAGGTATTTTAAATTAAACGAAGGTGTTTATTTGTACTAAATAAAAAAGTTTAGGTGTTGATTTATCCAAATTAAAAAGTTCAAAAGTCTTATTGGACAAAAAAAATAGTTTAAGTGTTAATTTGAATTTGTACTAAAAGTTGGAGGATCTAGTTGGAGGGTCAATAATAAAACAAATAATAATAATTATTATTATATTATTATTGTTGTTGGCAACACAACATAGCGCTAACAGCAAACGACAGAGGCGGAAACGGGGAAAAAGCACCGTCAATGAATTCTAGAAACATCTGGAAACGATACGCAGCAAGATATCCTAATTGTAATCCCGAAGAAAATCTCAACATAAATTAATACAAAAGGCATCAAGAAAATAAAGTATAAATACTCAAGATATATTTATAATCTTGAGATTATCTCCTTCCGCTGAAGAAAGAGGATATAATCGCGAAAAAAAAAAATATAATCACAACTATATCATCAATTTCTGCGTCCATGAACGAGAGCTCTTCGATTAAACTTCAATTTTGGGACAATAAAATTGAGATGGAAAATATAAAGCGTAAATCGAACGCAACAACCAAACCGGAAATAAACAGATACTTCCTCCGTTCCGGTTAATTTGTCACAGTTGATCGAACGCAACAACCAAACCGAAAATAAACAGATACTCCATCCGGTTAATTTGTCACAGTTGATCGAACACGAATGTTAAGAAAAAGTAGATTTTGTGAAATCTTTGACTTTTTTAAAGGTGGAGATTGAATGTGGATATTTTAAGGGTGGAGATTGTTGCGGATGTGATAAGTTAAGTGGGACGGACCTAAATGAAAAGTATGACAAGTTAACTGGGACGGAGGGAGTACATAGCAAGACGACTTCAAACAATGTATCAAGATCTAGATCCTTGACGGAATCGGTGCGAAACGCCTTCAAAGCTTCCTCGTCGTCTAAGTTGGGGGCGTCGGGGACGACTCCGGCTATGTGGGCGCAGTGTTCCAACAGCTTGAGAAGGATCTCTGCAGTGACGTTGGAGACAGGGATGATGTCGTCAGCGCAGCCATCTTCGATTATCAGCTTTAGAGTCTCAGATTGGAGCGTCGCCGCTTCCACCACTTGAAATCTCACATTGTCGGAACTCATTAGAGTTATCATCTTCCTCTCGCCCTCTTCAGCGCTTTCGGCCTCTTCAGGGGTTCCCGGCGCTTTCGACCTCTTCAGCGTTTCCCGGAGCTTTGGCGCTTTCGGCCTCTTCAGCGATTCCCGGCGACATGATTTTAGAGAGAGAAAATAGTAGAAGGAAGTATTGAAACTAGTCACTATTGGTGAGAAGAGTTTGCTGCTTGTCTTTGTATATATATATATAGAAAGAGAGAGAGGGGACCTAAAACGGCCAATGAAATTGCAGTTGTAACAGAGAAAGGAGTGCCTAACAAACAAAACACCTCAACGACTTCGGATCCTGGGCTAAAAACAAAACACCTCAACGACTTCGGATCATGTATTCTATTGTTTCATCATTTTTTACATCCAATTCGATGGGTCTTGTGTTATAGTATAGAATTAGCTATTTCATCATTTTTTACATTCAATTCAACATGTAATATATATTAATTCGTGACCTACTCCAATATATACATCATTGGTGAATATAATAAAATATTGGTGAATATAATGAAAAATTAAAATGTAATGAATGATCTCATGAGTCTAACCGTTTCAATGAATTAACGAAATATTGCAATGTTATTCAGGATACTTATTTTAAAACAGGAAATTTAAGATAGTAACTTCAATATCGGTAAAGAGTACACAGCACAAATTGGGCCCAATATTTGTTTTCCGATTGAAAATAGGCAAATTTAACAGATTATTGTATTGTTTACCACCTTATTAAAAAACTTAAATGTGTTTTTTGGGCTGTTAAAATTATATGTTAAGTCGTCGACTATCAATATTTTTCTAGTTTTTCAATTTTTTTATAATCGAAAGTCGCCTCTTCTAGAGGCGACATTTTTAAAGAAAGTTGATAGACGCCTCCATGGTAGGCGGTTTTGGTTGTTATTGTTGTTGTTGGGTTTTTTTATTTTTTTTAAGTTATATTTTTGTAGTTTAATAATAATAATAATAATAATAATAATAATAATAATAATAATAATAATAATAATAATAATAATAATAATAATAATAAACACTGTAACAATTAGGGGTATGCACGGTACGGTGTGCATCGAATATTTGAAAATATCCAGATCCACACCAAATTTCGGTTATTTAAAAATTGAGTATCCATTACAGATCAAAAAAATCGGGACGGTACGGTGCGATTATTTGTTTTTTTGGGACAATTCAGTTCAGAATTTCGGATCTAACGGAACGGTTCAGTTCGGATAATTGGAGATCTTTTTTATCTTTTGAATAATAAATGCAATTTGAATATAATATATTGACGTCTAACTAATATAAATAAAATTATGTTAGTAAGTTGAATGTAACGGAACGGTTTAATCGGTTCGGTTCAGTTCAGATAATTGAAGATCCTTTGATCTTTTGAATAATAAATACAATTTGAACATAATATAGTGATGTCTAACTAATATAAATAATTTTATTATATCCAACTTACTAACATAATTACATTTATATTAGTCAGATGTTAATATTTTATATGCAAATTATATTTATTATTCAGAAGATAAAAAAGATCTCCAATTATCCGAACTGAACCGTTCTGTTAGATCCGAAATTCTGAATTGAACCGTCTCAAAAAAAAAATAATAATAATAATAACTGCACCGTATCGTCACGATTTTTTTGATCGGTAATGGATACTCATTTTTTAAATAACCGAAATTTGGTATGGATCTAGATATTTTCAAATATCCAATCCACACCGTACCATGCACATCCCTAATTGTTACAGTGTTTACTATTTTTTTTTATTATTATTATCATCATTATTATCATTATTATTATTAAACTACAAACATATAACTGGAAAAAAAAAAAAAAAAAAACCACCGAAATCGCCTACCATGAAGGCGACTATCAACTTTCTTTAAAAGAAAAGAAAAAATATAATGTCGCCTCTGGGAGAGGCAGTTCAAGTAAAAAAAAAAATTGAAGGGCGACTTTCAATAGAAACTCAGAAAAATATTGAGGGTCGACCCTCGCAGAGGCGACTCAACACATAATTTTAACAACCCAAAAAACACACTTATTTTTTTTTTGATAAAGTAATGAACAGTGCGATAATTTGAAAAATTTGCCCTGAAAGAATGTGATTTTGTATTTTTGGCCTAATTCTCACTTGTTGTTGGACTATTTATAAAGATGTTTGAGTGCAAATTTTTCCATGTATTTGTTAGTACTAGTATTTTTCCTATGAGAGTTATATTTTCCCTGGATCTTTTATTGTATTTGGTAGAACTATTACTTTTTCTATGTGGTTTGTATTTCTCCTTCCCAACCCCTCTGAATTGCGCCGCCCAAATCTTAAGTTAGATCTCAACCATGTCAGGCCGCCCTCATCATCGGAACAGTTGAATTCAACAAAGCCCCTCATGAGGAAGGCTTTAGAAAGAAGGAGGAAGCCCATATCTAGAGCAATTCGACTGTCCTTATCGGCGATCTCTCGAATTCTCTGAAGCCCGTAAAAAAGGAAGGCTTTAGAAAAAAGAGGAAGCCCAGATCTCGACCAGCTCATGCTGCCCTCACCGCCGAAATTCTTGAATTCTCTCGCCGTCCTCAACTGGAATTTTCTATTTTGGTGAAGCCCGTAATGAGGAAATAACGCGATGCTTTAGAAACAAGTCAAAAAAAGGTAAAAATGAATTTCTACATATGTTGAATATATTACACTGTGTGGTGCCACAATGGGATTCACCCAACACGAAGAACGCTCATAACCTAGGTAACGATCAGATTACTGATTGTCTCCACCACATTAGAAGAACTCGCACATAAAGGGTAGGGGGCGATTACTATTGTTAAAGACATATTATTATTATTATTATTATTATTATTATTATTATTATTATTATTATTATTATTATTATTAATTAACTTGATTTATTAAATTGGCCAATCATTTTATTAATTTATCCAATGTTGGGTTAGGCCCAAAACCAATTCATTTTGGCCCATTTAATATTTTCGAGCTCGATTTATATTGGGAATTATTATTAGCTTGCAAATTCATTTATTTGCAATTTACTCGTTTATTTATTTATTTATTTAAGCCTGATGTCTCAATATGAATTAATTTATTGCATGCATTCACTTATTCATACATGTCATAATAAGCCCATCTCTTTGAGCCCAAGACTCAAGCCCAGTTCACTAATGTGCAAGGGCCCATGTCTTGAGCCCAAAGAAATCTAGAATTTCAACAACTGAATTACGCTAATTAATACTGATAAAGATTTTCTCAAAATCTGAGAAGTCTATCCAAATACTCCTAAACCTAGTCAGAATACACTATATATGTATTACGTAGCCAAATTATACATTCCCACACAAGAAAAATAATACGCAGTCAAAACTTTTCTACAACCAGAACACATCCGGCTAAAGCTTGACAAGGTAATACATAATTCTTACTTTTCTTCCTCGTTACTTTTGCCTTTCTATTACACTCAACTATAATTCAATCTTCAAATTTCGACCGCGTTTCCATTATTCTGCCATTGTTTTAGAAAATTCGACGGAGTTCCGTCCCTTACAACAACTCGCACTGCCTTATAGTATATCGAGAATTAGGAAAAATCGGGGCGGACTGAAAGTAAATCTGATATAACCGTGTGTGTGCACTGTGTGTGTTCGTGTAAACCTGATGCGGTGGATGAGTGGGTGTCGTGTTTGAATATTTATGTGTGTGTGTGATTTAGGGGGGATGTGTATATCAGTGAAGGTGTGTGAATATGTGTTTCTCAGTGTGTGCGTGGGTGTATCAGTCCGTGTCTGTAATAGTGTGTTTATTGGTGTGAATAGAGTGTGAAGCATCTGGTTAATTTTCCAGAACCAGAAAATGACGAAGGAAGCAGTCTGAGAGAATTAATTTATGTTTTGTGTGTGTGTGTGTATGTTGTGATACCAGATTAGGAGAGATAGAATCTATATGTATTATTGAAGTATGTGTCTGCAAATTGATAAAGGGGAGAGAGGTTATAACAAGGTAGAGGTGACAGGAACTTTCTGCCAAAGGAATTAATTACAACCATGATCATTATTAGTATTCTATATTATTTTCTCTTCTTTTATTTTGCAATCAAAGACCCATTAGTTCCAAAATCAACATAATCTTAATTAAATAAAGTTTTCCAGATTACTAAACTAGCCATATGTCTTTGGAATGATACCAATCAACTTTTAGGTAGTTTGAAGACCCAAATTCGTCCATTCTATTCTATCTAAATAATTATTCTTCTATTTTTAAATCGTATAATTAAGCTCTAATAATGATGTTATATTAAAATATATGTGACTTATACGTATAGGTTGTACGGAATTCGGACCACGGGCTTAACATTGCATGTCATTCCATCAGATTTACATAAGATAATTCAGGTGGGGATTTTAATGTTTTATTACTTTAATTGTATAATTGATTGTCTACATGTGCTTTGATTTCATTATTACTTGCCAATACAAGTAATTGACTTATTTGCTACTTGCCAATACAAGTTTAGCCATTACCAATATGCTGCTTGCCAATACAAGTTAGCTCTGTGTGACTTGCCAATACAAGCACATCATTATAATTGTACTACGTTTATTACTTGCCAATACAAGTAATTGACTTATTTGCTACTTGCCAATACAAGTTTAGCCATTACCAATATGCTGCTTGCCAATACAAGTTAGCTCTGTGTGACTTGCCAATACAAGCACATCATTATAATTGTACTACGTATGCCTTTTGTTATATAATTTTGTGATAAATGGTAATCCTCCACGAGCTGAAGGAAGCTCACCTCATCCCATTATTGACCCTTACAGATTAGCTTGTTGCAGGCGGAGGAGTGAGGCGGACCGGAGTATATGAATATTAATTATTTTGCCATTTGAACTTATTTTTATTTCAGAAAGTTGCTCATTATTGTTTTTTTGAAGTTTGGCCACGTTATTTGGATTTATTTTATTTAGTTAAGTAACTTTTTAGGGAATGCTTCCGCATTAGTTCTATTTATTTACTTCTTTATTAGGGGATAATCACTTGCCTTATTTTATTTATTTAACTTTGAAAATTGGATTGTTTAGTGATTTTGAAAAAAATAAATTAAGTATAATGTATTTTGTTTACTTATTATTTTAAATAGGTGGGCTTGTGGAGTTAGAATTTTAAAATATAAAATTTAGGTTGTTAGTAACAACTTGATTAAAATTTTTAGAAATTTTACTAATTACTAATGAATTGTGGAGAAATATTTTATTTAAAAATATTCTGGAAATCGGGTCATTACAGTGTGGTATCAGAGCGAGGTCTACATTCCTGTAGACTCGTAAAAAAAATAAAAAAAATCTTACTTGGGTAAGTAAGTTGAAAGAAAAATATCATATGCTTCTCGGCCACCTCTGCTTTGTCGCTCGGCGCCAAGGTACATTTACATTCTATTTTGAAATTTTAAGTTCATATCCATTTCACTCTTGAATTAAATTCAAGCAATGACAATACAATACATGCATCCATATTACAATATCATCTTATTGAGACAAGACTTATCTAAATTGCTATAATTATGTGCTTTAGCATATTATTGGTTGATTTTTGCTATATTCTTGGTACTAGCTATAGTACACCTGGAACAATTTAGACTTATGAGGAATTACATTTCGAGTAGAGGAGTCTTTAAACATTCGATGATATAGTGTTAAGACGTATCGTTCATGGTTTGATTAATAATAAAGATTATGGTTGGATTATATTGATAGTTGTGGTTGTGATTGTGATTATGATTGTGATTATAACTAACATTATGATTGTAATTGTGGTTGTGATTGTAATTATCTTGTAATTGCAATTATGATGTTTTTATTGTTAAACTATTTTCTCAACCTCATTTCTCGTATTACGTCTCACGAATGCACCGTGCGGATGTCAGAAACATGTCTCGGAACAATGGAAGAAACAATAGCAACAGGAACAATGCCCAAGATGCCCAACCTAAGTGCCTAATGCAACGCCTGATCCGCAACAACTATTTGCGGGTTTAGCAACACTTCTGTAGAACGTCACTATTGCACAAACACCTACTGAAGACCAGGTTCATTCTAGAGTGATAAGTCAGTTCACTCATTTCAAGCCGCCTACTTTCCATGGCCATGAAGGCCCAACAGCTGTTAAGGAGTGGATCACCTCACTGGAGGACATTTTCGATCATATTGGCTGCTCAAATGAATTGAATTCAGATATGGAAGTAGAATAATCATCTATCACGTAGCTTGTTTAATATACACGACACCAATACTTTTACTCATAGTCAAGGCATGTTGGATGTTATAAGTCTACTGTATATTTTTTTATTTTTCAGTTTTATAGCACAACGTCGAATCAAATTCTGGACACAGTGATAATAATAATCTTGTATCAAATATGTAAGCAGGTTGCTAATTGTTTATTTCAGTGTTGTTATGAATAAAAATGTATACGTACCAAATAAAACCAACATTTGTTCCTTAGGATAAACCTCCATATAAAATTTTCCTAAGACAGTCAACATAATAATGGAGAAAATTGAATTCAAAACTGATATAAATATGTATATGTTTCAATTTAAAATCGACATTTTTTTTGCACTACCAAAAAATAATACGATAGCAAATTCTTTAAATCGAAGTCTGATATATGTATTTTTATTTACCTTTTTTTAAAAAAAATATTATAAAGTCGTTTACGACATTTTTTTCCGATCATTTTATAGGTCTGAAAAATAAAAACCAAAATTGAAATCAATACATATTAAAAATAAAAAAAAAAAAACACAGGAAAAAAAGGCTTTGGGTAATATACACGAAAAAATAAATTAAAGAAAATAAAGTCCAAACAAATCGAAGGCCCAAACTAGAAAAAATTACAGAAAAGTCCGACCCAAAGGATATGCAAAATGTTGCCTTATAAAAGAGGTTGGGAAAATTGGAAATAAAAAAGATGGAGAAAATATATTAAAAAAAAAAACATTAAAAATGGAATATAATTACATGTAACCTGTTGTTCAGGTAAAACTCATCCGGGTGCACCGTGTCCCAGGTGCACCCCAGAATAGCCCATACTTTTATGAATTTTTATATATTTTATAAATTATTTAAGACTTTTTAATTCAACTATTTTTTTTTTAAATAATTTTAATATTTTCTATTTTGGATTATTTGTAGTGTATTAGAAATAATTTTCAAAATTTTTAAATACTTTTATATTTTTTAAATATTATTTATAATAATTTTTAACTTTTTCGCCAAAAATTTTCGTTGGAAGTTGTAAATTGTGACAACACATGGAGTACAAGTTGCAATCAGCAAAAATAAATATCAAAATGTCAATACACGTAAGATTCAGGCTGATTTTAGTAATTAAGCCTAAATCTATTCCTTAGTCCACTACAACTATATCATTGAAAAAAAGTAGGTTATATATATGTTGGTTTCCTTAAAACGTAATTAAGAATTGTGGTAATGTTAGATGTCAAAATAAGTGGTTGGTGTTATAGTTGATCAAACTTGAACATTAATGCGTTTTTCTTTTCTCTTCTTTTTTAACTATTATGTAAAAAATCATGTTTTTTACTATTTTTGTAATTAACCTTTCACAAAATATATTTCCTATAATACCCGTGCCTCTCACAACTCGCTGGCCAATATAATTTTTGCATTTTATGCATTTCATATTGTTATGTGCTATTTGCGTGATAGTTTTATAGTAATTAGTTTGTTATATTCATTACGTCATTTTATATTTTGCGACTAATTTGGACATGTTTACCTTGGTAGTCAAGAACCCCCTAGTCTAAAATATTGAGACATGCTACAAAATTTAAGACTACACGTGACAAGTTTAAAATATAGAATATTATGTAGTACGTGGAAGTGTTAGATATGTACATAATTTTATTATCAGAATAACAACAACAACAACAACAACAACAACAACAATAATAATAATAAATAATAATAATAATAATAATAATAACACCGCCAAATTAAGTCGGCAGAAGTGGATCTTACAAATGTATTTCCTATATATTAGAAGAAAAAGGATAAGATTGCTTAGGAGATTAAAGAAAAGAAAAGGAGAAGAGAGCAAGAGTTGTCGAAGGACAGGCATATAAGAAAAATAGGTATGTAAATTTGTCAATTTGCCATTAATGAAAATTATGGTTTTAGTTGGTGTCTATGCTTGTAATTAGATTAGTCTGTTAGAATCAAGTGAGCTTCTTTTCACTAAAACAACACTTTAGTTGGTTAGAATTATTAAATAATTAGTAATCTCCATTAAGACTATTATGTTAAATTATTGAAGGTAGGAAGCATGTGATTAGTATAGAGAACACAATAACCTGTCTATGCACATTTATATACACATAGTTGAGGTTAAGATATTGAGTAAAATTGGTTCTGCCCAGATTTTTTGCAATAGATGTTCACTAATCAGCTTATTTCGACAATTTTTCAACCTGAATTTGAAAAAGTACAAACATGAAAGTTGTAGCCTGATGTATTAGCTTTATAACCCAATTTGAATCATATAAATATCAATTTTGTAGAAAAAGTTAGAGTCTTATTACCAAAATGCGACGAAGCTGAAATTGTCGGACTAAAAGTACGTAACGATCTAGATTTTGATCGCTTGTGCATTGATTTGAGTTAATTGCCATAGATTGATTACCATGGTGGGATAGGAAGTTTCAAAAGTTACTCCGGAGTAGAGGTAAGTAGAAATACATCTTCAACTACAATGCTTGAACATAGTATTTGTGCATATTATTTGTGATGACTGACTGTAATACGTGCACTTGTATATTTTTATATAAAGTGTTTTATTCCATTATTAATAGTAAATTGGTGAGCATATCAATCATGAGCATTAGCATTTGCAAGAATTTGCATGTGTACATGAGAGAAGTCAAAATAGCATAATTTCATAAATTGGAAATGTTTTGGGGTTGGTCATCACTGACACATTGAGAGTTATATATTATATATATGGTGTCTCTCGGGATGCTTCCGGTGATAGGCGTGCACGCGGAAGAGGTTCCCACTTCAGCACCTTTATGATGATGGGTACGGGAAGAGGTAGACTTTCCGGTGGACTGCAGGGGTAGGCAGGAGGCGGACCCCTGGTAGTCTTGGAAGGATAGCCACTTGGTCGTACCAACCATCAATGATGTCTCGGGTGGACTATAAGGGGGGAGGAGGGACCCTTGGTAGTCACGAGTATGAAGGAATATTCTGGTGAGGTTGTGCTAGTGAAGGGAGCCATTTCCCACCAAAAAGGGTTTCCTTTTGAGAAAACAGTTGAAAGAAATGGTTTTATAACTTGCATCCATCATATATGCATTTCTCATACATGATTTTTGCTTACTGAGCTTTAGCTCACATAGTTCTTGTATTGTAGGTGAGTTTGACTACGCATGAGATCGTGAGCTGATCTGGCATGCTGTTGTAGCTTCTGCAAGTTTTGAAGCCCCGTGTATATGAATGACGACCTGTGGGGCTAAACCTTGGACTCACTATGTTTTTGCTAGTGTTCTAATAATCTTTTTGGTCATGTTCAAATTAAGAAATTTTAATATGTATATTTCTGTAAATATGGTGTTGAATGGAGTGTGACACCTTTGTACTCGATCTGAATCTATGTAAATATATGTAGGTGAGATTTTGGTCTTGAAGGAGTATTCTAAATTGTTAATTTTGGAAAAGAAAAAAAAATTATACAGGCTTTGTAAGGCTAAAAATTAGTATAAAATAAGTTTTTACAAGGGTGGGTGTGACATTTCCAAAGTAAAACACAGATGCGCAACACAAGATATGGGCCATGTGCCCCCTAGCATCTTTTATTATTATTATTATTATTATTATTATTATTAATATTAATTTATTTAAGCTAATCTGAAAAACGAGCTCCCACTTATCATATATTCCTGCTTGCAACCATTAATGAATGCCGTCATAAGTTAAATTAGAAAATGTAACATTTTTTTAAGACCAGGTCAAATTGCAAGTCCACGGTCTATTAAGTAACGTCTGAAAAGTACAGTAGCTATGTCTGAAATCTTACCAAAAACTGTATTGTTCTGTTCAGATATTTTGTCTGATGGAATGAGAGAGTTTTTCTACATATATGTCTGAACTACATGTGCGGGTTCGGCTGTTGTTGCTCGAAGATTACAACGGCTCGGGGGTGACAATATGCAGTTGTATGTGAAATGTATCTTCATTGTTAATTTATGGGTGTTGTGCCCAAACGAATTTTAGTTCGTGCCTAACAATAAATTAATAAAGTTGTACCTAAAACATGGCGTTAGAAGATGATCAGAGCAAGGTTCCCGGATGGATGTTCTGCCTTGCCGATAGTCCTCTAGTGAAGAGCCTCCATCGCTCTAGTCAGTAATTACGATTTTGTGGATTGTAATGAAAGATAGAGTAATGGAATAGTATTGATCAGTTACCTTGCAAATAAAGAAATAATGAGGTATTTATACTTACTTGGTGGGGCTAAGGGTAAAAATGTATTTAAAAAAATATCAGTAAACCCTAATCCTAGTCAGCACTACGAATTCACAATTTTTAAGGACACGTCAGTGGTCCCCTCTTTACCTTTTGATAGAGATAAAACGATTGTAAGTGTATTGGGGATGATTTACTGTACTATATGTCGAAGTGGAATTCAATGAATTTGTCACATGCTCCTCTCCTCTTTTCTTCGTTGACTATAGCTGCGGAAAGTTCTTCATGTCTTCCTTCCATAGTTCACAGTCAAATCCTAGTTATTCACCCGAACCTAGATTTTATTTTCCCTGATCCTCCTATCACTAGTATGATCAAGGACGTAGTTCCAGCTGACCAACGATGGAGGTGGGATTAAAATAGTTGGTCATTCCTCATTTAGACACCTGAACTACTTATACATCAAATATTTTCCACTTTCGACTTCATTATAGAGATTCATGATGACGATGATCAATCCAATCACCTCAATTCCCCTACCTTGGCTTTCGGGAAGGAACATGTAGACGTAGGGATTCGTCTCCCGATAAATGACTATCTTGCTTGTTTGGCCTATGCTTACAACCTTCCACTAAACCAGATTAATCCTTCCTCCATGCAACTAGTCATTGCTTTATATATTTTGAAAAGGGGCATGGAGGAGAACACACAGCGGAGTTATTCACTACAACAATTATGTTAATAGACTAGGCCTAGTAGACCTCGGTTATATATGAAATTGTAATCTATTGGAGCATGAACCACACTTTTGGGTGAAAGTGTAGTCTATTAGCGCAAAAAATCGCTATAGACTACAGTTGTGCCTCGGTTTTGCATAAGTGTAGCGTATTAGCGTATTTTTGTAGCTAATAGACAATGATTTCGCCCACGGTTTCTTTGAAATGTAGTCTATCTGCGAAAAAACTCACTAATGTTGGGGAATCGGAGTTCTGTGCCAAGGATCTATTCAGGATAAATTTGAAAATCACTTTAATAAATCAAATTACCATAATTTGAAACATTCAAATCATACAATTCATGTAATTAAATAACAGTAATCATACAATAAGCCCTAAACATGTGGAACTAAGGGATTATCGTATTTACCTTCGAATCGGAGAAAACCGTTGAGAAAAAATATCCTTTCAACCCAAATATCTTCTTGAGTATGTCCTAAGCCAAAGCTCGCCAATCCAGTGGAAATTAAACAAACTTATTAACACTCGAGGAAGGATTAATTTTCACGAAGAACAGTCACTCACATATGCATATTGGGACCGAAATTAGTCCCCGATTTATAATGGGCAAGGGCCGAAAATAAGCCCTCTTTTTGGGATAGGGATCAAAATCCTCTCCCACTTGGGAAAGGAAAATATGGATAAAATCCTATCCCTTTTGTAATTAGATTTCTCCATATCTTTTCTTTCCTGTCTCCTACTTTTGATTAATCCTTATCCTCTTAGTTAATGGACTTCTATTGGGCTACTCAAGGGGCCTTTAGGAGAAATAGGATTGGGCTTCCTAATGGGCCTAGATATCAATATTGAGCCATCAATATTATTCTAGCCCATTAATATTAATTCATTCCACTATAGAATTAATATTGAACTATCCATCCTAATCCGTTTTCGAAAAATGGCTCCCGGTTATATTTTCCTGTGTTTAAGATTCAATATCCATCAATTAATTTAAGCTACTGAATGCTTTAATTAATTAATATCTTTTATTCCTTGAGAACAAACAACTTAACATTATTAGCATATCGGAATTAATCCACTGTACAAGTTTGATATGATAAACATTCTGAGCCCATCAAGGGAAATCAACTTGTTTCACCAAGACCCGATTTTCTGTATTGATTTAGCAATTTTTCATATAAGTAATAATATTACCTAAAGTACAGAGCATTGAGTCCCAATGACTCTTTGCCCAAAATAAATGAAAGCAACATTAATTAATTATATACAATCCCAATTAAGTGACAAAAATTAAGAAATCAATAAACACTGAGATCTAATTCTTTTATAAATTTAATCTAGAAAAATTATCTCGATGTTGGTCCAATTCAGTGCAACAAATGCATTAGTGTAATCTCTTTCTCAAGACAAACCAACCCGAGTCTTACACATCAAATTCTACCAATGATTTGTTCAATTCCATCTAAGTTGTGAATCATTATACTTATTACAAGGAACTGACAATGTGATCTTTTGTGATCTACTACGTACCACATTATCTACAATGTAATGTATTTGAATAATATGCAATAAATATATATAATATTCATAATATTTAAAGAAAACAGTGATAATTTATTCTCATTAACAAGATACAAGAAAAAGTTTATATACAAAGAAACACTTAAGAGTATGTTCAAGTGCAGTTGGGTGGAGAACAATAATAGCATCAAAGAGGAAGATCTTGGTTTTACTTTGGTCAATCTGAATAGAGTAGGCTTTAGATCAGATCCATTTATCATGGCTAGTCAAGCAATATAAGTTTTCTACATCGAAGACCCTCAAGATTCCTTATGATCGGTTGTAATCCCTACTCAGAGCCGGGAGAAGCATGATTACAGGCATGGTGATCAGTTGGGGGACATTGCAATCCAACTTCAAAGACTGATAAAAGACTTTTCATCCGTCAATGCTGGTGATAATGATGAACATGAACCTTCATGGGGTCGTACGGACTGCGATGGGACTTGGGTTAAAAATACAGGCCCTTAGCAGATTATTTCCTCTTAACTCTATCATTATTTCTGTGTTGCTTGTTGCACTTTTTAACTACGGCAAACTGAATTTTGTCTATGTGCCTATTACTCATACTTAGAACAATTGATAACTGATGTCATATTTGTGTTCTTGTTCATTTACATTGTGTTATCACAACTCTGTGATACTTCTCAACCCATTCTTTTGAGTTTTAATAAGTTATCGTACACCATAAGCACGCGTCGTAATTTGGCAGCTGTTGACTTTGACCGCTTGGAGTCAGGAAATAATGGGGTGTGTAGTCAGCAGGTGACACACAAGCCTAACACAAGGTGTCGATCAGCTGTATCTCATAGTAATGCTGGGAACTTGCCCTGGAATCGAAAGAGACCCGAAGGCCGCTTAGAGTGTGTGACTAGACATGTCAAAATCGATCCGCCGCACTCTGCCCCACCCCGCTCCGACCCGAGGCCTTTGGGGTAGGGCAAAATCAGAGCCGATGAAGAACGAGGCAGGGCACACCCCGCCCTGTCCATGGGTCGGGTCATGTCCCCCGCCCCGCCCCGTCCCCAATATATATATATTTAAATATATATTATGTACTATTATATATATATATACACACAAAAATAATATATATATATATATATATGGATTTATAATATAAAATTTTATATAAAATATGTTATATATTTGTCATCTTAATATATTAATTATGACTAGACTAAATTTGAATAATTAAGTTTCAGTTTTTAATAATTAAATTTAAAAATAAAAAATAAAAAATGTTAAAATAAAGCTAATGTAAACCTAAAAATTAAAACCCTATTGACTTCAACCAAAAAAAGCAAGTTTTTTAACAAAAAAACTAATTTTTTTTTCTAAAACAAGAATGGAGGCGGAGCAGGGCGGGGCGGGGCTGTGCGAGTGATACACGTTAATTATGCTTGTAATTGGGTCAAATTATGATACTATTTTATAGGAATTATGTGCATAGAGGGTCAAGAATTGGATGAAATGTTATATAAGTGACCAATTAACGTACTCGGCTTGTTTTAAGGTGTTTTTGAGCAATTTCAGGATAAAAGGTTGTGATTTACGACTACCGGGCAAGGAAACAAGTTGGAAAAGAGGGAAAACCGGCCCAAAATAGTGAAAACCAGTGGAAATCGGTCCAAACCGTCCAAGAACCGGTCCAGACCGGCCTGAACCGGTCCAGGAGCAAAACGGGACAAGAACCGACACGGCCGCGTCAAACCTTCAACACGGCCGTGTCAAAAGTGGTGCACAATGTTCAAAACAGCTCTGGAACAGAACACGGCCGCGTCACAATTGCAACACGGCCGTGTCAAATGTTGCGCAGAAATTAAAGTTTACAAAGCAACACGGCCGTGTCACTTAAGCAACACGACCGTGTCAAAAAGGCCGCCGATAAGAGAGATCCTGTTTAATAGGGGATTTGATTTCCTAATAGGATTTGGATCCGATCTTCTCAAGGATTCGTCCCCAACTCAATAAAAAGTACCTCAAGCTCTAGGAGATAGAAATCAAGAACATCAATTACATCATTATTCTACCTAGAAGGAGTCTTGGAGGACAAAGAAGACGAAGATCATCGAGACGGAGTCATCCGGGTTTAATTATTCTTTTCTAGTTTAATTCCTTACAATGTTTTTCGTAGAATTTTGTATTGAATTATTGCTAGGCATGAGTAGCTAAGCTATTCGTGTCCTAGGGTTAGAAAGTAGGGATTATTATGACAATATTTTGATTTATGATTTAATCGATTAATTCCGTTCTTTACGTGTTTTATCTCTATGTTTGTGCTTAAAACTGAATTTAGCTTGATCACCCAGATTTAGTAATTTAGTTTAACAATTCCGCTTCGAGAGGAGGGAATTGTTATCAGACTTAGAACATAGAGCGCAGTTGTCTATGACTGTGTAGGCCGTGGCTTAGGATCGTTTAGGAGTTATTAGGTTTAATTGACTCGAGAGGGTAATTAGCTTAATCAATCAACGGTTTAATCGCTTCGAGAGAAGGGTTAGATTATTGTCGTGCCGCCTAATAAACACTAGAATTGGTAAATTAATAGGTTAATCATATTCAACATTGAAGTAATATCCTGAAATCGAAGCCCTAGGATACCTATTCTCCTTGATTGTTAGTTTTTGTGTTTCCTAAGTTTGAAGTTATATTTAATTGAGTATTTTAATTAGTAAAATCAACCTTTTACAACTTAGTATCTAGTTAGGACATTCCTAGAGTATTAAGGTATCAAACTACCTATACTATTCCTTGTGGGATCGACCTTGATAATCGTTACTACACCTACATCCGTACACTTGCGGAACACTAGGTTAGAAACCGACGTGTCAAGTTTTTGGCGCCGTTGCCGAGGAGTAGGATTTAGCGCCTAGTTTTTATCTTGAAAAATAGGAGGAAACTAGACTAGATTTTATTTTTTCGTAATTTTAATTCTAATTTTCGTTTTTATTTTTGGGTTAATTTTTGTATTACGCGGTAGTTCTTGTTTTTGGTGTTTTCAGGCTTCGTATGCTCACCGGATCAAAAGGGAAAGAAACCCTTCTTCCTTTCGATCCAGAAATTGAAGCGACAGCTCGCAGACACCGAACTAGAAGAAATTTCGCATCTGAGATGGAGAACCCACCACAGCATCCGAATCAGGATGACGCACTAAACAGAGTACTGACAGCTCTGGTACGTTTGGATGATCAAGTCACGAATATACAGCAGCAGCTACCTCCACAAGGGCCACAGCTACAACAGCAGTACGACCCAATTCAGATAGACCCAGCTGCAGGAGATGAAGATGACACTCCCATCAGTGACTGCCAACAGGCAGGAGGAGTACAACCTCCACCACTCAATGCCAACAATTTCAAGCTGAAGCCTGCACTAATCAACATAGTGCATCAAAACCAGTATGGGGGAAGTGCTTTGGAGGATCCGAATGTACATTTGATCAAGTTTCGCAGGCTGGCAGACACAATCAAGATCAATCATGTGCTGCACGAGCAGGTCAAGATGAGACTATTCCCTTTCTCACTGAAGGACAGAGCACTACAGTGGTTCAATTCGCTGGAAGATATCAGAGATTGGGAAGACTTAAGTACTTCTTTTCTGTTGAAGTACTTTCCACCAAGCAAGATGCTCGACCTGCAGAACCAGATCAATCAGTTCAAGCAATTGGACCAAGAGCCATTCGGAGAGGCTTGGGAGCGATTCCGGGATCTTATCCGGAGTTGCCCTCAACATGGGTTCACCAAGAAGCAGCAAGTGTGCAAGTTCTACAATGGTTTACTTGCACCGACTAGAAACCAAGTGAATGCAGCTGCGGGTGGAAGTTTGATGGAGAAGTCAGTAAGGATGGCATTCTCAATCCTGGACTCGATGGCCAGAACAAGTTACCAATGGTCGAATGAGAGAAACATGCCAAAGAGGATAGCCAGTGTCCAAAAAGTCGAGCTCGTCAATAATGAGCCAATTGAAAAGCTCACAGCACAAGTAACAGCATTGACGAGCCAGGTGAATTTGCTAACTAATCTGACGTTAGCACAACAGCCAGGGGGTCCGGAAGAAGTTGAAGAAGTAAAATTTGTGAATCAACGAAACTTCAACAATTTCCAGAACAATCAGCCTCGGTACAATCAGTACCCTCAGAATCAGAATCATCAGAACTTCTCGTATGGGAACTCGCAAAATACACTTAATCCGCCACCCGGATTTGCTGTTACAAATGGCATGATCCACGACGGTAAGAAGCCATCACAAGAAGAGATTGCGTAGTCACAATTTGAAAAGTATGATGATAAGTTGGCTCAGTTGGAGAAGAAAGTAAACGGGAAATTTATGGAGCTAAACAAGCATATCACTGGGCAAGGGGCAGACATCAAGAGGCTCGAGAATACATTGGTTCAGACTCAAGCTAGCATTGGTGAATTGTCATCAAACATGAGCCAATTGATAAAGATAGTAGGGGCTCAACACAAGCAGGGCCAATATCCGAGTGATACAATGGTTAATCCGAGGGAGCACTGCAATGTTGTGAAGCTAGAGGAGCATGAAGAAAGCATGAAGGACCATGAAGCGAAGAAATCAGGCGAGAAAGTAAAAAACATTGAGAAGGAGGAGGTCAATACAATCATAGATAAGAAAATTTCATATCCTATTCTTGATGAGTCTTTTGATTTTTGTTTTAAAAATTCATTCTTCGCTAACCTTGATCCTTTAGAGCAATCTAGAGCTGTTGTTGTGAAACAGGAACTACTAAAGGAGAGAATCCAAGATAAAGAGGAAACCAAGAAGAGGAAGGATGAAAAAGAGACGACAAAGAAGAAACCAAGCAGTCCCAAAAAGAACGCAACAACAAGCATGAAACCAAAAAGAGCAACAAAAGCAAAAGATCCAGGGAGTTTTACTATTTCTTGCTCAATTGGTAGTCATGATTTTCAAAATGTCATGTGTGATTTGGGGTCTAGCATAAACTTGATGTCTCTTAAGCAGTATAGACAATTAGGATTAAGGGAAATTAAACGATCCTTTACTACTATCCAATTGGCTGATGGATCGTCATTAACGCTGTTGGGAGTAGCAGAGGATGTAGTGGTGAGAGTGTTAAATTTTGAATTCCCTAGTGATTTCTTAGTTGTCGACATGAAAGGGAATGATGAGTTTCCTTTTATCTTAGGACGACCTTTCTTGGCGACTAGCCAAGCACTAATAGATGTACCTAAAGGGGAGTTGATTTTTTGTGTTCAAAACGAAACAATCACACTCAAAATACATTAGTCGGGTCCAAGGGGTAGGCATAATTGTAGCATTGTGTACACTACCCAAGCTGTTATAAGAAATCCACACACCCCACATTGCTCATTAGTTGCTCATAAATTATCAAACTCGGGGTGGCTGGAAAATGATTGATAGGAAAAGGACGTCCGGCTGATGACGTAAAACAAAGCGCTTGTCGGGAGCCAACCCGATGTTTATCGTTTTATTTTTATTATTTCGTTAATTTTATGTTTTTACTTGTGTTTTAGTGTTTTATGTTTTTAGGAATCAACATGGACGAGTGTGCAAGAAACGGGGGTCGAAAAGATGAAAAATTGCATGAGGAAGGAAATCAGAGTAACACGGCCGTGTCACTTGGCAACATGGCCGTGTCAAAACTGACGTCAAACATGTGGAATCTTCTGGAAAGCAACACGGCCGTGTCACCAAATCAACACGGCCGCGTCCAAATCAGCTCAAATGCAACACGGCCGTGTCACAATAACGACACGGCCGCGTCAAAATCATGCCAAGAAACCAATTTTTGGTTCAACAGCAACACGGCCGCGTCAGCCTAATAACACGGCCGCATCAAAATCCCTCTCCAAACACGAATCCGCACTGGAATGCAACACGGCCGTGTCACACAAACGACACGGCCGCGTCAAAATCAGTCCAGAAAATCAACTTTGGCTCAAATGTGACACGGCCGTGTCAAACTTTCAACACGGCCGCGTCAGTACCTCAGCACCTTAAAAATGCAAGACTCAGGGTTTAATGCGGAGACGGTCGAAACAGAGTCAGTAGGAGGCAATGGCACGACTTCGGAGCTAGTAGGGTTTCAAAACGCCGCCGTCGTCGCAACGATTTGTAAGTTAGCACCAAGGCGTACCACGTTTTTTCCTCCAAAGATTGGCTTTCAGCCAAGTTTGGGGGAGGGGGTGGACCGTGGGATGTCTTGGCAGCTATATTTATAGTTTTGATTTGCCTTTTAGTTGATCGTTCGAGTTTTTTGCGGTTGATGGTGGGTCCGTGTGCCCATGGTACTGAATTTTTTTTTTATGTTTCGATTGTTGTTATCGGGTCTGTGAGCCCATTTATCTGATTTATTGGTGCTGTTGGGTGTATGAGCCCAAGTTTGCTTGCATTTCGTTTCTATGTTGAGTCTTAGGAGTTTAGAGTTTAGAGTCTTATTAGTGTTTTAGTTTTTAGAGTCATAAGAAGGATAAAACCCGGAAAAAGGTAATAAGTGAAAAGAAAAATAAAAAGAGAACAATAGGGAAAGATGGATGATGAATGGTTAATGATGAAATGATTTTGAGAATTACATGAAAAATGGCACATAATAGAGCATGAGAGGTGTTTTGAGATGAAATTGAGCTTGAACTTAGAATATTCAATCAAAATTAACCTTGTGAGAATTTGAGCCTAATTATACTCCAATTTTCGGAGTAATATACTTTCTTTCGGTGTGAATTTGATTGAATATGTGTACTAGTCTCTAGAACTTGCCTTGAGTCTTTACTAAGAATGTGTCAAGTATATGTTGTGATTTAGGAAATGATCTTAGGCGTTGTTGTTTAAACCTATTTTGAGCCGTAAAAATTACCCTTTGTACCAAAAGTTCACGTTTTGTCCCTAGTTAGCCCACTAGAGCCTTATAGCTTTATTTATTCATAACCTAACAATGTCAGCCAAACCTTTTGATTTATCTCTTTTGGCCCTAATTGGATTAATCAAGTTAGAGGGAGGAAAATTGGAAGGAATTTTGGGTGAACAATTTGTGGGAAGAAATGAGAAAACTAGTGGATATTCCAAAAATGAAGGGGAAAAAAAAAAAAAAGAAAAGGGATAGGTGAAAAAAAAGGAAGAATAGCCTCTTCTAATCGGAAAAAAAAGAAAAAAAAAAGAAAAATGTGGAAAAAGAAAAGAAAAAGTTTGTGTTTGTTTAGTACTTTTGAGAAGAGGCTATAAAATAAAGTGCTTAAATTGTGAATTTGATTAGAACAGTCGGGTAGTACCAAAGATGTGGTACCCGCAGAATTGAAAAGCACTTAAGTTGTACGGACTTTTGAAGGTGAAGAAGTCACTTTGCGAGGTGATTTGCTGAAATTTGAAGAGTGAGGCTGAGTGATTGTATTGAGGGGTAGTCGGGGTAGACGTAACTTGATTAGTCCAATGAATAGTCACTTATATCCAAATGTATCTCACCTTACCTTAAGCTTACATTACAACCAAAAGAAAGACCTTTTTGATCCTTCGTCACACGCAACGAGTACGAGGTCTAGTTTAGACGATTGGCAAGCATATGGTAGGCTTTGCATGTAATTCAATATGAGTGGAAATTATTTTAGCCTAAGCACTTGAGAGAAGAGTGAAACACTTATCCGGTGAGGGTTGAATATTTCGAAATTTTAAGTCTCGAGATTAGTTGATTTTCGCGTTATCACATATGCTCAAGTGAATTGTGTTGCCTAGTTGTTTTAAGAAAAACCAGATTGAAACTGAATTCAACATCTAGTCGCCATAAACAAATGCATAATCACTTGTATTCTTTGTGTCTTTTTGTATGATGTTCGGGACGAACAACAGTTTAAGTTTGGGAGGTTTTGATACACGTTAATTATGCTTGTAATTGGGTCAAGTTATGATACTATTTTATAGGAATTATGTGCATAGAGGGTCAAGAATTGGATGAAATGTTATATAAGTGACCAATTAACGTACTCGGCTTGTTTTAAGGTGTTTTTGAGCAATTTCAGGATAAAAGGTTGTGATTTACGACTACCGGACAAGGAAACAAGTTGGAAAAGAGTGAAAACCGGCCCAAAATAGTGAAAACCAGTGGGAATCGGTCCAAACCGTTCAAGAACCGGTCCAAACCGGTCCAGACCGGCCTGAACCGGTCCAGGAGCAAAACGGGATAAGAACCGACACGGCCGCGTCACAATTGCAACACGGCCGTGTTAAATGTTGCGCAGAAATTAAAGTTTACAAAGCAACACGGCCGTCTCACTTTAGCAACACGGCCGTGTCAAAAAGGCCGCCGATAAGAGAGATCCTGTTTAATAGGGGATTTAATTTCCTAATAGGATTTGGATCCGATCTTCTCAAGGATTCGTCCCCAACTCTATAAAAAGGACCTCAAGCTCTAGGAGATAGAAATAAAGAACATCAATTACATCATTATTCTACCTAGAAGGAGTCTTGGAAGACAAAGAAGACGAAGATCATCGAGACGGAGTCATCCGGGTTTAATTATTCTTTTCTAGTTTAATTCCTTACAATATTTTTCGTAGAATTTTGTATTGAATTATTGCTAGGCATGAGTAGCTAAGCTATTCGTGTCCTAGGGTTAGAAAGTAGGGATTATTATGATAATGTTTTGATTTATGATTTAATCTATTAATTCCATTCTTTACGTGTTTTATCTCTATGTTTGTGCTTAAAACTGAATTTAGCTTGATCACCTAGATTTAGTAATTTAGTTTAACAATTCCGCTTCGAGAGGAGGGAATTGTTATCAGACTTAGAACATAGAGCGCAGTTGTCTATGACTGTGTAGGCCGTGGCTTAGGATCGTTTGGGAGTTATTAGGTTTAATTGACTCGAGAGGGTAATTAGCTTAATCAATCAACGGTTTAATCGTTTCGAGAGAAGGGTTAGATTATTGTCGTGCCGCCTAATAAACACTAGAATTGGTAAATTAATAGGTTAATCATATTCAACATTGAAGTAATATCCTGAAATCGAAGCCCTAGGATACCTATTCTCCTTGATTGTTAGTTTTTGTGTTTCCTAAGTTTGAAGTTATATTTAATTGAGTATTTTAATTAGTAAAATCAACCTTTTACAACTTAGTATCTAGTTAGGACATTCCTAGAGTATTGAGGTATCAAACTACCTAAACTATTCCTTGTGGGATCGACCTTGATAATCGTTACTACACCTACATCCGTACACTTGCGGAACACTAGGTTAGAAACCGACGTGTCAGCGAGGCAAATCACGGGGCGCACATTTTTACCTCGTGGTGGAGCATGGCGGGGCGGGTGCGGGGCGGGTCAGAAAATCCAAAAATCCGACCTGACCCGCCCCGTTGACATGCCTATATGTGATACATGGGCTGACTTGTTGCTTGGAGGAACCAGGGCATTAAGAAGGATGTGCTGTTTAACGATCTTGGGCAGCTTGAAGAACCCGTTGCCGATGAATTGCAGAGTTACATTGGTGTCCTTGTCCGAGCGAAGATTGCTATCATATGCAAAACTTGGAACAAAGTACCAAAAGAGTTAAACGATTTGGTCTGGGAATCAGTGAAACTAAGTTGTTTAACTAAGCTAACCATGTTAAGTCTCCTGCTATTTTTTTTTTTTTATATTGTTGCTTACATGTATGGTAATCTTTTCCCTCATCGGTTGTAGTTAATATCGACCTGGAGGGGAGGGTCCAGTGCTTGAGATCAGCGAACGAGAAGTGCTGCCAATTTAAAACTATTGTCACCCCAAAATTCATCAATCAGCCCTGAGATAATCCTGAGAAGCTGAGGAAACCACCGAGTGACTACAGTATTCCACCGGCCGTGTGGAACGAATTTGTGATTAGTCGGATGTTCAAGGGATTTAAAGTAAGAAATTTTGATTACTTACCCCCCTTTAGTAGACCATTTAAATATTTTAGAAGTTGAGCGAGGAGCAATGGAAAAGGAGGAATGGAAACAAGTACCCACATCATCTTTTCCGCAAAGGATACGTGGGTCCGGCCAAGGAAATTGTAAGTATTTTTTTTAGGATTCCTCTATTGTGTTTTTTCTTGCCTTCTTGTTGTTTTGATGAGATTTGCATGATTTTTTCCATGCTAGCAGCATCTGCTGACTGATAATAGGGAAGTGAATCGAGCCATCAACATGCTCAGTTGAACAAGAAGGGTGAGTTTGTGGGCGAGGTACTGCTAAAGACTGTGAAGGAGATTGTAAGAAACCTTACAGGCCCTTAGTTGATTTTTATTATTTTTATTCGTTTCTTTCTTTTTTTTTTACTAAAGAATCTTTGCACTTAATTTTATGTATGAGAAGGATGAGTATATTGAGGCAAAAATGCAAGGCAAACTATCGGCGGACGAGAAGATCCTTCCCAAAGTTCCTAAGATAGACGAACATGGTGGTCGGGTGAAGCGAGTTAGAGGATATGTAACGCCCACTATGTACTCAAGTGCCTCATCTACTGGGAGGTCACAAGCCGGCAATGATGTACTCAAAGAATAGAAGCAGGAGTCGTTAGAAGCCAAAAGAAGTATTGCTAAGTAGGACGCACGTATTGGACGATTAGTGTTAAGTTTTGCTCACAAATCACTCAACTTACACGTTCGGCCAAGATAAAACGAACAGATCACACTTATTTGGCTACAAGAATTCCAGAAAATTCGAACACGAGTAAGCGCGAAAATTGATAAATGAAATGAACACAACTCCACTTTTACGTGGTTCGAACTTGCATTCTACATCCACGGAGGTTCCACACACCTCAATTCACTACCAGAAACTAACAATTACAAGAATTGTACAAGAGATTCTAAAACCCCAAACTGAATCCCCAAATTTGGCTTAGAACCCTAATCTCTCAATTCTCTAAACCCGTAATTGTGTTTCCAAGAAAGAATGTTACAACTAAATTCATCATCCTCTAGAGATATATATATTCTGTACATAATTTGCTTAATAAAACCGCATTGCATGAGCACCAAGTTGAAGTAGTTGCAGCTGAAAATGGTTATGAAGTTAGTTTCAGAAATCGTTGTAGAAGCCTTCCAAAACCGTTGCATACACCAGCTTCCAACAACCTTGAACCGATTGTTAAGACTTCCGGTTTTAGCCTTCAAATCATCTCTTCAATCCGGTTTTCCATCAACCAAACCCGGTTCCCAGCTTAGTAAACTGATTGATACAAAATTAGTATATCACTTGATGAAATTGAATCAGTATTTACAATCCTCCACCTCAATGAATCAAGTATATCTCATCACCTCAACCTGTCTTCATTTTCATACTTCAATCACACTGCAAAAGCTTTACTAAGCTTGAGAAACAACCAAATTTAGATCCAGGTACATACTTTGTAAGAAAGTCAGCTGCATTTTGATCAGTGTGCACTTTCTTTACTGCAACGGAACCAGCTTCCACTATGTCTCTCACAAAATGAAATTTCACATCAATACGTTTAAACCTCTCGTGAAACACTTGATGTTTAACCAAATGCAAAGTACTCTGATTATCACATAATACAGTAACACACTTCTGGTCAATTCCAAAATCCTTAAGAATGCCTCTTAACCAAATTGCTTCTTTGAATGCATCTGTAGCTGCAATATATTCAGCTTCTGTGGTTGATAAGGCTACTACAGACTGATGTATGGATCTCCAACTCACTGCAGTTCCATAAAGAGTGAAAATGTACCCAGATATAGACTTCCTTGTGTCAACATTTCCAGCAAAGTCAGCATCAACATACCCGAGTAGTGGCTTTGCAGTATTAGAACTTCTTTCAAACTTCAAGCCAAAACTAACAGTACCTTTTAAGTACCTTAGAATGTATTTTAAAGCTTCCCAGTGATCCTTTCCAGGATTAGACATAAATCTGCTCACAAGAGATACACCATAAGCAAGATCTGGTCTACTACAGATCATGCCATACATTAAACTGCCTACACCACTTGAATAAGGAATGTGTTTCATGTATTCTTCTTCAGCCTGAGTTTTTAGGACATTGATCCTTTGAAAGATTTTATCTGCTGACCTTTTGGTATAACCACACACTTTGCTTCATGCATAGTGAATCTCTCAATCACCTTCTGCAAGTAGTTTCTTTGTGACAGACACAACAGACCAGCACCTCTGTCTCTGAGAATGTCCATTCCCAGAATCTTTTTAGCATTTCCCAGATCCTTCATGTCAAATTCTGAACTCAGTTTCTATTTCAAATGCTGTATCTTCAGCTTACTTTTGTTGGCTATTAACATATCATCTACATACAAGAGTAGATAGACTTGATCAACCTTAGCATTCTTCTCAAAATACACACAACTATCATATAAGCTTATGGTGAACCCAGCTTTTATCATAAACTCATTGAACTTCTTATTCCACTGCCTAGGGCTTTACTTCAAACCATAAAGAGATTTCTTAAGGTGACAGACCTTCTCTTCATTTCCAGGAAACACAAACCTTCAGGCTGTTTCATATAGATGTTCTCCACCAGATCACCATGTAGAAAAGCTGTCTTAACATCTAGCTGCTGCAGCTCAAGATCTTCTTGTGTAACTTTGGCCAGCAAAAGTCTGATGGAGCAATGTTTAACCACATGAGAGAATACTTCATTAAAGTCTATACCTTCTCTTTGGGTAAATCCTCTAGCTACAAGCCTTGCTTTGTATCTAATTCTCTCACTGTCTCCAGCCTCTACTTTCTTCTTGAAAATCCACTTTGAACTCACCAATTTCTGTCCTTTTGGTTTATCAACTAAGTTCCAAGTATGATTTCTTTCTAAAGACTACATTTCTTCCACCATTGCACTCATCCAGTGTTCTTTTTCATTACCACTTATTGCCTCCTTATAGTTCTGTGGTTCATTATGCTCAAGTGCTTCAGCAACACTTAATGCATAATAAACTATGCCAACTTGGCCATAGAAGTCTGGTCTTTGAATCTGTCTTCTTGGTCTATCCCTTGCAATGCTGTAATTTATGAGATTTGCATTTCCAACTTGAGTTTCTTCTTCCTCTTATGAACTGCTGCTTGCATCACTATTTAAGTGTTCAATCTCAGTTGGAGTGTTATTTTGTGAAGTCTCCACCTCAAAAGACAGTCTCTCATCTGACTCAGCTTCATAGCTCTCCTTTTTATCCCCTGTTGAAGTATATCCCATGACAAGTTCATTAAACTTGACATCCCTGCTGATTATCAGCCTTTGATGCCCTTTCTAAACACCATAATCTATAGCCTTTTAATCCTTCAGGATATCCAAGAAACACACATGTTACAGCTCTTGGATCCATCTTATCTTGTTTAAGATGTGCAAAAGCCAAACATCCAAACACATTTAGCTCTAAATAGTTTGACAGTCTCCCAAACCACACTTCATCAGGTGTTCTGAAATTCAATGCTGAGGCAGATAATTTGTTTATCAGATAACATGCAGTGCTTACTGTCTCTCCCCAAAATGACTTTGGTAGTCCAGCATCCACCAACATACACCTTACTTTTTCCAGAGTAGTCCTGTTTAGCCTCTCAGCAAGCCCATTCTGTTGTGGGTTTAGTGAGACAGTTTTATGCCTGGTGATTCCTCTTTCTTGACATAACTCATTGAACTCAGTAGACAGGTATCAAGGCCATTGTCAGTCCTAAGATGCTTTAACTACTTCCCTCTTTGATTCTCTACTTGAACAAGCCAATCTCTGAACTTAACAAAGGCATCACTCTTGTGCTTGAGTATGAAATACCTACCACCACCATGAGTTTATGTCCTGGCTGGGCCCCAGATATCAGAATGAACATAGTCCAGGGTTTCTTGAGTGTTGTGTGTGCCTTTACCATGAGGCAGCTTCTTTGATTTTCCAAGTGCACAATATTCACATAATTCAAGATTGTTTGTTCCAAATTCTCCAATAACACCTTTCTTAGATAATTCTTTCATTCCCTTCTCCCCAATATGTCCCAATATCTTATGCGATAAACTAAGTTCAGTTTTACTCAGAACAGTGTTCACAGATCCACTGATTTGTTTTCCAATAAAAATAAACAGACCATTATGTTTCTTTCCTTTGATTGCTACTTTATTTCCTTTGGTTATATGTAGTAGACCATTCACTGAACCAAATTCAAAGCCTGAGGAATTTAGAGATCCTAGGGATATTAGGTTCCTCTTGAGACTAGGAACATACCTGACATTTGAAATTATTCTTGAAACACCATCAAACATCTGAATCTTCATAGATCCTGTTCCTTGTACTTTACAGGACTGATCATTTCCCAGCAGCACAGATCCACCATCAGCCTTCTTGAGATCTTGAAACCATTTCTCATTAGGACACATGTGGAAGAAACAGCCAGTGTCCAAGACCCATTCATCTGCCATTCTTGCTTCTGTGATGTTTAAGACTTCTGTAGATTCAAAATCTTCCTCAACCACAGCTGTATCAGCCTCTTGTCCTTCAGTTTTCTTATTCTTCTGAGGAATTTTTTTCTTCAAATGCCCTACTTGTTTGCAGGAGAAACACCTCCTTTTCTCCACCCAATCAGAAGACCTTTTAGAGCCTTCAGTTTTGTTATCTTTCTGAAACTGCCCCTTCTTCTTCTGATTATTCTTCTTGAACTTGATGTTCAACCCTTCAGCTGTGGGGTTGGATTTCTTCTCTCCTTGAAACTGCAAACCTTTGGTTTTCAAGGCAGTAATGATAGAGTCATAACTCAGTTTATCTTGCCTTCCAAACATCAGGGTATCTTTGAAGTTTTCCATTGACCTAGGCAGTGAGTTTAACATCATTAGTAACTTGTCATCTTCATCCAATTTTACTTCCAGATCATCAAGATCATCAACCAACCGATTAAACTCATCTAATTGAACAAATAATGCCCTATCATCTGTCATCTTGAAAGCCAAAAGCTTTTGTTTAAGGAACAACTTATTTGTGATAGTTTTTTATTGATACAGCTCCTTCAGTTTACTCCAGGCTTCAATGGCCGTCTTGGATCTTGAAATCTCCCTCAAGGGTTTGTCCCCAAGACACAAAATGATAGAGCTCAGTGCCCTTTGGTCCATGTCTGCGAAATTATGCTTCTCAGCATCAGGCCACTCAACTTCAGGCTTTAAGGCCATGGCCGGACCATTTTGTATCAAGATGGCATTCATCTTGATCTTCCACAGCCCGAAATCGTTCTTACCAGTGAATCTTTCAACCTCATCTTCATTCCAGCCATTGATCTTTTCTCTGCAGGTTGGTGTTTTCCACAGACGGCGCCACTTGTCAAGTTTTGCTCACAAATCACTCAACTTACACGTTCAGCCAAGATAGAACGAACAGATCACACTTATTTGGCTACAAGAATTCTAGAAATTGATAAATGAAATGAACACAACTCCAGTTTTACGTGGTTCGAACTTGCGTTCTACATCCACGGAGATTCCACACACCTCAATTCACTACCAGAAGCTAACAATTACAAGAATTGTACAAGAGATTACAAAACCCCAAACTGAATCCCCAAATTTGGCTTAGAACCCTAATCTCTCAATTCTCTCAACCCGTAATTGTGTTTCCAAGAAAGAATGTTACAACTGAATTCATCATCCTCTAGAGATATGTATTCTGTACATAATTTGCTTAATAAAACCGCATTGCATGAGCACCAAGTTGAAGTAGGAGCAGCTGAAAACGGTTATGAAGTTAGTTTCAGAAAACCATTGTAGAAGCCTTCCAAAACCGTTGCATACATCTGCTTCCAACAACCTTGAATCGGCTGTTAAGACATCCGGTTTTAGCCTTCAAATCATCTCTTCAATCCGGTTTTTCATCAACTAAACCCGGTTCCTAGCTTAGTAAACCGATTGATACAAAATTAGTATATCACTTGATGAAATTGAATCAATATTTACAATTAGAGAAGGAGAACAAAACGTTTGAGGAACAGAAGACGCGCATTATGCAGCTGGAGGCCACAATGAAAATAAATGGGGTGCTATCAGCCATATAGATGACAAAGGGTAGTTGTTCAGTCAAACTTCACACATGAAGAAGAGAAACTGGATGATATATTCATCTTTGAAGGTATTGATGCCTATCTAGAGGTATGGTTTTAAATGCAATGTTTAAGTATGATTATGTTTCATACATTATGATTTGGTGAAGGTTCTCGAATTTAACACATTGTTGCTCAGTTTCTGCTTTTTGTAATAGGGAAAACCAGTCGGCTTAATGATAGATAGCTCGCAAGTGATCGTTGCACGAGCTATGCTTATCCACAAGAATGGAGAAAAGTTGCACGGCCTTCTGTTTCCCAAAGGCTGTATGCGTGTCTCAATCGTCTAGACGGTTGACAGTTCTGCCCCCCTCCCTATCCCTATTTTGAAACAATGCGCGACTATAGGTGATGCTGTTGGAACTAACATTGCCTGGCCGAAACACCCAATTGTTATTCCAATAAAAGAAAATGTCAATTGTAACTTGATGTTTTAGTTATAGATATAAATTAATATTTGTATTACACATACATGAACTTTTTAAAACTTTGATTAGAGTCCAAAGAGGAAAAGAAAAGCAACTTAGCTGCAGAAGCTGGTGCAAGCAAAGTAGCACAATGCAGTGCGCCGAAGCCATTGCACGTGCCGAACCGTTATGCGACGCAAGCTTTATAAAGGGCAAAAATAATTTCCCAGTACCGGTTGATTTTGAAGATTTTGAAGGGGATCTCACACTGTCCATCCTGCTTTGAAGACATTGAGAAGGTCCACGAATTGTTGCCAGATACCTGCAACGCCATAGTGGTCTACATGTGGTATGCCTTTTTTTAGAATTCACAGATGATTATCATGCCTGTGAAGATGATATATTATATATTCCATGCTCTCCAAACTTTATATTGAAAATCACAATCACCATTTCAAAAAGATGGCCACTACAAATTGCTCGAAGAGATTCCGATACGTGAATCCGCAACATATGCCGCATTTTCCACCCGAAACATTGACCGAAGAAGAAATTTCTGAAAAAATGAAAAAGAAGAAATTTCTAATAGGATCTGCAGATCAGTTGGTCCTGGTTCCGGCCAATACAGGGTAAAGTCAGAGAAAATATTTTCGAATTCTGTATTTTTCCCCTGCAATATCCTTGCCCCTAGTTATGTTAACTGGATAAATGTGTTTCCATGAAGTAACCACTGGATTCTCACTGTTATCAGCCCTTACAAGGAGATTGTCTACTATTTGGACTCGGTTGCCCATCTGTTCTGTGATTCAAATTGGAAACTTTTAGTTAATACATAAGTCCACTTACTTGTATTATTTTAAACCCAATAAGTTAGTCAATCTGGTGCTTATGTTAACTTCGTCTACATTCATTGTCCTTTGAAATTGTTTAATACGGAGAATGGCAAAAGATGTAAAAAGACGTCTGCGTGGAAGATAGTGAAGGTGCATATATTTTTCATTTTAGTTATCTTATATCGCATGTCTGTCTTATGTCGAAGTTTACTGGTCCAGGTTCCAATACAGGCAGATGCGATATAGTGTGGGTTCTACGTGATGCGGTTCATGCGAAAGATCGTTGAAAAAGTCGGAGCCGACTACAACACGTCGATACGTTCAGTGGTACTTTATTTTTTAATTAAGTTAATTATCCATTACGTTTATAAATTTTATATTATTAAACTAACATAACAATTACTGTTATTGTGTTGCTTGCAAAAAGTTTGAACAAGGGAAGTACACTAGAGTAGAAATCGACAAAGTTTGATTTGAATGAGACAAATACATTGAAGATTTTATCTAACTTCTGCAAGTGTGACATGTAATGAGCTTTATAATTATAATTTATACGTAAATTTTTGTACATTTTAGTAGAGTATTTCATCTTGATTGCATAAGCCATAATACGATTACATTAGATTTTTTGGGGATTGGACACACTAGTCTTTTTACTGATTGCATGTCTGTATTTTCTACACATTCGTGTTTCTAGGGATTGGATACACTGTTATTTTGGACAATTTGATAATGAAATTACATTCCAAGTATTTTGGATAATTTAAATGATCTTGTTTGATTTATGTGAAGTTTGATGAACTTGTACTTAGTCTGAATATTCTATTCTTTGTTGATTTGATTAAATGTAGGTGGTGAGGAATTGAATGCGTGGCATAGAGGCTGGAAGATTTGAGTGTTGGTAATGGGAATGGTGTGGGTTGCGTTAACAAACAATTATGGTTTTTAGCAAGTATTTGTGAATGTGATGGTAATTTGGGTGGTTTGAATTGTTGGCAAGTTGTGCAATAGTTTATTGTTTTCCTTAGGTGAATTGTATATGAATTGTTGGCAAGTTGTGGGATCATGTTGTACAAAATATTTTGGGGTCTGGAATTGTTGGCCTAATGTGCCAGGTGTGAATGGTGATATTGTGGTATAAATATTTTATTTTAATGAAGTGCTTTGTTTTGGTAATATAGATTGGTGTAGTTTTAGTATAGTTTAGTTTTGGTGTAGATTTGTACTTCAAGTTTAGATTGTGGATTGTTTGATGTATTCTTTGTGATATAAATTGTGTGGATTTTTTGATGTATTTTGGTGAATTTTATTTCAATGAAGTGTTCTATTTGTTGGCTTGATTAGACTTTTCGGATTCTTTGAGAATCTGCTACGGTAATTAGAACAACAGATCAAACTTGTCTTCAAAGACGAAATTACAAAGACAACAGATAACAGATGACAATGACAACATAAAATGACAATGACAACATAAAAAAAGACAAAGACAACATGTAAATGACAAGACAACATAAAAATGACAAAGACAACAGATAAAAATGAAAAAGACAACAGATGAATGGTAAAAGTCAAATTTTTACCTCGTTTTAAACAACATAGATCTCGGCTATTAAGTAAATAAGAGTGTTGACTTTAATTACTTAGACTCCGGTTTTATTTAATCGCAAGAACGAAGTGTATCAAGACATAGACTTTGGTTTTCTTCAAATAGACATAGGTTCTTTCTATAACAAATTGGACGAAAGACCTTGACTGAAAACTGTGAATTAGTTTAGTTTAGTTTAGTTTATTTTAGTTTAGTTTAGTTTAGTTTAGTTTAGTTTAGTTTTGTTTAGTTTTAGTTTTAGTTTTAGTTTTTAGTTTTTAGTTTTTAGTTTAGTTTAGTTTAGTTTAGTTTAGTTTAGTTTAGTTTAGTTTAGATTAGATTAGGTTTAGCTTTAGTTTAGTTTAGTTTAGTGATAAAACCGAAGTCTATACTCAATTAGACCTCAGTTTTTTCAAATAAGACCTCAGTTTGTTCTATGGTAAATGGTCTAACAGACCGTTTCAAAAAGTCAAGGGTTTGAATCGTGGTCTATGTTTGAATAAACCATGGGTTATTATCGTTGCAAAAATTGTAGTGTACTATAAAATAGAGTTCGGTTTATTTTGCTTAGACCAAGTTTTTTTAGTGTTGTAAATCGGTTAGTCAAACATCGAAAATAGTTAACTGTTAAAAACCGATGTGTATTAAGGGAAATATCTCAATTTTTAATAGTGGTGAGAACTGTGATGTTTGCCGGCATAGATTTCAGTGTTTCTTCATAGATCTCGATCAAAAATCAAGGTTTATTAACGAATTTGTTGTAGTGATTCCAAATATGCCACAACCTTTAGTCCAAGAACGACATATCTTATTTAAGTTCAAGCAAGAACGATCCTTCACATTTCATAGGCAAACCACGTAGTATTTAGAAACAAGGCTAGAATAGGTATTTCCGAATCACCACGAAGTCTGGCACTTAGCCTTTACCCCATGTCCATGAATCCATAGTGATCCTAAATACACTGTTTCGAACGAGCACTCCATCTCACCCTGGAACCATCATGTCATAAATAAACTCAATACTTGGGTAGAAAAGAACAAACGTTTTAGAATCACAAAGTTGTATGAGACTTAAGACCCTATCCCACTTCAAATTCCTTCAAGCCAAACTCGATATGCCTCCTAGGGTGGGTATATCTTCAGTTTCTTACTTTTTTGTTCGCTCTTCTTTTCTGGCTCACTTTTTGTTATTTCTAATTTTTATTTCTCATTCTCCAGAAATAGATTGGAAGGCCAGGCTCTCGATGACGAAGATGATGAGCTGACCATCATAGGGGAGACACGTCATACTCCAAAGGGCACTCTCTCAGTGCGAAAATTTTAGCTAATCCTGGTCAGCCTGTATCTGCTCAACATGCTCCTCCTAAGGCACCCTCTTGTGCTAGGACCTCGGTGGTCCCATCATTTCCTTCTTCGGACAAAGGAAAGGCTAAATTCGGGAAATGATCTAAGCGGTCGGTAAGTTCAGACCTTCCTAGCGAGTCTGCCGTGAAGAAAAGCAAATCCTCCTCTGAAGGAGGGGATCACAACAAAAGAAAGGGGAAGCATGATACATGTTGTGTATCCATGCATCTAAGGCGATTTATATGAGTAATTTGGCAGTGTTTGCATATAAATTTGGTTATTTTGTATTACAATTGATTATCTTAAACCGAATGACGTGTTTGATTATTTTATTATGAAAAATTATATATTTCAGGATGAAAAGTGTTGGAATAAGGTCCGGAAGAGAAAGAACAAGTCAATTAGGGGTAAAAAGGTCGAAAAAGGAGTTAGAAGATGGATGGGGCGAGCAAAAATAGTCGAGACCCAGAAAATACCCGAACCAGCAGCATTTTGTAGCGCAGTCGAGCGAAAACTGGTCTGGAAAATAGATTTCTCACTGTGGCTCTAACGGAGCCGCGCTGGGTGAATCGACCGTGTTGGGCAAACTGATTGCGTTCGTCAGGCAGCCAGATACAGTTCATGTGTTTTGCCCTATTTTTGGCCCGTTTCAACCCCCAATCCTTCCCAAACTTATAAATAGAGACCAACCAAGTCCAAAAATCATATCATACATCATTGGAAGAACCTTGGAGGCTTGGATTGAAGAGCAAGGAACACGAAGCGACAAAGATCAAGATCCAAGATTTCGAGTTTTATCGCTTTAGTTTATAATGATTGTTCAAGAATGGTTGTTTATGGATGTTTATGGATTTTATTGATAAACACAAGTAGCTAGATACCCTTGTGTCCTAGGGTTAGAGAGTAGGTTATAATCAACTGTATTTTGATTCCTGTTTTATTAATTATAGAGTCCGTTTTAGTTTACATATATAATTTTATAAATTTATCAACCTGATCAATTGATATTATTCTACATGTTTAACAATTTGATGTCCAAGAGGAGAGGATTGTTAATACGCTTACATCATATATTATAGGTATCGATGATCGTCCGTGAGGAGTGATATATCTTTGCGGGCATAGGTTTAGGGTTTTTTTAGAGTCGTATATGTGATTGTTAGCCTGAGAGAGTACTTGCTCATAAGTTATCTATACAATAGCATCGACCGAGAGGAGAGCTAATTAGGAATAGTGCCGTCTAATAAACAATAGAAATTGGTCTAAAAGGCTTGAATAATAGGATAAACAAACATATGAGATAATAATTAAAAATCAAAACCCTAGAATACATATTTTATCTGACATATTTTATCTGATTTTAATCTTTCGTGATTATTGTCTTGGTTCCTTCCAAGTATCTATTTATTCTATTATTTATTTTATGCAATTTAGGTTAATAGTAAAACAAAGAAATCACCTCAATTTGAGAGTCTAGCTAGGGTTGATCTATTAGGATAGATCTTGCTAGCTACTATCTGCACTAGCAGCGTTCACTTGCGGTATACTAGGTTAGAAAATAGTGTGTAAAGTGTTTGGCGCCGTTGCCAAGGGCTGGTACTTGTGTTTCATTTTTACTTTGATAAATAGTTCGATGTTAGACATTTATTTTCTACATTTTATTGTTTTTAGTTTTTATTATAGTATTACTCTAGTTCTTTTTATGTGTGCTCAGGCAGCCTATGCAAATCCAATCCAAAGAAAAAGACAAGCTTGCTCCTTTTGACCCGGAAATTGAGGCAACTGCTCGAGGATATAGAACAAGAAAAAAACCTGGAAAAAGAGATGGCCGAATTACCATCAAACATGACTCAAGAAGAGATGATTGGGCAGTTGTTTAGGGTAATTACTCTCCAAAATCAAGTGAACAATATGTAACAAGCACCACCATAGATACAACCACAGGCTGAACTTGAAGGTGATCAGACACCTATCAGAGACTGTCTCCATCCCATACCCAATCAGAACTATTAAGGAGTCGAATTGCCACTGATCCAAGCCAACAACTTTGAACTCAAGCCGGCTTTGATATCTACAATTTAGCATAACCAGTTTGGGGGGCCACTAGAAGACTCCAATGTCCACTTAGGATGGTTCAAGAGAGTGTTAGAGACATTAAAGGTGAATCAAGTACCACATGAACATGTCAAGCTAAGGTTGTTCACTTTTTCTCTAAGAGATAAATCATTGCCATGGTTTAACTCATTTGAGGATGTCACTACATGGGAAGAGTTGAGCACTAGATTTTTGTTAAAGTACTTCCCAACGAGCAAGATGCTCCAATTGCAGACCGAATTTCCTAATTCAAACAGTTTGATGGAGAATCCTTCGGTGAAGCATCTGAGTTGTTCCAGGATCTTCTTCGTAATTTCCCTTAGCACAGATTCACTAAGCAGAAAATCTACAAATTTTATTATGGGCTACTCTGGCCCACAAGGATACTTGTAGACGCAACATCGGGTGGATCTATATTGGAAAATCATACAAGGGCTGCTTCACGATCTTAGATGAGATGGCCACCACTAATTGCCAATGACCGACTGAGAGAAACTAGCTGAGTAGCTACATTACTAAGACAGAGCAACCGAAATGCGTGTAGCTCAAATGGCGGCTATGTCCAATAAGTTAAATTTGTTAATTAGTGTCCCAGTAGCCTAGCATACCGAGCCCAATTCACAGCAACCACCCATGTAAGAGGTAGTTGAAGATGCTAAATATGTTAATCAAAGAAACTTCAACAACTTCCGAGGCAACTAACATTAGTAGAATCAATATCAGTTAGGTGCTAGGAATTATCCTAATTTCTCGTACATCAATGCAAATAATTCACTCCAACCACCTACAGGATTAGCAGTCACAAATGGTGTGATCCATGATGGAAGGAAACCCACTTAGGAAGAGTTGTTGCAGTCTCAGATTGCCAAATATGACGAGAAGATTGCAAAGGTTGAAATGAAAATGGATAACGTAAGTTTAGAATTGAATAAATCCATGGTCAGTTAGAGGGCGAAGATGAAGAAGATAAAGACTCACTTAAGTCATATATATTGCTCAACCCATGGGGTCTGTACATCAGAGAGGGAAATTCCCGAGTGATACGGTAGTAAACCCAAAGGAACAATGCCAAGCCATTTGTCTGAGGAGTGGTACACAATATGAAGGACACAAGTTGTCGGTTGACCAAGAGAAAGCTGTACAGAAAGAACGCCTTGGAAGAAGAATGAAAAGGAGAAAGAGTCAAGTCTTAAAAGGGTTGTGAAGCCAAAATCTATTTTTGTCTCTGATGCTCCTAAATATATCCTTCCCCTTCCTTTCCCTCAAGCTTTTCGTAGAAAGAAAGTAGATGAACAATTTTCTAAGTTCTTAGAGATATTTAATAAAATTCAAATTAACATTCCTTTCTTTGATGTATTAATGCAAATGATGAACTATGCAAAATTCTTGAAAGAGGTGATAGAAAGGAAGCAAAAATTAGAAAACTTTGGAGCAGTCAATCTAACGGAAGAATGTGGTGCAGTGATTCTAAGGAAGTTGCATCAAAAGCGTAACGATCCAGACAATTTTATAATTACTTGTATGATTGGTAATGAGGTATTTGAGAGAGCACTGTGTGATTTAGGAGCTAGTATTCACCTTATGCCCTTGTCTATATTTGAAAAATTAGGAATAGGCACAATAAAACCCACTACAATCGCCCAACAAATGGCTGACATGTCTTTAACCTACCCACGGGGTATTTAGAGGATGTTTTATTGAAGATTGGTAACTTTATCATTCCGGCAGATTTTGTAGTCTTAGATATGTTAGAACATAAAGACGTTCCCTAGATTCTAGGTCGCCCGTTTCTAGCAACAGAAAATGTGTTAATTGATGTGCAAAAGGGTGAATTAACTATAATCGTTAATGATGAGAAGCTAACATTTTCTATATATAAAGCATTAAAATATCATCATAGTGAAGAAGTGAATCAAATAGAAGCATGTAGTTATATTCATTGTTTAGATGTTACTTTACATAGGGAACTTATTTCTTCAATTAATGATGATGCCTTAGAAGTCTGTTCAGTTGATTCTATTTTTTCCACAAATAATCTTGACTCTACTAATCTTGATCTTGTGGAAAGTGTTAGTGCAATGAATTCTCTGCAGGAGTGAACTTGTCCCGAAAAGTACTCTAAATCATTACGATTCGAACACCTTTCTCAAACTGCAAGCGTACGGCTTGTGACAGTGGCAGTATAAAAAGATTGTCGAACCACAGAGAGGATACTCTTGTGGAGCACACCGAAGGTCTATCGATTAACTAGGTTTGGCTAATTGGAAAAGTAGAGATTGACTAATTACTATTCAAACATAAATCAAACAACATCTAAGTAAAAAGATACTCTCAACTGGAAAGTGGGCTTCTAAGGCATGGTTTCACCTTACCTAGGGTTACACCTACTAATCACCGATTAAACTAAGGGGTTTAGATGGAAGGTTTTGTTCCAATTTAGAAATCATAATTGGTAACATAAGATATTCGCCAAATTAACAAGTTATCGCCTAATTCACTCTATTTCCAATTATTAAGTACAATAATAGAATTACTACGACCCAAGGGTAAGTAAATTATGAAGATAACAGGATATTCCCTAGGGGGCGAGGCCCTAGAACATCCAACGAGATCAATATATACGATTCGGGTTCTCCCGTCGTCCCCCATGGCCACTCGAGGAGATCCAATATACTCGAGGTTAGCTACTCCTATAATATAAGCCATACAAACCCACAATATCGATTCCAATCACAAATAATCCCCAAAATTCAATCAATAATCAATAGAAGCAATAAACCCTAGGGTTGGGCTATTCCCAACCCTATAAACCAAAAATAACTACTCACAATCCATGAAAGTCATCCAACAACCATAATAAATACAAGACACAAGCATTTAATGAGATAAATATTAAAGATTAATAAATGCAAAGAGAAATAATAAGTATGAGAGAAGAAAGCTTAGTCTTGATTTAGAGTGATGATGATGATAATCTTCAGTCCATGCTCCTATTTACTCCAATCCCGATTCTCTTGCAAAAGCCCCGAAAATCCTTCAATAATACTCAAGAACCCTAATGGGTTTCTCAAGAACATAATGAAGAACCCTAGCTCGATCTATTGTAGAGAGAAGGGAGAGAAAATAATCCTAGAGAGAGAATAAACAGAAGTGTTAAAAACTGAAATTGAAAAATGAAGTGTTGAATAATTTACAAGATATTTGGAATAAAAGGAGAGGGGGTATTTATACACACCCACTCCCCACACATAGAAGGATAAAAATCTGCTGAAAAAGGCCCTATAAGTAAGGGTAAAATAGTCAGAAGCAATTTAGAACACAAGGAATTATAAGTTGTTGGTCTAACCCCCCTTTGTGCACTCGACTCGACTTTCACGCGAATTCTGGGAAGAATTGGCTCATGGTCCAAACATGAAAGTTGTAGGTCTTTGTCTTGACTACACGTGACTGGTTGAATCGCTTGAATTGGAGCTCGAACGAAGAGGTTATGGCTGAAAAACAAACACTATACGAAATGGGGGAAGCGTGCGTGAACTACCAGGACCGCTGCCAGTACAGGTGCTGATAGGTCTAATTTCTAACCATGAAATACTGTAAGTGTACGGGTGTATATGTGTATAGAGAAAGTCAAGGTCAATCCACACGGAATGGGTTAACGTAGTTTGATACCCTAATTGTCTAGGATTACCCTAACTAGATACTCAAAGTGGTGAAGGATTTGATAAAACTAAATTGCATATACTAATAAACTAATTAATTAAGAAATGGGAAGTTCCAATCAACGAGGATGTATCCTAGGATTTCAATTTCAGGAATTACGCTAATGATGATTAATCTCTATTTATAAACTTTTAAACCAATTTTATTATCTATTAGCCGAAACTTAATTAACCTAACCCTTCTCTCGAAGTGACTAAGTCGTAGATTGATTAAGATAATTACTCTCTCGAGTCAATTAATCCTAACAACCCCTAACAACCCCTTAACCTTTTGCCTACACGATCATAGACAATCCCACTATGTGTTGTCGTCTATTAACAATTCCCTTCTCTCGAAGCGAAATCGTTAAACAAGTAAATTAAACCTAATTGGCCAGATTAAATTCAATTATAGGATTAAACTAAACACATAGATAGTTAATAAAAACTGGAGTCTATAAATTAAACAATTAAACCAACATTGTTGTAAAACCATACTTTCTATTCCTAGGACACGAGTAGTTTAACTACTCATGTCTACTAACAAATCAAAACAAGAATTCAAGGAAAACATTGTTAAGAACTTGAAAATAAACAAAGATTAATTAAACCTGATTGTCGGCTCGTCGATCTTCGTCTCCTCGCTCTCACGACTTCTACTCCGATGTAAAAGTATGAGAAAGTATGTTGTAATGTGATTCTCTATGATGTTCTATGAGTGTTCTCCCTAAAACTCGAGCTTGGGGTCCTTTTTACAGAGTTGGGGACGAATCTTTGGGAAGATAGGATCAAAATCCTACTAAAATTAGGAAAATTTTGTATAATAGGACTTCTGACGCGACCGCGCACAAGCTATGACACGACCGCGTCAATTCATACCCAAAAATTTGTACCCAAAATATCTTAAAACGGGCGATTTTGGTGCGGCCGCTTTGGCCGTTTGACGCGCCCGCGCGTCTATTGCACAAGCAAATTTTCAGGTCTGACTTCCAAGCCATTTTTTAGGATCTTCCGTTTAGTTTTGAGTTTGTCCCCTTTCAAGAAATGTTGTAGCTCTTTGAATCAGCTTTCCAAAGCCACCAATTGCGCCTCAATCGGAGTTGTAGATCTCAAGATATGACCAAAATACTAGAGGTATATCAAGCTGACAGAAAACTTCACTTTCGGGACACTTTTCGACGCGACCGCTTTCCATATTTAACGCGACCACGGTTGTTAGGCAGTGTAGTTTCCATGTTCTATGCCACTTTTGATGCGGCCGTGACCATAGACGCGGCCATGGTCGACCCTTTTCTCCTTTAACTCCCATTTCATCCGTTTTGACCCTATTTGACTTGTTTCTTCTTCGAACTTCATCCAAATGGAATAAAATCACCCAATAAACTTCAAAACAAGTCAAAACACTTCAAATGACCCAATATGTAAATATAAATAAATATCGGCCAAATATGCACGTAAATGATATAAAATATGATCCTAAATCGACCTAAATACATGCATAATTAACGTGTATCAGTAGCCGGGCCGGTAGGTGGTCGGCCATGTGGTCCCTGGGTTGATTCTGGACTAACAGCCGGTGGTCCAGCCGGTCCGGCAGGTGGTCCGGCTGTTGATCCAATTCACCTTTCCAACCTTGCACCTCTGTCTTCTGTCGTCGTTTTAGAGTCTTTCTTTTCGTTTTCTCGACTCGACTCCTTCACGACTTTGTTTGTGACTCGATGAAATTCAATTTGGGCTCTTGTTGGATCTGATTTGAGTTCATTTGTGCCTCTATTCGCAGGCTGGAATGTGGCATATGTGCGATTGACCTCTTCTTCTTTCTTTCTCCAATTTGAGGCCTTTCCATCCATTTTCTCGGCTCGGCTCTTTCATGACTTTTACTAGTGACTTGACGATCTTCATTTTGGGCCTGAACTCGACCAAATTTGGGCCCGTTTGGGCCTTTGGATGCTAGCCGGAGTGTGAAAATAAACTTGAACAATCTTCTAAATTACTCCGAGTTTCCTAACCTTCAAAATACGACTCAAAAACACCTAAAAGCGCATAAAATCATATTAAAAAGGAAAATAAACCCGGAAACGCAATAAAACACAAAATTGCACGTGAACATAGCAATTACACATAATTCTTCACAAAATATGAATGTGAGAAGGACAAAAAAAAACGGTTACGTTCGTCATCCCCACAGACTTAAGCCTTGCTCGTCCCCGAGCAAGTTAAACAATTAGGCACATAAGAAAATGAGAGTTAGGGAGGTATTGGAATCCCCTTTTTATGAATTTCTCTTTTCGTTGAGTACTTTTCACTTTTTGGTTCACCATTCTTGCCTAAATCAATTTGTTTCAAGGATTTGATAAACGACTAGGGGAATATAAAGGTATAGAAATTTGGAAAGGCACGTAGCATTTTTATTTCACTTGGTACCCTAGATCATATGCTAAGAGCCCTACCTTCAACCCCAAAATGTGCATTTGTTAATGTGACTTTGGACGACTCATTATCCTTCAAAATCCTCGACCTTAGGTGGTTCGACTCGGTTCTTTTTTAGGAAGACGACACACACCCACCTGGTAGGGTGATGCGACTCCTTTCTCCCTCGAGCCAACTGAATTTTTATTAAATTTTTATCTTTTTATTTCTCCCTTTTCCACCGGGTTTCGTCTAAAAGAATAAAGATGATAATTCTAGCTTTTGTCTTTACATTACAATACTCTTTTCAAGTTACATGACATTATCAATGACTCCAGCACTCGACTTTTCACTTGAGCTTTTCTCTCTCTTTTTTCCTACGTTTCATGCAACGTGGAATTTTTTGTTTTTACATACTTAGCTCAACAATTGGAGTATAAAATTATTACTAGAATTTATCACAACAATGAAATGCAATGACTCGACCTGGTGACCTATACCACCTTATAACTCCTCCTACATCTCCTTAATTTTCTACCACCTAAAGTCGATTCATTTTATTCTTCACGAGTTCGTCTTATTCATGTAGTATTTATCTTAGGATTGAAAAAATGCTCACAACCAACATAACTTTCGGGATAAGTTATTTTATGAACTCATGCAATCCTCCTCACTATATCTAAGTATTCACCTACCCTTAAATCTCATCAACCGATTAATCACAATTTGATTTTTAGGCAAGGAACCCTCTAATGTTATGTACTCAATTTATAGAGATATAAAAACTTATGGAACACAACATCGGGGTTTTCAATCCTTCTTCCTAATCCATCACAAGGTAAATCAACCAACAACCAATCCACAAATGTTTTATTCACAAAAGAAATTAATACATAAACAACAAAGTGGTAGAATGGCATAGATCAAGAATTATAGAAAGTTCCATATGACAAGAGAAGTATCCTAAAAAACACATAAGAATAAAAATCCTTCCATCCCCCCACAAACTTAGGCAAAATTCTCGAGCCTAAGTAGTGAAGAGGTTGGAATTCATGTCTCAATCACAAGTTACCTAGAAATTACAACCGTTTTCTCCTCCCCACAAACTTGGGCGAACTTCTCAAGCCCAATTTGTTAGAGAGGTGGAAAAATGTGCAAACTCAACAAAGAGTAGTAAATAGTGAATTTACAAATCAAACACATCAAAAAGGTCATCATTTCCAAATTTATGCCATCGAAACGATCTTGTTCTATATTTCATTTCCATCCCAAAACCATTTATTAAAAGCACAAAACTTAATCCTACTCAATCAAAGCAATAAAAGGTAAGAGAGAGGACTAACCCATAGGGGGAGGATCCTCAACCCCTGCATACTCCTAGGATGCAATAAAAAGTGCTTGGGATGCCTCCCAAGTGCGCTTCTTTAAGGTTATTAGCTTGACCACATCGTCACCTTGCTTGTCAAGGTGGTTCGAAGTAAGAATTTTCGTCATTACATTCAAACACTTCTCCTTGAGCAAATCTCCAACGAGTCGCTTTTCTTAATCCATTGGATTTTCATCCCATCATTTCCCATATGTTCTTCACTGTCGGTCGTTTCTTTGGCTTCTTTCCCTCCTTACAAAAAGATTTCTCAACAAGAACAAAGTGTTTAAGTATAGATAATAGAAATATGATAAATCTAACCAATATGCTTAAATTCTCTTGATACCTTTTTTCAATAAAGGCTTCTTCCAAATTCACCACAAGATATTCCTTCCAATTTGGAAGAATTTTTAAAACTATGCCACTTTTAAAGACAGTGAAGTTAGTTGGTGAGAAAAAAATTCCGTCCCAACAAAATCATGCTCGAGAATGTCTAAAAATTCTTTCATGGAATCTTGTGGTAAATATGAAGAATTGGGCATGTAATTTTAATGCCTAGAAGACATGTTGTAAATTCTAGGGGTTCCACATTTTCTTGAAAAAAAGATTATCACTCTCAAACGGGGGTGGTCGCCCACAAACTTGAAGATCAACATGGGTGAAGAGTGTTTTATCCAAAACTTTTTGGAAATGAGGAATGCTCAAGATTTGAATTTTTTTTCCAAAAGATGATGTCATCTTTTTCTAAAGTAAAACCGAAGGATTCCCTCAAATCAATGCTCAATGCATCAAGAATGTTCTTAGTTTGAAAATCCTCCCAAAACAAGGCATTATCATTTTCTCGAATGCAAGTAAAAGGTTCACCCAAATCAATGCTCATTTCATCAAGAATGCTCTTAATTTGAAAGTCCTTATAAAATAAGACGTCATCATTTTCTAAAGCATAAATGAAGGGTTCACCCTTATCAGCGCTTAACGCATCAAGGGAAAAAGTTTCAATTGGAAAATGTTTGCAAGAAAAGTCATCCACCAAGAAGTCATCAAAGAAAACATATTCCACATTGTACTCTATGTTAAAACCTTCACCAAGACCATTTTCGTCATCCTTAACTTCACTCTCAAGTCCATCAACAACTTCAAACATTTTCTTAAATTTCTTACCATTCCAAGGAGTGGAGTCCAATGAGTCATACCTCATGAATGAAGTGAAAGATTCGAGTTCTACCTCTTGAAGGTTAGGATCCTCTTTGGTGAGTGGTTTGCACATTTTTCGGAGGTAATTTTCAAGGAGAGACTCATCGTCCTAACCCATGTGTTCTTGTATACTTTTTAAAGCCATCTTCTCGGGAATTTCCTCCGATACCTCTTCAATCTCCTCCCGAATCACATCTATCATCAAACATTATTCTTTGGGGGAGGGTTGGTTAATGTAACCCTTAAGATTGAATTTAACTCTTTGATTTCCAAGCTGAAGAGAAACACTCCCGTCATTCACATCAATTATGGCACCGGCGGTAGCCATGAAAGGTTGACCAAGAATTAAGGGGTTCTTGGGGTCCTCGTCCATGTTGAGAACGACAAAATCAACCGGAATGTCAACTCCGTTGATGCGGACGGGAACATCTTCAAGAACTCCCATAGGTTTCCTGATAGATCTATCGGCTAATTGAAGTGAAATAGAAGTGCTTTTGAGACCATAATCTTTGAGTTGCTTCATAATAAACAGGTAATAAACTAACACTAGCACCAAGGTCAAGTAAAGCCCTATCTACTTGAACATCATAAATAGAGAACCCAATAGTGAAACTACCGGGGTCCTTAAGCTTAGAATAAGGCTTGTTTTGAATAATGACACTAATGTCCTCGGTTAGATAGACCTTCTCTATTTGTCCCAAATCCTTCTTGTTATTTATAATATCCTTTACAAAAATTCCGAATCGGGGAACGGTGGCAACCGTCTCGGCGATGGGTAACCTTAGAGTTAATTTATTTATAGCATCAAGAAATTTTTTAAATTGTCGATCAACTCTACGCCCCTTTTTGCGTATGGGAAAAGGTAATCGAGGTGAAGTATTAGTGGGGGGAGGTTGACTTCCAAAAGTAGGAGGGTCATCTCTCTCTCCCAAAAATGGTTCCTCATTTATTTTTTCCTTGCCCTTGTCATTAGAAATCCTTCCGGGGATCCTCTGCTCAAGCTCTCTAAGAGGCCTTCCACTTCTTAGGGCTACGACATTGCCGCTTTCCAAAGGAGTAGAATGAGAGTTAACTTGAGGAATGATCACATTCCTATCAATATCACCAAGAACATTACAAAGGTTTTCTAATGCAAGGGCATAACCTCTCTCCTTAATACCACTCTTCTGAACAATTTTCCCTACTAAGCTATGGATTTGTTCTCTAGTGGAGACCTCATCGAACTGATCCTTACTAGAGCTACTATTGACCAATTCAACACGAGGCTCCGTCCTTCTAGAGGAATTTCTAGCACACACATGGTCAATAGCACTTCGACATCCCACAGAAAGAGGGTGAGCGTACTTACCTTAAATCCATCATGCACATCATTTTGAGTAGGTGTCTCACCTTGAGCATTGGATTCACGTTTCTCCCTTTTCACACTTTCCTCTTGATTTTGCCTCTTTCTCTTTTTGTTTTCTTAATCCCATTGATTTTGGATGGAGGCCGTCTCCTTTAACCAAGCGACGGCTTCATGAATCTCCTTGTTGAGGAAAGATCCTCCTGAAGCTACTGGTACACGTGGCAGTGCACACACTTTTAGGTCAATTTAAGTGTCTTTTTACGGACTTTTGTGTGCATATTCACGTGTGTTTTGTACTTCTATTTCTCATTCGGCAATTTGACGTGTTTGGTTCATTTCCATGTCAAGACAGGTGAATTAAGGCCGAAAAGCAGGTTCGAAGATCTCAAATTGACAAATCGAGCTCAAAGGAAAAAGAAAACAAGGAAAAACAGGGGACCATGCCCGAGGCGATGATGCCACGCCCGTGGCTCAAGCCACGGCCGAGGCTAACCAACCCATGGCCGTGTTAAATCCTCTAGAAGAGGGCCAAATTGCTGCATTACATTCCACGACCGAGGCATTCCAACGCCACGACCGTGGCGAGCCAAGCCCCACGACCGCGGTCAGTCTAAGCCGCGGCCGTGGCGAAAGATCCAGAAGAAGGGCAAATCCAGCCCAACCAAGACCACGGCCGAGGCGGTTACTGGACCACGGCTGTGGCCCCAAATTGGGCCCAAAACCCTTGTTTTCACCACGCCCGCGGCCAACTTTGTACCACGGCCGTGGCGGGATTCCCTGTTTTAAAAACCCAAACACGTTTTTGCCTAACTTTGAGCTAACACTTTCTCCCCTATATATATATCTTCTAATTCGAAATTGACCTACTTTAGAACACAATTCCAGCCACTTTTTAGCCTCCATCCTCCTCAAGAACACATTGGGAAGAAGATTGAAGGCCAATTCATCCTCGACCCAAAGTTCTTGGTTTAATCTTCAATTTTATCATGTTTTCTTATGTTTCTATTTATTTGTTGATTGTATTAGGTAAAATGGGTGGCTAGCACCCTTTAGTTCACCCTTGATCATTGTGGAACCTTGAGTTGAAGACATTGATGTGATTATTGCGGTTAATGTTACCGAAAATATTGTGTATTCAAGTGTTTTGTGTTATTTGCTGTTATTGAGTCACATTTATGAATTAATTATTGGATTGATCACCCTTTAAGGGATTTGTGAATGTGTTGCTAGAATAGGAAATTACTATCCGTAATTGTAGGATTTCCAATTCCCGTGTAGCAAACAATAGATTTATTTATTGGTGATAACACAAAGTTCAACCACTAAAATCGAGCTTGCGAGTTTTATGTTGAATTTATCTCATTGTCTTTGTGTTTAATGCATTTGGTTATTGAATCTAAGAGAGCTTGTTCGAGGATTCGATTAAATTGAATAGGGTTAGTCGAAGAGCTTATTTTGATTAACTAAGATTAAGGGACAACAAGGCTATTAGAGCTTGTTAATAGCCTTGAGATAAGGGCTTGAATCACAATTTAATCGGGCATTAACATAGTTGCATCAATCGTCCAAGACCATGGGGAAGCATGATCAAGGGTGGATCGTTTTATTACTTGAAAACCAAAATCGAAAAAATCTCTTCTATTGCCTTTGATCATTTGTTTCTTTGAATTCGAATGTTAAATGATTTTAATTTCGTTTAGTTGCCTTTATTTGTTACTAGTAGATTGTTAGTCCATTATCAAGTCCCCCCAACCTTTATTGCTTTCTTAAGTATTTATTTCGTGCATATTTAATTATAAATTGCTTGACATCGGAATCCAAACTGTTCGGCCGTTCCCTGTGGGATCGACCCTTAATTACCATTCTACTAGTTAGAATAGTTGATAAGGTTAGTATATTTTTATACAAATTAATTTGGTAAGCGATACACGACGGTCGCGTACCAGCTACATCCATGAAAACACATTCATCGGGAGTTAATCCGGCATAGAAGACATTAATAATTAAGGTATCATCAAAACCATGGTGCGAGCATGACCTACATAAGTTTAAAAGTCTTTCCCAAGCTTCAATCCAACGCTCGTCATCTCGTTGGATGAAGCTTGATATTTCACACCTTATCCTCGTACTTTTTTCGGCCGGGAAGAATTTATGAAGGAATGAGGTGGAAACATCCTCCCATAAAGACGAGGGGTCGAATGACTCTTCACGAAACCATTCTTTTGCAGCTCCTTCGAGTGGGATTTGAAAGAGCTTGATCAAGTATTCTTTTATGACATTATTAGAAATTTTACACATTTGCGAATTTATAAAAATTCCTCTAGGTGTTCATAAGGACCTTCCCCTTCTTTCCCACTAAATTTTATTTCTCTAGCTAAATTCACCATAGCCGGGGTGACTTCTACTCCCGTGCAAATTTTTGCGGGTTCGGTGAGCCGGGAGTAGGGAGTCGTAATCACAGTGTAGTGAAATTTGCCTTTTCCACGATTCATAGCAAGAATTCAACAAAGTAAGAGAATAAGATTTTCTTCTGATTTTTTTTATAAGTAAAACAACTTAACAAAATGCAAACACCAGCAACAAATATGAAAAACAATAGATATATCTAGAAGCCTAATCTTAACACACACTTGACCCTACAATAGCTCTACGAGGAGGAAATCCTCCCCAGCAATGACGCCATGAACTTGTCCCGAAAAGTGCTCTAAATCATTACGATTAGAACATCTTTCTCAAACTGCAAGCCTACGGCTTGTGACACTGGTAGTATAAAAGATTGTCGAACCACGGAGAGGATACTCTCGTGGAGCACACCGAAGGTCTATCGATTAACTAAGTTAGGCTAATTGGAAAAGTAGAGATTGACTAATTACTATTCAAACAACTAACTAAAAGATACTCTCAACTAAAAAGTGGGCTTCTAAGGCATGGTTTCACCTTACCTAGGGTTACGCCTACTAATCACTGATTAAAGCAAGGGGTTATGATGGAAGGTTTCGTTCCAATTTAGAAATCCAAACAAGTAACAAAAGAGATTCTCCAAATTAACAAGTTATCGCCTAATTCACTCTAATCCAAATATTAAGGACAAGAATGGAATTACTACGACCAAAGGTCAAGTAAATTATGAAGATAACCTAATTAATCCTAAAATCTCCACCCCAAGTGTATATTGCCTAGGGGGCGAGGCCCGAGGACATCCAACGAGGTCAATATATACAATTCGGGTTCTCTCGTCGTCCCCCATGGGCGCTCGAGGAGATCCAATATACCCGAGGTTAGCTACTCCTAGAATATAAGCCATACAAACCCGCAATATCGATTCCAATCATAAATAATTCCCAAAATTCAATCAACTATCAATAAAAGCAATCAACCCTAGGGTTAGGCTACTCCCAACCCTAGAAATCACAAATAACTACTAAGAATCCATGAAAGTCATCCAGCAACCATAATAAATTCAAAATCCAAGCATTTAATGAGAGAAGGTTTAAATATTAATAAATGCAAAAAGAAATCCTTCAATTCATGCTCGTATTTACTCCAATCTTGATTCTCTTGCAAAAGCCCTAAAAATCCTTCAATAATACTCTAGAACCCTAATAGGTTTCTCAAAAAGTAAATGAAGAACCCTAGTTCTATTGTAGAGAGAAGAGAGAGAAAATAATCCTACAGAGAGAGTAAATATTAGTGTTAAAAACTAAAATTGAAAAATGAAGTGTTGAATGATTTACAAGATATTTGGAATAAAGGGAGAGGGAGTATTTATACACACCCACTCCCCACACATACAAGGATAAAAATCTGCTAAAAAAGACCCTATAAGTAAGGGTAAAATAATCAAAAGTAATTTAGAACACAAGGGATTATAAGTTGTTGGTCGAACCCCCCTTCGTGCACGCGACTCGACCTTCACACGAATTCTGGGAAGAATTGGCTTGGAATTGGCTCACGGTCTAAACATTAACATTGTAGGTCTTTGTCTTGGCTATGCGTGGCTGCTTGAATTGCTTGAATCGAGGCTCGGACGAAGAAGTTGTAGCTGAAAAACGAACACTACGCGAAACAAGAGAAGGCGTGCGCGAACTACAGGGGCCGATAGGTGGTCCGGTAGATGGCCCTGAGTCGATTCTGGACTGACAACCAGTGGTCCAGCCGATTCGGCTGTTGGTCCGGTTCAGGTTTCCAGCCTTTCATCTCCGTCTTGCGTCGGCGTTTTCGAGCCTTTTCTCTCGTTTTCTCGACCCAACCCCTTCATGGCTTTTGATCGCTACTGGACAAATTTTGATTTGAGCTCTTATTAGGTGTTATTTAGGTATGTTTGGGCCTCGATTCGTGGGCTGGAATGTGGCATATGTGCGATTGACCTCTTCTTCTTTCTTTCTCCAATATGAGGCCTTTCCATCCATTTTTTCGGCCCGACGCCTTCATGAATTTTACTCATGACTTGATGATCTTCATTTTGGGCCTTACCCCAACCAAATTTGGGCCTATTTGGGCCTTGAGATACGGGTCGAAGTGTTAAAATGGACTCGAACAATCTTTAAATTCCTTCGAGTTTCCTAACCTTCAAAACACGACTCAAAAACACCCAAAAGCACATCAAATCATATTAAAAAGGAGAATTAACCTGAAAATGCAATAAACACGAATTCGCACATGAACACAACAATTACACATAATTCTTCACAAAATATGAACGTGAAAAGTACAAGAAAAATGATATTTTTTACGTTCATCAAGGAGGCACCCAAAAAAAGCTCTACAAGTGAAGATATGAGCAAAGAGGCAGCACAAGCAAAGCCAAAAGAGGGTGCATCGCACCCGAATTGAAGTCCTTTCCAAATCATCCACGGTATGATTTTCTTGATGATGAGAAAAAAAAATCGATAATAATTTCTTCTTATTTGTCTACTACTAAAAGTGACAAACTGTTGAGAGTGTTGAGGAAATACAAGTCTGCTATTGGATGGTCAATTTTTAATTTAAAAGGGATGAGCTTGAATGTTTGCATGCATAAGATTTGAATGGAGGAGGAGTATAAGCCTTGTGTTAAAAATCAATGTAGACTTAATCCCATGATGCAGGAAGTAGTTAGGAAAGAAGTACTTAAGTGGTTAGACATGGATATTATTTTTCCTATATCTGATAGTAAATGGGTAAGTCCGGCCCAAGTGTTCCCTATGAAGGGAGAATGACTATAGTAAAGAGCGGTAATGATGAGATCATAGCTACTAGGTTAGTTATGGGTTGGCGGGTTGTATTGATTATAGGAAATTAAATGTAGCCACTCGTAAGGACCACTTTCCCCTTCTATTCTCAGATCAAATGCTTCATAGGCTAGCGGGCTATGAGTATTATTGTTCTTGATGGTTATTTAGGCTAAATTCAAATTATGGTTACTCCGGAAGACCAAGAGAAAACATCTTTCGTCTGTCCTTATGGTGTTTTGGCATTTCTTAGAAATTAGCTTGTGTAATGATCCTGCTACCTTTCAACGTTGTATGATGGCTATTTTTGGCAGGTTGATTTAGAACATAATGGAGGTTTTTATGGATAATATTTCTATGTTTGACTGATCTTTTGACCACTCTTTACATAACCTTGCTCAAGTTTTGCAGTGGTGTGAGGACACCAACCTAGTTCTAAATTGGGAAAAATGTCACGTCATGGTAAGGGATGGTATAGTTCTTGGTCATAGAATTTATGCTGCATGTTTGGAAGTTGATAGAGCCAAGGTAGTCGCCATAGAAAAGCTACTTCCTCCGTCGAATGAAAAGGCAGTACGTAGTTGCCTTGGATATGCGGGATTTTATAAAAGGTTAATTCGTGATTCTTCAAAAAAGTTCTAAGCTTTTATCTCATTTATTCTAAAAGTATACTACTTCTGTTTTCAATGATTCATGTGTGCAATGCCTTTGAGACATTGAAGAAGGCATTGGTGTCTGGCCCAATTTTAGTCACACCAGATTGGTCCCAACTGTTGGAACTGATGTGTGATGCAAGTGACATAGCTTTAGGGGCATCATTGAGCCAAAAGAGGGAAAAGATATTTAGACTCATATATTATGTAAGAAAGACCCTCGATCTGGCTCGAGCCAATTACACCACCACCGAGAAAGAGATGTTGTTCGTCGTATGCGCGTTCGACAAGTTTCAGTCATACATGATTGGGACAGACTATAGTCTACACTGACCACGTAACTTTCCGTTACTAATTTGATAAGAAGGACTCGAAGCCAAGGCCGATTCATTGGATACTCTTACTACAAGACTTTCATGCAAAAATTAGAGACCGAAAAGGGTGTGAAAATGTGGTTGCTAACCACTTATCTAGAATTATAAATGAATCCAACAAAGAAGGGCAAAAAGAGGCAATCCGAGAAACATTCCCGAATGAGTACATTATGACGGTGAAGGGTATCCCATTGTATAGTGACATACTCAATTTCAACCACCTAATTTGACATCGCATCAAAGGAAGATTTTTTCCATGATGTGATGTTTTACATGTGGGACGACCCATATCTATATAGGAGGTGTGCCGACATGATCATCTGACGGTGTGTCTCCCGGCATGAAGTAGGGAATATTATTATACAGTTTCATTCGTCTCCCCGTGGAGGCTATTTTGCGGCAAAAAGAACAACCGCGAAAGTGTTACAAAGTGGATCCTATTTACCGTCGATCTTCAAGTGATTGCTACAATTTTATATGACAATTCGATCATTCCTAAAGAACAGGGGAAATCTCAAAGAAACATGAGATACCTCTCACAAATATCATCGAGGTTGAATTATTTGATGTGTGAGCAATTATTTCATGGGTCCATTTCCTCCTTCACAAGGTTTTCAATACATACTCTTGGCGATAGACTATGTCCCAAGATGGGTAGAAGTTGTCCCGACCCAAACTAACAATTCCATTATAGTATTGAAGTTCCTCTAAAAGAACATCATCACGAGATACAGGGCTCCAAGAGCCTTAATTAGCGATGGGATTACACACTTTTGTAACAAATGGCTAGTCGTGTTATTGGCCAAGTATGGGGTCAAGCATCGAGTGACCATACCGTACCATCCTCAAGCTAATGGACAAGCATAATTGGCTAATTGGAAAGTCAAGAAAATTCTAGAGAAGTCACTGAACAGGAGTAGGAATGATTGGTTGATGAATCTGGATCATGCATTATGGGCATATAGGATGGCGAACATAACTCCATTGGGGATGTCACCATATCAGTTCGTTTTAGCAAATCTTGTCATTGAGTGATTGAATTGTTGTATAGAGCATATTGGGCTGTTAAGAAGTTGAATTTCGATTTCCAAGCGGCGGTACTAGCATGCATCCTCAAACCCAATGAGCTAGACGAGTTTTGGAGTCAAGCGTTCGAGAATTCGAGCTCATATACGGAGCGTACAAAGAGGTTTCACGATAGACTCCTCAAGACACGACGCTTCAAATTCGGCGACCAAGTCTTGTTATTCAACTCCCCATAGAGGCTTTTTTGAGGATTTCAGAAGCCAAAGTGGCCAGGCCATTCATGATTAAGTGTGTTCGACCATCCAGCATAGTTGAGCTACTGAATGAAAATGGAAGTTCATTCCAAGTGAATGGACAATGAATCAATAGATACTACAAGCTGGCCCAAATAAAGATCATACACAAAGTATGGTTCAATGAGCTTGATTAGAACCCGACAAGGTCATCTGGCTGAAGACGTAAAACTTAGTGCTTATCGGGAGGCAACCCTCCGTTTACTATTTTTATTTTTCATTTTATTGCTTTATTGTGTTTTATGTTTTCTTACTTTGCTTTTCAGGAACTTACATGGCAAAAGGGTGAATGTGAAGTTAAATGGGTCGAAATAGCACAAAAAGAGGGGGGCAAGAAGTAAAAAAAATTGAGTTAAGGTCCAACAATTCAACGCGACCATGTTCCTCAATGCGGCCGCACCTAAAATGGCTCAGAAACCTAATTTTACACGGGGCTGGCCAACATAGCCGATTCCTTCCAACGTGACCGACCCTGCTCTGACCAACACAACCGCGTTCGCCTAACGCGGCTGTGCCAAAACTTGCCTGCAAAGTGGAGTTTTAATTGTGACAGCAACGCTACCGCGTACCCCAACACGGCCGCGCCCGACCTCAATTCAAGGTTTTAAGGTTAGACGCAGCACATAACAGGTTCAAACATACTTTCTTCTTCCTTCACGAAACTGGTGCGAAAACTCCCATCTCCTCTTCACAAATTCTTCAGTTTCTTGAAAATCTCTTTCCCCAAATCCGACACACTACCACTACATACTATAAACACCATTATTCATACACTTCACACCATAAAAATTGGATTTAAGGAGCATCTAGGGCAGAAAATTTCAAATGTGAAGGGGCACAAAATTCTTTGATTCTCTGCGATAAAACCATCTGGTTAGTAAAGCCAACCCTTTCCTCGATTCCTAGAGCATTATTTTCAGAATTATTTGATGAATGGGGGTAGTTTTGTGCAAGAATAATTAGTTTATGTGCCTAATTTTGATGTTGAGCACTTGTAGTGCTATTCTTGAGTATATTGGCTTAATTAATTGTGTTCTTGCTTATGGGCTGGATGAATTTTACACCAAATTGAAATTTGGAGTTGAATGTTCATTGGGCATTCGATCAATCATCTTGTGTGCAATGAAATAAAATGCCTAAACTAGTTATTTTCTTTTATTTGATTGAGTTATTTAGCAAATGAGAGCTATTTTTTATAACAAAGTGCTTCATATTGATGAATTAATCATATGGACTAGTAGTTCTTGATTGATTGGTTTGATTTGATTAAATTAGATGAAATTTCTTTATAACTTGGTCATATATGTGAGAATATGTTGATTCAGTGAAGGTGTGTTATGTGTAGGAACTAAACAATGCCTCTTAAAAATCGTGGGTCAAAAGGAAAGAAAATGGCGGTGGAGTAAGACTCAATTCCGGACCCTATTCTGGATGATACACAAGCAACTAATGTGGTCCCTTGGATAGCCAATATCTTGGGAAACTGAGGTGCACAAGAAAATATGGAAGAAGGTGGTAAATCAAAAAGTTTTACCCACCAGATATATGAATGATGCACTGACGAGAGCTATGGGTATCCACAAGAACATGTGAAGTTGTTGCATGGAGTAGGGTTGTTAAAACTGATGTAGCCCCAACATACGTACAAGTTGATCGCTCTTGAGTTTCTTAGTACTCTAGTGATTTTACCGCAAACTTCTTACCATAACAAACGATCTGCCGACATCAAATTTTAGTTAGGTAATCAGCCTTTCCAGTTGAGCCTTGATGATTTGGATGAAATTTATGGGCTACCAGCTGCAAATAAAACACCTTTTTAGTAGCTATATGATGAGAACAATTTTGGAGGATGTTGACAGAGGCTCTAAATTTGGTAAAAGCTTTACCAAGTTAGGGTAAAAAAAAATTAATGGGTTCGAAATCCAGTGATTAAATACATCTAAAAGTTGTTGGTTCTCATCATATTTGCTTGGAAGGAGACACAGGCTAATAGACAAGCCGAGCTAAAATTGTTATGGTGCATTATCTTAGCAAAGTACAAGGTGCATATGGTCGCAATCATGTTGCAGCAATTTGAAAACGTGGTCTTGAGGCAAAATGATGATATATATAGGCGTAGAGGTGGAAAAAAATATCAAAATATTGAAAATACGGTACCAAAAATGCTAAAACTACCAAAATTTTTGGTATACCAATTTTTTTTTTTTTTTTTTTTTTTTGTTGTGGTACCATTCTGAACATTTTTTGTACGGTATCAATATCAATAATTCTAAATTTTTGGTATTTTTGTATATAGCAAAATACCGAAAAATTATAGATATTTCTATACTGATTAAATAAGAATAAATAAAAAGAAATTAAATCTTTTATTTCACCGAATTTGTACTCTAATCTAGACTTGAGGCCATTACCCTAAATCCAATGCCATAAATATTGAAGTCCAACCCTAGTCGCAAGGCCCCTTAGTTGAATAATTTGCGACCATCACCACAAAAATCGTGATCCTCCACCACTGTTGTTTCACGCGGCCGCCACAAGCTCGCCACCGTTCCGGACCTGCTCTCGAAATCATCGTCGAACATAAGCTGAAGTACGGACAATCGAAGCTTCTTAATTCTCTCCACGATTTGCTTGTGGAAACGCTAATTTGTCACTCGATCGAGTGTTTACCTATTCCTTGGTATGAGATTATTAGCCAATATCAAGTTACTGAATTGATTTTCTATTCTTCATTTGAGCTACTATAGTTAACAGTTGTATGTACGTTGTGCTGTATGGCTTGTAAAATGTTTCGATTTCTTTGTGTGGGAACAAAGTGCCAATTTTGGGGTATTTCGAATTTCTTTATGGGTGATTAGTTTTGTGCATTGCCATAGATTTATTATCATAAGCTCTTTCTGATGCAAAATTTAAAAGTCTGGTCGCGAAAGTATGTAGTTTAAATGTGGGAAGTTATGGATTTTGGATTTGGTGATGAAATCTTCTAAAGAATTTATGAAAGAAAGGATTGAGAACGAGGAAAGGGGGCAAAATAGTTGGACAAAAACAAAAAGTTAAAATCTAAATGTATCCGGGCCAGATTTACGAGAATAGAAATGCTATGCTCATGTGCAAGAAGGTCCCTTAACTTTTTAATTGTTTATCATTCATTGGACATGTTGATTAGATTTGTTAGTGCGTAGTGATTTGAATGCTAGTAGGCCATCATGCTTTTCTAATAAAAATTTATTCCCAAGACATCCATAACACGCTTAACAATTGTAATCAGTTTATCTACAATATTAATCAAGAAAATTCAGTTATTCATTATATCAGTTTAAGCAATCTGAAATTATATTAATATTTAGTTAAAATATGGGTTAAGTCATCAAGCTGAGTTATTCCCACTGTTATTGTTTTCTGTATGAATGTTTTAACCGAAGATGTCTTCCATTCTTTTTATGGAATTTGATTTCCATGTTACTTGATTTCTTTCTAAACTTATACTTAATTTTTTAAGGTATACAAATGGAATCTGAATGCTCTCATTCACTTCCAAGTCCATCTGAAACACCAAACATGGTAGAATCTGATTCACTTGAAGATTCTAAGAGTCAGAAACAAAAAAAAAAAAGGATTCGACACCGAAGTTTCCCATACCTCATAAGATGAGGAGTTAATTTTGGGAACACTGTGAGAGAGTATGGAAGACGAATAAGGATGGGACCATTAGTAATTTTGGGATATGCAAATTCTTTAAAGTGGAAATCTCAATGACTTACGGAAGCACTAGTGGGTTAAAAAGCCACTTGGAGAAGAGGTGCAAGTCAAGTCTAATATTCAAAGGGAGCAGAACTGAGAAAAGTCAAACTGTGTTGACAAATGAGATTGTGGGACATGTAACTCCCTTGGTTCCTCTACATTTAATAAAAAATGATGTGAATTGAAGCTTACAAAGTTTGTGATTATTGATAAAATGTCGTTTCAGGCTGTCGAGGGGAAGTGGTTTGTAGGTTTATTGCGTGAACACAATCGAGATTCAGAATTCCTGATAGGAAGAAAATTGCAAATTTAGTTTATGATTTATTTTCACTGAGAAAGCTAAGATAAAAAGTGTGCTTTGTGATCAAAGAGTAAGTATCCCAAATGATTTGGACATCCAAAGTATAAATTATATGGTCTTCACAACACACTTTTTGTATAGTGATTGGAAATTCCATAAAAGGATAATTAACTTCACAAAAATCACTAGTTATGTAGGAAAATAAATTGGCAAGATGGTTGAATTTTGCCTAGGAGAATGGGGAATAGAAAATGTATTTTTGATATTAGTTGATAATGCTTCTTCTAATGATATTGCAATTGATTACTTGAAGAAAAAAATGAAAAGTGAAAATACTTTGTTATTTGAAGGAAAATACTTGCATTTGAGGTGTGCATGTCATATCCTTAACTTAATTGTTAAGGATGGCTTGAAAGATCTTAATGCTTTGATTAAGACTATAAGAAATGAAATTGTTTTCTTTCATTCCTCCCCTTCTAAGGTTGATAAGTTTAGGGAGTTCGCCGTACTAGCGAACTTCGCTAGTACATCGACAATACCTATGGATGTGAAAATCAGGTGGAATCCAACTTATATAATGCTTGAAGTTGCATTGAAATATAGAAGGGTGTTGATATGATTGTTCAAGAGTGGTATCCTTTTATGAATTATTTTCCTGAAAAAGATGATAAGGATAAAAAAAAGGATAGGGCCTCCAAGAGACGAGGATTCAAATAATGCAAAAGCATTTGTTCACTTTATGAAGAAGTTATATGATGCCACTTTGGAGCTTAGTGCATCAAAGACTCCCACGTCTCAATTGATTTATCAATCTCTGATTGCTCTACAAAATGAGATTGAGAAAAGGAGTAGTGATTATTCAGATTTAACTCTTCAAAATGTAGACAGTGCAATGAAGTCAAGATTTGACAAGTATTGGGGGAACTGGAATAATATGAACCCTTTGATCTTTATTGCAAATGTTTTGGACCCGATGAACAAGTTTCAAATGATTAAAGTAAGCATCGAGAATTTGGGAGTTACTTCTGCAAGACTTCCTTGATAAGGTTAAGAAGAACTTGAGAAGTTTGTGGTCTGAGTACAAATGAAGAAATGGTACATTGGGTCTTGATAGACAAGATATGGATATACAGTGTGATGGTGGAGAGGGTTCTAGTAGTGTTGGTGGTGTTCTTAAAGATGAATTGTTCAATGAGGTTGAGGCACAAAATGAAGTAGAGCAACTTTGAGAGATCTCTAGTGAAGTGGATAAGTACCTAAGCAATGATATTGAAAATGTTCTAATCAATATATTAATCTTTTAGAGTGGTGGAAAGGAAGTGAAACTAGGTATTCGATCCTTTCAGTTATTTCTAGGGATATTTTTGCCATACCAAGTTTAACCGTTGCTAGTGAGTCTGCACTTAGTTTGGGCAAAATTATGGTGGATCATTTTAGAAGTAGTTTGAGTAGAGGCATTGGTGTGCACTAATGATTGGCTAAGAGCGTAGGAGTTCATCCTTTATAAGGATCCGATCGATGATGATATCGAATTACACAAGGAAATCGAAGAAATTGAAAAGAGTAAGTGTTTTTGTATTTTATTAAGTTAGATTGAATAAATTCATAGGTAAATCTAACATGAAGTACTTTTTGTCATTTCCATTGTTTTACAGCTCTAAATGCCATTCGGGACCGTTCTCAAACTTTCTCTCTAGCCTCAACATTGTCTACGATGTAAATTGCTTGGTAAGTGAGCTCCCCTATATGCTCCTTTTTTGAGATTTTTGAATTGAAACCTAATTGGATTTTATTGGGATGCAATAATTGTTATAATTGATGATAGAGTGAAATTTCGTGAATGGTCTGTTAGAATACTCATATATTTCTTGATTTTATGTTTGAAGTTTCATTAGTGGAATACTATTCATGCATTTATAAGTTTTATTAGAAGCAGCAACTGTGCAATGGTGGGTACATTTCATTGAGTTTTAATTTCTAGGTGATAAATATAATGCCAATTTCCCTATGTTCTTGGAGCCGAAGAACTTGTTGTGAGAGTGGTATCATCAGAGAACAACTATCTAACAAAATTCTCTTATAAAACTAAGGTATTTCTATGAAAGATGAACCAAGTGGAAAATTATCCATGTAGATCTGTGATTATTGCTTTAAGCTAATTTGTTTCAGAATACACCATGCCAATGAATTGACAACCTAGACGAGATTATTTTATGCTTTTCTGCTATTAAGGATTTGCAAACATCCCCATGTTGTATTTCTATCAGAAATTAATATGTAAGATTTAATTGTTATGTTTGGTGTTGTTTTTTACAAATATTATTTAGTTGTAAACATCATTGGATTTGTGTATTTTGGTTTCCAAGCCTTGATCTGGGTACAATTTGTGCACCGAGAAGCATGTCAACGCTTACCATCTACGTTACTATTTTGTTTAGCACCAAAGATTTTATTTTATGGTTGAAGTTTAGTTAGTGGATATATCTGTTGGATTCATTTTGATGTAATGATACTAATGGATTTGTCTTTTTATGTCTAATTTATTTCCTTTACATTTTTTCCTTCTTCTTAAATGAATATCTTTCGGTATTTCATTAATTTCATCTGTAATTTTAGTATTTCGGTATAAAAAAGTATAATTTCGGTATGAGATGGTAATAACGATTCCATACATGAAATTCGGTATACTGAAAAACTCGGTACAGTATGAACTGAATACTATATCGAATATATCGAAGTTTTCGGTACGATATCAGTATGAAATATGTTGTACCGAACATTTCGGTACTGTATTTCGGTGTGGGTGTTTCAATATGGTACTGATGAACGTAAAAATTATCATTTTTCTTGCACCTTTCACGTTCATATTTTGTAGGAAATTACGTGTAATTGATATGTTCATACGCGATTTCGTGCTTTATTGTATTATCGGGTTGATTTTCCTTTTTAGTATGATTTGATGCGCTTTTGGGTGTTTTTGAGTAGTATTTTGAAGGTTAGGAAATTCAAAGAAATTCAGAAGATTCTTTAAGTCCATTTTCGCACCTCGGCCCAAATCCCTAGGTCCAATCAAAAGACTATCGAGTCACGAGAAAAGTTCATGCAGAAGTCGAGGCGAGAAAATTGATAGAAAAGCCCCAAATTGAAGGAAGAATGAAGACGAGGGCAATTGCACATGTTCCACGATCAAGCCCGCAAACCGAGGCCCCAACAAGTCTGAATCAGACCCAAAAAAGAGCCGAAAGCGAAGTTCGTGAGTCACAAACAAAAGTCGTGCAGGGGTCGGGTCGAAAAGACGAGAGGAAGGGGTCCGAAATGGCGACGGAAGACGGAGGCGTAAAACAGGAGAAAATGGGACAACCGAGGTTACTACCGGACCAGCAGGACCACCGGTCGTTAGTCCAGTGCCGCGCCCACATGACTGCCGCTGCCTCGACCGGCCAGGCTGCCAGACCGGCAGTTGGTCCGGTAGTCCGCGCGCCGGCCCCTGTTTCACGCCATGTTTGTTTTTCAGCTTTAACTTCTTCATCTGAGCTCCGATTTGAGTGATTCAAGCGACCACGCGTAGCCGATACAAAGACCTACTACTTTTGTGTTTCGACTGTGAACCAATTTCAGCAGACATTTTCCTCTTGTATGTGAGGGGAGTGGGTGTGTATAAATACGGGAAAAAAACCAAAACAATCCCATAACATTTTACTTTTTCGGATTTAGTCCCATAAGTTATTGCTTTTTTGATTTAGTCCCATATCTCTAGTAATTGCTCAATTTTGGTCCAATTTTGACCAAATGTTGACCAACTGACCGGAAAATGTCACGTGACCTTCACGTGCCGGCGCGGTTTTGAAAATTTAGGCTAAAATGGTCCCATAACTTTTTACCTTTTCGAATTTAGTCCCATAAGTTATTATTTTTTCGATTTAGTCTCATATCTCTAGTAATTGCTCAATTTTGGTCCAATTTTGACCTAATGTTGACCAGTTGACCGAAAAAGGTCATGTGACCTTCACGTGCCACGTGCCGACGCGATTTTGAAAATTCCGCCGACTCTTATGTTTTATCAACTCATTGTTGATGGACTCCAACTCCTTGTTCTTTAACTCCACCTGTTTTTTTTTTCTTTAACGAGTAGCTCATTCTCTCATTATCTATCTCGGTTACGGAAATAATTTCTTCGAGATTCATGCGGGCGTTATGCAGGACCTCATTTTCAGCATTCTTCTCGTTAAGCCTTCACAAGAGCCCTCGCATTATATGTTTGCTTCTATCACATAGAAGTGCATCTATCCACCTAAAACTCGTACAATGATCTTCATTCTGCCAAAATTATATCCAGTATGTTTCAATTAATTCAATTCAACCTTGAATAAACTAATAAAATTGAAGCAAGAACTAAAAACCATATCGGGTATCGTGAGAGCAGCCGTAGAACCTACGCCCAACATATTCTTCTTTCTAAGAGGTTTTAATGGGGGAATTCAAACCTTAGTCGCACACAATACTATTTCGCAAGCTATTCCTAGATTGGGACATGGTTCTTTGCTTCATGTGTTCTCCAATTTTGGGGGAGTTGAAGCCGCGACTTTCAAATAGAAAAGATTGGAAGAGAAAAGTTAGAGCTTTTTCTTGTAGAAGGACGCGAACTGAAGAAGAAGAAGAAGAAGAAGAAGAAGAAGAAGGGATGCTAATTCTGATTTAAGGGTTAGATCGATAAAATATTACATTTTCTTATTTTGCATTTGTATTTTTTGGAGTTTAATTCAATTCAGGCAAAAGAAAAATATAAGCTGACATGGTAAATAATTTGCTGATATGGTCTCCTAATAAAAAAAATTAAAATTCCACCTCGGAAGTCCGACGACACGTGTCATAAGTCGTCAGAATTCCCAAAATCGCGCCGGCACGTGAAGATCACGTGACCTTTTCCGGTCAGCTGGTCAACATTAGGTCAAAATTGGACCAAAATTGAGCAATTAGTAGAGATTTGGGACTAAATCGGAAAAGTAATAACTTATGGGACTAAATTCGAAAAAGTAAAAAGTTATGGGACCATTTTAGCCGGAATATCCAAAACCGCGCCGGCACGTGAAAGTCACGTGGCCTTTTCCGGTCAGTTGGTCAACATTGGGTCAAAATTGGACTAATATTGAGCAATTACTAGAGTTGTGGGACTAAATCGAAAAAGTAATAACTTATGGGACTAAATCCGAAAAAGTAAAAAGTTATGGGACCATTTGTGCTTTTTTCCCGTATAAATACCCCCTCCTCCTTCATTTCAATTTCATTTTCCAATTTTCAGATTTTAGGCATTCTAATTACTCTCTCTCTAAACTCTCTCCTACTCTTTCTCTCAAGAACTAGGGTTCTTCATTCTCTTCTAGAATTCACTTAGGGTTCTTGAAGAATTGGAGGATTTTAGGGCTTTTTGGATATTGTAGGCAGATTCAAGCTACGAACAAGGATTGAAGTTCAATTTGAGCATTAATGCTAGACTAAGCTTTCTCGTTCCCTATCTTCTCATTTATTGCATTTTCATTTGTTACATCCATATCCATTTCATTTAATGCTTGGTATATGTATTTATTGTGCTCTTGTTGATATTTTTATGGCTTGTGAGTAGTTAGATTAGGTTTCTAGGGTTGGGAGTAGCCTAACCCTATAATTTATGATTCTTGTTAATTGTTGATTAAATTAAGGGGATAAATTGTGTTTGGAATTGATACTACGGAAGTGTATGGATTATATTCTAGGAGTAGCTAACCGAGAATATATCGGTTCTCCCTGAAGGCCCATGAGGGACGAAAGGAGAACCCAAATCGTGTGTATTGATCTTGTAGGATGTTATAGGGCTTCGTCCCAAGGCTAGATTCTCCGTCGGCCATCGAGGGAGGAGATTTCCCCTCACTTCCTTCTAAAGACCCATCAAATTCGACCGTTCAGGCGAACAAACCTCCAGATCTACAATCTAAATCGGTTTCCTTCCTGAGTGTTGCTCAGGGGAAATCAGCTGCAGAAAGGCTGGAAGGCAGATCCACTAAGAAGCTGTTTGATTTAAGTGCAGTTGAGGGCTTTGGATCTACTGGAATCTATCGTGGCACTCCCATTGTGCAATTTTTTGAATCTGAGACAGATATACTCGCCATGCAGTGCAGGTTTGTGCTGATCGGTAAGTTTTCCCATGGAAGTCCGCCGTTTAAAAACATTCAACCTAACTTGTCTGGCTTTGGATTTGTCGGATCTGTGTTTATTGGATCTATTAATATTAAACATGTCATGATAAAATTTAACAATGAGGATGATTTCCAACGATTCTGGGCAAAACAGATCATTCATGTTGGGGGTTACCCGATGATGGTTTTTAAATGGACTAAGGATTTTGACACTAAAATTGAGTCATCTATTGTTCCTGTATGGGTTTCTTTCCCTGAATTACCCATCCATTTGTTTGATAAAAAAGCTTTGTTTAGAATTTCTTCACTGATTGGCCAGCCTCTTCGCATAGATGAGGCTACGGCTAACAGAACCCGACCTAGTGTGGCTAGGGTTTGTATTGAGCTGGATCTGACCAAGCCTCGAGCAGAGGAAATTCTCATAGGGTGTGGGGAAAGTTTGATAACACAGAAAGTGACATATGAAAGAATTCCTAACTATTGTCATATTTGTAAACATTTGGGTCATGTTGCCAGTGAATGCTTTAGTGATGATTATAAGAAAAACCAGCTGAAAAATCTAATGTGTCCAAGGTGGGTCAATTTAAAATTCCTGAAAAGCATTGGGTGCCTAAAGAAATTAGTAATCAAAATAAAGACCCCAATGATGTGCCTAATAATAATGAACAGATCCTTGAAGAAGGGGAAATTGGGGGAAAAGGGGTGGTTGAGGATGACCCTAATCCTAATGAAAGTCAGATTAGGAGAGCTGACAAAGGGAAAGGTGTAGCCACCACCCCTAGTGCCATTATGAACACTGAAAACATTATATCTGATTTCAATAAACCTAAAAGCTATAGAGACAGGGCTGAGGGGTCTAAGATCAAAAGTGTTAGCTATGATCAGATGGATGACTTTCAGATTCATCAAAATTCATTTTCTAAGTTGAATGTTAATGTGGAAGATGATTCTGCCATATTTGAAGATGGTATGTTGCATAATGACATTGAAACTAATTCCATTTCTCATATGTCCCCTTTGCATGAGCTTCTGGATGAAGAGGAAGAGGAGGACAAAGGTACAGCTTCTTGGGGTGATGATATGACAGCAGAAACAAGGAAGAGGCATGGGAAGAAAAAGAATAAAAAGAAGAAGAAAAAAGGTTCTGTTCCCCTTGTAATGCAGAAAAGGAGAGGAACAATCTTTACTAAAGGTATTTCTATCTCATCACAATGAATGTCCTTTGTTGGAATGTTAGGGGATTAGGGAATGTGAAAACTAGAAATTACTAAAAAAGCTTAATTAAAAAGAAGAAGCCTGATATTCTTGCCATTTTGGAAACCAAATCTGCTGTTGTTGATCATTTTCTTGTCAATTCACTGGGGTTCCACCATGTGGAGTCCAATGCTAATGGGAAAATTTGGATTTTATGGAATGATCCTATTTCTGTTTTTGTAAAATTTACATCTGATCAAATGATTGATGCTGAGGTGGTTAACCCTGTTCTGGATTGTAGATTTTATTGTTCCTTTGTTTATGCTTTATGTTCTAGAAAAGGGAGACTTGATTTATGGAATGATATTAGATCTCATTCTCATTCTGCTGAGTCTTGGTTGGTGTGTGGTGATTTTAACACAATATGTTCTGCTGATGAGAAAAAGGGAGGGGGTGTGGTTAAAATGAAATCTATGGATGATTTTAATAGTTTGATTAGTGATTGTGCTTTGGAAGATGCAGGGTTTTCTGGCCTTCCATTTACATGGCATGCTAACCATGTATTTGAAAGGCTGGACAGGGCCTTAGTATCTTCTAAACTGTTGGATTTATTCAATAAACTGGAAGTCAAGCATCTTATTAAAGGACCATCAGATCATTGCCCTTTACTCATTAGCCTCAAATCTGATTCTAGTAAAACCAAATCCTCTTTTAGATTCTTGAATGCATGGACCAAACATCATACCCTCTTGGACACTGTGAGGAATTCTTGGAGTTCTCCAGTGCTTCAAAGAGGGATGATTAAAGTTCAGCAGAAGCTTTTTGGACTAAAAAATTGTTTAAAAAGCTGGAACAAAGATGTGTTTGGGAATATATTTGATAGGGTACAGAAAGCAGAGCAATCTCTTATCATACAAGAGGAGGCCTACTTACTGGACCCTTCAGACTCCAAATTAATGTAAGGAGAGAAAAATACAGCTTATTTCCATGCATTAGTTAAAAAGAAAAGGTTCAAAAATAGGATAAATGAAATTGAAGTTGATGGCACTATAATAAAAGATCCTGATCTGATATGCAAAACTGCTTGTGATTTTTTTCAAAATATGTTTACATCTGATGGAGGGGAGTTGGAAAATCCTATTTTTAGTACCATCAAACCTTTAATCAAAGCTGAGGATTCTGTCAAACTTTGTTTGGTGCCAACTGAAAAGGAATTACATGAGGCTGTTTTTTCCATGGATAAGGATAGTATGGCTGGGCCTGATGGTTTTTCTGCCTTATTTTTTCAATTTTGTTGGGATATTGTTAAAGATGACTTAATGGAAGCTGCTAAAGAATTTTTCCTGGGAATTCCCATGCCTAGAAGCTTTACATGTACATCTATAGTACTCATCCCTAAGAAAAACAAGCCTCTGATTTGGGCAGATTTCAGGCCCATAAGTCTCTGTAATGTTATTAATAAGATTTTAACTAAGATGGTCAATAATAGATTGTCAACTCTCCTTCCTACATTAGTTCCTCTTGCCCAAAGTGGGTTTGTTCCCACTAGAGATATTGCGGATAATATCATTCTTGCCCAAGAGATGGTCCATGATCTTAACACTAAAAGCAAAAATGGCAGAATGATCCTTAAAATAGATCTGCAAAAGGCATATGATAGGGTAGAATGGTCTGTCCTATTCAAAATTTTAAGATTGCTTGGCTTTCCAGAGCTCTTTGTTAACTATATTGCTAATTCCATTAACAATTCTTGGTTTTCCATTCTCATTAATGGATCATTATCTGGATTTTTTAAATCTAGTAGGGGCATTAGGCAAGGGGATCCATTATCCCCCTCCTTATTTGCTATTTTCTCTAATGTGCTAACATGTGGTTTGTTGGAGCTGTTTGACATATTTCCAGATCTCAGATACCACAAAAGAGGTATGGTTGTTCCTTCTTTATCTTTTGCTGATGATACTGTGGTTTTTTCTTCTACCAAAATTGAAGCTTTTAAAAAATTGATTAATTTCCTAAATCAGTTTGAAAAAGCTACTGGGCAAAAGGTGAATTACTCTAAAAGCACTGTCATTTTTGGAAAGCATACCACAAGATATAGGAAAGGCAGAATTTTGGAAATTTCAAACTTTGTAGAAGAAAATTTGCCTTTCAAATATCTGGGGGTTCCCCTGTTTAAAGGAAGAGTTAAAAACTCTCTCTTCCAAGAACTTTTTGAAAAAATCAACAGTAGGTTGTTAGGTTGGGATAAACTTTTTCTGAGTATGGGGGGCAGGTTAGAGCTTATCAAAAGCATTCTAACCTCCATCCCTATGTACACCTTGAGAGTGGTGGGGGCCACCAAATCTGTAATTGACAGATTCCATAGATGCTTTAATAGCTTCTTATGGGGCTCAACAGGTGAACATAGGAAAATCCATTGGATGGCTTGGGAAAAATTATGCTATCCTAAAAGAGAAGGGGGATTAAGGGTGAGAAATCTGTTTGATGCGAACAGAGCTTTTGCTGTTTATGCCTGGTGGAAATTTAGAACCTCTAATGCTTTATGGGTCTTATTTTTGAAAGATAAATATATTAAAGAAAAGCACCCATTTACTGCGGATGTTGGTCCTAATCAGTCCCACTTTTGGAAAAGGCTTTTGAAAATACAGCCCTTTACTGATGACAAAATCTTTTGGCGAATTGGAAGGGGCAATATCTCTTTTTGGTTTGATAATTGGTGTGATGCCTCTCCTCTATGCCAATTTGTGGATGTGTTTAACTATTTTGATTAGGTTAATACATATTGGTGTAATGGAAACTGGAACAGAGATGCTTTAAACAGTATTTTGCCTCCTGTTGTGATTGATGCTTTTAGTCACTTACATATTGATGATAATGCAGATGACACTCCCATTTCGAAACTATCACCCAGTGGTCTCTTCACTTTTCAGTCCTCATGGAATTCCCTGAGATTGTCCAAGCCTTTAGATGCTTGGCAGTCAATGATGTGGCCAAAATCTCTCACAAACTCCCTGTCAATCTTTCTTTGGAGGTTAGTCAATAATTTTTTAGCCTTTGATGATAACCTCAGAAATAAGGGATTTTTGGCTACCTCTTGGTGTCACCTATGCCATAATGCTTCTGAAGAGCCCAATCATACCCTTATTCACTGTCCTATTTCGTGGCAAATCTAGAGCTATTTTGCTAAGCTATTCTCTATTCTGATCCACCCTCACTCCACAGTCAAAACTCTGATTCAAGCTTGGTTTGCCAAAAAACAAAATCATGGGCATATCTGTACTGTCCTTCCTTGTTTGATCTTTTGGCAGATCTGGTGTGCAAGGAATCTTTCAAAATTCCAAAACCAAATGTCAGTAGCCTCTCAAATTCAAAAGCAGGTAGTGGATAAGCTAAGATTAATATCTAATGCTAATCTGTTCCCTTTTGGATTTTGGAGAGGTTTTTGGCATGTGGTGGGAAAATGGAAGATCCCTGTGATGATTAAAAAAGAAAAAAAACCTGTTTTGGTTCGTTGGATACCCCCAAATGATGCATTTTTTAAACTAAACACTGATGGGGCGTCGAAAGGAAACCCCGGCCCATCTGGGGCAGGGGGGATCATAAGAAACTCAAATACAAAATTTGTTGCTGGTTTTTACCAGTTTTTGGGTATTTCAGAGACTATCACAGCTGAACTATCAGCTATAATACAAGGCCTGAAGTTGTGCCTCAAACTGGAAATCTACTCGGTGTGGCTTGAAATTGATTCACTTGCCTTATTTTATATGTTGAGCAAGAACAGAAAGGGTCATTGGACCCTTCAAGCATTATTATCAGAATATTCGAGAATGTCACAGGTGATGGAGGTGAGAATCTCGCATATACACCGAGAAAGGAATAAAGCTGCGGATCACCTAGCTAATCTGGCGGTGAAAAGACGAGAAAATGTTGAAATCTCCAATTTGAATGATTGTAATAGTCTTAAAGGTTTTGTTCTTATTGATGGATTAGGACTTCCTAGTTTTAGATTCCCTAAATAGGCTTGTAAATGTTGTGCCTTGATTTCCATATGTATGCCCAAGATACTTTGAGTGTTAATATACAGGTAGGGGATCAGCCTTAATCCCTCCACCATGTTGGTGGTTTAACAAAAAAAAAAAAAAAGTAAAAAAAAGTAAAAAAAAAAAAAAAAAAGTTAAGTTTATGATATTTTAAATAATTTTTTAGAATTTAAATAACTATTGTATCTTCTAATTTTTTTTATTATTTTTAAATAGTTTATTTTCTCTCCGAAAATTACTACCTATTGGTTGCATTCATATATGATGGATCCCAATATAGTTGGGATATATATCTGACGAGATATTTAATATCTTATCAGATATATTCCCGATAGGGATGGAGATCCTATCCATAATAGGAGACAGATCTCTCCCATACTAGTATATATACGAATATACTGATATTCGTATACAACGGAAAAATATTCCACATAATACGTTTTTCTCCCGTTTCTCTCTAATTCTCTTTCTTGGAGTATCACCAGTGTCCTCCAAGATCCTAGGGTGTGAAGTAGACGGCAGATGCTCTAGTAGTGTTCGTCAAGACGGGCTAGTTGACGAATCAGAATACGATCCATCGTTTGGGGAATCAACCAAATACTTTTACGCTGCATATACAATTGAGGTATATCGATTCACTATTTACGTAATTATGTATTTTATTCGTTTCTCACTAGGGCATATGTATTAGAGGGGCCATTTTTTTTTTTAAAGTCCATGTAATTTTTATTATTTCGTATTTACTACCATAGGTCATTAACATCTCACTATTATTATTATTATTATTATTTTTATGGATGTTTTATGAAATGGACATATTTTTTATATTCGCGAGCATTTAATTTTTTATTATCGTCTTCAATTGAGTGAGAGATGATTATGAGCCTATGCGGCGAATTTTCGATCCCATTCACTTGTGAGAAATAATAAAATTTTATTTGGACCCGAATAAAAATAATAAATAGATAAACTTCTAACATATTGCGCATAATATTAACAGAATTGGATGCCCAAATAGCTTTATATGATCCTTACGGTTCTGGCAAACTAGATGGCCAGAACCATGCCATGTGGCACCGTAAGATTCAGTTTCTGCTACATAATATGAAGGTCACTGACCATCTCACTGAGACTATGGCTATGCCGGTTGAGCCAGAGAATGGTCAAAATGCCCAATATCATCGCGATTTAGACGCGTACAATAAGTGGGTGAATCAAGATCGTTCTGCGCGCTATACTATGCTGAGCTGCATGCAGGATCATCTGATTCGTGAGTTCGAGACGTTTCCTACAGCTAAAGAGTTGTGGGACGGCTTAAAGGTCACGTACGACACTACCCCGGCAACGAGACTAAGGGCTTTAACCCTTAAATTTAATCAGTACGTACTTGACCCTAAGCACACTATGGGCCAACATCTTGATTTCATGAAGGACATGATTCGAGAGCTTCAAAATGCTGGAAATGAACTCACCAATGAACAACAAGTTTTGGCAGTCTTAAGGTCGCTACCTGAGCAGACTTGGGGGCAAGTTAAACTTGAGCCCACACACAACGAACAAATCCAGACCTTTGATAGCGTCGCCAGTCATCTCAGACTTGAGGCTGACCGTCGAGAGGCGGAAAGAGCACAAGCGGCTGCTTTCGTCGCACACGCTGGGCAACGCAAGCCTAACACAGGCAACCGTTGGAAAAAGCAAAAGAATGCAGGACAAAGCAACGCTAAAAACCAAAACTTGGGCCCGCAAGGTGAAAAGGCTAAAAAGCATCACCGTGGTAAAAGGGGCGGAAAGAAGAAAGACACCTGCTATAACTGTGGAAAGACGGGTCACATTGCTCGTAATTGTACTGAGCCAAAGAAGGTAAGACCTGCTCCTAGCTCTTCTGATTCATTCGTTTGTTCACATGTGTCCATTGCTAATTCTCTCCATGGTTGGATTGTAGACTCGAGAGCAACCAAACATGTGACAAGAGATAGAGCAGGATTTGTAGATTAATATCGAGTACCAGCGGGCAGCCACTACATTGCTATGGGAAATGGCGCGCAAGAAGAGGTGGTGGGAGTTGGGTCATACCAGCTGAAACTTAGCACTGGGCGCGAGCTGCTCCTTAGTGATGTGCTTTATGCGCCTAGTATTCGGTGTAGTTTACTTTCAGTTTCAACACTTTTGAGTCAATATTTTTCTTTCTTGTTTGAAAAGACCATGTTATCTATTTTTCTCGGCAACAACCTTTATGGCGTAGGACATATGAACAATGGATTTTTCATGTTGGATTTATCTATTGAATGCACTTCTTTTATTTCTTCGTCTGTTGATATTTTGAATGATTCAAATAAATGACATGCAAGGTTAGGACACATAGGACGTGAAAGGATGACTAGGTTAGCTCGAGAAGGCCTTTTAGGCAATCTCGCTAAAGTCAACCTTCCTGTGTGCGAACCATGTCTGGCAGGAAAAGCCTGCCGGAAGCCTTTTGGAAAGGCAAAAAGAGCTACTCAACCTCTAGAGTTAGTTCACTCGGACATATGCGGACTCGTAAATGTGAAGACACGACACGATGCATCCTATTTCCTCACATTTATTGATGATTATTCGCGCTATGGTTCAGTGTATCTCCTGTCTCACCGCTCAGAAGCGCTTGATTGCTTTAAGCGATTCTTAGTGGAGGTTGAGAACCAAAGAGATAGGAAACTTAAAACTTTACACACTGATAGAGGGCGAGAATACTTATCTGATAAGTTCAGGTAATACTGTGAGGAAAAAGGGATCATAAGACAACTGTCAATTCCATACACTCCGCAACAAAATGGTGTTGCAGAGAGGAGGAATAGGACACTCCTGGACATAGCCAGATCAATGATGGCGCAAGCAAATCTATCAATATCCTTTTGGGGAGATGCAATCTTAACTGCTGCCTACATATAGAACCGTGTGCCGTCTAAGTCAGTTCCTTCGACGCCGTATGAGTTGTGCCATGAAAGAAAGCCTAACTTAGAAGGTTTGCGCCCTTGGGGGTCAGCAGAGTTTGTTCATAATACTTCCTATAGGCATGGGAAACTTGGTCCTAGAGCAGTCAAACATATCTTTATACGATACTGTGACCACTCGAAAGGCTATGTGATGTATGGTGAACATCCTGACGGAGGAATGACAGAAGTTGAGTCACGCGATGTCAATTTCCTCGAGGAGGAATTCCCAACAATTGGAGAAGTTAAAGGATATCTTAAACTTTATGAGTTACAAGATCCCGAAGACAACACTGGAATTCCTGGCGAGGATGCGGTTTTACAACCAAATCCGGCAATCGAAAAGGAATAATGAGAGCGATCTTAGAGTCAGAGGGAGAATTCCATTGCTTGAAGACTCTCAAGATCAAGATTTGCGCAGGAGCAAGCGTGGAACGGTTCCCCGAAGACGTTTTGAACTCGAAGGGGAATCTTTCATGTGCGCAACAATGGATGTCGATGAGCCAAACACTTATGAAGAGGCTGTAACTTCTCCAAATGCTAAAGAGTGGATAAGTGCTATGGAGGAAGAGAGTTCAATGGCTAGGAACCAAGTTTGGGAGCTAGTCGATCTACCGTCTGGACGCAAGACAATTGGGAACAAGTGGGTTCTCAAAGTCAAGCCAAAAGCAGATGGCTCGATAGACAAGTGTAAGGCTCGTCTGGTGGCGAAAGGCTTTACCCAAAGAGAAGGTGTGGACTATGAAGAGACATTTTCCCCGGTAGTGAGGTTTGCCTCTATCCGTCTCATTTTAGCAATTGTCGCCCACCTTGATTTGGAACTGTTCCAAATGGATGTGAAGACAACATTTCTCAATGGAGAACTGGGTGATGAGATCTCTATGAATCAACCTAAGGGTTTTCAGGTAAAGGGACAAGAGCACAAAGTGTGCCGCTTAAAGCGTTCCATTTATGGACTGAAACAATCATCCAGACAGTGGTACCTTCGATTTCATCGAGCTATCACTTCGATAGGCTTTATGATGGTTGAGGAAGATCACTGTGTGTATGTCAAAAGGGATGAGAAAAATTTCACAATTCTCTCATTATATGTAGATGACATTTTGTTGGCTGGAAATGAGATGATTGTCGCCACTTAGCAGTGGCTATCATCTACTTTTCAGATGAAAGACATGGGAGAGGCAGAATACATACTTGGTGTTAAGATACACCCAGATCGCTCAAAGAGACTCTTAACTTTGTCTCAAGAGGCTTATATTAAGAGGGTTCTGGAGCAGTTTCCATAATGCTAAACCCGTTGACACGCCTATGAAAAAACATTGTGTTCTTAGCAAAGACCTATGCCCAAAGACAGATGATGAAAAAGAAAGCATGGCTAAGGTTCCTTATGCAAGCGCGGTAGGGAGTTTGATGTACGCAATGATGTGTACTCGACCAGACTTGTGCTTTGCAGTAGGGATGGTAAGTAGGTATCAAAGTAATCCTGGACGCGCTCACTGGGCTGCAATCAAGAGGATACTTAGATATTTAAAGGGGACAAGTGATTTAGCTTTGTGCTATCACGATGGCAGTCAAAAGCTACTTGGTTACAGCGATGCTGATGGATCAGCGGATAGAGATGAATGTAAATCCACATCGGGATACGCATTCTTGTTAGGTGGCACTGCTATCACTTGGTGTAGCAAGAAGCACCCTTGTATATCTCTATCTACTATGGAAGCAGAGTACATCGCTTGTACATCTGCAGTTCAAGAGGCTATCTGGTTGAGAAGATTTCTTCAGACTTTGCGCATCACGGCGCATGTAGATGATGCAGCAGTTGTCCTTTGTGATAACACAGTTGCACTAGCATATGCTAAGGACCCCAAATATCATGGGAGGACCAAGCATATTGACACCAGATACCACTTCATCCGAGATAATATTGCGCAGGGGCAAGTGGTTCTCAGGCACGTTCCCACTGGTGAAATGATAGCTGATCCTTTCACCAAGCCTTTGAGTAGAGATGTATTTCAAAGGCATGTTAGGAATATTGGACTTTGTAGAATTTAAAATTCTTTTAGCCTGTATGAACAATATTATTTATCAATAAAATGTGCCCTTATTATATGTTAGAAGTAATGTGTCTATTATATGTGATATGTCACAAGGCTTAGATTGTCCCACTCACACGGGAAATCCCCCTGGCGCTTTGGTGAGCGAGCAGGATGAGACTGGCGGATCAAACACTTGAGTGATCACCTTCGTGAAAGGAACAACACGAAAGGTTGTTGCCCATAGTCGCCTTGGCAAGAGGCCAGGATGAGATCATACTTGATCGATTATGAAGAATGTCCTAACTTCATAAAATTTTCTTAATAGCTGAGTGCGCGAAATCATTAGGAGTTGTGTTGGAGACAAATTCCTAGTGGTATGTAGGTCAGACGCTAGAAGAGCGACTGGACTAAGACTCGTATGATGTTCAGAGCGTGACATGCCCAAATTTGAGTGGGTGCTCCATCATAGCATGTATTCATACTACATATGCTTAATGACGTCCTTAGTAAGAGGAGTGACCGAAAGTGAGCTGTTATAGTGATTTTTGTGCCCTTTGGGACTTTGGACTTTGTCATGAAGTATAAGCTTGATGACGCTACTTTAGCATGTGTTCAATGGCCATGGTTAATTCGGTCTGTCGGAGCATGACTAAGAAAGCTGTCAAGTCCAAGCAGATTGACATAAGAGGCCAAGGAAAAACTAAGCTGGTAATGCACTTGTGTACTATGGCTTATAGGCCGGCCGACTAAGTCGAATTAGTTTTGACATAGTGATGAGCATTGATACAATTAAGGGGTCAAACATGCTCTATATGAATAAGAGAGGTCAGAGGTGTTTGGTCTAGTGCAACCACGTAGTTTGGGGCACACAGCGAGTCTCCTGAGTTGATGAGTTATGTTAGTTGGGTGATAACTTAATATAACTCTCCTCACTTTATTCCATTTTGTTCTCGCTCGGTCGCACGCCTTAGTCTCTGTATGAAAGAAGAGATATGATGATGAGAATTGTGGAGTCTTTCAGATTCGAATGAGTCAGATCAGATTTGTATGAGTGGGAGATGTTGGTTGCATCCATATCTGATGGATCCCAATATAGTTGGGATATATATCAGGTGAGATATTTAATATCTTATCAGATATATTCCCAATAGGGATGGAGATCCTATCCATAATAGGAGACAGATCTCTCCCATACTAGTATATATACGAATATACTGATATTCGTATACTACGGAAAAATATACCACATAATACGTTTTTCTTCCGTTTCTCTCTAATTCTCTTTCTTGGAGTATAACCAGTGTCCTCCAAGAGCCTAGGGTGTGAAGTAGACGGCGGATGCTCTAGTAGTGTTCGTCAAGACGGGCTAGTAGACGAATCAGAATACGATCCATCGCTTGGGGAATCAACCAAATACTTTTCCGCTGCATATACAATTGAGTTATATCGATTTCCTATTTACGTAATTATGTATTTTATGTGCATTAATTTCTAACACTACCAAAGGTTGCAAAGGTGGGAAAACGCAAAGTTCAGGTTGTGATCATAAAAAAAGAAAAAAAATAATTATTCAAATATTCATTTAGTTAGAATATAATAATTCTATTTTCTTATATTAGATTATATAATATTTAATTTAATTAAATAATTACTTTTTAAAGATGCACGGGAGCGATACTAGTATGTATTAATACCACTCTTACCTTAACATTAACTATTATAAATACTTTACATACATTACTAGAAAAACGTACTTCCTCCTCTCAATCTCAAATCATTAAATATTATATATACTTCACATACATAAGGTTTGTCCTCTATTTTTTGCCAAGATTCCAAGTCCATGGAGGGAAATGCTTATCAGAGAATATCAGCGAGAATATCAGCTACCTCCAGATAATTCACTTGATACCTTGGCCAGGAGAATGTCGTTTCTCAAAGTAAAGCTTGCGGAGTGGTGTTATCACGCAACGCTTCACAAGAATTATAAGAGACTCAAGGGAATAAACAAAAGTGTTCATCTGTGATGTGTTGATAACGACATCCCTACTGTCATTGAGGGCCAACCAGTCAGGCATAAGAAGATGAAAAGAAGAAGTCATCCTTATGCTAGAAGAGATGGTATCAAGAGACCGGGATCCTCATGGAGACCCAGAAAGTTCTGGTCCAAACAAAAGGCTCAAAGTCACAAAATGGGTCGGAGGTTAGGACCAAGTAGGAGCAGAGCTTCTTCCTCAGGCTCAACTCAAAGGAGCACGGGAAGATCAAAATCAACAAGAAGAACTTTCAGAAGAGCTCATACAAGAGCTAATGAAAGTTTCAAAGATTGCAATTGCTGGACATATGGAGTTGAAGGCCACATATCGACTGATTGTCCAGACAGTAAAAAACGAGGGGTTAGAAAGTTTAAAACAACTCCGGAGATAGAGAAAGCTGTCTACTTTCAGGATCTGATTCAAGTATATCAATTCGAAGATATTCCTTTGGATGAAAGCATATACGAAGAAGAAGAAGATTACAACGAATATGAGTCTTCGGAATCAGAATCAGAATCAGACTGAGGAAGAATACGTCTTCCAACAAGATACACGAGAAGATCTCTCTGGATTCTTCTCATAGATGTCAATTTCTCGTTAGACCCTTATGAAAATTAAGAGAGAAGACCCAAAACTCCAAATCTATGATGGGTTTTCTGTTGGGAGATTTGATAAGACTTTGGGACATTTCCTGAAGAGAAAACATCATATTATCTACAAAGTCACAGTAGGGGAAATCACAATTCCCATGGAACTGACGAGTAATGTGATGGAGATGCAGCTAGGTCCGATGAGAGTGATTAGAGAGGAACTTAGCAGAATGAATAGAGAGATTGCTCAGAAGATGAAGTGGATCCATATCGGAGCCATTTGAATTTTGATCAAATCAACATTCAAGGAAGGAATTGATTCTCCGATTGATATTGCCATCTTCGACAAGAGAATCAAGAATTCGCGAGATGCAAGTCTGGGAGGAATCTGAGGCAATCTATATGCCGGGAAATTCGTGTCCTACATCTATCCAAGGATTTCCTATAACTTGCCAGATCGCGATTTTAATAGAGTTATGACCCTTCATCAATATTTCAAGAATAAGGAGTTGATAAAAGAAGGGAATAGACCATACTCTATTACCTACAATATTTCATATGCACTATCCAATACCCACCATTCAAAATTATGCGTGGGAAAGGAGTTCATCGAAATACCAGACATCTTCGAGCAAGTTTGAGCCAAGAAGAGTCTCCTTTCATGATAGTAGAATCATGAATAAGAGCTAGGAAAAGAGACATATCTCACAAGAGAATCTGGAACCAGTAAAATTCATAACCAAAGGTGAATTAAAGTGTCCAGAAGGATGGAGAGAACTGGAGATAATATTCGATATCACTAAAAAAGATAACATGTTTCCTTGTGTTTTGTATTATCTACAACAACCTTCATTAGGGAGATTTAAAGGACTTCTCCAGCTTGGAGAAAATGAGTTGATAATCCAAGGAATAGCAGGGCGAGAAAATGGGCGTCTTATTCTTAGATTAGAGTTTCTCGAGGAACACAAACCTTGGGAAAGATAGCCAGATAGGGTGGTGTTTACAGTGGCTCATAGAAAATATCAGGTTCTATGATATTCTCGAGAAAATTGGCCAGCTCAAATGGCTACTAGTCCATTCTCGATATACATCTCTATAGGAATGTTATATGAAAATTATCGAGCAGAATATTTTGCGGCCTACATTGATTAGGGAGCAGGAATATGCATAGCCAAGCCAACAATCTTTCCTATAGGAATGGGAGAAGATCTACCGGCTATTGCAGGAAGAGATTTCTCGAAGAGGATTCTTATCCTCAAAAGAGGAATTAAACAAGCAGAAATAATGATCGGAGGAGCAGGTGATACCCCATGGTACAAAGTCAAGACTCCACCAATTTATTTCCATAATATGGGGGCAAATATTCTGTTAGGAAACAATTTCCTACAAGCATTCAAGCGGTTCACTCAAGAGAATGAAACACGAAGGCTTATTTTCACAACCCTATTTGATCATAAGATTATTGGTCAGAGATTAAGGGAGGCATTCCACAAAAGAATGCCCATTAATATTTGCAACAAGCACGGTGATGAAGGAAAATTGAGTCACCCAAAGATGAAGGATCATCGAAGATATGGAGATGCACTTCTTCAATATCGAGCTGAAACACTAGGAGGAAACAGGGATGAACGGATGTCAAATGAAACAATCTAATTCCTCAAGGTGTCTATGGAGGTAAGCCCACAACTTGATATCACTATTGAAGAACAAATATCTTTAGACGATGTCAAGAAGAAGATACAGAGGAATTTCAATTAAGATCCTCTAGCATGGTGGGAAAAGAATGAACTCAAGGCATCTCTGAAGGTGAAAGCTAGGAAATAAAATGAGTTTATTTGGTACAAGCCAATCCTTATGAATCTAGCAGATCATGAGGACATGAAGATGATACTTAAGGAGCATTTGGACCTTAAGCTAATATCTGCAGGAATCTCTCCATATAGCAGTCCAGGATTTCTGGTAAGAAACCATGGAGAATAAAAGATAGGAAAGCCAAGGTTGGTGATTAATTACAAAGGGATCAACAACATCTTGGAATTCGACGGATACTATATTCCGAGCAGAGAACACCAGGTGAATTGCATCAAGGATGCAAAGGTATTCTCTAAATTTGATTGTAAATCTGGATTCTATCAGATCATGATGGAAGATGCTAGCAAGAAGTACATGACATTTTCTACACCACAAGAACACTATATCTGGAACGTAATGCCAATGGGATTAGCTAATGCATCCCAAATATACCAAAGGAAGATGGATAATCTTTTTAAAGATTATATTAAGTTCATGTTTATGTATGTCGATGATATACTCATCGCCTCAAGGAATATGAAGGAACATATCAAACATCTGGAAGTCTTTTCAGAAGTTTGTCATAAGGAAGGATTGGTGCTATCAGAAAAGAAAGCAGCAATCGCTACAAAACAAATCTAGTTCCTTGGGATCGAGATCGATGATTCCAGAATCATCCTTCAAAAACATATTGTGGAGAAGGTGCAGGGATTTCCGGAGGACCTCAAAGACAAGAAGCAACTACAAAGTTTTCTTGGAGTCGTCAATTTTGCTGGAATGTTTATAAAAAATCTGACAAAATACAGGAAGGTGTTCAACCCATCATTAAAGAAAGATGTTGCTTTCAAATGGGAAAAGGAACACAAAGAATCGGTGTTACAACTTAAAAAGATCTGTAAAGACCTGCCAAAGCTTGCAATACCGAATAACGAAGATGAATTGGTACTCTACACAGATGCCAGTGATCATTGGTTGGGGGCGGTGCTAACTAAAGCCACCCCAAATGGAGAAGTGTCATGTCGATACTGCGAGGGTCTCTTTGCAGAATACGAAGCGGCAAGATGGGACATCAATGAGAAAGAATTCTTTGTAGTGCAAAAGGCTTTCAGAAAATGGCCTTTATTCCTATTGCCTAAAAAATTCATTCTTAAAATTGATAACATAAGTGTCAAAGCTTTCTTAACAAAAAAGATTGAATCTAAACCAGGGAAAGCTACATTACTTAGATGGCAAGCCGATTGTCAATATTTTGATTATGAAGTTGTCATTGTAAAGTCTCACGAAAATGTTCTTGCAGACATCTAGTGACGTCGACTCTATCCTAATAGGATACAGGCATCTCCAGGATCGGTTGCAGGAGCTTGACAAGAGGATCAACGACCTGGATATTCAAGCCAAGGTCGCAGGTCGAGTACAACAAGAGGACTTTTTAAAAGTCGGAAGCGCGTTGAAGGCTACCAAATTAGCAAGTAATTGCCTTTGGGACAACCTAATTATTCCTATCCGATGGGAAGCTTTTTCATTAAAGCAAAAAATCGAGTTTCTAGAACGAGCCTCTAACTCGGTCGCCACAGATTCAAGTATTATGAGTACGAGTTCTAAGGTTGATCCTTACGCGGATCTAGCTGAAGAAATAATTGAGCAAACAGAGGATACTCCTCCAACTGTCTCAAGCCAACCCACCACCTCTGGGGTAATAGAGGGAGAGATTAATCTTAGGTGAATGGCGAGCTTAAAGTTTCTCCATTTCAGGTTTATCAACGAACGTGGGAGAAAATTCTTACAGGAGTTGGGGATAACCCAACAAAATTCCATATTGATCGATCTGGTAAATATCTGAGAATGTGGACGATCCCAAGAGCCAATCCACAAGAAATAAAAGAATGGTATGATTTTGGAGCTCTAGATTTAGTTCATATTATGGCACCAAGTTTCCTAGAAATCTCAAAACTTCCAAGATAGATATATAATGCCGTGTTCGAGATATGGGAAATTATAAACACCTCGAACGTGGCGATGTTCTGGAGTTGAAGTTTATATTAGCGGCCCCGGAACCATACAAGAACGGGTCTTACCCAGCTTTTCATTTCATAAAGCTACAAAGGCTCGATATTAGACAGACGAACAAAAATATTTCTGCCCTAGATCACAAGATTCCCTTAGTATCGACCTTTACAGAGGATAGCTTGGGGGCTATGGGTTTGCCTTATGAAAATGAGAAAGGTCAAAGGGAGCTTCAAAGTCTTTCATAAGACAGCGAATGGATCACTCTTGATCAACACCATGACATCCAAAACCTCTCCATATGCAGAGGCTATCTTTGAACAGAAGAGAGAGATGTTATGGAAAAACGAGCGGCCGGCAAGTTCAGAAACCCGCCAGAAAATATTGCAATATGGCGCATAATAGACGGTGGACGAGCCGGATTTGTCCCAAGTGCCCAGAATAGGAAAAGTCACTATTCGGGCAATCATTCCCTATCATAAATGACAAAGGGAAGAGAAACGAGAAAGAACCACCGAGAAAGCAAAAGATGCCAAGGGGACCACCTAGAAAAAAATAATAGAGGGATCCCCAACAAGTAGTGATGGGTTGAGTCACGAGAGTTGTATCCACCAAAAACGACAAAAGATGGAGAATAAAGAGGCATCCACAACAGAGTGATTAAAGTCTGCATGTGATGCGAGGGTCCACAACCGTGTGAGCCATGTGAAGGCTGGACCACATCAATGTGATCCGGATAAGAGAGGCATCCAGAAAATCCGTAAGACCAATAAGAGGATGACAACTGGACGCAATAATTCAAGTACAGAGGGTCTCAGACCTCTATAAAAGCAGGGTGGAAGGAAGCAGAAGGCATCAACATTCCCCTCTGTTTTCTTACAAAAATAATCACTGTAATAGTTAGTTTGCGGTTTTCTTCCATTATAGTTTTCTTTCGAGTGTATGTGTGCTGAAGCATAGCTACCATGGGTAGCTAAACAAGTCGTCTCCTCCCAAAAGAAGATGTACTGATGTAATAAATAAGTTCTTGATTTCTTAATAAAAGTTGGGCTTTGTTCATCCTAAGAATACATCATAACATAAAATAACATAAGTATTTTTTAAATAATTCATACTTAGATAATTTTTTGGAAAACTTTCATTTGTAGTCCTGTAAATTTTATGTCAATTAAATGGTACATCACGTTATAGTTATCAAGAAAAATATCGAGCTAATACATTCTTTTGCAAAAAATAAAACTACAAAAATGTCGAACTCAAGGTTCATTTATATATTCTTACAATAGGACATCAATTATATGAGATAATACCATTTGTTTAACCCTATCGATCTGCACACCATTTAGTTTACAGTGAAGGGCATACAATATGATGTTAGCACAACTGACAAAATATTTACTTTCCTATAAATAACACGTGTGTCAAGACCTTCTCTATTCCATCTTATTGCCATTTTTGGAAAAAATGTAAATTATAGGAAAATACAGTAAATTATATTTTGATTTACTGATCATAATTCTTAACTCAATTTCTAAAGTGTCCTTTGTTATATATATATATATATATATATATATATATATATATATATATATATATATATATATATATATATTTAATTTGATCAAACAGTAGTGACTTTTCCACCTTAGAAATAATAAGTTCATATTTACAATTTTGAATATATGGAATCTCAAATCACTTCTCTTAATCATAATACAGACTTCAATGATAAAATCGGGCAGAGATAGAGTGAATAAGTGTGGTTTGTAGATTACAATATTTGGTGACACTGCAGCTACGTATGTCGGATGCTCAGTGCAAGAATACATTACATCATTACCAATTGTAATATAAAAAAGTACATCATAAGTAACTTAAAAATTCCATGAGCACGTAAAAACCTAAAAGGCCGAGAGAAAATTAAAATGTAAACCATATTTGTCTGACTACTAGAGATGGTCAACCTCACAAGCACACAAAAAAAAGAAATCGTTTTTCTCATACCACTTGATGAGAATAAAAAAAGGATGAAGAAGATGGTGTATAATTGCCGAGGAAATTGAAAGAGTGAAACCGAAGAGCACGAATATATTAAATCAAATGTAGACGGCTAACACGACTACAAAAGAAGAACCAAGGAAAATGAAGGATGTAAATTCAGAAAAAAAAGTAATAGAAGAAGAGAAACCATATGAGCAATAAGTGGAAGTGGAACAAAGCAACATGAAGGAAAGACAAGAGAAAGCTTAAAAGAAAAAGTACAGCCACAAAAGGATAGAAAAAGAAAAGGCGAAAGACAATTCACCACAAAAAAATGAACCGATGGGTGAACAAGGAAGGAAAAAAAGAAGATTTTTGAAGATTTCATTATAGATGAAAGTGATGATGAATTGATAATTACCCAATATATTACCAGAAAAAAAGGAGACTAAAACACGCCACAATAACATAAAGTAAGAAAATATACTAAAACACGTCATAAGAAGATAAAGTAAGAGAATGTCTAAATTCTCAGTCAATAAATTGATGAAGCCCACAATTTATACCCTTCAATCGATGGTTACTTCATAATTTATTTTAGTTTAATTTTGCTTATATCTTTCATGAAACAATCTTGTGAAAACATTATTTTTGTTTAATAGTTTATTACTTTTGAAAAATATATAGCAATGTACCGTTACAGAACTCAGAAAATAGTAATCACATGCAATGCATGTGCCCGTTGCTAGTATTAGTAAGTGTAATGTATCGAAAAAAAGTTAATTTGCTAATATATCATCAAGTAGTATTTATTATGAAAACTATATATTTAATAGTTAACTACGTAACAAAAATTAATTGAATATGAAGGTAGCTTTGCTAATACAAAAAATTATTAATATGGACTAATTGAACATCAAAATAGTAATGATTTTCTTAATTTTATTTCAGAATTTCATCATAAATTAATCATAATATTTAAATAAAACCAATGCCGGTTTTATTGAAAAGTAAGTAGCAACTTTTTGGATGGTCTCCTCAAAACGTGCTGAGCCCGGGGCGTTGCTTCTTCGCCCTCTTGACACTTTTTGCACTTTTGGGCCATTTATCACCATAAGCTTATATTTTCGTCAATCCAGTTTTTCCGTAAGACATCACTAATGCATACATATTATATAATTTGTTATAGGAAATGTTGCACTGGATATTCTGATTGCTATTTCTCCCATACGCTGTATTTAGCATCATAAATAATATTAATTATATTTTATCTGGTGTAGAATTTTTGGTGATGTGGGTGGAAGCATACATAAGCAGCTTTAGGAATTTATAAAGGCTTCAAAAGCATGAACTAGAGCTTTCACCCTACTCCGATCCATCTTAGTTAGTTCGGTTGCGATTTCTTTGATGACAGCGTTCGAATCTGGTCTGGCAAGTTTCTGTTGAATGAGCTGGTGGCGAAGAGCGACTATCGTAGAAACAGTTTCCTTCCGGTTTATTTCTCCATCGGAAGCCACTCTCCTCATCCCTATCATCTCTCTCTCAGAAGAATCATATTCCTGTTGCTTATGATCATCATTTTGGATTTCGTAACTTGATCCAACAACATGAATGATCTTCTCCGGGACATTTTCGACAACTTCCAATGAGCTCATGCTTTTTGAAACCCTACTAGGTGTCACGCTTTTGCCTGCATCATTCCGTGGTTTTCTTACATTCGTTGAAGACAATGTTCTCTTGGATTTTGGCTTCACTACTGGATTCTTCTTTTTTCCTGGATAATTTGGGTTTGATCTTGCCTCAAGCCCTTGAAGGCTTTTCATTCTGTCTTGTTTTGAGCTGATTGATTGGGCTGGATAATCGCGTCTCGCGCCGAACTTGCAGAGATCATGGCAAGAACCTGTTTGAGATTTGAGATAATTTGGGATGGGCTTTTGTTCAGTGCTAATTCTGATGTTTGAAGTGCCTGTGGAGAATCTCCTTTGGTGCTTCATATTTGCAGGCTTGGGGTTTTTAGGGTTTATTTGAAGATCCATCGTCAGTTTAGCCATTGCGGAACAACAATCAAGATCAAGCAGCAGCTGCGAATAAGGATCAATCCATTATTAATATATAATGTTTACAGTAGAAAGAAAAACAAAAATGATGCCATTTATGTAGATTTATATACAGGTTGGCGATCGTGCCTTATAATTCCCCATCCTCACCCCCTGTTTTTTTCTTAAAAAAACAAATTGCTTCTTTTCTTTTTTACAGTTTTATCGTTCAATGTGATCTTCAAATGATAAATGATGGCAAAGAAAATCCCCAAAATAAAGGGTTTATTTCTCCAAGAAAATGTTTAATGATAACGCATATTATATTTCAGAAAAATGCAGAGAGTAATTTACAGAGAAAAAGATATTACCTTGATAAGCAAATTTTCAAGAACTGGCCCAAAGAGGGAAAATTAAAGAAATTGGTTGAGATTACATGAAGATGTGCAGAAAATACTTGGTTGTGAAGGGGTTTATGGGAGACTTATGATTGGGGTATTCTTGCAAAAGTTTGGCTGATAGCAACATATTTAAATGGAAAACAGAAGACAGTTAATTAGTACTTGCAAGAGAGAGAACTAAAATCGGGAGCGAGAAAATAAAGGAGGGCCAATAATAATAAAACAAAAAAAAGAAAAAGAAATTTGCGTTTAATAATTTATGCCTTTCTCTTGGAAGCATCTTTAACAGTTGAAGATGATGTTAAACTTGTTGCAATAATTGTATAGGTGTGAGCTTAGTTGAGTTAAACTGTTTATTCTATTACTTAAACTGTCGTCTCGTCATATTGCTGCAAGTTTGAAAATATTATGGATGACAACAAGTAGGGTATCTTCCTATTCATATACAATCCTCTATTTTAATTTGTATTTCATCTAGCATTTCATTGCATTAAAGAAACGTCGTGTGTTAATTACCATTATATACACGTGACATGTAATGTTTATTTTGAAATAAAATATGAAATACACATTGAAATAGAGGATATCATATATTGCACCGTTTGTGGAACTGGACTGGCCAGATCAACCGTAAATCGATTATTGGCGCGATCGGATAGGGGTATAAACCCGAAATTGATGCTATACGGGTCAAAACAGGCCATAACAGGTTAAATCGCTAAAAATCGGATCGGTTGAACCTAAAAACCGTTTCCTACTTTAAAAACTTTTAAAAAAATTATTTTAGAAATTATGACAATATTAGATATTTTGTTTAGTCATATCCCCACTTAATACTAAAAGATGGTTGCGAAAGTTTCGCTAACGACGTGTGTTTCTTCCCATGAGATCACTTGTTACATCTTGTGTTTCTTTGACAAATATCGGCAGATTTTTCTTTTAATTTATTGTCCTTTAGTCCCTCTTATACATGTGTTTCCTCCTCAAGGAAAAAAAAAAAAAAAAAAAACAGTCGTAGACATGGTAAAGAAACAATTTCTTTCTTTTCCATCAATACTCTTCCTCTCACCGTCAAATCTCCAAACTCTATACTATTCCTCTCTCTCTCCTAATGCTGATACTTTCCTCTCTAATTTGTACAAAACATAGTTGGAGTTAGCTAGTTATATAAATCTACCTAAGATTTATCTCAAAAAAAGAAAAAGAACCACAATCGCAGAAGATTGAAAAGAAGATAAACAGCTGCATCACTAACGCTTACAGGAAGAGAAAAATTTGTTGAGCAAAAAGGTTTTGAATTGGATTGTAATTGATTTCCTTGAACAAATAATATTTCAGACTGTTTACAATAAGCTTCGGTGCCCTTCACCGGTCTATTCACATACTTGCTACAAAAAGAAACACTATCTTTCTGCCTCGGTTTAGATCCCAGAATATTGCGGCTTAGTCTTGGATTTTGTCTTCTTTAAGGTAAATTAAGTTGCTCAAATTTATTAGTCCCTCCGGCCTCTTTTTTATATTAGAAGTAATCACGGTCATATTTGTTGGTGCTGATGATAAAGTGTACTCTAGACAAAGGCGGAGATTATGTTGGGATCACTTGATTGTGGTGCATGACCGTGAAACAAATTCTCCAGCGAAGCAAAGAAATAGAGATGTAGATCTACAATACAAACCAATGGTTGCGGTGCATGGAGAAGAGCGGAAAGGAGCATTGAATCTATATGCAATTTGTGCGGGTTAGTTTTGCAGTTGATGGATTGCAAGTTTTCTTTTTTTTTTTCTTTTTTTTTTGTCTAAGATGTTCTCTAATATTGTTACTTGATCATATTATCTCCTATATTATGTCAAATTTTTTCAATTTATATTCCTATTAATGATTTTAAATTTAACCGGTTAAGGTAGCTGTCATTACACCAACCTTTTGGAAAAAAGCAATCGCTATCTTCTCTCTTTTCCTTGATGCCGCTGGAATTCCACCCTCTCTGCCGCAATTTTTCCGCCATTCACGTCGTTATTTTATTTTCTTGACTGAATTTTTGCATCAATGTGTTGTCCGCTCTTCATGTCGAATGTGGATTCAGTCTACAGACCCTCTTTTGCAAATCTTTGTCAAACACATCCATGGCTTTCTTCCTATGTCCGCACTAAGGTTCCGGTGGAGATGCCGCTAGGTATGGCAGAGGCACTAGAAATAGGGACGATGACGTCTACCGATGTCCCTTATTCGGAGATTAAAGTAACTAGGGTTTTCTGTTGCCATTTTATAATCTGTGCCGGAGTCCACGACTTCCACGCCTGATCTGATTTCTTCTACCTCCGAAGGACTTTGCCGCAATATATATGGCCAGCGTTTTGCAGGTCTTTGCCATCAACTTTTTTTCCGGCGAATTTGATCATTCATGCGGCCATACCGGAATCAGCTGCGGGGTTACAACATAGGCAATCGGATGCCATGCTTCCATCACTGGTAAGTTTTAATTCTATTGTTTACTCCATTCATGCCTTTCGTGAATTTGTTAAAGGCTTGCGTTCCCATGCACGACACCTATACTAGACTCGGTCCTCGGTTTTTCCCCCCGACGGGGTCTCTTGTTCCAAATTCCCCGCCTGCTGTTGTCCCTATCGCTGGCTTATTTCTAGCGCCGGGCCTCCTCTCTCACTCCGATGATCAGCCTCGTGTTTTCCTTGCGAACAATGTTGATGTTGTTACAACGATTCAAATCGGCGCTCTTCCGATTCAAGTGGGGTCAGTGCCCATCTTATATTCGGACTCTACTCGTGTTACTTCAGAATTCTACAATAGCTCGAATAAAGGTACTGTTGGAAGGTCCAAGTCTCCCGCTTCAGTGCACATCAAGCCTTACGAACCTCTTCTAAAAGGTGACATTTACTCCATTACAGTTGTCAAAAATCACTATAAATAGAAGGTTAGTTTTTTCTCGAACACATTAATTGGCCGGGTCTTCTACATTAAGAATGACAAACGGTCGTCGGTTTTTGAATTTCTTGACAAATTGAAAAAGATTTGGAATACTGAGCATAATTGGTGTATTGTCCAACTGGGGAAAAGTTGCTTTAACTTTAAGTTTGATGATTATGGAGACCAGGTAAAGGCTTTTGCCCATTTAGCTTGGTCCCTCAAACTCGGTACCTTGAGATTGTCCAGTCCATAGTTTAACTCGTATCAGCTCAACACTTAGTTGCTCAGGTCTAGATCTAATATATGAACTTGGTATGGAGCACTAGGACACCCCATGCATCTGGGGAATAGCGAAAGCAGTTGGCAACCCTCTTTAGATTGATGACCGTGCCCTCGCAAGATCAATGAGACTTTTTGTTTGGGTGCTGGTTGAGATTGGCTTTGCTGAATCACGCCTTTCGGATCAGGTCACGGTGGAAAGAATTGAAAGGTGTTAGATTGCCTCGATTGGTTACGAGAATTGTTATTTTTACTGCTCACACCGATGAGTTGTTGGGCATTCGATTACCTCTTGCAAGAAACACAAGGAAGCCTTGAAGACTAAATATTTGAACATTGTGAATGAGGGCACATATACCGCGGCCGAACTTTCATCTCGCCTACGTTCGAAGCCTGGGGCTCGTTCTAAGTCCCGGGAGCGCTCGCGTGGTCATGCCCAACAACCCACTTTGTTTTATCGTCCTAAGGCTACTACGACAGACGCTCCTCCCACATATGTTCCGATCACATCCAACACATTTCAAGTTCTTACTGATCTTGGCTCAGATGGCACTGGAAATGCTCCAACTAGCTCAATACATGTTTTTCCGAATGTCATCCACCCCTCTAGTTCCCAGACTTTGGTCTCTCATTCCATGATATGCATGGACGACACTTCGGTCATGAATTCACCTCCTATAGATCATGTTATGCACCATGACTCATCTTTCATGTAACCACTACCTTCTACCTTGCCCGACCTCGCCTCATCTTCCACAGTGATATTCTCTGATGCCATGATATCCCGTATCTTGGAGGTTTTGCCCTATCCATGGCCCCTCCGAAAAGAGTTGAGTCTATTAGAAGATGGTGCTCAAAATCATCGTGCCCCTGCTCTTCTTCTATTCTAGCCCAACGTGGTACATTGTGCAGGAGCCTCTTGATGTGGCCAAATAGAATGTTCAAGTGGAAGAACATCCCATGACTTCAGCATTGCGAGATATGCAAAGGGCTGCCATCGGTAATTGCGTAGATACAATTGAGTTGGAAGACTTATCGTATTATCACGGTGCTCACCCTGGTTGGATATGAAGATCATGATTTGGAATATTCGCGGTATGGGGAATGTCCTTACAAAAAACTCCCTCCCGGATATGTGCCGCCTGCAGTCTCCGGATTGGCTTACGATCGTGCCAAAGATTCCTTCTTCTACCATTTCTTCTAGATTTTGGAGATCTCTTCAGTTGCATTTTATTGGTAAGAATTCTAGCCCTCCTCTTTCACCGTATATCTTGGTTCTTATTAAATCTGAATTTGTTCATACTCCGGAGATTTCTTTCTCATCTAGTCAGATGATTGTGGTTTTGACGTCTATTGGGGGGGGGGGGGGGTCTCAACTTCCCTTTCTTTCGTGCATGCTAGTAATAATTATGTGATACGTCTTCTTTAGTCTAGCATTTTGTCTCTTCCTACTTTGCCTTGATGTATTTCTGGTGATTTTAATGCAGTTTTTATAGTACTAGACCTTGGCACGTGCGTTGCACGTGCAGCACTTTGTATATTAAATTTAGAAATTATTTTTTTATCATGTTTTTATATTTTTTTTATTGTTTGCAATTTCAATTTTTTTTCAATGTGAAGTATTCAGAGAATACATCTTTTTTTCCACAAATTGTATGAGAGAGTCATAGTATTATCGTAAGTCTAATTCTTTCCATAGTAACCTATTTTTAAATAAATTGCTTCAAATTGAGTTAAATAAAACTATAAATCTATCTAAATTTAAAATAAATAAATGAATAAATAAAGGAAAAATAAAAAGCTATTTATATTGGAAATTATTTTGAAATGTCATGTTCCTTTTTTTTATGGATGCTTTTGTTATTTTTTCTCCTCTTGATCTTCCTTGTTACCGATGCCCTTTTTTTTGTTGTGACTTTTTTAAAATTTGTTTGAGTGTTTGTTCATCATCACTCGCTATTTGAATGTTGTCTTCTATTTTTCTCTTTGTGTTTCTTCCTTTCTTCTTCTCTTCCATTTTTGCAGTTTTTTCATGTTGTTTTTTCTTTCGATATTGTTCTTATTTTGTTCCCTTCAACTACTGTAGTTTTATCTTACAAAGCTGAAGTTGTGGTTTTATACCCCTCATTTTTTGTTTTGTGATATCTATGACCTCATCATCGCTTCCAATCTAAACGCAATCTTCTACTCTTGTTTTTGTGTTATGTCCTTTCTTTTTCTCTTCCATTCTTGTAGTTTCTTCATCCTCTTGCTTTTTCTTTGTTGTTCGGCTTCTTTTCTTTCCTTCCATTTATGCGGTTCTTTCCTCAAGTATTGTTGTAGTTGTATTTGTCTCGTTCTCTTCTTTTTGCTCTGTGAGTTCTATTTGCTATTGCGTTCAATCTTCCTTCGGTAACTTTAATATTTTGATTTTGTGCGATCAAGAACCTCACGTCATTTGCATTTTTTAAGATTAAATTTTTATAGTATATGGATTCATTTTGTTGGCTATTGCAAAGAAATTTATTACCTTTTCTATGGATTTAATGTGCTACTGTGCTGAGCATCCAACATATACTGCTGCTATCTTATCAAACATGGTTATCGTTGCGGTGTAGATTCCTTGATGAACGTTTAGTTTTATTATGTACCTGCAATGTATTAAATATTCCCTCCATTTCAAAATAAGTGATGTTTTAGAATGAAAGAGAAGAATTATGAATTAAAAATCTTGACAGATATATCCCTCAACTAATCTTCTTTCTCTCATCTATTATTCCTAAAATCACGTTCTAATCATTATCTTTCCTCTCCCCTTTATATTTACGCGCTATACTCCTTTCCTTTCTCCTTTATATTATCGCGCTTTACTGGTAGCTTAAAAGATACTAAGAGATATTTGAGGATAGTGATAGGGACAAAGTTGGAAGAAATCGTGAAATATATCTAAAACGACTCTTAATTTGAAAAATCATTAACAAGCTAAAAAGTCACTTCTTTTGAAACGGATGGAGTATCATTTAGTGTTAGTGTGTACGTCATTATGAAAGGTAATGTGGTGAAAATGAAAAGCACAACATACATACCTTCCTATTCTTAACAAAGAATATCATCAACAGAAGAAACACACAAGTGAAGAAGTTCCATTATTCTTTTGGGAATAATTTGAAAGCAATTGATTTTTTTGTAAAAATTAGACGAAGATTATGAAATTTCTATATTATTACATTAAACAACACAACTGGATATAATTTTTTTGTATAATTCATTTTTTATTCATACTCTAGATTATGGAGAAATTATTTTTAAAGCGAATGATTAAAAATATATGTACTAACGAATAAACTAATAAAATAGCATATCTTGAATATATGAGTGTATCAATTATTAAGATTTTTGGTGATTTGATATGACACGTATATACTCACAAATTAATAAAAAGAAAAAGAAAAACTTAACAAAAATAATTAAAAAATAATTGAAAAAAGAGATAAGCACAAGATTTACCTTGTTGACCATTAGATGAGACTTTTTTATATTTTGGTACCATCTTGTTTCACCCTTTGGGTAGAAGAAGTGGGTATAGTGATGGATCATAACACCCAAAGTAATGTTTTATTCTATGTTGCTTGCCTGAATGTGTGTGAACTAAAATTTCTCGAATATATGGTGTATTGTCTTTATTACCCTCTACCCAAATAGCTACAACTTGATTTGCCATAAAAGAATTATACAATCGTTGATCTAAATTGATATCTTTTGAAATTTGAAGTGGAACATTTTCCATTGTACTATATTCTTGTAATCTTCGAAAAATTCTTGAGTACAGATTTACTTCAAGAATTCGTATGAATTTCTTTACAACTTCTTCTGACAAAGAGGAATTTTGCAACACACTAAGCCTATTTTTGAACGTCTTTATGAGAGTCAACAAAATACAATTAAAAATATTTTGGACAATCTTTAGTTACTTTTAATCCTGGAAGATTGTGATGAGTCATGCCTTGTGTTCTAAAGGTATAAACTCCATGTCCTCTAGATGCGAGTTCTTTATTGTACTTAACTCCAATGAAGTAAAAGAGAATATACCATTATACAATCTATTTTTTTTTTTTAATTCAACTCGCTCTTCTGAATTTGAAGTAAATAAATTGTATAATTAATTCATTAGGAATTTCAATAGAAGAAAGCTGAATTTTTTCATTATCACAACAAAAGGTTGGAGGTTCGTATTCAAATCTTGCAGCTCCACAATAAATGCAATTTGGAATTTTACCCAATTCATGTCTCTTTGTGCATTCAGATTCATAGATTCTTGTTCCTAAAACAATATAAATTTCATAATAGATAAATTAGAGTTATAAACAAATATAAAACATATTTACATTAATGCACTATTTTTTTCTGTAAAAATGCAAAATGGCTCACCATTTGATAGGCATGCAATTTCGGTGATACATGCTCTTTTTTTGTTGTTACTAACTTTATCTATATATTTTTGTTTTTCAATATAGCTCTTAGTTTGGCATACTTATTTTTTTTCCCTTTGCCCATTTCCTTTGTCAATATACATATGTTGTTGTTGGACTTGTTGTAGACATCTTATCTTACACACAAAAAAAAATAAAAATAAAAAAAGAATTGTAAATTGTATACATGTAACGGGTCTATGTTGATAGGTACATGATATTTTTCTTAAGGAACCACCCATGACCGATAGACCTATCACTACAGTTGGAACCTCACTGACCTTTTCGCAACCAGATCTCCTTCCTTTCAAGGAAGGGGTATCACAGCATGTCTCCAATCTCATTCTTTAAGGACATCTTTCCCTTATAGAAAATATTTCAATAATAGATATATTATAATTATTATTTCACTATTGAATTCTATTAAAATAATGCATAAATTGTTATTCTATTGATGTTTAATAAGAACTTTTAATAAAATTTATTGTTTGTAAAAAAATTAAATTACTGAAATAATTATCAAAAAAATCATACATTTTTTTTAGAAATAATCTAAACATAAAAAGACATTTAATGAAACTAATAGTTGCGCCAAACCTTCGCCTTCACTGTAATATTAGTAGTTTCTTTTCTTTTTTTTTTTTTTTTTTTTTTTGAGGGTATAACATGTTTGGGATAAGTTGACAGAGCAGGCTTAACATTAACCCTCTTTAATTAGTTGGTTTGTAATCCATACTATATGCTACCACGCCGAGTCTAGGTAATATGAAAAGTTAGAAAATAATATCAGAAAACAATAAGCAGACTCTGGATGTATAATTTATCTCCAAAGAAGATTAGAGCATGAAACTCACTCCGAACCAGACGTGACGGAGACAGTGGAGTAAAAAACAATTTGATCCTAAAGATCCTATTCAGTTTATGCACAATGCTCTTTGAAAATTGGTATATAATTAGGGTATGTGATTAAAATACAATTAAGAATAGAATTAAACTCGAAATATATAATTAGGATATGTTAGAAAATTACAATATCAAAATGTATTAAATAATAAAATAATAAGTAATAAAACTATTTAAATAAAATTATTCCATCTTCTATTCGAACGGATAAATCCAAATCCATAAGCAAATATAAACTGTTGCAGTTTATGTATCCATTTTCTATGGAACACACAAAATTAGATCGTGGAAATAAATCATCATGTATATGATCACCTTGTTAAACATAATATGAGCCACGTAGTTGGCAATAAATCATCATGTATATGATCATCTTGCTACCAAATGTGTACATATCTTCTAGTCAAATGTATAATTGGAAAAACAGTTTAATATTATACATAAAAAAAATTTCTGTTAAATCTCAAATTCAGAATCTCAACAAAAATTTGGAAATAAGCTGGAAATTTCATTATTTCTTTAGGCACGAAGACAACAAACTCCCATTGTTTAGTTCTTAGTATGTTTTCTTAGGGTTGAAACTGACGTTGTCTTTCACAGGTAATGTACAAGTCAAATCCTCTTCCGATTAGAAACTACACATAAAAATTCATAACAAATTAATCATCATAAGCCAAAAACCTATCTTCCAAACTCACAAGATCCAAACTTTCCAAACCCTAAACAGATCAACATATACTCATTCATCATCTCAGCAACTAATCATTCAAATTTCAACTTTTAAACACTTCGAACAAATAAAAAACAGGAAGAAGAAAAAAAGTAAATCAGGTACAAAAACTAAGAAATCGATTTTTGAATGTAAAGAATTAGTAAAAAGAAATCGATTTTTGAATGTAAAGAATTAGTAAAAATAAACCTCTAACATCGAGAAAGAAGATTAAATTATCGGCACGATTCACAAATTATTTGCCAAATTCTGCTTCATAAGAATATATAAGAATCGTTCGCAATTCACAAAAAGTCAACAAAAGGCATGTATATAGAATTAAAAATTGTAAATTAATTGGGCAATAACAAAACTTGAAGATGAAAATTGCAGAATATGCAAACGTTCAGTTACTCACATAATTTAACAATCAAAACAAAAGAAATATATGTACAGAGTAAACAAAGGCTAATTGATATTGAAATAAGAAGAAGTAACTTGCAAAAATAATAGGGAGACGAAAGTTATAAAAAAAAATATATTGTCGTGGCCGTGGCAGTGGCAGTCGCGGTGGCGGCGGCGCGAGCCAGATTTGGGGAAGGTTGTGATGTGGCGGAGTAGTGGTAGGTTGTTACGATATATAATTAAGCCATGTGATTATGTTACAATTGGGATTAGAATTAGGATGGAATATAATAATTAGGATATGTTAATAAATTACAATATTGTCCTTAAAATATTTAAACTTAAAAGGGGTAAAATAGGTCAAACGTAAATTGGCTGAAACTTAAGACACTTTTATATTAGTGTATAGATGGTTGCTTCTTCCTCTGTGTCATGCACGGAGTTTCGGCAGGCCATTGATGAGGCTGAACTTCTTGAGATTGAGACCGAAGGAAGTCCTTCTGCTTGGTGCTCTCGCCAAAGTTTGGGCCGTTTCAAAGCCTCCAAGCTTGATCGTGGGTTTGTGAATTTTTAGTTTACATTCTTATGGCAGAATATTCACACATTTATTTTACCTCGGAATAACTTTGATCATTATTCGCTTTTCCTTAATTGTTTTGACTCTACTACCACCAAGCCTCGCCCTTTTCGCTTTCAGAAGATGTGGGAAAAGCATTCGGGTCAACATTTCTTGGTGTGCTCCATTTATTCTCCAAATCCTATCACATGTGTGGTTCGCAAGCTGAAAAGACTTAAGCCGGTCATCGAAGTGTGAAATAGTTCTACCTTTGGTAATGTTCATGTCACCCTTGACGAACACTACTTTGAACTTGCCTCCATTTAAAAGGCATCTATGCCCAAGGTTACTCTGATTCGTTATTTCAACAGGAAGTGGATATGTTGTTCTAGATTAATAGAATCCTAGCTTAGTAATACAACTTTAACTCGGACTTTTTTCATAAAATGCAATCGGTAGCTAAGGTTCGTCATACCCTCAAGTCTTTTGTTATAAATAGTGAGTTGACTGAAGATGTACAGCGTATGGAGGACCATGTGGCCTATTATTACTCGTCCCTCTTCGCGGAGAACCTGCTCTCAAACCTCGTGATCTCTCCCGGATTAACGGTATCATCCATCATTCTATCATGCAGGAGGAGAATATAGCCATGTTCGCTATTCTAACTCTTGATGAGGTTCGCTCTGCTGTTTTCCTCTTATCTGCGGACAGTGCCCCCGACCCTGATGGATTCACAGGCTATTTTTTCCACACTTATTGCACATCATCGACACTAACTGTTTTGCCACGGACAGCCATTTTTCAGACACGGCTTCATTCTGGTTGGCCTTAACTCCAGCTTTTCTGTTCTGATTCCTAAGAAGAAGGGTGCTAACAAGGTTGAGGATTTTCGTCCCATTGTCCCTGACAACTTCCTTTTCAAAGTTTTCACGAAGATCATTGTTGCCTGTCTTGGAAGTTTTATTGGTAAGCACCTTTCTAATTTTCAGTTCGGCTTTGTTCCGGGTAAGAAGATCCATCATTGTACTGCCTATACTTCCGAATGTGTTAATTGTTTGGATATGACTTATGATGGGGTAATCTTGATTTTAAAATTGATATCTGGAAGGCCTTTGATATTCCCCGGTGGGATTATTTATTGTATGGTTTTCTCTGTTGTTTTTGTTGATCTCATTCATGGTATTTTACTATGTGCGCGGCTTTCGATTTTGTTCAACGACTCTCCGGCTGGCTATTTTTCTTGCTCTCGAGGGGTCAGACAAGGGAATCCTTTACTACTCCCCCTTATTATCTGTATTGCGGAGGACTTCTTAGGGCATCTTTGATGATTGTATCAGGTTTCAGTCTATCCATTCAACTATGGCTATGATGAGTGTTCCATGCCCTTAGTACCTATTTTACGCCGATGACATCCTTACCTTTTACAATTTCATTGTGTCTTCTGTCAAGGTCCTGCGGGATATCTTGGTTCAATATGATTTGGTTTCTGGGAAGAATTTTAACACTGATAAATCCCGCATCTTCTTCAAAGTGCATGTCACTCCTAGGCGGAAACGCAATTCTTACATATTATGGGCATAAGTGATGGTTCTTTGCCCACAAAGCATCTTAGGGTTCTGTTATTTAAAGGTGTTCCTCAATCGACGCATTTTCTTGCCCTCACAGATTCGATCAAGGCTAATTTTTTTACTTAGGTTGGTTCTCCCTTATCTGTAGCTGGCAAGGCTTGTTTGGTTGATTATGTTATCACCAGTTCGTTAGTACATTCGATGATGGTTTATCACTAGCCTCAGACTCTTATTTCTGAACTGGAGAAGGCTTTGTGGAATTTCATATGGAGTGGTTCCACTAAGTAGCGTGGCATGTTTAACATTTATGTGAAGCGGGTTTGCGCATCAAAAGCTAAAGAAGGCCTCGAGATCCGTTTCATTCGTAAGGCTAATGCGGCCTTCCTTATGCATTTTGTTTGGGACATCCTCAATTCCGACGAGGTAGGTATGGATATCTTTCATTTGTGGTGGTTATCAGCAACGGGTCAGCCTTAGACTTATCAAGTTAATTCTTCTCTCGTTTGGTCTACAAAGCCTTTCCTTCAGAAGCTTATTTCAGGATTCTCAATGGATTATTGGACAGCTTTCTACAGTCCGCTTTTGGCTTGATAATTGGATGGGATATTGTATTGCCATTCTCCTTGCTATTCCCATGGAGACACGTCATGATTACAGGCACACGATTCCTATCTACTACATTAATAGTACTTGGTATATGGATGATATATTTGTGCTGAATTTTCCTCAGGTTGCCAGGGACATTATTTCCCAGGCTATTTCCCCTGTCACGCCGGACCATATGATTTTTACTAAATCTCCCATGGGTTAAGTCACATCTACTTTGGCCTATAACCATCTTCGCACCTCCTTCCCAGCTACTTCTTAGGGTGCGTGGATCTGGGCGAATTTCATCCCTCCTTGCAGGTCTTACACTATTTGGTGTGCGGTGCATAGTCGACTTCTTACTTAGGAAATGCTACATTCCAAAAATATCCAGGGACCTTAGGAGTACGCCCTTGGCCATAACTCAGGGGAGACTTTTGATCATCTCTTCTCCAGTTATTTTTGTTTTTTTCTATTTCTATGTTTTCTAATATTCTTTGGGCTTTTGCTATTAAACTTGCATTTCACAAGTGTTTCCGTAGTCTTTTATTGCAACCCATGTAGGTTCCCTTCAGCCCGAAAATCAAGTACTTATGGCGTGTTGCTTCAGTTTCCTCCATATGGGCACTTTGGGCCTCACACAATGGATGTGCTTATGATAACTTGGTGGCTTCTGCCACCCAAGTTATCTTGGTTATCTTGTCTTGTATCAGGGAGGCTAACTTTGGGAATTTGGGCCACATGCACAACTCTATCTGTGATCTTATGATTCTCAGGAGGATGTTGGTCCATGACCGTATATCTCATCCTCAGATAGTCACCTCTGTTTCTTGGAAGCCCCCTTTGCTAGGCTGGATTAAAGCCAACACAGATGGCAATGTTGATGGTACCCTGGAAGGATCTTGGGGGGAGGAATTTTTTGTAATTGTAGATTTTTTTTTTTTTTTTTTTTTTTTTTTTTTTATGGGAGGCTTCTCGACTTCCTTTGGCAAATGTTATGCCTATGAAGCTGAATCGAAAAAATTATTTACATGGTCGAGATCGTTATGGAATGGATTTGGCATTATCTTTTGTTGGAATGCGACTCTAATTTTGTGGTGACTGCTTTCTAGATGAGATCCTTGAGTGTTCCTTGGAGACTTAGGGATCATTGGGTCCGAGCTCTTCAAGGAAATTAGTCGGCGGATGCCCTCTCTAAGCTTTGAACCCCTTTCACCTGGTGGACTTCATTGCCTCCCGATATTCTACGTTTATCTTTCAGAGACTTTCATGCCAAGTATTTCCATGTACATTGAGATTTGGTTCGACAGGTGCCTTAGGACGAAGTCTTATATGGAGTCATGCCTTTGGCTCCTCCAGTTTTTATCTTAATCCCCTGTTGTTCTTTGCTAATAGGTCATGCGGATAAGGGATATTACATAGGATTCGGATCCTCTCGGCTTTTTCTAAAAGAACCCTCCCCAGTGTTTTTTTGCAAGTTCTCTTTCATTGGCGGCATGGTATTTCTTGGCCCTTTTATGGAATTGACGATTTAGATTTGACATGTCTTTGCAGCTTTTCGGCCCTTACATTGGCACCCTTTTATCTACTATTGAGTTTTTCCAAATAGGTTTTTCCAATAGTGGGTTCTAATGAGGCCAACAGGATCTCTCCTACTGCGGAAGATCCCCTCATGTTTTTTGAAGAATAGGGACTTTGGTTCCTTAGGCGTATCTTAATGTGTTGAACGCCCAACAGTTCTATCATAGAAACGGACTTAAGTGTCCCCGCTCTCCCAGCGCTGCGGCTCATAGCAACGGGCATCATCGTCCCCGCTTAGCATGCTCTACTCTCTTTCCAACCTACGTACCGGATGTGTTGCCGTCTCGCACTCGTGCGCCTATGATCATGCCCTGCTCCTTTGCGTGCTTTGCAGCCTCGCACGTCGTGCGCTTATGATCTCTCTATCTTTTTTCAGTGTTCTACCGGCTTGTGAAAGTTTATTTATGTTTGCCGCGTTTTGGAATTTAAATGGTTGGCCTTTTTGGCCTTATTGTGTGGCGTATCTTTCTCTTCTTGCTCTGTGGAGCGTTGTGGTTTTTTATAGCTATATAGCTTAGTTTAGAGCATTAGGGCTTGCTATTCTTTTTGTTACTCTTTGTTTTCATTTCTTTTATACAAACATTTGTTTAGGTAATTTTTAAGTGGTTAACTATATCAAGATGGGAAAGGAGGCCAAAGGAACACTTTCATGAGGAAATCTAGAAATGAGACTGGAATATATATGCTAATAGAGATTTAGATTGATAATATAGACTTATTTTAGTACTATGTGATGTCGAGGTGGGGATGGAAATAGACTTTACACCTTTACAATGAGATAATATTGTACTATGATTCTTTGAAAGTCATTTTGATTATTTTAAGGGGATAGTCAATCTATATAGAGTTGTTCTTTTACATCCCATATATCATATTGATAGTTCGAGTAAACCATCTCGCACAAGAAATTTTTTATTGATAGCAAATTAGTTGGTTTTATTTGTTCATAAATATGTAAATATGTACTACGTACTTTTAGTGCATGTTAGACTACATGAAACTTGGGAAGACTTCAATATTTGTTTGTATAATAGCGTGATACAACTGTTGTGGTCCTTTATGTGCTGCTTTTTAAATGGGGAGGTGATGAACGTTAAAAATATCGTTTTTCTTGCATATTTCACGGCATATTTTTGTGCGAATTGTGAGTGTTTATCATGTTTACATGCGATTTCGTGTTTTATTGTATTCCCGAGCTGATTTTCCTTTTTCATATGATTTAATACACTTTTAGGTGTTTTTTAGTCCTGTTTTGAAGGTTAGAAAAATTTAGGAGATCAAGAAGATCGATTACGCCTATTTACAAGCAACAAGTCATGAACAAAAGTCGTGAAGGAGTCAAGTCGAGAAAAAGGGTGAAAAGGCCTCAAAATGACAAGAAATGGAAGAAGAGTTCAATTGCAAATATCCACATTCTGGCATGCATAATGAGGCCCAAATAGGCCGAAATCAGATTCTACAAAAGCCCGACTTAAATTTCATTGAGTCGCAAATACAAGTCGTAAAGAGGATGGGACGAGAAGACGAGAGGAAAAGGCCCAAAATGACGATGGAAAAAGATGGGACAAAACAGGAAATCAAAGGGTGCAAGGTGAGTACCGGACCAGTCCGAAACGGTACCAGTCCAGTTGCATGCCTCTTGAGCCCTTTTCTTTTGTTGTCTTTGTATTTCGGCCATAACATCTTCATAAAAACTTGGATTTGAGCGATTCAAGATGTCACGCAACCGCGAGACAAAAACCTACAACTTTTATGTTCAGGTAGAAAATTGATTCTTCACCGAGTATTCCCAGAAATCGCGAGAAGACCGAATTGAGCATGCAGGTGGGGCTTGACTCAACAACTAATGATTGTTGGAAAAAATATAATAAATGGTATATTTGAAAATGAATCTAAAATATGGGACTGGTAAATTCGAGGCACGAGTTGGACTCACTGTCTGTAAGACGATATTGCCTCAGACCCAAGTGCTCGCTGTCTTCGGCAATCGTCCCCAAGATACAACGACTTTTAGCTTTGATATCGCAGCACAACAAAACCAAAGCTTTTGGCAAACAACTTGATACTCAAGACTTTCTTGTAGACTCAAAAGACTCAAAGACCATAATTTCTAAAATATGATAAATGTAGACTGTAGTGATTGTCGTTGTATATGACGAATTCTACAAGTGATTGGAGATTTAAATGATAAAGCATATTTATAGACTTCTAGGCATCATTTCATGAACAATTGCATCAATTTCGAACATTGAGGACATTTTGTTCGCACCTATTCCACTTGAATAGTCGCAACTTTTTGTGACACCTGTCGTCTAAATGACACTTTTCCATTCACACTCCGAAATTCAACAATCTCCCACATGAATGGAAGAAGTTGTTTCAATGTTAGAACTGCTCAAAGATTGGTTAGCCAACCTTCCAAAGCCAAATTCTAACAAACCCACATGAATGACAACTAAAGCATAACTCTAGATTGACACACACAAGAAAGTCTCGACGAACCACCATTGCATTGACATAGGTAGCTTTCAGCTCTGAACCTTCCCTAGTGAGATGCTATTGGATGTACTCACGGCTCAGTAAACGTGATGTCTTGAACTGTCAGCTTTTTGTGTACACCAAGACAATAACATTCACACAATGGCAATTCTGATATCTTTCAATTCTCACGTTGTGTTCGTTACAGATCGTGGACTATATCTTGGTTTTATAAGTGTTCAATGTGAAGCGGCCTCACTTCTCACTTATATAGGTGACCTCATTTTAGGACTAAATCCAAGAGTAGCCTAAAATACCCCCAACATTTGGTACAGGAGTCATTAAAAGCTTACACTTTACCTTACCGCATGTCATCAATAAAGCACTTGGTTGTCTCTGGGAATGATTTTGAATGAGTTCCGAGTTTTTAGACTAAACACATTCGAGTTCCAAGAGCCTGAATGACCCGTTCAAAGCTTAGTTGTCTCATTGAACCAAGTTCGTGGGATCTCCACTCATCATGGTTGAGTTACCACTATGCTCGGTCTTGGTGTTGGGTTTTGAGCTCATTCCCCTTAGACATGCAGCGTGGTTGATCTCCCATTCAGAATTTCTTACACGGATCTGTATTCTTCTATTGGAGATCAAGATACCTTATGGCCTCTAGTTCTAGCTTTATATACCTTTTTACCTTAGCTGGACACCCCCACATTTGAACACTTATATAGGAAAGCCGTATCCCCCACAATTGAACACTTATGCAAAAATAGTGCATCTCTTCATAGTTTTTACATTTATATGGAAACTTAATTCGCATATTGGGGTGTCTAGGCTATATCTTAAGTAATCAATCCATAAATTGAAGTACTCAACTTGTCTCTGAAAAGTACGTAGCTATTTCTTCAGCTCAATGATTTAGGCCATTGAAGTTGTTGGAAATCAAAACTAAATACATGCAATAATAGAATAATGTTCGGGCGCTAATTTCCAGATCAACGAACAAAGACAGTTGCAGAACTCGAATGGAAAATGCACAAGAAACATTTTACGTGGTACAATCAAGGTTGATCTACATTCACAGAGGATTTATGTTCCTCAATTCACTAAGCTTCACAAACAATTACAAGAATTGTGCCCGATTCTACTATTCCCCTTTCTAGAAGCCTGGAACAGTCATAGAACCCTAACTTGCTAATTCTCAGTTAATTGTTACAATTACAAGAAGAAAAGTAAATTGCTAGTTAATATATACCAAAACGCTCTAAGCTACGAAGTTTGTTGAACAAGAATCCAGTTGGAAACCGCCAATTAATCTCTTGTTAAAACCGAGCTGAAAACTGTTATGAAAGTGACAGAAAATCATTGTCTTTTGCCACTTGCATCTTCAAATCCCAATTGCCGGTTCAAGGTAGTTAATCCTTTCAATTCACTTCTCAAACTGATCACCCGGTCGGGTTCTTTACCCAATAAACCCAGTTCCTGAAGCCTAGTCTTGGTTTGATGAAATTGAACAAGCATTCACAGAAGTTGTATCCATTATTGTTGGGCTCAAATCTTTTCAGTCGATTCAATTTATGTCCACATGTTAGCCCAATGGACATAGATCCGTCTAGTTGCGCTTGTGTCCTCTTCAAGGACAACACCACTTTTGGACTCCTTGAATGCATGTGGACATCCATTTGGTCAAGAAGGATATCTATACTCTTTGGGTTTCTCTGAAGCCATACCGTTCTGCGATTTGAGCTTATCCCAAATCGACTCGTAGTGGTGGAGATATTTCCACACACAAATGCAAGACCCACCTATTTGTCCAACAGATGTGGGATTTTGATTTTTCATCTCAACTAAAGTTTCCTCCTAAAATAAAGTCTTACCGAAATCCCAACTCTTTGGGCCTACTTGGTTTATATACTTGGTTTATATTTATGCAAGAATTCCCACCATCCGATTTAAATTTGGTGTCTATCTGCGTACCAGCAGATTTGCGTCTCACTTCATAAAGTCTCACTTTATAAAGTCCCAATAATATGAGTCCAAATTTTATTTAGGCTCTCATACTTCAATCAATTCGAGTCCCAAAATTTATTTTGGCCCACAAACTTAAATTAAGCCCAATTTGTTAATGAGCTTACTTTATTTGAAGTTCTTGAAACTTCTACATGCCCCTTGGACATGTCTGACTGATGTTTATTGCACTAATTTGGTAAAGTCCAAAGACCCAACAATTATTTTGATTAGGCCAAAATTTATAGTAACAATATACTATATATAGCCTCAATCAAAATCACATCTAGCCAAGAATCATATATAATTCTTTCGGGCCATCTATCTTTAGTTTCAGGCCATAGTATAACTATGCCAAAACTAATCAAAATTTGAATCGATCTAAACCCAGCTTCATTAAGTTTACGTGAAAGAATTTTCAATGTGGACCAAATCCCATCAATTAGTGAAAATGATCCACTATGGCCCATTTATGGATTTAGCCTGTTTTAATTCCTTGATTAGGCCTCTCGTGGCCATCTATATACCAGGCCTAGATGGCCATCTCTTTCCATCAAATGAGAAAAATTTGGAACCACGAACAAAAAATAATTGATTTCAGCCCACTTCGCTTGGTTGCTTCATCTTCTTCTATTAATTATAATTTCCCACTTTAGGCCCACATGAAGGCAACCAGCCAAGAGACCTAAATTTCCGCCGAAAGAATACTATCTCCATCTTCAAACGCTGCGTGTAATGGCCCCTCTTCTCGCCATGGATGATGCCTACATCACCTCATCCGGGATAAATCCTTCTTAAGAAGGTGCAATAATTCAAAGATAGAGTTGCGTTAGACCATCGCATACTACGAAAGGCATCCAACTCCTTTCATTCACCGGCTGTGATTTGTTTCCTGCGTAGAATCGGGACAGGTAAAAAAACCCCCACGAAATCCAATTTTCTTTGAATGACTGCCATTAGTGGTTATGCGGACACCCTTCCACCGAAAGGTCTAATTCGTTGACACGTCGGTTTTCTAACCTAGTTATCCGTAAGCGTACGGTTGTAGGTGTAGTAGCAGCAGCAGTTAAGGTCGATCCCACAAGGAATAGGTTTTAGGTAGTTTGATACCTCAATACTCTAAGATTGTCCTAACTAGATACTAAATTGTAAGAGGTTGATTTTACCAAAACTATAGAATTTAACTAATTAACTAAGTTACTCAATTACTTATGACGTAACACTTGGCAGACATAAAGGAATAACAATCACGAAGAAAAGGCATCCCAGTATTTCGATTTCAAGATATTACTTCAATGATGATTATGTTTAACTTATTGATTTTTAAACCAGATTCTAGTGTTTATTAAGCAGCGCTCTATTAATCTAACCCTTCTCTCGAAGCGATTAAATCGTTGATTACCTAGAACAATTACTCTCTCGAGTGATTAATCCTAGTAACTCCCAAAAGCTCACAAAACTTATGCCTACACAGTCATAGACAATTTGACTCTATGTCGTACGTCTGATAACAAACCCTTCTCTCGAAGCGAATTTGTTAAACGAGATTACTAAACCTAGATGGCCAATCTAAATTCAGTTATAAAAATAAACATAAAGATAAACATTTTAAGAACGGAATCATTAAATCAAAACATTGTTATAAAAATCCCTACTTTCTAACCCTAGGACACGAATATCTTAGCTACTCATGCCTAGTCTCAATCCAATACAATATTTCATGCAAAACATCATAAATAATAAAACCTAGAAAAGAATCACAAAACCCGAATGAATCGTCTTGATGATCGGAGTCTTCTTCGTCTTCCAAGTCGTCTAACTATTAGTCTAAGTGGAGGTGTGTATCTCCCTCCTTGAAAAATGAGCTTTACTCCTCTTTTATCAACATCGGAGAAGTCCTCGGGGTGTTAGGAATCAACTCCTTCTTGAGACACGATTTGGATTACCCATCAATTTCTGACGCGGCCGTGTTGGTCAAGTGACACGGCCGTGTTGTAGCACAGTGTTGTTTTACATGTTGCGAGCCACTTTTGACGCGGCAGTATTGTATATATGAAACGGCCGTGTCATTTCTTCTCTAGTTTGCCTTCTTGGCCGGTTCAGATCGGTCCAAGCCGGTCTGGGCCGATTTTTGGCCGGTTCAGACTAGTTTTGGTCAATTTGGTCCGGATTAGACGTCTCTTCGACTTGTTCTTTCTCCCCTTAGTTGTAAATCACAACTTTTACTCCTGAAAATGCTCAAAAATACCTTAAAACAAGTCAAACACGTTAAATGGTCCAATTTATAGCACTTTATCCAATTCTCAACCAAATATGCATGTAATTCCTATAAAATACTATCATAAATCGACCTAATTACATGCATAATTAACGCGTATCATTCGTACGTTGTACTGTCATGAACAGTCACCACTTTTTGGTTTCCCGACATCCACAATGATTTCACTGGATGTACTTGTACAACCTCTACTGATGTTTCACGTATTCTTTCTTATCACTTTCTTAGCACCATTGTGCCGAGATTGTGATTCTTACTTCCAGTTTTCCATATAGACATTAACGACAATGTTCACTTAGTTAGCAAGAATAAGCACCTGAAACATAACTTGATTCATAACTTTCATTTAAATTGCAATGATGACATATGGATTAAAATCCATATTTCCACTCCGTCTAATGTGTCATTCATGTTATAAAATATTGTGATGATAATAGACATCTTCAAATACCCAAAAATATCGTCTTACGATTGTTGGAAAAAATATAATAAATGGTATATTTGAAAATGACTCTAAAATACGGGACTGGTAAAGTCGAGGCGCAAGTTGGACTTGCTATACGTAAGACGATATTACCCCGCATCCAAGTGCTTGTGGTCTTCTGTAGTCATCCCCAAGATACAATGACTTTTAGCTTTGGGATCACAACACAACAAAACTAAAGCTTTTGGCGAACTACTGATACTCAGGACTTTCTTGTAGACTCAAAAGACTCAAACACCACACTTTGAAAAATATGATAAATGCAGACTGTAGTGATTGTCGTTGTATATGACGAATTCTACGAGTAATGGAGATTTAAATGACAAGGTCTATTTATAGACTTCTACGCGTCATTTCGTGAACAGTTGCATCCTTTTAACTTGATCAATCAAAATCGTTAGATCGTACCCCATCACTGAAAGTCACGATCTAATGATTAGATTGCATCATTTTCCGAACATTTACGACATTTCGTTCGCACCTATTCCACTTGAATAGTCATAATTTTTTGTGACATCTTTTCGTCTAAATGACACTTTTCCATTCACACTCCGAAATCCCAACAATGACCCCAAGCGCTTCCTTTAATATTTTTACACTTTTACCCTTATTAGGGCTTATGTTTCGGTAGATTTTGTGGGTTGGGTGTCTATATATACTCCTCTTCCCCACTTTCATTTGCAACTTTTGTCATAACCTCCATTTGCAGACTTCCAACACACACTTTGTTCTCTTTTCTTCTTTATTTTTAGATTTTCATAGTTCTTAGCTAAGTTTTTCTTCCTCCTCTTCAACAAGGAAGCCGTCTTTGGAGGAGAACTCGAGGATTACTCACGGGCTTGTCATACCCGACTGTTTCATCAAAGGATTTCGAGGGTTTCTTCAATCGATTGAGCATTTTCTTATCCCTTCTCTTTATTTTCAGTTTTTATTGTTTTTATTGCTTGATATTGATGATTCCTTTTATTACTTTGATGATTTGTGAGTGATTTCCTTATTTTCCGAAGCCCAGGAGTAGCCCAAGCTTCGGGGGTTGATGATTAGTTGATTGATTATTGGATTTGTTGTGAGTTGTGATACCTAAGGTTAGGATTTGGTTACATTGTAATAATGGTTAGTTGATATTGAGCCTTCGGCTACAGGTTTGTTTCACGGTAGCTCCGGCTTTCCGTGGCTTAGGATTACTTCAATTAATCGTGCAATTAAAAGATGATAGTTGTCCTCCCCAGGCTAGGGATAGATACCCTTTCGAGGATTGTGATGACTAGATTTTAATTTAGTTTAGAGGTTATTGATGCGCCTTAGTATATTCTAGTGGGAAGTTAACCTTGGATAATTAGATTAACAAAAAAACCCAATCGTACAAGGGAGACCTATGGAGGAGAAACTCTACCGAGTGGGGGAGTATAGTCTAGGGGTGTTGGTTGGGATTGACGAAATTAGATTTAGTCGCACCCTTACACTGGTCTTCAGCGTATTGGGCTATCCTCTTCTAGTCTTGCGTAACCACATCTCGAGGCTCAGGGTTAATTTGATTATAATTTCTTATCAGTGTACGTAGTCTACATCGAACCCCGATTACTCACTGACTCTAGGGTATTAGCAGCACTTCATCCTTTTTCCTAAAATTCGTTTATCTCGAAGAATGTCCAGGGCCTCGGTCCCTAGGCCATTTTATCTTGGGTTGGAGATTTTAGGATTAGCTTAACCATATATAACTCACAAAAATGTCTCATAATCGCTTATAAATATTAATTCCATCTTGCTTGTGTGAATCCGAGCCTCGAGAATATCTCCCCATCGATCGATTCCCTTTGCTTTATTTATTGCTTTATGTTGTTTAGATTAGTCCATTCTCTCTCAACTTGAATATAGCCTAATTAATTCGAAAGTGCTAAAGCTGATCTCACGAAAAATCCTCCCATTGGATTCGATATTTATATGCTACCTCTGTCACAAATCGTATGCTTGCGGTTTGAGAAGGTCGTTCTAGTCACATCAATTTAGAGCGACTTTCTCGACAAGTTCATGGCATCGTTTTTGGGGAGGATTTCCTTCCCGTGGATTTAGCCAAGGCACAAGTAAAGTTGCATTAGGTCATTTTTTTTCTTGTTAATAAAAATTGAAAAAAAAAATCTATAAAAAATGAACCCCGATCACTATCGATATTTGCTTGAGAGTTATGCTCTCAATCCTTCTGAAGTGAATGCATTACCTTTGATACTTGATGATGGTTCTTATCAGTATTTAGCCAAGTCCTTTCTCTTGATTTTAAGAATATGAAAGTAGTGCAATGTCATGTTTGTTGGGAAGAGGGTCACTTATCTATCGATTGTGACTCTTTTCACCATTTTTCTTCAGAAATACACTATCCTCCCATCCAACCGTCTCAATTCATGGATTACAATTATTTTTCAAACAATTGTGAATTGGGATGGGAGGTCGATCAAAATTTTCCCTCCTCAAGTCATCAAATAGTTGAGTCATCCGAGTCTTATGACATTTCTTCAATCGTTGCATTGAAAGATGAAATGAAGAAAGATAAGGATGATCTTGATCAAAAGTTTGGTGAACTTTTGGCACACACTAAGGTCATGGAAGCTCTTCTCTTTAAACATGTTTTGGAGAGAAATAGAGATGAAAGTGTGCACTTGAGGGAAGAGGAGAGTAAAAGCCTCCTCCCTCGTGAGCCACCATTGGAGAATAGTGACAATTCTTTCAATCAAGACAATACATTGCTTTTGGAAGAGCAATCTCAATGTCTCAACAAAGCATGAGATTATGACCGCATTCTTATTAATGATCCATTTGTTGATGCATCATTTAGTGGTCGAGAGACAAGTTTTGATTCATCATTTCATTCATGTTTGAAAAACTTGCATCTATTATGGACATTGATTGTATCTTCTTGCATGCTTCGTATGTCCATACTATTATCCGTGATCCATCATTCCATATTTATTTTGATGGATTAATTCTCTATCTTGAGCAAACAAAAGCATAGCACGATCGACACTTGTTCTTGGATCCCGAATAACACTTGTGAAAGTCGGGCCATCGACTTTAAACCAAGCGCTTCTTGGGAGGCAACCCAAGCATTAAAAAATTTATTTCTTTCTTAGGATTTAATTTTATTTGTTCTTAGTTTAGTTTTTCCTTGTAAGATTTGATGAATTCTTGAGTTGTGTGAATAGGTAATTGACTCTTGGGGACATGAACGAGGTGAAAGAGCCTAAATCTTGAAGAAAAATCCCCAAGCATTGGTAATGCCAAATCAAGACGAGTAAGTGCATAATTCGTAATCAGGTGATTTGTGTCATATTTGCTTGTCCTTGATTTTCATGATTGGATTTCTGTGAATTTGAGTATATGTTGACTTGTGCTTCCGTACACTTTATTCATATACACCCTTAAATGACATGTCTGCATTTAAGTTTTTTGGGAGGAGAGATATTGTTTACATTAATTGAGGTTCTCTCCTCAATTTTGCATAACCAATTATGAAATTTTGTACCTACATAACTCTTGAAACCTTTGAATCTTTGTTTGAATAAATGGTTAGTTTGGAAATGTGGGTTGTCGTGAGCTTTTTGATTAATGAATCTTTGGGAAATGCATGAATTTCACCTCCTTTGCTACATGGGTTTGAGAATTTCGCCCAAGTTTGTGGGGAAGATGGAAGGATTGTTATTTTTATGCGCTTGAAGAAGATATTCCTCATTTTCAATTGAATTGCTTGTAGTTATGATCTATGTCATTCTACCATATTTTGGTTGTTGTGTCTTTTATTGCTTTAGTGAATAATGTGCTTTGATGAATTAGTGTTGAGTTAGCTTATTGCTCGATTGATGAGGAAGAAGAATTGGAAGTATCCCGATTTTTTAAATTTCAAAATTAAGCATAAATCACTAGAGGATTTCTTACCTAAAAATCGATGAGATCAATTGGTCGTTGCGATTTAAGGGTATATGAATGTTTTGGCATAGTAAGAAGGATTACATGTATAAATGAAATAACTTAGCCCGAAGTGTTGCTTGCGAGAATTACTGTAATTCCAAAACACACACGACGTGATTAAGGACGAACTTGTGAAAAATAGAATGAATTGGCTTTAGGTGGTAAAAAAATAAAGGAGATGTAGGAGGAGCTATAAGGTGGATTAGGTCGCCAAGCAAAGTCATTGTTTTTCATTGATTGTAAGAAATTCTAGTAACAATTGTGTACTCTAAGTATTGAGATGAGCATAAAAAGAAAATACATTGTATGAAACGTAGAAAAAAAGAAGCTCGAAATAAAGAATCAAGTGTGAAATAGTTGAAAATCTTGTGTAACTTGAAAAGAGTATTAAGTTGTAAAAGAACAAAAACTAGAATAGCAATTTTTATTTCTTTCGATTAAGGCCGGTGGAAAAAAGAGTAATTAAAAAGAGAATATATATATATATATATATATATATATATATATATATATACATTTAAAATTAGTTGGCTCGAGGAAGAAAAGAGCCGCGTTGTCTACACCGGGTGAGTGCGTGGCATCTTCCTAAAAATGAATTAGTTCAAACCACCTAGAGCCAAATATTATGAAAAATAATGAGTCGTCCAAGATCACTTTACATATGCACGTTTTTTGGGGTTAGAGTGAGAGCTCTTAGCACATAGCCCAGGGTATTAAGTGTAATAAAAGGACGACGTGCCTTTTCGAACTCCTATACCTTTATATTTCTATACTCGTCTATCAAATTCAACGAAAGAAAATGATTAAGGCAAGATCGTTGAATCAAAAAGTGGAAAGTGCTCAATAAAAAGAGAAATTCATGTCTAACGGGCTTCCAATAACTTTCCAACCTCGTTTTCTTATGTGCTTAAACGTTTAATTTGTTGGGGACGAGCAAAGCCTAAGTTTGTAGGGATGATGAATGTGAAAGATACCATTTTTCTTGCATATTTTACGTCCATTTTTTTGTGTGAATTGCAAGTGTTTATCATGTTAACATGCGATTTCATGTTTAATTATATTCTCGGGTTGATTTTCTTTTTTTTTTAATATGATTTGATGCACTTTTGGGTGTTTTTGAGTCGTGTTTTGAAGGCTAGGAAAATTCGAGTGATCAACAAGATTGATTATGCCCATTTTCTCACCTCGGCTCGTATCCTGAGGCCGAAACGGGACCAAAACTGGGCCAGGGTCAGGCACAAATTAAAGTTCTACAAGTCACGAACAAAATTTGTGAACAAGTCAAGTCGAGAAAATGGGTGGAAAGGCCTCAAAACGACAAGAAATGGAAGAAGAGGTCAATCGCACGTATATCCTTGGTCTGACCCAGATAACAAGGCCTAAACGAGCTCAAATCAGACTCTACACATGCCCAACCTGAAGTTCATCGAGTCACGAACAAAAGTCGTGAAGAGGTCGGGATGAGAAGACAAGAGAAAATGAGCCAAATGGCAATGGAAAAAGATGGGACGAAATAAGAAATCAAAGGCTGCAAGGTGAGTGCCGGACTGGCACCCGCCGGACCCGATACTGGACCCGGTACTGGTCCGGCTTCCGGTCCACACGCGTGCCTCTTGTCCCATTTTCTTGCGTTGTCTTCGTATTTCGGCCATAGTATCTTTATACAAACTCAGATTTGAGCAATTCAAGATGTCACGCAACTGCGAGACAAAGATCTACAACTTTTGTGTTCAGGTAGAAAGCTGATTCCACACCAATTATTTGCAGAAATCGTAAATGTCGAGTTGAGCGCGCACGAGGGGCTCGAACAACTAATGACCTAAGCACTCCCTTTTGTATTTTTACACTTTTACCCTTACTAGGGCTTATTTTTCAGTAGATTTTGTGGGTTGGGAGTCTATACATACTCCCCGTCCCCCCTTTCATTTGTAACTTTGGTCATAGCGTCATTTGCAAACTTCCAACACACACTTTGTGCTCTTTTCTTCTTCATTTTCAGATTTTCATAGATCTTAGATAGGTTTTTCTTCCTCCTCTTCAACGAGGAAGCCGTCTTTGGAGGAGAACTCGGGGATTACTCGCGGACTTCTTCAATCGATTGAACATTTTCTTATCCCTTCTCTTATTTTCAGTTTTTATTATTTTTATTGCTTGATATTGATGATTCCTTTTATTGCTTTGATGATTTGTGAGTGATTTCCTTATTTCTCGAAGCCCGAGAGTAGCCCAAGTTTTTTGGTTGATGATTTGTTGATTGATTATTGGGTTTGTTATGAGTTGTGATACCCAGGATTAGGATTTTGTTAATTTGAAATAGTGATTAGTTGATATTGAGCCTTCGACTACTGTCTTGCTTCACGATAGCTCTGACTTTTTATGGCTTAGGATCACTTCAATTAATCATGCAATAAAGATGATAGTTTACTCCCCTTCCTCCCAAGCTAGGAATAGCTACCCTTTTGACTAGATTTTAATTGATTTTAGAGGTTAATTGCTGGGCCTTAGTATATTTGTGTGGGAAGTTAACCTTGGATAATTAGATTAAATCGTAGAAGGGAGACCTATGGAGGAGAAGCTCTACCGAGTGGGGTAGTAGAGTCTAGGGGCGTTGGTTGGGATTGACGAAATTAGGTTTAGTCGCACCCTTACGCCGGTCTTTACTGTATAGGGTTATCCTCTTCTAGTCTTACTTAACTACAATCCCGGGGCCCGGAGTTGGATTATAATTTTTTATCCATGTAGGTAGTCTAAATCGAACCCCGATTACTCACTGATTCTAGGGTATTAGGAGCACTTCACCCTTTTTTCCTAGAATTCATTGATCTCGAAGAATTTCCTAGAGTCTCACTCCCTAGGTAATATTCTTTTGGGTTGGAGATTTTAGGACTAGCTTAATCACATATAACTCACAACAATGTCTTATAATAGCTTCTAAATATCAATTTCATCTTGCTTGTGTGAAACCGAGCCTCGGAAATATCTCCCCATCGATTGATTCCCTCCTTGCTTTATTTGTTGCTTTATGTTGTTTAGATTAGTCCACTCTCTCTCAACTTTAATCTGACCTAATTAATTCAAAAGTGCTAAAGATGATTCTCATGGAAAATCCTCCCTGTGGATTGGATATTTTATATACTACCTTTGTCACCAAGTGTACGCTTGCGGTTTGAGAAGGTCGTTCTAATCACATCAATTTAGAGCGACTTTCACGAAAATTTCAGGAGGACTTCAATATTTGTTTGTATAATCGCAGGTACAATTGTTGTGGTCCTTGATGTGCTTCTTTTAGATAGGAGGACTTCAATATTTGTTTGTATAATCGCAGGGCACAACTGTTGTGGTCCTTGATGTGCTTCTTTTGGATGGGGAGGACTTCAATATTTGTTAGTATAATCGTAGGGTACAACTATTGTGGTCCTTGATGTGCTTCTTTCTGATTTGATGGTGGAACTCCAGTGGATCATGCATTGTTATTTTTGGGTACTAGAGACGTAGCCAAAATCTCTTGTTTAAGATCTATCGTCTTATATAACAATAGGAAATGTGGCAGTACTAAATTCATCTTTCATCTTTATTTTGGTTTCTCTAATTAGAGTTTGCAATTACTTAGTATTTTGTTATTTTGTATTTGTATTCCGTACGAAATTTATTTCCATCAGTACCTCTTCCTTTGTGATATTATTACAAAATGAGTTAATATTTCACCTGAACCACATGCAGGAATGTCCAACATGTTGTTGTATCAGCCGAACCAACTAATGAAGTGATGATATGTAGACATGTCCTTCCAATGGATCCAGCTACCGGATGATACCTTTTGGGATCATTACACTTGTAGAGAATTAATTTTAGGATGCATTGTAGAAAGTTTTTTTATGTGGTGGAGTATGTGAGATTTTAACTATTTTAGGCACTAGAAGAATGTATGCATACAGAAGTCTGATGCCTTTATTGAATTGTTTTTTTTTTCTGGATTGAAGTTCAGAGAATCAATATATGCGGTAGAAAAAAAGAACTCGATTACTTTGCACCACACCTAGATTTTAAACTGAAGTTGGATGAGTTTGAAGCTAGGCTATATATCCATGAAACTAAAGTTCATATTTCCATGGAAGTTAAGGAATATACATACTTAAAGAATTTGACATTAGATGAAAAGCTTAACATGGAAACTAAAATCAAATTCATTACAAATTATTGGAATAGGTATTCAATCACATTTCTCTTTGTTTGAATTGGGTTCTGTATATGCCATATGTAGATGTGTAATGATGTTATTACATAATACAAATAATAAAGCTTTTGATGATTCTTACCTTTTTATTACTGCTAAGAGAGAAATTTTTTTAGTATCTTCAGACTAAAAAGATATATAGAATAGTTTGTCACCCGTCGATTTTGAGATTAAAACTACCATGTAACTGTGCATAAGTTCGGTAAGGCATTCCGTTTCTAATGTATTTTCTAATCTTAATTTATATAATTTTATCGTGTCTTGTATCATGTTAAACTTTATATTAAAACAAAATTATCTCTTTACAATAAAAAAGAAGTAAGTTTAGCAAAGAATCGAAATAGTTCAGTTACAAAGATTAATTCTATTTACACCACCATTTCTTCTCTCCACACCATATTACTTTATACACCCATCATTAATTTATTTAATTATCAAAATTACTTTATACACCACTCGATGTTCCAATTCATCGCAGCTGCCCAATACTGTTCAGCAGTAATTTATCCACAAAACCTAGCATTTTACAAACCCCATATTATGAGGCAAATGAAAGTCGTCAATTTGTGAATTCTAAAATAATTGGTCCGAAAGCTAAGAAGTACAAACGATATATGGTTCCAAAATCGATGTTGGATAATTTCAAGCATGTAAACTGACTCCTATCATGTTTCCAATAATATGGTATTCGTTATAAAGAGCAGTTGAGTATGTGAATTGAAAATTCAAAATTTGCGAACTTTAGAAAAAACGAGTTAGTTTGTATACGGTGTTGCCTAGAAAAATACACAAGACGTAGTTGGAAAATTATGATGAGAGTTGAAAGATGGAGAAATAATTAAGAAGCTTACTCAATACAGCAGGCTTTAGAGGACTAAGGCTTCAGTATAGTAGTAAATTGTCCGTCGATACTCACTAGAGTACTACTTCGAAGATGAAAGCTGGAGCTACTTTACTGTGCAAAAAGGAACCTCTTACCACTTTTAAAGTCCCGATGATAATCAGTAATGCTTACAAACAAAAAACAATGTTGAATTATTTTTTAAAGAATTAATCACAAGTTGGGGAGGTTGGGTCCGAGGTGGTAACTTGAGATGTAAAAAAATCAGGGGAAATTATATTATGAAATGAAGAATGGTATGGTGATGGTGGACAAAGCGAGGTGCGGGGTGGTGGGGAAATGGGTAGATCGAAAAATGAAGAATTAATGGGAGGGTAACTTGGACATTTGCAATAAGGTTGTTTTTGTAAAATAGAAAAATGTGGTGTTAAGAGAAGAAATTGTGGTGTGTTTAGAAATGATAATCAGTAAAAGTCAATAACGTAAATCAGTTCTTAGTCATAGACCATTATTTTTTGCTTTCTCACGTTACCAATCATAATAATTTGAAGATCCACATATATGAGGGAAAAAAAAAACAGAATATAGTAATTCGATTGTGAATGTTGTATATAGGTATTTCAGACATTTTAGTTTATAATTGATTAGATTCTTAGTTGTTTGTGTTTCTTAGCTACTTTATCTCCACTATTACCTTTTCACTAAGCATCATATGTAACCTCATATCTCCCCTTTGCACTAAAATCGTCTAAGTCAGCCAATTTGAACTCATTCGCCCTAACAAAGTCCTAAGCTAACATATCACCACCTACATATTCTCCGTTAGACATATTCTATAACACCACCCCTCCCATCTCAAATGAAGAATCACACGAGTATACATGCTTTTGGGATCTGTACAATAAATAAATTAAGATTCACCACCTCCATTTTCTAATAACATTACCTAGCCATACATTCTTCAGAAGAGACACTAGAATATACAAATAACACAGTAACAAGATGGACCATATATTCACCTTAGACGGACAACATGTAAAAAGAAAACGTAATCTTTCAATTTCACAACTTCACACGCATAAGTGACATACGGAGCATATGTAGTATCTTTCAATTTCAGTAAACAAATTAATAAACCATAAACCAAGATAACACAGATACAAATAAATACTAAATAAAAACCCTAAACCAAACAAATACAAATATTCTACGAAATTTATGTATAGTTTTGATGATTACAAAATCATGCTGTAAGTAGAGATGGCAATTCTAGCGAGCCGTGCCGGGCTTAGTCGGGCCAATGGGTAGTTTCAGGCCGGGCCGGCCGGCTCGATTTATAGTTATTGCTATTAGATTTTTTTCTTTATCTTTCCATCTCCCTCCCCCCTTCTTTGATGAAAAAAACCCACGGACCTCTACTCCCCACCCCCCTTATTCTTCACCACCTCAAGCTCTCACAATCTCACTCCTCCGTACTCACTTTATCCATTTTTTATTTCCCCATCTATCATCATTTTCTTTGGACCTGCTGTTACATACATAACCAGAAAAATCCATCACTCACATCGCTTACATCTATAATATTTTCCCTAACAATTTTAAACAATTCCTAGTCAAATTTGTTAGAACCACGATTCATATTCGATCCACAATATAGAATATTGAAAATCGGATACATCGTTGTAGGATCGACCGATTTATCATATGTTCTACAATTAATTAATTTATGCTATAAGGATTAAATTAATACCTCTGTAGCGTGTGGCTTCAAACCTCCAAGTCTTCTCCGGTGTTCTCACGAACTGCACTGCAATACCCGATGTGTGGACACCTCCTTGGATATATTGTATACGTGATTGTGTATTGAAGAAGAAATAAAAACCGTGACTTTATATATATAATGTCACATTATATTCTTTCTTTGCAAGTAACATATCCTGATAGATATAGGAGATCCTGGATATCTCCATCTTCTATATCTATCAATATCCAATATATTTATTGTATTGCAATAATAAATTATAGTATTTATAATTTATTATAGTTCATATTGAGCCACCGAAGGGACCCGATCGGACCCAATTAAATCAAGCTCCAATAAATTAATTATGACCCGATCAACTCTTGACTTATCATATTAATTTATTAATTATATTCAATTCCACTAAAAGAATATAATTGCACTCTTAATTTAATAGGAATTATTGAAGCAATATATCAACAATTATTGTCCTCTGATTGATCGATCCAACATATTGCACCCCTCGATCAACTAAAGTATTTGCGATAGGCTACCATGACCAGTAAGCCTATGTTCAAACACTTGTCAATCTCAACATTCATCTTCTATCTGACAGTCATGTGTGACTACGTCACACAAAGTGATTCGACAACAAATGTCGAATACTGAGCTCAGATTTACTGTTCATAGAAGAACCCGTGAGATCTTGATCATGCCTATTAAATAGGTGAAGGTTTCAAATATTGTAAATATATGTTCTTTATCACTTCACTTTAACTCCCAAAACACCGAGGTATTGATCAATATAACAATCTCACTCTTTGGTGTCTCAAAGAATGTTCAATTGGTAATAAAGGTACATTATTCACTCAGGATTAAGGTAATACATACGTCAATCAATGAATTTTAAATTGTATGGTCAAAACAGAATTTAAATTTCATGTGGTCCTGTCCAATACACCATACATGTATCCTCAATTTCATTACCAAGTCAAAGACAAACTTCAATGAAATTGAGACGATCTTATCAAAATAAATTGTCCAAAAATTATTTAATCGCGAACAAAAATTATTTTCGAATAGAATGATAAATCGAATCTTTATGTGTTGAACAACTTAAACACTCGATTTAATATATATCTACCATCCATGGACACATGCAAGCTCATAAAGAATTAATCAAAAGAACAACTAATAAATTTATTTCAAAATGTCAAAAAAATAAACAAGATAAAATTTACTCAAGGGCATCTAAGTAATACAAATAAGGGCACTCATACTATCAAAACATTTTCTCTCACTTGCCCTAGAGTAAATGCGACATGTCTAGTATACCCATATTTCTAATATGACCCTCAAATACACCAGCCAGTAAACCCTTTGTGAAGGGGTCATCAAGATTTTATGCAGAAGCAATCTTACACACCGTCACATCTCCTCTCTGAACAATATTGCTTACGAGGTGATACTTCCGCTCAATGTGTTTCCCGCGTTGATGGTTTCTAGGTTCTTTTGCATTTGCCAAAGCTCCACTTATTGTCACAAAATAAAGGAATACTTTGTGACGCGGAAGGAACCACCTCTAGGCTCTGCAAAAAATTCTTAAGCCAAACAGCTTCTTTGGCTGCTTCACAAGCTGCCACGTACTCAGCTTCCATAGTGGAATCAGCAATACAAAACTGTTTTATGCTCCTCCAAACAACAACACCACCACCAAGTATGAATGCTGACCCTGACGTAGACTTTCGAGAGTCTTTATCAGCTTGAAAATCAGAATCAGTATATCCCACAAGCACCAAGTCTGATGCTGAATATACCAACATATAATCTTTAGTTCTTCGAAGATACTTGAGAATATGTTTAACAGCAATCCAGTGTTCGGGCCCTGGGTCCGACTGATATCTACTAACTATCCCAACAGCATGACAGATATCTGGTCGAGTACATAGCATAGCATACATGAGACTTCCTACTGCTGAAGCGTAAGGAACCCGTTTCATGTATTCCACTTCTTTAGGAGTCTTAGGCGATTGCTCCCGTGATAAGTGAATTCCATGTCTGAAAGGCGTTTGGCCTTTCTTGGAATCTTGCATAGCAAATCTTACCAATATCTTGTCGATGTATGAAGCTTGGGACAAAGCAATCCTTCTGTTTTTCCTATCTCTTAAGATCTGGATTCCCAAAACATAGTTTGCTTCACCCAAGTCCTTCATATCAAACTGTTGTGCCAACCAGTGTTTTGCCGATGTTAACATTCCGACATGATTTCCAATCAAAAGGATGTCATCCACATACAGCACGAGAAAAAATACTCTTTTGTCTTCTTTCTTTTTATAGACACAAGATTTATTAGGATTCTGATCAAAACCATAAGTTTTCACATCTTGATCGAATTTGATATTCCAAGATCTAGACGCTTGCTTCAGTCCATAAATGGACCTTTTCAACTTGCATACTTTATGCTCTTGATCCTTTTGGATAAAACCATCTGGTTGCACCATAAAGATGCTCTCGTCAAGATTTCCATTAAGAAATGCAGTCTTGACATCCATTTGCCACACCTCGTAATCGAAATGTGCCGCAATGGACAGGAGAATCCGAATAGACTTAAGCATAGCTACCGGCGAGAAGATTTCTTCATAATCGATTCCTTCTCTTTGGGTATAACCCTTGGCAACCAATCTTGCTTTAAAGGTTTCTATCTTTCCATCTATTCCTCTCTTTCTCTTGTAGACCCATTTGCACCCAATAGGTTTTACCCTATCGGGTTTGTCTACAAGATCCCAGACAGAGTTAGTGTACATGGAATTCATTTCTGAATCCATAGCACTTCTCCAATGATCAGCGTCTTTATTTTCCATAGCCTCTCTAAACGATGCAGGATCTTCCTCTTGTTCAACGGAGACCGCCTCAAGAGACTCTCCATAAAGAACAAGTCTGGAAGGTGGTCGAATGACCCTCTTCGCACGTCTAGTCGCTATAGGTTCGTTTACAATTGGAGACGGTTCTCTTTCCTCATGTTCCTCGATGTCCATCTCACCACCTAGGGGTGATTGAACATTAGGGGCATGATTTTCTACCATTTCAGGTGTTGATTCTCCCATAGACATTCTTGGCGGAGTCGTCATATATCTCCCACTGGATTCAACACCGGATGGTAGAGTCGCGAATTCATGAACAGGTTCAGTGCGGATCTCTGGAGCAGATGATCTAGGAAGATTTTCCTTTATCTCCTCCAAAAGAACCTTGTTCTTGGATTCACGTTCTTCTATATACTGGTCCTCTAAGAAAGTTGCATTTGTGCTTACAAAAACCTTCTTATCCTGAGGACTATAGAAATAGTACCCTCTTGTTCCTTTCGGATATCCTATAAACACACAATATTCTGATCTTGATTCCAACTTTTCCGTCTTACTCTTCAGCACATGTGCTGGACAACCCCATGTCCGAAGGTGTCTTAGATTAGGCTTACGCCCATTCCACAACTCCAAGGGTATCTTAGGTACAGTCTTGGAAGGAACCAAGAGTATATTGCTTTTTGTAGGGCATATCCCCAAAAAGAAGTTTTGAGAGTTGAGAAGCTTAACATAGACCTGACCATGTCCAACAAGGTCCTGTTTCTCCTTTCCGAGACACCATTTTGCTGTGGGGTTCTTGGTGCACTCAATTGGGATAAAATCCCATTCTCTGTTAAGTATGTCCTAAAGTCGTTGGATAGATACTCCCCACCTCGATCTGATCGAAGTGTTTTTATGTTCTTACCTAATTGTTTTTCCACTTTCAATCTGAATTCCTTGAATTTCTCAAGTGCCTCAGATTTGTGGACCATTAGGTAAACATAACCATATCTTGAGTAATCATCTGTGAACGTGATGAAATACTCATATCCACCTCTAGCTTGAACATTTATTGGTCCACACACATCAGAGTGACGAATGAGGAGTGATGAGATGATGAAGGAGCAGCAGCGTCGGCGTTGGACGACTTGCAGCGGCAGCGGCGAGTGTTTCAGAGGCTCCAGCAGTGCGGCGGCGGCTAGGTTTTGCTTGGCTCTTTCAAGCTAAACTGAACTGGTAGTCTGGGACTGGTATGAGTCGTAGAGTAAATGAAATGGGTGGGGGAAGTGGAAACTGTGAAGGGTTTGTTTCAAGTCAAAGAGATGGAAAAAAAAATAAAAAACGCAAATCCTTCGGGCCAGCCCGCCCTTGGCCCGCTAAAATAAAAGCCTGATAGGCCCGATTTTTTTCGGGCCCCAATTTTTCAAGCCCAGCCCGGTTAATATTTCGGGTCATATGACCCGATCCTATTTTATCATCTCTAGCTGTAAGATAGGAACTAGTGCCCCTAAATGCACTTAGGAGCAACAAAACAAATCCATAACTAACACATAAATTAATAAACAAATCCTAAACCTAGAAATACCAAACTCTTGACAAAAAAAAAAAAAAAAAAGACTTACTATGCTCTAATCATGATTACGCAACCCTAAATATACAAATAACATATAATATAAAGGATCTTTACTAACCGTAATTGGGGGATCGTCCAGTTCATCACCTCCTTCTTCCACAAAAAAATAATTGCACCTAACAAACTGCTATCTACCTACGTTACAAAAACCTAATGGGGTTGAGATTTTTTTTACTAGGTCTCTCTTTTGTGCTTGAGTACAGATCGATTTAAGCAAAATGTGGAAGTGAGAATCTTAGGGTTGTTCTCTAGATAGTTTAAAAGTCGCATTTTTCTTCTAACTTGGATTACCTATTCATGTCAGCGTAAATTTGGAAAAATAATATAGCTGCATCAACCAATACATGATCTAATATAACGTAGCCCACTAATCTAATATATTAAAATTTAGAAACTGGCCTCAAATCGGATAATTTTTATACGTACGAGACTAAATTGAAAAATTACAAAATCACGGGACCATTATCCAAAAAATAAATAATTATGAATTCTTAGCAAGTAATCGTGGGACCAAGAATAGTTCTTTGTCCTTTTAAGGGTATTAAATGTAGAAGTAACTTGACATTTGAAAAGAACAACTTCAAAAACTTGTTTTAATATTACATTAAAAGAGGTCATGATGAAAATAAAGTAATTATGAATTATAAAGTACTAAAAAACACTCACGGGTAATTTTATTCATGTTAAACTACATTGGCATACTCTCAAAAGGTATCTCTAATGGATAACAAACTGCAGGGAAATTCCAAATGAATTATAGAGCCAAATATATACAAATAGTCTGAATCACTCAAATCCAATTTAAATATTTAACCCCATTAAGAAATATTAAGATGTTATCATAAATACATTTAAAATTGTAAGATTATTATTATTATTACTGCTTCTACTAATTTACATAATTTAGTATATAATATTTATCAAAATCAGACAAATAACTTCATCCATCAAATATTGTGATCAATATTTGTACCACCACAAAAATACATTAACCAACTAATTATTTAAATCCAACACATTAATCAACATCAGGCAAATAATTTCATCCATAAAATATTATAGTCTTTATTTAGATATATATGTCATTTTATATGTGTAATAAGGGTGTAAATTTATTATATCATACATAATAAAGAGATTAGAAATAAAAGCAAATATCTGTGTTTTCAATGTTTAGTTAAAAAGGGGCAAAAAGGAGAGAGAGTGTAGGATATTAATAAACTACATCCGCGGATATTGCAGGCGGTTTATTCACATTGTTCAACCTATTATTTTCCTTTACTTTTCAGATTTTGTTAGAGTTTTGCTTTTTTAATACTTGCAAACATGGAACATACCATACCTATTCTATTAGGCTGCAAATGCACCGAACCGAGCCAAACTTGTAAGTGTTCGTATTTAATTCATTTATTTTAATTAAACTCAAGTCGAATCAAATTGTATTTTAAATTGTTTGATTTTGTTCACGAATATGTTAGTGAATGTGTTTGACCATTTCAGTGAGCATTTGTGCTCCTCAACAACTAATTACTCTGCTCGTGCACATTAAATAAATACATATTTTCTTAAAGGCGGCGACTATTCGCAGTTCACAAAAAATTATAACGCAGCCCACTAATCTAATATATTAAAGATTACTAATAAAAGAGTACATTGTCCTTAATGAAAATACAAATAATCAATTTAAAAAAATATATATGTATATAATTTGAAAAAATATATATATAATTTTTCTTTCTTCTATATTTTCAACCAGACGCGTTTTTTTCCTAAAATCTCCACAAACCCCAATTTCTTCAAAGTTTAACCAATGGAGAATATAAATAACAATGACTTATCGTGCATCGTTCGACCAAGAAACTTTTGTGTTTTTCATATACAAAATGGACTTGTCGTGCACCATTTGACCGTGTAGAGTCAAATAGATCTGACCGTGTTTGACGAACATGTTGATGTTTGTTCGGTATAGTTGAATAGGTTAGATTTAAGTTAATAACACTAGTAATAATATCTTCTTATTTGAGGTGGAATAATGAACTTTTCAAGAAAGTCACGTATCATCAACCTTCTTCTTCCTTTCTTTAGTTGAACATAGTGATGTTCATGCCACTCTTACAATCGAACATTGTGATGGTTGTTCAATAATCGTGGTCAAACTGTCAATGCATTGTTCGAGCTCTTAACTGGATCATGTGATCTTTTTTACTATTATCGTCCTCCTCTTCTGTGTTTTGTTTCTTCTCCCTGTTCTGATCGTTGTTCCCTTTGCTTTCTTTTTTTTTTTTAATTTTTTAATTAATAATGTCTTAATTTAAATAATAAATATAATAAATAAAAGGGTACAACTGGCATTCAATGGGTTGTATTAAGAAATTTATATTTAATTTTAAATAAAAGTGGGCTACATTGAGAAGTGGGTTGCGTTAAGAAAATATTGTGGACTGAATAGTCGCCGCCTTTCCAAAATCTCCATGCAAGTAAAGGAATTTAACTAAATGCTCATTATAATAAGAGGCAATATAAGAATATTATATTATATGTAGTATGACTATTGTTTTTTTTGTTGTATTTTTTTTATTATTTTATTATTATTATTATTATTATTATTATTATTATTATTATTATTATTATTATTATTATTATTATTATTATTATTATTATTATTATTATTATTATTATTATTATTATTATTATTATTATTATTATTATTATTATTATTATTATTATTATTATTATTATTATTATTATTATTACTACTACTACTATTATTATTACTACTATTATTATTAATGGGTTCCGAACAAGGTTATTCTCGAGCAATTAATGAATGAACCAATCATGTTCAAGCCTTGTTCGTTTATAAAACGAGCTAAAAAAAAATTGTTTGCTTATTCAAATAAACAAACTCGTTAACGAACTTTTCAACAAAAGCTCTGTTTGTTTATAGCCCTACTATTTTAGGTGCTCTTCTCTTTATATTAAGTACATATTATTTATACTTGTCCCAATACCTACATACTACGCATAACCCTCCTTGTAAAAATTTATAGTATTTTTTTCCTCACGTTGAGATATACAGTAAAAATCGAGCCGTTGTTCTCTCTTCAATGGTCGGCGGCTCTTTACCGCTGGCTATATACCTATTTCGCTAGGTTTTAACGACATATTTCATCCCCCAAGCCACCACATCAGACCTTTCATCTCCATAGCTAGGGTTTATTCTCTTAACTGGCCACATTTTCTCCATTGCCGTCGAATCCTATCATCTCTTCTGATCAAGATTTCAACCGCCATTGTCAGTGCGCCGATTCATCTGTCATCATGGTCAGCAATCTGTTGCTGGTCTTTCTATGATGTTCTTGCCAAGGAATCATACCCTAAAGAATTGCTTCCTCACATTCATCATCACCCTCTTATGTTGATGTTCCAACATGGAGATGACTTTTCCATCAGACTAGGATACTCTTAAATTTGCTTTGGTTTAAGATGGCAGTCCTATCACCGACCTCACGACGACAGTCCCGTCATTACCTTTGCAGCAGTCGTGCTGCCTTTAACCACAGGGCAGTCCCTAGATCTTCATTTGGATTATTATTTATCCAAGGTTGCACTAGTTTTGCATGTTGCCGCACTACGCTTCATGGTGTCCATCTTGACCTTTCCATTGGCTTTCAACAGCATTAGAGCAGCTTACTCATGTTGTTGCAATGATAAAAATTCTTATCTGATGGCAATCCAATGGATCGTCATGTTTATCTTTCCATTCCATTGATTTTTAACATAGTTGTCTCTCCCTATACCTGGCGGTCTTCAGCATGGAAAGTTTTATTTCATTGTGAGTATCAATATGTGGTTTCCACAATTTTCCACCATACGAGATAAATTAAACGATGGAGTAAATAGAATTAAATTCCTCTACATGAGTTCTCTCTATTCTTTTTCATGTCACTTATTATTTTCAATTAAACCTTGTGATTCATGTTCCATGTAATCTAAGAGAGTGAAACTTTTAAATAACAAATGAAATGGGTTTATAATCTAGAAGTTGAGTTCCTCGAAACAGTTTGCACCTTTGTGGGAGGAATTTATACCTTTAAAGATAACACTATAAGTGGTATGTATAGCCTATACAATCACTCACGTACAATTATGTTAAAAATTTCAACATTCAACAATTTTAAATGTAAAAATTAACTACCTAGGAAATTGGTTATGGGCTCAAGTCGCCTTGGGGTGAAGGGGAGGGTTTATCTTTGTTCTTAGATTAGAAGAAAAATAAATAAATAAATAATAAATCGGTATAAATCATTCCTACAATGGATGTTGTATTGGTCAAGGCGTGGAAAAATGTCAAAGTTGTATTGGAGAAACTAATTAGCAAATTCCAATCTCAATCTCAACTGAAGTTCAAAATAGAGACAAGGTATGTCTAATCAGCAATCTAGGTATGTCTAATTGCTACCTATTTATTTTTTCGAGTTAAGTGAAATTCAACATCATTAAGCAATATGTTTTCCATATTTTATTGTTATTTATTTTTTTCATTTATCAGAAAATTATCTTGAATTATTTTATATTATTTTGTATAGTATAATAGTTAATATTCTATTAGATTTATTTAAATTTATATTAACTATACTTTTTGATATGTTTTAAACAATAACTAACGAGATCACTTCAAGATATGTTTGGATTTATTTCCATATTTTATAGGGATACAAATTACAAAAGTCAAAGTCAAACATGAGGTTAAACAAGGGAAGAAGATCTTCGAGTTAATGCTTGAAAATGGTCAACACAACCTGCTAAAGGGAGAACTCAATCCATTTATTAAAATACCGGATCTTACCATGTGAAGAGATTCCCGCAATCGGATATAAGATTCTGAAGATCTTGCAAAGATACACTTTCCAGTGCAAGATACAAATATGATTACTTTCCATATCCAATGGTGATTCAAAGAGACCAGAAGCACGAAGAAGGAATGAGTGATTTGTTTTAGATTGAGTCTATATTCGAATATACTTGTTGCACAAGTATTTAGAGTTTATATGTACCAGAGTATTTCATTATGCTTGATACACTTTGTCACACCTTGAGAGAGCCCTGAGATTTAGAGTCTGATACTCAGAGTTTTCATTTATTTCTTTACACTATAATTGTAGCTCTGTTCTGAGGTACGAACTTGTCACGAGTCAGAAGACTTGGTGAGCACAAGCAAGGATTGCAAGTGCAAAATACAACCAAGGGATTGGGCGGTCAGATAAGTTAGTTAGAATGGTGGGGTAAAGTTTGGTTGATAGAATAGAAGGGAGTCCTAGTCTTGGTAATTTAAATCATTGAGTACAAACTTATATCATTGTAAAGGATTGCATCATTTGTTCTAATAATGAAGGTCTGAGGGTGAGAAGGTTTATCCTTAATCAAGGGTGCTTCCATAATATGTTGTTGGTTCCAAGTGGTAGATGTACAGATTGCGGGGTGATGGTGAATAAACCTCTAACTCGTTTATTTAATTTTTAAATACTTTCAGCAGGGATATTCTTCTTACTATAAGAAACATGTTCTTATAGTAAATCCAAAGCAGTTATAACCTTGAAGCTGTAAGCTTACAGCAAACTGTACTTAGGTTATTTACAGCAAGAAATGCTCCAGTAGATTTTCGTGCAGTAGAATATGCAAATACATTTTCTAACAAGCTAGCAGTAGTATGATAGTAAGCCAACAACAGTTATAAAAGCAATAAGAAAATAGACACAGATTCACTAAGTTTTTCACACAGTACAATCTTAGCTAGCTATGTCTAAGTTCAACTTAGCACCTTGGAGTAGTTTCTGCCTATCCTTAGAAGGCTACTCCTCTACTATACACACTTTTCTTAGAACACGTAATCTACTTTGAATCTCGATTTCAAACGAAGAATCCCTATTAAACAAATCAATCGTGAGAGCTGGTTTAATGAAAGTTTTTCTTCAACTTCTGGTAGCTATCACTATACTTGAATATCAGTCTTGATGAGAAGTATGAGGATCGTTATAAAGCTTTTCTTGAGCTAGCTTGACTTTGAGAAGTTGTTGTAGTTTGATTTTCACTTGTAGAATCGCATGCTTACTATATTAGTCATGTTACTAAGCACTTCCACTTACAAAAATCTCTAGTGATGAGTGCTTGAATGCTTTGAATTGAAAGCTCGGAGTAGTTGATCCTTAGTAGTTTCAGTAGAACCAGAGTCTTTGTTTGTCCTTCATCTCCTTCTATTTATAGATGTAGGGTTCCTTCTTGCTGAAGAGTGAGAAATATCCCCATTGACATATAATGCTCTTCATACGGCTTCTAGCCCTTGTTGTCCTTCTTAGAGAAAGTAGTTCAGAGTAGGTGCAGCTTGATGCCAGTGTAGTAGTGTTGCTTTTCCTTTTATCAGAATATGTGTCCCCATGTTATTAGGTAGTCGGTACAAGATTTCATTTTTGCCTCCACTGGATATATTTTTTAATCTTCAAATCTATGACTTGACTTGACTTTATCACTGTTGACATGGTTGTTGCATGCCTATTGTATGATCCTAAATAAAGTAGTATGCGGGATCTTCATTACATCAAACATTGTTGTATGCTACGAAATCATAACCTTCCTTGTTGTAGACTTTAACCAGCCTATTTTCCTTACTCCTTGCTGTGGACTCCATGCTGCATGTATCCTTGATGACCTTGTACGTGCTTGATGTGACTTTTGCCTAAGCAGAACTAGCCCTATCTATTACAAAGACTACAGACATTGTGTGGGCACTAGTTCCTACATTATGGTTTGTCATAATCAAAAGCATACATAAATTTCCTAATAATTCTGTTATAATACTTTTCTTCTTATTTTGTCAACCTTAGCCGACTGTTTTCTCTTCAAAGTCACCAACCATAAACCCTTTTGCTTGGTTTCTTCCACATATTTCATCCCTCCAAACGACCGCATCATTTATTTTGGTGCCAAGTTTTCTACGATTTCCAGCTCTTCATGCCATAACTTAGCACGACACTCTTCAACCGTTTATGATGGTAGTCCCATCAATTTTTCACAAATAGGCAGTCCCTTGTATCTTTGGAAGCACTTGTGCTGCCACTTTTCTCTCGTTCTGATAGCAGTCCCCTCGGACATTTGTTGACATATGCCATGGAGATTTATTTTCTCATTGCTAGCCCATTGGCTAGTTTGCCATACTTCTGCCGATGGCAATCCTATCTTACTTCTCATTGAACGGAAGTATCGTTCTTGTTCCGCCGATAGTAATCCCATTCGGCTTTTCACATGATGCCAATATCGTTCTCATTCTCTCGATGAAAATCCCATCGTATAGTTATTAGTTTCGGTTTTCTCTTTATTTACTCTTACCTGTCAGCCAGTGACATGGAAAGGATTTATTTTCTTGCTCTTTGCTAATTTGTAAGAGGTTGGCTTGTGGCCTCCACAATTTCCATTTCTTTGCTTGTTTTCTTTTCCTTTTACATAAAAGCACCTATTGATTTGTTTCAGTACTTTCATATTGATTTAATTTTATGTTTTTACATATGGTCAAGGACACTGTAGAGTGCACTTTTTTAGGACTATTCACAATGGTGTCTATATTCTACTACCTTGTATGAACATCGAGCAAGATGTACTTGGAATAGGTCCTTTTTCAGTTGGCACTAGAGCTTAGATTATCTATTTTCCACGGGTTGATTAAGGATATTTGATGGCTACCAATGCATCTACTATGTAGCTCGAATCTCTATGTCCCCTATTGGTGAATGAATCAAATTACACAAAGTGAAAATATATGGTGTTCGTATATATCTATGCCAAAGTTCGTTGGAGTATAGTCCAATCCAAATGGAAACTTCTGGAGATGGAGAATGAGAAAAAGGAAGTTGTTCCAAAGCCAACTGCACTCTTTGATGACAAAGACAAAGTCGTTGACCTGCAAACTTTAGTGCATTGTATGGAATTTTAACTTTTTTTAATACAACTAAACATGTTCTTATTACAAGTTTTACCACAGCCCATCAAGCCCGAAAATTGTAAGGTGTCTATTCGAAGGGAATGATTCTTCGAAATCATCCAAGTTTCATAAACCTCTATTAGAGTTTGACAATATGCACTTGCGCGATGACCATTAATCGTTCTATTTTCTATCAATTTAATCGCATGTATATGGTGTAGTAGCAGCCTAGTGGCAAGCAAGGTCGTATCCCACAGAGACTAGTATTGGATTACTACGATGGTATTAGTACTAAAATATCTAGACGGATCAAATAATGATTGGTTGGGTGATTATCCTAATTACTAAAGTCAAGATCCTAAGACTATAGTGACAGAATAAAGTACTATTAATGCAAGTAAATGACAAAGGTGAAATTTAGTAGTATGAAAGAAATCATAGGATGTTTGATTCCATGATCAATTATTGTGCGATGATAAACAACCGCACATGCAAAGACGTATATCTATCCATAATTCTCTTTCGGCAGTGATTAAGGTGTGGATCATACACAACTGACCAACCCCCATAATATATCCTAACCTAGTCAGTTTCTACGACACATTATGTTGTATGTTGTTTGATCATCACTATCCTCATCGGTCAGTATATTGGATATATGAACCGTGAGTGCTAGACTAGGTCATCAGGTTAACCTAACATCAATCGCAACACAACACATCGAATAACAACATAACACATAATTTTTTTGGATAACATATAAACATCTACATTATAATTGAAACTTGTTCTCTAAACCCTAAGATATAAAACAACTACTCCAAAGTAAATTTAATAAAAACATTATCATAAATAAAATCATGTTCATAAACAATGAACGAGAATAGAGTAGAAGATACTACAGTTCATCGATGAAGATGATAGGATGAATCTCCATTCTTCTTCCTCAACTCCTAGCTATGTATGCTCTAGAAAACTATCTACTAAAAGCTAATATTCTGATTGCAAACTCTCTATGGTAAAGTCTTTAATTTAGCTAAGTCTTACATATATATAATAGTACACAATATTATGTCAAAGTAGGGATAAAATTGGATAAGAACCATTTCCACGCTTCTCTTCTTAACTGACGATAGTATTTTTCACGACCACGCAAGATTACTTTCAGTCGAGCAAATGCTCCATAACAAACATGAATTTTTCCACTAACACGAATTCATGACCGGGCAAGATTCTTGTCCGGTCAAGCAAATGTTCCAACCATTGAGCACTTTTTCTGCTCTTCCTTCTGGGCCAATCCAACTCCATTTTGGGTCGATCTAATGTCTCTTTTATTATTTGTTTCCTTCCATCCAAGCCGTCCTTTTACTCGAATAGCATCAAGATTTCACCATTACTTAAAACATGCATTATTTTGCACTGAAAACACTATAAAATCAACGAACAAGTAAATTAAGCAAAACATAAGAAAACGAGGGTTAGAAAGTACTATTTCACCCATTTTTGCACTGTTTTAGCTATGAATATATGCCTAAAAACCATATACAATATGGAGTGATCAACGAGAATGTTAACATGTACTACACATGATCCAATAGTATGTTCAATCAGTGTGTCATATTTGGTCAATCCATATCCATGAGCAGACATATCAAGAAGATCATGGGGACTCCCCTAGCAAGGTTTCATGAAAATATTATCGTCCTGGATTTGTTCATGAAGTTAAGTCTAATGACATTGGAGAGTTGATTAAAGAACTTTGTACATTCGTGAATAGATATGATAACATCAAAAGAAAGCCTATCACACTATTGGCTGAAGTTGAACATGAGTCTGACACTAAAGATGATGAGGAGGCAATGGATCTTGTTAAGATGTCAAAGATAATGACACTGCTTGCGAAGATTTTTTGCAAGATAATAAAATTGAAAAATTACAAGAAGCTGAATTCGGGTAAGTTTTCACAACATTTCAATAAAACTAAAAGTGCTATCAAGTTTGCTCCGGCTAAGTCTTAGGTAAAACGGACAAATAAAAAGAACAATATCGTGAATGCAAAGGATTTAGTGACTACCAAGCGGAATGTCCGAACTTCCTCAGGAAGAGTAAAGTTTATAAAGCTGCTGGGAGTGATTGTAAAACTGATGGCGAACCTAATGGTGAAGAAACACATCCCACAATACATTTTATTTTGCAGTATCAATACATATGAGGAGTCCATCCAAACTAATATTCAGATAAACAACAAAAATGTAACACCCTAGCCCCGTAAGCAGGTGAAAGGTTGCCACTAATTTATGCTTCTGCTTTAGAATATCAATGAAAGAAATACAAATATGAGTTAAAAAAAAATTCTCAATAACTAATTTATTCTTTACATAAAGTAACTCGTAAAAACGCACATCTTTGAGTCAAAATTCCTTTTATATTTTCACAATATCATAAGTAGTAGAAATTTTCTAACTTAAAATATTCAAAAAATCCAACAATTATAACTCTAGTTTAACTAATATAATTTTAACCCTTTTTCTACTTTCATACTCGAACTTTTAAACTACTTTTAGAACACTTGCATCTTTAACTGAATGAATGTAAATTAAAGACTTCTAGTTTGATAGTTAACTTCAAATACATTTATTTTACTATATATACTTTATATTGGAACTTGCCTGCGCTAGCTAGATTCTCCCGCCATTGACCCTGAAAATCTCTAAACATAGCATCATGAGTCATGCGAACCTAGTGCATAACACTTATTTAATATTCTATATGATTGTATACTGACATGCAGCACTATAACCAGTCAACACGTTGGCCAACCAACTATTGACTCGAAGGTCCTATATAACAGAATGATACCGAGGCCAAGCCGGTGAGCTAAAGGTCCTATATAACAAAATGATTGTGAGGCCAAGCTTGGTGACCCAAAGGTCCTATATAGCAGAATGACCCTGAGGTCAAGCCGGCGAACATAAAAGTATACAAGTAGAAGGATACTAAATAAAAGTTACCTACTTTTGATGTAAATTGTCTATGACTGATGTAGGCGTTAACTACTAATGTAGACGTTCTTGACTGAATTTCTTTGAAGAAGCTTCAAGGTTGTCTAGTTCAACTCGTACTGCATTCGCCGATTTGAGACCTATAATTTTATAACTTCCTTTATTATTCTTCTTCTTGTAATAACTTGTTTATTTTTTTATCCCAATTCAGCTTATAATATAAATACTAAACATGTGTACTTATACTTAAACAGTTAATCACATATAGAACGCATTAATGTAGTAGTGCATAGCACTTTAGAGCACATAGACAATTATATAGCAATATATGTGTGAACTAAAAACCCTGTAATATTCACATAATTACAAAAGATAGGTTCATATAGGATAAATTATTCTATATGATAATATAACTTCTAGAGTTGAAAAAGTAACACGTTATACATAATCGGACAACTATATGCAAATAAATTCACATAATTCATATAATCATCTACAAGTTATGAGAATTTATATATTTATATATGATTATCTATAACTTAATATACTAAAATAGTTCATTAAAATTCAAAGCATTAATGTTTATAAATATCTACTAAAATTCATAAACGCCTCTAAAAATTTAACTATAAACTCCTAACTTCATAATTTTTAATATATTAAAACAGGTGTTAAAAATTAAAGGGAATAAATTTATAAAAATAATTTTCTTTGAGAAAATTCGACTATTTTATACCTAAAATCAGCATGTAATCGTAACATCTATTAAACATCATAGGATAAACAAAACGTCCTCAAATTTTTACAAAAAGACTCCTAACATCATATAATTTATCATAGTAAAATGACTTTTGAAAATATAAAGTAAATAGTTTAATATAAGTTTCCAAATTTGCATGTAGAACATGAATTTTGACAAGCAGCATATTCAAGTAAAGGATGTTGAACTTGGAACTGCAAAGAAAAAGTTAGAAGAAGCATCCAAAACCTCTAAAAGGTTGAACTCAGGTACTTCTAAACTTAATAAAGTCTTAGTTATTGGTAGAAATGATCATGTTGGACTAGGATTTACCAAGTCTATGAAAACTAGCATAGTAAATAGTAATAGATTACCTTTTGTCCGAGAGGGTGTGAAAACTTATAATGACAAAACTACTAAATCATCTAAGCAATCAAAAGGTAACATAAAATGGAAGTTTGTGGGTTATTACTGCTTAATCCCTCGGAAAGATGAAATTTGATGTAAAAAAGAATAAGGGGTTGAGTCAGTGGTTGCCCAACCCCAAGTCTGACCAGTGTGTCCAAAACCCTAACTCTTCACCAAAACAGATGTGGGTTCGTAAATATGATTTAACTTGCAATGTTGCATTTACCGCTTTGAGAACTAACATCGGGTTTATGGCACTTTGACAGCAGTTGTTCTCGCCACATGATAGGAAATACAAATTTCCTAGTTGATTATGTGTCATGTGAAGGAGGTCGTGTGGCCTATGGAGGAGGGTCCAATGGACAAATTGTTGGAAAAGAAACATTAAATGTTCCTAGTTTTCTTAAACTACACAACGTGTATCATGTGAAGGCACTGCTTGCTAACTCAATTAGTATTAGCCAGTTATGTGATGATGATCTACAGGTAAAGTTCACTCGAAGCTCATGTGATGTCTTTGACCGATCCAACAATCGTGTTATGACTGGTCGAAGTTCAACTTACAAATACTACCTTTTTGGTGAGTTAAGGTGTAATCTAGCCCACATTGATGAGTATTTTGTGCCATCAAAAGATGGGGCATGTGAATTCTAGAAACTTAGACAGACTCTTGAAGTTTGACGATGTAAAAGGTATCCCTAAACTCAAGAAGAAACAAAACTTTGTTGGTGGTGATTGTTCAAAGGGCAAATAGACTCGGGTTAATCATGAGGTTGTCCAACACGCAGGTCAACCTGCTATCACCACTCATTATTTTAAGTTACTACACATGGGACTCACGGGTCCTGTCGAGGTAGAAAGTTTAGGAGGTAAAAGGTACTCGTATGTGATTGTTGATGATTTCTCACAATTTACTTGGGTGTTTTTCTTACGTGAAAAGTCAAATGCATTTGGTACTTTTAAAATATTTTTTTCTAGATTTAAGAACGTGCATAATGTTACCATTGCTTGCAAAAGATGAGATCATGGAATGGAAACGAAAACGGTTCTTTCACTGAGTTGTGTGAAAGGAAGGGTATATTTCAAGAATTTTCTTCTCCTAACACTCCTTAGGAAAACGGAGTTGCTGAGAGGAAGAACCGCACATTGCAAGATGTGGCACATGTGACGCTTAGTTCAAATAAGCTTACAAAGCATTTTAGACCGAAGAATTAAACATTGTGTGTCATATTGTTAATCGTGTGTACTTAAGACCAGGCATTATCATGACCTCATATTGTTAATCGAAGCATTAAGCATTGTGTGTCATATTGTTAATCTTAATTACTTTAATGTATTTGGATGTGTGTGTTTTATCTTAAATGATTGAGAAAACCTTTCAGAATTTGATTCTAGAAGCAACAAAGGTATATTTCTTGGATATGCCACAAATAGTCATGCATATAGAATTGGAATAATATCAAATTTTGACACGAACTATCCTTTTTCTTTTCATTTCTTACTTGAACTATGTTTTTCATCAAATAGCCACCTATACTACACGAATTTCATTTTCGGTGACCAATTATGGCCAAAATGACCCACGTGACTCGCACATGGTTAAATTAGGGGTCTTTTTCTAATTTTTACAGAATCACTTTTTTTAACTTACCTTTGATTAAAAGCAATCTCATTGAAATCAAACCCCTAGCCCTCCATCCCAAAAAAAAATCCCTATATCTCTAAAAAAAAATCAAGAATCTAAAGAATCAGCCAATGGGTTGGAAAATATCTCCTTTCATCTCAAAAATACCCCAAAAATGGCATCCACAGCTCAATCCTCTACTCTCAGTTGCACCCCACCACATCTCCTGGACTTCCACCGCTCTCCTGCCATGTCCTCCTTCTCCTCCTCCTTAATCTCCTTAATCTCAGGAGCATAATCTAGAAGATGGTGGCAGTGTTGTTGCTACAAAGCTGAAGAAAGGCAAGGCTGCTTTGCCTTCGAAGAGGGACAAAGTATGAACGATATTAATTTTTAAAATTTTTCTTTATTATGTGTATTTGCTTGTGTGCTTCTCAGTAATGATTAATTAATTTTCCGTTCCAGTCTTAAAACTCATAAAGTATTGGTTTATTATCTGGTCTCTGTACTTAATTTTGGAAAAATAAGGATGCACTTCTTCAGTTATTTGTTCATATTTTGTTAGCAATTAGGCTCGTAATTTATATGTTTTGAGTATGTTCTTGTTTCTTTCACATAATATAGTCTTACATTTTTTGTTGATAAATTAGATTATCATTTTATGTAGTTTGTTATAATTGATTAGTAAGGCTGCTGATGAATTTACTGATGATTTTTTTTGTTAGTCGAAGTTAAGTTAAAAAAAGTGATTATGTAAATAAATAAATAAATAAATAATTGCAAAAAGACCCCTAATTTGACCATGTGTGAGTCGTGTGGGTTATTTTGGCTGGAATTAATTATTGAAAATGAAATTTGAGTAGTATAGGTGGCTATTTGATACAAAACATAGTTCAGGTAAGAAACAGAAAAAACGCTAATAGTTCATGTTGCATTTTTATATTAACCCTATAGAATTTATAATCTAAGGACCAGGTGCATTCAAGAATTTGTTAATGTTGTCTTCGATGATTATGTTGATGCTACAGGAAAGACTGAATAGGATGATACAGAAGATTTGGTTGATGATCCCAAAGGAATTGAAACTGGGATTGAAGGTGGCCCGACGGTCGACTCCACCTCTCGACCAATTCCCATCGCTCAAATCGAACTCAGCAAGGAAAGTGATGATGAGCCTGACCCAAATCTTCAGGTGACAAGCTGTTGTGATCCATCTGCTCGAGTTAGAAATGATCATCCACTGTCTCAAGTAATTAGACATGTCGGAGAAGGAGTGCGAACCTGAAACATGGTTAGGTTGGTTTGCATGTTGATGCACTAAATTATAACCCTAGTGTACCGCAAGTGTACGATACTAGTGTAGCTAGTGGCAAAAAGATTGATCCCATATAGATTAGGTAACTATGGCATCTAAATACCCTGATTATAATTATTCTACTCTATCTATACTCTCGAAAAGGAAGTGATTAGGGTTTTAACCTAAAACCCTAATTTGCAGAAAAAAATAATTAAACTAGTTAATTGCTTGACTAACAAGAAACCAAATAACAAAGAAAGATTCAAATGAGACTAAGACGTATCCTAGGACTTCGATTTTAATTACGATCTTCTATGCTTGATTAACCAAAACTCTAGACTTTTAGACCGATTCTAATGTTTCTTAGGTGGCACAACTATTGATTAGCCCTCCTCTCGGACGATGCTAATGTGTAGATCAATTAAGGATAATTACCCTCTCGGGCTAACTATCACATAATGAATCCTTAAAGACCCTAAACCAATGTCTACGTAAACACTTCACTCCTCTCGAAGACGAATTGTTAAACTTGTAGAAATATATCAAGTGATCAATTTGATATAATCATATAAATAAAACAGGCGTGTAGATAAGCGATTAAAACGAAGTCTAGAATTAAACAATTAAATCAAAATATAGTCGATTATAATTTACTTTCTCACCGTAGAACACAATAGGTTAACTAAAAGCCAACAAGATTCATAGATAAACATTGTTGAATGATTACAAATAAAACAAGAGATGAAGAAACCTAGAATCTTGATCTCGATTGTCGTCTCTTGCATTCTTGCTCGTCAATCCAATCCTCCTATGATTCTCCAATGATAAAAGTCTGTTTTCTCGGACTTGGGGCCTTGTATTTATAATTTAGGATGGATTGGGGTAGGCCAAAAATAGGCCGAAACGCATAGAAAATGCGTGAACCGCCTTAGGTAACTCGACAGAGTCACTCTAAAGGACTCGACCGAGTCGTTAGAACTCACCCAAACAAGGAAAAAAAGTAACATGACCTTAACTGAGTCTGTAAACTGCCTCGACCGAGTCATCGCTAAGAACCCCAGAACTCAACCTAGTCACATACACAACTCGATCGAGATGCTCTTCGGAGCAACAATCATCCATAATTCGAATCTTTAACTAGACCAAGTTCAAATTTGGACTCGACCAAAGTTGTGTTCTCTGAACCAAAATCCTCTTTCTCTTCAAACTATTGACTCAACCAAGTTGGACCTTCAAGTCATTTTCCCTTTTTCCTTTGTTTCTTCCCACTATCTTTGCTTGTTTCTTCTCCAAACTTCATCCAAACATACTTTTTGGCATAAAATCACCTAAATAATCTTAAGACAAGCACAACCACGTCATTCGGCACAATATAACGTATATAAGATTAAATCAAGCAATTGCATGCAAATGTTATCAAATCCTCTTCTAAATCAACTTAAAATGCATGCACAAAAGACGTGTGTCAAAATCCCCCAAATTTAAGTTGTTGTTTATCCCCGAACAAAAACAAAACAAATACAGAACAAGAACTTCATGCATTAGGGAGATTTACGACGATAAATCAAGTCTCATATTAGTTTTCGAAAGCAGACACAATAAACCCATGAGCATATTTTACATGACACATATCAACTACTTTCGACACACAACACTTCACATAGATGATCCACACTAGGTAAGTGTTTCACTCTTCTCTCAAGTGTATGAAATAGGTTGTGTTTTCTCTCAGGTTAAAGCACATGCACAGTATACCATATGCTTGCATATTATCTAACTTATGTATCATACTCGACACGTGTGAACCTTATCAGAAAGGTCTTTGTTTTTGGTAGTAATATAGCCTTAAAGGAAGGTGGGATAAATTTGGACAAAAGTTACTTATTCATAGACTAATCAAGTTATTCCTAACCCAACTACCCCTCAAACAACATTCACTCAAACTCTTCAATTCTCAAAACCCCATAATTCATGATTCTTCACCCCATAAAAGCATTTTTACTCACGTCGACAACCTATTACTCTCAATGCTATATTATTCGAGTACCACATTGGGACTACTTAATTCCATCAAATGCTTAGGCATCTTAAAACACTTTCTCATATTTAAACCCTCCTAAACAACAAAATTAAACCAACACATATATACAACTTTCTATTTCTTTTTCTTATTCTTTTTTTTTTTTTCGATTTCTTCATTTTTTAAACTAAAAATGAAAATACTAATAGCAAAAAGTAGAAGGGGCCAACTCATCCCAACTATATGTTCTACTCTATCCTCTCGCTTTTCATCCCATTCTACCTTCCAATCATCCTCCTTCATACTGAATTAGTCCAATTTAAATGACAAAGGCTAAGAAGAATGTATTCAAGCTGTAATCTTTTGTCTATGAAAAACAAGGTTTATAGCTCAAAGTGGTTGACTAGGGATTAATTTTTTCAAAATTTGGTGAAAAGACAATTATGGCTAAAAAACTAGGTTCAAAAGCAACGAATGCCTAAAATCAGTTTCTAGGTCCACAACGTGTACTTGGCGACTCTTAAATAGATACAAGGAAAGTTCTAGAGATATACATGCATGATGAATGACAAATCACACTGAAAGGAATCAATTTATAACTCGAAATCTCACACCGAAAAATACGAGTTCAATCAAAGGCTCAAAATCTGACATTTTGCTATGATCATCATTCTACATGCATGCTCGATTTCATATCAAATGTGCCTATCATGCTCGTCTATGTGTCATAAAGATTATTTTTTTCTCTAAAATTCTACTTATCATTGACACATCATCGCCAATCAACCCTTTTTCCACTATTCATTCTTCAAAATTACAATACTCTGGGTTAACCCAACTAATTAGACGACTAACACAATAACTAAAAATGCAACAAAATAAAACAACCTAAACTAACATGACCAACCAAGGCTAATTGGGCTCACATACCCATTCCAGAACTTTTATTCAAACGGAAAAAACAAGCAAATAGCAAGCAACTAACAAACCAATATAAACTAAGAGCATTCACTTATACCCCCTTCCCCAAAATTCTTCTAAGACCAATGCTTACGGGAGAGAAGTGATACGACTGGATGCTACTCATAATGCTACTGAGTTGGAGACGGCGAGGGTGGTGCAGAATCCCATTGGCTCCAAAACTGAGCCATCGAATTCCACTGTTGTTGTTACCGTCTCTTCCACTCATTTTCTTGCTCCCAGCGTTCTTCTTATTATTGCATCCATGTATCTTCTTGTTCCCATCAAATTTCTTGCCTTTGCCTCCATTCAAGGTCTTGCTCTACTCTCTGATCATGAGCTGCCATGAGCTGCTGCTGAGTCTGTGTAATGGACTGTTAAGTGTCCATCACCGTGTGAAGGTCATCTCTATATAAATTCATCGATTGAGTAAATGATGAAACAATCGATTAATATCCTCAGAACCTCCTTAAGATGGAGCATATGGCCTTGGAGCCCTGCATGTGGGTCTTCTCCACGCACCTTACCTTGATCCTTCGGGCGCATCTTCCTGCTCACCCTCGCCTTCGACCTCATGCAAGGATTGATACTGATGATGTTCATGGTCGATAGGCTGTACTATATGTGCTTGATGCTCTAGTGAGTGTAGTGTGTAGATTCTAATTAGTCAAATCATCGAACCCATCATGGTGGTGAGGTCGGTGTTAGGAAGAATAAAGAATCTGCCTCAATTTTGTAGGACCACATAACTTTTGACATCTTGCCTCCAAAATACCATTTTCAATCTTTGCATATGGGACATGGTTAATATGATTTCTCTAGGCACCAAGTCTTTAGCCTCGATATGAACCTTGAAATGCATAGCAATGGCAGTAATAAGACCCCTTATCGAGATCTCACTAGATTGCTTTGAGACTTGGCGCTCAAATTGCTCTATCAAAATTTGCCCAATATCCATTTGTTAACCCATCGCCATGCACCATAAAAAAAACATATCCTTTTATCCCACTTTACCCATTTTGGGTCGAGCAAATACTATAAAGGTAATAAGTCGATGCAGATGTCTAAGGACAGGATTGCGAATCCAAGATGTCACACCTACCATAATAACTTATCTTATACAAATTTTAACCCTACAAAACCTATATGTATCTCTTTTTTTTAAAGTTAACACTCCTTAAACACAAAAATCTCAACTACATATATTCACATAGATCCAGGTCGAGTACAAAAGTATCACACTCCACTTCATCACCTTATTTACCGAAATATACATATTAAAGTTCCTTAACTTGAACATGTCCAAAAAGATCATTATAACACTAGCAAAAGCATAATGTGTCCACAGTTTAGCCCCACAGGTCGTCATTCATGTACACGGGGCATCAAAACTTGCAGAAGCTCAAACAACATGCCAGATCAGTCCACGAGCTCATGTGTAGTTAAACTCACCTACAATGCAAGAACTACGTGGGCTAAAGCTCAATAAGCAGAAATCATGCATTAGTAGTGTACAAATACAACTGACTATAAATCGTGTTTGAGATGCATTGGTGAGATGCATGTTATAAAACCATTTCTTTCAACTCTTTTCTCATAAGAAATCATATTGGGTTAGAATTGGCTCCCGTCAATATCACAAGCCTCCCTAAAATATCACTCATTAGCCATACTCGTGACGACCAAGGGTCCCTCCTCCCCCCTTATAGTTCACCTGTGACATCATTGATAGTTGTTACGACCAAGTGGGAACCTCTTCCGCATGCACGTCTATCACCGGAAGCATCCCCAGAGACACCACATATAATATATATAACTCTCAATGTGTTAGTGGTGACCAACCCCAAAATATTTTCAATTTATGAAATTATGCTATTTTGGCTTCTTTCATGTACACATGCAAATCCTTGCAAATGCTAATGCTCATGATTGATATGCTCACCAGTTTACTATTAATGGAATAAAAACTTAATACAAAGATATACGGCTGCACATGTTATAATCAATTAACACAAATAATAAACACAAATACTTTGTTCAAGCATTGTAGTTGCAGATGGATTTCTACTTACATTGTATCTTGAAAGTAATTATTTGAAACTCTGCATCTCTTACACCAGCATAGTAATTAATCTATAATGGCATGTTAAAGTAAGGCTCAATAAATGCATACTTCAATTGTTAACCACCTTATGCAAAATTTTATTACAATTGATAAGTGAATTTGATGAACATAATTACAAGGTCATCATTAACTACAAATTCTTAGTTTTTTCATATGATATAAATATACTTGTGCATACATGGTTTCATCAAATCCAATTATGTATAGGTAAGATATTACTTCCTTACTTATCTTTAATATAACTACACCACTTCTTTATCACACTATTAAGAGATACTCAAATAGCTCCATATAGAATAGCCATGCTAATTAATAAAACATAAACACACTTCACATCAATTAACAGATCTAGTTAGTGGCAAAATTGTTAGTATATAACATGTGATCTCAGGAACACTACTCAATTAGCTCCACTAATTTGACTTCAAAATTGAAATCCAACTACACTATGTTAATGGAAAGCAATTAAATAAGAACATGAACTTCACCTTTTCTTTTTCTCCTGGATGTAGTGATATTTTATTTATTTATCAATCTCCCGTTTATTTTCTTCTTCTTCAAACTTCACTTCGACAGATGTAGTTAATCCTTTTATGAAGTAGTAATGAACTTGATCTTATCTAGTCCAATAATTAGTCACCGCCTCTCCTTTTTTTCTTTAATCTGGTAAGGTTTTCCTTTTTTTTTTTTTTGTTATTTTATTTAGTTATTATTATTATTATCCCATCTATGACACCCTTTGCACTTCTAGCACGTCCATGTACTACTTAGGGTATTCCATATTTTAAACCTATCACTTATAGTCTTATATTATGTAGCATTTTTCGAATACTTTAGACTAAGGGGTTCTCGACCACCAAAGTAGACATTCTAAAATTTAATCGTGAAGTACATGACAAATAAAATATAAATTGCAATATTTATAAAAATGCATATAGTGCGTGAAAAGAATGAAATGCAAGAATTATATTAGCCAGTGAGTTGTGAGAGGCCCGGGTATTACACAAGAGGCCTTATTTATCAACGGATCACTCCTCCTATAAGTGACATACCTGGGAACCTCCACCATTTGGTTCCAGAATGTATGCTCGTTAAACTTCTCTAGGATGAACCAATCGCCAGTGGTCGGAAGCCCATAAATATGATTCAAATGTGCTCTTGTAAGAGTGTAGGACTTGTTACGTAGGCGGAATAACATATTCCCGGGCTTTTTATCCCGGGCCGAGGTGCGGTGGAGTTCTAAAGTGGTTAGGAACTCGAATGTAATTAACCTATAAATAGGCCATCCGCTTCCTAATAGCTTCCCCACCCGATTCTATTTATGAACTTCCACAAGTTTTCCTTTATCCCCATGAAGCCTTCAGTATGTTAACTGGAATACCAAGTAGGTACTAATTTTCTCGTGGTTATCTTTGCCCACCTAACTTTTTTTGCTCTGGTTTAGGGAGCCGAATATCATAGAACTGAAGTTGGTTGGGATGAGGACCCTTCACCAACTACTTTTTGCCTTTTCTCTAGAGCCATGTGATATCCTACAAAAACTTATCTGATGCACTAAATTCTAACTCTAGTGTACGATGCTACCGTAGGTAGTGGAAAAAAGGTCGATCTCACAGAGACTAGGTTTCTATGTTAACTAAATACCCCGATTTTAACATATTTACTCTACCTAGACTCTTAAAAAGAAAGTGATTTTTTATTAACTAAACCCTAATTCGCATAAAACAACTAATTAAACGCTTGATTAACAAGGAAGCAAATAGCAAGAAAAGATTCAGATGAGATTGAGACGTATCCTAGGGTTTCGATTTTAATTACGATCTTCTATGCTTGATTAGCCCTCCTCTCGAACGATGCTAACGTGTAGATTAATCAGGGAAAATTACCCTCTTGGACTAACTATCACATAACGACTCCCTAAATACCCAGAACAAGTGCCTACATAAACACCTCACTCCTCTCGAGCGATTGTTGATATTACGCTATATGCCACAAGTCTCTTAACAAAACTCTCCTCTGGGACGCCGAATGGTTAAACTTGTAGACAAATATCAAGTGATCAATTTGATACAATCATGTGAATAAAACAAACATATAGATAAACGATTAAAACGGAGTCTAGAATTAAACGATTAAATAAAAACATAGTAAAAAAGGTAATCTACTATCTAACCCTAGAACACAAAAAGTTTCGCTACTCATTACTAGAGATAAAAACCAAGATTTTTAGACAAACAATGTTGAAAGATTAAAACTAAAACAAGAACTAACAAAACCCGAAATCTTAATCTCTATCATCGCCTCTTGCGTCTATGCTCATCAATCTAAGCACCTATTCTCCTATGATAAAATTGTCTTATTCTTGGACTTGGGACCCTTATTTATAAGTTTGGAGTGGATTTTGTTTGAAACGTACCGAAAATAAGCCAAAACGCATAAACCGGCTTAGCTTACTCGACCGAGTCACCACACTGCCTCGATCGAGTTATCAGAACTCGATCGAGTCACATACACAACTCGAACGAGTTGTCTTCGCTGGACCAAAATCCTCCATAATTCGAATTCTGACTCGACCGAGTCCCAATATGGACTCGATCGAGTAATATTCCCTGGACCAGATTCCTCTTTTCTTCTTTCTTCCCACAATCTTTGCTTGTTTCTTTCCAAACTTCATCCAAATGTACTTTTTGGCATAAAATCACCTAAATAACCTTAAAACAAGAACAAACACATCATACAACACAATATAATGAATATAGGTGCAAATCAATCAATTATGCATGCAAATGCTATCAAATCCTCTTCTATATCCACCTAAATGCATGCATACACGACGTGTATCAAAATCCCCCAAACTTAATTATTTTTCATCCCCGAACATCGAAACAAATATAGAACAAGAACTTCAAGCATTAGGGCGATTTACGGCGACAAATCTAGTCTCAGATTAGTTTTGAAAAAACATTATAAACTCTTGAGCATTTTTGACATGACACATATCAACTACTTTCGACACTCGGCACTTCAAATAGATGATCCTCACCAGATTAGTTTATCGTTCATCTCTCAAGTGTATAATATCGGACGTGTTTACACTCAAGTTAAATTACATACACAATCTACCATATGCTTACCTATTGTCTAACTTATGTATCATACTCAACACGGGTGAACAAAGAAGCATAAAGGTCTTTGTTTTCGGACAAAAGTGACTTATTTTGGACTAATTAAGTTATTCCTTTCACGGCTACCCCTAAAATAATGTTCACTCAATCCTCACTCTCCAATTCTCAGAAAACCATAATTTATGGTTCTTCACCCCACAAAAACACTTTTATCTTGCTTCAACAACCAATTACTCTCAATGCCATAATATTCAAGTACCACATTCGGACTACTCGATTTCATTCAATGCTTAGGCATATTAGGCACTTCTTCATATTTAACCTCTCCTAAACAACAAAATTGAACTAGCACATATATCAACTTTGGTTTTCTTCTTTTTTTTTTTTTTTTTTTTTTTTATTTAAAAAAAAAAACGAAAATAATAACACATAAACTATGAGGGGCTAATTTCTCTATTCTTTCACCTATCATAACTCAATATATTCCACGAAATCATCCCAATTATTCATTGCACTCTAAATTCTCATTTTTTATCCCGTTCTACCTTCCAATCTTCTCCCTCATACTGAATTAGTCCAATTTAAAGGGCAAAGGCTATGAGGACAGACTAAATCTTGTAATGTTTGACTATGAAAAACAATGCTTATGGCTCGAAGTGGTTGATTAGGGAATAATTTTAAAAATTTGGTGAAAAAGGACCATATTCAGCTAAAAAATAATAGGCTCAAAGAAAAGAATGCCTAAAATCATTTTCTAGGTCCACAACGTGTACTCAACGACTGTTAAGCAGACGCAAGGTAAGTTCTAGAGACATACATGCATGATGACTAACAAATCACATCAAAAGAAAGCAATTTATAACCTTAAAAAAGGGAGTTCAATCTAAGGCTCAAAATATCACAGGGTACTTTGATCATCATTCTACATGCATGCTCAATTTCATATCAACTATGTCTATCATGCTCGTCTATGTATCATAAAGATTTTTTTTAAATTCTACTCATCATTGACACATTATCACCAATCAACCCTTTTTCACTATTTAATCTTTAAAATTACAAGGCTCTAGGTTGACTCAACTGACTCAACAAACGAACATTAAAAAGCGGTAAATAAAAAAAATTCAGAAATTAAAAACCTAAAACCAACCTACTATCCAACATGATGCAACGAAATAGCAATACGAATGCACGAAAATCAACAAAATAAATATAGCTGTCAAGACGTCCCACTCTACCCCCTTCCCCCAAACTTGGTCTAAGAACAATGTTTGTGGGAAAGAAATGGTACGCCTTGGTGGCACTCCCCTAAATTGTGGGACAATTCAAAAAGATAAAACCTGAAAAATTGGAGACAATATAAATCCATCGCTCTGTTCACCACATCTAGTTGATACTCGCCTCGTGAGCTCAACTATATCTTCTTTTGTGCTTTTGTGACTCGCTTGATTACACATTCACTCATATCATGTCACTTTTCTAAAAAAAAAAAAATAACAAAATTAAAAACATGAAATGAAATGAAAAATAATAAACGTTGGGTTGCCTACCGACAAGCGCTAAGCTTTACGTCTTCAGCCGGGCGACCAGTTAAGCAACTCATCTGAATTCCAACCAACCAGGGTCATGTGCATTATCATCAATTAAAAACTCATACCCCTTTCTCAGATTTGCTATAAGAGGTCTACCATTTTGTTTCAGCGTATAGACGATACAACACTTATTTGTAATATTTAGCTCAGACCTATTACCTATAGGGAAAGTTATCTTCTTGTTATTAATATGAAAACTCAACTCCCCTTTTTTAACCTGTATTAATGCTTGGCTAGTCCCAAGAAAGGTCGGCCTAAGATAAAAGGGACATCAGTATTTCCTTGCATATCGACAACTAAGAAGTCACTAGGAAATTCAAAATTAGACACAATAACTAACACGTACTCTACCACTCCACATGGCGTTAGTAAAGATCCATCCGCCAACTAGATAGTAGTAGAGGTATGTTTCACCACTGCTAGTCCTAATTGCGTATATGTTTTAAAGAGGCATCAGATTAATGCTCGATCCTAGGTCACTCAACACATTTTTTAAATTTATAATTACCAGCAGAACAAGGGACAGAAAAAATCCCTGGAACAATCACTTTTGATGCTCTTCTTGGATGATTGTTAGTGTTGATGCACATTTTAGGACTTGCTAACTTTTGCTTATTTACCCATTTTCCTTTGTGCCTCTTTATATTTTCCTCTCGTGCACAACCATATTTCTCCACAAATGGATATAGCGCCTTCTTTGTTACCTCCTCACTCTCAATGCTCTCCTTGGATGCTTCCTATATCAAATTAAATGTACAGGAATAATCTACAGGATCAAGGTCAGCAAAGAATGTATCATATAAACTAAAGTCTAAATAATCATTAATAAGAGGGGCTAAAATTTTCTTATCGACGCTATCCCGAACATCCTCCTTATGCTTTGCCACCTTAACTTTCTCTAGCTTTTTCTTCTCGCCAAGCTCTAAAATCTTAACACAGTTAGTACACTTAGGAGCAACTTTCATTCTATGGTCTATTTGAGGAAATGGGAGGGGAGGAATATAATTAGGACCGTTCTCGATGGAATCGATATTGGCTTCCCACCCTACTTTTTCACCAACTCGTGATCATCCACTTGAACTCTGTTGTCTTCCTCCTCTTGCTTTTGCTCCATCGCCCGATCTTCGACTTCTAGTGGCTTTGGGCTCTCGTACTTAGTCTCATCCGTCAAATAGATGGCATTGCACTGCTCCTTTGGATTTACTATGGTATCACTAGGGAACTTCCCTTTCTGATGTTACCCTAAGATTTGTACAAGATGACTAAAATGAGTCTTTAACTCCTTCATCTCCCCTCTTATCTCTGCCCCTTGATTGATCATGGACTTATTTAGGTCCATATAGTTACCTTCTATCTTCTTCTCTATCTTAGCCATCCTGTCCTCGTGTTTAGCCAACTGTAACTAAATTAACCCCTCTTAAGCGATTCTCATCCTTCATGAATCATGCCATTGGTGACTGAAAATCCCGTTGATGGTTTGAATGAATTGTTTGGATTGATGTACGAGAGAATAGGGTTATTCCTCACACCTAGTTGATACTGATTATACTGCTGCCGATTACCTTGGAAATTGTTGAAGTATCTTCGATTAACATAGTTAGCATCTTCAACTATCTCCTTCATTGGTGGTTGATGTGAACTGGACTTGGTATGTTAGGCTAAAATCACACTGGTCAACAAATTTATCTTGTTAGTAAGAGTGTCCAATCTTGTCGTAATTGGGTCGGTTTCAGTCACTGTGACACTAGCTACTCTTCTCGACTGATTTCTCTCATTTGGCCATTACCAACTAGTTGCGACCATCTCATCTAGAATGGTGAATGTAGCCCTTGTGTGCTTTGCCAATATGGATCCATCCGTTGTTGCGCTTACGATTACTCTCGCGAGCCCAATTACCCCTTATAAAATTTGCAAATCTAATGCTTCTCAGTGAACCCATGTTGAGGAAAATTCCGGAGAAGATCCCGAAACCGCTCCCATGCTTCCCTAAATGTTTCTCCGTCTATCTGTTTGAACTAGGTCAATTCAGCCTGCAATTCGAGCATCTTTCTTAGTGGGAAGTGCTTTAGTAAGAATCGCGTACTCAACTTTTCCCATGTAGTGACATCCTCCAGAGGGTTAAACTATTAAACGCTCTATCATTTAGAGAAAAGGGGAACAACCACAGTTTGACCTGATCATGTGGTATTTGATTAACTTTCAAGGTCTATGACACTCTCTTGAATCGGCATAAGTGAACATTTAGGTCTTCCATTGGCCCCCCACCAAACTGATTCTGTTGTACTATCGATATCAAATCCATCTTGAGTTTAAAGTTGTTGGCTTGGATTGGTGGCAGTTTGACTCCTCCAAAATGTTGATTAGGCACGGAACGTAGACAATCCCTAATAGGTGTCTGATGACCTTCTAGTGCAGCTTGTGCTTGTGCTTGTGCTTGTGGATTTAATTGTTGTTGTTGCAAATTTGTCATTTGAGCTCGCATATTAGCCACCATCCCAAACAGTTGTCTGACCATGTCTTCCATAGTCATGTTCCATGAAGTCGGCCATTACTTTCTTTGGGTCTTTCCTTATTCTGCATCTACAGCTAATTGCATTAATTCTGAAAGAAACGAGCTTGTCTTTTCCTTGAGATCGGGATTTCATGCACTACCTCACATCACAACAAAGAAAACCAGCATAAAATCGAAAATAAACTAAAAATAGAAATTAAAAGTGCAAAAAAATAAATGTCTAATCTAGTATCGAACTATTTATCAGAATAAAAACTAACACAGTTACCCACCCCAAGCAACAATGCCAAAAAATTGATGCACTAAATTCTAACCCCAGTGTATCGTAAGTGTACGATGCTAGTGTAGCTAGTGGCAAAAAGGTCAATCCTAGAGAGACTAGGTTTCTAAGTTAACTAAATACCCCGATTTTAACATTTCTACTCTATCTAGACTCTCAAAAAGGAAGTGATTTTTATGATTAACTAACACCCTAATTTGTAGAAAATAACTAATTAAACTAGTTAAACGCTTGATTAACAAGAAAGCAAATAACAAGTAAGGATTTTGATGAGATTAAGATGATTCCTAGGGTTTCGATTTCAATTATGATCTTCTATGTTTAATTAACCTAAATTCTAGACTTTTAAATCGATGCCATTGTTTATTAGGCGGCACAACTATTGATTACCCTCCTCTCAGACAATGCTAATGTGTTGATCAATTAAGGGCTATTATCCTCTCGGGCTAACTATCTCATAATGACTCCCTAAAGAGCCTAAACCATTGGCTACGTAAACACCTCATTCGTCCAGGACGATTGTTGATATATGCACTATATGTCGTAGTCTCGTAACAAAACTCTCCTCTTGGATGCCAAATTGTTAAACTTTTAGAAAAATATCAAGTGATCAACTTGATACAATCATGTGAATAATACAGACATATAGATAAACGATTAAAACGGAGTCTAGAATCAAACGATTAAATCAAAACATAGTCGTAAATGTAATATACTTTCTAACCGTAGAACACAATGAGTTTAGCTACTCTAGGCTGAGAGAAGGCACCGAGGTTGTAGGGTCGTGGAACTGACTAACTTTGGCCGGTATCAGTAGAATAACGGACGTCGGTGCTGGGCGGCAGTGGAGCAGGACGAGAGCCCAGCTGTATAACTGGTCCCAACACAGCAAGCGAATTTCCATTCGAGAAGAATAGACCACTTATCCACATCTGAGATCGAAACTGGGAAGAGTACATTCAAAAGATCTTGGAAAAGAAGATGCATACCGCTAATATATTGAGAGACAAGATGGTCTTTTGGCTAAGGGAGATTAGTACGCGCAAGTAAGTGATAAAACTCCTCCGCATAAGCATCAATAGTACGGGTTCCTTGGCATAAAGTATGGAGCTTCAAGTACAAAGTGCATGAATAATTGTACGGAAGGAATTCAACACGTAGATGTTTGGTAAATTTATCCCATGTAGAAATCTTAGGCTTCTCTTGCCGACAATGCACAACCTTAGATTGAGACCACCACCTAGCAGCACGACCCCGAAAATGTCTACGTACCAAAGGGACTCGCCTATCCTATGGCACTTGCCTATTTTCGAGTACCTCTTGCACAATCGATGACCAATCGAGAACTGATTGGCATCATTGATGAACTAAAAAATTATCGTTTTTCTTGCACTTTTCACGTCCATATTTTGCTAAGAATTATGTGTAATTGTTGTGTTCACGTGAAATTTCACGTTTTATTGTATTTCCGGGTTGCTTTTCCTTTTTAATATGATTTGATGTGCTTTTGGGTGTTTTTAAGTCGTATTTTGAAGGTTAGGAAACTCGGAAGAATTTAGAAGATCGCTTGCATCCATTTTCATACTCCGGCCCACATCCCAAGGCCCAAATGGGCCAAAATTGAGTTGGGTTCAAGCTTGAACTGAAGATCGTCAAGTTACGAGTAAAATTCGTGAAGGAGTCGGGCCGAGAAAATGGATGTAAAGGCCTCAAATTGGAGAAAGAAAGAAGAGGTCGATCGCACATATGCCACGTTCCAGCCCAAAAATCGAGACCTAAATGAAATTGAATTAGATCTAAAAAGATCCCAAATCGAAGTTAGTCGAGTCACGAACAAAATCCGTGTAGGGATAGGGTCGAGAAAACGAGAGAAAGCGCTCTGAAACAGCGAGAGAAGACGGAGGCGCAAAGTAGGGGCTGGACTGAACCAACCCGCCGCAGCACCTACCGGACCAACTGTCGGATCGGAAGGACCACTGGAAGTTGTTCCAGAATGACCCAGGAAGTCAGCCGGCCATGCTACTGGCCCGGTTGCCGGCCCGGCGGTGGTTGCAGCGATTCGCGCGCACTCCTAGTTTTTCAGCGTGTTATTTTCGTATTTTGGCCATAACTTTCTCGTCCCAGCTCCAATTCTAGGGATTCAAGTTCCCACGCATATCCAAGATGAATATCTACAACTTTCTAGTTGAAGTTAAAGGCTGATTCTCGATGGATGTTTCCCAGAAATTACGAGAAGGACGAGTCGAGCGCGCACAAGGGCTTCGACTCAACAACTTTGAGGACCAAGCACCCCCTTTTATATTTTTACACTTTTGCCCTTACTAGGGCTTATTTTTTAGTTGATTTTAAGGGTTGGCGCTACCTATATATCCCTTCCCCTCTCATTTGTAAGGATCCAACTTTGTCTTACCTCTTTTTATAAAAAACTCTTCTCCTACACTCTTCTTCACTCTTCTCTTTACATTTTCAGATTTTAGCTTAGAAAACTAAGGTTTTTTTTCCTCCTCTTCAAGGAGGAAGCCATCTTTGGTGAAGAACTCAAAGGCAAGTCACAGGCTTGTGACACCCGTCAAGAATGTCGAAGTATTTCAAAGATTGGTCAAATTATTGAGCATTTTCTCTCCCCTTATCTTTATTTTCAGTTTTTATTCGTGTTTCCCGAAGCCTAGGAGTAGCCCATGCTTCGGGGTTGATGATTAGTTGATTGATTATTAGATTTGTTGCGGGTTGTGGTAACCTAGGGTTGGATTTGATTGATTTATTATGATTTTCATATGAAATTAGGGCTTGATTATAGGCTTATCTCGGTGACTTGAGATTTCGATAACTTAGCCCTACTTTGTATGATTGTGCATTTGAGAAAGGATAATTTTAACCTACGCTAGGGTTTGCCACACTTTCGAGGAAATTCTATTTGATCTTAAATGAGCTTAGGATTGAATTTATGTGCCTTGTATTGTTAGGGAAAGGAGATTTAATCCGGAAACGTAAATCAATCAAGACCTAATTTATAGGACGAAGACCTATGAAGGATAAGACCTATTAAAAGGGGGAGTAGAGACTAGGTGGTCTTGGCTAGGATAAACGAAATTTGGTTTAGTCGTGTGTGTAGGAACTACACCCCTACGCCGGTCTTTAGCATAGGAGAAGTCGGACTAACCTCTTCTAGTCTTACGTAGTTGGTAACCTGGGGCCCAGGGTTGAGTTTGTAAATCTCATTCATGTAGGTAGTCTACATCGAACCCCGATTTCTTACCTATCTTAGGGAAATACGGCACCTCAACCATATTCCGGAATTGTCACCCAATTAGGATATCGATTGGGATGGGAATTCAACCACATAGAACTCACACTAGTTTCCTTTAATCGCTTTCGAATTGTTAATTCCATTTTGCTTGTGTAAAACCGAGCTTCGAGAATATCTCCCCATCGAGTTCCCTCCTTGCTTTATTTATTTTCTTTAAGTTGATTGGATTAGTTAAAACTCTCAATTTGCATTTGACCTAACTTGCTCGAACGTGCTTAAGCCGATTCTCACGGATAATCCTCCCTGTGGATACGATATCTTTTCTACTACATCTGCCACCAACCGTACGCTTGTGGTTTGAGAAGGTCGTTCCAATCACATCGATTTGGAGAAAATTTTACGACAATTTCAATCATCAACCATGAAATTCCGAGAGATTCATTTTGAAGAAAGAACTCCCAACAACTTGAATCATCAAATTGGGAGCATACTGGAGCGCCAATACTGCAAAGGGATTGTCACTGGTAGCCTTATCATCTAATGATACCCCGAGATCTGGATCATGCAAGCTAGACAGGGCAACGAGCACACGATTTTGGTCACACGGAGTGGTACGACTTGTGTCTGGAGCAGTTAAACATCAACTCGATGCTCAAGCGCAGTGATAGCAGGATCACAGCATGACAACATGATTCAGGATCGCACTACTGGCAATGTGATACCAACTGATGCAGCCGGCATGTAACTAAACAAAGAAAACCTAACAAAACACAACAAAGAAACACAAACAAGCATATTACATTAATACTACATATGTCGGAACAAATGCTAATAAGATGGGCATTAACCTGAAACTTTAATTTTATAATACTTCAATGACTAAAAGAATTACAAAGTATACCGATTTATACTAAGAGGTATCTAGCATAACACAAAGTATAAGGTGATGTGGCATAAAATATACCTATTTATACTAGGAAATTCTAGCAAACCACAAAACACAAAACAATGTGGCACAAAGGAAAATAAAGCTAATATTTTTTTATAAGAACAAAAGACCTTTATTTTATCAATCACGAGCAGATCATGTTTTTCCAAGAACATCAACGTAGCTTCATCTGCAATATTCTCCCCGGTGTCGGAACAATTTGCCCTCGAATCGGAAGTAGCTTCATCTCCAAAAGAATTACCCTAGAATCGAAAGCAGCTTCATCTCCAGAAGAATTATTCCCATGAAAGGGCACCAAATGTTTAACATTGAAGACGTTAGAAGTACCAATATGGCTCGGAACACGAAGACAAAAGGCATTTGATTGATCTTCTCAACAATCTCAACTGACCCGATCTAGCAAGAAGCCAAATTATTATATTTGTACGCAGGGAATCGATCTTTAGTCAACACTGCCCTCATATCTCACCAACTTAAAACTTGACATCCTGGCAATGGATATCAATTCCCAACTTATATCATGCATTAGAATTCTCCAACTAGGCAAGAGTTGCGGCATGTACTTGCTACAAATCAACAATCAAGTTCTAAACATGCTTATCACTCGGGCGAATAGAAGGAAGAGTAAGCAAATCCACGGGCCAAAGCGGAATAATGCCATAAACAATTTGAAATGGACACAACCCCGTGCTACGATTAATCGCCAAATTCTGCATGAATTCTTCCTGGCTTAGTTCAAATCCCAAGAATTAACATTATCGCCAACCAAGCACCACAAAAAATTTCCTAATGAACGAACAACCACCTTTGTTTGGCTATAGCGAATGCCAAAAGTGACCCAAAAACAAGTATCTCTATCAGTCACAATAGATATGGCAAACCATGTAAAAGATACCTCGAGGAAGAAAAGTTGCACAACATGAATAGCATCAGCTGTAACACCCCAAAACCAAAAGCAGCTGACGTTCTTGTTGGCATTTAACTAATTTTCCAGAAAGATTATTTAAAATTCATTTTATTCTAAAGACTTTCAAGTCAAATTATTTTTTCAAGTGTTGAGGCTAATGAAATTTCGTTGAACAAAGTGTTTTTACTCAATTTTACATGAGGAGCTATCAACAGGACCGAGCTCACTCGTATCACTCATCCAGATTGAAGAAAGAAATGTATAAAAGATAAAAGATGTTAAAAGGTATTTTCAATTTAGTGAGTATACGCGTAGAATTTGAGTTGTGAATTACAGGTAGAATTTTAATGCAAATTATCTATTTGAGTTTACATGAATCTTTGTATGCGTATAATGTATCAAAATATTTTTATAAACCTTTACCCTAATTTTTTAGTATAATATTCGAAACATACAGGGGAAAGGATTATACTAACTAAATATTATCCTACTTAATACATTTGTTGGATTACACTAAATAATGACATTATATTACGTGTGATCACTCAAATATTACATTACATAATAATTTTATAATTACAAAAACACCTAAACTTTCATAAGTTTACTCAAACACACGTCTGCATTTATATGATTTTATTGTCATTAACTTAGGAATTTAATAATTGCCACATCAACATAGTTACATGCATGCATTAGATTGATTATCTACTACCACAATTTGGGAAGAATGAAATGAGTACTTCCTGTTTCTAAATTAAGATAAACTCAGTAGCCATATATCCCACATCGAAAAGGAAAGTAAAAGTCAACCTATTATTAATTCTATAAATAGTAATTACATTTCCTTTAGTGGAAATAAGAAATAAGGGTATACATATTAAATATATGTATATGCTTATAAAAGAATTTCTTTAATTAAGAGATCCTTAGTAGTTTATTTTTAAAGTGACGTTCAGAAGTTCGGTGTGTCCGATGGTGTTTGGAGGTTCGACTCTTTATGGAGTCGTTCTTTAGTGCATTCATTTTAAGGTATCTCTTCTTTAATACTTTTCTTTCTTATTTTTGTAATTTATATAGATCGTACGTACTGTAGCGAGTTCGGGGACCGCTTAATTTCTCGCTAAAGTAAGCCACATGATGAGCTCCTTGGCTCAAAAGTGCTTCTATCCCCACCTTGGACTCATCACAATATAACTCAAAAAGGCATAGAGAAATCCAGAAACACAAGTAATGATGCATGAGTCAATTTTTTCTTGATCAAATGAAATGCAGTATCTGCCGCAAGAGTCCAAGAAAAATATTTCCCATGTACAACATCGGTAATGGACACCATAATTAAGGTAAAATGTGGCATAAAACGGCGGTAGAAAGAAGCCAAACCTACATGTTGCAATCATTGTAGTAGGGGTACCCACTCCTGAATAACCGCAATATTTGCCTCATAAACACCAATCCCCACGGAAGATATACGGTAGCCCAAGAACAAACCTTGATCGACAAGAAAACTGCATTTAACAAGCACAACAATAAATTGTTCAGCCCGTAGGATGAGAAAAACTTCGTGCAAGTGCACCAAATGCTCTTCGGCCGATTCACTATACAAAAATATGTCGTCCAAAGAAACAACGACACAAGAGACAATTAGCGTACATAAGGCCTGATTCATGACTCGCATAAATGTGCTTGAGGCATTAGACAATCCAAAAGGCATGACAAGCCACTAAAAAATGCCTTTTTCTCATTTTGAAGGTTTTCCACTCATCTTCGGTATGGATGCATATCTAGTGATAACCACTTTTCAAGTCTAGTTTACAGAACACCACAACACCATCCAACTGATACAGTAGATCATCGAGTCACGAAATTGGAAACTGATATCGGATGGTAATTTTGTTGATGGCCCGTTTGTCTACATATATATATCACTGACCATCATTTTTGGAGATCAATAAATCCGGCACCACACACAGACTCAAACTCTCTCGCACTTGACCCTTAGCCAACAATTCTTCAAACTATCCGCGTATCTCCTTATGTTCCGTGGGAATCATGGGATAATGCGGGTGATTAGGTAATGGAGCTTCCAGGATTAAATCAATATGATGTTGAATATCTCAGAGAGGCAGAAGCCCAGCTGGTAATTCAGACGGAAACACATTTGCAAATTCATCAACAAAGAGAGGAGACCAAAGGTGACACTTGCACAGAAGAATCAGCGTCACGATCCATAAGGAGATAAATAAACGGGGAGTCAGCCAACTTACGAATAAAATTACCATGAGACAAAAATAACATATTGCTATCACGAGTAGAAGATGGCAATGAAGGAATGGAAGGCACAAGAACAAACTTCACCCCCAAAAATAGAATACTATAATTATTACAACGACATACCCCACGATCAAATTACCAAAGGGTGGCCCAACAATAGGTGACATGCATCCATAGGGACGACATCACACCACATAGTATCTGTATACTTACCACCAATAGAAAATGTCACGCGAACACATTTATCCACAGTTATATAATAATCACACTTTAGCCAAGATAAACTCTAAGGTTGTGTATGAACTTCAGATAATAAAGCTAGTTTTTCAATAGCAGTAGCTGCAATAACGTTCTCACAAGATCCCAAATCAATTAATAAATGACAAATCTTTCCGTTGATGGTGCAAGTCGACTCGAACAATTTATGTAGCTAAAGATATTTCTCATTAGCTTTTGGAGTAAGGCAAGACTGACGCAAAACCAAGGCCGGTCCGATGTCTCCCGTAAAAGTTCCTTCGACGGTTGGGGCCTCGTCCTCATACACTAGGTCTCCGTCACAACCAACATATCCGTCTTCATTTATATAGAGGCCCTGAGTTGTACCCATCTAAGAGAATTGGAACGTAAATGACCAATTTCTCCATAACTAAAACATTGTACAAGCCGATAGAAGGAACCGAGGTCTCCGAGTCGTGGAACAGACTGATTGTTTTGGTCAGCAAAATGGCGGGAATTGGTGCTAGGCGGTGGTGGAGCAGGATGAGACGAGAACATGGGTGTATAAACGGTCCCCGAAAGCGGTGAGCAAATTAGCATTCAAAGAGAACAGCCTCCCGGTGTGCCTTTGATATCTAAATTGGGCCGAGCATATTCAAAACATCCTGAAAAGGGGGACACATACCCCTAATATATCGAGAGACAAGTTGGTTGTGTATCTCAAGGAGATCAGTATGCGTGAGTAACAAATAAACCTCCTCCATATAGGCATCAATAATGCGGGTTCCTTGGCGTAAATTTTGGAGTATCTGGTGTAAAGTTCGCGAATAATAGTATAGAAGGAATTCAACATGTAGATGTTTGGTAAATTTATCCCATGTAGCAATCTTAGGCTTCTCTTTTCGACAACGCACAACCTTGGATTGAGACCACCACGCAACAGCATGACCCCGGAAACGTGTACTTAAAAGGGACTCATCCATCCTATGGCATTTTCTTGTAGTCGATTACCTCTTCCACCGTTGATAACCAATCGAGAAACTTATCGATATCCATTCCGCTATAAAATTTAGGGAGATCTATTTGAAGTTGGACAGCCGACGACTCTCATCATCAAATCGGGGAGAATTCTAGTGTGACAACGGTGCAAAGGGATTTTTAATGGTAGCCTCATCATTTGACGACGCCACGAGATCTGGATCATGCACTGGACACAGGGCAGCATGGACACGTTGTTGGCCACGTGGAACGGAATTAGGGAGCGGAGGGGCAACAACGGCTTGTGTTTGGAGAAGTTGAACAAAGCATAAAGTCATGTGGGACAAAATATACTATTTCTACTACGAGATTCTAGCAAACCATTAAACACAAAACAATGTGGGACAAAGGAAAATAAAGCTAATATTTTTTTTATAAACTAAATTATCAACGCAACTTCTTCTCCATCATAATCTCATCTAATTTTTTAAATCATAAGTAATTTCTACATTATTTTAAGCTATCTCAAACATTTCCTAACAATTTTAAAATAAATATATCCTTCTTTTCCATGTTGACTGAAATATTTTCTAATATATGACTAAACCATTTTTTTTTAACAATTTAGACTCAAAGTGCGAGGTGAAAATGAACCATGGCTCTGATGCCACCTGTAACACCCTGGCCCCGCAAGAAGGTGAAGGGTTGCTGCTAAAACACCCTTCTACTTTTAAAATATCAGCGGACGAATTAAAAATACGAGTTAGAAAATTTTCTTAATAACTAAAATTTTTGAGTTAAAATACCCATTATATTTTCACAGTATCATAAGTTGTATAAACTTCTAATTTAACTCAATGAATGTAAATTATAGATTTATAATTTAATAACTAACTTCAAATACATTTACTGTACTTTATATACTTCACATTGGGAACTTGCCGCGCTGGCTTGATACCCTAGCCATCCATTGGCCCTAAAATGTTTAAACATAGCATTATGAGTTATGCAAACCTAGTGATAATACTTACTTAATATTCTATAAGACTATACACTGACATGCAGCATTATAATCATCCAACCCATCAGCCAGTCAACTATTGACTAGAAGGTCTATGACCCAAAGATCCTATATAACAAAATGACATCGAGACCAATCTGGTGACCCAAAGGTCCTGTATAAAGGAAAGACCGCAAGGCTAAGAAGAGTGACTCGAAGGTCCTATATAATGGAATGACCCTGAGGTCAAGTTAGCGTACATAAGAATATACAAGTAGAAGGATACTAAATAAAAGTTACCCACTTTGAATGTATACTTCTAGTATTAATGTGACGTTCTTGATTGAAATGCACTAAAGAAGCTTCAAGGTTGTCTAGTCCAACTCGTACTGCACTCGCCGAGATTTTATAAACTTTCTTTATTCTTCTTCTTCTTGTCATAACTTATTCATTTTATCCTAATCTTAGCTTATAAGTATAACTACTAAACATGTGTACTTTTACTTAAACACATATAGAACACATTAATGTAGTAGTACGTTGTAGCACCCCGATTTCACATTTCGAGATCGAGGTACCATGGGATGATAAAGTCATACATTCTTTCTTTCAAAACTTTAAAACAATATAAGCGGAAGTATTTGTGATTCAGAAGATAGACTTCATTCTAAAAAGACAGAAAATATAATTTCAAAATGTATGTACATATATATATATATATATATATAAACACACACACATATGCAGAAGCGTATAATTATTATGGGCTGAAATATAAGTTTTTGTGATCATAAAAAATAGTTTTATAAATATCACGAGCCCTAAGTGGTGTAGAACGAAGCCTACGAGATCCACAACAGCCTGTTGCACGTCTCCTTCATCCTTAAATGCTTGTAGGAGGTATGAGTTTCAACGAAATCTGTGTATAACTTTGGAAGCAGTTATATTATGTAGGACAAATAAAGTCAATCACATAAACATTCATGTAAAGGTAATGCCCAACTTTTACGGGGTCAAATACCAAACTCAACCCATATAGGGTTAATTTATGTGGCCCAACTTTCACGAGGTCCAACCCAATTCACACGGTGTTAATTTCTAAGGCCCAACTTTCACGAGGTCCTGTACTTTCAAAATATGTAAAGGAACAATATATTAATCGAAATCAATAAGCATTACACTGTAATGTTTTTGTCTCATACCTGAAAGCAAAATCAAGATATAACAACATAAATCATGTTCATAATATAACTGAAAGCTAACTTGCAATCATAATTACCCACCAGTTTGCTTTTAAAAAAGAAGAGTCGGGGAAGTGTGTAATACCTTAAACCTCTAGATCCCTAGAAAAATATTCAAAATATATTTTTAAATACTTGCATGCATTCTTTACAGTATTTGACTAACGACATAATTTTGTGATTTTTTTTGTCGGAAAAGTGATACCTCGATGCCAGAACTCATCTGCACTTACGACTCAGAAAAAGTTGAGACATAAGAAATATAAAGGTTCACTATCGGGTTCAATATATATGAAACAAATAAAATTACGGACATAATTTATGGATATAATTTTGGACTCGTAAAAGGGTAACACTGGGTAGAGGAAATGGTCAAGAATTATGTTTGAAGTATTTGAAGGAAGAAAAATTTAAAGGTAAGTTTTGGATACCTTTCAAGATACAGTTATAAAATAGAAATTTTACGATAAAATTTCAGACTCGGAAGAGGAAGAAATTTGGAAATTGGAATGATCGAAGTCTATATTTAAGATATTTATAATAACAAAAAAATTAAAATAAGTTTTAGATAGCTTTCAAGTTACAGTTATAAAACGAAAATTTAAGGATAAATTCTAGACTCGGAAAAAGATAAAGCTACGTAGATGGAATGAATAAAATTTTAGACTCGGAAAAGGATAAAGCTATGTAGTTGAGCTGAAAATCATTTCATGTTTGATTTTGAAAAAATACTTAAGTTCGAAAAAGTGTCTACTTAAGAAAATATTTGAGAATAGAAATTCTACTAAAACATAATGAACCCGATAAGTAACTACGGATTGCAAACAACTAATTCTAGGTAGACGGACTGAGTTCAGGAGCTCGCGAAGAACAATATCCCGAGTCTACTTTCTGAAAAAGAAAAACAGGTGGGTAATGATGATTGCAAGTTAGTTTTCATTTATAATTTTGACACCATAATGAAGGTAAAATGTGGCATAAAACGGCGGTAGAAAGAAGCCAAACCTACATGTTGCACTCATTGTAGTAGGGGTACCCACTCCTGAATAACCGCAATATTTGACTCATAAACACCAATCCCCACGGAAGATATACGGTAGCCCAAGAACAAACCTTGATCGACAAGAAAACTGCATTTAACAGGCACAACAATAAATTGTTCAGCCCGTAGGATGAGAAAAACTTCGTGCAAGTGCACCAAATGCTCTTCGGCCGATTCACTATACAAAAATATGTCGTCCAAAGAAACAACGACACAAGAGACAATTAGCGTACATAAGGCCTGATTCATGACTCGCATAAATGTGCTTGAGGCATTAGACAATCCAAAAGGCATGAGAAGCCACTAAAAAATGCCTTTTCTCATTTTGAAGGTTTTCCACTCATCTTCGGTATGGATGCATATCTAGTGATAACCACTTTTCAAGTCTAGTTTACAGAACACCACAACACCATCCAACTGATACAGTAGATCATCGAGTCACGAAATTGGAAACTGATATCGGATGGTAATTTTGTTGATGGCCCATTTGTCTACATATATATATCACTGACCATCATTTTTGGAGATCAATAAATCCGGCACCACACACAGACTCAAACTCTCTCGCACTTGACCCTTAGCCAACAATTCTTCAAACTATCCGCGTATCTCCTTATGTTCCGTGGGAATCATGGGATAATGCGGGTGATTAGGTAATGGAGCTTCCAGGATTAAACCAATATGATGTTGAATATCTCAGAGAGGCAGAAGCCCAGCTGGTAATTCAGACGGAAACACATTTGCAAATTCATCAACAAAGAGAGGAGACCAAAGGTGACACTTGCACAGAAGAATCAGCGTCACGATCCATAAGGAGATAAATAAACGGGGAGTCAGCCAACTTACGAATAAAATTACCATGAGACAAAAATAACATATTGCTATCACGAGTAAAAGATGGCAATGAAGGAATGGAAGGCACAAGAACAAACTTCACCCCCAAAAATAGAAAACTATAAGTATTACAACGACCATCGTGCAATACCCCACGATCAAATTACCAAAGGGTGGCCCAACAATAGGTGACATGCATCCATAGGGACGACATCACACCACATAGTATCTGTATACTTACCACCAATAGAAAATGTCACGCGAACACATTTATCCACAGTTATATAATAATCACGCTTTAGCCAAGATAAACTCTAAGGTTGCGTATGAACTTCAGATAATAAAGCTAGTTTTTCAATAGCAGTAGCTGCAATAACGTTCTCACAAGATCCCAAATCAATTAATAAATGACATATCTTTCCGTTGATGGTGCAAGTCGACTCGAACAATTTATGGAGCTAAAGATATTTCTCATTAGCTTTTGGAGTAAGGCAAGACTGACGCAAAACCAAGGCCGGTCCGATGTCTCCTGTAAAAGTTCCTTCGACGGTTGGGGCCTCGTCCTCATACACTAGGTCTCCGTCACAACCAACATATCCGTCTTCATTTATATATAGGCCTTGAGTTGTACCCATCTAAGAGAATTGGAACGTAAATGACCAATTTCTCCATAACTAAAACATTGTACAAGCCGATAGAAGGAACCGAGGTCTCCGAGTCGTGGAACAGACTGATTGTTTTGGTCAATATAATGGCGGGAATTGGTGCTAGGCGGTGGTGGAGCAGGATGAGACGAGAACATGGGCAAAAATATCTCAACACAGACTTCTGGTACACGTGTATCGTGCACGCACTTTAGGGCACTTTAGTGTCATTTTATTGCCATTTATGTGCACAATCATGTGTATTTAGTGCTTTTGTATTCTCATGGGCAAAATAATGCGTTTGTGTTGTTTTTGTGTTAAGACAGGTGAAAAAGGATCGAAAAAGAAAGTTAAATGATCGCAAAGTCGGTAGATTAATCAAGGCAACAAAATGAAGGGGCTAACTGAAGATCTCGGCCGACAAGGATGAAAATCTCGGACGAGGATAGGCTCTAGGGTAAACATGAAGATTTGCAGAACTGAAGATCTCGGCCGAGATAAGAGACGCATCTCGGCCGAGATGAGCTTCCAGAGATTTCAGGATTTTCAAAAGACCAAGATCTCGGCCGATATGAAATCCAATCTCGGCCGAGATGAGTCAAACCTTAGCCAGCCCCAATTTTCCCTTTTCACGTCTAAGCCGAGATCAGCCTTCGACCCATTAGCTGAAAAATCTTTATTTCACGTCTCGGCCGAGACACACTTGCATTTCGGCCGAGATTCCTTACCCTGTTTTAAAATCCTGGATGCAATTTTGCCTATTTTTTACTAGCACTTTCTCCCCTTATATATATTTATATCATCCCATTCGAATTTGACCTAACCTTTTCGATTCTTTTGGAAGCACTATTCAGCCACCATCACATCCAAGGAAGAGAGAATGGCAAGAAGAAGTCACGTCATCTTCCCCATTGATCATCCTTGGGTTTTATCACTCTATCTTTATGAATTCTTGTATTTTCTGTAATTTCTTGATTGTATTAGGTGTAATGGGTGGCTAGCACCCTAAATTCTATCCTTGATCATGTTGAACCTTGATTGATGATGAGAATGTGATTATTGACTCTTGATGTTACCTTATTTATGCAATTTAATGTTCTATAATGCTAGATTGGACTATCTCATGCCTAGATGCTTGTTTTAGGATTGATCACCCTTTGGGAGGCATTTATTGTATGTTGCTAGAGATTGAACTTCACTTTCCGTGATTGTTGAAGCTTCAATCTCCCTTAGTAGCGAACAATGTTTGATATCATTGGTGGCATTATAGAGTTGGGCCTCTAAACCCGATCGTGTCGAGGTTTATGCTTTATTTATCCCGTTGTTCTAGCTCGTGACCACCCAATATCAATTAGTGTGAAAAGAGCTTGTTTGGATCACTAATTAATTTGGGTAGGGAAAAATCGATAAGCGTACCTTCAATTTATCCACAATTAAGGGACAACACGGTCTACATAAGCGGACCTTGTGGATTGTGGGATAAGGGTTTAAATAGCATTTGAATTTGGGACATTAACGATAATCATTAGGTAGTCGGATTCAAGGGGATACTAGATCGAGGGTAGACCTTTTATCATATTCTAAACTCGAAAAACATTTGTTATTTGTCTTTCTTTGTTTGATATAAAATACCAAAAATATTTATTGCTTATCTAGAATTTTAGTTGATCACTTGTTAGCATTTAGTTGTTAACTCAATCCAAAACCCCCCTCGTTTACTTGTTTAAGTTTATTACCCTATCCATCGTAAATCATTAGTTGCTTGTAATATCCGAACAACACTAATCCATCGTTCTCTGTGGGATCGACCCTTACTTACCACTCTACTCGTTAGAGTCGTAGGCTAGGTATCGCGTATACACATTCTTATATATATACGTTTAATTTGGTGGTAAGAAACGACCTCCTACCAAATTTTGGCGCCGTTGCCGGGGAACGGTGATAAGAATAGTGTTGTTTTATTTGTTCAAGCATTATGTTTAGTTTATTAGTTGTTTATCTAGTAGTTTGATATTCTCTTGTTTTCTTGTTTTTGGATAGGTAGTTAATGTTCTTGCGTTCACAAGGAGAGAGAGGATTGTTATTTGAACTGGATATTATGGAACGTGAACGAGAGTTGAGAAGAAGAGCCCGGAATTTGGAACAACTCCGAGGAGGATTTGAAGATTTGAACTTAGAGAGTGAAGAGACCGTCGGATTGGAAGAAATGGCTGAGGATCAGGGTCAGGAAAGGACCATGAAGGAACTTGCCAACACAAGGGTTGCTCAAGAACCCTTGTGTATTACATTCCCAGCAATAGGAAATGATATTGCTTTTGAGCTTAAATCGGGGCTCATACACCTCCTACCATCGTTCCATGGGCTATCCGGGGAGGACCCCTATAAACACCTGAAAGAATTCCATGTGGTATGTTCGAGCATGAAGCCAGCGAGGGTGACTGATGAACAGATTAAGCTTCGAGCCTTCCCATTTTCTCTCAAAGATTTGGCTCGTGATTGGCTTTATTATCTTTCGGACGGCTCGGTTACCATGTGGGATCAGATGGAATCTTTGTTTTTGGAAAAGTATTTACCAGCATCAAGGGCCACAAACATTCGAAAGGAGAGAAGTGGTATCTTGCAGATGCAAGGGGAGACGTTATATGAGTACTGGGAATGATTTAAGAAGCTCGTGTCGAGTTTTCCTCAACATCAAATAACCGAGCAGCTGTTGATACAATACTTTTATGAGGGCTTGTGTGTAGTTAACATAAACATGATCGACAGTGCTAGTGGAGGGGCATTATCAGACAAAACCCCTACTGAGGCTTGGGCTCTTATTTCGAAAATGGCAGCGAATACGCAACAATTTGGGACTAAAGAGAGTGTCAGGTCAAGTCAGGGAACCCAAGGATCCGATATAGAGGACCGGCTGGATCAGTTGATGACCCTTGTGAGAAAAGTAGCTGCTGGAAGTATGCCTAGCCCTAAACCGGGCAGAGTGTGTCATGTCACATATCACAACACTTACAATTGCCCGGTTCTAGGAGAGGATATTGAGGCCCATGCAAATTCTTGTCACAATTGGTATGAAAGGCCAAGGTCACCTCCGGAAGGAAGGAAAAATGACCCGTATTCAAATAGCTACAATCCAGGGTGGCGGAATCATCCGAATTTCAGCTACGGTCCACAGAATTAGAATATTCAGAAACCGGTAGAACAGAGTCATCAAAATAGGCCTCATTTCCCAAAGGGAGTGTACCAACAGAAAGTACCAGTCGAGTCAAATCCTTCGGACACATCCCTTTCTGACATAGTCAAGAGCCTAGCAACCAGTACACTTCAACTGCAGAAGGAATCAAGTTTGAGGTTCCAGAGTATTGAAAATCAAGTCAGTTAAATAGCATCAGAGATATCCCGTCTGGAGAATACCCAAGGTGGGAGATTGCCTGCTCAACCTGAAATCAACCCCAAAAATTTGGCTAATGTGAGTGCCATTGTTCTTATGAATGAGGAGTTACTTGGAGAGCCTGAAAAGCCCGGGTATACTTCACAGGGAAAGACTGAGGAATTGGATGATAGTCCGAGGAAAGAAGAGACATCAACTCCCCATGTGGCTGAAGTTAAAATTCGGACACCTAAGTGGAAGATTGCTAAGGAGTTTCGAAAACAAAAGGAGGCATTAGTTGCATGCTTTCCCGATCACCTACTGCCTTTTCCTACCAAGAAATACTCTCCAAAAGCCGAAATTGAAAATGTCAGCGTGGGAGTCTTGAGAAGCGGAAAGGTGCTCGAGAAGCCACCCAAGAGCCTCCCTCACTTGGAGGATGAAGAAGAATAGGGAAGAGAAAGAGAATATGTCAAAGGAAGAACCATACCAATCCCCCTTGAGGATCCAAAGCTTAATACTCCAACACCGACCGTGACCCACCACTTCCATTCCTGTACCTAATCAAGAAAGCTGTAGACAAAGATAGAGAACGGGAAATGCTTGAAATATTTCAGAAAGTGGAAATCAAAATTCCACTGATTGAAGCTGTGAAACAGATCCCACAGTATGCAAAATTTTGAAGGGTCTATGCACAAACAAAATAAGGCCTCAAGGAAATAACAAGGTACTCAGGAGGAAAAGTGTGTCTGCCATATTCCAAAAGAAACTCCCTCAAAAGTGCAAGGACCCGGGAATGTTCGTCATCCCGTGTAAGATTATGTTGCTTTGAACAGCAAGAAAGTTAGGAAGAGATTGCATGAAAGGAAGGCAAAGGATGTGGAAAGAATAATTTTGGGGATCCAAGAGGATCCGGGTGAAATTAACCCGGAAATTAAGTTGCCAGAAGACGGTAAGGAAGAGTGGGAGGCCCATAAGGACCCGCGGGGATTGAATGAATCACGGAAGGAAGGGACCAATGAACCCTTCCCTATAAATTGAAGTAAAAAGAACATCCATCGAGCCAACGACAATAAACAAAGGCGCTTGTCGGAAGGCACCCCGACGGTATCTTTCCATATTTGCGTTTTTCAGATTCCTAGTTAGTTGCTTAATAAATGACTTGTGGCTTTTTGATGTTTTTGTTAAGATGTGCGTAGTTATTAAACAATCAAGACAAGATATGATGTGGAATGGGGGTGAAGAAGACCAAAATGAAGGAAAAATTAAGGGGAGGCCATCTCGGCCGAGACGCAGAAGCAATCTCGGCCGAGACGTCATGCAGGTGAACAGGGCAACCCCCCCTGGAAACATATCTCGGCCGAGAAACATGAAGCATCTTGGCCGAGATTCAGAAGGGCCCAAAATGGAGTAAAGCTGCTGGAAGCTTATCTCGGCCAAGACACTACAGCATCTCGGCCGAGATTGATTTGTCTGGAATTGGGGCTGATTTGCTGGAAGCTAATCTCGGCCGAGACACACAGGCATCTCGGCCGAGATCCACTTGTCCAGAATGGGGGCAAAACTGCTGGAGCGTTATCTCGGCCGAGATGCTAAAGAATCTCGGCCGAGACCCACTGCTGAACCAACTAGTCCTGAAAGCAAAGAACGAATCTCGGCCGAGGTACTGAGCCCAGAATTCAATCTCGGCCGAGATTCTGCACAGGTATAAATACACCTGCGCGCAGAATTAGGTCACTTCTTCCTCCCCAATTCGCAATTTTCAAAACACACACACACACTCAAAAATCACCTTTGCACTCCATTTCCTCCTGTCAAATTCACACCGCACCTCACCCACATCACCACACACACTTATATCCGAAAAATTTCGGATTTGGAGTGGATTTGAGGTCGAGTAAAAAAGGGCGCGAAAAATCCAAATTCAAATTTTCTCGATTAAATCCGAACGGTAAGTATGGCTATCCCTCTCCTGTAGTCTTGCATTGATTAATATGGACGTTTTTGTTAGATTAAGGATGAATTTTGTACTAGAATAGCTTTTATGTTGATTTTGGTTACACACGACCCTTTTGTTGTGATTTTTTTGCCAATTTTGACTTGTTTTGAGCACTCTAGGACTCAATTTGTTGTGATAGACTTTATATTTACATGATTGGGTGATGTGGGAGGATGATTAGGTTGCAAAGCTTTGAGTTTGAGTTGAAATTGATTGTGGAAATTCATCGAACATGTTCCATGCATTCCTAATTGTTATCTTTTTGTAGTTTTCTTCGGTTTCCATACTCGATTTTAGGTCTATTAGTTGACATTGTGGGGAGTACTAGATAATTTTAGACTCTTGCTTTGTATTGAACATAATTTGACCTGTTTTTGTTGAGTATGGATCGATTTTAGTTGCAATAGTTAATAATTGGAACTGTTTGACATTTGCGCAAGTCTTAACCAAGTCAATTGAATAATTCAATTTATACGTCGCTTGTGAGTCTTTGTTGATTGAATGCTAGTAATTGATTAAACACACTTGACTTTCTATTGGATTCTCTTTCAATTGCACTTGAACTGTTGATTGGTGATGAACTTGGACACTGATGCACAATGATAGATTAAGGTTGTCAAATTTGAGAATTTTGATTTGTGTGTGTTTTGACTGGCTCTAGGTACCCATGGCACCTCCTAAAAACCCGAAGAGCACCACTCAAGAAGGCACTTCCGGCAGGAGGGTCACACAGAAAATCCGAAAAAGCAAAGCCAAGGGCAAGGAGAAAGTCGTTGAGCCTACTCCAGAGGCTCCCACGCCGGAAATTCCATCAACTACCACCGACAAATCCACAAAGCCAATTGATTTCGACATAGTGTTGAGCACGGAGGATCAGAGGAAAAGATTTGACAAGTTGATGAGGAGGGGGGTGTCAGCTACCCACTATGGTGATCCCAAGATCTTGGATGCCATGGGAATCCGGCAAAATGTTCTAGAACTGTTAGACAAAGCAGGTCTAGCCCAGTGCCTAGCACCCCGCCCGACTTTCCTCAAATTCGTGCTAGAGTTTTTCAACACCCTCGAAATCGAGGAGGAGTCTCTTTCCTGCTCAACTACGATTCACCACTTCAAATTCCAACTTCTAAATGAAGAAAATATACTGAGCCACGACAACCTGAAACGCATATATGGCTTCAAGAGTCCAGCCGTTGGTGATGGACATGAGTTGAGAGAGTTTGACGTGCAATAATTTTGGGGGCAAATCACTGCCGCCCCTGGAATAGTTGCATCCCAGGCCTGCGACCCGAGAAGCTCCACGCTGACCTCCATCAGAATTCCAGTCATGAAGTATATGCAGAAGTTGTTGAGCTCCATCATATGTGGAAGGAAAGAGATCAGTTCCCCCCGATTGTACGAAATGGAGATCCTCTGGGCTATTGTGGATAAGAAGTTGAGGAACTCCAGCATGACCTAATATCAAGCTTACAGAAAATAGTCAAAGAATTGAGGACAGAACGGAAAAGAGAGACAAAGATGCCCAACCCGATCTACTGTGGGGCTTTGATTACCTCCATACTCGAACATTACGATGTACCACTCCCGGAATAAACACCCATCACCACTGATTACTATTTAGACTGGGAGGAGATGGAGAATATGCGTTTTGCCATGCTCGGGTATCAAGAAGGAATATCGGGTCCGGCTATCCCTTATGTCCCCCAAAATGAGGGACCTTACCTCCGCCTACCTAACCCTGGACTAACATACATCAGAGATTTGGGAAGCAAGCTGAACTTAGAGCTGAGCTCCGAGGCACACATCAATGCCTCTTTGGAGCCAACCTGTGAAGAATTAACCAAGTTCAAGAGGGCTAAGAAGCCACGTCCGATGGCACGGGTTCGGAGCACTGGAGTTGAGGAAGAAGACAGTAGCCAGCCAGATCGACCATCAAGGAAGAGATCATCAACAGTCGTTCTGTCTCAATCCAAGTTCCAAGAACGACAAGAGGGACTGATGGATGCTATGGGGGATGAAATCAAGGGCATAAGAGCCGAGTTGGTGGACCATTGGGGCCGAATTGAGAGGGATCAAAGAGACGATACAAGAAATCAGACAAAGCTCCTCGACCTCTTCAAGTCCATAAAGGGATGCTTCACCGGCTCGAGCCCCCGACCTTCTCGTTCTCTGTGAGTAGAGTACCAAAAAGCTTTACCCATTCGTCCCAAACCTAGTTGCAAAACTATGTTTGGGGGAAAACAAAGAGGTAAGACAATTTCGGCCGCTCGAACCTCCCAAAACCCCCCTACCCCTCGTTATTTTCCTTTACTATCATTATTATTGGCCTGTGAGCCTACATTTCTGTCCCTTATCACTGTTATTGTTGGTTTGGCCTGTGAGCCATTTGGTATGATGTTTTTTACGGATTCAATTTGATGGCCTGTGTGCCAATGTTGATGTGTATTGTAATTGCCTTTTGATAAGTGACTCTGTTTTGCTTGTTGATAATGTTTCCGGCCTGTGAGCCAATTGCCATCTTCTATTGGTCTTGGTTAAGGTGATATTGTTGAATATACATTTAGATGCTTTGGGTTATGATAATTTATTGGTGGCCTTTGAGCCAATTTTCTTGACTGTGTTGATAGCTCACTCACATTTTTAGGAGTAGGACACTTAATAGATTAGTTAATTAGTTAATGGCTGCGAAAAATGGTGTATGAAATGGTTAAGTTCGGCGAGCACCAAATTGTACTCCTCTTTTTCCACAAACTTAGTTTGCAACTAAGTTTGGGGAGGGGGTGGGATTCGTACAAATTGGCAGCTCGAGAAAGAAATTGGATGAGTTTAGGAAGGAAAAAGGTGGCATTGATTAATGATGAAAATTTTTAACAAATATTTTTGAAAGAAGCACATGATAGAGCATGATAGACTTTTTGAAACAAAATTGAACATACACTCAAAACTTTTGATCAAAATTGCAACCGAGTCTTTGAGCCTAATGCGTACTCCCATTTTAGGAGTGAAATTAAATTTCCTTTCGGTGCGAAAATTCATTGAATGCATGCATTTTCCTCTAGAACTTGCCCTAATTCTCTACTTTTGAATAAGTCAATACATGTTGTGGCTTTGAAAATGATATTAGGCAATTCTTGATCAAAACCTATTTCAAAAGCTTGAAAATATTTCCTTTTTACCAAATTTGACATTGCCTCTAGTTAAGCCACTTTGAGCTTATGCCTTTTTGTTTGATATCCAACACTACAAGCAAATTTACCTTTCATTTAGCCTTTGATACCCAAACGGACTGTTGAGTATGAGGGAGGCGGTTGGAAGGTAGTTAGTTTGGAAATTGGGATTAAAATTGGGTAAACTAGTGGGAAAACAAAAAGGGTGAAAGGAAAAATGCGAAATAGGCTGTAATCGAGAATATTAACCTCTCAAAAAAAAATCGAAAAAACTAGAAAAACGAAAGAAAGAGGAAGTGTATATACCATTCTTTTGGAGAGGTTAATGAAAATCACATCATTTTGTGATTACAATCTCTTGTTTAGAAAACTCTTAAGAAGCATGATTATTGAAAGGATTGATAAATATGGGAAATGTAGGTAGGAATAAGGTGAAGAAGTCGAATCTTGAGTTCGACTTGATTAAGGATTAAAAGAGTGAGGTTGAGTGACCATTGTTTGAGAGGGAGATGGGTAGTGCACGACTCATTTAGTCCGTTTTATAGTCACTTTTACCTAAATTTTATCCCACCTTACCCCTAGCCAACATTACAACCCACTTGAAGACCTAATTAATTCATTGCCACACATGTCAAGTACTATTTCAGGTTTAGATGACTGGCAAGCCTATGGTAGGCATTGTATGCATTTCAATGTGAGTGTAAACACTACCCGTTTAATGCACTCGAGAGAGAGAAATACACTCACCCGGTGAGGATCTTAAGTTTAGAGTGTTATGTCTCGAGAGTAGTGGATCTAGTCTATCACGTATGCTCGCTTTTATCATTGGTAGCGTCGTTTCCCACTACCAAATTAAATGTGTATAAAGATACACTTAACCTTATCCTACTACTCTAACTAGTAGAGTGGCAAGCAAGGGTCGATCCCACGAGGAACGGTTGAATAATTTTGCTTTTATGTATTAAGCTATTATTATCAAGAAACATAAAGTAAATAAACTAGAAAACAATTAAGAAGTGGGGGGGGGGGGGGGGGGAGGGGGGGGTTTAATGAAATAGCAACTAACACCTAAATAAACAAAGACAATTAAAGAGATTTTTATAGGTTTTTGGTTTGTAAATAACAAAACGATTCACCCTTGATCATGTTTCACCGAGGTCTTGGACGATTTATGCAACTATTGTTAATGCCCTATTCAATTGTGATTCTAGCCCTTATCTCAAGGCTATTAACAAGCTCTAATAGCCTTGTTATCCCTTAATCTTAGTTAATCAAACAAGCTCTTCGACTAGCCCTATTCAGTTTAACCGAATCCTCGAACAAGCTCTCTTAGATTCAATCACCAAATGCATTAAACACTAGGACAACGAGATAAATTCAACATAAAACTCGCAAGCTCGGTTTTAGTGGTTGAACTTTGTGTTATCACCAATAAATAACTATTGTTTGCTACTCGGGAATCGGAAATCCTACAATTACGGATAGTAATCTCCTATTCCAGCAACACATTCACAAATCCCTTAAAGGGTGATCAATCCAATAATAAATTCATAAATGTGAGTCAATAACAGCAAATAACACAAAACACTTGAATACACAATATTTTCGGTAACATTAACCGTAATAATCACATAAATGTCTTGGACTCAAGGTTCCACAATAATCAAGAGTGAACAAAAGGGTGCTAGCCACCCATTTTACCTAATACAAAGATAAACTAACAGAAAATTAAAGAACACATGAAAATAAGATAGAAAGAACCAAAGGTTAGGGGTTGAAGATCAAGATCTTCAACCCCCTTCCATTTCCTTGCTTCCAATGGAGAAAAGTGGCTGATTATTTGAGGGGGATGGGTTCTAGGTTGTTCTAAGTTAGGTTAAATTCGAAAGGGATGATATATATATAAGGAGAGAAAGTGCTAGTAAAAAAATAGGCAAAATCGCATTCAGGATTTTAAAACAGGGTAAGGAATCTCGGCCGAGATGCAAGTGTGTCTCGGCCGAGACGTGAAAAAGAGAAAATTTGGAAGTTTTAGGATTTGACTCATCTCGGCCGAGATTGGATTGCATCTCGGCCGAGATCTCCATTTCTGGAATTTCTAAAATCCCCTGCAGACTCATCTCGGCCTAGACGCATTTTCTGTCTCGGCCTAGATTTCCATCTCGGCCTAGATGCAAAGTCTGTCTCGGCCTAGATTTGCAATTTTGCAATTCTTCATGAAATCCCCTGGAGACTCATCTCGGCCGAGATTTGCATCCTGTCTCGGCCAAGATCTTCAGTTAGCCCTTCCTTTTGTTGCCTCGATCGATCCCTCGACTCCGCGGTCGTTTGATGTCCTTTTTCGACTCTTTTTCACCTATCTTAACACAAAAATAGCACAAACGCATTATTTTGCCCATGAGAGTATAAAAGCACTAAATACACGTGATTATGCACATTATTGACACTAAAATGACACTAAAAGTGCCCTAAAGTGCGTGCACGAAACACGTGTACCAAATCTCCCCAAACTTAAAACTTGTTCGTCCCGAACAATAAAGAGAAAGACAAAAGGACACGTGTTTAGGGCTAAGTTTAGTGGCATTTGATTTCAGAATTTTCATAAGAAAGAGTAAGCGATCATGATAAAAGCGAGCATATGTGATAGACTAGATCCACTACTCTCGAGACATAACACTCTAAACTTAAGATCCTCACATGGTGAGTGTAACTCTCGACTCTCAAGTGTATCAAAAGGGAAGTGTATACGCTCACATTGAAATACATAAAATGCCTACCATAAGCTTGCCAATCATCTAAACTTCGATGTATACCGACGTGTGTGACAAAGAATCAAAAAGGTCTTTAATAGGTTGTAATGTTGGTTTGGGGTAAGGTGGGATAATTTTGGGTATAAGTGACTATAAAACGGACTAAATGAGTCGTGCACTACCCATCTACCCCTCAAAAAATGGTCACTCAACCTCACTCTTTACTTCCTTAGTAAACTAATCCCGAGAATCGATTTCTTCTCCTTACCACAAAGTCCACAACCTAAATGCTTTCTCAATTCTCCCTTGGAGTGTATTTTCTTTTGAATTTCTACAACCTTGAGAACATCTATCGAAAGGCATTTATAATACTAGCCTCTCCAAATCAAAAGCAACAATTGAGTATATACAACTAACTTTTTCTTTTGTTTTTCTGATTTTTCGATTTTTTCGATTTTTCTCTCCCTCTTTTTTTTTTTTTTTTTTTTCAACAAATATAAACAAACATTGGAGAGAAACTAGTATTCTCGATTCTTTGCCTATTGTTTCAATTCCTTCCACCCTTCAATATTCCCAATAGTTCACCCCTTTCAATCCCAAATTTACCCGACTACCTTCCAACCGCCTCCCTCATACTCAAATAGTCCAATTAAGGTCAAAGCCTAAATCGAAAGGTACTTGGCTTGTAGAGTTGGGCTGTCAAACAAGAGGCTAAAAGCTCAAGGGGCTCAACTAGAGACAATATCAAATTTGGTACAAAGGAAGTATTTTCAAGCTTGAAAATAGGCTCAAGTCAAGAATTGCCTAAGATCATTTTCAATGTCACACAATGCACCGACACATGCAAAATAGAGAATTATGGCAAGTTCAAGAGACAACTAAATACACTCAATGAATTTCACACCGAAAGAAAGTTTAAATTACTCCAAAGATGGAAGTATCTTCTAAGGCTCAAAAACTCACTCGGCTGCAATTTTGATCAAAAGTTTTGAGTGTATGTTCAATTTTGTTTCAAAAGTCTATCATGCTCTACCATGTGCTTCTTTCAAAGATATTTGTCAAAAACTTTCATCATTAATCAATGCCACATTTTCTTGTCCTAAACTTCATCCAGTTGCTTTCTCGAGCTGCCAATTTGTAAGAATCCCACCCCCTCCCCAAACTTAGTTGCAAACTTAGTTTGTGGAAAAGAGGAGTACAATTTGGTGCTCACCGAATTTAACCATATTATTCACCGCTTTACAATTTATTAAAAATGCAACAGACTAATCCATACAAACATACCAAACCATTTCAAGTCTAATAAGTCCAAAAGACAATAGAGTAGCATATGGAAAGTTAAACTCTTGGGCTGCCAATACGTACACCTACCAAGACTTCCCCAAACTTGGTTAAAAACCAAAGTTTGTGAGGAAGAAAGGGTACGAATTGGTGTCCTAACTCACAGTGATTTTTGGGCTTCTTCAATCCCATTTGGTGCTATCTCCTTGAATTTCACGGATTGGTCGGTTCCTCATCATCATAGTCTCTGCACTCTAAAAGAAGATAATAAGACAATATCTAAATATAAGTAAGCAACCTAAACTACGAAATTGAATATACGAAAAGCAATAAACGTCGGGTTGCCTCCCGACAAGCGCCTTTGTTTAACGTCGTTGGCTCGACGGATGCTCTTTAAATAAACAAAACAAACAACTATCTAGGTAAATAAAACAAACGCTTAACACATAAAACAAAATCGTTCTAAACCATTCCCCGGCAACGGCGCCAAAATTTGGTAGCATCGTTTCCCACTACCAAATTAAATGTGTATAAAGATACACTTAACCTTATCCTACTACTCTAACTAGTAGAGTGGCAAGCAAGGGTCGATCCCACGAGGAACGGTTGAATAATTTTGCTTTTATGTATTAAGCTATTATTATCAAGAAACATAAAGTAAATAAACTAGAAAACAATTAAGAAGTGGGGGGGGGGGGGGGGGTTTAATGAAATAGCAACTAACACCTAAATAAACAAAGACAATTAAAGAGATTTTTATAGGTTTTTGGTTTGTAAATAACAAAACGATTCACCCTTGATCATGTTTCACCGAGGTCTTGGACGATTTATGCAACTATTGTTAATGCCCGATTCAATTGTGATTCTAGCCCTTATCTCAAGGCTATTAACAAGCTCTAATAGCCTTGTTATCCCTTAATCTTAGTTAATCAAAACAAGCTCTTCGACTAGCCCTATTCAGTTTAACCGAATCCTCGAACAAGCTCTCTTAGATTCAATCACCAAATGCATTAAACACTAGGACAACGAGATAAATTCAACATAAAACTCGCAAGCTCGGTTTTAGTGGTTGAACTTTGTGTTATCACCAATAAATAACTATTGTTTGCTACTCGGGAATCGGAAATCCTACAATTACGAATAGTAATCTCCTATTCTAGCAACACATTCACAAATCCCTTAAAGGGTGATCAATCCAATAATAAATTCATAAATGTGAGTCAATAACAGCAAATAACACAAAACACTTGAATACACAATATTTTCGGTAACATTAACCGTAATAATCACATAAATGTCTTGGACTCAAGGTTCCACAATAATCAAGAGTGAACAAAAGGGTGCTAGCCACCCATTTTACCTAATACAAAGATAAACTAACAGAAAATTAAAGAACACATGAAAATAGGATAGAAAGAACCAAAGGTTAGGGGTTGAAGATCAAGATCTTCAACCCCCTTCCATTTCCTTGCTTCCAATGGAGAAAAGTGGCTGATTATTTGAGGGGGATGGGTTCTAGGTTGTTCTAAGTTAGGTTAAATTCAAATGGGATGATATATATATAAGGAGAGAAAGTGCTAGTAAAAAAATAGGCAAAATCGCATTCAGGATTTTAAAACAGGGTAAGGAATCTCGGCCGAGATGCAAGTGTGTCTCGGCCGAGACGTGAAAAAGAGAAAATTTGGAAGTTTTAGGATTTGACTCATCTCGGCCGAGATTGGATTGCATCTCGGCCGAGATCTCCATTTCTGGAATTTCTGAAATCCCCTGCAGACTCATCTCGGCCTAGACGCATTATCTGTCTCGGCCTAGATTTCCATCTCGGCCTAGATGCAAAGTCTGTCTCGGCCTAGATTTGCAATTTTGCAATTCTTCATGAAATCCCCTGGAGACTCATCTCGGCCGAGATTTGCATCCTGTCTCGGCCGAGATCTTCAGTTAGCCCTTCCTTTTGTTGCCTCGATCGATCCCTCGACTCCGCGGTCGTTTGATGTCCTTTTTCGACTCTTTTTCACCTATCTTAACACAAAAATAGCACAAACGCATTATTTTTGCCCATGAGAGTATAAAAGCACTAAATACACGTGATTATGCACATTATTGACACTAAAATGACACTAAAAGTGCCCTAAAGTGCGTGCACGAAACACGTGTACCAATCATGATCGCTTACTCTTTTCCATGAAAATTTTGAAATCAAATGCCACTAAAATCTGCCCTAAACACGTGTCCTTTTGTTTTTCTCTTTATTGTTCGGGACGAACAAGTTTTAAGTTTGGGGAGATTTGGTACACATGCCTCGTGCATGCACTTTAGGGCACTTTAGTGTCATTTTATTGCAATTTATTATGCACAATCATGTGTATTTAGTGCTTTTGTATTCTCATGGGCAAAATAATGCGTTTGTGTTATTTTTTTGTTAAGACAGGTGAAAAAGGATCGAAAAAGAAAGTTAAACGATCGTAAAGTCGGTGGATCGATCGAGGCAGCAAAAGGAAGGGGCTAACTGGAGATCTCGGCCGAGATAGGATGAAAATCTCGGCCGAGATGAGTCTCCAAGGTAAACATGAAGATTTGCAGAACTGAAGATCTCGGCCGAGACAAGAGACGCATCTCGGCCGAGATGAGCTTCCAGAGATTTTAGGATTTTCAAAAGACCAAGATCTCGGCCAAAATGAAGTCCAATCTCGGCCGGGATGAGTCAAACCCTAGCCAGCCCCAATTTTCCCTTTTCACGTCTCGGCCGAGATCAGCCTTCGACCCACCAGCTGAAAAATCTTTCTTTCACATCTCGGCCGAGACACACTTGCATCTCGGCGTCTCGGCCGAGAGTCCTTATCCTGTTTTAAAATCTTGAATGCGATTTTGCCTATTTTTTACTAGCACTTTCTCCCCTTATATATCTATCATCATATTCGAATTTGACCTAACCTTTTCGATACTTTTGGAAGCACTATTAAGCGACCATCACATCCAAGGAGGAGAGAAGGGCAAGAAGAAGTCACATCATCTTCCCCATTGATCATCCTTGGGTTTTATCACTCTATCTTTTATGAATTCTTGTATTTTCTGTAGTTTCTTGATTGTATTAGGTGTAATGGGTGACTAGCATCCTAAATTCTACCCTTGATCATTTTGAACATTGATTGATGATGAGAATGTGATTATTGACTCTTGATGTTACCTTATTTATGCAATTTAAATGTTCTATAATGCTTGATTGGACTGTCTCATGCCTAGATGCTTGTTTTAGGATTGATCACCCTTTGGGAGGCATTTATTGTATGTTGCTAGAGATTGAACTTCACTTTCCGTGATTGTTGAAGCTTCAATCTCCCTTAGTAGCGAACAATGCTTGATATCATTGGTGGCATTATAGAGTTTGGCCTCTAAACCCGATCATGTCGAGGTTTTTGCTTTATTTATCCCGTTGTTCTAGCTCGTGACCACCCAATATCAATTAGTGTGAAAAGAGCTTGTTTGGATCACTAATTGATTTGGATAGGGATAAATCGATAAGCGTACCTTCGATTTATCCACAATTAAGGGACAACACGGTCTACATAAGCGGACCTTGTAGATTGTGGGATAATGGTTTAAATCGCATTGAATTTGGGACATCAACGATAATCATTAGGTAGTCAGATTCAAGGAGATACTAGATCGAGGGTAGACCTTTTATCATATTCTAAACCCGAAAAACATTTGTTGTTGTCTTTCTTTGTTTGATATAAAATACCAAACATATTTATTGCTTATCTAGAATTTTAGTTGATCACTTGTTAGCATTTAGTTGTTAACTCAATCCAAAACCCCCCTCGTTTACTTGTTTAAGCTTATTACCCTATCCATCGTAAATCATTAGTAGCTTGTAATATCCGAACAATACTAATCCACCGTTCTCTGTGGGATCGACCCTTACTTACCACTCTACTCGTTAGAGTCGTAGGCTAGGAATCGCGTATACATATTCTTATATATATACGTTTAATTTGGTGGTAAGAAACGACCTCCTACCAACTTCGATCATTTCATTTTTCTAATTTTATCCTTTCCTAAGTCTGAAGTTTTATCTATAAAATTATGTTTTATAACTGTATCTTGAAAACTATCAAAAACTCTTACATTTTTCTTTTTTCAAATACCCCAAACATAATTTTTGGTCATTCCATCTACGTAGTTTTATCCTTTTCCGAGTCTAAAGTTATACCCGTAAATTATGGGATTTCGGAGATAATATTATTTCCCTGTCATAAACGAACTTTTAAATTTTCTTTGTTTCATATATATTGAACGTGATAGTCAAACTATCTATTTCTTAACTCTCACCTTTTTCTGAGTCGTGGGTACGGATGGGTTCTAGCATTGCGGTGTCACTTTTTCAACAAAAAAAAATCATAAAAATATTTCTTTAGTCAAGTATTGTAATGAATGCATGAAAGTATTTAAAAATATATTTTGAATATTTTTGTAAGGATTCGGAGGTTCGGGGTATTACATCATCCCCTCCTTAAAAAAATTTGGTCGTCAAAACTACTAGTCACTCAGGTGAGTATCTAGGGATACTTACCATGATCTCATCTTCCCTTTCCCAATTAGCTTCTTTCTTTTCATGCCTACTGCATTGAACCAAAATTAATGGAACGTTTCAATTCCTAAGAGTGTGTACTTTCTTCCCAAGTATTGTTATTGGTTCTTCTTCGTAAGTAAGATTCTTACCAATCTCTATGTTCTCGAAGCTAATAAGGTGATCGGGATCAGGGATATACTTCCTTAACATAGAGAGATGGAAAACATTATGTATAGTTGCTAACTCGAGTTGTAAATCTATCTGGTACGCTACATCTCCTATTTTTCCTAAAATCTCGAAAGGGCTGACGTATTTGGGTCTTAATTTTCCCTTCATCCTGAAATGAAAACTGATTTCATAGGTGCTACCTTAAGAAACACCTTATCACCAATCTCAAAATGTAAATCCTTCCTCCTTGTATCTGCATAGGACTTCTATCTATCTTGAGTTGTTCTAGTCCTCCCCCTGGATTTTTGAGATTGCTTCAACTGATCTTTCAACAATCTCACGTCCTAACATTTTGCTTTCTCCAACCTCATCCCAATGTATTGGTGATCGACATTTCTTTCCGTAAAGTGCTTCATACAGTGCCATTCCGATAGTTTCTTGATAAGTATTTTTGTACGAGAACTCTATGAATGAAAGGTGCGACTCTCAACTCTCCTAGAAATCTAACAGACACATTCTAAGCATATCCTCTAAGGTTGGGATGGTCCTCTCAAATTGCACGTCAGTTTGAGGGTGATATATCGTACTGAAACTTAGTTTTGTCCACTTTGCAAGCTTTTCCAGAAATTCAAGGTAAAACATTAATCTCGATAAAAAACGATGGATATTTGCACTCCGTGCAACCTGAAAATTTTGTCAATATACAACTGTGCTAGTTGACCCATAAGGTCATCCTAATTGGTAAGAAGTGTGTGGACTTCATGAGTAGATCTATGATAACCCGAATCGCTTCATGTTTCCTAAGGGTTCGTGGCAATCCTGTGACAAAGTTCGTGGTTATGTGTTCCAATTTCCATTCTGGGATTTTCAAAGGATAGCAATCCTGAAATTCATTGATGTTGCGCTTTGACACGTTGACATATCAAACATCGGCTAACATACTGTGTAATGGATTGCTTCATTCCCATCCACCAGAATGTATCATGTAACCCTTTGTACATCTTTGTACCACCTAGATGTGTAGTATTTCCAGAATAACGTTTCTAAGCTCCTCACTGTTTGATACACATAACCTTCCTCCATAGGTTAGTGTCCCATTGGTGCCTACTATGAATCCTTTCGTCTCTCCCTTAACAATTTTTTCCTTCATCTTATTGAGAAATTCGTGCTCGTTATGTTCGTTCGTGATATGTTCTCTTAAGGTGGGTTTTATGGTTAGTGATGCAATCCCTACGGTGGTGCATGATGCTTTGGTAAAGTTGAGATCTAAGCTGATGAGTTCTCTCACGAAATCATCCAGGTTCATTGGCATAGCTACAATTTATCCTTTAGTTTTTCTACTAAGAGTGTATGATACAATGTTAGCTTTACCTGGGTGGTAGAGAATGGTGCAGTCATAATCCTTTAATAGTTCTAAGTTTCTAACCACCTTCTTTGGTGCATGTTAAGTTCCTTCTGCGTAAAAAAGTATTTAAGCTCTTATGGTCGGTGTAGATCTCACATTTCGTACCATAAAGATAATGCCTCCATATCTTTAAGGCATGCACTATTGCTGCAAGCTCTAGTTCGTGGGTTGGGTAATTCTACTAATGGGGTTTCAACAGTCTAGATGCATAAGTTATGAACTTACGGTGTTGCATTAAGACACATCCAAAATCAATCTTGGAAGCATCTTTAAAGATTACAAACCCTTCAGATCCATTTGGGATAGTTAAGATAGGCACTGACAGTAGCTTACGCTTCAACTCTTGGAAATCCTTTTCACACTCGGGAGTCCAAATAAATTTGGTGTTCTTCTTGGTAAGTTAGGTCAATGGCCTCACAGTCCTAGAGAAGTCTTGAATGAATACCTGGTAAACCACTCTGGATCTCATTCACATTTGCTTGTGCCTTCCAATCGAACACTGCTTCTACCTTGGCAGGATCTACCTCAATTCCTTTTAAAGAGATTTTATGTCCTAAAAAGACAACTTGATAGATTCAAAATTCACACTTGCTGAATTTGGCATAGAGTTTTTCTTAGCGTAGGGTCTCTAGTATAGTACCGAGATGTTTTTCGTGTTGTTTCTTATCTTTTGAGTACACTAAAATATCATCGATAAAGACTATAACAAATTGGTTAAGGTTTTGATGGAAGACTCGATTCATTAGGTCCATGAAAATTATTGGCGTATTTGATAATCCCAATGGCATTATAGTAAATTCATAATGGTCATAGCATATTCTAAAAGCAGTTTTAGAGATGTTGCTACTCTTAACTTTCAATTTATGATAGCCGGAGCTTAAATCGATTTTCAAAAATCCACTAGCATCCTTCAATTGATCAAAAATGTCTTCTATCCTAGGCAATTGGTATTTGTTCTTAATGGTCACACGATTAAGATCACGGTAATCTATACACATGGTGATACACTAGGCCTTATAAACTTCTTTTCTAACAATTCTTGCAGCTGTATTTTCAACTCTTGGTGCTTTTAATGTCGCCATTGATCCTAGTATGACATCTATGTTGAACGTAACCTATCATTCGGGTGGTATCCCTGGTAGCTCTTCGGAAACACATCCGTGTAATCTCTAACTATTGGCACTTCGAAAGGGGTTATTTGAGTGTCATTATTTTTCGAGATACTAACTAAGTAACCCTGGCAATCCTTTCTCTTTAATAGCTTTGTCGCTTTCATTGCCGATATTACTTTCACTCTTGGACCCGTTGGTATATCGTGACAAGTAAACTGAATTTCTCCAGGCCCATCTATATCTATCTCCCGACCAACGAATCGTGGCTCTATTCCTTCTTAGCTAGTCCAATCATAAGATAATATCAAAACCTTTCATTTTAAGCACATGGAGATTGGTCTCTATCTAATGTTCACCAAAATTGAGTTTCAACTTAGACACTACATCTTTAGTATGAACTATTTCTCCTGAGGGTAGACTTATAGCTAATCCTTCATTTCTATTTTCTTGTCTCAAACCCAATTTTTCCCTAAAGTTCTCTGATATAAAAACGTTTGATGCTCCCGTATCAAAAAGAACATAAGTAGGTATATTACGAACTAATAGGATACCTGGTAGGGTCTCATTTCTCTCTATCTCCTCCTTTTCCTCAAATATGGTGTTAACTTTCACCTTTCCCTTCCTTTCTGGAATATGGTTATTTCCTCCTTGTTTGGTGTTCATTCTTAGCGGTTTGATCATAGGTTGTTTATTAGTGGTGGTGCTCTGACATTGTTGGTGTTATCAACTTTTTGCCACATGCCCTGGTTGGTGGCTCTTATAACAAATCCAATTTCCGGCCAAGCATTCTCCAAAGTCGGTTTTGTTACACTTACAGCAACGGGGTTTGGTTAGTGTGTTGGATGCAGGAACAACACTAAGAGATGTAACCCTCCTCACCTAGTTATTACTAGTGTGGTTTCTACTATGACTACCCCGTTTTCTTTTTCCCATGATTTCTTGTGGTCTCTAATTGTATTCTAGGTTCTGGCTTATACATACTATCTTGGCTCTTTCAAAAACCTCGTTGTATCGAGTTAGTCTTAATCCTGATATAATCCCTCCCACTTCTTAGCGTAGACCACGCTCAAAACATCTCACTTTCCTCTCATCTGTGTCAACCAAATGTGGAGCATATTTGGACAGTTGGTTGAACTTACGTACGTACTTTATCATAGGGCTATTCCCCTAATGTAGGTTGAAACATTATATCTCCTTGAAATTCCTAAGATTATGCGAAATATCGGTTAATCAGGGCTTCTTTAAAGTGATCCCAGGTCATGCTCTATATTTGTTAATCAGTCATAGTCCTTTCATGGGACCTACACCAATGACTGGCATCCTCTGCAAATTGAAATCACACACAAGATATATTTTAGTGGTCTTCCATGAGGTCATAGATACGCTCAATCTCTAATTAAGATCCATTCTTCTGTAGCTATTGGGCCTATCCTACCATTAAACCTAAGTGGTGTAAAGTGACAAAAAATTTCTATCACATCATTATTTCTTGGTGCTACGGGCTACCTAACTTGTGCTTGGTGGGTTGGTACTGGGGTGCCATTGGATATAGCCTTGGAGAGTTGTGAAAAACTCTCTTGCTATATCTGCTCCTGAAGCTCCATTAGGCGGATTAGAAGGTGTTTTTCCTGTAGATTCTACAAAAGGTTCTCGTTCGGGTTGAGTTGCCTGTTGACATATCGGTCGTGCCATAGTGTAACTATGCTTTAAAAATATATGTCTATAGAGATATTTATAGCAAGTCGATGTGAATCATACCTTCAAGCAATGAACTTATTTTTAGAACAAAATGAATAACATTCAAGAAATCAATAGCAAGTTAATCATTAGCTAAATAAGATATGTTATACACACACACACACACACACACACATATATATATATATATTAAGTTAAGTTACAGTACATTAGCCCGGCGAAATGAAAATAGAGGCTAAGTACATGATATTAGAAAAGACTCTAATCAAATAAATGACGAGTATGAGCTAGCTACTACTAACGAATCTCTTTCTAGGTACTAAAATCAAGAAGAAATTTTGTAAAAAAGTTATATACTACTACTACTATATGTCACAATATAAGGTAGGTACTGACTACTATATACATCTAATTAGACTGTTGAATGCTCCTATCATAGTACCAGTTGTTGAATCCAGCCTGATCCTGAGTAGGTGGGATAGGAGGATCTGCCTGAACCCCAGCAGGTGATGTGGGTGAAGTAGGTGAAGCTAGTATAGTGGATGAAGTGGGGGTGCTGCAGTTCCATAAAATCCTCCATCAAAAGTGGGTGGGGGCAAATTGTCAATCTAGTACAACCCTTTAACTATGACTTCTGGGATCGGGTAACTCCTGACATCTCAAAAAGAAATGTAGTCTAATCCTCCTAAACCTCTATGTTGGCCTTCTTGCGGTGTAGGCTAGTGATGCCGATAGCTACTGCTACCTATCGAGCCCAGTCAGGAAGGCGGTAGTTGTCTCTTACCTCGGCATGGTAGCCGGTCGTCAGACAATAGTAATACTCAATCCTGAGGTCATATGTCTTTGCTATAGAGTCTAAGTGTGTTGCCTCGAGTAAGCATTCCTAACGGTGTGTTACTGCTGCTATAAGACGTCTACTAAATCGCTCGTAATCAATCCTAGCCCCCTAAATAGAATCTACAGTAAGAAGTCTAGCAAATATACTCCTAGCCTAATCACTAGAGAAGGTATCACTATATCTCTCAAATGCTCTGCATCCGGAAAATCCGTAAACTCGTGCCTGACACGTGCCGCCCCAGCCCTGCATCACTCTAAGGTAGTAACATAGTCGTCAATCTCTTAAGTCACTCCCTGCCTAGACAACTAGACGTACTGTGCTCTCTGGGTCTTGCCTTGGGTGTTAGTCCAATGCGTGCGTGATACTTGCTTCCTAACGGTCATTTTAGTACACATTTTAATGAATGATTAGATGCAAATTTTCATTGTATACCATTTTTAAACTGTTGGATTTTGAAAATTTTCATCAAAGGTCCTCTTTTCAAATTTAAATTTTCTCAACATACTTACTTTTCCCCATGTTTCCTCCGTAAATTTCTCAACAATCAAAACAAAATCGCAATTTCCATCAACTTCTTATCAAAATGCACAAGTGAGAACATTCCAAAATCATAGTAATGCGAAATCCTTTAATGCTTTAAAATTTATCATGACATACCTTGTAGTAAGTGCTAGGTCTGTTAGCGCAATCTCAGCTCTCTCGTCCACTTCTAGGATTTTATAAAATATTTTCCTTGATATTTTGTAAAGGTGTTATTGTTGTGATGGAGCATGAATCACGCTCTTTCCGCGCGGCCGCAACAGGCATATGTCGCGACTGTGTCAAAAGTGCTCTAGATTGTGTATCAGCACTGTGGAAGCAACGCAGCCGCGTCAACCATTGGACGCGGCTGTGACATATTATACGTGGTTAAGCTTACACTAAGCTTAACGCAACGCGACCGCGTGAAGGGTGTTGTGCGGCCACGTCGGTTAGACGCGGTAGTTTTCTTTGGCCTCAATTTTAACGTCGGATTTTGGCCCATAGACTATTATAAATAGTTGTTCTCTCATTGTAATTGGTGTTGACTAAAAATAGTGAAATCCCTGGCTTGATATCGCCCCCAGAAATAGTTACACATCGTAACGAATTGGGTAACAAATTATTATGTTTTTCTCATCTTTCTTTCTTTAAATATTGTGTTCGTATGTGGGTTGATTCCTAACAACTGGTATCAGAGCTCCGATTTCGAAGGGAGTATCGCGATGGAAGGAAAGGTGTCGATCGAGAAGTTTGATGGTTCTGGCAATGGATTCTGGAAGATGTAGATGGAAGATTACCTTTATGGTAAAGATCTACACTTGTCTCAAATATGGAGGCGGCGGAGTGGGCCTTATTGGACAGGAAAATGATGAGCGCGATACGTTTATCGCTGTCTAAGGAGATCTCTTATCACATGACTGCAGCAAAGTTCACGAAGGAGATGCTTGTGATTTTAGAGGAGATGTATTAGAAACCATGGATGGCGAACAAGGTACATCTGATTAGGAGACTGTTCAACCTAAGGATGTCGGAGGGTACACTGGTGCAGCAGCTCCTAAATGAGTTCAACATTATTACTTCACAGTTGAGCTCAGTGGAGATTAAATTTGACGATGAACTATGAGCCCTGATCATGCCATCGTCTCTGCCAGACAGTTGGGCCGTTACAGTGACAACAGTTAGCGCCGCGTAAGCTAAGCTGAAGTTTGACAAGGTAAGGGATCTGATGATTAGCGAGGAGATTCGCAGGAAAGAATCAGGATCTACTTCGGGGTCAGCACTGAACACCGAGAACAGTGGTAGACAATCGGGAAGACAGCAGAATCGGGGAAGGTTCAAATCCAGGGGAAGGAGCCAATCCAGGAAGGATACGAGCTCAATCAAGTGTTCGAATATTGATGAGTTCGGTCACTTTAGAAATCAGTACAAAGCACCAAAGAAGAACAAGAAGGGTCAAGCAGACAAGGGGACAGCGAACGCAACCACAGAGGAGGATGATGGTGATGCGTTGGTCCTGAGCGAGTCTAGTCCCATGGAATCTTGGGTGTTGGATTCCGGAGCATTGTTTCATTCATGTGGTAATGTTGACATTATGAATGATTATATTTCTGGTGATTTTGGACAGGTATATCTTGCAGATGATGAAGCCCTGAAAATTGGAGGAAAGGGAAGCATGCTAGTTGCGACCTCGAACGGATCCATTTTGGTGTTGAAAGAAGTCCAACACATTCCCGATTGAAGAGGAACTTACTTTCAGTTGGGCAGCTAGATAAGGAGGGTTACGTGGTAACATTTGACTGCAACAATTGGAAGATTACCAGAGGAGCTATGGTAGTAGCTCAAGGTAAGAAGGAATGTACGTTTTACATGACAATGAACTCCAAAGATCACATTGATCTTGCAGACGCAGCAGGTGATGTGAATTTGTGGCACTGTCAGTTTAGCCACATGAGTGAGAAGGGAATGAAACTGATGTGCTCGAAAGGTAGACTACCTGGCCTAAAATCTATGGAAGTTGACCAATGTGAAGACTGTGTGTTTGGGAAATAGAGGCGCGTGATTTTCTCAAGAGTCAGCAAAGCCTTGAAAACTAAGAAGTTAGAGTTGGTCTATAGTGATCTATGGGGACGGGCACATGTGGAGACTCCCGGAGGAGCACTATACTACATGAACTTCATTAATGATTCCACAAGAAAGGTATTGGTTTATTTTTTGAAAAGTAAATCTAATACGTTCGATACTTTCTGGAGGTGGAAAGTCGTGGTTGAAACTGAAAACAGGGTTGAAGGTGAAGTGTCTGAGGTCTGACAATGGAGGTGAGTATGACCTCAAGGAGTTCAAAGACTATTGTTCTGATGATGGGATTCGCACGGAGAAGACAGTGTGTGGAACTCCCCAGCAGAATGGAGTAGTAGAACAGATGAACACAATGCTGAATGAGTGGGCTAGATGCATGAGGCTGAAAAGTGGGATGCCAAAGATGTTTTGGGGTGAGGCTGTTAACACAGCTGCGTTTGTTATCAACAGAGGCCCATCATTTCTACTAGAGAATAGAATACCGGAGGAGGTATGGACTATGGACGTCAAAGGAGGTAAACCTATCCTTTCTACATATTTTTGGTTGTGTAGCTTATGCCCATGTTAGCTCCACTGATAGAAGTAAATTGGATGCTAACTATGTCAATTATACGTTCATTGCTTATGGTGGCAATGAGTTTAGTTATAGGCTCTGGGATGAGCAGAACTGAAAGGTGATTCGCAGTAGAGATGTAGTGTTTAATGAACAGGTGATGTACAAGGACAGATTGAAGGCATCGAGCTCTGACAACTCTAATTCCAAGCTAGTGGAGTTAGACATCTTAAACTTGAGTGGGAGTAAGGAGGGTCAGGCTGAAGAGGAGGTTCTTGAGGATGAACCAAGAACTCCACCACCTCAGGAGATTGTTCTGCTGCATAGACCGGCTAGAGAGCGACGTGCACCGGATAGGTATTCGCCCTCTAACTATTACTTGTTACTTACTGACGGTGGTGAACCTGAGAGCTTTACAGAAGCAGAACAGGTTATTGATAGACGAAAGTGGAGAGGTGCCATGGAAAATGATTTGGCATCACTTCGTGTGAATGACACTTGGGAACTGAGTGAACTTCCCAGGGGTATGAAAGCTTTGCACAGCAAGTGGGTCTACAGAATCAAGAATGAAGCAGATGGTAGCAAGCGCTACAAAGCTAGGCCGGTTGTGAAAGGGTTCAAGCAGCGATTCGGTAGTGACTACACTGATGTATTTACTCCTGTTGTGAAACTGATGACTGTCCGCATGGTATTGAGTATGGTTGCTGCAGAGAACTTGTTATTACATCAGATGGATGTAAAGACGTCATTCCTTCACGATGATCTGGTGGAGGAATTGTATATGGTTTAGCCAGAGGGATTAGTGGCCAAAGGAAAGGAAGAAGTTGTGTGCAAGTTGAGGAAGAGCTTGTATAGGTTGAACCAAGCTCCGAAGCAGTGGTACAAGAAGTTTGACAATTTCATGGAGGAAATTGGTTACTATAAGAGGTTTGAAAAAAACTTTCTTATCCTCCTATTATATGTTGATGACATGTTGATCACAGGAGCTGGTCTGAAAGAGTTGGATAAGTTGAAGAAGCAGTTGTCTGAGAGGTTTTCCATGAAAGATTTGGGATAAGCTAAGAAGATTTTGGGTATAAGAATCAAGAGGAATAGAGCGGCATGTAGATTGTATCTTTCGCAGGCGGATTATATCCAAAAGTTCTTGGAAAGATTCAACATGGATAATTCGAAGTCTGTAAGTGTTCCGTTGGGAAGTCACTTTAAGTTGTCGAAGAAGCAGTCGCCAAGTAATAAGGATGAACGTGCCCAAATGAAGAATGTCCCATATGCTTCGGCAATTGGCAGTGAATGTATGCTATTGTGTATATAATGCCAGATATTGCGCATACAGTGGGAGTAGTGAGCCGGTTCATGAGCGATTGGGGGAAACAACATTGGGAGGCAGTGAAGTGGGTACTACGATACTTGAGAGGTACCACAGATAAAGCATTGTGCTTTGATAGGAGATATTCCAAGGTGGTTGGTTATGTCGATGCAAACTTGGCATCAAATGATCTTGATGGGAGAAGGAGTACAACTGGGTATGCCTTTACTTATGGGGGTACATCGATTTCTTGGACATCGAAGTTGCAAAAGGTTGTTGCTCTATCCACCACAGAAGCTGAATATATAGCTGCGGTGGAGGCGAGAAAAGGGATGGTGTGGTTGCATAATTTCTTGGATGAACTTGGAAGGAAGCATGAAAATAGTGTACTCTACAGCTACAATCAGAGTGCAATTTTGTTGGCTTACAATCCAGCCTTTCATTTGAGGACAATGCACATTGAGTTGAAATATCACTACATAAGGCACCTGTTAGAGAAGAGGACCCTGCAACCTGTGAAAATTCTCGGAAGTGAGAATCCAGCTGACATGTTTACTTAGGTGGCGATCTTAGAGAAATTGAAGTTTGCATAACTTCAATTGGCCTTGGAACTTGAAGAAAAGGCTAGGTGATACTGAGCAGATACTGGAGAAGAGGAGAAGAAGAAGACATGAAGATTTGAGAGTGATCAATCTCCAAGTGGGAGATTATTGTGATGGAGCCTGATTCATGCTAAGGCTCGCGGCCGTGCCTCATCCTTTCGCACGGCCGCACCGAAAACGAGCCAGTTAGTGTAATGGAAGCTGCGAAGGCAACGCAGCCGCGTCAAAAGTGCTCTAAATTGTGTATCGGCACTGTGGGAGGAACACGGCCGCGTCAACCATTGGACGTGGCCGCGACATATTATGCGTGGTTAAGCGACCGCGTGAAGGGTGTTGCACCGACGCGGCAGTTTTCTTGGGCCTCAAGTTTGAGGTCGGATTTTGGCCCATAGAGTATTATAAATAGTTTTTCTCTCATTGTAATTGGTGTTGACTAAAAATAGTAAAATCTCTGACTTGGTATCGACACCAAATGCAGTAACACAACATAACGAATTAGGTAACCAAATTATTGTGTTTTTCTTGTCTTTCTTTCTTTCATTATCTTGATCATGTGTGGTTAATTCCTAACAGTTATCATAGATTCTTTCTTTCAAAACTTTAAAACAATATAAGCGAAAGCATTTGTGATTCTGTAGATAGACTTTATTCCAAAAATACGGTAAATAAAATTTCGAAATGTATATATATATATATATACATGCGGAAACATATAATTATTAAAGACTGAAATATAAGATGTTTGTGATCAAAATGAAAATGGTTTTATAAATATCATGGGCCCTAAGTGGAGTCGAATGGAGCCCACGAGATCCGCAACAGCCCGCTACGCATCTCCTTCATCCTGAAAATTTTGTAGGGGGTATGAGTTTCAAAGAAACCCGTGGATAACTCTGAAAACAGTTATATTATGTAGCAAAACTATATTCAATCACATAAACATTCATGTAAAGGTAATGCCCGACTTTTATGGGGTCAAATACCGAACCCCACTCATACGGGTTAATTTATGTGGCCCAACTTTCACAGGGTCCAACCCAACTCATACAGGGTTAGTTTTTAGGCATCTTTCACAGAGTCTTGTACTTTCAAAATATGTATAGAAACGCAATATTAATCGGAATCAATAATCATTACATTATAACGTTTATGTGTAATACACAAAGGCAAAATCAAGATATAACAATATAAATCATGTCCATATTATAACTGAGAGCTAATTTGTAATCATAACTACCCACCTGTTTACTTTTCAAAAAGCATAGTCGGGGAAGTGTCCTTCGCGTGCTCCTGAACTCAGTTCGCACACTTAGCATCAGTTGTTTGAAAATCTTTTGTTACTTATCGGGTTCATTATGTCTTAATAGAATTTCTATTCTCGAATATTTTCTTAAGTATAGACATTTTTTTTCGAAGTTAAGTATTTTATTAAAATTCAAAGATGAAATAATTTTCAAATAAACCTTATAACATGATAAACCAACTTTATATAACTCATACGCTAATTTCAAAAATATAAATATCATTGAAATTATTTTTTATTTCTCATATTTTATATTATGGACATTCAAGATAAAAAATTTATAAATTCGACTTTTCCCTTGGGATAAAATTCTAATATATACTCTTTATACTTCTAAGTACTTATTTATCATAGTTATATCAAAAGAAATCCGAAATATTAGGGGCTCTCCCCTAAAAAAATTATAATTTATTTTTTAACACTTTAATGGGAGATATAATTATATCATCATCTCATATATATATATGTGTGTGTGTGTGTGTGTGTGTGTGTGTGTTTGTTAAAACAAGATATTATTTTATATATAAAAATTGAAAATTATACATCTCTTATTTTCCTTGTATTTCAAAATAATAATCCTATTATCTTTCAAAATTTAATATCATACCTTCTAATAATAATTTTAATGTTTAAACTACATATATAACTTTACAAATATATAAATAAAGTCTGAAATTTTGATTTTTTGAATTATAATTTTCTGAAAGATAGAAAATTAGAAACTTATTAAAAAAGCTTCTAAAATCTATATTTCACTCTTTAATTCCCTTTTTAATTTTTCAACTTCAAATATACCATATAAATAAATTATTATACTTATATATGTTGAAAAATATTATTTCCAGATTTTTTATAATTTTCAAATTTGTCCAGTTTTTTTTTGGAAAAAAAAATTGTTTGTTAATTTTAAAAATGTTTTAAACCTTCTTTTTAATTTACCAACTTCAAATATACCATATATATAACTTATTACACTTATATATGTTGAAGAATATTATTTCCAGATTTTTATAATTTTCGAATTTGTCCAGTTTTTCTTTGAAAAATATTGATCATAATTTTATAAATGTTTTAAACCCTCTTTCTGATTTTCCAACTTTATATTCACCAAATATATAGCCTATCATACACACACATACACACACACATATATATATATAATTAAAATAAATTTCCAAAATTTATATAATTTTCGGATTTACATATTTTTTTTTCGAAAAGCTGAATTTTAATTTAAAAGATGTTTTAAATTCTCTTTTTAATCTTCCAACTTTAAATATACCATGTGTATAACTTATTATACACATATATATATATATAACACAAAAATAATTTTCAAAAATTTCTTAAAAAATAAAATCACATCAACCCCCTTTCTCTTTTTTCGAAGAAGAAGAAAAAATTGAGAAGAATGTTTATATGATCATCTTTTAATCCTCTTCTGAATTTTTCCAACTATAAATCAACCTTTTATAATAAAAGAAGGTAGCATAAAAATAAGAAAAACATGTGTCGCACCCACAATTTTCGCTGAATTTTTATTTTGTTTTATTGTTTTAGAACTACTCTTAAATGCGTGGAGAGTCGCTAAAGAAGAGGGAGACATGTGTCACATCCACTTGTTGTGGGTTCTCCTCAAATCAATTTGTTTTATTTTTCTTTTATGTTTTCCTTTTTATCTTTTCCATTCGAAATTTCAAGGTCTTATAACTTTTTCGTCTCAATTCGATTTTTCATAAGAAATATATCAAATTATTCCTCTTTTGACGATCTTCGATTTGACATCCATAATGCATTTCTTATAATTAAAATATTAATTTTTAAGTGTAAAATACCTTTTTAGGATGTTAATGACATATTTTGATTTTCTAAAATATGATATATTTTCATTTCTAAACATTTCTATGTAAAATTAAAATGTACTATTATTCCAAAAATGATATTCTTTTGAATGAATTGAAATTTTTAGAAGATTAAAATTAGTTACTTTAATTTTACCTTTTTCTCTTAATAATTTTTGGATAGTTTAAAGTATTTGCTTTAAAAAATCATAAAAAATACAAATTTGTTAGTTTACACTTTACAATAGAAAAAAAATAAACTTAGATACATTTGCTAAAATGATTTGTTAATTGAATTAGTTTGCTTATTATTATTTTTCTATTTTGTGAAAATAAAAATTATGCTACCTACAACAATAATAAGTTAATTATTTTTTATTTGAATATGACATGATAATATAGTTTACCATTCATATACTTAAGTAACTAATATGTTTGTGGCGTCTTGTACTAATATTATATTATTAATATATGTGGCTTTCAAACGATAATTATTCAAAATATTTGATATTGTTTTATCATTATATGCATATGTAATTATTACAACCAATGTAATGCACACTGAAATAATAAGGAGATAAATTAATCAAATTTCAAGTTTGTATTTAAAATTTTACTTGACATATTTAGCATCATCAGATCATGCATTCAAATAATTGAACTAACAAAATTTATGAAAGTATAATTGATAGTTTCTATTTGTGATAATGAAAGGTATTAAAGGTAAAAATATAAAAATTGAATTGTCAAATATATGAAAATCCAACTGGTAGTTTCAATTTTCGATGAGAAAGATATTAAATGTAAAAAAAACTCACATGTAAGGAGGAAGAAATATTATTGGACAAAACATATCAACTCCCAATTTTATATTCTCAAATAATATATAGCCTGTAACGACCCGATTTTCATAAAAATATTTTAAAGCATTTTCAAATAGAAATAAGTAATTGTTTTTTTTTTCTTTTATATATCTATAAAAGACAATACTAAACAGGCCGTTAAAAGAACCAAATGAAAATGCAGCTAAATCTATTTTTCACATAATATCGGACTCAAATTTTAAATCCCTTTTAATAAAACTATATCAACTATCATCACTTTGCACTTGAAAATTATAAAACTTCATACCGCATGTAACATCGAAACAAATAGACAATTACTAGTCAAACCCATATTATTTATTAGAAAATAAGTGATCATGGAGAATTAAATTAAACTAAAATAATAAAATAGAATTATTTCCAAAGATCAACCTGACCAATCAACTTCACATAATAATCATGATTTTACCCAAGACACCTTTCATAATATTAACTATTAAAAATATTTGAATAATTACTAGCAACATCTACGACGTAATACATCAGCACAATTTGGTCAAAATCAAACAACTAAACAATATTCTAGTCAATACTTTAACACTAAAATCAGTTTGCACTTTTGGATAATTCAGATAACATAATTAAGCATCCATACGATACTAGGAGAATATTTCAAATAAGCTTGTATTATCCCTAAAAGAAATACCCTTATTAAAAATAGTTCACTAGTTATACACATGCTAGTTGTATCAAATTTATTTGAGAACACAATTATCTTCAATAAGGGATTATTTAGTATCATACATTGACATGCTTATAAAAGTTAATTTAGAACATATATAAACTTGTATCACAATTTTCTATTGTTTATTACCTAAATAAATACAAATATAAATCATGTGTAACAACGGGACACAAGTCATAAGTCATTAAATAAGTACCTACACAACCTAGATTGTAGCGAAAGTAAAGACAACCGTAACAACATAGATACAAGTAAAGTTCATAATTAAAGCATGCTCTAAATTTTACAAATCAACAACTAAGTTATCACGAAATAATTTATTTATTAGTTAAATTATAGGAACATAATATTAATAAACATGTCACGAATAAAATTATTAAGATAAACTTATCGCACCTCCAACAAAAGTATAATTCAATCATCACATCTAATCATGCTTATAATATAATTAATCAACAACACATAATATAACATTGATCGTATGGAAGGAGACCCATACGAGTGTACTTTAATTTATCCTATTAAGTATAAGGGTTTGTGTGTACGAATGTATTCATACCTGGTGTACAAGCCTATATAAAATGCAAATCATATCAAGGTACAATCAAGTCATAGTACAAGCACATAAGCATATTACTTATTTTATTTCAATAAGAGATCATATAATAATTCAGTCATGCATTGTCACATAATATTTGAAACCGAGACAGACATTCAAGCAAGTAATTTATGCAAATATCACATATTTTGCAGATAATTAAGTAAATAGCCGTGTAACTTTATTAATATTTTACCTATTAATCTAGTCACAAGTCATTTCAATATCTCCACATAAATTTCAAGTAGCTACATATAAATAGTAAATTATTTACTAAAATTTTAATGACTATCATATGCTCCGGGCTCCGCCTCAACTCCACCGACCCACACCGAGGTAACCTGAAAGGATCAATATTGGGTTGGGGTGAGCTTCCTTTAACTCGTGGAGGATTACAATTTATCACAATAATTACAAGTACAAGAGGCATACAATGTAACAATTATCATAATGATGTGTTTGTATTGGCAAGACACATAGAGCTAACTTGTATTGACAAGTAGCATACTGGTAATGGGCTAAACTTGTATTGGCAAGTAGCATAATGGCAATAAGCTAAACTAGTATTGGCAAGTAGCAAATTGAATAATTACTTGTATTGGCAAGTAACAACTTGAAAATAAAAGCACACGTAGGCAGTCAAGTAAATATAATTAAAGCGATAAACAATAAACCCCACCTGATGTCTTGAGTAAAATGAGTGAAATATAATGCTAATGATATGTCCGAAATCCTTGATCTTTGCAACCTACAATTATTAAGGCATATGTCTTAATATTATTGTTGGTAAGCTTAATTAAAAGAATTGAGATACTAAGATTATAATCAACAACTAAAAGGAATGGTCTGAATTGCATAACCTTTGAACTGGATAGCAATAACTTATAATAAAGTTTTGGTAAAGGATTGGATAGTTCAGGATTACTTAATAAATGGAAGAATTAAAGTCTCCTTTAATACCTCCCAATTGTAAAGGAAAATAAAGTAAATAAATCCCTCCCTCTCCATCCTTGTTCTACAACACGCATACACACACCTTCACACCTCACTTGATACACACACATCATACATAACAACACACACTCACACACACAACTATTCATGCATACACATGGACACACACACTGTCTCACACCTACACTTTCGCATATACACACACGTAGACTAATTCACACACACTAAAACATGCACACACTCATGCACTATAACACGCATACTAACCTTATACACACACACCTGCACACACATCAACTCACGCACACACACACTAAAACATGCACACACACTCATGCCCTACAACACACACAACACTCATTATCCTCTCCAAAATTTATTGGGTTTGACTAAACAGAGAAAAACAGTTTCATTATTGGCCGATTGAGATAATAGAATTGGAGTGGGAAGAAATTCATATTCGTTTACAAAATTATGGTACAGTTGAACAAGGCTGGAAAATTGGTGTTGGTACAGTAAAATTGCCGAAAATAAAGCTGTTTGTTTTGAGAGGGAATGAATAGTTGTACCTCTTCGACCTTCTCTGGATTCGGTGTTCCATCCCAGGCGCGAGACCGATTGTCGATCTAGGTATAAATAGGGTTGGAAGGATGCTTGAGGTGGTGGCGTGATGGTGGTGGTTTTCATGAATTGGCCGCGGCCAAGGTTGGTATGAGGGAAAAATATCCTATTGTTTAGCTGCGGAATATATAACGTATTCCTACTAGGTTTAGGAATATTTGGATATGGATTATCAGATTTCCAAAAATCTTCTTCACTAGTAATTAGCGTAATTCAGTTGTTGGAATTCTGAATGCTTTTGGGCTCAAGACATGGGCCCTTGCACATTAGTGAACTCGGCTTGAGTCTTGGGCTCAAAGCGATGGGCTTGTTATGACAAGTATGAATAAACGAATGAATGCAATAAAGTAATTTCTATTGAGACGTCGGGCTTAAGAAAATTAATAAATAAACGAGTAAATTGTAAATAAATGGATTCGCAAGTTAATAATAATAATTTCCAATATAAATTATGCTTAGAAATATTAAATGGCCAAATTTAATTGGTGTTGGGCCTAACCCAACATTGGATAAAAATGATTTGCCAACTTAATAAATCAACAAAATGATGATGATGATGATGATGATGATGATGATGATGATGATGATGATGATGATGATGATGATGATGATGATGATGATGATGATGATGATGATGATGATGATGATAATAATAATAATAATAATAATAATAATAATATTAATAATAATAAGTGGGAAAAATACCGGGCGTTATTTAATCAAAATGAGGGCCGAATATAAAATCTTAATTTTATAAGTAGCCTAGAATCAAAATATTATAAATAGGATTTTTGGCTAAATTTACATATTAATATTTTTGTTACACTTTTTGTGTTAGAAATAAATATCAAGGAACAACTTTAGAAAAACGTAATAAATTATGTATCTAATTATTTATATGAGCACGTAAAATAATATTTTAGAATTAAATAATAGATCAAAATTTTGGGATATTACATAGCCTGATAATTTTATTATATTATTATTAGAGTGGCAGTTGGGTGCATAAGATCAACAATAGGACTTATTGTGCACCCTATTAATTAAAAGGCGGACTAAAAAATTCGGTCAAATACAATTCAGGAAAAATTTGCGTCCGCAAAGCTAGATATGCGCGCGACCTGCGAGATTTTTTTTATATATTTTTAATATTGTACAATTAGCTATAATCTTAAGGTCGCGTTTGAATGAACAAAAGTGATACTGCCGTAGTGGTAGAGTCGCTTGAATGCCAGCGATGGAGCATAGGTTTGTTTGATAATTACCCCAATTTGTTCTTTATTTATTTACTTTTAGGTCATTTCATGTTATATTCTGTATGTATAATAAAATGAATATCAATTCTAATAGGTACTAGTGGTGTGATGATAAGTGCTAAATTTTGCTGATTGAAAGGTCATGAGTTCAAACCTTGTAGCTCACATTTTTATTTATTTATTTATATTAATTATCTTATCTTTTTTTTTTTTTGTTTTTAATTTGTAGTAGTACTAATAATAATAATAATAATAATAATAATAATAATAATAATAATAATAACTATTAAATAATAATCATTTAATTTAATTGAGTAACAAAATAAATTTATATAATTCTTAAAATTTTAGTTTGAACTTTGAATTTTTCTATTGTTCTTCTTGTTTTATTTTCTTATTTGATTTTTCTTTTGATTTACAATTTTTATGTATATTTTATTAATTATTTTCTTTATATATAAATTTATGAACTTAATAATAATAATAATTAGTAAATCTATATTATTTAATTAAATAATAAAAAAATATTATTTATTATAATTTTATTTTCTTAATTTTAAAATTTTTAATTACTTCTTTTGTTTTATTTTTTTTTATTTACAAGTTATTCTATTTAGGTAAACAAAACATAAATTTTAGTAAAACAAATTATACTATGTCGGTAATAATTTTATACTGCTAGGAAACATGATATATACTATAAGCAACAATAAATATACTGTAATCTGAGAAATAATTATAGAGTAATATACAAAGAATAAATAGTTATTCTGTAAATTATAATCATTGTATTACTAAATGAAATTATAATTTTAAGCAAGATAATATATACTATAAGGGAACTTTAATTATACTGTAAGCTGGAAAAATAAATATATAGTAGTATAAAAATATATTGTACCTAACAAACTTATACTATTAGGCAACATAATATATACTATAGGCAAATAATTAATATATTGTAACCAGGAAAATTAATTATAGAATAACATACAAAGAATAAATAGATATATTGTAAATTGTAAACAACGTAATACTAAATGAACCTATACTTTTACACAAGAATATATATACAATAAGGGAACAATAATTATACTGTGAGTTGGAGAAATAAATATACAGTAGTATACAACAAAAAAATTATACTGTAACTAATAAACTTATACTATTGGACAACTATATATATACTATAAGCAAAATATATTGTAACCTAGAAAAATAATTATGGAATAACATACAAAGAATAAATAGATATAAAAGATATACAATAGTTTACAACAAAAAAAGACTTATACTATTAGGCAACATAATATATACTATAAGTAAACAATTAATATACTCCTAGAAAAATAATTATAGAGTAAAATAATAAATATATATAAAAGATATACAATAGTATACAATAATAAAAAAGACTTATATTATTAGGCAACATAATATAAACTATAAGTAAACAATTAATATATTGTAACCTCAAAAAATAATTATAGAGTAACATATAAAGAATAAATAGAAATATAAAAAAAAAAAAAAAAAAAAAAAAAAGCAAAATAGTAACACACAGGGTTCGAACCTGCAAAATAATAACACATAGGGTTGGAACCTTTGTCTCCACGCCAATAGCAACACACACTACCATCCTGACTAATCCACTTCCATTAAGCTAACACGACCTAATATATATAATTAATTCACAACATAGAAAACAAGAAAAAATAAGTAGCACACTGGAGCATCAAATCCGCGACCTTCTTCTTTAGAGGAGAGTACCTAACCAGTTCGGTTAGCACTTACATTCGCTAGACTAACGTGCCCTACTTTATATTAAACATTTTACTGAAATTATATATATATATATATAAAGAAAAAAAAAAGATAAAGAGTGCGAGCCGCAAGTTGCGCGCGGGTCGCAACTGAAAATGGGGCGCGAGTTTTTGGCTATTTTTGGGCAAGTGTACAATAAATCGTATTATACACCTTATGCACACAAAAATTACTCATCCCGTGCATCGCACGGGGTGGACATCTTGTTTACCTTATAAACACCTTAATACATCTTTTAAAACCATAAAAAAATTCCATTTTTTCTTAAAATTTCGACATTATAACAACGCAAAAAGGTCATTAACCAAAAATAAAAAAATAGAGGAAGTTGTTCAATCCCTCAACATATTTGCAACAATATAACAAGTAAGAAATAAATCGACAGTATTTGAAGAAAACTATAAATACATAGAGGGGTTTAAAGTAATATTTCTTCGATTTTCACAGAGGAATTAAATTTTCCTTTTCATCCTACATGTTAAAGAAACATGATCCTCAGATTATATGGGCTCTAGGAAAATTAGAATCAAAGAAACAAATGTAGAAGAAAGAAAAACGTACACTGAAACTGTTGGTGCGACCAGGATTCAAGAATTAGAACTCTTAAAATATTTCTATTACAGTATTATTAAAGCTAAAAACTACTACCGTGAGATAAATTTTGGAGGAGAAAAAGTGAATTGGTGCATTTTGGAGTGGGGAGCTTTGTATTTATAGTATAAGGGATGAATAGTATGGAGGTTACTATTCAAGATATATTATATGTCCAGCAATTTTTTTATTTTAGAAATTTATCCCGCAGGTTATTTGAAACTCGTTTTTTCTAGTTTTTTCATTTTCCACACATTACATATACTGTAATAAACCGTTCTACCCTTAAAACGTTTTTCTTTTTCGAGTAAAGAATATATATCAGTAAATTTCTTATTTTATCGTTGTATCACATAAACTATCAAAAACTCAGTTCAAATTTTTCTTTTTGCAAATATCTCAAACATAATTTTTAATCATTCCATTCTTCTCATTTTATCCTTTCTGAGTCAAAAATTTTATCCGTAAAATTTCTATTTTACAATTGTATCCCGTAAATTATCACAAACTCATTTTTAAAGTTTTCATTTTTCAAATATTTCAAGCACAAATTTTGATCATTCCATTTTCCTAATTTTATTATTTTCTGAGTTTCAAATTTTATCCGTAATAATTTTTTTTTTTTGTTTTATCACTATATCTTGAAACTTATCAAAAACTTATTTTTAATTATTATTTTTTAAAATATCTCAAATATGATATTTTATCTTTCTATCTACCAATCTTTATTCTTTTCCGTGTCTGAAATTTTCTCTGTAATTTTTTATTTTATAGTTACATCTTGAAAACTATTAAAAACTTATTTAATTTTTTTTTTTCAAATATCTCAAATAAAGACTTCGATCATTCTAATTTCCTAAAGTTATCATTTTCTGAGTCTGAAATTTTATCCATAAAATTTCTATTTTATAAATGTATCTTGAAAACTATCAAAAACTCCTTTTTAAATTTTTCTTTTTTCAAATACCTCAAGCACAATTTATTGTCATTCCATCTAATTAGTTTTATCATTTTTGTGAGTCTGAAGTTATATCTGTAAATTATAGGGTTTCAGAGATAATATTTTTTACCTATCATAAACAAGCTTTTAAATTTTCTTTGTTTCATATATATTGAATACGATAGTGTAATATCCCAAAATTTTAGTTTAATATTTAATTCTAAAATATTATTTTACGTGCTCGTATAAATATTCAGATAATATATAATTTATTACGTCTTTCTAAAGTGGTTCCTTGATATTTATTTGTAACACAAAAAGTGAAACAAAAATATTAAAATGTAAATTTAGCCAAAAATCTTATTTATAATATTTTGGTCCCAGGCAAGTTATATAATTTAAAATAATATGTTTGGCCCTCGTCTTGATTAAATAACACCTGGTATTCTGTTTATATATTATTAATTAAATTCAATATTATTCGTTTTCAATTTATTCACTCATTTATTGATTTATTAAATTGGACCAACCCATTAATATTTTCAATGCATAGTTGGACCTACGGCTTAACCCCAAGTCAATTTGGCTTGTTTAATACGCCCTCCGTTCCATAATAATTGACGTTTTAGGAGGTTCTTTCTTTTCTTATTAATTGACGTTTTACATTTTTTTCACTAATTCTTCCAGTTTTCTCCCTGGACTCAATCCTTAAAAATCTCTACTTTTAAATCTATCAGAAATATCTTTATTTGGTTAAATCTTTATCTCCTAAAATATTCCCGCTTATCATAGTTCCTTCTTCCCTCTCCTTCCTTATTCCACGCGCCTTATTCTCTCTCCCTCCTTAATCCTGGCTTTCTTCCCCTCTTCCTCCTTCATTCCCCAATTTAAATTGAATAAAAGAAATAGCTCAATTTAAATTGAATAAAAGAAATAGCTTAAGTTACTTATGGACTTCCCTAGTCTACATTTCTAACAGATAGCTTGATTTAATGATACAATGAGGAAAGATAAATATAGTCTTATGGAATTGTCTGGATATATGTCTACATTATCTAGTACATCCATGAGATTTTAGTGTATGTTAGTTGTAGGATGGAGATGGAATTTTAGAGAGAGAAAAGATAAATATTTAAAGATGCCGGAGTTTCACTCTCCAACCATGACGATAGAAGATGGAATTTCAGAGAGAGAAAAGATAAATATTTAAAGATGCTAAATTTTAGGAGTCATATAAGAGAGATAAATAATTAAGTGAGGGATAAATTTGTCAAAAATTTTCATTCTTAATTCTTCCTTTTCTTTCTAAAACGTCAATTATTATGGAATGGAGGGAGTAAAAGATAAATATGATAAAATTAATTTTACAATCTCCTTTTCTAAATACAAGATGTAATCCTCTATTTCAAATTATATCTCATCTAATATTTAGAGTAACTATCACATGCTATCTTATAAATAATTATGTCAGTGAACACATATGACATGCGGTGATTATTTTAGAATATAAAATGGAACACAACTTGAAATAGAAGATACTCACATGCGGTGATTATTTTAGAATATAAAATGGAACACAACTTGAAATAGAAGATACTCCCTCCGTTCCATAATAATTGACGTTTTAGGAGGTTCTTTTCTTTTCTTATTAATTGACATTTTACATTTTTTTCACTAATTCTACCAGTTTTCTCCCTGGACTCAATCCTTAAAAATATCTGCTTTTAAATCTATCAGAAATATCTTTATTTGGTTAAATCTTTATCTCCTAAAATATTCCCGCTTATTATAGCGCCTTCTTCCCTCTCCCTCCTTATTCCACGCGCCTTATTCCTTCTCCTTCCTTAATCCAGGCTTTCTTCCTCTCTTCCTCCTTCATTCCCCAATTTAAATTGAATAAAAGAAATAGCTTAAGTTACTTATGGAATTCCCTAGTAAGCCTTCCCCTCTTCCTCCTTCATTCCCCAATTTAAATTGAATAAAAGAAATAGCTTAAGTTACTTATGGAATTCCCTAGTCTACATTTCTAACAGATAGCTTGATTTAATGATACAATGAGGAAAGTTAAATATAGTCTTTATGAAATTGTCTGGATATATGTCTAATAGCATTATCCAGAATTGTCTAGTATTGAGAAGCATACAATGGATGCTCTAAAAGCTAGACATTATCTAGTACAAGATTTTAGTGTATGTTAGTTGTAGGATGGAAGATGGAATTTCAGAGCGAGAAAAGATAAATATTTAAAGATTCTAAATTTTAAGAGTTATATAAGAGAGATAAATAATTAAGTGAGGGATAAATTTGTCAAAAAATTTCATTCTTAATTCTTCCCTTTCTTTCTAAAACGTCAATTATTATGAAACGGAGGGAGTATTTCTGAAGCTCAGTTATATTGAAAATCGATGTTCAATTATTTGCAAACCCATTTATTTGCAATTTATTTATTTAATTCATTTTAAGCTCAACGTCTCAATAGGAAAATCATTCATTATAATCTAGCCCATAACATTCATTGTTCATTTTATTATTGAGCCTAAATTCTTGAGCCCAAGCTAAGTCCATGAACATGGTTCATTTAATATTTCCAAGCCCAATTCATATTGGGAACTAATATTAACTTGCGAATCCATTTATTTGCAATTTACTTATTTATTTATTAATTTATTTAGGTCGTAGGAATTAATTTATTTCATTCATTTATTTATACATGCCATATTAAAGCCCATCTCTTTGAGCACAAGACTCAAACTCAATTCGCTAATGTGCAAGGGTCCATGTCTTGAGCCCAAAGAAATTCAAATTTCTAACAGATTGTAGTTACGCAAACGTGGGGATCTATTCCTATCCATAACAAATTAACTCTATCAGAATAATATTCCCAACCTAAGATCAGCTACGCAATCAAAATATCCCAATCTCACATAATGGAGCAGTCATTATTTTACATCAGCCATATCTCCTCCATTCGGCGTCTCTTCTGCCATTACACCCACCATTAAATCACCCTTGTGATCTCACAAAGGAAAAATAAATTATCAAGAACATTCACGCTGAGAATCACGAGAGTTTCAGGTAACTTCATATCTAATGTCTCATTGTTTCTCGCCTTGGTCTTTTGTTTAATCAGTGACTCCATTGCCCCAATTAAATCGATATATACCTCCTTTTTCGGCCAAAATCCACTGTCGGCGTCGGTGTTGGCATCGCCGCCTCTATCCTTACAATAGTTGTTTGCCTAGTTTCCAATTTTCATAGACCTTTTTTGGTACGCGTGTGGCGGTGCCCATCAGATCAGCATCAGTGGGCAGTGAGTGTCTGTGTATGTGTGAATGGTGTGACTGAAGAAGAGAGAGGGAGATAGTAGACATGTGTGTGCTAGTGTGTGAGATTTGGGTGCGTGCGGATTTGTGTGTGTGCAGTGCGTGTTTTATATTTGCAGAGAAGGTGGTGTATGATCTGTGTGTGTAGTAATAAAATAGGGAAAAATTCGAAAATGGTCCTGTATGTTAGGGCCTATCCGAAACTGGTACTCTATGTTTCATAATATCAATTTTGCTCATGTATCTTCCATGTGTTGTCCAATTTAAGGACAAAATCTAATTCCGATCACTTAAGTCCCCGGAGACTAGCACGTGCATATCACGTGATTAATAAAATTAGGGGAATTTCGCCACGTGTCTAGCCATGCTGATTGGCATTTCCATGTCATTAGATAAAAAAAAAAATTGAAAATTCATAATTCCATCACAACAGAAGTCGCGTTTGAAAAGGAGAATATATGTGATGGAGGAGCTGCTGCAAGAGGATTGGGGGTACTATTTCGCCGGAGAATTTGTTGGAGGCGAGGATTAAGACTTGAGCTGATTCATGGCGGTTAACGTCGGCGGAATTCCGTCGGAGAGATGATTACGACCGAGCTCTAGGGTATGGAGATTCGGCAAGGTGAAAAATCGAGCTGGAATTTCTCCGGTGAGACGGTTGTTGGTGAGGGAGATGACTTTGAGGTTGCAGAGGGAGGCGATTGCCGGTGGAATAGGGCCGGTGATAATGCCAGCGAAGAGGATGAGTTGCGTGAGCTCGGTGAGGCCTGCAATGGCGGAAGAGAGAGTGCCGACGAGGCCGAGGGAGTCGGAGAGGCCGGTATATAAGGAAAGGGTGGTGATGCGGGAGGAGGAGCAGGTGACGCCGGCGAAGGAAGAGTAGGATCAGCGGCGGCGGAGAAGTTCCAGCTAGTGAAGAAGGGCGACACGAAATCCTAATCAGCATGGCTAGACACGTGGCGAAATTCCCCTAATTTTATTAATCACGTGATATGCATGTGCTAGTCTCCGGCGACTTAAGTGACCGGAATTAGATTTTGTCCTTAAATTGGACAACACATAGAAGATATAGGACCAAAATTGATATTATGAAACATAGAGGACCAGTTTCGGACAGGCCCTAACATACAGGACCAATTTTGAATTTTTTCCTAATAAAATATGGGAGTGAGGTATTTTGGTTGACTTTGATGTGAGAGAGGGAGAGATGAGATATTAAGTTGTGATGTTTGTGTAAGTTTGCTGGATAATGGGAGGGTGATCATGTGGGTACTGGAGAGGGAAGGGGAATTAATTCCTTAAGCTCCACTTCTTTTTCTATTGTCTTATATATATATATATATATATATATATATATATATATATATATTTATATCCATTTAATTAATCAATTTCCTTTTCATGTCTACCCCATGGTCCCTTCAAATTCTAGATTTCACCCCATCTTCTATTTAAAGTCTTTCTGATTATTAATTCAACCCCTAACTTTCTTTAATACCCACCATCTAGTCAAGCCTTATTCTAATTTATTACAATATATCAATAATTAAGTTTTAATAATTTAATATTAAATACACGTGCCTTATACGTGTAGGTTGTAAATTTGGATCACGTGCTTAATATTGCATGTCATTCCAACTCAAGACAATTCAGGTGGGGGTTTTACTATTTATTGCTTTAATTGTATTTACTTGACTGTATACGTGTGCTTTTATTTTCAAGTTGCTACTTGCCAATACAAGTTTAGCTCATTGTCACTATGCTACTTGTCAATACAAGTTTAGCCCATTACCAGTATGCTACTTGCCAATACAAGTTAGCTCTATGTGTCTTGCCAATACAAGCACATCATTATTATAATTGTACATTGTATGCCTCTATGTTTGTATAATTACAGTGATAAATTGGAGGATATTGGAGGCGGAGCCCAGAGCATATGATAGGCAATACAATCTAAATAAAGTATCTATCATTTATGTCTATTTATTTGATTATATGTTGAGATATTAAAATTGGTTGTCATGACTAAATTAATAAATTATACTTATGTGACTTTCTTTTAAATTGTTGTTGTTGCTAATTAACTAGCATTTGCTTTATAAATCGAATAATGGAACTTCTCAGTGCTTGAGATATTTAAACTTGTGTATTATTAATTAGATTTATTACAAACATGCTAGAAGCAATGATAGAATCATGTTTTTGGAGGTGGTACAAATAATATAAGTTTATTTATGTTATTTTTATTTATTGACATGTTTATTGATTAATAATTTAAATTATCATTAAAACTATTTGTGTTAACTTAGTTGCTAGTTGTGAAATTATGAGCACACTTTATATATAAACTTTACTTAATTCCTGTTGTTAAATATGTTTCCATTTTTATCATTGTGTAGGATGTGTAGGTGCTTACTAATTATTCATGACTAGTGATGGTACCATTACGCATAGTTTATATTTGAATAGTTAGGTTAAATAATAGAAAATTTTAATATTTATTATGAGTTTATATATGTTCAAAAATTTATTTGTTATAAGCATGTCAATGTATAATACTAAATAACCCCTCATTGAATATGGGCTTAAGAATAAGATAAGTCTCCTGAATTGTTTTGTTGGTAGCCTTTAATGTGAAATTGCACTTGATTGTATTATTTGAGTTATCTAAAGTTCAGAGTGATTTTTAGTATTAAATTGTTGGCTAGAATATTATTTAATTGTTGATTGTTTGACCAATGGTATTGATGTATTTACGTCCTAGATGTTACTATTAATTATTCAAATATTCTTGAATAATTAATATTGTGAAATGTACCTTAGGTAAAAGCATAATAACTATGTGAAGTTGATTTGTTAGGACAATATTTAAGAATAATTCTATTTTATTATTTTAGTTTCAATTAATTTTCCATGATCACTTATTTGCTAATAAATAATAATGTTTCGACTAGTAATCATTTATTTGTTTTGTTGTTATATGTATTATGAAGTGTTATTATATCAAGTGCATAATGATTTTAGTTGATATAGGTTATTAATCAGGATCTAAATTTCGAATTCAATATTTCTTGAGAAATAAATTCATATGCATTTTTATTTGGTTCTTTTAACGGCCCGTCTAGTATTGTCTTTTATATATAAAATAAAAAAAATTACTTATTTCTATCTAAAAATGCTTTAAAATATTTTTATGAAAACCGGGTCGTTACAGATAGTAAAAAAACTTATTTCTTACGCCTCACATTTTTCTGAGCCGTAGGTGCGGATGAGTTCTGGCGTCGCAGTATCATTTTTTCGACCAAAAAATTTTGTTATTTAAATATTGTAATGAATGCATGAAAGTATTTTAAAATACACTCTGAATATTTCTCTAAGGATTCAGAGGTTCGGGGTATTACATACGTAGCACTTGAGCATGTAGGCAATTACATAGCAATATATGAGTGATCTAACTATCTTGTAATATTCACATTATTACAAAAGATAGGTTCATAAATGATAAATCATTCTTTATGAGAATATAACTTCTAGAGTTGGAAAAGTAACATGTTATACGTGGTCGGACAGTTGTACGCAAATAAATTCACATAATTCTTACAACCATCTAAAAATTATGAGAATTTACATATTTATACACGATTCTCTATAATTTAATATACTAATATAGTTCATTATAAATCAAAATGTAAGTTTCTCTATAAATCTTCTATTAGTACTGAAAACACATATTTTTTGGGCTTCAAGATAGTCTGTCTTGTAAAATTCACTATAAATTATATTTCATAAACACCTATAAGTCTTTAACCATAAACTCCTAACTTCATATAGTTTAATATAGTAAAAGATTTTTTTTAAAATTTTAAGGGAATAATTTTATAAAAATCATTTTCTACTACTTTATATAAAAAAATCAGTTTATTTTGTAAAATCCATTAAAAAAATAGGGTCAATAAAATGTCCTCAAATTTTAACCAAAGACTCCTAATACAGTGTGGTTTATCATAGAAAAATATAAAGTAGATTTATAGTTTTCCAAAGTTACGTGTAGAACGTGAATTTTGATAAACAACGTATTCAAGTAAAGTTCACACATTTAAATAACATTATTTTTACTTATATAACACCTACAACCACATAAATTAATATAAAATTAATAATAAAAATATTTAAAGGTACAAAACGCATTTAATTAATATGTGTGTACCGATAGTAAAAACGATCAACCATATAAGACCCCTAAGACGTTTATAGTGCCAAAAAGCAATATTCACAAACCTAAAGTTAAAGAGAATCACCCTTAATCCATCAAATAATATAATAAATTAGCAATGAAGGGTTACGCCATTTACTTTAATCTTATTAAAACTTCCGATAACATTATACTCCCTCCGTCCCGCTCTAATTTGCCTACTTTCCATTTTGGTTTGTCCCAATCTAATTTGCCAACCCATAAATGACAACTTTTTCTCACAATATCCACCCTCAAAATCTCCACATTCAATCTCCACCTTTGAAAAAGTCAAAGATTCCACAAAATCTGCTTTTTCTTAACCTCCGTACCCGGCCAAGGTAGGCAAATTGGGTCGGGACGGAGGGAGTAGTACTCTTGATTATCCTTATTATTACGTCGTGTTTTCAAGGTGAATATAAGAATATTGGAATAACATGTCTTGTTCGTACTCCGTGTATGGTGACCAGAGGAGGAATAGGGCGTCTTCTTACTTTGTTTTCCAATTGCAAGTACTTTCAGTTCTTCTAACACCTCATTTTTACATATAAATAATGCATGGCTGCATGAAATGTGGTCATTCTTTAGAGGAGTCGATGTGGCTAAACGTGTTAAAGGGATGACTCGTGTACATATCTGCCTACATATATAATTGTGTGTGTTTGTGGCATAAGTTTGTACTATAATTATAATTATTACTTTACAAATATTAACGTATTATGTTTAGTGTAAATTATTATAAGTGGTCATACTTTATCCCTTAAGTAACAATAAAGTATATGTGTATTATTACCTACTGTTGTGATTTCAATATGTTGTATCAAATTATAATTAAATATTAAAATTTAATAAAAGTATCAAGTATGATGATAGCTAACCAGCTAGTATCATTCCTTTCCTGTATCTTCTAAAAAGTTACACTAAAATTAGGGTAAGAGTTTGATGAACATTGAAATACTTATTTTTTCTTGCATTATCTACGTTCATATTTGATTGCGAAATTCCAGTGTTTACTACATTTAAGTGCAAATTTGTGTTTTATGGCATTTTCGGGTTAGAAGTCCTTTTCGATGTGATTTGACACACTTCTTGGGTGTTTTTTAGTTGTGTTTTGAAAGATCTGAAAATATGAGAATTCAAAAGACCTGATTGCACTTATTTCCTCACTCTAGCCCACATACTGAGGTCCAAATGAGCCCAAATCAAGTCCGGCACGAGTCTGATTTGAAGATTTTCGAGTCCCCAACAAAAGCTGTGAGCGGACCGGGTCAAAAAAATGAGCGGAAAGGGGTTGAAACAACGATGCACAAAGAAGACGCGCCCGACGGAAGAGAAATTGCGTAAAATCGTACGGTTCTATGAAGAACTTGGAGGTGAACTTGGAGATTATTCACGGGCTTGTGACACCGGTCAAGATTATTGAAGTTCTACAAGGATTACCCATTGAGCATTCTCTTCTCCCTTCTCTCTTTTCTTTTTTGGTTTTTAGGTTTTCTTGCTTGATGTTGTTGATTCTTGTTTATGATTTGATGATTTGTGAGTAGTTTCCTTATTTTCCAGTGTTAGGGAGTAGCTCAACCCCAGGATTGTGAATTTTAGTATAATATGTGTTGATGTAGGTTTAATTGAAGATGTCATTGAAAATGTGGGTTTGTATGCTTATATCTTAGGAGTAACTAACTGGCGGTATGCCGATCCTCTCACTACAACATAAATGAGCTTATGTAACACCTAAAAAGTGTTACATATATACCAAAAAGTGTTACAATAGACTTTAGGTAACACTTTATTGACAATATATTTGCCAGTGCTACATAAAGTCTAAAGTAACACTTTTCATAAGTGTTACATTAGATCTTAAATTGTAACACTTCATGGTAACACTAAAAAAATATTACATATAACCCATTATGTAACACTTCTTTTAAACATAAATAATGTTGAATATTTGTTAGTGTTGGGTTTCGAACTTAGGTTGCAAGCCTGCATGATCTTTAAATGTAAATGTCAAACCACTATGCTATAATAACTCTATTGTTTTATTTTACAAGCAAGACTATATATACATGATTTTTTGCTGTAACATAAAAAAATTATTCTCATGATTAAATCTTTACCAAACTACAACCTATATAACTTAATTTTATTTATCATATCCTAGTATATAATTTGATTCCATTAATTTCTTTTTCTAATTTCGTCCACACACACACGCACACATTTATAATATATTCAATATCGCACTAATTTGTTACATCAAATTATTTTATAAAATATTAAGACATTATCATTAATTTCAACTGCAATAAGTAGATAATTTCAAGACACCTTGAATAATTAGTAATTGATTACTTTTCTTGTGTTTTATAGAATATAAAAACTAAATAGAAAATAAACTTACGAACATGAAAGACATGACAAAAAATTTTAAGTGTAATTTTTTTTATTAAAATGTATTCAAATTTTTAAGCTATAAAAATCCTTTCTTCTTGTTAATAAAATAATATGTGTATGTTTGTACACACAAAAAAAAAAAAAAAAAAAAAAAAAAGAGAGCATAATAAAATTTATGTTATATGACAAATAAGTAAATTCTCAGATGCTCTAAAAAATTGTTATTTTAGTCGTTTGTTTTCATCATCTCATGTTACGAAATATTCTATTGTGATAGTTAAGATTTAACACGTATATAAAGCTTTGCCTGAAAAAATTAATTTCTAAAATATAAGCGATTGAAAGATTTTAATTTTCATATTAGAAAAATAAATCCAAAGATATTTTGTTAGTTTAGATAATGTATAATTTTATTAATCAAAAGTGTTTCTAGAAAGTGTTACTATTTATAAGTATTACGTGAAAGTGTTATTCATTTAAAAGTGTTACGTAAAAAGTGTTATGTATGTAAAAGTCTTTCCAGAAGTGTTACTATTTAAAAAGTATTACATCCAAAGTGTTGCTTATTTTAAAAGTATTACATGAATGTGTTAAATATTCGCACATTTTATAAAAGTGTTACATGGAAGTGTTACATATTCATAAAAGTTACCAAAGTGATACAAAAAAGTTAAAATTTTAAAAGTGTTACAAACAAAGTGTTATTTAAAGCCATTTATGTTGTAGTGTCTCTTCGATGGACCCATTGGGGACGACGAGGGGACCCAAATCATATTTTTCAATTTTGTAGGATGTCTTAAGGCCTCGCTTCATAAGCAAAATCCGTTTGGGTTGGTGATTAACGGGGTAATGTAATTGCTTTATTAATTCACTTGCCTTGCCTTTATTAGTTCCATTGTCGGTCTTTAGTAATTGGAATTACGGTGAATTATACGGAAATTGGTTGATTTAATGATCCTTCTTGTTTGCAAATTCATTCATAAGTGCAGAGTGCGGATCTATAATAATCAGAAGTCCATGTACGCTCATCTTTGAAATTGAATCTCTTAGAAATTACATGTTTGGATTGCAACAAGGTGTAGAACAAAAAGAACAAGAGATAAGTACACTGAAAGGTGAACTCACTCGTGTTATGTTAGATCACACTGCCTTGAGAAATGAACTTGCTCAATCACAACAAGAAGTTAAAACCCAACATGTTGAGGTTGAAAAAATAAAGAATGTACTACAAAAATTAAATATTGGTAAAGTGAATGTAGATTTAGTGAAAATTATGGTAAACAAAAAGGTTTAGGAACTAAGGATAATAATTCTAATTCAAATAATAAGGTTAAAACTGCATTAGTTTGTTCAACATGTATCTAATACTTCTGCATCTAATGTTAAATCTCATGCACATACATCTCATGTTAAGTCACATGTTCATACACTAGTAGTAGCTAAAGCTAAGAATGTTAGAAAAAAGAGCAAAAGGCATGAAAGAACAACAGAATGCTAAGGTGAATATGGATAGTGAATTCATTCATACATGTCATTATTACGGTATATTAGGTGACATATGACCTAGGTGTTATACGATGCAATATGATTTGTATACTGACAATGTGTCTGATAGAAATTTTGATGGTATTCCATTGAAAGGTCTGAACATGAGTTAATCTTCTAAAACATGTAAAACCAAAGTTGACTTGAAAACACACTCAACCTAAAGTCTGGACTAAAAAGGTTAAAGATACATGTTTTTCTTCTATTTTGTCCTTGAAGACTAGTATAGGTGGTGCATGCATGGTATTGTGATAGTGGATATTCCCGACAAATGATTGGAGTCAAGTTTAACTTAGTTGATGTGTTCCTGTTGATGAAACCTATGTTACATTTGGTGATGGAATTACAATAAAGTTATTGGAGAGAGGTAGGCCAAATAGAAGTGCTAAACAAGATAATTATATTACGTACATGGTTTATTAATTTAAATATGATTCCTGATTCATACTTTAGTATGTAAACTGCGAATGTCATGACATTGTATGAATTTAAATTTGATGCATGTGGTCATGTAATCATTTTAATTTAATGGTTTTGAGTTCATTTAAACATGTAATATCATGACATGAATATTATGCCAGAAATAAGAGTATAAATTTAAAATGCATGATTTATTTAGTAATCCGTGTATGATAGTCAATATGAAATTTTGGTTTGACCCGGGCCATGGGCCCGGTTCATCCGGGTTATTGAGCTCGGTTGAAGGTCGTCCAAGTAGACTGACCTAATTATAGGAAGTGAGCTATTATGGGAGTCCCATCTCCCATAATTGGAAGCCCACCTCTCCCCCTATAAATACCCTACCAAGTGTACCGGGTACACTTGATGGAGAATAGTGAGAACAGTTTCTCACTTACGTGAGAAACAGAAAGGGGAGAAATCAAAAGTGATTTCTCCCACACCTAGAAGCATTTTTCCAAAAGTCACCGGAGTTGCTAATGGATTGTGGATCGTAGTAGATTTCCATTCGTGATTTCTACCTCGACCGGAGAGTACGAATTATCGAGGTGAGACTGTGGTTCGACCCGTATACGATCCGGGTTCAAATCCGCTATAATTAAAGGTACTCGACCCAAATTCCAACATTGGTAACAGAGCCAAAAGGTTAGAATCCGGCTCTCGATGATTTTTTGTTTCGATTTTTGGTGATTGAAATACATGCTGTTACAATTTGTGAATTTTCGTCAGAAATTTTTTCGATTCTTTATGTGCTATTGATTTGATGTTATAGTACTCTTTAATAGCTACATTCTCCAACTTGAATCACTCGATTCCGTTAAGGAACAGATTTTATATGATTTTTTTAAGTTGGATATGTGAATCTGTAAAATGTTGCGAATAACGTTATTTTTTAATCTGTTCAGGTGAGATTTTCGTCCAAAAATGTTCTGATGCTTGCGTATAATTGATATAATCATTTTCTATGTTGAATGAGCTTTCTATAGACATCTTATGCGCTTAATTTCGTTGAGATACGGATCTTTAAAGATTGGACGAAAATCATGTATTTTTGAAAAAAATTCGCAAAACTTGGAGATGTTCTTGTATCTGTAAAAACCCAATTTCAGCATGTTAATGTTCAATTTTACGCATATATGTGGTATGTATGCGTAGTTCATCAAATGTGCTTCGATTTGATATATTATTTGTGTTGATCGGACTTGATTGAGTTGTATAACGTGCTTTAAAAATGAAAAATGGACCTAATATGTTCTTAAATTATTCTTGATGAAGAACATGAAGAACAATGTTATTCACTCTCCAAGAACACATTTTCTGATCTGAAAACACAGTTAGGATTGTCAGATCGAGAAACCTATTACATCGTTGGACTCGGAATGATCGAGAACAGGGGGTAGCCGGAGCGCCGCCAGCCGGAAATGCCGGGAAGGCAGCGCGTGGAGCCCACTCTCCGGTCAGTGAGAGTGGGACTCGCTTGGTCAAAGGTGTGACACACCAGTGCCTAGTCAACACACGTGGACAAATGAAATTATGCCACGTGCGCCACATGAGTACACAATCAGCGTCAGTGTCAGCAGCCACGTAAGAGCCACATCAGCACACGTGGACGAATCATGTCGTGCAACGTGTGCAAGACAAAGCCGCATCAGCAGTCACGTGGCGAGCCACGTGGGAGCCATGCATGTGGCGACACGTCATCCAGAGGGAACTAATAGCGTGTTGACACGTGGCATATAGGCCATGTCAGCGAACCGATTCAATTCGGTACAGTGGTCGGTCCGAGTTAAGCCGAACCGCTCTGCGGCCGGTTCGAGTCGGCTCTGGAGGTTACTAATTAGTCAGTTACAAGTTCCCAGTTAAGAATTGGATTCTAAACATAAGAGGAACATGGTAAAGGACCAAAGATACTGACAGTGATTTTTCAGAAGAACGTCTCCCAGTGAAGACAGATGGGTCTTTTTGGGAAACACAAAATTCTGAGCAAATGCAGTATAGTGTGTTTGGCTCAACACATGTACCATAACCAATTGGAAAGGTACTTAATCGTGCCAATTCAAAGTTGACACACCTGCCATATGAGTCGACAATGAGGTTAAGCATATAGCATTATTCATTAAGTGTGGTAGTAGATACCTGAACACTTCTTGAGAAGCACTTGATAGTGCACACTCAACTTGAATGATTGCAAATGCTAGCAGTGTCAGACTTGTCAATTAATTCCTTCACTTCGGGTAAAAGGACTTAAGACAGTGAATGTTAGAACTGGAAATTTCATGAACATTTTTTGTCTATGTCAATAGGATTATGAAGATGAACACGAGAATTTATGCCATAATTGATAATTTAGGCATTTATCGCTGCAAATTTGATTTGCAGCATGCTGAAGTTAATGATTAGGCTTGATCCCTTGCAATTCGGAATTGCATGATGATCTAAAGTTTTTCTATCTGTTATCCTCAAGAATCTTCAAATAGGGCGAATTTTGGTTTCGGTTGGAGTTCTTCTAAAGATCTGGACTCGACTTAAGATAATGATATATTGATTGGTTGATAAACATTAAGACAATATTGTAGATGGATATGACGAGAATGTTTCGTGTTGTTTGGATGAAGTAAACATATGTGTATGCTTTGAAAGTGGACTGATTAGTGCAAACGTGCATTAGACTAGATTACGTTAGGCATAAGATGATGCTTCAATTAACTAAAAATGCACTCGAGGAGTAATTTTTCCGAAATTGTTAATCTCAGGGGGGATTTTGTTTCACTTTATCATTAACACTTGAAATATTTTTAAGACAATTAGGATCATTTTTCATTGTGATTAATCTACTGTGATATTTTGTGATTCAACGAAGTAATAGTTGATCATGGAGCCTAATCACGCGATACATATGAGGACTACTCACATGGATTAGTCAAATTCATTTGATTCACTGAAAGTCTAAACACTGGTGTGTTTGACACAATGATCAAATGAATAAAGCATAAGTGCTCTCAGACTAATTATAGGTGTGAAAAGTTTCATGATCATATGATGATCAATGTACGGAGATATTATCAAGCAAACATCCGTTCTTCACACACATTTTTCAATAAAATTGTGTGGTGAAGAGGGGAGAAAGAGATGTTGCTAGATAAATATTGAGGTCCATGAGGGTGCAAGTCAAGTAGTTTATTTCATGGGGAAAGAACATTGATTGCGACCCATACCTTGAATCAAGGTACTCATTGAATCAGTAACTTAAATATCTCGTAAACTTTTGGACTTATAGATAATCAGACCTGAGCAAATCAAGGTTCCAGGGGTCAATGGGGATCCTAGGGATCAACTGTTTAGGCGAGTGATATTTTCCAATTAAGTTTGGAAAGCTGAAAACCTCAGTAGAGGAAATGTATCCTTAAAGGATACTCTGTCAGTCCAAAGGTTATATGTTCAAAGATGAACAATTGATAAGTTTGGTACTGAAGTAGAATCACAAAACCTAGCATTTTGGAGATACTATGAAATGTTCAAATGAAGATCTGCATCCAACTGAACTATGAGTAGTTCAAAAGGATATCCTGAAATAAGATTCCAGTGGGGGTCAACATTCGGTGAAACTAGAATCTGTTTGAATTTTTCGTTGGAACAAAATCGAGAAAATACATGCTTGAATCTATGAGATTACAAGGTATGTTTTAACTATGAATCTCCAGAATTTGAGAAAGAGTTGGACTATGTATCATCCTTGGATGGATGAATGGATGAAAGCAAAGGGATAGTTATCTGATTGGTGTAGTTGAAACCAGTCCGGAAACTGGTTGATATCTATTGGGCACAGAGAGATTGTGAACCAACGGCTCTCAACAGGCTGTTGGAACTGCTAGAGGTAAAAATCTCAAATTAGTTGGAAAGTTACACTTTGAGTGTAAAGCTTGTCCAGAGGGACATTTCCTACCAATGTTAAGTTTTACCATGATTCATCCTTAGTTAGCCAACTTAGAAGTTGATTTGCAAAATTTGAAGTGGTTGAGTGACTGTATTTCTCAGTGGAGAACTTGACCGATAAACAAATTGGTTTACCAAGGAGGTTTATGGTTAGAGGCCAAGAAATCAATTTCATGGCCTGGTACAATACTCAAGTTAATGGTATATGAAATTTTACGAAAGTATTAATCTCATGTAACACCACAAGGAAACTTGCAATCTTATTTTGCTAGTGAGCAAAGATATTGAGTATTATGACCATTGATAAATAGGCTATCTTACAACTCGGAGTTGAAGGATATGGATAGGTTACATGTAGGATAAGTGAAGGTTCCAATGGATCGCCTAGATGACTACTTGTGATTGTATCCGCTAATACTCTTATTGGCTATAGACAAAGTTTTGAAGCCACTTAATGTGTCCAATAACTTCTATAGAGAAATTTACAATGCCCATCGTACAATATTTTAGTACTGCTAAGAGCTGCAAATAACTTTGAAATATGTGTGCCTTAGTGAGGCTTTTCCATGGTCTAGTAATTGAGCATTAATCAAATCCTAGTAAAAGTGTAGGAGTACACTTGAAAGGATTTTTGTGATGTCTAGGATGCATAGTATAATTCTCCTTAGTGGAGGAACTATGATCTAGTTGGAATAATACATATAACTGATACTCAGTACGGTGATGCAGATCAGAGATTGCATCTAAGTAGTTACTCTTGCAAAGTGGCAGGATCATCTCGGGGAAATGAGAGTATTGGATAAATGTATAGATTTCTACAATCAGAGCAAAGCTCGGAGCTTTTGCCTATACAATGTGAAGTTGTTTTTGGTTGAGTGGTTTTGGAGTGATAAGCAGTTCAGTGGGGGCATTGGCAACCCACAGCCCATAATAGGGCGTAGCTTATGAGAGACTCCAAACACTAACCAAGTACATCACATCTTGACTTTATCTAGGATATTGTCACATAATGTGAGGTGATTATGATACTTATGTACACTTACGAATTGACGGTATATTCAAAAGTATGTCAGACAAGTTGAAATTGATTGGCTCTCTCACACGAGCAATCACCTCCAATGTCGGATGACATAGGAGATGAGACCAGTATAGAATTCATTCAGCTGATTCTATTAGTGTCGCCTTAGAACGCTAAGATGAGATCGATGTTCGGTAACTTGTGATCGAATTGGATATTTGATTGTCCAATTATAACTTGTCGTATAGCCAGATGTGAGTTTTCTCGAGTTAGACGTTAACTTGAGGACATCTACGGAGAAAAACTCAGGTTAGCTGCCGAAAGGCATCTAGACCAAGATTTGTACAATGTGTTCAGTAAATGACATATGCTTCCTTTAGAAAAATGACACATTGTAACGTGCGTTTCATACTGCATGTGCTTGTGACCAAGTGGATAGTGAGAAATGAGCCTCTATTCTCTCATTGTGTGAGATCCAGGGGTTTGGATTACCTCATAGTATATCCTTTAGACTTTTTCCTGTGTCTTTAGTCTTCTTCTCAATGTTGCTAATTTAGCATGCTCCCAATAACCACGAAATTATTCGGCTATGCGGGACATGTCTAGGAAAGTAGATAGATGAAAGACTAGGAGGTATAAGAAAAAAGGAAGACCGTTACTGCCATCACAGTTTAAAGATTCACTGGCGTCAATTATGTTCAAGGAACGTAATAGTGAATGTAAAACGGAGTGATGAATTTGGTATGCTCCTTCATTAATGAAGGGACAAGGAGGCATAATGATTCTTGATATTGGGTAATGAGTATGGGATATAGCGAGTTCGTTGTCCTCAAATTCTTGATGTCGGGCTGTTATACACCTTAACCAGTGTATACCTATATGTTCTTGAGATACTCCATTAGCTAGTATGATCTCGGTGAGTTGGAAAGATCACGAAGGGTTAGGTCTCGACCCTCATGGCCGAGTGGGAGATGTTGATTTGACCCGGGCCATGGGCCCGGTTCAACCGGGCTATTGGGCCCGGTCGAAGGCCGCCCAAGTGGGCTCGTCCAATTATAGGAAGTGGGCTATAATGGGAGGCCCATTTCCCATAATTGGAAGCCCACCTCCCCCCCTATAAATACCCTACCAAGTGTACCGGGTACACTTGATGGAGAATAGTGAGAATAGTTTCTCACTTACGTGAGAAACAGAAAGGGGAGAAATCAAAAGTGATTTCTCCCACACCCAAAAGCACTTTTCCAAAAGCCAACGGAGTTGCTAATGGATTGTGGATCATGGTGGAACTAATCAAATTCAAAATAGTGCTTACAACATAGGACAACGACAAACTTGACCCTAGATCAACTATCCAATCCTTCATCCTAACAAACGGAGACAAACTCGAGTATCAATCAATTGATACTCAACCAAAACCAAACTCTCCACACTCTATGACCAAACGACTCTAAACCCGAATATAGAGTCTCAAATTCAACTTGAATATTCTAGACCAAAAGAGTACCAAGTACTCAACAAATACCAATTCTAGAATATCCTAAACCAACTGACAACCTCTCTCTTGTCTCTCAAATCAAATTCAATGCTGATCAATCAACCTATTCAATCAATTGACCAATACAAAATTTCAAAGGCTATAGGACTACTTATAAGCCCCAAAACCTAATCCTACACACAAAAGAAATCTAACTGGGCCTAAACTTGCGTTGGCCCATCTGCTGCGCCGCCAGGCCTGCTGCGGCCGCGACCATCTGTTGCGCCCGCGACCGCTCGTGTCAACTTCTCGTTGCTTCGTCTTACTAGTCGTGGCCGTGACTAGCCTTCACACCCGCGACGGCTCCACTTGTCCACTTCTCGCCGCGGCCGCGACAGATCCGATGCACCCAATTCCAACGACGTCAAAGTCCAAGCCTCCACCTCGATGCGAACGTCGATACAAATTAAACCAAATTCAAGGCACAAACTCCTAACAACTTCACCTTGTCTTGAATCCACAAACGGTGCAACTTCTTAACAAAGCTCCACCTCAATTTCAAACCTTCTTACAAATTTGTCGATCTTCACGTCTACTCCAAATATCTTTCCCACCAAACAGCAGAAACTCGAACGAGGCTCTGGTACCACTTGTTGGGAAATAACGAACAATACAAATAACAAACGATAAACGAGAAGCATCGACAAAGTCAAAACAAAGACACCAAATTTAACGTGGTTCGCTAACAACTTATTAGCTACGTCCACGGTCAAACGAGAGGAACTAATCAAATTCAAATGAGTGCTTACAACATAGGACAAAGACAAACTTGACCCTAGGTCAACTATCCAACTCTTCATCCTAACAAACGGAGATAAGTTCGAGTATCAATCGATTGATACTCGACCAAAACCAAACTCTCCACGCTGTATGATCAAACGACTCTAAACCCGAAAATAGAGTCCCAAATCCAAATTGAATATTCTAGACCAAAAGAGTACTAAGTGCTCAACAAATACAAATTCTAGAATATCCCAAACCAACAGACCACCTCTCTCTTGTCTCTCATGTTAAAGCAGCTCACATAAAATCACCAATTTCCCGTTCGGCCAGAAAATAAGAACAATAGCCGAACACAACAAAAAAATTCAGACGAACAGAAATGAACACGATTCACACAACAAGAAGAACATAAAATCAAACACACAAGAAGTTTTACGTGGTTCGAACAATTGTTCTACATCCACGGAGGATTAACACACCTCAATTTACTATCAAATCCTCAAGATTACAAGAATTATTCCAGAATTGCACAAACCCCTCAATTTAGAACCCTAAATTGATAACCGCAACCCTAACTTTCAATTCTCTCTTGATGATAACAGAATCAGAGGGAAAAGTGTAAAATTGAATTGATTACATCAGTTTTCATTATTTTGTCTAAAACAATGACCTTGAGTCATCCAGATAAGTAAGCTGCAAGCTGAACTGCTTCGCAACGGTTTTAAAACCGTTGTCTGTTGTTTGTTGCAGGTGATTTCATAACCGCCCTGAACCGGCGGTTATGACTTCGGTTCTTCATCTGATTTTGACTTCCCAGACCGGTTCCTAAACTTCTTGAACCGGTTCCTTGATCAGCACCACGTTTTATACAAAGTATGAACACCTTTGATGTAATGGACCCACAATTCACAAATCTCCACCTCAATAAATCAAAGTGTGCATCATTTCCTCAATCCTTACCATCACCTGTCTCAGAAACAAGGCTCAAGCTTAATTAAGCTTGAGCAATGAGTAAACTTAGCTCCTGGCACTGATTTTGTAAGGAAATCTGCAGCATTTTCCTTGGTGTGTACTTTCTTTACCACTACTGCTCCAGCTTCAATGATATCTCTGACAAAATGCAACTTTACATCTATATGTTTGGATCTTTCATGAAAAACATGATGTTTAACAAGATGTAAAGTACTCTGATTATCACACAGCACTGTTACACACTTCTGTCTTACACCAAAATCCTTCAAGATCCCTTTTAGCCATATAGCTTCTTTGCAAGCATCAGTTACTGCAATATACTCTGCCTCTGTTGTAGATAATGCTACCACAGATTGATGTACTGATCTCCAAGAGACTGCTGTTCCATACAAAGTAAACACATATATACTGAAATAGACTTTCTAGTGTCTATATTTCCAGCTAAATGTGCATCTACAAATCCCATCAAAGGATCAGACTTAGAGCTTGTTTTCTCATATTTCAAACCTAACCTGACTGTTCCTTTTAGATATCTAAAAATATACTTCAGAGCTTCCCAGTGTTCTCTTCCAGGATTTGCCATAAACCTACTTACTAAGGATACTGCAAATTCCAAAACTGGCCGGCTACAAATCATACCATACATTAGACTCCCCACTCCACTTGCATAAGGTATATTCTGCATATATCATTCCTCAACAGGTGTCCTTGGACTTTGATCTCTTGATAGTTTGGTTTGTTGCCCTACTGGAATTACCACTAACCTTGATTCATGCATATTAAACCTTTCCAGTACCTTTTGTAGATAATCTCTCTGAGATAGGAATAACACACCAGCTTCTCTGTCTCTGATAATATCCATTCCCAACATCTTCTTAGCACTTCCCAGATCTTTCATTTCAAACTCAGTGCTTAATTTCTCCTTCAACTGTTGAATCTTCAGCTTACTTTTGCTAGCTATTAGCATATCATCCACATATAACAACAGATATATTTGATCTGATTTTGCATTCTTCTCAAAGTATACACAGTTGTCATAAAGACTTCTAGCAAAACCAGCATTGATCATGAACTCATTAAACTTTCTGTTCCATGGCCTTGGACTTTGCTTCAAACCATACAGAGACTTCTTCAAATGACATACTTTGTCTTCTTCTCCAGTCTTTTCAAAACCCTCAGGCTGTTTCATGTAGATGTCCTCCACTAACTCTCCATGTAGGAAAGCAGTCTTAACATCTAGTTGTTGAAGTTCAAGATCTTCCTGTGTAACTTTTGCCAATAAAATTCTAATAGAAGTATGCTTGACTACTAGTGAAAATACTTCATGAAAATCAATTCTTTCCCTCTGAGTGAATCCTCTTGCCACCAACCTTGCTTTATATCGGAGCTTTTCACCATTTACAACTTCCAGTTTCTTCTTAAAAATCCACTTTGAGCTTACAAGTTTCTGACCATTGGGTTTCTTCACCAGCTCCCAAGTGTGATTTCTCTCCAGAGAATTCATTTCTTCCACCATTGCATTCATCCATTTTTTCTTCTCAGTTCCACTTATAGCTTCTGAATAAGTCTGAGGTTCTGTATGTTCCAGAGATTCTGCAGCATTCAATGCATAGTACACCATGTCAGCTTGTCCATATCTCTTTGGTGGATGAATCTCCCTTCTGGCTCTATCTCTGGTCAAACTGTAGTTTCTTAGGTTATTTTGATCAGGTTGATCTTCTTCACTATCTGAGGAACTACTTGACTCTTCAGGGTTCATTGGTTCTGCTATCTGTTGAGTGTCTACCCCTGAGACCTCCACCTCAACTGATAAATTTCCTTTTTGAGTAACATCCTCAACTTCTGACTTATCTCCAGTTGAGATATATCCCATAACACCTTCATTAAACTTCACTTACAATAAGCTTCTGATGACCCTTTTCAACACACCATAATCTGTAACCTTTTGTTCCTTCTGGATAGCCAAGAAAAACACATCTCAATGCTCTAGGGTCCAATTTGTCCTGTCTTATGTGAGTGAATGCCAAACACCCAAATACCTTGAGCTCTGAATAATTTGAAATTCTTCCATACCAGATTTCATCAAGTGTCTTGAAATCTAGAGTGGATGAAGAGGTTTTGTTGATCAAATGGCAGGCTGTGTTCACTGTTTCTCCCCAGAAAACTTTAGGGAGTCTTGCATCTATCATCATGCATCTAACCTTCTCCAGAATAGTTCTGTTTAACCTCTCAGCTATGCCATTCTGTTGGGGGTTTAGAGGTACTGTTCTGTGCCTGACAATTCCTCTCTCTTTGCAGAAGTTAGTGAATTCATTTGATAAGTACTCAAGCCCATTATCTGTCCTCAGATATTTGAGCTTCCTTCCTCTCTGGTTTTCTACTTGAGTACACCAGTCTTTAAACTTTATGAATGCCTCACTCTTCTGTTTTAAGATGTATACCCACACCTTCCTCATGAAATCATCTATAATTGTCATGAAGTACTTTCCCCCACTTAGAGTTTCTGTTCTAGCAGGCCCCCACACATCAGAGTGTGCATAATCCAGGATCTCCTTGGTTGTGTGTGCTGCTTTCCCATAGGCCAGCTTCTTAGACTTGCCCATTGCACACTGATCACAGAATTCCAAACTGTTTGATCCTATATTTCCAATCACTCCTCTCTTTGATAACTCCTTCATTCCCTTAATGCCCATATGACCCATTCTTTTGTGCCATATCATGGTTTCAGATTTATCTAGAGTGACATCCACATACCCCATAACTGATTCTCCAAGTAGAATGAACAAACCATTTGGTTTTTCACCTTTCATTACTACCTTGTTGTTCTTAGTGATGTGAATATATCCATTCACTGTACTAAATTCACAACCAGTTTCATTCAAAGAACCAAGGGATATCAAATTTCTTTTAAGTGATGGTACATATCTCACATTTGAGATGATTCTTGGAACTCCATCATACATTTGAATCTTCACAGAGCCAACTCCTTTTACTTTACACGATTGATCATTTCCCAGAAGAACAATTCCCCCATCTGTCTTAGTCAGTTGTTGAAACAGATGCTCATGAGGACACATATGAAATGAACACCCTATATCTAACACCCATTCCTTGGTTATTCTTCCCTCAGATACATTTAATACCTCTGCTGAATCATCTGCTTGCTCTACTACTGCAGCATCTGCCCCCTTTTGATCAGTTTTCTTCTTCTTTAATGGACAATTCTTTTTGAGATGTCCAGTCTGTTTGCAAGAATAGCATCTCCTTCTCTCTACCCAATCTGATTACTTCTTGGAATCATCTCCACCAGTTTTATGGTCCTTCTGACGTTGACTGTGATGTTTCTTCTTTGGATATTGCTTCTTGAATTTCACATTCAAACCTTCAGCAGCAGGATTGAATTTCTGATCACCTTGGAGTTGTAACCCCTTTGTTTTCAGTGAGGTTACAATTACATCATAGCTTAATTTCTCCTGTCTACCAAACATTAAGGTTTCCCTAAAATTTCCAAGTGATTTAGGTAAGGAATTTTGTAACATTAGGGATTTATCATCTTCCTCCAGATTGACACCAAGATCTTCAAGGTCATCAATTAAGTGATTAAAATCATCCAGTTGATCAATCAAAGCTTTGTCCTCAGTCATCTTAAAAGAAAGCAATTTCTGTTTAAGAAAGAGTTTATTGGTTACCGTTTTTGATTGATATAACTCCTCCAACTTCGACCAAGCCTCCAAAGTTGTTTTACATCTTGAAATTTCCCTGAGTGGTTTATCTCCCAGGCAAAGGATAATCAAGCTGAGAGCTTTTTGATCTGTTTCTTGAAATTTTGGCCTCTCAGCAAGTGGCCAATCTTCTTGAGCCTTCAGCGCCATGGATAACCCATTCTGAATAAGAATCGCATTCATCTTTATCTTCCATAGAGAGAAATCGTTCTTCCCAGTGAACCTATCCACTTCCATCTTCATGCCCGCCATGGATCAATCTCTGCAGGATTTTAGTTTCCCACAGACGGTGCCACTTTGTTAAAGCAACTCACATAAAATCACCAATTTCCCATTCGGCCAGAAAATAAGAATAGTAGCCGAACACAACAGAAAAATTCAGACGAACAAAAATGAACACGATTCGCACAACAAGAAGAAGATAAAATCAAACACACAAGAAGTTTTACGTGGTTCGAACAATTGTTCTACATCCTCGGAGGATTAACACACCTCAATTTACTATCAAATCCTCAAGATTACAAGAATTATTCCAGAATTGCACAAACCCCTCAATTTAGAACCCTAAATTGATAACCGCAACCCTAACTCTCAATTCTCTCTTGATGATAACAGAATTAGAGGGAAAAGTGTGAAATTGAATTGATTACATCAGTTTTCATTATTCTGTCTAAAAGAATGAGCTCGAATCATCCAGATAAGTAAGCTGCAAGCTGAACTACTTCGCAACGGTTTTAAAACCGTTGTCTGTTGTTTGTTGCAGGTGATTTCATAACCGCCCTGAACCGGCGGTTATGACTTCGGTTCTTCATCTAATTTTGTCTTCCCAGACCGGTTCCTGAACTTCTTGAACCAGTTCCTTGATCAGCACCACGTTTTATACAAAGTATGAACACCTTTGATGTAATTGACCCACAATTCATATCTCAAATCAAATTCAATGACTGATCAATCAGCCTATTCAATCAATTGACCAATATCAAATTCCAAAGGTTATAGCACTATTTATAAGCTCCCAAAAAAGGAATCCAACTGGGCCTAAACTTGCGTTGGCCCATCTGCTGCGCCACCAGGACTGCCGCGGCCGCGACGGCTCCACTTGTCCACTTCTCGCCGCGGCCGCGATGGACGCGCCCAATTCCAACGACGTCCAAATCTAAGTCTCCATCTTGATGCAAACGTTGATTCAAACTAAATCAGATTCAAGGCACAAATTCCTAACATATGGCACATGAAAGAATATTTTAAAGCATGTTATATATAACATATACAATATGATGTCTGTAGACCAGGAATGTCAACCTAATGCATGGAAACATATGAATACACATAACTATTAACCGAATATTATGTGACACATAATATAATACATGAGTGAAGTCATTATAAATAAATCTAATTCACATCACTGGTTTAATAGCGTTTTTTTTTATCAATTAGAGATTGTACTTAGTGCCCTCCATGTGAAAATTTATCCTACCCTTTCCAGAGGCATTATTGAAGGGAACTTATAGGAAATCACCTCTCCAATAACATATTGTAAGATAACCAAAAAAAAAATGTTGTCAATCAATTTGTTTAACACAGAATAGAAGAGTACAATGAGTAATTCAAACTATTTGTACCAAAAACTCCTTTATTTCCTTCTTAGGAGAAAAAAAAAAGTAGAGTTGACATAGATGGCCTTTAGTAAGCTTCTCTATGATACTCTTTAGTGATGGTCCCTTAACTGACACATGGCTCCTTTCACTCTCTTTGAAGAGCAAACATGAAATGACTACATTGAAAATATATGGTGAACTATTTATTTTACCGTATTATTCATCAATGTACTAACTTGTTTATTATGAAACACGCACTCCAGGCTTCCCAGACAGTACCCCCATGCTGGAACTTGATAAGTACGTACAAATCTCACACGGATAGCTCATGATGTCTTAGAGGAATTCAGAACAAAGGTAGCATGAGGGTCGGGTCGGGCGAAGTTGTGGGTGAATGGAAGAGATGGTTAAAGTTTGGAAGAAAAAGATGAATGTAAGAATGTTGGGTAAGTCTGTGAAATGCCATTGATGGAAACTGTATTTGTATCAATAACAGTGTTAGATTATCTAAACTGTTATTATGATGGGAAGTTATGTAACTACAATGTGTGGAAAATATTTGTTAATGTGATTATTGTCCAATTTGGTAAGATGCGGGTTCGAAGGTGATGGTCTGTTATGGCATGTCATAACTCATAAGCATGCGCAGACGTACGTAGTGGTGGTTAAATGTCATGGCCAATGATGATCAATTTATGACGCTTTCATTTTAATTTTTTTTATTATTTCAAATTGTAACATATATATTTTACACTTAGGGGATGTTTGCTTGGGGCTGGGGTGGCTGGGCTGAGGGAAGTGGCTGGAGTTAATGGTTTGGGATGTTAAAGAGTGATGTTTGGTTGGGTGGAAAATTTAATTATTAATTGTGAAATGTGATGTAATATGAGTAAGAGGTAGTTATTAATGATTGGGAGAATAATTAAAATAATTTTTTGATTTGTGATTGATGTCCCCCCCACCAAACCCTAATATCGTGACTTGGCCAAACAAACATCACTTGGGGTTGGCCAAACTGATTATGGGTTTGGCAAACCCCAAGCAAACATCCCCTTAGTTTCTCATGTGACAAGTTTTTTTTTAAAAAAAATTGTAAAGAAATACGTCTTTTAAACTTCAGAATGAGTTGATATGTATAGTGAAATGTTGAATAATTTTTATTTTTCATTGTGTGTAGATAGTAATAGGACATGTATTGTTATTAATCCTGTGAAGAATGGGTCAATTGCATCAAGGTGTAACCAAATTTTGTATAAAATGCTGGGGTGGTTCAGGAACCGGACAGATCAGCTGAAGAACCGGACCGGAGTAACAGGTTTTGGGAGAAAGCCGAAGTCATAACCACCGGTTCAGGGTCGTTATGAAGCAGTTGCAGGAGAACAGAATTAGACAACGGTTTTGAAACCGTTGTGAGGCAGTTGAGCTGATAACTTCATTTCCCGGATGATTTGAGCTAATTCTTCAATACAGAGCAGTGTTATATGATGTATAAATACACAATTTACAGTTTTCCCTCTAGCTTTATCAATATCAAGAGAGAATTGTGAGATAAGAATTACGGTTTTCAGTTTTAGGGTTCTTGACTGAGGGGTTATGTAATTCTGGAGAAATTCTTGTATTCTTGTGAAATTGATAGTGAATTGAGGTGTGCTGATCCTCCGTGGATGTAGAACAATTGTTCGAACCACGTAAAACTCTTGTGTGTGATTGTTTTTCTTTCCTGTTCGTAGTTTTCTTTTCTCGGTTTCTGGTTCGTCCGAATTACTTCTCAGTTCTCGGCCATTGTTCTTCAATCTTTGGCCGAACGTGTTTGAGAGGATTTGAGTGTTGAATCCTTACAAATCCAATATTATTTTTTTCGAGAATGAAATATATGTAAACTTGGTAACTTAATTAGTGTTGAGGTTTTGTTGCGATTCTTAAAAAATTAAATGCAATTACAGTGACGTTTGAGTAAGACAGTTCAGATTCAGGAAAAAAAAAAAAAAAAAAAAAAAGGAAAAAAATAATAATGGAACGACACAATTAACGTGTAAAAAGGGAAAGAGTACACGAAATCGCGCTTATAGACCCACGTCAACAAGACTAATCCATCTTTATATTTTAGCAGAGATATAAAAAGCTCAAAAAGCTTCAACTAACTGACTCTATGGGACATAACCACCCCATTAGATCTGCTAAATCCGAAATACTGTACCAAAATATCCCAAATTTGGGAACGGATCACTATATATTTTGATAAGTTCTAATTCCATTTCGGTTCTAAGATTTTGCGAGTACCAAACTTTAGATTTTGAATTTTTCAAATCTTCAAACTGTAATGTTCCATGCACACGCCAAATTGCTTGTATAGGTTGGTAGATACTACCTCTGTTTTTTAGTTATTGTAGAACAAAATAAGAAAATTAACATGTAAGGGAAATGTAAGAATAAGTCAATCATCTAAATTTTATCTCCTCCTTCAGATGCCTTAACTTTTCTCCTTCTTTCATTATACTAAGACTAGCTCTTTCCAGCAGGAATGAAGATAATAAATTAGATATGGTAGATTAGGTAATTAGAGATTTTATAGGAATAGTTATAGGGGCTATGATAGATGCAATCAAGCACCTGTCTTTCTTATATACACTCGAAGGAGGAAAGATAATAATTAGCCCAATTGTTGAGATTTAGCACAAATGTTTCGATTTGAAGTATTTCTTACCTTTTGGGTTTGGGGCTTATATTAGTATAAGTAAGAAAGACCATTTATTAACGGGGTAGACTATAATTATCCTTGTAATCGGCCTATAGGCTAGGCAAAGTTAAGTTGTTGGGAATTATAATGGGTCTTGTATCCCTTCCCTTAATTTCCGTCCAATAAAATTCCAGCCCCTAGTTACTTTATTGATCTTTATTCTATCAATTTGGTTCGACCTGCTAAATCCCAATACCAGCCTACACAAATATGATAAATACAGGAATGGAGACCCGTGTGGACGCGATAGAGAAGAACATTTAAACTGTGTCGGAAGAACTTAGCAGCGGAAGAAATTAGAGAAGCTTAACAAAACTGAAGAAATGCTAGCTAGGATGGCCAACGAAAAAAAATGAATGAAGAAAGCGGCACTGTCTCCCAAGTTACTTGGTACATGTGGTCGTGCACGCATTTTTAGGTCAATTTAAGTGTTTTTTACGGCTTCTGTGTGCATATTCACATGTGTTGTGCGTTTATTTTTTATTGGACTGTGTGACGTGTTTAGTTCGTTTCTGTGTCAAAACAGGTGAATTAAGGCCGAAAAACGGGTTTCGGAGATCTCAAATTGACAACTCGAACTCAAGTGGAAAAGAAAATAAGGAAGAAACGGGTCCTCGGCCAAGGCAAATTCAGGCCACGGCCGAGGCAGAATAGCCCACGGTCCTCGGTCGTGGTAAATCGTCCAGAAGATGGCCAAATTTCAGCCTTCAATGCCTCGACCGAGGCAAACGCCACGGCTGAGGCGGACTAGCCCACGGCCGTGGTAAATCGTCCAGAAGATGACCAAAATTCAGCCTTCAACGCCTCAACCGAGGCAAATTCAGGCTACGGCCGTGGCCCCAATATGGGCACAAAACCCTTGTTTTTACCACGCCCGCAACCAATTGTGTGCCACGACCACGGGGAGGGGGAGGGGGGGCGCCTGTTTTAAAAATCCAAACATGTTTTTACCCAACTTTGAACTCGCACTTTCCCCTCTATATATATAACTTCCAATTCCCATTAGACCTATTCTAGAACACATTTCTAGCCATTTTTTAGCCACCATCATCCTCCAGGACAAGTTTGGGAATAAGATTGAAGACCTTTCACTCCTCAACCCAAGTTCTTGGTTCAATCTTTAAGTTTATTATGTTTTCTTGTATTTCCATCAATATTTTGATTGTATTAGTTGTAATGGGTGGCTAGCACCTTAAAAATCACTCTTGATCACTGTGGAACCTTGAGTTGAAGATATTTATGTGATTATTGCAGTTAATATTACCGATTGGATTGTGCATTTAAGTGTTTTATGTTATTTGATGTTATTGAGTCACATTTATGAATCTATTATTGGATTGATCACCCTTTAGGAAATTTATGAATGTGTTGCTAGTAGTCAGGGTAGCTATCCATAATTGTAGTGCTTTCGACTTAATTGTAGCAAACAATGAATGTTCATGGATGATAACATAAAGTTCGACCGCTAAAACTGAGCTTGTGAGTTTTATATCGTATTTATCTCGTTGTCTTGGTGTCAAAGGCATTTGATTATCGAATCTAAGAGAGCTTGTTCGAGGATTTGGTTAAATCGAATAGGATTAGTCGAAGAGCTTGTTTTGATTAACTAGGATTAAGAGACAACAAGGCTATTAGAGCTTGTTAATAGTCTTGAGATAAGGGCTTGAATCACAATTAATCAGGTATTAACAATAGTTGCATAAATCATCTAAGACCAAGGGGAAGCATGATCAAGGGTGGATCGTTTTATTACTAGAAAATAGAAAATCGAAAAAACATTCTATCATCTTTGTTTGTTCGAAATTTATTTTAAGTGTTTTCTATTGTTATTAGTAGGTTGTTAGTTGTTTACTAACCCGCCACCCCTCCTCCCCCCCCCCCCCCCCCAACTTGTATTGCTTTTCTAAGTTGTTTAAATTTTTATATATTTAACTCTAATTACTTAATATTAGAATCAAAACTAATCAACCGTTCTCTGTGGGATCAACCCTTACTTGTCACTCTACTAGTTACGGTCGTAGGATAAGGTTAAATATATTTTTATATACATTAATTTGGTGGTAAGAAACGACTGCTGCCAAATTTTGAGACTCAAGTTAGTCATTTGGTTACCGTGGTAAGTAGGTTAGAAGGACAAGAACACCTGGGAAGGGATGATGAATCTTTCCCCAAAGATGAACTCTGAAAAATGTGCAAAGCACTCACCAAAGACCCAAACCCTTAAGAGATAGAACTCGAATCTAAAAAAATGTTTAAAGTGGTTGATGAATTTGAGAGTGAGGTTAGCGGCGGCGAAAGTGGTCTTAGTGAAGGTTTTGACATAGCTTACGATGTGGAATATGTTTGCTTTGATGACTTCTTGGTGAATGAATTTTCTTACAAACATCTTCCAAATGAAAATCTTTCCCTTGATCCATTCGTTGATTTAGGTGAACCCTTCACTTGTACTTTAGAAAATGATGATGTCTTATTTTGGGAGGATTTTCAAACTAAGAGCACTCTTGATGAATTGAGCACTGATTTGAGTGAATCCTTCGGTTTTACTTTAGAAAAGGATGACGTCATCTTTTGGGAAAATTTTCAAATCTTGAGTTTTCCCCATTTCCAAAAAGTCTTGGATGAAACACCCTCCACCCTTGTTGATTTTCAAGTTTGTAGGGAACCACCCGCATTTGAGAGTGACAAATTTTTTTAAGAAAATGTGGAACCCCAGACTTGACAGCTTGTCTTCGAAGCATTTGAATTACATTCCCACTTCTTCATATTTACCACAATTGTCATGAAAGAATTTTTAGAAATTGCCAAGCATGATTTTGTTAGGATGGAAATTTTCTCCTCACCAACTGACTTGACTTTCTTTAAAAATGGCATTGTTTTAAAAATACTTTCAAATTGGAAAGAAAATCTTGTGGTAAAATTTGAAACACCCTCCATTACGAAAGGGTATCATGAGAGCTTAAGCATATTGGTTAGAATTGTCATATTTCTATTGTCTATGCTTAAAAACTTTGTTCTTGTTGAGAAACCTTTTTGTAAGGATGAAAGGAAGCCAAAGGAAAGACGGAAGATGGAGAACATATGGGAAATAGGGGAATGGAAATCCAAATGATCAAGAAAAGCGATTCGTTGGAAATTCGCTCAAGGGAAAGGCTATGAAGGCTCAGATGAGAACTTTTACTTTGAGCCCCCTTGACAAGAAAGAGGATGATATGGTCAAGCTAATGACCTTCAAGAAGCGCTTGTCGGGAGGCAACCCCACGGTTATCGTTATTCTGTTTTCAAATTTTCCTAGTTTATGGTCATTTCATGTTTGTAGATTTTGTCTTATTATTCTCTTCTAGTATGCAGGGACTATGATGACAAGAAACCGTCCAAGCCACGAAATGAAAAGAAATAGAACCATGTGGGGGTGACGACGCCCAAAAAGTCACTGTGAGTTGGAGCACCAAGGCGTACCACTTTCTCTCCCACAAACCTTGGTTTTCAACCAAGTTTAGGGAAGGGGGTGGTAGTGGGACGTCTTGGCCGCTCACGAGCATATTTCCGTATGCTACTCTATTGCCTTTGGGATTGATTAGACTTGGATTGGATTTGGTATCTTTGCACGGATTAATCTTTTGCATTGTTAATTTGAGTCAATAAGAACCAATCGATAGTGTTGATTGATTGATTGCCTTTTGTAGAACACCAATTCGTACCACTTTCTTTCCCACAAACTTTTGTTTTTCAACCAAGTTTGGGGAAGGGGGTGGTAGGTGTACGTATTGGCCACTCTCAATCTTGTCCTGACTGTGGATAATGATGGGGATTGGTAATTGGTGAATAGTTAATGATTAAGCGAATTTTTGCAAAAAAAGAATTGACAAATGACAAATGGTAGAGCATGATAGACAAATGAGATGAAATTGAGCTTGTACTCAAAAATTTTGATCAAGAAAAATTGCCTTGTGAGTTTTTGAGCTTCAATTATACTCTCATTTTTTTAATTACTTATTCTTCCTTTCGGTGTGTATTGCATTGATTGCATGTGATTGTCTCTAGAACTTACCTTGATTCTCTATTTTAAATAATTTGACACATTGTGTGACTTAGAAAATGCTTTTAGGCAATTCTTGACTTTGAGCCTATTTGTAAACATGAAAAAGTCACACCTTTTTCACCAAAAATTGGAAAATTATCCCTAGTTAGCCCCTTGAGCTTTTAGCTTTTCGTTTGATAGCCCAACAATACAAGCCAAGTACCTTTTGAATTAGCCTTTGATGCTAATTGGACTATTTGAGTACGAGGGAGGCGGTTGGAAGGTAGTTGGGTAAATTTAGCATTAAAAGGGGAAAACTATTGGAAATATTGAAGGGTGAAGAGAATTGAATCAATAGGCAAAGAATTTGGAAAACAGTCTCCCCTAGTTTGTAAATAGTAAGAAAAAAAATCGAAAATCAGGAAAGGGAAGAAAAAGTCGGATGTATATAATTAGTTCACTACTTTTAATTGGGAGAGACTAGTATCATAAATGCTTTTTGACCTATGTTCTCAAGGGAGAATTTAAAAAGAAACATTTAGATTGTGAGTTTGTAGTAGGGTGAAGAAATCAATTTAGGATTGGTTTACTAGGGAAGTGAGAGAGTGAGGAAGGGTGAATGTTGTTTGAGGGGTGATTGAGAGTAGCTAACTCAATTAGTCCAAGAATTAATCACTTGTGCTCATATCTATCCCACATTACCTCAAGTCAACATTACAACCAAAAGTAAGATCTTTTTAATTCTTTATCACACGTGTCGAATACAAATTCGAATTTAGAAGATTGGCAAGCATATGGTAGTCATTGCATGCATTTCAATGTGAGCAAAAAACACTACCTACTTGATACACTTGAGAGTTGAGAGATACACTCACCCGGTGAGGATCTTTGGTTGAGGGTTTTCAAGTCTCAAAAGTAGTTGAAGTTGTTATATCATATATGCTCATCTTATTATGATTGTCTTGCTTTAAAAAATAAAAAATAAAAAATATACCTTGTCTGAAACTGAATTCGCCACTTAAATTGGCCCAAACACGTGTCCTTTTCTTTATTTGTTCAGGACGAACAAAGGTCAAAGTCTGGGGGAATTTGGTACAAGTGGTCGTGCACGCATTTTCAGGTCAATTTAAGTGTCTTTTTACGACTTTTGTGTGGATATTCACAAGTGTTTTGTGACTTTATTTCTTATTGGGCAGTTTGACGCGTTTAGTTCGTTTCTGTGTCAAAATAGGTGAATTAACACCGAAAAATAGGTTTCAAAGATATCAAATTGACAACCCGAACTCAAGTGAAAAATAAAACAAGGAAGAAACGGGACCTCGACCGAGGTAAATTCAGGCAACGGCCAAGGCAGACTAGCCCACGACCGTGGTAAATCGTCCAGAAGATGGCCAAATTTCAGCCTTCAACACCTCGACGGAGGCAGACTAGCCTATGGCCGTGGTAAATCGTCCAGAAGATGGCCAAAATTCAGCATTCAACGCCTTGGACGAGGCAAATTTAGGCCACGACCGTGGCCCCAATATGGGCCCAAAACCCTTGTTTTTACCATGCCCGCGGCCAATTGTGTGCCACTGCAGCAACGAGGCCCCCTGTTTTAAAAACCCAAACACGTTTTTTCCCAACTTTGAACTAGCAGTTTCCCATCTATATATATAACTTCCAATTCGTATTAAACCTATTCTACAACATATTTCCAGCCATTTTTTAGCCATCATCATCCTCAAGGACAAGTTTGGAAAGAAGATTGAAGACCTTTCACTCCTCAACCCAAGTTCTTGGTTCAATCTTTAAGTTTATTATGTTTTCTTGTATTTCCATCAATATTCAGATTGTATTAGTTGTAATGGGCGGCTAGCACCCTTAGAATTCACTCTGGATCAATGTGGAACCTTGAGTCGAAGACATTTATGTGATTATTGCAGTCAATATTACCGATTGGATTGTGTATTTAAGTGTTTTATGTTATTTGTTGTTATTGAGTCACATTTATGAATTCATTATTGGATTGATCACCCTTTAGGAGATTTACGAATGTGTTGCTAGTAGTCGGGGTAGCTATCCGTAATTGTAGTGATTTCGACTCAATTGTAGCAAACAATGAATGTTCATTAGTAATAACATAAAGTTCGACCGCTAAAATCGAGCTTGCGTGTTTTATGTCGTATTTATCTCGTTGTCTTGGTGCCTAAGGAATTTGATTATCAAATCTAAGAGAGCTTCTTCGAGGATTTTGTTAAATCGAATGGGGTTAGTCGAAAAGCTTGTTTGGATCACTCAAGCAGAACAATTGGTATAGATCCAATGAACCAAGGAAGATGCGACGGTGGAATTAGCCCTAGTTTACATGTCGGGGTTTCCTACACTAGGTACGTTGGCTTCTCGATTGGTCACCCAACATGACTTGGAACAAGTTGACGAACAAGTTGACGAACAAGTTGATACATCGATATGAGAGAAATCCTATGACCAATCCATTTGAAGCCCTAGCAACAACAAAGCAAACTGGATATGTTGATGACTACGCAGACGAGTTTGTGACCTGGGTAACACTTATCCATGGATAACAAAATCTCAGTGCTTAGGCCTTTACCTCAGTGGCCTTCACAAGGAAATACCTGTTAGAATTTGGTCGAAAGATGCACTAAAATCATCGATGACATGCATCTCACTAGAGAGATTGAAAGAGATATAAGGTGTGTTTCTGGCGACAGTGACTATATGCACAGGGAAACCACAAACTAAACTTGGGTTGTGTACAGGAAGAGCCAACTTACGAATAACAAATTTAGAGGCGGTGGGATATAGAATTGACCTGGTCTAGCCACAACAAACCAAATCACTAATGAAGGAAGAAAAAATACCAACCTCGGTGCTAAAATTAGATGTTAGTGACAGATAACTCACACTTTTTTTTTTTTATCTCAGAGCTCGAGTATTATGCTTCAAATGCAAAGAACCATTTCATCCATCGTATAATTGTTCTAACAAATCCTTGAGATTACTCATGGTTGGTAATGAGGATAACAGGGAAGAGATTGAGAATTTAGTGGTGGAGGAAGAAGAACACAAGAATGATACTTGTAACGAGGCTGAATTGCAACTCCTGGAATTATTAGCTATTAGATTCCATAATTCCCAAATAATAAAGATGATTGGAGAAATTGGTGGAGAACAAGTTCTGGTGATGATTGATAGTGGGGCCAACCATTTCTTCATCTCTGATCACATGTTGAATCAACTAAATTCCAAATTGACCCAAGTGGAAGTGTTGTACGACTTGGGGATGGCCACCGTGCTAATTTTACTATGTCACAATGTTGTCTTACGCCTTGGGACAACAAAGTCCAGTGCCAACTTCTTCGTCTTTCCTCTAAGGGGGTCGATGCCATACTAAGATTGTCTTAGTTAGCAACGTTGGGAAATGTTAGAGCCAACTAGTCGAGGTTAACAATGGAATTTATGATGGGCGATCAACTTGTAAAACTTTCCAGAAATCCTTTTGTAACCCGTAAGTCAATTTCTTTAGTGGCTTTATATACAACAATTGATGTAGATTGTTTCTATGTGTTGTGTACACTTGAAGAAGATACCTCAATGAATCTCTCATCTCTAAACTCGACGAGGTAGATGTCTAATCAATTCCAGCAAGTGCTACAAGAATTTTTTAGGGGTTTTTAGGAAGCACAAGTGCTACTTACTTCGCTGGAAAAATACCACCGAATTCCTCTTATGTCGGGAACAACTCCAGTTAGCGTTAAATTGTATAATTATGTGTATTGGCAAAAGAAGAAATGGAGAGGTCAGTTTCTAAGATACTATCACCTGGAATCATTCAATAAAGCAATTGGCCATTTTGAACTGACTACCGAGAGCTAACAAGGTCTTGATTCCTAACAAGTATCTAATACATGTCATTTAGGAGATGTTCGACGAACTGCACAATACCCATTTTTTCAGCAAGTTGGACCTCCGATTTGGGTTTCACCAGATTCGTACTGCAATGGACTATATTCTCAAAACCACATTCCGAATTCACTAAGGCCACTATGAATTTTAGTGATGCTGGCGGGGCATACCAACGGCCCAGCGTCCTTTCAGCCAACCATGAATGGCATTTTCCGCCCTTATTTACGTAAATTTATGTTGGTGTTTTTCGACGATATCTTAATCTGTAGTGTGGGGTGGATGGATCATCTTGGCCACCTCTGTATTGTACTCATTGTTGTACTCCAGAAGGAATTTATTGCAAACTAACAGAAATGTTTGTTTGTGGAGCAGTCGGTTGAGTACTTGGGGCATATAATTTTGACTCAGGGAGTACATATGGATTCGAATAAAATTGTAGTTGTTCTTTAGTGGCCAGTGCCTAAGAATATCAAAGAAGTTCGAGGATTCTTAGGACTAACAGGATACTATCGGAGATTCATAAAGGATTGTTGGAAAATAGCTCTTCCCCTTATCACTCTTCTTAAAAAAGAGTGGTAGCAGTGCTTTAGTGGACTGAAGATGCTCAACATGCGTTTCAAGCGCTACTAAAAGCCTTAACATCAGGTCCAGTGCTAGCCATGCATGATTTCACTCAGCCCTTTCTGATTGAATGTGATGCTTAGGGGTTTGGAATAGGGGTTGTACTGATGTAGTGGAGGGCGGTCGGTAGCCTATTTCAGCAAAGCTATATCGGAGAGAAAGCAACCCAAATCAGCATACAAGAGAGAGTTGATGGCTCTCCGTCTTTCAGTTCAACATTGGAGGCCGTACTTGATGTTGCAGAGGTTCCAAGTTCGGATATATCAGTGTAGCTTAAAACACTTGTTGTAGAAGGATCACAACCTCAACACCACAAAAATAGGTGGCCAAACTCATCCGATAAGAGATTATTTACAAGATGAGAGCTAGCAACCAAGCTATTGAGGGATTATCGCAACAAGAAGAGGAAAGAGAATCATTAGCAATCTCCTTGCCGCAGTGGGTGGATTGGGATTCCATGAGTGTCGCAGTAAGTCAAGATAAGGTGCATCATGATATGCAGCGTGTAGAAACAAATGAAGGCTACCGATGCCCATTCTCATTAGTTAATGGGCACCTCTTCTACCATGGCAGAATAGTGATCCCTCATTCCTCCCCTTGGACAGACAAATTAATAGACGAGTTTCACTCCATACCAATCGGGGGCCACTCCGAGGCTTATCTCACATATGGAAGATTGGCCTCTACTGTATTTAGGAAAGAAAAGTTGAAGCAAATTTGGAGGTGGGTGGCTGAATGTTTGACTTATCAAAGGAATAAATATGAAACTCGAACTCCAGTTAGCCTACTTCAGTTGCATGGGGTTCCTCGTTCCATTGTGTCCAATCAGGATCCATTTGTTTTTTTAGCAATTTTCGGATTGAATTATTTAAGGCTGAGGGAACTATGCTGGAGATGAGTACCGCATATCATCCAGAGACAGACGGACAAACAGAGGTTCTTAATAGGTGTCTAGAAATCTATTTGCGGTGTTTTTTCTTCGAAGAACCCAAATTAGTGGGAAAAGTGGCTTCATTGGGCGGAGTTTCATTGTAATACAAGCATTCAGTCAGCAGCCGAGTCTTCTCCCTTTCAAAGTGTCTACGGTTGGCCGTCTCCCTCTCTAAATCAGTTCCTTCCAGGTGAAATTTGAATCAAAACAGTTACTGATGAGTTACTGGAGCCTGATGAAGTATTAAATGAGTTACGTATGCATTCGGATCATGCTCACGGATGCAACACAACTAACAAACATCGAAGATGGGTGAATTACCAGGTTGGGAATAAAGTATTCTCAAGATTCGACTGCACTGCCAAATAACTCTCTTCCATGGCTTAAACTCGAAGCTTGCTTCTCGTTTTTATGGGCTATTTGAGGTGATTGAGAAGGTGGCCCAGTGGCTTATCGTCTTAAGCTACCGAAAGCATCAGACACTTACCCGATCTTTCATGTGCCCCAGTTAAAAGCTCTACCAGGGAATTATGCAGTGGAAGATACTCTTCCGTCCTGTTGGGATTTGCAGCGTTTCTTATCTTTTTGGGTTGGGGCTTAGGTTAGTATAAATAAGAAGGACCATTCACTGGAAGGGTAAAATAGAATTATCCTTGTAATCAAAGACCCCAATTACTTTAGGTACAAATTTATTCCGTGTGGCGGAGTGCTATTTACCTAAACTAAGGGAAAAAGTAGAGGCCCATTTACCCATTTTTCTTTTTACTATACTTAAGTTGACCCATCACACGGAATGAGGTATGTATATTGGTCACAACTTTTTGATATTATGTTTATTGCTCTTTACTCTATTAGGCAGTATTGGAAGAAATATGAGGAAAAAAAAGAACTTAAAAAATATCTATTTTAAAACAAAACACATAACCTAAAAAAATAATTAAATAATAGAGATAATATTTGATCAACTTCGATAAAATTCTGTAACATCCCGTTTTCGGAAAGAAGAAACTTCGGGGAAAGTGGCGCTACAAACTTTGTTCGAGGATATATTTTCATTTTTCTTTTGTAAAAAAAAATTAAATAGAAGTTTGAGTTATAAAAATAACTTCATATCGTTGGATAAATATCAACAACAAAACATACTTTGGTGCGGAAGCTCTTTTCTTAAGAACCATAAGTTCACTTTCAAACTTTAGAGGACAATCCTCAAGTACTTTTACATCAACTAAATATATCTTTGTTCCTGCCTCCAGGGCACCATCTCATATATACAAATGGTAAACAATTGAAATCACCTTTGACAAACTATTATGATTGAAAATAAACTTTACTATGAAATTCGATGAGTTGGAGTGGTGTAGGGCCATGCTATCCGTGTCAGTCCTCCACATCGGCCTTGGTACCTGAAATGTTAGGGGGTGAGTGCTTGGAAAACACCCCGTGGGTTCACTCAGTTGCCCACTTAGATGTCATACAAGGAATTGCAATAACGGACAGTTACATAAATAATGCATATACCATCAACACATAAAACACATCCAAAAACATGTTGGAATCTAAATTAAAATAAATATACACATATATACATATTATATAGATACACATGGGAGCACATAGGTGCGGCACGTGTTGCCCCGCTCGAGCAGCATAGCATATTCGGGAGAGCCCCAGGATGATATTTCGATCCATAACATGTACGGTGTTACCCGTGGAGCATAATCATATACGGTTTTACCCGTAAGCATAATCCTATACGGTTTTACCCGTAAGCATAATCGTGTACGATTTTACCCGTACTTTACCCATAAGGTTTTTGAAAAGCATAGCATGTAAGATTTTACCCTTAAGCATAATCGTGTACGATTTTACCCATAAGGTTTGTGAAAAGCATAGCATGTACGGTTTACCCGTAAGGTTTTTGAAAAGCATAGAATCTACGATTTTACTCGTAAGCATAATCGTGTACGATTTAACTCGTTAAGCATAGCATATTCGGGAGCTACCCGAGGATTTGTACGATGTCACCCGCAGTCCTAACATTGCTAGTACGGTATTACCCGTATACAATACACATAATATGGTTTTACCCATAAATTCCACATAATTTTGACATAAATTTCACACACTCGTCACATAAACATAGGCGTAAGCAACATTCATGTAAAAACCATTATAACAATAATTTGCATGAAAAATTAGACAACATAAAATAGCCACATAGAGTTACCCCACATAGAAGTGCGTACGGCTAGTTGGTCGTATAGTCCTCTTCTACTTCCACTTTAGTCCTACAATATAAGATATTATTCTTAGCATTGGTGGGTACTTGACATAAACATAAATTGAAGATTTGGGGCAACATTTGTAATTTTATAAAAGTTGAGGGACCATTTTGCAATTTCATAAAATATTTCAGCTTCATATTTTGATGTAAAACTGTAGATTTTGAAATTTGGATTCTTTGGCAATTTGTTTGAGCCGAATCGGGTTAAGAAAGAGAATTTTATGACACTTTGAAAGTCTAGTGGCATTGTTGTAATTTCTAGAAAAATAGTGGCAATTTTGTAAAAAGGGAATTTTCGTTAATACATGGATTGGTTGACTTTCAAAAAGGGTGACTTTGACTTTGGGCAGAATTGAAAAACTCGAAAATTGTATTTTAGCCCCTAAAGAATATCTAATTTTCAAAAGATGATACATGAACTTCTGCAGGAACTTTGACCAAACTTTTCCGATGCCTCGGTCATCGGAATTTCAATTGGGACATGGCTACGGAAGGCTCTCGTCAAGAGCCTCCAAGAATGACCATCCACAATAGGATTGGAGTTTGGAACAGAAAGTTATGGTTCCTTGAAGGTGGTTCGATTATATGGGTTTCGCCTAAACTTTAACAGGCCATAACCGGAGTTCTAGAGCTCTGATTGCGATTCTGAAAACTATTCCAGAATCCTCTCATTGAGCCCTATCCTATTGTATAAGAAAATATGGGTTTTTATAAAGGGAAAAAACTTAAAATGGGGTAGTAGGTGATCCAACGAGCCTAAAAAGCTGTCGGGTCAGTTTTTCGGCGACTTCGCGGGTTTGGGTGGCTGGAGATGGAACATTTGAGAGGTAAAGATGGAAGACTTACCACCTATGCTTTGTGAGAGCAGAAAGGAAGACTTTCAAGCTTTTATTTGGTAGGAGGAGATGATGGAATGAAAGCTCCCCCACACCTCTATTTATAGCCATACCAAGTACAAAACTGTGGTATGGGCTGCCGGTTTTGGGAAATATGGTGGGCAAAAAACCATGGAATTTAGCCGTTGGTTTTGAGCAATATTTTTGGCATAAAACCATGGGATTTAGCTATTGGTTTTGGGCAATATTGTGGGCATAAAACCATGGAATTTAGCCATTGGTTTTGGGTTAGTAATCCTATGGAGAGGGCTTACCATAAAAATGTAGGCTTCTCTTATATCATTAGGTAATATTGCGTCTAAGTGTTGTCTAATTAAACTCCCATTTTCCCGATCCATTCATACCATTGATTATGAAAAATGATAATTTATGTAAGTGTAATAAAATAACTAAAACAAGTAAAAATGCACACAAAAATAATGTAACTCATATAGTTTCGCATAAATCAAATAAGATGATGCAACTACAAATTCGAGTCGTTACATCCTCCCCCTCTTAGAAAAATTTCGTCCTCGAAATTTGCATGGATCAATGGCTTTAAACACAAGGATGTAACTGAAGAAAGAAATCGAATCGAGGTTTGGCGGGTCTGCAAAATAATTCAACAAAGTGTTGTAAATTTAATGGACAACATAAGTATTTTTTTATTTTTTTTTTAGACACTATGAATTTTCAAAAGATTCGTGACAAAAAAAAATCATCGGCATACTTTATATAAGTGTGTATATATATATATATGAAACAATTTCATGAAAAATTCTTGAGGGACGAGATGAAATATCAGGGAATGCATTTTAAATTTTAGTGAGGCCAAATTGGTATTCACTTATTAAATTGAAAACAAGGAATCAAGATTTTGTTATCAAAATATAACTTTTGGCTTAGTTGACTTGGAATTGATTTAAATGTGTAAAATGTCAAATCTTCTGAGATAATTTTTTAGGAAATCACGAGCCATATTAAAATATATTAAGAAGAACCATATTTTTCAGGTAAGATGTAAATCTGGAAAAATTAAGTGAAACTAAAAAAAGTGGTGGAAATAATAAGTGGGGTTTATGCACTGATCTTTCCAATTAAAACTAGAGGCTTTTGAAATCGGGGGTTGAAAGTTGTAGTAAAATTTATGATGATGGCTTAAAAAAGATTTTAATAGTAGTTGGACTAAGTGAAATTAATATATATATATATATATATATATATATATATATATATATAATTAATTTAACATGAGAGTGTTTGAACAAATAGGTGTTTTTTTGAAAATTTAGTACTTTTTAAAGATATCACGAATCTTCAGTGACAAAATCATTTACGAGATGCTTGATATAAGTGTAAAATGATATCATATTTTCATGGATAATTTCAAGAATATATTGAATATATTAGGATTTTTTTTTTTTTAAGAAATAGGATGGATTTTGGCATTCAATGTAAAATGTACTACTTCGATATCATTACACTTGGAATCTAGGATTTTCATTAAGGAAAGTATAAACATTTGACTTATGACTCAAATAGGGAGTATATTCAATTTCGACAATGCCATTTTTATTTTGAGATAAATTTTAAAATCACAGGCTACTTTAAAACACTTTGGAGAGAACCATTTTTTTTCCTGTTAAAATTAGGCCTCAAAATTTGGGCTTCAAAATTGTAGTGGTATGAAATTCAAGATAATGGGTCAACTAGACTTTAATAGTTGTGGAATCAATTTAAATTAATACATAGATATACAAGTAAATGAATATAAGGTAGAAAATGACTAAGAATGAATTAGTTCATACTAATATATTTTAGATCGAATTTAATGAAATGCTTAAGGGTTGAAAAATTGTGGCCTTACCAGGTAATAGTTGAAATAAGGATAGGATTAAGTTCAAGATCCAAAAATTAAAGTATTGAAAGTGGATGTAAGGCCGATGATGGCTCAAGAAGGTACAAGCCCTTTCAAGAGGATGGGGATTTGTTGTAGGGCAATTTTGCAGTTAAGGATCATGTTGTGAATGGAGGGAGTAGACAGACCTAAGGGTTTAGGTCAGCATTCAAATCAACTTCATCTTCAGTGTTGTGCGGATTCTCAACATTCTTGCATCATATGCTTTGAATCATGACAGTCAGGAAAAAGTCACCACCGAGGCTCAACTTGGAGTGTGACGTGAGACTAGAAAATAATGGCATACCTCAAACAAGCTTATAAGTTATACTCAAACATACTACATCATTTCTATCCCTGTCAGTTCTAAAAAAATAAGCTTAAACGCTCTTATGCCTCAAATACCTAGCTCGCACTACTACCAACAAACAAAGACCTTTCATGCACGTGAACGAGTACTTGTTGTGGCCGTCAGCGGTCAAGTAACAAAAATCAAGCCTAGTATGTTGGTTTGCAATGTTGTTATGAAGTAGTGAGGTAACATCTAGCAATAAGTAAATTCCTTTAAATTCATCATGCATTCTATACAAACCAATATATGTAAAACATCAAATGGGTAAAACATGTACACTAGTACACACTGCCGCAAACAGTGGCATGTGACAGTGTCGAGCCCAAATAGCACACAAAGTGGGTATGATAAGTACACTAGCACATTATTGCGGACAGCTGCTAGTGGCATCATCAAAACCCAACATACACATAGGCACATAGTTCACATAAAAATCTAGTCATATGCATCTTTGTAAATCACATAAGTCTTGCATGATAAATAAAATTTGAAGGAGTACTTCTTGTCATAACAACAAATCTTATGTAACTCTTTCATATGAAGGTGAAATAACTATGTGTCATAAGCTTAGATGGGAAAGGATGTGTATTTAAAACTAGAAACTTTCTTTCCACCTTTCTGCTATTCGAGATTTTAAGAAGGGTAAGGGTACATCTTGAGAATGAAAACATGCTTTGAAATCACTTGAGGACTTGATTAAGTAAAAATGAATTTTAGAGAATAACCAAATTTTATAAACACTAGATGTTCGCCCGTGCAATGCACGGGATAAAATATTCTATTACGTTAATAATATGTGATTAAATTCTAATATTGCTACTAGTCATTATAAAACATATATAAGCCATTATACATGTGTGTATATATTTTACTATATCTTATATATTAAAATTAAGTAAATATTAACATTTATTTTTTTATGTAAGCAATACAAATTTTAAACCCAATTTCACAAAAAAGTGAAATAAGTTATTTGAAGTTTTATAGTATACCATATTTTTTTTCTAACATGAAATAAATAATTGGAAATAAATACACATAGGGTGTGTTTGCTTAAGGTTGGGGAGTGCTAAACCAAACTTGGCTGCGATAGTTAATGAGTGTGCTTTATTGAAATTTGGTCTCCTAACTCTACTGAGAAAAATTATAAGCAAACATACCCATATTTTTTTTCTAACATACATTTTTTGTACAATTGACCAATGTAAATCCAACAAATTTATTATATCTAATATGAATATCTATTTGAATATCGTGAGATAATGATTAATTTGATATATTTTTCATCAAAAATTAAATTGATATGAAAAGTTATAAACATTCAAAATTTTAAGTTAAAAAGAAAAAGAATTGAAGAGAGAATTTTATTGATTGGTATATCCAATCCTTTTTTTTTTTCCTTTTAAAAATAAACTCCTACAGTCTGTATGATTGACACGTGTTTTTTTTTATAGAGGACTTATATAAATGACATGTGTGTTACTCTTACTGTTTTTTACTTACAATTTTTGTTCATAAATTTTTTTATAGAAATAACCACATATTATTATAATGAAACAATCAATATTATAAATTTAAGAATCGGATTATTTTTTATTATAAAATTAAAATTTAAATACTTGTGGCTCAAACCCATAAAAATAATTTAATTTATGTACATATTACAAAACTAAGTAAATAATTCAATACTACAAAAAATTATAATTCATATTTTAGGTCTAATATTTTGTTCTTAAGTAATTGGTTTTTATATATTTAATATAGGTATCAAACTAAAGATCCCAGCAAGAAAATCAATTTGATATATTATTTGGAATATAGATTAGGAACGAAAAAGTTATGTGCAATTTAAATTATAGTTGAAAATATCAAAATATCAAAAAAAAAAAAAATGAGAGGGACGTTGGTTGGTTCCTTTTCTTATATATATATATATATATATATATATATATATACATACATATATATATATATACATACATATATATATATATATATATATTATTATGTTTGTTTAAAGCCTAGAATTAAGGTGATAAAGACACATCACCCTAAACTATCCTACTTTTATATTAAGTAGGGATTTGTGATCTATATTAAATTGGCAAAAGTGTTTGGGCTTGACTGTGACTCCATAATGTGGGATTAGAAAATCGAATAGTTTTCAAAAATCATGGGCCGATTTGGAGAAAATGTGAAGATGTTATAGTAATTTGGGGATAGAAGGTAAACATGATATTTTTCAGATAATCAAACTATTTTCATAAAAATCCAGTCATACTCCAGTATTTCACTTAAAAAATGTCGAATTCACTTTTCTTTCCTTTCTCAAAACCGAAACACCCCTTTTGATTTCATTAAAATATTCAAAAGTACAAAAAGTAGTTTTGAAATTGAAATACTATCCCTTTTAAAAAAATGAGCTATTGTTTTCAAATCATTTTAGTTTATGCCATTTTAATAAAATTTGGTTTTTGATGGACTCGGGGGGCATAAAATTATAAATTAAGGCTTTTGCGTATTTTCTTATAAATAAATTTAGACCATTCTATCATAGTCCAAATAATTTTTGGAAATTTAAGCTAAAGCGAAATTCATGTAATCCTGTAAATCATAATTTTGTTTCAAAGATTTCCTAATTCGTTGATAATTTGGCTTTCAAATAAATGAATAAAATTGATATCTGCCTTTTTTTTTTTTTTTAATCAGAGAAAATCGTGCGTAGTTCTTGTCACACCATCCCTTACAAACTTATTTTACGCTAAATTTAACCTTACAAAACCTGTATTTTTTTTTTTTCAAAATTAACAATCTAAAATACTTGCTCGATATTAAAATCTCATCAACATGTGTTCACATAGATCCAAGTCAAGCACAATAGCATCACTCCAACTTCAACACCATATGTACAAAAATATACATATTAAAGTTTCTTAACTTGAACATGTCCAAAAAGATTATTATAACAATAGCAAAAGCATATTGAGTCCACGGTTTAGCCCCACAGGTCGTCATTCAAATACACGGGGCTTCAAAACTTGCAGAAGCTCCAACAACATCCCAGATCAGTCCACGAGCTCATGCGTAGTCAAACTCACCTACAATGCAAGAACTACGTGAGCTAGAGCTCAGTAAGCAGAAATCTAGTGTACAAATGCAACTGACTATAAATCGTGTTTGATATGCATTGGTGAGGCGCATTCTCTAAAACTATTTCTTTCAACTCTTTCTCAAAAGAAATCATATTCGGTGGGAATTGGCATTCGTCACTGTCACAAACCTCCCCAAAATATCACTCATTGACCATACTTGTGACTACCAAGGGTTCCTCCCCCTCCCCCCCCCTCCCCTAGTCCATCCGAGACATCATTGATGGTTGGTACGACCAAGTGGCTATCTCTCCGAGACTACCAGGGGTCCGCCTCCTACCTGCCCCTGTAGTCCACCGGAAAGTCTACCTCTCCCGCGTGCACGCCTGTCACCGGAAGCATCCCGAGAGACACCATATATAATATATAACTCTCAATGTGCCATTGGTGACCAACCCCAAAAAAATTTCAATTTATGAAATTATGCTATTTTGACTTCTTTTATGTACACATGTAATTTCTTGCAGATGCTAATGCTTATGATTGATATGCTCCTAAGTAGAAACATGTTCACTTTATCTAACGGAATAAAACACTTTATACAAAAAGATACAAGTGCACGTATTACAATCAGTCGTCACAAATAATATACACAAATACTATGTTCAAACATTGTAGTTGAAGATGGATTTCTACTTACCTCGTTTCTGAGAGTAATTACCGAAAACTTTGTATCTCTTGTACCACCGTATTAATTAATCTATAGCAAAATATCAGTAAATTAATTAATTACAAACATATTTTTAACTAGTAGGCTTTTCATAATTATTTCTATTATAAAATTTAAGTTGATTTGATGAACACAAATATAAAATTATAAATTTCACTGTGAGCGTACATAGTTGTTGTTGGAATTATATCTATTATAATAATCTTGTAGAAAGTAATATAATTAATCCCTTTCCCTAGGACCCTTCTTGGTTGTCATAATCTATATCTTTATTAGTTAACCCTAGAGATGGATCTATAAATTTATATAAACCCTAACATGCGCCTATAACACACAAGAGTTAAGGATTCGACCTGATAATTGTTTACACAAGAGGTCGATTTCTGATTGAATGATTTCTGACTCCCGTCTTAACCTTCTGGACTGTATCCCCTACTCAATCCTCAACGCCGGATGGACGACGAACCTTGAAAAAATCCAAGTGGGAAGGAACACCTTAAACCGCCGCCGCCTACTCACTCTTTCTCTCTATTCAGTGATCTTTTTGAATGTTAATTCTTCTTTTCCACAGAATGAGAGACCATGTATTTATAATACATGGTTGAGTGTGGGTCAAGCCTGGTAGTTTAATTCCTTCTAGTATTAGGAATTTAATTCCTTATTAGGAATTTAATTCTCTATTCCTACTTGGACTAGGAGTTTATATGGGTCAGTCCAGGGATCAAATACAAGAAATAAAGATGGGCCTAACTATGAATTAATTCTTCCTTGTTCAGCCCAGAACATAATTAATTCATAAATATTAATTCATTCCACTAGAGAATTAATACTGACTTACCCCTTTTTCACCGAGTTGAGTCGGGGCTTGAATTAGACTTAATTAATCCTCGTATTTAAGATATCGAATATCCATTAATTAATTAAAGCCTCTGACATCTTAAATCAATTAATTTCTTATTTATTCCTTAAGTAGTACCACTCAACTTTATTATTGTACCTGAACTTAATCAACCTGCAGGGTTTAGTACAATAAACCTTTTGAGCTCCTTAAGGGGATATCATCATCCTAAACGGATACGGTTACTTAAATACAAATTACCAATTATTATATGCAAGTTGCTGTCACCCAAAGTACATAGTATAAAAGTTATATCTTAACTCTTGCCCATAGTAAATCAAAGTGACACACAAACAAGCATTCATAACGGTAATCTTATTTAGACTTTAGATTATTATAAGTCACCGAGATCTCTAGTTCTTCACTAAGGTCAGGCAGAAGAACATATCTCACTGTGATCCTATCAATACGTAAATACGTACCAATATAAATAAATAGTCAAGATAAACTATTTCTACTTAATACCGCAGCCTAAACCAACAACTCGTCCTCAACTTGTCTAAGCTGTGATTTACATTTTATATCTCTTTAAGTTTAACCAATCATATGATCTTCTATGATCTTCAACACACCATAGGATCTTTTTTTTTTTTTTTTTTTTTTTGCAAGAGATGTGGGGACACATACATAGTGAAAATGCAAATATAATCAGATAGGAGACTAACAGTGAATAACTAAAAACATTGTATATAAAAAGTTTTGCTTTCAGTATACAAATCCAACAGTTATAGAGGTGCGTACATGGCTACCTTCAATATAATTTATTTTCCTATGAGAAATTACTTCACAACTTCATCAATATTAACACGTTAAGTTTTATCTTACTCATAACATAATTAATCATATTTGTATTACTTCATCAAGCAAATAAATAAAATTCTAACTAAAATATCTACATGATTAATGTTAAGAACCTGGAAACATACTAAATTTGTTTTCAATATCATCATAGTAGTAATGGTTACAAAACTAAGCAATTACCTCCATGCTTCGAATTAAAATATGATCCCAACAAATTTTATATTATTTTAATGATCATGTAAGTGGGCTTTGTTATATTATTTACAAAAAATTCACTAACTGAATGTAAATAAGATAGAAATTTTGTGTTTCTCTTACCAAGCGGCCTCTAATTCCAAAAAGTTCGACACCATGCGAGCACCCATCTCACCTCCCCTTTTTCTTGTGTGTTTTTATAGACTAGAAGATAAGTACATATCCACCGCCTTGATCATGTTATTTTTTTTTTTTTATTATTATGATAATGTTATTTTTCCCTTTTATATTGTTATTATTATTATTATTATTATTATTATTATTATTATTATTATTATTATTATTATTATTATTATTATTATTATTATTATTATGACACCCTTCACACTTCTACCACTTCCACGTACTACTTATTGGATTTCACATTTTAAACTTATCGTATGCAATCATACATTATCTAGGCTCTCCTAATATTTTAGGCTAAAGGGTTCTCGACTACTAAAGTAAATATTCCAAAATTCAATCGTGAGGTACATGACAAACAAAATATTAATTGCAATATTTATAAAAATGCTAATAGTGCGTGAAAAGAATGGAATGCATGAAAGACGAGAATTATATTGGCCAATGAGTTGTGAGAGACTCGGGTATTACATCCTTCCCTCCTTATAAAAATTTCGTCCCCGAAATTTACTTACTTGAAGAGTTCAGGATATTTGGCTCTCATTTCATCCTCTCTTTCCCAGGTTGCTTCTTCAACTGATTGATTTCTCCATTCCACTTTGACTAACGAAATTTCTTTGATTCTAAGTCATTTTACTTCCCTTAATAAAATCTATACTGGTACTTCCTTATATCCCAAGTCTGCTTGTAGTTCTACAGGTTCACTGTTCAGGACATGAGATGGATTTGTTATATACTTCCTCAATACTGATACATGGAACACATTGTGTATCTGAGACATTGATGTTGGCAAATTGAATCAGTAGGCAACATCACCAACTCTCTCAATAATATGAAACGGACCAATGTATCTCGGACTAAGTTTTCCTTTCTTACCAAACCGCATTATTCCCTTCATTGGTGCAACTTTCAAGAATACTAGATCTCCCACTGCAAACTCAAGTGCTCTCCTTCTCTTATCTGCATAGCTTTTCTGGCGACTCTGAGCTGTTTTCATTCTTTCCCGAATCTGTGACACAGCTTCTGACATTTCCTGTATTACACTTGGACCTAGAAGTCTTCTTTCTCCAACCTCATCCCAATATATCGGAGATCGACACTTCCTACCATATAGTGCTTCATAAGGGGCCATTCCTATAGTAGATTGATAACTGTTGTTGTAGGAAAATTCTATCAAAGGTAGAAATTCGCTCCATTGACCCTGGAAATCTAACGCGCAAGCTCTGAGCATATCCTCTAAAGTCTGTATTGTTCTTTCTGATTGTCCCTCAGTTTGTGGATGATATGCAATACTGAAAGACAATTGTATGTACAGTGCCTTGTGTAAACTTTTCCAGAAGGTAGACAGGAATCTTGAGTCTCTATCTGAAACAATGGATAATGGTACTCCGTGAAGTCTAACTATTTCTTGTATATATATCTGAGCATAACGATCCATGGAGTAAGTAGTACAGACTGGGAGAAAATGAGCAGATTTCGTGAGTCTGTCCACAATTACCAAGATAGCATCGTGACCCTTTACAGTTTTCGGCAATCCCACCACAAAATCCATTGTAATGTTCTCCCATTTCCATTTCGGAATTAGTAAGGCCTATAAGGTTCCCGCCAGTCTTTGGTGTTCTGCTTTTACCTGTTGACAAGTCAAGCACTGTTCCACAAACTGAGCAATATCTTTCTTCATACCCAGCCACCAACACTGCATCTTTAAGTCCTGATACATTTTAGTAGCTCCTGGATGTGTTGAATATGGTGTCGAATGAACCTCTGCCATAATATCTCTACGAATGCTATCTACATTTGGCACACATAACCGGTTTTTGAATCTTAAGACATCATTCTCTGACAACTGAAAGTCTGATGGCAACCCTGATGCGACATCCTTCTTTACTTTAGCTAAATATTCATCTTCATTTTGTCCTTGTTTAATTCTATCAAGTAGGGTAGGCTGAAGGGTTAGAGCTGCTAGTCTTGCCTCCACTATTCCCAGTTGAACAATCTCAACATTCATTCTTTGCAAGTCTAGTAACTCTGGTCTCTGAATCAAAGCCATCAATGTAGTACCTTGGAATGATTTTCTGCTTAAGGCATCAGCTACGACATTTGCTTTACTAGGATGATAGTTGATAACACAATCATAGTCTTTCACGAGTTCTAACCATCTTCTCTGACTCATATTCAACTCTTTCTGTGTGATAAAGTATTTTAGGCTCTTCTAATCTGTGTAGATCTCACATCGTTCTCCATATAGATAGTGTCTCCAAATTTTTAGCACAAATACTACAGCTGCAAGCTCCAAGTCATGAGTAGGGTAGTTCTTCTCATACTCCTTCAATTGTCTGGATGCATATGCTATTACTTTGCCATTCTGCATTAACACACACCCTAAACCATTCTTCAAAGCATCACTGTATACCATAAAGCCTCCAGTCTCCGTTGGTATTGAGAGGATCGGCGCTGAGGTTAACCTTTTCCTCAGTTCTTGAAAACTCTGCTCACAAGCCTCTGTCCACTTGAATGTTACACTCTTTCTAGTCAGCTATGTTAAGGGAGATGCTATTTTTGAGAAACCTTCTACGAACCTACGGTAGTACCCAGCTAACCTGAGAAAACTACGTACCTATGAAGAGTTTGTAGGTTGTGGCCAATTGTTAATTGCTTCAACTTTACTTGGATCAACTGAAATTCCTTCTCCTGGCACAACATGCCCTAGAAATATTACTCGATCCAACCATAACTCACATTTCTTGAACTTAGCATACAACCGTTTCTCCTTTAGAACGTCTAAAACCTTTCTCAAATGCACAGCATGCTCTGCTTCATTCTTGGAGTAGATCAGGATGTCATCAATAAACACGATAACGAACTTATCAAAAAGTCTTTGAATACCCGATTCATCATATCCATGAAAGCTGCTGGGGCATTTGTCAAACCGAATAGCATTACCAAAAACTCGTAGGGCCCGTATCTTGTACTGAATGCCCTTTTTGGGATATCTTCCTCTTTAATTTTCAGTTGATGATAACCTGAACGCAAGTCAATCTATGGTAACTCCCTGGAGTTGATCAAACAAGTCATCAATCCTGGGTAAGGGGTATTTGTTCTTGATCGTAACCTTGTTCACTTCTCTGTAATCTATGCACATCCTCATAGTACCATCTTTCTTCTTAACAAACAAAACTGGTGCACCCCATGGCAAAAAGCTAGGTCTGATGAAACCCTTATCTAGTAAATCTTGCAACTGAATCTTCAATTCTTTCAACTTTGTTGGCGCCATTCTGTATGGTGACTTAGATATAGGAGCAGTCCCTGGATATACGTCAATTACAAACTCTATCTCTCTGTCTGGGGTAATCCTGGGAGTTCGTCTAGAAATACTTCAGGGTATTCTTGCACCACTACTACCTCCTCAATAGTCGGACAATGTTTCTCTTCCATACTCATAACACTTACTAGGTAGCCTTCACAACCACTTTCTAATAACCGTTGCGCTTTCACCGCTGATATCATGTGATATTTGAACCTTTTTCTTACTCCAATAAAGATAAAAAGATGTGTCACCAGGCGGCTGAAATGTGATTATCTTGTTCTGAGAATCGATTGTAGCACTATATTTCGATAGCCAATCCATTCCCAAAATCACATCATAATCATTCATATCTAGTATGATCAGATCGGCATAAAGTTCTCTTCCTTCAATAGAGATAACACATGCTCGCAAAATCTGGTTAGTTTGTTTTGGCTCTCCGGAGGGGATCACTACATTGTAACTAACGTCTGCTATATCAGGTTTACCCAGCCTCTTCACATACTCAGTGGATGCAAATGAATGTGTAGCTCCAAAATCAAACAATGCAAATGCAATCGTATCACAAATGGGAATTTTACCTATTACTACAGATGTATTTGCTTTTGCTTCCTCCGCGGTCATGGTAAAGACTCTAGCTGGTGTCTTCTTTTGTGTAGCAGGGTTTGAGTTCTCTGGACAAACCGTGGAAAGGTATCCTGCTTTTCCACATTTAAAACAAGTCTGATACTCTGCAAAGCACTTTCCACTATGCGAACCTCCACATGTGGGACATGTAGGTTGTGTAGTGGTGGTTTTCCTTGTTCACCCTTTTGCTGCTTGTTCTGATCCCATGATAGTTGTCCTGGTTTTGGTTGAGAACCTAGCCTTGGGCCTTGCACTGGTAGCGCCCTTTTCTTTCCATCTACTCCAAAACGAGGTCCTTGTCTTTGTATAAATTGGCGCCTAACCTCCTAAGCACGCTTAATTTTCATTTCTGCTTGTTTGGCAATCAACGCTCGTTCAGCAACTTGTGAATAAGTTACTCCATGTATACCAGCCATACACACATCTCTATATAGCTCTGGCCTCATACCTTCTAGGAATCTCTCTACCTTCAATGTATCAGTACTAACAATGTGCTCCTCAAACCTAGAGAGTTGCTCGAACTTGGCGATGTAGTCTGTGACATCCATTGCCCCTTGCCTTAACTGTATGAACTCGTCATTTTCATTACTCGAACTGGGCCAGTGAAATACTTGTTTCTAAAAAGTTCTTTGAACCTATCCCACGTCATTGTCACCACATCCTTGATCGTCTTCATTGTATCCCACTAATATCCCGCACTTCCAGGTAACATGAACGATACACACAGTACCATTTCCCCCTCAGGGACTTTACTATATAAAAACATGTTCTCTATAGTTCTAAGCCAATCCTCCGCATCAGTGGGATCCACTGCACTCTCAAATGTTGGTGGGTTAAGCTTTCTAAACCTCTCTCCGATGACTTCTAAGTATTCAACTCGAGGTTGCGGTTGATTCACGCCATTTCCTGGTTGTCCACCCACATCCCTTTGTTGGATAAGTTGTTGGATCTGTTGCTACTATTGTTCTCCTAATCCTGTCAACCGAGCCACAATCGCTTCTAAACCAACACCCACAGCTGGTGCATTCGGTTCTTGATCGTTATATTCTTCAGCACCTTCCCCTCTAACGATCTCCATGATCTCTTTCTAATTTTATTGTCTCTGTGTCACAGGCCAATATGATTCATGAAATAATAAATGCAAATTAAGAAGAAGTAAAACTTACTGGCATACCTGCGCTTCAGAAGTTCTGAGCTCATGTATATGAACAGTCTACAGGGCACAAACCGGGCTATGATACCACCCTGTCACACCCTCCCTTACAAACTTATTTTACACTAAATTTAACCTTACAAAACCTGTATCTTTTTTTTTTCAAAATTAACAATCTAAAATACTTGCTCGATATTAAAATCTCATCAACATGTGTTCACATAGATCCAAGTCAAGCACAATAGCATCACTCCAACTTCAACACCATATTTACAAAAACATACATATTAAAGTTTCTTAACTTGAACATGTCCAAAAAGATTATTATAACACTAGCAAAAGCATACTGAGTCCACGGTTTAGCCCCACAGGTCGTCATTCATATACACGGGGCTTCGAAACATGCAGAAGCTCCAACAACATGTCAGATCAGTCCACGAGCTCATGCGTAGTCAAACACACCTACAATGCAAGAACAACGTGAGCTAGAGCTCAGTAAGCAGAAATCATGCATGAGTAGTGTACAAATGCAACTGACTATAAATCGTGTTTGATATGCATTGGTGAGGTGCATGCTATAAAACCATTTCTTTCAACTCTTTCTCAAAAGAAATCATATTCGATGGGAATTGGCCCTCGTCACTGTCACAAACCTCCCCAAAATATCACTCATTGGTCATACTCGTGATACCAAGGGTCCCTCCTTCCCCCCCTTATAGTCCACCCGAGACATCATTGATGGTTGGTACGACCAAGTGGCTATCTCTCCGAGACTACCAGGGGTCCGCCTCCTACCTTCCCCTGCAGTCCACCGGAAAGTCTACCTCTTCCCATATCCATCATCATAAAGGTATTGAAGTGGGAACCTCTTCCGCGTGCACGCCTGTCACCGGAAGCATCCCAAGAGACACCATATATAATATATAAATCTCAATGTGCCAGTGGTGACCAACCCCAAAGCATTTTTAATTTAAAGAATTATGCTATTTTGACTTCTTTTATGTACACATGTAATTTCTTGCAGATGCTAATGCTTATGAGTGATATGCTCCTAAGTAGAAACATGTTCACTTTATCTAACGAAATAGAACACTTTATACAAAAAGATACAAGTGCACGTATTAGAATCAGTCATCACAAATACTATATACAAATATTATGTTCAAACATTGTAGTTGAAGATGGATTTCTACTTACCTCGTGTCTTAGAGTAATTACCGAAAACTTTGTATCTCTTGTACCACCGTAGTAATTAATCTATAGTAAAATATCAGTAAATTAATTAATTACAAACAAATTTTTAACTAGTAAGCTTTTCATATTTAGTTCTATTATAAAACTTAAGTTGATTTGATGAACATAAATATAAAATTATAAACTTCAATGTGAGCGTACATAGTTATAGAGGTGCGTACATGGCTTCCTTCAATATAATTTATTTTCCTATGAGAAATTACTTCACAACTTCATCAATATTAACATGTTAAGTTTTATCTTACTCGTAACATAATTAATCATATTTGTATTACTTCATCAAGCAAATAAATAAAATTCTAACTAAAATATCTACATGATTAATGCTAAGAACCTGGAAACATACTAAATTTGTTTTCAATATCATCATAGTAGTAATGATTACAAAACTAAGCAATTACCTCCATGCTTCGAATTAAAATCTGATCCCAACAAATTTTATATTATTTTAATAATCATGTAAGTGGGATTTGTTATATTATTTACAAAAAATTCATTAACTGAATGTAAATAAGATAGAAATTTTGTGTTTCTCTTACCAGGCGGCCTCCAATTCCACCGAGTTCGACACCATGCGAGCACCCATCTCACCTTTCCTTTTTCTTGTGTGTTTTTATAGACTAGAAGATAAGTATATATCCACCGCCTTAATCATGTTATTTTTTTTAATTATTATGATAATGTTATTTTCTTTTCCCTTTTATATTGTTATCATCATCATCATCATTATTATTATTATTATTATTATTATTATTATTATTATTATTATTATTATTATTATTACTATTATTATGACACCCTTCACACTTCTACCACTTCCACGCACTACTTATTGGGTTTCACATTTTAAACTTATAGTATGCAATCATACATTATCTAGACTCTCCCAATATTTTAGGCTAAAGGGTTCTCGACTGCTAAAGTAAATATTCCAAAATTCAATCGTGGGGTACATGACAAACAAAATATTAATTGCAATATTTATAAAAATGCTAATAGTGGGTGAAAAGAATGAAATGCATGAAAGGCGAGAATTATATTGGCCAATGAGCTGTGAGAGGCTCGGGTATTACAATTCTACATTGGAAGCATGCAAGGATTTCATTTGGATGATCAATGTAGCAAGTTGTTGAAATAAATTTTGTATAACTAGGTACTTGAGGCATTGATTTAAGAAATACCATGCACCAGTGTGAGATGAACAGACATATACTTCTTTTGCAAAAACACTACTAGTGGGAGCCAATATGAAGATTTACACCAGATATGATATTCATTTACCACTTAAGGTACGCATTATTAATCATAAACAACACATGTGAACTTAAGACATAGTACATACCGGTTTTGATGTGGCAGAATGACGTCGGATGCAGACCCATTATCGTAATAAATTAGGTTTATCCCTCCTCATTTGTGTAAAAAAAGTTTATGACTTAAAAATAATCTTTTCCAAAAAAAAAATATAATGCTACAGAAAGGTAGACCTACTTCAATTCAAAAATAGATTTAGAATGTGCAAGTCTACAGAAAGGTAGACCTTGCTCTAATTAAAAAATAACTTTTCCAAAATTTAGATAGCGCAAGTCTACAGAAAGGTAGCCTTGCTCTGATACCACATATTAACGTCCCATTTTCGAAAAGAAGAAACTTCGGCGAAAGGGGTCCTACAAACTTTGTTTGAGGATATATTCTCATTTGTCTTTTGTAAATAATAAATTTTAAATAGAAATTTGAGTTATAAAAATAACTTCATATCGTTGGATAAATATCAACAACAAAACATACTTTGTTGCGGCAGCTCTTTTCTTAAAAAACATAAGTTCACTTTAAAACTTTAGAGGACAATCCTCAAGTACTTTTACATCAACTAAATATATCTTCATTAAAATAAATAAACAGTTGAAATCACTTTTGAAAAACTATTATTATTGAAAATAAACTTTACTTTGAAATTCCATGAGTTGGAGTGGTGCAGGGTCATGCTATCCGTGTCAGTCCTCCACATCGACCTTGGTACCTGAAATGTTAGGGGGTGGGTGTTTAGAAAACACCCCGTGGGTTCACTCGGTGCTCACTTAGATGTCATACAAGGAATTGCAATAACGGACAGTTACATAAATAATGCATATACCATCAACACATAAAACACATCCGAAAACATGTTGGAATCTAAATTAAAATAAATATCCACATATATACATACTATATGGATACACATAGGAGCACATAGGTGGGGCACGTGTTGCCCCGCTCGAGCAGCATAGCATATTCGGGAGCGAACCGAGGATGATCTTTCGATTCATAACATGTACGGTGTTACCCGTAGAGCATAATCACATACGGTTTTACCCTTAAGAATAATCATATACGGTTTTACCCGGAAGCATAATCGTGTGCGGTTTTATCCGTAAAGCATAGCATGTACGGTTTTACACGTAAGTTTTTTGAAGAGCATAGCATGTACGGTTTTACCCGTAAGGTTTTTTAAAAGCATAGCATGTACGGTTTTACCCGTAAGCATAATCGTGTACGGTTTTACCCGTAAGGTTTTTTAAAAGCATAGCATGTACAGTTTTACCCGTAAGTATAATCGTGTACGATTTTACCCGTAAGGTTTTTGAAAAACATAGCATGTATGATTTTACCCATAAGCATAATCGTGCACGGTTATACTCGTAAGGTTTTTGAAAAGCATGACATGTACGATTTTAACCGTAAGGTTTTTAAAAAATATAGAATGTACAGTTGCATAATCGTGTACGATTTTACCCGTAAAGCATAGCATATACGGTTTTACTCGTAAGGTTTTTGAAAAGCATAGCATGTACGGTTTTACCCGTATGGTTTTTGAAAAGCATAGCATGTACGATTTTACCCGTAAGGTTTTTTAAAAGCATAGCATGTTACAGTTTTACTCGTAAGCATAATCGTGTACATGAACTTCTGCAGCAACTTTGACCAAGCTTTGACCATTATAACAATAATTTGCATACGTTTAGAAGTGTGTACGCCTAGTTGGTCATATAGTCCTCTTCTATTTCCACTTTAGTCCTACAATATAGAATATTTGTCTTAGCATTGGTGGGTACTAAGCATAAACATAAATTAAAGATTTGGGGCAACATTTGTAATTTTATAAAAGTTGAGGGACCATGTTGCAATTTCATAAAATATTTCAGATTCATATTTTGATGTAAAATTGTAGATTTTGGAATTTGGGTTCTTTGGCAATTGGTTTGAGCCGAATCAGGTTAAAAACGAAAAGTTTATGACACTTTGAAAGTCTAGTGGCATTGTTATAATTTCTAGAAAAAAAGTGGCAATTTTGTAAAAAGGGAATTTTCGTTAAATACATGGATTGGTTGACTTTCAAAAAGGCTGACTTTGACCAAGTTTTTTCAGTGACTCGGTCGTCGGTATTTCAATTGGGATATGGATACGGAAAGCTCTCATCAAGAGCTTCCTAGAATGACCAGCCACAACAGGTTCGGAGTTTGGAACAGAAAGTTATGGTTCCTTGAAGGTGGTTCAATTATATGGGTTTTGCCTAAACTTTGTCAAGCCATAACAGGAGTTCTAGAGCTCCGATTGCATTCTGAAAAATATTTCGGAATCCTCTAGCCGAGCCTTATCATATTGTATAAGAAAATATGGGTTTTGATAAAGCGAAAAAATGAAAATGGGGCAGTAGCTGATCCGACGAGCCTAAAAAGTTGTCGGGTCAGTTTTTCGGCGACATCGCCGGGTTTCGGTGGTTGGAGATGAAACATTTGAGAGGTAAAGATGGAAGACTTACCTATGCTTTTTTGGAGATGAAAGGAAGACTTTCAAACTATGTTTTGGTGGGAGGAGGTGATGGAATGAAAGCTCCCCCACACCTCTATTTATAGCCATACCGAGTACAAAAACGTGGGAATGAAACCGGGGTATCGGTTGTCGATTTTGGGCAATATGGTGGGCAAAAAACTATGGAATTTAGACATTGATTTTGAGCAATATTGTGGGCATAAAATCATGGGATTTAGCCATTGGTTTTGAGCAATATTGTGGGCATAAAATCATGGAATTTAGCCATTGGTTTTGGGTTAGTCAAATAGGTGCTTGTATAAATGAAATGAAAATAAAGAGTATACAAAAAATAACATCAAAACCCAAAACGCTCTACGAGAAGGCTAAAACAATAGCCAATAAACGCGACGCAGCGCGTGTATCTAAAACAAATGTCGAAACTACCAAAAGCCGGTAGGAGACTGGGTTAGTAATCCTATGGAGAGGGCTTACCATAAAAATGTAGACTTCTCTTATATCATTGGGTAATATCGCGTCTAAGTGTTGTCTAATTAAACTCCCGTTTTTCCAACCCATTCATACCATTAATTATGAAAAAGGATAATTTATGCAAGTGTAAGAAAATAACTAAAACAAGTAAAAATGCACACAAAAATAATGTAACTCATATAGTTTCGCATAAATCAAATAAGATGATGTAACTGGAAATTCGGGTCGTTACAAATTCTTCTTCACATTAGATTTGCAATTAGATTTTCAATTGTATCTAAATAGGTAGTAATATAAATAAAGAAAAGAAAACAAAGGGAACAAGAAATGTGGAGACCACATGTTGGTCACTCACAAGGGTCAAACGAGAATCCTTTTCATTCCACCAGCCGGCAGATAAAGGTATCCAGAATAAACTAGAAATGGCTAATTAAAATAAAGCAATTACAAGACAAAGCCAATTTAGTGTAAATAAAACTGGAGATGGCCGGTTCGGTTGGAGAGAAGAACCAACTTAGAACTGTCGCCAAGCAAACTACAGAGGTCGGGCTCCCAATCATTTTGCTCTATGTCACGAACCCGAGCGTGGGGGATTAGCAACGCTCCTCACATCAGTGTGAGTCTAAAAGTCCCTCTGAGGATTTCAATGCCTTAGCTCAGAGCCGTAAAATCTGTAATTGTGACCCAACAACAAATTCCAAGACGTGTACAAATCTCCAAAACTAACCCAATAGAGTCCAACTAAACAAGTCAAGATCCTGAAGAAGCAGTAGAAAGCCCTGCTAAAAACAATGGAGGGACTGCCTCCAAACAAAATCCGGGATTGCCGAGTCAAAGCGTTGGAATTGTAGTCAATTCCAAAGAATCCATCAAATTCCAAAACGTGATCATGACATGTAGCCAACCCTGCTAAAATCAATGGAGGGACTGCCTCCAAACAAAACCCGGGATTGCCGAGCCAAAGCACCAAATCCAAAATCTAGATAATTTCAATCAAGACTCAATAAGCAGCTTAACCACACCTCTTCTCGGCTAAAAAACGCTCACCGGCCGTCAACATATAAAATTCCAAAAGATCATGGAAGCAGAATGAGACACACGGGCCTCAATAGCAGCAATGAAAATCAGCAGAAAGAGTTAAAGATGTAGCCTTGTTTGCTGATATTAAGTCAATACAAGGAAGCCCCAAGGGCATGCCATCACAACATACCTTTGAGTATGATTTAACAAAAGCGTCTCATGGGAGACGTTAATCCATATTTATAAACCCTCCAAGTGAAAGATAAAACCATCTCCACTAACAATAAACAGTCCCAGCACAGACCTGAAGATGGCTCCCTGATACAAATTTGAAGATACAAATCTGCAAGGTTGACGCATAAAGCAACTCGAGTCTTAAATAGAACCTGGGGTCGGCGTCTGTCAAGACCATGTCAAAACTGCCCCCCCTCTCCCCCAGAATTCGGCGAGAGAGGGTTGGGGAAGACTGGCCACCGTCGATAATCCGAGACGCCGCTGGTTCGGATCGGTAAGTGAAGTCGGAATCAGTCAAACCCAGGTCGCAGCAACTCAGCACAGTGCAGGCCTAACCCACTATCCCAGTACAGAGTCGACTCACTGAGTTGACTCAGCAAAGGCTAACTCAGTGAGCCCCAATCTGCGTTGCATCTCCAGGCACTGACCATGACCATCGGCTAAGAAGAGGCGAGATCTCTGAGTGTGCTGTCCAGAACTAGATCCAGTATGGCCTTGAAGTGCAACCTATAAAAGCAACCCAGGAACGCGGGGGAAGCGAAGACCAGCAGACCGCCTGCGATGATGATGATGTCAAGAAAGCCAACACTGAACTCACCCCTAGATCCCGATAGTAGATCGACGGAGAGGAAAGAGTGGCAGGGTGTCCCAAATCGAGATATTGATACGGGCTTCATCCAATAGAAGGTCGCAAATCGGCGGAACCTTCAAATCTTCAACAGTCGCCATGGCAGCGAACTTAGAAAAAGGACGCGTTAATGGCGTCGATCCCCAATCCTTATGCCTGAATCGAAATGCGATAGGCCCCAAAAGAGGCTGTTGAAGAGCTGCCGCTTATAGACAAAATGCGGATCCATAGATCCAGAAATCAGTTTCATCCTAAAATTATTGAAATAATAATCAACACCTGGACGAACTAATATGAAAATCAACAGAAATATAAGAACAAATAAAAAGAAGAAAGGAAACGAAAAGCAATAAATTTGTTGCCGCCGGCCACTGGTGGAGTAGACCTAATTGCTACTAGTTCGAGAGAAAAATTATCTAGAGAGAGAAAAATTTTCAATTGTATCTAATTGATCTTCTACGCCGTTCGTGATCAAAATATTTTGCTTTTACAAACAAATCACTATAGAAAAAATTCGACTATAGTTTTCCAGAAAAGGAAATGACTTATAAATTAAATTTAACTAAAGTAAAAAATTTTGAAGCATAAACAAAGTTTTAGGATTCAGTTAATTAATTGTTTCTCTTATTGAAATTTCCATTGTTTTCCAAAACTCTCTTGTTTCTCCAATATTTAGAGGGTGCTTGGCTAAGCTTATAAACTCCTCAAAACATTTTATAAGATGTTTGGGAGCTTACAAGCTTTTGGAATGTGTTTGGCAAAACTAAATGCTAGACAACTTATAAGATGTAAAAATAAGCTCTTAGAGCTTATAGGCTCCACAAAGAATAAGTATCTCTAGTCCATCTTATTTGTTACGAACTTATAAGTTACTCCCAAATTTCACATAGTACACACACTTCACACATTTCACACAAGACACACACTTCACACATTTCACACACTACACACACTTCAAGCATTTTTTTTCTCACACACTACACACAAGACACCACACAGGCCACACACACTTCACACACTAATCAAAATGTGTGTTTGATATTAACTTTCAAATTAAACCATAAATTCATAGCTAAATAACTACATTCAATTGCAAGCTTATAAGCTCTTTTATCCAAACACTTCATTAACTTATAAGTCCTTAAAAGGTTACATCTTATAAGCTCTTTAAACAACTTATAAGATGTTAGAATTTATAAGATGTTTGAAATAAGTTTAGCCAAACACCCTCTTAATGAGATCTCATTTCAAAATACTCATGTAGTTCTATAATAACAACGTTGATTATAAAACCTTTGAAATCATACTATATAATAAAATGCAAATATAAGTAGAAAGTAAAGGCATTTTTTCCGCTCATATATCGCCCTATAATTTGTAGGTCAAAATTTAGAGAAAAATTATAATTGTAAAAGCAAGTTCAATCTCTTATAGGGTTAATTTCAAAATGGAACCTGGACTATCAGTTATTTTTCAGTTAATAGTCTAAACAAAAAAAATATTTCCTACGGCAACCTATATAACGCGTTTCTTTTGCAGCTTGCAACTCCGATCATATTTCAGGTTATATAATTTATGTGTTATGCACATGACCCCGTGGGCCAATAATATGGCGACACATGGCCACTAGTGAAAGAATCGAACATAATTTTATTTTGGAAAATTGAAAAAAATATAATTATAAACTATATAAAATAATTTCTTAATAATATAAAAATTATATAAATTTCTAACAAATTTTATACAAAAATTAAAAAAAAAAAATCAAATTATTTAAATATTGGAAATTAACAACAAATTATAAAATTAATTTTAAAAATTCTGAAAATAAATATAGAAAAAAAAATTAAAAAATTTTAAAATTTAAAATAATTTATTAAAAATATAAAATTTTATAAATTTCGAAACAACTTTATATAAAAAATTAAAAATTATTTTGAAATTTTTAAAATTCAGGGAACTAAAAAATTCTAAAATTTATTTAAAAATTTTGAAAAAAATAGATTTGAAAATACTTATACATTAAAAATATTTCAAAAAATACATATATACATAAGAATAAAAAAGTTATAAAATTTAATTTTAGATTGTTAAAAATTAAAATAAATCCTGAAAACTAATATAAATTCAAAAATAGTATATAGAAAATATATTTTTGGAAAATAAAAAATAAGAAATTTAATTTTAGATTTAAAAGACATATATATTTTAAAAAATTAGTAAAAAACAGAAGAAAATTTTGAAAAAATAATATAAAAAAAGGTTTCATAGAAAAATTTCAAAATTAGAAAATTTTATTGTTAATTTCTTGAATTTTAAAATTTTCAAAATATTTTTTTTATTTTATATAAAATTATTTAGAAATTTGTATAATTTTTTTATTTTTAATAAATTATTTTAAATTTTAAATAATTTATAAGTATATTTTTTTTTTTAGATTTTCCGAATAAAAGTATTTTCAATTTTCTTTTTTTATTAGTGGCCACATATCACCATATTATTGGCCCATGAGGTGATGCACATGGCTCATGGTCTATATAGCCTGAAATATGTCCGGAGTTTCACACTGAAACAAAAACACATTATGTAGGTTGCAATGCAAAATATTTTTTTTTTTTTTAGACTAGAAACTGAAGAATGCCTAATAGTTCGGTTTGCATTCTAAAATTAACAATTTCTTATATGTTCAATGTGTGTTGGTCATGTCATGGATCTTTGATGCAAACAGAAGCATGGTAAAAAATAATAATTATACACTAGTCAAAATATGTTGATTCGAATTTAATACTCGTAAAGCCAATGGAGAATCCAGGATTTCAAAATTATAGATGCAATAAATTATTTGAAATTATATAAATGAAAGGAATTTTAAAAGAAATGGATCTTTGGGTTGTAAATGGATACTTAAAAATATAAAGCGGATGGAACTATTGACAAGTACAAAGCCAGGTTAGTGGTTAAAGGCTTTAGACAAAAAGAAGGTATTGATTACTTCGACACTTACTCTCCAGTGTCTAGATTAACGTCCATAAGAGTGTTTGTAGCTATAGTTGCTCTATATAACCTTGAAATACACCAAATGGATGTTAAGACAGCATTCCTAAATGGAGATTTGGAGAAAGAGATATACATGCTCCATTTAGAGGAAGAGAAATACATGGAACAACCCGAGGGGTATGTTGTTCCAGGTCAAGAAAAGAAAGTATGTCGACTTGTTAAGTCTTTGTATGGACTCAAACAAGCCTCTAAACAATGGCATGAAAAATTCGATAATAATTTATTGTCGAAAGGTTTCTCCATAAATGAGTGTAATAAATGTATCTATGTTAAAGGAAATTATGAGTCATTTGTGATGATATGTCTTTAAGTAGATGACATGCTTATCCCGGAAGCAGTTTAAACTCGATCTTAGAGACCAAGAATATGTTGAAACAATGTTTTGACATGAAAGATATGGCATAGCAGACGTGATCTTAGGAATAAAGATTTCTAAGACATCTGATGGACTTGTTTTTATCTCAATCTCATTACATCGAAGATGTTTTGAAAGAATTCGATGTCTTTGAAAGTCTACCAATGAAGTCACCTATGGATATGAATCATAGAGTACATAAGAATCTAGGTGCTCCTATTTGCCAACAGCGATATGCTCAAGTCATCGGCAGTTTAATGTAAATTACAAACTGCACTCGCCAGGATATTGCTTATCCAGTCAATAAGTGCCAAGATTTACTCATAATCCTAGTAATGAACATTGGAAAGCTCTAAATGGATTTTAAGATATCTGAAGTACACGCTAACATACGGACTACACTATTCGAGATATCCATTTGTATTACAAGGATAACACTACAACAAAAGAAGTCTTTTGCATAAGACTTTTTGACACCACAATTGTGGTTACTAATAATAAGTTATTTGTGACCACTTGTTGTCACAAATCTCTCTACAAATTATTTGAGACAACTTTAAGACTACTTTTAGAGACAACTAGTTGTTGCAAAAAATATTTGAGACGCATTTGAGACCACTTTTGTGGTCACAAATATATTATTTGCGACGGAGTTATTGAGACGACAATAAAGTTGTGACAAATACTCATAAGTTGTGACAAATACTCATTATTTGTGACCACTTTGCTTGAGTTGTGGCAAATACTCATTATTTGAGACCACTTTTTTGTGGTCTCAAAAGACCCTTTTCCTTGTAGTGTAAAATGATGCAAATTAGATATCTGACATCTAGAACACCAAATCCACCAGTGGGTATGTATTCACAATTGATGGTGGACCGATGTCTTGGAAATTATCTAAGCAAACATGCATTGCCCGATCCACGATGGAATCGAAATTCATAGCCTTAGATAAATCTGATGAAGAAGTCGAATGGCTTCATGATTTCTTAGAGGATATTCCATGTTAGAATAAACCCATACCCTCAGTTATGATGCATTGTGATAGTCAATCAGCAATAGGAAGGGCACGGAACAGTATGTACAATGGTAATTCTAGACATATTCGTCGTAGACATAAAATAGTGAGGCAGTTGATCGATACGGGCATCATTTCCATCAATTATGTTAAATCAAAGGAAAACATAGTAGATACATTAACTAAAGGCCTACCCAAAGATCAAGTATTATGCATGTCTAGGCAAATGGGCTTAAAACCCAAGCAATGAAATCTTTATGGTGGAAACCCAACCTTACTGACTGGAGATCCCAAGAATTTGGTTCAAAGTAAAAACTAAACTATAGAGATTTGGTCTTGCACTTCGTAGTGAAGTAAGAGCAGTTCAGAATTATAATTATCCAAAGGATATAATTCTAAAGCTATTCCCGTGGTAGACAATTAAGTGTTACCTACAAAAGGGGGTAGAGGATAAGTTTTTTTAAAAACTTTTAATGATTCCTAACACATGCTAGTGGAGTATGGCAGGATACCTAGATAGGAGATCATCTATTTAAGTGCGTAGACAGACCGCTTCAAAAGAAAGCACTTAAGAATCCAAGAATTGTCCATGGCTACAGCGGACAAAATAATTAGAAGAAAAGAGTAAAGGGAGTTAGTGTGATGATATCATTGTCTTGGTTTACACCAAACACTGACGGTTCAAAACAATGTGTTCACCACGTAGTAAAGTAAATCCGATGATATCAATTAAGGAAGGTTCAAGACCGAATGCTACATTTCCCGATGCGATATCTTCCTACTGAAAGACTATCGGCACCTAATGTGCACCAATTCTCTTTCAAAAGGGGACTGTAGGAAATTTAACTTAGTAAGCTTAATAAGATGAGTTGTTTCTCATTTTTTATGCCTTAAATGAGTGGGCCCCGCATGTCAGAAACCTTGTTTCTTTGTACATGCCTATTCTACTAATGGAGTAGATGAGATAAGTGTCAAGTTTCATTAAATTTAATTAAGAGATGAAAAAGATATTGGCACACAAAAGATAGAGTTTGAGTCATGAAAAATGGAGAAAGTTTTGGCCAAATACTTGTATCCCACATTGCTAATACTAGTTATATTTGTTCATATATAAAGCTTTGGTTTATATAAGGTTTGGGCCTCCAAGGGGATTCCCAATTTTATGAAGGAGGGAGAACCTAGGCTAGGGCCGGGAACGATAATTTGGGAGCCCCTAGGCAACAACGAAAAATGGGGGTCCCTAGACACAAAAGAAGAAGAAAAAAAAAAAAAAAAGGTGTACACACAATACAGGCATAAGCGTAAGGATTAGAACATTGTCATTCAAATTTACATAGCATTGCAGTAATAAAATGTGTACGAGAAAATGTACAAATTCATTCTTTATACGTTTATTGCAGTTAATACGAAATCTGAACTAATTATCGTTGTTAATTTGATTTTACTTGATAATATTGTCAAGCTGCTCCACTATCTAACCACATGTACAATGTTGAAAAAGTACAGCACCTAAAAACAATAAGGAATATATATTGTATACCTAAACAATTTAGGATCACATGTACAATATTGGACTATGTACATTAAGAAGTTAAAAATATACTAATATATATATATATACACACACACACACACAATATACACTATATATCTAAAAAAAAATGGGCCCCTTAAAATTTTAGGCCCTGGACCGTCGCTCTTCTGGCACAGGCTCAGGGTTGCCCTTGACCTAGGCTAGTGCTGGTTCGGGTTAAACCCCCCGCGCACGCTGCCGCCGCCGCCGCCGCCCGTCCGCCCGTCGATTGGTCGATCTAGTCTTAGGCTTGGGCTTGAGCCAGTTCGTTCCGCGTTGGGGGATCTATCTATTTTTTGGAGATCAAAAATAAATAATTTAATTTATTTTCAATTTAATCTCAAATTTTGATAGGCTTTAATTTTGGTCCCTAAATTTGGATAGAGTTTGTTCCGGATAATGTTTACCGGGAATCTCTGTTTGAAATTCAAAAATTCAATTTTGAATTCAAATCAGAAAAAAAATTGTTACTTCTTCCCACTATAAATAAAACATCTTCTGTTCATTTTGAACACACGAAAAATTAGTCTTTCTTTATTATTTACTTCGCCTGTCTTTATGCACTATTTTACCTTGGGAGGCTATTGCATATTGGGCAATTTTATCTTAAAGACAGAGTGTCATCACTCGACTCAATATTTCCTTTTTCATACACTTACCCGATCTGAAGTTTTACACAACCTACATAATATATAATGAATGCCAAATAAATAAAAGGTGAAAAAGTCAAAAGCAATATGCTATTTGATAAACTATACTCCCTCCGTTTCATAAAGAATGTCATTTTAGACACTCTGAAATTTTTTACAATAAGTGTCACTTTACCAAAAAAACTACAATTCTTCCAATATTATCTTAAACAACCTACTTAATTTAGTTGATTATTTCCTTATTTCACAAAACATACCAATTAAATATCAATCCTTAATTTCTCAAAAAATAGCTAAAATGACATTCTTTATGAAACGGAGGGAGTAAAAGATAAATATATCCTATTAAATGGAAGGTAACACATAATTAATTGGATATGGCTTTTTATTACCAAAATATTAATCATCCACTTAAAAAAATAATAAGAAAAACCTTTATCTATACTGTTATGTGCCATTTTAAACTTACAGGTAGAATTTAAGGGATTAAGGAATGGACAGCAACACCTTTTCATATTTCTCTCCATCAATTTTTTTACTACCATAATCTTTTCTCCATATCTTATTTATATAATATCATAAGATTTGTATGTAAATTCCTTAGATTTAGCTAAGGACAATGTTGTTAGAAAATAAGTAAAAATAGTTAGAATGACACTCAATGGTGAAAAAATAATTTTTCCTAGAAGGAAACTTATTTGCGAACGGAGGGAGTATTATTTTAATACATCTTGTTGTTGGCGGCTTTTTTTTTTTCAAAATATCTTTTATATTTATTTATGGTCATTTATACTTATATATGGGGGTTTAATTATTTTATTGAGTATAAATAACAAGTAAATCCAGTTGAAATAATGAGAAGATAAGGCATCATCAGATCTTGAACATAAGGTAAAGTTGCATATCTCATGAAGATTTTGTGGGGATACGACAAGCATTATTGAGGATATAAAATCCTTCTAGATATGCTTGTATGGAGAAGTTGTGATTTGAAGAGAAAAAGAGAGAAAGGTGTGTGTTATTTCCTAAGGGCAAAAACATAGGTACATGTGATGTACCATACCCTTATTGTACCCCCAATTAGTCCAGCCCAATTTTCGCCCGGTTCGATCCGGTTTGGACCGGGTTTGGTCAATTCGAACCAGTAACTTTTAACCTACTCAATTTATTGGCATAAACTTATGTACATGTGGTACCATGCCCTTATTGTACCCCCAATTGGTCCAGCCCAATTTTCGCCCGGTTCGGTCCGATTTGGCCTGTTCGAACCGGTAACTTTTAACCTACTCAATTTATTACTTTTTACCCTTTTTTTTCAAAAAAATTACTTTCTCTCTCTCTTCACGGCATCTTCTCTCCATCTCTCACTCTTTAATTTTTTATTCGTATCTTCACATTTTCGTAGTGGATTTGGTGGTGTTGGTTGCGATTTTTGTTAGGGTTATGCTGCGATTTGGTGGCGCGGTGTGTTTTTTCGAAGTTGCTGCTCTTGGGGTTTGTTGCGAAGAAGGTAAACTGGATTTGTTGTTTAGTTTTTATGTTTTTGTGTTAATTTTAGCGATTTACTATAGTTAACTGTTCTGCATGTCAAGGTGTTCGGCGTTTCTAGTCGCGATTGTTGCTCGTTAGGGTTTGTAATCGCGCTTTGTTTAGTTTGTTGTCTTGGTGGTTCTGTTATCAACAACGGTGCTCGTCTGTATTGCGAATCATAAGCAACACACTGAATTTCTTCGTATATCAATGCTATTTGTCTGTGTTTTGCATATGTATAGTTTTGATAGGAGTTGGGTAAACATTGTTCTGTTTAGCTGATTATGAATATGTATTGTGCATCTGTGATGTTGTGCTCTTTGCATATGTATAATCAGTTTGCTATTTGTCTGTGTTTTGCATATGTATAGTCAGAAATTCTATTTCTTACTTTAGATTCATATTGCAGAATCCATAGTTTGTTTTACAAGTACATCTCCCGCACTTTTTGTTATATCGTATACTTAATGTTTGCTAATAGTAATTTTTATTTGCTTTATAGTATATGCTTATAAACTGTACAGTATGTATGTTTATGCTTTGGAATATTTTTTGTTATTATAGCATTGTTAATGTTTGTTGATAGTATTTTTATTTTGCTTTATAGTACATGTTTGTAAACTGTACAGTGAATAAATTTTGTTTAAATGAGAGTTAAGTGGTGAATGGAATTTGGTTAAACTATTTAGTCTTTGTGTAATTGTGTTTGTCTTTTATAATGATTTATGTTTATGCAGGTTCAAATGGAAGATAAATCTAATCAATTGGGAAAGAAACAGGGGTATTTCAAACAATTGAGTAAGAGGCCTCCTAGGAGTAAGAAAAAGGTTCTTAGATCTACTGTCAGAAAAGGCTTGAAAAGACTGCAAAGAATGTAGTGAACGAGAAAGAAGTTGGGAAGAAAAAGGTTAATACTGGTGATTTTGTTGAAAAAGAGAAAGAAGTTGGGAAGAAAAAGAGAAAAGAAAGGACTGATGGGGGAAAGGGTAGTAGTGAAGCTATGATGGAAGTAGTGAACGAGAAAGAAGTTGGGAAGAAAAAGGTTAGTAGTGATGATTGTGTTGAAAAAGAAAAAGAAGTTGGGAAGAAAAAGAGAAAATGAAGGGTGGATGGTGGATTGGTTGATGAGCAAACGAAGAAGAAAAGTAAAGGGAAAGAGAAAACTGTTGAAAGCGATGTTGAAGGCAGGGGAGAGTCTGATGAACATATTAAGAAGAAAAAACAAGGAAGGGTCAAATTTGTTGAAGGTGATGTTGAAAAGAAAAAGAAAGATGAAGAGAAATTTGTGAAAATTGATGAAGATGACGAGCAAGATAAAAAAGAGAGGTAATTTTATTTATAGTTTTGTAATATGTTGTCTATTTGTTGATAGTATATTTATTTTGCTTTATAGTAAATATTTATAAATTGTATAGTGTATGTATGTTTATTTTGCTTTTAGTATATTGAATTTGCTTTATAGTATTTCTAAGTGATTTATAGTGCATGTTTTGTCAAATGTTCAGTGTATATAAGTTTTTGGTTTATTATTAATGTTTGTTATTTACAGTATACTTAATGTGTTGGTAATAGTATATTTTTTGTTATCACAGTATACTTAATGTTTGTTGATAGTAATTTTTATTTGCTTTATAGTACATGCTTGTAAACTCTACAGTGTGTATGTGTTTGTTTCTTATTAATTATTTTATATTTTTTAAATTTGCAGGGGTTTTAGTTTCCAGTGCAGAGCATCAAGTTTATATAATGTCATAAAAAATTTGAATGATGCTCAAAGGAAAGATGTAGAAAGTATTGGGTTTGGGGGGTTATTGCATTTACAAATTAATAGGAATCGTCATCTTGGGTTGCTTAATTAGTTGGTATCCAGTTTTGTTCCCATTAGTAGGATGTTAAGATTGGATAACTTTCGTAGATTCCTTGTAAGTGCTGACGATATTTATGATGTCTTTATGATCCCTAGAAACGAGGGTGCTACTATCCCAGTTTATGTTTGGTCACAAGATAATGTTGAACTCTTGAGTAGGTTGGAAGCTGAGTACGGTATAGTGTCTGGTGCCCGATTGAGTATTTTAGAGAGCTTGTTTGTTGGTCGGCTGAGACAAGGAGGAATGACTTTAAAGGATTTTTTTGTTGTATGCCTTATGCTCTTTCTTGGCCCCTGCACCAAATCGGTTATTGACGGTTGTTGCTTTGAAAGCCACTTAGGATGTTAGTCTTATATCTAAGTTTGATTGGTGTACTTTTATGCTGGATAGATTATGTGCATCTGTGCACAATTATGTGAATTAGAGTGGTTCATATGTGGGTGGGTGTATAGTTTTGCTACAAATTATTTATTTCCATAGGGTCAAGTGGCATGGTGTTGTTTAGCCGTCTGTTTTGCCGCTCATATGCCATTGGTCGGACCAGAATTTGGGTAAGAGATGTTCAGAGGAAGCTAAAGAAAAAGAATACGGGGATGGAGATTTAATTGTGGATAAGTATCCAATTTCATGGAATGGGAAGGTGCTAGGTAGTTTGATGGATGGAGGATCTAGAAATGAGAATGAAAAGGGTGAAGGATTTGAATTCATTAAGTTTTCCATCCCAAAATCTGAGCTGAAGAATCCTGAGTTACATAATGTTGTCACTTATGTAAGTAAAATTACCTGCGTTTCACTTATGTAACAGTTTATTCTGACAGTATATGTATTGCTCTCTTGTAGTACTATTTAAATGTTGTTGCAGTATATCTTCTGGTTTATTATTGTTTATGAATTTAAAAGTTTGTATTTTACTGTTGTAGCGTCTTCATGAGATTCTTCTTTTTTTTAAGAGGGATATCTCAATTGTGTCCGATCATTACATGACACAATTGTTGGAGATGAAGAGATGTTCAACAGAGGAAGTTGGGACTTCAACGCCTGAAACTTAGATTCTCAAAAATTCTTTTCAGACGAACGAGTTCATAGAATTATTGATGATGTGGTCAATGCTCAATAATTTTACAAGAAAATGGACTTTGATGGTCCTATATTCAATATTCTGACACCATCACCCGATGTTAACAAATTTGGTGGAAGTCAAGACATCGATGATGAACCCGCATCCGGGAAGAGCTATGCAAGGCATTGCAGTCGGTTAGTGCTAGAAAGGAGAATCCAGTCCCTGATGTAGAGTTTGAGTCTTTGACCATTGATGGGAATTCTGAATACGCCTCTCCATTATTAATTGCATACAAACACTTGCTAGTTTCCATGGATTTAAGGAAGAGAGAAATCATAGACTACTGTTTGTTTAGTGAAGACCCCAAAAATGATATGTGAGTATTTATTTTTTCTTACAGTATACTGTGTTTTGCTTTACAGTATTGACTTATTATTGACATAGTATATGTTTTCTTTTTCAGTGCTGTTTGTTTCAGGATGGGTAATGTTCATATTGTGCCTAGGCAGGATATGATCTCTTTAAATCCAGCTAAACAAGTTTTTAATTCTTTTGTTGATACATGGTGTTGCATCATCAATGGGGGAGAAGTTGTCTCGAATCGACGTTCCCATTATGTTTTTAAGACTACGCATGTTGTAAGTTTGCAATTTTTTATTTAAACTTTTGTTTTTTTGTATAATGTTCATTTATTCTTTTTGGTAGTTATAGGAGGCTTTAAGGAGGTTAGTGAGGGGCATTGGAGATGAAGAAGAAAATAAGAAGGGAATTATAGGTGCTTGGGAGTTGCAGTCCTGTAAAAACATAGATTCCTTAAAATATGTTGATATGGTTAGTTTTTTATTTTTATTTGTGTTAAGTATTTTTAATTGATGTTTTAGTTATCTTTATAAACATCTGTCTTCTTTTTTCTCGTTGTAGATTTTTATGCCTTTCTGTCGTCTCATTTTGCTTGCGTTGCTGTGAATTTCGTTGATTCGAAGTTCCATTATTTGGATAATCGCAAGTATGGGGCTGACGAAACTGATTTTATTGAAACTGGTGTGCTTTTGGTTAGAGAATTTTTTTTATCTCTTATAGTACTGTTTATAGTATGTTCATTTTTTATTGTATAATAGTTCACACTTTTTGGTAACATATTCTTGTATTTTTTTTATAGCAAAATCTTTTGTCTGTTTTTCTTTATCGAATTGGACACCCTAAAGGCAAGGAAGTCTCGAGGTATGGTTTCGATAATGTTCCATTTAATTGGCAAACTAGAAAGCACGATCAAGACTGCGCTATTTACATGATGAACCATATGATGTATTTTGATGGTATCGTCTATTCAGAACCTAATTTGCTCAAGGTATTTTCCTCTTTTTGCAATTTATTACATGTTTTGTGTTTTTTATTTGGTCTCATATATTTGTAACAATTTTTTATTTTATTTTTTTAGGCTGATGTTCGGCGTGCTTTACACGTTGAAATTTGTGTTCAAATTGTTCGTTCAAGACCTAATGAAGCAAGGAAAGAATTTTTTGAAGCAGTAATGATATTTAACAAGGAGAAGCCAGCATTAAAAGCAAGGATTGCTAAAAAGAAGAAGAAAGATGTTGTTGGAAAGGGTAAAGCTGTTGCGAAGAAATATAATCGTCGAATTCAACCGAAGAGGACTTCAAAGTGAAAGAATTTTGGGTTAATGTAAAAAACATTGTTCGTTTTTTTATTTTTTATCAGTGTTGGAAATATTGAATTTGTTTTGTTATTTTAATGATCAGGGTACAAAATTGAAATATATATTATTATGTTACATATGAATTTTTTCTTTTTGTTTGGTATTCAAAATATATATTGTCAGGTCATATAACGCACACTATAGGCAATGATTATTTAACTATAACCCAAGGAAAGGAACTAGTGCATATAATATGAAGCATATAGGACATACTATAAGCGATCATGAAATATAATATAGGCCAACATTACATATACTATAAATTACCTTGCAGTATATTTTATGTTCACTTATAGTATGTCTTATAATAACTTACAATATATTTAATGTTTACTTAAAGTAGACTTATTTCAGTGCACGACATCAGTAAGTAGGCCAAATTCGAGGTCGTGCACGGTCATGACCGTGCAAGGTTGCACGGATACGACATCAGTAAGTTGGCCAAATTCGGGATTGTGCACGGTCATGACCGTGCAAGGTTGCACGGCTCGTAAGAGACCTAAGTAACACATACTATTACCCAACATAACACATACTATGTATGGAAATTAAATATACTATAGTTGTATCAAAAACATACTATAAATGAGAAACGTATACTATCAGTCAACAAAACACATACTATATGCGGCAATTAAACGTACTGTAAGTTGTATAAAAAATATACAATACTGAAGAATGTTTTTTGAAAACTGAATAGCATTGTTACAAATTGACTGCATGTAACTATATAATACGAACATTTGGTGTTTTTGAACCAAAATCATTGTTATTGATTTGAACCGGTTCTCTTGCTTTCTTTTTTCTTCGTTTTTCAAGTGGATTTTTCGCCCTTCGTGCCTTCTTTCCCTTGGTAGTTGATTGGATTGGATCTTGTATGGTGTTAAATGTCTCAGTTGGATCAACCATTTCTAAATTCTCGAAGAAAGTATCAATAACTCTCTTATCTCGCACATATGCTTCTTTCATAATTCTTCTTGTTTCTTCATCATCTTGGCTTCTCAATATTAAATTATAGTAGTTCCGGGCCAGCTCATGCCTCCATTGAGTTTCAACCTGATTACTTTTTGTGCCTGTATCTGATTTGCTACCTTTCTCCCAAACACGTGATTTTGCCATTTTTGTCCATCTCTTTTTGATGTAAAATTCTGGAATATTTTGGACCAAATTTATGTGAAATACTCTCAAGCAATGGTAACATAAAATTCCACACTCTTCAAATTTCTTGCAGCTGCATGAAATTAAATTCATTTTGCTATCATATATAACTGTGCTTCTCTTATTTTCAACCATACTTGATGAAACCTGGTATATCAATGTACTGTCTTCGCTTCCAAGGAGAACTGAATAACTTGAGATGCATTTCTGGAATTCCTCTTCAAATCTCTGAAAATTTTCGTGGTATACACCTATCAGGAAATATTAAACATACGATAAGCAAATATAAAATATATTGTAAGGCAACATATCACATACTATAAGTTAAGATTATACTTACTGTAAGACTATATTCATCATACATAAACATACTAAACATATACTATCAGACAATCTATGACATACTATAAGTTAATATTATATATATTGTAAGACTATATATACCTCTGAAACTTGTTTTACAACCCCTGTCATTGGTAAATTTGAGTGACGTTTTGATGTCGAACATGTGAACTCATCAAACTTTTCTGTGCTTCTCCAACTTTTAACTGTTTCTTTGAAGATACAATAAAAATCAGTCAAACTTGTTGTTTTCCTCACATTGAATGAGATCACTCTTCTTTGGGATGATAGTATTCCAGCAGAAAAGAAATCCTTGCTCAATGCAGTGCACCATTTTTCCTTTAGATTGTACAATCTTGTAAACCACTCATTTTCTTCAAGCTTATATGTTGATATCATATTCTTCCAACAGTCTTTGAATTCAGTTTCATCAACACACCCAGATAAGCACTTGTTGAATATGTCCTTGAATGTGTTGTTACCTTTCAAACTTGCAAACCTTGTTATCGCATTTTGGTATAGATGCCATTGGCAAAGGCGATGTCTTGAATTAGGGAAAACCTGCATTTTATAACATATTGGATTTTAAAACTGTTCCGTTAAACTGAATAACACTATGGCCTACTAAAACATATACTATCAGCCAATATATAGAACACAATAAGTGAAAATTAAATATACTATAAGTTAGTACCTTTTCAATTCCTTTTTTAATTGCAAAATCTTGATCTGTGAATATTGTAATTAAAGTTATCCCTCTCATTGATTTCTTGAATGCTGTGAAAAGCCATTCAAATTATTCGACGTTTTCATATGCTAGAAAAGCACATCCAAACATTACATTTTTCCAATGGTTGTTGATTTCTATAAAAGGAGCACAAACTAAGTTGTACTTGTTTGTCCTATATGTGGTGTCGAATATGAGAACATCACCATAGACATCATAATCCTCCATCATCATTGAATCTCTCCAAAAGATGTTGCATAATCTACCATATTTCATTTTCACTTTCTAGAAAAAGTCACTGTCTTCCTCAATTTCTTTTTGTATCATGTATATCACAGATTCTGCATCCCCCCTCCCTTCAATTAGTTGTATTTTCATACGATTTATGAAATTCAGATGGTCCCTCTTGGTGTGCCCAACACTCTCTTCACCCCCAACTTCATAAACCATGTATCTATAATAATCCATTGGCCTTATTCCAGATTCAACCATATTTGCTATTGTTACTGCCTTTTCTTTAGTGATTTTTCTCTCGGAACGATGTAAGTGGTTCAGTCCTAGCCTAGTTAACTCATGATTGTGAAACATATTATGTTTCACAACTTCAAACTCCCCCTCTTGATTCTTTGATACTTTCATAAATGCTTCATATTGTGTTCTTATAGTTGCTTTTCTGTTCCTCTTTCCGTCTGTTTTCTCTTTTGTCCAGCTTTAGAACACATAAATTCCTTTTCCACGACCTCTCCTTTTGTTGAGAATCTATTTGTTGACTTTCTAACACTGAAACCTATGGAACGAGCATGTTTGCAGTACAAACTATACATATCACAAAGTGTGCTTCTTTTGAAACCAAGCAGCAAACCAGATACATCAATTGTTTCATTGAGAAGATTTGTCAAAAAAAAAAAAAAAAAAAAAAAAAAGACAGCAGACAGGTGTACTGTTAGACAACTCAGAATTTACTGATATTGACTATAAAGTGTATTGTATGTCTTTTACCTTCATTGTTGTTGTTCAATGAATCATCTTTTGAACTTGATCTTTCAATTTCATGATCATTTTTAATTAGGATTAGATCTGAAACTGAAAACATTTTCAATTAATCATGCTTAACGTAATTTGTAGGTCAACCTAAATTATTCTAAAAACATAATAATTATATTGAAAGAACACAAAAGGTATAGTCTAAATACAAAATAACTATACTGCAAGAAGAGAACAAGTCTAGTGTAACACAATAAGTCTTCAGTGAACACAATAATTATTTACTGCAAGAACATAATAAGTGTACTGTAAACACAAAAAAAGTATACTGCAAGAATACAATGAGCCCACTCCAAACACAAAATAACTACCTGCAAGAACATATTAAGTATACTGTAAGAAGACAACAACTAAATTGTTCATATACCTTTGTGATTTTCTTTGACCACTTTCTCATAATACACTTCAATATCCATTAATTCACTTGTTTGTTCTATGAAAAATAAAGAAAATATTACAAATGAAACATTATTTAAACTCTATAAATATACGTACTATAAGCAAACATAATTTATACTATAAGCTAATATTAAACATATATTATGAGGGATCATATCTGATACTATAATCCAAAACTATATACCTCTGTGATTTTCTTGTGCCATTTTCTTCTACTGTTATATAGGAGAAGCATATATCTAATACATTGATTTCGAAGTTCACTTCCCTGGTTTTCGCAGAATTGAACTGGAGAAGAAGGTGCAGGTCGATGAACTGGAGAAGAAGATTCAAAACTGGATGTGTAGCTGTGATCGTCGCGGAAGATGTGAAACTGGAGACGGAGTGAGACGTGAAGCTCGACCAAGAAGAGGCAAAACTAAAGAAGAACGTGCGCCTGAGGTTACGTGAGAGACGGAGTGAGAGACGGGGAGAGAGGTGAGAGACGCAGTGAGAGACGGAGAGAAAGGAGAGAAAGGATGGAGAGAATTTACTGTAATTAAATTAACCTAGTGGGCCTAAATTAACTTAACGAGATAAAAATTAATGTGGTGTACAATAAGGGCTATTGTACACCATATGCACCTAAGTGTTACTCTTTCCGAAGAGAAAAAGAGAGTAGAAGATTGACGAAGTAAATCTTGAACGTAAAAAAAGAGAGTAAAAGATTGACGAAGTAAATTTTGAAGATTATGTTCACATTGTGTTAGCCTTAGCACAGGAAAAGGCCTTGGGCTTTCTTGATCACCAAGTCACATTGTACATAAATATGAGGAGGAGTATTCATTGAAGGTATTGTGTATTTTGTGAGGAAAACATCATAAAATATTACATATGCTCGAGGATTTTATTCCCATCCTGCGGTGTTATAACATGTTTAGGTATTATGAACGAAATTGTAGTGTGTTATAACATAGTTTAGGTATCGAGTATTATGAGTGAAATTGTAGTGAGCACTTGAGTATAACATAGTGTAGATGTTGAGTATTCTGAGCAAAATTTTAGTAAAGAATTGAGTTGTATACTCGAATGAGTTAATAAGTTTGATATAGTTGTTGGTTAGGGTTGATCGTTGTATATGCGAATGAGTCAATAAGTTTGATATAGCTGCTGATTAGGGTTGATCGTTCAGTTTGGTCATACGTTAGGGTTTTTTAGCATCAATGTTATAGCATACAATCACAGCAGAAGGTTCTTCGGGAGAAGAAGCTTCGAGGCGAGTTTGGGAGAGCTCGTTCGGCCTTCGGCGGCCTGCCGTGTCAGTGCCGGCCACGTTGACTCCGTGTCACTGTCGGCCAAGTCGACGGGAGTCGCCAGACGTTATTGGTGATACAATATGTTAGGTATTAAAGAGTGAGGTCTTCTTGTAAAATATAGTCTATTTGGCGATATTATCAATCACATAAAGTTCGAGGGGTCTGAGGAATTCAGTCCCATGTATTTTTTGGTGATCGTGTCTGTGTTTAATTCTAAATTATTCAGATTTCAATTTGTACCACAATATGAACTCGAAAGTAGTTACAACAAATAAGAAGTGCAGACCATAAAATTTCATATACTAGTACCTCAAATTAAAAATAAAATAGATAAGAGTAAATAGATCAAAATAAAAATGCAAAATTGATACACTGTAACAAATTAAATATTAAATACATCTTAAAAAAACACACGAAAGATCCGATTAAATCGAATTATATGATCTTATCTTCATCAATCTTCCATATATTTTGCACTAGTCAATACCAAATTTTGAAACTTCAAAACCTTTACACGACAAAGCATTTTTCCAACCTTCAAATTTTTTTGTGGCGTCGTGCTAATTTTCCAATATGGAACTAAAATAAAGTGCGTACACTTTTACGTTGACTTTCTAAATTTAGAATATAAAAAATACTACTTCGTTTATTAGTTGTTTTATAAATACTTGTCATTTTAATGTTTTTTTTCATATATCTTTCAATAATATTTCCTTAATAATTAAAAAGAGATATAATATTAAATGTAATAATGGTATAATTATAGAAATTTGAAAAAATATAAGAAAATTAATTGATAGCATATTGTTCATTTTAATTACTCCTTAATTTTATAATTTTAAGTTAAAAGAACAATTAAATAAAAATGGAGTTAGTAATCAATAGGACAAGAATACCAACTTCTCAACCAATGTATCAGCATCTATCATACATACACCGATATATCAAAAGGAATTTGACAAGATGCAATTTTCTGTTCTAGTTCCCCATTCCACAAAATATAGCTCAGTTCACTTAAATGATTATCATAGAACACAGCATCTGAATCTCTGATGCATTTGCCTATCACTAAAAAAATTGCAACAAAGATCCATTTTATATATACAAAAAGTGTTCATAATCACCATCATCTCCAGAACAAGATCTGTCAACATATATGCTACTGCATAAAACATCCCCTACACTGAAACAAGAAATTTAGTTGCCCTACGCCTACGATCTCCTTGCCGTTTCCTTGTATGTCCCCAACTCTGCACTTCACCCTGTTTACGGCGAGTTGCAGGCTGCTTCAAAATTGAGCTCAGCGGTTTCCTGATCTCGTCCGAAGAAGATAACTTGGGATATTTTCTTGCTTTTGCACAAGCTTTTCTCTTTAATGGCCCTTCTATTTGGAAGTCCTTGTGTTGCTTTCTTCCCCTTGTACGGCCCCTCCCCGGCAAAATACCCGTTTGTCTTTCTTTCTTACCATGACATTTTTTAAGTTCCATAATTTTGTTTTCGAGATCATCTCCAGTGGAAGAAACGATTTCAGCAAACCAACATAGAGAGTTTCCTGGGCTGTACTCTTGAACCCGAGAAGAAGAAATTGTAACTAGAGTCTGTGCAGCAGCACTGGTGTCAAGCTCCACAGATGGCTCTCCTTCCCCTTGTTCAGACAAAATAGTAATGTCCTCAGATTTTCCTCTAGGAGGAGAACACTCCTCGTTCTCTGGGCTCACTGGACCCACCAACTCAGTATCTTCTTCCGATTTAGTTGGAAGAACTGCACTTGAGAGATGTGGAGGGTGCTCGTCTTCTATGCTCACATTCAAGTCAATTACAATTTCAGTTTTCAAGAACTTGTCATTGATCTTGTCTGTAAAGGGATGGTGCACAACACACTCTTCATTCTTCATTTCCGTCTCAGAAGAGCAACTCACAGGCATGGAATTCAAATCGATCTCCATGTGGGAAGTACGAGTTTCACAAGGAACAGAAGAACGTGAAGGCAGTGATTCAACCTCTATGGGTTCATTCAGATCTATAAAACGGTTTGTTTTTTGGCCATTTATATTTGGACTTTGATCGTCATGGTATGTATCTGCTGGAAGTTCAAGATCCACAACTCGGTTTTCACTTCCTTTACTGTGAACCTTGACATCAGTATAACTGTTTTCCGCAACAAACTCTGACGGTCCTTGAATGTTGCCTGAAAGATCCCCAACGAGCCAGCTTGTTGGATGTGAAGGTGTTCGAGAGAATTCAGGCCAGCCATGGGGCAAAGAGTGAAACGATTCTGATGTTTGTGATAGCAACTGTTGAGCAAACATTTCTCTCATCCTCATTTCATCCATCAATTCCCTTTGCCTTCGATATACCCGGTGTAGTTCCTGGACCTAAGAGAGCAACCAAAAACATTTAGTAACTAAACATACGAAGACGTCATCTAAATATGTTCCAAAGTCTATATTAGACAACGATTCGCATAAACTCAGAGCTCAAGTTTGCTATCCAGGTCAAATTTTCTTACCAAACAATTACAAGATTACTCAGAAAGTACAGGTCAAAAAAAATCATATTTCCTGTTTTTCTTTGTTAAGCAATGATTTCCAAATGCGAATTATGACAGACATAATTAAGATTACGGTTGATATCAATGTTAAGATAATAGGCACCTGATATCTAAATGTGGCTTCATGATTCTGTATCATCTGCTTCACCACTTCTTTGTCATAAGCCAAGTACTGATCCATATCATTTGGCGGCATCATGATGCTGTAACCTCTTCGTTCTCCACTCCTGTTATTACCATCGAAAGGGTGCCGAGTAAAAACATTTGCACCTGCATTAAGATCCCTTGGGTGGTAATACACAGGGATGTAGCTAGTACACTGCATATTCGCTCCAAATCACCTAAAATGAGGATAAAAGCAAAGTAATCAGTATATCGGTTATTTTGACTAGTAAATGGATCCCCTAAAGTTGGACACTGGACAGTACATAAAAAAACAAAAGGGGAAACAAAAAAGTGTGCAAAAACTTCTAGAAAATATTGGGAAATCCAGTTTAGTCAATACAAAACGATTCCGCATTTCAAGATTGTTCCTAAGAGACCTAAAACTCAGTTCCCATGAGTTAGTTAGAGTTATATCTGTTGAGGCTAACAATGGTTTTAAGTTTGAAATAACAAATTTAACAAGACCAATGGTAGTGTTGCTACATTCAGCTTCAGCCAGTGTGACATGTTCTTGTACATCAATTAAAACAGGAACCAAACATGAACATTCAAGAATTACACAGAAAAAAACAGACAGAAAGATAGGAAAATCAATAATTTGGAGGAGATCACATAATACAAAACTGTCCTTGGAATCATCCATTTTACATAGCATCTTTGGCCAAAACAGTGTTCTGTTTAAAACCGACATGTTTCCAGCTAAGCAGTTTAAAGAAATTCTGGAAGCATGAAAAAGACATTGATAAGATTTCTTGTTTTGACGTTAAGCCAAAGAGCCCCATCTGAAATCAGATTGTAACAAGATAAAACTTAAAAACTAAACCAGTATTCTGTTGTATGAACAAAGTAAGAAATCAAGAAAATTAAGGAAAAATAAGACGAAATGTGGGGAAAATTCAGTACACATACGTTTGAAAGAGCCTTATCACCGAAAAAAATAAAAATCAAATCTCATAATTCAAGATCACATCACCGAAACCATCATCCAAATCTCAACTACTTCCAGCCAAACAAACACACACATACACAAAGTCACTGACAAAATATCATGCATTTTTTAACCAGAGAAGAGCCTAGATGAGAAACGAACAAAATATTAAAATTCGTTGATCCTCTTTCACCAGAAAAAGAGAGGAAAGATTAGCTGAGTCGATACACAAGCAAAAACTGGTCAAATCGCGGCTTCAGAAAAATCGAGTACAGAATGCAATAATCGTTACACCAGCAGCACAGCAGCTCATTTCGCATTCAGAATTGAAGAGGCCTACTCGCATTGAAAGCAGAATAAAGGTATTGGTAGGAAAGAAAAATATCAGAGGAAGCGAGGAGAAAAAGGTGCAAAACGAAGAGACGCCATTATGAAGTTTGAGAAAGCCGACACTTAGAGAGAGAAGGTTGTTAGTGGTGGGAAAAGAGAAAAGAAGCCATGAAAGGAGGCTTAAATTTGTCAACAAGCAAAGGCAAAAGAAAAAGGAGAATAAGATGTGCTGTGTGTGAGAGAGAGTTTCTGGATCTAGTGGGGCCACCCACACTTTGCAAAGAAGGTGGAGCCGTAGAGAGAGAGAATAACTTCAATAAATGGGGTCCACAAGATGGTGTTTTTGGTGGGGTTTATATATTCAAGAGGGAAGGGGTTCAAAATATTGTCCGATTATTTTAAATTTTCTGGGATATGTTGCAGTCCTTTTAAAAATACTAATTTTTGGCTAGCTCTACAATAGATTGGTATACTAGTAGATTATTATTCATTAATCGAGTATTAAATGATGTCATGAATTAATATAAATTGAGTGTAATAAAAAATGAAATACTTATAGTAACAGAAGATCCGGATTACTCCTAATTACCTTTCTAAAAAAATTCATATTGTACTCTTGTCTACCTGTCTAAAAAAATTATACTACCTCCATCTTTTAGATTTTTTTAGGTTTGGATAAAAATGAGCAAATCAACCCTCAATTAAATTTTATATATATATATATGGTAAGTCAGATAATTAGAGATATTTTAGGAATAATTGTTTGGGTAGTATTGAAAAAAAAAAATTAGTGAAAAAGCTAGACGGACACCACTTTATAAATAAAGCACAAAACGGAAGTAGTATTACTCTTGTCTACCGTAATATATTGCAGATTGTTAAAGAAAAAGTATATTTTGTGTGTATTTGTTAAAAGTAATTGATGAACAACAATTCAGATATTCACTTATATTTATGTATTGGCAAAATCACTGTATTGAAATAACCATGCCTCTTTTCTTCTCTTTCTTATTTACATTTTCGTTTCTCTTACAATATGTTATCAGCATGATACTCTGCCCATTATGAATGTTTTCGTCAATTCAAGCAAATACTTATTAGAGGGAATGGAGAAATTTACATCGATGTGATGGCCACCAGTCGGAAATGGTAATTATTTCTTTTTCCCCCTTTTTTGGCATAGCGATAAAGTAAATAGCATACGCCCAAAAAATATTTATTGTTTTGTCATATTATTGAAATTGGTCTTGAATAAAATTGTAATATTTTGTAGATAGATTTAGTTTAGATTTACACTAACTATGTTTAGTTAGATATTATGTTTAACTAGAATTATCCCATTGTACAATGCACGATCAAAAATAAATATATTTATATAATATTAAATAATTTAATAATTTAATTTTTTCAATAAGGAATTTTAAATTATCTAAAAACTTTTTATTTCAGTAGAAAAATTATTTAAGTTATTTTTATTTACAAATCAAATTCAAAACAAATAGTTCAACCTACAATAGATATTTAAATATAAGCCTAGCTAGTAACAAACCAACAAAGAATTTGTTATTTTAAATTTAATATTTTTTATCTAAATATTCAATAAGAGTATTAAAATTAAATATTCAGAAAATATGATTATTTTTATCAAAAAGGAATTAACAATAAAAATTTATTGTGACTTTAGGATGTTGGAGATATATTTTAAGAAAATTAGAAACTTAGAGAGAAAGAGGCGAAAAAAAACATAGTAGATCTCTAGATTTTCCATCCGTTATGTGGACGCATGTTGTCTTTTTTTTTTTTTTTTTGAGTAAATCCCATATCATTGAAACGGTCAATCGGGCAAACGCCCTACATCCCGAAGTGTGAGTACAACAATGTTAGGTGGGACATCATCAACCCAAACCTTTGAGACACCGGTAGCGACCTTACAATGTGCTAAGGTATGTGCTACCGAGTTAGCACTACGCGGAGTGAAAATAAAGCCATGACAATGAATCCTATCAGCTAGTGCTAGGATGTCGTCAGAAATAAGACCAACATAATCCAATCTGTCCTTGCGCCTCGTCAAACATTGCATAAGTGATTTATTATCACCCTCGATGATAAGATTATCGATCCCCGCTTCTAATGCCATGTTTAAAGCAAATCGCAGTGCTAAGGCTTCAAAAGGAAAGGAGTCACCTTGAGCTCGTATACGATTTGTACCCGCAAGGGTTATGTTGCCAAGACTGTCTCGGATAAGGAAGCCGAGCCCTATTGTGCCATCACCAAAGACTGCTGCATCAAAATTCAGCTTAAGTAGATTCCATGGTGGCGCAGACCATCTGACGGGAGTCGAAGCAGGATGTGGGCCATCCGCTGCAGTGGGAGGGCTATCAGTTGCCATTAACACATCGTTGAAGTTGAGGTGTTGCTTAATGGCAAGCTGGACTATCATTTGGCATTGGAGAGCTCGACCTTCGAAGATAAATTTGTTTCGAGCATACCAGATTTGCCACAGGAAGCATGAGAGGAGCTGGGATCCTAGTCTCGGCAGTGCATCAAAGAGGTTCCATAGCCTCGTTCGGAATGGTTCTCGCGATTTCGTCAGACGGAAAGGACTAAGTCTCCAGGCATCCTGAATGGCTGTACAGTCAAAGAAAAGGTGTTCGGCCGTTTCGATACCCTCGCCACAAAGTATGCAGTGGGCTTCGGTTCCCATATGTCTTCGGACTAGAGATGCTCGGGTAGGCAATGCATCAAGGCAAGCTCTCCATAAGAAGTGTCTGATCTTCGGGATCAATGGCAGATTCCACATCGATAACCATGCCATGTTGGGATTGCTTGAGGTTGGGAGATCGTGGCCAAGTTCTGAGAAGATTTTTACAGCAAGATGGTACGCTGTTTTGACACTAAAGTGTCCGTCTGCCGTCAATTTCCAAAAAAGTCGATCACTAGGCCACCGCTCGCTAAGCGGTGTAGCCAAAATCTTCATTGCATCATCGGAATCAAAAGTTGCACGGATCATCGCCTCGTTCCAACATCGCGTATCTGGAAATACAAAATCAGAAACAAGAGCATTAGTTGGAATGTTTGTGACATTGCCCGAAGGCGGTACTGGATCATTTAGTCCGATCCAGTTGCCCCGTCTCGCATTTATGCTCCTGCCATTTCCAACCCTCCAGGCCATACCAATCTGGACAAGGCTTCGTGCCTGAATGATACTACGCCAGGAGTAGCTAGGGTTATGTCCAACCTGTGCTACTGCAAGAGACGTGTTAGGGAAATATTTTGCCTTAAGAAGTCTAGTCATAAGGGAGTTGGGGGATGAAAGGATGCGCCAGTACTGTTTAGATATTAAAGCGAGATTAAAGAAGAAAATTTCTCGAAAACCCAAACCTCCGTCCCTTTTTGATCTCGCCATCTTCTCCCAGCTGGACCAATGGTATTTCCGGTTTCCTTCATGTTGTCCATCCACTATTTGTTAGTTCTTTTTTTAAAGAAAAATTACTCTAATTTTTTATACTATAAAATAATTGGCATTTACTATTTTAAACTATTGTAATATTATATATTAGTCAAGATAAATAGATGATTTTGTTTGTAGGATAAAATTAAGGTTTCCAAAAATAAATTTACTTGAAAATTTGTTTTAAAAAAATATGTAATAAAATTAATAGAAAAGTAAATATTTTTTAAAGATACTTATCTAATTATTATTTGAAGCCTGAACCTAATAAAGATAATTCAACTCATATTATATGCACATACCTAACATAAGCAATCGGCAAAGAATTGTATCTTTCTTTTTTTAATTTATTTTAAAATAATCAATATAGATATCAATTTAAAGATGGAAAAGATTAATTTTAAGATATTATATATATATATATATATATATATATAAACGACAAAGAAAAGAAAAAAAATATAGATCTTATAATTTTTTTTGGAATTTTTTATATCATAAATTGTCATACAACATATTGCTGAAAAGAAAAATTCAAACTTGAAACTAATTCTTTGTATGGTTTTACTATATATATATATATATATATATATATATATATATATATATATATATTTTTATGCATATCCTCTTAATATATTAGCAACAATTAAGCTTACCTTTTTTTCAGGTGAAATAGGCGGGAAAATGTTCACATTTCCTTTAATAGAGGGTTCTTTTATATTATATAGTAAGATTTGACATTCACTAACGAAATCTCTTCTAGATTTATTTTAAGGCGCAGACTATTCTCAACCCACTGATTTTAATAGTTAAAATGAAGTTATTAAAAGACTAAAGTATCCTTAATATAATAAAAACATAAATAAAAGGCTTAAAGAAAATCAAGATAAACGAAAGAAGTTAATATATCTTCCTCCTCCCCATCTTCAACAAAACTCTTCATCTCTTCATTTCTTTCTTTCTCCATATTTCTTCTAAAACACTATAAACCCTAGTTTTACAAGGGATGGACAATTTCAAAATCATCAGATTTGTGACTTTCTTAAAATTACGATTCACATAAAGAAAATGTAATTACATAGAGTCGACATAAACAAAGCAATTCAAAAGATGCTCGACCAAAGATCATAAAACTCCTAACAAGAAACCAATTATAAATTTTTTTTAAAAAAAAGGAAAAAAAGTTCAAAATATCAACGAAATCACAAAACATGAAAGCAAGTCTATTAAGGTTTTTGGTAATGGAATCTGGAATGTCGTCTGGCGGAAGGTCAGTGTTTTGCCTTTCTTTCTTCCTTTTTAATGGTGTCTACGATCTGCAGGATGTCTAGTCCGTCATTGAATCTTCTTTTTTTTCCCTCAATTTTTTCTTTTGTTTTAGATTAATATTATTTAATAATAAGAGTAGTTAAGGTTAATATTGAAAATATGTGGGTTGTATTGAGAAAATTGCATTTTATAAATATAAGTGAGTTGTATTAAGAAATGGGCTAGGTTAAGAAATTTAGTAGGCTGCGAATAGTCCACGCCTTATTTTAATTTGTTTCCTTGTTTTGTAGGGATATAAATAAGCAAAGTCAAGTATAACATGAGCTTAAACAAGGAAAGAAGATCATGGAGTTAGTGTTTGGAAATAGGCGACCAACCTGATGAAGGAAGCACTTGATTAATGCCTTCAATAACTGGATCTTACCGAGTGGAGAAGATTTTCAGATGTCATAAGTGAATCGTCCTGAAGAACGAATAAGGAAGGAATATATGATCCAGATCAGTATTAGATTCCGTCTATATTCGAGAATACTTGGGCCTCAAGTATCTAGAGCCTATATATACCCGAGTGTTTCATTATGCTCGACTTAGTGTAAGAGAGCATTGAGTGTTAGAGTAAAAAAACTCAGAGCTTTCTTTTATTTCATTGACATATATACTATGTATAATTGTCGTTATACTGGGAAGTACGAACATTCATGAGTCGGGAGACTTGGTGAGCACAATGAGGGATTCTAAGAGTGGTCGGATAAAGTTATTAGAAGAGTGTGATAGAGTTTGGTTGATAGAAAATGAGAGAGTCCTAGTCTAGGTAATTTGAGAGATCAAGTCCAAACTTGTATCATTGTAAGCGCGTGACACTTGCTCCGATAATAAAGATCTGAGGAGGGAAAGGGGTTTTCTTCTGTATACTTTAAATAAATTTGCTTCCGCTGATTATTCCATTTATATACCTTCGTATAGTTTTACTTTTCATGTTCTTACATCTAGTTTAATAGATGGTATCACTGTGTTGTTTATATCTAAACATCTTGTACCAACATTGAGCAAGACGTACTTGGATGCCATTCTTTTTTAATTGGCACCATTGTAGGTTCTTGTTTTTCTATTTTACAGGTAGATTGAGGATTTGTGATGACAATGGAGCTTGGAACTCTCTGAACCCCGATGCTTCATAAATCAAATTACACATACTAAAAATAAATGATGTTCGTATATCTCCAAGCCAATTTTGTTGGAGAGTTGTTCAAATCGAATTGAAGCATCCTAAGATGCGAAATGAGAAGAAGGAAACAACACCAAAAATGGTGGAACTCTGGAATGACAAAGAAAAGACCGTTGAACTTGCAAATTCCAATGCTTTGTAAGGCATCTTAACGTCTATCGATCTTGCTTGACATTTTCTTATTTCAACTTACACGACAGCCTATCGAGCATGGAAGATTCTAAAGAGTCAGTTTGAATAGAAATGATTATGCAAAATCATCTAAAGCTCATAAACTTCTTTTAGAATTCAACAATATCAAGATGCGAGACGATGAGAATATTGATATGTACTACACAGGCCTCAGTAATATTGTCTATCTGTGATACACATTTCGTGAATCCATATCTGAGACCAAACATATTAAGAAGGTTATGAGGAATCTTCCAGCGAGGTTTCGTGAAAAAATTACCATCTTAGAATCCTTCATGAAACTAAGTCCAATTACGTTGGATGATTTAATAGGAGAACTTCCAATATTTGAGATGAACAATGGATATGATGTCATCAGAATAAACAAAGGTATCATTCTTAAGGTTGAAGTAACACACAGTTTGGATGATGAAGAATGCGAGATGAACGAAGAAGAATTTAATTGTCTTGTTGAACGTAATGCAAAGATTTATGAAAGGATGTTCGAAAAGTTCATTTCCAACAAGAAATCATATCCAGGTAAGAACTCAAAACTCTTTAATAAGATTAAAAGTACGAATAAGTTCATGTGAAGGGGACGTTGAATGATCAACTGACATAAGCTCATGTCACCACGAAGGAGCATGAAAGTAAACTTCTTCAGTATTTTGTTCGTACATCGATGATGGACGATGGACGGAAGTTGTTTAAACAGGTAGTTAAATCCAAATACCGTACTATTGAATCTCTTAAAACTGAATTGTCTGGATTGCAGCAGGTTGTTGAACAGAAAGATCAAGAGATAAATTCTCTTAAGAGTGAACACTCTCGACTTATGGATCATCCCACGTTGAGAAACTAACTTGCTCAATCACAATAAGAGGTCAAAAACCAACATGTTGAGGTTGAAAAGGCAAAGGATATGCTGTGAAAATCCAATACTAGTAACACAAAGTAGATGAGTTATTTGAATTTAGTGAAGGTTATGGTAAACAAAAAGGTTTAGGCACTAGGGGTAAGGATCCTAAGCCTAAAATTGCATTTTTTTCAACCTACATCTAGTGCTTCTACATCTTATGCTAAATCACATGTACATACATTTCATGTTCAGTCACGTGTTCATACACCAGTACTTAAGGCTAAATATGTAAAGAAAAACAAAAGGTATGAAAGAACACCGGAATGCTAAGGTACAAATGGGTAGTAAATTTATTCGTACTTGTTATTGTTATGGTATATTGGGTCACATACATCCTAGATGTTATAGGATGTAATATGATTTGTATATGGGCAATGTGACTGATTAGAACTTTGATGGTATTGATACATGTTGTGTATGCATGCATTTAGGCCGATTTATACGAGTAATTTGGCCGTGTTTGCATATAAATTCGGTTATTTTGTGTTATATTTGATTATCTTGAACTGAATGACATGTTTACTTATTTTGTAGAGAAAATTGTATATTTTAGGACCATAAGTGTTGGAATAAGGTCTATAGAGGAAAAGAAAGTCAATTAGGGGGAAACGGTTGAAAAAGGAGTTAGAAGATGGACCGAGCGAGCAAAAATAGCCCAGACAGGGAGAATACCCGAACCGGCCGCTTTTAGCAGCACGGCCGAGCAAAAACTTGTCCAAAAAACCTTAAATTGGCTGAGATCCCAAACCAGCCGCGTTGAGTGAATCGGCCGAGCTGGTGAACCGACCGCGATCGGTAAACCTGTTGCATTCGTCAGGTGGTCCAGAAACAGTTCACGTGTTTTGGCCTATTTTTGGCCCGTTTCAACCCCAATCCTTCACAAACTTATTAATAGAGACCCTCTAAGTCTAAATTTCATAATCTCATATCATAAGAAACACCTTGGAGGCTTGAATTGAAGGGCAAGGAACACGAAGCGAAGAATCAAGATTAAGACTTCGAGTTTAATTATTTCATCTTTGTCATTATATGTTCAAGATGTTTGTCTACGGATTCTCTTGGATGTTAAGTGTGAACATGAATAACTAATTCCCTTGTGTTTTAGGGTTAGAGAGAAGGGTATAGTCAACTATGGTTTAATTTTCTTTATTAATTCTAGAATCCATTCTTATTGTTTATCTATATGCTTGTTCTTATTTTATGAACTTTTTTATCTGATCAATTGACTATTTCTATTTGTTCAACAATTCGACGTCTAAGAGGAGAGGGTTATTAATAGGCATACAACATATAACACAGTTATTGATAATCGTTGGAGAGGAGTGATATTTGTGTAGGCATTGGTTTTAGGATTACTTTGGAGTTACCTATGTGATAGTTAGCCTGAGAGGGTATTACATGATCAATATATTTGCATCGTCCTAATTAAGAGTAGTGTTGCCTAATAAACATTAGAATTTGGTTTAAAAGTCTAGGATAATAAGATAATCATACATAGGAGATTATAATTGAAATAGAAACCCTAGAATACGTCTTTTATCTGATTTTTTTCCTTCTTGATTATTTGCTTGATTTATTCCAAGTATTTGTTTACTTCTTTGTTTATTTTTTGAAATTTAGTTTAATAGCAAAACAAACATCTTTTATTAGAGAGTCTAGATAGGATTGACCTATTAGGATTAAGTATTAAATTTTAAATAGAGGAGAAACTCCGTGAGATCGGCGTTGCTAACTGCTAGCAATAATTGCATTGTACACTTGTGGTAATGCTAGGTTGGGAAAATGTGTACCAAGTTTTTGGGGCCTTTGTCAGGGACTAGTAATTATGTTCAATTTTTATTCTAATAAATAGTTCGATGTTACACTAGATATTTATTTTCTGCACTTTAATTTTCAACTTCTATTTTATTTTTCGGTTTTATGTTGTTTTCTTTGTTGCAGTCTTAGGTAGCGTATCGAAACCATTCTAAAGGAAAAGACAAGTTGATCCCTTTTGACCCAAAAATTGAAGAACAAGGAGAATTCCACTAGACAAGATGGCTGAATTACCAGAATACATTGTCCAAGAAGATATAATCAGGCGAATATTCTGGGTAGTGGCTGATCTATAGTCGCAGATGAGTAACATGCTTCAGCAACCACAAATTCCATGGGCTGAACCTGAAGAAGATCAGACACTTATACAGGACTGTCTTCATCCCATACCCAATCAGAACTACAGAGGAGATGAATTGCCACCAATCTAGGCCAACAACTTTGAACTCAAGCCGGCATTGATATCTGTATTCCAGCAGAACCAGTTTGGTGAGGGCCATTTGAAGACCCCAATGTCCACTTAGGCAGGTTCAAGAGAGTCTCGGAGACCTTAAAGGTAAACCAAGTACCACATGAACAGGTCAAGTTGAGGTTGTTCCTGTTATCTCTAAGGGAAAAACACTACAATGGTATAATTCACTCGAGGAAGTCACTACATGGGAAGAGTTGATCATTAGATTTTTATTAAAGTACTTCCCACCGACGGACCCTATTCCACTAGGAACAACACATATAGATGAAGAATCAAATACTAGCTCATCAGATGAAGATTTGGCTCACCCTGCAGATCCAAATCCAAGAACTTACAGCATTGGCATAGATAGGCCAAGAAGGCAAATCCAAAAACCAGATTTCTATGGACAAGCTGGGATAGTTTATTATGCTTTAAGTATAGCAGAAGCATTGGAGCATAATGAACCTCAGAACTACAGAGAAGCTGTCAGTGGAAGTGAGAAGGATAAGTAGATGAGTGCCATGATGGAGGAGATGCAATCTCTTGAGAGAAATCAGACTTTGAAGCTTGTTGATAAGCCTCCACATAAAAACTTGTTTCTTCAAAATGGATTTTCAAGAAAAAACTTAAAGTTAGTGAGGTGGAAAGGCAAGACTTGTGGCCAGGGGTTTCACACAGAGGGAAGGAATAGATTACAATGAAGTGTTCTCTCCTGTGGTGAAGCATAGCTCAATCAGACTACTATTAGCAAAGGTGACACAAGAAGACCTAGAGCTACAACAACTGGATGTGAAAACAGCCTTTCTACATGGTGAACTGGTGGGAAATATCTATATGCAACAGCCTGAAGGTTTTGTTGAACCTGGAAGTGAGAACAAAGTCTGTCACCTAAGAAAGTCTTTATATGGTTTGAAACAAAGCCAAGGCAGTGGAATAGGAGATTTAATCAGTTTATGTTGAATACTGGGCTCACAAGAAGTGCATATGACAGTTGTGTTTATTTCCAGAAGTACACCAAGGATGATCAAGTGTATTTGCTTCTGTATATGGATGACATGTTGATTGCTAGCAAAAGTAAATCGAAAATTCAGTTACTCAAACAAACACTGAGCTCAGAATTTGAAATGAAGGAACTTGGTGATGCAAAGAAGATTTTAGGCATGGACATTCTAAGAGACAGACAAGCTAGAAAATTGTGTCTATCTCAAAGACACTACCTGCAAAAGGTGATTGAGAGGTTCAAATGCATGAAGCTAAATTAGTATGTGTTCATGTAAGTCAACAGGTTATATTGTCCAAACATCAGTGTCCAAAAACTGATGCAGACAGTAAATACATGGAAACATTGCCATATGCAAGTGGTGTTGGGAGCTTAATGTATGGTATGATATGTAGCAGACCTGATCTTGCTTATGGTGTATCTCTAGTTAGTAGATTTATGTCAAATCTAGGAAGAGAGCACTGGGAAGCACTTAAACACATACTCAGATATTTGAAAGGATCATTGGATATGGGCGTGATGTTTCAAAAGTGTGATAGTTTGAAGAGTCCACTGCTTGGGTATGTGGATACAGATTTTGCAGGAAATATAGATACTAGAAAGTCTATTTCAGGATATATCTTTACTTTATATGGCACAACTTTAAGTTGGAAGAGTGTGCATCAGCCTGTGGTTGCACTTTCAACCACAAAAGCTGAGTACATTGCTATCAATGATGCAGTGAAAGAACCCTTGTGGTTAAAAGGTATATTGAAGGATTTTGGGATTCAGCAGGGGTGTGTGGAAGTTTTGTGTGATAATCAGAGTACTCTTCACTTGGTAAAACATCAAGTTTTTCACGAGATCAAAACATATTGATGTAAAGTTACACTTTGTGAGGGATGTGGTGGAGAATGGATCTGTGAGTGTAAAAAAGGTACACACAAGCAACAATGCAGCGAATTTTCTAACAAGGTCTCTTCCTAGTGTTAAGTTTGGTCATTGTGCAAGCTTAGTAAAGCTTGTAAAGAGTATTTGAATCTGCAATAAGACAGGAGTTGAGGAAATGATATGTTTGATATTCATTGCGGTGGAGATTTGTAAATTAGAGGTCAATTCTATTAAACAAAGACATGAGTTTGTAGTAGAGTTTGAGTAAGTTCAGGAACCGGAGTTGGTAGTGGAAGAACTAGGCTGGAAAATCAGGTTTAAGTCGAAGACCGGATAAGGGTAACAACCCTGAACCGGTAGTTATGAAGTACTTAATTCTGAGAGTTTTAACAATGGTTTTTGTTGAGCTTTAACAACGGTTAATTGGGCGATTGAAACTGCTGGCTGTTTTAAGTTTGTTACAACTTATTTGAGCTGAATAACTGCACACTCAGGAGCGTCTCAGTTTATAGAGTTATCAATTTACATTTCCCTTTGATCAATTTGTACACATTAACAAGAATTAGATGAGTTAGGGTTTCTGTTCATGTTTTAGGGTTTAAAACAGGACTTCTTGATTCCCGGTGTAATTCTTGTAATTGGTGTTGATACTTAGTGAATTGAGGACTATAGATCCTCCGTGGATGTAGGTCAATCTTGACCGAACCACATAAACTGTGTTCTTCCTCTTTTCAGTTCAGTTTTCTGTACGTTTCTTTGTTCGACTAATCTGGGATCAAGTGTTCGAACTGAGTTCAAGTGATTGGATTGTTTGGTTGGATTGGAGCCGAACGTTTTGTGTGATTGCATGTAATTAGTTTGATTCCCTTACACTTTTCACTCTCACGATTTCCAGAAGCACCACAGTTGAACACCCTAAACCCCGCCCATTTTTAGAAATTGGATATTTACCCACAATCAACTCGCCAGCACCATATTCTTTCACTTTTGCCTCTTGAGAACATCTATTGGACAAATTCTTGTCCGTCCAATGATAGGAGGCAAACTAGATGGCTCAGCCAAACCTAGCCACTTCGACCTATGCAAGTAGATGATTTGTAACAAAACAATACATCCACCTACATAAGTATCATGTATGTTCACATAATTATGAATAGACTGACATAACTTTTGAAGAACAAAACTGCACCAATCCAATGTCGATATAACACTAATATCCTCAGTTGCTATCAGAACACCAACAGTCAACAACCGATTGGGTGAGGGGGCCAAGAAACAACAAAGAGCGTATAACAAGAAAATCCTTTTGAAATCATTCTTCCCCTCCCCCTCCCCCCCCCCCCCCCTCCCCAATTTCTTAACCTAATAGCAAACAAATTATCTAAAATGGTAAGTGGGGCACTAGACACTATACTATACTCAGCTTCAAGCCTAACTAGGAGATCAGGGTTGTACTTAGACCACATTTAAGTTGGTACAACAACACCCTTATTCCTAGGGATCATGAACACATCATACACATCATCGGGGATAACAAGAAATTTACGAAAACTATCCAATTTTAGTATCCTACTACTAGGATCAGAATTGGATAGCAGCCACTTCAGCATACCACCATCATGATTCTTTTTAATCTTTAAATGGAAAAGAAACAACTAAACCCGGATGAATCCGTCTCGATGATCTTCGTGTTCTTCGTCCTCCAAGTACTCTCTAACATCTCTTAAAGTGTAATGATGATAATGTCATTCATCTCCTCGAAAAACGAGCTTTACTTGTCTTTTATAAGCTTCGGAGAAAATCCTGGGGAGACTAGGATTCGAATCCTATTTGAAATAGTAAAATCTCAAAAATCGCCCTTTTGACGCGACCACGCAGTAAATTCTGGACTCCACTTTGTCACAACTCGACGCGACCGAGTCATAACTCGACGCGATCGAGTCATAACTCGACGCAACCGAGTTAGTTGAATCTGGACTCGCCTGTTTCAGCTCGTTGACGCGACCGAGTCACGGCTTGGACGTGACTGCGTCAATCTATTCTGTCGTTAGGCCTTGTTTCACCCTATTTCATGGTCCAATTCATCCTTTCTTCAACCCGTTCTTCGTGTTATCTCATAAACTCTTCATTTTTTACCTAAAAAACTATGCAAACACTACAAAACGAACCAATACACGTCAAATGGTCCAATACATAAATTCATACAATTCTTAACCACTATGCATGTAAATGCTATAAAATACTATCCTATTTCGACCTAAATACATGCATAATTAACGTGTATCATAAATCTACTGTAAGAACACAAGTATACTCTGAACACAAAATAGCTATACTGCAAGAACACAGTAACACTACTGTAAACATACAACAAGTATACCCTAAACACAAACTATACTGCAAGAACGTAATAACACTACTGTTAAACACATAATAATTATACTGTAAACAAAGAATAAGAATACTATAAACACAAAAAATAAGTATACTGTAAAACCATAATAATTTTACTGAAAACACAAAATAATTATACTGTGAACATATAATTCATGTACTGTATAACATATTATAAAACTAAAAAATAAATTACCTTGGTTTACTATCCTTCTCTTGATTTTTCTTGTTTTCTCCAACTTCCTCTTCAACAACTTTTTCTTTCCCCTTCACATCCTTCTCTTGATTTTTCTTTTTGTGCTCAACTTCCCCTTCAACAACTTTTTCTTTACCCTTCATATCCATCTCTTGAATTTTCTTTTTTTGTCCAACACTTCCTTCAACAACTTTTTCTTTGCCCTTCATATCCTTCTCTTGATTTTTTTTTTTTCGGTCCAACTTCAGCTTCAACAACTTTTTCTTTGTCCTTCATTTTCTTTTTTGCTGGATCTTCATCAAAATCACCTTCAGAACGTTCCTTTCTCTTATTTTTGTTTTCAACAGACTCACTAGCAACCTTTTTCTTGCCAACAACTTTCGCCTTCACAGGACTTCCACCAGTAGATTTCTTCGAAGATTGTTCCTTAACAGTGAATCTAGTAACATTTCTAACTGGAGGAACAATCTTGCGAGCCATCACCTTCACACGCCCCTTTTTCTTTGGCAATTCCTTATTATTATCTACCATTTCATTCAATAATAACATTGTAACACATTAGAACTTGTTTCCAATAAGTATACTCTAAAGACAGAATAAATATACTACAAATACAAAATAAACATACTGGAAACACAAAATAAGTATACTGCAAAAAAAGAATAAGTGATAAGTAAACACACCCAAAATATAATTTCATGAAATTTAGTGATGATCGACTTGATATGCACGCATCTAGGGTTGTAAACAAATCAAAATTTTTTGATTCGATTCGTGATTCGAATTCGATTAGGATGATTCGGATTCGAAAAAATCGAATTCGAATTCGAATACGAATTAATTATAAGATTCAAATAATATTCGAATTCGAATTCGAATATAGTTGTATTCGATTCGAATATTCGATTCGTTTATATATAATATATTTTAAAAATTAAATAATACATATAATACTAAATATATGTATATAATATATTTATATAGCTATTATTTAAATTAATTTATATATGATATATATTATTAAAATTTATAATTGAAAAAAATTAAAAAAATAATAATATTTGAATATTTAAAAAATAAAAAATATTAATATATAAAAATGAACATGAATTTTTCGAATCTCGAATCGAATCGAATAGTTCGAATATTTCTCACGAATCGAATTCGAATCACCTATTTAAATTCGATTAATATTCGATTCGAATTCGAATTCGAGTTTATAATTTCGAATTCGAATCGAATTTCTTAATATTCGGTTCGATTCGATTCGTTTACATCCCTACACGCATCTAAGATCCGTGTCTACAAGAATATGCATATAATATAACCCTGGTGCTTATATATCCTTATGTACTCTCTCATTTACCCAACTTGACTTGTATGGAGTTCAACGAAGACTAAAAGTAAATTTCGCATATAATATCGAAATTTATTAATAATGGTGATTGAGAATTAACGATGTCACAACTTGATCAAGAGAAAAACCAGGAAGGGCTTCTAGATAATCTAAATGTTGATTGACACTGACAAGATGACATTGCTCAAGGGAACGTTAGCTATTGGTTGAGAGAGCTCGCATGATTTTGGACATAGTAACAGAAATATTTGTTCTATCTAGACCCCTATATCTGATGCCTTATAATTTTTTAAAGAGCCTCATGTGTTTCCTTTGTATTGTTTGGTAGACTTTCATGTTTCTCATCAAGGGAGAGATCTAAGTAGGTTATTTTATACACGAAAGAGAGCATAATTATTTTTTACACTATTGAATAAAGTATCAGTTTCTTATCCAAAAGAAAAATGAAAGAGAGCATAAATCTTGTGCATCAATTTTATATCCTGTCATTCTTGTTAGGATAGTTTTTCTCTCTTTAATTATTTGCTCTTATAAAGCCAATAGCTTATATTTTGTCATGAATGCTAATCTATCAAATATGTACAGACAATGTAATATTTGGTAAAAAAAAAAAAAAGCTAGAGAATTGGAAATTGTATTAGATTATTGGCAATTGTTTTGTCCTTTACTGTCTTAACTTGCTAACTACATTAAAATCAGTTTGTCTGATGCATGCATGCCTAAGGTAGAGACTAAGTAAGAAAATAGAAAGTTTAGTGCACACATTATGTAGATGGAAGCTTGAGTTATGCAATATGTAGGTGTACATAACGTAGTGATAGGTTTTTGAGGATATTCTGACCATGTTTTATTTGCCTTGAATTATTTAATATGATCTTGTGCAGATGGTTTACATGCCCATAGAACACTTTTACGACATATATATAATTTATATGTGAAAGATATGGCTGATCTATAAGCGTCGTTCATTGATGTGCCTAAATTTTTGTTTTCAACTGCTGCACGATTATATGTTTCTTATGTTCAAAGAACAAGACTGGTGTGACGTGTCGTTGAACCATACCAAATTAGATATTTATAATTTCGATTTCCCAGCTCTACAAGTAGAGCGATAAGTCGGTTCAAACCCACAGAGAACGGTAGACTAGTGTTATTTTAATAAATCAAGCGATTATGAAATCTAAATAAAAGTAGAACAAACAATGAAAGCAATAAAGGTGGGGGAGGGGGGGTTGATTGTGATTATCAACGAAGAACTACCAAACTACTAAACTAACCAAACTAAATAACTCAAGATAATTAAACACTAAAGATTAACACAAGAACACAAGACAATTAGAATGAGTTTTTGGTTTTTAATAAATTTAAGGAATCTACCCTTGATCTAGTATCCCTTTGGCTTCAATGTATTAACTATTGTTGATGCCCAATCCAATACAATTCAAGTCCCTATCCCACGAATTACTAAGTCTGCTCTAGCAATCGTGTACTTACGTCTAGCTAATCGAAAGTCTGCTCTTCGACAAACCCTATCCGATTAAACCAATCAAATCAATAAAGCACCAAGATAACATAATAGATTCAACTTGAACCTCGAAAGATCGGGTTTAGAGGTCGAATTCTACAATATCACCAACGACATCACTCGTTGTTCGCTACTGGGGGAATCAGAGAACCTACAATTACGGATAGTTATCTCTAATTCTAGCAACACATCTACACACTCTCTAGAGGGTGATCAATCCAATAAAAAGCATGTAAACATGAATCAATACCAGCAAATAATGTAGAACACTTGAAATTGCATTGGAAAGGTAACATCAACTAGCAATATGGTACACGTGTCCCGTGCACGCACTTTAGGGCACTTTTAGTGTCATTTAGTGTCAATAATGTGCATAATCACGTGTATTTAGTGCTTTTGTACTCTCATGGGCAAAATAATGCGTTTGGGTTGTTTTTTGTGTTAAGACGGGTGAAAAAGGATCGAAAAAGAATATCAAACGACCGCGGAGTCGAGGGATCAATCGAGGCAACAAAAGGAAGGGCTAACTGAAGATCTCGGCCGAGACAGGGTGAAAATCTCGACCGAGATGAGTCTCCAGGGTAAACATAAAGATTTGTAGAACGGAAGATCTCGGCCGAGACAAGCAACGCATCTCGGCCGAGATGAGTTTCCAGAGATTTTTAGGCTTTTCAAAGGACCAAGATCTCGGCCGAGATGAAATCCAATCTCGGCCGAGATGAGTCAAACCCTAGCCAGCCCCAATTTCCCCTTTTTACGTCTCGGCCGAGATGAAGTTGAATCTCGGCCAAGATCAGCCTTCGACCCACCAGCTAAAAAATCTCTTTTTCACGTCTCGACCGAGACACACTTGCATCTCGGCCGAGATTCCTTACCCTGTTTTAAAATCCTGAATGCGATTTTGCCTATTTTTGACTAGCACTTTCTCCCCTTATATATATATCATCCCATTCAAATTTAACCTAACCTTTTGGTACTTTTCGAAGCACTATTCAGCCACCATCACATCCAAGGAGGAGAGAAGAGCAAGAAGAAGTCTCATCATCTTCCCCATTCATCCTTGGGTTTTATCACTCTATCTTTATGAATTCTTGTATTTTCTGTAATTTCTTTATTGTATTAGGTGTAATGGGTGGCTAGCACCCTAAATTCTACCCTTGATCATGTTGAACCTTGATTGATGATGAGAATGTGATTATTGACTCTTGATGTTTCCTTGTTTATGCAATTTAAATGTTCTATAATGCTTGATTAGATTGTCTCATGCCTAGATGCTTGTTTTAGGATTGATCACCCTTTGGGAGGCATTTATTGTATGTTGCTAGAGATTGAACTTCACTTTCCATGATTGTTGAAGCTTCAATCTCCCTTAGTAGCGAACAATGCTTGATATCATTGGTGGCATTATAGAGTTTAGCCTCTAAACCCGATTGTATCGAGGTTTATGCTTTATTTATCCCTTTGTTCTAGATCGTGACCACCTAATATCAATTAGTGTGAAAAGAGCTTGTTTGGATCACTAATTGATTTGGGTAGGGATAAATCGATAAGCGTACCTTCGATTTATCCACAATTAAGGGACAACACAGTCTACATAAGCGGACCTTGTAGATTGTGGGATAAGGGTTTAAATCGCAATGAATTTGGGACATCAACAATTATCATTAGGTAGTCGGATTCAAGGGGATACTAGATCGAGGGTAGACCTTTTATCATATTCTAAAACCCGAAAAATATTTGTTATTTGTCTTTCTTTGTTTGATATAAAATACCAAAAATATTTATTGCTTATCTAGAATTTTAGTTGATCACTTGTTAGCATTTAGTTGTTAATTCAATCCAATCGCCCCCCCCTCCCCCCCCCCCCCCCCCCGTTTACTTGTTTAAGTTTATCACCCTATCCATCGTAAATCATTAGTTGCTTGTAATATCAGAACAACACTAATCCACCGTTCTCTGAGGGATCGACCCTTATTTGCCACTCTACTAGTTAGAGTTGTAGGCTAGGTTAAGTATATATTATATATACAATTTAATTTGGTACGGTCCAACGACCCGTGACCACAATAGTAACATAATCATTGTCACTCAAAGTTCAACATATGATCAAGGGTAGAAATAGGGGTGCTACTCACCCATTAATACTAAAACTAGCAGGAATTCAATGTAAAATCTAAGAAACATGATAAACATAAAGATGAAACCAAAAATTTTGATTGGAGAAGCAGATCCTTCAATCCCTTGCCCAATCTCCCTTCTTGGTGGTCTTGGTGGCTAGAAAATGGTTGTTAGACATGTCCCAAGATAGGTCAAATTCGAAATGGAACTTATATATATAAGGGAAGAGTTGTCACTTGGGTTTAAGGCAAAATCGTATTCACAATTTTAAAACAGGGTAAACAATCTCGGTCGAGATTCAAGTGTGTCTCGTCCAAGACGAAGCAATGAGGGTTTTATGCTTTGTGACTCGAAGGCTGATCTCAGCGGAGATGCAATTGTGTCTCGGCCGAGACATGAAAAGGGGAATTCAGGGTTTTGTTAGGGTTTGGCTCATCTCGGCCGAGATTTAGGTTTCATCTCGGTCGAGATCTTGATCTCTTGAAAACTTGACTTTGCCCTGGAACGTCATCTCGGCCGAGATGCATTGCCTGTCTCGGCCGAGATCTTCCTTTAGCCTTGTCCTTTGTTGCTTCGACCGATCCATCGACTCTACGATCTTTTGATGCTCTTTTTCGATCCATTTGTACCTATTTTGACACAAAAACGAACCAACCGCATTATTTTGCCCAATGAGAATTAAATGCACAAAATACACGTGAAATGCATGAACCACCTACCATAGGCTTGCCAATCATCTTAACTAAAAAACGTACTTGACAAGTGTGGCAAAGAATCAAAGAGGTCTTTATATAGGTTGTAATGTTGGCTTGGGGTAAGGTGGGATAATTCTAGGTAAAAGTGACTATAAAACGGACTAAACGAGTGGGCCCTACCCATCTTCCCCTCAAACAATAGTCACTCTTCCTCATTCTCTCAATTCCCAATCAAGTCGATCCTAAGATTCGATTACCTCAACTCAAACCAACCTACTAATCTCTTGTTTATCAACTCTCAATTGAAGTGTATTTCTTATGACCTTTTCAACTTTTAAGAGTGATGATCACAAGATGTGTGATTTTTACTAACCTCTCCAATTCTAACACTAAGAAAGTATATACAATCAACTATTTCTTTTGTTTTTCTTATTTTTTAACTTTTTCTCGGTTTTCGATTTTTTTTAGTATAATAAATATTTACAACCAATGGAGAGGTTAATAATCTCAATTTTCACCTATTTTATGTGTTTCCTTTCACCCTTCAACATTTTCCACTAGTCAACCGACATTTGATCCCAACTTTCTAACCCGACTACCTTCCAACCGCCTCCCTCATACTCATATAGTCCATTTAGGTTCAAAGGCTAAATGAAATGGGAATTGACTTGTAAAGTTGGTTATCAAACAAAAAGGCTAAAGCTCAAGGGGCTTACTAGGGGTAATTTTCAACTATTTTGTGAAAAAAAAAGAATATTTTCAAGTCCTTGAAATAGGTTCAAATCAAGAAATGCCTAAAATCATTTTCAATGCCACAACAATGCAGCGACTTATTCGATATAGAGAATCAAGGCAAGTTCTAGAGACAATTAAATGCATTCAATGAATTCACACCGAAAGGAATTTTGAATTACTCCTAAAGTGGGAGTATCATTTTAAGGCCCAAAAAATCACTTGGTAAAAATTTTGATCCCAAGTTTTGAATGCAAGTTGATTTTGCTTCAAAATCCTATCATGCTCTATCAAGTGCGCATTTTAATTTATTTATTTTTTTCACAAAAAAATTTCATCATAAACCATTTGCCACAAGTTTCTTTCCTAAATGATCCAATCACTTTTTCTCGAGCGGCCAACTTGTACGCCTACCACCCCCTCCCCAAACTTGGTTGGAAACCAAGTTTGTGGAAAAGAGGAGTACGAGTTGGTGCTCACCAAATTCAACCAATTATTAACCATTTATCCAAAACCACTAACTAACTAATTTAGCAAAAATCCTACTCCTAAAATGTGCAAGGTATTAAAATTAAACTATCAAAAAAGCAAACAACCAAAATGATCAATAAGAAAGCAATTGGCTCACAAGCCAAATAATGTCATCAAAAGTCAAGGCAAGGTTATCCATCAATAATCAAACCAAAAGTCAAAGCATAATCGGCACACAGGCCAATAGAAATATCATAAGCAGTCAAGGAAAATAAGGAAAGTTATAAGAGAGGGTTTGGGAATTTTGAGCGGCCGAGAATGTCTTACCCCCTTATTCTCTCCTTAAACTTAGTTTTCAACTAAGTTTGTTAAGAAGGAGTAAGGCTTTCTCGGTACTCCACTCACATAGACCCGGAAGGCTGGGAGCTCGAGCCGGTGAAACACCCTTTGATGATGTTGAGAAGGTCGAGGAGCTTGTTCTGGTTCTCTTTAATAGTCTCTTTAATTCTCTCAGTTTAGCTCCAAAGGTCGTCCTCATCTCCACCGATTCGGCTCTGATTTCTTTAATTACGTCTCCCATTGCAGCCGCCAGTCCTTCTTACTTTTTGCCTGACTTTTTGAGTTACACCCTGCTTGAGGTGACCTCTTGACTCGTATTCTTCTTTGTATTTTTAGTTTGTGTCGTTTCTTGCCTGAAAACACTCAAAACACATATCAAATGCAGTTTGACAAGACAATTCAACTTAATTCCACAATCAAACTATTTATTGATCCTCAATTCACATTCAATCAAAATCCAAATAGAAACAAGTTCAAGTCATATGTAACACAATTACTCAACAAAATAATGAACTTGTAACTTGAGCAAATTGATCAAATAGTGATATATTCAACCAATCAAGCATTTACCTAAATTGTTCCTACTAATGAAATTATTAATCACATCAACCAAAATATGCCTTAATGAAGCACAAAATTGACACAGTAACAATTTCAATAAGCATAAACAATCGCTCAACAGTTCAAAAACAGCTTGATTGGTTCCTTAGTCCAAATTTATCCTCAATTCACAAGTTAGTCACTCCATTCACCCTCCTCACCCTCAAACATATCACAAACAACATATTTAACATCAACATTGCATCTTCGCATTACCAACAATCGAATTTGATCAAGCAATTAGTGTAGAATCTCAAAAGTCAATCAATTCGAGAAAAGCATAAATCAATTTCAACATACGTATATACAACTTGAAGCGCAAATCATCTTCCTAAATTCATAATAAAGCTTAAACAATCATTAGGAAGTGAGAGAATTACTTACCAACCGGGTTTAGTCGAGGAAATTTAAAAAATTGCTCTTTCGCGCCCTTTTCAATTCGACCTCGAATTTACACAAATCCGAAAATAATCGGATGGATATGTGTGTAGTGATGTGGGTGAGGTGTTCTATGGATTTGAGAGGAAGAAATTGAGTGAAAGTGATGATTTGAGTGTGTGGAAGTGTGAAAATCGCGTGTTTCGCGAAAGGGGAGGGGAATGCACTGACCTTGTTCACGCAGGTGTATTTATACTTGGACTGCGTCTCGGCCGAGACGCAGGCCGAGATGCTTTTCCTAGCGCTGCATCTCGGCCGAGATCCTTTCTTCGGTCTTGGGCTCCTTTTACTCAGCAACGGGTCTCGACCGAGATGCTTTGTGTGTCTCGGCCGAGATAGCCTCACAGGGAATTCTGCCCCAATTCTAGACAAGTAGATCTCGGCCGAGACAACTTCATAGGGAATTGCCCATTTTTGTTTTCATGACGTCTCGGCCGAGATGCATGATTTTCTCGGTCGAGATTCTTTCCCTTGCACTTTTCTTTCAATTTGATCCTCTTCACCCCCATTTTATGCTATCTCTTGATTATTTTTGTCTATACCTGCACATACCTCAACAAAAACATCAAATATGCCACAAGACATTTATTAAGCTACCAAACTACAAATTTTAAAGTGCAAAAAATATAAGTTACCGTTGGGTTACCTCCCGACAAGAGCCTTTGTTTAACGTTGTTGGCTCGATGGAAGATCTTTTGCTTCAATTCACCGGAAAGGGTCCCTCAGTCCCTCCCTTTCGTGCTTCATTCAAATCCAATGGGTCCTTATGGACCTCCCTCTCTTCCTCACAGCCTTCTGGCACCTTAATTCCTGGGGTCAATTTCACCCGGATCCTCTTGGATCCCCAAACTTGTTCTTTTCACATCCTTTGCCTTCCTTTAACACAATCTCTCTCTAACTTTCTTGATTTTCAAATCAACACTATCTCTCCCAAACAAGTTAATGAAATCAATAGAGAAAACACCATGTACATCTTCAGAATGTTTCGTAGACTTGAATATATTAAACTTCACAACTTGACCATCAAACTCCATGGTGAGAGTCCCCTCACGCACATCAATTTTGGTTTGGGAAGTGTTCAAGAACAGCCTTCCCAACAAAATAGGTGTGGAGTTTGATGTGTCTCCTTGCATGTCTAATATATAGAAGTCAGCCGGGAAAATAAGATTGTCTACCTCAACAAGCATCTTCTCAACTACCCCATTCGGAAATGAGGTACTCCAATCGGCGAATTGGATAACAACCTTAGTTTCTTTCAGTGGTCCCAAGTTTAGGTCTTGAAACATCGAACGGGGCATCACATTGATTGATGCCCCTAAATCAAGCATAGCTTTCTCAATTTAACAATTACCAAGCTTACACGGGATGACGAACATTCCCGGGTCCTTACACTTTTGAGGGAGTTTCTTTTGGAATATTGCAGACACAATTTCCCTCCTGAGTACCTTGTCATTCCCTTGAAGCCTTCTTTTATTTTTGCATAGACCCTTAAAAAATTTGGCATACCGTGGGATCTGTTTCACAGCTTCAATCAGTGGAATGATCTCCACCTTCTGAAATATTTCAAGTATTTCCCATTCTTTGTCTTTGTCTACATCCATCTTGATTTGGCACGGGAATGGGAGTGGTGGTGTCGCAATATTGAGTTTTGACCCCTGAGGATCTCGGCCGAGATTCACTTGTGTCTCGGCTGAGACAAGTTTACAGGGATTATTCCCTTCAGCCATGATTGATTGATCTCGGCCGAGATTCACTTCCTTCTTGATCGAGATGAGTGGGCAAGGAATTTTCCCTTGTGGTCGAAGTAGGCCATCTCGACCGAGATCTTGGTGTTTCTCGGCTGACATTCTTTTCTCAGCAATTGCTTCTTCATTTTCAACTCTCCTTTCTTCATCTCTCAACTTCCCTTTCCCGAGCATTTTCCCATTCTTCAAAGTACTAACACAAACATTCTCGGTTTTCTTGGATGAAAAGTACTTCTTAGTGGGAAATGGCAATAACTGGCCGGGGAAACATGCCTCCATTGCTTCCTTTTGTTTCTTCAACTCCTTTGCAAGTTTCCACTTTGGTGCATGATCTTGAACTTCAGAAACTTGAGGAGTTGAGGTATTCTCTTCATTCAAACTGTCATGTGGGCCGTCTGTCTGTGCATGTGAAGAGTGCCCGGGCTTCTCAAGCTCTCCAAGCACGTCCTCACTCACGATGCCAATTGCACTAACATTCTTAGTGTTTACCTCCGGTTGAGCCGACAATTTTCTACTTTGGGTATTCTCCAATCGAGACACGGCTGAAGCAATCTGACTCATTTAGGTTTCGATATTTGTGAACCTCGAGTTGGATTCTTTCTGCAACTGAAGGGTACTGGTTGCCAAGATTTTCACTATGTCGGACAATGATGGATCTAAGGGTATTGGCATCGGTGGGCTGTCTTTGCTGGAACATCCCCTTAGGTAGGGGGGTCAATTGTACCGACTTTGTTCACCTTGTTGTTGCATATTTGGATTATGATTCCCATACTTGAAGTTGGGATGGTCTCTCCATCCCGGATTGTATGTCTGTGAATATGGATTATACTTTCTACCGGCATGGTTAGGATAGAAATTGTGCACTGCATTGGCATGAGCCTCCATTGCCTCTCCAAGAATAGGACAAGTATCATTAGAGTGTTCGGTTATTTGACAGATTCTGCAAGGTCTTGGAGTAGGAGTGCTACCCGAAGCTACTTTCTTCACTAGGTCGGTAAGCTGATCCAACCTCTATTCAATACTCGAATCGATGACATCCTTGACATATCTCACGGGCTCTCGACAACCGAATTGTTGAGTGTTAGCTTCCATTTTGGAGATCAATGCTCGGGCTTCAGTAAGGGTCTTGTCGACCAAGGCTCCACCACTGGCTGAGTAACTCATATTTCTGTTAGTCAGACAAAGTCCCTCATACCAATATTGGTTCAACAGCTGCGTGGTGATTTGATGCGGTGGGCAGCTTGCTACAAGTTTCTTGAACCTCTCCCAGTATTCGTATAAGGTTTTCCCCTGCATCTGTCTTATTCCACTGATTTCCTTTCTTATATTTGTAGCTCTTGATGCGGGGAAATATTTCTCTAAGAATTGGGACTCCATTTGTTCCCACGTTGTTATAGTGCCTGGGGGAAGATAATAGAGCCAGTCTCTTGCGAGGTGTTTAAAAGAGAAGGGGAATGCCCTTAGCTTGATCTGCTCATCTGTCACTCTTGCTGGCTTCATGCTTGAACATACTACGTGAAATTCCTTCAAGTGCTTGTGAGGATTCTCCTCTGATAATCCATGAAATGATGGCAAGAGATGAATGAGACCCAACTTGAGTTCAAAGGTAGCATCCTTCCCTATCTCTGGAAATGTGATACACAAGGGTTCATGTGCAACCTTTGTGTTAGCAAGCTCCTTCATGATCCTCTCCCGAATCTCTTCATGAGCCATTTCTTCCAATGCAATGGTTTCCTCACTCTCTATATCCAAAGTAGAATTTTACTAAATAATTTATATAAATGCTATGTAGGCATAATAACATGTTGTTGACTTGGTCCGGTGTTTAAAGTATGGAGCCTCATTCAAGAGGTCCTAAGTTCGCATCTAAGTTTGGGTGAAATTTTAATTTTTTTTGCTGAAATAAGAAAAAGAAAAAGAAATCGATTTTTGGTGATAAATTCGCTAGATTTTGGCGAGAAACGCTGAACGCTGATGTGTCCTACGGTCGTCACGCGCATTATCTTCAACGCGAGAATTTTGCCAATATCTTGCGAAATCTCGCAATTTTCCAACAAAAAACTGTTACAGATGTTTTTTCTTCTCGGGAAAGTCCATTTCGTAAGATTTCGCAAAAATCTTGCGATTTTTTCATCATTGGGTATACTGTTGCAAAGAATAAACTATACTATATTATATACACTATGACATAGTACTGAAAATATAACCAACTTCAATATGTAATTATGATCAAACCAATAGCAAAATCATGTCAATTGCTGCACAATGTTTACTATGCACGACATTTTTGTATAGTACAGTACAATATTCAAAGTTTCAGTTTCAGCTTCCAAGTGCTAATAAATGAAGACGGGAACTCACAAAAACGAGCTAATGTCGTGCAAAGCAGTCCACTTTGATTATGGTTAACAAGATCATTCTAAAACTGCGTACAAAATAAAAGTATATAATCCGAAATCCTAATCAAAATTTCTGTCGATCCTCATTGCTGTAAAACTGAGTAGGACGAACACATTCGAAGTATTCAGAAATCGATGCAATAAGCAAATTAAATCGAAAAAACTCCAATTCGTGAAACGAAATTCGAAATTCATAATAATGCAGAAGAAGAAAACACGTTATTAATGAACAATAGCTAGAAATTGAAATTAGAAAAGGGATGTGTACCTACTATTTAGTTTCGATTTCGCGAGAAGGGGAAGGCGGAACAGAGTTTGGTGTCGCGGAGTAGAGGTTGGTGTCACAGAGCAGAGGGAGGCGCGAGAAGCGGTTGCACGAGCTGAACGAGGCGGAGAAGAGGGAGGTGGAATAGTTGTCCATGTCACCACCAGAGGTAAACGACGGCAAGCTGAGGGAGGCGTGACAGAGTCGTTGCGGCGAGCTGAGGGAGTATTGGGCCTTTTTTTTTACAGCTTTTTTTGTTTTAACCTAATGGACTAATTTTTACCTAGTGGGTTAAATTGTTGAGTGGACCCTAGCAAGTGCACAATAGTGTTATTGTGTGTTGGATGCGCACAAGACCACTCTTATACTTATAGTGGCCAAACTTCACTACGAAGGTCCATATAGTTGATTAATTATGCAAGATGGAATAAAAAGAAGGGGTGACGGAAGAACTAATGTGGGGGAAAAGGTTCTAACTTTTAAGATTATTTTTTTATCAACTGCCTCAAAATTAAAAAAAAGAAACGACGACGTTTTCAATAAAAAAAAATAAAAAATAATAAAAAAATGCTTAGGAGTAGCGGCCGCCTAACCCGCCTAGGCGCCGCTTACCTCCAAAAACACCTAAAGGGGCTGATACGACTGCATTAATGCTCCTAAATAAGCACTTAGGGTTGTAATAGACTAAAACTTAGAATAACTATCATATAAAAATTGAAAAATAAATAGAAATTTAAAATCCTAAAGAAATTATGTAACTTGAAGAAAAACATCAAATATATAAGGGTTTTTATCGGTCAAGGACCCGGAAGATAGGTCAAATATCAATCCAGGCCCTGGAAGACAATTTCTATCAATCCAGGGCCTAGAAGATTTGAAACTATTAATGGAAGACCCATAAATCCAAAATCATTATAGGGCCTGTTTGGGAAAGTGCAAAACTAAAAAAATAAACATATCTCGAAGTGATAAGTAAATTTACGTCAAAATTCTTTCACTACATTGTTTCTTTAAATTATCGTGACATATCTAAAATAATTAAATAATTTACGATATTTTTTAAAGTATAAAAATTAATAAAAAAATGTATTTACATAAGAAAAAATACATTTTAGTGAAATATGTTTACATGAATTTAAATATTATAAACTCAAAAAGAAATTACGCACCTTTTTTTAAAAAATAATTTTTTTCCCCGCATATGACTTAAAAAAGAAATTAAAGATGTTTTAAAAAAACAAATTAAAAAAAAAACTAACAATTTCAAATATGAAATTACAGAAAATTCAAAAAATAAAAAAATTTAAAAGAGTGTTATGAAAGACATTTGACGTATATTGTCACTGCTTATCACGTTGAGATAATTTAATTTTGTGCAATTTTATTTTGTAGGTTTTGCAATTTTCCAAACATACCCTCTAATGATTTTAGGCTTATGGGTCTTTTATTAATAGTTTTAAATCTTTTAAGCCCTGAATTGATAGAAATTATCTTTCAGGGTTTGAATTGATAGTTGACCTATCTTTCGGGTCCTTTACCGATAAAAACCCAATATATAACAAAATAACAAAAAAAAATTGTAGAAAAAGTTGGAATACTGAAAAAAAGAATAAACAAATTGAACTCTTCCCGAACAATTCTGCATGATATTTGCCGTAAGATATTTTCCTTTTCTTGAGTTTAATGTTTAGTTGCATAAATCTCAAACAAATACTCCATAATCACAAAAGTCGAATTTACTTGGCAAGCAAGTCTCGAAGCCTCACCGCTTATCTAAAACCAATGAATAATAAAATACTCTTTCATTATTATCTGTTTCTCCTCGCTTTAAGGCGGCTTGCACCATCGGCTTTGTTATCTCTTCATAACTACATTCTTCAAACCCTAAACCTAGTTTCACCAAATCTTATTATTCTTCCACAAATCGATAGCGTCTTAATCAACAGGTACCATTCTCTTCACATGGTTTTTGTCTTTCTTTATTGTTGTTCTGAATTGTAGATATATGCTGTTTTAGTATCTGCAGTAATTCGTAGTTAGGGTGCTCCTGAGTAATGGTTTTTCTGCTATTTGTGTTTCTGTGGAATTAGGGGTGGGCAGGATAGATTGTGGCCTTTTGATTTACTGAGCTACTTGGATTGGTAAAAGTTCTCCATCTCTAGTTTCCGTAATTGCAGTTTTCGTCGGGGAGTGTCGGGAGGGAGAGGGAAAATTAATAAGTCTGGAAAGTTCGATTGTCTAGGTAGCGGTCGTAGATGGCTAGGTCAAAGAGAGCATAGTTAGACAAGTAGCATGGTGTGTTCTAGATTCAATTTGTTCGAAGGCTTCCCCTGAGGCAAAGTTGTTTTCTTTATCTGTATGTTTTTGTTAATTGCATAGATTTTCTCTTTTTTTGTTTTTATGTAAGTTGCCCTATATATGAAGGGAATATATTTGTATATATGTGTGTATATTTTAAGAAAGCATATTCGATGTTAGTAATGGAGATTTATGTATGTTGCCATGCCAAAATATTCGATTGTGCCCTCTCTTGAGTTGCGACTATCTGTTTTGTTCTGCATAAACTCTTTTGGTGTCAATAAGTGTCTATAGGGATCTATTCATGTTATACGCGGTTGATTTACATTGGCTTTTTCGCTTTCAGATGGCAGCCAAACCCCTGACTACTGAAGCAATTGCTCTGACCGAGAAGAAAATGGATATGACATTAGGTATGCAGATGAGAGATTTTGTATTCTGATTCTCTTTATGTGAGGTTACTATTTATGAGGATATGACGTTAGCTATGCAGATGAAAGATTTTGTATTCTGATTCTCTTTATGTGAGGTTACCATTTGTGATAATTCTCTTTGCTGCACCCAATTTTTGACGCAGATGACATCATTAAAATGTCTAAAACTAACTCTACGAAGCCTAAGAAGCAAAGAGTCTCAGTAAGTTTGCCTCTTATCTTCTGGATATTTTTTGTTCTTGATTTTCGTCTGCAGTATCTTATTATCATAGTTTAAACTTGATCCTTGCAGAATCGGGGTCAGAAGTTTGGTGTCAATGCTACTCAAGATAAATCTTTAAAAGCAAGAAGGTTCATGGACACGCGGTCATCTCTTAGACAAGTAAGTTGCCATTTTATAAACATCTTGACTATTTGCTCTCTCTCTCTGTGTGTTTGGTTTTATCTGGATCTGGGGTTCGAGGTTTTGAGGTAGCATCTTTTCACCTAGTATGTTTGATTCTTTTGACAGGGAGCTCTTGCTTTAAGGAGGTCAAACTTCCAGGGCAATCAGTTTCCTCTGGCTTCTGAGGCTGCTAGAAAGGCTGCCATTGCTCCAATTCGCAACAGAGGTTTTAATCAAAGAAGGGCATTCAACGTAAATAAGCCAAGGTATTGGTGGGGAATGTATGTTTCACTTAATTAATTGGTTTATGGAAGAAAAAGAAATATATGATGTTATAAGCTTGCTTCGAATCTCCATGTTAATCAAAATCAATGATAATTTGATTTGTTGCAGGTAATATATGGTCTAGCTGTTCTCACTGGGTTCCACCTCTGCTTGTTTATTTTCGAAATCATCCGATTTTCCCCTGCATTTTGTTGGGGGAGGGACTCTTGGGTTGCTTCTGAGAGTTCATGTTGATGATGTTAAACGATGCTCTTCCAGCTATAGAATACCTCCTCTTGGTTTTCGCTGCTTGCATGTAGAAAGTTTTGAGTTGCTATTTGGTTGGGTGTTGAGGCCAAAGAGAACTGCCTTGCTGTTAAATAACTGGAGGACCAATTCATGCATATTCTGCTACTGTCTTCGTGGTTTTTGAGGTTATGAAGTTCAAAAAAAGAGAATTTTATCAATAGCATCCTTCTTAAAAATTGCCTTGTTTGATGGAGTCCCTATTAGGCAATTATCTGGAAATTGGTAACACTGATCATTCAAGTTACTTCCTCCGCAACTTAGTCATTCACAAGTTTGTGCTATCACAATGAGAAAAATCAAAAGGAAACTAGAGCATTGTCATCACATGTAGATTTAGTGTAATTTCAAAGGAAGCTATCCGATACAACATCTCAGGCAGTTTGTTTCTAGAATCTTGTGCAGTGTCGACATCCTAGGCTATGTTTTCTGGCAGGCTGTCAATTGGTTTGAACACGGTGGTGTGGTTCCTTGTGTAGCCTTTATGTTTGGTGTGGTTCTGGAAACTTGTCAAATATGTAATTTTTGGTAAAGCTCTTTGAGCTTTGGAACTTATGTACAAGATGGCCTTTCAGAGTGCATATTGGAGGGTGGATACACTCACCTTGTTTACCAACTTCTCACAAGCATCAATTGATCATGTAGTCTTTAAGAAATTTCTTGGTGTGGATCCTACGGATATTGATTTGTTTTCTCAAAAGCGTGTGTAAGCTTTTGGTGATTTTGAGGGTGGATCTGTTTACTTGTTGAGATTAAAGCTGTTTTAGTGGGTCATGTATCTCCCACTATCTATGGATGGAATGGCCTTTTGTATACTGCTGGATGGAGCCTTTTGTGTTGACCAGAATGCCTACTTTAAAATATATTAGAAGATTACGTGCTTTGCTTTGGTCGTGGTATGGGGTATTTGCTGTTGGTGGTTATGAGCTGCTAGATGAAATAGTAGAATGAGCTTTTCACACATGCTTGCGGTCTTGGTGCTCGAGTTTGACCTAAATAAAATATAAGTTTTTCAACTGGATGCCATTGATGGTTAGTGTTATTCCACCTGTGTTTTTTTTTATATTTCCAATTTTTTTATGTTGATGCAGGGCTGGGGCCTCGACTGTGCAAAAGGTTGCTGCAAATGGAGGTGGCTTTACTGTGAAGGTAGCATTTTCATATTTAATATAGTCACACTGATTAATGGGTTGCATATATCTTGGTCAATAGTCAGCAAGCACACTATTTTTACTTTCTACTTTTTTTGGGGGGGTATTAGACACCACGTTCAAACTTTGGACTCAGTTGAGGCAGCCTGTTTCCAATGGGACTCTTGCTTCCTGAATATTGATGTCACGTGCTGGAGATTTGGTTCGATTATTCATGCTATTCTTTATTATGCAGAAACCAATTCAACAAGCAAATGCAATGGCCAAACAGAAGCCCCAAACCCTGGATTCCCTTTTTGCTAACATGAAGGAGCAAAGAATGCGGTTATCTCAGCAGAATAACAATGTAGCAAGAAGAAACGGAGGTGGGCAGCCTAGAGTGCCATGGGCAAGAAATCAACTCCGTAACTGATATTTGGTTGCTTATAAAACAATGTATGTACTTGTGTGTTGGAATGATCTTGAATTCCATATTCTAATGATATGTTTAGCTATCTTTGGCAATACCATATTTTATGTTGAATGGTATTTGACATTTGTATAGTAATTTTCAAAATGTTTTAGTAATTTCCTTTTCCTCTGATATTAAACGGTTGTAGGCTAGGATATATATCTTAATTGATTGGTTTAAAGAAATGCTTCATGTTAATGTCTATTTATATTATTTTAAATTTACTGTTCCTAGCCAGGTATATGGGCTTGCGGAACAGAGCATTCCTACTGTTTTATATGTCAATTATACTGTGGAGAGGTTTTGTGTTATTTGTTGAAAGCATTTTCAGTCTAATAGAAAATTTGGTGGAGTAGTTGCTGTGCTTTGGACGGCCAAAATTTTACGAACTGCACAATTTTGAATACAGTGTCTGGAAACTTGTACACGGATGACATATGTATTTGTAGCGTTGCGTGTGACTCTCTTATCATGTTACCGGAAACTCCTATGCTGGATTCAACTTCTTTGACAAGTTGCATGGTACCCATCGCCCTAATATGTCATATCCACCATCCTCCAATCAACCATACAATATACTCCCTTAACTGTAATTTCAGTTTGTCTCAACTTAACTTGTCAGCCCATAAATAATAAATATCTCATACAATCTCCATCCTCAATTTCCACCTTTAAAAAAGTAAAAAATTTCACAAAATCTGTTTCTTTTAACCTTCGTGCCCGGTCAACTAGGCAAGTTAAGCCGGGATGGAGGGAATATTTCTTATTTTGTGTGTGAAAATAAAATAGGATAATTTTTACTCATTGAATCCTGAGGACATGCATGTTTGCTTAAGGTTTCATGTTTGCTTAAGGTTTTCCTCAATGCATTTAGGGGACCGAATTCCGATAAAATACATTCATTAACTTCCTCAGACTCAGCATTCCCCAGCCTTAAGCAAACACACCAGTGTTTTCATAAACTGATGTGTCACCATCTTTAAATGGAAAATTATTTTATTTACATGAGTAGTTTTATTGTACTTCAGTTGTACAGATTTTTGATTTGTGCATTCCAGGTTGTCGATGAATTTATGGGTTGTGTGCAGTTTTTTTGTTAAATACTACCTCCATCTCACTCAGATTTGCACGTAGGGACGGACACGGGGTTAAGAAAAAATGATTTTTTCAAAGGTGGAGATTGAAGATGGAGAGATTTTGGGGTGAAGATTATTTTGGACATTTCTTTTTTAAGGGTGTGCAAATCTGAGTGGGACAGACCGAAAAGGAAAGTGTGCAAATTTGAGCGGGACGGAGGAAGTATGTATTAGTATTTATGTCAGAAGATAGACTTGTTATGAAAAAATGTACAATGCTAAAAATATATTAGTATTTATGCTGAAAAATATTATCTATTATGAAAAAATGTGTTATCCTGAAAAATAATATATATATATATATTTTAAATAGGCATTGTTTTATAGTATAAGCAATAAATTCTTTCATGAGAAACTGCACATATTATATATACAATGTTTTTTGAATCAGTTAATTGATCGAGTTACAAGATACTCTACCAACTTAACTATAAATAACTTTCATATACCAATACAATATTAACGACAGATTTACATAAATTAACGGGTCGTAGATGATTGATTTGTTCTATATTGATATGAATGAATATCAATAAGGGGGTGTAGCTCATATGGTAGAGCGCTCGCTTCGCATGCGAGAGGCACGGGGTTCGATTCCCCGCACCTCCATTTTGTCTTCCATATCTATTATTTAAATCTTTGATTTTCCATTGATTCGTTACTTTCATCACAACCTCTCGTTCCTCATCCCAAACTCTCTGCAATAACCACTCACCTCTCTCTTCTATGCTGCTTCCTCAACTCCCGAATCCCTCCATTTTTCGTTCATATTGTTTTCTGAAAATCTCATCAGGACATGAATCCTCACTCGTGCTGCTGCTCCTCCCCATTACTCCCCCTCCCCATTTTCTACCCTCTCAAACACAACCACTGCTGCTTCCTCTTTTCCACTAGGACTAAGCATCCGTTGCTTTTGCCTTCTCCTATTCCTAAAGATTTTCTCGCGGCAGCCAAAAGTCAGGTGTCTTCGTCACCGGAGGAAGGGAAGTTGGCGTCGGAGCTTCTCGACGATGAGCTATTGTGCCGTGTTTCTGCCGCCAAAGATGCCGCTCAAGTGTTGTCTTTGATTTCGGAGGAGCACCGGAGCGGCGGCGTTGTCAGTGCTTCTGACTGTCGTTTGATTATCTCGGCGGCGCTTGATCGTGGTAATGCTGAGTTGGCTCTCTCTGTCTTCTACGCCATGCGCTCCAGCTTCGACTCTGGTACAATGCTATAGCTTTTTAGTACTAGTGAAATATTGGTCTTCTTATTAACATGATGAATTTGATAAGAACGTAGGATTTGAGTGATCATAGTTTTGACGTAGGATAAATAACCTACTGATGAGTCTCTCTTTTTACTTTATCAACTCTTTTGATTTTATGCGCAGTTTGGGTGGAGAATACTACTTCAGTGGAGAGATGGAAGTGGTCAAGGCCAGATGTACCTACTTATACATTATTGGTGAAGGGTCTTGCAGCTTCACTGAGGGTCTCGGATGCCCTTAGAATGATTGACTGTGTCTGCCGAGTGGGAGTGTCTCCTGGCGAAGAGGTATTCATATATTTGATTTCTAGTCACTGACAAATTTTATGATTATTGCTGAATCATGACTTAAGCGCTTCGTCAAGAGTCCCACCATGAGTTGTGCTTGAGGTCGAATATTTCTAATTGCTTTTAACCATTCTTGTATATCGAGGTAATCTTTGGCCATCGGTCTTGTGTTTTGGTAAGAAATTGTAACCACCCAACCATATAGTCCAATACTCCAATACAAGCAATAATGTTGATATCTCATGAATTATGTACCACTATAATAATTTTGAAGATCAGATTGTCTGGTGAGTGGTGACACAAAGGCCATAGTATTATAGCTAGAGTTTTCTTTTAGAATGGACATAATTCTTGTCCCTGTTGGTATCTGCTAGAAATAACTATGTTGCACATTAATCGTGCTTTTAAACTGAGTTTTCTTTTCTACTCTTGGGGTGTTTGACAGGTACATAGATTAGTCTTGCTATCTAAATCATTGATATATCCTCCAACATTTGTACTGATATTAAGACAATTTCTGAACATACCATATAAAATCCTTAAATTTGGAAACTTGGACATGGTGGATCTTTGAAAATATAGCTGTTGTCAGATGCTTTATCAATTGCTATCTTCTATGTTGTGACAGTTTTTTATTCCTGATCTAGTTTCTTGAAGCTTATTCATTTTTTCGGAAGGAAACTTCTTCCTCCCACTGAATTGACAAACAATGTGAATTATGTGGCAGGTTGCTTTTGGTAAGGTTGTGAGATGCCCTAGTTGTATGATAGCTGTTGCTGTTGCTCAACCCCAGCAAGGCATTCAGGCATGTGCTCACATTCTAAATCATGTGGTTGATCCTCTAATATTTGGCGCAGTATCTGTTAAACCACTGAACTCTCCAAAAATACTAAAGTTATGTGCTCAGCACTCAATTTTGTTTATTCTGTGTTTGGCACTTACCTGAAGGGTGAACAGAACGAGCACCTCAATTTAAGATTTGTTGAAATGTCTGAAAATTTGTTTACATGCTAATCAATTTTGACCAAAGAGTTAGGGGCATTCTTGAATTTCATGACCCTGCTTCTGCTCTTCAGGGGAGGTTTGCATAGATGCCCTGTATACTTTTCATTGCTCTTAAGAGTCTTAAGAGGGTTAGAACATAGATATTGATGACACAAGTATTCCGCAACAATTCTTCTTTATAAGAACTCGTCAAAAGAAGTGCATGAATAATGATCATATTCATCACTTGTTGGCACATTGTGGTTGCTTATTCATGTTATATTTGTTAATATTGACACTGCATTTTCAGCTTGTGTCCTGCTCAAAGTGCCGCTACCAGTACGAACTAGTCTCAGGCAACATCCTTACCATAGAGTCAGAAGAAATCAGGTAGACTATTCTCATTCCTTTTTCTTATTTTGGTTTCTTGTCCATTTAGTTGAACATATAGAAGGATTGCGTAAGTGAATAACAAACATATCCGAAATCAACGCAGCCCCATCCTCATTTATAAAAAAATCTTGTTTCTATTGATTTTTTGTTCAGTCATTAACTTGAGTATAAACTTATATGGTGTTGATCCTTGGATATTCACTTTTCTAAGGATCTCCTCCTGCCGAACGCAGCATGGATGTCCCTGCATGGAAACGAGGGCTACAATTCTTGCAGATAATGAAGGAAAATATTCCAGCTGCAGTTCACTCAATTTTGGTACACATTTCTATGAATCTCTCTCAATGGCAATATTTTCTCCGATTTCAAATTCCATATGTGACTTTATCCCTTTGGAGAACATGCCTTTGCTTCGAATTTCTTATCTGAAAATCTGTACTTCTGATTGATTACGACCTTTTATGGTATGAGAAGCTTCACAAGATCAGTTACTCTTGCTCTGTGTAGGTGGAGACTCCTTCTGGCTTGGCAAGAACTCACAGGTTTGCCACTGAGACAGTTGATCTCCCAGCGCAGGAAGGAGAAAGGGTAACTGTAGCTGTAGCAGCTCCATCAAGCGTTTACAGAGAGATCGGGCCTTTAAAATTGAGCCCTAGAGTTCCCAATTTCTACCCTGGGGAGCCCATGTGCTTGACCAACCACAAGGATGGTAGAGAATCTCGATTACTAAGAGCGCCACCTAAAGATGTGAGAAAATCTATGCTGAGCCCATCTTTCTTGCTCCCATTTATTGCATTGTTTGCCACTGGTGATGCTGTCTCTGGCATACTGGACCCTAGCTTGCCCCAGTTGATTGCAGCTGCTGCAGTTTCTTCACTTACCGTGGGTCTCAGTTTTAACAGTCTTGTTCTTCCTCAGCTTAACAAGGCAGGTCTATTTGCGAAACTAGTGGCTTCAGAACTTATCTGCATATAATACTTTTTGGTCTTGGGCTACTATGACGATCCTCAATAATTTTCCACTTGCAGAAGCTTATACTAACATGTGCATGGAAACCTAAATGTTGGACCTAGTAGCTAGAATCACAAAACATTAAGTTGTCTCTTTTTTCTATGACTTTCGGATTGAAGGATCAATTATTTAATTCCATTTGCAAGGTTTATGTGCCATGGACCATTGATTACATCATTTTATTGTTCGGTATTTCAAGCCTATAATTTATTCTGTCTTTAGCTTATATATCATGTGTATGCATTCTCTAAATCATTGGTATAACTGAAGGCAAGTTTTCTTGTTTTATTTCTTTAACTTGATTTCTAACAAAATGAGAAACTTCTGAAGATTTCAGCATTTAGCTATTTAAATATCTCGCCTATTAGGAATTTTAAAGAGAATGTATTTGCAGCTTAAAATGCTGACTTGTATATCTCTGTTTTGAATGGCAGCTTCCTCAGACATTAGTGGATATAACATCAGTAAGACAGCAGCTATTGTCTCAGTATGATTTGCTTCAGTCTCGCATCAAGGAGTTGAAGAAGGCTGCTGAAAATGAGGTCCAATCCTGGATTGATCATGATTATTGGTTCTTGAATTAGAATCATTTATTTTAAGTTCGGTTTTAATATATCTAATTGAGGCAACATTAACATTTCATCTTCTATTCAACTGAAAGTTTGCAATCTGTAATGATTTTGTTGCCATTACTGGAACTGTGAGGCTATCAAGTTAATCATGAAAGAATATCATGGTTGGTTTAACATGGCTAAGTTCCTCTATGCTCCCTATTTTAATATCCTGAATTTAACTAAAATTAAGTGTATCATTGAATTTCCTGTGAGGAATTCAGATTTTCGAAATTCCTTCTAGCTTACCTTATTCCATGATTTGCGTAGTATTTATTGATCTCTAATACTGCTGGTTGGGTTTTCACGACTCTCTGTTAATGATACTTGTTACATACATTGACCTACAGGTTTGGATGCTTGCTCGCATGTGCCAGTTGGAGAACAAAATTTATGCTGTTGGAGAACCTTCTTATCGGTATATACAGTATAGCTTTTTCTTTGTGATGAGGAAAAGAAGGTGTCCCTTTAATAGATGAAAAGTTGGGTTGGGGGAGGTTAGATACCACCCCTCCGAGCATGGGTCGGTTTGTGTTCAGTTGTGAAATGGCTTTTATATTTGATTACAGTGCTAGAAGAAATAGAGTCAAAAGGGTGCGTGAAGGGTTGGAAAATTCACTCAAGAACCGGATTGATCTGATTGAAAGTTATGCTAGAGTACGTCATCAACAGAAAATGATTATTTGAACTCTAAATACAAAAAGATGCACTTTTTTTAGTGATATTAATTCCTGAATAATGCATAATTATGCTTTTCAATTTTCAGATATCTTCAATGATTGAAATTGAGGTAGAGCTGGACTTGGATGTTCTTGCAGCTGAAGCAGTCAGCAACGTGGTACATGCCTTCTGCTTAATCCAATTAAGACATGAGAGCTGCTGACTTGGCAGTTCCTGGATCTTAAGTCTTAACATAATTTCTATCATTCAAGTAACACCTTCTGTTTTGTTATTCTTTGTGCAGGAAAATATTGCACAGCAGATCGAGCAAATAATGGAAATCGAGAATCTTGAAGAGGCACGTTAAAATATTTGACTGATTAAACATTTAAGCGAAATCATCCCATAAAACCCAATCACAGCCAGTATAAACTGAAAATCCCTATTTGCTAATGTAAAAGATTCGTTGTCACTGCAGAAATGGAAAATTCAAGCTGAGGCAAATGATGAAGCTGAAAGACTCCTTAGTTCTGAGCCTATTCCGGCTGAACAGGTTTCAGACGGGTAGGCGTCAATTAGCCTGAGGCAAAGCATGTCCGTTTTTCCTGAAAAAAATCCCCACACTCAATATGAAAGAAGAGGATGTTGGCTATTAAACTCACAAAGCAAACGGTTCCCTTGGGTGATAATACGAGAAAATCATTCCCCATCTACAGAGATGCATGCTAATATTATGGCACAAGGATTGTTAGCTCATTCTAACTAAAGGTTCGATTTCAACTCAACTTTTTTCTGATTGATCTCTGCATTGTGAAAAGACCCAGTGTAAATGAGATTTGTTTGATGCGTAAAAGAAGTCAATTCAGTGGTTTCTATGCAATATTTGGGAGTATGAAATGACTTGTTATTGATTGGTGGTATGTAGTGAGGTGAAAGAGGTATATGGCAAGTGATTATGAAAACGTTGTTGTGCTTGGACATTTGTTCACATAAGCCATCATCACAATTTGACCAGAATTGCTGCTAATCTAAGCAAATCTAAGTAATTATTATGTCTTTTTGGACACACCTCCGCTATTTCTGACTTTTTCTTTTTGCTTTTTCCCCCCTTAACATTGTGTACAGAAGGATAAAATCTTGCGCATTTATTAGTTTTGTTTGCATTGTACTTATTGTTGGATTGAGATAGATAGATTTTGAGAACCCAAGTATGTTGGATGTTTTGTATTACAAGTGAAGTGTTTCTATCATACTTCTTGTCAGTATTAGTTTGGAAAAATAAAAAATAAATTATATTTTGGGAAAATGAAACTAATATTTCTAAAAATTTATAGAAAATAAACTATATAAAACATAAAAATGTCGTTAAGCAAAAAAATAATAAAATTTAATGAACCATAAAAATTATTTATCCTTAGGAATAAAACCAAATAGACTAGTGGGCAACGGTCTTGTAGTAACAAAATAGCATGTATTTTAGTGACGGTGGAAAGTGCAGGAGTCGATGAGGAAGATACAACACTTGTGATAAAGTCGTTTGGGAGGCTTTGCTTTTTGTTTGATCCAATCCATTAGAGAGAATAAAGTCCTTTGGCAAAAAATCCTCTGCCTCGGGTGCACCGTGCACCTTAGCTAATAGAAGTTCGAGATGAAGACTTTTAGTTACTAATGAGTTTAAGGAGAATCTTGACGGCTTATGATGTACTGATTTGAATAAAAAGGCCAAAGCAAGCCTTCACTCTTAACCGTGATTTTGTTTTTATAAAAATTACTACGTATTATTATTTGATCTCAAAAAATATTACAAATATTACTTGTTACATTAGGATATATTGTTAACCTTTTTATATGATTTCTTGTTTCTTAAATTGTTTTGCGTAAGAGATTTGGTGAAATAATTTTGGCATCTTCAGTAACTCAGAGAATTTCGCCCTCTACCCATACTATTCTTGCACAATGATGTATGATCGAAACATATTTATTTTCCTTTAAAAAATGTAAAAGTAATTTTCTTTTTATTGTGAAAATAATATGAAAAATGTTCAACGAAATATAGGAATTGTTTTTTAATATCCTTTGCTATACATTTCTACTGCTACATACTACTAAATCCAAATGCTATATAATCGAAAGCAAAATATTCCGATCTATTGTTGCATTAAAATATCTTAAGTGTAATTGTTGATTAAAAAAGCAACCACCTTAATATTATACGTATTACTTTCAGATGGACTGATCACTGACACAAATAATTTACAATTGTTTAAAGAAATATTTTTTTTGGTAGAAAAAAAAAAAATAAAAAGAAAGAGATATGGAATAAAAAAAGAGAGTACAAGAGACAAGCAGCCCAAAAAAACTAGTATTCCATTTCATTCATAGTAGGTAAAGCTATCCTCAAAAAAGTAGATTAAGATGCCACGTAGCTTTCTTCACTTCACTTCTCACTTGTCATCAGAGTGGTATAAAATTTGATATTTCATTCTTAATCATTTTATTAGATAATTCATCCCCAACAAACCTTCTTATTGTAATACAAACTGTTAATTACAACAATCCCATTAAAGTATCAACATTTTTTCACATAAACTACGAAAGTTTTATCTTGGCATCAATACATACAAACTATACGGGTTTGACAAATAAACCACCAAATTTATTTTCTGATTGGCAGATAAATCATCAAACTTATTTTCCTTTTAAGGGTTTCTTTTTGTCCAAACAACCTTTGTAGTAGGACAAACGTGTAAATTTCCTTCACACCTTATTTTTCCTTAACAATTCATTTGAATCAACGGTTCTCTTTTCCAATATCTAGAACCTATATTGTTGAAGATGAGCAGCTTCTCTATCTACTAAAATATTTTTTGGACAAAAAATACCTCTAAAAGTGTATCACGCGCAAGTCGCGTGCGAAATTCTGATGAAAAATGGTCAGGAAATAAGTTTTGTGGTTTATCTGTCAAACTCATATAATTTGTATGTATTGGTGCCAAGAAAAAAAAAAATAGTAATTTATACAAAAAATGTTGATACTTTGACGTTGTTGTAATTAACCCTCCCAATACAAATATTGTTGTCCTTATGGGGATCCGAAATGCCTATAATATAATCTAATTAAGATGCATTGTGAGATCAAGATTTAGGTCTGTTTCATGAGACGGAGTAAAAACTTACTTATTTAATTTGAGAGTGGAATTTGGGTGCATATTATACATCTTTTAAAAAAAACTCTAAATCTTAAATAACCTAAAACCCTTAACTCTAAGAACCCTTAAAAAATTCTAAGTGTACAATAATATTATTGTGCATCAGGTGTACGCAAGTTTTTGCCTTAATTTAATTGTTGCTAACACTTCCACAAACATTTGTATTCCCATATATAGATGACAAAAACTCTATATAAATCCTCATATTGATGATAGATGTATCACTAAGGATAAAATAAATACTACCTCCATCTCGCTTCAACTTTTCTATTTTTCCTTTTCGCTTTGTCCCAACTTAATTTTTTAGCCCATAAATGACAAATTTCTCTCACAATCTCCACCCTCAATCTTTACCTTTAAAAAAATCAAGATTCCACAAAATCTGTTTTTTCTTAACCTCCGTACCCGGTCAAAGTAGAAAACTTAGGCCGGGACGGAGGGAGTAGATAATATATACAACAATTTTGGAGAATTAAATGGGGTATTTATAGCTGCAAATTAGTGAGCTTACAACAATTAATAGTCCATAAAACCCCTCTAATACATGGAGTTTTTTCAATCAAGGTCCCGAAAGATAGGTCAACTATCAACTCAGGTCCTGAGAGAAGATTTTATCAACCTGGGACCTAAATATTTAAAACTATCGATGAAAGACCCCTAATTCAAAAACCATTATAAGGTCTGTTTGGAAAATTGCAAAGCTCACAAAAAAAAATTATCTCGAAGTGATAAGTAGGGGAAGTATACGTCAAAAGTATTTTACTACATTAATTTTTTTAAAAAATTGTTATTTTGTTAAATTTTCCATAGTTTCTTATTTAGAAATTGTTAGTTTTTTTTTTTTTTTTAAATGTTACTTAAAAAAAACCTGAAATTTCTCTTTTAAGTCATACGTAGGGAAAAATCTTTTTTTTTTTTTTTCAATTTTATTCTGTAATTTCATTTTTGAGTTCATAATATTTAAATTCATGTAAACATGTTTTACTATATTTTTTTTTTTTTTTGCTTATGTAATTTTTTTTTTTTGGTTAATTTCTATATTTTGAAAAACAAATTGCAAATTAGTTTAATGTTTTAGATATATCATAATAATTGAAAAAATAAGAATATAGTGAAAGATCTTTGACATATGTTTCTCTGCTTAATACTTCGAGATAATTTATTTTGTGTTTTGCAATTTTCCAATCAACCCCTATAATGATATTAGATTCATGCTTAATACTTCGAGATAATTTATTTTGTGTTTTGCAATTTTCCAATCAACCCCTATAATGATATTAGATTCATGGGTTTTCCATTGATAGGTTTAAATATTTTAGGTCCTGGATTGATAGCATTTTTCTTCATAACCTGCATTGATAATTGACTTATCTTTCGGATTTTGACTGATAAAATTCACCTCTACTATTACCCTTAATCTAAGGGAATGAGCTCATGAACCCTTATAAAGTTATTGGGCCTATTGAGTATGTTTTAATAAAAACAAAGACTAAGTTCAGAATTGGAGTCCAGGTCTTGGATAATCAAATTACATTGCCTTATCAATTTATGGTGAAATTTTGGAACCCGCTCCTCTGACTAAATTAGACCTTTATTACTTATGACTTTTCTTATAAGTCAAGATATGTCTAATTATTTTATATAATAAACAAATGATTTGTAGTAATGAAGTGTATTAACCAAGGGGCGGATAGTGGCTCCAATATTATATTATTCCACATAATTTTTTTTTTTTTAATGAAATAGAGATTATTAATTAATTAATTATAATAAATCCGTGATTTGCAATAAAAGAGGAGATAAAAGACCTAGTATTTTCGATGATGTTGATGTTGAAGTTTTCAATACAGGAATCCGACTCAACATTGGGCGCTCTCTCAAAATTGAGATAAATCCTACTTGCTCCAATTAACCTTGTGCTAGAGTTTCTATCGACATTATTCTCAAGAAAGAGAAATTTTGCTATGGAATAATTCGAAGAGTGCAACCAACAGATCCAGTGCAGAAGCAATTCACGCCCTTTGCTGACAAGAAGACAAGAATCTCTCCATCTCACGTGACCCATCTCTGTTTTTCTCCATAAATATAATTTTCATTGATCTGCACCGACCAATAATCGAAAAGGTAGACTCTTTTCGTAAATTTATATTTAATTATTAATTATTATGAGCCTAACAAGAGTTTCCTCGTTAGTCCTCTGTTGTGTATATATATTATGTGCGCAGGCTCTTATTGAAGCTCACTCTGCTTTCACTTTTCTCCTCTTTGTATACAAAAAATTAATATTTTATTGGAGTAGATTTATTGCGAAATTCATCGGTACGATGTCGTCTAGTATACTTGTGACTGGGGGTGCGGGCTACATTGGAAGTCATACGGTGTTGCAATTGCTGCTCGGAGGTTACAAGGCTGTGGTGGTTGATAATTTGGACAATGCATCGGAAATTGCACTCAAAAGGGTGCAAGAACTCGCCGGAAAACATGGCTCCAACCTCAAATTTCACAAGGTTTTGTTTCTCTTCAACATCACATTCTTTTAGAAAGTGTTTTTAGTTAAATTTGAAGTTTTTTTGGCTGGTGGGCTATGGAATTTTATTAGGCTTTCGCCATGTGTTTGATCTGTGTTATTTTTTGGTGTTTCGTGATGATTTTGGCTGTGTAGAAGTTTGTGTTTTAGTTAGTTTGAAGCGGCATAATACTGATATAAGTTTGATCACTGAATTACGTTGTCTTTTCATGTGATAAATCTTTGATCTTCTTCAATCTGATCGTCGTTTTTCGCTTGGATGGACTTGTGGGGGTTGATCTGTTTGTGGGAGTGCCGCTGCACCATCAGTTTACTTTCGCTCTGATTATGTCTTATCATCTTTAGGGATTTGTCTTTTTAGGTGATATTTCAATTGTTACATTATTGCTTGTGCGTAAATTTCTTGGTTTTTGGGTGATTGCAGATAGATCTTCGGGATAAGCCCGCGCTTGAGAAGCTTTTTGCTTCTGAAAAGTAAGTTTTGCCGAGTTATACTATTTTATTTGTTCTACGTCTTGTTTTTTTTATTTGTAGTTTCAATTGGGAAAGATGAGTGTCATATGATCTGTTCTGGAGCCAGATCTTTATTGGGGAAGAAACAGATATCATCACCAATCTATTAATTTTTCCCAAAGTTCTCACCGTAAAGAACACATTGATCCTAATCTTTGATATTTTGAACCTTCCCGGAAAAGAAAGCAAGATCTTATCTAGTTAAAAAGATCCTACCTTGCTGTCAGAGAGCAGTTAACCTGGTGAATGTGTTTGAGTGATAACTTGGAGAACTAAATACTCAACGATTTTATATTCAATATTTCAATTATAGAAAATAATCTCACTTTTCTTGAACATAGGGTAATTTTCGTAGAACTTAACATTTAACTCTTCAGTTCTTCCAATGTAGACTATTTTGATCGGGGTTCTATTGGTTGCAATCTAATTTTATTGACAGAATAGTTTGATATTAATTTTTATTGTTTCTATTGCGTTTTAACATTCTACAGTGTAGTACCTTGCTTTTAATGTCAAACAATATTAAAAATTGATGGCCCTCTGCACTAGTCATTTTTATTAACAGATATATAAATGGGTTCTCTGGGAAAAAAAGAAAGGTGTTTATTTATTTATGTTGGTTAAATATCTGTCTATTCTTCAACATATTTTCATGTTGAGATGTTGACATCGACATTGTTCCTTATGCATTCACTGAAGGTTTCAAGCTGTTATTCATTTTGCTGGATTAAAAGCAGTTGGAGAAAGTGTGCAGAAACCACTGTTGTATTATGACAACAACATTATTGGTACAATTGTTCTGCTGGAAGTCATGGCTGCCAATGGATGTAAAAATGTACTTGTCCTTATTTTACTCTTGCCTCGTACTTATTTGATCATAAATTCATTCTGTTCTTTAACTGATTTTAATGATTTTGTTTCAGCTTGTGTTTTCATCCTCTGCAACTGTGTATGGTTGGCCTGAAAAGGTACCATGCACGGAGGAGTCTCCCATTAGTGCTACGAATCCTTATGGGCGGACAAAGGTGATTTTTAATTCACTTTAATGCAATTGTTCTGAGAATGAAGCTAATTTTCAGATATTAATGATGCTTCTGAGTTTCTCTTGAAGAGATGAGAAAATAAGTCATTCCAATTTCTTTTCATGCCTCCTTACTGTCAGTTGCGTTTTGCCAGCTTTTCATTGAAGAAATATGCCGTGACATTTACAAGTCGGACCCTACGTGGAAGATAATCTTACTGAGGTACTTCAACCCAGTTGGTGCTCATTCTAGTGGATATATTGGCGAAGATCCTCGAGGGATCCCAAACAATCTTATGCCCTTTGTTCAACAAGTTGCTGTTGGAAGGCGACCTGCACTTACAGTTTATGGAACTGACTACAAGACTAAGGATGGAACAGGGGTAAGTACCTTTTCCAGCTCTTCGTTTGGACCTCATATTACTTTTGTCTCCATTAAATGAGGGTAATTGCAGGTATGCTTAGTATATAATCATGGGAATTTACTGACCCAGTTTTTGAGTTTTTATAAATGCACTATTATGTATGATATTGTGTCAGTAATCATCGTACAACTTCTTGTTCCTCTTATGCGTCGCCTTCAGAGTTTCCATGTCCACGAATGCAGTCTATTCCATTATTATGTATGATATTGTGCGTCAGTCATCATGGTACTTCTTGTTCCTCTTATGTATCATCACCTTGAAAGTTTCCATGCCCACGAACACTACCCGTTCCATTGTGAATACCAAGAGCAGGAGGGTGGGTTCGGGGGATCAGTGTGATATACAGTATCTGTGGTCTGTTTACAATTTCTTTTCACTGGTTCATTTGACATTTGAATTTAGTCTCATTTGAAATTCTACTGCAAAAATAAAACTACAGCAAAATATTGTGTGGGAAAATGTAGCCCTTGTATTGGAAAGATGATTAGGATTCGCTTACACCCCTGTGCAAAGTTGATTTTGTTTCACTGCTGTAGAACTTTACTAAATTGTAGTCTGGATACGTAAATTTCAGGTGCGTGATTATATCCATGTTGTGGATTTAGCAGATGGTCACATTGCAGCTTTGGACAAGCTCTCTGATCCTTCTGTAGGTATGGGCTCTGAGTACGTTATTTCTCTCAGTTTTGGTCCTTCACCTAGGTACATTAATTTGCATTCAGACGTAGTATTTATATTGTCCATGGGAATTTGTTGAATTAGCTAGGAACTTCTGTATCAAATACCTGATACACCGCACCTTATCTATTAATTGTGTGTGTGTGTGTGTGTGTGTGTGTGTGTCTGTGTTTCTTTTCTAAACTTTGAAGCCAGCAAGTTTGTCTGCTGAATAAAACATCTGCAAATGTAGGTGGTTTGCTTGTATTTTGGATGATATGGAACTCTTTTAATTCTTGTAAAGTGGAAAAGATTCAGTGCTTGCTGAATCGTTTTATATTGAGATGCTCGATAAAAGGACATCACTCCTATACATTCTCGTTCCTTTTATATCTTGTTCAGGCATCATCTCATAGATTCTTTCTTGATTGTCAATCAAGTTCTATATGGCGTATTGTCTTCTTACAATCTTCTAATGACTGAAGATTTAGGTTCGAAAATGACTGTCTAGATCAATTTTGTGTCTAGTCTATTAATATTTGATAAATCCCATTGACAGTAGTATGAATCAGGCAGGGTTCTTCATAGATTCCCAGCTATTCAACCTCTTTATGTTTATTATTTGTCATAGAAAGTCTTTAACATTCTTAACATCAAGAAATTGCTGAACATGAAATGGAATCTAGATCATTGCTTGCTTTGCGTTTCCTAGGACATTCTGGTGCCACAGCCTGTACTAAATTTCTCAGCTGATCATTACAATTGAATGCTTAGCTTTTTCTTTGTTCCATCTTTGCCTTTAGTAGGGGCCTAGGGGGTGCCTTCAATTTTCTTCCTTGTCGTTTAATTTGAATGATACACATGGACTGCAGGATGTGAGGTATACAATCTTGGGACAGGGAAGGGTACTTCTGTCTTGGAAATGGTAGCATCTTTTGAGAAAGCATCTGGCAAGGTAAATCTTGAAATCCAATATTCACAATATGATTACAATGAGAGATAACAATCAAGTTGTGATAATTTTCTTCTTAAGAAGTTAAAGTGGCTATTTTGTGGTTACTTGAGTACAATCACTACCTTATATTTTTATTCCGGGGTTGTAGAAAATCCCATTGGTGACTGCTGCTCGACGACCGGGTGATGCTGAGGTTGTGTATGCTGAGACAGTCAAAGCTGCACGTGAGTTGAAGTGGAAGTAAGTCCTCGTTTCATAATACTAAGTTGTTTGTTGGTATCAGCATTCACTTTTCACACCAAAACTTGATAAAACTCCTTTATTCAACTATTTGTCCTTTCATCATACGATTTGTATAAAATGAGAAAGATGCAAACTAAATCAAGACTACTTTTGTAGGGCAAAATATGGAATTGATGAGATGTGCAGAGACCAATGGAACTGGGCTAGCAAGAACCCATACGGTTATGAAGCTTCCAAGTAATGATGGTGATCTGTTTTTGAGGCATCGTTAATTACATATTGGTCTAGTATTACTACTGCCTCTGCTTGGTGTTAGCAATTTATTAGAGTGAAATCTTGTGTATTTTCTATGGAGGTTGCTGAAACTGAATTCCCGTCTTGGTAATAACAATAAATGCAGAGACTATCAAACTTTTTATCTCCTCCTACATTTCTATGCATTTTTTGGTGGCTCTAAGAGTGATGTAGTATTTTCAATACATACAGCTCACCAAATGGTTGAGCAGAGATATTTTTCAAAGGATAGCGAAATGCAAGTGTATGAGCTCAAAGATTATTTACAGTAATGTACCAGGGGGATTTTTGTTTTGGGCTGGGGATGGCTCAGCATGTATTACTTAATTTTTTGATGGGGATGTAGACGGTCACATCCATTTGCCATCTGCTAAATGAACTCATCTGTTTCTCCGCTTTCTCGCGAAGAAGATGGATACATGGAGGGATCAATTCACAGTTTGTTCCTTCCGTTGTTTCTGCTCTCCAAATCAACATCCCTTTGTTTTAACACTTTTATAGGTCTACATAAGCGTGTATATATGTATATCCGTAATAAGGGGTGTTCGCTGAAGCTTATTTTAACATACCGACAAGGCTGTGATGAATTTTTTTAGAGAGCAGGAGTATCGGAGCAGTGGCGTAAAACGATCCGTATCTTGGCGAGGTAGTCGCCGATTTTACGCCATTCTGCCGGCAAATGCAACTGCTTAATTTGCATACCCAATTGCTAGATTACTTAAAGAACTGACCCTTTAACACGTCTCCTAAATACAAATCTTTTCTATTTTCTTATACTATTTTGTATGCTTCTCTGATTTTTTTCCATGTATTATCTTTCTTTGTTTCCTGATTTCTTTTCTGATAATCATGCCTTATTCTACAACTTTCTGGTTTCTTGTCGTCTGTAGACAAAAATCTCCTCAAAACTGCAATACTCCATTACGAAGTGGTTTGCTGGCGAAGCAACGATTTTCTCTATTAATGAATGTTTTTTTTTTTTTTTTTTTTTTTTTTAAACAAAGTAATTGGGGTTTTAAGAAATAAAAAAAGTAATCAATTCTCTCAAACAAACAAATAAATTAGTACATCTTATTTTCTATTGTAGTAATACTACACAACCATTAGCTGCCCTATTATTTTGAGTGATACATTATCCATCCTAGCATACTCCATCTATCTTTTCTGGACTCAAATATTATCTGGATATGCTACATCCACCCGAACAAACATTCCCTAAGATGACCACTTCATATCTCATCACAATGAATAAGGGAAAGACAGGTGGCATTGGTAAGTAATGCATGCAATGCTCACTTAATTAGATATTTCATCAAACACACCACAAGTTGGATTATGGTTAACAATACCCAACTTGGACAACAATACACGAAATTGTGTCACTATTAACTGCTTGGTAAATAAATCAGCCAATTGAAGCTTGGTAAAACATGATGAAGCATCAAGAAAACCTTCCTTATTCTTATTCTGTATGAGGCAGCAAACGATTTGCAAGTGCTTCCTGAACTCATGGAAAATTGGATTCCCCACAATGTGGAGAGCTGCTTGGTTATCATAATAGAAGGCTTCTCAAGGAGGCAAAAATAGTCGTAGGTCAGTTGCAACATAATCAATCCATACTAACCAATGCTATGTGCTCAACTTTTACAGAGCTACGTAACACAATGCATTGTTTCTTGGCCTTCCAAGAAACAAGATTGATCAACGTGAAAATGCTTATTTTTCTCGCATTATCTACGTTCATATTTGATTAACAAATGCGAGTGTTTCTTACGTTTAAGTGTAAATTCATGTTTAAGCATATTTTCGGGTTGATTTTCTTTTTTTGATATGATTTGATGTACTTTTTGGGTGTTTTTGAGTTGTATTTTGAAGGTCAGGAAAATTCGGGAGCTCAAGGAAGCCATTTGCACTTCAATTCCCACTTCGGCCCACATAACGAGGTCCAAACGGGCTCGCTCAGGCCCGACTTGAAGTTCGTCAAGTCACGAACAAAAGTCGTGAAAATTTGGGCCGACAAAAGGAGTGGAAAGAGGTACAAAACAACGAAAAGGGAAGAGGAGGTCAATCACATGCATTTTCGCATTCCGGCCCATAAATCGAGGCCCAAACGAGCCCGAATCGGACCCCACCAAACTCAACTCAAAGATCATCGAAGCGTGAATAAAAGTCATGAAGAAGGGCAAGAAAAGGAGAGGAAAGAGTCCGAAATGACGATGGAAGAAGACGACACGCGACGAAAGCACACGGCACGCCCGGTGCTCGAAACTAGGCGAAAGCACTACCGGTCCGGTAGCAGTCTCCTCGGATCCGGTACCGGGCTGGAGCTCTAGGTCAGTACGCACATGCCGGTTCCGGTACCAGCCTTCATGGGTCCAGTATCTGTCCAATTTTATCCTGTTCGAGCGTCATAGTTTTGTATTTTGGCCATAACTTCCTCGTCTGAAGTGGATTTTAGTGATTTAAGTTTTCACGTGTAGCTGAGACGAAGATCTAAAACTTTTTAGTTGAAGTCGAAAGCTGAATCCTGATAGAATTCCTAGAATTACCAAGAACGACGAATCAAGTGCATTCAAGGGTTCCGACTCAATATTTAAGAAGGCGAAGCACGCTTAAGTTGTCTTTTGACCCTTTTGCCCTTACTAAGGGTGATCTCCTGCAGATTTTCAAAGGGTGAGAATAGGAATAGGTCTCTCATATTAAAGTCTCCTCACCCCCAATTTTAATAACAACTTTTCATTTGTAAAAATTCCTAACTTCTATTTACTATCTTTCTAAAATTCTCCCTATCTTTTCTCTCTAGTAATAAAACTAGGCTTCTTCATTGTTCTTGAGGAACTCGCTTAGGGCTCTTGATTTTCTAAAAGAACTTTTGGGGCTTTTGCTAGGATTATTGATAGGAGTCAGCTACAAACTATAATTGAAGATTATTGTTGCCATATTAAATTCAAGACTAAGCTTTCTTACTCTTTAATTTCTTTATTTATTTCTTCTTGCATTTATTATCTTGTCTCCCCTCTTTATTTAATGCTTTGCATTTAATATGGTCTTTGAATGATATTTATGGATTGTGAGCAGTTGACTAGTGGTTTTGGGGTTGAGAATAGCCCAACCCTAGGGTTTAAAGATTGAATCGACTGGTATATTAATTGTTGATTACCCATAATTAAAATCAAATCATAGATTATCCTTGTTACTTTTTTAATCCCAAATCTTTGTTCCTTAGTTAATTACCGTAGTTCAAATTACTTGTTCAAAATACTTGTTCAAATTACTTGTTTGTTTTAATTTAGTTTTAAAAATATCAAAACCTACACTTGATCGTCCGGATACCTTCTAAATGGTTATTACAATTTTACACCCGATATCAAGTACCCGCCCCTGTGGAATCAACCTTGTATTCGTCTAATTACTACGACAACCCATACCACTTGTGGATGCACGTTTTAATTGTTTAAAATTGGACGTGTGTCAATTACTTGGTTGATTTTTGGGAAATTTGTGATTGGAATTGATATTATGGAATTGTATGGATTATATCATAGGCGTAGCTAACCTAGGGTATATCGGTTCTCCTCGAGGAGGATGACAGGAGAACCTGAACCATTAATATCGATATCGATGAATATCCTAAGGTCTTGCTCCTTAGGCAATATCACTTGGCGTGGAGATTTTAGAATTAATTAGATAACATAATCAATTTTCTTGCCTTGACTTAATAATTCCATTATCGGTGTTTAGTAATCGAGATTAATTAGGGTGAATTGTTGTGTACTTGATTGATTTTACAATTCCTCTTGTTTGTCCACTTGGATATCTGATTTGGAACATGATCTTCCCTCAAAACCCTTATATTAATTTGTAATCACTTGATCTTAATCCTAGAGGGTGAAACCATACCTTAGAAATCCATTTCTAGTTGAGAGTATCATCTATATATTTAATTGCTTAATTTATGCTCATTTAGTAATTAGCAAATCTCTACATTTCCATTTGAGTAACTTAATTGAATCGATGGACCTTTAGTGTGCTCTTCGAGATATCCTCTCTGTGGATTGATAATTTACTACCACTGTCTATCCTATACGCTTGCGGGTAAACGAAAGCCCTTACATTATTTTGAACGGGTTTTCGAGACAAGTTCATAGAATTCTCCTAAGAACACATAGTAACTTGTTAAAGATCTTCAATTGTCACTACATGAACCCCACTATATCCTTGCAATGTAAAATCACCATGTTTAGGAAAAATAATCCCAAACAGGAGTACCTTTCAAGTAAGCTGCATCCCACTGCATACTACGAGGTCCAGTTACAAATTGACTCAGCTGCTACACTGCATATGTAAGATCTGGACGAGTCAAATTCAGGTGAAGAAGGTGGCCAACTAACCGCCTATACTTGTCTTAATCTGTCATCAAAATACCATCGCTATTGCTCAACTTGAGACCTTGAGGTAAATGAGTAGAATCAGGCTTGCATTGTAGCATATCTGCATCTTGTAAAATGTCAAGAATATATTTGTGTTGATTCAAGTATGTACCTTCAACTCCTTGAGCAATCTTCACTCCCACAAAATACTTCACATAACCCAAGTCTTTTATGGTAAACTCCTTATGCAAATATTGCTTCCAAGCATCAATATGTAACTCATCAGTTCTCGTTATAAGAATATCATCCACATACAATAGCAACGCCATGATGTCACCACCTCTTGTCCAATCAAATAAATATTGGTCATTAGAAGATTGGGTAAAACCAAACTGTAATAGTGTTGCACAATATTATGTGCCAACTGGTTAGAAGCTTGCTTGAAGCCATATAAGCTACGAGTAAGCTTACAAACTTGTCCCTTTTGTGCCTTTCTATATCCAACATGTGGTTTCGAATACACTTCTTTGTCTACATATCCATGTAGCAAAGTATTATTTATGTCCAACTGACATAAGGGCCAATCTTTAAGGGTAGCAAGAGCCCCAAGAAACCTAGTTGTGACTTGCTTAGCTCCAGGAGAAACTTGTCTAGGTTATTAACCCCTTGAACCTGGTGATACATTTCTGCCACTAACCCGGCCTTATATCTTTCTATAGTGCCATCAGGGTTGAGATTTTTCTTGAATACCCACTTCCAGCCAATCGCCTTCTTATTGGGTGGTAAAGTAGTGATTCCCAAGTATGATTTTCTTCCAAAGCTTGAAGCTCCTTTTCCATGGCATCTACCCAATATGGATGTTGTTGCGCTTGCTCATAAATTTTAGGCTCCTTAATCACATCAATTTTAGCCAGGTTATGTAGGTAAGCATGCTCAAAGACTATGAGAGATCTCAAGGACTGTTCTAAAGCTTGATTGCTGACAAAATCATTGAGATGTGCTAGTTATGCCACTAGTCTGAACTTCTTTTAAGTAATTGAGGCTGTTGTTCTTCAAGAACTTGATCTAGATCTTGATCATATGGTGAAGCATCTTCTGTAGTCTAAGCCTCATTATTTTCTTCCAGCATGGCAATGGTAATGTAGGTCCAACATCCTTAAGATATTTAGTAGAATGTGGAAAGATGTGCTCAAGAACACTGCATCTCTTGAGACCAAAATATGATAAGCCTCCATGTAATATAGTCTGTAAGCTTTTTGATGAGGTGTATAACCAATCACCACATACTTGTGGGCTCCATTTGTGAGATTTTTGATGAGGTGTATAACCAATCACCACACACTTGTGGCCTCTATTTATGAACTTGTGCTTATGAGATGTAACATTGGTTGCATTAGTAAGACCACCAAATGGTTTAAGAAATTCATACTTTAGATATGCCCCAAACATCGAATTGTAAGGTGTTTTCTATGCTAACATAGATGTGGGCAATCTAATGTAGATGTGTATATCTTATCCATAATTTGTATATGTTCAATTCTTATTTGTTTTGTTGCATTATGGTTAATGTTAGTGTAGTCTGATCACCTTGTCTAGCACTCACGAATTAATATCCAACAAATTGGGAGGTGATGATATTGATGGCTAAACAACACACAACATAATACATCCGATAAACCGGAAGGGTGAGGAGATATTATAGGGGTTATTCTTAGACACTTTTCGGAGTCATATACATGGGTTTAACCGGGAGATTGGTTTGTTGTCTATGATATACTCCTCAGACGCTCCCGGAGGGGGTTTGAGATACTAAATCGTGAGCCTCATAACATTTGAAACATATGAATTAGGGATAGATGTATGTGTCTGCATGTGCGAGTTATCTATGGTCGCACAGTAATTGATTCTGAAATTGAATATCCTAAGATAGTTTTCTTAATTATTGAATTTTGTCTTCTCTCTCTCTCTTTTTTTTTTTTTTTTTACTTGAGTTTATTGTTAATTATTCATTGTCTTATTACTATAGTATTAGGGTCTTGATTTAGTAATTAAGGCAAGCATCGATCAACCACTATTCGTTCCATCCAGATATTCTAGTAGTGGGAACACTGTAGTACTCAAATTATGTTACTTTCACTAGTCTCTGTGAGATATGACCTTGCTTGCCACTAAGCTATTAAATACATTGTGCACTTGCAGCTTAGATGGTAGAAAATAGAGTGATCAGTATCCCACTAGTTCGTCAAAATAATTGGCCTTGTTAATGCACAGAACGAAGAAATAAGCATTGTAACAAAATAACTAACAAATGTATGAAACTGATAGAATATATTAAAAATAGTTGCACATTGGCACTAGTAAGAACGCTTGAAAAGAAAAAAAATTGTAGATATAAGTAAGTACCTTAGTAAAATTACGTGCAAAGTGCGTGCAATGCATGTCCACGTAACTGGTTGAATAAAACATGCTTTACAAGTTGTTTCTACATCTCCTATTGCTTGATCTAGAGCTTTTGTTGCTTTATCATCAAAACACTTCTTCAACAGAGACGTCCACAGAGTTGAGATTGCCTTCATAATTTAATGGTCGCAAAGGGTTTAAAGATTTCCGCGGGAATGTGCCATAACGAATTGTTATTGACAAGTTCAAGCGACTTAAAGAGCTCTAATTCGATATACTGTTTAATATTTCTTCAAACAAATTGTTGCTCAAAAGATCAAGATTCCAATGATTTTAAATCTCTAATCCCAAATTTAATCTCTACCCGTAAGAGAAAATGTGACAAACTGAGGCTAATGAAACCTTTAAATTGATGGTAAATTTTGAATGTGATGTACTCAGCTCTACTCCTTTCATCACTTGACTCAATCTCTCCTTGTCCCATAGGAATATAGAGAATGGTTCTACCTTGATTATCATGCATTAGAGATTTCCAAAGTAATGGGGAATGTTTTCTTTCGATGTATTATTTGCAAGGTACAATACTTGAACTAGAAAATTGGTTACATTTTTATGAAATCATGTCAAAAAAATTGTTGTTCCTCACGATAACAACTTCAAGAAACAACACATTATTTTCGATCCATTTGGGTAATTTCCAAAATAAATTATTGCTCCTCACATCCGAAACTCTGAAATCAATGCAAATTTCAGAAGTAAAGGGAAAATTTATTTTTTGTTAAAGTGAAAACCATTCCAAACAATACTTCACCAATGAAGTCTTGGAATGATCCTTGAGAGCTTGCTATGTTGATAATCTTGCAACTTAAAAAGAATGTAAGTTGTCCAACAATTTGGAAAATTACTTGATAATTTTTTCTTCAAGAGATTTAGAGTTCTCAAACCTAGTATTCAAATAAGGTATTAAACTATTGATGAAGTTTCTTTCTAAAAGAAAATACCACAAAAGAGGCACTGCATGATAAATATTGCTTGGAAAATGATATTTATCATGTTATCAAAATGATTTAATAGTATCATGGTGGAAGCAAGATATTATGATACGGGTCGGCTTGTGGAAGTTGATAAAATCTAGGTGATACACGTATTATGCATGCATTTGGACCGATTTAAATGGTAATTTTGGTAGTGTTCACATAGAAATTTGGTTGGTATATGTTCATATTTTATTTCTTAAGTCGAATGATGTGTTTGCTCATTTTGTATCAAAAAGTATAATTTTAAGGTCAAAATTCCATTAGGATGAAGATTGAAAAAGAAACGAGGTGAAACGGTAAAAAGAGTGGAACGCAGCGTCAAATCCGATCTCACACATCTTGCGTATTTTGCCCATATCTTGAGATATACAAGTGCAAATTAGGTTCAATTGGTGGAGTTGAAATGATAATTCAAATGGCTACAACTTTGTCAGAAATAGTAAAAGCCAAAATTGGACCAGAAGACCTCCAAATACGGCTTTGAAGTTGGATAAGCATTGTAGTTTCGGCCCATTACTTGGCCCCCAAGTCAATTACTTGGTCCACAAGGCAATAGACATGTTTTTTTAGCAGATTTTCCCATCCCAAATCAGATTTTCTCCCACTTTATCCTAGTTATCCACTCTTATAATACCCCAAGGCTCTATACATCAAAGAGAGAAATAGAAAGGTCAAACATCATAAGAATCATCTTGGAGGGTAAAGTCGAAGGGCAAGAAGCGCGAAGCGAAGAAGATTCAGTTTTAGTCATTTTTATTTGTTTTAATTTCTTTCTATGTTTGTCTTTAAACATATGTTGGATTTTGATATGGATATGAGTAGCTAAACATGTCTATATTTTAGGGCTAGAAAGTAGGTTTATCATTTGACTATGTTTTAATTATTGTTTTTGTCCTAAACTCCGTTCAATATTCTTATCGTATGTGTTGGGTTTATTTTATGAGTTTTACAAATTGATCACTTGTTTGAATCTACTTGCTTAATAACTCGATGCCTGAGAGGGAAGGGATGTTAATAGGTACACAACACATTACATAGGTATCAATAGTCGCCTGAGAGGAGTGAGATACTTGTGTAAATATTGGTTTTAGGAGCCCCTTGGAGTTGCATAAGTGATAGTTAGCCCGAGAGGGTAATTATTCGTACGTAATCAACACGTTAACATCGTTCGAGAGGAGGGTGAACTAGAGTATTTCCACCTAATAAGAATTTGAATTCGGTCTAAAAGTCTAGAAAAATACTATAATTGAACATAGGAGATAAAAACCGAAATCGAACCATAGAATACATTCTTCTATCTGATTTATCCCTTCATGATTACTTGTTACTTCATTGAGTATTCCATTTACTTTATTTACTGTTTTATGCACTTTAGTTTAATAATAAACCAACCACCTAACTCGAGAGTCTAGATATGGTTGACCTATTATAGTCGGGGTTGTTAAATTGACATAAGTGAATAATCTTTGTGGGATCGACCTTCCTCACTACTAGCTCCAGTTGCACCGTACAATTGCAGCAATACTTAGGTTAGAAAAAGCGTTGACAGTAGGATTTTAGATGCAACCTGGGAACAAAATCAGCCCACTAAGAAGTCCACTCGAATCCGGATGGCACCCAAAAAGATGAGTGAATATGTTATTTATCAATAAAAGGATACTCTTTAATTTTTGCAAACAAGTTTATCGCAGGATCACATAATCACCTTAATTTCATTTTCAATGTCTTTATGTTATGATGTTAGCATAGGAGACGAGTGTATGTTATGAGCTACCCAAATTCATGTGGTACGGTTATGCAATGTAACTGAATGTCTCATTCCTTCCAATTCTCGTTGCTTCTATCTCCCTTCTCTGTTCTTCTTTTTTATCTTCTGGGAGCTAACACCGGCTCATATATGGTGCCTATCTCGTATCTACTGATGCTTTCATTGAGAGTTTTCATCATGGCATAATCTGATTTGGCGTCGGCCATAAAGGCATTGCAGACCCAGCTGGAAAAACAAATGATGTCCCTAAACCAGTACGACATTCATGGACTAGTGGTTTAAAGAACTTTGACTTCAGGTGCATGGTTTTCTGGAGATGACTCTGGGACATTCTCGTTCTTAACAAGAAACACAATACTTCAACTGCAAGAAACTCCAACCTCGTAAAGACAACTGATGTCCAGAAAATACCCCATTGCTTAGTTCCATGAAGATGAAAGTTCCCCCAGTTGATGGCACGGTCTTGGGTGGGTTTCAGGATCCAATAGTTGTTTTAGTTTCATGGAAATCCGAAAACCCTCCTTCTACGAATGGGATGGTTGCATCAGGGTGTAAATGGATGAAAAGGAACAATATGCTTACTAATTGATTCGAGTTCCTCGTGAACCTCCAAAATCATTTTGGAGCCTTACGTTATGAAGATCCCAAGGTAACTTACCAAAACTAGTCAAAACCTCTATCACCACTGAAATTCAAGCTAAATTTGAAGAACTAATGAACAAAGTGAGTAGGATATGTGAACACCCGTTGATAGTTTTTTGGATGATTGAAACCGGAAATCAAGCGAGAGCTGCTCTTTTGTCGTCCGACATCATTTATGGATCTTTTGCCCTAGCAAGGGAGTTTGAAGCAAAGGCGGAGGAAACACAATTGAGCCTTCACTCTTGGCCAAAAGCCCACGACATAGTCCCAAACTTCAATGATCGACCTTAATCTGAGCCCAAGATCCATCACAACCCTAAATCTAGTGCAAAATCCAAATGAACATAAGGGAGACAACAACTACACTAAATGTTTGTTGGTAACAGTGCAACTACCAATTTTACCAACCCTGAATTTGCTAATTTGACGGTTAGCACCAGTCGAGTTGAGGGAGAAACATGAGATAGGAGTCCGTAGTAATTTTGTGATCAGAGATATTCCCCAAATCACAGATGACATAGTAAATATCTACTTATGGGACCGACAATGATAGCAAGGAACCCCCGAGGTTTAATCCAGTTTCCAGGTGTCTATAGGAAACATAGATTATTTACTTTGTAAACATGTGTGCCCTAACGTGAAAATATCGATGCAACACTAAATCTTTGAAATTATAGCGCTTGACTTTATTGCCTTTTATTTTATTTTATGTGTCATATTAATATTTTGCTAATATATTTATTTACTTAATTGTCTTATTTTATTTATATATTCGTATATGTCTATATAAGTATTTTGCTAAATATATTCCCTATATGTTATATTATATTTTTCTAGTTCTGGCTATTTATATTTTTAGGCTCAAAATAATATTATTTATTATGAGTCAATTATAACTCGAAACATTATATCTTGAATTTATAACTTAGCTCGATACTGAAATATTATATTTAAGTTCATTGTATCATAATAATTAGGCTATTTCATACATCATTATATATTTTAGGCCTAGATCCTTATTTAATTTATTTGGGCCCAAAGTCATTGTTTAAATAATTTAAACATGGCCCGTTAGTTGGCCCAAGTCATAATTTATTTTCTCACTGCATATGTGTAAAGTGTCTATATTATTGCATCTCTTGATCAAAATTCCTTAATCCTAGACCTAATAGCAACTAGTTAATCCAACTATAAATACTCCTTCGAAACATATACATAACACACACGCATCTGTAGAACTAAAGAATACATCCGGTAGAACACTAAAATCGGACTGTTTTCCCACAATAGATTTTGTTTCCAACAGGTATTCAACCAAACCCCCATTTATATTTTTATGTAAAAATCTGACAATCCATTGTGTACCAAACCCAGTGTTCATATTTTGTACAAATATGAAAATCCACCGAACAAGCCATCTATCTTTTTCCCTTCTGCCTCTTCTCCTTATATTTACATTGGTTAATTAAAATAAAATATATAGATATACAGGGAGGAAAGGAAGCAGTTTTTGTCGCAACTCTGTACAGACGACCTGAAACGATGGACTTAGATCCAACGAGGCGCGAAGCAGCGATGCCCACCTGTGTTATGCCGCTGTTGTCGCCACCGAGTTGGTCTGTTGTCGGAGGTTTTGGTCGCAAAAGAGGATGGAAGAATTGATATATATGTGTTGAAACTATGTGTTACCTGCAAAAAAAGAAAGAAGACAAGAAGTATGATAGGAGAGGGATAGAAGGTTATGGGGATGTATGGCATTTACCTGGGAGAGAGAAAGAGAGAGAGAGAGAGGAACAAGTTTATTTGAGAGGAAAGTTTAAGTATTATGAGGTTGAGGGTGGGTCTGTGTGTTGGAATTTCAAATGAAAGGTTTGGATTCCAATTGATATTCTATAATAAGCCCAAACTAAATCTCGCCTATTACCCAATATCCTTCACTAGATCAATCCAGTTTCTTCTTAGTTCTTTAACAAATTCCCATTTCACCTAAAACAAGGCAGCCTCTCAAACAATCTGAATTCACAACTGTCAACTAAAATTAAATTTAAAAGAACGGCTTCCCCAAACAAAATATAAGATTTTAGGGTCTATGTTCATTGTATTGAACAGGAAATACCAAAAACTGAAAATTGTGAAAGAGCAATTGCGTACCTTCATTAGTACTACGAGTAGCCATGTTTCAGAAAATGAGAGAAGGGGAGGTGACCGTATCACAGAGTAATTCGACTATGGTGTGTCTAACTCAGCGCTGGCAGTGAATGTGAACGGCGTCGGAGGTGGTAGGCGGTTACTGCGGCACCTAGTTTTGTAGAGAGATTAAGGTTTATGAGGGAACTATTCAGGGTATTATTACACTAAATATGGGCCGAAATGGGGGGTTCCTTACAATGAGGGCTTTTCATATGTTGAAAGTGCAATTAAGCTATAATTCTCGTTAAGCCTGCATATATATATCGAGGCATGTTCGAATCAAATGTGTAATGTGTCCCAATAGTAAAGAGTCAAAAGCCACCTACAATAGGGCGAGGTTTTGAGCCTCGTTCATGCCTTATAGCCAGGTCCTTTTTAAAAAATTATTCATTTTTGCCTTTTTTTTTTTTTTTTTTTTTTTTTTTTTTTTTTATCTTTAAAATGTATGCAAACTAAATTCCCCCTTAAAATATTTATTAATTGGAAAAGCCCCATTCTCTCATAATTATTTTTTAATTAATCGAAATGTTTCCAAATTAATTTCCCATCTACATTATTATAGCTTTATATTTCCCCATCATGCAAAACCCCATTAAAAATATTTTTTAGATTGTTAGTTAAATTTCTTAATTTTAATAACTAGTAACATTAAAAGTAAAATATTTATATCGAAAATTAGTATTCTATTTTAAACTATGCATATAAATCACTTATCGCCGCTTATATTAGCGTTAATAATTTTAGAGAAATATTTAGAAAGAGAATTATAATAAAAGTTTAGAGGTACAGAGCTATAAAAAAGTACAAAATAAATCACATAATGGTTCTGATCTCTCACACGTGATCTTAGTTCTTTTGTTCGTCCCAAAAAAATATAACCTCTAATTCCATGAGGTTTCACTTCAATCACTTATTTCCCACCAAGCTTTATGGTGTCAGTAATTTATACTTAGCTGAATGGAAGTTTCATCGCGCAAAAGGGGTGACTAGGCCAAATCAGAGCAACGAGTTAAATTCGGTTATTACTATTTATTTATTCATACTCAAGAGCCTCGGCTACTTAGAGTGAAAGGGGTGAATAATCTATATAATCACCCTTGAAAGTATTTCTTGAAGCTAAGTTTACCCCATTGTTTTGTATCTGATTTATTAATTCTATCCCGAATTTATTATGTGTAGACATAGATAAGGAGCTTACATTCGACGAATTTGAAAATAAATTATTTTTAAAACTTGATATTACTTTCCCAAAAAAATATAACCTTGTACTTTCTAGGTATCCACGGTTAAAACAATCCTAATGGATGGGGTGGTTATTAATCGGATTATCTAAAGTTAAATTAGAAATTATAGAAAATGTGGGCTACATTGTGAATTCGATTGTATTATAAGTAAGAGAAATATTGTGTCCGAAGACACATCCCTCAAAGTGGTCTATGGATGAAATTTCTATAGAACTTGTCACATCCCGCCCATTATTCGTCATTTAATGCCAATCCTACAAGATACATAAATACTTAGTTGGTGCATTTTGGACCTCCTACCAGATACAATGAACACAACTATTTTAAAAATTAATTATTCACTCATTACTTGCGGAATGTAGTGTAATTCTTAATAGTAGCCCTTAACCAATAAGCTAGACATATTGAATGGTTTGTGCAAGGCCAAGTCGGTAATAGAAAATAATAATTGACAAACCATTAAGTGGATATTTACTTCAGAAATTTGCTTGAGCTAAATTTCAAGGCTGTTGTGAAAACCACCTCACATAAAATGACCCAGATCACTTTCGGATGAAAAACACACAAGAATGAATGAACTGATGTTGAATGTTCGGACACAATCACTCCAAGAATAGCCAAACACACACAGACGCAGAAACAAGAAACAAAATCTCACAAGGAGGTTTTACGTGGTTCGATCCAATGTGATCTACATCCATGGAGGCTCTGCACTCCTCAATTCACTTCACTCAAGTAGAAATGACAAGAATTACTCAAAACCTAGCAAAACCCCAATTCACAGATCGAATTAGGTTTAGAACCCTAGATTTCTAATTCTCTCTCTACTGTATTGTTTACAAAGAGAAGATGTGATAATTGTGTTCTCCTTCACAAGAGCTTCAAGCCTATATCAGTGGTGTATCTCGAATCTTCGCGAGGAGGGAGTTATAACCGCTGTAAGTTGCGAGCTAATAGTTTGTTAGCAACGGTTAAGCCATAACGGTTTCTTCCAGCTCAAAACCGTTGTGTTTATCTTCTTGTACACATGTCACTTTCAGCACAAAACCCAGTCCAGTTTTACACCCTTCTCTTGACTCGAATAAACCCGGTTCTTCTAGCCCGGTTCTTAGAGTTCTGAATCCAATTCTGAATTCCCAACACACCATATTCCATACAAGCACCACCTTGATGATATTGAACACAACCCCACAAATCTCCACCTCACTGAAATCAAGAAAGAGAAAAAGTCAAAGTTTTGATAAGACGAATAATTTAGGCCATACAATAGCTTTTGTCTGTTTTGGTTCATCAACGGTTAACCACTGGTATTAGTAATTAAATATTCTTGTTCATTAGTAAATTAGCCCCTTCTGGGTCATCTATGTTGGACGAGGTTTTGGCACGTCACCCAATGCTGAATTTGAGCTTGGTGGGAAACCTCGGAATAAACCAAAGACTAAAGAAGCCGGGTCCGAATAGGAAGAACAGAAAAAAGCTCAAGGGAAAGCGGACGACGTCCAGTCCAAACAGAAAGAAGCTCGAGCCCGGGGGCACCATGAAGGGGGAGCCGAGGTCTTTGAATAAAGTCCTATTTGTATAATAGATATTCCAAAATTCGTTGGTTTGTATCATTGCCTCATTCTGCCCTTCACTTTATGCTTCAAACACATTGTTCAAGCCTGATTAGGCTCGAGCAAATCCAACTTATTACCTGGCACAACCTTAGTTAAGAAATCTGCTGCATTGTCATCTGTATGCACTTTCTTCACCTCCACAGACCCTGAATCAATTACATCCCTTACAAAATGCACTCTAACATCAATGTGTTTTGACCTCTCATGGAATGCTTGATGTTTCACCAGGTGAAGTGCACTTTGATTATCACAAAGAACTGTAACACACTTCTGAATAATTCCAAGATCCCTCAGAATTCCCTTAAGCCATACAACCTCTTTGATAGCATCAGTGATGGCCATATATTCTGCTTCTATAGTGGATAAGGCCACTCCAGATTGTTGTATGCTTCTCCAACTTATTGTAGTTCCATATAATGTAAATACATACCCAGACATTGATCTTCCTGTATCCACAACCCTGCAAAGTTAGCATCTACAAAACCCAGCAATGGAACAGTATCTTCAGCTTGCTTCTCAAACTTTAGTCCTAAAGTCACTGATCCCTTTAGGTACCTCAACACTTGCTTCAGAGCTTCCCAATGAGCCTTTCCAGGATTTGACATGAATCTACTCACCAAAGAAACACAGTAGGCTAAGTCAGGTCTGCTGAAAGTCATACCATACATCAAACTTCCAACACCACTTGCATATGGTATATGTTTCATGTATCTTTCTTCTTCAGTAGTTTTGGGACAAAAATCCTTGGATAACTTTGTTTGCTGATTCACTGGAAAACTTAAAGTCTTGGATTCACGCATGTTGAACCTCTCCACTACCTTTTGGAGATAATTCCTTTGAGACAAGAACAACATTCCAGCTTTCTGTTCCTGCTGATATCCATTCCAAGAATCTTTCTTGCATCCCCCAAATCTTTCATATCAAACTCTGAACTCAATCTCTCCTTGAGTTGCTGGATCTTATGCTTACAATTACTAGCTATAAACATATCATCCACATAAAGCAACAATTACATATGATCAACCTTAGAATTCTTATCAAAGTAAACAAAACTGTCATATAAGCTTCTGATAAATCCTCCATTTAACATAAACTCATTGAACTTCTTGTTCCACTGCCTTGGACTTTGTTTTAACCCATAGAGTGGCTTCCTGAGATAACACACCTTCTCTTCACTACCTGGAACCACAAAGCCTTTGGGTTGCTTCATATATATGTTTTCAATCAAGTTTCCATGTAGAAATGTAGTTTTTACATCCAATTGTTGCAATTCCATATCCTCTTGAGTTACCTTTGATGACAGAAGTCTAATAGAGCAATGTTTCACCACAGGAGAGAATACTTCATTGAAATCAATACCCTCTCTTTGTGTAAAACCTCTAGCTACAAGCCTTGCCTTGTATCTCACTTTTTCAGTGTCTCCAGCTTCAATCTTCTTCTTATAAATCCACTTGGAACTCAATAGCTTCTGCCCCTTTAGCTTATCCACCAACTTCCATGTGTTATTTCTCTCCAGGGATTCCATTTCTTCCATCATAGCACTTATCCAGTGCTCACCTTCATTTCCACTCACTGTCTCTTTGAAACTTTGAGGTTCATGGTGTTCTATGTCCTCTGCAACACTAAGTGCATAGTACACACTTCCAGCTTGTCCATATAAATCTGGTCTCTGAATTTGTCTTCTTGGTCTATCCCTGGCAATGTTGTAATTCCTGAGATTTGGTGTCTCAGGTTGCACTTCATCTTCTTCTGAAGAACTTTCACTTGAGTGATGATCCAAGTTGTCTTCTCTGGGTGAGGGTTATCATGTAAACACTCCACCTCAACTGAAACTTTCTCAGCTCCCACAGCATCCTGAAATTCTTTCACACTACCAGTAGAAGTATATCCCATAACATTTTCATTGAACTTCACATCTCTACTCACAATGAGCTTTTGATTTCCAGGCTCTAAGCACCACAACCTGTATCCTTTCACCCCACTTGGATAACCCAAGAACACACACCTGAGGGCCCTTGGATCCAGCTTGTCTTGCTTAACATGAGCAAAAGCAAGATAGTCAAACACCTTCAAATCTGTATAATCACTAAGCTTTCCATTCCATACTTCATCAGGTGTCTTAAATCCTAATGATGATGATGGTGATTTGTTGATGAGATAACACGTAGTGTTCACTGTCTCACCCTAGAACACCTTTGGTAAGCCAGCATCAAGCAACATAAATCTCACTCTTTCAAGAATGGTTCTATTGAACCTTTCAGCAATTCCATTATGTTGTGGATTCATTGGCACAATTTTGTGTCTTGTGATCCCTTTCTGTTCGCAAAACTCATTGAATTCAGTGGATAAGTATTCCAGGCCATTGTCAGTCCTTAAGTGTTTAAGCTTCTTTCCCTTTAAGTTCTCCATATGAACCAACCACGCTTTGAACTTATTGAATGCATCACTTTTGCTTCTGAGCAAAAACACCCATACTTTCTTACTAAAATCATCAATGACTGTCATAAAATATCTCCCTCCACCATGTGTTTCTATCCTAGATGGACCCCATATATCAGATTGCACATAATCAAGAGCTTCTTGAGTGGAATGAACACCCTTTCCATAAGGCAGTTTTTGAGACTTGCCTAATGCAAATTTATCACAAAACTCAAGTGTTTCTGATCCTATGTTACCAATTACACCTCTTCTTGATAACTCTTTCAGACCTCTCTCCCCAATGTGCCCAAGTCTCTTATGCCACAGCATAAGACCAGTTTTACTCAACACATTATCCAAGCTACCACAAATAGGCTGTCCAATCAAGATAAACAATCCATTATGCTTCCTACCCTTGATCACCTACTTCTTGTCTTTTGTAATGTGTAAGAAACCATCTACTGAGTTGAACTCACATCCAGTTGGATTTAAAGAACCCAGGGAGAGTAAATTTCTTTTAAGACCAGGTACATACCTTACATTTGAAATGGTTCTTGTAACACCATCAAACATGGTGATCTTGACTGAACCAATGCCTAGAACTTTGCAAGAATGGTCATTGCCCAGCAACACATATCCTCCACCTTCCTTCTTTAGGTCTTGAAACCAATTGTCATGTGGGCACATGTGGAAAGAACATCTAGTATCCAAAATCCACTCATTTTCCATCTTTGAATCTGTGATGTTTAAGACTTCTGGAGCATCTGCATCATGCTCAACTGTTGCAGCTTCTGCACCTTGGGCCTCTTTCTTTCTCTTCTTTAATGGACAATTCTTCTTTAAGTGTCCAACCTGTTTACAGTTGAAACACTTCCTTTTCTCTATCCAATCTCCAGCTTTCTTTGTTCCATCATTCCTATCCTTTGAGTCCTTGAAACCTTGACCCTTCTTCTTTTGGTTATTTCTCTTGAACTTGATGTTCAAACCTTCACCAGACTGATTGGGTTTTTTAATCACCTTGATTCTGTAGACATTTGGTTTTCAAGGAAGTGATAATTGAGTCATAACTCAACTTCTCTTGCCTTCCAAACATGAGAGTATCTTTAAAACTCTCCATGGATCTTGGAAGTGCATTTAACACTATCAAAGCTTTATCCTCTTCTTCAATTTTGACTGGCAAATCCTCCAGTTCATCAATCAGTTTTTTGAACTCATCTAATTGGTCAGAAATTACCTTATCATCACTCATCCTGAAGGCAAGCAACTTCTATTTGAGGAAGAGCTTGTTTGAAACTGATTTTGACTGATATAGTTCTTCCAGTTTTTCCCAGGCTTCTATGGTAGTTTTGCACCTGGAAATCTCCCTCAATGGCTTATCACCAAGACACAGGATGATCATACTCAAAGCCTTCTGATCCGTATCACCAAACTTGGGTTTCTCAGTCTCCAATCACTGATCAACAGGTTTAAGAGCATTTGAACGCCCATTTTGAATCAAGATGGCATTCATCTTGATCTTCCACAATGCAAAGTCATTCTTGCCGGAGAACTTGTCCAAATCCATCTTCATTCCTGCCATTTCTGCTTCTTCTTCTGGTGTGAGAGTGGTTTCCCACAGACGACGCCACTTGTTGTGAAAACCACCTCACATAAAATGACCCAGATCACTTTTGGATGAAAAACACACAAGAATGAACGAATTGATGTTGAATGTTCGAACACAATCACTTCAAGAACAGCCGACACACACAGACGCAGAAACAAGAAACAAAATCACACAAGGAGGTTTTACGTGGTTCGATCCAATGTGAAGACATCCACGGAGGCTCTACACTCCTCAATTCACTTCACTCAAGCAGGAATTATAAGAATTACTTAAAATCTAGCAAAACCCCAATTCACAGATCGAATTAGGTTTAGAACCCTAGATTTCTAATTCTCTCTCTATTATATTGTTTACAAAGGGAAAATGTGATAATTCCGTTCTCCTTCACAAGAGTTTCAAGCCTATATTAGTGGTGTATCTCGAATCTCCGCGAAAAGGGTCATAACCGCTGTAAGTTGCAAGCTGATAGTTTGTTAGCAACGATTAAGCCACAACGGTTTCTTCTAGCTCAAAACCGTTGTGTTTGTCATCTTGTACACATGTCACTTTCAGCACAAAACCCGGTCCAACTTTACACCCTTCTCTTGACTCGAATAAACCCGGTTCTTCTAGCCCGGTTCTTAGAGTTCTAAATCCGGTTCTGAATTCCCAACACACCATATTCCATACAAGCACCACCTTGATGATATTGAACACAACCACATAAAGGCAAATGCTAACATTCAGACGTTAGCTACTATAAACAGTGGACACAAAATAACAATGAGCTACTCAAAGGATAGCACAATGAGACCAATCAAATACATTTAGCATATAAGTGTCATTTTATATATTTTTGAATTCCAAAAGGGTAAAAATATATTTCTATTTCCATGTCTAAGTACGACAATTGTTTCTTCCTCCCTACATCTTTAACTAAATAGTGCTTCATTATAGAAATATTTCGTCTAAAGAGAGAGGGATTGTCAGGCACAGAACAGTACCACTAAATCCACAATAGAATGGCATAGCTGAGAGATTCAACAGAACTATTCTGGAAAGAGTTAGATGCATGATGGTAGATGCAAAGCTTCCTAAGTTTTTTTTGGGAGAAACGGTGAACACAGCCTGCTATTTGATCAACAAAACTCCCTCATCAGTTTTAGATTTTAAGACACCAAATGAGATCTGGTATGGAAAGCTCTCAAATTACTTAGAACTCAAGGTGTTTGGGTGTGTAGGATTTACTCATGTAAGACAGGACAAGTTGGATCCTAGAGCACTAAGATGTGTTTTTCTTGGTTATCCAGAGGGAACAAAAGGCTACAGATTATGGTGTGTTGAAAAGGGACATCAGAAACTTATTATAAGCAGAGATGTCTCAGAAATGGGCAATGAGATTTTACCAATTCAACAGATTATGTTTTCAACGATCTCCACAAGTTTTAATGAATTACTAACTGTTATCCTTCTCTTTTCACTAAATTTACAGAGAATGTGGATGGAGAAGCAATGATTCACCGTCTACATGTTTAGATCCTTGTGTTGTTTGCTTAGAAAGACAGTGCACAGTTGCTGCCGAAGGTATACTTGCCCATAATTCAGCCGTTGTGATGCATTTATCGTGATTGGAACTCAAAAGAAGCCCTATAATTTATATAAAATAAGCTAGTTTTGCAATAGAATGCATCCATTAGTGCCTATCTAAGCGATTTCTTTTTACTCGGTATGCATCATGCAAAGAAATCTGAGTCGATAATGTCATTTGTAATCCGTGAACATTCTTGTTTTTATGCTCGTTATGCAGGTTGTTTCCATGAGTTCTGCACTCATTGTGCTCTCTACCTATGTTCCACAAACAGCACATCCACAGCGGGTCATGGCCCGCCGGGCTCAATCGCCTGCCCACTATGCCGGCATGGCATAGTCTCTTTCACGAAGCTTGCAAGCACAAAGCCACTAATCAAGGAGCTGCCCCGGACAAGCCTATCCTTGCCCTTCTGTGCTTGTTCAACAGAGCTTCTAGAATCGGACCCGTTGGAACAGCCATTCTGCAAGCCTGACTTTCATGGGCCGTCTTTCCGGTTCCTCAGCTGCAAAAGGCTGCCTTCGGTTAAACTCAGCCCTGATCTTTGCATGGGAGCACCGGAGACTAGTGCTTGTTTGATTAGGTGTTCGAGATCATCGAGCTTTAGGCGATCGACATCTCAGAACGAGGGTAGGAGATGGCTGTGTTCGCTTAATCAAACCGTGGGACCTGGAAGTAGCTGCTAACAATTTGTTGAATTAAATCAGTTATCTTCAAAGGAAGATACATAAAAGAAAATAGGTGTATTGCATTGAATGAAAATTTGTTTGGGTAATTGTGTATAATGCGAGAAAAGGGCCGGAAACACCAAAACTTGCAGACCAAACTTGAGATTTGCATGAATATTGTTTGGTTTTTTACAATAAAAAACGTATGATTCTTTTTCTTCTACTAGAGTTTGGCACGTGCGACACTTAGTATATTAATTTAAGAAACTATATTTTGGTACTTTTTTTTTTAACAATTTAGAAATGTTATCAGTGGGAAGTATTTAGAAAATAAATCACAATCTCGGAGAATCATGTAAGTGAATCATAATGTTATCATAAGACCACTTCATTCCCATATAATTAAGCCAAATAGATCATATAGTAACCTATTTTTAAAGAATTATTCTATAAATTTTATCCTGAAATAGTGTAATTGTTAATATCAGTTTATGTAAAACGTGAAACACAATATGTAAAATAAGATCTACAACCTTTTTTACTAAATTAAGTAATAATAAATAGTATAAGTGATCCAAGTAAAATTGTAACATCAAAAATTTCTCTTAGTATATATAAATGAATTGCTTCAAATTGATTAATAAGAAACTATTCATCTATCTTAATTAAAATTTAAAAGAAAAAGGAAAAATAAAAAAGCCAATTTATCTTGGAGATTATTTTGAAATGACGTATTTCTTTCTTTTTATGGATGCACTTGTTTATATTGTTTCTGCTTCTTAATCTTCCTTGCTACCGAGGCTTTTTTTTTGCTGTATTTGTTAAAAAAATTTCCCCTTTGGATCTCAGAATTGGACAGTTAGATCTCTAGTGTCCCGTTTCCTAGCACCATCCACAACGCTGTCTCTTTCCTCTATCCCCTTTCTTATCCAGCCATGTACCTTTCGTTCGCACAATCTCTGGGTCCCTGATAATGCTTTCCCGATCTATTTCGCTACGAACTCATTTTCCTTCCGTACTACAATCATTAGCGGATTCTAGCTTATCTTGCAGTATTTCCAAAATCTTTGACTCCAATAATGACATAACATGGCGGTATCGGTCGTCACTAGAGGATAACTATCATAATTGATGAGCCTTGGATATCAAGGATCCGTAGTGTAGCTCCGTGGTTGTTATTGTTAATTTGTTTATTACTACAGACAACGTCGACGATAACAACTTTGCCCACCTAGTAACCAACATCGATTTAGGAATTTCTTCCATGTTCATAGCCTTCTGCCATAAAACATATGCCTACAAGGCCACCAGACTGACTTGAAACGGCCACAATCAAAGATCCAACTGTGTTTTTCAAAATTGAATGCAATTATTGTGTCTTCTACACTATCGACGCCAAAAATTTTTAGTACAAACTTCTTCTTACCCCCCGTAGAGCTGACCACTATAGGTGTATAGGATGACTCCTTTGTCATTTCCTGAACCTAGCAAAAACGTTACATTACGAAGTTAAGCTACTAGTTTATCTTCGGTATAATGCCTACGAACATCGAAGTTCTTTTGACAATAGGGAACATACCTTTATGGGCTCTTGCATAAAAGGAAGCAGTTGTCCTGTCAAGAGATTGGAGATGTGTCTATGGGCTCATCTCAAACTGTTGATTAGTAAGTCATTTCGCATAACATTCTCTTGTAGTCTTCCCATTGCCCTCGAATATTGCTTCACAAATGTATACAAGCTCAAGTCACCCTTCAATAAACGGTTCATGTACGCATTCGTACTCTTACACCTCTGGTTAGTGGTCATCCCACCAAAATAGATGCCCCAGGAGAAAGCTTCTGCCCACTTCATCTTCTTCTCGTACATTTCCTCTAACCAATGTTTGTTTACTTGTGAATGCTTGTTTCGAAAATGTTCCCAACACTCTTCAAACGAATCCTCCGACTAAGAGCTCATCATGTATTTCCTGAAATCACTAAGAAAGATAGCTTCATGTGATACAACTCTTGTGTAACACATTAGATGCCAAGAGCAAAGTCTATGCCTAGCAGATGGTATGACCTTGGTTAAAGCAGCCGCTATCGCCCTATCTCCATCTGTAATCATAGAAATCGGTTGCTTCCCATCTATCGCCTGTAGAAAACATGTGAATGTCCAAACATAAGAATCAATACTTTCATCAACTATGAGGGCCGAACCAAACACCATTGTACTCCGATGATTATTAATGCCAACAAACTCTACTAAAGGCATCTTAAAATAGTTAGTTTTGTACGTGGAATCAATAACGAGCACGTCTCCAAAATTAACGTAGTCTAACCGGAACCTGGAATCACCCCCAGAATATTTTGTGGAGCTTATTCTCTTCGCTTACCAAATACTTCACGAACAACCCTGGGTCAGTTTTGATCATTGCATTGAAATATGCTAGTGTAGCTTCGACATCCGTACATTGTCGATTGATATAAAATTGTACAGGTCTTTAGCTATGAACCCTACATTGTGAAACCCACCAAGACTTGTGACCATGAATCCATAATATGACACGTCTTTATACCAGACTCCTTCATCGTTCGAATTTCCATTGCATGCCCTGTTGTTATCTCCCGATTGCAACAGAAAAAGTGTACTAGATTTGGGTTAGCAAGTTCATAGTTATGTATCGTTCTGAATTAGGTGACTCTGTAGAACCCGTCCTGTTCCATACGTCTAACAATAAAAGTAGCTTGACAACAACACCTGGTGATTGGTCGAGCTTCTCTTTTTGGCTTCTCCCTCGCCTTTCTTCTATGATCTCTCAATCCTTCCCTGCTGCAAACCCATCTTTTCATTGTAATTATACCTGTCAACCGATCCTTTTCCTGGTTATTCCGGCGAAATCCAAATCCTACCTTCTTGAAATAAAATCGATAAAATCCTTCAGCTGTGGATACATTTCCGAAACATTTCCCCACCATATCCTCAGACGTCCATTTTACCACGTCCTTCTAGAATAAAATATCGTCCCTATCAATGTTGACGAAGTAACTAAAAATGTATGCATAATCTTCGGCATTCCACACTTCATTATTGGAAGCTTCGACGAAATCATCACTTTCACTAGATTTGTAGAACGAACTATTCAGGTTGTCCACAAAGTATTCATCAGATTCATCGCTCATTATGGCCAAGGTATTCAAGCTACTTAGGCCAATTAGTTTTTGCAGGCCAAAAACAGTACAAATATGAAGGAGAGCAGTGGTGGATGGTAACAATTCCAATCTTACAACTTATAAAATTTAGGTTTGCAAGATGGTGGGCAATATGGATTGGATGGAGCATTGCCTAGTGAGAGAAAATCAAGTACTACTGTAGTCAGTGACTCTTTACTACTAGGCTCCACATTTGATGTCTTGTGCTTCGTGCCCTTGTTTTTCATTGGCTAACAAATGAGGCCTAATCAAAAGGGACTTCTATAGGAGCCTAAGATACTAATTGGTCTATTTTTATTGGGTACTTAGGTAGAGTACTTGAGTATGACGACATGTATATTAATTTTATAGATAAAATGTCCTACCGTATCAGACAATTCTTTGTTGATGGTTTGGAAGTAGAATTATACTCTTTAATCGAACTTAATTTTATGGGATACCAAAAAGCTTAAAGTATATTAAAGTATATTTAAGTTTTTTTTAATCAATATCCAACACTTAGTTTAATAAACTGATAATATTACCGCATAATCGAATACGGGGGATTTAGCGTCATATATTATAATTTAATTATTAAAAATTAGGTCTGAGAATTTCAACTATTCCTTGTTCAATGAAAACCATGTGTCAATATTCATTCAAAATTCTAAAAGATGGATGTCAAAATATTAGGAGTACCCTATATGTTATATAAGCGACATTAAAATTAGAAAAATAAAACCTAGTATCAAACATGTAAATGAAAAAAACTATTACCATTAACTATATTTTTAAAATGTACACACAGACACACACAAAAACACACACTCATATATGTATATAAATCTATATGTATATATAAATTATTTTAAAATGAACAAATAAAATTCCAAATAATTATGATTTCCCATACTCAAATAGTGAATAAAAAGTCTGTAATTACATTTTTTAATTCTTTTGATCTCAACCAGCTTTGTCTAAGTATGTAAAACCTCATCAACAACCCACTAATATAATTTTTTTGCATTATGACTAAATTTCTAAAAGCAACCCAACACTCTATATAATAAATTAAATCGCAATACAGAAATAGACTGGGAAACTCTTAAATTAAATTATGATATCAAATTAAGGTAATAAATATACATGAATAGTCTCAATTAGGAAGAAGCATGCAAAGAATCAATTTCCAGAGGAAAGGTTTCAGTTCTTTTTTTTTTTTTTTTTGGTGACAATGTAAACCCGTTTTTACTTGGGGCCCCATCAGTTGTCACGGGTTTCTCGATGAAAGACTTAAGTTATAAATGCTCATATATTAAAATTCCATTAGGAAATCACTAACAAACTAACTTAATATTTAAACATAATTTAATTGACCGTAATGTAGGTAGTCAACAAGGACTGATTTGTGGGAGGGAGCCTCTTGTGAATCGTTTAATTCTGAGAGTACATTAAATTGCACTGCAGGAGGAAGGAATTAGATATTGCTTGAGTTAGATGGCCTAAATATTTCAACCTTAAAGATAACACATGCATTAATAGATGGCCGCTTTTTTCCCCATCTATTTGTGTACTTGGGATCACTTGGTATTTGATCAACTTGGGAGTAGCTACTTTCTTAGAGGAAAGCTACAACTAGTCTAGGAAATTGGATTGTGCATATGTCGGACTACAGCACGAATTAACAGGAGACCTCTTGTATCCTACCTCCTTGAACTGTAAAGAAAATAGGAATTGACTATTCTTTTAGAGTTCACTATAGCTGCGGGAAATGAATCTAAAAGAGCTACACTATTTCTTAATTCTTCCCTATCTTTGCCTTGTAATTTTAATTTTGACTATTCCACTATATAACGATTTTCTTCTTAATAAAGAAGGGTAATTGTGGGTACTTAGTTGCTAATTTAACAAATTTAGGCTCACAAACAAATAATTTTTTTTGGCATTTGGAATTTCTTGGCGTTAAGAAATTTTAGGGTGCGCAAATAGTATTCGCATTACCCAAATTATAAGGACCGGCTACCAATGAATTCGTAAATTTTCATTTGTAGGAAATAATTGAATAGTTGAAATCAAATACAGCGCCCAAGTCGGAAAGCACCACTTCCAGGCATCATTGCCAGGTGTCATCCTAATTTTCAAATACAAATTACCTTACTGCTCGTCAAGGACCTTACCTTCTAATCTTATAAAAATAATGTTCAAGCTTATTGAGCTGTGGCGCTGTTGCCGGGGAGAGTTGTTTGTATACTTACTCTTAGAATTAATGCAAATTTGAATATCTCCTTTGAACTTGTGGCAATATTATTATTATTATTATTATTATTATTATTATTATTATTATTATTATTATTATTATTATTATTATTATTATTATTATTATTATTATTATTATTTACAAGCTTGTTGAAATGATTAAATGATCGACTTCGTGTCAATTGGCTTGCACTATTAGACTAGTAAATTATAATTTTAAATATTGAAGTAGCTATGCTTATTAACTTGATTTTCACATTTTTTTTTCTTTGTTTTTCTTTTTCTATTTAATTTACTTCTATTTTACTCTACTAACATATGATGTTGTCTACTTGAAAGGTGTATGCGATTGAGAAGTGGTAGGATAATTGGTGAAGAAAGTGAAGAAAAACTAGTAAAAGAAGAAGAAAAAGAAAGCAAGGAGAACATGGCTAACCAGACGCTCAAGCAACTTTCTCAACCGAATATCGATGAGCAACCATTATGCATCATCTTCCCAGAATTGGCAAAACCACTCAAGCTGAACTCAGGTTTTCTAAATTTACTTCCAAAATTTAATGGTTGGGTAGGTGAGGACCCTCATAGGCACTTGAAAGAATTTTTAGTTGTTTGTTCTACTATGAGACCTGATGGTATTGATGAGGAACAAGTCAAATTATGTGCTTTTACTTTTTCACTGCATGATTTAGCTAAAGATTGACTTTACTATCTTCCAGCAGGATCCATTACTACTTGGGCGCAATTGCAAAATTTTTTTCTTGAAAAATTCTTTCCCGCAAGTAGAATTGGATCCATTTGAAAAGAAATATGTGGAATTAGGCAAAACTCTAATGAGTCATTATATGAATATTTGGAAAGATTTAAACGATTATGTGCTAGTTGTCCCCAACACCAAATTAGTGAACAATTATTAATTCAATACTTTTATGAAGGTCTTTTACCACATGATAGAGGTATGATTGATGCTGCAAGTGGAGGTGCTTTAGTTGATAAGACGCCTGCACAAGCTAGACAATTTTTAATATCTAATATGGCCCAAAATACACAATAGTTCAGAACTAGAAATGATGTAGGACAGACTAACAGAATTAATGAAATTGATGTTAATGTTGTGCAAGAACAACTTAGAGAAAATGCTCAACAAATGGCTCATTTAACTACTCTTATGTCCAAGTTTGTGTCAAATGGTAACCCGCAAGCTCGAGCATGTGGCATCTGTACTGATTTTTCTCATACTACCGATGCTTGTCCTACTTTACAGATTGAAGATGTTAATGCTATAGGCGGTTTCCCTGGCCAACCCTAAAGAAAATATGACCCTTTTTCTAATACTTATAATGAGGATCGGAAAGATAATCCTAATTTGAGATATGACCAAGGTAACTTTAGACCAAATAATTACCAAAATATGCGTCAACCTGAAACTTCTAACCGTTCCTTAGAAGATATGGTCAAACAATTGACTACCCAAATAGGTTAAATCCATACCCAAGGCGTCCAATACCAAAAGAAAACTGACACTCATTTACAACACCTCGATAACTAAATTGGGCAAATTTGCACTTCCTTGAATAACATAAAAACCCAATTGTCCGGTAAACTTCCATCCCAACCCATTCCTAACCCAAAAGAAAATGCTAAAGCCATAACACTAAGAAGTGGAAAACAATTAGAAGAGCCTAAAAGTAAAAGGGTGGCAATTGAGAAAGAGCTAGAAGTAAAATCTAAGGATGTGGAAAATAGTGAAAATGAAAAGAAAGATGGGGAGGAGGTTAGTTTAAGGAAAGATGAACCAAATAACAAACCCCCTACCCAATTCAGAGAAATCCCACCTTTTCCCTCTAGATTTGTAAAATCAAGAAAAGAAGCCATGGACCAAGAAATTTTTGAGACGTTTAGGAAGGTAGAAGTTAACATACCTCTTTTGGATGCAATTAAACAGGTCCCCAGGTACGCCAAATTCCTCAAGGAGCTTTGTACCAACAAAAAGCAATTCAAGGGCTCGCAAAACGTAAGTATGGGTGAGAATATTTCTGCCATGATTCAAAAGAAAATTCCACCTAAGTGCAAGGATCCAGGTATGTTCACTATACCTTGCAAAATTGGAAATTTGAGGTTTGAAAGATGCATGCTAGACTTAGGTGCTTCGATAAATGTTATGCTTAGAACTATTTATGATTATTTGAATTTAGGGCCATTAAGAAAACCTGATGTTGTCATTTAATTGGCTAATAGGTCTAATGCATATCCAGTAGGAATACTTGAGGATGTCTTTGTTTAAGTAAATAAATTAGTATTTCCTGTAGATTTTTACATTCTTGACATGGGTGACGATTCATCTAATAATGTATCATTACTCTTAGGAAGACCATTCTTGAAAACATCTAAAACTAAGATTGATGTGCATGAAGGTAATCTGACCATGAAATTTGAGGGGGAAGTAATCAAGTGCAATATATTTGATGCAATGAGATATCCTAGTGACATCAATAATGTGAGTTCAATTGGTACTGTTGATATTATTGATGTAATTGTGCAACAAATATTTGATCTTGATAACTTGGATGAAGTACTACTTGAACTTGAATCTTCTGACTTTTTTTTGTTGAAAAAGAGGCTAATTTAGAAGAATTGAAGGTAACTTCTAAATCTGTTGCTTTGCCCCTCACTTCTTCAAAATTATTGCCTTCTGTAGTACAAGCTCTTAAGTTGGAATTAAAACCCCTCCCCTCTAATCTGAAGTATGCTTTTCTTGGAGATGGTGAAACCTGTCCTATGATTATTTCAAATTATTTAACCCCATCCCAAGAAGAAAAAATGTTGAATGTATTAAAGTAATATAAAGAGGTCATAGGATGGACGATTGTTGATATTAAAGGAATAAGCCTAACTTTGTGCATGCATAGAATCCTTCTTGAAGATGATGCTAAACCTGTTAGAGAAGCACAACGTAGGCTAAATCTTCCTATGATGGATGTCGTGAAAAATGAAATTCTTAAGTGGTTAGAAACAGGAGTAATTTTTCTCATTTTCGATTCTAAATGGGTAAGCCCAATACATGTAGTACCTAAGAAATCTGGAATAACATTGATAGAAAATACAAAAGGCGAACTTGTTCCTACTAGAATATCTAATGGATGGAGAGTATGCATTGACTATAGGCAGCCAAATCTAGCTACTAGAAAAGACCACTTCCCATTACCATTTATTGATCAAATGTTGGAAAAACTAGCAGGGCAAGCTTTCTTTTGCTTCTTAGACGGGTACTCGAGATATATTCAAGTTGCTGTTGCTCCTGAAGATCAGGAAAAAACCACTTTCACATGCCCATTTGGCACATTTGCCTTTAGAAGAATGCCCTTCGGCCTTTGTAATGCACCCGGTACTTTTCAAAGATGCATGATGAGCATATTTTCTGATTTAGTTGAGCATAACATGGAAATATTTATGGATGACTTTACTATTTTTGGTGATTCGTTGATTTATGTCTCCATAATTTATCTCTTGTTCTGAAAAGGTGCATCGAAACTAACCTTGTTTTAAACTTCGAAAAGTGTTGTTCAGTTTTTGGGCATGTTGTGAGCTCCAAAGGACTAGAGGTTGATAAAGCAAAAATTGAGGAAATAAGCTCACTACCTTATCTTACTTGTGTTCGTGAGTAAGATCATTTCTTGAGCATGCCGGCTTTTATGGACGCTTTATAAAAGATTTTTAAAAAATTACATCCCCTTTATGTGCATTGCTTGGACAAGATGTCCCCTTTGAATTTAGTGAAAAATTTAAAAAGTCTTTCGATGGTTTGAAACATTGATTAACTTCTGCTCCTATTATTCGCCCCCCAGATTGGAATTTGCCGTTTGAAATAATGTGCGATGCGAGTGACAAAGTAGTAGGAGCTGTGTTAGGACAAAGAAAAGAAAAAGAGCCTTATGTGATATATTATGCCTCTAAATCACTTGACCCTGCATACCATGACTGAAAAAGAAATTCTTGCTGTTGTATTTGCATTGGAAAAATTTCGATCTTACTTGCTTGGTACCAAAGTGATTGTCTTTTCTGATCATGCCGCACTTAAATATTTAATTAAAAAGAAAGAACCAAAGCCTAGACTTTTGAGATGGATGCTTTTATTGCAAGAATTTGATTTAGAAATTAGAGATAAGAAAGGTGCTGGAAATCTTGTTGCGGATCACTTGAGTGAAATAGTACCTAGAGATGATTGGCTAATGGTTTTTGAATTTTTTCCTGATGAGCAATTATATTCTTTGACTGTGGAACCTCCTTGGTATGCTGATATTGTAAATCTTTTAGTAACTAGGACTTTCCCAACTGAATTGACAAAGGCTCAAAAGGATAAAATAAAGGCTGAATCAAAATATTATTTTTGGGATGACCCGTATTTGTGGAAATCTTGTTCTGATCAAATAATTAGAAGATGTGTGAATGAATCCTAATATGTCTATTTTAACTTTTTGTCATAGTTATGATGCTGGAGGTCATTTCGGTCCCAAAAGGACCGCTCATAAAGTACTTGAATATGGACTTTATTGGCCCACTTTGCATAGAGATGCATATTTGTTTTGTAAATCTTGTGAACAGTGTCAAAAGACAGGTAACATATCACGAAGGAATGAGATGCCTCAAACAGGTATTTTAGTTTGTGAAATTTTCGACATTTGGGGTATTGGTTTTATGGGTCCATTCCCATCGTCTTTTGGTAATGGTTACATCATTCTTGCCGTTGATTATGTATCTAAATGGGTAGAGGTTAAGGCTTTCAAGCATGATGATGCTAAAACCGTGGTAAAATTTGTTAAGAGTCACATCTTTAATAGGTTTGGCATACCAAAAGCCATCATTAGTGACCGTGGTATTCATTTTTGCAATAAGACATTTGGTGCTTTACTTGAAAAATATCATGTCACACATCGCCTTTATACTGCATATCACCCCCAAACTAGTGGGCAAGCTGAGGTTTCTAATAGAGAAATTAAACAAATTTTGGAGAAAATGGTTAATCCTGATAGGAAAGATTGGAGTATTAGATTAGATGATGCTCTTTGGGCTTACAGGACTGCATTTAAAACTCCAATTGGCATGTCTCCTTATAGGTTGGTTTTTGGAAAAGCTTATCATCTACCGGTTGAAATTGAACATAAATCATATTGGGGGTAAAACAGTGTAACTTAGACTACATAAAAGCTGGAAAAGAGAGAAAGTTACAATTGCAAGAATTGGAGGAACTAAGATTAGACGCTTACGAAAATGCTAGAATATACAAGGAAAAATCCAAAGCATTTCATGACAAGATGATACTTAGGAAGTCATTTCATATTGGGCAAAAAGTGTTGTTATTGAATTCTAGATTGAAATTGTTTCCAGGCAAGCTCCGAACACAATGGCTTGGTTCATTTGTTGTTACTAACGTTTTTCCTCATGGTGCAGTAGAAATAAAAAGTTTAGAAACTGACAAGGTTTTCAAAGTTAATGGTCACTGGCTAAAGTCGTTCTACGAACAAGCTCAAGTGATGCTGATGGAGGAAATTATTTTAGAGGAGTAGGGAATATGTCGAGCCAACAACAATAACCAAAGGCGCTGCTTGGGAGGCAACCCAAGAAGATTACCAGATTTTCATTCTCTACTCTACTATTTTTGTCTAATCTATTTTGCAGTTTAGTATGCTTTATTTTCGGATATATATTGCAATATTAGTATGCAACTAGCTTTTTGATAAGATGCATGACTTGGCTAATTTTTCTTTTACTCAACGTTTGAATCTTACATTGAGGACAATGTATGGTTTAAGTGTGGGGGAGGAAAGAAAGTGAAAATTAAAAATTGAAAATTTTGGCATATTTTCATGAATTTTGAGGATAATTTTTAAAATTTCTTGCTATTTTAAAGCACTTTTTGGCACTTTATTTTGTGTAAACTGAACGATTTTGAGCTTCTCAATTGCTAAAGGTGTATGACCACTAGTTTGAAACAATTTTCTCTAAAGATCATAACATGATTGATAGACGGACTCAATTCTTTTAACTAATTGATATATTTTTATAAATTATAGTGACTATATATGGTAGACAAAAAACTAGTGAGATTTTAAGCTTAATGACTGATATATCTTATCAAGTCTCATTTCTTTCTTGAGTGATTTCTTTGGTGGATTTGTATCCCTAGAACTTGCATTATTCTTTTCAAAGTCATACATTTCACATAAAGATGACTAAGGCATTTAGAAAACCACTTGAGCCAAAACAAACATTACATATATTGTCCACTAGTGAGCCAAGTTGAGTCTTTTGGCCTCTCTTTGTTTTTTGCTTGTCTCGTTATGAACCTTAAACCAAGTGATCTATTTTTCCCCATGGCCTAAGGATTGGTAGAGCACTTGAATTCAAAGAAATGTGGATTGTGCTGAAAGTAAGGATACAAGGAGTGAAAAAAAGAAAAAAAAATGAAAGCAAGAAATGACTTGAGGTACCGATGTGGACAGCAAGGGGTGACCTAAAAATTCACCAACCTTGTGTCATGGTAGGATGGAGCATTAAATGCACCTACTTTGGTCGACATGGCTCAAGATAAAAGAAAATGATGAAAGAAAAGAAAAGTACAAAGTGTGAAAATTTTCAATTTTTTGATATGATGTTGCTTTGCTCTACTAATTTAAGGGTTTTTACCGCCATATTTTACTATCACTCTTGCCTCTACAAAATCACAAGTTATCCTAAACCATTTTTTCAATCTACTTTATTCCCATGAACACCTTATACACAAATTTCTCCCAAATCTATTTACCTCAAAAGTCCTTATGATTTATGTGGTGTATATAATCCTAATGGTGGAGAAATGAGAAGACATGCAAACTTATGGTGGATCAAGTTTGTGAAATGAATTTGGGCGAAACACTAACCTTTTTAAACACATGAGTGAAGAGTGAATTATCTTGTGAAGGTCTACCTACTTAGTTTGCTCTATTGATGAAAATGTTATTTAGTTATGAGTAATTGAGCTTATTATTCTTGAAACACTATGTCCTGAGCCAATTAATTATTTCTATACTTGTAAGTTATGCCTTTTATGCATTTAATAGACGGATATACATGTTTTTGCTTGAGGATGATCAAAATCTAAGTGTGGGGGGAATTTGATGAATGCATTATTTTACATTTTTTAATCCCTTTGCATAGTACATTTTTATTGCTTTTATAAATATATTAATTTATTTTGCTAAGTTTTATCAATTTTTACATAATCTAATGTTTCTTATTTTTTATTAAATTTTTTATTGTTAATGATGATTTTATATTTTACAAAGAAGTCCCGCCCATAAAAGTAGTCCATAAAGGACATCAACCATAATTGATTTCGGCATTTTCCATTGATTCATTTTCCAACACCAATATTTACTAAAGCCCGCCTTTATTGACTATCTTTTCCACTTGACCACTTGTAGGAAAGAAAATCGACACAAGAGAGTGCAGAAGCAATTTGCCAACAACAGCAAACAACTGCGTCTCGGGAGCAAGAAAGCCAGAGGCAATTTGCTGAAATTCAAATGTGCTAGCAAGTTGATACCTCATTTCAATAATTTGGCAGCCTAAAATCACCAAATTGATAGCCCAAAATCTGCAAAATGGCAGGCTTTGAAGGTGCAAATGAGTGTCTAATTTCAGCTATAAAAAGGAGGAGGAAGAGGGAGAAGAAAGCATTCAACAATCCTACAATCCAACATCTCAAATTCTAAAGTGGACGTAGAATATCAAACTTTTGTGGTTTTCTTTATTGTAATCTTTTGAGGGTTTGAGAGATTCTAAAGTAATAGTAGGGAGTATAAAAAGGGGAGAAATTTATCGGAAACGGGCTAGTTCGTTTACGATAGACGGAGGAAATTTCTCACTTTTGAGAAGTGTCAAACCAACTCAACAAGGGGAAGCTTTCTAGTACTAATTCTTGTCAAATTTCTCTTTTTATATCTTCCAAATATTATTTTTAGTATGTCCCTCACACCCTCTATAGTTATAGCTAAGTTATATTGTAATATGCTTATGTTGATGTTTATGCACACAAGGTGTTTGATATTTTGCTCAAGTGAATACAAAATTTAGTTGATATTCTTGTCATATGGTGGTAATTGATTTATATTCTAATCTTCATTTCCATGATTTTCGGATCCATTTCATGTATGTTGATTGGAATTAAAGCTATTTTATTTGGCTCGGCCTAGTCCGAATTGAATAGAAATCAAGTAGCAACTAATTTGAATTAAGAACAGTCAAATGATTTTGATTCATCTTGAATATGATTTGATCTAGTAAGTTCAACTTTTGATTTGCTAGGATTGACCTTCCCAAACTTGATGCAATTAGTCGAAGCCTTGTTGATTGAATAGTAAAGATTGACATGATTAGGTTAATTAGTGTTGGAATTATCCTAGAATGATTCTAACTATATAAGAGGAATTAGAGTGGAATTTTAGCTATTTAAAGTTCTTACTATCAATCTATCAAGTTTGTTTTGTATCATTGATCAAGAATCAAGCTCTTATTAATCTTAAAATTTACATGTGTTAATTATTTCTTTATTTGTCTTGAAAATGTTAGTTTTTAGAATTATTTATCTTTTACCTTAGACATTAGTTCTTTTGCTAAACACCCCCCTCCCCCTAGTGTGTGTGTGTGTGAACTTCTACTTATATTTTTTTTTCTCTCTATTATTTATAGTTCATAATTGGAGTTGAATATTGATCATTTTTTTTAATTCTAAAATTAAGTAAGCAAAACTTTCCTCGTGGAAAACGATCATTTCTTACCATATACTAATTTGTTTAAAATTGTGGGCTAAGAATATGTTCAATTTGTGGTGGTAACAACACGCTACCAACACATAATTATTGAACAAGATATTTATTATGTAGGGTTCTCTGAAAAAAACATGGTGGTTAGACCTTTACGTGGAATTTTAAGATTTTATCCGAATTGTTCTCTTTAAGGTGGGGGTTCTTACTTATCTTTATCTTTTATACATGTTGATCCGTTTATGTAATTTAACTTTTATGTTATGAAATGTAAGAACTAAGTTGCATTTATAAGTTGGCTGATCAATCCTATAACTTGTGTGATCCGGGGCACTCTGTGCACGCGTATGTTATAATTTATAATTTAATTGTTACTAATATGATGTTTCCACTGTATTTTTTATATTGACTTGTGAAATCTCCACGAGTTGAAGGAAGCTCACCCAACCTATTTATGACCCCCAAGTTGACTTGGGGTTGCGTGATAGGAGTCGAGGCGAGCAGACAATCATATGAGTTATTTAGGAGTTACTCCCTCCATCCCAGCTAACTTTTCCTACTTTCCATTTCGGTCTGTCCCACTTAACTTTTCACACCCTTAAAAAGGAAATTTCTCTCACAATCTCCACCCTCAAAATCTCCACACTCAATCTACACCTTTAAAAAAGTCAAAGAAAAAATAAAATCTGTTTTTTCTTAATCTCCGTGCCCGATCAACTGTGAAAAGTTAGCTGGGACGGAGGGAGTATTAAATTTAGTTTGATTTACTTCTTTGTTGCATTTATTTTAACTTAAATTGCATTGTTGGTTTGTCTAGGAATTGTTTATTAAGTGCTCATGAGTTTGTTGCTTGAAAATGCAATTTGATTTTATCTTTGAGCTTATGGATATTTTTCGTACTTTTAGTCACGATTAATTAGTTAATAAATTTCGGCTGCCTAAGATATTGATTTTAACTGAAAATATATGTACCTTCTTACAAAAAGTGTATTTTATTTTCGTTGCTAGAAAATAAGATTTAGGTTTAAAATTTGGATATAAATAGATACATACATACATATATATATATAAAACGTGACTGCTCCATGCGTGTCCAACAAGATAACTTAGGACAACCAATGAGGATGAACCACATGTATCCTCAATTATACTATTTTTTTTTAGAACCCAATTATTTCTCCAATCTTGATTATACATACATGTATGCGTCTGGGTTAGATACCATCATAGGTAGCAACCACGACCACCACCACCACCCACTGACATCAGTCTCCAAGACCATCCATTGACAACACTCTCTAGTACTACATATGTCTTATCCACATGGAATAATTTGGGGATGTACAAATTTGTAGTTATTGTTCTTCCTGAATCTGAATATATGAAGGTTGTGTTGTTGGTTTGATGATTTATTTTCACCTATATTTGCAAGAAGAAAGATAACTCAGATCATGATTTCATTTGATCATTTATAATATAAAGCCAGAGTTAGCGTTTGTGGGGAAAGTGTTGTCGACGAGTGGTGTTGGCGAGTTCTGGCCAGTGTTGTAACCGGACCGGACTGGCCGATTCAACCGAGAACCGGTCACTTGTCCAGTCCGGAAGGTCTAGTATAACCGGATTTCAGGTTCGACCGGAGAAAATCGCATCCAACCGAATAGAACCGTCGAAACCGGATGAAACCGAAAGGAAAAACCCGGTTGTTTATTTAAAAAATTAAAAAAAAAATGCTAGGATCTGGATCTTCATTTTCTACCATAACTGAAAATCATATCTGGATCTTCTCTTTCTACCATAACTTCGCACTGAGCAGGCGAGGATAACTGTAGACGGTGGATTGAAACTGAATGTTGCATCTGAAATAATGCATCTGCTAACAAAATTAAGTTTCAGCTGAGTGAAGCTATTGCAGATCTCACGTAGGTGTGTGAGAACTATGGTGGGGAAGACAGTGGAGTGGCGTCGTGGTGGTAGCGGTTGCAGATCGCACCTAGATGGGTGTAGTGAGAGAGAAATAGGGACAAGACTTAGAGCGTTAGAGGAGAGAGATGCTAAATGGGTGACATAAAATATCGAGACTGTTTCCTATTTTTTCTTCTTTTCTTTTGGTGGGGTTAATCTTATTTAATGTCTTTCGGTGAATTTATTTTGAACTTTGTTTCCTTTCTCTTTATTCTTTTTTAATCTTATTAATCATCAATTTACCAAGCAAAATAATATATACTACATAATATAATCAAAAAATTCAAGATATTTGTTAAATTTCATTAAAACGGTTGGACCACCGGTTGAACCGATTCAACCGGTTAAACCGCTAACTCATAGCAAGACCGGTTCGATAACCGGTTCGGTTATAACAACACTGGTTCTGGCATTTCCATGAAGAGTGGTGTTGGCGAGTGTTGCCAGTGTCGTCGCAGTTGATAATTTTTTCATTTTCTAATATATATGTTAGCCTTAAAAATCATTTAGTAGGCATAAGTTGTGTGCATTTACAGTGCCCCATGGTAATTTTCACGGATGGTGCGGATACATTAGCCGCGCATATGATCATTTCTCCTATATGTATATATATTTGCTTATTTGTCAAATCTAGGAAATATAGTAATTATATAATGGATATGGAATTATTTATGATCAATTTTTTCTAACGGCCTGATTTAAGGATAATCTTATATTAAAATTAAGAAATTTTAATTGATATGATTATTTGGCTTTTTAATATCCTTCAAAATCATTTTACGAAAATACGGTCGTTACAGAAATGGACTTACACATTTTACCTATAGAAGGAGTTGATGTCATCCTTGGGATACAGTGGCTATAGAAACTTGGTTGTGATGCATGATTATGTGTCAATGACCATGTATTTTGAGTGGAATGGAAAGAATGTAACATTGAAAGGGGAAGAATCAAATGTGCATGCTCCAATCAATTTCACCAACTTTCAGACCCTCATTCAAGCTGATGAAGTTCACCGCCTCTCTGAAATCCAATTCAGAGCTATTAATGAGCTTGGAACGGATGTAGATTCAAGCACATAATAAATTGAGATATCAAAAGATTTGCCTCCAAATATCAAAATGGTTCTTCAGAAATATACATCAGTGTTCTCTTTACCCTAAGTCCTGCCACCTCGAATGTATAACGATCATCGAATTCATCTTGCTCGGGGTAGCAAGCCGGTGAATGTTCATTTGTACCGCTACCCGCAGTTTTAGAAAATTGTGATGGAGAGATTGGTGCAAGAAATGCTAAAAAATGAGATCATAAGGCGGAGTGAGAATCCTTGCTCATCCCCTATAATCTTGGTGAGAAAGAAGCATGGCAGCTACCGCTTTGCATCGATTATCGGGGGTCGAACTCCATAACCATCAAGGAGAAATTCTTGATTCTGAAAGTTGATAGATTACTCGATAAGTTAGGTGGGAGGGGAAGTACTTTCCAAGTTGGATTTGAGATCCAAGTACCATCAAATATGTATGAACCCAAAGATGTATATAAAGCTTTCAGACAACAACCAGGCATTATGCATTTCTTTTCATGCCCATTGGATTGGCGAATGCTCCTTCAACATTCCAACAGACTATGAATCAAATATTTTCTCTATTCTTGAGATGATTCATAAATATATTTTCTTATGATATTTTTGTCTATAGTTATTGATCACTCCATATGTAGGTGATTGGGCTAAAAGGATAACTTGGAGTAAACTGTGTTATTGTAGGAGAATGATCAAGACATTTGATGTAGAAGTTGAAATCACTCGATTTTTTATTCCTTGGAAAGCTAAGAGAGAGAGAGAGAGAGAGAGAGAGAGAGAGAGAGAGAGAGAGAGAGAGAGAGAGAGAGAGAGAGAGAGAGATAAATTCCGTGTTCATGATATTATCCAATTCCTTCTCCAAAATATCAGAAACTACGAAGAAGGCCGAAATCGTGTAGAAGTGTTCCAGTTGGTGAAATAACGCACCTCCAGTGTATTACCCATAACTTGAGTTATACATATCCAATCAAGGTGAAACTAATGGCATTGGAAAGCTAATTTAATTGTCTACAACTTTGTCCGAAATAACCGATGTCAAATTCCGTCCTAAAGACCTTCACAAATAGATTTGAAGTTGGATCAACAGTGCATAGTACCATATGCTAGACCAAATAACATAGCTCCATTCGGTCTAACACCTTGTGCTTTTGAAAAATCAAGTGAAATTGAAGAGAATTTGCTTGATCGAATGACCTAGCCTTATTCGGTCGTCCAAAATGGCGACTTTTCTCTCGGATGATGCATTTTTATGGATTTTATCTTATTTAAGCCCAGTCTAAATCTACTGTTGTGTACTCCTATAAATACCTAGCGTTAGAAAAATATTTTATTAGTGTTTAGATAGTTTAGGATATTTAGAATAATTATTATAGAGTAGGAGAGCTGGGAGAGAGGAATGAGTAGCAGCGAGGTTCTGAAAGGAGCATGCCGCCACGCCATCATCCCTACGATTCTATCAATCCTTTAATATTTTTCTTTTGTATTTAGAATTAATGATCTACAATTATATTAATTCGATTGATTTTCCTATGGAGTAGTCGATTATAATGCTAAGGCTTGATAGTAGTCTAGTAGATGGATTGATGTAGTTCCTTTATTCGTATATTCTATTTATTTATCTTATTCATGTTTCCTTGATTTATTTGTTTGTTTAATCATATTTGGCCAGGTGATTATGCTTATTTGTTTAATTGGATTGAGATCTGAGATGATATTTAATTAGTGAACATAGGAATTCATGACATACTTAGGTTCTAGATCGAGAGATTGATGTTAAGCGTGAGGGGAATATAATCTTAGGATCTTATGGAGTTAATTGTTGAAGCGAGGTAGCTCGCTTCAACAATACAAACTTTGATAATTAATTAACGGGTTAACAAACCCGCGAGAGTGGTTAATCGATAATTCTGATTACCCTTATAAGATGAATATTTAGGAATACCTGTTTGATTGAATGAATTCTTTTCATATGCTAGATGAAATCAATAACCCTCGTATTTATCATTATTAGTTGGAGTTGCTTATTTGATTGGTAGTTTATTTTGTGTTATTTCTTTATTCCACTTTAGAAGTTAATCACCCTGAATCAATTTGCGATCGTCTAATAAAAAGTATGTTGTTAAATATCACAGTACATACTATCACAAATCCTTGTGGATATAATACTCTTGCATGTCACTAGCTACTAACTACACCATGCACTTACAGTTTAGGCTGATAAAAAAAGAGCGATCAACACTAACCATGAAGCTCATGCTAAATACATTGAGGAAGTGCTTCAGTATCTAAAATTGCATCAGGTGTATATGAAACTTTCTAAGTGTTCATTTGTATAGGGGGTTGTGGAAAACCTTGGACACATCATGTTGGACGGAACAATCAGTTTTTACACGAAGAAGATCGAAGCAATGTTAAAAATGCCTCGTTCGGCTAACATTAAGCATCTGAATTGATTTATAGGACTCATGGGGTACTACTAGAAATTTGAGAATAGGTATGCATCCATCGCAGCTCCTATGGTAGATTTACTATGTAAGAAATTCCTTCTTATGGAATTAGGAAGCATAAAAAGGCCTACTTAACAAGTAAAGCCATGACAAAAATGCGATCTTACAACTACCTAACTTCTCAAAAGAGAACAGTTAAAAGAATTTGAGCCCAACTAAAATTGATACAAGTCCAATGGGCTAAATCATTGGTAGTTGAAGAAATAGCTACGTAGTTTCCAGATTACAATTTAATTAGTTCGATCCGTGGATTGATACTTAAGATATAGCCTAAACACCCCAATATGGAAATTAAGTTTTCATATAAATGTTAAAATGTGACGAGACTTTGTCTTTTCGCATTAGAGTTTAATTGGGGGGGGGGGGATAAAGTCTTCTTACATAAGTGTTTGCATGTTGGGGGATGTTCAACAAAGGTAAAACGTACCTAAAGCTAGAAATGGCAACCATAAGGCAGCTGATCTCCAATAGCATACGGATCCGTGAACAAAAATATTAAAGGGAGATTAATTATGCTGCATGTCTAAGGGGAATGAGTTCAATAATCCACACAGCAAGACCAGGCATATCGGTAACTCAACCATGATGAGTGGAGATCCTACAAAGTTGGTTCATGAGATAACTAAGTTATGAATGGGTCATTTAGGCACTTGGAAATCAAATGTGTTCAGTTTAAAACTTGGAACTCATTCAAACTCATTCTTAGACACCAAGTGCCATCCCGATGACATGTGATGAACTTAAGCTTAAGCGTTTAATGACTCGTGTACCAAATTTGGTGAGGTATTTCAGGCTACCCCTGGATTAAGTCCTAAAAGGAGATCATCTATATAAGTGAGAAGTGAGGCCGCTTCAGGTTAAACACTGATGAATAAAAGATATTGTCCACTCTATAATGGACATAATGTGAGAATCAAAATATATCAGAATTTCCATTGTGTGAATGTTGTTGTCTTGGTGTACACATAAAGCCTCCAGTTCAAGACATCGCATTCACTAAGCAGCGAGTACATCCGATAGCATCTCAGTAGGGAAGGTCCAAAGCCAAAAGCTACCTATCTCGATGCAATAGCAGTTTGTCGGGACTTTCTTGTGTGTGTCAGTCTACAGTACATGCATTAGTTGTCATTCATGTTGGGTTGTGTTAGAAGTTTGCTTTGGAAGGTTGATCTAAACCAATCTTTGAGCAATTCTAACATTGAAACAACTTCTTCCATTCATGTGGGGGAATGTTGGATTTTCGGAGTGTGAATGGAAAAATGTCTATTAGACTAAAAGGTGCTCTGAAAAGTTGCAATCATTATAGTGGAATAGGTGCGAAAGAAAGGTCGTGAAAATTTAGAAAATGATGCAATCTAACCATAAGATCGTGAACATTAGTCAATAGGTACGATCTAAAGGTTGTGATTGATCAAGTTGAAAAAGCAACTGTCCATGAAATGATACCTAGAAGTCTATAAATAGGCCTTAACATTTGCATCTCCATATCAACAAATCAAAAGATCAAATACAACGACAACGTCACTACAATCTGCATTTGTCATGTGTAATTGTAGTATTCGAGTTTGTTTAGTCTACAAGAAAGTCCTGAGTATCGAGTAGTTTGCCGAAAACTTTAATTTCATTGTGTCGTGACCCTAAAGTTAAAAGTCGTTGTATCTTGGGGAAGATTGCCAAAGACTGCGAGCACTTGTATATAGGCCAATATCGTCTTACAGATAGCAAGTCAAACTTGTGCCTCAACTTTACTAGTTTCGTCTTTTTTTTAGTACAACATTGTTATTTTTTTCCAATAGAGCTCATCTTATTATATGCTTGTTGGGTTCCCCATGTTAAAGGCGTCGAATATAATTGATTAATTAAATTACTAGTTAAATAAATCAATATATTTTATGCATAAGTAGTACCACTCAACTTTATTGTCATGTCAGGTTAAATAACCTGCATGGCTTTAATAACAAGCCTTGTAAGCTATCGTGAAGACATTATTAACCTAGCTAACCGGGAGATAAATCTTTCTATAATCAACAATCCGTAATATATGTAATGGCATTGCTCAATTAATTGAGGTTGTACATAATTATATGTGGATATGAACACAAGGGCTAAACCTGACCGAAAACTATTCCCATTTCAATCTGTTGAGCTGATTGGTTAGTCCAATCAAAACAACACTTGTTGAGTCACTAAGATTTTCCATAATCTCATATTGGACGATGAGGAAGTATTTAGCGGTTTTTCTTTTACTAAAATTTGTTGTTCAACAAGTTGAGGCAGAAGAGGTCACCTCAAAATCCAAACTTAGAGTTTGTATCAGGTAAGGTTTATTTACATTGTTTTACTTTTTGTTGTGCCAGTTTCTTTTGTTTATTCATTTTGTCTTGTTGTTTTTCAATTTTTGTTTATCCATCTTTTATCTTCAATATTAGGCATGTGTATCAAGTTCTATCTTGTTAAAACATTTCCATGATTTTGTTAGATGTCATGGTGTATGTGCCCCCTGTGCATGTTTTATAAAGAAAGACACACACACACACACACACACACACATATATATAATTCCTTGGCCCTTGTAAAAGTAATTACTACGGTCTCTAAAATTCTCAATTGTTAACTCATGAAATTCCAATTACAATTCATGAAGGGTATGCTTATTTATGGATTTAGGTGGGGTGTAAAAAATCTGGATGTAAAAAATTTGATTGCATGAATTCTAAATCTAATGTTTGTTTTGAAAAAGAATATGGTAAAATCGATAAGATATTATTTGATGATCATTAAAAGTGATCGAACTGTATTACAAATTTAGATAATAATAAATAAAATCATTTGAATTAAAATGTCATGTCCCCCATCTGGGCGTGATAATCCTTAAACAAACACACCCAAAAGATGATGCTAAAAAATATTACCAACCTTATTTACTAGTTATGTATTGATAACTGCTACGTATACAAATACATGTAAACTCTTTTGTTATAATTTATGGTTCCATGTTTGATTTCTTTAGACATGTTAACTTGGTTCAGTTTACAATTCAATTTTTTTATGAAGAAAATGGATAATGGTAAATCTCCTACATGTCAGAGATTATCATCATATTCTCATGTGGAGGAAACTGGTGAAAAGAAGATGAACAAATTGATTTGGAGCAAGGAGAGAAATCGATAAATGATAGCACCTTATGATATCAAAGAGTAAAATCCCAAGAGTTGGCATGGAGTTTGATAGTGAAGAAGATGCTTATCGATTTTATAATGAATATTCAAGTGCGGTTAGTTTCAGCAATAGAAGGCATGCAATTTACAATGACAAACATGGAAAAAATATTGATCAAGTATTTTGCTGTTCACGCCAAGATAAGAGAGGCAATGATAAAAGAAAAGCGAATGTTCAATTACCACGTCCAGAAACATGTTGCGGTTGTGGCGCATTAATGAAATTTAGTGCTCGTCTTGCGAATAAACTTCAGATTGTCAAGTTTATTGATGCTCATAGTGGACATGGAATGTCGAGTCCAAATAAAAGTCATATGCTTCCTACCCAGATGACTTTTGAAAACATCCCAAGCAACACAAATTGATTATATAGATAAGTAAAAAATAACAGATAAAGTTGGTCGAACGAGGCGTGAGAATATTGGATTCATAATCGAGGATTATAGAACTACTTGCATTCCAAGAAAATATTGAAGTGAAAAAGGGAGATATAGGGGGAGTACTTGAATTTGCAGCAAAATAATTAGAAGACCCAAACTTCTTCCATGCACTTCAAGTTGATAAAGATGATCTGATTACAAATGTAATTTAGGTAGATGGATAGATGGTGGTTGATTACATGCATTGTGGAGATGTGGTATGTTTGATACTACATATAAGAAAAATAAAGAAAGAAGACCATTTGCACTTTTTGTTGGTGCCAATCACCATAAACAAACTATTATTTTTTTGATGCACTATTATAAGATGAGACTAAATTTTTATGTGGCTTCTTGATATTTGTGAAAGAAATGTTCGGTAAAAAATCAGTGACTATTCTTATAGTTCAAGATGTGGCACCACCAAAAGCTTTAGCTGAAAAATGGCCTGAAACGTGTCATTGTCTATGAATTTAACACATATACCAAAATGAAGCAATCCACCTTAGCGCTTTTTTCTCAAGCATTAAAGAATTCTCAAAAGACTTCAGTTCTTATATATATGATTGGGAAGATGAAGAAGATTTCTTGAAGCCGTGGGAAGAATTGTTAGAGAAATATGATCTTTAAAACAATTAGTGGCTAAAGTGGATGTTTGATATAAATGAAAAATGGGCTCTTGTATGTGGAGGACAAGCATTTTGCCAGATACGACTACTACTCGGAGAAGTGAAAGAATGAATAATATTTTGAAGAGTTATATGAATAATGACAATTTGGTACAATTTTTTTCATCATTTTACTCGATTGATTGAGGATCGTTGTTACCAAGAGTGGAAAGCATATTTAGATACCAATCAATATAACCCAACATACTCTTTTCTTGTTCAAATTCTTAAGCATGCATCATTATACACATATGAGGTCAAATAACTATTTAAAGGTGAATTGTGTAAAGCTTATGATTCTAAGATGAAAATGTTTTCGAAGTCTGCAACAGTTGTTGAATATAAGATCATACCTTTCAAGAAGCAATATAAACACACTGTTACATATGACTCTGTGGAAGGTACTGTATCCTGTAGTTGTATGGAATTTGAGTTTGTAGGGATTCTGTGTTCTCATGCTTTGGAAGTCCTTAATTCAAGAGATCATGTTAGTATCCCCAAAATTTACCTAAAAAATAGATGGATAAAACAAGCTAAAAAGGGGATAACACAAGTATCTCCAACTTTCTTGGAGTCAAGAGATAATTTGGCTTGTGAATCAGAGGACCAAACCAAAAGGATGATTGTTGGGACGCGCTACAAGGATCTATGTAGCCAAATTGCCTCAAAAGTTGCACTAACTGAAGAAAAATATAGACGTGTCAAGGTGTTTTGCTTGAAATTATTGAGAAAGTTAATGCACATGTGGAAGACACACCGACTTAGAATACCATGATTATACAAAGAATTGGTGCAACTGGGGGGGAACAGGCGTGAGAAAACATGATGTAGGAAACATTGGAGAAACTGTTATTGAGAGGACCATGATAAAAGGGTGGAAAACCAAGCCAGATTCAAGGATGAAATCTGGTAAAGGGCCAAAAAGAGAATTGGAGAAGGCAGCATAAAAAGGAAAAGAAAAAAGAAATCAACAACACATTTGTCATCTTTGAAATATATGGCAAATAGAGCAAATATTTAGGTGATTATTTGTTTCAATTCCTATATAACATACCTTCTTCGGAGAAAATTATATATAGCACTTTCTGTAAACAATATATAGATTTTGTCAACTTTTTAAATTTATATCTAATCTAGCACCCTATACCAATTTTGCCCTTTCTGTCTTTTACTGTTCATCCGACAAAGTACTCTAGCAAAGTGACAAAAGTACTGTTGTTTTCAGACAACAATACTGTGGCACAAAATAAAACTCCAGGCACGAAGTTTAAATTCAGGTGCACGAAGTTTTAATTAGGCACGAGAAAGAACAAGGCACGACCCTTATCATGGCACGATCATAATTAAGGTACTTGTTTGGGCACGAACTTAAGTATCAACATGGCACAAAGGTAATGCATAATTATAACAAACCTAAAACCTGAATTTACTACCAATTTTATTAATAGAAATAGTCCATTACGACCATACCAGGCCCATCATGCTTATAAACTCAATTTTTGAAACATAAACCAAGTTTTATACCTTTGACCGAATTGTCATTAGGTCGTCCACCGGGTTTTATGAACTGCTCCTCACAGCCCAACCACTAGATCACAATCGATGATTCCAGATGTAGACTCTTTCAACAACAACCAGCATAGCTTCATTTTGTTTCTTACCTCAAGTCGTTCAATATTTTTCTTGGTTGATGAACAAAATAAAACTTTTGGAAGATGATGAACAAAAGCCCAACTTTTTTTTGAGAAATCAAGAACTTATTTATTACATCAGTACATCTCCTTTTGGGAGAGGACTACTTGTTTAGCTACCCATGGTAGCTATGCTCTCAGCACACATACACTCGAATGGAAATTAGAATGGAAGAAAACTGCAAACTAACTATTATAATGTTTATTTTTGTGAGAAAATAGAAGGGAACGGTCGATGCCTTTTGCTTTCTTCTACCCTGCTTTTATAGAGGGTTGAGACCCTTTATCCTAGAATTATTGCGTCCAGTTGTCAACCTTTCATTAGTCTTTCGAATTTTCTGGATGCCTCTCTTAGCCGGATCACATTGATGTGGTCCAGTCTTCACTTGGTTTACATGGGTGTGGACCCTTGCATCACATATTGACTTCAATCACTCTGTTGTGGACGCCTCTTTATTCTCCACCATTTGTCGTTTTTGGTGAATACAACTCTCGTGACTCAACCCATCACTGCTTGTAGTGGATCCTTTATTAATTTTTTCTAGGTGGTCCCCCGGGCATCTTTTATTTTCTCGATGGTTCTTCGTTTCTCTTCCTTTTGTCGATTATGACAGGGAATGATTGCCCGAATAGTGCCTTTTCCTGTTCTGGACACCTGGGACAAATTCCGCTCATCCACCGTCCATTATGATACTATAATACTTTCTTGTAGTTTCTGAACTTGCCGGCAGCTTGTTCTTCCATAACATCTCTCTCTTCTGTTCAAAGGTAGTCTCTGCGTACGGAGAGGTTTTGGATCATGGTGTTGATCAAGAGTGATCCATTCGCCATCTTGTGAAAGACTTTGAAGCTCCCTTTGGCCTTTCTCATTTCCATGAGGCTAACCCATAGGCCCCAAGCTCTCCTTGTAGTAATATTATCCTCCGTAAAGGTTGATACTAAGGGAATCTTGTGATTTGGGGTAGACATATTCTTGTTCGCCTGTCTGGTGTTGAGTATTTGTAGCTTTATGAAATGAAAAGTTGGGTAAGACCCATTCTTATATGGTTCCGAGGCCACTGATATAAACTTCAGCTCCAGAACATTTCCACGTTCGAGGTATTTATTATTTTCCCATGTGTCGAACACGGCATTGTATATCCATCCTAGAAGTTTTGAGATTTATGGGAAACTTGGTGCCACAGTATGAACTGAAGCTAGAGCTCCAAAATCATACCATTCTTTTTTTTCTTGTGGATTGGCTCCTGGGATCGTCCACATTCTTGGATATTTACCAGATCGATCAATCTGGCATTATGCTGGGTTAATCCCAACTCCTGTAAGAATTTTCTCTCATATTCGTTGATAAACCTGAAATAGAGAAACTTTAAGTTCGTTAATATCAATCTTATAGGTGCCAGCCATTGGCCTAAGATTGATCTCTCTTTCTTTTACCCCAGAGGTGTTGGTTTGGCTTGAGACAGCAGGAGGAGTATCCTACGTTTGCTCAATTATTTCTTCAGCTAGATCTGTGTAAGGGTCCAATATCGAACTCGTGCTCATAGTACTTGAATCTATGGAGACTGGGATAGAGGCCCGTTCTCGAAACTTGGCCTTTTTCTTTAATGAAAAAGCTTCCGACCGGATAGGAATAATCAATCTGTCCCAAAGGTAATTACTTGCAAATTTGGTAGCCTTCAACACGCTTTGGACTTTTGACAAGTCCTCCTGTTGTACTCGACCTGTGACCTTGGCTTGAATATCCAGGCCGTTGATCCTCTTATCAAGCTCCTCTAAACGGTCCTGGAGATGTTTGTATCCTGTTAGGATAGAGTCGGCTTTACTGGACTCCATCTCTTGTTAGAAAGTCTGCATGAACATTTTCGTGAGACTTTACAATGACAACTTCATAATCAAAATATTGACAATCAGCTTGCCATCTAAGTAATCTAGCTTTCTTAGGGTTAGATTCAATCTTTTTTGTTAGGATAGCTTTAACACTCATGTTATCAATTTTAAGAAAAAAATTCTTAGGCAATAGGAATAAAAGCCATTTTCTGAAAGTCTTTCGCACTGCAAAGAATTCTTTCTCATTGATATGCCATCTTGCTGCTTCGTTTTCTGCAAAGGGACCACTGCAGTATCGACATGGCACTTCTCCATTTGGGGTTGCTTTAGTTAGCACTGCCGCACCCGCCAATGATCACTGGCATCTGTGTAGAGTACCAATTTATCGTTATCATTCGGTATTGCAAGCTTTGGTAGGTCTTTATAGATCTCCTTAAGCTGTAACACCAATTCTTTTTGTTCCTTTTCCCATTTGAAATCAACATCTTTCTTTAACAATGGGCTGAACACCTTCCTGTATTTCGCTAGATTTTTTATAAACATACCTGCAAAATTGACAACCCCAAGAAAACTTTGTAGTTGCTTCTTGTCTTTGAGGTCCTCTGAAAGTCCCTGCACCTTTTCCACAATATGTTTTTGAAGGATGATTCCAGACTCATCGATCTCGATCCCAAGGAACTCGATCCGCCTTGTAGTGTAGACATCAGTTCAATATCATCAAGTGATCATGGAATGTAGTAGGGGATTTGAGGAGTCCAGAACCGGGTTTAGAATGTGAAGAACCGGGTTAGTGGATCGGGTTTTAGCCGGATCAGTTAAAGAGGTTAAAATGGAAACCGGAGTCAAGTTTGTTATAACTGCTGTTTGCAACGGATTAAAACCGTTGCATGTAAACCGTTGTGGAAAGCTCGCTGAAACAGTTTTGTGCAGTTGAAGACAAAATTGGTTACAACTACTTCTACTCTATGATTCGAACTCCATCCTTTATATACATCGTAAACACTTGAAGATGCGAGTTGATTCACGTTTCTTTCCCTCTGTATACATGACTCAATCAAGAGAATTAGATTGCTAGGGTTCTTAAGCTCAATTCGGCCTGTGAAATGGGGTTTCTAGTTTTCTGGATTAATTCTTGTAATTGATTGATAAGTGGAGTGAATTGAGGTGTATAGAACCTCCGTGGATGTAGATCACATTGATCGAACCACGTAAAATCCCTGTGTTCATCATTTTCTATTCCTGTTCTTTGTTCGGTTTCTTATGGCCGAGTTCTTCGTTGATTTTCATTCTTTACTGTTTGTGTATTGTTTGTGTGTGAGAAGAACTGATTCATAACAAGTGGCGTCGTCTGTGGGAAGCTTGCTCACACAACAAGAAGATAGAGATGTCAGTAATGAAGATGGATGTGGAGAAATTCTCAGGGAGAAATGACTTCCATCTTTGGAAGATCAAGATGAAGGCTATTCTGGTTCAAAATGGGCTGGTAGGTGCACTAAAGCCTTAAAATGAATGGACAGAGATTGAGAAGCCTAAATATGCAGAGGTGGATCAAAAGGCTTTGAGTATGATCATCCTGTGTCTAGGAGATAAGCCATTGAGGGAGGTTTCAAGATGCTCGACTGCTATAGAGGCTTGGACCAAGTTGGAGGAACTATATCAGTCCAAGTCTGTATCAAATAAACTATTTCTCAAACAGAGGTTATTGGCTTTCAAAATGGTGGATGGAAAAGACATTTCTGATCAACTGGATGAGTTTTCTAAACTTCTTGATGAACTAGAAGATCTTGAAGTAACTATGGAGGATGATGACAGAGCCTTAATGGTATTATATGCTCTACCAAGTTCTATGGAAGGGTTCAAGGACACTTTGATGTTTGGAAGGCAGGATAAACTGAGTTATGACTCTATAATCACTGCTTTGAAGACTAAATGCCTACAGAATCAAGGAGATAAGAAGGTGACTCCATCTGGAGAAGGTTTGAATGTAAATTTCAAAAAGAATTACCAAAAGAAGAAGGGCCAAACCTCAAAGAGTTACAAAACCAGCAATACTGCTCCAAAGAAACATGGAGAATGGACAGAGAACGGGAAATGCTTCAAATGCAAGCAAGTAGGGCATCTAAAGAAAGACTGCCCTCAAAAGGTGAAGAAGAAAGAAGGCCATGGTGGAGAAGCTGCCACTGTTGAACATGGAGAAGACACTCCAGAAGTCTTGAATGTTACTGAATCAAGAATGGAGTTGGAATGGGTACTGGATACAGGCTGCTCATTCCACATGTGTCCTCACAAAGAATGGTTTCAAAACCTCAAGAAAGAAGATGGAGGGTGTGTACTGCTAGGAAATGACCAATACTGCAGGGTTCAAGGCACTGGATTAGTAAATATGTTTGATGGTGTCACCAGGCAAATTACAAATGTAAGGTATGTGCCAGGACTTAAAAGAAATTTGATCTCCCTAGGATCTCTAATTGCTACTGGGTGTGAGTTTAAGTCAGTTGATGGCCAATTACACATAACCAAAGGAAATAAACTGGTAATCAAGGGAAGACAACATAATGGATTGTTTATTTTGATAGGAAAACCAGTGGTTGGGAGTGTGGGGAATATTCTGGCTAACAATGAGCTAACCCTGTGGCATAAAAGATTGGGACATATTGGTGAAAGAGGACTGAAAGAATTATCCAGAAGAGGGATCATTGGAGAGTTTGGAAATAAAACACTTGAGTTCTGTGACAAATGTGCATTGGGCAAATCACAGAAACTACCTTATGCCAAAGGGATTCACATTACTCAAGAACCTCTAGACTATGTCCACTCTGATATCTGGGGACCATCCAGGACTGAAACACATGGAGGTGGTAAGTATTTCATGTCTGTAATTGATGATTTCAGTAGGAAAGTATGGGTGTTCATCTTAAGGAATAAGAGTGATGCCTTCACTAAATTCAAGACATGGTTGCTTCAAATGGAAACCTTGAGAGGAAAGAAACTCAAGCATTTAAGAACTGATAATGGCTTAGAATATCTATCTACTGAGTTTAATACTTTCTGTAATGAAAGAGGAGTTACCAGACACAGAACAGTTCCCAATAATCCACAAAAGAATGGTGTGGCAGAAAGATTCAATAGAACTGTCCTAGAAAGAGTCAGGTGTATGTTACTTGATGCTGGGTTGCCAAAGGTATTTTGGGGAGAAACAATAAACACAGCATGCTATCTAATAAACAGATCTCCTACATCAACTCAGGGATTCAAAACACCAGAAGAAGTATGGAATGCAAGGATTCCAGATTACTCAGGGTTAAAGGTGTTTGGATGCTTGACATATGCTCATATGAAATCAGATAAACTTGATCCTAGAGCCTATAGGTGTGTGTTTCTGGGATATCCGGAGGGAATCAAGGGTTACAGGTTATGGTGCATGGAATCTGGAAATCAGAAGTTGATGATCAGCAGAGATGTGAAGTTCAATGAGTCCATTATGGGATATCACTTTGCTGGGAATCTCGGAAATCAGGATGAAGGCCCTGAAACAGAAAGGATATCTGTTCAGGTGGAGACTCAGGAGGAGCATGATAGACAGAGAGAAGAAGATTTGGCTGATCATTCTAGTAGTAGTTCTTCAGAAGAAGAAGACAGAACACACATAAATCCAAACCTGAGGGAGTGCAGCATTGCCATAGATAGACCAAGGAGGCAAATACAGAAACCAGATTTTTATGGACAAGCAGGAACTGTACATTATGCACTGAGTGTTGCTGAAGACATAGAAAATCATGAACCACAGAACTTCAAAGAAGCAATCACTGGTGATGAAAGTGAACACTGGATCAGTGCAATGATGGAAGAAATGGAGTCTTTGGAGAGAAATGGCACCTGGAAACTAGTGGATAAACCAAAGGGACAAAAGATGGTAAGTTCAAAATGGATTTACAAGAAAAAGGTTGAAGCTGGGGTCTCTGACAAGATAAGGTATAAGGCAAGACTGGTAGCAAGGGGCTTTACTCAGAGGGAAGGAATTGACTTCAATGAAGTTTTCTCTCCTGTGGTAAAGCACTGTTCCATCAGATTACTTTTGTCAATAGTAACACAAGAGGACATGGAGTTACAGCAGCTGGATGTAAAAACAGCTTTCTTACATGGAGACTTAGTTGAGAACATCTATATAAAGCAGCCTGAGGGATTTGTGATTCCAGGAAAAGAAGAACAAGTATGTTTCCTCAAAAAGTTATTATATGGATTGGAGCAAAGCCCAAGGCACTGGAATAAGAAGTTCAACGAGTTTATGTTAAAGGCTGGTTTTGTCAGAAGTTTGTATGACAACTATGTTTATTTTGATAAAAGTTTAAAGGTTGATCCTGTATACTTGTTGTTA